>OZ008367.1:104795786-107676148 GCA_963931995.1 Phaonia tiefii | reverse complement strand
TAACCATTTTTAAAATGTACTCCTCGAGGGCTCTAAGAGCGTATACACTTGGTTCATGGATGACGACGCATTTGGTCACAGTGGGCGAAATTCGAAAAAGGGTCCCGAAACTGAAAATCTTAAATTGCACGATTCTGAAATACTGCTGGAAATTGGGGATAGTAAATTCAAAAAGTGCACCTCAAGGGCTATCAGTGGGTATATAGTTGGTTCGTGGTTGAAGCCGCATTTGGCCACAGTGGGCCAAAATCAGTTTTCGTATATGAATTTAAAAACCGTATTTGGACAAACTGAAATTGTTCTGAAATATATGGTAACCATTTTTAGAATGTACTCCTCGAGGGCTCTAAGAGCGTATACACTTGGTCCATGGTTGACGACGCATTTGGTCACAGTGGGCGAAATTCGAAAAAGGGTCCCGAAACTGAAAATCTTAAATTGCGCGATTCTGAAATACTGCTGGGAATTGGGCGAAATTCAAAAAAGGGTCCCGAAACTGAAAATCTTAAATTGCGCGATTCTGAAATACTGCTGGAAATTGGGGATAGTAAATTCAAAAAGTGCACCTCAAGGGCTATCAGTGGGTATATAGTTGGTTCGTTGTTGAAGCCGCATTTGGCCACAGTGGGCCAAAATCAGTTTTCGTATATGAATTTAAAAACCGTATTTGGACAAACTGAAATTGTTCTGAAATACATGGTAACCATTTTTAGAATGTACTCCTCGAGGGCTCTAAGAGCGTATACACCTGGTCCATGGATGGCGACGCATTTGGTCACAGTGGGCGAAATTCAAAAAAGGGTCCCGAAACTGAAAATCTTAAATTGCGCGATTCTGAAATACTGCTGGAAATTGGGGATAGTAAATTCAAAAAGTGCACCTCAAGGGCTATCAGTGGGTATATAGTTGGTTCGTGGTTGAAGCCGCATTTGGCCACAGTGGGCCAAAATCAGTTTTCGTATATGAATTTAAAAACCGTATTTGGACAAACTGAAATTGTTCTGAAATATATGGTAACCATTTTTAGAATGTACTCCTCGAGGGCTTTAAGAGCGTATACACTTGGTCCATGGTTGACGACGCATTTGGTCACAGTGGGCGAAATTCGAAAAAGGGTCCCGAAACTGAAAATCTTAAATTGCACGATTCTGAAATACTGCTGGAAATTGGGGATAGTAAATTCAAAAAGTGCACCTCAAGGGCTATCAGTGGGTATATAGTTGGTTCGTGGTTGAAGCCGCATTTGGCCACAGTGGGCCAAAATCAGTTTTCGTATATGAATTTAAAAACCGTATTTGGACAAACTGAAATTGTTCTGAAATATATGGTAACCATTTTTAGAATGTACTCCTCGAGGGCTCTAAGAGCGTATACACTTGGTTCATGGATGACGACGCATTTGGTCACAGTGGGCGAAATTCGAAAAAGGGTCCCGAAACTGAAAATCTTAAATTGCACGATTCTGAAATACTGCTGGAAATTGGGGATAGTAAATTCAAAAAGTGTACCTCAAGGGCTATCAGTGGGTATATAGTTGGTTCGTGGTTGAAGCCGCATTTGGCCACAGTGGGCCAAAATCAGTTTTCGTATATGAATTTAAAAACCGTATTTGGACAAACTGAAATTGTTCTGAAATATATGGTAACCATTTTTAGAATGTACTCCTCGAGGGCTCTAAGAGCGTATACACTTGGTCCATGGTTGACGACGCATTTGGTCACAGTGGGCGAAATTCGAAAAAGGGTCCCGAAACTGAAAATCTTAAATTGCGCGATTCTGAAATACTGCTGGAAATTGGGGATAGTAAATTCAAAAAGTGCACCTCAAGGGCTATCAGTGGGTATATAGTTGGTTCGTGGTTGAAGCCGCATTTGGCCACAGTGTTTATTATGTACTTTAAAAACTTGAAGTTTTTGAACGACAAAATTATATACTTTGCAACATGTTTTTGAATTACTACATTAACAATATAAATTCCGAATATATATGCTTTCTAATTTCTAAATTTGACTTTAAAATATTGTTCTAATCGGCTAAAAAGTAATTATTTTTATATATTCTCCCATTTTAAGCGCTTTAACATAGCTCTGTTAACACAATAACAGTGCTCAGCTAACTGAAGTGGTTTGTGTCTTTGCTAGTTATATTCGAGTTTATCTTCACGCACATCTCGAAGTCTCCCAGTGATGTTTCATCAACATGCGATATGACCCAGGATTCTGCGCCAGAAAGCAAGACAGGTTTTCGGAGACTCTTATATAGTTGGATTTTCGATTCTCGAGAGAGAGTCTAATCTCTGAAGTGTTGGCTTAGTCCGAAATAACTCATTTTTTCAGCACGTGGTTCTTTGTTTAATACGGTGGTCCCTTTAGCTTCGGGTTTATTCGCCTTTAAGTAAGTGCAACACTTCGGTATAGTTTTCATGTTTAATAAGTCACTTCACCAGCTTCGATTTTTCGTTTACTGAACTATACTGCGTTGCCGGTCTTTGGAATTTTGTCCTCTGTAAAGTGACCGTCGGTGGTGCAATGACTAGTGTGCGCTGCTCTTGTGCATGATAACGTGGGTTCGATCCCTGCTCTCACCACCTTATATTTCTTTCGTCGACGGTCACTTCGCTTAGTGATGGCAACACTATCGAGTACTTAGCCATGAAAAAGCTTCTTCTTAATAAAAAAATATTTATACAATTATGGAGGGATATTTGTTCAGACATTTACCAAAGGTTGGAAACTTCAGCCTGTAGTTTCAGTATACAATTCCTTGTCTTTACAAAATGGGATATTTCATAGATAATGACTGCGTTAATTAACATAAGTATAAAATAGAACCAGATGTCGTCAGTTTTATATATTGAGAAAGATCGAAAAATTAAGTTAGGATAACGTCAGTTAAAAGTTATTTCGGTTGCAGAAACCGACAAATTGGATCATGACAACCACACAAAGGTTGTTGCAATCGAATCCATACCATATCTTCGGTTGCCTTGACCTTTTTTCAGAACGTCTGCGGTGGAAGCAATCGAATTTATGGTTGTTTTTCTACTTATACATCTGCCAAATCATTCACAGAGTTTGACGTGATCGTGTCGACTACTGGTGGCCATCGAAGGCGCAATGGTATTGTTCACAGCTCCTGTATTTGAGAACGATGGTATGACCCCTTCTCTGACCACCTTACATTTCTTTCGACGACGGTCATCTTGCTGAGTGACGGCAACTCTGTCGAGTATTTAGCTATGAAGAAGCTTCTCAAAATACCGTTTGGAACCATTGTAAAACTGTAGGTCCTAATGAGACAGTGTAAAACTAGATAGCGAACAACTCTCCCCAAACCCTTCATGGGATGTCATGAGAAACCATTTTTTTATGATAGCTACTTACATGGAAAACCTATTCAGTCTAAAAGAGGGGCACTTCCGATCCAACTGAATAAAGTAAATTCTCTCATTAACTACAGATTTCTTTTTACGAGAGTAAATTAACTATTGATTTATCAGTCAGTCCCACTCACTGAAAAATCTGTCTCCTCTTGTTGTTTGGCTACAAATACAACGTGTTTGTAGCTTGTCTCAAATATAGTATACTTGTGTCCAAACAGATTGTGTTTGCTATTCAATATTACATATTGGAAACATTATGTTAAATGTTTTTGTGACTTAAATATGGCTTTTTTTCGTTGAAAGCTGCTGAAAAAACATGGGAGCCAACAAAATTAATTAAATGGTAGCAGATCTACAATTCATGAAAACAATGCTTGCAATCACAGACATAGTTCCTGCAATATGTTGCTGCGGCAGTTATTTTTCAGTGTGTACCATCTGGAGGTATAGAATTCAGTGACTCGTTTGTAAAATGTATGTTTCATATACTACCAGAAAAATTCGGTTGAGACAGCCGAAATATTCGTAACCGAATACAGAGGTTGTCACAACCTCACTAAGGTGCTCATAGCCGAATCGGAGGTTGCATCAACAGAATCAGAGGTTGTGCCAACCGAATTAGAGGTTGTGTCAACAGAATTAGAGGTTGCTACAACCTTATTGAAGTTTGACACAACTGAATTTGAGGTTGTCACAACCTCATTCGGGGTTGACACAACCTCATAACAGATTGTAATAATCTCATTACTTGTTGTAACAACCTCATTGCAGGTTGCCACAGCCGAATTAGAGGTTGTTACAACTGACTGTAGATGTCACAAATGAATTTTGATTTTTTATTATTAACTAATGATTTATTTACTACCTGTATTCTTAGAAACAAATTACAAAGCAAGAAAATAAAGTCAGTTATATAGCGTAATAGCGTATAGCCGTCGGTGGTGCAATGGTTAGTGCGCGCGCCTCTTGTACATGAGATCCTTGGTTCGATTCCTGCTCTGACCACCTTAAATTTCTTTCGGCGGTGGTCACATCGCATAGTGACGGCGATACTATCGAGTATTCAGCAATGAAAAAGCTTCTCAAAAATACCGTTCGGAATCGGTGTAGAACTGTAGGCCCCAATCAGTGAGTATAAAACTAGAAACCGCGCAGCTTTCTGGTTGTGAGAAGCTTCCCCCAATTCCTTCATGGGATGTAATGGAAACAAATTTTTTTTACATAGCGTAATCTTTAGGATAACACATTTTTTTACATCTCACTTCCGACCTTTTTTGAAGTCCCAGCCATCATGGGTCAGCGCATCAATTCTGTTGTGTTATATCTATGGATTTAGGTCCAAAACCGTTGTATATAAAGTACAAACGATTGAAGCATATCTCAAACGACCGACCGAAATCTACAAAACTGTTGACATCTGCTAGGACAGTTTCTATAAATATCATTACAATATTTTTCTTTAACCTCCTTAATAACCATAAAAAAAATCTTGATATCACCGCGATAGCAAAAATTATACATTTTTTTTAATACAATATTTGTTTCTATTGTTTTTTAATATAATATTTGTTTCTAACATTTTAAACGTCAAGTTTTACCCACATACAATGTTGCGGTAACCGAGTTGAAAACTAATTTCGTTGTAGCTACAGAATTCGTAACAAGTTCGGTTGCAGCAACCGAATTGAGGCCGAATTCATTCGTTGCGACCAACTTAAGTCTGAATTCGGTTATTGTGACCGAATTGATAAAAATGTAGGTAGTTACAACCGAGTTGATGCCAAATTTGGTTGTTGCACCTGAATTGATGTTGCATTCGGTTACTCCAACCGAATTTGGTGCCAATTTCGGTTGTTGCATCAAAATTAATACCAAACTCGGTTGTTCCAACCTAAATTTTAGAAAATATTGTTGACAGAAGGAATATAATTGAAGATTCAGTTGTCACAACCGCACCAATTATGGAACGAGGTTGCTGCAACCGAATTTCAGGTGGACTAAATTCGGTTGAGGCAACTTCAATTCGGTTCTGGCAACCGCAATTCGGTTAACAACCGAATTTACGTTTGCTATAACCTCTTATCAGACAGTTAGTTCTCTTCGATGGCTGGAATTCTTAGAATCCCGGAATATTAAAAAATACATCCCGCGTTTCCTGGAAATGAAAACCTCCCTTGAAGGAGGTGGTAACTGCATCTACCAATGAATGATCTGTATGCAGTCCATTTGAACTTGGTTCCTATTCCTAATGATTATGTATTATTTATTAGCTTAAAGATCCAAAAATGCCACATGAAATATTTCCATAGGAAAGGCAAATCTATCTGAGGTATCGTTTTCAACTATGATGAAATCATATTTCAAATCTATAAACATTTCAATTTGATATTCAGAGATATTTGCTGCATTGCCAACACCTCTTTTTCCTACCTTTGGTATGTAAACAGGAATTCTAATTTCTTTTTTCGATTTTCGCTGTTGTTTTCGTTCCTTTTTGTTTGTTACCCAAATTCCAATTACCATATCATCTAGTTGAATAAACATTAAGCACAGAAAATTGATTACCACAAAGGGGTAAACATTAACCAAAACTTCTAAATAAATATCACTTCATATGTAGTATCATGATGAGTGCAGCTCCTACCTAGACATCCATCCATCCATTTGCGAGCATTTATCTCTTAACTCAAAACACAAAGACGTCTTTCTGAGGAAAAATCCAAAAAATTCTGTTAAGAGATTTACAAACAGAGAAGTTATCAAACACACACGCACACACACACGCATACCCACTCTACCAATAAAGCAGAATAAGAGAAGAGGAAAAAATAGGAATTTTAGGAAACAAACGGAAAGGAACCAGTGAAAAAATGTGGTTAGGAAACACCCCAGAGAAAAAAGCCCCAAACTGTGTAGAGCATGTAAATTATATGCTCAACAGAACCAATAACTGAAACCAAAATGCACACAAACTTTTTATCCCTTCTTCCTCGAGACTGTTTTCTTTTTTTGTTAGGTTGTGAATTTAACTTGTACGAGTACTCGTTTTTTTCGGATACTTGTTCATTTTTCAACACTTTTTCTCCACTCTGTGAACTCAAAGCGACCACTAATCAATACACTTGTCCACTTTAGAAAAGGGGATTGCCTGAGGAGAGACGCAATTTCTATGATGTTTTTTTTTATTATTAACATCATACCTAATGGTTTGTATATTAGGGATCAAAGCGAATTAATATGTTGTATTATTTGTTTGGAGATGGGAACTGGACGGTCGCTTTTCATTGTGCCACACCTCTTTGAATATTTAGGTTTTACACAGGCAGCTTACAACATTACCGACATTAGATTAAGTATCCCCCGGACGAGAGTATACTAGTAACGAATTTACTAATTGCTCTATTGACCGCTTTTTATTTTCCGTTCATAAAAATACGTTCTTTTTAAAGCACCATATGTACAACAGTTCTCTTTATGTTACTTGAACAGCACAAAGTTAACACTGTCTAAATAAGCCTTCATTCAATAACAGTTTTTAACTCGATTGAATTCCGACTGACTCGACCTGCGCCACCCATCGGATAACAGTAGCACTATCGCCAAACGAAATTTCGAAGTTTCATGCTCCTACTCACAGCAGCGCCCCCTCTTTCTGGATTTATCCAGAATGTTCTTGGCGCTACCATCAAACATTCGTTGTGAGTTAGTAAAGGGTTTTTCAATAAGAGCGCTACAAAAGTTTTTGATGTGTTAACATCTATACGCGCGCCTCTAGGGCAGTAAACTATAAATTTAATACATACGCAAGTGTTAGGTTTGTAAGAGTAAATCATCGTTTGTTTGTTCGTTGCTTGGCAGTCTGTATTGAAAGTGATTATTGGGCGATTTTCATATAATTTTCCCACGCGATTTTCTCCGGAAATTCATAGCCGATTTTATTAATTTTTGGATTAAAAAGCTAGTGCGGGTTTCGACGAAGAGTTTAGGCCAAAAATTAAGGCGATCCGATATCGGCGAGCCGAGATTTAAGTGTTTTAATTGGAGTAATATTAAAAAAGTGTTTTATGTTGATCTTCGGGTTTGTTTTATCATCGTTTGTTTGTTCGTTGCTTGGCAGTCGGTATTGAAAGTGATTATTGGGCGATTTTCATATAATTTTCCCACGCGATTTTCTCCGGAAATTCATAGCCGATTTTATTAATTTTTGGATTAAAAAGCTAGTGCGGGTTTCGACGAAGAGTTTATTCCAAAAATTAAGGTGATCCGATATCGGCGAGCCGAGATTGAAGTGTTTTAATTTGGAGTAATATTAAAAAAGTATTTTATGTTTATCTTCGGTTATATCGTACGAATATAACAATGTATGTATGTATGTACAAGTGTCTGTTGCTTTGCATTCTTTGACTTTTGTGGGAATAAAACAAAAAGTATTGAGCAAGAAAATAATGACACATGTGCTTGCACTGGGTCTTTAAATAATTTTAAGTATTAATATTATTTAACTGTAACGTCATCATATGATTGAACGCTGTTTTTTATTTTCCAATGTAACATTTACGAATGTGTTCATAGAAATCGAACAGGTACCGTGTAGCAAAAAGGTGTTAACACATCGCCCGTGAGTTCGAACACTCATTGGATCTTTTTTTTTTAAATAAACCAAAACCGGTTTTAGATACCAATGAAATTCTTTAATCCTGTGAAAGTACGTTCGATGCCATTATGTATGGAACTCGATTTCTTTTGCATGGCCGCCACGGGCACGCTTACAGAAGTCCAGACGCTGAATCCAATTTTCGACAGTCTTCAATCATAAATCGGCCGATACTGCTGCAATTTCACGTTCGATATTCATACGAAGTTCATCAAACGTCGCTGGCTTGTTGGCATAGACCATAGACTTGACGTAGCCCTACAGAAAATAATCTAACGGCGCAAATCGCACGACCGAGGCGGCCAATCGACTGGGCTATTTCGTGAGATAACACGTTCATCAAACTTGGTTTCCAATAAACTGATTGTGGCATTTGCTGTGTGGCTTGTGGTGCCGTCCTGTTGGAACCACATGTCCTCCAACTCCATATTATCCAATTGGTGCCAAAAATATTCGGTTATCATTGAACGGTAGTGATTCGCATTCACAGTTATGTGCCGGTCTTGATCATCACGGAAGAAGTACGGCCCAATGACGCCGCCGGCCCATTAACCGCACCAAACCGTAATTTTTTCGGGATGCAATGATGACTCATGGATTATGTGTGGATTGGTGTCTGACCAATAACGCATATTTTGCTTATTGACGAAGCCATGCAGCCAGAAATGAGCCTCATCGCTGAAGATGATTTTCCGATGAAAATCCGAATCATTTTCAAGTTGTTGCTCAGCCCAATTCACGAACATACGACGCTTATGGTGGTCAAGCGGCTTCAGTTCTTGCATCAATTTGATCTTGTAAGGATGTAGGCCAAGATCTTTTCGCAAAATTCGCCACAACGACGTCACAGAGATGCCCAACGCTTGAGAACGGCGTGTGAGAGACACATTTGGGCTTTCTTGAACTGAAGCCTCAGCGGCAGCAATATTCTCGACACTACGGGCACTTCTTTGTCTCACTGGCACGGGGCCATTTTGTACTGTGCCTGTGGATTCAAATTTTTCCACTAGAAGCTCAATTGTTGATCTGGTAGGACGATTATGACGACCATAAATTGGACGTAGCGCTCTTAAAGTTGAGGCCACTGACTCCAAATTTCGGTAGTACATTTTAATAATTTCGACTCGTTGTTGGCTCGTATATCTTTCCATGATGAAATGGCAAACCATACTGAAGAGAAATGACAAAAGAGCGGGAAAAAATATGGCGTCGTTTGCTGTCCCTATCGATTTACTTTTGTAGCGTCTCTGTTGAAAAACCCTTTCTGTGGTAGGCTTTCAACTTACTGCGAGGCATACTTTTAGGCGTAATTAACATTACAATTCAAACTGTTAAACAATCAAACAACATCACAAACATTAATTGTTAACATTCTTTGCAAATATTGTTAACATTCTAATGTTATTTTGACATACTGCAGATGTAGGTATTAGGCCAAGCCAAAATGTGAAGTATTTTTATCGTAACGAAAATAGTAGACGGTAGCGAAAGTAAGTAGGCGCTTGGTTAAGAAATATGAACGGCATACTGACACCGATAGGTATTCGCTAATATGTCACTATAAATACCCTGCATATTTCCTGTAATTAATATTCTAAGAACATTGGGAACGGATGCGATGTTATAATGCATCATCCATCTTACAAATGCTAATAATAAATAACTCCCCCATCTTCCCACGTAACGGCATTTGGTTACAAAAAATGGATTATAATTTGTACTTGGAATGCCCACATCTTAGGACTGACCGAAATACATTAGCAAAACCTATCGACTACCATCTACCATTTCATCCGGGTGAGTGTGAGGGATAAAATAGTACCAATCACCCAAACTGGCTGCTTTTTTCAAAAAAATCTTATAATAGGAAAATTATTTACTTACTGGCTTAGGTGCTCTCAAACAACCGAGAGGGGTCAAGGATCTTAAGAAATGAGGATAACATGTTTCTCTAACCGGCTCGATGTTCAGCGTTTCTCTACCAGTTGGTAACATCAAGCTCTCGCAGACAGTATTCCACCTGGTCTTTTCAGAGCAATCTTGGCCATCCTATTTTTCGATGTTCTTCGAGTACGTCTTCGAATACCTTTCGCACTGCTTCATTCTGATCAATTCTACTGACATGGCCTAGCCTGCGTAAACGCGCTATTATGCTGTGCATAACTACGTCGATGTCAGGATATAGATTATACTCCTCGTGGTACATCCTTCGTCGATACTCGCCGTTTTCTATTATGGGACCATATATTTTTTGGAGCATTTAACTCTTGAAGTCTCCCACTGATAATTCATCAGCATGCTATATGACCCAAGATTCTGCGCTAGAAAGCAAGAGAGGCTTTAGGAGAGTCTGATAGAGTTCGATCTTTGCTTCTCGAGAGAGGGTATTATATCTGAAGTACTTGCTGGACCCGAAATAACACCAATTTGCACACACAATTCTCTATCTGATTTCCAGGCAGTCGCTATTGCTTCTATTTACCGCAGATCCGAGGCAACTGAATGCGTCCATTACCTCGACATTATAATGGTTATCAAGGTTCACCCTTTCATCAAATCGGTAGGATTGTCTGCATGTCGAAACCGTTAATTTGATCTTGTCCTCATTTACTGCTAAACCCACTTTTGCTGATTCCTACTCATGCAGATTTTCCCCAATGATGCTTAAGTCATCAGCATGCGCGAGCAGCATGTAGTTTTTGCTGCTGATAGTTTAATTCCTGTTGACTGCAGATTTTCTCACGATGATGTCAATGAAAATTTTGAAGAGATCGCATGACAGGGTGTCGACGTGCCTGAGGCCCCGCCTCGTACTACATAGTTCGGTGAGATCTTTTCCAAAATTTATAGAGGATTTCATGTCGGTCAGTGTCATTCTACAAAGGCGTGTCAGCTTAGCAGGAATACCAGGAAGCTTGATACAGTTTTGCCCGTATCGTGCCAACAAAGGCAGCCTTATAATCTACAAAGAGGTGGTAGCTGTCGATTTGCTTTTCGTGGGGTTTCTCCAGGATTTGTCGTAATATGAATATCTGGTCGATAGTTCACTTTTCAGCCTAAAGCCACACACGCTCGAGACGGACTTGTATGCGATGGATAAAAATCATATTCCACTATAATTGGGTCATACAGTCGAGCCGCGACATGGCATATAAGGAGGGATGGAGAGAAATACCCCATTTGTTTAGGAAGAAAAACTGGTTGTGAAGAATGCACGAGAGTGAGCAAATTGAATCTTACAGAAGGAAGAATGAAGCACGTAAATTCCACCACAAAGTACAAAGCAATGGATCGGATACCTCCTTTTGCAGAGATATGGACGGTAATATTGTCGCAGATGTGCACAGTATGTTGGAAATATGGAAAGATCACTTCTCGGCTTTACATGTCCCAGGAGACTTCAATATAGATGATGGTGGTGGGCAAATACAGGACGATGGGGTCGTCTGCCCCCTCCTAGCCAAAACGAAGTTAGAACTGCAATTTCCCGCCATAAGAACAACAAAGCCACTGGTGCTGATGGACTACCGCCTGAACTGTTTCAGGCTGGCGGCTACGAGTTGGAAAGGTACATGCACCAGCTCGTATGCAAAACGTGGCTAGAAACATGCATACCCGACAATTGGAGGGTTAGCATAATGCCTCCAGTTTTCAGTTGTGTTATAACTGACTGAAGCATTGCCATACGTGCAGCGTTCTTTTCGTCAGTTGCCATGCGACACTCTTCATCATACCATGGTTTGTCTTTAAGCGGTTTGTCATTACCAAGTACGGTCTGTGCAGCTGTTTTCATAGATTGGAAAATGTACTTCCACTGAACTTCAGGATCTTGAGGCGGAGGTGCGTACTGCGCCAGGAGCTGAGTGAGTTTCGTACGACTTTCGCGCTGCCTACCTTGTGCTACCCTTTGCTGCAACGACGTACGGATCTGAATATATATTAGCTCCTCCAATCACACGTACGTCCATTACACTTGTAGAGTGCATTCCATCAATTACCAGACGATCAATCTCGTTCTTCGTCTGTTGGTCAGGGGATACTCAAGTAGTTATGTGGGTGTCTTTATATAGAAATCTCGCACTACTGACAACCATGTTTTTCGCCGCGGCATAATCTAACAGAAATAATAGAAAACTCTCTTGAGAATAAGGTCTTCGCTCTAGGGACTTTCCTGGACATCGAGGGTGCCTTCAATAACATTCAACCTTCAGCGATTCTTAGGTCGTTACAGAATCTAGGAGTCGACAGCTTTGTGGCACGCCTAATTGGGAAGTTTCTGATGGATAGATCAAAGCTGAATGGGGTGGTGTTACAATTGCTAGGAACGTTAACAGGGGACACCGCGGGGGGAGTTCTGTCTCGAGTATTATGGTTAACTTCTGTCAATGAACTGCTTCTTGTATTGGACAGGGCCGAATGCTAGGTCTTTGCCTATGCCGATGATATTGCTCCTCAATTTACTTAGCATTCGTACAACGAGCCTACTTAGTCTGATTTCGAACTGGACCGCTAACAACGGACTATCATGTAACCCACTTAAAACCGAGCTTATCTTGTTCTCTCGGAAATATAAAATACCCGCATTTGAACTGCCGTCAGTTAATGGTGTGCAATTACAGTTGACGAAATAGGTCAGGTATCTGGGAATAATTCTCGAAAGAAAACTTAGTTTGGAAACAGAATGTTGGTTAAGATGGCGTCTTTTGCTCTTTACTGCTGTAAAGGGGCGATATGAAAGCGCTGGGGACTGTCTCCTAAGATCACCATGTGGAGTTATATGGCAATAGTCAGACCAATACTTCTCTATGGCATCGTAGTTTGGTGGAGGTCCCTCCAAACGAAATATATTCTGAATTCCTTGATTAAAATCAAAGATCAGCACTGATTAGCGTTAGTGGGGCAATGGGCACGACGTCATGTACTGTACTTACTGAAATCCTGAACATCTGTACTCCTGATATCATGGCCGAATCGGCAGCCGCTACATCCCTGGTGAGAATCAGAGATATGTATGCCAATCGCTACCTGCCGTTTGCAGATCATGCAGTGGGCCGATAATATGTTCAAGGACAAGTGGAGGCTTACTTCAACTAGCAAACAAGGACAGAAAGAGGACTAGGCAACTACTTAACTTGCCTGGATATTCCTGTAGGTCTTATAGACAAATTTATTGAAAGGGAAATTGGCTAGACGACTAGTTAGTAGTTGCTATAGAGGAAACTGCAGGTATTACATTGCGATTCTTTAGCCTAAGTCTGCTAGACAGCATGCTGCCCTGCAGGCTTTTCAGCCAACCAACCAACCATAATCTCCATAAGTCTCATTCCTTTATCGGAAGTGATGGCGTGTAGATTGAATTTACCGATGGTTTTCTTTGCCGACTTTAGCATTAAAATTACTTAGAACAATTTTAACGTCATAACCAGGGCAGCGCTCATATGTTTCTTCTAGCCGCTCATAGAACAAGTCCTTGGTGTCATCGTCTTTCTCTTCCGTCGGGGCATGCACACAAATTAGGGAAATATAAAAATATTTCGCTCTCATGCGGATGGTGGCTGTACGTTCACTCACGGGTTTGAATATTGAGATCAGATGCCGCAGTCTTTTGACAATTTCAAATCCGCAACCAAATTCATGCTTTTGTTCATGGCAATTGTAGTAAATGTCACAGTTCCTTTTTGTTGTGCACCCATAACCTGTTCATCATATGGATAGCAGTAATATCTGCCAGTTGGATAGTGGCACCGGATCTGTATAGTGTTGTAACATTCCAAGTGAATATCCGAATATTGTGGTTTTAATAACGTTTGGGTGGTTCTTCAACATATAGGGGGTTTATGTTTCTCATTTTCATATTGAATTTTTATTGCCAACATAACGGTGGCGGAAGGCAATGGCGTCCGACCGTGAATTTTTATTTTACTTATTGCCAGGATCAGACGCTGACCAGCATGCAGTGTGTTGAAACGGGATTTTTGTTCCTTTAGTGTTGATCCGCCGTTGGCCAGTAGTGTTAGCTTATCCGCCTTCAAAGGACAAAAGAATATGTTTTCCAGTTCGAAGAGCTTCAGTGATAGGGTCACCTATTTAACCGGAGATGCATCAGTGAACGCATAACCAATCAGGCTAAGCATTCGTTTCGCCTTTTCACTCTAGCTAGGTAACTGACGGCTCCCATAAAATCAATGCCCGGGACATACTGGTTGGAAGTAGTGAGCTGCTTGGGCTGCCCTATGAAGAAATTATTTCTGACCACTCCCCAATAAGTGGCTATCAGATACTGTTCCTTACAAAAAAAAGTATATATAAAAGTACAAAATTTGTGGCGTAGTGGGAAGCGATCCTCTATAGTTGTCCATGGAAGGGAATCAAACCGTCTTGTGCAACAGTCGCCCCTTTATGTACATTTCTTTAAAGTTTATGTTATCTTCTCTTTTATACAGAATTTCATATTTTATAGCATCCTTTACAATGGACTCTTTTATTTAAACTGATTCCTGCTAGTTGATTTGGGGTTTTCCGTTTCTGTGGATCGGAAATTGGAAAATTGTGTATACAAATACTACAATATGCGGGGCTACATAAAAGAGGAAGATGAAAAAAGAAATAACTATATACATATAGAAAATATTCATACACATATATGGTTTTGCTTTATACACAGGTGTACACACACCCCCAAACAAACCCAATCATCATCATATGCATACATACATATGTATGTATGTTTGCGTGGTAAATGAATTGTTCAAGGATCTGTTACCAGATCCATATGCTGCCCTGTTATTGTACTTGTTCCATAGTAGAGCCGAAGGATATGGACGTTCTTACATCTCCATACGTACTTGTGAATCAAATTTTTCACAAATTTCCATATGAGTATTTGTATGTGAAATACGATTTACTTTGTGGTTTATTATTCAAAGAAGGAAGTCACTTCACTGCCAGTATTCAAATGCATTTTCCCCGGAAATGTGTGTATGAATTAGATAATTTGATTTCGGAGGTTTTCTAAGTCTATGGATTATATTTTTCTGTAATACAACAATTTGATTAACTGGTTAAATATTATCTTCCGTATCAAACCGGGTTTTGAAAATATAAAATTAAAAAACAAAAAAAAAAATGAGGTGTTCCTTTTGCCATATATTATGTACTGGTCAGTTCCAACACGCCTAAGTCGCCCGTTGAAAAATACGATAATTTAAATGGATCTTTGAGAAAATATAATTTTTGCAAAATGATAAACTTTTTTGACAAAATTTTTATAGAATGTATTTTTTAAAAAATAGTATATTTTTACGCCCTTTTTGTACGAATATGTATTGCATATTCCCGATAAGGTCCTTTTTTAAAGAGAAGTACTTTTTTTTATTAAAGCTAATATTTTTTTTAAGAAAAGGTAATAATTTTAAGAAGAAGTACTTTCTGTAAGAAAAAGCCATAAGAGTATGAATTTTGTTTACAAAGAAGTAATAGTTTAAGAACAGGTACTTTTTAAAGAAGTGGTAGGTTTTTAGGAAATGGGATATTTTATTGAGAAAAAATGTGCTTATTTTCAGAAAGGCTATTTATCTTAAGAAAAGAAAAGAAATGAAAGGTATTATTTTATTTTTAAGAAAAGGTACTTTTAAGAAAAGGAATTTTGTAAGAAAATTAATTTTTTTTAAGAGAAGGTATTAGTTTAAGAAATGGGCATTTTTTTATGTAGGTAGGTACTTATCTCAATAAAAATTATTTTGTTTCTCAAAAAAGGTACTGTTTAAGCAAAATGTAGAAAATGTAGAAAAGCAGTTTGTTGTGAGAAAATGTACTTTTTTAAGAAAAGGTACTTATTTAAAAAAGAATTAATTTTTTAAGAAAAGGTACCTTTTGTTCTCTTTTTAAGCAAAGGTACTTCTCTAAGATAAGGTATTTTTTTTAAGAATGGGTACTTTGTTTAACAATATGAATAGGTATTTTTTTTTAGAGAAAATTTACTTTCTTTAAGAAAAGGCACTTATTTAGGAAAGTTTTATTTTTTTAAACTTCTTTGACTTTGGCTTTTCTAAATTTACTTTTTATTGGGTTCAAAACTACAATATGTACTAAATATTGGTTACACCTAGAAAATTTCCCTTTAAACAAGAAATTTCCCAAAATATATTAGTCTAGACACAAACCAAAGCAAAAATCCCCAATGTAGTTGATAACACTGGGTTGTAGCATAATAGTGTTAAAAAACTGTTGTCAAATCATTTACTCAACTTCTCAATAAGCACAACGGATCCGAATCGGCTCCGATTCGGATCAGACTTCTCGGAGATGATTTCGAGAACGGATCCGTTCTCGGTTCGTGATCGGATCAGCGAGCGGGAGAAATTCCTCTTTCGTTCTCGAAACGAGAATTGCGTTCGATCTCGAAACGAGATCGGATCCGATAGCGAAATGAATTCGGACCCGATATCGCAATGGATTCGGACCCGATAGCGAAACGAGATCGGATCCAATAGCTAAATGAATTCGGACCCGATAGCGAAATGATTTCGGACCCGATAGCGAAATGAATTTAGATCCGAAAGCGAAATGAATTCGGCCCCGATAGCGAAATGTGGTCGGATTTTAAATCATTACGATGGGTTCCGAAATCATTACGATATCGATTCCGCTCTCATTTCAGAATAAAATAATCAAATTACATTTTAAGCATTTATTTTTATATGCATTTCTGAGACTCATTCTTTGTCATTATATTTAATTTTTTTGGTAACGCGGTCTTTCGCATATTGGAAGTATTTCTTACTTCCGAATAGGATCAGAGAAATCGAAATCCGATGTTCCGGACTCAAACCGGAACCGAATCGGATGAGAGAAAACGAAATCCCATGTTCCGGACTCAAACCGGATCCGAATCGTATCAGCGAAAACGAAATCCGATGTTCCGGACTCAAACCGGATCCGAATCGGATCAGCGTAAGCGGAATCCGACGCCTCGGACTCAAAGCGGATCCGAATCGGATCCGAGTCCGACTTTGTGCTTATTGGGTTATGGTATATAACGAACGAACACAAAATTTGTTTGTACTCGATTTAACGACCCCATACAAATATTATATAAAAGTATATTTCTACAGAACGTACACACATTTGAGAAATTCCAATGCATCTGAATTGGTGATGTTATTCGGGACAAGGTTTAGTTAATCCCGGATTTCGGGAAATTTCAGTATATTTCGGAGATTTGGAGTTCATCGGAATATCGGAATTTTAATACGTTTCTTTATTAAAGAATGCAAATGAAGATAGAAATGACCATTTTCTAAATAAATTTTTTCAAATTAAATAAATTCGAATGCAGTGGACCTTATTTGGCTATACAATGGCTTATTTGACGGTGTACGATTTTGATTTTTTTAAATGTTGATACACTTATACTTTGAATTGAAATGAACTGAATTGAATTGAACTGAATAGAAATTAATTGAATTGAGTTGAATTGGATTGCAAGTCATTGCGTTGCATTGAATTAAATTGAATTAAATTGAGCTGAATTGCATTGCATTGAATTGAATTGGATTGAACTGAATTGAATTGGATTGAATTGAATTATATTATGGCTGTCGGTGGTGCAATGGTTAGGGTCCACGCCTCTTGTACATGAGATCTTGGGTTCGAACCCTGCTCTGACCACCTTAAAATTTCTTTTGGCGCCAACACTATCGAGTATATAGCCATGATAAAACTGTAGGTCCCAATCGGTGAGTGAAAACTGAAAGGCGCACAGCTCAGTGATTGTGAGAAGTTCTCCCCTGTTCCTTCATGGGATGTAATGGGAAACCATATATTTATATATTTTTTATATTGAATTGAACGGAATAGAAATTAATTGAATTGAATTAAATTGAATTGTATTCCAAGGCGTTGCATTGCTTTGAATTGAATTAAATGGAGTAGAATTACATTAAATTTAATTTAATTGTCTTGAATTGAATAGAACTTAATTGTATTGAATTGAACTGAACCGAACGGAATTTAATTGAATTGAACTGAATTGCATTGAAGTGAATTGAATTGAATTGAATTGAATATAAGGCCCAATGACGCCGCCGGCCCATAAACCGCACCAAACCGTAATTTTTTCGGGATGCAATGATGACTCATGGATTACGTGTGGATTGCTGTCTGACCAATAACCATTATTTTGCTTATTGACGAAGCCATGCAGCCAGAAATGAGCCTCATCGCTGAAGATGATTTTCGATGAAAATCCGAATCATTTTCAAGTTGTTGCTCAGTCCAATTCACGAACATACGACGCTTATGGTGGTCAAGCGGCTTCAGTTCTTCCATCAATTTGATCTTGTAAGGATGTAGGCCAAGATCTTTTCGCAAAATTCGCCACAACGACGTCACAGAGATGCCCAACGCTCGAGAACGACGTGTGAGAGACACATTTGGGCTTTCTTGAACTGAAGCCTCAGCGACAGCAATATTCTAGAGACTACGGGCACTTCTTTGTCTCACTGGCACGGGATCATTTTGTACTGTGCCTGTGGATTCAAATTTTTCCACTAGACGCTCAATTGTTGATCTGGTAGGACGATTATGACGACCATAAATTGGACGTAGCGCTCTTAAAGTTGAGGCCACTGACTCCAAATTTCGGTAGTAAATTTTAATAATTTCGACTCGTTGTTGGCTCGTATATCTTTCCATGATGAAATGGCAAACCTTACTGAAGAGAAATGTCAAAAGAGCGGGAAAAAATATGGCGTCGTTTGCTGTCCCTATCGATTTGCTTTTGTAGCGTCTCTGTTGAAAAACCCTTATATAGCCGATCCAAGTCCATTTTCTCCTACGTATATCTAATTCAATGGGACTGTTACATGTATGTTTATGCAGAGCTCTTCATTAGAAATTGTTTTGGGCCAGTAGATAAAGTGTTAATAAACTATATGGTTTTTAAAATTTAACGAAATTTCGCTTTAGCGAACATGCTTGACAATCCATATCCAGGTATATCGATCGTCGCCTCTCCACCGTCCCTCTCCACCGTCTTAAGAAAGCAAATAGGGAATAGAGGAGGAATAGTCTGTCTCATGAATGAACTGATTTCACTTATTTCTATGTGAACTCCTTAAAATTTGAAAATTATTTATTGCTTTGCCTTCAACATTTTTCAATTAAATATCGATTACTTGTTTCCTTTAACTATATATTTTATATATTTTTCTAGCCTAAGCCTTCAGATTTAAATTATATTTCAGCAGCCAAGTTAAAACTCGAGTTCAGTGAAATCCAATTTTGTGTTTTTTTAAAGAACCGGTTTTGTGGATTTCCAAGTTCAATTATTAGCACACAATTCTATGTAAGTTCCCTTACCATGCTATGAATTAGTTTGTTTCCACTTTCATAGAAATGTGTAATCCTTTTGCCGAAAACTTTTTTCTTTGTGTATTGATTTTGACATTGAAATATTTTTGTAAATATTTTCCCAAAAGTTTTCCAAGCGCATTTGGTCTAAGTTTCAACTAAACTTTGATTTAATTCTGTGGTTTGATTACGTTATCAAGTTTGTTTTTTTTTGTTGCTCTTCTTTAGTTATCTTTTCATAAGTCAGACAGACGCGTTTATGTTCCTTTTTCCAAAAAACAGACATGAGACCCTTTTGGGTTATTTTAGTTTCTTTAGTTTATTGTTTATTATGATTTATATGTTTTGATAATTCCCTTTTTTTTCTGTCGAGGTTTCTGTAACCAGTTTAACCATGACCGTAAAACATTTCATTCGTAATGTTTTCATTTTCTATTTGAAATTTATCATGGAACTTTGGAAAATGCTGTGCGGTTTGCGGAAAAGTGCTGCTCATTCAGCCAATTTGGATTTGTGTAGTTATTTTAGTTCGTTTCCTTCTGGAGGACCACAATGTGGCATAATTTTATGTTGATTGTATTTCGAGTGATGGGATGCAATAGAAGAAACATGCGAATGTCTTCATTCCGATTAAGATTTTTGGCATTTTGAGGCTACAAATAATAAATGAGTTGTTTAAGATTTGTGAGATTACTTAGAAAGAGATTTTGGTTTTGAATATTTTAATTGTTGGACGTTAAACAATATTGGCTAAACTATGGAAATTAATATATAAAAGGGGAAACATATTTTTGGTCCATCATGTTGCGCTATTTTGTATTTTAATTCAATAGCTTAACAAGCCATAACTCATAGAACTATTTGTTTCAAAATAGGTTGTAGCAAAAGTAAAAAAGGATGATTTTATCTTCTGGAAATTACGAAAAATTCAAACATAACTGACATTAGCTCGGTCATTCGAAAAGCTATCTCACCCACAAAAACAACTATGTGTTGTAGATATAACTAACCTTAAAACAATTGTAAGCCCTTCGAGAATGTCAGAGGAAACCAGAATATGGACAAAACAAAAACCTTCTGCTCTTGTTGTTGGAATAATTGAGTTTCAGGTTGAGTTGGTACTGAGGGATTTTCGATCGATACCAATTCGCATATTCAAATTTCATAAAAAGTGGCCATATATACGATATATGATATACGATACGATTGTTGGTACCAAGTCACGCACAGTGCGTAGGCATCTTTTGATGAACATGTCACGAATTTCGAAACTTCTCATGCTAGTGCGTGTGCTTTCCTGAACTATCTTTTATTTCAAATTTTCTTTCGGCGGCGGTCACCTCGCATAGTGACGGCGACACTATCGAGTATCTAGCCATGGAAAAGCTTCTCAAATTACCGTTCGAAATCGGTGTAAAACTGTAGGTCCCAATCAGTGAGTGAAAACTGGAAAGCGCACAGCTCAGTGATTGTGAGAAGTTCTCCCCAGTCCCTTCATGGGATGTAATGGGAAACCATTTTTTTTCTATTATTTCAACTGAAACCAACCATTTTTGACGTATTAACATCTATAGCGGCGTAAAGGGACTAAATCTATCACAGTCAACACATGCAAACAAACCAGATTTTATGCTGCTGCTAAAACCAGATTTTCTGCGACTGCGAAAGAGAATAATGACGTGTTAAACAAAAATGAGCGAGCAAGAGAGAAATGAAAGAGTGGTGTGGCAGGGGTGATATATGTATGTACAAGTGTCTGTTGCTGTTGTTGAGCGGAGATATAAAGCATAGCCAGGCAAAATTTCATTTGCAAGCCGTCGGCTTGCGCAGTCGACGTTATTTACTTAGAAAAATGTATCAGGCTTAGAAAGCTTGTAGTATGAACTTCTCATACCTTAATATTCAAAACTAACAAAAATAAGATCAATACGAAATACTAAAATGTAAATTCTTGATACAACTTGAATTGATTACAATTTGAATTCATTGTATCGCGGCTGTCACAACCAACTTGAGGTTGTACCGACTACATTTAGTGCCCAAAACTAAAATTCGGTTAAAGCAACTTAGTCTCATAATCGATTCGGTTGTGACAACTGAATATCCAACAATTTCCCTTCTATCAAATATTTTACTAATTAGTCACAACTGAATATCGGTTGGAACAATAATTCGGTTGTTATAAATGAATTTCCAACTATTTCCGTTCTATATAATTTCGGTTGCAACAAACGAATTTGGCAATTAGTCACAACTGAATACTGGTTGGAACAACAATTCGGTTGTTATAAATGAATTTCCAACAATTTCCGTTCTACATAATTTCGGTTGCAACAAACGAATTTGGCAATTAGTCACAACTGAATATCGGTTGGAACAACAATTCGGTTGTTATAAATGAATTTCCAACTATTTCCGTTCTATCACTGGAATTCTGTAACTGTTTAGAGATAGTTAAATTTATATAATGCTGGAATTTTGTATTGAAATTTTATAAATCATGAGAATTTAGCTACCGATTTTTAGCCTTAAATGAAAAAAATCCGAAACGCCACTTAGAAATCATATCACTCAAATTGGAACCCCATTACTTATTGTATCGGGGTTTTCAATACGAGCGCTACAAAAGTTTTTTTAAATAAAACAAAACCGGTTTTAGATACCAATGAAATTCTTTATTCCTGTGAAAGTACGTTCGATGTCATTATGTATGGAACGCGACTTCTTCTGCATGGCCACCACGGCCACGCTTGTAGAAGTCCAGACGCTTAACCAAATTTTCGACGGGTTTCAAGCATAAATCGGCCGATACTGCTGCAATTTTACGTTTGATATTCGTACTAAGTTCATCAATCGTCGTGGCTTGTTGGCATATACCATAGACTTGACGTAGCCCCACAGAAAATAATCTAACGGCGTCAAATCGCACGACCGAGGCGGCCAATGGACTTGGCCATTTCGTGAGATAACACGTTCACCAAACTTGGTTTCCAATAAATTGATTGTGGCATTCACTTTGTGGCTTGTTGCGCCGTCCTGTTGGAACCACATGTCCTCCAAGTCCATATTATCCAATTGGGGCTAAAAATATTCGGTTATCATTGAACGGCAGCGATTCGCATTCACAGTAATGTGCCGGTCTTGATCATCACGAAAGGAGTACGGCCCAATGACGCCGCCGGCCCATAAACCG
Source organism: Phaonia tiefii (assembly GCA_963931995.1). Classification (NCBI taxonomy): domain Eukaryota; kingdom Metazoa; phylum Arthropoda; class Insecta; order Diptera; family Muscidae; genus Phaonia; species Phaonia tiefii. The sequence goes on along the minus strand of OZ008367.1, from coordinate 107,653,567 downwards.
CACCAAACCGTAATTTTATCGGGATGCAATGATGACTCATGGATTACGTGTGGATTGCTGTCTGACCAATAATGCATATTTTGCTTATTGACGAAGCCATTCAGCCAGAAATGAGCCTCATCGGTGAAGACCATAAATTGGACGTAGCGCTGTTGCTCTTAAAGTTGAGGCCACTTACTCCAAATTTCGGTAGTAATTTTTAATAATTTCGACTCGATGTTGGCTCGTATATCTTTCCATGATGAAATGGCATACCTTACTGAAGAGAAATGTCAAATGAGCGGGAAAAAATATGGCGTCGTTTGCTGTCCCTATCGATTTACTTTTGTAGCGTCTCTGTTGAAAAACCCTTTACATATTTATTGACAGTATTTTCATGTAAAATTCTTCCCGGAAGCAAAATGCTGTATCAAAATTTTGAAAATATATTTCTATGTTTAAATAAATAGAAGTCACCTGGATATGACCGTATTGATGGAAGTGCTGCAAAACATCTTACTCGCAAGGGCATTCTACTTCTCACATTAATTTATAACTCAATTTTAAGACTTGGAGATTATTATGATCCGTAAACCAAAGAAGCCAGAGCATCTAAATACATCTATTGGGACAATAAGTTTGCTGGCAACTTTCTTCAATATATTCGAATACTAATAATAGTATCATACCTGATCATCAATTCGGATTTAGAGCAAATCACGTCCCACCTGAACAGGTTCACGTATTGTAAATATTGCAACATTTGCGTTCGAAAGGAAGAAATATTGTTCAGCTGTATTTCTTGATGTGCAGCAAGCGTTTAACAGGGTGTGTCATCAAGGCCTTCTCTACAAACTGAAAAAAACTATTGCCAGCCCCGTACTATCTCTTCTTCAAAAGTTATTTGAGTGAAGGCACTTTTATGTAAAAGTAGGTGATGGAACGTCGAATATAACGAAAATACAATCTGGCATTCCGCAAGGAAGTGTTCTTGGGCCTGTGCTGTACACCATCTATACCTCAGACATACCAACAAATGATGTTGTTACACTTTCAACGTATGCGGATGACACAGCTGTGATCGCTACTAGTGAATGTCCTATAGAGGCATCTGCGCATGTTCAACATTACCTGAGTGAATTAGAAGCTTGGCTAAAGAATGGAACATAAAGGCAAACAGTGATAAGTCGTGGCACATGACATTCACATAACGAAGACAGAATTGTCCTTCAATCCACCTGTATGTACGACAGCAAAATACCTTAAAGTTGTTCTTGATAGACGACTTAAGTGGAAGCCACACATACAGGCAAAGAAAGACTGTACTGTGTTTTAGGACCCAGATCCGAACTAAATCTGAACAATAAGCTTAGATTATATAAAGCCATGCTAAAACCCGTCTGGTCATATGCCATACAGTTATGGGGAACCTCCTCTAACTCCAATATTGAAATTCTCTTGAAATACTGAGACTTCTCACCAATGCACCCTGGTTTGTTAGAAACAAATCAATACGATGATACCTGATATAACTTCTGTAAAAGAAGAAATACGAAGCATGAGTGAAAGATATCTGCAACGGTTAAGTAATCACGTCAATCCCGAGGCCATATCCTTTCTCGATAGCAGCAATGAAACTCGAAGACTATCTCGAACACATGTACTAGACCTGCCATTCCGTTCCTGTTGAAACTTGTATATATAGATATAAATATGAATATATTATTTTTTACTGTATTATAAATTAGCTAAGAATTTTTACTTGTGATTTTTGTTATGTTCCTCAATGGAGCTACATAACTACTGTTATATTTTTTTACTGTAATAATAATACATTAACTTATTGTCCCTGGACAGATTGTAAATCAAGGAAGAAGAGAAAAAAATATTTCTATGTTTATGCTCGTTATGACACCCCAATACGGATCCAACAAAAATTATTGCAGGAACCATGTATATTATGTCTGCAAGCATTGTTTTCATGAATTGAAGATATGCTGCTTTTTTGGTTCTTTGTTGTCCGTCACGTTTTCATTGTCAGCAGATTTCAACAAACACAGCCACATTTGGGCCACGCTAATCATTGTGTCTCCAACATATAATATTGAGTAGCAAACACAATGTGTTTGGACACAAGTATACTATATTTGCGACAAGCTAGAAACACATGTATATGCATCCAAACGTAGAAAGAAGACTGATTTGAGCGTGTGCCATGAAATTCTACACCATTTCCAAATAAAATGTAACAAATAACAATTGGAATCTAAAATTTTGATTTGAAATACATCAATTGAAATTTAAAAAACATCATGGATTTTAAGAGTCATCAATTTAAATTTAAAAGTTATTTAATGAAATTTAAAATACACCGTTTGAAATTTAGTATAATCAATGGAAATTTAAAATTTCTCAGTTGAAATTTAAAAATTATTAACCGATTTTCTGTATTAGATTTTTAAATTTCAATTGATGTGTTTCAAATTTCAATTGCTGTGTTCTAGACTTCAGTTGATGTTTAACGTTTAATTGATGTTTTTGAAATTTCAATTAATGTTTTTTAAATTGCAATTGATGAGTTATAAATTTCAATTGATATTGTATTTCAAATTTCAAATAGAATATTTAAATTTTAATTAATGTATTTCAAATTTCAAATAGAATTCTTGATATTTAAATTTCAATTGGAAGTGATATAGATTTTTAAATTTCAATTGATATCTTTTAAATTGCAATTGATGACTTTTATATTTCAACTGATGTGATTTAAATTTCGAGTGGTGTGTTTTAAATTTCAATTGATGGGTATTAAATTTCAATTGATGTTTTTCATATTTCAATTGATATTGTATTTCAAATAGAATATTTGTAATTAATGTATTTCAAGTTTCAAATAGAAATTTTAAATTTCAATTGGAAATAATTTAGATTTTTGAATTCCAATTAGTAGCTTTTAAATTTCAATTGATGGTTTTCAAAATTTCAATTGATGTCTTTTGAAATTCGATTTATGTATGTAAAATTTCAATTGATGTTTTTTTTTTTTAATTTCAATTGATGTATTTCCAATTTCAAATAGAATTGTTAAATTTCAATAATTTTTTTTTTAAATTTCAATTAAAAATGGTGTAGTCTTCTGTGAAATTTCAAACACCCAAATAAATGTTATACTTATGGGTCTTGATATATAACGTTTTATTCTGCGATCAGTTCTGAAGAGTTTCACGGTCAATCGTTTGAGATGTTCTGATAGGGGTTTTCAACAGAGACGCTACAAAAGTAAATCGATAGGGACAGCAAACGACGCCATATTTTTTCCCGCTCTTTTGACATTTCTCTTCAGTAAGGTTTGGCATTTCATCATGGAAAGATATACGAGCCAACAACGAGTCGAAATTATTAAAAATTACTACCGAAATTTGGAGTCAGTGGCCTCAACTTTAAGGGCGCTACGTCCAATTTATGGTCGTCATAATCGTCCTACCAGATCAACAATTGAGCGTCTAGTGGAAAAATTTGAATCCACAGGCACAGTACAAAATGTTCCCGTGCCAGTGAGACAAAGAAGTGCCCGTAGTGTCGAGAATATTACTGCCGCTGAGGCTTCAGTTCAAGAAAGCCCAAATGTGTCTCTCACACGTCGTTCTCGAGCGTTGGGCATCTCTGTGACGTCGTTGTGGCGAATTTTGCGAAAAGATCTTGGCCTACATCCTTACAAGAACAAACTGACGGAAGAACTGAAGCCGCTTGACCACCATAAGCGTCGTATGTTCGTGAATTGGGCTGAGCAACAACTTGAAAATGATTCGGATTTTCATCGGAAAATCATCTTCAGCGATCAGGCTCATTTCTGGCTGAATGGCTTCGTCAATAATCAATGAGTCATCATTGCATCCCGAAAAAATTACGGTTTGGTGCGGTTTATGGACCGGCGGCGTCATTGGGCCGTACTTCTTCCGTGATGATCAAGACCGGCACATTACTGTGAATGCGAATCGCTACCGTTCAATGATAACCGAATAGATTTGGCCCCAATTGGATAATATGGACTTGGAGGACATGTGGTACCAACAGGAATGCCACAATCAATTTATTGGAAACCAAGTTTGGTGAACGTGTTATCTCACGAAATGGCCCAGTTGATTGTCCGCCTCGGTCGTGCGATTTGACGCCGTTAGATTATTCCCTGTCGGGCTACGTCAAGTCTATGGTCTATGCCAACAAGTCAGCGACGATTAATGAACTGCATACGAATATCGAACGTGAAATTGTAGCAGTATCTGCCCATTTATGCTTGAAAACCGTCGAAAATTGGGATCAGCATCTGGACTTCTGCAAGCGTGCACGTGGTGGCCATGCAAAAGAAATCGAGTTCAGTACATAATGGCATCGAACGTACTTTCACAGGAATAAAGAATTTCATTGGTATCTAAAACCGGTTTTGTTTTATTTAAAAAAAACTTTTGTAGCGCTATTATTGAAAAACCCGCTACAAGCCAAAGGTAAGGTAGTAGAGCATCATCTTTATATAAAACGGTCGAATGGTTGGGTTAAGACCTAAATATATAGTGAATAACACAGCACAATTAGGTATGTGACCCGTGAAGGATGGGACTTCGAAAACTATCGGAAGTGTCAAGTCAAATTAATTTGTTTCCTTGAACATCAACCCGTTGAATAATTACACTGTGGAACACAATAAAAAAGAACAAGATTCTGACAACGGATTGTGGTAGATGGGGTAAACGAAATATACGTGTATCGGCATTTTGAAAGTTTGCGTCTGAATTTGTTTTGAAGGGGTGTGAAATTTGCCCTCTTTTGCACATTCTTATGACGAATCGGCATAGGAAGCCATGTTATCCTTACATTTTAGGTATAGGATGTGTTCAGCAATTTTATGTAAAACAGTTATGTGGATTACTTTAACGCTTTACCGCCTCAATATATGGGAATTTTTCGTTCTTTTGTGGAAGTGGGTAGAAAACAACCCTAAATCAGGGGTTTAACGGGTTAGAATGTACTACATAAATATTCCTCATACAATTCTATTATAAGTTTCTGAACGTACCAAAACTCAACTTGAATGCTAAATATAAATCAAAACTGAAAATCCATTTAAGTGTTCATTTCATACTTATACCGAGATGGCGCTAAAAAATCCCTCAAAACTGCATTCTAGGGGGTTGGCGTGTATCGAAAGAATATTCTATGTAAAATTTCACTGTAAGTCACCGAACAAAAGAAAGCTGTAGATTACCCCCTCTACCAGAATCCGTTGTTAGAACCTTGTTATTTTCCAAAAAGTTTAATTTTGTTCCACATTGTTATCGATGAGAATATGTTATATTAAATTATCAATAAAACATTCAAAAATTCTCATTGAATTAATTTTTAATTACATTTGGTTGTGGCACCGTCTAAATTTGAGAGTGACAGCCTCTTTTTCGATTGGGATGACCACTTGTGTGGTTGTGACAACCTCTTAATTCCGTTGTAGCAATCTCTAAATTTGTTTTCGGCTTCTTCAATTATTTCAACCGAATTTCCCCGTGGCTTTATGACGCTAGAGCTCTGTCGTTTGTATCACGTCATCAACTTAGTTAGGTGAATCAAAATAGAGCAATTTCGTAAGATAAATATTCCATGTCAACAGATTGGATCAAAATAAACCAGCGCTAGAGGTATTTGAAAACGTACTCCAAGGAAACGGTAGAATATAAGGTCCAATACTACGCTGATATAGCACAGATCACAGCAATAACTGGGTATATCCAAACCAGAAAACTATGTTATCTATACATGCAGAAAAATCTTTCTTCTGTTGTTGTTTGGGTACAAATTTAACGTGTTTGTAGCTTGTTGCAAATATACACGGTGTTTCAAAAGAAGACATCCGATGCTGTTTGGCTCTCATTTTTTTCTAAATGAAAAATTTCGATTCTGTTTTTCGATTATGTTTATTTGAATCTTTAGAATTTTATTGGTTAAGTTAAGAAGATGCTATCGGTTAAATGGGCGCCGTCACAATTGATTACCATACGGGCTCGTTTTATGGCATTTTTGATCACTTCGGGCGACAGATTCTCGCACTCGTGTCGAATGTTGACCTTGAGGGCTTCCAGGGTCTCGGGTTTGTTCACGTAAACACGGGACTTGAAAAAACCCCACAAAAAAAGTCTGGAACGGTTATATCGGGCGATCTTGCGGGCCAGTGCAAATCGCCAAAACGAGAGATGAGGCGACCCGGGAACGCCGCCTTCAGAATATCGGTTGTGGCTCGCGCATTGTGTGCCGTTGCTCCATCCTGTTGGAACCACATGTCCTCCAGTCCTATTTCGTCGAATTGCGGTAGAAAAACTCGGTTAACATGGCTCTATAGCGCGCACCGTCCACTGTTGTCGTTCGACCAGCGGCGTTCTCGAAAAACTAATGGCCCGATGACGCCTTCAGCGTCAACAGCGCTCATTATGATTTTGATGGAAAAATCGTCCAAGAGATTGAGGATGGCTTGGGCGTAGGTTACACGCGTTTGGCGGTCGACAGGCACCAACTGATGCACGGACTGGACTTTCTATGGGAACATGCGCAGATCTTTGATCACAATTCGCCATAGGGACGACCGGCTGATGGCTAATTGCGAGGCACGGCGTCTGGTCGATGTTTCCGGCGACAGCTCGACATTTTGGGCAACAGCGGCGATATTCTCGACAGAATGGGCGCTCCGGTGCCGGCCGCTACTGGCAACGTCTCGTGTGGTTCCATACTCTTCAAGGTTAGTGGCCAAATGGCGCAGTGTTTGCGCAGTCGGTGTTGGGCGGCCGGGGAATCGGCGACGGTATTCGCGCTGCAACTAATCGTGACTGAAATTCTTTCTTTCTTAAACTACTTTTAATTTTACACAGATACATTCCATTATGTCTTACTTAAATTGAAGAGAAATTAATTGAAATTGATAAGATTCCAAATCAAGTACAGATTTTCCATTTTATAAGTATAATATTATATCCGAATGAAATTGTCCTTTTTCTAATTTCTCTAAAATTGGCGTAACAGCAGTGACTTTGTAGCAAATGTATTCATTACAAAAATTAGAATTAAATACTACGTATCTCTCTAACTATGTATTAATTATAGCTCATGGAATACTTAACACTTTGTGGTGTAATTTTTGTTTTCTATATAATTTTATAATTCACTGACTTTTCATTAAAACCGTTGCCTGTTGGTCTTCGTGTCGTGTCAACCAGGCGGGAAAACCCGTGATGGCATCACTTGACATTTAATTACAATTATTAATGACATGTGATTTAATTATAGGTTCAGTAAAAAATAAACAATTACCGAAATTACTTTTTAAATTCTGGAGTGTAAAAAAAGCAATAATTTATTTTGTCACTTTAAGCAGATGTTGATTATTTTTTATGATAGATATAACTCTCGAAATTATAAAGCTATTTATTTATTTATTTTTAGCCGAGTATCTAAGCAACCTAATGCAAATTGTTATTTAAAGTTTATTGACCCGATTCGGATGTCGCAAGCATTTCATTTTGAACTTTTGTATGATTTGCTTTGCTGTCATAACGATATTTTATTGGTTATGCGAGCAAAATATTTATGAGTCAGCTTGAGTTGATTTAAGTTGTACCCTAAATAGTCACGAAAAAGATTCTACAAAAAAATGTTTAGGTAAATATTCTACAATATTGACATAAAAATTAACTATATTATGTTATTATTTTAATAAGATAAAATTTGTACATTTTAAAAAAATAAACAATATATAATAAAAATTATAAAATTTGTTAAACCACGGTTTTATTAACTCCGTTTTTCATGTTAAGTAGGTCATTAAGAAAACCGAAAAATTTAATGACTGACATCATATTTTATTGCAACAGAACAACGAAAATCTAGTCAAACTAACAAGAGTGAATTGCTAAATTATACTGCTGTTCAAATATCGTTCGGTTGTTAAACATATTTTTTAATTTGTCCCATATTTGTTTTTTTATTTATTTAATTAAAACGCAGTCAAACGAATTCGGTAGAATAGTTTTTTTGAATTATTGTGTATTCTCTTGAATATTTATTTTCCAAATCTAGAATTTGTTCAAAAATTTTACGGGGGTTTAATTCAAACTTTTAAATACTTTGTATACGTCGTATTTTTCATGAATTCAAAATAATTTCTTAAATATTCTAGTCTGACGAGGTATCCGGGGAATTTATGAGTTTGGATGAAAACCTATACTTATACAATTCAATGTCTCTATTCATTTCGACCAGTAAATATACGCATGCGCAAATAAGTCACATTCTACTCGACATCTGGTGTGTTCCAGTCTCTGTACACTCACATAACTAGTTGCTTGAAATAACCAACCTTCAATACGACTGTTGCTACGGAGTTGCAGTTGCCACAACCGAATTGAGGATGTTACGACACAATTTAGTTACTATAACAGAAATTCGATTGAAGCAACATCTAATACATAAGTTGTGGCAACCTCTAAGAGGTTGTGGCAACATCTAAGAGGTTGTGGGAAACTGTAATAGTTCGTCGCAACCTCTAATTTGTTGTGGCAACCTCTAATAGGTTGAGTGCAACCCCTAATAAGTTGTGTGTAACCTCTAATAGGTTGTGGCAACCTCTCACAGGTTGTGTGCAACATCTAGTAGTTTGTGGCAACCTCTAATAGGTAGTGGCAACCTCTAGTAGGTTGTGTGCAACCTCTAATAGTTTGTGGCACCCTCTAGTAGGTTATGTACAACCTCTAATACGTTGTGGCAACCTCTAGTAGGTTGTGGCAACCTCTAGTAAGTTGTGACAACCTCTAGTAAGTTGTGACAAACTCTAATGCAGTTGCGACAACCACTATTTGGGATGTTATGACATTTAATATGTTTGCGGCAGCCTCTAAATTCGTTTGAGGCTAATTCGATTATTTGTTCTGAGGGTGCAGGTAAATGTTTGCAATAACATTTTTCTTTCTATTTTTCTATTTGTCTACATGTTTGTTCCGTATAGACGTCCCACCGGCGTGACCGAACTTTTTGAAATTTTCACAGTATATAGCTGTTTGACATGGGGTAAAAATATACTACTTGAATATTTGATATATCAAGTGGGCGTGGCCCGCTCATAGTTATTTATTTACTTAGGTGTAAACTCAGAGAGGGCCTTAAAATTTGGCATGGTCCTACAAACGGTTCGATATTCATATTCCTTCTCCACTTAGTAACACCAAACTCTCGCTGGCCATATTCCACCTGCTCTTTCCAGCAAAGTGCTGGTCGTCATATTTTTCGATGTCTTTCGGTGACCTCTTCGAACACCTTTCACTGTGCTACATTTTAATCCATTCGACTGACATGACCTAGCCAGCGTAAGCGTGATATTTCGATACGCATAACTATGTCTATGTTGGGATATAGATTATACAGCCTCTGGTGCATCCGGGCCGATAATGCCTTTTTATTATTATAGGACTATACATTTTTCGGAGCATTTAACTCTTGAAGTCTCCCAGTTATTATTTATCAGTATGTGATATGACCCAGGATTCTGCGCTAGAAAGCAAGACAGGTTGTATGAGAGTCTGATAGAGTTGGATCTTTGCTTCTCGAGAGAGGGTCTTATCTCTGAAGTGCTTTCTTAGCCCGAAATAACACATTTTGCACCGTTCTCCGTTTGATTTGCAGTGGGTATTTACATATACTCGGGTGTCCTTTTTTGGAAAAAAAACACAGTATGCTAAGACTCCAATCGATGGGCATGCATTCGTCAAGCCATATTTTGCAGGACATGGGACTGTCCGTGGAGGTGAAAAATTTCTGATATCCACTCACATGGGAGTGACGAGAAATGATTCCTTTATAGCAGCTTAGCAGCACTCCAAGAAGCTCACTTCTTTTGGTCTTTGACTAAGTATGCCTCGGGCAATTACCTTATCCGAACCCTCCGTTAGCTAGCTCGAGTGACCAGGAGAAGTTAATGAGCAGCCTGATTGGTTATGGGATCACTGGTGCGTCTCAGGTTAAATAGATGACCCTCTCAGATAACCCAGCGGATCAAAAGTAAATAAACAAATATCCAGTTTAGACACACAGTATTCTGGTCACATCAAAAAATGCCAACAAACAGTTTGTATAGTAAATTGATTGTCTTGCTTGATTGTCTAACAGTTTGAATCCTAATGTTATTTATCCCTAAAAGTATGTCGTCGCTGTAAGTTGAAAAGCTACGATCTTATCACCAAGAACATTCTGGACAAATCGAAAAAAAGATAACATTGCTGCACGAAATATCAAAAGCCTCGAAATGACGTTGTGCGGATGGATCTAGATAGGCAATTTGATGCGCATGTCGAGTGGGCCTGATTTCAAATCCATAAAAGTATACATCGTCGAGTAATTGAGTTATGGAAGTCATCACATGTATAAATAATAAAAAAAATCAATTAGAGTACGAACCCACGGCGATGAGTTAACACCTTTTTGTTACACGGTACGTGTTCGATTTCTATGAACACATTAGTAAATATTGCATTGGAAAATAAAAAAAATTTCAAGCTCTTTTAAACATTAATAAATTCATTTAGTAACTATTGATTAAGGTTTATATGATGGCTAGAATGCAGTCAATTCCGAAAGCCATTATACGAAATGTGCTTACTGCCACTATACACAAAATGTAGTTTAAAATTGTTTTGTTGTGTTTTTTTCTTGTGCTGAAGGCTCTTTGGATATTGCATTTTCTTTTTTCTTACATCTGCTTTAACATTAGATGTAATATTGTTAAAATAAAATAAAGCAATATTTTGCTCACTGAAATAATTGTTTTTGTTTTGTCATAAACAGAGCGACGACAAAAAGTATTGAATAGTACAGAGAACTTATTGTACTCGTTTTCCGCTCTCATGTAGAGAGTCTGAGTAAAATAGCATAAACGAGTCTTATTCTCTTTATAGAGTATTTCAGTATAAATGCACCATTTCGGCAATGTTTTTACATAAAACAATACAAAAAGCATAAATGTTTCAAAAGGGATCAATGTTTATGAATTCATTCGTTCCATGAGTTCTCTATACTGGTTGTTTGTTCGCTGCCTCTACATCAAAACCATCATACTTATTTCCAGGCAGAGACTATTGTTGTATAACAACAACGTATGTAATACTAACGCTGTGCGTTGTTTGCATGTGTGCACTTTGATAGATTGCCCTACCCGTGCCTAAAAATGTTAACACAGCAAAAAGGAACTTATTTTTAAAGTTTTACATGTTGTACTGAATAAACATAAGTTATCGTAGATTTAAAGGATTTATTACGGAAAGTGAAGCTACGCTGGGGAAGACAAAATTCATAGCAATATTCTTATATGCAATAACCTGGAACTTTGATGGTCACATTGTCTAGCTATAAATAAACATATACAGATAATGTTCCTTTATATCGTGTGGGACTCTTGTACATGAGAACGCGAACGGTCACCTCACCTTCTTTTGACGACTGTCACCTCGCTTAGTGATGGCAACAATATTAATTAGAGTAATTTGACTGGAAAAAGTTTCTCAATTAACTTTTCGGAATCTATGAAGATATGAAGGTCCCACTCAGTGAGTTTAAAAAAAGAATGCGCGCAGCTCACTGCTTTTGCGAATGTAATAAGAATGTTTGTAGGATGTAATGGGAGAATAAGAATCTACGAAATAAACCAGGCATATATTACCTATGAGAGTCCATGTTATTTTATATTTTTTTCACACACCATAGCCACAACTTCACATGCTTAACACTTCCTATAACTTCCTATGTATAAAATAGACCGGCGGCCTCGATATAAAAAAAATTCACAAAGTCGGGGCAAATATTAGAGATCACCTCAAGATAATTTCAAAACAAACAAAAAATTTTCCTTCCCGGGCTCGTGCAAAACAGCCAAAATCGTTTTTTTCGTAGTTTTTTGTTTGTTTGTGGTTCGATCATAACATGCAAGACATCGTTGTAGAGGTCTGGACGAGTACTACATTTGTCGCCGATGTACGACATAATTTTCTAATGAAGGCCTCATTTAATGCAGTTTCTACCCCTAAAATTTAAAAATATTTTTTTGTAGAGTTAAAACCCCTTAAAAACCAAGAACATTTTGTTTTTGGAGTATACAGTTTTATTCAAAAACAAAAAAGTTATGTAGGGCAAGATGTATTTGCAGTATTAATATATATATTTGTTCATATTGCTTGAATTATTACGCATACATTTTGGAGCTATCGAAACAATTTTTAAATAAAACAGATTGCATACCTTTTAGCGCTATCGAAAATTGTTTTAAATATTTTCCTGGGATAGCATTCTAAGAAATGCCTGTCGGATGAGATCGCCATATACAATTATATAGTAACAAATATATTGAAGTATCAAATTATAATTGGTTTTTGTGGCACTGAAATCGTGGATCACCTTAACATTTCGTTTTGTTTCTCATACATATTTTAATATTTTATTTTTACTCTACAATAAAAAATAATTTTGGCTGTTTTTCACGGGCTCGGTAAGAATTACTACATTTGTCGCCGATGTACGACATAATTTTCTAATGAAGGCCTCATTTAATGCAGTTTCTACCCCTAAAATTTAAAAATATTTTTTTGGAGAGTTAAAACCCCTTAAAAACCAAGAACATTTTGTTTTTGGAGATACAGTTTTATTCAAAAACAAAAAAGTTATGTAGGGCAAGATGTACTTGCAGTATTAATATAAATATTTGTTCATATTGCTTGAATTATTACGCATACATTTTGGAGCTATCGAAACAATTTTTAAATAAAACAGATTGCATACTTTTTAGCGCTATCGAAAATTGTTTTAAATATTTTCCTGGGATAGCATTCTAAGAAATGCCTGTCGGATGAGATCGCCATATACAATTATATAGTAACAAATATATTGAAGTATCAAATTATAATTGTTTTTTGTGGCACTGAAATCGTGGATCACCTTAACATTTCGTTTTGTTTCTCATACAAATTTTAATATTTTATTTTTACTCTACAATAAAAAATAATTTTGGCTGTTTTTCACGGGCTCGGTAAGAATTTCTTTTTTAATTGTCTCGAGGTGATCTTTAATAATTGCCCTCTACTTTGGGAATTTTTTTTCGTGACCCAGTCTATATATATATACACTATATATGGGGCAAATTAATTATATGACAATTCTAATATGTGGTTAAGTGACCTCTACAATTGCAAATTTGCAAAAATTAAATACCATCGGCAATCCGTATTTATTTTTAAACATTTCCTTCATATGTGGCAGTTTTGGTTTTCAAATATTTTATATGTACAGGTTCATGAATTGGATAGTACTACATGGTAACACCAATCGAAGCCACAAACCTCTATATAAAAAATACTTTAAAAACAGAATTGCCAGCAGTCAAATAAATTCAAATTAATTAAAAGCATTCCCATATTTCATTACAATTGGCATCCGATTCCACAACCTACATTTGCATCGCCTGAGCAAATGGAAATTCACAATTTTTGTATTGCAATTGCGAACAATAGTAATTCTTTTCAATTTGCATGGGATAAAGTAATGCAAGGTAGTATCCAATGCAAACTACAAAATTCCCATCACTGATATGATCCTTATATCCTGACTGTCCATTATGGAATAGTTGATGCATCTAATTTGTATCATGTTTGTTATTTCCACTGTCACCATCACCGAATGCATCATCTAAGTTCACACCAATTGTAGCGTGCAATAAAATATTCTTATATGTTAGCTGTCTATTTTTATTCCATAAATATATTTGAATGGAATCAATAATGTTTCTAAAAAGAAGAAGAAACTAAAACAACAAACCCAAGTGAATAAAAAGTTGAAACTAAACTAAACCATCCGTTTGGTCTACACACATGTCGAACAATAGCAGTTGCCAATAAAAAACATAGATGTTTCTCTGGGATATCGTGCATGAAAACGAGGTTAAATAAAGTCATAAAAAGACATTTGCAGTCCATGCCATTATGTTCCTTCGCTATACTTTTACAGCGACATAAGGACATTTATGTCTATGTACTTATTTGCATATGAACTTATGTATGTACATATATATGTAGATTCATATTATGTTTGTTTATATATAGAATAGAATGAATGCAAATGGTGTATAAAAAGAGGGGCGGAACAGCTTTAAAAAGAACAATTCCACCAAAAACTGAGAAAAGACAGCGTTTAAGTGCACAATCACAAACTGAACTAAAAACATATTAATGTAATCCAGGAATTTAAGCAGGAGGATTGGCGGACACAGATGTAATTGGTTTATCATTTTTCAAATGTCTCTTAAAGTACTTCCACTATTAGAATAGACTTCTGCTACTGTATAACATGGGGAGGCACAATAATACTAATTATATTCACACGACTTCATAGAAAAGTGTGATCAGGTAGGAATGCAACAGATGAAACTGTGATTGCAGATAAAATATAAGTCCTTAATATTATTGATTTTGACATCAGCACCTATCGAATACACCTGAAAATATCAATGTAAATGAAGAAAGTAATTACTAGTGTATTCAAAACCGAAACCGGTTAAACAGTAAACCGAATCCGGCTGGTTAACCGTTCTTCGGTTTTGTGAAAATGTATATTTGCGTACTATCATAGGTGCTTCTCAGCTGTCATAGATAAATCTGTTAACCTGAAGGAATACACTGTTCTCGCATTTGTCGATATAGAGGATGCTTTTAACATAATTTCGTCCAACTGTATCTCAAAGTGCGAATAAACGGACACCTAAAGCGAAAGATTTATCTCCACTTTTCTGTACTTTAGCACTGGATACTGTGTTTAGCGAGTATTGGGGAGATGAGGTTGCACAGTCGTAGCATTTACTGACGACCTGGAAATTGCTGTACACGGTAAATACCCTTCCACATGCACAAAAGTGTTTCAGGACTTAATTGCCAATGAGAATGGGCTATTTACCAGGACGCAGAAGTGTTTGCTTATTCAGCCATTTGTTTCAATGGGGTAGAGACATTTGCCTAAAGCATATCTAGGTGTGATTTAGTTTCAAGTGAAACGCTATGGATAGCGCCAGAAGATTTACAGTGGCTTTATATTCATATTAAAGGGCCATAGGAGAACGATGTTGGCGGTCCCAAAAGTTTACTGAATATATACAGCTGTTATTCGCCCAATATTTCTCTATGGTATTGTCGTTTTGTGGCCGGTAATTGCCAGAGAATGACAATGGTGGCTCCTTCTTACACGGGGGCCCTTTCCACACCCCTACCGAGGGTTTGGGGAAAAGGAGAATGGCTAAAGCATTGGCAATCCGCCTACGACATTATTCGCGATGGATTATCAGGCCATATGGGAATGAATGATTCCAAGTAATCTGCTGCATTCCACAATAGAAGTTGATAATGACACCCACTCCTACTTTTGAGGTTTTGGAAGCTGTTTAAGGTTCTACACTGACTGCTCCAAACTAGATAGCAAAATAGGGTTTGGAATTTATGCTAATGAGCTGGGTTCAGACCTTGAACAAAGTGCCTTTTTGGCAGAAATCATGGCAATCGGAGAAGGTGGCTGGGACGAAACGTTATCATCGCCCGGGGTTTATATTTTTACGCTAACAATCTGTGTTCCTGGCCTCAGGAACTGCCGCGCATGTCTAAAGGAGATGACTAAGCCGTACCATATTAACTTTATAAGGGCATAGAATCAATGGAATGGAACGATGGAACCATAAAGAAGTTAAGCTGATGAGATTCGGGCCTACCTGACTTGTTCAACTGGATATGGATCATACGGGTATGCCTCTGAAAGTTCATGCTTAAAACCGAAGACCTCAGACATACGAATGATAGATGGTCTGGTGGCATTAAATGCAGTATCACCAGGCAGATATTGCCACGTTATGACCAGAATCGTACACTTGGGTGATATCTAGCCCTTGGCAAGATATTTCTGTTCTAATAGCTGTGATCACTTGGCACTGTTTAGTAGGCAGATTCGCGTCTAGATTTGGGATCTCGGCATATGATTACTTCAGCAGTTGTTGCGATGAAAAAGGCATATCCTGCTGACCGGCCGTTTTTATAAGTAGGAGACAATATCTAGGATCTTACTTCTTAGTAATATTTAGTTCGATAGGGCCTAATGTATGTCACTTCGTTGACCATATACTGGAATATCGGAATGAAGTATCTTATTGTTTATACAACGGGGGTTGGCGCAACGATGAGGACGACACATGACGTCCCTAGGTATCACATCGGCTATGCTAACCCGGATGTAATAAACTGTATAATGGCATTTTTACGACTAGACTTATGTTTAATTTGAGCAAGTGTATTTTAAATTTCAAAATATCTTTTTATAGTTTTTTATAATAAAATCAATCTCAAATATCAAAGCGACTGAACTAAAAATAAACGGAAAAAAAACGTATGCTTTCCAATTCTACATATAAACCGAAACCGCTTATTAACCGGTTCTTACGGCTCGATTACCTGAAAACCGCTTTTGCCGAAATTGGAATATTCGAAGAAACCGAAAACCTACATTTCTAAAATACCGGTTTTTTAAAAAAAAATATCTCAGAAATACCATTTAGAACTGGTGTAAAACCGTAGCTACCATTTACTGAATGTATACCTTCAGAGCGCACAGCTCACTGATTGCGAGATCCTCTCCCCAGTACATTCATGGGATGTAATTTGGAAATACATATTTCTGTTTATATATTTATTTAGATCCTCCCATAATACTCACGCAACACTTCGGTTGAGACAACCGAAATAGCGGAAACCGAAGTTAGAAGTTGTCACAAGAACATTTAGAGGTCTTAGCTAGCAAATTCGAGATTGGCACAGACGAATTGCGGGATATTCTAGCCGAATTTAACGGCTATCACAACCGAATAAGAGATTGTCATAACCCAATTAGATGTTGTACCACCCGAATTTAGAGGTTGTCACAAACGAATTGTATGATCCTCTAACCAAGTTCAGATGTGTTCAGATGTTGCCACAACTGAATTAGTGGTTGCCACAAACTAATTTAGGGTTAACACAACCGCAATAAACATTTTTTTGTGGTTTTTGGGTACTTGATTGTTAAATTTGTTTGGCCCAACCGAATTTATTGTTAAATAAGTTAAATTCGCCTGTGGAGCATTTTGGAATATCTTTATCAATAATTTATTTTCCAATATTGTTACAAATCCCCAAATAACCTATTCTTGCCCGTTTTATTTTGAGGTATGGAAAGCTTTTATTGTTTCTAAAACACGTATACCTAGTATTAGAACTTAGTTGCAAATTTCCAAAATACTTTACATCACCAGTGACTATGAAATGACATGTCAGACTTCGCGCTGACTTGCCGATCTGCTTCCTTCCAAAAACTTCATAACACCCACTGAAATTTTCATACATTTGGTGGAAAGTCAGCAGGAAACTTCCACAGCTTGTCAATAGTTATATGACATTATGACATTTACGCAGAATGTCCATAAGTGACCAGTGGGTCAGCTGGTCAACACGTCTTATTTATTGGAATATCTGTGTTTGTATCTGATCTGTTTGGTGGCGAGTGCACAAGGACAGGAAGAGTTCCTACCAAGACCGTAGTGCGTGGTGAAGAACCACATCTTGCGAAAGTTGCCCCTGCTGTCTACTAAACACTACGTATCTAGAATGGTAAGACGATACACAAAATACCCCCTAATATAGGGTGTAGACCTGATTGTTGGTAGCCCCAACATTAGAATCGAATGTGGTGTACTAATGACTCACTTGTCTTAAATTTCAATCACTACAGAAGCATCAATAAATTCAAAAAAAAAACTTTCCAACTGGGAAGTTATTTTACCCTAAAACTAAAGTAGGTCCTAACTAGTAACCACATTTCATAATTTGTAATGCACATGTGAAAGCTGCCATAATTTTTGCGAATTTCTGAACTGAAATTCCAATTATTTTCATTGTGTCAACTAAATTTTGGAACGAAGTTCCTTATCACACGTTGCGGGATGTGGGCTAAATGAAGAAAAATTAAGCAACTTTTCTTTAACAACTTTATTACAACCCAGTATTTATCCGAGTTTATATTATTCGATCTTTCATTTGCTATGTTCTCAATAATTGTCCGGTTCAAGATCAATAAGTATTAAAAAGTACTTTTTCTATGAAAAAGTACATTTTAATAGAAATATTAAAAAAGAAAAATTGTGAAATTGATCATCATGGTGGATGGTTGGGAATATAGCTATTTCAATGCCCTCCCAGGCATATCATCAGCTCCCATCTCCACAAGTATTCAGGCATGATGACCATCCACCATGATGGTCAATTTCACAATTTTTCTTTTTTAATATTTCTATTAAAATGTACTTTTTCATAGAAAAAGTTCTTTTTAATAGTTATTGATCTTGAACCGGACAATTATTGAGAACACAACCCAGTATTATTAACTATATTGGGTACTTTTGCTTGGATTGTGTCTAGACTAACATGTTGGGAAATTTCTTGTTTAATGGGAAGTTTTCTAGGTGGAGCATGTAATCAGTATTTAGTACATATTGTAGTTTTGAACCCAATAAAAAGTGAAACAGTGAAAGGAGTTTAAATAAAGACAATTTTCTTAAATAAGTGCCTTCTCTAAAAAAATAAATTATCTCAAAAAATAAAATAAAATACAAATTACCTTTTCTTAAAAAATACCTTATATTGAAGATGTACCTTTGCTTAAAAAAGGTACATTTTCTTACAGCAATTTGCCTGTTCTTAAACAACTATACATTCTTCAAAGAGTACCTTTTTTGTGAAACAAAATAACTTTGGCTGAGATAAGAACATACTCTTAAAAATTTACCTATTCTTGAAAAAAGACCAATTCTAAAAAAACTCGAAGTTCTTAGAAAAACATTTTCTTCAAAAAAATACTTTGTCTTTAAAAAAATACAATACCTTATAAAAAGTCATTTTCTTAAAAACACCTTTTCTTAAAAATAAAATAATACCTTTTCATTTCTTTTCTTGAGATATGTAGCCATTTTAAAAATAAACACATTTTCTTAAAAAAATAATCTTTTCCTAAAAAGAGTACCACTTCTTTAAAAAGTATCTGTTCTTAAAAAACGTACTTATTTGTAAAAACAGATGGCTTATGGCTTTTATGGCCTTTTCTTACAAAAAGTACTTTTTCTTAAAAATAGTACATTTTCTTAAAAAAAAACATTAGCTTTTAATTAAAGAAGTACCTCTCTTTAAAAAATGGCCTCTTCGGGCAAATATAATTTATATTCTTACAAAAAACACCTAAAAACATTTTTTTTTTCAAAACACATTCTATAAAAAAAATTAGAATTTATCATTTAACAAAAAACATTTTTTCTAAAGATCCATTTAAATTATCGCATTTTTCGACGGCCCCCTTAGGCGTGTTGGACCTAACTACACCATTTCAAATTGAAATTTGAAAAATATCAATTTAGTTTTAAAACATATCAGTTGAAATTTGAAAATTATATTTGAAATTTGAAATACATCAATTGAAATTTAAAAATTCTATTTGGAATTTGAAATACATCAATTGAAATTTAAAAAACATCAATTGAAATTTGAAAGACATTAATTGAAATTTGAAAGACATCAATTGAAATTTCAAACACATCAATTGAATTTTAAAACACATCAATTGAAATTTAAAATACATCAAGAGTCGGAATTGTAAGTGCTGGAGTCGTGGTTCAGTGGTAGTCGGAGTCGGATTCGTTCAATTTTTGCCAGACTCCCCAGCCCAGCTACGATCTATTTGAAGTATTCTAGATAAAACTTAAATAAGAATTATAATTTAATTAAATATTTTGATGCTAAGAAATGACAACGAGCCATAAGGAATTTTGTCCAAAAACAGTAATTTGGTGGGACATCTGTGCATTGCCACAAAATCAATCCTCCTACTTGGTACAAAATGTTGTATCCAATTGCAACTCATACTAAGGTAATATGTATCAGTGAGCAACTTTTTTTTTTATCAGCGGGCAACATATTACAAAATTTGTATTTCAATTCATTCTTATCTCTAACAGAACACAACATCAAAATTGTTCCATTGCATTTATATTTAGGTTTCAAGTTTATACTTTCGCTCATGTGACCATCGTATTGGATTCATTATAAATTTTGCATCGACGTTAAATTCTTGATATAATTCTTTATATACACACGTATAAATAAATGTGCATATTTAAATATATACATACATACAGACATATATATAAATAATTAAAACATATAAATTTATATTGTATTTCTCCTATGGTCGTGTGATTTGGTCACATGTCTGTGGCCGCAATTAGTCGTTTGGTATTAAGCTGTTTGGTTTTATATCTCTTGCTTGTTTTATAGTTTGATTTGCTTTCGCTGTCATCGAATGCAATACAGATCTGCAAATTGAAAGAGGCAAATAAAAAATTACTTCATTATCTTTATTAACCCCTATAGGGGACATAAAATATTGAAAACATAAAAAAAAAACTTGAATAGAAACATTCGGGATGTTTTTAAATTTAATGTTTTAGTATTTTTTTTGTTTGATGGGTTACACAAAATTTGTTTTCTATGCCTCTTAAATATACATAATTAAAAAAAAATATTTCCCATTACATGACATGAAGGGATAGGGGAGAGCTTCTTACAATCACTGAGCTATGCACTTTCCAGTTTTCACTCACTGATTGGAACCTACAGTTTTACACCGGTTCCGAACGGATTTTTGAGAAGCTATTTCATGGCTTATTACTCAATAGTGTCGCAATATAGAGGTTTTCTATTGCGGTCGCAAAGGAGGTGCCGTGTTGTGTTGTCTCAATTTATGTACATGCTAGAGTTTTATAACCTTCACCCATTAATAGCTAAGTAATAATTTCTTAAAAGGTAAATACATATATAGTTGCCCTGACTCCGTGTCCTGTTCTTAAAAAAAAAACATGTACATAACTTTGTTATTGTAAATTTATTGATGTGATTAGAATTTAAATTTAAATTGTAATGTGTCATTTTAACTAGAATTCAATTTATTTTAAATTGTGTTTCATTCATTGAAATTCTTTAAGTAAATAAAACGTGTGTTTCCACGTACATATGTCTTGGAAGTGTCTCCAACATAAATTATTTCGCCAGACGTTTTATATTCTTTGATTCATTACGTCGATAAAGTACCTCTTCATAGTATAACGACGTATAGAGTAGCCAACTCTCTCAATAAATTTATGACATTTGATATGTTTCAGATGGGCGGTTGGATGTTGGAAAGTATTGCTTTAATAATACCAGATAGAGGCAATGGCTCAAACCATCCAACAATAAATAGATCAGCAACTGCATTTCGATTTGTGCGTTAATGTAAATACACCACAAATGTATACAAACAATATAATATATCAAAAAAATTCCAATATAACTGTTTTTCATCAAAACGATATGAAAAATAACGGGTCCGCCAAATAACTTTTTTTTTTTTTGAAAATGCTATAAAAAAAAACTACTGAATATTTTCTCAAATTTCTTTTTTTATTTGAAAGTACAATCCATCCGGTTAATAATGGAATATAATTTCATTCAAGTGGCGGCCTCGGCTGGCCATGCAGTAGCCTACACGATCGGTCAAATTTTTAAGCACATTATCGATTGTGTGCAGCTGTATTTCACCAATGGCTTCACGAATATTGTCCTTTAAAGCGTCAATTGTCTCTGGCTTGTCGGCGTAACACTTATCTTTGAGGGAACCCCACAAATAATAGTCCAACGGTGTCAAATCGCAGCTCCGAGGTGGCCAAACGACATCAGCTCTGCGGTTGATAATGCGATCTTCAAAAACAGGGCACGTAGCGACGTCCTGTTGAAACCAAATATTGCCAATATCCTCCTCTTCAATTTTTGTGAACAAAAGTTCGTTCGACATGGACCGATAACGATCGCCATTGACTGTAACGGCCACTCCTTGCTCATTTTCGAAGAAAAAATGCCTCTGGACCAAAATCCACACCAAACAGTGACTCGTTTTGGGTGCATCGGCTTTCAATGTATGCGTGCGAGTTTTCTGTGCCCCAAATGCGACAATTTAGCTTGTTTACATACCCGCCAAGATCACAATGAGCTTCATCTGAAAAGATGATTTTTTTGGCAAAATCGCCATCTTCTGTAAGTCGATCGCAGGCCCATTTTTCCCATATTTCCCAGCGTTGTTGAAGCGTATACACAACCATATTTGTTCAGCGGAAGGATACAACTAATTATCTGTCAAATCAGACATGAGCTAAGTGTTACCTTTCGCGAAATAAGCACTAGTTGAAAACAAAAGTTAGATGGCGGACCCTTTATAATTCCACCTGGTGTGAGTCAATTTATGTCAAATAATTCTCTATCGCACCGACCGCACCACGAATAGTGTGAAAGGAAATGCCAGATGAGAACAATGGCAGCTCTATACGTCATTACTCTATGGTTTATAAGTCTAAATTTGGTTGTGTAAACAATCGAGTAATTCATATATGTACGAAGTTTGGTGTGGTTGCAGATTGACGTTGCATGTTGGAAGGTATTGCTTTAATAATACCAGATAGAGGCAATGGCTCAAACCAACCAACAATAAATCAGCAATGGCATTTCGATTTGTGCGTTATAATTTTTGTATAAGTACACCACAAGTACGTATTAACAATAAAATATATCAAAAAGTCCAAAATACTTTTCAATTCTATAGTTTTCATCAAAAGGACATGACAAATTTAAGTCAACAATTATTTTAGTTCCACCTGGTGTAAGTCAATTTACGTCAAATAACTTTCTATCGCACCGACCGCACCACGAATAGTGTGAAAGGAAATGTCAGACGAGAAGAATGACAGCTCTATATGACATTACTATATGTACCTCTTATTGGAAATTGGTGCCAAAATATTGTAAATAGATTGTGACTAAGCGGATCTTGAGTTTAGTAGTATTATTAGCCATTTACATATATTTACAAGTATGTATATGATAAATTTTATTTTTCTTCAAGAAATTTACAAAAACGAAAAAATTAAAATTGGACCAGAAAAAGGGTTTTTTTGTTTAACTGAAGCAGCAAATGGAGCCTGGTGTATGAATTTTTTTAGTAGAAAACTCTTAGTGGTCTACTCAAGAGGCTCCCGTTCCTGACCGGTGCGCATAGATTAGAGTATCATACACTTCTCTTACAAAACTATAGAATTCGGTTGAGATGACATATAAGTGAGATTGTAAAAAAAAAATAAAATATTAGGTCGGTGTTTATTATACTGAATAGTTTAAAAATAATGTCCTCTCTCAAGAAACAAAATCCAGCTATATTTAACTCTTATAATGGGTCATTCATATACATACACGCAAAGAAAATAAAGGCTAATGGCTCGGTTGCCGCAACAATACTTTGATTGATTTGTATTAATTTATTAATCGCAACCGTTCATGTAGTTCTCCCAAATAAACTCGTTTATCGCAAATGTTTATCATGTTGTTGCAAACGAATTCTCGTTTGCATCAAACTCGTACAAAATTACATTTGCCACAAATTTAAAAAACGTTTGCTATAACTGAAATTTGCAATTTCTCTAATGAGAGCACAGATTACGAAGAACGTAAATATCTCGTATTCTGTCGACTGTATACATAGTCTTATCAACTCGTTTGGCATACACTGTGTGTAATTTTTAAAGTCATGGAAATATAATTATATACGGACACCACTACCTGATAAAAGACCAAAAAAAAAGACCCGTGTCTCCAAGTTTTGCTCAAAGTTATGCACATTTTTTTATGCGCCCCCAAAGATTTGGGTCCTCTTTGTCATTTTTGAAAAAAAAGTAATCATTTTGTCAGGCACATATTTACAAAAATCGTTCGGAATTTTGATTTAATCTCTGAGGGCAAGTTGTAGCTCTTGACATAAAGAACAAAAATTGTGAACATATAAAATAAAAAAACTTAGTCTTCAAAGTCAGGTTCGGACGATTCGGACGACGATTCCACAACTTAAGAGAGTGTGATTTGCAAGTCCAGGGCCATCAATATTATAAACATAATTCGAATATGTTATGTTATATCTCAATGTTGAAGTAAATAAAAAACAAATGCAATTACAAATAATTATTTATATATTTATTTATTATATATATTGTTTACGCAATCCTTAGAGACTAGCTTAATTTTTTTTTGGGAACAAATTAAATAATTTTACATGAATTGGACCCTTAATAGCCCACGAAAATGCATTCAAATTCAAAATTCAGATACAACGAATGCGATTTGGGAACTGATTTTTGTGTAATAAAGCTTGGAGGTAAATAAAATTAAAAGAAAGTTTTAAAAAACAATTTAATTTTTCTTGAAAGTCTGCAAAAGTTGTTAACAATTCCCTTAAATTTGAGTTGCCACACCAAGTATTTGGCGTTATCTAATTTTCAATACCTCCTATACCATTGGTAAATTGGTAGTAGCTCGGACAACACATATCGCATCTCAAAATTAAAGGCATCATTGAATCATCGTCATTACTAGGTAGATCCGTTTCTTGCAGCCTGGGAGTCTGATGGGTCCGACAGCTTAGGTATTGCTTTGCTAATTTTACGTATTCGTCTATTTTTCTACAATTTCGTTTATTTTTTTATATATTTTTTTAAATTTTTAAGACCAAATTGTTTGCTCTTACAAAAGTTTTGTACACGCTGAATAACATATATTTGGTTTTGGAAAGAAGTTCCTTAGCGCACGTTGCGGGTTGGGGGCGAAATGAAAAATTTTTAAATGACTTTTTTTAACTACTTTATTACAACCCATTATTATCAACTATATTGGGTATTTTTGGTTTGGTTTGGTTTAAAGGAAAGTTTTCTAGGTGGAGCCTGTTTACTACATATTGTACTTTTGAACCCAATAAAAAGTAAATTTAGAAAAGCCAAAGTGCAAGACTGGCAAATCCATGAAACACAACCCTCAGCATGGAATTATATTTGGCAGCACTTTAACACTTGTACTACTAGTTTGTGTCCAGACTAACATATTTCTTGTTTAATGGGAAATTTTATAGGTGGAGCCTGTTTGTTACATATTGTAGGTTAAACCGAATAAAAATAAATTTAGAAAAGCCAAAGTGAAAGAATTTTAAAAAAATAACGTATTAAGTATGTACCTTTGCTTAAAAAAGTAAATTTGCTTACAAAAAGTACCTTTTCTTAAAAAAAGTAATTTTTTAAATATGTAAGTACCTTCTCTTAAAAAAGTATACTATCTTACAACAAATTACTTTTTCTTAAAAACCTACACTTTCTTTAAAGTATACCTTTTTTGTAAAACAAAATATCTTTTCTTGAGATAAGTACCTACTCTTAAAATTGTATCTGTTCCTTCGTAAAAAAAGCTTTTCTTCAAAAAAAAAAATACCATCTCTTACAAAAAATACCTTTTCTTACAAAAATTCCTTTTCTTAAAAGTACCATTTCTTAAAAATAAAGTACCACCTTTTCTTTTGTTTTCATGAGATATGTAGCCTTCCTGAAAATAAGTAAATTTTCTTAAAAAATAACCTTATCCTAAAAAGAGTACCACTTCTTTAAAAAGTACCCCTGTTCTTAAAAAAGTATTTTTTGTAAAAAAAATTCATTCTCTTAACCTTTTTCTTAGCTTAGTGACGGCGACACTATCGAGTATTCAGCCATGAAAAAGCTTGTCAAAATTCCGTTCAGAACCGATCAAAAACTGTAGCAACCAATCAGTGAGTGTAAAACTAGAACGCGCACAGCTTACTGGTTTGTGAGAAGCTCTCCCTAATCCTTTCACGGGATGTAACGGGAAACCATTTTTTAACGTAGAATACGTTATACGGTAAGGTAGGGGTGTTGATCTGGAGCACAAAATTTTGAGAAAATGTTTGTCAACTTTCACCCACTTTTACTTAAATATTAAAACGTATTTTAGCAATTTTTATATGTTACTCAGTTTTGGTAATATGTTTTGTTTCGAAGTACATTAAAAAAATTATATGTCTATATATAAAAGTTTTATGTAGTTAAGGAAATAAATATTTAAGAGCATGATATTTTAGACTTTTTTTGTACATGCCGCTGTTGTTGTTGGTTTGTAAATGCCGCTGTTGTTTTTGTTGTTGTTGTGAAATCAAATGATTTTGGCTTTGCTGTGCTTTGTTTATTTATCGAGCAGCGTGTAAATGTGTGTGTGTGTACATTTCGTTTTGTTGGATCGGTCGGTTATTAGTTCGTTTGGAACATAAAAAGAAGGGAGGGGAGCGTGGCAACTTGTGTGTGCTTGAAAGTTTACAGATCTTTGCTGTCGTTTGTTTACTTCTGCGAGCAGCGTGTAAATGTGTGTGTATGTACATTAATACAAAGGATTGGCGATGTATACGCTCACTATATCAATGGCGTTTTTCCTAAACACATTTCTGTGAATACATTGGGAAGTAGTTTGAAAGCAGCTAATCTATTGTGCTGCCATATCATAAAATGTATTGCTGTAGCTGTACTTCAAATGAAGATGTCGCTATAATGTAATACATTAAACTAGATATAGTTTCATCCTTAAACATATGGCATACAGTCTTCGAGCACACAAACTAAAAAATAAATTAATAAATCTTGTTCAAAACTATTCCAATCGTTTAGATCAGTGGTTTCCAAACTTATTTGGGTTATCGCCATCATTTTGGTAGTTTTGTTGTTGTCTTATTTTACTAAAAATTATACTGTACATACATAAAATAACTTATCACACATAACTTATCCTACATAAAATTAATTAACTTTAATACATGCAAACGCCTACTTATGTTACAAAAACTTAATAACTAGCTATCAGCTGTATGCGTATATATTAGATAGATTTAAATCATTTTCAAAAATTATATTTAATTCATATATTTTAATTGCAAAATGACTAACGTATTCTACTCTACGTCTGACTTATGCGCCCGTGTTATCTAACACAGGCTTGTTATTTTTTTTATTTTAATAAAAGAAGTATCAAAGAAAGGACCTTTTCGGGAAAATATAAAACATATTCTTACAAAAGGGGCCTACAAATATACTTTTTTTTAAAAAACACATTCAATAAATAAAAAAGTTCTTAACAAAAGTTTATCATTTTACAAGATCCATATAAATTACAGTCTATTTCAACAGGCGCCTTAGGTGTGTTGGAACTAACTAAAGGCTCCGCCATCTAACGTGTTTTTTCTACTAGTGCTTATTTTGTGAATGGTAACACTTAGCTCATGTCTGATTTGACAGATAATTAGTTTTATCCTTCCGCTGAACGAATATGGTTGTGTGTACGTTGAAGCCAACTGACCATCCAATGCGTTTTCGCTTCGCTAAGTGGGCCTGCGATCGACTTACAGAAGATGCCGATTTTGCCAAAAAAATCATCTTTTCAGATGAAGCTCACTTTGATCTTGGCGGGTATGTAAACATGCAAAATTGTCGCATTTGGGGCACAGAAAACCCGCACGCATTCATTGAAAAGCCGATGCACCGAAAACGAGTCACTGTTTGGTGCAGATAATTGGCCCATTTTTCTTCGAAAATGAGCAAGGAGTGGCCGTTCCAGTCAATGGCGATCGTTATCCGGCCATGTTGAACTAATTTTTGTTCACAAAAATTGAAGAGAAGGATATTGGCAACATTTGGTTTCAACAGGACGGCGCTACGTGCCACACAGCCGAATCTACACTCGATGTTTTGCGCCCTGTTTTTGAAGATCGCATTATCAGCCGCAGAGCTGATGTCGTTTGGCCACCTCGGAGCTGCGATTTGACACCGTTGGACTATTATTTGTGGGGTGCCCTCAAAGATAAGTGTTACGCCGACAAGCCAGAGACAATTGACGCTTTAAAGGACAATATTCGTGAAGCCATTGGTGAAATACAGCTGCACACAATCGATAATGTGCTTAAAAATTGGACCGATCGTGTAGGCTACTGCATGGCCAGCCGAGGCCGCCACTTGAATGAAATTATTTTCCATTATTAACCGGAAGGATTTTACTTTCAAATAAAAAAAGAAATTTGAGAAAATATTCAGTAGTTTTTTTTTTGTAGCATTTTCAAAAAAAAAAGTTATTTGGCGGACCCGTTAGTACATAATATATAGCGAAAGGAACTTCGTTCCAACCGGGTGTCCCCTGACACCTCATGTAATTCTTTGGTTTGGATGTAAATATAACGCAAATATAGTATACTTATGGCCAAACATATTGTGTTAGCCATTCAACATTACATGTTGGAGACACAATGATTAATCGGTTTTAATATATGTTTTTGTGACCCAAAAATGGATCTTTTTGTTGAAAACTACTGAATTCAAAACGTGACAGACAACAAAAAACAGCAGATCTTCAATTCATGAAAACAATGCATGCACGAAAGTACAAGGAATTTCCAAAATTGTACATGGTACCTGCACACTGTTACAGAGGCCGTAAAGGGGATCACTTTTAATTGGATTTTATACTTTTTTAATTGAATTGAATTGAGCTGAATTGAAATGAATTGAATTGGTTTGAATTGAATTAAATTGAATGGAATTGAATTGAATTGAATTGAATTCAATTGAATTGAATTGAATTGAATTGAATTGAATTGAATTGAATTGAATTGAATTGAATTGAATTGAATTGCATTAAATTGAATTGAATTGAATTTAATTGAATTGAATTGAATTGAATTGCATTAAATTGAATTGAATTGAATTGAACTGAATTGAATTGAATTGAATTGAATTTAATTGAATTGAATTGAATTGAATTTTTTTTTTTTTTTTTTTAAGAATTTATTGCTCATTAATTATTTTACAAAAATTTTTGATGTGAAAACCCACGAAGCCTTTTGGCTTGTCTGCGGGAGATTATACAATAATTTTCTTCAAGTTATTAACAATCTCAATAGTAAATTGTACTTATGTTTGTATTCAAGTGTTTTAATTTCAAGTGTTTTTACTTTTTAATTATTAATTAGTTCATTGCAAGTTTAAAAAGTGATTTTTAATCATTATATTTCTTCTTTGTGTGTCTTTAACGTTAATTATGTTTATTGGTAAATTGTTGAATATTTTCGGTAGAGTAACGTCCAGTGTTTTGCGACCATATTCGTTGTGAAAGCGTCCTTCTCGGAATCTCCCTGCTGCACGACGCCTTGTGTTGTGATCATGGTCTATAGGAATGAGAAATCGTGAATCGTTGTAGAATTCCTTGGCTAGGGTTGAGTAGTAAATACTTTTTACATTAGGGATGTTGAGTTCCTTAGCGGCGCTGTTGTTCTCGTTGGTGTATTGTTCTCTCCTGTTATTGTTGCTTTGACTGATATTGCTGGTTAGAGTGTTGTTTGTAATCGAGTTGTTATTGTTATTGTTAATAGTGGTGTTTTCATTGCTGATATATGTTTGATCGTTTTCCAATGTGCCTTGGTTGCTGTAAGTTGCGTTATTACAATTATTGTTTGTGTTGGGATGATTATTAGCAATGATATTATTGTTGCTTTCTGTTGTTATTTGGTTGTTGTTCTGTGTGAAGTTGTTGACGTAGTTTGCTGAGAATTGTTTGTTTTTTAAAAGAATTTTTAGAACTCTATTTTGAGTCATTTGTAATGCCTTGCAGTGGGATGCACTGCCCCATCCTGCAATTCCGTGTCTGAGGTAGGATTCAGAGAGAGAAAAATATGCCTGTCGTAGCACGCTATAAGTTGCACAGTTGCTTAAATGGTATAGTGCGTACGCTGACTTTCTAAGCTTCTTTTGCAGGTCTTCAACGTGTGCGTTCCATTTAAAGTTGTTATCAACAAGGACACCAAGATATTTATAGGTTGTTACCTGTTCGATGAATGTTGAGCATGTATCTGTTGAATTGTAAGATTTATGTAGACAATCAGTATTGTGAAATTTAATTGCAGCAGTGTAATTGTTGAAATGCGGTGGTTTTATATGCATAATTTTTGTTTTAGATGCATTTATGACAAGACCATTGTCATGGCACCATTTCGTTGCAATATCAAATTGATTTTGCATGATTTTTACGGCATATTCAATGTTTTTATCAGCAACTACAATAGCAGTGTCGTCTGCATAGGCAAAGGTTTTGCTACCACACAAAACGCGTAGCATATCATTTGCGTAAATGATGTATAGAATGGGCCCGAGTTTTGAGCCTTGCGGTACTCCACATTCCGTTGGTATTTTATTACTTAAGTTATTATCTACTTTCACGCTGTATGTTCTGCACTGTAAATAGTTTTTGAACCACATCAAAGTTTCGCCCCTTATTCCGATGTTTTCCAACATTTGTGTGAGTTTCGAATGCGATAAGGTGTCGAATGCTTTGCTAAAGTCAACGAATAATACTAAGCAATGCATTTGCTGACTAAGCCATTTATTTATATGTGTTGAGAAGTTACCGAGCAGCTTGTTAATATTTTTTCCTTTCTGAAAAGCGAACTGACTGTCGCTTATGATTTTGTACTTTTTCAAGTATTCCGTCAGTCTTCTGACTACAATTTCCTCGAGGATTTTTTCAATTACTGGAAGAATCGCTATTGGCCTGTAGTTGTTGTAATCCGATTTGCTGCCACTTTTATGAATTGGTCTAATAGCAGATGTTTTTAACAACGTTGGAACTACGGATTCTTCTAGACTTGAGTTTATTAGTCTAGTAAGAATTGGCGTTAAAATGTTGGCATTATTCTTAAGATCTTTCGCCCTAATACCATCAACACCTGCACTTTTATTTGTGTTTAGATTAATTAAAATGCTGTATATTTCTGCTTCATTGGTTTGAGCAAAGTACATTGAGTTTGGTTGTGTTCTCCCGACAACGTTACTTGTTTTTATGTTACATTTGTGTATGATTTTGTTAACGTTTTCTTTAAGTCTTGTAGAAAAATTGTGTAAGATTGTGTTTAAATTGTCCTTTTCAAAGTTTTTCAGTATTATTTCATCAATATTGTATGTTTTCTTGCCGATAATTTCATTTATTATTTGCCATGTTAGTCTCATATCACGTCTATTTTCTATAAATTTTTTCCTAAAATAGCTGTTTTTAGCATAGTTTATTTTTTTATTCAGTGAGTTCCTAAATTTTTTATATTCACATTCAAATGTTTGATTTGTTTTATTATTTTGCCATTTTTTATAGAGAGTATCGCGTATATCGCATAGTTTTACTATTTCTTCACTGATCCATGGATGACCTTTTTTTGCTCGTTTTATTATCCTTTTTTGAGTTTTCGTAAATGTTTCTAAATTTTATTAAAATGTTTTCATATAACTCATTAGTGTTAACTTTTTCAGTCGCCATTGCAGTCCAATTTATTTCTTGTATTTTTTTATTCACTTTATAGTCGTTTAGTCGTGGTACCTGGCACGTATTTCTGTTGGTTTCCCTTCCCTGATTATTGACATCGCCATCAACACAGCAAAATATCGAATAGTGATCAGATATTGTTGTTGATACAATCGTTGCATATGTATGTGAGTTTGGCCTGTGCATTTTTAAAAACACATGATCTATGCAAGAGCTTACACCTTTCTCATTATCTTCACGAGTATTCTCATTTACCATACTTATCATTCCATTGGCGAGAGTCATGGTGAGATACGTTGTTGTTGTAATATTTTCTTTCTTAATGTCTATGTTCATATCTCCAATAATCACAACATCTTGTCTTTTCTTCACATTGTTGACAACAGTTTCAAGTTCTGATATAAACTCTCTTACATTGAGATGCGGCTACTGCATGGAATTTAATTGAATTGAATTGAATTGAATTGAATTGAATTAAATTGAATTGAATTGAATTGAATTGAATTGAATTAAATTAAATTAAATTAAATTAAATTAAATTAAATTAAATTAAATTAAATTAAATTAAATTAAATTAAATTAAATTAAATTAAATTAAATTAAATTAAATTAAATTAAATTAAATTAAATTAAATTAAATTAAATTAAATTAAATTAAATTAAATTAAATTAAATTAAATTAAATTAAATTGAATTGAATTGAACTGATGTCAGTTGACTTGAATTGAATTGAATTGATTTGAATTGAATTGATTTGAATAAAATTCAATTGAATTGAGTTCAATTGAATTGAATTGAACTGAACTGAGTTGAACTGAACTCAACTGAATTGGATTGAATGGAACTGAACTGAATTCAATTGCACTGAAATGATTTCAATGGAATTGAATTGAGTTGAATTGAACTGATATCTGTTAAACTGATTTGAGCTGAATTAAATTGAATTGAATGGAATTGAACTGAATTGTATTTACTTTAATTGCATTGAATTGAATTTTATTGGATTGAATTGAATTGCATTGAATTGAATGGAACTTAACTGATATCAGCTGAATTAAATTGAATAAAATTGAATTGAAGTGAGTTGAATTGAATTCAGTTGAATTGTATTGAATTGCAATCAGCTGAATTTAATGAAATTGAATTGATTTGAATTGAATTAAATTAAATTGAATGGAATTGAACTGAAGTGTATTTACTTGAATTGCATTGAAGTGAATTGAATTTTATTGAATTTAATTGAATTGAATTAAATTAAATTGAACTAGTTTAAATTAAATTAAATCAAATTGAATTAAATTTCAATAAATTAAGTTAAAATGATTTGAAGTGAACGGAATTGAATTGAATTGAATTGAATTTAATTGAATTGAATTGAATTGAATTGAATTGAATTGAATTGAATCGAATTGAATTGAATTGAATTTAATAAAATAGAAATGAATTGAATTGAATTTACATTAAATGAATTGAATTGGATTAAATTGAATGAATTGCCTTCAATTGAATTGAATTAAATTGATGTGAATTAAGTTGAACTGAACTGATTTGATTTTAACTGAATTGGAAATATGTAATAAAAATTAAAATTTAAATTTTTGACTTTGAAGCGGGTGATGTGATGAAAAATCCAGTTTTCGGTTATTTGGAAAAAATAGGGGGTTTCAAAAACCGGCAAGCGGTTATTAGTAATGAAAATAATGATACGGTTGTTTTACGATCAGGCTACGGAAAAGATATAATTTACATTTTCCGTCCTACATTTGCCCAGCGTAAACGTTCTTTAAAAATTTTCAAGTTGAAATATTAAATAAATTGATATATGATGCGAGTATAAAATTTTAACAAGGTTGTCAAATTTAAGTTCAGTTATTAAATTTTGAAATTCACACCCGAATGATAATAAAAACTAACAAATTTATTGTAAGTTCTGTAGGCGTAATTTATTATTATTTTTTATTTTTGAAAATGGAACCGAAAATTTGGTGTATAACAAAATTGTAAACCGATGACCGGTTTCTTAAAAATAAATTTTCCGCACAAATTGTTAATGTGTGTTTTGAAAATTTGATTTTTCGGATGACATCAAAATTCTTACTTACCAAAGAAGAAAAATGGTGTCCCATAACATCCCACGGAGGGATAGAAAAGAGCTTCTCACAATCAATGAGATGTGCGCTCTCTAGTTTTTTACACTCACTGATTGGGATCTACAGTTATACAACGGTTTCGAACGATATTTTGAAAGGCTTTTTCATGGCTAATTTCAATCTCTTAATTTTTGAATTAAGAAAACCAAGTTAATATTCTACCCTAAAGTGTAGATAATGTAGTAAATTTTCATCCGTACCTGGACGCAGGTTGAGATTCATTCGAAAATTGGCACCTAATAAAAAATTGTAATCATACCCTACAAATGGAAACGTTTCAAAAGTTCGAAAACCTGTTAAATTAAAAATACAAAACAACCATTCATCTTTGTCCATATTTCTAATTTGAACTTTTTTTTCTCTGGTGGCGTCTGAGCATTTTGTTTTTCTTTTTTTTTTGGAAGAGAATAATGATGTATTCTGAATATGACTATGAAATGAACTGTGTACTTAGTAATTACGAACAACTAAAGTGTTGTTCATTGCATATTAATTAATAGGATTGCAAATTGATTGTTTACTGACGGTTAAGAGTACAGCGTTTTGTCGATCCATACTCAATGACTCAGATTTATTATTGCCATTCATCTCTAGGCGAACACAAAACAGCGGAGCTCAGTTCGCTTGACGACTTCAAATAATTAGATATTGTAATTTATTGGCGGACATAACATGAGCGTCTTAATTTTACATTCAATCTTAATTGCGTGTTTGTATAAAAAGGAATTGTAGGGCTAGGTTAGATAGGAGAGATAGCGAAGAGAGTGGTGTTATAGCCACCAGACATTTGAAAGGGTTGTGTGTTAAAGCAAAAATAAAAAAAACAACCACAAGGTATAACACATTCGTATCAACACCTATGTAAATGTACACTTTGGGGTTAGTCCTTGACAAGTAACTGAAAGATTTAGTCACAGCAAAAATCGTCATGTACAAGGCGGTTACGGAAAACCTTTGTTACAAGTGGCATTAGTGTGCGATGAGCCATGATGCCAAGATAATGAAGAAATAATTACACTAATGGTTACGCTGTTGCCAATTGTCGCAACGATATCTGGAATTCTTGCATTTTGGCTCAGAACTACAGTTTTACTCCGCGGAAGAATACAAAACACGCGTTAGACAATGTGAGAGGTAGTAAGTGAAACTCTGCTAAAAGAATCAAATCATTGTTTGTCTTGACAGAAAATAATAAGCTCTTGTTCATCTAATCAAATCTTGTAAGCTCAATACACGCTGAAAAAAGTCCCCATCAACATATTGCAGGAAACATGTACATATATGTTTGCAAGCATTGTTTCATTGTTGAATTGAACACCTGCTACTTTTTTGTCGGTCACTTTCTTTTATTTAACCGTTTTTAGCTAACAAAACAACACTTGGACCCCAAAAACATATATTCAAACCTACTAACCATTGTGGCTCCATTATGTAATATTGAATTGCAAACACAATGTGTTTGGACACAAATATACTATATTAGCGACAAGCTACAAACACGTTATATTTGTATCCAAATATCAAAAAAGACAGTTTTTTCAACGTGTACCTTTCCACTACGTAAAAGCCCTCGTTTCAAGGAAAACAATTACGAACTCTTTCCACTCTTAGCTAAAAATGATTAAGTCTATACATTGTACGTGGTATCAATTACATGCTGTTTGTGAAAATATTTTATCAATGAAATACCGACACATTCAGCGCATATTTCAATGATTTTTCACAAACAAACAACAATTGAAAAGCATTTGCATTATTATTATTATTATTATTATACAGTTATTATTAAACAATTAGTACCATTTAACGGTTCAACGAAGCTGTATGGGACTCTACGAGTGTTATAAGATCATTAATATTCATCAAGCGATTAAATGAATGATTTGAAATCGATGATTGATTTGATTTATAACAGCAGCTCCCTAATCATATTCCACACTTCCACTTTAAGTTCATTGTCAACAATTTCCTGTGTTTGTGCATTGATATTATAAACAAACAGCAAACTTCAACAATAGACCACTTGCATGGATGACTTAGAAGCTGCCAATTTGCGAGAATTGATGATGTGTCATTTAAGGATAATTGATTTTCAATCTCGCCACTTCAATCGTGGCATTTGAAGGTTTACATTACCGCTAAAAATGCTGCGGTGTGATGTGAGTCTATCAGTTGATTCATTAACCCTTGTATTCATGTCATTTCATAATAAAATAATTCCATTCCTATTTTCGATTAATTGCTAAACTGTTGCCGCGTTGTTGTTGCAATGTTATTAGATTAATGTAGGGAGAGAATAATTCTTCAACTGATGACTTGTCATGAATACATTAGTAAGCAGGACATTTCCTAAGATCGAAATGTTTTTTAACCAAGTATTCATTAAGATTTTATATTAAATATTTATTCGAATAAAATTGATGTTAGCAAAGTAGCAGTAGGCGGATTAAATGCCGATTTTTTTTTTGACTGCGAAACAAAAATTAATATTCAATTGCATTTCTGAGTTCGATGTAGCGTCCAAATCCGAAGCCCTGTTTTTGTCATTAGCCGAGTGCCGGTTAAAAACCATAATTTTGAACGTATACACACGCTGAAATATCTGTCGTTTTGTTGTTGTTTGGACACAAATATAACGTGTGTATAGCTTGTCGCAAATATAGTATACTTGCGTCCAAATATATTGTGTTTGCTAGTTAATATTACACGTTGGATACACAAAGAGTAATGTGATGTAATATATATTTTTGCGACCCACATAGCTCTGTTCGTTGAAAACAAAAACTAGATTGACAACAAATAAACAAAAAAGTATATGAATGTTCCAAACCTAAATATGGTTCCTGCATAATGTTACAGGAACCGTTTTTCAGTGTGCAAACAATCGACTGTTTGGTTTCCGTTTATTTCGAAAATCACTTTTTTGGAATTCCAGTTTTCGGTTTCACAGAACGGAAAATGATTTCGTTTCGGCTTTATTTGCGCTTTGTTTTCTGCCGGTTGTTTGTAATAAAAAATATTGTAGAAAATTTTTTACAAAAATTAATACAAAATCACCAAAATAAAATGTTCCTCAAGTGCCAGTAAAAATTATCATTATTAATCAGATTTGTATACTTTTTTAATTGAAGTGAAGTGAAGTGAAGTGAATTGAATTGAATTGGATTGGATTGAATTGAATTGAATTGAATTGAATTGAATTGAAGTGAATTGAATTGGATTGGATTGAATTGAATTGAATTGAATTGAATTCAATTCAATTGAATTGAATTGAATTGAATTGAATTGAATTGAATTGAATTGAATTGAATTGAATTGAATTAAATTAAATTGAATTGAATTGAATTGAACTGAATTGAATTGAATTGAATTGAATTGAATTGAAGTGAATTGAATTGAATTGAATTGAATTGAATTGATTTGAATTGAATTGAATTGAATTGAATTGAATTGAATTGAATTGAATTGAATTAAATTGATTTGAATTGAACTGAATTGAGTTGAATTTAATTAAATGAATTTAATCCAATTGAATATAATTGCACTTTGCTGAAATCAATTGAATTGCATTGAATTGAAGTTAATGCTAGTGAAGCAAATTGAATTGAATTTAACTGAATTAAATTTAATTAAATTGACTTGATTTTAGTTATCAATTCAATGATTTGAATCGAATTGAATTGAGTTAAATTGATTTGTATTGAATTGAATTTAATTGAATTGAATTCAATTGATTTAAATTGAATTGAATTTCATTGATTTGAATTTAATTGAATTTACTTTAACTGAATTGAATTGAATTAATTTGATCTGAGTTGAATTGAATTGAATTAAATTGAAGTGAATCGAATTGAATTGAATTGAATTGAATTGATTTGTATTGAATTGAATTTAATTGAATTGAATTCAATTGATTTAAATTGAATTGAATTTCATTGATTTCAATTTAATTGAATTTACTTTAACTGAATTGAATTGAATTAATTTGATCTGAGTTGAATTGAATTGAATTAAATTGAAGTGAATTGAATTGAACTGAATTGAATTGAATTGAATTGAATTGAATTGAATTGAATTGAACTGAAGTGAACTGAACTGAACTGAACTGAATTGAACTGAACTGAACTGAACTGAATTGAACTGAACTGATCTGATCTGAACTGAACTGAATTGAACTGAACTGAACTGAACGGAACGGAACGGAACGGAACTGAACTGAACTGAACTGAACTGAACTGAACTGAAATGAATTGAATTGAATTGAATTGAAGCGAATGGAATTGAATTGAATTGAATTGAATTGAATTGAGTTGAATTGAATTGAATTGAATTGAATTGAATTGAATTGAATTGAATTGAATTGAATTGAATTGAATTGAATTGAATTGAATTGACCTGGATTGAGTTGATATGAAATTAATGGAAATGAGTTGAAATGAATTGAATGGAATTGAATTCAGTTGTATTGCATTGAGTTCTATTGTATTGACTTAAATTGAATTGAACTGAATTGAATTGAATTGAATTGACTTGAATTGAATTTAATTGATTTGAGCTGAACTAAATTGATTTGAATTGAATTGTCCTGAATTGAATCGATTTGAATTGAATTTAGTTGAATCAATTGTATTGAAATGAATTGAATTGAATGGACATGAATTTAAGGGAATTGAATTAAATTTAGTTGAATTGAGTAAATTGAATGGAATTGAATTGAATTAAACTAAATTGAATTTTATTGAAATGCATTGAATTTGATTGAATTGAGTGGAATTGAATTGAGGTGCATTAATTTGAATAGAATTGAATGGAATTCTGATAAAGACAAATTGTGATCAATATCTCGAACACTGTCGCCGTCGGTTGTCCAGTGATAGAGTGCGCGGCTATTGGTCTGACCTCCTTATATATCTTTAAACGGCAGTCATTTCACTTAGTAACGGCGACACTGTCTAGTTTATGGGTTCTACAAATTCCTTCTGGCACCGGTGCAAAACTCTAGGTTCCAATCAGTGCGTGCAAAATTTATACGGCACACAGATCACTGAGTGTGAGAAGGTCTTCCAACTCCCTTCATGGAATATAATCGGAAACGATTTCTTTTATCTCGAAAACTGTATAAGCTACAGTTAAAAAAAGGGAAATTTTTCGAGTTTGAAAATTCGAACAGCCGAATTATTGTAAATTATCCTGTTCCCGCACCTTTAAACGCAAATTGTCGAACGGTGTTAGCACCTCTTTTACAATTGATGTAAGCAACGTTATAAATAGTGGTTGGTCAAGAGATGCCTTATACGTACCAAATTGTTGCCGGTTACTAACGTGATCCTAAGGAAATACTATTAAGAATGTAGTCAAGACAAAATTTTCAACTTGGTTCTATAACGCTGAAGACCATTTAAATTGCCAGTAGCATTGAATCTTAACACTTGAACTATACACGCTAAAAAATCTGTATTTTGTTGTTGGTTGGATGCAAATAGTATAACATGTTGGTAGCTTGTCGCAAATATAGTATATTTGTGTCTAAATACATTAGTTTTGCTATTCAATATTACATGTTGGAGACACAATGATTAATAGGTTATAATATATATCTTTGTGAGCCAAATGTGGCTTTGTTTGTTGAAAACTGCTGGAAACATAAACGTTACAGACAGCAAAGAAACAAAAAAGCAGCGGTGCTTGCAAACATATATATAGTTCCTGCAGTATGTTGCAGGGCTGTTTTTTAGCGTGTAGTAAAAGGGATTCCATAGAACACTGAGGAATTTTTGTAAACAACAATAAAATGGTCTTTAGGTTATATGCATATACATAGTTGAGCCACAATTGGATGCACTGGTGGTTACTCAAAATAGTTTGAACACTAGGGCGTAACAAATTAAAAGGAGAATAAAAAAAATAAAATCCATAGTGCATAGGTAAGCCTAAACCTGTGTGACTGGGCTAAAAATATTCACCTTGTCAGTAGGTGGGTCTGTTTTTTTCTCTAGCCTATTCCCTTTCAAGCCCATCAAGTTTGTTCCCTTGTACATACATAGTTGCTCCATGTGCTTGTGGTTATGGCACGTTGTATCTCCTCTTCTTGCTCAGTCTCCATTTGAATCTTATGCGATTGCATATAAAGCGCATCACGTGACTATTTACTTAATAATTTATGTGGCGATTATCATCTTAGTGTGTTGGCATCCTCTATATGTATGTGATGTTGCCATCTCGGTTTTTGTTGTTGCTGTTTATGCCACCATAAAGACCGGACCACAAGCATAACAGATAAGCGACCATATGTTGACGATGGGAGGTTTAATGATGATGGTTGTAAAGAAATGTATTGGTTGCATTTAGGTTTATATGTACGAGGCGGATCAATAAGTCCGTGACTTTTCGAATTTCCCTCGTAGCTATATGAAATGCAACACTGCTCCCATCAAGTACCACCTGTTAATAGACTACTGTTAAATTTTGTGCCAGTTCCGTCATTTACTTTGCGTTTAACAGCTGTTTAAAATATAGAACCTCGTGCATTTTTTAAAAATGGAAAAACGTGAATTTCGAGTGGTCATTAAACAATAATTTTTGCGAAAAAAAACTGTCATTCAAACCAAGGAAAACCCTGATAAATACTATGGGGACTCTGCACCATCGATAAAACTGTGGTTTACTGACTGATAATAAACAAAAACTGTGGTTTACTGACTTTCGTTATGGTCACACAAGTACAAATGACGCTGAACGTTCTGGACGGCCAATTGAGGTCAATACACCCGAAAATCTCGAAAAAATCCACGATATGGTGGTGGCCGATCGAAGGGTAAAAGTGCGTGAGATTATTGATGCCATAGGCATTTCATATGGCAGTGTGGTTTGGACTTTAAATGATCATTTGGGTTTAAGAAAGCTGTCTGCAAGATGAGTGCAGCGTTTGCTCTCAATTGACCATAAACGTATCGTGTGACAACTTCAAAGGATTGTTTGGAGTTGTTTAACCGCAATTCGAAGGAGTTTTTGCGGCGTTTTGTAACTGTGGATGAAACATGGATCATGGATCTAAACAATGGGTTTCTCCGGGTGAACCGGCTCCGAAGAATGCCAGATAAGTTTGTCGGCCAATAAGGTGATGGCAACAGTTTTTTGGGATGCATGCGGAATAATCCACATCGATTACCTTCAATAAGGAAAAACAATAAACGGCGAATACTATTCCAACTAATTGGACCGATTTAATGAGGATTTAAAAAAAACGACGCCATATGGCCAAGAAAAATTTTATTTTTCATCAAGATAGTGCACGGGTGCACACAGTCTCAATGGCAAAATTCCATGAATTGGGCTACGAATTGGTACCTCATCCACCATATTCTCCGGTTTTCTATTTCCAAACCTAAAGAAATGCCTCGGTGGAA
Organism: Phaonia tiefii; assembly: GCA_963931995.1. Classification (NCBI taxonomy): domain Eukaryota; kingdom Metazoa; phylum Arthropoda; class Insecta; order Diptera; family Muscidae; genus Phaonia; species Phaonia tiefii. Next base: position 107,612,605 of record OZ008367.1, on the reverse strand, counting down.
AGAGATTTAGCTCCAGCGATGAAATTATTGATCAAACAAATGCCTATTTTATGGACCTCGAAAACTCCTATATTATGGAAGGGATACAAAAATTTGAGAAACGTTGAACTAAGTGTATTGAGCTCATGTTTCATTTAAAAAGTCGCGGACTAATTCATCCGCCTCGTATTTCCCGATTACAACTTATGAAGGGATAGGGAAAATTTTTTCACAATCTGCTGAGCTGTGGTGGATTCATTAAATGGGACCCCTACACCGGCCTTATACCGATCCCGAAAAGTTTTTTAAGTAGTGTCACCGATTGTGTCACCATTGTTAAGCGAGGTGACCACTAGGGTGTCCCATCAATAAACATTTTTTTTGCTCAAGCTTTATTTGTAAGCTTATAGGGTAAAGTATTTTTGAGAATTTTTTCAGATTTTTCGGAAGTGATGAGAAATAACATAACTCTGGAACAGTAACTGCAAATTAAAAAATTTTTTCTACAAAATTGATTGGCATTTATCCGTCTTTTAAAGTGCATCATTAGTGTTTTAAATTTTCATAGAAATTTAAAGCAAATCCGATGCAAAAATGGCAAACAGTTTATAATATTTTAACGTTCATACAATGGGTAAAAGGCTTTAAAATTGTATAACTCTGGAACAGTAACAGCAAGTTCAATTTTTTTTCCATAAAATTGCTTGGAATGTATCCGTCTTTTAGAATGCATCATTAGTTTTTTAAATTTGCATAGAAATTTTAAAAGTTATAAAGCGTTACTAACAAAATATATCCAAAATTTACGAAAAAACGTAATACGTTGTAAATACCTAATTGAGCAAAATCATTGCCAAAACTGGTAGTTTAATAAAAGTTTGAACGTCTCGCTTTAAAAATATAAATAAAAAATTGTGGTTATTGACCGAGTTGTAAGTAAAATTCAAAAAACGTCCGAAACGTTTTAGGGGAAATTCGACCTCTAAAGCTCTTCTGAAAAATCTGAAAAAAATCGCAAATATACTTTACCCTATAAGCTTTCCAATCAAGCTTGAGCAACCATGAAAATCGAAAAAGAAAAATGACCATAGGCGAAAGAAATAAATGGCGGTCGGGGCGTGGGTTTGTCTTACCTTGCGCATGTTCGAGAGTCACTCACGCTAGTTATTGCACTACCCGCCTGACCATACTTATTTCTATAGTCACGTCAACTACCTGCATGAACCGTGATCCTGAGCTGCTTCACTATCAATCCCCTTTAATATTTGATGGTAGGCCTGGCAAATTTGCACAGCTTAAAATTCAACAAAAATCTGGTTTACATGCTGCCAACTTCGTATGGCTTCCGTGTGGATTCGATACGATTGATCTTTATCTCTGCACTGTGTAGCTGAAAATAAAATGACAAAAGTTTGCACATGTCCCTCGTTGCCAATTACTGTGTGCGTGTTGTTTTCAATCCTCCTTTTCTCACCGCAATCACGAGAGAACCTGACACACTAATGTAATGTTATTAATTTTTGCATTTTATCGGACATAGATTTATACATGGCTTTTTATTCCGCTCCCAAATGGTGGCTGGCCAGTGGTGGCTTTTTACTTAAGTAGCGAAATTGTTTAGCTTAAGTTCATAACAACAAATCAATAATTCATATACATACGAGTGTGCAAGTATTTTTTTTTTGGAACAAAAAATCGTATTTATTTTAGTTTTTAATTCGTTTGAGGTTTTTTATGTGTTTGTTTTTTTGTTTTAAGCAGACGAGTGAGTAGTCGGTACGAAACGACACATGGGTTTAATGACCTTAGACAGTGGTCGACAAGTTAGTGTTCAAGGAGTTTGAAGATGAAAATTTTTCAGTTTGGTTACCAATAGGTTGTGGGAATTATGATTCTATATAAAATAGTCGGTTTAAAAAAAGATGGTGAAATATAAGTGGTGGATTTGCAAGTCAAGGGAAATTTTCTAAACGACGCAAAAATAGTGGAAAAGGGCAACTTTCCCTGAAAAATAAAAAAAAAATAAAAAAACTATTTAATCATGCGTTTTTGCTTTTGGTTGTATTCAGAAATAACAAAAGCAATATGCCTTTCTATTACACTGGGACACAAATGAAAAGAAGTTGTTTCGGGCCTCATCCAAACAAAAAATTGTGAAAGTACATATAAGATATGTGCAAGATATGTGACATTTCGTGAAATAATCGATTAACAGTGTACTTTTCCATAGAAATATATTAGAGGCAATTTTGAAATTGGGAAAGAGCTACAATAGTGTGAGAGGTTGTAATGCAGTATTTCAAGGTGTTTAGGATTTATTGAAGTAAAATCTGAAATAGGGTCCTGACCCACCTCCAAAATTTTCTTCGGCCTGAGCGGGGTTTTGTGGTACCAGTACAATTACTTTCAGAATTTGTTAGTTTGGGTGAGGCCCGAGACTCACTGTTGCGCAGTGTTATCTGTATTTTATTCTCACATTCCAACAACAATATCGAAACAAAAGTGATTTTTGAGTTATATTTCGTCGTATCCGAGTGAAAAATGGTGGTACGAAAATGATTTGCCATCTGGTGAATAATGAATGCACCATGAATGAACGAAATGCAGGGAATTTCTATTATCTTTGTTTCAAATCCCAATGGTTGAAAATTCTAGAATTCTAGAATATTATACGGTACATATAGAATTGTTTTAGGCAAATAAATCTATTTCGTAAATATTGTTTTCATTTAAATGTACAGTGCCGGCAAAAATAATAGCACTGTTGTATATAAAGATCTATGGTATTTAAAAAATCGAATATTGATTTTTTTTCAATAGTTTTTTTTTTAACGTAAATATACATCATATCACTTTCTCTACATCTACGGTTATTTTTGAATTAGTTAATGTCCAGCTGAAATACTAGCACTAAATGCTGTTGTGTTCCAAAATTAGTTTTCTGTTACTAATCAGGAAGTAATTTCAAAAGTGCTTAAAGAATCAAATGTTTTTAAGAATTCAGTGCGGTCGATCAAGGAAATTACCGAAAATTGTTACTGCAATGGCTCGCGGAAAACATAGCAGCGCCGAGAAAAGAGAGATCATTAAAAATTATTTTAGTCGGAAAAACGTATGCTGAAATTTGAAGTTTACTGGGCTGTTCAAAAAAATGATACGCCATGCCATAACGTTTGAAGAAAGAGGCGAAAAATATGGTAGAAAGTCCGAGATGTCAAGTTAATTGTGAAGCGGCTAGTTCGGCAGAGTAGGAACGAGCCATTTGAAACTGCCACGGGCTTAAAAATAGAATTTCAAATAGCGGCACGCGTTGAAACAGTTCGAGCTCGTTTACGAGAACATAACCTCCATGCCTGTAGGCCAAGACAATTCGATTAATTTCGTGGGGTGGCCAAAGTAATGTAATTTCTTCCAAAGTTCTGGTCCTACAAGTCAAATTGTAATAAATCTACAAAATAAATTCGATGTACATAGATTGTCATCCACGCAGTTTGTGGACCAATTTGTAACGCGTGTTCTCAATCCGGGTCCTTACTGGACAAAATAACTCGTGTACGTGCTCGTCCAGTGCGCTCAGTGGAAAATATTGCCGTGTGAGTGCTCGAACAGCCATCAGCATCATTTCGCCACATTTCACAGGAATTTACCAGTAATTACACTTATTTGCGCAGAATTTTGCACAAACACCTCGGTATGAAGGTATATTAATTCCAAGTAGTACAACAACTGAAAATTCGTGACCATCCGATGCGTTTCCGCTTCGCTGAATGGGATGAAAATTGCTTGGTTGAAGGTGAGTATTTTTGATGTGCTAACATCTATAGCGCCGTATAGGGACTAAATCTATCAAAGTCTGATTTTATGCTGCTGCTAAAACCAGATTTTATGCTGCTGCTAAAACCAGATTTTCTGCGACTGCGAAAGAGAATAATGATGTGTTAAACAAAAATGAGCGAGCAAGAGAGCAATGAAAGAGTGGTGTGGCAGGGGTGAGGCAAACGAAATTGTGTCTATAGCGTATATATTAACATAATAATGTATGTATGTACATGTGTCTGTTGCTGTTGTTGAACGGAGATATAAAGCATAGCCACGCAAAATTTCATTTGCAAGCCTTACACGTAATGGTGACACACTAATACGTCAGCTACTTCGTACATACTTCGTATGTGTGATGTTGTGTATTTTGCTGTTTCGTTGCTGTTGATATGGCAAACATGTGGTTATGTGACACACGTATACATACGTCAGCTACTTCGGACAAAGTATGTGTGATGTTGTGTGTTTGGTTGTTTCGTTGTTGTTGCTATGGTCCAACAGAGCGAGTCATTTGATGTTCAGCATTGCCCGGTGTATACAAAAATCTATTATTTTTTAATTTCCAATGTAACATTTACTAACGTGTTCATAGAAATCGAACAGGAACAGGTACAGGTACCGTGTAATTCACACGTCATAGAGGAGATACCTCTATGAGTGACTCTGCGGTTTTTGGCATCATAGGCCCAATTTTCTTGGAAAATTACCAAGGAGTCGCCGTTACAGTGAATGGCGATCGTTACCGTGTAGTGCTCAGCGACTTTTTGTTCCCAATAGTTGGAGAGAATAATATGGACGATATACGGTTTGCGCACTGTGTTCGAAAAGCGGATAATCTGGAAGGGAAGATTTTACCCCTTTAGACTATCGCCGGGAACGATGAGTGTTACGCAAACAATCGCGAGTCCATCGAGGCCTTAGAATACGAATTCGCCACCGTCGTTCACGAGAAATCGAAATAGTACTGAAAAATTAGATAGATCGAATAAGGTACTGTAAAACAAATCTTGGAAGCGATTTGAATGACGTTGTGCTTAATTCATAAAGCTCAATGATGGATCTTAACTATAAAAACATAATTTTGGAAAAAATTTCTATTAGCATTTTTTTTAATGCGAAATTTAGGTAAATTCCAAATTTTACATAGCCCACCTTTTACAATAATACAATGCAAGAGAGAGAGAAACCGCGTTTTTGTTGTGCGCATCCTTCAGTTTGAAGGAGTGGCGCAGCATTGACGAATTCTCTGACCCCTTTTATACAGGAGTACCTCCGCCTCAATGTACTTCCAATGCAGTTGATTGGCGAATATAACATATTCTTATACAGGGTGATTCAGGAAGTTCCGTACAAATTTCTCCAGCGTATTCCTTGGCTCATTTCATGAAGAAAAGTCCACTAGGACCATGTCTGAAAATGCAAGGGTGCGAAATGGCAGCGGGTACAAAATTTTCGGATTGGCGGCTGGAGGGTAGTAAGGTAAAGTTGCGAACTTCTGCACCAGTGGAAAGGTCTTTAGAAAGGCCTTTCAGAATCAATAAAAAAAAGTAGAAAAAAGTCAAATCGCCGAGATACAGAGCTTTCGGAAAAAAAATGGGAAAAGAAATTCACATAACCTCAATTTGTTCAGATGGTAGGTAACTTATGTTTAGTTTTTTCTGCTGAAAGATAGCCATACCTCTTACCTTTCCAAAATGACCTAAACGAAGCCCAGAGGTCTTACCGTTCCAAAGTTATGACCATTTTACTGAAATGTAAAAATTTTTGTTTTTGTTTTTGGAAGCGAAATAGCTGCATATATGTATATGGGCTTCGTTTAAATCATTTTGGAAAGGTAAGAGGTATGGCTGTCTTTCAACAAAAAAAACATTGGCTCAGAAGTTAGCAACTTTACCCTACTACCCTCCGACCGCCAATCCGAAAATATTGAACCCGTTGCCATTTCGCACCCTTGCATTTTCAGACATGGTCCGAGTGGACTTTTCTTCACGAAATGAGCCAAGGAATACGCTGGATAAATTTGTCCGGAACTGCCTGAAGGAAGAGGTCTATCGCCACCCTCTGTGTTGCCTTCCAACCGCCTCTTCGTGGCTGATAATTAACGAACATTTTCGCTCGTGCTGAGGTGGCTTACACTTCGCTATTGCCTACGAACATTCTACTTCACCGTATCAAAATGACATGCAACTTGGCTGGTGAAAATTAGGTAGAAACTTCGATAGTGATTGTACCGATTTTTATTTTAAATTAAACACTTTGATTTATATTAAAAACAAAGTAATGCAAACATGTGTTAGTTAAACGAAGGGTAATTATTAATTATCAGAGTTCGTATTTCACCCATTGTGTAACCGATACACATCGGAATGGGTAATGAACGATTGCCCACTATCCACAGGTTATGGGGAAAATAATGGGTAGTTACCCACGACAATGGGGAATTACCCATCATCAATACCCATTACCTTCAGGGTAAGGGAGAAAATAATGGGTAGCTACCCACATCGATTGTAAACTACCCATCACGGTTACCCATTACACTCAGGGTAATAGGGAAAATTATGGGTAGATTCTCACGACGATGAGTAATCCCCATTTTGCATCCAAAATTTCAAAAAATTGTAAACAAAATTGGATCTTTGCCTTGGTAGCCTTTCTAAAGGGTTTTCATAAAGTGGTCTAATTCGTATGGAAGAATTTGTTTTCAAAAAATCGCCAAAATAAGAAATTCGATAAAATAAAAAAGTGGATATAGCTCGGAAACTGTGCGTCCAATCCAATCTAATATCATGGATCGTGGAATGGAAAATTTTCCAATTTTAGGGAGCTTCTAAGGGGTTTTCATAAAGTGGTCCAATTCGTATGAAAGAATTTTAGCGATTTTCTTATTTTGGCGATAAAAATTAAAGAAAATTGTTGTGATATTTATATCAAAATAAATTTATTGCATATGAAGTTGTTTTAAAAGTTATAAGCGCAATTAACATCAAATTTGAAGTCAATTTTTACAATTCGCCTATCGCTCATTCTCTTTGAAAATATATCCTGTAACAAATTTGCCGCTAGAGGTCTATCTGCTGTGTCATCGAAACCTTGTTGCTCAGGCAATTCAAATGCAGGTTGTGGAATCGAACGTCAATTGTAATGAAATATGGGAATGTTTTAAACATTAAGAATTTGTTTGACTGCTGGCAATTTTGTTTTTAAATTATTTTGTATGTAGAGATTTGTGGCTTCGATTGGTGTTGCCTCGTAGTAGTTTCGAATTCATAAACCTGTACACATAAAATATGTGAAAACAAAAAGTGTCAGATATGAAGGGAATGCTTTGAAAATATGTACAATTGCCCAAAGACGATCAAGGAGTAGATGACCAGAAGATATGCGCAATTTGGCAGCCCTCGTAAAAGAAAACCAAACAGTGGTCACTATTCACTCAATCGCATGTCTCTCCTTCGTCAGATCTTGATTATTTCATACTTTTGCATAGTTTATTTAATTTTACTTCAACATGGTTGGAATTTGTATAGTTATATACAATAACACTTCGAGTATAAAAAATCTGCTCGTGTTTTGAAATATTCAATGAAGAGAGTAAGAGAGAGAGAGAGCAGAGAATGGTTAATGCTTCACGCGTTTTGTTTGTTGGCATTCGAGTGGAGAGAAATTTTGGCTGTTTACTTTAGTACATAGTTTTTGAGTTGCCAATGGTATTTAAATTTTGTAGAATTTGCATTTGTAAAGAAAATTATGCATAGTATGATTGTCTTACATGCTCAATTATCTGTATTTTTTCTTAGAGCGTCTCGCAAGTATAGTATACTTGTGTCCAAACACATTGTGTTTGTTATTCAATATATTATATGTTTGAGACACTATGATTACTATGCTATAATATACGTGTTTGCGACAAATATAAATACAGCTGTGTTTGGTGTACTGATTACTTCATTTGTTTGCCGCTATTATTCGGTCGCGAGCAAAGTAATAATAGAGGGACAAGGAGAGAGTGATTTCAGCCAAAATTAATGCTATTGCAAGTGTATAACTGTATTTTGGCATTATTCTTGCAGTCAGTGATTCATAAATATTCATGTGTTTCTAATGTTGCCTGTTCTGTGTCGATTTAATAATTTAATGCATTCAGTCATTAATCGTTCGTTTGGACATCGTATGGATGTCTGGGATGAAACACGCATATGGCTCCTGGTAAAAGTATACATCTTTCCGAGTAAATATGATAATGTTTGCATTTAAATATAAATGAGTTTAGGACTTGCGATTATATGAATATTTGGAGTATGAATTCATCGTCGGAAGTATATTGATGTCTGGGATGAAACACGCATATGTCTCGCATATCTTTGCGAGTAAACATGCTAATGTTTGCATTTATTTATAAGCGACTTTAAAACTTGCAAACATATGAATATTTTGAGTGTGTTTCAAACATATACATGGTTCTTACAGAATGTGTGTTGAGAGAATATGATACAGAGGCCGTTTTTCGTTAAGCGTGAATAATTAAATTGGCTCATGTTTGCCCCACAACTTTTAGGAATCGATGTAAAGAGTAATTGTAGCTCCTGCTCAGTGAGTCTATAAATTAGCTAGTAACCAGCTCTCTTACGGTGAGAAAGTTTCCTCAATTTCCCTATTATTTACACACTATTTCCCTTTCGACTGGCGATGTAACTATCGAAGTAACTATCGAAGTAGGGTTAGTCGTTTCGGAAACACTGTTTTCTTGTTTCGGAATCTCTGGTATAAAAAATCATTACAAAAATGAAAATGCATACAAGCAACAGCTTAACAACAACATCAAACGCTCAAATGTGATAAATTAAGCGCCAACCATAACAACGGCACCAACAACCACAACAACAACAAAGTAAAATACAAATGCCAGCGTGAGTTAAATATGACCGAGTCACTCACTCATTCTCAAGCGCTCCATTAATAATGAAAACTAATGCGTGTTATGAACACGCGACACAACCGGCAACCGGTGGTCGGACCGGCACAGGGACCGAGAGGCATACACGCACACCAATGTAACAGACCTAAACATCACATTGTACTTTCAAAGTTACAAAGCATTTGAACGCAATAAACTTATGAAACAGCTAAGTTTTATGTGGATGCGATAATCTTAATGCACCATTTAATATTCCCTATTTAATGATTTCAAAAGAAATAAATTCATTTGATTGGGCTAAAACTAGCTGGACATTTGGCGGTATATAATAGTAATTAAACATGAAACGAAATTTTTTATCTTAATGTATGAGACGTTTATACTACACGCATACAAGGTTATTATTAATATTTTTTATGTTTCGATAAAATTAGCGACAGTTTTAAGACCTTTTTTGTTGGCAAATTGGGTCTTACTTTACTTTTAGGGACCATATTAATTAAACAAACAAATTAAACAAATTTCAATATATTCTTCCAACTGGCTCTATCCTTCGCCTTTTCTCGCCAGCTGGTAACACCAATTATACAGAGGGATTCTTCTGCCTGGTCTTTTCAGCGGAGTCTTGGTCGTCCTATTTTCCTGCTTCCATCGGGTACGCTATCGAAATCCTTTCGCGCTGGCTCACGTAATCCATTCTGATAACATGGCCTAGCGAACGCAATTGGCCTAATTTGATTTGCCTAGCTATGTCGACGTCAGAATATAGATTATATAGCTCTTGGTTCCAGCGACGTCGGTACTCGCCGTTTTCCTTAACAGGACCATAAATTGTTCTCTCGTATACTCTAAGTGTTTTCCATCCGCTTGCCATATGGCCCAAGTTTCGGAGCCACATGTCAAGACAGGTAAAATGAGAGTCTGATATAGCTGTACTTTTGTCTGTCGAGAGAGGGTTTTGTTCCTAAACTGCTTGCTGAGCCCAAAATAGCATTTATTTGCAAGCACAATTCTTCTATCTATCTCTAGGCTGACGTTGTTGTCCTTGTTCACGGTGGATCCAAGGTAGACAAGTTCATCTACCACCTCAAAATTAAATCGGTTTTCGACGTTCAAATGCGGACCAAGTCGAGAAGTTTCTCTAGTCGTTGACACCATCAATTTTGTCTTGGCCTCATTAACAGCAAGACACACCTTCGCTGATTCCTTTTCGATTCTTGAAAATACTGCAGTAACCTCTCGCAAATTTCGCCCAATGATGTCTATGTCGTCAGTATACGCCAGCAACATAGGGCTTTTCGAGTTAATGGTCTTGTTCGTATTTACTGCAGCCTTTCTCATTATTATCTCCATTAAGATGTTGAAGAGATTGAACGAAAGTGTGTCGCCTTGTCTAAGTCCTCGCTTGGTACAGAATGGTTCAGTGAGGTCTTTCCCCACTTTCAATGCTGATTTGGTGTTGGTCAGCGTCATTCTACAGAGGCGAATCAGTTTTCTCGGAATACCAAGTTCAGACCTAGCTTCGTACAGTTTTCCCCGTATGGGGCTATCGAAAGCAGCATTGTAATCGACAAAAAGGTGATATGTATCGATTTGTTCTTCGTGGGTCTTATCCAGAATTTGGCGTAGCGTGAATATTTGGTCAGTCGTGGACTTGCCTGGTCTAAAACCACACTGATAAGGTCCAATCAGGTTTGCAATTATTGGCTTTAGTCTTTCGCAAATTGGGTCTAATGTTCTTAATTAGAACAGTCGAATATGAAAAAATACATATTCTTACGACTGAGTTTGGTAGATATTCGTCTCAGGGGTATGGAGTTTTCTTAAAATTTTAAAAACTCCGACTCCAACTCCACAATGTTACATCTTTGAAATCCGCCTCCTAGTCCGACTCCAACTCCACAAACCCACGATGGGGACTAAATCAAAAAATTTTAAACAACTTTTTTTAACTACTTTATTTTTTTTAACTACTATATTGGGTACTTTTGGGTTGGTTTGGTTTAAAGGGAAGTTTTCTAGGTGGAGCCTGTGTATTACATATTGTAGTTTTCAACCCAATAAAAAGTAGATTTAGAAAAGCCAAAGTGCAAGACTGGCAAATCCATGAAATACAACCCTGAGCATGGAATTACATTTGGTTTACTTACTGTACTCGCACTTTTGGTTTGGTTTGTGTCTAAACTAACATATCGAGCCTGTTTATTTCATATTGTAGTTTTGAACCGAATAAAAGATAAATTTAGAAAAGCCAAAGTGAAAGAAAAATGACATTTTCTTAAGTAAGTGCGTTTTCTAAAAAAAAAGTAAATTTTCTCAAAAAAAAATACCTGTTGATATTCTTAAACAATCTACCATTTCTTAAAAATCGACCGCATCTTAAAGAAAAAGCAATCAAAAAAAGTAAAGTTTCTTACAAAAAGTACAGTTTCTTAAAAAAAGTAATTTTTTAAATAAGTACCTTTCCCTAAAAAAGTACATTATGTTACAACATGTTACCTTTTCTTAAAAAACTACCATTTTTTAAAGAGTTGTTTTTTGTTAAACAAAATAACTTTTCTTGAGGTAAGTCCGTACTCATAAAACTGTACATGTTCTTTCGTAAAAAAGGCTTTTCTTCAAAATAATATACCTTCTCTTAAAAAAATATCACTTTCCTTACAAAAACTCCATTTCTTAAAAGTACCTTTTCTTAAAAATAAAACTGAAAAACCCAAGATTTGCTGCATTGTTGTTTCTTTGTTGTCTGTCACGTTTTTATTTTCAACAAACAAAACCACATATGTATATTATAACCTATTAATCATTGTGTCTCAAACATGTAATATTAAATAGCAAACACAATGTGTTTGGACACAAGTATAATATATTTGGGACAAACTACAAACTTGTTATATTTGAATCCAAACAGCAAAATATGACCAATTTTTCTGTGAGTGAAATTATGAAATGTTTCCACTCTCCGATAAGGATATGCCCTTTTTCACCGATTTCGAATCGTTTTTGAGAAGTCTTTCCATAGGAAATTACTCGCTGGTGTTGCCATCAATTTGCACCTTAATTACCGCCAACAAACTTAAAGGAGATCAGAGCGTAGTTTGAAAGCACATTCTCATTTACAAAAGACGCATACGGTAACCACTTTTAACCACTGCACCCCGACCGTAACAAGCTAAACCGAATTGCATATCTTTTTGTATTTGTCCCTTAATAGGAATTTATGTTACAAAGATCAGTGTCAGTAACACGTTCACATTTTATCTGCACCCCACTGAGTAAAGGTGATGGTAATATGCACTCGTAACAAAACTACTCGTAACAAAATGTAGATGCAGGTTACAAAAACTCCATTGCAACTGCAGCAAAACTCACTTAAGTTAATGGGAAATTGTCATATCAAGCAGTCATGCTTACTTGAGTTTTGATGTACTTTGTTTGTGAGAAGTATTTAAAAAAACCTACATGCTATAGAGAAGGAGAGGGGATCAACTCTGAACGACAATACGATAGCAATGCCAATGTTGAAGATGACTAAGAAAGTTGCAGCCATGTCAAGGATATACTCGTGGAACAACCTTACACAAGCAGCACTATCTTTTAGATGGTGGTGGTTTCTAAAAGGTTGTGATAAACGATAGTTACTTGTTAGCAATACAATGTCTGGAAGTGCTATTTTTCTTAATTAACTTGGTTATCAGAGTAGATAATTGTTCAGTGTTTAGGACAATTGAGGAGATGAAGAGAACTAATAAATATTTTTTGCTGTCGACCAACCTTCGAAAAAGAAATAGAAATAAGTCAGTCGTTTGTAAATGGCTGCACCAAACAAGATAGAATTTCACACTTGCATAGCCGAGGTCATGGGATACAGAAACTGATATACGAAGGCGGATCAATAAGTCCGTGACTTTTTGAATGAAACACAGTTTTTTTTGAGAAAAAAAAAATAATTTTTCAGCATAATCTCCTTTTAGCTCAATACACTTAGTCCAACGTTTCTCCACTTTTTGTATCCCTTCCAACAAATAGGATTTTTCGAGGTCCATAAACTTGGCATTTGTTTGATCAATAATTTCATCGTTGAAGCTAAATCTCTTGCCACCGAGCCATTTCTTTAGGTTTGGAAATAGGAAATAGTCACTGGGGCCAAATCCCGAGAATACGGTGGATGAGGTACCAATTCGTAGCCCAATTCATGGAATTATGCCACTGAGACTACACACGTGTGCACTAGGGTGTACTGAAAACTTTTTTGAGGGGGGTCTTAAGCGACGCGTAATGAAGATGTGATTACGGAAACGTCAAACTTTTGTTTATACGAGGGTACTTTTAGTCCCCTACCGGCCGTTGAAATTTCGATTCCTAGAACATTTTCGAAAAAAAAAGAAATTTTTTTTGGGCAAAAACGACGTGTCATGATGAACATATATAGAACAACATATTTTTAAAATTTTGACAGAGCATTTTTTTTTACGACGTCATTTTGAATCTTTATCATGCTGTATTTTTCAAAATAAGTACTATCTAATAAAAAAAGTTTTACGCTCCCGTAATCACCTCTTCAATGCGCGTCGTTTGACATTTGAAATTCCAAAAAAGCGTTTTTCAGTACACCCTAGAGTGCACCCGTGCGTTTATGGTCAATTGAGAGCAAACGCGGCACCCATCTTGCAGACAGCTTTCTTAAACCCAACTGATCATTTAAAATCGAAACCACACTACAATATGAAATGCCTATGGCATCAACAATCTCACGTACTTTTACTCTTCAATCGCTCAACACCATATCGTGGATTTTTCGACATTTTAGGGTATTGACCTTAATTGGCCGTCCAGAATGTTCAGCATCATTTGTACGTGTGTGACCACAACGAAAGTCAGTAAACCACGTTTTTACCTTTTAAATCGATGGTGCAGTGTCTCCGTAGCATTTATCAAGCTTTTCCTTGGTTTGATTGATGGTTTTTTTTTCGCAAAAAATAATGTTTAATGGGCACTCGAAATTCACTTTTTCGGTTTTTAGAAAAATGCACGAGGTTGTATGTTTTGAACAGCTGTTAAACGCAAAGTAAATAACGGAACTTGCTCAAAATTTGACAGTAGTCTATTAACAGGTGGTACTTGATGGGAGCAGTTTTTCATTTCATTAACTACGAGGGAAGTTGGAAAAGTCACGGACTTTTTGACCCGCCCTTACCCTAAATGCCTACAGTTCACTGGAGCCATCCAGTGGGAGCCTAAATCTAGTGGGAGGCTACCTTGGCCATCAAAAAAATTTGGATCCTTATAAAACTTCGAATTTGGTTTTTATTGGAAATATGTTCTTACTTATTTGTAGCGCTAGTAAAAACCTACAAAAAACGTGATCAGACGTTTACATTTGATTTTAAAGTACTCGAAACATTTGGTAAATTTTTGTATTGTAGGAAAATTTTTACTTGACAAATATTGTTACGCCTTTTGAAAGGTGTAATCACATTTTTATCAATACTAGTAAAATTTGTTTTTTTAAACATATTAGGTTTTTATATGTATTTGAAACATAGCTAAGTGTAGACTAATTTCTTGGCTACCATAGGACTAATTTTTTGGTCCCATTTTTCACACAGCTCTCTCCAGAGCCCTCTAAATTTGATCGAATTAAAGTAACCACCCCCTGCATTTAAATTTTTTTTTAAAACCGGGAAGAAGCATGATCTGTTAGCCTAAAAGGAATTATAACTTTCTAAAAATAACTCAAATCAAAGAACACAAAGATTGGGGAAAAAGTCATATTTTGGCATTCATATCTCGAGGGTCAATCCTGCCTCGCGATTTCTGCAACGTAATTCTGATACCTACATGTGTTTCAACAAAGTATGTTAAAAAGCTAAACTACCCAGAAAAATGTGCAAATGTGGAAAAATCTTTAATTTTCTGAAAAGACCTTTTTCGTAGGATTTCAGATATTATTTTTGGGATTCGGGGATTGTGTTAGCACCAATTTTTACATATTTGCATTTCTTTCAATCTAAATTATATGGGTAAGGACACTGTCGAATTTTGTTGTTATATCTCGTTTATTGGAACGAAGTTCCTTATCGAACGTTGCATTATGGGGGCTAAATGAAAAAAAATTAAACAAATTTGGTTTTAGCACTATTATGCTACAACCCACTATTATTAAATATATTCTTTACTTTTGATTTGGTTTGTGTCTAGACTAACGGCTTGTATCATAGACAAAGAAATGAACTAGATGTCTCACATATGTTGGGAATTTTCTTCTTTAATGGGAAGTTTTCTAGGTGGAGCCAGTAACCAATATTTAGTATAGATTGAAGTATTGAACCCAACAAAAGGTAGATTTAGAAAAGCCAAAGTGAAAGAAGTTAAAAAAAGAAAATTTTTTAAAAAAAAGTAAATTTTCTCAAAAAAAATACCTATTCATATTAATAAACAAAGTACCTCTTTAAAAAAAAATACCTTATCTTAAATAAATACTTTTGCTGAAAAAAAGTAAATTTTCTTACTAAAAGTAGCTTTTCTTAAAAAAAGTATTTTTTTTTAAATAAGTACCTTTTCTTAAAAAGTACATTATCTTACAACAAATTGTCTCTTCTTAAAAAACTACATATTCTTTAAAGAGTACCGTTTTTGTGAAACAAAATAACTTTTCTGGAGATAAGTACCTACTCTTAAAAATGTATATATTCATGAAAAAAGGACCAATTCTAGAAGAAATTCCCATTTATTAAAAGAACATTTTCTTCAAAAAATACCTTCTGTTAAAAAAAATTTGTTTTCTTACAAAAATTCATTTTCTTGAAAGTACCTTTTCTTAAAAATAGAACAATACCTTTTCTTTTATTTTCTTTAGCTAAGTAGCCGTTCTGAATATAAGTACATTTTTCTTAAAAAAATAAACTTTTCCTAATAAGAGTAGTAAAAAGTACGTGTTCTTAAACAAAGTACTCGTTGTAAAAAAATGTACAGTCATGGATTTTCTTAAAATGTGTATTTCTTCTTAAAAATAGTAAATTTTCTTATAAAAAACATTAGCTTTTAATAAAAGAATTACCTCTCTTTAAAAAAGGACATTTTGACGTATATAGAATATAGTTTATAAAATTTTTTTTTTTTAAAAAAGTTTATCATTTTACAAAAAGATTATTTTCTTAAAGATCCATTTAAATTATCGTATTTCGCAACGGGCTTCATAGGCGTGTTGGAACTAACTAGTACACCACATGTATTTTTTCCATATTTTTTACCACTTAAACATTAATTAATATCGAAAATAACTGCGTTTTATTAAAAATTAATATTAATTTTTGGGTCGTGAATTTATTATTATTTTTGACTTTATTTAGTTATTAATAATAATAAATATTCATTCCTTCCATGAGAAAACGCCACAAATCTGACCGAAGGTCTTCCGATTTTCTTCAAATTTTGCACAGAGAGACTCTATGGAGCCAAATATTCATTTGCGTTTTTAGATTTTTAAAATTGTTAAAGATCGCGATTTTATTAGCGTTTTTCATTTTTCAAAAAGTTAAAAAAATGGAAAAAGTAGTGAACTTTGAAGAGCCACATTTCCATAAGTGGACCGAATTTTTGAAAGATTTAAAAAGTTTTTGAAAGCTGTTTTTGTCTATTTTATGATTTGCAGTTTAAAAGTTACCACTAAAAAAAAAAAAATTGTATGCAAATGCAGTTTTAAAGTGCATTTTGCAGTGCGTTTTCCCCCTTCGATTTTCAACAAAAAAAACATTTTTGTAAAATTTAGAATAGTATTTATTAAATAAATGTTCTCTTTTTCTGGGACAAAGAATTTTTCTATTTTTAATGATTTTTTAAAAAAAACATGTGAAATATTTCATATAAAAAGTTGTGCTACTTTTGCTTGTCACAGAATTGTACACACATATGTACAAATGTGTACATAGGTGTGTATACACGCTGAACACAATACATGATGAAATAGGGAAGAAGTATTTCATCATCCAATTCTAGTAGCATGTAGTTTCGTAGGAATAAGAATTTGGCATCAAAAAGTAAGCCTACTTACAAAAAAATCAAAAGAAAATCAATTTTTTTCCTGTACATTAGAATTTTTTGCAAAGTGCATCCAAAAATAGCATTTATATTACAAGTAATTGCATTCGCATTATTCTCAATCAGCATGATTTTAGAAAAACACACTTTAAATGACAACAATACCTTACAGTAACTTTTTAAATAATAGTAATGCGACAAAAACTGTTTAAAATATAGCAATTCAAAGTTACATAGCAAATAAATTTCTTTCATATTTTGTACAAACATTTTCAAAATCCTAAAAAAATTAAATTTTATTTTTTTTATATGAAAAATCAATCAAGCCTTGTCCCAAAAAAAGAAGTGGAAAATGCATTCAAAAAGTGCAGTTGCTATAAAAATGAATTTCTGAAATCAAGCCCTCATATTTAGAGTTCGGATTCTACAAATAGACGACCGTATCATTCAGAAACTTTTTAAATTTTTGAAATAGTCCATCTACTTAAAAAAATATAGCTCTCCAAACTTCACAACTTTTTTAATTTTTTTAGGTTTTTCAAAAATGGAAAACGCGAATAAAATCGCAAGTTTTTTAAATATCAAATATCTGATAATGGGATTCTCTTAATGGCTCCATAGAGTCTCTCTGTTGTCAATATAAACAAAATCGGAGGATGTGAATTCAGAAAATCACTTATTTTCAACTTTCTCTCATGGAATGAATGTATTATGTAGTTGAACATACAAAATACTATATCATTTCCAATTGAAGTTTTTTTTTAATTTTGAAAAATATTTGAATTAATATTTGATTTAATTTTGAAAAATATCAATTGAAATTTCAAAATTATATTTGAAATTAAAGATCATCAATTAGAATTCAAAATTTCTATTTGAAATTTGAAAAACATCAATTGAAATATAAAATACATCTATTGGAATTTAAAACACATCCATTAAAATTTGAAACACATCAACTGAAATGTAAAACATATCAATTAAAAGTTAAAACACATCAATTAAATTTGAAACAGGTTAATTTCAATTTAAAAGTCTTCAATTGAAATTTAAAGGACATCAATACATATTTAATATTCGTCACTTGAAATTTAAAAATTATTGAAAGATTTCATGTATTAGGTTTTAAATTTCAATAGATGTCTTTAAAATTTCAATTGATGTCTTTTAAATTTCAATTGATGTATTTCAAATTTAAGTTTTTTTTTTAAATTTCAATTGATGTATTTCAAGTTTCAACTGACGTTGTCCACATTTCAATTGTTGTATTTTAAATTTCAAAAATAATTTTTAAATTTCAATCGATGTACATATTTGAAATTTCGATTAGAGTTTTTAAATTTCAATTGATTTTTTTCAAATTTCAATTGAAAATAGTGTAGAGGTCATAATACGTCAAACGGTACGAAATACTTATCTAAAAACGAATACAACTACGTCTCAGATGCACTGTAAACTTCAATGTTTCAAACATTTTTCTTTTCAGAAACTTTGTAACCTAATCCTGACCTTAACAAGATTCGTAACATAATATAAAAACTGCCGAAGATGAGTTTGAACCCGTCCCAGAGGAAATATTCGGTAAGCCATTGTTACTTAACGCATTATTACAGAAAAAACCATTGCATAACCCGACCAACCATCCAGCTTTTGGCGATATTATCCCGCTTTTCGGTATCTCATCCCGCCTTGGATTGAAAACCCGTATTTTGATAGTTACAAATAATAAAGTATAATTTAGCTTGGAAGTTGTATTTTTTTTAAATACAATTTTTAACAGTCACATGCAGAATTTGAATACACAATGTCACGACCGTTTCCAAGTTTGTTAACTTCATCATCAGAGGCTTAGTTTAGGATACTGATGTTTGTTCAAATCTACCATTAACTGAAATTATCTGATAGGGCTTTTTGTCAGGGTTTCTTCTCGGATGGGTCACAATACTGGCGTAATCACATGCTTGTTGTGGGTATAACAAATTATTTTCAATTTATTTGTGTGGTTCTCATTTCTACTAGTTATTTTTTTAGTCTGGATTTTAAAAATAAAAAAAATCAAAGTAATACAAAAATATATAGGCGATTTAAATAAATGTCAATAAATCGAAAAAGATATATTTTTTTTTGGAACATAATTTAACTTTTTCTAATTTCTATATTTTTATTTATTTAAATGTTAACTCATTTGTTAAAAATAGTATGCATAGTAATAATAACGCTACATGCTACACATGGGTTCGATCACTCTTTTAGAAAATGTAGACTTTTGTTGGAAGTTCTTCACTTGGAGTCGTCCAAATTTTTGTGACTCCAACTCCGACTCCAGGTGAATATTTCAGACTCCTATTCCAAGACTTCGACTCCTAGACTCCGACTCTTACGCCGACTCTACAACACTGGTTGAGCAACCTCGTATCATAATTAATACGTTTATGAGGTTTGATTTACCAATCATATACGTTCTGTCAACTACATTTTCTCTAATATCGGCTACACCACCTGTGGTTAAAATTATTGTACCGAATGTAGAGGAAAAATTCGTATATTAATGCTGCGGAAAATGTTTTTTGATGATCTGGGGTTTTGTATAACGTTTTTCAAATTGTCAATTTGTTTTGTGGTACGGTGTGGAGTTTTCCTCAATGTTGAAATCTTCGACTCCAACTCTGCAGTTTTAGAACTCCGACTCCAATTCCAACTCCAAAACCAACTATGACTCCGACTTTTACACCAACAATGACTCCGAATTGTGCTCCTGCACACACTGCTGCTTCAGCTTCAGCTCCAACTCCAATTTCGATTTCGACTTCGAGTCCAACTGCGACTCTGACTCTCACTCCACAAATGAAACAAATATACATATTTCAATATGTGTTTCGTTCAAGGGCATTAATTTTGAAGAAACACGTGAATCTACTAAAGTAATAAATAATTTTTCAAATCTTAGCGGTACAATTTTCTTCTAAGAAACATTAGATGAAATCCCGTAATGTTTTCTAAAAAATTTTATGGTCAAAAATGGGCCTAAACTGACAGGTAGCAGTACTGAAGGATTTTAAATTTAAGGTAATTGAACTAAAAGAAGTTCTAATTTCTGTATTTTTTTAATTTTAATGTACTACGTCTCAACTATTATACCAAAAGATTGGACGTCGCAAAAAATGCCTGTAATAAGATATTTAAAAAGAAATATAAAAGAGTACTTGTCCTAATGTCAAAAAATTTCCCCAGATACGATACCTCTACAAATAGAACAATACAATGGCAAGCTTATATTCATGATTATTGTTGCGCAAAATCACCATTTTGGTGATTTCCAAAATTCATTGCATGAACTCGGAACCTATGGATAACACAGTGATACAAAAACTTATGAAGTACACATTTTTAGGAAGTGATAATATTTTTCATGTAAGTTTTGTCGAGTAAACCAAGAATCCATTTGAGAAATTTCCCAAAAACTCCGAACATCTTGACTTACCGCTAGAAATCCGGAGTTTCGTACCATTTGCAGTTATAAGGCTGTAACTTAGGTAGTTACCAAGCGATTTGAAGTTTCTCAGAAGATTTGTTAAGACCGAACTTATACCTTTCGAACGATATATGCTTTTTTTTAAGAACAGTTCAGAAATCTTTGTGTATTTGTCCAAGAAACGCATTTTTAAAATTTTTCGCAATTTTTGCTTATATTTTACTTATATTTTATAAAGAACGGTTTCTCCTGTGAATTTATTTAAAAACCCATTTACTAGGAAGTAAAATGCAACTTGGTTTTTAAAAAGCCGGTAAAAATTTCCAGAGTTATTGAAGTTTTGGTTAAAACTGAATTTTTGTAAAAATACAAGTTTTGGCCGTTCAACTAGAAAATATTTGCGTGAGCGTTTTCTTTTCATTTCAGTATCATTAGTTGGTCTTTGATGTGAACAGAAATACTTTCAAATCATCTTTATTTTAAGTTTTCCTTCAAATCGATTATCCATTGTCGATATTTCTTGGAGAAAATGTTTGGGTTGTTCATCGGTGAATAAACTGAAGTTAGAAGTCCAAATGCGAATGCAGAAAATATGCCATAACTAAATGCCATATGCCAGATTTTGGGGGTGTTTGGGAAATTTCACAAATGGATTCTTGATTTAATCGACAACACCTACTTATAAGAAAAATAGTATCACTAGCCACTGTGGCACAGTGAAATATTACTGAATCTGCTTTCATTTGGTTGTTTGTCAACTTTTTTTTAGAAACTTTATTAACACGGAGTCGTTCTGAAAAATTGATTCTAACTCCTGGCAAAATTTCCTGAACTCCGACTCTTAAACTCCAACTCCGACTCCACACTCTGTTGTGCGACACATTAAAACCAGGGGTGTGGAGTCGGAGTATTCGAACAGGAGTTCAGGAAGTTTACCGGGAATCGGAAAAAAATTTGGTTAAAAACGTTAACCAATTATCAGTTCTATCCACTGCAGATATCTGCCGTCATTGTCTCCCCCTTTCGTTAACAAAATTCCGTACAAATATGTCTATTATTGAAAATAATATTTTGGCTCTATTGAAAATTTTTACATTTTGAGTTCTGAATCTTTTGTGGGCTAAACTTAGATTTGAAGATTTTGTGCCTCAAAATAGAATTTAAATTTAAATATGGAATTTAATTTCGCTATAAAAAAAAATTGTAATAGATTTTGATTTTATTGGTACGCATTGAAAATTATGAATGAAGCACAAGATCGTTCAAATAGCTTCTACAATTTGATTTACAGTACCTCTTTAGATCTGCCAAATTTTCGATTGTTTGGGCTTATATCTCGTGAACGACAGCGTCGATTTCGTGTTTTAAGGTCTCAATGGACTCAGGATTATTTGCGGAATACCTATATTTCATGGCACATTAGGGATAATATTAGTATAACAGGGTCATATCGCAGCAGCGAGGCGGCCAATTGACTTCAGAGTTTCGTCTGATTATGCCGTTTTCGAACACAGTGCGCAAAATATATATTGTAACGTAGGCTGTGTGGCACGTAGCGCCGTCCTGTTGCAACCATATGTCGTCCATGTCATCCTCTTCAACTTTCCGAAACAAAAAAAAAAATCATTGACCACACTTTAACCCTTCACACCGAGGACTTTATTCAAAATTCTGTGGAAAAAGTGAGAAAAATGTTAACGTTAGTTTCTTTTCGATCACACTTTCAGCTACAGTGGCGATATTATCCACTGAACGCTCTGGCGAGCAAGTACACAAGTTCTTTTATCCAAATTTCGTAGATATCTTGAAAGTTTTTTTTTGAAGACTCAGAACTTTCTTCCAAAGTTCTGAGTCTTCAACAAAAGTTCTTCCGAAGTTCTGAGTCTTCAACAAAAAAAAAACTTTTTTAAATCTGAGTAGTTCCTGTATATTTACCTGCAATTTAAAATCTTTCTACCTGTTAGTTTAGACCCATTTTCGAGCATAATCGTTGTTTAGGAAAATTACGGGCTTTCATTTAATGTTTTATAGAAGAAAATTATAGCCCAGAGTTTTGAAAAATTATTTACTAATTTAGTAGTTTCACGTGTTTCTTAAAAATGAATGCCTTTGAACAAAACACATATTGAAATACATTTGTGGAGTTGGAGTGGTAGTAGGTGTTGCTGTAGGAGTCAGAGTCGGAGTCATAGTTGAAGTAGGAGTCAGAGTGAGAGTCTCAGTTGGAATCGAAGTCGAAATCGAAATTATTTACGGCGCGTCAGTTTTACGGCGCTTCCGAATGGAATTTGGGGAAGGATGTTCATGGCTAAATACTTGTTGGGGTCGCCGTCACTATGCGTGGTGACCGTCGTTGAAAAAAAGTTGTTAGGTGGTCTGGTCCTCTATTTGTATTGAATTTATTTCGTAGATATCTTAAAGTTTTTGTTGAAGACTCAGAATTTTCGAAGAAAGTTGTTAATACATGCAGAAGCTCCAGCACTGTTTCTACCACCAGTCCCAGCTGTTGATATAGACATGGCTAGGATCGCTGGAAACTTTAACAACGCAATTGATGAATTATCATTAGATATGGATATCAGGGTCGAGTTGGCAGCGGTTACTGATAGTAACGTGCCCGTAATTGAATCTTCTGATGATCCGATTGTAAGCTCTCTAAATTCTTCTAATAACCTTGTGGTGGTACCTCCTCGAAAAACCATTTTCATTTCTCGTTTATCACATGACACACCTGTAGGTAGTCTTGTTGATTATATTAAACAACACTGCAAGGACTACAATGATAAAGACTGTAGGGTATTCAAAATCAATTACTCTCAACCTCGAGATATTTCATCCTTTAAAATAGTGGTTCCGGAGAAATTATTCCATACAATAGTTACGGACAGTTTTTGGCCAGCTGGAGTATTGGTGAAATAATTTATTCCGCGTGATAGGCAAGAGGGAACAACCAGAATAAATTTGCCTATTTCGGCTCCAAAAAACTAAATACTTCCTGTTGTCGTATTCTTTACCAAAACGATAGAGGATTACGGACTAAGCTATCTTCCTAAGAAGCTTCTGAATTGAATTCAATGTCCTCGCTCTTACGGAAACATGGCTTAAACCTGACATTTTTAATGCAGAAGTCCTATGTCCTAATTACACAATTTACAGACACGATCGAACACGATGTGACGGAGGTGGTGTTTTACTAGCTGTTCATGATATTTTCCCTTCTTCCTTAATTGACATCAATAACAATAACGATATTGAATTTATATCCTGTTGTATATTTTTCTCCAACTTTAAAATTTTCACAACCTGTTCCTACATTCCACCCAAATCTGATATTAGTTTATATATGATGCACTTTGATTTGATAAAATGTGTGCGCAAAATGGCATCATCAAACGACAAAATTTTAGTTCTTGGGGATTTTAATTTTCCTGAAGTTTCATGGTCTTATGATTCGGATGTGTGTTCTTTATTACCGTTCAATATAGGACGCTTCGACGAATTCTTCACTTCAATTTACTCTATATGTCTAAATCAATTCAATAATGTCTTAAATTGCAGTAACCGATTACTTCATCTAGTTTTTTGTAATACTTCTGAATTTGCTCTTTGCAGAGTAGATCCTTTCGGAATGAAATAATCGGAATATTAAAATTCCAATACCAAACAATTATCTAACAATTGTTTTCATGCCACATATCTCGGGCGTAACAACTTTGTAATTGATTTTTGCCTACAAAAGAGCTGAGTGCCAAGGAAATGAAAAGTGACCAACATTTTCCGTTCATGAAATTTGATTTATTTTTTATTCACGTGCTTCTAGTGGCAACGAAAATGTCAGAAAAGCTGATAACTGGGGGTTCAGACAGAAATGAAGGCGGTTATTTCACATACCGCTTTATATCCCCAAGGTCGTCAAATAAAATAAGCGATAATGGAAGCAAGTGGTGTAACCAAAATATTTCTAATGTCTTCTGCATTTTGGTACTCCACTTAAATCGTATTACATTAAACAAAATTGATCATTAGATTGTTTTAAAAAAACTGCAAAAGTTTGCTTGTCGAAATATAATAATTAAATGTTTCCCTGAATTATTGCTCCGCTCCCACTGTTTATTAATTTTTATTTAATATTTTATTTACGTTTGAGCCCTTTTCCCTTAAGAATTTTAATAGTACCTGAAGGCATATTCTGAAGCTATTTTAATCCTATATCATATTCATTATCATTCTGAACCTGAGTTTAACATTGACAACAGTGTAGAGTTCTTTAAAAAGCAAAAAAAAAAAAAATGCAAAAGGATGATAACATTTATATCTGTTCCCTTTGTGGCTCGCAGCAGTATACAACATTCTATATTGCAGTTAACTAAATGACTCGAATCTAAACTACATGATTCTCAAGGACGAAACTACTAATAACGCGCAAAGTAGAAATTGAAAACCCAATGAGCTGGTGGTGTTTAAGATATTTCTGTAGCCTCATCATACATTGTAAATTGATGTTGTTTTTGTTGTTTTTTTTTTGTGTGGCGCGTTCGTGATGAGCGCAAGATGAACCCAAGAGATACCACAGGCTAATACGAGTAAGCCACATAAAATAACAGAAAATAAAACAAAACAAAACAAAAAACACAAATGTGGCTAAAAATATTCTGTAGATAGAGACAAGTGCAAGATACAACCTTCTCGAAAGCCCACAGCAACATTGACAAAAAAAGAAAAAAAATAACACGCCAGTGTAACAACAAACACTTTGCCGCAGTCCCAGCCCCAGCCCCAGTAATAGTACGAAGCACCAACTAACTGATGTGTTGATGTGAGTAAGTTAAGTCTGGTCGCTGATGGTGTTACTTACTGACGACGCAGCCACAAGAGGCCTCACACACAAATGCGACAATATACGTTACGATTCCAAAAGTGGTCTGCCTCTGCACCGCATCCTTACGTAAAAAGCTATTTTTGTAACTAAGATAACAAGCAACAGCAGCCGCAGCACCAACCACGGTTTGGAAACTGTTCATGGTGCTAACCGGTATTTGATGATGCTGCTCTGAATGATGATGAAGGCGGCAGAATGTGTGCGCCCAAAGGCATTTGGTTGGTTGCACATGTTCGTAGCAGCAGTTGCTGATGTTGTTAGTGATGCCACTGCCTCTATATACATACATAAGTATTGCTCACGTGTGTACGAACTGCGGCAACGACAACCAGTCACTGCAGCAATGTGCCATACGTTCATGGATACGGAAAGATGTTTAACTCTACTACATCGTTTCCACTTCAATGCATTCCTGTCCACTTCTATTTTGTGTTCACTGTGTCACGGCACAAGTGTGGGAATGTGCCCAAGTTTCACACATCGACGGAAATTAATTGGTAATTTCTGGCGCTTAACCAGCGCTTAAGATGCAGTTTAAGACCGCGCCATACTACTGGATTTGCGCAAATGCATTGTGAAGCGAAAAATTGGAATCCTAATTTTGTAGTTGATTTACACTATGAGACATTTTTTCGTTTACAAATTTCCAGTTGAGGTAAAAGCTTGAACTTTCTCATATAAGAAAAAATCCATTCCCACAAATGGACTTAACTAACTGTGCGCGGCTCTTGTACATTAGTACGTGGGTTCGATCTCTGCTCCGACTACCTTACATTTTTTTCGACTACGGTCACCTCGTTTAGTGATGGCTACACTATCGAGTACTAAGCCATGAAAAAGCTTCTCTAAATACCGTTCGGAACCGGTGTAAAACTGTAGGTCCCAATCAGTGAGTTCAAAACGAGAAAGCGTACGGCTCACTGGTTGCGAGAAGCTCTTCCCAATCCCTTCATGGGATGTTATTTATTTATTTATAACTGATAGCTAATAAATAAACTGATAACTGATTAATAACTGATAGCGGCACAGGAGGGTTTTAAGATTCAGGTAACTGAACTATGTATAAGACGATCGAATTTCTAGATATTTGAAAGTGTCCGGGAAAACTCCGACTTCTAAACTCTAACTCCAACTTAAAATCTGGTTCCACACCACTCAGCGAACCTTCGCGGATTGAAGATGATGGTACACTGAAAGAAAAACGCTTCGTCGTATGGATTCGTTAATGTTTTTACGTTGTTATAGTGAAAAGTGTCGTATATCCGACAATTTGGTAGTCGCTGCAACTTCGCTCATACTTCAATTTTTCATTTCATTGCTGCAACAACTTACTTTTCGTTCCTGCAACAATTTTATTTTGTTTGAATTTTTGTACAAAAATGGGTTGAAAATTAAAAAAAGGAAAGGCATGAGTTTTAAACTACTGATATTTGGTTTATCTCTTAATTTTTATAGTTTATATTTATTATTTGTTTATATTGGAGGTTTATCAACATTTTTAGTTGACGAAACTATTTCGTTATTGTAACGAAACTAATTTGTATGATGGTATAGGAAGAGAGAAACAGTCGACAAAATTAGCGAGCATAAAAAAGAGGCCAGCAAGTGAAAAGGGTGAGCGTGAGTGATGGGTCACGTACACATCTTAAATCAGTTCCATTGCAACAATCGATAGTGGTAGACATATTTCTCCGCCGGAATACTTAGTAATAGTATTTTATTGGGAAAACTAAATTGTGTGAATTTATGTGTTTGCTGTGATCGTTTGTGTAACTTGGGAATCTATAAATCAAATAGAGAAATAAACAGAATGCACAACACGACTGCAAAGAAAGTGACGCATCGACAGCAGAAAAACTACCCTGAAATATGTAACTGAACTTTTGTGTGTTCACACTTCAAACACACTTCAAAACATTTATTGCAGCGATGAAACAAATTCATTGTAGTAATGAAACATATTAATTACAACAATGACTCAAATTCGTTGCACTAATGAAATAAATTCATAGCAGCAATGAAGCAAATTCCTTGCAAGAACGATACCTATTCATTGCAGCAATGAAATAATGCAGTGCAGCAACGAAACAAATTCGTTGCAATAATGAAGCAAATTCATTGCAGCAACAACCATACTTTCACCACAGTAACGAACAATTTGCAGTTGATGAACACATTTTCATAGCGGGAATGAAACGTTACGTTAGCTCACTTTCGATGACAAAAGTTGCTGGAGTGATGAGCATTTTCATCCGTGTGCAAAAATGAAACAAATTCATAGCAGCAACAACCATGCTTTCACCACAATAACGAACAGTTTGCAATTGATGAACACATTTTCATAGCGGGAGTGAAACGTTACGTTAGCTCACTTTCGATGACAAAAGTTGTTTTGGTGATGAACATTTTCATCCGTGTGACGATGCTTTTCCGTTTAGTGTATCGTCTGCACCCCACATAACTAAGACCAGATAAGAACATACATTTTCCAGCCTAAACATGTCAATGGTGCGATTGCGAAACTGTTCTAATGAAAGATCTACGAGAAGCAGACCTGCACTTATCATCCCAGCAGCTTAAACATCGAGGAATTCTCATAATATGCCTACAAATATGTGTTCTGAAGCAGTTTGTTGACATTCAGCTATGCCTTCTCATAGCAGGCATTCAGACATGCCCTCTCTCCGCCTTCTCATAGACTGGGAGAGAATTCGGTACACATTCACATCTCGCTTCTTAAAGGAGGCTTCATCTAACGGTACATAAAATCCTATAGGGATGCTTGTTTTCCTTCCGAATGCAGGCCTGTCAGGAAGGCCACTCTGCACCTTCGTAAATTTCGGAAAGGCATGTGCCGTCGGTAGTGCAATGGCTAGTGCGCGCAGCTGTTGTGGATAGGAGCGTGGGTTCGATCCCTGCTCTGAACACCTGAAGGCGACACTATCGAGTACTTAGCCATGAAAAAGCTTCTTAAAATACCGTTCGGAACCGGTGCAAAACCGTAGGTCCCAATCAGTGAGTGAAAAGTTAGAAATCGCACAGCTCACTGGTGGTGAGAAGCTCTCCCCAATCCCTTCATGGGATGTAATGGGAAACGATTTTTTATGCTCCCTTCCTTAAGCAGGCCTGCTGGCAGGCGTACTAGTGGAAGGCAGAACGGATGCTCTTTGGCATACACGGCTTGCTAAGATAATGCAATTCATCGTAATAAAAGCTCAACATGCTGTATCCGAGTAGATAACACATCCAGCTGCAAGTGCTAAGGTCGTGTGTTCGAATCCTGAGGCTAATTTTATTCTCCAATATTTCACTGCCCTTTGGGTAGCATCGTCAGGAAGATAAACACAATTATTAATTAAAAATTAAATGAATTATTTCCCAAAGGGCAGGGAAATATTGGAGAATAAAATTATTTTAAAAAACGACTAAACGCTCGAACATTTTAGATATTGTTTATTATTTATTTAGCTACAATGAAAGAAAATTTTTACATCAATTGTTTTTTATTGAATTGATGACAAATTTAATCAATTCAATAAAAATTATCTACAATTTGAAGATCATAGGTTTTTTTTACCATGTTCAGCTTCATTGAATTGCTGATCTTTGTTTTCATCAATCTCCATCATTGGAATTTGGAAATAATTAGTGAAATAGATTCAAAACGGCTTATAAAATTTAAAATACATACATAATAGAAAATAGAAAAATGGACAGAAAACATTATTAACGCTATGAACATTTTTCATGTGGCCTCCAACCGTGTTATTGATTTTTCAGATGAAAAAGAGCCGACGAGTTTGGCTACTCATTAACAAACAATATACATCAAATTGGTGACAAAATTACATCAACTTGATGACAACCTTAAATCTAGTTACCGATAAATTTACAGCAAATTGATGTACAATTGAAATCATAATGGTGGAAAATTTACTTTAACTTGATGACAAACATACATCAAATTGATGTAACGTTGTCGTTGAATCAATGTAAACTATTAATGAAATATGGATGAAAAATTGATGAAATGTTCTTCATCAATTCAAAGAAATGTGTCGTAGGTTTGAAAATGTGGAAATGGTTCATAAAATTGATGAAGGAATTCATAAATTTGAGGAAGCTTTTTCTTTCAATGTAGGAGACATAAAAACCCCTCAACATTAGAAATATGGAAATAATTCGCACGTAGTTCTTATTTTTCCTTAAACCTTTCTAAAAAAGATCTTTTGCAGGCCTTCTAGAAGGCCTTCCATTGCAGTACTCTTAGAAAGCCTTCCATTAACAGGCTTATCAGAATGCCTGAAAGGCAAGGTTTTCTACTTCGAGGCTACATCTCTGTGGGTCAGCGAGCAGGCCTCTCAAGAGAAACAAAATGTGCAAAATCCACTTCCTGTGGTACCCTGCGTTAATTTGAAATGAAGGCTAGAAGGCATTCAAGCAACCTCTTTTCGCTGCTGGGATATATATTGAGATCTTAATGCTGCTTTCTACAGAAAAAAAAAATGGTTTCCTATTACATCCCATGTAGGGATTGGAGGGAGCTTCGGACAACCGGTAGGCTGTGCGCGTTCTTGTTTTGCACACACTGATTGTGACCAATAGGTTTACACCGGTTCCGAACGGTATGTTTGGGAAGCCCCTCGTCACTACGCCAGGTGTCCGCCATCGACAGAAATGTAAGGTGGTACTCGTATGAGCAGGGATCGAGCCCATGTGCCATGTACAAGAGCCGCGCACACTATCATTGCACCACTGCCGGCTCCTACACCTTGATACGAAAGAAACTATAGAAGCAAAGAAAAAGTGTGGAGTTCGTTTGAGGCAAAACTATTTCTGGTGTCCCGAAAATATTTCGTTTTTTACGAAGTCTCATGGTTGACCGTTGAGAACGTAATTAAGTAAAGGGTTTGAATGAACAGAGGAAGCTCTTGACCTGGAGGGAAGAGTTCAGCTCCGCCGTCAGTCTTGTAATCAAATGGAGGAAAGTGCTTGTAGATAGATGTACCTACGGGCTCCACAAACAAAGACCTATCACTTTCTTTTGTAGTTGCAAATATATCGTGTTTGTAGTTTGGCGCAAATGTATAATACTTGTATCCAAACACATTGTGTTTGCTATATAATATTACATGTTGGAGACACAATGATTA
Organism: Phaonia tiefii; assembly: GCA_963931995.1. Classification (NCBI taxonomy): domain Eukaryota; kingdom Metazoa; phylum Arthropoda; class Insecta; order Diptera; family Muscidae; genus Phaonia; species Phaonia tiefii. The sequence goes on along the minus strand of OZ008367.1, from coordinate 107,582,345 downwards.
CTATGTTATAACATATTTGTTGGTGCCCCAAATTTGGCCTTTTTATTGAAAGCTGCTGAAAACAAAAACGTGACAGACAACAAAGGAACAAAAAAGCACAAGATCCTCAATGCCTGAAAACTATGTTTCAAATATGTACACGGTTGCTGCATAATGTAACAGGCGCCTTTTTTCAGCATGCAGACTTACCTGATCAATGTACACTGATCTGGAATTCTCAAACACATCTCAATTAGTAACTGTAGAACACCAATGACTTGTTTTCTGTCTGTCTTGCATTCACATTGATTGCAAACGTCTTTTCCTTGACCCATCACTTAAAACTGTCAACTGTGGCATTAAGTTTGATTAAAATTTAATTTTAAATGAAATTGCAAGAACAGATAGCTTCCAAATTTTGTCATGTACTGGAAAAAGTTTGTGGCGATTTCCCTGAATATACTAGGTTAAAGTTTGTTTTATTTTTCGCAATATTTAAAATCTCATATAGAAATTTTACGTTATCAAAAAATAACACTTAAATTGAAGCACGATTTTCCTATGTATTTATATATTTATAAATCAAAAGAAAAAAAAACAACGAAATTTTAACATTTAATACTTACATTTGTTGCTGTTGTTGTTGTCCGGTATCAGAAAAATAGGAACTCAATACTCGAGCAATTTGGAAAGGCACCCGAGCACAGCCAAATGAAAGGCAAACAATGTTGACACAGTAATTTTAAGTATTTTTTTTGATGTTTTGTTGTATTTTTTATGTTTAGTACGTTTTTTTTTTGTACTTTTTTTTTTGGCAGATAGTGAAATTTGAATTTGTCAAGTATTTAACACCCTTTTTTTGTCGATTGTGTTACTTCTTTGTACTTTGTTTAGAGAACACACAAATTGTTGATTACACAAGTGAATAAGTGTAGAAAAATGCTGGCGTACGTCTGTTTTTTAAATAACAATCCACATATTGATTTAATTTGTTAGGCGATACTAAAAATAATGTGTCACCATATGCCACTGAAATGAAAACAAGAAAAAAACGAACAACATTCATGATAAATCTGCATTAATTTTCTTTATGATCCATTTTATATTGAAATAATTGTCGACACATGCATGTGCATTAAATTAGCAGTGACAGCTGTAACGTTATCTTTGTAAGCTGATCACGTGACAGTATTTTTTGTTTGTTATAGAAATGGTTAATTAAGTTGAAGTCATGTGCAAAATTGGTCAAGCGTTAAGTTTTGAATTGTTTAAATCTTTATAACTAAGTGAAACTTTAAAACCAAGTAAGAAGTCATCATGTCATTTCATACAATCAAGATCTCTGGCTGGGGATCTCTGCAGCATCATGATGAATTTATTGGTTATACAAACTGTAGTTAAGGAAATAATTTCCACATGCTGAAATATTTGTATTTTGTTGTTGTTTAGATGCAGGTATAGCGTGTTTATAGCTTGTCGCAAATATAGTATACTTGTGTCCAAATATATTATGTTTGCTATTCAATATAACATGTTTGGAACACAATGATTAATAGGTTATAATGTATGTTTTTGTAGTTTTGTTTGTTGAAAACTGCTGAAAACAGAAAAGTGACCGAATACAGGGAAACAAGAGCAGCAAATCTTCAATTCATCATAATCATACTTGCAAACATATTTATGATTCCTGCAATTTCTTGCTGGTGCTGTGTTTTTCAGCATGCAGTTAGTTTAATTTTGAAGGCATTGAATGTTTGTAACAAACTCGCAGAAATTTCATGAGCAACCATATTTTTTTAAATGTTTCTACCATACATGGGGCAAATTAAGTACATATATGACAATTTGAATTGTCTATCCAAATGCAAATTCAAAAAACTTTCAATACCATTGGCAATTCTACTTATTTTAAAAGCATTTCCTTCATATCTGACAATTTTGGTTTTCAAATATTTAATACAGTATTTTCCCACAAACCTCTACATATAAAATTCAGTAAAAACGGAATTGCCAGCAGTCAAACAAATTCAAAATAATTAAAAGCATTCCCATATTTCATTATAATTGGCATCTGATTCCACAACCTGCATTTGCATTGCCTGACCAAATGCAAATTCCAAATATTTTAATTGCCATTGCGAACAATGGTAATTCTTTTACATTTGCATTAGATAAAGTAATGCAAATTAAAATCCAATGCAAATAAAAAAATCCCCTGTGTGGTTTCTACAATCTCTCTGCCTGGTTGCCTTGCTTTAAGCTGGAAAAGATGGACACCTGAATTTTGAATACAACTTATTTACGCGGTCTAGCCTTTGCATTATAAATGGAATCTTAGTTTGGTTCTGTTGGGATTTCTAAACGTTGGGCCTTGTAACATTTGCAATTTGAACCCCCGTTATTTCGAAGCAGATGACCTATTTGATATTTATGAAGTAACAGATTATTGCTTAAAGGTTACGAATTTTCGAAATGGGTCGCTTTACGCTTAAATTAGATTGGGAAATATTAAAAACTTTCTTGCAAAGTTCTGAGTCTTCCACTCCAGATGTACAAAGTCTGCGAAATGAATTTGATAGCAATAGAGTGCCATCAACGCAGTTTGTGGAACAATTTGTGAAGCGAACTCCTCAATCCTTATCCTTAGTGAACAAAATGACTCGTGTACATAATTCTTTCGGCGGCGGTCACCTCAGCTAGTGACTGTGACACTATCGAGTATTTAGCCATGAAAATGCTTCTCAAAAATACCGTTCGGAACCGGTGTAAAACTGTAGGTCCCAATCAGTGAGTATAAAACTAGAAAGCGCACAGCTCAGTGGTTGTGAGAAGCTCTCCCCGATTCCTTCAAGGGATGTAATGGGAAACCATTTATTTATTCCTATTTAATTAGTCCAACAACTGAAGCCTCGTGATCATCCGATGTGTTTTCGCTTCGCTGAATAGGCTGACGACCTCTTGGTTGAAGATGAGCAGTTTTACCGAAAGGTCATACTTTCCTCATTTGGGGTCGGAAAATCCACTCGTCGTCGAGCAGAAGCCGATGAATCCATAAACAGGTGACTGTTTGGTGCGGCATCATAGGCCCATTTTTCGTAGAAAATGAGTAGAACGCAGCCGTTACCGTCAATGGCGAGCGTGACCGTTCCATGCGAAGCGATTATTGTGCCAATATTAACATTTACAGCTCGTTTGGCACAAATATATTTGTGTTAGTCCCAAAAATTCTTTCGTTTGTTACATATTCTTACAGTTGACTGCAACAGTTCAAAATTTTCCAACAAGTAAACTACGCAAAAGCTTTTCTTTTGTTGCAAAAAACCTTAAATTTACCACAAAATTTTTATTATTTTCCTTTACGGCAAATAAAGAACATTATATATTTTAAACGAAAAAGTGAATACAGTGAATACACGCAAAAGTGAATCACTCAAAATTTATTACTCTCATGAATTATTACCCTCTCTTTGAGGAGAAACGAGTTTATACAAACACACACACAGACAATTTACTGTCTCTTGCAAAATTACTTTTTTTTATCTTCAGTCCGAGTTAGACTATTAATGCAATTGGAACGATTTGCAGAGAAAGAGAAATGGATTGAAACTCTCTTACATTTGACAGAAATCGTTCTATCATTATGCTTGGGATTTACACTGCCCGTTTTGGAGAATGCAAAAACATCTATCTGCCAACTGACAAATAAAATACAACAGTTATAAAATAAAAATAGAATACAGAAAACAGCTGATTGTGAACAAATACTAAACATTTATAAAAAGTGACGAAATAAAAGCCTTTATTGCCGTTTTTTGTTTAGTTTTATTCGTTTTTTTCAAAATACAATCCTGATTACATCATTCATAGAGGATATACAGGTAGATAAGAAAAAACCGCCCAATTTGGCAACCCACCACCCATTTTGAGATTATACTGTCATTTCTGGTGACAACTTTGTGCTTAGACCAATTTAGAACCACTCTGTGTCGACTGCAAATTATCGAAGACGGCGGTACAACGGAAAAATTAATTTGGCGGCTCTTGGTTTTGCCAGTTTTGTACAAATTTGGGATGATTTTGAAATAACTCTACCTTCAAAATTGAATCAGTTGGTAAAATCGATACAGTCGGTCAAATCGGCACACACTTTAAATTGTTGGTCGACTTTCGTCAGTGAAACAGTAGATTTTTTGTGTATGTTTTTACAATAGTTGAATTTTTTGAGGAGTTAGCAGAGTTGCATCAAATTGTACACCAGTTTAAAATGAGGTTAGAAATTAAACTTCAGCTTTTACAGATTAAAATTGTATGAGTAATCTTCTGGGTTAGTTTGGGCTAAAGGAGTTAACCTTCGAAAGGCGCTAATATTGGTCGGTATAAATGCCGTATAAGAGTCCAAACATAATCAGACAGGCTACAGACGACGTCGTTTTTTTTACAGACGTTTCTAATGGCAAGGAAAAATCGTCACGAAAATTCGCTGCGGTTGTCAACTCGCCGCTGGAATAGAATCTTTTCTAATTTCTTGCCGGCGCTCCCACGAAATCTCTCAAGTAAAAGAATTAAGTTATCACATTTTCATAAAAATCATAGGAGCAACCAACACAAGTACATATTTCCGATAATATCAATTAAATTTCAGAAACGATCAATTTAATTTAAGAATTTCTAATTCAAATTCAGAACATGTCAATTAAAATTCAGAATTTCCATTTGAAAATGAGAAACTTTAAATTTAAAACAGAAAATGTCAGTGGAAACTCAGAAATCATCAATTGAAGTTTTGAAAATATCAATTGAAATTCAGAAAACATCAATTGAATTTCCGTAATTGGGAATTGAAATTCAGAGATACCAATTGAAGTTCTGAAAACATCACCTAAAATTCAGAAAAATGATTTGATTTTCTGAAATTGGGAATTGAAATTCAGAGATACCAATAAAAATTCAGAAAATGTTAATTTAAATTCAGAAGGCATCAAATGATAATCAGAAAGTAAAAAAAATATTTAAATAAATAGTTTTCAGGTACATCCCATGAAGAGATTGGGGAGAGCTCCTCACAAGCCAGTGAACTGCGCGATTTCTAATTTTTCACTCACTCATTAGGACCTACTGTTTTGCCCCGGTTCCGAACGTTATTTTGAGAAGTTTTTTCATGGCTAAGTATTCGACAGTGTCGCCATCACTAAGCGGGGTGGCAGTCGTCGAAGGAAATTTAAGGTGGTCAGAGCCGGAATAGAACCCGTGTTCTCATGCACAAGAGCCGCGCACCCTAGCCATTGTACCACCGACGGCCACAACACACACATACATAATTCCCCAAATATCAATTGAAATTCAGAAAACATCAAATGATATTCAGAAAATATCAACTGAAATTCAGACTAATGTGCAGTTGATGTAATAGTACATATACGATATAATGAGATGAAACTGAAGAAACTGAAATTGATATTTTCTAAGTTTAAATTGATATTTTCAGAATTTAAATTGTTATTTTCAGAATTTCTATTGATGTTTTCCGAATTTCAATGGATATTTTCCGAATTTCAAATGATATTTTTTTTTATCAAACCAACTCTCTGGGGCTGTCCCCTATAAATGCAGTGCATTGTGTGGGCGATGGAATAAAATGAGGGAGTAGTGTGTGTTGACATTTGCCTTGATTCTTTGTATGTCACAATTGCTGGGAAATACACTAGCTGGAAGTTTATTCCACATACTATAGTGTGTAGTGCGGTCAACCGGCCACTCGGATGAGAGTTCCTGGAAAGCCGCGTACTTCGGCTAAATATCCTCACGTTTCTAAATTTCAATTGATATTTTCTGAATTTCAATTGATGTTTTTTGAATTTCAATTTGTTTTCCGAATTTCAATTGATATTATCTGAATTACAAGTGAAAAAGGTGTAGTTTCGCAAACACTTTTTGTTCTCGTAAACGTTTTGTTCAGTTTGAATTTAATGTAATTCGATTGGGATAAAGCGACAGACAGTAATTGCTAACGTTTTCCGTAAACTTTTTTTTTGAGTTTGGGGCTACCGTACTTCGTTTGTTCTTCGTTTTTCGGTTCTCGTTAACGTTTTTATTTTGTTATCACAACGGAAATGATATGTTTGATCCAAAAAATGTTCGTTCGCCGTAATTTCATTCCCCAAACGAAGTTCACCACAGCAAACACAAAAATCACATGCTGTTTGCTTATGCTGCTGATTAAATTGTCATATTGTAGACGAGAAATTAGTTCACAGTTTTCTCGAATCGAGAATCGATTTAGCGTAAGTGAGATTGACAGTAAAAGAATGCGAAATAAAGTTAATTGGTTCGATGAACAGAGATTCCGGGAACACTACGATATTTCTTTGATTCAGATGGATGAATGTGCTTGTAGATTGACGAAACTACGGGCTGTTCAAGCAAAGCTCTATCTCAAGAAACAAAAGAGACAATAGAATTCTTCGGTTAGTGATGATTGTGAATACACACTGCGGAGGCTTAACGGGCGAGAAGCTGCTGAAGATGATGCTTCAGAAACATCGGAACGATGGTCCGGCGAAAGTGTGTTCGAATTCCACCCACGGCATTTATTTTTGTTTGTACTAATCGGAAGAAAACATGATCTGTTAGCCTAATTGGAATTACAACTTTCTTAAACTTGAGTTTGTTTGCTGTCGTTTGTTGCAAACGTCTTTCTGTTCTCGTGAACGTAAATCATCTGCACTGATTTTATTTTTTATTTATTAATTTAATTATCACGACGGCACTAAGTTTCATTCAAGAAATGTACATTTGTCACAATTGCATTAACCAAACGAAGTTCATTTACGTGCGTTTTCGTTTTGATGCAACAATATTTTTTTTTTGCGTTCGTAGTTTTGAGGAACTGTGACCACCAACCAGTATTTGTATAGCCTATCAAAATCTCGTATTGTGATTATACATCGGTGCCGGATTACAAGCTCATTTTAGGTTCCATAATAGAAATGGGTTTTAGGATCCTTGAGTATGTTAAAGTATTTTGAAATATTGATGGACTTAAAATATTTGGAATACAATTTTTTTTCAGTGCACCCTAGTATATAGATAACCTTTTAAGGTGTTAAAATTATTATTATTTTTTGTCTCCATATTATAATTTAACATATACATTTTTAAAATATTGTTTGGTTATTGAATTCCATGGGGGTTTTTACAACTTTGGAAACCGCAAATAAGCAGAAACTTACGAACGTCAGATATAGCAGACTGTTGAGAATTGATGTCACGCACTCCGATTTCCGTAGATCCGTAATATTTGTTTTTGTTAATTTGAAATTAATGACATTTTTCGCGTGATTTAAAGTATTTTTTGTTTATTTTCTTCTCAATACTGTTTGTTTGTAATAAAGAAAGCAAAATTCAATTTTTTATGAGATTTTCTTGTCAAAACACCGAAACAGTTTAATGTATTTAAATAATAATTTTTATATTTTCTTGTTGTTTGTAAAGAAAATAATTACGTTCAGAATTTTCTTTTTTATGTAATTTTTTTTATGTGTTCTTGTTCACAGAAAACAAAAACCTGAAATCTTTGTGTAATTCACATTTTTGTTTTACTGAAAATGTACGTATTTTCTTTTAGATTTTAGTTCATTGTTACACTTTGTTTTATTCGTTTTTTTTTTTTCATTTAATCGTTTATTACTTTATTTTTATTTAAATTTCTTTATATTTGTTAATGGGTGGGTATATATTTATATATAAGTACATTTGTGTATAAATATGTTTATATTTTAAGCGGAAAAACAAAATAAAACTTTGAACTTGAATTTTTCTCTGTTCATTTACACGCTTTTCTCGTGAATGTCAATGATTTCTGTATATTCTATAGTTTTATTTATAAATCGCCATATGATAATGATGATGATGATTTTGTACTTTTTCCCCCCCCATTTGGATGGTTTTTGTTTAATTATTTTTTGTATTTGTGTGGTATTTTTTTATATGTTGATTTTGTTTTAGATGAAAGTGTTTAATTTATTGTAAATTTAATTAATAACAATTTGTTTTGATCACAAAAATATAATCAGATGTTAATGATGATTTGTTATTTGCTTTACTGGAATTATATCAGCTGATTTATTTTCGAGTGATAGAACTTTTAGTAGAGACGTGTGGTAATTTGACAGTTGGTAAATATAAACTGCGTGAAGTGATATTTGACAGTAGTTGAAAACAATCAGATCGATAATTGAGCCACTTTAGGAATAATATCCAGTGTTGCCAGTTTAACTTTTTTATGGTACTGTTAGCCCTTATTATAGGTAGCTGCTTCTTTTTGTTGGAAACAAGAGCTTGGAGATTTATAACTCTTTTTGTAAATTATTGTCATTTTCCCAGCCCTTTTTTGAACGAAGTTCCTAATCGCACGTTGCGGCATGGGGACTAATTGAAAAAAATTAAGCAACCTTTTTTAACACTATTATGCCACAACCCAGTATTATCAACTATATTGGATACTTTTGCTTTGGTTTGTGTCTAGACTAACATATGTTGGGAAATTTCTTGGTTAATGTGAAATTTTGTAGGTGGAGCCTCTAACCAATATTTAGTATATATTGTAGTTTTAAACCCAATAAAAAGTAAATTTACAAAACCCAAAGTGAAAGAAGTTTAAAAAAAGAAAATGTTCTTAAATAAGTGCATTTTCTTAAAAAAGTTAATTTTCTCAAAAAAATACCTATTCATATTCTTAAACAAAGTACCTTTTCTTAAAAAAAATACCTTATCATAAAGAAGTACCTTTGCTTAAAACAGTACTTTTTCTTACAAAAAGTGCCTTTTCTTACAAAACTACATTTTCTTTACAGATTAAATCTTTTGTGAAACAAAATAACTTTTCTTGAGATAAGTAGCTACCCTTAAAAATGTATCTATACTATTCTTGAATTCAAAAAAAAATCACATTCCTTTAAAAATAACCCTTTTCATCAAAAAAAAATACCTTCTCTTAAAAAATTTAATTTCTAACAAAAATTCCTTTACTTAAAATAAACTTTTCTTAAAAATAAAATAACACCTTTTCTTTTCTTGAGATAAGTAGCCTTTCTGAAAATAGGTAAATTTTCTTAAAAAAATAACCTTTTCCTAAAAAGAGTACCACTTCTATAAACAGTACCTGTTCTTAAAAAAGTACTTCTTTGTAAAAAAAAAATCATACTCTTTTGGCATTTTCTTACAAAAAGTACTTCTTCTTAAAAATTGGTCCGTTTCGTAAAAAACCATTAGAGTTTAATAAAAGAAGTATCTCTTTTTAAAACAGGACGTTTTCAGATAAAAATAATACATATTCTTACAAACGGACCCGAAAATATACTTAAAAAAAATACATTCGATAAAAAAATTGTTCATAAAATAAAGTTTATAATTTTTTTTTGTTATATTGACATAATTTTTCATTATGGTTATTTGGTTTGAATAGTTTTTAATTGTTTATATCTCCTGATGATGCTACACAACGGAGTAGCGCAATATCGAGGAAAATGAATACAAAAAAAGCAAATCTGACCTCAAGCTCGGAAAATATAGATTATTTATTTAAAAGTATATTTTCTTAAAGATGCATTTAAATTATCGTATTTTTCAACGGACGCCTTAGGCGTGTTGGAACTTCGTTCCAACCGGGTGTCCCCTGACACCTCATGTAATTTTTTTATAAGTAGCACTTTTCAATGTATGGCTCATATTTAATCTTATGTATTAAGAATTGTTTTTACATTATAAAATAATACATTACACGGTTTTGTTAAAGACCTCAAGGATTCAGCTGAAGGACAGCGATCTTTTTCGATTTTGCGTAAATTAATTAAATAGTCTGAAATTTGGCTTTGCAATCTTAGGCAATACGAGTATTGTCGCACTTTCCTTATTTAATAATTGTGTTTAACGTCTTTCGAAAAACAAAACGTGGTAATGAAACGTCGAAGCATATTTCAAATTAATTTAATTTTTTCTGGCTCACCGTAAAGAAATTGGGGAACTTTCGTCGAGGGAATTTCAGCCTACAAATGTCTTCATTATTTGCCAGAATACTATAACGCGCCCTAAATACCGCCTTTTAAGTCATTTATATCCTGTGTTTCGATTTAAAGTCCGATTGGAAAAAATTGTTCAGGTTTTGACAAGGGCTACATTTCGTGTATACATCATTTTTGACTCCGACGTGAAATTCGATTAGTAACCTATGCTATCTCGTTCCTACCACCCCAATATAGCATTTTTTTTGGAAACAGTAGGAAATGGAAAAGTACTCATTTTGGTTTATAAACAATAAAGTTACAAGCGATTTAAAGTTGTAAAATATACTCAAATTGCAATTCGTCTAGTTCCAATTGAAGTCGTTTTCTGTGTCTTGATAATACGAGAACAAAAATATAGTTCTGTATATTTCTGTATTACTCTATGGTGCGAAGGGAGAAAAGTACCTTTTGATGAAACATGAACAACGATGTGCGTTTTGTTTTCATACGACGCCAAATGACAACACAGCACAAAAACAGTAAATGATGCGTGGTGTAGGGTGACGTACTTTTTTTTAAACCTCCATAACATTTTTGCTTGTGAATAAAATTTAATGCTGTAAAGGCAAAAGTTTCATAGTTTTTAGAAGTCTTCACAGACGTTATGAGAAATAGGCATCATATGCATATAGGAAACGAAATACAAAAAGACAACAGTCAAGATTGACTTCGGAGTCAAAAGTGCACAAAGGGAAAAATGGAGCCATTGACAAAACATGAACAACGGTATGCGTTTCGTTTCGATAGGATGCCCAATAACAGCGTAGCACAATAAAACCTAAAATGGCGGTATGTAGGGTGCACGGATGAAACAAATTTTTGATGTTCTGAAATTTTCTTTGGATAATCTTTAAACGTAGGGGGTGTCCGCCTCAACTTATTTTTTTTTGTATGGGGACCGACCCATACTAAAGTTCAGTGAAGTACGTTTCCTTTACATTCCCATTTCCGTTTTATTTTCACACAGTCTCATACTGAAAATGCGTATATAACTCTGCGGTTGAAATGATTTGTGACATGATAATAACATTATCGAGGTACATTTACTCGATCTTGGGTACAAATATGTATGAGAAACCAAATGATAATAGAGTGATTTGTTGATTATCTCTTGACAACTTTGTCAATTTAAAACTATTTTAATTGTAAAATATAAAATAAATATATGACGTTTCGCAGTCTTGTGGAGTACTTGTGCGTCTACATTATTTTACATTGTAAATTGAAAGTTAGTTTTTTCAATTCGCCTATCGCTCCCTCTTTTTCCATTTCTATCCTGTGTGAAATTTTCAAAGTTAGGAGATCGATCAGCTGTGTCATCGAAATCCCCTGCACTGCGCTGTATGAAATAGAATCCTTAAGTCTGACGAATTGGAAAATTGGTCCCGAAAATGCGTCTTTAAAAATTGTTGGAACGAAGTTCCTTCCTTATCGCACGGATGGGGGCTAAATAAAAAAAAAAATAAACAACAAAACAATAACACTATTATGTCACCACCTACTACTATCAACTATATTTTTTACTTTAGCTTTGGTTTGTGTCTAGACTAACGACTTGGATCATGGAGAAAGAAATTAACAAGATGTCTCACATACATATGTTGGGAAATTCCTTGTTTAATGGGAAGTTTTCTAGGTGGAGCCTGTGACTAATGTTTAGTATATATTGTAGTTTTGAACCCAATAAATACTAAACTTAGAAAAGCTCAAGTTTAATACTGGCAAAAAATATTGAATTTTATTGCAATTGCTTTTATTACCTATTTTTTGAAATAATTCCTCTTCTTAAAAAAATACTTCTATTTAAAAATTTAATTTTAAAATTTTAATTTTAATTTCTTTTAATAAGTGTATTTAAAAAGCAAATTTTCTCAAAAAAAAATACCTAACCTAACAAAGTAGCTATCTTAAAGAAGTACCTTTGCTTAAAAAAGTAAATTTTCGTACAAGAAGTACCTTTACTTAAAAAACGTAATTATTTTTAACAATAACTACCTTTTCTTCAAAAAGCAAATTTTCTTACAACCAATTGCATTTTCTTAAAGAAGTACCGTTTCTTTAAAGAATACCTTGTTTGTGAAACAAAATAACTTTTCTTGAGATAAGTACATACTCTTAAAAATTTACCTATTTTTAAAAAAAGCACAAATTCTAAAAAAAAATCCAAATTCTAAAAAAAAACTTTTCTTCAACAAAATACCTTCTCTAAAAAAATACATTTCTTACAAAAATTCCTTTTCTTAAAAGTACATTTTCTCCAAAATAAAATGATAACTTTTCTTGAGATAAGTAGCCTCACTGAAAATATGTAAATTTTCTTAAAAAAATAGCATTTTCCTAAAATGAGTACCACTTCTTTAAAAAGTACCTGTTCTTAAAAAAAGTACTTATTTGTAAAATAAATTTATACTCTGATGGCTTTTTCTTACAGAAAGTACTTCTTCTTAAAAATAGTACCTTTTCTTAAAAAACCATTTACTTTTTATAAAAAGAAGTACCTCTCTTTAAAAAGAACCTTTTCGGAAAAATATAATACGTATTCTTACAGTACGTATTCTTATAAAAATCAATGAATGTCCGAACTCACGGGCGATGTGCTCCCACCTTTTTGTTACACGGTACCTGTGCGATTTCTATGAACACATTAGTAAATGTCACAGTGGAATATAAAAAAAATTTCAAGCTCTTTTAAACGTTCATAAATTCATTTAATAACTATTGATCAAGGTTTATGTGATGCCCAGAATGCAGTCAATTCCAAAAGCCATTATACGAAATGCTTTTACTTCCATTATACATAAAATTTAGTTTAAAATTGTCTTGTTGTGGTTTGAAATCGTTTTTTTTTTGTGCTGAAGGCTCTTTTGATATTGCACTTTCTTTTTTCTTACATCTGCTTTCACATTATATGTAATATTGTTAAAATAAATAAAGCAATATTTAGCTCACTGAAAAAATTGTTTTTATTTTGTCATAAACGGAGCGACGACAAACAGTATTGTATAGTATAGAGAACATATTGTACCTTTTGTGTAGAGAGTCTGAGTAAAAGAGCATAAACGAGTAATTTTCAATACAAAAGGCATAAAAGTTTCAGAATGCATCAAATGTTTCACATCAAAATTATGAATGGACAAAGTTATGACAAAAAGAGAGTAATACGTTTTGAATCATTTGCCAGATGTAGCCAGTGCTTTTGAGTCATACAATTCTTTCCATGAGTTGTCTATACTATTCAAAACCCGTTGGTGACGACGACCTGTTTGTTTGTACGCTGCCGCTACATCAATACTCATTTTCAGACACAGACTATTGTTGTACAACAACCACGTATGTGATGCTAACGCTGTGTGTTGTTTGCATGTGTTCACTTTGATAGATTGCCCTACACGTGCCTATAGATGTTAACACATCACAAAATAGTTTCTCATTACATCCCATGGTGGAATTCTCACAACCAGTGAGCTGTTCACTTTCTTCTAATTGAGACTACACTTTTAATTGGGACCTACATTTTAAACCGGTTCCGAACGGTATCTTGAGAATATTTTTCGTGCCTAAGCCCTCGATATTTTCGCCGGCGAGGTGACCACCGTCGAAAGATATTTAAGGTGGTCAGAGCAGGGATAGAACTCACGATATCATGTACCACTGCTCCACTAACGGCCTTACACATATATATGCCTATATCCTGCATCAAAGAAATTTCTTGCACTAAATGTTTTTTGTTTTAATAGTTTCAAAGGTGACCGAACTTTACCGTCACCTTTTATCCAAGTTCCCAAACTGCATACTACTTTTTTTTTGTTTTTGAAAAAAAAAATATATTACCACAACCAAGTGATATAATCCAAAATTATAATTCCTATCACTCTTAAATCAATTACCAACTTTCAACTTAAAGCCGGAAATACCAATCATGAAAAGTAAAAATAATGACAAAAAATAAACTAGTAAACCAACATATTATTTTTTATTAAAATTTGAAATTAAAAATTGTTGCTTAATATTATTATCACTAAAACAGTTATTATTTCTATAATCATAGTTAATTGTTTCACATGTTGAATACCATGGGAGTTTTGTTTCAATTTTAATTATTTTGAATTTAAGTTTAAATTCACAGGAAAATAATATATTTTGTATAATAAAATGCATGCACTTTTTGGATAATTAAAAAAGAACTTTAGAGCTTCTAAGGCCCAATTTTTGACTGGTCATTTAAATTGGTAATCAGTTGATTTTGATTTATGAATGATCTGACTCTAAATACGAAAAGAGTTTTTCCATGCTTTATCAAATAATCTTACTACCTATATGGCAACAGTGACAAATGCAACGAAAAATAACCGGTATTCATACATCTATCGGCTAATCGTTGCAATGTATCAACCTGGCGCCATTTGCAAACGAAAAGTGAAGTGATTAAATACAAAATATTGAATGAAATTGGAAAGTATTTCATCAGAAATGAAGTTCTAACTGCGCTACTAGTTAAATGATAAGACTAAAATTGTTCACATTAACAATTAAAGAAGTTTTGTGGTTGTTCTTCTTCTTGTTTTCTATGTTCTTCTTCTTGTTTTCTATAAAAATCAATTGGTCAATTGATCATAGTTTAAACGTCCAACAATAGTTGTTTAAACAGCAATCAACTATTAACCTAAAATATGAATTCAGAGTTTAATTAAGTTTGTTTGTTGATCAAAGATGATTTTTCACTCAAAAATTAGGCCTAAGTGATTCAACTTCGTAATCGGCGTTAACAGAGAAACCCAGAATAATTTTTCCAACAACATGTAACAAAAAGTGTTAATAGAATGGTCGCTTACTTGGACATAAGAGATTCGTGAACTTCTATGCAGATGGTTCAAAACTTGACGTCAAAGTAGGCTGTGGTGTCTTTATAAGGACCAAAGGTTACCCATTGCGAAAAGATCACCTGATCACTGTAGTCTCTGCCGGGCGTGAAATTTTAGCTATTGAAGAATTAGCGGAATGGCGGAGAAGTAATGTTCTGACTAATATCGTAGTCAATATTTTCTTTGATATTCAGGCTGCCATTAAGGCTTTGGAGACGGTCATGCTGAATTTGAGAACTGCCTCGACTGTCGCAGATTTCCCATTGAGATGGCTGAACAGTTTAATATGCATATCATTTGGGTGCCGGTTCACAGGGATATACCAAGGAACTGCAAAGTAAATAAAATTCCTTGACTACCTTACATGCTCCAGGAGAACCAGAACATGAGGCCATGTCTCTAGAACTTGCAAGTTATTTTTTAGAAATTGTGCCTTTATGCCAAGAAACCGCAGGAGGTCCCTAGTAGGGAGCAGTGTATATTCCAAGCTGATGTGATCTCGCCTAAACGTGAAACTCACAAACGCCCTGCTGGCGAAACCGGACGTCATACTTTTCGCGTCTGTTATGAAGGGCCACTGTCTCATTCGACGGGACGGAGAGAAACAACTGAAAGTCTTGAGAAGTTACTTTTGCAGAAGCTGTGATGATGAAGCTGTGATGTCAAAAGAGTGCCTTCTGTGTCTGTACTCCACTTTTCCCAGAAAGCGGCAGGCCACACTAAGCTCACATTCCTTTGGGGAGTTAACAAATCTGACGAATGTTGGCATCCGCCAATCATGCCAAATCCGCAATCAAACTCGTTCAACGGGGAGGGACGCGGAAGAAAATCCCATCTTTTTCCCTCTGTCCCTGTGGTATCACAAAGGACTACAAGGTCTAAGTGAGCCTGACATGCAGGCTGCCACTGTAACCTGACCTATAAAAGGTGTTCTAAAGATCCTGCAAGATTGAATGTAATTGATTTATTTGTCGTGTAGCCCGAACAGCCGGATTTTTGAACAATAATGGTTAAATGATGGCCCACCCAAAAATCTACACCAAACAGTGACAAAAGTTGTTGATGGATATCTTCGTCGTGTATTTGCTGATACCCAAATGCCGCAATTTTAACGATTTACGAAGCCATCAAGATGAACGCTTGGATAACCTTCATTATTTTTAAAATATTTCTCAACAAGGTAAACGCATTATACTTTAATGTAGACTTCCATTTTTAATAATCCTTCAAATTAATATCTTGTGTATTTTCTATTTATTAGTTTTTGTTTTGCCCACCGGCTAGAAAACTACCCATTTTTGACCGAAATTTGTGAACATTTTTCCCACTTTTATGTCAGTACTATTTTCTCAACTATATCCATGGACTCTAATTTTTGCATTAAGATTTGGGGTATTTTTTTAGCTTCGTTGTGATGCGTGTTTTGTAAAAGGGTAGAAATTTACCCGTGGGGGCCGAAATATTTTAAAATAGTTCTTATTTTCAAACCAACTCGAATGACATCAGACAACCAATTCGAATGACATGTAGATATACACTACCGGTACATTGTTTAAAACTTGAAAGTTTCATATCAATCACATTTTGTCAATGGGTAGAAATTTACCCGCCTGGGTCGAAATTCTGTTCCGACTTTGACATCAGTTCGAATGACTTTACCATGATAAATTCTACACAACTCTTACATCATTTACAATGTTCAAGTTTCAATTCACTTTGTGTGAAAGGGTAGAAAATTACCCGTCTTGGCCGCAATACACTCCATAAAAGTGCACGACTGTGAATGGTAGTTGTTACAGGAACACGATAACGGAGTTCTTGTCGCCTCAACTGGACAGTATGGATCTGGACGACATATGGTTTCATTTTGTCAAAAATTTTACTTTATACAGACATTTTCAACGCAGTGGACTTGCGTCTAACCGATACAATTTATTAGAATGTTGATAGAAAATATTTATGCCAAAAACTACAACATTGTGATCACTCGACACGATAAAAGACTTCGGTTAGTGACAAGTGTGAATACACATTGCGGTGGCTCAACTGGCTAGACGCTGCTAAAGATGACGCTTCACAAACCGAGAAACGATCCTCCTGGGAATGTGAGTTCGAATCCCACCCGCGCCATTTAACTTTTTTTTCACTAATCGGAGAAAACGTGATCTCTTAGCCTTAAAGGTAATCACAACATTACAAATTCCAAAAAACTCGGATCTAAGACAACTGAAACTGACTGAAAATTTAGTTTTGGAACCACCCATAGAAAAGCTGGTGGGGAGATGAGGGGTTCCACAATTTGGTCCCAAAATGAAATACCTATCGTAATTTGAGCGATTGATGTAAAAAAAAAACAACCAAGGTGTTGATTGGACAAGATGGCGTGGCTTTTCACGTGCATTGTGTAAAATAACAGCCCAGCAACTTATTGCAGGAAACATGGACATGTTTGTAAGCATTGTTTTCATGAACTCAAGATCTGGTGCCTCTTTGTCTCTTTTTTGTTTGTCTCATTTTTGTTTTTAGCGATTTTGAGCAAACAAAGCCACATTTCGGTCATAAATACATGTATTATAACCTATTAATCATTGTGTCCCAAACATGTAATACTGAATGGCAAACACAACGTGTTTATGCACAAGTATACTATATTTGCGACAAGCTACAAACGCGTTACATTTGCATCCAAACAACAACAAAAATACGGATTTTTCAGCATGTAGATCACGGAAGATTGTACTGACATGTGTAAGGTATGCAGGATAAATTTAGTTTGCTAAATGATCTTTTAGAATTTATATTTATTGTAGTCCCGTTTGTTGAAGAAAAAAAAAACGATTATGGAGAAAGCGCTAGAGTGTGCAAATTGAATCTTACAGAAGGACAAACGATGCCCATAAATTCTACCACAAAGTATATAGCCAAACCAATGGAAATAGATCAGGGTCCCCCTTTTGTAGAAATAAGCACGGGAATCTTGTCACAAATGTGCAGAGTATGTTAGAAGTATGGATATGTCTCTTCTCTGCTTTACATGTCCAAGAAGACTTCAATATAGACGAGGGGGTCGAGCACATACAGGACGTTAGCATCACCAGCCCCGGTCCTAGCCAAAGCAAAGTTAGAACTGTATTTTTCCTGGTATTATTAAAACTACAAAGCTGCTGGTGCTGATGGACTACCGGCTGAGCTGTTTAAGACTCAGCTCATATGCAAAACCTGGCATGCATTCGTCTGCACAACGATTGAAGTCCAGCGAATATGCTGTCCTGTTTTCCAAAAAGGCGACCCGAGTATATGTACAATCTTTCGTAGAATAAGCCTTTTATCCATCGTATACAAGGTTCTCCCGGGCGTAATATGCGAAAGACTTAAGCCATTTTTTGCAGATCTGATCGGAACGTATTAAAATGCCTTTAGGCGTGGAAAGTGAACTATCGACCAGATATTTGTATAACAACAAATCCTAGAGAAACCCCACGAAAATCAGATCGACACCTATCACCTTTTGGTTGATTATACGGCTACCATTATATCCCGATATGGGTAAAATTTTACCAAGCTATGTCGGAGCTTGATAATCCTGCTAAGCTGACACACCTTTGTAGAATGCCAATGTCCGTCACGAATTCCTCAGTAAAAATTGGTAAAGATCTTACCGAACCATTTAGTACGAGGCGAGGCCTCAGACAGGGCGACAGTCTATCATGCGATCTCTTCAACATATTAATTCAGATTAAAAAAAAACGTTTCCCATTACATCCCATGAAGGAATTAAGGAGAGCTTCTGACAACCAGTGAGCTGTGCGCTTTCTAATTTTTCACTCACTGATTGGGACCTGCAGTTTTATACCGGTTCCGAATTTTATTTTGAGAAGCTTTTTAATAGCTAAGTACTCGATAGTGTCGCCATCACTAAGCAAGGTGGCCGCCGTCGAAAGGTGACCGCATATCCGAGGTTTATAAATTCGCCCACCACCTCGAAACTATAACTGTTGTCACCGTCCCCCTTTCATCCAATCGGGTGGATGTTCTGTCTGTTTGTGATAAGCTCTTCCTAATCCCTTTGTGGGATGTGACGGAAAACCATTTATTCATTTATGTATATAAATAAAACGGATAAAACAAGTGTTACTTCCGACTAATGAAGCACTTCAGAGATAATACTGTCTCCCGAGAATCGAAGATCCAAATATATCAGACTCTCTCATACACCTTGTCTTAATTTATAATGCAGAATCCTGGGTCATATCGCCTGCTGATGAAACATTACTGGGAGTCTTCGAGAGAAAAATGCTCAAATAAAAATATATGTTCCTGTAATAGAAAACGGCGAGTTTCGAAAACGGATGAACCACGAGCTGTTGAATCTGTGCCCCCAAGTCGACATAGTTTGGCGTATTAAAGTAGCACGTTTACGCTGGCTAGGCCATGTCAGTAGAATTGATCAGTGCGAAAATATATAATAACATGTTAGCAGGCATTGTTCTTTGTGGCCGTCGGTGGTGTAATGGTAGTGTGCGCGGCTCTTGTACATGAGATCCTGGGTTCGAACCCTGCTCTGACCACGTTCAAAAAAAAAAAATTCTTTCGGCGGCGATCACCTCGCATATGTGTTTGAGCACAATGTGTTTGAGCACAAGTATAGTATATTTGCGACAAGCTACAAACACGTTATATTTGCCTCCAAACAACAAATAACGGCTGATTTTTCAGCGTGTAGAGGAAGATGTACCCGTAGGACATCAACAAATAGTATGGCCAAGATTTCGCCGAAAAGACCAGGTGGAATATTGCTTGGGAGAGTTTGGTGTTACCAACTGGAGGAGAAAAGCTTGTATGGCCTTTGTAAGGCCTTTGACCCCTCTGGGTTGTGCGAGGCCACCTAAGTAAGAACGTAAATCCTTAATGTTTTTGTTTGCTGTAATTGTGTATATTTGTTGATATTACTGTTCACGGGAAAAATTGGCCATAAAAACGTTGGCCAGGTCATCTAATATTTTGCATTTTCCAGAAAACTTAATGGGTGTTTAGTGCGATCCACTTGACCTTACTGAGAACCACATGCTCTGCTCGAAATTGGTGGTGTTTTAGAACTGCTTTTATGAAATAGGTTAATATGGGTACTATGCGTCTTAGGAATTGCGAAAAAAACGATGGCTCTAGAAGCACCTCCATTCTTTTTGCTGACTGAAATTTATTTCCTACAAGTTTCCTTGCAATTGTAAAATTTTATAGAGATTTACTTTTATGCCTATTTTGGTCTGCAATTTTCTAGGAGGTTTTCTTTTAAAATAACTGGAGAATTCGCCTAATTTTAATTTACGCCCCTTTGGATAACGTCAATGAAGATGGGTGGATTTACAATAATGTCCTAAGTAAACAATATTTCGAACTAAAAGCCATTACAAATTCTTGGTATTTAGCAGTGAATTTAATAAAAGAATTGCCTTCAATTCATTCTTTGTATGTAACGGAAATCCAGATAGAAAATGTTTTGTATAAATTAAAATAAATTTCGCAGAATTAAACTACATCTTATTTGAAATGATTGAATAATTAAAATTCATAATAAATCCCAACTTTATTATACGAAATAAAAACATAAAAATTGTTTATAACATTATCTACCGAATTTAAAATTCAAACTGAATGATCCCGCCACTAAAACCTTTTACGAGTGTGTTAAAACATTGCCAACATTTGCAATTAGTTTTTTTGTTTTATATTTGATTTATAAAAGTTTTATCACAAAATTAGATCACAATAACAATTTAGTTAATTCAAGAATGAATCATCGTGGGGATAATCCTATACGGGATAAACCATTGATTAAGCAATTGAAGCACATAAACACTCACATCTATTGGCAAGAATTCTTTAACCAAATTTAAGCATTTTGGCTATAATATCCCCCAACTAGTATGGGAATTCATTCGAAAATTTGCGATACGAAATTTGGCAGGAATTATGCAAAATCACGTGCATCTTTCACAAAATGTCTATCTATATCTATCTATGAATTAAAATATTAAACGGGTTCGTTAATGACGTTCTCAATTCAAAGCAATTAAACTGACGATGCGTTGAAATCTGACTATAATTTATTCGCAATTTCATTAAAGATAAATATATATTTTTAATCTGGCACTTTATTCTCTATGATACTGTTTATATTATTCTAGAATACAAGATAAATACTTAATTAAATTGTACTATGGCTATGGCGGTTAATTTTTTCTTTTTTTCGTTTTTTGGCAAACAGATCAATTTATATACTTTTGTTTACTATTCCATTTGTTTTGAATTTCAATAAATTGAATTCCATAATTTCAATTAAAATTGAGTAATTGTTATATTAACGATTTAATTTTTAATATCAACACGTTGCAAATGTACTTCGTCTGTCAAAGTAAGACTGTTGTCAACTTACTGATTGCACTTTCATGCCGTTTGTTCTTTCTTGAAATTTCATGCAATGAATTTGATGATTTCTACCCAGAATCATAGAAATATTTACTTTATTAATAGCAACATAATTCGTTTAAATTTATTGTGTATAAAATTGTGAATTTTGTTCCCCAAACTATTAAAATCCACGGTTATTTTTCCCCCTAAAATGTTTAAGAAATGTTTTTCATTAGTTACCTATTGTAGGTAGCTTTGGTAGATTACTATGATAGGTACCTATGGCAGGTACCAACGGCCAAGCTCAGGTCAGTATTCGGGTCAGCAGCTGGCGGATAGCTGGACGACCTACACACCTGTAGGCTAGCTGCAAACAATAAGCTGCCCCCGTCCAAGAGTGACAGATTCCCATGGCCTACAATTAAAGGGTACAACTTTCCAAAAAAGACTGCTATATAACGACATAATGCTGCGATTTTTTAAGTATCTTCCTTCATGCGACACGCCCAGGTACGGTGGAAACAGGACAGTGAAGCCTCCGTAGTTCCGAGGTCAAATTAACTGCAATAGCATCTGCCTACAGTGGGTGGCTATCTGGTCAGTGTCCATGTTCCCCATTTTAGGGGCAACTGTTTATCATAGTAGTAGCTGTACACAAAACAAACGTTCCCAATCCGGGGTGTTACGCATACCGTGCCTACCAAAAGTCTCTGACTGTATTTTAGCGGTGCCTCACTGACACCTGGGCGCCTCAGTGTGCAAAAGGCCATCGGACAAGTGTTTACCGTAATATTGGGGGCT
Organism: Phaonia tiefii; assembly: GCA_963931995.1. Classification (NCBI taxonomy): domain Eukaryota; kingdom Metazoa; phylum Arthropoda; class Insecta; order Diptera; family Muscidae; genus Phaonia; species Phaonia tiefii. The sequence goes on along the minus strand of OZ008367.1, from coordinate 107,560,234 downwards.
ATAATGGGTTTCACCTCAAATCCTCTACATTCGTGGGAATCACAATGAAGACCAATAATAAAGGGAAAAAATTTCAGGTGGTGTCAGGGGACAACCGGTTGGAACGAAGTTCCTTTCGCTATATATTATGCACTAGTTAGTTCTAACACGTCTAAGGCGCCCGTTGAAAAATACGATAAGTTAAATGAAACTTTAAGAAAATATACATTTTGTAAAATGATAAACTTTTTTAAGAACATTTTTTGTTATAGAATGTATTTTTTCAAAAACAAAAGCGTATTTTTATGTCCTTTTTGTAAGATTATATATTCCCGAAAAGGCCCTTTTTTGAAGAGAGATACTTCTTTTATTAAAAGCTAATGGTTTTTTAAGAAATGGTACTATTTTTAAGAAGAAGTACTTTTTGTAAGAAAAAGCCATAAGAGTATGAATTTTTTTAGAAGAAGTATGTTTTTAAGAACAGGTACTTTTTAAAGAGAAGTGGTACTCGTTTTAGGAAAAGATTATTTTTTTAAGAAAATGTATTTATTTACTTATCTCAAGGCAAGAAAAGAAAAGGTATTATTTTATTTTAAAGAAAAAGTACTTTTAAGAAAAGGTACTTTTAAGAAAAGGTATTTTTACAAAAAGGTACTTTTAAGTAAAGGTACTTTTAAGAAAAGGTACTTTTAAGAAAAGGTACTTTTAAGAAAAGGCACTTTTAAGAAAAGGTACTTTTAAGAAAAGGTACTTTTAAGAAAAGGTACTTTTAAGAAAAGGTACTTTTAAGAAAAGGTACTTTTAAGAAAAGGTACTTTTAGGAAAAGGTACTTTTAAGAAAAGGTACTTTTAAGAAAAGGTACTTTTAAGAAAAGGTACTTTTAAGAAAAGGAAATGAAAAGGAATTTTTGCAAGAAAATGTATTTTTTTAAGAGATGGTATTTTTTTGAAGAAAAGGTTTTTGTTTTAGCAATGGGAATTTTTATTAGAATTGGTCCTTTTTTCAAGAATAGGTGCATTGTTAAAAGTAGGTACTTAAAAGTTATTTTGTTTCACAAAAAAATTTACTCTTTAAAGAAAAGGTAGTTTGTTTTTAAGAAAATTTGTTGTAAGAAAATGTACTTTTTTAAGAAAAGGCAATTTGTTGTAAGAAGATGTACTATTTTAAGAAAAGGTACTTGTTTAAAAAAAATTTCTTTTAATTTTCCCTAAATTTATTCTAGCTCAAGACCTTTTTAATATAAAGCTTATAAAGTTTTGTTTTGTCATTACAAAACAACAAAACAGAAGGTTGCCATCAATAATATTACTGTTTCAAGCTCGCGGTGCTCTACGTCAACTTTTATCATGGTGGACTTTTTTGAAAATAATATAAAGCTAATAAATAAGCTTTTCATTAAAAAGGTCTGCAGCTTGAATAAATTTAGAAAATAATTGTAAGTTTAAAAAACAGACCGACGAAAAAACTCCCCCAAGGGAATTGATGAAAATTACTGTTTTTAAGAATAGGTACTTTTTGTAAGCAAACGTATTTTTTAAGCAACGGTACTTATTCAAGATAAGGTATTTTTTTAAGAAAAGGTACTTTGTGTAAGAATATGAATATGTATTTTTTTTTGAGCAAATTAGTTTTTTTTAAGAAAAGACACATACGAGTATTGAAGAAAATTTTCTTTTTCTAAACGTCTTTCACTTTGTCTTATCTAAATGTACTTTTTATTGGGTTCAAAACTACAATATATACTAAATATTGGTTACAGGCTCCACCTAGAAAACTTCCCATTAGACAAGAAATTTCCCAACATATGTTAGTCTAGACACAAACCAAAGCAAAAGTACCCAATATAGTTGATAAAACTGGGCAATTGCATAATAGTGTTAAAAAAAGTTTTTTAATTTTTTTTCATTTAGACCCCATCCCGCAACGTGCGATAAGGAACTTCGTTTAGAAACTTCGTTCCAATAATAAAGCAACAGAAAATAACAGACCATTAAGCCTAGAGGTTGCGGAAAATTCTCCGATGCAAATGGCTGATGTCAGGTCCAGCGTAGCCAGTTCTTTGGAGAGGATAACAAACACATTTGGTATCATGTCGGTAAATCAGTCGCAGGTGTAATATCAAACCTTTAATCTTCTAAGAAGACATTTAACGATAGTCCTTAAGCTCTTAGGAATATCAAAAAGATATGGTGATGCCGACTAAGAGACACTCAGTGACAGAGAAATTCTCTGAAATAGACTCGTAATGATATTGATAATTAAGGCATAACAGCGGCTTCCACATCGGAATAAGCGGAAAATAATTTTCGCTCACCCAATGAGTAGTCACATCCAAAGAGTATTCATATCAAACTCTATTGAGGTTGCCAAAGAACAGAGGAACGAAGGCGGGTTCTTTCCGAAGCATAAATGGAAACATGTTGTCGACGCATTGTCCTCAGTATAAGTTCAGATCCGAAATAAAATGCTGGGACTTCCATCACGATGTCGCAACGCAGACGGAAAAGTTAGTCGTATTTGTAGATCAGCGGCCGGTTGATTATTACCGTGCAGCTTTCGAAAAAAGTAGGTGAGCTGTGACCGAGCACTAGGTGTTGCTCGGAGGGAGGACGTCTAGAGCAGGCCCAGGGCATATGACTGGATCCCAGCCAGCCCAACTGATGTTGAAGAAATGGAGTACATTCTCAGGGATAGAAAGCTGGAACTTCCCCATCACAATTCGAATATCAGACGGCTGGAAGAGGTAGATACGCGATGTTCCCTTTGAACAACAAGTTAGTTCCAAATCTGACAAAAATCGGAGGCGTGGTCTCGTTTGCTTTTGGGTAGATCACCGTGAAGGTTCATAAATGGGATTAGGGATTAGGAATGCATGCATGCATACTATGTCGACAGTAGATAAGGAAGTACTAGAGTATGGAGATGAAGTTTCCCGGAAAAGGGATCGGCAGCACGAGGATTTGCATAAAATGTCGACGGTGAGCGGGAATATACTAAGGGATGGAGATATGTTCAAGGCCTTAGGAGATGCGGAAGAAGGTTTACTCCTTCCACTACCAATATGGCTACGGCAATACATGCGCTTCAAAACACTGCTGCTACTGACACAGGTGAATATATTTTTTTGGAGTCTGACGACGAACAGGATGTGACGGAGGTGAAGAGAACAATAAATGTTGCTGGTTTTTCAGATCAACCCACACCATAGTAAAGTGGAATCTGTTACTTTAAGCCGTCGTCTAGTAAAAGACAAGGCAGAGGTGTTTGTATTCCAACAGCGAACATAACGGCAGGGATTGAGGACTGAGAATGAAGGGGTATGAGGTAATAGCCCACCATTGCTGTTGCGGAAGTTCTGATTATGCGAACAACGTGGATGTATGAAATCTCAGAGATTGTATTATGTCCAGAAATGTTCTGCCTATTAAGGCATATAGCGACAGAGACAACAGTGCGGTCAGCCTGGATCCAATATTTGTTTGGTTGCATCGTATAATATACATGATGAAAACGGATCACAAAAAACATTCCTGAGTGCAAGAGACCAGTTGCCATCAGTACTCTTAAGATGGCGCTTAGAGGACTCAAAAAGGATACGTGACCAAGTGATTGTGGGCGCATACGCACACCATCCATTGTTTGGTAGCACCAATGAGCACTCCTTAAGTACCTACTAGGTATTAGCCATCCTATATGTAATAGGGGCAAAGAATCGACTTTCGTCACCAGCTCCAGGCAAGATGTATTAGGTGCCTCCTTTGCTTCAGAGGACTTGAATGAAATAATCAGGTAGCCTTGATGATGATTCGTTTTCTTATCACAAATATGTGGGTTTCGAATTGAAGTGGAACATGACCCAGACTGAAGCAGTTGGATTGAATCATCATCCAGTTCATCACAATATGAAGAAGACTGACAAGGGTTCAGAATCATCTATGAAGATAAGGTACGTAGATCACATAGAGACTGAAGTGAACAGGGTCACGAATGCTGTCAGCTAGTTACTACAAATCAATCGGGAAAAATCGAGAACTTGCGAGTGGATTGTTTGCGGATTTTAGGAATTAATGCCGACGACTGTTTAGCAAAACCGAGCCATCGATGAAGCAGGACTGGGATAATTACACAGTTAAGCTAAGGCGATATAAGAATTCGGTCAAATAGACCAAAATAATCCTGTGGGTGCTCTCCTGTAAACAAAAGGTACATACGAGGTATCTAAAAAAAAATGATTTCCCATTACATCCCATGAAGGAATCGGGGAGAGCTTCTCACAACCAGTGAGCTTTCTAGTTTTATACTCACTGATTGAGACCTACAGTTTTACACGGGGTTCCGAACGGAATTTTTGAGAGGCATTTTCATGGCTAAATTCTCGACAGTGTCGCCGTCACTAAGCGAGGTGACCGCCGTCGAAAGAAATTTTAAGGTGGTCAGTTCAGGGATCGAACCCAGGATCTCAAGTGCAAGAGGCGCGCACGACGGCCCACCGTATTTTATACCTTATTTTATACCGTATTTTATACCTATAAAATATGGTGGGCTGTCGGTGGTGCATTGGTTAGTATGCGCGCCTCTTGTACTTGAGATCCTGGGTTCGATCCCTGCTCTGACCACCTTAAATTTCTTTCGACGGCGGTCACCTCGGTTAGTGACGGCGACACTACCGAGTATATAGCCATGGTAAAGCTATTCAAAATACCGTTCGGAACCGGTCTAAAACTGAAGGTCCCAATCAGTGAGTATAAAATTAGAAAGCACACAGCTCACTGGTTGTGAGAAGCTCTCCCCGATGCCTTCATGGGAAGTGATGGGAAATTTTTTTTTTTTTTAAGAAAATGTACTTATATTCAGAGAGGTTAATTATCTCAAGAAAGGAATAGAAAAGAAAAGGTATTATTTTATTTTTAAGAAGAGGTACTTTTAAGAAAAGTAATTTTTGAAAGAAAAGGTATTTTTTAAGAGAAGGTATTTTTTGAGAAATGTTTTTTCTTTAAGAAATGGAAATTTTTTAGAATTGGTTCGTTTTCCAAGAATAGGTAATTATTTCAAGAAAATTTATTTTGTTTCTCAAAAAGTAACTCTTTAAAGAAAAGGTAGTTTTTTTAAGAAAAGGCAATTTGTTGTAAGAAAATGAAAATTTTTAAGAAAAGGTACTTATATAAAAAAAATTTTTCTTTTGCAAGAAAGGGTATTATTTTGCAAGAAAATTTACTTTCTTAAGAAATGGTACTAATTTAAGATATAGTATTTTTTTAAGAAAATGTACTTTGTTTAAGAATACTAATAGCTATTGTTTTATGTGTTAACATCTATAGCCACGGGTAGGGCAATCTATCAAAGTGAACACATGCAAACAACACACAGCGTTAGCATCACATACATGGTTGTTGTACAGCAATAGTCTGCCTGAAAATAAGAACGATGGTATTGATGTAGCGGCACCGAACAAATAAGCAGGTCGTCGTCGCCAAAGAGTATTGAATAGTGTAGAGAACTCATGGAACGAATTGTATGACTCAAAAGCACTGGCGACATCTGGCAAATGATTCAAAATGTATTACTCTCTTTTTGTCATAACTTGGTCCTTGCATAATTTTGATGTGAAACATTGATGCTTTTTGAAACATTTATGCTTTTTGTATTGTTTTATGTAATAACATTGTCGAAATGGTGCATTTATATTGAAATATTCTATAAAGAGAATAAGACTCGTTTATGCTCTTTTAAAAAGAGTGCAATAAGTTCTCTATACTACTCACTGCCTTTTGTCGTCGCTGTGTTTATGACAAAACAAAAACAATTATTTCAGTGAGGCAAATATTGTTTTTTATGCAGGTGTATGCCAGCGTTCAAACAAGCAGGTCGTTGTCACTCTGTTCATGACAAAACAAAGACAACTATTTCTGTGAACTAAATATTGCTTTATATATTTTAACAATATTACATCCAATGTTAAAGCGGATGTAAGAAAAAAGAAAGTGCAATAGCAAAATAGCCTTCAGTAACAGTAATGTAACTTTTAATAATGAGTTCATAGAAATCGAGCAGGTACCGTGTAACAAAAATGTATTAACACATCGCCCGTGAATTCGAACACTCATAGATTTTTTTTTTGAAAATTTACTATTTTTAAGAAAATTCACTTATTTAAGAAAATGTTATGTTTTAAACTTCTTTCACTTGGCTTTTCGAAATTTACTTTTTATTGGGTTCAAAACTACAATATACACTAAATATTGGCTACAGGCTCCACCTAGAAAACTTCCCTTTAAACACGAAATTTCCAAACATATGTTAGTCTAGACACAAACCAAAGCAAAAGTGCCCAATATAGTTGATAATACTGGATTGTAGCATAATAGTATTAAAAAACAATTGATTCATTTAGCCCCTATATCGGAAACGTGCGATAAGGAACTTCGTTCCAATTTTTCCAAACTTTCTTGTGTCATCTTTGTGAGGTCGGCTAGTTTTGGGACCCCTCGTACACTAGGAATAGAAACTTCAACGGCCAATAGGGGACTATAAATGCCTTCGTATTGAAAGTTTGACGTTCCCGTAATCAGCTTTTCAATACGAATCTTTTGAGTCCCCACCACGATTTAAATTCCAAAATAATCAGTTTTCAGTGCACCCTAATCTTCATGCATATTTAAAACGTTACGTTTACACTAACAATAACAGCACTAATGATACGGAATATCAGCTGTTAGTTGTTTTCTGAACCAATAATTTTCCGCACAACCAGTAATGACATTACAAACTAAGTTGTTCTGCTACATAAGATGTTGGCAATTGGTTCTAGCAAATGCTGCTGGAAATTCACTGAAAATAGTTTTTCGCACAATTTGGCCACTTGCTGACTAAAAAAAACGGGAAGTAAAATTGACCTGGTCTCTTATAGGATGACCAATTTTGTCAAAACATCAATTTAACTCAATTCGTGTCCAACTTTGCACCTGCACACCTGTATTTATAATCAGTTCAATCCATTAAATAAATCTCAAATGATTTCATATATTATTTAATTCAAACCTTATCACTGAAGGCAAAATATCCGTTAGTCTGCCTTTTTGTCCCAACTGAGATGAGATAATAAATGCATTTTTTATTCCTATTCAATTATTCATTATTAAATTCAATATTTGTTTTCAATATTTTTCGAATAAGTGCTTATCAGTCACGCGAGTTTATTGAAAACAATACCAGAAATTTTGATTTTTTTTTAATATTCCGCATTTATATAATATAAAAATAACAACAAACTAGAAAAAGACAATGGAAGTAATTACTATATTTTTTTCTTTCGTCAAATTCATTAATTCATTTTTGTTTAGGTGACATTTTTACACTTTCAACTGAATCGTATTGATGGGAATAGTTGTGACACTTTTTTCGTTTCATTGTTGTTGTTGTTGCTGCTGATAACAACGATGTTGCTGTTGTTGTTTTCTATTGCTGATAATTATGTTAATTTGTCGATTTGAAATCGCCTGTTTTTAAAGCCAACCATGTGAGAAACACACAAACGCAGCACGTTTTTCTGTTCAAAAATTTCACATTAATTACACTACAAACTAACGTGTAGAAATTCTTATCACTAGATGTTATTTTTCTTTCTTTTATGGCCTTACATTTTCTTTATGGGACTAAACGATAACTCAAAGCCCTTTACTTTGGGATTGTAGTTTTGTTGAATTTTTTGAGGTTTATTTTTTAATTTATTTAAATTTTATTCACTATTAATTGTTGGTCTAATCAGATACCTTGGTTTTCAAGATCACTATTCCTTAATTTTCTTTTAGTTTACGTTATATTTATTTATTTGTACGCGTTTATCCGCACTCTCCGTACCGTTTCGTTTTCATGAAAGGTTCACATCCGACTATCCTCAATGTTATAAGGGGTCTGTCTGTCGAATTCGGTCTCGGTTGGGGTTTTTGCTTCGTTTGTTTATACTTTTCCGTACCAACTCACACAGCCACACACACACACACACACACATAAACACACATACACACCTGCCACCGCAGACGCACGCTGAGATTCTGAGATGCACATCGGCGATTCATATACTCGATACTATTTACTAACCTTCCAATCTATAATCATAATATTCGTATGATCATCGTATCTTAGCGTCTATGGATATCGACGCAAATATGTCTACGATCATGATCTGCAGCAGCAATCAATGCCCGCCATCAACATACATTATAAGCGTCTTGCTTGTCAGTGTTGCCAGCAGTGCTGAATTACAGAAAATGCTAAAGAATCGAACCAAAAAGCAAAGTTCGTATCATCTTAACAACCTGCAAAAGGGCAGGAGCAAAATTGGAATTCTGTTTGATGTTTGTTTTGCCATCTAAAAATTTAATGCTTTCAGAAGGTTTTCGGTCCGAGAGAAGCAGCTGTTACACACACACAAAGAGGAAAATTCATAAAATCAAAATGTGCACTAAAACTGATGCGGAGTGCGTAAAACCATAAAAAAGCGAAATATGAATTCTTGAATTCGTTTCGAACGAGTCCGTAAAAACATAAAAAAGTTAATCATTGAAATTGTGATTTGTCGGATCCATCTTCTCGAACGGATCATAAACACATGAAAAATCGAATCGAATCCGTAAAATCATAAAAACCGAATTAGTGAAATTGCGATTTGGCGGAACTGTTTTGAACCACAAAAACATAAAAAAGCGAATCACTGAAATTGCGATTTGCCGAATCCGTCTGGAACTAGTTACGAGTTCGTAAAAACATAAAAAAGCGAATCATTGAAATTGCGATTTGACGGAACCGTCTCGAATTCATATTATTTCTAAAAAATGAATGCGATATCGATCGAATATGAAGTTCGTTACGAGTTCGAGACGGATCCGAAAAAGTACAAAAACCGATTTGCGTTTTCGAGAGGAATTTCATACAAAAACGAATTCGTTATGAGTCCGTAACGGATGTCCATTTCGGACAAAATGTCCGCAGAGACGGATCCGTCTCGAATTCGTAACGGATTCATATGGCACATTGGGATGTTAAAACCTTGCAGGAAGGCAGGAGCTAAATTGATTTAGTGCATAGTTCAAAAAGTACTTCATCAAAACCGAGTACATGTCAAGAAAAATTTTGTTAAGGCCAAAGTAAATCCCAGATAAATGAAAAGCGTCTTGGGAATCTATTTGCGGTAAACGAACATTTTTTGAACCAAATATGATATTTCCTTTGTGATAATCAAATAAAATCATTAACAAGAACCGAAAAACGTTCACAAAATACGATATATGGTAAGGCGGAGCTCAAAAATTGTTTACCAGAAACGAAAGGCATTTTCATTAACTGCTCTTTTGTTTGCCGCACATAAGTTGTAGTAACTTCAATTTAAAAATTAACTTTTACATGGAATGAAATGTTTGCAACAGATAACTTGTTTGTTTAACCCAAGTTGTATTTCCATGAATAGGAGTTATTTTGCCTGGAACTGTACTCTCATATTTTATTGAATTTTACGTTTTCCCTGAAGTGAATACAGGAGGGCAAGAGCTAAATGGATTTAGTGCATGTTCAAACAGTACTTCATCAAGAGCGACTACACTCAAAGGAAAATTTCATTTCGCCCAAAGGAAAGGCTGGATAAATTAACTCCATCTGGGGACTGTTTTTGCGGTCCTTTGTGATAAACAAATAACGAGAACCAAAAAACATTTCCAACATACTATATGTGGATACTCGGCACTCATTAATTGGGAAACGTTTCCATTAACTGTTGTTTCGTTCGCCGCAGACAAGATATAGTAACTTCAATCTAAAAAAAACTTTTACAAGAAATTAAAATTGTTTGCTACAAACACATTTTTCGTTTAACGTCTGTTCTGTTCAATTAATACGATTTTTTTTAGATGGAACTGTACCCTCATAAATTTAATATTTTATAGAATTTTTGGTTTCCCTGAAGTGTAGCTGAACCCAGGCACCATGACTGCAAGTCCTCGCATCTATCCACTAAACCATGCATACATTGCGCGAAGACGACCAAACCCTTAACATTAGGCATCAACCAAAACAATCACTTGTGGCAGTTAAGGAATAGAATATTTCTCTCTTTCGCAATCTCAATTTTGAAATTTCCAACATTTTTCACCGCGTACATTTTCTTGTGGCCGTTGGTGGTGCAATGGCTAGCGTGCGCGGCTCTTGTGCATGAGAACGTGGGTTCGATCCCAGCTCTGACCACCACGACGGCCAACTCGCTTAGTGATGGCGACTATATACAGTACTTAGACTTGGAAAAGCTTTTGAAAATACCGTTCGGAACTGGTGTGTAAATCTGTAGGTCCCAATAAGTGAGTGAAAAAAAAATTAGAAAGGACGCAGCTCACTGGGTGTGAGAGACTCTTCCAAATCCTCTCATGCGGGGGACAGGTACGGATTTCGGTTGAGGACTAGAGTTTTCAAAAAACCGGCTATTTTTAAAACCCGGATTTCGGTTTGTTCGAAAACTCTATATTTCAAGGAGCCGGTTTTCGGTTTTTAATTTCGCCAAAAACCAGTGGAACCGGTTTTTTGCTTTAAATTAAATTAAACGTATAGCACTTACAATATATTTTTTTCCCTACCATTTTAAATACTTATTCATGACAATTACTTCTTAATTTTAAATAAAATACTTATATCATATTCCAATTTGAAATCCCTATTTAATATAAAATTTAAAAATTTTATAAAAAATTTAAATTGTTCGAACGTTTGGTCGCATTTTTAATTAATTTTATTCTTCGATATTTCGCTATCCTTTGGGTAGCATCGTCAGCAAGATAACACAGTTATTAATTAGAAACGAAAAAAATTCAATTCTAAATTAAAATTAATTAAAAAACGACTAAACGATCGAACAATTTAATTTTATCTAAATCATCAATTATTTAAAAGTTTTATTCAAATTCACATTAAACTGATTTCAATTCGAAAATCAAATTCAAATTTGGAAGAGATTTTCATGAATGAAAATCTTATTAAGTTTAAATCATTTATGTATAAAATGATTAACATTTTTAAACTTGAAAGAAAAGTTTCAAATCTTAATTATTTTCTAATTAATTCTTATTCAAGTCATCAAATCATTTTGAAATTTGAATACAAAATTGTTTAGAAATGTCGTTTAGATCGTATTGAAGCATAAAATCATATTTGAAAATAGAAATTATGTTTTCATTAAAATTCGAAAATTGCTTCATTTATTATTCATTTTTATTTATTAATTATTAACACAAATCATAAATTTTAGTAAAAACCGGTTAACCGACGTCAAATAAACGGTTTCCGGTTTATTCGAAACTTTTTTTTTTTAAACCGGCATACGGTTATTAGCAAAAAAAGCCGGTTTACCAGTTTCACCGGTTTTTCGGTTTCGGTTTTAGACACTCTATTGAGGACATATGATTGGCTTGATTGTTTTGGTTCCAAGAAGACAGAATCCATTCAAGAGACAGTGTAGGGCGTGTAATTGTCTATATAAACTTGATTTCTTTTCAATTTGAAAATTTTATGCGAGTGTGGGCGTGGAAGTCTGCTAGAATTCAGTCCTATGTACCGTACTAAGAAATTTATAATCTAGAGAAGTAAATTAATGTCATCTCAATCTTTGGCTTATATTAAACGGGTTTTTTGTTTGCCGCAAAAGTTAGTTAGTTAGGCTAAATGAAAGTTCGTTTGCAACAAACTAAATTATTTACGTTAATTTTTTTTACTAATGGCGATTTGGGACTAATTCGTATGTACAGGATGTTTTTTATGTTCCAGGCTGATGTTTTTTGACCGCAATTTCTGATTGGTTGACATTTGTCAGTTTGTTTTTGACAGTTGTGCAGTTCAGTCGATAGCAATATATTATGGAGTTTCTTACGCATCAACAACGTGTTGAAGTAATTAAAGCATTTTATCTAAATAATCGTTCAATTGTAAAAATGCGAAGAACTTTAACAAGGTTTTTTTGGTTTAACTTATGTGCCGAGCACGTCAACCATACAGCGTATTGTAAAGAATGTTGAAACTTTATACATATACACTGGGAGATAAAGTGAAAGCAGGCCGAACTCGTAGCGTACGTACGGCACAAAACAATTCAGACGCTAAGGAACAATATTATTGAAGTAATTGGAGCAATAACACCCGTAAAGTGTTAAAATGTTATGCAAAATATGGCTATGTAATATGTTTTATATGGAAAGCGATTTAAAGCGACTCTTCATACATACTGGTCTACAAAGTACAAAATAATTTGGTTCAGATTTGTTGCGCTTAGAAAAATATTTCTGACCTTGTAAGCTTGTAGTATGAACTTCTTTTACGGTACAACATAAGTAAAAAGTGGTGTCCCATAACATCCCATGAAGGGATTGAGGAGAGCTTCTCAGAATCAGCGAGATGTGCGCTTTCTAGTTTTTACACTCACTGATTGGGACCTACAGTTTTACACAGGTTCCGGAAGGTATTTTGAGAGCTTTTTCATGGCTAAGTACTCGATAGTGTCGCCATCACTAAGCGAGGTGACTGTCGCCGAAAGAAATGTAAGGTGGTCTGAGCAGGGATCGAACCAACATTCGCATGTAACCATTGCACCACAGACGGCCACATTAGAATATAAACTAACAAAAATCGGTCATAAAATGTAAACCTAAACATAGCTTCCCGATCATTACGAAACTGTTCCCACAGTAAACAAACACAACACTGTGTGTTATAGATTTCAACTTAACCTCAAAGCACTACATAAATGCGAGAAAGCAGGACCAAGGAAAAAAGCTTTCTATTCTTGTGTTGGAATAATTGAGCTTTTCAGTATGTAAAATGTCTCATACGAGGTTGTATATATACGATTGATGATCTACCGGTGGTATTAATTCAGACTTAGTAGTTAGTCTTCTGATGATGAACTGGTCATGGAGTTCCAAACTAGTCATGCCAGTGATTGTGCTTAACTGAAGTGTCTATTATTTCAACAAAATCCAACCATTTTTCAATTAAAATGTTCCTAACCTTGTAAGCTTGTCGTATGAACTTCTCATACATTACCATATTTGGGTTTCTTTTGTGATTCACGCTAAACTAACCGAACCCACATTCTTATATACAAGCACACTAACCATTGCACCACCGACGGCTACTTAGGGTAAGAGTATGCTTAAGTCAGTTCACCCAGCTAATATTTCTGCGCTGCTTGTAAGCGATTTTGAATTCATATATTGCTACTATACTATGTTGAAAATTTGTGAACAATAGAGCCCTAAGATAGGTATTAAATGGGGTTAATAGAAGAATTTTGCTTAAAGTTTTCAAAAAAATTGGATTGGATTGGATTGGCATGAATTAACCCTATTGAGGGTGGATCTGCCGTGAACAAATACAACAACGTCAGCCTTGAGATCAAGCGGAGAATTGTGCTTGCGAATAGATGTTATTTTGTGCTAAGCATGCACTTTAGAGATAAAGCCCTCTCTCAAGTAACAAAAGTCCAGCGGTACCAGACTCTCATTCAACCTGTCTTGCTTTATGGCGCAGAATCCTGGCTTCTATCGCAAGCAGACGAAACATCTGTAGGAGTCTTCGAGAGAAAAATACTCCGAAAAATTTATGGCCCTATAGTGCATAACGGCGAGTATCGGCGACGCATGAATCGTGAGCTGTATGAGCTTTATCCTGACATTGACATAGTTAAGCGGATCAAGATAACGCGATTGCGCTGGCTAAACCATGTCAGTAGAATGGATGAAGACGAACCAGCACGAAGGGTTTTCGAAACCGAACTCGAAGGAAGACGAAAAATAGGAAGAACAAGACTCCACTGGGGGGATCAGGTTGACGAATCCCTGCGTACACTTGGTATTGCCAACTGGAGAAATAAAGCAAAAGATCGAACTTGTTGGCGAAATATGTTATCTTCGTTTTGTAAGGTCCCTGACCCCTCGGGGTTGTCCGAGACCGGATAAGTAAGTAAGTAAGAGGGTGGTGCTCATCATCAAGTCCTGTAACTGCTCATTTTATATTTTCGTCTGACTTTTCCAACATTCCATCGGAAGTATCACACTTGCGCCAGGACATAGAGATTCTTACACTTGCGCCAGGACATAGAGATTCCTGGGAACTGCAGAGAGGTAAGCTGCCAATACTTCGGACCTATTTTTCTATGCCTATAGCCGCCGACTTTGTCAACGGCTTATATCGACTTAAAATACGAGCCGAACAAACGACAAAGCCACACTAAATCTATTCTACGTTTGGAACACAATTTGCCACCATTTCACCCAACCATGTGGAAAAAAGCAAATGAGTCTTATTTTGGATGTATCTGTACCTCGTTTCTGTAGTTCTCGAATCGATAAAGCTTTCTCAATCGGTACAAAAATTCGCTTTTCACATGTGACTGTTCTACAAAAGTTGCTTTGCGAAAACTTTCTATTTTCTTTATGTTTATTGGAAAAATGCGAGAAACCCCGTTTCTAAAAAGTAGGGAGACGAAAAATTTGAAATCTTAAACACCAAAACTACTCACAAATTAAAACGGTGCGAGATTTTTATACTGTCTCAATAAAAAAGGATTTTAAGAAAATAAAAATTTATATTCTAAGTGAAGAAGATAACAATTATATATTTTTGTTATGTATTTAAATAAATTTTTCCTAAATATTACAGAAAAATCTAAAAAGCAACAAGAAATTTTAGTTCAATATTTGTCAACTAATTCGGAGTTTGCAAGAGACGATTTGGTGGGTTAAATTCCAACACAAATTGTAAGGAGCAGTGGGAATCCCTTAAAATAACTTCTGTTTTTTGTTACTTTTCCCACTACCTTATTTTGTTTGTTTATATTTTGTTATTACCTGACAGCTTTCTTGGAATATTCCAATAAAAACGTCAGCAGTGTTGCTTCTTTTCGCATTGATATACAGAAACACTTTTTACTCACAAATCGAGAAACGATGAAATTTTTTGTTTCATGCTTAATGTGAAAACTTTTTCGATTCGAGAACTACAGAAACGAGGTACTGGAAGAAAAAATTTCGATTTGTCCTTTAGACAGAAATAGGAACCAAATTTTTTTATTTTCAACAATAACAATTTGTGATAAGAAAAATTTTATAATAAAGTTTATGATAAGAAAGCATTGATTCGAAAATACAGTTTTTCTAAAAGAGTTTGATAACAGCCATCTATACTCGTATCTATAAAAAGACCGAATATATAAAAATCATCCCTGATGAATATAATTATGTATTTACTCTAAACACGCTCAAGCACTGATATGTTGCATTCAATGTTAGATGAATCATAGTCAGAATCTCAGCCCCACCGGTCAAATTTTAAAAACGTTTCCGCTGAGACGTCTTTGAATTGGTTCAACCAACGTCGCCGACAAATTGTGGTCAGCTTTTGAACCAAGGTTGTATCGTATCGACACGACCTTACACTTTCGCTCCTATGCGGTGAAGCAGAAGAGCTGACCTAGAGGCACATATTGTATATGGCGCAATGTCTCAAAGCTTCTATCAGTGTTGGCTTCCATGCATTGCGAGAAATCACTTTTGTCGACCCTGTAACGACAAGAAAGTAGAAGATTCTACTAGACATTTTCTCTCTACGTGTCCAGTAACATTCCACAGGATAATGTTAACGTTGGGATCCTATTTCATTGCATACTTGCGAGAATTGCCTCTTCTACGAGTTGGCATATCTTTGAGCTTATTGGGGCAAATTACATTGGTTTCCGGGAACTATCGTTTTAGCCCGTGTTACCACAACTAAAAAATCTAAATGAGTTGTACAGCGCCTGCCACCACAACCTACCCTAACTCCTGTCCGCTTGTTCGTGAATACACGATGAAAAAAAGACCTCTCTAACACAATCTCCCAATAAAGACCTCTGTAACACTATCTCCCAATCTTTGTGATTCCTGCCAACCATAATAATATTTAGAAGCAACCACGTATGTATGTATATGTTTGGAACACACTCCAAGTATTCATATAATTGCCAGTCCCAAACTCACTTTGGAACACACTCCAAGTATTCATATAATTGCCAGTCCCAAACTCACTTTGGAACACACTCCAAGTATTCATATGATTGCCAGTGCCGCACTCACTTTAACTATTTAAACACTAGAAACTTTACTTGCGAACATGCATGCGTTTATGTGAAACCATGTGCCTGTTTCATTCCAAACATCCATATACTTACGTGGAAGCATTCATAAGTTTCCTCCAAAACCTCCATATACTGATCAGGAAGTAGGTGTACGGATGCATATTCGTGATTACTGCCAACCATAATAATATTTAGAAACAAACTATTTTTCAATATACATACATATGTTCACCAGTTTACCAATATAAATCTATATTTTTTATCAATTACTGACAAACCAAAAAGAAAACAATGGGATTTAAACCGGCACTTTCTTCATTTACTAACATTAAAGGTATTTTTTTCCTCCAATGATAATCTGATGCTTTTTTGTTTCTCCTTTCTTTGTCGATTCTCACGATTTAGTTTTTAGCAGGTCTCAACGTCACCAAATGCTACAGTTCTTTTAAATTTCTTTAAATGTTTACCAATGGTCCGTCGCTCCGACTTTCTCACTCATTAAAGGCTTTGGCAGATAAAGGTCTTCACGTTGTTGTTTTTCAGTTTCTTTCCTCAAAATTGTTGCTCAGTTGGAAAGTACACAAATATACGAATGACATACGCAAAAGGCAAAGCAACAACACAAACCATTCTACCCGCCAGAGCCATAGAGTACTGCCATATAGAGCTGTCATTCTTCTCATCTGGCAGTTCCTTTACACTATTCGTTGTGCTGTCGGTGCCATAGAATAATACATACATAGATAAACTTATTCTCTCATCTGACGTGTCATTTCACACTCTTCATCGAAGGTTTGTGGAAATGAGAGCAATTAAATTTAAAATTACTTTACACCAGGTGAAGTTACAAAATATGTTCACTTAACTTTTTGATGTCGTTTTGGTGTAGAACTGAAAAATTTAAATGTATTTTGCACTTCTTTGTTGACCTTTATCGTTGGTATACATTTGTGGCCGTCGGTGGTGCAATGGGTAGTGTGCGCGCCTCTTGTACTTGAGATCCTGGGTTCGATCCCTTCTCTGACCACCTTAAATTTCTTTCGGCGGCGGTCACCTCGCATAGTGACGGCGACACTATCGAGTATATAGCCATGAAAAAGCTTCTCAAAATACCGTTCGGAATCGGTGTAAAACTGTAGGTCCCAATCAGTGAGTGAAAACTGGAAAGCGCACAGCTCAGTGATTGTGAGAAGTTCTCCCCGGTCCCTTCATGGGATGTAATGGGAAACCATTATTTTTTTTTATACATTTGTATTGTATTTAACACAACTAGTTTGCCACAAAAACACGAAATTTGTTTGTTGTACCTTTGTTGATCGTTGCATACTATTGCCACTATCTGGTATTTTTGAACCTATGTTTTGCGCCATCCAATGTTTACTTTCCACCGTACCTATGGCGTTTAATTTATTGAGCGAATAAAAGTTTCTATGGTGCTATAGAGAGTTATTTGACGTAAATTGACTTCCACCAGGTAGAATTACACCAATTTTTGACTTAAGGTTTTCATGTCGGTTATTTGTTATCCTTTTTTGTTAGTATATATTTTTATTTACCAAAAAATTTTACCGCACAAAACGAAATGCAGTTGCTGTTTTATTGTGGGTTGGTTTGAGCCATTGCCACAATCTGGTATTATTAAAACAAAACTTTCCAACATGAAACGTCCATATGCAACCATACAACACTTCATAAAGTTACTGAGATAAATCGCGACTCTATACGTCATTACTCTATGGCCCGAACCTTTAATTATTCATTTCACTGATCATAAATATATTCGACTAATATAAATTTGTCCAAGCATTCTAAATTAATCAGTCAGGCCCATTTGCTTTCCTCTGTCCGATTAGCGACTAGATACTCGAAACTAGAACGCAACATATGTAACAATTTACACACGCATTCAGGAATTTTTATGAATCACTGACTGGAAAATAATTCAAAAATATAGCAATACATTTGCAGCTTTGACGGTGAATAATCTGTCTTTGTACGTCTTATTCTCCTGCTCTTGATAAACAGTACATAGTTCAACAAACACAGCTGTATTTGTATCCCAAACACAGCTATATTTAGGTCGCAAATTCATATATTATAACACATTAATCATTGTGTCTCCAAAATTTAATATTGAATAGCAAACACGATGTGTTTGGCCACAAGTATTCTATACTTGCGACAAGCTCCAACCACAAGCTCTTTTTGTATCCAAGAAACAAAAAAGACAGATTTCGTCGTCGTTTTCGCATACGCCAACTTGGCGAAATTCAGCTTGTAACATGACGTCATGGTTCGTCCGTACACAATAACAAAAACTCACCGCCATTCCCACCCGCATACGTCCCTGGTCTACCCGTCACCTAAGCATACACAACATCCATCAGTCGCACCAAACACCGCGAACAATCACACTCACTGACAACACACAAGCTCTGTCGACGTTGTGTACATATTAGCAGCGAACTAGTTTTAATGACCACACGAGAATGAGTGATTGGATGCAATTCTCATTTGCGTCACTACAGCAATGGTACTTAGTGTTTAGGTTGACTAGACTCAAGTCGTCGCTTCCGAGCGAACAACCAGAGAAGATCATAGCATTTTGCCTGGGGCTCTAGTTCTGCAAAGGACAGGAGCAAATTTTGGGATCCGTTCTTTAGTAAAGACGGTGTAAATACATTGCTACACAGGGGCTTCAGCCGAGACAAGTACCCCAGAAGGTTTTTGTCAAGCCGAGACAAGTGCCCCCAGAAGAGTGTTGTCAAATAATAAATGTCAATATAAATAAATTGTAATAAATAATCAATATTCTCCGAGCTTGAGGTCAGATTTGCTTTTATTGTATTTATTTTCCTCGATATTTCGCTACTCCATTGTGTAGCATAATCAGGAGATATAAACAAATCTGACCTCAAGCTCGGAGAATATTGATTATTTATTGACAAAGAAAAGGTCGAACAACAGAATACGAATAATAAATTTTAATTTTTAAAATAATAAAGGGTAACGTAAAATTCAAACAAGATTGAATTGAAACCACATATCGTCCTCATTCATATCATGTAATTTAGGAGCAACAGATCTAGATTGTCATGTCGCACACCAAACAGTAACACGCTGGCGATGCATTTATTGCTCAACTGTCACTCATGTATTTTATGAACCCTAAGAGCGACAATTTTGATAATTAACGATGACATCACGATGAAAATGAGCCCGATGGCTGAAGATGATTTGGTTCGAAAATCGCGTTTCATTAAGAGTTCCAGTTTTAATAACCCTGAATTGCCAGCTGTCACGCTGTTTTTGGGTTTCTTAAACAACAACACTCTATCGCACATATGACAATAAATTATAATCTTGCGTGAATTCTCGGACACCCTTATAAAACAAAATAAAAACTTACATGAGGTGCCAGGGGACACCCGTTTGGAACGAAGTTCCTTTCGCTATATATTATGTACTAGTTAGTTCCATCCAACACGCCTGAGGCACCCGTTGAAAAATACGATAATTTAAATGGATCTTTAAGAAAAGATACCTTTTGTAAAATGATGAACTTTTTAATAAATGTTTGTTTTTATAGAATATATTTCTTTTTAAAAAAAAAATTATATTTTTGGGTCCTTTTTGAAAGAATTTTTATTATATTTTCCCGAAAAGGTGATTTTCTAATGAGAGGTACTTCTTTCATTAAAAGCTAATGTTTTTTTTTAAAGTACTATTTTTAGGAAGTACTTTCCGTAAGAAAAAGACATAAGAGTATGATTTTTTTTTACAAAAACGTACTTTTTGTAAGAACAGGTACTTTTTAAAGAAGTGGTAATCCTTTTAGGAAAAGGTTATTTTTTTTAAGAAAATCTACTTATTTTCAGAAAGGCATATATTATTTTATTTTTAAGAAATGCTATTTTAAGAAAGGCAATTTTCTAACAAAAGGTATTTTATTAAAAGCTAATATTTTTTTTAAAAAAAAGGTACTGTATTTACTGTATACTTTCTGTGAGAAAAATCCATAAGAGTATTTTTTTTACAAAAAAATATTTTTTTAAGAACAGGTACTGTTTAAAGGAGTGGTACTCTTTTTAGGAAAAGGTTATTTTTTTAAGAAAATTTAGTTATTTTCAGAAAGGCTAGTTACGAATATCTCAAGAAAACAAAAGAAGAGGTATTACTCTATTTTTAAGAAACGGTACTTTCATGAAAAGGAAGTTTGTAAGAAAAGGTATATTTTTAAGAGAAAGTGATTTTTTGAAACGTGGCCGTCGGTGGTGCAATGGTTAGTGTGCGCGCCTAATGCACTTGAGATCCTGGATTCGATCCCTGCTCTGACCACGTTAAAAAAATTTTTTCTTTCGGCGGCGGTCACCTCGCATAGTGACAGCAACACTATTGAGTATTTAGCCATCAAAAAGCTTCTCCAAATACCGTTCGGAATCGGTGTAAAACTGTAGGTACGAATCAGTGAGTTAAAACTGGAAAGCGCACAGCTCAGTGAGTGTGAGAAGCTCATCCCTGTCCCTTGAGGGAATGTAATGGGAAACTATTTATTTATTATTTTTTTTTTTGAAAAAAATGCTTTTTTTAATAAATGCGATTTTTTTTAGAATCGGTCCTTTTTTTGAAGATAGGTACATTTTCAAGAGTAGTTACTTATGTCAAGAAAAGTTATATTGTTGCACAAAAAAGAAACTCTTTAAAGAAAAGGTAGTTTTTTAAGAAAAGGCAATTTGTTGTAAGAAAATGTACTTTTTAAAGAAAAAGTACTTATTTATAAAAAAAATTACCGTATTTAAGAAAAGGTACTTTTTTTTATGAAAATTTACTTGTTTTAAGCAAAGGTTCTTCTTTATTATAAGGTATTTTTTTAGAAAAGGTACTTATTTAGTAATAGTTATTTTTTTTGAAAAAATTTCCTTTTTTTAAACTTTTTTCACTTTGGCTTTTCAAAATTTACTTTTTATTGGGTTCGAAACTAAAATCTAGACTAAATATTGGTTACAGGCTCCACCTAGAAAACTTCGAATTAATCAAGAAATTTTCCATCATATGTTAGTCTAGACACAAACCAAAGCAAAAGTACCCAATATAGTTGATAATACTGGCTTGTAGCATAATAGTAGCATTAACAGTGTTCATTTAGACCCCATCCCGCAACGTGTGATAAGGAACTTGTTCCAATAAATTAAATTGCAAAATATCAAACAATAATCGTTTAAATGTCAAATATTTACTTGTTGTTGTTATTTAATCTAATTTTTCCGTCCAAACTGTTATTGCAGCATCGGAACATATTTTCATATTTTTACATATTTTGTTGCAACAATGAAAAATTCGTTGCATGTACGAAACTATTTATTGCGGCTATGCAAACATTCTAAATATCTAACACATTCTATAAGATCTAAACTAAAAATACTTATCTGTTCAAAGAAAATATTACTTGGCAACACTGTTTATAATTCTGCTGCTGTCGCTATGTTATTTGCTGCGCTTTGCTTTAGCGCTTTATTTCTTGTTTAATGTTTATGTGCGACTGCAGCACAAATGCCGGCTAAACAAGTGTGAGTAACACAGCGTGGCGCGCTTGTTGTGATCATCGTATTTGCTCTTCATTTTAACTCTTTCTCAAAGAGGTTTAGTGGTAAACAAACAAATAACCTTTGGTTTTTTACACTCTCTTGATGTGTTGATCTGTTTGCGTCGTACAACGCGGATGGCGTTTATTCATTGGTTCGTTTGTAAACAAACGAAGGAGTGTGTACGATGTCTTCGTTTAATTGCAATTTATTTCGTAATTAATTTTTGTCTATTTTAAGCGACGTCATCGTGGGACCCAGAACGTCATTGCACTTGACCAACGGCAATTTTCATAGCAGTTGAGTGTAATTATAATAAAAAAGGCAGTGGCGTCGCTGGCGGAAAGGAGCAGTACTATAGGGACATTGGGTTTTATAAATTTTTGAGTATTTTAGGTAACTTTGGCTGTTCACTTGCTCGATACGTGTTCGCATTTTTAGCTGATCACTGACAGACCTTTAGTTTAATTTTATAAATAAATTTTTTCGAATCTGAAACAGATTTAAAAGTATTTTGAATCGATTTTTACATTTTAACTGCTATGAATCGAACCTGAAACCTTGGGATAACTTAACAGAATGTGTTGACAGTCGAGCTAAGAAAGAACAATAATGAACAGAAAACAGATTCGTTTCATTGGGGGGAAAAAAGCTGTTTATATTATTGTTTTATTAATTTCATTGTTGTAATAAAGTTTTTATTTTTGTTGCCTTTAAATGAGAAAGTTCAGTCACATAATGAATTTGTTATTATAAGTAATATAAGACATACATATCAAACTGATATAAATTCAGTGGTGTAGAGTGGCAGTATAGGGTAATTGCCTCGTAGACTCTGACTTCATGTTCAGTATTTTCTTTAAAATCGAAAGTTTTCGACAGAAATTATTATTTTTAACTCGCTTTTACTAATTTTCCGTCTACCTTTCTACTTGATATAACATGAAAAACTTTGCTTTAGGTCAGAGATTCACAAGGTTTTTTGTTAAATTTAAAACTTTCTCTCTGTTTAACTTGAAACAGCTTTGCTGATATAACCCTTTTTGTAGAAGGCAAATAAAATTTGTTGAAGGTAGAGCTATTTATACCCTCCACCACCACTGTGGTGTATAAGTTAGTTCTCGGATCCTAATATTTAGAGAGAGAGAGGCTCATCAAAATGTGTACCGATCGGTTTAGAATCACTTTCGGAATTGGGTAGGCTATGTCCGTATATCTTTCTGTCTGCTTTTCATGCACCCGGAGAACTAATTGACGGAAAAGAGGTAGTAGCAACCTTAAATTCGGCTGCTACCACCGAAATGCGATTGCCACAATCGTATTGAGGTTGTCATGACCGAAATTAGTCGTCACAACTGAAATTCGGTTGAAGAAATCTCGTTTCATAATCGGTTCGGTTGTGACAACTTAATCTGGATCTTAATCTTAATCAGTCGATTTGTCAACCAAATTTTCTAAAATGTCGGTTGGAACAACCGAATTTGGACTTAATTCGGGTGCAGCAAACGAAATTGGTACCAAATTCGGTTGGAGTAACCGAATGTGGCATCAATTCAGGAGCAACAACCCAAAATGGCATCAATTCGGTTACCACTACCAAATTTGGTACCCATTCGGTTGTAACTACCGAGTTTGGTATCAATTCGGTCGTAATTACCGAATTAACTCTTACGTCGGTTTCAACGCCGGCATTTGGCGCCAATTCGGTTGGTGTAACTGAATTTCTCAAAAATTCTGTAGGTACAACCGAATTTCATTTTCAATTCGGTTACCACAACATAATTCTATGTATTTAAAACTTGACGTACGAAATTTTAAAAACAAATATATTAAAAAAAAGTTTAAGAATAATAGAACAAATACGTGCACGTCAAGATTTTGGTTATTAAGAAAGGTAAGCAAAAATGTAGTAATTATGGTTTTTGTATTAAATCGTCTTAATTTTCAGAGAATGCCCAAGCAGATATCAAGAGTTTTGAAGCTTTTCAAGGTCGGTCGTTTGAGATTTGCTGTAATCACCTGTGTACGAAACGGTTTAGGACCTAACTCAAGAGATACTATTTGCCAGAATGTGTTACTGTAAAGATTACCCTATATAAATGACTTCATTTTCTCGCTGTCTAAAGTTTTTTATAATAATACTGGAAAATAAATCATTAGTTCATAATAAAGAAAATTTCAAAATTCATTTGTGACACTATCCAAATTCGGTTGTGACAACCTCTAATGAGGTTTGGTAATGTGTTTGTAGCTTGTCGCAAAAATAGTATACTTGTGTCCAAACACATTGTGTTTGCTATACTATATAACATATTTGGGATACAATGATTGAACAAATGGTTTCCCATGACATCCCTGGAAGATATTAGGGAGGGACAAATGATTTATAGGTTACTTACTTACTTATCCGGTCTCGGACAACCCTGGGGGGTCAGGGACCTTACAAAACGAAGATAACATATTTCGCCAACCAGTTCGATCATTTGCCCTATTTCCCCAGTTGGCAATACCAAGTGTACGCAGAGAATCGTCAACCTGATCCCTTCAGCGGAGTCTTGGTCTTCCTATTCTCCGTCTTCCTTTCAGTTCGGTTTCGAAAACCCTTCGTGCTGGTTCGTCTTCATCCGTTCTACTGACATGGCCTAGCCAGCGCAATCGCGTTATCTTTATCAGCTTAACTATGTCAATGTCTGGATAAAGCTCATACAGCTCATGATTCATGTGTCGCCGATACTCGCCGTTGTGCTCTATAGGGCCATAAGTTCCCCGGAGTATTTTTCTCTCGAAGACTCCTACAGATGCTTCGTCTGCGTGCGATAGGACCCAGGATTCTGCGCCATAAAGCACAGCTGGACTTTTGTCACTCGAGAGAGGGCTTTATCCCTAAAGTGCTTGCTTAACCCAAAATAACATCTATTCGCAAGCACAATTCTCCGCTTGATCTCAAGGCTGACGTTGTTGTCTTTGTTTACGGTAGATCCGAGGTATATAAATTCGTCAACTACCTCGAAGTTATATCGGTTATCAACGTTCACGCTTTGGTCTAATCGCGTGGGGGCTCTGTTCGCTGAAACCATTAATTTTGTCCAATCCTCATTTACCGTCAGCATACGCGAGCAGCATGTGACCTTTGCTGCTGATGGTTTTATTCATATTGACTGCAGCTTTTCTCATAATGAGCTCCATTAAGATGTTAAAGAGATCGCACGATAGGGTGTCGCCTTGCCTGAGGCCTCTCTTAGTTTCAAAAGGTTCGGTAAGATTCTTACCAACTTTCACTGCGGATTTGGTGTTCGTCAAGTTTATCCTGCAAACGCGCATGAGTTTTGCAGGAATACCAAGCTCAGACATGGCTTCATAGAGTTTGTATACATTTTAGGTTATAATATACATTTTTGTTACCCAAATATGGCGTTGTTTGTTAAAAACTGTTGAAAATAAAGACATGACAGACAAAAAAGAAACAAAAACGAGCAGATCTTCAATTCATGAAAATAATGCTATTCATGAAAACATGAAACAAAGTAGTCACCCAATGATCTTTTGCGGTATTTTTTTTAATGAAAAACTTTGGTTCTGCTTGTGAAATTTGTGTATTTGATCCATTAGAATTTATTCCATCAAGTTGAGAAAATGGTATCGACTAAGTTGCCGCCGCCAGAGGATTCGTTTTATGGCAGTTTCCATCACTCTTACCAGAACTTCGGGCGACAGGTTCTCACATTCTTGGCGAATATTCTCCTTAAGGGTTTCGAGGGTCTGAGGCTTGTTGACGTAAATCCCCATAAAAAGAAGTCTGGAACCGGTTAAATCGGGTGATCTAACCGGCCAGTGCAAACCACTAAACGAGAGATTAAGCGACCGGGAAATGCTTCCTTCGGAGTATCTGTTGAGGCTCGAGCAGTGTGCGCCACTGCATTGTCCTGTTGGAACCACGTGGTCTCCAGTCGCAATTCATCCACTTGAGGAAGAAAAAATTCGGTAATCAGGACGTCCACAGACGTATTTTGGCCCGCGGCGTTCTCAAAAAAAATTGCCCGATGACTCTCCCAGCGTAACCGGCACACCACGCAGTAACTTTGAGCGGGTTCTTTGTGGGTGATACACGGATTTTCGTTGTCCCAGAAACGATTATTTTGATTATTCACGTGACCGCTAATATGGAAATGAGCGTCATCGCTCATGATAATTTCGATGAAAAATCTCCACCTCTTCATTGAGATTCAGCATGGCTTGAGCGTGAGTTACACGCGTTTGGAAGTCAACAGCTAACAGGTGATGTACTGTCTGCACTTTGTAAGGGAACATCTTCAAATCTTTCTTTCTTTCTTTCCGGCTAATGCCCAATTGCTTGGCACGTTGTCTGGTCGATGTTCCGGGCTCCTCTTCGACACTTTGGGCAACAACAGCGATATTCTCAGCAGAACGGCTGATCTGGAATCGGTGTAAAACTGTAGGTCCCAATCAGCGGGAATACAACTAGACAGCGCACAGTTAACTGGTTGTCAGAAACTCTCCCCAATTGTTATGAGAAACTAATATTTTTTCTACATGGAGAAACACAAAGTCAGAACACCTAATGATGTAATTTGTCTAAATCCGACAATTTAAAGGGCATCTTGGAGCTCATAACTCAGGTCAGATATTCAATTTCAAGACACCAAAGAGGTCCCAAACGACACAGTAGTGGAAAAGAACGTAGGTGAAACATGTTCATATACACAAATTTTTGGCACCCTAGGGTAATCAAAACCCCTAGCCCATGCTGAAAATCTGGGTTTCGGTTGGTTTGAAAAATTTCATATTTGAAAATCCAATTCCACTGGTTTTCTTTAAATCGACATTTTTATTAACCGAATACAATAAAACACATTAAAAATCTAAATAAAAAGTGGGTATACATAATCGTATGTATCTTTGAGCTTTGTGAGAAAAAATTTTCAAATTCTCAAATACGATTTAAAAAAGCTAATACAGAGGTCTAGTATCGCCGTTAGAGTTGGAGTTGATTTTTTCAGACCGACTCCTACTCTTACGAAAAATTTAACAATTTGGAAAATGGAAGCAGATGAGGGAATACAGTGCTACCTCGATGATGCCAATTGGTGGCCATTGTTAATGACAATAGACTTTGGCTAGCGCGAACTCCAGATTCTGGTCAATAGTATTCTTTGCCGGAGGATCTTAGTAGGACATGGCATCCCATACCATAACTCATCCTTTTCTGTTGTGTCTTCATTGCAAAAATATGTTGTTCTTATATCCATCCATCCATCTGGTTCATCGATATTCAATTTTTGCACGTCGGAAAATACCACTTATCTGACAATGTCATTGCATCCTTTGCAAATTGGAGGAGCTGGAGTTCTGTTTCCAGTAAGTGGCGTCTTTTTTTACAATTTTCAACGACGTATTGTACAAACACTCGGGTTAACTCCACTTTCGTTGCTAATTTTTTCGGCTGTCATGGAAGAATTTGGAGGCAAGTCTGAAAATTTTGCCGAGATTGCACGCCCATTCTGGTACGTCCTACATAAAAGCTTGGTGGTGGTCCGGGTTGTCAATCCGATAACTTACGTGAAACACTTCCAGCCTGAATGAAATTGGTACCTCCCACACAAAAATGGTTGATCTACACGACAACTCTCGTAAATCACAACCGATCTTAATGAAATTCGGTACTGGGCTATATTTTGCTAGAAGCTACTGTGTAATTAATAATTAAACACTGTGCCATGCCCAGTTTCGTATCTCCCATACGGGTGGCCACCTCGATGTCTCCTGTAAACCACAACCGATCTAAACAAAAATTTGGTATTGATCAATATTTTGGCAAATGCTACTATTTAATAAGAAATTACCAACTTCGTAATGTCCAATTTTGTAGATAAAATAATGGTTTCCCAGTACATTCCCTGAAGAGTTTAGAGATAGCTTCTCACAACCAGTCAGCTCTGCCCTTTCTAGTTTAACACTCATTGATTGGTGCCAACAGTTGTACATCGATTCCGAACGGTATTTTGAGAAGCTTATTCATGGCTAAATACGCGATAGTGTCGACGTCACTAAGCGAAAGCAGGGATCGAACCCACATTCTCATGCACAAGAGCCGCGCACACAACCATTGCGCCACCGACGGTCACATTTTTGTACCTCCATTCGTTCAACGTAATGCCTTGTTCATGTTGCCACGAAATTGACAATTTCGGATTGAAATTGTCGAAAGAAATTGAAATCGTTCACACTGGCATTTTAGCAATTTCGTCGCAAAATGACAACTGTTTGTCTAAAAACATTACCATTACCAAACTTTTCGTGACTGGACATAATAACCAAAATTTAGTTAGAAAATGAATGAAAACAATTATATAAATGAATGGTGCATGAACTTTAACATGAAGCCCTGATTTTGCATGGTTAATAGTTTCTTCTCACTAGTCTATATCGATGAAAACTTTAAAATTTAAATTTGATTAATGAGGCGGCATACAATTGTTTATTGTTTAGAAACCACGTGTTCAGTAAACAAAGCCGATCCAGAATTATCAACGGCGTTAGAGCAACAACAAAAAATGTATCGACTGCGGCAACTGAGTTTTCATTAAATGCGATTTGTGGCCGTCGGTGGTGCAATAGTTAGTGTGCGCGGCTCTTGTACATGAGATCCTGGGTTCGAACCCTGCTCTGACCACCTTCAAAAAAAAAAAAATTTCTTTCGGCGGCGGTCACCTCGCATAGTGACGGCGACACTATCGAGTATATAGCCATGAAAAAGCTTCTCAAACTACCGTTCGGAATCGGTGTAAAACTGTAGGTCCCAATCAGTGAGTGAAAACTGGAAAGCGCACAGCTCAGTGATTGTGAGAAGTTCTCCCCGGTCCCTTCATGGAATGTAATGGGTAACCATGTATGTATGTATGATTTGTCCGCAGATGTTACTTTTAGTTTCATCTCGTTGGTTGTGTAAAAAATTTAGATCTTATTTTTAGTAATTCGGGCCTTAGAATGCGGCTTAACTGATAATATCGGCTAACATTTCAAGTCGAAGCATGCCTTAATGACGGCGGCGTGTACTTCAAAAAATTATCTACGACGGCGGCATACCAGAACATTTTCTGTCGGCTTCGTGTTCTTGCATATGTGCAAAAGAGAGTACTAAGTTAATTGTGCTGAGCGTTGTATACGACAATTTCAAGTCAATTTCAACGAAATTGTCGTAAATATCTCAATTTCGTAGTTGCTAAAATATATGCGAAATTGTGCAATTTCAACTCAATTTCGGACGTGAATAAGGCATAAGGGTGAATAAAACCGTTTTTTAATGGATGACTTAGGGTGAGGGTATGTTTAAATCGATTCACCCAATTGAAATTGTGTACTGGTTTCCCGTACACTTTGCTATTGCAACTGCGGGATGTCACATTCTTTCCGAGATAATTTGTAAATTTTGGACGCTATTTTAAAACCTATAACAGAATGCTGAAAAACAGCCCAAGCAATATATTGCAGGAAACACGTATATGTTTGAAAGTATTGTTTTCATGAATTGAAGGTCTGCTGCTCTTTTGTTTCCTTGTTGTTTGTCACGATTTTGTCCTCAGTCGTTTTCAACAAACCCTACTTATAGTATATAATATTAATCATTGTGTCTCAAACATTTAATATTGAGTAGCAAAAACAATGTGTTTGGGCACAAATGTACTATAGTTGCAACAAAGGCGGTTTTCGACCACAATACGCATAAGATCGTTTTCATCGTTGGTTCTGTAGCATGTAGCGCCGTCATGTTTGAACCATACGACGTCCATGGCATCCTCTTCAACTTTGGGAACAAGAAATCGCTAGACATGGCGCGGTAAACCTCGCCATTGACGGTAACGGCTACTGCCTGCTTATTTTCGAAGAAAAAAAGCCTACGATGCCGCCTGCCAAAAGTCATCATCATGCCATCGGCTTCTTCTTGACGACATGTAGATTTTTCGAGCCCCAAATGCGACAATTTTGTTTGCAAACTTAACCCCCGAGGTGAAAGTGAGCTTCGTCGGAGAGACGATTTCTTGGTAACAATGCTCATCTTCAGTTAATCGGCCATCAGTCCATTCTGGGAAGCGAGTGGTTACGAGGATGTTCACGACGACTCAATTCCTGAACTAATTTGACTTTGATGCAAAACTTTGCTCAAAGAAGTGCGAGAAATCTTCTATTGCTGCGAACGTTGGGTAGTTGATGTTGAGGGCTGTTTGAGTACAGTTTCAGCTACAGCTACAGCGACAACGACGAACTCGTTTCACAAATTGTTCCACAAACTGCGGGGATGGCCCTCTATTTCCATCGAATTTATTTCGTAGATTTCTGACAGTTTGAGTTGAAGACTGAGAACTTTGGAAGATAGTTTTTAATATTTACCAATTCTCTTCAATCGTAATGTCATAAATTTCTAACCCTTAACTAAAAATGTGCCAATTCATAAACGTTAAAATTGCCATCTTCTTCGAAATAGCCGGGAGTTCAAATTCCAAATTTCATATGGCCCACACTTCAAATGTAAATGTAATGAAATAAAATTTTACAGTATATCAGTATCAGGCCTGCAACCCATTCGTTAAACTTACACTTTGAAAAATAACGGCCCCAGCACATATTGCAGGAACCATGTACATGTTTGCAAGCATTGTTTTTGTGAATTGAAGATCTGTTACTTTTTGTTTCTTTATTGTCTGTCACGTTTTTGTTTTCAGCTCTTTTGAACAAACAAAGCCGCATTTGCGTCACAAAAATATATAATTATTATAAACTCCCAAACATGTTATATTGAATAGCCAACACAATGTGTTTGGACACAAGTATACTATATTTGCGACAAACTAGAAACACGTTACATTTGCATCCGAACAAGAAAAAAAAATTTGAAAAGTGTGGAGCTTAAAGAAACAGTTTGCGGCACAGTTTTTGTTCCAAATAAATTGTTTAGCCAAATGAGGATCCTTGCTCAAAATCTCCCAGAAACCGATATTTCGCCTTGTGTCTCAACAGAAACAATCGTACGATCGTCGTCTCACTCGGCCCATTCAATGAACAAATAACTCTATGATCAACTCCACCTCTGTGATACAGACTACTGAAGTTAGTGTTTTAATCATGATATACATCTTAATATATACTACATATATCATTTCCGGATCGATTCAATACTTAATGTCCGTCTTCTTTCCATGTAAACCTTGTAATTCTTGGTCGCTAAATTTTGTTATTTGAGTTGAATTTTATGCAGGTTGACATGGTAAGTGACAATGTATATGCGCTAATAGAGATGTTAGAGATGGTCTGTTTCCAGGTTATGCTCCTATTTGTATTTAGCGGTTTTTTATTGTATCGATTTTTTTCAACAAATTTTCCACAAATTTTCCGAGCAGCTGCCGAGCCAAAAACTGAGTCGGAAGCTAAAATTGAAACAGGTGGATGTCGGCTCGTGAGCCAGTTCCTAAATTTGCGAGACGGGAGCCAAAATTAAATCTGGGGACTCTCGAATCGCAAATTTACACGCTGAAAAAAACGGCTCCCGCAACATATTGCAGGAACCACCTATATACCTACAAATCATTAGCTTGCAAGCATTTTTTTCATGATTTGATGATCTCCTGCTTCTTTGTTGTCAGTCACGTATTGTCTGGTTTTCAACAACCAAACCCACATTAGGGTCACAAAACATATATTATAACGTATTAATAATTGTGTCTCCAACATGTAATATTGACTAGCAAACACAATGCGTTTGGACACAAGTATGCAATATTTGCGACAACCGTGATATTTGCATCCAAACAACAAAAAATACCGATTTTCCAGCGTGCACAATATGCACATTATACTCACGCCACATATCTATCAATCAGTCCGTATTCCTTCAAAACTGAAACAGGCATTCATAACTTGGACCTGGCTAGAGATATATGATTCACGGATCTCTTGGTATCCGATATAGGCCAGACCCCTCATTCACCTCTCCTGCATCATCCTTGCATCATTATAGGTTACAATGATCAGGTAGTCTATGAGAAAGAGCACATTCATTAATGATCCAGCCGTATGGAAAGACACATATTCCTCTATCACAGGATGGTAGTATGGTATTGCCGAATGAATAGTGGTTCCGATTCGATATATGTAGAAATCTTGAGGGGACTTTCCAGCACTGTGCCATCATGGCCTACATTCTAAGAGTTTCCCATTCTGAGATTTGCCTTTACCAGACGACAGACGCAGAGGCACCGGCAATATCTTATTCAGAGATGTTCGGCAATTGTGGGCAGTTTGTTTGTGTGACCTTCAGAGTAAATGTTGATTCCGCAGGCAGTGATGACGTTTTGTCCCAGCCAGAGGGAAACTTCTCCGATTTACAAGACATCTGCTAAAACATACTACAATGATGTAGGGAGGGGCCTTAGTGTTATAGCATCTCTTTCTAATAGACTTCAAAATTAACTTTTGCATCTAGTTTGGAGTCATCAGTGTAGAAGCCTATATAACATATGTTACCTGGAATACGTCCCATCCACTCTTGTATATCTTGGATTTTAAGTGGAGAAGTTTCTCCCAAAGGTAGAGCGACACTCTATCGTCTGATATATTCAAAATTTTAATAGAGAACAGTGTGAGAAAAGCTGCAGTCAAAACGAATAAAACTACTAGCTGCAAGAGGCACATGCTGCTAGCATATGCTGATGATTTCGACATAATTAGGCGAAAGCGGCCAGTAGTTACTGCAGTGTTTTCGAGAATAGAGAAGCAATTTGTAGGAATGGGTGTGACAGTTTGTGAGGACAAGACAAAATTAATATTTTCGACAGCAGAACATCCACCCGTTTGGAGGAAAGGAGACCATTGATAACCGTTACAGTTTCGAGCTAGTTGACGCATTTCTTTGCCTGAAATATGTCGTAATCAACGGCAATAGCGTTAGCCTAGACGCTGAAAGAAACAGTCCATGTACCGGTATGCAGGAACCATATATATGTTTGGAACATCCATATACTTCCCAGCAAGCATTGTTTTCACGAATTGAAGATCTCAAGCTTTTTTGTTCCTTTGTTGTCTGTCACGTTTTTGTTTTCAGCAATTTTCAACAAACAAAGCCGAAATGGGGTCACACGAACATATATTATAACATAGTAATCATTTTAACATGGAATATTGAATAGCAAACACAATGTGTTTGGGCACAAATATACTATATTTGCGACAATCTACAAACACGTTATATTTGCATTCAAACAGTTGTAGCGGTTGTACGAATAAATGTTTTCCACTTAATTTTAGTTTTTTCTTAAAGCTGAGACAGATAATTTTCTTTTAAGTGTCATTATCACAAGTCTAGTTATAGTTACGTAACAGTTATACCGCCTTATTCATAAAAAGTTGTGAGGGACTTGAGAGACGTTTTTTGTATGATAAAGTGTCTCTCAAACCTCTCATTATAACTTTTTATGAATAAGGCCGTATCGGCGTTTGTAAACTCCATTTAAACTGACATCTACAACTTTTAGTTAGCTTGATCTAAACACCCTGAAAAGAGGCCCTGTACCATTTTGCAGGAACCATGTATATGTTTTAAACATAGTTTTCATGAATTGAAGATCTGCTGGTGTTTTTTTCTTCGTTGTCTGTCACGTTTTTGTTTCCAGCAGTTTTCAACAAACAAAGCCATATGGGGCACAAAAACAGCTATTATAACATATTACTCATTGTGTCTCCAACATGTAATATTGAGTAGTAAACACATTGTGTTTGGACACAAGTATACTATAGTTGCAACAAAGTACAAACACATTATATTTGCATCCAAACAACAACAAAAATACATGATAGCCTATGATGTATGATAGCCTACGATGGTGATAATGGGGCCAAGTTTAATAATATCAATAAAACTTATTTTAGTTCAATTTATTTTGTTGAACTAATGAATTAACACATATATCATAAATAGTATGAAGATTTATAATTACAAGTAAATATTTACATTGAAACCTTCTTCATGTTAATGTGTATTTCCGCAAATCTAATATCCACAAATAGAAGATAACTTGTTCGAGCGTGTTGTTCACAAAATACACATTTGTTGTTGCTAAAACCACAAAATCTATTTACAACTAATTAATCTATCAGCTTAGCAATGCAACACACATAGATAAACGCTTATTAATGAAAACATTAAATATGCATGACAACAACAAAATGTATAGAGTGTGACACGGGCTATATTAAGGTGTTAGTGTATAAAGTGGATTGTTCTGGAACAGCAATGCTGAAAAGATGCTCTCTATATATCCTCAGCATACACTGTATCAGGATGTCGCTACTCATATTTACCGGAATGCCAATTTGTTTGACGTGCAACTGCTTACTAGATTTTTTTGTTTCTCTTACTGGTCCACATTCTATACCTCAATGTAACTTGCGTTGCAAAGGGGTTAAGCGGCGTTCTTTTTCTATATTCAATATTCTAAACTGTATTTAAGACAATTGAAAAGAAAAGCTAGAATTCATATAAACAGTGTTCATGTTCATATTATTTTCCACTGCTCAATTCCGAAACGTTTGCATCAATGAAATTCTTTTAAAAGTTCCATTCAAGTATTTTTTTCTGAAACCCCTTTTCTTAATGTCTCTCTCTTTTATATTTGCTCCTAAACAGTGTATTTATTTTTTCTTATGACATGTTTTATGGTTGCCAGTGTATGAGGTACACGAATGCTTATCTTTGCAACACTTGCACTTTCTACTTGCAGGAAGACATTAATAGAATTTCCCCCGAGGCTGCATCTAATTAGAAACATTCGTACTCATGCATGTCTGATCATTACAAGTTTGCAATGTTGGCACGTTCTGCAAACCAACAACTGCTTGTTGGTGCAAATACTAGATAATTTTGAGGTTAATCATTATATTCTTAAGAGATTCTTCTTCTCCGTCTCCGGAGTATTCAATGTTTACAAGGGTAGTTGAAACCAAAATGTAAAAAGATAAAATGAATGAATAAACAATTACAACAACAAAAACCAAAATTTAATAGAGATCATAAGCGGCCGAAGTTGGATGTGATTTGAACTAAAACTTTACTAAACTTTACTAAAACTTGAAGATATTATTATGTTCCCTTTATTTTAAGAAATGTTTTTGTCAAGGGATGGTCAGTTTTATAATAGCAACAAAATCAAATTTCCGTAATGATGAATTCCGAGTTCAACTAGCAAAGCCACAAACCACATTAATTTACAGAGCTCTGTTAACAGACAGAACCCTGATTTTTACCATTCGATCGGAGCATCATATTCTTACAATAAATGCTAACCTGGTTAGCTTAACAAACATTTTTGCCAAAATAACATTAGGTTTATATTGCAACTTGATTATATTGATAATGTACATAAGCCTAAAAGTATGCCGTCACATTTGATGTCATCGTGCAAAAGAATCGTGGTTTTTAAAAAGGCTGTGGAAATGTTTTAACTGATGTAAAACAACGAACAGGTGGCGCTGCCGAAATAAATACCAGGAAACCTCGACCTAAGGTTGTGCTAGAGTTAGTGTCCAAATTTCTTGATTTTGCTACTTTTGTTGATTTCAACAAGAAACCAAGAAAATTTGCTGTTTTCCCATACGTTTTGACAGACGACAAATAGGGTATTTTTTTTATTTGTCTAGGAATCAGGAAAAATAAATGCTTGGTTTGCTTTATGCAACGCTGTTTTATCTCACACTACGAACGAATAGTACGTTTGCTTACAACCATATTTTTTAAACATATTTTTTCTCAACATATATTTTATACATTTTTGTTTACTCTTATTCCTGGAATACATTTGTGCTGAATTTGTTTGTGGAAAAGTACCAGACAAAGCAAAATGCCTATTTTTGTCGGCTTGGTGTGCTTTTTGTCGTAGTAACAATACCTCGTCAATGCGCCTTGACTTTCAAGAAAATCAGGAAAAACCCCAATGCGAACAGTTCAGATTTTGTGAGCACATTGATATGAAATCAGGAAAATATTTTGCAGCGCGAATGAGCTATAACCGCCGAGTAAAGGCTCGTTCACAATGATAGCAACAAATTCAACAGGCGTTCACAATGCAAGCAACAAATTTGTTCGAATAAGTTTGAAAAAATAGCTGACTGGCAACATTGTTTACATTAAACAGCAGTATACATATTTGGGGATTGAAAACCATGGAGAATTGCAATACAAACGAAAAAGCAAATAGAAAAATTAAATGTGAGACACGGACCTCAGATTTGTACCACTACCCGGAGCAAAAAGTATTAAGTGTTTTTCTTTTGAAAACTTTTCAAATTTTTCTATAGAAGAGTTTTAAAATTTTTCTATAGAAAAGTTTTCAAATTTTTCTATAGAAATGTTTTAAAATTTTTCTATAGAAATGTTTAGAAACTTATGTTCCATAATATGTCATGGCCTTGGACGGTTTCGATAAACCTGAAAATGTCAGATTTTTTTAAACTTTTTTCTTTTGTTTATTAATAAAATTGGCGCGACCTACACTTACTACAAACAACTACAAATTTCATATTTGCATCATCAGCTGATTTGTTCGAAAGCCAGCGACAGTGTTGTATTCTTGGTAAGAAAAAATTATAATTATATGTGAAATTATTGTTATTGGCAGATTCTACAGATAATATTATTTATTAAAATGTTTGTTTTGATACAAAATGTTTACATTTTCATTCATACTTTCAAGTTTTAAAACAAAATTCGAAGTAGAGCGCCCCTAGCTGTAAGTAAAATAAACTGATTCGAACAAATTCTAATTTCAAGTAGAAGTAGAGCCTACTTCTATGACAAATTTGAATTCCAATTTCACGAAAAACATGAAAGCATATTCTCTATCTTTGAAAGCATATTATCTATCTGTTCTCCAAGTACTAAATTGAACGGCTGACTCGTCGGTACCCCTTGGCTATAACCGAAGTACTGGTGCAAACGCACTTTTTCTATAAACCGTTTGCCGTTTTTTTGAAAAACGTAATTTGCGAACAAACCGTCGGTTAATCGATTAACACCCCTATTCTGTATATGTGGTAACAATCAAATTGTAACCACAAAATTGTTACAAAGCTGTCACCATTGTTTGTATCTGGTATTCTGGCAAAACGGTGACAACGAAAAATTCACCTCGTAAAAAATAATTCACCTTAGGGACAACAAAACAACAACATATGGTTTTCTGCACAAAATTAACGCGGTAAAAAAGGAAAATTAAGTATTTAATGTATTTATGATTTATTGCATTAAAATTAATACATTATTATTAGGGGAATTTGAGCGCACCGCAAAGGCACAGCTGGAATGCTATATTGCCTTCCTCAAGGAACATCCAGAGATGCTAAGCGGAAAGAATACACCTGCGCATCCGCGCCAAATAGAAGAAGAAATTTACTTTAGCGCCAACTCTCTGATCTACATCAAAATTTCACCACCGACGAAAGCTTCTGCGCTAAGTTCAAAAAGTTGGCTTTCCCCTCGAGGTCGGTTCAACTTCTTGAGTTATAGGTCTTTAAAGCTTGAGTATATAATCGTTCGTATCTCCGGTATTTATAATCCGATCTGGTTGAAATGGGAATCATTACAAAGGTTCTTCTAAGCTTTATAAATCAGTGCATAAACATATTTATTTTTATTGACCCATTGGGGAGCTAATTGAAAAAAGTTTTTTAACCTCACTTTTCTGCTAAAAATTATTATTTTTTTCAACAAAATGACCCATTATACTTATTTTTTGGCAGGTCCGATAAATGACAAGATCTTAGGCTCTTTTAAAGGTACATATGCAAATTACTCAAAAATTTCCCTTCAAGGCGTTAAAATTTTGTAATACATTTCGCGATTTTTCAATGTTTTTAACACAAAAGTAAATTCTTTCTTCTCTCTGCTGCATTTCCATATCACAAAGTAACAAAAGTCCTTCCTCCATTTAATTATGCCCTCTTGTCGTTTTGGTACAAAATGTATTAATTTTTCCCGTATACAGTTTTATTTTTTTCGTGCAGAATTTATAAAGTGTTTTGTATCAACTTTCCGGCAAATAAAACAGCTGTTACGCGCTGTTACCTCCTCTTTGGCAGGTAACAGTTTTTGTTACTTTTGTCACCAAAAAAATGTGTCAGAATACCGATTTGTGACAATTGTCACTTAGCTGTCAAATAGTAACCGTGGTGACTTTTGTAACCCTGCCAGAATAGGCCTGTAAATGGTGTTTACTCAATTTGTTTTACTGAAAGTATCCGTAAAACTCTACAAATCTGACAATGAAAGAATAATTTCCTGTTGGATGTGCCATCAACTATGTCACGTTTGATGCAGTGGACTAGTTAAAGACGCAATGACAAATAACACTGTGGAACAAAATTAAACTGTTTCGAAAATTACAAGGTCCTGACAACGGATTCTGGTAGAGGGGGTAACAAAAAATATAAGAGTATCGGCGTTCTGTATATTTTCGACTGAATTTTTTTCAAGGGGGGTGCAATTTTCCCCTTTATCACATTCTTATGATGAATCAGGATAGGAAACCGTGTTATCCTTACCTTTTAGGTATTAATGTAAAAATTTATGAGAAACATACTTTAACCCCGTGAAATACTTTAACCCCGTACAGCCTCAATATATGGGTCTTTATTGTTCTTTTTGTGGAAAATGATAAAAAAAAAACACCCATAAACCGGTGTTGTATCGGGTTAAAATGTACTACAAAATACTCCCCATAAAATTCTACTACAAGTTTCTAAACCCACCAAAGCTCAAAACTCAACTTGAATGTCAAAAATAAAATCGTCAAAATAAGAAAATTGCTAAAATAAAAAAGTGTCCAATCGAAAAAATAATAAATTTTTCCAGTTTCAAAGGATTTTTCATAAAATGGTCCAATTCGGACCATCCCTAACATAAAAAAGTGTATAACTCGGAAACGGTGCGTCCAATCGAAAAATAAACGGGGTTTTCAATAAGAGCGCTACAAAAGTTTTTTCAAATAAAACAAAACCGCTTTTAGATACCAATGAAATTCTTTATTCCTGTGAAAGTACGTTCGATTCCATTATGTATGGAACTCGATTTCTTTTGCATAGCCACCACGGGCACGCTTGCAGATGTCCAGACGCTGAACCCAATTTTCGACGGTTTTCAAGCATAAATCGGCCGATACTGCTGCAATTTCACGTTCGATATTCGTACGAAATTCATCAATCGTCGCTGGCTTGTTGGCATAGACCATAGACTTGACGTAGCCCCACAGGAATAATGGCCAATCGACTGGGCCATTTCGTGAGATAACACGTTCACCAAACTTGGTTTCCAATAAATTGATTGTGGCATTCGCTGTGTGGCTTATAGCGCCGTCCTGTTGGAACCACATGTCCTCCAAGTCCATATTATATCCAATTGGGGCCGAAAATATTCGGTTATCATTGAACGGTAGCGATTCGCATTCACAGTAATGTGCCGTACCTGAGCGTCACGGAAGAAGTACGGCCCAATGACGCCGCCGGCCCATAAACCGCACCAAACCGTAATTTTTTCGGGATGCAATGATGACTCATCGATTACGTGTGGATTGCTGTCTGACCAGTAAAGCATATTTTGCTTATTGACGAAGCCATTCAACCAGAAATGAGCCTCATCGCTGAAGATGATTTTCCGATGAAAATCCGAATCATTTTCAAGTTGTTGCTCAGCCCAATTCACGAACATCAGTTCTTGCGTCAATTTGATCTTGTAAGGATGCAGGACAATATCTTTTCGCAAAATTCGCCACAACGACGTCACAGAGATGCCCAACGCTTGAGAACGAAGTGTGAGAGACACATTTGGGCTTTCTTGAACTGAAGCCTCAGCGGCTGCAATATTCTCGACACTACGGGCACTTCTCTGTCTCACTGGCACGGGAACATTTTGTACTGTTCCTGTGGATTCAAATTTTTCCACTAGACGCTCAATTGGTGATCTGGTAGGACCTAATATGACGACCATAAATTGGACGTAGCGCTCTTAAAGTTGAGGCCACTGACTCCAAATTTCGGTAGTACATTTTAATAATTTCGACTCGTTGTTGGCTCGTATGTCTTTCCATGATGAAATGGCAAACCTTACTGAAGAGAAATGTCAAAAGAGCGGGAAAAAATATGGCGTCGTTTGCTGTCCCTATCGATTTACTTTTGTAGCGTCTCTGTTGAAAAACCCTTTATAATGGAAGTAAGAACATATAATGGCTTTTGGAATTGACTGCATTCTGGGCATTATATAAACCTTGATCAATACTTATTAAATGAATTTATTAATGTTTAAAAGAGCTTGAAATTTTTCAAGCACATGTGTTCATTTTCTATGTGTTCATAGAAATCGAACAGGTACTGTGTAACAAAAAGGTGTTAACACATCGCCCGTGAGTTCGAACACTCATTGACTTTTACTTGAAATATTTTACTTTTTTTACTTACTTCAAAAGTAGGTTTTCAAAAACCCGCTGATGAAGAGCTGTATCTAGATTTGAAATAGCTATCCGGTTTGCCAGGAATCATGAGGATGCATTTGCAAAACATCTTCTTTTTTAAAAAGCTATATATCTATTTATAGAGATATAGATGGTCTTGAGAGCCTTAATAGTGAAATAAAAAGTACCAATAAAAAGGCCGAATAAATATAAAAATAACATGGGGTGTCAGGGGACTCCGGGTAGGAACGAAGTTCCTTTCGGTATATATTATGTACTAGTTAGTTCCAACACGCCTGTTGAAAAATACTATAATTTAAATGGATCTTTAAGAAATGATACCTTTTGTAAAATGACAAACTTTTTTTAAGGATTTTTTTTTATTGAATGTATTTTTTTAAAAAAAGCATATTTGTAGGTCCTTTTTGTAAGAATATGTATTATATTTTGCCGAAAAGACCCGTTCTTTAATGAGAGGTACTTCTTTTATTAATAGCTACTGTTGTTTTAAGAAAAGGTACCATTTTTAAGAAGAAGTACTTTCTGTATGACTTTTTTGCAAAGAGGTACTTTTTTTAAGAACAGGTACTTTTTTAGAAAGTGGTACTGGTTATTGTTTTAAGAAAATTTACTTATTTTCAGAAAGGCTACTTATCTCAAGAAGAGAAATGAAAAGGTTTTATTTTATTTTTAAGAAAGAGTACTTTTAAGAAAAGGAATGTTTGTAAGAAAATGTATTTTTTAAGAGAAGGTATTTTTTTTGAAGAAAAGGATTTTTTTAACAAATGGGAACTCTTTATAATTGGTCCTCTTTTCAAGAACATGTAAAATTTTAAGAGTAGGTACTTATCTCAAGAAAAGTTATTTTGTTTTCCATAAAATGTACTCTTTAACGAAAAGGTAGTGTCTTAAGAAAATGCAATTTGTTGTAAGATAATGTACTTTTTTAACAAAATATAATTATTTAAAAAAAATTACTTTTATTAAGAAAAGGTACTTTTTGTAAGAAAATTTACTTTTTAAGCAAAGATACTTCATTAAGATAAGGTATTTTTTTTAAGAAAGGTACTCTGTTTAAGAATATGTGTAGGTATTTTTTTTTGAGAAATTAACTTTTTTTAAGAAAAGGCACTTATTTAAGGAAATTTTATTTTTTTTAATTTCGTTCACTTTGGCTTTTCTAAATTTACTTTTTATTCGGTTCAAAACTACAATATGTAATAAACAGGCTCCACCCAGAAAATTTCCCATTAAATAACAAATTTATCCCCATATGTTAGTCTAGATACAAACCGAACCATAAGTAAGAGTGTAAGAGTATGTGTGCTGCCAAATGTAATTCCAATCTCCGGGCTGTATGTCATGGATTTGTCAGTCTTGCACTTTGGCTTTTCGAAATTTACTTGTTATTGGGTTGAAAACAACAATATGTAATAAACAGGCTCCACTTAGAAAACTTGCCGTGAAACCAAACCAAATCAAAGGTACCCAATATAGTTGATAATAATGGGTTGTAATAAAGTAGTTAAAAAAAGTTGTTTAACATTTTTTCATTTACCCCCATCCTGCAACGTGCGATAAGGAACTTCGTTCCAAAAACAAAAATCATCCCATTTTAGTTTTAGCGATTAAAAAAAAAAGTGATGCCGTATTAAAGACATCTATTGGTTAAAGTCTCCTATGGAAGTAAAAAATTTCCAATTCTTATGGAAGAATGGTAGGTAAAAGAATGTTTTATTTTTGTGATTGTTATAGCCATTTGTGTTTCCGAGTTATAGCCATTTGTTATTGCAGCGATTTTCTTATTTTGGCGATTTGTTGAAAATATGTTATTCCATAAGAATTGGACCACTTTATTAAAAACCCCAAATATCTAGTTAGTGTTTCGTCTGGGCGCTCCGTTTCCAAGATATAGTCATAAGACAATTCTTCCATAAGAATTGGAGATTTTTACCTGCAAAGTTAGCGATTTTTTTTTTACAAAAAAGTGATGCCGTCTTACATTTTTTTCGATTGGGCGCTCCGTTTCCGAGATAAAGACAGACATAAATAACAGCGTTTTTGAGATTTTTTATTGAAAAAGTTTAGTTTCAGCGATTTAAAAAAATGTGATGCCGTGTTAAAGATATCCCTGCTTTAGCCTTTTGCAGAAGTAAAAAAAATATTATTTTGCTATTGGACGCACCGTTTTCGAGTTTTATCTAGTTTTCTTTTTAGCGATTTTCTTATTTTGCCGATTTCTCGTCACGTCAATACGAATTGGACCCCTTTCTGAAAAACTCTCAGAAACCCCCCAAAACTTATTTATTTTTTCGATTCGACGCTCCGTTACCGAGATATAGACATTTTTTCTAATTCTTTAATGTGTACGATCAAAAACGGGTTACTGGGTTATCCGTTACCCATCGCCGTTGGTAATAGGTAAAAACCGCTTACCCATTCCCCATGTGTATTGGTTAATCGTGTTGGGTAACTCCCCATCGCCTTGAGTAAAAATACCAATTATTTTCCCCATTACCCATTCTCGTGGGTAACTACATATTAGTTTCCATATTACCCTCTGGGTAATGAGTAATCGATGATGGGTATTCCCCATTTTTGATGGAAGCTACTCATTATTTTCCCCATACCCTGTGGGTAATGGATAAACGTTCATTATCCATGATCCACGCCGGTGTGTATGGGTTACACATTGTGGGGTGGAGGGGGTGGTAAATATGAACTCTGGTTTTACTGCTCCTTTTGCGGACCTACTCAAGAGCATGTGCGATTAAAAACATTAT
Source organism: Phaonia tiefii (assembly GCA_963931995.1). Classification (NCBI taxonomy): domain Eukaryota; kingdom Metazoa; phylum Arthropoda; class Insecta; order Diptera; family Muscidae; genus Phaonia; species Phaonia tiefii. The sequence continues at coordinate 107,517,245 of OZ008367.1, read as the reverse complement.
CAAAATATTGAAAGTATTCCTGAGCACCGTCGAAGCCCACAACTATCGACTTACTATCACCATTTTCCGTACGGAAATACACAGCTCGAATCTCGCGAGCTGTATTTAAAGTAGTGTGAGGAGTTTTCTATTCACGCTCGCATGCGATTCCGATGTCTGTGCCCACGACAGCAAGTCAGGTTAAAATTACTGAAAACTGTGTCTGCATGTGCACATTAAGACCTTCCCACAACCATTTGTAAACTTTTGGCAGTTGCCTTCAAGCCATATTTTGTCGAGTTGTTTGTCTAACACATATCAACGTCAATATTTCCATTATATTCTCTCTTTTTGAAGTAAAACTTCTATACGGAGGGGTAAACATTTTTTAATGCAACGGAACCGGAAGTTTGTAATGTAGCGGAAGCTGTTACGAAGTTCCCCAAAAGTATGCAACGTAAATCATGACAAGGGAGGTGAAGAGTAGAGTTTGACGATTAAAACAAAAAAAGAGAGTGTGCTTTAAGACCACACAACTGAAGTAAAACTTCTTTAGCTCCATCTACATGTTTATATATATGTTTGTATATGTCTATATGTATAATGTATACAGACATATAATAATTTTCTACAAATGTTTAAATTTAAATTCCGTTTCCATTGATAAATAAACATATTTGAGTTGAATTTTTATTTATTATTTGTTTTATTATTTTTAATCATTATTTATATTATTTTCATTATCGGATACATGAGTAGTTACTGTGGTTGATTGTAAGACTGAGACAATAGGCTTATGGTATGAAAAATATGATACATATGTTTTCGAATGAAAATTATAGCATGCCGTCCCAATAGAACGCAGAACATCTGCCATTGCCATGAATAATAATAAAACAATTATTGCAAAACGAAATCATTTTCCTTTAGTATCAGGATGTGCCATGACAATTCACAAATCTCAAGGTGGAACCTTCAATGAAGTGGTTTATGAATACCAAAGGACTCATTCTCTGCCACTACTATATGTTGCTCTATCAAGAGTAACCAGCATTGAAGGATTGTACATAGTGCCAAAAGATAATGATAATAGATTTTATCATGGTCGAAAAAATGATACATCGGTCATATCTTTACAAGATGAATTTCGCCGATTATCGTTGAATACATTGTCAACATTAGGAAGAACGATTCTTGATTTCATGCATGACAGGAAAAAGTTGTCCATGGTTACTTTCAATTGCCAAAGTCTCAGAAAACACGTGGCGGACTTGAGCGATCCCGTAATTGGTTCAAGCAATATTTTGTTTCTATCAGAAACTTGGTCAAATGACGATGATAATGTTGACATCCCGAATTTTGATTGTATTGCAAAATTTAAACGTAAAAATGTTAGATCAGCAGGAGTGGCAATTTATCAGAAATCAAATGATACTTCAAACATTGTAACTTCGAACATGGACATTTTATTAAGACATATTACTGAACTCGATATTGGCCAGTCATCAATTGGTGATATATGTGCTGCTCACTGTGATTTGGACGATGGAACAAACATCATAATGGTAGTTGTTTACATTTCGCCCAATAACACAGTCAATAACATTATAAAGTTTATATATAAAAGACTTATGATTTACGGTCGAGTAGGCTCTGAAGAATTAGGAGAAAATTATCATACGTTGCCACTCATTTTAGCAGGAGATTTCAATGTTAATTTCGCATCCGAAGATGGACAACTCTTCATAAACTTTCTTCGAGATAAATTAGAACTTGAAATCAATAATAACCGAAATGAGCCTACCACACGACATGGAACAACAATCGATGCAGTTTTCTCTAGATTTCTTTCTAATTTTCATTCGAAAACATATGTATCATATTTTTCATACCATAAGCCTATTGTCTCAGTCTTACAATCAACCACAGTAACTACTCATGTATCCGATAATGAAAATAATATAAATAATGATTAAAAATAATAAAACAAATAATAAATAAAAATTCAACTCAAATATGTTTATTTATCAATGGAAACGGAATTTAAATTTAAACATTTGTAGAAAATTATTATATGTCTGTATACATTATACATATAGACATATACAAACATATATATAAACATGTAGATGGAGCTAAAGAAGTTTTACTTCAGTTGTGTGGTCTTAAAGCACACTCTCTTTTTTTTTACCTGGTTTAGGTAAAAGAACTTTTAACTTGCGTAAATTGTTTTAAGTCTTCAAGTACCTCAAACTCATGCATATGATGTTTTCATTCACATATTCTTTCATTGTTTTTTTTTTCTCAAGTTTTGATATTCTTTAGTTTTTACTTAATTTATCATAAATTCTCAAGTATTTTATTTGTGTAGTTGAGTAAGTGGCTAACAGGCTCTCGTTAAGTTGCCGTAGCAGTTTTCAACAACTTGTTGTTAACCCACATAGATTAAGCTCGTTTAGTTTCGTTAAAAGTTTTTGTTCTCCTGCCTAATATAATGCTAAAGTTTTTGCGCAATCAAAACACTGCTGAACTTTGTTGAATCACTCATTATCAACATCCCTAAGGTATGCAACAGTTGTAAAACAACGTTAAAGAGAACATGAATCGTGGTGGTTTGTAGTGGGCATTTGACCAAATAGTTTGGCAACTCTGCTGTTAAGAAAGAAAATGCGCACTGGTGATAAAAATGATTTCATCAGTATAAATCGATATTTTTCAACATTGACTGTCTCTTGCGACACATGTGTCTGGTGAAATTGTATGTAACTACATATTACATATGTATTTAGTTTGAGGTTATTTGTTTTAGTATTTTCGGTAATTGAAATCGATTGGAAATCATTGCAATAGGTGTGATTGAATTATATATGTATGTATGTACACATTTTTATTCATTTACTTACCTTAGCCAACATTCAATGAGTTGAGTTTGTGCGCGTTCGTAAATTGAAACAAACTTATGGCATGAACACTTTAAGACTGTTTGGTTTTATTCGAAATCACGCCACTGTCATAATGAATACACATTTTTCTTGGCATTTCTATGACCTTGACAGTGACGTAGGGTTGCCAGAAGGATATCGAAAATTGAATGTTTACGTATTTCTGTTTACAATGTAGGTATGTATGTTTGAATATAAAAAACGAAAGTACATACATGTATCGATTCCCTTAAATATGAGGTTTCTTAGGCAAATATAGTTTTCATAAGCGGCCATGAAGTCATTTGTTTGGAAAATCAATTTGGAAAATGGTTTTTAATAGTGGCGGTTTATGAATTTGGGTTTGGGTAATTTGTTCCGATTTAAGTGAACTTTCACGGAGGGAGTGTCGTCACTTATATGAATTGATATTTAACGGCAATTTTTTTAAAATTTATTTTAATGTTGTTGTATAAAGCTTACAGTTGGCATTTAAAAGTAACCCTGTTTGCAGCTTTCGTGTTCAGATTATATTCTTTGCAGCCTCAAACAAAATTTACAGTTTCCCCCCAAACGGAATGTTTTGATTCTATGCGTCTTATTCAAATTTATCAGAATTCACGCTGAGGAGAATGTTAGAAATTTCTAACCTGACATTGCGGAGAAGACAGGGATGTATTTATTGTTAAAGCCTATACTCAAATTATTCTCTATTCTGAAATCGAAAATACATGTCTCTAAAAGTAGAAGTAGGTAATTCTACACATGACATTATACAGTTTATTCAACCCAGATAGGTACGTAGTCTCCCCCGAAATTGTTTTAAATTTTTGAATCTAGTGGTATTTTTCAAAGTAAATTTCAAGTTGGGACCCCCCACAAACGAAAACCTTGCGTACGGTTTATGGCGCAGAATCCTGGGTCCTATCGCAAGCAGACGAAACATCTGTAGGAGTCTTCGAGAGAAAAATACTCCGAAAAATTTATGGCCCTATAGTGCACAACGGCGAGTATAGGCGACGCATGAATCATAAGCTGTATGAGCTTTATCCTGACATTGACATAGTTAAGCGGATCAAGATAACGCGATTGCGCTGACTAGGCCATGTCAGTAGAATGGATGAAGATGAACCAGCGCGAAGGGTTTTCGAAACCGAACTCGATGGAAGACGAAAAATAGGAAGACCAAGACTCCGCTGGAGGGATCATCAGGGATCAAATAAAGCAAAAGATCGAACTGGTTGGCGAAATATGTTATCTTCGTTTTGTAAGGTCCCTGACCCCCCGGGGTTGACCGAGACCGGATAAGTAAGTATGTAAAGTCAAGGAAAGGCTTCATGAATACTATGAAGACTCTGTACCATACATTTGAATGGTTTAAAAGTGGTTTACAGAATTTCGTTGTGGTCGTACTAGCACAAGTACCGCCGAACGTTCAGCTCTCCCAAAACGGGTCGTCACACCGGAAATCATCGATAAGATCCATGCACTGAACTATCGGAAAGTGAAAGTGGCGGAGGGTTTACACTAGAGTGTCCCATCAAGAAAATTTTTTCTATCAAGCTTTATTTGACAGCTTAAGGGTAAAGTATTTTTGAAATCCGATGCAAAAATGACAAACAGTTGATAATATTATTAGTTTCTTACAATGGCTAAACAGCTTGAAAATGGTATAACTCTGGAACAGTAACTGCAAATTGACAATTTGTTCTTCCCAATTTGTTTGGAATTTATCCGCCTTTTAAACTGCATCATTATAATTTTAAAAGTTATAAAGCTTTATTTACAAAGTTAATCCAAAATTTACGAAAAAAATAAATACATGGTACCTTATTGAGAAAAATTGGTGCCAAAACTGGTGGTTTATGCATATACAATAACAGTTTGGACGTTTTGCTTTAAAAATGTTGACCTACAAAATAAGAAAATCGTGGTTATTGGCCGAGTTTTAAGTAAAACCATCCGGAATACCCGATTTTTGGGAGAAATTCGACTTGTGCGACCTCAAAAAATTCTCAAAAATATAAGCTTTTCAATTAACCTTAAGCAACCATGAAGCTCGAAAAAGAGTTTCTCAATTTATCGAGTACATCACATTTTACATGAATATTTGGACATAAAATAGTCATCCGCGGTATGGGTGCCGCGAGTACTCACGTTTGACAATAACCGCAACAGTGTGGCCACCTCCAAGAAGTGATTAGTAAAAATGTAGTATACTTGTGTCCAAACACATTGTGTTTGCTGTTCAATATTACATGTTTGAGACACAATGATTATTATGTTATAATAATGTGTTTGCGACCCAAATATATCTGTATTTGTGATACAAATACAGCTGTGTTTGTTGCACTGTTTATGGCCTCTCGATAGAAAGAGAACAATAGAGGGACAACGAAAGAGTCAATCTTGTAAGTGTGGATCTGTATTTTTGCAGTATTCTCTCAGTCAGTGATTGGTAAATATTCCTGAATCTGCGTGCAAATTGCAGATGAAGTCAGTGTTTCTTATTTTGGCTGATGTATTACGTTGTAGTTTCATGTATTCAATCGTCAGTGGTTCATCGGACGGAGGATATACAAAGCGCTTGATCAGTGAAAAAAAGAATAAACAAAGGCTCGGATGGTTTGTGTATGTGTTTCGTATATATGCATGTGTGCTAACAAAGTGAGAAATGATTTTGGGGAAAGAATCTGGAAAGGGCAACAATTTGAAGCCCTTTGTCTGTCCGAGCCTTTACAGAGAAAATCGGAAGGGCGGACCATTTGTGAAATATAAAAAAAAAAACACAAAAATAATTAATACACACTTTGGATTGCATGAGCTAGATTTGTATATAAGTACATATATTGTTTATGTACCAACACGTAGTGATAACCAACGCATAGTTGAAACCTTCTGAAAATAAAAAATGTGAGCGACAACAAAGAAAGGAGAAGCATTAGATTCATTAGAAAACAGATTCTCATTTCATGAAAAAAATAACAAATAAGGCTTTCATGCAAGTAAATGCAAAACGGGCCGTTTAATATCATTTGATTTTTTGTATTAATTATTTATAAATGTGGAGATGGAAAGAAGTTGTTTGCAAATGGTTTCTTGTGTATTTTTCGAACTCTTGCATAGTGAAAAATTCTCAATTCAGATGAGTTTTCGTTTGCATTTCTTTTGATGAATATTTCAAAACCAACATTCCAAAAACCGCTGATGAAGATCTGTGGCGAGATCTGAAATAGCTATATGGTTTGCCAGTAATCATGAGGATACATTAGCAAGACATATTCTTTCTCTATTTATAGAGATATAGAATGGTCTTGAGCTTGAACAATAAAATAAAAAAGTATCAAAAAAAGGCCGAATAAATAAGAAATCATCCCTAATTGTGGATTTATATTGATAAAGTTGATTGTAATAAATAATACATATATAGTTGGGAGGAAATACGCACATATTTCCACGAAAGTATATGGAGGTTTGGGGGAAACACGCAAATGCTTCCGTGTAAGTATATGGATGATTGGGATGAAGAACGCATATGTGTCCGCGTAAAAGCATACATGTTTGCCAGTAAACATGATAATGTTTGCATTTAAATACAAGTGAGTTTGGGACTTGCAAACATATGAATGTTTGAAGTGTGTTCCAAACAGTTCCTGCATAATATGTTTGGGCGCATATGTTACAGATGCCGTTTTTTCAGCATGTAGTCGTGATGGCAAAAAATCATAAATTGGGCAACGAACTGCTGCCTCATCAGCCGTATTCTCTGCATTACGTCCCCAGTGACTAATTTCTATTTTCAACGCTGAAGAAATGGCTCGTGGGTAAAAAATTGAGTTCGAATGAAGAGGTCGTCACTGAATCAAACACATTTTTGGGATCCTTGAGAAAACTTAAATCAATAAAAAATTGCAAAAACGATGGATTAAATGTGTCGAGCTTAGAAGGAGACTATGTTGAGAAATTAAAGGTGCTTTTGCCGAAAAAATATCTTTTATTTAAAAAGTCACGGAGTGGTCAATCTGCCTCGTAACTGTGATGTCATTATTTCCGGAACTTACATCGAAGTCTACGAATACAATCGGATTGATAACGTAGGCGTTACTAGTTTTTACATCTATTCTTATAGAAGAAGAACAAGAGTTGGCGTAGGCGACAAAAATTAGAATTCTTTTTAGTTTCCTGGCATCAAGAAGACAGATTGTTGCCATTATGTGTTGAAAAATGTTTTTCTGACAATTACAATTAATTTATTTTAAATTTCTTAAAGAAATATGGACAGGAATTGTAAATTCATATTCCGTAGGGTAAAAAAGAATAGTTGATGCAATTTGTATCCTTCCGACCAGTGGAAAATATTAATTTAAGAATTATTGCAGAGATTGGTGTGTTTGTGTTAGTGACCAAAAATTAAAAAGTAAACAAGGGTGATAAATTGTGGTCTTAGGTACATTTTTGTAGTTGATTATTTCCTTGAATCTAGAACGGTTTGCTACCTATGGACCTGGTGGGTTTGTTTTGATTTTTCATGTTAACAATTTTTATTCTTTATGACAAGAGCTACAACTTACCTTCAGAGAGTAAATCAAAATTCCGAACGAATTGCAAGATATGAGCCTGACAAAATGATCACTTTTTTGCAAAAATGACACCGAGGCCCCAAATCTTTGGGGCCCATAAAAAAAGCCCATGACTTTGGGCAAAACTGGGAGACACCTGTTGTTTCTGTGGTCTTTTGTCACGTAGTGGTGTCCGTATATGGTTATATTTCCATGACTTAAGAAATTACACACAGGGAAATAAAATTTTTTTTTACCTAAACGCTACTTAAGCGCTACCTAATCGGTTTATGTGTTCCAGAAAGTTGTTTATTTAGATCTTAGGTACATTTCTCTAGTTGATTGTTTCCTTGAATTTTGAACAGTTTACTACCTACGGACCTGAACAGGGGGAAAAAGGTAAAACCAATCGAATTTTGTTAAGTTTTAAAGACCTTGAAAATGAAGTTTTTTGATTTTATATCTTCACAATTTTTGTTCCTTATGACAGAAGCTAAAACATTCCCTCAGAGAGTAAATCAAAATTCTAAACGGTTTGCAAGATATGAGCCTGACAAAATGATCAAATTTTTTTTCAAAAATGACACCGAGGCCCCAAATCTTTGGGGGCCCATAAAAAAAAGTGCATGAGCTTGTTCAAAACTGGTGTCTTTTTTGTGTCTTTTATCACGTAGTGGTGTCCGTATATGGTTATATTTTTTGTGTTGCACTGTGTAATTAAAGAAAACTGGGAAATATTTAAATATTTTTTCCAAAGTTCTGGCACTTCAACTCCAACTGTAAGAAATCCCACTGACTAACTTCGATAGAAATAGAGTGCCATCAATGCAGTTTTTTGGATCGTCCAGCGCGTTCAGTGGAAAATATTGCCGTTGCAGCTGAAAGTGTGCTCGAACAGCCATCAACATCAACACGCCACCGTCTGCAGCAATTGAACATTTCTCACACTTCTTTGCGCAGAATTTTGCATAAAGATCTCGGTATGAAGTTTCAGAAAATTCAATTACTCCAAGAACTGAAGCCTCGTGACCATCCGATGCGTTTTCGCTGCGCTACATGGGCTGTAGATCGCTAGGCTGTAGATGAGCAGTTTAACAGAAAAATCATCTTTCCGATGAAGCTCAGTTTCACTTCTGGTTCAACAAACAAAATTGTTGCATTTAGGGCTCGGAAAATCAACACATCATCTAGGAGAAGTCAATACATTCACAACGAGTGACTCTTTGGTGCGTTTCTTGGTATGGCGGCATCATTTATCCATTTTTCTTCGAAAATGAGCAAGGAGCCGTCGTTACCTTCAATGGCGAGCGATACCATGCCATACTCAGCGATTTTTTGTTCCAAAAAGTGGTGGAGAATGATATGGACGACGGATGGTTTCAACAGGATGGCGCTGCGTGCCACACAGCCAACGTTACAATCGATCTTTGCGCATTGTATTCGAAAACCGCATAATCAGCCGAAACTCGGAAGTCCATTAGTCCTCCGCAGCAACGATTTGACACCGTATGACTATAATCTCTGGGGCGCCATGATATGTAAGTGTTACGCAAACAATCCCGAGTCCATTGATGTCTGAAAACACCACATCGACGCTGTCGTTCATCCAAAAAATCGAGAATATACTGAACAACTAATCTAGAATCTAGATTAATCTAGAGTAGTTAATCTAGATAAGCTAGAAAAGAATAGAATAGCCCAAAATCAAGAATATACTGAACAACTAATCTAGAATCTAGATTAATCTAAATAGATAATCTAGAATAATCTAGGATATACTGAAATAAGTCGTGGAAAGTTGGCAACCCTTGTCCTGTGAACGCCAAGTTATTTTTAAGCTCCCACAGTGGAAAAAAAAATTTGTTCAGTGCAAATTGGAGATAGAAGAAGATGAAGATAACATAGATTGCGATAAATGCAACAAAAATCTACATGTCGTATGTACTACATTAGATAAACGTCAGTACGAAGACTTGGTAAAGCATGAGAACGAAGAATTTGTATGCCATCTCTGTGATAGCAACAGCTGTTCTGATAAAGCTGAACTCATCGTAATCAAAACAGAACTGAAAATACTTGATCAGCTGGCTGCATTGAATGAGACAATAAAGTTCATGTCAAAGCAGTATGATGATATTCTTAAAGGCGTAGCAGAAAATAAAAAGAAATTGGAAGCTGTTCGGAAGGAGAATAAAGCGTTAAAGGCAGAAGTACTTAATTTAAAGAACTCAGTAAAATTTATCAACAACCAGAGAGTAAAAAGGTGGCCGTCGGCGGTGCAATGGTTAGTGTGCGCGGCTCTTGTACATGAGATCGTGGGTTCGAACCCTACTCTGACCCCCTTAAAATTTCTTTCGGGGGCGGTCACCTCGCATAGTGACGGCGAGACTATCGAGTATATAGCCATGAAAAAGCTTCTCAAAATACCGTTCGGAATCGGTGTAAAACTGTAGGTCCCAATCAGTGAGTGAAAACTGGAAAGCGCACAGCTCAGTGATTGTGAGAAGTTCTCCCCTGTCCCTTCATGGGATGTAATGGGAAACCATTTATTTATTTTTAGAGAGTAAAATATGATTGTCTGGTAACTGGTTTAAAAACTGGTGGATGCTGTTTCGAAATTGTCTAATGAAACTGGAGTTGTGATGACTGAAGAGAGCATTAGTGATGCATACTTTTTGAAACAAAAAAGCGTCCAAAGACAAAATGATGTCAATTAAACCCAAATTGCATCAAAATGAAGAAACCAAAAAAGTTTACGTTTATGATTATTTGAGCTGGGAAACAATGAGTTTGCTGAATTATGCGAAATCCTTGAAAACAGTGGGATATCGGGCCGTGTATGCAACAGACGCGTGAGTTTTTACCAAAAGGAGTAACCTAAAACCTCATAAAATCTTACTTTTTTGAAGATGGGGCCGACATTGCAGTGAATGTGATCTGCATTCGTTACAGGAACATGATAACGGAGTTCTTGTGGCCTCAACTGCATGGCATGGATTTGGACGATATGTGGTTTCAGAAAGACGGCTCCACCTGGCAAACCGCGCATGAAACAATCGATTTATTGCGGCAAGGACTTCCAGAACACATTATCTCAAAAAATGCTGATGTCAACTGGAAACTAAGATCATGCGATTCAACGCCGTGCGATTTCTGTCTTTGGGGTTTTGTGAAATCTCGGGTTTATGCGAGTAAACCAGAAACAATACCTGAGCTCAAATTCGAGATCCAACGCTTCATCGATGGGATACACCCATATCTCTGTGAAAAAGTTATGGAAAGTATCATGAAAAGAGTAATGGCCAGTCAACAGAGCCATGGGGGCGATTTGATAGATATTTATTCCAATCTTAATCGGAACTTGGTTTCGTTAAAATCGAATAAAAAAATCACAACTATCTCAAAAAATACGAGTTTTTATTTAAAAATGAAAAAGTGCATTCTTACTGAGACACCCTTCACAAGTTCAACAACTTGGATCAAGGTTCTCTGCAAGTTTCCAGACACCTGTTGTTTACATGTTAACACCAATTTTAATTAAGCCAATTAACATTAATTTAATTTGTTTACTTACCTGTTTTAAATTCCAAAAAAAAATTTAATAAAAATACTGAAGGAATTCTTTGAAATATAATTTTATTTGATTTGTTTTTTATTTCATAGTTTATATGTTTCTTTTAGTTTGAATTTTTTCTTTTTCTCTTGTTCATTTTGGTATTGAGTTTATTTAATTACACTATCTTTAATTTATTTAAATAATTACATATGTTCTTGTTGTTTTTTTTTTTTTGGTTTTGTATTCAGTATCAGTTGTATTTTGGATTTTTATATAGTTTTTTTGTTGTTGCTTAATTTTATTTTATTCACAATTTACGTTTGTTTTATTGTCCGTAATGAATTGGACATGTTGGCTTAAATTATAAATTTGTAATTTATTTAATCTTATCTACTTTTAGGAAAACTTTTAAAATTATGACAATTGATGTTAATTTTTTGATTTGCTATTATTTATTATCTGATACTGTCTCTAATGAGTTAATTTTGATTTTCATAATGAATACATTTCTAAGTTTTCTAAACGGGCTTTGTTGTCTTTATACAAAAATAAATAAACTCCGAATCCTATGGAAACATAAATATAGAAGTCGGTCGTTGTTTAAGGACAAAATTAAATTAAATATTTTGTACATGGCATTTTCTGCCCCTAATATTTAATGTAATTTTCAACTACTTATTGGTAAAATTGTAAGAAGAAATTTTTTTCACATAATGGTGGTCAATTTTATAGCAATATTTTGCGATTTATTTGTAGGTAGTTACTTGTAGCGAATTCTAAGTCGCTGTTATGAGGGGTGATACGTGAACTATGTTTGTTTTTTTCATATATTGCTATAATTTTGACCACCAGTATTGTGTTTGGTTTTCATTTCCAAAAACTTACTTATGATAAATCAATTCATGGTGGCTTCAAATTTGCATTTTACACATTTCAATTGGGTTATACTGTACAATTCCTCTTGAGTTCTTGAGAAACTTTATAGCTAACACTTAAATTAAATTATTCTATTTATAAGAATTTTGTTTTGGTTTTTTCTTTTTTTTTTCATTGGAAGAGTAAAGAACTGAACAATTTGTTTTCTATAAAAAATAATTATTATGCAATTTCACTTTCTTACGATTTGCATTTTTAGATTGGTGGTTCAAAGTAAAATCCTTTGTTTTCAATTTAGTTACAATTTTTCAATAAATTTATATTTTACTGATTTGCGTCTCTATAATAGTTAGATAATAGTTTTATTTTTGTTTAAATATTAAATTGTTATAAACGCGTTTGTTTTAATTTACAAAATAATATTAAGTTTTAATTTTTATGTACAGGGTCATATTCATAAAAGGTTATATGAGAGGTATGAGAAACAATTTTTGTCTGGTTACCCCTTATAACTTTTTATGAATAGGGCCATAAGAATTTATCTAGTTTATAATTAATAATTTGTTTCTTTTGATTTTGGTTTTTTCTTTCTTAACCTAATGGATAGATAACTCGTTTTGTATGTTCGATTTTGAAAATTGAAAATAATATTTTTTTTTCGGTGATATTACTTACTCCCCAAGGACGATAAAGGGGCTCAGTTTTATCGTTTTCTTGGTTCGCTTTTGTATCATGTTTTGTTTTAAAATAGTTTTTTTTTATTTTTGAAATTTCAAATAATTGCAATGATATATAACATTAGGACTGAAGAAACACCAACCAACCAACTTATAGCACCGTTTTGATAATTCGTTGTTTAAATGTGAAAAACTATTGGTCGTTCTCTATATTATAAATAATTGAAAAATTCAAAAAAACCTTTGAGCTAATATTCAAATTTTTAAATTTAATAATTATTTCAACAAAAGTGAAGATACAAGTTTCATTAAAATCATCAAAATTTCCAGAGCAGTTTTTGTTAAAATTTTTCGTTCTCTATTATTATAAAAAATTAAAAAAAAAACATTGAGCTCTTTTTTAAATTTAATGGTTATTCCAACAAAAGTGAAGATATAAATTCTATTAAAATCATAAAAATTGCCAGAGTAATTTTTGTTAAAATTTCGTAAATTACTGACTTTTGACCTGCTCAATTTTACCCGAGACATGACCGTATATGACCATAAATTTTGGTTACACTATTTCCATCCATTCTCTATACGCCTATGAAAACGCATATGAAAATTTGCCATACTTCTCACATAACATTAGCTGGAATTTTTAAGACCGCTCTACTTTTAGATATTTTTCTACCGATTCGTGGTTAATAGGATAAACATATTGAAGAAGCTTATCGAATTTTTAGTTGATACGCTCTCCCAATAAAGTTCTTAGTAGTAAAATTTATGTTAAGATAATTCTACCTAACATTTCGATTGCTTCTCCATTATGATCTCTACAACAAATAAGTCCCGCCTTGCTTGGTTTCCTACATTTAAATTGAGCAACCTTTTGCTGTTTATATTGTAAAAAGTTTGGAAGAATGAAATAATGAATAAAACCAACATTTAAAAACAGGATATGCAATGGCTAACTCGTGAGCCGAGAGTCAGTGGTCAACACGTTGGCTCACGGCTCGCATTTCAACATGTCGACTCCCAGCTCATGAGCTGTTTTTCAAACTTCAAAATAGCAGCAATAGGCTCTCCAGGCGACTCGCAAAATAAAGTAGCCCACGGTCAGCATGTCGGCAAACGGCTCACGGCTCGCGGTCAGTCTCTCAAATTTCAACATGCAAGCTACAGGCTCGCGAACCGTTCCGCAAATTTCAACATCGCAACAATCGGCTCTCCAGCTCAGTCGCAAAATAAAGTAGCTCACGGTTAACATGTCAGCACGCGGCTCACTTTACTTTACTCATCGCAGCAATAGGCTCTCGAAACGTCCCGAAAAATGAAGGAATCAAAGGATAACATATCGGCACACGTCTCACGGCTCGCGGACCTGCTCTCAAATTTTAAGATGTAGGCTCCTTGCTCGCCAGTCGTTTCACAAATGTAAACATGTCGGCACATGGCTCACGGCTCGTGAGCCATGTCTCAAATTTCGATTTGTAGGCTCCTGGGTCGAGAGTGTTTTCAAAAATTTCAAAATGTGGGCAACCGGCTCTCTGCCCGGGTCCAAAATTTGAGTCAGCCGGCTCGGGAGCCGGTTGCCTACATGCTGAATTTTGTGAAAAGACTCGCGAGCCGGGGGTCATTTGAGAGACGGCCCGCGATCCGTAGTTCAAGATGTAGTAGACATCGGAAAGCTGCAATTACCAGAGATAGCCACAGCCTACTCAAGGAAGCTCTCGTAACTTTTGGCACAGAACCCACCCACGAACCCACTCCCGGTGACTATTCTGAAGCGAAGTGGCAACCCATTTCCGACTCTGTAAAAACTACCGCAAGGACCGTACTTGGTTTTGAAAAACCGATTCGCAATAAACCATGGTACGATGAAGAGTGCTGAATAGCAAATGATGAAAGGAATGCTGCACGTATGACAATGATTCAGTCAATTGCAACGCGAGCTGCGACTGAGCGGTATAGGGAGAAAAGAAAGGAGGTAAACCGTCTCTTTAGGCGTAAGAGACGGTAGTGGAGAAAGCGCGAGATTAAGCAAATTGAGAGATGCAGAAGGAAGAACCAGTTAACCGACGTCAAATAACCGGTTTTTGGGTTGCTCTTGTTTACGGTTGTTGAAAAACAGATACACGGTTAATAGCAAAAACCCGGTTAACCGGTTGTATGGGGGTTTCGGTTTCGGATGCGGTTTTGGACACTCTAATGTTAACCTTATGCCATATAACCGAAAAACAATTACATTATTTGAATGAAGAGCCAGTGTTTAAGATGTAGTTGAACATTGTTTATTGCATAAACCTGGTTTAACCTGGGAATACCGTTTCGGAGATCTGACAAGTTAAACATACCATTAAACCATAGAGTAATATATAAGAGATTTTATCAGCTGTTTTGCGTTATCTTTTGGTCACCGAAGTACAAAGTTGGAAATTTCATAGTGTTCGTGTTGCTGTTGTATGTTACTCTTTGGTTGGTTATATAACGAATAGAAATAAAAGAGATTGCGTATTTTCGTTCGATGCAAACAACATCAAACATAATTTAACGACACACGGTTAACAGCAATAAACGGGTTAATCTGTTAATCATACTGTTTTCGGTTTCAGTTTTGGATACACTAATAGTTACCCTATGTCATACAAGCGAGAAACTATTACATAATTTAGATGAGGAGCTAGTGTTTAAGACGTAGTTCAACATTGTTTATGGCATAAAGTTGGTTTAACCTGGGATCTGACAAGTTAAACAGATCATTAAACCGTCAGCTGTTTAGCGCTTTCTTTTGGTCACTGAAGTAGTTGGAAATTTCTTTGTGTTCGAGTTGCGGATGTTTGTTACTCTATGGTTGGATATAAAACGAATATAAATTAGAAATGGAAGGCGAATTTTCGATCGATGTAACCAACATCAAATATAATTTAGCTGATATTTGTATCAATCAAACTGTACTATATAAACTTAGTTTGCTTCTAGTCGCTTATCTCTCTTTCTCTCATCCACTATGTTCTATGTAAAAAAACTGCCATTTCGATCAGCTATATCATGGATACCTCTCGGTTAAACCAAGTTTAACTTACCACCCATGTATTAGGGTTAAAAGTGGCAACTCTGTGCTATATAAATGAAAAGCTATTAGACAATTTAAATTAAGAAATATAAATATTAGCAGTGGATAACATTTTATTTTCAATTTGAAATGTTTAGACAAAATGTTAAGAGTCAGGGCCTAATTATGTATGACGATAATCGTCCAAACGATTTTGCAATGTCGATAATGCCGATTATAAATACAATTTAAAATATATGCGTATATTAAACTTCATTACCGACAAAATCATAATGAATTCGATACCGTTTCTTACATAATTAGTCCACAGTTCTTATGATGTATTTTAAAGATAGTTATTACATAAACTTGGTTTAAACTGGGAACGCGGGTTAGGAGATCTGGCCAGACAAACATAGGATAGTATTTAACTAACTGACCAGGTTTATCTCACCAGTTCAAACCTCGAACGAACGCAACAAACAGCTGATATGGTTTCCTCTAAAGCGCATCAGAATGGAAAAGCGAACGAAAATTAATGCCAATTACTCCAGTTCTTATGATGTAATTTTACGATGTTGGTTTCATAAACAAGGTTTATGGCCTAGAGCAAAAGGCAAGAGGTAAAGTAAAAGCTAAGGTAAAACAAGTAAGGTAAGCCATCCCTGTATTTACGTTTTCTCGATGACAGCTTGGTAGTAGGTCAATTCATCGAGTTCGAGTTGCAGTTGTATATTACTCTTTGGACATGAAAAGGAAGGAAATAAAAGGGAATGCGTATTTTCGTTCGATGCAACCAATATAAAACATAATTTAGCTGTCGTTTGTACCAATCAAACACTATTGAAATTTAGTTTGATGCATAGTTTACTTTTGGTCGCTCATCGGTCTCTCGCCTATCTACTCTCTTTACTATCAATTTCCTACGTTATAATCGACGAGCTGTGTCATGGATACCCCAAGTTTAAACTGGGGACTAGGGTTAGGAGAACTGGCCCAGCAAACATATGATAGTACTTATCTAACATACCATTGGACCAGTCTTATTTCACCAGATAATAACTCAAACGAAAGATTTCGTTGGCTAAGCGAAATCAGTTGATTTGGTTTCCACTAAAACTAGAGTTGGGTAGTTCATGAATTACCTAGTTCATTTAGGGTGACCAGACACTACGCTCACGTATACAATGCACATGGTCGATATCGCGACTGTCTTCGTGATTGTTATGTCCGGGCACCTTAAATGAACCAGTTCGAGAACTAATGAACGAGTTCGACACAAGTCTAACTAAAACGTATCACAATGAAAAAGTGAACGCAATTTGTTGGATTCATGCGTGTTAAAGGGCCCTTAGACCTGTGGATAAGATGCAGTTGGTGGTTTGTAGAAACTAGTTGAGGTAAATTCAAAGGATTTTGATTTTTTGAAGTTGATGTCAATTTATCCATCAGAGTAAGGGGAAGTTGCAACAACTTTCATACACATTTCGAAGAGAACAGTTAATGAGGCAACATTAAACTTCATTACCGTAAATTAAACTTAAACTTCATCATGTAAATAAATGAACCAAAAAAATAAATAAATTAAACATATTTCGGAAAATGTGAACTAAATAAATATGATTTGTAGTGTTTTTTACTTATATAAATATTTAAAGAAAATATAAATAGTGTTTTTTTTTTAAAAATTGGTGATATTTTCGCAGCCTTTCATTTCGACATCTGGCAAGAAAATTAAGTTTCCTCAACTATTGTACTTCCGTTTGACAGTGTAAGAGCGAAATCGAAGTTGCTGTGAAATTATCGAAGTTGATGTCAACTTGAAGTCGAGCAACTTATCCACAGGTCTAAGAGCCCCTTAAAAAAAAAAAAAAAAAAAAAAAAAATGGTTTCCCATTACATCCCATGAAGGGACCGGGGAGAACTTCTTACAATCACTAAGATGTGCGCTTTCCAGTTTTCACTCACTGATTGGGACCTACAGTTTTACACCGATTCAGAACGGTATTTTGAGAAGCTTTTTCATGGCTATGTACTCGATAGTGTCGCCGTCACTATGCGAGGTGACCGCCGCCGAAACAAATTTGAAGGTGGTCAGAGCAGGGTTCGAACCCACGATCTCATGTACAAGAGCCGCGCACAGTAACCATTGCACCACCAACGGCCACAAGTGGATACCAAATCAGCTGTTCGCTACTTAACAAACGAATGAAAGCGCTGGCGTGAGTTTTTATGCAGTGAGTTAAACTTGGTTCAACAGTATGTTAGGTAATTAAAGTCTGTTAGTGAATTACTGAACAGTCTGTTTCTAAGTTAAAATTGACTGTAAATGTGGCAACCTTGTGTCATGTAAATGTGGCAACCTTGTTTCATATACACAACTAAAAAGATTTAAGATATTTAAAGATATAATCTTCCTGTTTTATTTGATGTGTTCTAAAAATTTGATGATTTTTGTTGATGGAAATTAATTTATTTCATAGAATAATCAAATAAAAAACCGTATTTTTTCATTAAAACTTTTACGATTTCAAACTTTTTACTAACTGCAAACAAAAAAAATTTCAAACATTTATTTTTATAATTTAATAACCTAATTTATTTCTGATTTGTTAGGGATTTGGTTGATATCGTATTTTGTTTTTAGATGTATTTTTGTTTCTAAGTTTGTTTTTATTTTTATTTTTAAGTTTATTTCTATTTTTGTTTTTGGTTTTTATTTCTATTTTTGTTTTTATTTTTATTTTTACTTTTAGTTTTATTTTTATTTTTATTATTAGTTTTATTTTTATTTTTATTTTTATTTTTATTTTTATTTTTATATTTATTTTTATTTTTATTTATATTTTTATTTTTATTTATATTTTTATTTTTATTTTTATTTTTATTTTTATTTTTATTTTTATTTTTATTTTTATTTTTATTTGTATTTTTATGTTTATTTCTATTTTTTTTTTATTTTAAATGTAATTTTGTTTTAATTTTGTTGTTGTGTCTATTTTGTGTAATAGTTTACGAAACCATATTTTCAGAATTTTTTGCTTGTTTTTGTGTGATTTCTTTTTTATAGTTAATTCAATTTGTTTCATTAATCTAATTAAATTTTATACACATAAATTGTACAATTAAGTTATGATTTGTATCCTTAAGTTACGATAGATTTGCGACTGAGCATTATGATGTTACATTGTATTTATATTTGAGTAATTTATGTTTCATTATTAAATATGTTTATGGACTATAACTGTAATTAATAAATTTATTTATTTTTATTTAAAATTTATTTATAAAGTATATAGAGGTCTATGAATGTGTATGTTGGTGGTATGAAGGTGTGTTTGTATGTGGGTATATGTATCAAAAAGATTATTAATAAATTGTTGTAATTTGTAATGAGTAAACATTTATACGGTTACCTTATTCTAAATATGTATATGTGTGTGTGTGTTTGCGTGTTTGTGTGTATGTGTGTGTGTGTGTATGTACAATATTATATTTGAATTTATATAATTTTTAAATGTAATAATTTATAGTAATTTGTAATTACATTAAAAATAACAACAATATGGTGGTGGTGATAAGGTATTATAATATTTCATTTGGTTTTTATCAATAACTCAATTATAATAAAGTCAATATAGTTAGTTATAGCATAGAATAGTTTAGAGTTTAACCAAATTATTCCACAAAAACTATTGAGAGCTTCATTTATGAAATGATGAAATATTAATAGTTGTAGGCATAATTTTATTATTTGTATTTGGATTTTTAATATGTTTTTTTTGTATTAAATTTATTAAATATTTATAGATAACAGTAACAATAGTGGAAGACTTCCGCTTAAAAAATACTCGTTTTTGGTTTCAGTAATTATAATAATTATTAATTACAAAGAAATTTAGCTACAGTTTATCGAATTTATCATGTTGTTGTATTTCTAAAATGTTTCCTTTTGTAGAGTTTATGATTTAAAAAATTAGAAAAATTCTCGTGGGGGGTTGTTTTTTTGTTTGGTTTGCTCTGAATTGATAATTTTATACAAAATGATTTTGTTTTTACGATAATCGTGAATTTCTCTACTTATCTACACACTCAGACATAAAAATAGAAAAATTCTTATCATTTAATTTTTTTAATTATTTATTTTTGCTAATTATTTTAAACTTATATAACTATATTTGTTTAGTATACATTTATTGTTATTTGTTGTTCTGTCTAGTTTCTTTTTATTCCTATAGTTCAAGGAGTTTGGGTGTTTTTTTTTTTGTTTTTTGGTTTGTTACACATCAGTCAATTAAGAGTTAACAGGATTTTCTATTAAGGGACCTTCTTTATTATTATCCGTTGTGGGTTTTTTCTATTTGGTTGTAAAATTTTGCGCTATTTGATGGATATCATTTTAAATTGTTTGCCAAACGGAAGGGTTAAATAGTGATTTAAGAGAAACTTAAAATAAATTTGAAGATATCGAATTTGTATTTTATATATCCTATTAGAGAAAAATTTTTTGATAACTTTAAGAGAGATTTCAAATTTAAGAGAGAGTTCAAAAGCAATTTTATCAATTCAATTTTTAAAGATATTTAACTTCTTGTATATTCCTATGAAAGTGTAATTTTTTGAAACCATTGAAGGAAAAGTTCCGGAGCAGTTTAGAAGAAATATAAAATTATCTAAATTTTTTTTCATATATGTGACGTGTTCCCATGTTCTGTAACCTTCAATGGAACATGTGAAATAGAGCAGAAACATGTCGAATTAGCACATAAACCAATTTCTCCCAAAAAACTGTGTCTGAAACTTTATTTTGTAAGACCTTTCTGTCAATTTTTCTCGCCTCACTGGAAAAATGCAAGAAAATCTGTCTCTGTAAAATAAAAAAAAGAGAAACAAGAGAAAAAAAAAACATAAGTTATCTGCCATCTGGGTGAGAAAATTATGTCTTTTTTTCTTATGTCTTTTTTTCCAAACTTTTTTTGAAAGCACCGTATCTCGGCGATTTCACCTTTTTTTAATTTTCTGAAATGTCTCTTAAAGGCCTTTCTAACAAGCCTAAAAACAAAAAATAATTCCGACCACTGGTTCAGAACTTAGCAATTTTACCCTACTACCCTCCGACCACCAATCCTAAAATTTCCAAACCGCTGCCATTTCGTCCCCTTGCATTTTCGGGGATGGTCGTAGATGGACATATTTTCATGAAATTTGTCCAGTGTCCAGACTGAACCATAGGTCCCCTCGCGAAAATAAAAATTTTTGGTGGAAGAGGATAGAACACTCGATTTTAAGCACAAAATGTAAAATACAAATATATTGGGGAAAATCCTGTTTTAAGAGTTATGGGCTCCCAAATTTCGGATATACGAGGGGTTACTATATATTAAAAACCTTATAAAGGGACTTATTTGGAAGCATTTTTATGTAATATGATACAAAATAATCTAAAAAAATTAAAAGAAAATTGTCGATATCTCGCTTAGTTATCGAAATATCGGCAGTTGACATTTTCAAAAGCTATCGAAAATATTTTTTACATTTTCCGCACACATATGTTGAACGTATAAAAGTAAACAACATTTTTCGATAGCTCAGTTATAGAAAAAATCAAAATACTTTTACAAAAGTCGTGGAATTTAGCCATAGAAAATAGCAGGAAGTTTTATATCACAAAAAGAGGAGAGTTTTTCGTTAATTTATTAATCAACTATCAAAAAACAGTGATATTTGGGGAAAACCCTGAAATATTTACACGCTGAAAAATCTGTCGTTTTTTGTTGTTTGGATGCAAATGTATTTGGACCTTGTCGCAAATATAATATAGTTGTGCCCAAACCAATTGTGTTTGCTATTCAATATTACACGTTTGAGACATTTCAATATTACATGTTTATAACATATGTGTTTGCGACTCAAACATATCTGTGTTTTTGATGCTACAGCTGTATTTGTTGCACTGCTTATGCTCTCTCGAGAGCAAGAGAATAAAAGTGGGGCAACGAGTGTGGTTATCTCTTAAGTGTTTATCTGTATTTTTGTATTATTCTCTCAGTGAGTGATTCATAAATATACCTGAATGTACGTAATGTATTGTGTTTTAATTTCATGTATTCAGTTGTCAATGGTTCATCGGACAGTGGATATCAAAAGCGCTGATTAGTGAAAGAAGAATAAACAAACGCTCGAACGGTTAAATGGTTTGTGATATTAGTTTTTGTGTATGTATTTCGCATATATTTATGTGTGCTCCCAAACTGAGAACAGCGAACCAATTGTGAAATATAATAAAAACAAACACAAGTACTTAATACATGCTTGTCTTAGATGAACTTGGTTTGTATATAAGTATATTGTTCGTGTACCAACGTATTCTGATAACATAGGCATAGTTGAAACCTTCTGAAGACAAAAATGTGAGAGACAACAAAGAAAGGAGAATCAACAGAGCAGCAGATTAAGTAAAGTAAATATTAAAATCATTTGAATCTTTTATTTTGTTGTATTAATTATTTATATAAGTAAAATATTGATAAAATTAATTATAATAAATAAATAAGAAAATACGCATATGTTTTCACGTAAGTATATAGAGGTTTGAGGGAAACACGTGAATGCTTCCACATTAGTATATGGATGTTTGGGATGATGCACGCCTATGTTTCCACGTAAAAGTATACGGATTTGTCAGTAAACATGATAATGTTGGCATTTAAATGCACCTGAGTTTGGGACTTGGAAACATATGAATGTTTGAAGTGTCTTCCAAACATATGCATGTTGCCTGCAGAATATGCTTGGGAGAATATGTTACAGAGGCCGTTTTTTTCAGCGTGAATATATTGATTTTTTTTTTAATAATCAACATTCGATAACTAAGCCAGTTATCGAAAGAAGCTTTTTAAGTTTACACGTTTACCTTCTGATTTACCATCAGAAAAAAAATAATTTCTTTGCGCAAAAGGTAAAAAATATATTCGATAGCTTACAAAATTTCCAACAACGGATAGTTCGATAACTAAGCGAGTTATCGACAACTTTTGTTTAATTTATATGGTCTATATTGCATCAAATTAGTCAAAAATGCTGCCTCACAAGCCCCTGACGGGGTTTTAGATACACTGTGACCCCCGAATATCCGAAATGTGGAGGCCCATATCCCATAAAATTGGATTCTCTTTAAACATGGCTATTATACATTTACAGAAATGTATACCACAAATTGTTTTTCGCGTTCGCGAGTTGCGTACGTGTTTCCACTTAACTTACTAACTTCATTTGTTTTGCTTCAAATTCCACTGGAATTGGAAGAGAATTTGAGATTTTTTTTTAGGGGAATTTCAATACAAAAAATCTCAAATTCTCTTCCAATTCCCGTGAAATTTGAAGCAAAATAAACGAAGTTAGGAGTCTGTGAATTGTTTCATTGAAAATAGCATTAATTTTTTTATAACAGAAGTTCCAACCGTAGGTACCTTTCCGTAGACCAGGTCACATATGTATGTCATATGAAACTATAGTTTTTTTTTGATAAAATTTAAAATGGTGCTTCAAATGTGCTCCAAAAGTTACTAATATTATACTTTACCCCGTTGATGTTTCCTAATCAAATACAACATATGATTCTATGCAATTTGACGGCCCTTTTAATTTAGGTAGAAATGGCTGTCACTATTAACTCACTTACCCCCATTATGACCATCTCCAGTTATCATAGTGTTTCAGCTGACTACAAGTCTTAGCAGTCAGTTCGTATGAATTTAAAAATTATATATGAAATTATAATGACCCTTAGTCCAATGAGAAACATTATGATACCAACACGCTGAAAAATATCGGCCCCAGCAACATATTGCAGGAATCAAGTACATCTTTGCAAGCACTGTTTTCATGAATTGAAGATCTGCTGAGTTTTTGTTTCTTTGTTGTCTGTCTCGTATTTGTTTTTAGCGGTTTTCAGCAAAAAAAGCCACATCATTGTCTCTCAAACATGTTATATTGAATAGCAAACACAACGTGTTTGGGCACAAGAATAGTATATTTGCGACAGATTACACACACGTTATATTTGCATCCAGACAACAAACATAGACAGATTTTGCAGCATGAAGGGACTTACAATTCCGTTCCCATCCTTGCACCTGTGAATTTGGGGGAATTAAGGGGCATTCAAGTCATATGCTATCCCCATATTTAAGGATGTGGCTAAATAAGAAACGTGCATTAGTCCCAAGCGAACAAATTAGTTCTCTGCAAAACCACTGTAAGATCATTCAGATTAACTCCCTGACTGCCTGCTACTCACGCATAAGACCAGACAGCAACATATGAGATGTTCAATGCTCTTGTCCTCGTCTTCATCCCTACAGTTTCTGCAGTGATCATAAGCATATACTTCAAGTCTATACGAGTGCCGGCCTATTAAACAGTGTCCAGTGATCACAGCTACTGGCACCGAAATATCTTGTATATCACTGGATATTAAGTTTAGCGTATGAATCAGGTCATAATTTGGCATGACAATGGAAATGCAACACATTTACCATAATGAAAATACATATCGAACTTCAAACATTTTTTGGTTTTTTCAGTTTTATTTTGAACGTGAATTCGTTTTAAATTATTTTGAATAGGAGACAACAACTGTTTTTACAAACAACATAAATATTTGTTCCAAAACAGAATAATTGTTTCTGTGTTGTGTTGCCAACAATGACATATTATTTATATGCAGTTCAAATTATGCCCCTGTTAATGAAAATTTTACCATTGAAAATGGGTTTATTTAATATTGGAGTCATATGTATATATGTATATACATATTTATGTTTCCCGCAATATGTTGCTGGGGCCGTTTTTTTCTGCGTACAACTCTTTGTCGTTACTTAGCTCATGTAGAGTTTTTCAATAATACAATGTTTAAAGCAAATCCGATGAAAAAAGACAAACAGTTTATAATATTATTAGGTTCATACAATGGGTAAAGAAATTTAAAGTGGCATAACTCTTTAACAGTAACTGCAAATTAAAAATTTTTTATGCAAAATTGCTTTAGTTTTTTAAATTTTCATAGGAATTTTAAAAGATATACTCGTAAAGGGTTATGTACAAAGTTTATCCAAAATTTACGAAAAAATGGAATACATGTTACCTTCTTATTGAGAAAAATCTCTGCCAAAACTGGTGGTTTATGCAGATACAATAAAAGTTTGGAAGTTTAGCTTCAAACATTTTGACATACAAACTAAGAAAATCGTGGTTATTGACCAAGTTTTAATACAATTCAAAAAAAAAGCGGGGAATTCCCGATTTTTGGATGAAATTCGACTTGCGCGACCTCTAACCACTTCCGAAAAATCTGAAAAAATTCTCAAAAATACTTTACCCTATAAGCTTTCAAATAAAATTTTATTTTATAGGCAGTTCCTGCCTAGCGTTAGATCACATTTTTCGGGATAGTGATAACAAACGCTCTTTCCATTCCATACGAATTTTGTTGTCTATCCAGGCACTTCTTATGACCGGCGTATTGACATCTACTAACGATGATGCACCCTATTTCAACAGCTGCGCTGGAATATTATCAGGCCCAGAAGATTTGTGATCCTTCGTTTTTCTCAGCTCCGCCTGGATCTCTACTTGCGAAGGAGGTTCCGTTGAAATACCTCTTCTCGGGTGCGACGTGAGTTTGCTTCTGAAGGGGTACACTGACATTCATCATCCGGAAGTCTAGATTGTGTTGTAAAGAATTCATGCCATCGTTCTACTTGCTGATCTGGGCATTATATCTCCGTGCCATTATTTGATTTTAGTAAGGCGGTACTAATGACGGTGTTGCCGCTCAGCTTTAAGACCAGCTTGATTTACCTGTATTGGCAGATATGATGTAATTTACTGTTTTAAGAATCGAGTTGTTGTAAAAAATGGATTGTTTGCTATTGTTTTTTTTCTCACTGTACTTGAACTAGTGTAACGATTTTAAAAATACTTTTCGGCACAAGTGAAGCCTTGCTTGGATGTTTCTGTCTCAAAGTATAGTCAAACTAGTAAAATTGTTCCCGACTAATAGTAAAACCTAAATGGAAACTTGGAAAAATTAAAAAAAAAAAATTTATAAGAAAATATGTATCCATAAACAATTTTTTTTCTGGGTTTTATTTTAGACCAGAGATTATAAATAATTCTCGATATTTTTAATGCGACAAAGTCTTCATTGGTACTACAAAAAAACACTTGGAGTACGACTGGCAGAACACGAACTGGACATCAAAAAGAAAAAAGCGATGACAGGAATATCACAACACGCACTGGACACTGAACACACGCCTGACTTTGATAACACAAAAATATTAGATATAGAAAACAAACACAGAAAACGAATGACACTAGAAAGTTTACGAATAAGACAAAAACAAAACAATAAACAGCAAAGAGGACATAGACAAAATTAGCGCCAATTATAATTTGATCATAGACAGTGTAGGTTGACTGTGGCTAAAAGTAAGTGTTAAATGTAAAAGTTTAAAATAAACAAAACATTGTAAAACATAATTTTGTAGATCAAAATAAACACCTCCCTGAAGAAGCCGGGAAAATCCGGAGAAACGTTGGAGAAAATTGAAATTTACATTGTTTAATTTTCATTGAAAATTGTTGACCAGTACAGCCAAGTTAAAAATATCGAGATTTTTTTTCTATTATTTTTTCGATTTAAGATGATAACGATTTAAGATGATAACAAGTTTAGTGCGAAAATTTGAGTCTACATATTCATGGTGTGATGATGCCGTGTCCGTGAGACAACGGGTTGGTCGAAGTGACGAAAATATGGCTGCCGTTTAGGCGTCCGTAGCAAAAGATTTAAATCTGTCGATTCCGCGGCGTTCTCAAGAACTGGGCATCACCAAGACCAGTTTTTGGCGAATTTTGTGTGAAGATCTTGGTTTACACCCATACAAGATCTAGCTGACTCAAGAATTGAGGCCGATGGACCATTTGACGCGACCGACGTACGTTCTCCGATTGGGCTCTGGAGAAGATGCGGCAAGATGATGAATTTCATCGCAAAATCATCTTATGTGACGAAGCTCATTTTTGGCACAATGTGTTCGTCAATAAGCAAAATATGCGTTATTGGTTTAGTGAAAATCCACATATGCTTCATGAATCACCACTTCGAATACAAAAAATAACTGTTTGGTGCGGTGTGCATGTCGGCGGCGCCATTGGGCTATATTTTTTCGTCGACAATAACGATCGTCACGTTACTGTGAATGGCGATCGTTATCGCGCCATGATTACCAATTATTTTTGGCCCGAATTGGAAAACATGGACTTGGACGACATGTGGTTTCAACAGAACGGTGCACACGTTACAATCGACTTATTGAAGAGTACGTTTGGTGAGCGTGTTATCTCAAGAAATGGACCATTCAATTGGCCGCCTCGTTCGTGCGATTTAACGCCTCTAGACTTTTTCTTTGGGGCTACGTCAAATCATTGGTCTATGCCAATAAGCCGACGACGTTGGAAGAACTCAGAGCCAACAAAATGTGTGTGGCCGAAATGTGTGACCAAGTCATCGAAAATTGGGTCCAACTAATCGACCGCCGCCGATGTGCCCGCGGTGGCCATATGAACGAAGTCGAGTTCCATTCATAAATGTTTTGATTGTATTTCAAGTCGATCATAAAGTTTTGGAAATATCTCAAATGGTTTGCGTTTTATTTAAAAAAAAGTTGTCCATACCTTATTGGAAAACCCTTTATAAATATATTAAAACAAATTAGTAGCAGCTTTAAGACAAACTCAATGTTAAGTAGTGTAACGTGTTGTTTTTGACTTTTTACAGTTGCTTCGTTTTTGCATAGACTGGTGAAAATTTTAAAATTTAGCTAAATAAGAATGCAAAGCCCTGCTTAACCTCTCCATCTAGTTGGCCTGCAATATTTTCAATCCTCTTCAACTTAATTAGAATTGAAATGTATACATTTCCATTACCTTTTTACATCAGGTCAATTTTTCTATACTCACTTGAGATTTGCTCGAATCAGATAGGAGTCGAATCTTCAACGCGCTGTAGGGGTCTGTAGACACCAAAAATGGTTTGACGTTTCCGGAAACAGCTCTTTAATACATGTCTTTTTGGCGCCCCTTTCTTTGAAATTCCAAAAATCCCGGTTTTCAGTACATCCTATTGTACATATTTTTTAGATTATATCGGCACGTTCCCGGCAGAATGTATTAAGCGACAAAATGTAAATTGTTCAGGAAACGAAAAAAACTTTCTGTCAAGTAGCTGATTTGTATTATTTTTTCGGTTCTTACCATTTCATTTGCTTAATAACTCATGACGTGGTTATGCAAGGGACATTCTCTGTATATCGAAATGTGGAGCTTGGCATACATTTTGAGAATATGGAAAAAAGTCATTGCGGCCAAATATGTCGCTTAGTACATTCTGCCGGGTACGTGTCGATATGTATTTGATCTCAATTCGAAAACTGATACCGCCAGTTTAATTTATCTTTTTTTTTACAATTTGAAGCAAAATTTTAATGAGAAATATTCAAACCATAGAATAATACATACCATAGAAGCTTTTATTCGCTCAATAAATTAAACGTCATAGGTACGATGGAAAGTGAACATTGGATGGTGGAAAATATGGGTTCAATAATACCGGATGATGGCAATAGTATACAGCGATCAACAAAGGAACAACAACCGAATTTCGTGTTTTTGTGGCAAACTAGTTGTGTTAAATACAATACAAATGTATACCAACGATAAAAGTCAACAAAAATTGCAAAATATATTTAAATTTTAAAGTTCTACACCAAAACGACATGAAAAAGTTAAGTGAACACATTTTGTAACTCCACCTGCTGTAAGGTAATTTTAAATTTAATTGCTCTCATTTCCACAAACCTACGATGAAGAGTGTGAAATGAAACGTCAGATGAGAGAATAAGTTTATCTACGTATGTATTATTCTATGATTCAAACCGTATAATGTGTAAATTACTGAATATTCTAAATTTATTGAAAAAGACATGACATTTTAAAGTTACGGAATCTTTTTGAATGGTTGGAAAATATTTAAATTGTGTTGTAAAATTTGTTAAATTTTTGTTTTAAATTTTCCCCGAAAATATCGCATGTTATAGTGATAGCGAATGATTTTAAAGGTGTATTCATTTGACTCTCTCTTGAATTTTCATTATTTATTATAATTTTTTAAAATAATCTTAATAATAATTATAAAATCCGTGGCTCTTTTCGTTTCACTTTTGACGTTGAATTTGGTTATTTTGCTTCTTTTACTCCGCTTCTGTTGCAAGGCGTTCATTCATTCATTCATTCACCTTTTACGTTATACAATTTTTATGTTAAAACACAAAAAAAGGTTTCAATTCTTTTTCTTTTTTGTTTGTATTAAATATATGTGCTCATGCTACTTGTGTGTGTGTGTGTTTTTGACTACAAATCTTATTAATGTTTCATGTTACACAAGGGTTGGGTGTAAGTCAGTTTCTTTTTAAGGTCAACTTTATATATTTTTTAAATAAACTCCTTTTAAATATTAATACAAAAGAAAATAATGTAAAAATTAAATAATGTTGTTTAAATGAAAATATGTTTTTCTTTAAATAAAAAATAAAATTATTATTAAAATATACTTGCATATATTAATATACATATTTCAACATATATTTCTCTTTTAAATTGAATTTTTATATTTTGCGAAGTGATTGTGAGTGCATTTTAGTCGTAGCTGCTCCCAAATATACTCAGTATTAAAAAGTAGTCATATTGGAAAGAAATCCATTAAAATTGTGGAAAGTGGATTGATTATATTAGAGATACATCTATGTAGGTTATCCCGTTTTAAGGAGTATATCAGATAGCTTACATTTTTGAAGAGTATAAGAATATCCTGCTGTTCCTTGGGGTTGAAGTAGTGGATATTTCGCATCCTAACTTCAAAAGCGTCATAACTCAAAATGTTCAGATTTTAATTTTTTCCTAAAAAGAAGAGTATAAGAATACCCTGTTGTTCCTTGTGATTGAAGTAGTGGATATTTCGCATCCTAACTTCAAAAGCGTCATAACTCAAAATTTAAAAAAAAAATAACCAAGGACCATTTCTATCCATTGCACACTACTTTCAACTCAAGCTTTTTTTTTGGCATAAATTCTAAAAAATTTCAATCGTTTTTCAAAAGATAAAGGATACATTTCCTAAAACTAACACTCTACAAAAGGTAGAAATCAAAAACAAAAAACTTTTTTGTTATATCATTTCCATGAAGCGCCATGGAAGGCACACTTTTTTCCACGAATTTCTCAATAATTTACTCAGGCTTAAAGCATTTTTAATTTTTGAGGCCCTAGATAAGTGCAAATTTAAAAGTCAATGGGTTACATGTTATGTTAGAAATAAAGTGCAAATTTCCTCTCAATGTGCTCAAAACCGGATGCGGATCTGTTTCGAACTCGTAACGGGTTCATAAAATTATAAAAAGCGAAATGCGAGTTCTCGAATTCGTTTTGAACCCGTTACGAGTCCGTAAAAACATAAACAAGCGAATCAGTGAAATTGCGATTTGGCGGATTCATCTAGAATTCATTTTATTTCCACAAATCGAATCCGAAACGGATTCGAATATGAATTTCGTTACGAGTTCGAGACGCATCCGAGAAAGTACAAAAACGATTCGAGTTTTTGAGAGGACTGAGAATTTAAAACGAATCCGGAAAAATTGATAAAAGCGGATCCGTCTCGAATTCATTTTATTTCCAACAAACGAATCCCAAACGGATTCGAATATGAAGTTAGTTCGTTACGAGTTCGAGATAGATCTGAAAGGTAGAAAAAATGATTCACGGTTTCGAGAGGAATTTTATACGAAAGCGAATTCGATATGAGTCCGTAACGGATTTCTGTTTCAAACAAAATACCCACAGAAACGGATCCGTCTTGAATTCGTTTTCTTTTTCATTTGCATTTTTTTCATTATGCTTTTTATTACAGTATTTTTAAAAAATATAAATAAAAAATTGCTAAAATATTTCATTGGGGAAAACCTATATTTGTACACGCTTTTGCTTCAATATGTGAATGCAAGATTACTTGTTAAGGAGTTCCCTAACATGCCATACATGAGACGGTTGGGCATTTTTGCGCCTTTCCGCGGACAAGGCCCAAAACCAATTCCTTAAAAATCGATTTTTTTTGATATTTTTTCAATTCAGTGGTTATGGTTAAAACAAATTCGGTTGATAAAAAGAAAAACGTAGATTAAATACATTTTAAGCTCTTCATATTTGTGTTGAAATCGCGAATAAAACTAAATCGTTAGTTAACCCTTTGACGACCAAAGCAAAATATGTTTGTGCTAGGATTTTTGACAGCTACAATTGTACAGGTAGGCAATGATTTAGAGAAGATGGTAGAGGCTCCAATAGTATAGTAGACGTCAATTCTCTAACTGATCCGATTTGATCCTTATCAGCCATTAATGTGGGGAAATGCATTTTCGGACATGGTCTTAGTAGACTTTTCTTCATGAAATGAGCCAAGGAATACGCTGGAGAAATTTGTCCGGAACTTCCTGAATCACCCTGTATATTTCATGGAGGATACACTATATATGTACTCGCTTTTGCTTCAATATGTGAATGCAAGATTACTTGTTAAGGAGTTACCTAACATGCCACACATGAGCCGGTTGCGCTTTTTTGCGCCTTTCCGCGGACAAGGCCCGAAACTAATTCCTTAAAAATTCAATTTTTTGATATTTTTGGACTAATCATGACCAGAACAAATTCGGTTAATAAACAGAAAGACGTAGATTAAATATATTTTAAGCTCTTCATATTTGTGTAAGAAATCGCGTATAAAACTAAATCGTCTGTTAACCCTTTGACGATCACAGAAAAATATGTTTGCACTACGATTTGTGGCAGCTACAATTTTACAGGTAGGCGATAAAGCAAATATATCTATGGCAACAATAGTATGTTAGACGCCAATTCTCTAACTGATCAGATTTGACCCTTATGAACCATCAAAGTGGGTCAATTTGTGGTCATACTACAAAGGGATGCAACGTGTCGAAAAATGGTGCTCGTTTGGGAAATTTGAGTTAAATTTTGAGTCCATATATTTAATTCAAACAAATTTAAAGTCGATTTTCAACGTGCTGATATCCATGCAAAATGTACAAAATGTAAAAAAAAAATTGTTGATCCCATTTTTTGGGGGAGACTTATAGGAAATCCAACACTGCTCCCATCAAGTACCGCCTGTTAATAGACTACTGTCAAATTTTGAGCAAGTTCCTTCATTTACTTTGCGTTTAACAGGAGTTCACAACATACAACCTCGTGCATTTTTTTAAAAATGGAAACAGTGAATTTCGAGTGCTCATTAGACATTATTTTTTGCGAAAAAAAACCCGCCAATCAAACCAAGGAATAGCTTGATAAATACTATGGGGAATCTGCACCATCAATTTCAATGGTAAAAATGGGGTTTACTGACTTTCGTTGTGGTCGCACAAGTACAAATGACGCTGAACGTTCTGGACGTCCAATTGAGGTCAATACACCCAAAAATGTCGAAAAAAATCCACGATATGGTGTTGGGCGATCGAAGAGTAAAAGTGCGTGAGATTGTTGATGCTCTTGACGTTTCACATGGCAGTGTGGTTTCTTTTCTAAATGATCAGTTGTGTTTAAGAAGCTGTCTGCAAGAGGGGTGCCGCGTTTGCTCTCAATTGACCATAAACGCACGGGTGCACATGTGTGTAGTCTCAATGGCAAAATTCCGTGAATTGGGCTATGAATTGGTACCTCTACGGATTTAGCCCCCAGTGACTATTTCCTATTTCCAAACCTAAAGAAATGGCTCGGTGGAAAGAGATTTAGCTCCAACGATGAAATTATTGATCAAACAAATGCCTTTTTTATGGACCTCGAAAAATCCTATTTTTTGGAAGGGATACAAAAATTGGGAAACGTTGGACTAAGTGTATTGAGCTAAAAGAAAAATATGTGGACAAATATTTTTTTTTTGCAAAAAAAACCTGTGTTTCATTCAAAAAGTCACGGACTTATTGATCCGCCGTTATTATAAGGTCATAGATTAGGAAAATAACAAAAAAATCAAATCACCAACCTGATTACAACAGACAGTTAGACGCACATGAGGGCTAAGTGGCGTAAGAAGCGTATGCGAAGGTTGTAGCGTAATTGCAAACAGATGCGTGCAAGGTCCAAATTAGCTGATTCCCATCACAAATACAATGATTCCTTGTACCTTACTAGTAAGGTTGGTGAACTTCATACAAGGAATCACTGTATATGTGATGAGAATCAGATTATTTGAACCTTGCTGGTATCTTTCTGCGCTTATTCTTGCGCCACTTAGCTCTCATGTACATTACATAGTTGGCGGTGACTATTTCGTGGCGCTACACGCGAAATGAAAAATTGAATATACACTGCGGCGCGCGAATTGTGCTACAAAATTAAAACGTAATAACTTTCTTTCGTGTGAGTAATCGGCTTATTTGTTATTCTATTTTGCAGAATGCTACTTATGTTTATTAAAATGAATACTTGGGATGCCGAAAAGAGGATTTAGATAGTGCAGCGGTACAATGCTTTGCAGTCCTTCATTTCCGTCCACAGGGAATTTAGGCGGGAGTTTGGAGGCACAACCACGAGTAGATGGACCATTAAGAGGTGGGTAGACATGTTTGCCGAGTCTGGAAGCATCGCACGAAGACCGTACTGTGTTCGGGTTCAACACACAATCGCGAATGTAGCATCGTTGTTTCAGGCAAATCGAAGCGTTTCGACAAGAAACATATCAGCGCAGATTGGAGTTAGGAGGCCTTCCTAAAAAATAAATAAATATTTTCCCACTACATCCCATCCCATGCGCTTTCTAGTTTACACTCACTGATTGGGACCTACAGTTTTGCTCCGGTTGCGAACGGGTGGTTTTTAATGAGAAGCTATTTCATGGGTTACTACTCGATAGTGTCACCGTCACTGAACGAGGTGGCCGTCGTCGAAAGAAGTGTAAGGTGGCCAGAGCGGGGATCAAACCCACGTTCTCTCGCACAACACGTGCGCACACTAACCGTCGCACCACCGACAGCCACTGCGTCATTACAACGGATAATTCATGATGAATGAAACTTGTTTCCGTACAAAGTCCAAATTACGATAAAGCTAAACCTTGTGAATTTGCATAATCGCCTGGAATTTTGGCAAAAAATTAATGAAATGATCGAAGAATACAACAACGTGATAAATTACTGATGATTGATAATTACTGATGATGATGTCTGATGACACTCATTTTGATCTAAACGGCAATGTAATCAAGCAAAATTTCCGTATATGGAGTGAATCTAATCGAGAAATACTCTATGAGAAGGAACTGCACCCAGAACGAGTACTGTGTGGTGCGCAGTTTCATCAAGGTGCATTGTAGCACCCTACTTCTTTGAAGAAAAGAGTGTAACAGTAACTGTCAATGGGCACCGTTATTTAAGATGTTGAAGGAGTTTTTACCCGGAACTGTGCCGGAAACGTATCCTTTTCAGCAGCATTTGGTTCCAGCAACTGCACACATTTCCTGACCGATTATGGCGGACGTCCAATGATAATTACCAAACATATTAATATTCATAAACTTCACTTTCCCGCTGGCCCCCAAGGTCACCTGATCTGACTGCACCAGACTGTTTCTTATGGGGTTATGTCAGGCAAGAGGTATACAAAACGAAACCAAGATATTTGACTGAATTGAAGCGGTTAACTAAAACAATAATTGAGGCGATCCCGACTTCAGTCCTTCAGGCCGCAATGAATAATTTAGTGATCAGGTGTCGCGTATATGTGTTAATGAGCACTCACTCTGCACAAAAAATGTCTTCGCTTAGTGACTAGTGTGAATACACACTGCAGTGACTTAACGGACTAGACGCTGCTGAAGATGTTGCTTCACAAACATCGAAACGATCGTCCTGCGAATGTGAGTTCGAATCCTGCCCGCGGCGTTTACATTTTTTTCCACTAACCTGAGAAAACATGACCTCGTAGCCTTAAAGGTAAAAAACTTTAAAAATAATTCGGATCTAAGACAACTATACTTGGAGCATGGAGGTCATTTACGGTCTATCATCCTCAAACCCAATTAGTTGTATAAAATTAATTATAAATTGAATTTTCTATACGACAACAAATAACTGAAATAAACCGATTAATATTAAAGGTATTTGAAATTCTCATTGTAGCACAATTGGTGCGCCACTCTGTACCACAATCCTATGGTTGAGGGTTTAAAAACGTGCACAGCATGTGCTTCATGACGTATACGTATTAATATAATTTGCTTCAATACTCATACGTTATGATGCCTGTCTGGAGAATGTAATCAATTTATGCATAAATTTATCTCATCGTTCAATTATCCCCAAAAAAAAGGTCATACAAAAAAGGATATAAAAAAAAACAAATATTAAATTTATGGCAAACTTTTTTTTTAAACCAGACCTACATTTCTATATATGAATTGCTAACGTTACGCATGAGTAATATTGAATAATGGCTGGGAATTATTTATCACTTATACGCACCGGTGACCTTCTTTACATACCACAGCGAACGTTTAAACGGTGGGTGAATCTCCGCGCCACAAACATTTTCATGCGCATTTGAAGTGAAAACATTTTCTGAATTAATTTATTATATATTTGACATGTACAGTAACTCGTATACTTTATACGAATAGTAGTAATGGAATGATTTGACTACTTAACAATATACAGCAGGCGGCAGAAAGCGAATAAAATGATAATAAATGGATAGAAATTAATTGTAAATATTTCCACATTTATCATTAATGCCTATAATTGTGTTGTTTTTAATAAAGTAATTTTAATGCTGTCCATTTGCATTAGCATGCGAGTCGCTTAAATGTGGTTATTGTATACAATAGTGGCCCGCTATGACGAATGATTTATTTATTGTTTTTCCTTCTATTCCAATCATTAACACAACATTCTTAAATACCTCATGTAACTGTAACCAGCCCACTAATTAGCCCAGAGGGTTTTGCATTGTAAACAATATTTTCTGTTTCGTTCGGATACATAAATATGGTCAGACGGAGACCGGAGTGTTGACGTTTGCAGGTTGCTGTAATGATATGGCAGTTGTCTTTTATTTTTGGATTTTACTTAACTTTTCACTATTGCCTTAGAATCTATTTCCATGTGTGGGTTGTGCCTTTATTTGGGAACCCACTGTATGTGCATATTATAGTTTTGTTTTATATTATGTAAATATTCATAAAATGCATTTAAATTGAATTGAATTGGTTTATTTGGAAAAATGTGTATTAACAATTAAATTGACCACACAAAAAGTGCTTAAATCTGTTTCAAATGATATGAGATTTGTAATTATATTTTAAACCCACGGTCATATTACAAAAGTTGGAAAAAACACACAATCCAGCTTAATATTCAAATCAAAAACTCGACCCAATTACGAACGGGAATATTATGTGTTTTATGAACGGGAATATCTTGTGTTTGTGTTTGTAGGACAATGTGGCAAAAAGAAAATTATGATGGCCTACGAGGATTGTTACGGTAAACTAAATCTTATGTATGTAACTTCAAATTTCGCAGAGCAAGGGCCTGTGTTCACTCACTGAAGATCTGACTATTTTTGTTGTTTGAATACAAATGTAAGATTTTTGTCGCTTGTCGCAAATATAGTGTATTTGTGTCCAAAAATATTATATTTGCTGTTGAATATAACATGTTCGAGATACAATGATTAATCGGTTATAACGTATGTTTTTGTGATGCAATTGTGTTTTTTTTTTTGTCGAAAGGTACTGAAAACAAAGCAGTACCTGATCTTCAACTCATGAAAACAATGCTTTGCAAATATACACATGTTTCCTGCAATATGTTACAGGGTCCGTTCTTGTCTTCAGCGTGCAGAGCCGCGGGGGATATTTGCTGGGTATTTTGTTCCAAACTTAATTACGTCCCTGGTGAGAATCAGAGATAGTGGCGTTTTGATATCGTGGCATTCCGGACAAGCTGAATTACTACACCGGATCAATTCTATTCCCGTAAAAACGGACTACTTTATCCCCTACCTTCTATCAGAGACAAATCTAAGGACTTCTATTCCGAACAGGAATACCTGGGAAAAGTCACTGGAAGGGGATACCAGTAGTATCAGATTTTTCGCGGATGGATCAAAGTTGGACCAGCAAGTAGGCTATGGGGTCCATTCACCGGACCTAAATGTAAATATCTCCTTCAAGCTGCCTGTTCACTGTAGTGTAGTTCAGGCGAAAATTACCGCCATACTGGAGGTCGCTGAAGTACTGAGAAGTAGTGTCACAACCCTCTGGAGAATATGTATCTACACAGACAGCCATGCTGCCATAAAATCCCTGGAAGCCATGTTAGCTACGTCCCTGACGGTGAAAGAATGCCACTCATCACTTAGGGTGATGGCAGAGTATTTTAACATCAGGCTCATCTGGGTACCGGGACACAGCGGCATTCCAGGCAATTGCGTAGCGGATGCGTTAGCTAGACAGGGCACTACGGCACAGGTTCTTCCGGCAAAAGAAGGTGTTAGTATGCCAATCACTACCTGCCGTTTGCGGATCAGGCAGTGGGCCGATAATATGTTCAAGGACAACTGGAGACTTACTTCAACTTGCAAACAAGCCAGGGTCCTCTGGCCACAGGTGGACGGGAAGAGGTCTAGGCAACTACTTAACTTGCCGAGAGGCAGATTATCCGCAGTGATAGGAACACATACGGGACATTGTCTTGTAGGAAAACACGCCCTAAGATTGGGACATAGAACCTCCACTCTCTGTAGAAGTTGCTTGGAAGAGGATGAGGAAACGACGAAACACCTTCTCTTGGATTGCCCTGCTCTGGCAGGACTGAGAAGTAGGGCTTATAGACAAATCCATTGAAAGGGCAAATTGGCTAGACTACTAGTCAATAGTTGTTATAGAGGAAACTGCAGGTATCACAATGGGCTTCTTTAGCCTAAGTGTGCTAGACAGCGTGCTGTCATGCAGACTTTTCAACCAACCAACCAAATCGGAACATGACTACTTAATAAAGGAATGAGATTATCGGTGAAGAAATATACATTTTATTTTTGACTTAAATCTTGTGCTCTTATTGCCACACACTTTGTAACGTCCACTAGCTTCAAATATATTTTCCCTGTAGCAATAGTTTCATTAACCAAACTATTGCAAATTAAAATACCATTAGCACTAATATAAGCAATTAAACAAGAGCGCTATAAACGCATTTCATTTGTATATTTACAAACACTTTCCTTTTGTTTACTTAGCCATCAACAGTTTTCACTGGAAAATTGTTTAATTTGAAAACAATATAATGCTAAGGTAAACAATTTGATGGCGCTCCGTGATTTAAGAAATTTTGGTTCTGCAGTAGAAAATATGAAGTAGAAAATATGGCAATACTGCTAATTTGGAACTAATGAAATACCTATTAACCTCAGAATTACTTGTAATAGCTGTTGATGGTCACTTATTGGGACCTAACAATATTTTAGTTATATTTATAGAAGATTTGTCATAACCATTCACTCGATGATGATGCTATAAAGGTGACAGTCGTTACAAAAAAAATCAATGAGTGTTCGAACTCACGGGCAGCGTGTTAACAGCTTTTTGTTACACGGGACCTGTTCGATTTCTATGAACACATTAGTAAATGTTACATTGGAAAATAAAAAAAATAGTTTTGCTGCTGAAGGCTCTTTTGCTATTTCACTTTCTTTTATTCTTACATCTGCTTTAACTTTAGATGTAATACTGTTAACATAAATAAATAAAGCAATATTTAGCTCACTGAAATATTCGTTTTTGTTTTGTCATAAACAGAGCGACGACAAAAAGTATTGAATAGTATAGAGAACTTATTCCACTCTTTTTCCGCTTTCATGTACAGAGTCTGGGTAAAAGAGCATAAACGAGTCGTATTGTCTTTATAAAATATTTCAATATAAATGCACCATTTCGACAATGCTATTACATAAAACAATACAAAAAGCCTAAATATTTCTAAAGGCATCAATGTTTCACATCAAAATTTTGAATGAACCAAGTTATATCAAAAATTGAGTAATACGTTTTGAATCTTTCGCCAGATGTCGCCAGTTCTTTTGATTCATACAATTCGTTTCAAGAGTTCCCTATACTATACAATACTCTTTGACGACGACGATCTGCTTGTTTGTTGGCTGCCGCTACATCAATACCATCATACTTATTTTCAGGCAGTGACTATTGTTGTACAACAACCACGTATGTGATGCTAACGTTGTGTGTTGTTTGCATGTGTTCACTTTCATAGATTGCGCTACCCGTGCCTATAGATGTTAACACATCAGAAATTTGGGCAGTGCAAAACTGGAACTTCTGCTCTTAAATACAATTATTAGGGACGCTACAAATTGCACCACGGACGATGTTGGGCGGGATTATACAATTTCTGAATATTTTTTTTGATATACAATTTTTTCGTTTCCGACTTTTTATTTGTTTGCTGTGTCCTTAAAAAAGTATCCCGATTTCCCGTCGGAATACATATTGTGCCAAAATTGCCGACATTCGGGTAAGGGTCCAAAAAAAAAGAGAAATATTTGACTAAAATATAAGAAGATTACAAATGTAATGAAATTTTGTGGATCGGACCTATAGGACCCACTGGGTCCAAAAAACCAGGTCTACGATGCACACGTAGGAAAGGGAAAGTGCGGGTACTCATACAAAGAGGTATTCTTGTCACGAATTCAACGATGACTTTCCATTATTCGTGCCCCATTTGTGTGGCCAGATATCCCTATTTTGGCATTTATTTTTGTAGAGGCATGCATGACCGCCCAGAATAATATTCTATTGCAAGGAATCAGTTGTGGAATATGTTATACTGTAACACAACCTGTTCCACTCTAGGTTTTACCATCGACTATATTTGTCGAATGTGTCCCAAATCCAACCGGTTCTTTTACGCAAAACTAGAACATGTATCAGTGCACGATGGTAGCATGTCCTACTACAAAACGGTAGATACTGAGGGTCCTTAGTTCGATTTCCAGCAGATTTCCTTATATCAGAAGTTCCTTATCGCACGTTGCAGGATTGGGGTTAAATGAACAAATTTTAAACAACTTTTTTTTTACTACTAACCCATTATTATCAACTATATTGGGTACTTTTGGTTTGGTTTGGTTTAATGTGAAGTTTTCTAGGTGGAGCCTGTTTATTACATATTGTACTTTTCAACCCAATAAAAAGTAAATTTAGAAAAGCCAAAGTGCAAGTCCTGCAAATCCATGAAATACAACCCCGAGCATGGAATTACATTTGGCAGCACACTTACTCTTACACTCTTATTTTTGGTTTGTGTCTAGACTAACATATGGGGAGAAATTTGTTGTTTAATGGGAAATTTTCTACCTGAAGCCTGTTTATTATATATTGTAGTTTTGAACCGAATAAAAAGTAAATTTAGAAGAGCCAAAGTGAAAGAAGTTTAAAAAAATAAAATTTTTCTTAAATAAAGTAAATTTTCTCAAAAAAACAAAATACCTACTCATATTCTTAAACCGAGTACCTTTTCTCTAAAAAAATACCTTATCTTAAAGAAATAAATTAAAATAAATAAATGGTTTCCCATTACATCCCATGAAGGGACAGGGGAGAACTTCTCACAATCACTGAGCTGTGCGCTTTCCAGTTTTCACTCACTGATTGGGACCTACAGATTTACACCGATTCCGAACGGTATTTTGATGAGCTTTTTCATGGCTATATACTCGATAGTGTCGTCGTCACTATGCGAGGTGACCGCCGCCGAAAGAAATTTTAAGGTGGTCAGAGCAGGGTTTGAACCCAGGATCTCATGTAAAAGAGCCGCGCACACTAGCCATTGCACTACCGAAATAACTTTACTTAAAAAAGTAAATTTTCGTACAAAAAGTACCTTTTCTTAAAAAAATTTATTTTTTTTTAAAGAAGTACCGTTTCTTAAAAAAGTACATTATCTTAAAACAAATTGCATTTTCTTAAAAAACTACCTTTTCGTTAAAGAGTACCTTTTATGGAAAACAAAATAACTTTTCTTGAGATAAGTACCTATGCTTAAAATTGTACCTGTTCTTGAAAAAAGGATCAATTCTAAAAAAATTCCCATTTCTTAAAAATATAACTTTTCTTCAAAAAAAAAATATGCTCTTAAAAAAATTCTCTTAAAAAAATAAATCTTCTTAAAAACATGCCTTTTCTTCAAAGTACTATTTCTTAAAAATGAAATAATACCTTTTCTTTTCTTTTCTTTTCTTGAGATAAGCAGCCTTTTGGAAAATAAGTAAATTTTCTTTAAAAAAATTACCTTTTCCTAAAAAGAGTACCATTTCTGCAAAAGGTACGTGTTCGTACAAAGACCCCTTTCACACTCGGCAAGTTACTTGCGCAAGTCAGTTTTTCAACTTTCCGAGTACAAGCAAGTCTGTACTCAAAATTTATTCCCCTATCCCTACCTTACCTCTGTCATCAACAAACCAGGACTTGGGCAAGAGACTTGCGCAAGTAACTTGCCGAGTGTGAAAGGGGTCAAAAGGTACTTCTTTGTAAAAACAATGCATACTTTTAGGGTTTATCTTACAGAAAGTACTTCTTATTAAAAATGGTACATTTTCTTAAACAAAACATTAGCTTTTAATAAAAGAAGTAGCTCTTATTAAAGAAAGGACCTTTTCGGGAAAATATAATACATATTATTACAAAAAGGACCTAAAAATATACTTTTTTAAAACGATACATTCAATGAAAAAAATTTTCTGGAAAAAATTTTTATCATTTTACGAAAGATATTTGTTCTTAAAGATGCATTTAAATTATAGTATTTTTCAACAGGCGGTTGAGGCGTATTGGAACTAACTATTATAAAATATATAGCGAAAGGAACTTCGTTCCAACCGGGTGTCCCCTGAGATGCCGTGCCATAAGGCCATAGGCAATAAAGCTATATGGCCTTATTTCTCATCACTTTGAGAAATAAGACCATATGACTTTATTACCACAGAGCAAGTGTAATAAAGCCATTATGGTATTATTTCACCTTTGATAATTTTCTATGTGCTACTTATGTAAATTTTTTTTACATGGGACTGTCCGTGGAGGTGGAAAGTTTCTGATTGCCATTCACTTGGGAGTGGTCAGAAATGATTCCTTCATTGGGCAGTCCAAGCAGCTCACTACTTCCACGCAGTATGTCCTGGGCAATGGCTTTTCGGAAACCTCCGTTAGCTAGCTAGAGTGAGAAGGCGAAACAAATGAGCATCAAATCAGGTATAGTAGGTGACTGATGTCACTGAAGCTCATCAAACAATCGGGCATATTCTTTTGTCCTTAGAAGGCGGATGAGCCAAACATACGGGCCAACGGCGGATAGAATCTAAAAGAAGAAAATCCAGGTTCAACATATCGCATCCTGGTCAGCGTCTGATCCATAATGGGCGGCTGCAATCAAATATCCTGGCAGTAGGTAAAATGCAAAAACCCGGTGGGCTGGGTTTGCCTCCCGCCACCGTTCATAATGGCAGTGAAAATACAAAAACGAAACAGAAAACATAAACAACCCCTATTTGTTGACGACCCCCGCAAACGTTATAAGGACCATGATTTACGGATATGCACTTGGAATGTAAGAACTCTATATAGATCCGGTGCAAGTATCCAACTGGCAGATGTCCTCGAAAGTTATAAGGCTGACATTACCGCTATCCAGGAAATGCGATGGACAGGACATGGCTGCACAAGAAATACTACAGTTGCCATGAAAAAAAACATGAATTTGGTTGTGGATTTGTAGTTGGCAAAAAACTGCGACATCTAGTCTCTAGGTTC
This sequence comes from Phaonia tiefii, assembly GCA_963931995.1. Lineage (NCBI taxonomy): Eukaryota > Metazoa > Arthropoda > Insecta > Diptera > Muscidae > Phaonia > Phaonia tiefii. The sequence goes on along the minus strand of OZ008367.1, from coordinate 107,474,621 downwards.
AATCCTGTGAGTGAACGAATAGCCACAATCCGCATAAAAGCGAAATATTTTTATATTTCCCTAATTTGTGTGCATGCCCCGACAGAAGAGAAAGATGATGATGCCAAAGACATATTCTATGAGCTCCTAGAGGAAACGTATGACCGCTGCCCTGGCCATGACATTAAGATTGTACTAGGAGATTTTAATGCCAAAGTAGGAAGGGAGAATGTGTTTAATCCAACTATTGGCAATTTCAGTCTTGAGACATACAGAAGGAAGAACGAAGCCCGAAAATTCTACCAAAAAGTTAAAAACGGAACTAATGCACATGGTTCAGGGCCCCCCTTCTGTAAAGACAAAGACGGAAATCTCGTCGCAGATGTGCAGAGCATGTTGGGAATATGGAGAGAGCATTTCTCCGCGCTACTAGTACCTGAGATATCCGATGATGATGGGACAATCGATCACAATATGGACGACGACGTCGATTGCCCCCCTCCTAACCAAGACGAGGTCAGAACAGCTATTGCCCGGCTTAAGAACAACAAAGCCGCAGGAGCCGATGGATTACCGGCGGAGCTGTTTAAGGCTGGCGGCGATGAGCTGATAAGGTGCATGCATCAGCTCATTAGCAAAATTTGGTTAGATGAATGCATGCCCGGCGATTGGAGTCTCAGTGTACTATGTCCCATATTTAAAAAAGGTGACCCGAGTATTTGTGCCAACTACCGTGGAATAAGCCTTTTATCCATAGCATATAAGGTTCTATCAAGTATAATGTGCGAAAGACTAAAACCAATTATCGCTGACCTGATTGGACCATACCAGTGTGGTTTTAGGCCTGGAAAATCGACAACTGACCAGATTTTCACGCTACGCCAAATCCTGGAGAAGACACATGAAAAACAAATCGACACCTATCATCTATTTATCGATTATAAAGCAGCCTTCGATAGTCCGATACGGGAGAAACTCTATGAAGCAATGTCTGAGCTTGGTATTCCTGCAAAACTCATACGCCTTTGCAGGATGACCTTGACGAACACCAAATCCGCAGTGAAAGTTGGTAAGGATCTTACGGAACCTTTCGAAACTAAGCGAGGCCTCAGGCAAGGCGACACCCTATCGTGCGATCTCTTTAACATCTTAATGGAGGTCATTATGAGAAAAGCTGCAGTCAATATGAATAAAACCATCAGCAGCAAAAGTCACATGCTGCTCGCGTATGCTGATGATATAGATATCATTGGGCGCACAATTAGAGAAGTTACTGCGGTTTTTTTTCGAGAATTGAGAAGGAGTCAGCAAAAGTGGGTCTGACGGTGAATGAGGACAAGACAAAATTAATGGTTTCAACGAACAGGGCCTCCACGCGATTAGACCAAAGCGTGAACGTTGATAGCCGTTATAACTTCGAGGTAGTGGACGAATTTATATACCTCGGATCTGCCGTGAACAAAAACAACAACGTCAGCCTTGAGATCAAACGGAGAATTGTGCTTGCGAATAGATGTTATTTTGGGCTAGGCAAGCACTTTAGAGATAAAGCCCTCTCTCGAGTAACAAAAGTCCAGCTGTACCAGACTCTCATTCAACCTGTCTTGCTTTATGGCGCAGAATCCTGGGTCCTATCGCAAGCAGACGAAACATCTGTAGGAGTCTTCGAGAGAAAAATACTCCGAAAAATTTATGGCCCTATAGTGCACAACGGCGAGTATCGGCGACGCATGAATCATGAGCTGTATGAGCTTTATCCTGACATTGACATAGTTAAGCGGATCAAGATAACGAGATTGCGCTGGCTAGGCCATGTCAGTAGAATGGATGAAGATGAACCAGCGCGAAGGCTTTTCGAAACCGAACTCGAAGGAAGACGAAAAATAGGAAGACCAAGACTCCGCTGGAGGGATCAGGTTGACGAATCCCTGCGTACACTTGGTATTGCCAACTGGAGAGATAAAGCAGAAGATCGAACTGGTTGGCGAAATATGTTATCTTCGTTTTGTAAGGTCCCTGACCCCCCGGGGTTGTCCGAGACCGGATAAGTAAGTAAGTACTTATGTAGTGTATTTGATTTCTTTTATTGACAAAATAAAATTAATTCAGTTAGCAGAAAATTTAAATATTTACACACATATGTATTTTCTTTTCTACAATAATTAACAATATATAAATGTGGCATCCGTAATGATGGCACGACAAATAGGACACAATGTATGCGTTCCGTTTTTCTCAGCTCTTCCTTTCATTTGTTGGTAGCATGGCTGACAAACTTTAAAATGTTTGCATGGATCAAACAGTATTTGTCTGCCGTTTTCGCAACAAACAATACATGACAGATAATGTTGCTGTTGCATTTCAGCGTCAGTGCCTTCTTCTTCGCTGCTATTTGCATCTGATTCAATGTCGTCACCGATGTCAATTGTATTTATAAAATCTTCCTCAAGCATATCTACAGTTCTTCATTTTGGAGAACTGCGCGAGTACAGTACCAGGGTTATTTTCTTCTCCCTTAAAAGTCGATATCGATTTTGTATGAAAATACTTCGCTGTTTTCCGTAAGAACTTCTGGAAGTGTATACAGATGTGCATCCGGAAATTGCTTTAAGGCAATCACTTGATTTGGTCGCTTCTAAATCGCATAAGAAATGCAGAAGAATTCCAGAAATCCGTAAAAATTACCATGCTTTGGAAGGTTCCTACGCGGGCGCGGACAGCCGTGGGCGGGTGCCCCCCCTCCCTCGCCTGATCCATATATCTTCAACGGTTGACTCTGACAACTCATTCTTTACGTGGACAATATGCAACTTTAACAATGGATTGTACGGGTATGGCGTTATTTCCACTTCGATTGTTAAACTCATATGGTGTTATTACACTTTCGTGTTGGTAATAAAGTCATATGATCTTATTTCTCAAAGTGATGAGAAATAAGGCCATGTGGCTTTATTACCTATGGCCTTATATCACCGCATCGTCCCCTGACACCTCAAGTAATATTTTAAATATTTTCTTCGATATACAATTTTATCTTTAAGTTGGCCAGCTGTTTACTTGGTTGTTGTATCATTAAAAGTATCTTGGGTTCTCATCGGAATACTAGAACTAGAAAACGAGAATATGTATCAGTGCACGACGGTAGCATGTCGAACTACAACACGGTTGAGACTGGGGGTCTGAGGTTTGATTCCCAGCAGAGCTTTTCTAATTTTTTATTAATTTTTAGTATTTTTAAAATAAAATTTGTTCGCATCGGTATAAAAGTATTAAATGTAAATCAGATTTGCGAAATGAGTGTATCGCCTGAAACTATTCCATTCGTTAATGCATACCTACATTTTTCTAGTTTTCTTGTTTGGATCCAAATATAATGTGTCGCAAGTATAGTATAATTGTGTCCAAAGATAATGTGCTTGCTATTCAATGTAACATGTTTGAGACGTAATAATGTGTTACAATATATATGTTTTTGATCCAAATACAGTTTTGTTTGTGGCGCAAATGCTGATGTGCTTGGTGCACTTTTTTCTTAATTTTTTTGGTCGATATGCTCTGTCGAAAGCAAAATAATAAAAGCGGATCAAAAAGTGTGATTGCAAGAGTGAAACTGTATTTTTGCATTATTATACAGTTAAAGCTAACTACAAGTCTTAGCTGTCTCCTAGATTTTCAAATTGCTGAAGTCGGAGTCGGGTGGAATTTTGGATTTTAAAATTCTTGGAGTCGAAGTGGATTCGTGGATTCGGAGTCGTCCAATTTAGGCCACACCCCACAGCCCTGTACAGATCTGAGACTAACTGATCTGAGGAGACTATTTAATGACTGTAGCGGGTTTCTGTTATCTGACATTTAAGGCTAAATACAGGGTGTTTCAAAAGTGACCACCCTATTGGAAGATGCGCTTATTTTTGCAAATGGCCGCCAATGTTAAATCTGTTTTGACATTTGTGGACTAGACAGATGTAGAATACAAGTAAACAAGCCATGGAGCGATCTGTTTTGACATTTGTGGACTAGACAGATGTTGAATACAAGTAAACAAGCCATGGAGCGATACACTTCCCAAGAACGCGGAATAATCGTGTCTATTTTTTTGTGTAAGAATGCGTCTGTGGTGTTAGCGCAGCACCGGCCGTACGACACCGACCGCGCAAACAATGCGCCGTTTGGCCAATAACCTTGAAGAGTATGGGACCATACGAGATGTTGCCAGGAGTGGCCGGCCCCGGAGCTCCTGTTCTGCGGTTAATATCGCCGCTGTTGCCGAGGATGTCGAGCTGTCGCCGGAAACATCGGCCAGACGCCGCGCCTCACAATTAGCCATCAGCCGGTCGACTCTATGGCGAATTGTGGTCAAAGACCTTCGCATGTTCCCATACAAAGTTCAGTCTGTGCATCAGCTGCTGCCTGTCGACCGCCAAATGTGTGTAACCTACGCCCAAGCCATCCTCAATCTCGTGGACGAAGTGGACGATTTTGCCACCAAAATCATAATGAGCGATGAGGCTCATTTCCACTTCAGCGGGTACGTGAACAAGCTAAACTATCGCTTCTGGGGCACCGAAAATCCACGAGTGATGCACGAGGAGCCATTACACCCGTTCAAAGTGACTGCATGGTGCGCTGTTCACGCTGGAGGAGTCATCGGTCCATTTTTTTTCGAGAACGCCGCTGGTCAAACGACAACAGTGGCCGGTGCGCGCTATAGGGTCATGTTAACCGATTTTTTATGCCGCAATTCGACGAATTAGGACTGGATGACATGTGGTTCCAACAGGATGGAGCAACGGCACACATTGCGCGAGCCTCAACCGATATTCTGAAGGCGGCGTTCCCGGGTCGCCTCATCTCTCGTTTTGGCGAATTGCACTGGCCCGAAAAATCGCCCGATTTAACCGTTCCAGACTTTTTTTATTGGGGTGTTTTGAAGTCCCGGGTTTACGTGAACAAGCCCGATACCCTGGAAGCCCTCAAGGTCAACATTCGACACGAGTGCAAAAATCTGTCGCCCGAAGTTCTCGCCGAAGTGATGGAAAATGCTATAAAACGAGCCAGTATGGTAATCAATTGTGACGGCGCCCATTTAACTGATATCATCTTCTCAACTTAACCAATAAAATTCTAACGGTTCAAATAAACATAATCAAAAAACAGAATTGAAGTTTTTCATTTAGAAAAAAAAATGAGAGCCAAACAATATCGGATGACTTCTTTTGAAACACCTTGTATGTACATTTAATATCATAAGATTCTCCTACACACAACAACTATAAGAATAAATATCGAAAACGCATTTTTGTTTTCAAAATGAATAGCTGTTATAGCTAATACAGTTTACGTTACTTTTTTGTTCTACACAGAAAACAACTAAACAACTTCAAAAACAACTTTACATTTTCTGAAAATGTTGAAAAGCTTTAATTCTTTATTCACTCCAGCATCTTTTCCTATTATTTTAATTGAATTGTAATGAATTGAAAAAAATTCTTAGCAATACAAATTTATGAACAATTGTTTGCATTCATATAATTTAATAAAAGAATTTTTTTTTTCAAGAAAATTACATTCATATTTGTTTAAGGAATGTTATCTTTCCTTCCACTTGAGAGGACACTGAAACATCAATAAAGTGTAAGACAAATTTTTGGAAATGTATTAACTTTTTTAAGCAAACAGTTCGATGCTTGAAGTGGAAGATAACTAAACGCACATATGTAGTTGGAAGGAACTCGTTCCTCTTCAGGACAGGGATAACAAAATAGGGGACTTCTTTAACTAGATCCTTTGTATCACATCGCATAAATGTAAAAGTGTATACTGCAATTCCTGCATACGATAACAAGACATGTTACGTGCAGTATGGTGTATTGTATCATCAACTTTTTCCGCCTGATTTCAAATTGATGGGTATTCATATGAAATAAAATTGCTTTTCCTAAAATATAATTGTATGTTTGTGTATGTGCACATAAACAAAATCAATTTATTTTACTTAATCATCCGTTAAATAGCTTCTTTTTGCAATAATGATAGCAATAATAACAATAATAATAATAATATTGTGCTTCATTGTGGTATTTGGGTGAAACAAAAATTTTAAAATTTTCTTTTGTTGTTTACCATTGAGCAGCTAGAGTGTTTACATACATTGTATGTGGTATTATTTTCAACCATAATCCATACTGATTAAATATTTTCGGATGAATATCAATTTTGTTTTCGTCATTTTCAATTAAATAGCGCAATCGAAATGAAACAACTGGTAAGGAATGTTAATTAAAAAAAAAGCTTAAAACAAATTTTGAATACACAAAATCATACACTGAAGCTGGGGGGAGGTTATGATTAGAATAGTAGAATGATCGTTTTTGTTAATGAGTTTTTCGGAATATTCCAAATACACTTGATATATATTATGTATACGTTCAATTGCCTCAATATATACGACAAGAATGCAGGAAAATTCCTGTGTCACCACTTTTCAGAAAATTTCGCGATTATAGCTGCAGAGAATTAAAAAAAATAGATACGTACTCACTTTATCATAAATCTCCATCCTGTTCAATAAGAAGTTGCATTAGGTTAATACATACTATTTTCCTTTTGCCTCAAGAAACCGTTGTTTTTTCTAGGAGGCCAGCTCTACCTTCTTTTTGACAGAAAGGTCCTTTAACAACGCCAACAGAATAAAATTACATGGCATGCGAATACAAGTGAGTTCATTTATGAAAAACAGAGGCTATATAGAGTTGTAACTGATAACTCTGAAGGTTGTCTTACAATTCATAGATCCAAATGTCCCATTTCCACATGAATATTTTTCTCTTATGAAGTTATAAATTGCTGTAACGTACTTGATGCATTAATAAAATACTACGGTATGTGATACTTATATTACGATATCAATATTTGATTATTACACAATCATTAGATCGTATAAATTCAGAAAAAAGATAAAATAATTTGGTGGCAAAAACTTTGTTTCTAAGGTGCTAACTCGAAAAGGTACCTATGATCAGAAAACAGCTGAAGGCCCTGGTAGAAAAACGTGCAACTCAGTTTCTTCAAAAACAATATTTTCCTTGTTTGAATGTTTCCATGGAAAGGGCGGATCAATAATTCCGTGAGTTTTCGAACTTCCCTCGTAGTTATATGAAATGCAATACTGATCTCATCAAATACCACCTGTTAATAGACTACTGTCAAATTTTGAGCAAGTTCGGTTATTTACTTGGCGTTGAACAGCTGTTCAAAATATACAACCTCGTGCATTTTTTTAAAAATGAAAAAAAGTGAATTTCGAGTGCTAATTAAACATTACTTTTGCGAAAAAAAAACCGTCCATCAAACCAAGGAAAAGCTTGATAAATACTATGGTGACTCTGCACCATTGGTTTCAATGGCAAAAAAAGTGGTTTTCTGGCTTTCGTTGTGGTCGCACAAGTACAAATGACGCTGAACGTTCTGAATGGCCAATTGAGGTCAATACACCCGGAAATGCCGAAAAATCGACGATATAGTGTTGGCCGATCGAAGAGTAAAAGTGCATGAGCTTGTTGATGCCATAGGCATTTCATATGGCAGTGTGGTTTCGATTTTAAATGATCAGTTGGGTTTAAGAAAGCTGTCTGCAAGATGGGTGCCGCGTTTGCTCTCAATTGACAATAAACCTAATCGTGTGACAACTTCAAAGGATTGTTTGTAGTTGCATGAATTGGGCTACGAATTGGTACCTTATCCGCCATATTTTCCGGATTTAGCCCCCAGTGACTATTTTCTATTTCCAAACCTAAAGAAATGGCTCGGTGGAAAGAGATTTAGCTCCAACGCGGAAATTATTGATCAAACAAATGCCTTTTTTATGGACCCCGAAAAATCCTATTTTTTGGAAGGGATACAAAAAATTGGAGAAACAAAAAGGAGATTATGTTGAAAAATAAATTTTTTGTTTGCAAAAGAACTGTGTTTCATTCAAAACGTCACGGACTTATTGATCCTCCCTCATATCTGATTTAAAAAAAATTAAAAAAAAAATATTTTAAATTTAATAATTTAAATATCAGATGTTGACTTTTTTCTTATCCAAAACAAAATCATATACCATGGAAACATTAAAGAAAGAACGAATATTGTTTTTGAAGAAAAGTGACTTAACACCTTCTTCCACCATGGGCTTCAACTATTCGAGAAAACAGCTGCTCGAGATTACCAGTCGCGTTCGCGCGTTGCGTTCTTGTTTTCGCTTCCACATCTAGCTTTTTCTTGTTGCTCTTGGCTGTCTACTTCTCAGAAAACTTCCCCTATGTACAGTTTTGCTTTTACAAGAAATATTTTCGTAGTTTATTCGAGTGAAATTTAATATAAAATTCAAAGGAAATGTTTGATCGCCAAAATTTCTTTCAAACTTCAAGTGAAATTTGAATCAAAATGAATAAAGTTGAGAGTCTGCAGCTTGTTTAAAATTGGTTTACAAAAAACAAAAATTAGTTTCTCCGACTATTAGTACCTTTCCGACCATTAGTACCTTCTCGAAATATTGGGTTATTCTGGTTCGCGTGCTTTTGCTGGGGAAACTCAGATATTTTCCAACAGATACTTTCCAATAAACGTATGCAGTTTGTGGTATCAAAAGGGTGATAATTTTCTTACTTCGATTTCTAGTATAAAGTTTTTGCTAGTTTACGCGTGATTCGTGACATGTGTCAAACTGAAAAATGTTCAGTTTGCCTTGCCACTTCATCATGAATAGTCTTCGAATGATCAACGCTTGCTAATTATTAAGTTTTTTTTTTTTATCAAGGTCCGTGCTTTGTGGAAACTGTGTTTCGCAAGTTACGTCCATTTTGTGGTCATCATAATCGACTCACCGAATAGATTATTCAAGCCATTGGGACCAATTTTCGCACCAGTTTGACTCTATTGGACATCATCCCACCAACTTGTATCCATAGCAGTGCGTATAGAGGAAAATATTGGTGCTGGCTTCCCCAGTGCTAATGAAGATCGCGATATAACCATCAGTGGCCAATCGCATCAATTGGTTTTGTGTTGGTCGAATAACTGGAAATTTTTGCGTACGGAACGATGTCCATACCGATAAAAAATACTTCTAGTGCAGGAGCTGAAACAGTGACCGATCTACCACAAAGTTGTCTTTTCGGTGAATGGGCCACTTTCTCAAAAAATTATCGTTATCCGCGACAGCCAGGTACGTCAATAAACAGAATTGTCACATTTGGTCCGAAGAACAGCGGCAGTTCAAGTGCAGACAATGCACCCTAAAAAATTCACTGTTTGGTGCGCTTTATGGGCCAGCGGCATCATTGGACCGTCCTTCTTCAACGACGATGATGTGGTTTCATCACTATGGTGCCACATGCCACACTGTACGCTAAACCATGAACGAATTGAGAGGCGAGTTTGGTGAGCTATTAATCTCACATCATTCTAACGATTTGACCCCACTAGACTATTTGCAACTTACTAGACAAAATTAAACTGACAACCGAAAAACTATGAAAGTCGCAAAACGAGACAGGGAAAGACAGGACGGTTTTACACTAATTCGACTAGAAGGATTCGAACTGCATCAGTAGGTTTTTGAGTTACAATTACGGTTTCATCCAAGATATATGTAGGCTTGCCAGACTTATTGTTTTCAACAGCACACAGACTTTTTTTGTTCTTTGTATTGTCTTCTTTACAACCCATAAAAATGTAGGCGAAAGTACTTTTTTTGTAAATCGTTGTACTTTGTTTATAGTTTTTTTTTATGGTTTTCTTTGGCTCAAACACCAATTAAATAAGTCATTTTCTCCACAAAATCTTTTCAGTATAGAATAAAGTAAAATTTATAATAATGTGATATTGAAAATGCAGATGAGCAAATAAATATAATTATATAGTGAAAGGTTTTCTCATATTTGGCGAAAGAATCTGATTACGGGCAAGGTGTGAACAGAAAACGCAAAGAAAGTCGGAAAATTACTTTTCTGCCGATGTTCTGAATCAAAGAGCCTCAAAAACATGGTTTCAGCGGTAGGCCGTGTTCCCTAAGGTTGAAGCCCAAAACGATTAGAACAACTTTGTTGAAGAAGGATTACCGGTACACCCCACCAACTAGAAGTTAGTGCCTGTCAAAAGTGAGTCAAAATCGAAAAATCGGGAAAAAATCCACTCTGATAGTCACAATAAAATAAAATTTTGTGTGATACCAGAATTGCAACTCAAAAAACTAATGGTACAGTCCGATTCCACATACCCGAATTAGGGTAAAACTGTCCTCTCCGGTCTTGTATTAGAAATTGTTTGCCAAAAACTATAACAGTGAAATTAGAACGATGCCGTTTCGAATCCGTAAAAATCAATTTAAGTGAATACATTTTATTTAAAAAAACTAAAAAAATCACATGAGGTGTCAGGGGACATCAGGTTGGAACGAAGTTCCTTTTCCTATATATTAAGTACGAGTTAGTTTCAACAAATGGAACATCTTTAAGAAAATATACTTTTCGTAAAAACTAAAGTTTTGTTATGAAATACTTTTAGTTTTTTAATGTATTTAAAAAAAAGAATAGTTTTAGGTCCTTTTTGTAAGAATATGTATTATATTTTCCCGAAAAGGTAAGTTTTTAAAGATAGGTACTTCTTTTATTAAAAGCTAATGATTTTTTACGAAAAGGTACTATTTTTAGGAAGAAGTACTTTTTATGAATTTTTTTTTACAAAGAAGTACTTTTTTTTAAGAACAGATATTTTTTTAAAGAAGTGGTACTCTTTTTAGGAAAAGGTTATTTTTTTAAGAAAATTTACTAATTTTCAAAAAGTTTACTTATTTCTCAAGAAAGTAAAAGAAAATGTATTATTTTAATTTTAGGAAAATGTACTTTTAAGAAAACAAATTTTTTAAAGAAAAGGTATTTATATTAAGAGATGGTATTTTTTTGAAGAAAATGTCTTGTTTAAGAAATGGGAATTTTTGTTAGAATTCAGCCTTTTTTCAAGAATAGGTACATTTTTAAGAGTAGGTACTTATGTCAAGTAAAGTTATTTTGTTTCACAAAAAAGGTAATCTTTAAAGAAAATACAGTTTGTTGTAAGAAAATATACTTTTGTAAGAAAATGTACTTATTTAAAAAAAAATTAATTTTTTTAAGAAAATATACTTTTTGTAAGAGAAGATACTTTTTTAAGCAAAGGTGCTTCTTTAGGATAACGTATTTTTTTAAAGAAAAGGTACTTTGTTTAAGAATATTATTAGGATTTTTGTTTGGAAAAATTTTCTTTTTTAAAAAGAGACACTTTTTATTGGTTTCAAAAGTACAATATACGAGTATACTAAATATTGGTTACAGGATCCACCTAGAAAATTTCCCATTAAACAAGAAATTTCCCAACATATATTTGTCTAGACACAAACCAAAGAAAAAGTAAATAATATGGTTGATAATACTGGGTTGTAGCATAATAGTGTTAAAAAAAGTTGTTTAATTTTTTTAAATTTAGCCCCCATCCCGCAACGTGCGATAAGGAACTTCGTTCCAAAAACCAAAACGGATTCGAATTTGAAGTCCGTTGCGAGTTTGAAACGGATTCGCAAAAGTATGAAAAACGATCGGATGTTTTTAGAGGAACTTTATACGCAAACGGATTCGTTATGTTTCCATAAATGATTTTCATTTCGGACAAAATGTACGAAGAAGCGAGCTACATTTCATAAAGATTGTTTTTATGTTACGAGAGTTATCTTGTCGACCCCACCACCAGGCCACACAACTTTTGTATAAGAGGTACCAACAAAATGGGTGTGTTTTTGCCACCCTTGTTTAAATGAATGTCCAGCTTTGAATCATAAAAAATGAATCCTACAATTAAATTCATTAAAACCGGAAATGTCTTACGCGTTGTATCGCATCCAAATTCCGAATAGCGGCCCAAGTCTTGTATGTATACCAAAATGGGCATGGCAACCTCGCCCATTTTCTCCAGTTAAAGTATCCGTCCAAGGCTAGATAGTGCGAGAGATATATGATTTATGATATGAGAGATATGATATACATATGATTTGAAATGGCTGCTGAATTCACTAAAATATGGTATCGAAGAATTTACCAATGGCTAGAGGGCGCGTGAGATACACTGCGTTAACATAGGATAGCCTCACTTGAAATTAAAAATTGAATTCCTCATTTTAATATTCCCTCAAATGCCTCCAAAAATGTAGTAATGCCATTGGAGAGAGGTTATTCTGTTTTCGTAATAATTACAAAATCAATAGGCTCAGTTGAAGTAAAAGATATTTCCGCTATTGTTTTCGTAATCAATTGTAGAATCCTGTGATTTCAGTGTTAGCTTAGATTAGACTCGGTGCAGATGTTTTAATTACTTATTGCAATTACTTATTGTGGCCGTCGGTGGTGCAATGGTTAGTGTGCGCGGCTCTTGTACATGAGATGCTGTGTTCGAACCCTGCTCTGACCACCTTCAAATTTCTTTCGGCGGCGGTCACCTCGCATAGTGACGGCGACACTATCGAGTATATAGCCATGAAAAAGCTTCTCAAAATACCGTTCGGAATCGGTGTAAAACTGTAGGTCCCAATCAGTGAGTGAAAACTGGAAAGCGCACAGCTCAGTGGTTGTGAGAAGTTCTCCCCGGTCCCTTCATGGGATGTAATGGGAAACCATTTAGTTTTTTATTGATTTATAAGCGGTTTTGGACCATTTTTCGAATAATTTGTATTGAATAAAAAAAACTGTTTTTAATTTAAAATAACATATCGTCGCTGCGCCAACGAAATGGGTTGTGTAATTTTTTGAAAAATATTTTATTGCACAATTGAAAACCATTTGCATTTATACATGCGCTCACGCAGCTCTTTACTGATATTTCCATCAGCTTCGAAGTTTATGGTACTGGCAAAGACAGGGTTCTAGAACAAATATTCCAAGAAATTTTTAGTTGTTTTACTTTCCTGAAACATTAATAAAAAGCACATAGCTGTTTACGTTGGCGCAGCGACGATATATGGTTAATAAGCCATCATTATGTGCCAAGGAAAAAGCAAAAATCGATGCTTACCACGACCAAGAGCATTCTAACGGCTCCATTGCTGCAAAAATTGGTCTGAGTCCAAAAGTGGGGAACAACTATTTAAAGAATAGCACGGTGTACGCAACACGGTACAACGAGGTAGGACAACAAGGTTCTAACTGACAAATTTTGATAAATTCATCTGCATATCTCATCGTTCTAAAATTACTGCAAGGGCAATAATTGTATCTCTTATTGTTGGCCAGATATCTAATAGAAAAAACTTCTAACTACATATTTTCCTGTAGTAAATTGGTCAACAAAGTGCATACACCCTGGTTCTTCTCAAAAATTATTTGGTGCAGATAGAATATTGTTGTTCTGAGGTCGCGTAGTGCCATAGAATTCCATTATGACTCTAAACAAAATTGGAGTCTTTGCAGGTGTGAACGTTAGCAAACCCACACTCCACAATATTATAGAAACGTCAACGTTCCTAAAGCGTCGAAAATTGCAGAAAATGCCGCCAAATAATCCCCCCGCAAGGAGGATTATGCCTCAAGGTTAACAACGCAACAACTGAAAAAGGATAAATTTTTCTGACGAAAAGCGGTTCAATATCGAAGGCCCGGATGGCTATAAATGCTATTTTCATGACATTGAGAGGGAGGGGTAATGGTTTTGAGTGCCATATCCTCCTATGGCGCTTCCTGTTTGGTTTTTGTGAATGAGCGAATGAGTGGAAGCAGTTACAGAGACTTACTCCAAACTGTTTTTTTCGAGCTCATGGACATTTTGGTCCCCTTTCTTTTATTGATAGTTGTCACTACGTTGTATTACACATCTATAAAGCTTTAGCTATCAAGGTCAACAAATTTCCATTTCAATCTTAACATGTTTGCTTGGAAGTTTCTACTTTAACGCTTCTTTATTTTTACGTCTGTCCTTTTTTAATCCTTTTATTTAACATCTTTAATCTCATCACGAAATCAACAAAATTACAAAAAATAATTTCTTACCACAGAAAGTCAAAACCAACCAGTAAATACTTCACATACAACTTGACATTTACTGTATATAAGTATTTTATTCATTTATTGAAATCACCACAAATGTTATTTCCCACAAATAAATGTGGTTTAAAGTTTCAGAAATTTGTTGGTTTGAAAACAACAAATAATGTAAAAAATAAAAAGCATTTATGGAATTTCTGGTTAGTTTTGTCATTGTGTTTTTGTTCAACGATTGTGTGGACTGAAAAAATGCAGATGTTATTGGTAACATTCTAACATCAATAGGTTTACTTGTTGGCAGCAAAAAATGCAAAATTCATTGAAAATGTTTTAAAATAATATAAAGTGCTGAAAAACAAAAGAAAAATGCTGAATGTTTTGTCATGGCCATTTAAATAATTTTTTTAGTGTTTCCATCAAAATTCATTTGTTTATTTGTAATGCAGCCGTCGTTTTAGGGAGTTTTCGAAAACAATTTTTAAATGTTCGTTTGTTTGTTTTTTTGCAGTTGCTAAAATAACATTTTATCCATAAAGAGCAGATACACACATATGTACATATGAATAAATTAGTTTTATAATATTTTTGTGAAATACGTTGTTGTTCAAAAAAAAAAAAAAAAAATAATAATAACAAAAAGGAAACTACACCTACAAATTAATGTCTGTGTCGACAAAACACACTATTGGTGTTCAAGCTTGATACTCGAGAAAACACACTCATATTCTTGTTTTCATTGAATATAATTAAAGGTTGTTTTGAAGCAGCAGTTTGTGCGTTAACGAAATACATGACACTGCCTTTTTTTTATTATAAATAAATAAATATTTTCCCATTACATTCCATGAGTGGATAGGGGTGAGCTTTTTACAATCATACTCACTTTTACAATCAAAAATATTTTCTACATTTTCTTATGGTATATGAAATACTTATAAAGGGTGCTTTCTTTAAAGTTATTGAAACTGAAATTAAAGTAAAGCAGAGATAAATATTTGTAATACCTAATTAAACTGGCTTTATTGGATAAATAATTTTATGCCATTATATTGGGCTGTGTGGCCGCCACAGCTGGTGTGTACATTAGGATGTCCCGAATTCAGCGATTTTTTTTTCAGCTTAATTAAAAATGAATTACAGTACAAAAAAAACTTTTTTTTGGATGTCATCTTCCATTGCCTACTACCGTTGGATGATGGTAGTGTTCAACTTTCTAGAACATATGAACTTCCTAGGAATGATTTATATACAACTTTCCCTCAGAGATTCCTCCCATACGAAAGTTGTGTGGCTGTCATTACCGGATTAGATAAATCCAGTAAATCACAACTAGTCTAATGAAATTTAGCATTACGAAATATTTAGTCAAACGTTCCTGTACTATTGAAAAAGGACGAGATTGCCACTTCCATTTTGGTACACGCTAACTTCCGTACTCCAAAAACAATCTTAATGAAATTTGATATTGACTTATATAATTTGATGATGAAGTTTTTTTGATTTTATATGTTCACAATTCACAAGAGCTACAACTTTCCCTCAGAGAGTTAATCAAAAATCCGAACAGTTTGCAAGATATGAGCCTGACAAAATGATCACTTTTTTGCAAAAATGATACCGAGACCCCAAATCTTTGGGGCTCATAAAAAAAAAGTGCATGACTTTGGGAGGGAAAAATCGTGACGAAAATCTTTAGAATTAGATTAGAATTAGATAGAATCTTTTCTAATTTCTTGGCGGCGCTGTCACGAAATCTCTGAATTGAGAGAATAGAGTTGCCAGATTTCGGTAAAAATCATAAGAGCTACCAACATATACATACGTTGGAACAGGTGTGTCCAAAAAATCCAATGAGTATTCGAACACACGGGCGATGTGTTAACACCTTTTTGTTACACGGTACCTGTTCGATTTCTATGAACACTTTAGTAAATGTTACATTGGAAAATAAAAAACAGCGTTCAATCACATGATGACTTTACATTTAAATAATATTAATACTTAAAATTATTTAAAGGCCAGTGCAAGCACTTGTGTCATTATTTTCTTGCTTAATACTTTTTGTTTTATTCCCAAAAAAACAAAGAGAATGCAAAGCAACAGACACATGTACATATATACATTGTTATGTTCGTACATACGTTACACAAGTTCACACAATTTTCGTTCCTCACTTGCTATCTAATTTTTATATTCGTATTTCTCATTATTGTCTTTAAGGCAAGAGCTCAGAGAGTTAATCAAAATTCCGAACGCTAACTTCCGGACTCCAAAACCAATCTTAACGAAGTTTGATATTGACTTATATAATTTGAAGATGAAATTTTTTTGATTTTATATGTTTCACAAGAGCTACAACTTTCCCTCAGAGAGTTAATCAAAAATTCGAACAGTTTGCAAGATATGAGCCTGACAAAATGATCACTTTTTTGCAAAAATGACACCGAGGCCCCAAATCTTTGGGGCCCATAATAGAAAGTGCATGACTTTGGGCAAAACTGGGAATACATGGGTCTTTTGGATGTGTTAACATCTATAGCGGCGTATAGGGACTAAATCTATCAAAGTCAAAATCTGCTAAAACCAGATTTTATGCTGCTGCTAAAACCAGATTTTATGCTGCTGCTAAAACCACATTTTCTGCGACTGCGAAAGAGAATAATGACGTGTTAACAAAAATGAGCGAGCAAGAGAGCAATGAAAGAGTGGTGTGGCAGGGGTGAGGCAAACGAAATTGTGTCTATAGCGTTTGTATTAACATAATAATGTATGTATGGACATGTGTCTGTTGCTGTTGTTGAACGGAGATATAAAGCATAGCCACGCAAAATTTCATTTGCAAGCACATGGGCTTGCGCAGTCGACGTTGTGGTGACATACTAATACGTCAGCTACTTCATACAAAGAATGTGTGATGTTGTGTGTTTGGCTGTTTCGTTGCTGTTGATATGGCAAACATGTGGTTATGTGACACACGTATACGTCAGCTACTTCGGACAAAGTATGTGTGATGTTGGGTGTTTGGTTGTTTTTATTTTAGGTACCCCCCACCTACGCCAACCACCCACACAAACACTCCACGACACAGCAAGCACAAATAAATCATCAACATATTAGTAGTAGTAGTAGTAGTAGTTGTTGTTGTTGTTGTTGTTGTTGTTGTTGGTGTTGTTGTTGTTTTTTTATTATAGTGTAAGGTAAGTCCAATAAAATGTTGGTGCGGAGCACTCTCAGAGCAAAGAGAGTAATGACGTATTATACGTATATAAAAATGAGATAGCAAGAGAGCAACGATAATTTTGTGAACTTGTGTGGCGTATGTACGAATATAACAATGTATGTATGTATATACAAGTGTCTGTTGCTTTGCATTCTTTGACTTTTGTGGGAATAAAACAAAAAGTATTGAGCAAGAAAATAATGACACATGTGCTTGCACTGGGTCTTTAAATAATTTTAAGTATTAATATTATTTAACTGTAACGTCATCATATGATTGAACGCTGTTTTTTATTTTCCAATGTAACATTTACTAAAGTGTTCATAGAAATCGAACAGGTACCGTGTAACAAAAAGGTGTTAACACATCGCCCGTGTGTTCGAACACTCATTGGATTTTTTACATAGGTTTCTAATGGCAGGGAAAAATCGTGACGAAAATCTTTAGAATTAGATTAGAATTAGATACAATCTTTACTAATTTCTTGGCGGCGCTCTCACGAAATCTCTCAATTGAGAGAATGGAGCTGCCACATTTTAATAAAAAGGCAACACATACATACGTTGGAACATGTGTGTCCAAAAAAAATTAAATAAAAGGCTGTGTGTTTAGCTATTTCGGATCTTGCCAAGAGCTTCATCAGCAGACGTTTTTGGTATGTTTTCGGTGAATTAGTCAAAAATATATACCTAGAAACACTTAACATATTAATTCCTTTATACATATGTTTGAAGCATATCAAGCACTAACATGGGAACACTTTTATGCACAACTCTTTTTATCATGTCGAAACACCATTGGTTTTAGACAGGCATGATTTGTTTTGATTTTGTCATTACAAAACAACAAACCAGAGGGTTGAAATCATGGTAGAAATATAATGGTAGATGCAGTACGACAACAAATACAACAAGCCAAAAACAACAGGCATTTTGGTTTTGCTCAGTGTCTGTGTTGTGTCAAGTCAGCTGATCGAAAAATTATGAAAATGTAAAGAAATTTGCAAAAAGTGCCATTTAGAAAATGATTGAGTGTTATTTGATATATTGAAAGTGTATAAGTGTGAAAATTAAAACGTTTCTATGTAATTTTTGCAGAGAAATATTTCAAAAACAGCAGATGCTGGCGAACGGGGGTTGCAGACAAACAAATGTAAACAAACTTTGACATAAGAGAAAAACTTACTCACACTCAGTCCAGAAAAAAGTTCAAATCAGCTGGGCTAGTGCTTCTACCATTTCTTTGTACCATGGTTGAAATCAACAATATTATTGTTTCAAGCTCGCGGTGCTCTTCGTCAACATTTTTGTGCTCGACTTTTTTGAAAATAATAAGTGTGATTTTGTTACCCCGCTAAAGTTAATTATAGCTTAATTTGTACGGGACAGCTAAGCGATATTAAGTGGAATTCTAATTTCCCACTTAATTTCCGACTTGAGCCAAGACAATGTTGCCACATGTTCAATTTCAAGAAATGGCAACAAAAAGTTACCTTAGATAAATATTGTTATCATTTCTTGCGAATGAGAATGCTATCAAGGAGAGACTCAAAAGCAGAAATTTGCAAAATAGCTTAAACATTTTAAGTTCGTTAAAATTATTTTATTTAATGGAAGATCTCCAAATATGAAGGGTACATTTTTATTTTTCACAACATTGTTCACAACAACGTGCGGTAAATGTTATGCATATTGATCATGGTAGATTTAACTATCAGGTATAGTCGTTTAAACAGTTGATGAAATTTTTTCAGTGTCGTTTTTCGTTTTACTTGTCAAAATCATATGTATTTTGTTTTTTATACTTTTTTTATTCTTGTATTGTTGGTATATTTTTGCGTAGAGTTTGACAACTGAAACGAATACGAAAATAAAATGTCTGTTGTTGGTGCTTGTGGCCGTCGGTGGTGCAATGGTTAGTGTGCGCGCCTCTTGTACATGAGATCCTGGGTTCGAGCCACCTTAAAAAAATTTTCTTTCGCCGGCGGTCACCCCGCATAGTGATGGCGACACTATCGAGTACATAGCCATGAAGGTCATAATCAGTGAGTATAAAGCTGGAAAGCGCACAGCTCACTGATTGTGAGAAGCTCTCCCCTGTCCCTTCATGGGATGTAATGGGAAACCATTTTTTTTGTTGTTACTGCTTACAATTACAACAACTTCTGCATGCGAACAAATGGCACTGGCTAAAATCGAATTTCCGTTTCGCATTTTTTCACTCATTACATCAAATGTTGCCACATTGCGTAGTATTAAGTGTGGACCGTTTTATTTGGAAGTCGTAAGTGGCGATAGCTTAATGGAATAAAAAAACAGCCTTAATATTATGTTTCCAAACTTTCAAACAAATTCCAGAAAAGAGTTGCAACTACTTTATACACTATGCAGAGAGAAAAACTTTCCTATTTCGTTTAGACGCTAGGAATTTTTTCGTCGTTGTCGTAAGCATTTCTGAATCTGTTTGGACTCTAAAGTCGAGAAAAATTAGTGCGCGATATGAGAACTACAAATCGGAAATGAGAACTACAAATCGGAGGCGTTTCAATGAATCGTGGCCTCGCTCACTTTTACTTTGTATATTTAAATATTTATTTATCGTTTGTACAATTCCCAACCCTGTTCGAGGAAATCACTTTTTAACGATTAAAATCGATAACTAATTTGACAAAATGCGAAATTTTATAAAATTTTGCAATTTAACTACTGATTTTTATCGTTAACAAGTTACAGAATTCCGGCCAAGGTATGTATAAATAAGTAATGAAGTAATTGATTATGACGTTAGAAAGAAAAGCGTTTAAATGGAGTGCCTTCGGCTTTTCGTTCTCACATGTGAAGGTTGTTATATTGCGTTCCAATTTGTGTGTCTTAACATTCTCGATAGATTTTGTGGCAACCATCGTATTGGCTCAGTCCTACTCCTTAATTAAACAATTTTTGTTGTTTGGAGGAAGAAAACAATTTCGTAAAATTTAAGATCTGACTCAATTGACCTTCAACATTTTTCAAATATTAAGCTCACACTGAACTACTTAGAATCATGACATCATTCGTACTTTTTTTCTCTGAGTGTAAATACGTATTATAGTTTTACATAGACTTTGTTTATGCCATATAAATGAATAGGTGCTATATATTTTCCACATATTTTGTGTCATGAACAATTTAAAAAACACTCTCTTGTCGTAAATATCGAAATGAATCTGTAAAATGTGTGCATTTTATTTGAAATCAATAAAATACCCAGATAAATAAATTTATATTAAACTTTTTCTTAAATTGAATCACAATACACGAATGGTCTTCTGTTTGAATTTTTTGCTTTAGCGTTAATATTTGTAGGACATTTCAATTTGTCTTATCCTATTTGCCTTCAATGCAATCGATATGTGTAGATTGTAGGAAATCTTTATTGATTTTATGCTGGTAATAAAATATGTATCAAAAAAATATATTTGAATTTTAAATTGGAATTCTGATATACAAATACAGATATTTATTATAAATGCTAAAAGATATCGGGGAAGATTTTTCAGTTTCTTCTGGCAGTAGGGCAAAATAATAACAACAACAGCAAAAAGTCAAGAATCTCAACTGATATCAATGTCATAATTGTGCTATCCCATATACATATGCTTATGTTTCTAAGCTTTTGTGACAGACATCCACAGGTAGCCAAGCAAGTTTTTGATATGCAATTGAAATGTTAACTTTGAATTAGATGAGAAAACTGTTGTAGCCATCTGTTGATAGGATATATGTAGTAAATGCGAAGGATGCAGGATAGAAAACTACTGTAATCAACTGTTGAAAGGAAAATGAAATATGAGAGAAAGAAGATTTCTCAGTATCTGTTGATATGCAGCAGCTACTTGCAAATAATAGAAACTAAATTATTCTATATTATTACAAGATGATTTTTATTTTATTTTTTTTTAGCTTCACCGAGTGTTGTATGTGCCACAATTGTTGGTACATCAAGGCGATGACTATGGGCTTTCATATCGTATATCACATGTCTTGTTTTATACAGACAATAAGATTGTTACAGATAATCAGTTAAAAAATGTATGTTAGTTTCACCGACTATTTGTTGTGTCGCAATTCTTGGTCCTTCGAGCCGATGAATTTGGTTTGTAAATTCGCATAGCAACAACCATTTATAGTCAGTTATTTTTATTACATTGTAGTCGACTGAAGTAGTAAAATTGACATGTAATAAATATTTCATTTAAACAATACTAGTGCAATGGTTAGTGTGCGCGCCTCTTGTACATGAGATCCTTGGTTCGATCCCTGCTCTGACCACCTTAAATTTCTTTCGGCGGCGGCCACCTCGCATAGTGACGGCGACACTATCGAGTATTAAGCCATGAAAAAGCTTCTCAAATTACCGTTCGGAACCGGAATAAGACTGTAGGTCCTAATCAGTAAGTACAAAACTAGAAAGCGCACAGCTCAGCGTAGCTCTCCCAAATTCCTTCATGGGATGTAATGGAAACCATGTATGTAATACTGAAAGTAACATCTGTAGTTTTTTAAAATAAAGTAATTTAATTTCCCATTACATTCCACGAGGAAACATCGGAGGGCCTCTCATAATTAGTGCGCTGGGAAGCGCCAAGAAGGCACATTGTTGTCAGCTTAGTAGAGGGCGGATCAATAAGTCCGCTACTTTTCGAACTTCCCTCGTAGTTATATGAGTAGTCCATCGAGTACCATCTGGTAATAGACTATTGTCAAATTTTGAACAAGTTCCGTCATCTACTTTGCGTTTAACAGCTGTTCAAAACATACAACCTCGTGCATTTTTTTAAAAATGGAAAAAGGTGAATTTCGAGTGCAATTAAACATTATTTTTTGCGAAAACAAAACCGTCAATCAAACCAAGGAAAAGCTTGATAAATACTATGGGCACTCTGCACCATCGATTTCAATGGTAAAAAAGTGGTCTACTGACTTTCGTTGTGTACGCACAAGTACAAATAACGCTGAACGTTCTGGATGGCCAATTGAGGTCAATACACCCGGAAATGCCGAAAAATCCACGATATAGTGTTGGCCGATAGAAGAGTAAAAGTGCATGAACTTGTTGATGCCATAGGCATTTCATATGGCAGTGTGGTTTCGATTTTAAATGAACAGTTGGGCTTAAGAAAGCTGTCTGCAAGATGGGTGCCGCGTTTGCTCTCAACTGACCATATACGTAATCGTGTGACAACTTCAAAGGATTGTTTGGAGCTGTTTAATTGGGCTACGAATTGGTACCTCATCCACCATATTCTCCCGATTTAGCCCCCAGTGGCTATTTCCTATTTCCAAACCTAAAGAAATTGCTCGGTGGAAAGAGAGTTAGCTCTAACGATGAAATTATTGATCAAACAAATGCCTATTTTATGGACCTCGCAAAATCGTATTTTTTGGAAGGGATACAAAAAATTAGAGAAACGTTGGAAAAGTGTATTCAGCTAAAAGGAGATTATGTTGAAAAATAATTTTTTTTTGCAAAAAAAACTGTGTTTCATTCAAAAAGTCACCGACTTATTGATCCGCCCTCTAAAAAATGATTATGTGGTGAGAAATGTTTTTCTAATATTGTTGATATTAAGATTAAAGTATTTTAAAACTTGTTAAGAAATATGAACGAGAATATTGAATTCATATCACTGAAGTTAAAAAATTGCAATCGACGCAATTTTATTTCTTTTGGCCAGCAAAAAGTACCAGTTTCAGAAGCATTGCTGGGATCCGTGTGTATGTGTTAGCGACCAAAAATCATAATGTAAACAAGGGTGACAATATTTGACGCCAAGTGATTGTTTGTTCTGTCGACAACGTATTTCAAATTGACGCCAAAGTCATCGCCTTGATTGTGGTTATACACTTAATTTGTTATTCCATTTAAATTTCTAATATCCCAATTTAAATTGGTATTTTCTTTTTACGGATTTTTCTAATAAATTTTGTGCACATTCTCTTAGCTGCCTGCACGAACACCGTAAAGCATTTTGATTAAAAATTGATTTACTACATTCTTAAAAAATTCGAAATAACTTTTAAATTATTTTTTTTTATTTCTTCATGCATAAAATTCCCCTCTGGAGAAAAATCTCTATACATATATTAATACGCAATGTAAATAAATTGTTATTCAACTTTCAGGTCAAAAGGAATACAAACAACAGCCTGGGTGAATGCTGATGAAACAGGTAAGAACTTTTTGATTTTTATTTTCTTGTATACGTTGGAATGTTCTTTATTTCTTGGTGTCTGCAAAGTTCCTCCTCCCACAAATAACTTGGAGTTTTATTCAAAAACAATTTGCATTGATAGGTAGACAAGTTATTTGAAATTTCTTTGAGCAATATTTAATAAATTTTTATAATGTAAATAGAAACATATGAGGGCAGCATTTGACATAAGTAATATTAACAACTTCTAACACTTAAAATAATGCTAGAATTTTGGCACTAAGTTCTGATCACCAAAGTGAGGAAACTGGGAAAATAATGCTATTTATTTAAAAACGTTTGGGGAATTTTTAAAAAGAAAAAAAAAAATAAAATTCTTCGAGGTTGAGGTCAGATTTGCTGTTGTTGTATTTATTTTCCTCGATATTTCGCTACTCCTTTGTGTAGCATCATCAGGAGATATAAACAATATTTAACAATTAAAACAAAATAATAATTGTGAAAAAATTATGTCAATTTAAAAATGTTCAAACAAATTTTTCAAACAGAAACTTCAGAAAATTTTGAAAAAAGGCGGGAAAATTTGTTTGAACATTTTTAAATTGACATAATTTTTTCACAATTATTATTTTGTTTTAATTGTTAAATATTGTTTATATCCCCTGATGGATGCTACACAAAGGAGTAGCGAAATATCGAGGAAAATAAATACAACAACAGCAAATCTGACCTCAAGCTCGAAGAATATTGATTATTTATTGATAAAGAAAAGGTCGAACAACAGAATAAAAAAATTTAAAAAAGTTTTAGGAAACTCTATGAGCACTGAGGATGCATTGTGCAAAGCTTCTTTTGATAAATATATCTCCATTTAATTTAAATTTTTGGAACGAAGTTCCTTATCGCACGTTGCGGGATGGGGGCTAAATGAGAAGATTTTAAACAACTTTACTAACTAGTAACTAGTATATTTCAACCCATTAATATGAACTATTTTGGGTGCTTTTGGTTTTGTTTGGTTTAAAGGGAAGTATTCTAGGTGGTGCCTGTTTATTACATATTGTAGTTTCGAACCCAATAAAAAGTAAATTTAGGAAAGCCAAAGTGCAAAACTGGCAATTCCAAAAAATACAACCCTGAGCATGGAATTACATTTGGCAGCACACTTACTCTTTCACTCGTATTTTTGGTTTGGTTTGTATCTAGACTAACATATCGGGGGATATTTTTTGTTTGAAGGGAAGGTTTCTAGGTGGTGCCTGTTTATTACATATTGTAGTTTTGAACCCTATAAAAAGTAAATTTCGAAAATCCAAAGTGCAAGACTGGCATTGCAGCACACTTACTCTTACACTCGTATTTTTGGTTTGGTTTGTGTCTAGACTACCATATCGGGGATATATGTTTTGTTTAATGGGACATTTTCTAGGTGGAGCCTGTTTATTACATATTGTAGTTTTGAACTGAATAAAATGTAAATTTAGAAAAGTTAAAGTGAAAGAAGTTTGAAAAAAATAACATTTTCTTAAGTAAGTGCGTTTTTTTAAAAAAGTAAATTTTTTCAAAAAAAAATACCTATTGATATTCTTAAACAATCTACCTTTTCTTAAAAAAATACCTTAGCTTAAAGAAGTACCTTTGCTTAAAAAAGTAAATTTTCTTACAAAAAGTATCTTTCCTTAAAAAAAGTAATTTTTTTTAAATAAGTATCTTTTCTTAAAAAAGAAAATTATCTTACAACAAATTGCCTTTTTTTAAAACGCTACATTTTCTTTAAAGAGAACCTTTTTGTGAAACAAAATAAATTTTCTTGAGATAAGTACCTATTCCTAAAATGTACCTGTTCTTAAAAAAAGGACCAATTCTAAAAAAAATTCTCATTTCTTAAAAAAAAACTTTTCTTAAAAAACAATACCTTCTCTAAAAAAAATACCTTTTCTGACAAAAATTCTTTTTCTTAAAAATAAAATAATAGCTTTTCTTTTCTTGAGATAAGTAGCCTTTCTGAAATTAAGTAAATTTTCTTAAAAAACAACCTTTTCCTAAAAAGAGTACCACTTCTTTAAAAAGTACCTGTTTTTAAAAAAAGTACTTCTTTGTAAAAAAAATTCATATTCTTAGGCTTTTTCTTACAGAAAGCACTTCTTATTAAAAATTGTAGCTTTTCTTAAAAAAAAACATTAGCTTTTAATAAATAAGTACCTCTCATTAAAGAATGGACCTTTTCGGGCAAATGTAATACATATTCTTACAAAAGGGACCTAAATATATATTTTTTAAAAAACAAAAAAACAAATATAAACAATAAAAAAATTTCTTAAAAAAAGGTTGTCATTTTACAAAAAGTATCTTCTCTTAAAGATCCATTCAAATTACAGAATTTTTCAACAGGGGCCTTAGGCGTGTTGGAACGAACTATTACATAATATATAGCGAAGGTAACTTCGTTCCAACCGGATGTCTCTCATGTAATTTTTTTTTTTTTAAATTTGAGATTCCTGTGTTTTTGCTTCAGCATTCTTCGAAGTAAATACAGAATTTTGCCTTGACATAAGTCGCTTTAAAAGATACAACATGTCTTAAGAATCAAGTTTTTCTCGGTTGCGCAAAATTTCCTATGCCACATCATACAATATTCAAAAAGTCTCCGAATTTTAAGGGCCTCGCAAATATAGTACACTTGTGTCCAAATACATTGTGTTTGCTATTCAATATAACATGTTTGGGGCGCAATGATTTATAAGTTATACTATATGTATTTGTAACCGAAAAGTGGCTTTGTTTATTGAAAACTGCTGGAAACACTGCTGTCTTTCACAATTACGAAACAAAAAGCATCAGATCTTCAATTCACGAAAACAATGCTTGAAAACATGATATAGTGCCTGCAATATGTTGCTGCGCCATTATTTTTCAGCGTGCAAACACAAGGCTACCCTTGTGGTAACACGCCTACAGGCGATAGGTGAATGGATCAACAGGGATCATAAGATCGAATATCCGAATTACATGCTGAAAAATTTGTGTCTTTTTGTTGTATGCATGCAAATATAACGTGTTTGTAGCATGTTACAAATATAGTATACTTATATCCAAACACATTGTGTTTGCTATTAAATGTAACATGTTTGGGACGTTATAATATATGTATTTTTAACCCAAATGTGGTTTTGTTTGTTGAAAAGTGCTGAAGACAAAAACATGAAAGATAATTATGACACAAAAAACCGCAGATTTTCTATTCACGAAACTAAAGCTTGCAAACATGTACATGGTACCTGCAATATGTTGCTGGGGCCGTTATTTTTCAGCATGTAATGATTTAGGCGAACTGCTTGACTATGACGCCATCTAGGGATGTTTGGCAAGATGGAACTCTGGTACAAATACCATTTGGAACCTGCTGCGTAATTGTCGGACTACGACGCATGGCTGTAACACCATTTAGGAACGCTTGGCAGGATGGGACCCTGATACAAAAGCCAATTGGTACCTTGGATTTTCATTGAAAATCCGGTAACCGAAACCTACCTATACTTCCCGGATCCCAATACGAACGTTGAAGCGGAAGTTCGGGCGATTACGGAATGCATTAAATGGATTGACGACTCTACGAGCCCAACGGACGTGAATATCTTCATGGATATCCAGATGACAATTAAGGCAATTGGAAACTATCAAATCTGGAACGGTCGTTGACTGCTAAAAGGTGATCAATGATTATTCCATGTACGGCAGGCTTAACATCAGATGGGTGCTGGGGTACAGCGGAATTATCGGCAATGAGCGTTCGAACATTCTGGCATCATTATCTAGGAAACTTCATACGGTGAGCATGGAGAGTGCGAAACCTTTCGGGGTGACGAAAGCTGAGTTAATCCAATATGCGAAATCGGCCAACAGAGCCCTGTTGAATCAGGAAACAGTGCGCAGAATGACAAGGATCAAATCGAAATCGGTAAACCGAATTCCGGCCGGTTAACAGTACGTCGGTTTTTTTAAAAATTGCTATGTATGCCGTCGGTGGCGCAATGGTAGTGTGCGCGGCTCTTATGCATGAGGACATGGGTTCAATCCCTACTCTGACCACCTTAAATTTCTTTCGACGGCGGTCACCTCTCTTAGTGACGGCAACACTATCGGGTATTTAGCCATGAAAAGGCATCTCAAAAATACTGCTCGGAACCGGTGTAAAACTGTGCGTCCCAATCAGTGAGTGTAAACCTAGGACGCGCACATCTCACTGGTTGTAAGAAGCTCTTCCCAAACCCTTAGTGGGATGTAATGGGAAACCATTTTTTCTTAGAAAGTAATTTCAGTTTTTTTTTGTTCAAAGTAATTTTCAATTATTTAATTCAAATAATTAATTTTAATCTAGAATGTAGGTGCCATTTTGTTCGGTTGCCTTCTGCCATCGTTCAGGTAACTCTTTGATCCCAGATTCACAGAATAACTGCTCCGTCCCGCAAATATTCTTAACCCACTCCGATTGTAGGTCCTCTTCTGTCTTGAAGGATAGTCCATTCAAAAAAATTTGCAGACTCCGGAATAAATGAAAACTCGAAGGTGCCAGATCACGAATATAAGGTGGATGTGGCATCACTTCCCATCCAAGCTTCAATATTTTTTGACGAGTGTGAAAAGATGTGTGAGGCCTACCGTTGTCGTTCAAATGGGTTTCAATGGTCGTGTGCGACACCTTCAGCTTGTCTGAAACATCTTGAGCAGAAACATGTAGGTCAGATTCAATAACGACTTAGGGTCCGCCCTTATCAACCTCATTTGGTTTACCGCTCCTATGGCCATTTTTGGTATAACGAAAATGCTCATTTTGATCGTTCATATTGATAATGTAACACATTACAAATTTAAGCTAGAAAAATTAGATGTGTAACTGTGTAACAAAGAATTTATTCAGCTGATCAAAAGTATTTCAAAAATAACAAAAGCACCATCTATATGAGAAAACCTGAGTTACTTTCTTGCCAACCCAATCACTTACTATTACTTGATTTGAAAGCCATCTTTGTCAATTCTTTTTATACCCTTTCGTAGTAAGGATTTCAGTTCACGTTGGTGACTTTGGAGTGTACAATCATGAGGCCGCAATGTGCTTTATTAGCTAGAAGCCAAATATTCTTAATATTCCAGGCGGTTTCAAGTTTTCCACTGCACTGACTTTAAGATGATTTATATGTATTGTGTTTTGTGTAAAATTTGAACGTTTCAAATCCTCCGTTTTATTTGAAGTTCATAGCTATTCTATCGAGGAATTTGTTCTCTTTCTGCATATATTTGCAGACACCATCTTATATTATTCCAACAACTAAAAACGTCTTCAATCTTAGCCATTACTATCATTGAATGTCTTGTCTTGGTCCTAGTTCTTAGTGACTTGTGATATAGTACAGGACATACACATTTACGACATTATCTCCCGAACAGCAATAGGTCGATCCACTGGGCGGTGACAACATCACCACTAACAAAATTCTCGATTTAAGTACAGACACATGTATAAGTGACTATAGACATTAGTTTTATTTGTATGACTACTTTGTATGTGAGTTAGTACGAGTTAGTATTTGTAGTTATTTCATTTCGTTTCCTACATTTCCACAAATGTGTATGGCAAGCGAGAAGAATCCTTAAGTTCCTGTCACGTGCAGACATATGATGGAGAGGAATTTAATACATTGGTAGTACAAGCAGCCAAGTACCAATACAACATATCACTATACATCACTACTGTAGTTGTTACCACTACTACAATTGCAGAAGTCATGGTTCAGGAGCCATGAAGGGGCATATGTATAACAACATTGTACACGTGTGTGTATGTTTGCATACACACATGATTGCATCTGTATTTGTCAGTATGAGTGCTTCACAAGTAATTTATTTTTAATAAATATAAAGCCCGACCGACACCAACTGTAGGGATTATCTTAATGGTTCATCTGGGGAAGGGGTACAGATCCAGATATAGGGGGCGAAACAAAAAGTACGACAATTTATGGGACCATTGCATTGCACAGCAACACTATTATGTATTTTGCTCTTCAATTACACTCGAAGAAAATGGAGTAGGCAATTTCGAAGGAACAACTTAGTAATTGTATTGGTTTTGTGGACGTCGGTGGTGAAATGGTAGTCTGCGCAGCTATTGCACATAAGAACGTGGATTTGGTCGTTGTTCTGACCACCTTACGCTTCTTTCGACGGCGGCCACCTCGCTTAGTGATGGCGACACTATAGAGTATTTAGCTATGAAAAACCCTTCTCAAAATACCGTTCGGGACCGGTATAAAACTGTAGGCCCCAATCAGTGAGTGTAAAAACTAGAAAGCGCACAGCTTACTCGTTATATAAGCCCTACCCCATCTCTCCTGGGATGTAATGGGAAAATATTTGTTACTCAATTTGAGTTCAAATAGTGTGGGGTAATTGAATATTGAATGATTATTGAATGTACATGGGGGAATCCAGCTGAACTGCAGTGTTTTGCGATTTAACGAAAGGTACAGATACAAAATTACAGATTATTTTTGAACGTTTTGTTAAATTTTTGTTAATTTTTTTGCCAAGGCTTAAAGGGAATTATTTAAAGCTTCTATTATGTAATCTATTTCTGAAAACAAATTGGAAAAAAACAGCCGGAATTTTTGTACAGCATCCGAAACATGGAATTTCATAATATTCATTCTAAAGTTCCGTATTTATAGCCTACTATTTTCGAAATATCACTCCATCACATACTATCTTATTACTTTCGCGTAGAGTCACATAACCTATGAACAAAATAAGATAAAAATCATGAAAATCGATGAATGCGTTTCGCTTTTATTCACAATAAAGTGAAGGTATCTCATTTTGACAAGAATATTGATTTTTTCTTTCAATGAATTTGGATAACACTGTGCAACACCAATTTTGGGGGTAGACGATTCCTACGCCAAAAGATCACACTAGGTGAGTATAGTCAAACCCCAACAATTTAGACCGCTGTGTAGCTACACATTTTTTCTATGGGCGTGGCAAATCTGAATTTTTTTATACGATACTGTCCGAGATAAATTTAAAAATCGAATCTAAATATTGAATTGGAGGAATTCTTGTAATAACAGGTCTTCAGTGAAATTAGGCAGGGATTATTTTCGTAGAATATTTAAATGCTCTATTTCAAAGTTTAAAGGGTCCTTTTCGTTCTTTGTTCCAAAAGTACCAAAAATTTACACTAAAATGACCAGCTACGGATTCGGAATGTTCCGCAAATTTATTCCTCATTAAATTTTATTATCAGTCGTCGTAGACAAATATTCTCAAACTTTATTTTCAGACGTCCATTTTGTCCTTTTTTGCAAGAAGGTCAAGAAAACTGCATCAAAATATACGGCAAAATATCCAAATGTTCTACTAATTTAGTATGGAATAGAATATACTAGAGGATTTCGCAGACGAGAATCTTCCTTTATCTTGAATTATCATATGCCGTTTTAGTCCTTTTTTGTCGACGATTTGTGTTCTTTTTTCAACTCACTTTCCCATTACATCCCATGAAGGAACAGGGGGGAATATAAAGCAACTAGTAAGCTGTTCTAAGATCTAGGCTAACTGATTAGGATCTAGAGTTTTCTACCGACTCCGAATGTTTATGAATTTGCATTGTAGTCCCCACTATAATAGAATTGTTGATGCTGATTGGCTAGATCATGGCCTTTCGTTCTTCGTTTTTTTTTTAATTTCTCGAGGTCGCATGGACAGCGTATATGGCTTTTTCTGAATATCAACAATGAAGAGATTGCGAAAAGTATTCAAGGTAATTAAAAAACTAATGTGTAGTATAAAATAATATAAAAACGTTGTGCCGTTAATGCGTACAGACTAAGTAAAAATGGTCCTTGTAACATAATGCAGGAACCATGTATGTGTTTGGCACATCCATATATTTACATACAAGCATTATTTTGATGAATTGAAATCTGCTGTTTTTTTTGTTTCTTTGTTGCCTGTCACTAGTTTTTAATAAACAAATCAATATTTGGGTCCCAGAAACATATATTATAATATTTTAATCATTGTGCTCCAAACATGTTATATTGAATAGCAAACACAATGTGTTTGGACACAAGTATACTATATTTGCGACAAGCTACAATCGATTTATATTTGCATCCCAACCACAATAAAGATAGATTTTTTATCGTGTTGTAACATCATTCTCATTGTTTACCCCAAAAGTTGATACTTTCCCCGCAAATGAAAATTTTGTATAGTAAAACTTGTTGCTATTATTTGAAGCGAACATTCAGTTATCCCATAATTGTCATAGCTTATTGTTGCGACAAATAAAAAATAAATTATTTATTTTAAATAAATTGTCATAAACGTTGAAAAATATCGGCCCGGCAACATATTGCAAGAAGCATGTACATGTTTGCAAGGAATGCTTTCGTGAATTGAAGATCTGCTGCTTTTTGTTCCTTTATGGCAGTATTTCTAGCAGTTTTCAACAAACAAAACCACGTTTGGGTCACAAATACATATTAATCAGTAATCATTGTGCTCCAAACATGTTATATTGAGTAGCAAACACTATGTGTTTGGACACAAGTATACTATATTTGCGTCAAGCTACCAGCACGTAATATTTGCATCCAAACAACAAAAAAAGAAAAATTTTTCAGCGTGTAAGTATACAAAAAAATACAAATTATTAAATAATAAAATAAATTATATAAGCAATTGGGCGTGCAACCATACACTGGAATTTTGTCACTCGCATAGTCTACTTGTCTCTGTTTTTAAGAGTTTTCAACCTCGTGTTACCGCATGTCGTTTGTCACAATTACATTACCTACATACGCTGAAAAATCTGTCTTTTGTTGTTGTTTTGGTTCGCAAATATATTATACTTCTGTCCAAACACATAGTGCTTCCTCTTCGGCAATAATTAATAGGATTAATAGGTTATAACATATGTTTTGTGACTCAAATGTGGAATTGATTGGTGAAACTAGTGAAATTAAAATGAAGGCAGACAACAAAGAAGCAAAAATGCAGCAAATCTTCAATTAATGAAAACAATGATTGCAAACATATACTTAGTTGCTGCAATATATTGCTGGGGCCGTTTTTTTCAGCGTGTACTAAGTTTACATTTTCTGAGATTTCGTTTGGGCTAATTCCAAAATTCGTTAGTATTTGACTCTACGTGATTCGATGTATTTAATTTTGAAATTATTTTGTTGAATTGTATGATTGTTTTATATTCATTTATGTTAAAGGCTGGGTTAAGAAGCTCTTGGGACGATACATAATGTGGTACGATACATAATGTGGTATGAACATAATTTTCCATAAATTCAAGCAGAGCTTTTATAAAAAATCGAGAATGTTGTACCAAAACTCAGCGCATGGCGCTTGAAGTAGTACTGCAGTGTTTTGCGATTTAACGAAAGGTACAGATACAAAATTACAGATTATTTTTGAACGTATAATTTTTTTTGCCAACGTTTAAAGGGAATTATTTAAAGCTTCTAGTATGTAATCTATTTCCGCAAACAAATTGGAAAAAACAGCCGCAATTTTTGTACAGCATCCGAAACATCGAATTTCATAATATTTATTCTAAAGTTCCGTATTTATAAGCCTACTATTTTCGAAATATCACTCCATCACATACTATCTTATTACTTTCGCATACGTACTGAGACGATACATAATGTGGTATGAACATAATTTTCCATAAATTCAAGCAGAGCTTTTATAATGAACAAGGTGGGTAAATGGTACACAGCCGTTCTTATCAAGAAGGACTCAAGTTCACTTTCCTAAATTTTTCAGGAGAAGCGGATTTCTTAATTCTGCTTGGAGCTTCATTTGTAGTAAGAAACCCGTTGTTTTTATATTGAAATTAATAATATTTATGTAGTTTTGCCAAAATTTACAACTATAACGGAAGTTGCAAAATGTTGCTAACTTGAACATTAAAAACAATATATTTTTTTTAATATTTTGGAGTTGAGTCTTTCCTAGACAGCAGGGCAGTTCAGCCCCTTTGATCGCCGTAATATTCAAATACGTCAATAACTTAAAACAAAATGTATCTAAGGAGTTGTTGACTACAGGCATGATATCCTGTGAACACATTCTAATTCTTAATATTAAATTTTGCTGTGATATAAATGTAATAACCATGTGACAACTTTGAAGTAACTTTACCTTAACCTAACATCTTTTCTCGGCTGTCAGCATATTTCCGCATATTAAATAGCGCAATAGCAAAAGCTACTGTATCCTCTTGTATTCCGTAAATATGTATGTACAACTCACTGGCTTGTGTAGTTGTAGTTGTGGTAGTTATAGTTGTAATAGTAGCTATAGTTGTAGTAGTAGTGGTAGTTGTGTGGTAGGAAATAAAAATATAACATAAATTTACAGCATCTGTGATATTGTCGGTTGTTTATGAGGCCCACAGTTGTGAGCTGTAAAATAGCTGGCCATGGGACAAATAATTTTCGTTCACAGTCAAAATGGCGTTGGCATGTTTTATACAAAACTGGTATATAAGAGAATACTAAGGTTTGTTGGTCAACGGGAAATGCGTAAATGTAAATTGTAAAAACATGAGACAACAACTAAATGAAAGAGGCGTACAGTCGTACTTATAGTGACAGTTTTATATTTATAACGATTGTGTTATGGTCACTACTTAGTACTGAATTTGTTTTCTGAATCACAATCTTGTTAATACTTTATAATATTTTTGAAAAAAGGAAAGGATATATTTATGTACAAATTTTGCAGCGAGTTGTAGGTAAAAATTGTTAATACTATTTGCCAAAGGATCACAGTCTTATTAATGCTTTATAATATTTAAAAAAAGGAAACGCTTGTTTATACCAATTACTCAGCAAGTTGTAGGTAAAAGAATGTTAATACAATTTGACAAAGATTTGTATGACTGCAACATGCAGGTGCAATAGTTTATATTTGTTATCTCATTTTAATTGACAATCCAGTGTATGACTGCCATTAAACATCGACATATGATATACCCCTTTTCTCGACCTTTTAAATGCAGTCAATATAAATTCAAATTCTAAAATGCAATGCAAAAACTTTTCCAATCGCTTATATTACAAAGTGGATTGAAAAATAAACAATAAAATAGAATCCAGACAGTCCAGGCATAAACAAACAAAAGTGTGTGTTCTCACACTAAAATGTTTTCAATGACACTTTTTGTGTGAAAGTGCTAAAAGAACTAACAAAAATATAAAAAAAGGAAAAAAAATTCAGATAGTGGAAAAAAAACTTACGGTTAGGATGACTGAATCCATGGAAATGCACTGAACGACGGGTGCATTCGCAATAAGTATTTAAATAAAGTAAAGGTTTTGTTGCTTGAAGTCGATGGGAAAAAGCATTAGAGCAACTGGAAACAAAATACATACACACTGCAACAGATTTACTTTTTTTGTTGCTTGGTAGCAAATATAACGTGTTTGTAGCTAAGCGCAAATATAGTATACTTGTGTCCAAACACATTGTGATTGCTATTCGAAATTATATGTAGGGGATAAACTGACTAATATATTATGATATATGTTTTTGCTACACAAATGTGTAACTGAAACTTCTGAGTACAAAAATGTTACAAAAAGACAAAGAAACACGAAAACAGCGGATAGAGATGAGCGATGTATTAGGAGTGGTGATTTAATAACCATGATTGAAAAATCACTGGTAGCTGCAGTGACCAAATATTTCAAGTAGCCGTTACTTTCAATGTCGTTCTTTCACTGGTGTCGTTCCTTCAGTGTTGCTGTTCTTTTATTGATGTCGTTCTTTCGGTGTTTTTGGTGCTTTTGATTTTTTCCGTATTCTCGTTTTAGCACTGGAAACACGTTATCATAAAAACAACAAAGTAACAAATGAAAGTACAAAAAAAAAATGCCAACGAATTAGAGAAATTAAATCAGATGTTCAAAATACATTTTGGGGCATAAATTTACTTTATTCAGAATTTTCTGATCTACACCAAAATTTCACTACCGACAAGGTTTGTTGCGCTAAGTTGCAAAAGTTTATTTCCCCAAATTCCGCCGGTCGACCCATCTTCTTGAGATATAGGCCTTTAAAGCTTGCCTATATAAACGGAAATATCTCAAGTATTTAATACACGATTTGGTTCAAATGGGTATCGTTACAAAGGCTTTTTTAAATTCTCGAAATCCTTGTATAAATATATTTTGTTTTTGTAAGCAATTAGGGGCTCATTAAAAAAGGTTTTTACGTTACTTTTTTACTAAAAGTTTAATATTTTCAATAAAATTCCTAGAGTACTCATTTGCCTTCTAGACTCCGACGATAGACAAGACTTCAAGCTTTTTTTTAAAGGTATAATACTACGCATTAACCCCTCAAATATAAATAAATGGTCTCCCATTACATCCCATGAAGGGATTAGGGAGAGCTTCGCACAAACCAGTGACAAATACTTTAACAAATATCTACCACAAAAATACTTTATGAGCAACTCGGTTTCGCATATGATATAATTAAAATATTTTAGTTTAAATGGCTCTGAAATCTCAACAAATTTAAAACATGGAGTTAGATCAATTGGCACCTGAGTAGCTTACTTTGGAATCTTTGAGGGTGAGCGCATAATTATCATATATATAAATAACGGCCGCAGCAGCATATTGCAGGAATCATGTAAATGTTTGCAAACATTTTTTTCTTTATTGTCTGTCACGTTTTGTGTTAAGCAGTTTTCAACAAACAAAGCCGCATTCCGGTCACAAATACATATATTATAACCTATAAATCAATGTGTGCCAAAAATTTTATTTTGTACAACAAACACAATATGTTTGGACACAAATATACTACATTTGCCACAATGTACATACATACATCTTATATTTGCATCTATAAGTAACCAAAAAAAATAAATATTTTTCAGCGTGTACCTACAACTACGATGATCTTTTAAAATATCCACTTGTTATCCTATGTGGGTCAATAATTAACGCGGGGAATAATTCTTGAAAACAATCAGGTATTAGCCCCGCTCGGGCTACTCGTAATTTCTCTCGGCGGTGGACACCTCACTTAGTGACGGCGATATTATCCAATAACAAGTCTTGAAAATGTTTCTCAAAGCAAAACCATTCCGAATCGGTACAAAAGTGAGTCTCAAAACTATATATGAAACTTCCCTAATCTCTTCGTGGCACGGAATATGGAAATAAATTAGTCCAAATATTTCACACTACCACACCAGTCGCTTTCTTTAGTACAGTTGTACAATCTCGCTGCAGTTGTATAGAAATACATTTGATAACCCGACACTTTGTGGCAAAACAATTGCAGACAACTTGATGATGGCCAAAATGTTTTATTTTATTTTGATTTCGCACTTGTCACTTCTCTTCAAAACAGATTCCATTTTGAACGGAATTGGATACAAAATCTTTTCGTGTGACCAAAAATCCAGTGTTTTTTTTGTTGTTCCATCACTCTTTTTCACAATGCATGTTTTGTTGAATGCTTGTGACTGGTTTTTTATTGTTTCCCTATTTCAATTTAAAATAAATTTCGAAAACATTCTAAGCTTCGCGATGGTGAGATGTTGCTGCTGCTGTTGCAGTTTTGTTCTGCATTTTACAAGTTCGTGAGTGGCTAAATGAATGACTTGAACTTTGGTGTTGCAATCCAATAACCATTTATCGATACAAATAATGGTCGGTCAGTTGGGTGGGTCGGCTTGTTTTGTCTGTTTGCTGGTGCTGTTGCTGCTGCAGATGCTATTGAAAAGGATGTATCAAGTGCCACTCTATCACAACCACACTCCTACCCCATTCGCTCTAGTTTAGCATTAGGGTGTACTGAACACATTTTTTTGAAAAAAAAAATATATTGACCAAAAATTGATATTGTTGTTTGCCAAAACATGTTACGAATCGAAACTTCAACGGCCGGTAGGGGACTATAAATACCCTTGTATAAGAAAAGTTTGACGTTACCATAATAAATAAATAAATGGTTTCCCATTACATCCCATGAAGGGACAGGGCAGAACTTCTCACAATCACTGAGATGTGCGCTTTCCAGTTTTCGCTCACTGATTGGGACCTACAGTTTTACACCGATTCCCAACGGTATTTTGAGAAGCTTTTCATGGCTATATACCTGATAGTGTCGCCATCACTATGCGAGGTGACCGCCGCCGTAAGAAAATTAAAGGTGGTCAGAGCAGGGTTCGAACCCAGGACCTCATGTACAAGAGCCGCGCACACGGCCACCGTAATAAACTCTTCAATACGCATCTTTGAGATCCCCGCATTTGGAGTGCAAAAAATGTGGTTTTCAGTTCACCCTATTATGCATAGACGACAGGCTAAAGATACTTGGCTCCAAATACGTATTGTATGGAAGCCACTGGCGTCATGTGATTTCTGGAATAAATGCAATCCAATTTACATACAAGCAGGCTATCATCCGTGCATCAGGAAATGTGTGAAGGTATTCGAAGCATATGGGAACGTATTCAAACGCTCTGTTTTAAAGTGATAATTGCTTTGCTGTCGTGCCGGCAAAGATTGCCTACCATGAAAAATATACCAGTTAGCTGCTTTAATATAACAAACAGATTTTAGTGGGTTCACACAAAAATTACTGCTTTTTAGCCAATTTTGAAATAATCACGGGGAATTATTCAGTTCAAAACCATTTTTGGTGCGATCTCTTTCATATCGTAATGAAAACCCTGAAGACAAATTTGATGAATGAGAAGAACCAATATAAATTAAACAATCAACAAAATTTGCGACGTTGGAGGATGTTATGAAGATGCAGTGAAGTTACGATGAAGTTGCAGTGAAGTTGCAATGAAGATGCTATGAATACGACCAAAAATATAATAAACATATGGGAAACAATTTGCTACACAGTTTAGAATGTTCTGTTTTCTAGCTTTAACGCTTTAACATCTTACTGCAGATGATAATGAAGCAAACACTAGGAAACACCCAGAGACTGTCCGAAGAAAAATGAGGTCAGAACCATTTTCAACCAAGCTTACTTACTTAGTTATCCGGTCTCGAAGAACTACGTGAGGTCAGGGATCTTATAAAATGAACATAACATATTTCGCCAACCAACTCGATCTTTTGCCTTATCTCTCCAGTTGCTAATACTTCGTATACGCAGTGATTCGGCAATGTGATCCCAAGCTCACGCTGAAAAATCAGTCTCTCTTCTTGTTTGGACGAAAATATAACG
The DNA here is from genome assembly GCA_963931995.1 of Phaonia tiefii. Lineage (NCBI taxonomy): Eukaryota > Metazoa > Arthropoda > Insecta > Diptera > Muscidae > Phaonia > Phaonia tiefii. The sequence continues at coordinate 107,435,884 of OZ008367.1, read as the reverse complement.
TGTATTTGGAGCTGGCCGCAAATATAGCATACTTGTGTCCAAACACAATGTGTTTGCTATTCACGACTACACGCTTGAGACAATGATTAATATATTATAATATATGTGCTTGTCACTGGCTTGTAAGAGGCTCTCCCTAATTCCTTCACGGAAACCATTTATATTATTTTTAATATATGTGCTTGCACTCTAAATACAGCTTTGTTTGTGATACAAATACATCTATGCTTGGAACACTGTTTTCCTAATTTTTGTATCGCTATGATCTGTCGAGAGCAACATAATAAAACAGGGGCGGAGAGAGATTGTTCATAGCATAAGTTAACGTTATAGCAACTGCATAACTGTATTTTTGGATCCTTCTTTCAGTCAGTGATTCACAAATATTCCTGAATGCGTGTGCAAATTAATTGAATGTTTCTTATGTTAACTCACGCCGTGGCCATGGGTGGTGCAGTGGTTAGTGTGTCCGCCTCTTGTACATGAGATCCTGGGTTCAATCCCTGCTCCGACCACCTTAAAATTTGTTTCGGCGACGGTTAGCTCCCATAGGGACGGCGACAATATCGAGTATTTGCCTACGAAAAAGCATCTCAAAATACCGTTCAGAACCGGTATAAAACTGTAGATCACAATCAGTGAGTATAAAGCTATAAAGTGCACAGCTCACTTGTTGTGACAATCTCTCCCCAACTCCTTCATGGGATGTAATGGGAAACCATTTATTTATAGCTGAGCTGTTGCGTTTTAGTTTCATGCATTCAGTCGTCAATCGTTCATATTGGACTTTTGGAAGACAACATTCGAATGCTTGGACGTACGACTATGAATGTTAGGGATAAAGCAGGTATGATTAAACGTAAAAGTATTCATCTTTGCAAGTAAACATGCTAATGCTTGCATTTAAATGTAAGTGTGGTCTTGCAAATATATGAATATTTGGACTGTGTTACAAACATAGACATGGTTCATTCAGAATGTGTTTTTTAGAGTATATGTTGCAAATGCCGATATTTTCAACGTCCAACTTTATAGATTTCGATAATGCATTCTTCGCAGTAATTTGACCTATTAGAAACACAATTTTTTTGATTTATCTGGAAAGTTTTAAAGTATTAGGTAGAAGTCAAATAGGAAAAAGTCAAAATGGTAAAGGTCAATATTTATACACCATTTATACACGCTGAAGAAAAATGGGCTCTGTCACATTATGCAGGAACCGTGTGTGTGCTTCCATATACTTATGTGCAAGCATTGTTTTCATGAATATGTTGCACATCTGCTGCTTGTTTGTTTTTGATGGGTTGACATCTATAGGCACGGGTAGGGCAATCTATCAAAGTGAACATATGCAAACAACACACATCGTGAGCACAATAATAGCCTCTGCCTGAAAATAAATATGATAGTGTTGATGAAGCGGCAGCGAACAAACAAGTAGGTCGTCGTCGCCAAAAAGTATTGTATAGTATAAAGAACACATGCAACGAATTGAATGACTCAAAAGCACTGGCGACATCTGGCGAATGCTTCAAAACGTATTACCCTTATTTTGTCATAACGTGGCCCATTCATAATTTAGATGTGAAACATTGATACCTTTTGAAATATTTATGCTTTTTGTAGTTTTATGTAATAATATTGCATATATACTGAAATATTTTATAGAGAGAATACGACTCGTTGTGCTCTTTTACTCAGACTCTCTACATGAAAATGGAAAAAGAGTGCAATAAGTTCTCTATACTATTCATGGTAGAAATATAATGGTGAATGCAGTACGACAACAAATACAACACCCCAAAAACAACAGGAATTTAGTTTTTGCTCAGTGCCTTTATTGTGTCAGCTGATTGAAAGGTAATGAAAATGTATACAAAATTGGAAAAAAGCTCCATTTGCAAAATGCGCATGGTTTATTTGATTTGGAAAGTGCTTAAGTATGAAAATTAACACGTTTCTATGTGATTTTTACGGGGAACATATTTTAAAAACAGCAATTGTAGCCGCACAAACAAAAGTAAACAAACTTTGACATACGAGAAAAACTCACTCCAGAAAAAAGTTGAAATCAGCTCTGCTAGTGCTTCTACCATTTGGTTGATGATACTGTTTAATATTTTGTGTCGTCGCTCTATTTATGATAAAAAGTTTATATTTGCGTTCAAACAGTAACAAATTATAGACTTTTCAGAGTGTAACACCTAAAGTGGCATGATGCGACACTAGAAACGCAGTTAACATAAGCGGATCGGCAATGTAATCGTATGGAATGGTAGTAACTGCCGACGTTACTGAAATACCAGGTAGATGTTACGTTCAATACTCGTATCTTCAATCTAAATCCAAATCTGAATATGATTTCTTTTCAAAATAATTTATTTCTCATCTGTGTTTGTGTCTGTACATAAAATTCAATATAAAAGAGAGGTAGATATATGTTTAGAGACCTACCAAAATAACACTGAGCTGATACGCCTCATATTTATAGATTTCGAAATAATAAGGCGGGTCACGTGAAACTAACCGGCGATTGGTTACTGTGGTTGAGCCCGAAGTGTCTAACATTTTAATATAATAAATTTCTATCGAAAACTTAGAAACAACAAAAAAATTTAAAACTTTGCAATTGAAATGATCAAATACAAGTCACAGCCTTTTAATGCTTTTAAAATGAGCTTCGTTTTTTTTTTGAAACAAACTAAAAATAAAACAAACCTTATCTTCTAAACTTACAATTAACCCCTTTTGATGTAACATTGAAACGATGAGAAGAATGGCATCACACACAGTTGTATTTCATACTCCTTCAGTGTTGTGATTTAAATTTTGAAAAATGTTTTGTATCTGTTTCTTGTTGCACATTTAAACATAAATCTTAAGAGGGTTTTCATTACCAAATTTTATCTTTAATTTTTCTTTAATCAAATCTATTGCATTTCATTGTTTGAGTTGGAATTTTGATTGTTTTTATGTTAGTTGTAGTAGGTAATTTGATCATTACGAAACCGTTTTGTTTTGTCAGGATTATGTTAATGCAAGGACGAGGATTTTAAGGATTTTAATTATCTGATAAGTAACCACAGCAATAGGGGGATATCTTGAGTTTAAACATAAGCAAATAACCAAATCTAACGTCGATAATGATACATGTTGTAGCCAATGGGTGTGCTGCCCATAGCACGTTCCGTTGCCTTCTCGATACTGGCATGAACGCACCGATAACAGCACACATAGGCCAAACATCACTTGAAGAGTATGCGTCGAAACGCTCGTCGGAAGTCCTTATTGAATATCGTATAGATGGCCGGATTCAGAGCCGAATTCATGTAACCCAACCAAAAGGCTATGGCAAATGCCGAGTCGGGTATGTGACAGTGGGTACTGCATGCCGGCAGCAGGATGTAAAGGAAGAAAAATGGCAGCCAGCAGGCGATGAAGGATCCCATGATGAGGCCCAATATCAGTGTAGCACGTTTCTCTTTTTTTCGGGCTATACGTCGTTTCTCCTTTTCAGGATCTCGTGGCTTCTGTACCTTGGGGATGGCAGGTTCGAGCTCAGCTTTCACAATTTCAGTTTTCGCCGCCGACTCTTTGGCATTCGCGACGGCAGCTTTCGATTCATTTTGCCGTCTATTATTGGACTTGCGACCAAAAATGGGCTGACATAAACGAAATTTTAAAGGTTTTACCACAGCACAACGACTAACAACCCCTGAATCGGAACTGGATGGATCAAATTCACTTACCATGTCCGTGTCGATACCGACCGATAGTGCTCTGCACCTAACGGCAATGGGTGACACCTTCAGTTCATTGGCGGATGTTGACAGGGTCGTTGTTGGTTTTGTATTCAGCAGTGTTGTGGTCGCCGTCATCGTTGTTGACGCCATTGTCGTTAGGAGAGCGCCGTTGTTGTTATTTAACGTCGTCGTTGTGGTATTATTGTTGGCAGCCATTGATGGTGGAACCGGCACATTGAGTGCCCCATGCCCCGTTGCTATTGTACTCACTTTCAGCGTCTCCTTACAATTTGACATTGAGTTGTTCGAAAGTGCTTCTTCCTCTTCCTCTAAGCTATTTGCCACCACTACTGGGCCGGTGTGACCTATCGTCGCCACAGGACACGCCGCACCACTGTTAGGATACATCAGGGGATGCGGTTCCATATCGGCCGCCTCCGAGGTGGATATATCTGATGCTAGATCACAGGTAACTGTTGGTATTTGCATTGGTAGTGCACCCGCACTATTCGGTGGTGTTTCTATGGTGGCTATTTGGTGTTGCTGGTGTTTTTGCAGTGCCCCCGCACTAGAGGATGGCATGGGTATGGTACCTTTTTTGCTGGCGGTGGTAAAGCTGGTAACCTGCAAATACAAAGGATACACAATGTTAATAGTTGTAAAGAGCTCATACGTAAACGAGTGTACAACAACACTACATGATAATATATTTGGTTAACGTGTTTAGTTCATGAAAAGTGTCATATGTATTTCATTATGTCATCGTCATTTTTCAGTTTAATTACACTTTCCCTTTATTTACACTTTAAATGTAAATTATTTGAATATTTGCATGTTGTCACATGCATCATACCGGTAGTTTACATAAAAATTCATTAAAGCAGGTATGGGGCATTACATAAGATAATGTGGGGGGCCATTCAATGAAGGAAATGGATTGGTTGCAATTAGAACGATGGGTTTAACACGGTGATTTACTAAGTCGTGAAACACATAAGAATGCAAATGTATTAATGTATTACCAATGCAATTAATTTGTAGTTTTTGCATATTCGCGGATGGAAAAACGTATGAACAAAATAATTTCTCGTTGTTGCTGATGTTTCATGTATCGGGACTGTATGGGACCGCTACAAGGATAAAACCGCAACGAATATAAATTCACTCGAACGTACCAAACAATGAATACACTTGTATTTTTTCGCTTACGACTAGAGCGTTCAACGCCGAAACCGAAAAACCGGGGAAAGCGGTTAACCGGGTTTTTTGCTATTAACCGTGTGCCGGTTTTTTAAAAAACTTAATTTTCGAACAAACTGGAAACCGGTTATTTGACGTCGGTTAACCGATTAATCGGATATTACTTTGTGTTAATAACCTTAAAAAGTTAATAATAAATTTGATGATTTTCGAATTTTAGTGAAATTTTGGAATTAAGAAATATGATTTCCATTTTGAAATATGATCTAAATGACATATACAAACAATTTTTTATTCAAAATGATTTTATAATTTGAATTAATTAAAAATTAATTAAGCTTTACAAATATTTTTTTTTTATCAAATTTAGAAATTAAAATTATTTGATAACTAAATGTTTTCAACTTAATAAAATTTTCACACATGAAAAAAATCTTTTTCAAATTTGAATATGATTTACGGTTTAAAATCAGTGTAATGCGAATTTGAATAAAACTTTTAAATTTTATATTAAACACGCATTCCAAATTGGAAAATAATATATATTTTTTTAAATGTGGTGATTTATTCGACCTTTCGTATTGTATTTAAAATTAAAATGTTCGAGCATTAGGTCTATTTTAATTTACTTTATTCTTCAATATTTCGCTACCCATTGGGTAGCATCGTCAGGAAAATAAGCACAATTATTAGTTAAAAATTTCATTTTAATTTTTGATTTCAATATTTGTTTTTTCATTTAATTTTTAATTAATAATTGTGTTTATCTTCCCGACAAAGCTACCCAATAGGTAGCGAAATATTGAAGAACAAAATTAATCAAAAATACGACCAAACACTCGAATATTTTAATTTTAATTATTTTGGTTTTATTTAAAATTGAAATGAAATTGATTAAATGCAGTTGAGAAATTTTGAGTTTTCAACACGAATAAGTCTATGAAATGGACGTTAAACAAATAATAAGTTCTACATGTGTAATTAAATTTAAAGAAAAAAAAAACTGAAAATATCCGGTTCTACCGGTTTTTGCCAAAATTAAAAACCGAAAACCGGTTTCTTGAAAAATCCATTTTTCGAACAAACCGAAAACCTGTTTCTTGAAAAATTGTTTTTCAAACAAACTGAAAACCGGTTTCCAAATGGTTTGATTTGTTGTGTTGCTGGCGATAAAACCACAAAACTTAGCTTGTTAGAGTAGCTTGTTTCTACACTGAAAGAAAAACGCTTTGTCGCATGGATGAAACATTTTCGTTAATGTTTTTACGTTGTTATAGTGAAAAGTGTCGTATATCCGACAATTTGGTAGTCGCTGCAACGAAAAATTTCATACTTGACTTCTTTGACAATTTTTCATTTCGTTGCTCCAACAACTTACTTTTCGTTCCCGCAACAATTTTATTTAATTTGAATTTTCTAGAAAAATGGGTTGAAAATTAAAAACAAGTAAAGCCATGAGTTTTAAGCTACTGATGTTTGGTTTATCTCTTACTTTTTATAGTTTATATTAATTATTTATTTATTTTGGAGGATTGTCAACATTTTTAGTTGACGAAACAATTTCGTTATTGTAACGAAACTAATTTTTATGATGGTATAGAGAAAAGCAGTCGACAAAATGAGCGAGCGTGAAAAAGAGGCCAGCAAGAGAAAATGGTGAGCGTGAGTGTTGGCTCACATACACATGTTAAATCAGTTCCATTGCAACAATCGAAAGTGGTAGACTAGACATATTTCTCCGCTGGAATAATTTAAATAATTTTGTTAAAACAGACTATTTATTTATACTTAGTAATAATCGTTTATTGTGAAAACTAAATTGTGTAAATTTATGTGTTTGCTGTTATCGTTTGTGTAACTTGCGAATCTATAAATCAAATAGAGAAATAAACAGAATGCACAACACGACTGCAAACAAAGTGACGCATCGACAGCAGAAAAACTACCCTGAAATATGTAACTGAACTTCTGTGTGTGTGTGTATGCGCGTGACGGTACAAGTCGCAACAAAATGTTCTTGTTTTTGTGTTTTAATCATAATTCGGTTGCGCCTGTTTCGTTGTGTTGTATTTGGATGCAAAAAAAAAAGGAAAGACTTACATACTTTTGTGCGGGCAGTCGAAGTCAATGAAAACGAAGAAGTCCATGAAACGTAGTGTTTCAAGTACGACAAACATAAAAAATAATAATTTACTGTACAGTCAAATGAATCTAATCGAAATTTTAACAAATTTGATTAAAATAAATCAAGGAGCAGTCGAAGCGGTCACTTGCTTAATGAAGGGGAGATTTGGCGCTACAATTGAATAACAAAACCCTCAACACAACAGCAATTGCATGATTTAACAAAACAATGATGTGGTTCTATGTTGAAGGAGTAGAGCATAGGGGAGTAGAGCTTATGTTAATGGTAAGTATAGATATAGATATGTACATATCTTAAATAGAAATCTTAACCACAAATTCCTCATATATGTTTTTAATTGCAGGACCTGAATATGACGGCCACAATAACACTTAACCCCTCGACTACCACAATGTTCTCCAGACGAGTGTTTCAACATGGAATGAATATAATATGAATATAATATATAATAAAAATTAAAATAATTGTTATCAAAACACCTGCAATGTAATATTAACAGTGTATTTATGTACAATTGTCAATAAATAATTTCAAACACACATCAGAAAATTCATTGGAGCAATGAAACAAAATCATTGTAGTAATGAAACATATTCATTAGAAATATGACTCAAATTTGTTGCACTAATGAAACAAATTCATAGCAGCAATGAACAAATTCATTACAGCAATGAAGCAAATTCCTTGCAAGAACGTTTACCTATTCATTGCAACAATGAAACAAATTCATTGCAGCAACGAATCAAATTCGTTGCAATAATGCAGCAAATTCATTGCAGCAACAATCATACTTTCACCACAGTAATGAACAAATTGCAGTTGTTGAACACATTTTCATAGCAGGAATGAAACATTACGTTAGCTCACTTTCGATGACAAAAGTTGTTGGTGTGATGAACATTTTCATCCTTGTGACGATTCTTTTCCGTTCAGTGTACCGTCTAGTATCTACATCTTGTAAGTTCTGAGTATCTGGCAAGAGATCTCTTAGCTGGAATAGGCGTGAATAGATATTACTCTATTCTTGGGCTGTATATACTTATAGTGTCTTCAAGAAACCCGTTTTTCAAAAATTCCGGTTTTCGGTTTCTTCGAATATTCCAATTTTGGAGCAACCGGATTTCGGTTAAACCGAGCGGTAAAACCCGGTTAATACCTAGTTTCTCTTTTATGTCGTAATGGAAAACTATACGTTTTATAACATTCGATTATTTTTAATTCTGACTTTTTGGTATTTGAGATTGATTTTATTACATAAAACTAAAAAATTATAATATTTTTAATTGAGGTTTTTACTGCGATTAGCTTTTAAACGGCTTTTTTGTGTATTTTAACATGAGCTGGAATTCAAAATACACTTTTGCTGAAAGTAAACATAGGGTTAGTTTTATAGATGGCATTATACTGTAAATTCAACCCCGGTTAGGCAGAAATGACAATTGACACACTTAGTCCAAGTAGGACCGTTGTAATGCCACAGGAAGTCATATTCCGTCCCCATCGAGAAACCTGTAAGTTAACCTTAAGCGTGGTTTGGTTACACCGTTTGCTTATACTTATATAATCGTTTATTTCGTGAGAAGCACTGAGCGAAGTCTTAGGGACACGAGTCATTTTCGATAAGTTTATAATTTTTTTTGACATATTTTTCCACATTCAACCCATTGTTTGCTATTCAATTAAACATATTTGGGACACAATGATTAATAGATTAAAATAAATGTATTTGTGACCCAAATGTGTTTTTGTTTGTTGAAAACTGCTGAAAAAAAAACGTGGCAGACACTACAGAAACAAAATCAGCAGATCTTCAATTCATGGAAACAATGCTTGCAAACATGTACATGGTACCTGCAATATGTTGCTGGGGGCGTTATTTTTAAGCGTGTATATATATCCAGTAAACAATTTCTTTAATAGGCACCATTTTTCTCCGATATGCCCATCTTTCTCCGATGACCATTGTGGCTCTTCTGATACTATCAATAGTGTTTGACTTGAAACTATGCTTTCTGTCCAGCAGGTTGCACTATCCTTTAGGCAATAAACAGAAACGTATGCTCCCTGGTGAAATATATGAGCTCGGTTTTCCCCAGATTTGCGTCCAGCCTATTATCAGTGCCGAACGTAGAGAGTCTCCTGATTAAGTCCTGAAGCACATCTCTGCATATGGAATTTCCAGATCATAAGTAAATGCTGCGGCTTTGCAACCTGAGCCCCCTAACGCAACCAACCCACTAACCAGTGCTAAATTCCAGAGAAGTGGAGATAAGACTACCGCTTGAGGGTTTCCTTTATTAACACTTTGAGTTAAAGTCATGTGACACAGGCACGAGGTTATGAGGTGAAGTGTCGTTGGAGCTGATTTTATCGACGTCGCAAAGACGTTGATAAACGCACCGTCTATATAGACAAATGTGACAGGAGTGTATTTTTTCAGGTACATGGATTTATCTATGGAACTCACTCAAGCATGCAAAGCTGTCTCCGTAGATTTACCCATATTGTAAGAGTGCTGGCAGGCGGACGGCTGAGAAGTACCTGTGATCGTTCACAGATGTGAGCCAATCATTCTCCTCAATACCTTCAGCAGAAATAATGAGATACTGATTCGTTTAAAGACTTTTGGACTAATATGTCATGAATTCTCCCCTTCCGGAATTTGAATTCTCTCCTTCTAATTGGAACATAGCTGGAGCATAATTGAAGCTGCATAAAGCAATAGAACAGGCTTTAGGTTTTGTATTCTACGTTGTAATACACATGTGTAAAAGATATTTGAAAACCGGTTAGTCGATATTAAATAACCGGTGAAAATACACTAACTGTATGCTTCCATTTATGAAATCACTGAATGAGTTTCAAAAATTATATATTTCCCTAGTAATTCCCTCACGATAGGCTCCGGCAATTTTTGAGACTAATCGATATTAGGCAAAGTTCGACTCGCTCGGCAATATATCCTTCCTTTGTAAAGCCTATAACTTGAAACACTTGGAAAATGCTCAATAAAAGTGAAATAAAGTTAGGACACCCCCTGTCGTTGGAGCAGTATTTCCGTTGGCATTTATCGAAAATGCGGTGTTTACTAGCAGTTTTTTTTTTCATATATTTTTGTTGGACTACATCCTTAATTTCCACTACAACGTCAGCCGTTATATTCATTTTCGCGTCAGCACATATACATGGGTACAAGTAACCCGACAAACACAAACACATGAATACCATGCATAATATGCAAATGCCGGCTGTAATCAGTCAATAGCTCAACTTCAAGTGTTGGGTGGGTGGGTAGGTGGTTTTTCTGGCAAAGAGTAAATGTGACGAATTTGGGCGCATAAAGTGAAATACACGGTAATTGGAATTTTTCCTCCATCAATCCAACAAATTTGTTGTAGTCTTTTTTGTATTTCCCGCAAGCACACTGCTGTCCCAAATACGAGACGTTGTTATTAAAACACGTTGTTTTTTTTGAGAATGCTGACATCGTTAGTCAATGCTGTTGTGTATTATTAATGACGTTGCATGAATGCGAATAAGAAGCGTGTAATGAAAATCTTAATATTTTCTTATTTTCGTCCTGGGATATTTTTGAATATTCCACTTTCACAACTGACCAAGAGTATCCAGGCCGTTATATTATCTTCTGTGTATATATTTATATCAAGCAAATATTAATTATAGTTGTGACGAATCTTTGAAATGGATATTAATTTGAGTTGGACAATACTAAGACGTTGAACAGTGGGGGATTTGAACCAAAAATCCTGAAACTGTTATACACACAATGGCAGGACAGCATTTGTGGCCATTTATTTATACACGCTGGAAATTCTGTCTTTTTATTGTTTTTGGATGCAAATATAACGTAACTTGTCGCAAATATAGTGTACTTGTGTCCAAACACATTGTGTGTTTGCTATTCAATATTACACGTTGGATTTACAATGATTAATAGGTTATAATATATGTTTTTGTGGCACAAATGTGGCTTTGTTTGTTGAAAATTTATGAAAACAAAAAACTGATAGTAAACGAAGTAACATAAAAGCATCAGATCTTCAATTCATGAAATGAAGCCTGCAAACATCCACAAGGTTCCTGTAATATGTTGCTGGAACCGCTTTTTTTCAGCGTGTAGGAACCGCTGACGATTATATGCAATCAGTAATCAATTATTACGTTAACAGAACTGCGAATGGGTAACATACAATTTTACAATATTATTATGGAAAGAGCTGCTTATAGCGGGAATGGAACCTACATAAAATATAAAAACAAATTACATGAGGTGTCAGGGGACACCCGGTTGGAGCGAAGTTCCTTTCGCAATATATTATATACTAGTTTGTTCCATCACACCTAAGGGGCCCATTGAAAAATACGATAATTAACATGGATCTTTAAGGAAAGATACTTTTTTTTAAATGATAAACTTTTTTTTTTATAAAATTTTTTTTATAGAATGTTTTTTTTTAAAAAAAAAAGGAGTATGTATTTATGTCCTTTTTATAAGAATATGTATTACATTTTCCCGAAATGTCATTATTTAAATAGTGGCATTTGTTTTATTAAAAGTTAATGTTTTTTTAAGAAAAAGTCCTATTTTTAAGAAGAAGTACATTAATTAAGAAAAAACCATAAGAGCTTAATTTTTGTTTCAAAAAGTACTTTATTAAGAACAGGTACTTTTTAACGAAGCGGTACTCTTTTTAGGAAAAGGTTATTTTTTAAGAAACTTTACCTGTTTCGAGAAAGGCTACTTATCTCAAGAAAAGGAAGGGAAAGGTATTATTTTATTTTTAAGAAACGGTACTTTTAAGAAAAGGAATTTTTGTAATAAAAGGTATTTTTTTAAAAGAAGGTATTTTTTTTGAAGAAAATGCTTTTTTTTTAAATAGGAATTTTTTAGAATTGATCCCTTTTTCAAGAATAGGTACATTTTTAATAGTAGGTACTTATCTCAAGAAAAGTTACAAAGAAGGTATTTTGTAAAGAAAAGGTAGTTCTTTAACCTGGCGTTTACACGGGACAGTTTTACTCCGACAGTAGAAAAACATTCACACATTTTTACTACCACACTTACACTTCTCTCACTTGCCTCGCAACGATCTCTGATTTTTCAATGGCAGTAACTCAGGCAAGAGATTTGACATAAGCGGCCAGATAATGGCTGAAATAGTAAAGGTTGGCGCAATAGAACAACTGATTTCGCTTTCCTATGACTCAATCTGTTAAATTCAGTGTATTTTGTTGTTGTACTTTTTTGTTTACTGTGTTTGTTCATATGGATCTGTGTTGAATTTGACGGTTAGAGTCATGAAACAAAAACTAAATGCCTGTTGTTGGTTCACACAATTACAACAAATCCTACTGCGTCAACCTCTACTAGTTCAGCCATCGGCCATATCGGTGACGTTTCGTAGTATTTTGAGGAAAAAGCAAAACATCGCAAACGACTTTACAAATTGGGAAATATATTTGTATTTGATTTTTTTGCTAATTTTTGTTGAAATATTGTTTGACAATACAAACATATAAACATGAATGCATGTCTAATTTTGGAGAGTACATCAGTTCCATTGTAATTTGGAGATGTAAGACAAAACAAAAAGCAAAAGAGCGAAGAAACAAAAAATCAGAGCACGAAATTTAACGAAACGACACTGTCTTTATAACTGGCTGGACGCGTACGTCATACAAACAATTTTTCTCTTTGTGACAACTAATACATATTCTCAACTATCTTGTCTCAAACTGTCCCATGTAAACGCACCGTAAGAAAAGGCAATTTGTTGTAAGGAAATTTACTTTTATATGAAATCTTACTTTTTTTAAGCAAAGGTACTTCTTTAAGATAAGGTATTTTTTAAGAAAAGTTACTTTGTTTAAGAGAATGAATAGGTATTTTTTTTTTGAGAAAATTTGCTTCTTTTAAGAAGAGCCACTTATTTAAAAAAAAATTGTATAATGACTGAATTTAGTACAAAAATGATGTTCGGTTGACACCACCTGATTCCACAGAATATTTGGTTGTGACAAATATTATTTCTATCAATTAAATTGTTTATAAGTTGGCTTGCAACAAATGAATCAATGGAATTAATTCGCATTCAACAACTGAATTTGTAAATAATTCAAATTTGAATCAATTGAAATCGGTACCAATTTGCCTGCAACAACCATATTCGTTACAACAACTAAAATTTGGCATCAATCTGGTTGAAGCCATCGAATTGGGTAATAATTTGGGCGCAACAACCGAATTTGGTTTTAATTCGGCTGCAGTAATCATAATTATGAATACTGGGGTTGCTTGTTTCATTTTCAAGTCGTTTTGGTTGGCAATTCGGATTTGTTGGTTTCATTTTCAATTTGGTCATGTATTTGTCCTTTATTTATTTTCTCTCCATTGATTTCTGTCTTTGGGAAGTGAGTTAATTTCGTTCCATTATTTAATTCGTAGGTCATTTTAACGAGTTCGAGTTGCTGTTGTGATTTACTCTTTGGTTGGACATATTATTATGATAGAAATCAGAGGGAATGCACATTTTCGTTGGATGCAAGCAATATAAAACATAATTTAGCTGTCATTAGTATCAATCAAACACTATTTAAACTTAGTTTGCTGCATGGTCTATAATCTCTATGTCTTCTTTGGTCTCTCATTCTACATCATTTCCCTACATCATTTCCCATCATGTGCCATAGAAACCCCCTGGTTCAACTGACTGTGCTATTAGTATACGAGGTGTGTTTGTATGGTCGGTACACGAACAACCAGGCTTGAAGGACGCCTGTTCCTTCCGCACAATTTGCTCCACAGTCGGCGAGATCGCCTGAAGTACAAGGATCGTCATTAGTTTGCCTTGGTTGTCCCAACCGCAGCAGATGTCGTCACAACCAAATCAATTAAACATATTCACAACATATTTTGCGGTTGCTTCAATCGAGTTTCAGTTGTGGGGACAAAATTTATGTGTGACCACCTTAATGCCGTGGCGGCAGCAGAATTTGCGGTTGATACAACCTCTTTTCAAACAATTAGTTCTGTGCATGTATGACTAATAATCTATAACAGACATAAAGCGTAGGCAATATAAAATTTGGAATTTTAACCCCCCCGTTATTTCGAAGCAAATGGTCATTTTGACACTTATGAAGTGACATGTTATTAGCTAAATGTTAGAAATTTATGAAATTGTTCGCTTGACGTGTGGAAACAGTTGGGGAAACATAAAAAACTTACTCTCACAGTTCTGAGTCTTCAACTTAAACTTAACTAACGAGATAAATTCGATAGAAATGGAGTGGCATCAACGAAGATTGTGGATCAAATTTTGAAGCGAGGTCTTAATATGGGTCCCTATTGGGCAAAAGAACTCATATACATGCTCGTTCAGTGGAAAATATTGCAGCTGCATCTGAGAGTGAGCTCGCACAGTTATCAACATCAACCCGCCACTTTTCGTTGCAATTGAACATTTCTTGCACTTCTTTGCGCAGAACTCTGCATAAATTCCTCGATTATGGAGCCAAATTAGTCCATAAACTGAAGCCTCAGGACCATTCGATGCGTTTCCGCTTCGATGAAAGGGCTGAAGTTAACAGAAGGTATGAGTGTTTCAGTTCCACAAAATTCTAGTCGAAAATCACTGGGGTAACGACAGTTTTGATACGGGTTTTTAATGCCAGTTGATTCTACCAGAATTTTGACGTAGTACAAACAACAATTATTGAAAATTGTGGTGTTCTTCAAATCAAAATAAAATTGTACCACATCAAGGTATTTTAAAAGTCATAAGGGCCAACAAAATCAAATATAAAGTCAGTTTCATGGCAAAATAAGGAAGGTAGAAGCAGTAGGAATTGTAGGCATTTTGTTTTCATTTCAGGAGCCGACCTTGTCAAATTCAGCTGATCGAAATTGTCAAGATGTATTTATTTCAGGTTATATCGGGAGGAATTGTTGTAATTTTCGGCACCAACCACAAAGACAAGATCAAATTTAAACTGCTGTTTTAACGCTGCCACCTGAACTAGATACATCTTGGAAATTGGTATAAACAACATTTGACAAGTTCGGACCACAACGTCAAAAACATTTAAATCAACTCTTCTAACGCTTCCGCCTGTAATAGATACATCTTGGTCAGGTTTTTCAACTCGCCTATCGTTCACTCTCTTTCACATTCTGTCTTGTACCAAATTTGCAGCTAGAAGGTCGACCAGCTGTGTCATCGAAACCCCCTGGAGCATTTTTACCGAAATATCATATTTTCCGGTGAACCTCATTTTCACCTCAGGGGCTACGTTAACAAACAAACTCGTCGCATCCACAATCGTCGGATAACAAACAAAGCCGTTGCATCCACAACAAATTACTCTTTTGTGAGGTTTTTGGCATGGCGGCTTCATAGGCCAATTTTTATTAGAAAATTACCATGAAGCCGTCATTTCCCTCAATGGCGAGCATTATCGTGTCATGCTCAGCGTCTTTTTGTTCACAAAAGTTTAAGACGATATAATGGATGATATAATGTTTCAATATAACGGCGCTATGTGCCACACAACTAACATCACAATCGATATTTAGCGCACTGTGTTCGAACACCCCATAATCAGCCGAAACTCGGAAGTCCATTGGCCGCCTCACTGCAGTAATTTGACCCCGTTAGGCTATTATCTCTGGCGCGCCGTAAAAGATAAGCTTTACGCAAAAAATCCTAAATCCACTGAGGCCTCAAAACACGAACTCGACTCTGCCGTCCACGAGATAGAGAACCAACCGGTCGAATATGTACTGAAAAATTGTTGAAATCGAATGAGGTACTGTTAACGAAGTCATGGAAGCCATTTGAACAATGTTGTGTTTCATTCATATATGTCAATGGCATAGAGTAATGATGTAGAGAGACGCCATTGATCTCATCTGACATTTTCGTTCACACTATTCGTGGTGCAGTCTGTGCGACAGAGAGTTAATTGACGTAGATTGACTTAAACCAGGTGGAATTTAAAAAATTGTTGACTTAAATTTTTCATGTCGTTTTGATGAAAGACTTTGAAATTTAAACGTATTTTGAACTTGTTTGTTATATTTTATTGTTAGTATATATTTATGGTGTAGTTACACAAAAATTTTAACGCACAAATCGAAATGCCGTTGCTGATTTATTGTTGGATGGTTTGAGCCATTGTGTCTGTCTGGTGTTATTAAAGCAATACTTTCCAATATGCAACCGCCCGTATGCAACACACTAAATGTCATAAAAATACTGAGAGAGATGGCGTCTCTATACACCATTACTCTATGGTCAGTGGCCTTACCATAACAATCATAATTTTGAAAAAATGTCTATAAGTATTTTTTTAAAGCGATATTAAATTAAATTTAAAATTTTACATGGCCCACCCTTTATAATTTGATACAAATCACCATAATATTTGGCAATCTCTGCACATGCTGAAGAAGAATATAATGGGATTCGTCACTAAAAATATAACTGAGTCATTGCATCTCTATTTTAAGTCTTATAAATACACTGAAAAAATATTATTCGTAATGAAGTCATGATTTATCCTACCTTTCGTATTATATTCAAAAATTAAATTGTTCGAGCGTTTGGTCGTATTTTTAATTAATTTTATTCTTCAATATTTCTCTGCTTTGGGTAGCAGCGTTGGGGAAGATAAACACAATTATTAATTAATAGTTATTAATGCCCAAAGCGGAGAGAAATATCGAAGAATAGAACTAATTAAAAATACGACCAAACGCTAGAACAATTTAATTTTTGAATATTATTCGTAATATTTATGAAATATTCTTAATATAAGTTCTTCATTAATCCTATGACGGAAATTTCGTTTTGTTAACTTTGATATGAATTTGATAAAATATTTGCGAATTGATGAAACGTATTTATAAGAATTTATAAGTGTGGCCGTCGGTGGTGCAAGGACTCACTGATTGTGAGAAGCTCTCCCCAGTCCCTCCATGGGATGTAATAAGTAACCTTTTTTTTTATTTATAAGAATGTTTCGTGAAATATTCTCCTATAATTGAATGAGACAATTCATTTTCAATATCTTTCGTTTGGGCCCTAGCATTATTTTCCAAGCAATGGCGACGTTAAGAATTCTCATTACATTTATAAATTTGGTTGCACATAGCACGATTAATATTTAAATAGCGTCATTCAAAACAATCGCTGGTGATGAGTTGTGGCTAGATCTGAAACAGCTGTACAGCTTGCCAGCGATCATAAATATGAATTGTAATATTCTGGCAGGTGTCATGAAACCTATGAATATATTTCATAGATGTTATAAAACAGTTTAGATTCATAGAATCTATGAAAAAGTTTCATAGAATCTATGAAAAAGTTTTAGAGATGTTATGAAAACTTTGCATAGATTTCGGTTTATAGAATCGTCGAAAATGTTAAAGAGATGTTGGTAACAAATTTTATATATGGATTTAATTTCATGGAATCTATGAAATGTTTCTTTGGCTGAAACATAATCAACCAATTCAAAGCATTTACAATTTCATAACATTTGTGAAATTTTTGAGAAAAAGTTCCTTATCGCACGTTGCGGGATGGGGGATAAATGAAAAAAAAAACAATTAAACAACTTTTGTTTTAACACTATTACGCCACAAACTACTATTATTAACTATATTGTTTACTTTTGCTTTGGTTTGTGTCTAGACTAACTAGATGTCTCACATATGTTGGCAAATTTCTTGTTTAATGGAAAGTTTTCTAGGTGGAGCATGTAACCAATATTTCGTATACAGTGTAGTTTTGAACCCATGTGAGTCAGTTTTGAACCCAAGTCTAAGTGAAAGTAGTTACAAAAATAATATTTTCTTCAATAAGTCACTTTTCTTAAAACAAGTACATTTTCTCAAAAAAAAAACCTATTCATATTGTTAAACAAAGTAGATTTTTTTAAAACAATACCTTTTCTTAAAAAAGGTATTTTTTTTAAATAAGTACCTTTTCTTAAAAAAGTAAATTTCTCACAACAAATTGCCTTTTCTTGAAAAACTACCTTCTCTTTAAAGAGTAAATTTTTTGTGAAACAAACTAACGTTTTTTGAGATATGTAAGTACCTACTCTTAAAAATGTACCTATTCTTGAAAAAGTACCAAGTCTAAAAGAAACCCATTTAAAAATGCATTTTCTTCAAAAAAATAAATTTTCTTACAAAAATTCCGTACCTGTACTCAAAAATAAAAAAAAAATACATTTTCTTTTCTTGAGATAGGAAGCCTTTCTGAAAATAAGTACATTTTCTTCAACAAATAACCTTTCCCTAAAAAGAGTACCACTCCTTAAAAAAGTACTTCTTTGTAAAAAAAAAATTCATACCCTTATGGCTTTTTCTTATAGAAAGGACTACATCTTAAAAATGGTATATTTCCTTAAAAAACATTGGCTTTTAATAAAAGAAGTATCTCTATTTAAAAAAGGACCTTTTCTGGAAATATAAAGTGCCCCCTAGACGATCAATATTCTTCTCAATATATTGCACAATATATTGTACAATATAATTACTTGTTCACCCCACACGGTTCAATATTATTGCGCAATGTATTAGTTCGCGGCTGATATTGTGCAGTAAACATGTTTAATAATAAGAAGACGGCAAGTTGTGTAGCTATAGTACTAGTCATGGCTTCAAAAGAGATGGAAAAAAAGAAGCGAAGGTGGATGAGGGAGTGGTTCAAACAACGAAATAAATCCACTCATGAAAATTTATTTAATGAACTGCGAATGAATGAACATGGTGATTTTAAAAATTTTTTGTACATTATTTGATGAACTATTGAAAATGGTTACACTTGAAATTGAAAAAACGATACCGTAATGCGAGATGATATCCCTCCAATTCAGCGTTTATCAATAACACTACGTTATCTAGCAACAGGAAATACTTTCGAAGATTTAAAATTTACAAGTGCTATATCTCCACAATCCATAGGCACAATTGTAATGGAAACTTACAGAGCTATAATAAACTGCCTGAAGGACTATTTTATATCTAGGAATTATTTATATTTTATTGAAAATTTGCAAAGAATTGAGAAACAGGGGGTTGCGTCGAAGAATTAGACTTAGAGGATCCTGATCCTGTGTGTATACACACGCTGTTTAGATGTTAACACTCAACTGAAGCAATTTTGTGAAATATTGTGCAATATCGCCCACAGACGATCAATATTTACAATATTGCACAATAAATATCAAAATCATTTTGATTTACACAATATATTGCGCAATATATTGCACAACCTTCAATATGATCTACAGACGGGCAATAATATTGCACAATATCGAATATTGCGCAATATATTGCGAAGAATATTGACCGTCTAGGGGGCACTTAATACATATTCTACAACAAGGAATTAAAAAAAAACTTAAAAAAATTTATTCTAGAACAAAATTTTTTTTCTTAAACAAAGTTTATCAATTTTCAAAAGTATCTTTTCTTTAAGATCCATTTAAATTATCGTATTTTTTAACGGGCACCTTAGGCGTGTTGTAACTAACTAGTACATAATATACTTTATTCTAACCGGGTGTTGCTTGACACCTCATGTGATTTTGTTTGGGAAATTATGTGGGGTAACGCCGTGTACAATACAAAATTTAAAATACATTTATCCCTATTCATCCCATGAAGCGATTTGGGAAGACGTGTCACAAGCACCGATATGTGTGCTTGCTAATTGGAGGTTCACTAAAATGAGCCTGCAGCTGACTTATGACCCGGTAGTGTCGCCATCAAGGAGCGAGGTAACCACCGTCGATAGGAAATTGGAAAAGAAGTTTCAGACTTTTGTATATTCTCATATAAAACTAATGCTGGGCCCAAAACACTTCATGCTTCATTTTTATGAGTATAAACAATGTGGTTTCACATTCAAGTCCCATAATTATTGAAATGTAGAGTTACATCAATTGACATCTGAGTAGCTCAAATATCATTAAGCTTGGAATAATTATTCAAAATTCTTAAATCATATTTCTTTTTTGTTTGTAATGTTGAAAGGGAAATATTGTAATAAGGACGAAGGAAACTTTATTAAGAATTCATGCTCCTTTGTTTTTATTTAAGGCCTTAATTATTTTGCAACATTCTCCCACAGTATTTCATGTATCCTTGAAGATAATACTGTATATTCCATCATGTCCACAGGCGCTAACAATGGGCTTATATGGATTATCAATAAAACTACATCCATACAGATACATGTATATTTATTAAGTGGTTGTGTAACATAATATCCTTTCGAGTTTATTGTATTATTTCTTAATGATTGATTGTAATGAATCTGCTTTTCTCATCGATTATTATGAAAATATATTGTTTTTTCCAATAAATACATACATACATATTTATTTGTCAGCCAGGCCGCGTGAGCGCTTAAATGCCGGTTTCTCTCTATCGACGACGAGGGATTTCTGTCAAATGATTGATGTCTGCCCGGACGTTTAAGCGACAACAATGTACATACATACATATATTTGCCAATGAAATAAAAAGAAATTGTTAAAGCATTTTTTTCACATAAAAAACTCAATTATTTGGTATTTTCGGGATAATATGCGTCAATCACAAATGATTGAGACAGAAAATTGGCGATTTTTTACAAATAAAAAATAAAAATTTTTGAAATATTTAAGAAACAAAAGTTTAGTTATTTCGTAATTTGTTGGCGTTTTTTTTTCTGTTTTTGTCAGTGTCTCTTGTAAAACGACAGAAGTCAATTAAACATTAAAGTTGTCACAAAATGCCATCGCAATTGACAGAAACAGCAAATGATGGGCGCGTAATGAGTTGAATAACGTGATAAAATTATTAATTTCGTGAAGAATTGTGCCTAAAGTTGATGTGTTGAAAAAGAAATTTCGGTGAATGTCAATCCGATTTAAATGACGCAGCTATATTGGCAGTTGCTTTTGGTATTATCAACAGAAAGAGATGTTTTCGATAAATACAGTCACACGTTCTTGGGTCTTAGAAAAGCTGATATAAAAAGAAAAAAAAAAATTTATTCAGAGGAAAATTCCAAATTAAAACTTAAAATTCTTATACATGTAATTTATCACTTGGACCGTGGAAGCTACACTCGAACAACAGAAGATAATCAGGCATGTGATGAAAATCGATAGAGCCAAAATCGAATAAGATTTGACTATTTCACCGAATTTTAGTGCCATAATTCCTAATATTGGAGAACAAATATTATCTAACATTATCTAATGGTAGAAAAAGAGGAGTAAATTAATTGATATCCATTACTTGCACAAAAAACATCATTATAATGTCAAATCGTTTTGTTTTAAATCGATCGGTTTTCATCACTTACCGGAATATTTACTTTACTTTGTTTTGGGGCGCAGATTCGAAAACAACATGTTTTCTTAAATTGCGTTAATTTTACAAAAGTTACCACACTTGCGAGGGTCTGATGTAATGTGACGTTTTTTAGTTGTAATGTTTTTTAGAACAGGGTGAATCAAGTGTCCTTATTTTACAGGATATCTCTTCATCATTAGTTTATGCATTTGCTTGTGAAAATGAGACAGGTACGATAGTTCTGAAGTTCTCGATATTTTAAAACCTTTGGGATTCATGTATAAAAATTCTGAAAAAAAGCAACTCATTCTATCCCCAGATTTATAATTAGAGAGAGTAATTAAAACACCAATTGTCTCTAAAAATTAAAATACAACATAGAAACAATGAACAGTTTATGAGAACTGCGACAGTTGTTATTATTACTTACTTTTATTGACTATTTTGCAACCTCATGATGCCAGATGTGTTACACTTATAAATTAAACAAACAAATAAACAAATTTTAATATATTTCTCAAATGGTTCTATCCTACGCCTTTTCTCGCCAGTTGGTAACACCAAGGATACGGAGGGATTCTTCTGCCTGGTCTTTCCAGGGGAGTCTTGGTTGTCCTCTTTTCCTGCTTCCATCGGGTACGTTATCGAAAACCTTTCATGCTTGGTCATCTTCATCCATTCTGATAACATGGCCTAGCCAACGCAACTGGCCTAATTTGTTTCGCCTAGCTATGTCCACGTCAGAATATATATTTTATAGCTCCTGGTTCCTACAACGTCGGTACTCGCCGTTTTCCCCAACAGGTGCATATATTTTACGGAGAATTTCTCTCGAATACTCCTAGGTGTTTTTCTTCAGCTTGCGATATGACCCAAGTTTCGGAGCCATAGGTCAAGACAGGTAAAATGAAAGTCCGGTAAAGCTGGACATTTGTTTGTCGAGAGACAGCTTTGTTCCTAAACTGCTTGTTCAGCTCAAAATAGCATCTATTTGCAGCCACAATTCTCCTATTTAACTCCAGGCTAACGTTATTGTCATTCTTCACGGTGGATCCAAGGTTGATAACATCATCATACTCACTTAAGGCTTTCAGTTCGTAACGGAATCGTTTACCCATCAGACAATTACCACCATTTGGTTGCACTATGTTATTTGGGTTACTGTAAATAACAGTGTGATTAATGTTACGCCTGAAAGTATGCCTTGCAGCATCATACCAGTGCGCCAAACAAGTATTTTGAATTGATCCATGATATCTCTCCATTCTTCTCACTTCCAGAGAGCGAACCATTAAAAAGATAACCAAATATAATGACTAGAACTATCTTGAATTTGCTAAAGATAACGCCATCTGAGTAGGGCGAGTTCGAATTAATAGCTGAGGTCTTTGGCATTTCGAGTTGGTTTGAGATTAAACGCTGACGTGTAAGCAACGCCAAGAGATAGTAAAATTGTGAATATAGACAATTCTGACTGTTAAGTGGTGTAAATAAAGTAAAATGTTTGACTTATCGTACAACCAATGTTTTATTAACGGTATCAAACCAGCTAGAAAAAGGACGATTAGATAATTCGTAACAATCCAAACAAATTAAAGTGGTGAATTTTTAAATTTATGAGAAATTCGATTTTGAAATTGTCTTGAAATCCAATTTAATGGAAGAGATTTGCGAGACTTTTTTTTGTATGATAAACTCTCCCTCAATCCTCTCATAACTTTTTTTTAAATAAAACCGTAGGTTTATTGAATGGATCATAAATATTTATATCGACATAGACAAATAAAAGACTTCAAATTCTTCAAATCTGCAAGAAATTCCAATAATAGGCTGATATAAAAACAAAAATTTTGTTCAAAAAATATTTTCTTATTAAATTAAAAAGATACCAATCTAGTTTTCTTTATTTATTCTAAAAATTTTAGACCTGTTAAAATAAGTTTTAAAAATTTAAAATTTTTCGCCAATTGCCAATTTTATATTTTTCTTTTTTCTATTTTGATATTTCTAATACACTCAGACGGAAAAGATTTCCTACATTTGAGTATAAATCTTTCCAAAATTTAGTGAAAAAAATTTGCTGAATAAGTAGGGAAATGCAAACTAGATATGAGGAAATTTTACTTAATCGGATCTACGCATTAAACTAATATTGGCTCAAGTTAATGTTACAAATTTTCTTGATACTTCATATGCCTGAAGATTGATTGCATCTACCTACCCAAATCTATACAGTTGGCTGCACTCTGTTATGGCGTTGACGTAACTCTGTAAACTTTCTGAAAAAAGTATTTGATTTCAGTATATATAAGTGTTTTGCGAAGGTCTTTCTAATGAGGTTCGTAACAACACCTTGGAATGCTCTGTTTTCTAAGGTATGGCACTTGTTGTGCCTACCAGGAAATTATCCTTCGATTATCCTTTGCACTTTCGAAGCTTTGTTTCTATATATCGACTCGATTTTAAATATGTTAACAGAGTTATGTGAAAGACATAACAGAGCTCTGTCGACTGTAGTGGTTAAAGTCTTTGCTAGTTAGATTCAGATCTGTCTTCATGCACATTGATTTTGCCGGGCTAAATATTCCCCAAATGCCGCGAAACCAAATTTGTGGAAAATTATATTTAATTCAAGTAAAATCTTGAAAAGCTATACTGTATGTCAGCAATCATGAGGATGAGTTTTTCAAAACCCATTTTTTTAATAAAAAATAAAAATAAAAACAAACTGAACAAATAAAAACCTCTCTAGCAAAGCGGTTTAGTAATGTTGTTCACGAAGCCTCGGAAAATAATTTTAATGTATAGACCGACGGTTTTTTAGGCAGAATTTTTAGAATGTTGTATATTACTTTCCCAATTCCCATTTAGTTCATGGTAGCTTTCGTTCAAGTATTAGACTTTTGTTGGTTGTCGATTAAAACTCTCCAAGCGAGGTTTGTTGACCCATCTTACCATTTCTTTTGAGGGCTGGTAATATATCTTCACGGTAATGAATATTCCATAATGTAATATTCCATAATGTATATCGTAAATTTATGTTCGTTATTACTAAATTTGGGGATATTTCACTTTTTTCGTTATTATCGTTATTTCACTTGATAGAAAGATGTTTTCCCCATCCTCTCCTATAGGGATATTGTTCCACTTGTGAAAAAATATATACTTATATCGGGTGATTCTTTTGCCATTTGGTATTTCGTTGTTTTGTTTTTTGCCAGTTCCCGCGTGATTCGTGACATGTGTGATAGTCAAAAATATTCAGTTTGCCTTGCCGAACAACGCTTACAAATCGCTGAGTTTTATTATCAAACTGGACTTTTGTTACTCGAGAGAGGGCTTTATCTCTAAAGTGCTTGCTTAGCCCAAAATATCAGCACAATTCTCCGCTTGATCTCAAGGCAGATCCGAGGTATATAAATTCGTCCACTATCTCGAAGTTATAACGGTTATCAACGTTCACGCTTTGGCCTAATCGCGTGGAGGTCCTGTTCGTTGAAACTATTAATTTTGTCTTGTCCTCATTCACCGTCTGACCCACTTTTGCTGACTCCTTCTCAATTCTCGAAAAAACCGCAGTAACTTCTCTAATTGTGCGCCCAATGATATCTATATCATCAGCATACTGGAGCACCATGTGACTTTTGCTGCTGATGGTTTTATTCACGTTGACTGTTGGCTCCATTAAGATGTTAAAGAGATGTCGCTTTGCCTGAGGCCTCGCTTAGTTTCGAGGGATTCGGTAAGATCCTTATCAACTTTCACTGCGGATTTGGTGTTCGTCAAGGTCATCCTGCAAAGGCGTTTTAGATTTGCAGGAATACAAAGCTCAGACACTGCTTCATAGAGTTTCTCCCGTATCGGACTATAGAAGGCCGCCTTATAATTGATAAATAGATGATAGGTGTCTATTTGTTTTTCGTGTGTCTTCTCCAGGATTTGGCGTAGGGTGAAAGAAGAGCTGCCAGTGCACCCAGAAAAATGTACTGTTTGGTACGGTTTATGGGACGGCGGCATCATTGGAAGGACTTCTTTAAAGACAGTGATGGCCGCAACGTTACGGTCAATGAAGCAAGATACCGTTTGATGATCAGGAAGTATTTTTTCCCCAAAATAGAAGAATTGGAGTTGGGTGACATGTGGTTTCCACAGTTCGGTGTCACATGCCACAGTACACGCAGTAACATGAAGCAATTGGGAGATGAGTGCGGTGAGTAATTCATCTCATATTGTGGCGCTGTCAATAGGCCGCCTCGTTCGTGTGAAGGGGAGGGGAAAGTCTCTCATCTAAAGGGCCAAACCAACCATGATTACTTGCTTGGAAGACAGCATTACACATGTCATTGCTGAGATACCGCCGGAAATGTTACAAAAGTGTGTAAAAAATGAACTTTCAGAATGGACCACGTGAAGCGTAGCCGTAGTGTAGTGTAAACGAAATATTCTTTAAAAAGTAAATGCACGATCTAGATTTCTCGGTCCATATAAATATTTGGTTCACTTCTAGGAATATTGTGTGTTTTCTAAGTTTTCAGAAACCGAATAGCAAATAAATCACCAATCTATATATATAAAAATGGTGTGAAAATTGTATAGTAATTCATGACTTGAGAACGGCTGGACCGATTTGGCTCAAATTTTTTTTCAGTTCTTCGTAATTGCCAGGAGAAGGCTTTTACGAAAGAAAATTTTGGGAAACCCCTGCGGTAAAGTAGGGAAATTGGACACATGGAAAATTAATTTTTAGTATAGAATTTTTGTGTGAAATTGTTCCAGAATGACTTTTCGAATGACAAAATAGCAAAACTTTTAATGGAAAAGTCGGAAAATTCCGGAAAAACGTGAAATTGTTTAATTATCTTCAACAAAATTTTCCATTTTATCGCATGATTTGATAATTTTGGGCGATGTAAAGCTGAAAAATACGATGTGAAGCATGAACAATTTCGGATACTTATGAAATTCATTACGATAAAATACGTTTTGCGTGAATTTTGGGTGCAGAAGTTAACGAGATAAATAAGAGGTGGCACTGGGATCAATGAAACAACCCCATAGATGACGTTATACGTTGACTTAGACTGAGCGCAATTTGACAGGTGCACTTTTCGTATTGCCATTTTCTATTAAACAAATGTGCCATTTTTCTTGCTGCAATTGATTCGAGTTTTCCATATTAGTACAGTGATTTCGGATAGTCATATATCGCGTATCACATCCACAAACGCTTCAAGCATTACGAACAATTTAAATTCCATTGCGATATTTATCAAAGTAGTTTTTTTTTTTGAAAATAATTTTTTTATTAATAGGTTTAGTCAAAAACGACTTTATTGCATTTTAGCGAGAGTTATTTGCTTGACTAATGCCTCCTATTAGACGATCAAACCTTAGACGACGTACACGTCGTGCAATAATTAGTCAGAATGTCCGTGATAATTAAACGCAAGAGGAACGTGCAGAAGAAAATGAATGGAGACGTGCCCATATTGCACAAGTTCGCGCTGCACAATCACCACCTCAAATTCGACAAAATGTTACTAGAAGAAGACCAGTCATAAATGCATCGCGCTGCTTTCGAATACGATTCCGCAATCGCCTACAAAGATCTTCGCTTCGTTGATATCGGCTCATTGTCTGTCGTATGCCAGTATTGCAATGCGCTGGTGGCAAGGTGAAATTGCCCGTTTTGACTCACCCGCCAGAGCCATTGTATTCGTTACTCTATGAAAATACAATCTAATCAAAACATTTTCTACCGTATACACAAAAATATAACGGATGCTTTCAAATGACGTCATTTGGAGCCCAAGTTGTTGATGAACTCGGCTACAATCCCAGTTTTAAGGTAATGACGTCTCATTATTATCAAAATGTACAATTATTGTTATTCTATTTCGAAATTGCTTCCAAACATTCACATTCAAGGGCAAATTCACCATCGAGCGGGCGCTTTGTTACCACTACCGAACGAAGATCATAAGTTCCTTCAGATCTATTTCGTTGGTGATTCGGCAATTGAACTAGATCAGCGTTGTGCAATTTTTACTCGACTAAACGTGAAATGATCGAACAATTACAAAATCTTCTGCATGAGCATAATGAATTGATCAGATTATTCAAAACCGCATTGGATATAATGCCTTCAGACGACTAAAAAATTATTATCAGAGCAGACAAAAGAGCCGCTGGAGGCCATGCAAGACAATTCAATGCTCCCACTATCAATGAAGTCGCAGTGGTGATTGTTGGCGAGAATGAGGAATCACGCGATATTGCTCTCAAGCTTCGGGATGGTGGACAATTGAAGCGCGTGTACGAGACTCATCGGTCATATGATGCACTTCAATGCCCGTTGATGTTCTGTCGTAGAGTGGATGGATATCACTTCAATATAAAAATGGTTAATCCAACGACAGGTTTGTTTACCTATATTTCATTTTTCAACTGAGTTCGAATTCGTATTTCAGGAGAAGAAACGTATAAGAAGGTCAGCTCAATGAATTTTTATGCATATAGTTTGATGATTCGGCGGGATGTTGACAATCATCTGTTGAGATATCGCCGGTTGTTTCAACAGTACTGCGTTGACATGTACGTCAAGGTCAAGTTACAATTAGATGAATACATAAACTTGCGTGATGCCATCGCTACTGAAGGAGACGTAACCAACATCGATTGTTTGACCATTCTTCCAGCTACTTACATTGGAAGCCCGCACCACATGCATGAGTATGCGCAGGATGCGATGACGTATGTGCGGAATTACTGACGCCCGGATTTATTCATCACGTTCACTTGCAATTCGAAACGAATCTGTTGCTGACAGGACAAACATCCAGCAATCTACATGACATCACTGCACGAGTGTTCAAAAAAAAAAAGATCAGAGTACTCATGGATTATATCGTTAAGCAGAAGATTTTTGGCATAATCCGTTGTTGGATGTACTCGGTTGAATGGCAGAAGCATGGCTTACCACATGTACACATTCTGCTTTGGATGCTCGACAAGATCCGATCAGAACATATTGATTCGATCATTTCGGCCGAAATACCAGATCCGGAAACTGATCCGCAGCTGTATTCCGTTGCAACAACGAATATGATCCATGGCCCTTGCGGAGTCCACAACCCAGACTCGTCGTGCATGGAAAACGGAAATTGCACAAAGCGTTTCCCCCGTCCGATGGTGGCTGACACAATCAGTGGAATCGACGGATATCCATTGTATCGACGTCGTTCTCCAGATGACAACGGCAGATCAATCGTGATGAAAGTGAAAGGAAACGATGTCGTCGTCGATAACCGCTGGATCGTTCCATATTGTCCGCTTTTGCGAAAACGTTCTCAACCCACTGCAATGTTGAGTACTGCAATTCCATTAAATCCATCAAATACGTTTGCAAATATGTGAACAAAGGGAGCAAAATGGCGGTATTTGGCTTTGTTGAACCGAATGCAAACGACGAGGTGGCGAAATTTCAACTTGGCCGTTACGTGAGTTGTAACGAGGCAATTTGGCGGCTGTTTTCATTTTTGATTCATGAACGTCACCCGACTTCGTCATTTTACTCGAAAACCACTCAACCGATCTACAAACCAATACATGCGTTGGAAAGGTCTACTTTCATTGATGGGTCTAAAAAGGAAACGTCGAAAAATGTCTACGCATATGCAGCTTACGTACACTTTTGTGATGGTGGGTTTTTTCCATATAAATTGTGTGAATTTATTAGTGGCCATTACACCATTGACAACTTTTGTCAGCAGGGCGAAGTTTGCCGGGTCAGCTAGTTATATAAAAAATTGTTCCATATGTAAGGAAATCGGTGCCTTAATATCAGACGAGTTTCTTCCTCATAAAAATCTCTGCAGCTTTTTGTCGATTGCTGTGTAGTTTTCTTAGCTACATATATTTGTTTGCAAATTTTCGCATAAGGATTAGATGCAGTTGCAGTCTGTATAGGAAAAATTTATAATTGGCAATATGAAGAGCAATATGCTCTCAATGCGCTGAAAAAACAGTATTCATTTTCGAACAAAAAATCCTCGGTGCCTTTGAACCAAGCTTCGCTCTTTTCCAGTTTCTAAAATCGAAATCACTTTAGTCCACCTAAAAGCGCAACATCAATTTGCAATAAAATCCAATAACAAACTTTTTTACGGTCAATTCAATAGAAAATCTGTGCGTCAAAGTTAAAACGACCTTGTGGCAGAGAATATCTCGTATATTCGAAGAATTCACTGCCAAACTCGTAGGCTGACTGATGATTCCTACAGAACCATGTTTGACTCAATGCAGAACTCAAAAACACTTTCAGATATTTAACTGGAAATGCGACAACGAACACAATTCACCATTCACTTCAATTATTTCTGTGCTTCGCTAGAAATTGCATTTTCATTTGCAATGCATTATCAAACAAGAGGAGAGGGAAAGAAGGGGGACACAAGGATAATGA
The DNA here is from genome assembly GCA_963931995.1 of Phaonia tiefii. Lineage (NCBI taxonomy): Eukaryota > Metazoa > Arthropoda > Insecta > Diptera > Muscidae > Phaonia > Phaonia tiefii. The sequence continues at coordinate 107,405,948 of OZ008367.1, read as the reverse complement.
CAGTAGAGTCGACACAAACTAAGCGAAAAACTAACTCAGCGCGGCAAGATAAAAAACATCACTTTTAATGTTTTTCCCTTTTTTTTGTTCTATTCTCAGGCGATTCTGTATTCCTGCGTTCGTTCGTTGAGTATTGAAATTACAGACAAAAGAAAGAGCGAAAGAATGAAAAGAACGTTAAACTTTTTCATTAAAAGAGATTGCGATAAATTGATTAAAAGTTAGTTTGTTTGCAACTGTGTGAGTGTGTGTGATTGTGTGCGCTTGTGTTTAACAATTGTTTATCAATTGAATTGTGAACTGGCGCTTGTTGTCGTGAAGAGGGGAACCCGTTGCCTGTTGCCTGTTGCCCATTGCAGTTAGCGGTGGCCGGAGATAGTGGTCAGGACACTGGTACAATAATGATTGTTTAGAATTTTAAACTAACCTCAGTGGATGATATCAAACGACAACGAGCACAAAACGTGTGCACTTGCTGGATACGAATGTATTAGATGCATGCTGTGGAACAGGTGGGAACAATGAGTGGAAATGACGTGGTCAAATACAATGGGTTCAATACATTATCGCAGATAAATTTAATTTATACTCAAAAGTTAAAAACTTTGGCATTTTTATACAGAACAAATAGGATTAAATCTACTTTACGTATACACACTGTGAAAAACGGTCCAGCAACATATTGCAGGAACCATGAATATGTTTGAAAGCATTGTTTCATGTATTGAAAATCTGCTGCTTTTATGTTTCTTTGTTGTCTGTCACGTTTTTGTTTTGTGTAGTTTTCTACAAACAAAGCCACATCTGAGTCACAAAGACATATATTCTAGCCTATTAATCATTGTGTCTCAAACATGTAATATTGAATAGCAAACACAGTGTGTTTTGACACAAGTATAACATATTTGAAACAAGCTACAAACTCGTTATATTTGAATATTAACAACAAAAAAGGACCGATTTCCATCGTGTTTAGCTTGGATTTTCCTCAAATCTTTACACTTACCAAACTTTGTATACAGAAGCAAGTTAAAAACAAATTTCCAAGATCCAAGTTGAAACTTTCCGAGTTACGGGCCTCCAAAGTTTGAATGTTTCCCTCTTTTCATGTTTTACATCGTTGGAAACCTCCTTACAATATCTTTAAAATAGCGTATATACGCGCTGAAAAATCTGTCTTTTTGTTGTTCTGTGGATATAAAGTGTATTTGGAGCTTGTCGGCAATATAATATACTTGTGTCCAAACACTTTGTGTTTGGCATTCAACATTACATGTTTGAGACACAATGATTAATATGTTACAATACAAGTTTGTGCGACCCAAATATATTTATGTTTGTGATACAAATACAGCTATGTCTGTCGCACGGTCTATGCTCTCTCGAAGGCAAGAGAATAAAAGAGGGACAACGAGAGAGTCTACCTTGTAAATGTGTATCTGTATTTTTGCATTATTCTCTCAGTCAGTGAGTCATAAATATTCCTGAATGTGCGTGCAAATTGCAGATGAAGTCAGTGTTTCTTATTTTAGCTGATGTATTGCATTTTAATTTCATGTATTCAGTCTCAATGGTTCATGGGACATAGGATATCAAAAGCGCTTGATCAGTGAAAAAAGAATAAACGAAGGCTCGGACGGTTAAATGGTTTGTGATGTTACTTTGGATTTTGTGAGTTTGTTATCAAAGCGAGAAACGATTTTGAGGAAAGAAACTGTAAAGGCCAACAACGTGAAGTTCTTTGTCTGTCCGAGCCTTTACTGAGAAAATCAGATCGGGCGGACCGTTTGTTAAGTAACGGGGGTTTCAATAAGAGCGATACAAATTTTTTTTAAATAAAACCAAACTGGTTTTAGATACCAATGAAATTCGTTAAAAAAAAAAAATAAATTGTTTCCCATTACATCCCATGAAGGGACTGGGGAGAACTTCTCACAATCACTGACCTGTGCGCTTTCCAGTTTTCACTCACTGATTGGGACCTACAGTTTGACACCGATTCCGAACGGTAATTTGAGAAGCTTTTTCATGGCTAGATACTCGATAGTGTCGCCGTCACTATGCGAGGTGGCCGCCGCCGAAAGAAAATTTGAAGGTGGTCAGAGCCGGGTTCGAACCCAGGATCTCATGTACAAGAGCCGCGCACACTAACCATTGCACCACCGACGGCCACATGAAATTCGTTATTCCTGTGAAAGTACGTTCGATGCCATTACGTATGGAACTCGATTTCTTTTGCATGGCCACCACGGTCAAGCTTGCAGAAGTCCAGACGCTGAACCCAAATTTCGACGGTTTAGCATAAATCGGCCGATACTGCTCCAATTTCACGTTCGATATTCGTACGAAGTTCATCAATCGTCGCTGGCTTGGAAATAATCCCCACAGGAACTAATCTAACGGCGTCAAATCGCACGACCGAGGCGGCCAATCGACTGGGCCATTTCGTGAGATAACACGTTCACCAAACTTGGTTTCCAATAAATTGATTGTGGCATTCGCTGTGTGGCTTGTGGCGCCGTCCTGTTGGAACCACATGTCCTCCAAGTCCATATTATCTAATTTGGGGCCAAAAATGTTCGGTTATCATTGAACGGTAGCGATTCGTATTCACAGTAAAGTGCCGGTCTTGATCATCACGTAAGAAGTACGGCCTAGTAACGCCGCCGGCCCATAAACCGCACCAAACCGTACTTTTTTCGGGATGCAATGATGACGTGTGGATTGCTGTCTGACCAATAACGCATATTTTGCTTATTGACGAAGCCATTCAGCTAGAAATGAGCCTCATCGCTGAAGATGATTTTCCGATGAAAATCCGAATCGTAGCGCTCTTAAAGTTGAGGCTACTGACTCCAAATTTCGGTAGTAAATTTTAATAATTTCGACTCGTTGTTGGCTCGTATGTCTTTCCATGATGAAATGGCAAACCTTACTGAAGAGAAATGTCAAAAGAGCGGGAAAAAATATGGCGTCGGTTGCTGTCCCTATCGATTTACTTTTGTAGCGTCTCTGTTGAAAAACCCTTTATAGTACGAAATACAAGTAATTAATAACGCTTGGCTTGCATGAACTAGATTTGTACATATATATGTATATTTTATTTGTGTACCAACACGTAGTGATAACCAATGCATAGCTCAAACCTTCTGAAAACAAGAATGTGAGAGACAACAAAGAAAGGAGAAGCAAAAGAGCAGCAGATTCTCATATCATGAAAAAAAAAACAAATAATGCGTTCAATGCAAATAAGTGTAAAAAGGATCGTTTTAAATCTACTACTTTTATGAATTAATTATTTATAAATGTGCATTTGTATTGTTAAAATTAATTATAATAAATAGTACATATACAGGGTGATTCAGGAAGTTCCCGACAAATGTCTCCAGGGTATTCCTTGGCTCATTTCATGAAGAAAAGTCCACTAGGACCATGTCCGAAAATGCAGGGGTGCGAAATGGCAGCGGGCTCAAAATTTTCGGATTGTTGGTCGGAGGGTAGTAGGGTAAAGTTACTAATTTCTGAGGTCGGATTTTGGGCTTGTTGGAAAGGTCTTTAAGAGGCCTGTCAGGTACTGTTTTTACGTTGCAGCGATGAAAAGTCTCGTAAATCCGACAACTTGGCTGTCGCTGCAACGATAAATTTCATGCATGATTTTTTTGAGAATTTTTCATTTCGTTGCAGCAAAAAATAATTTTTCGTACCTGCAAGAATTGTATTTAGCTTGAATGTTGTAGGAAAAGGGGTTTCAAATTAAAAAAATTAAGTGCATGAGATTTAAACTATTGACGTTAGGGTTACCTCCTACATTATGTAGTTTATTTTTTTCATGTTTTTTTATTTTTGTGGGTTGCCAACATTTATAGTTGACGAAAAAAGTTCGTTGCTGCAATGAATCAGTTGTTAATGATTCGAAACTAATTTTTATGAAGATCAAGAGAGCCAAGCAGTCGAAAATATGAGAGGGTGTAAAAAAGAGGCCAGCGAGAGAAAAGTGGTAGGTTACGTACATATCTGAAATCAGTGGCTTTGCAGCAACCGAAAGTGGTAGACATATTAAATTAAATAAATTTATGAATTATATAAATTAATTTATTTATAAATGTGCTTGCTGTTATCATTTGTCTAAATTGAGTATCTATAAATCAAATAGATAAATAAACAACTGCAAGGAGCCACACGTCGGTCGTCGGTGGTGCAATGGCAGTGTGCGCGCCTCTTGTACTTGAGATCCTGGGTTCGATCCCTGCTCTGACCACCTTAGAATTTCTTTCGACGGCGGTCACCTCGCATAGTGACGGCGACACTATCGAGTATTAAGCAATGAAAAAGCTTCTCAAAAATACCGTTCGGAACCGGTGTAAAACTGTAGGTCCCAATCAGTGAGTATAAAACTAGAAAGCGCACAGCTCACTGGTTGTGAGAAGCTCTCCCCAGTTCCTTCATGGGATGTAATGGGAAACCATTTTTTTTAAGGAGCAACCAACACAACATCAAAAAAGGTGACGCCTCGATAGCAGAAACACAATCGATGCTCGCGCGATGCTCGAATTCTCGCGACATTACAAATCGGAACAAAAACAAACCGAAAAAATTGTGTTTTGTGTTAACCATAATCCGGTTGCGCATACTCCGTTGTATTGGCACTTGGATTCAGAATAAATGGAGGACATACATTTGTGTGGGCGGTCGAAGCCAATGAACACGAAGAAAGCGAAGAAGGAAAGTATTTCACGCAAGACGAATATAAAGAAATAACAATGTACCACACAATTTACAGATTCTTTTTTGCTCACCAATTTTATACTGACCAACTTTAGAAAAGTAGTTACGCAGCTTGAAATGTGATAAAATACTCGTTCTCAATTTCGTATATTTTATACTATAGGAGTTGATTTGACTGAGTTGTGCCCCAAACATCCCTTACAGCTCGAAATTTAGCAAATGAATCGAATTATTGCAGCCAAATTGTATATATCGTCACCTAAAATCCAAAAAGACGTAACAACATTTTCATCACTTTACAGGAGAGGCAAAAAATAGTTAGATATAGAATCGGAATTTTGTAAATAAAATTGTCATTTTGGATCGTAGGTATCTTAAAGTTTGTGGGGATATGTAGTTTATTACAGTTCAAAGGAAAAACGTGGATTTATCAAACACTTCATTTAGTTAATCTTTTTAGTAAAATCGTTGATTTTGAACTTAGGTGTTTAAGACTTTGTCAAATCGTGTATTGTGGTCAAATATATCGTAATGAATCAGAAAGAAACTTTTGGAATTTTGTTGTTAAGTCATTTTGGATTTTAGGTGACGATATGTATGTAGGTGGTACTGAAATTTATCAAAGGGCAAACATTGATATTTTTATATTATTTATACCTGCACAGAAACGGAACGAAAAGCTAAGCGAACGAAAATCAGTCACTCAAATTTTACTCAAATGAAGTTTCTCTAAGTTGAAATTTTCGTTCCCCTGACTCTATATGGGCATTTCCAGAGAAAGTGCCACCCTATGTCACATCACGTCACCCTCGTTAATTACTTATATTTTAGGACTATTTGGTACGATTGTTTTCTATTCTTTTCCTAACTACAGAATGTAAGTAACTGCATATTTAGTAAAAGAAAAAATACAACCAAACTAACTGGTCCTAAAATATAAGTAATTATCGACGGTGACGTGATGTGACAAAAGGTTGACCTGTCTGTGGAAATGCCCATATGTATTCCCAACTGACAGCACATGCCAAATATATAAAACAAAATTTTTTCTGAAAAGTTTTGAAATAATTTCATAATTTCATTCGACTTGAGACGACAAGATTGTGGAACCCAAGTCTACTTTCTTTCGACTAGAACACAAACGAAAGCTTTCGTTCGAGATAGAGAAATAGGCTGCTAAAGATAAAATTTGAAAAACTCAGTTACTTTTATATATGTATGTATAACCATAATTCGGAGGAGCATACTCCGTTGAATTGGAATTTGGATTCAGAAAAAATGGAAGACATACATTTGTGTGGGCGGTCGAAGCCAATGAATACGAAAAAGTCAAAGAAGCAAAGTGTTTCAAGTAAGACGAATATACAACATAACAATGTACCACACAGTTTATCTAATTCTTATATTTAAATGAATCCAATCGAAATTGTAACAAATTTGATTGAAATAAATAAAACTGAGCAATTGAGAGAAAATTCTTACAGAGCGATCGATTACTGGCATAATTGCCGGAGATTTGCCGCTCCAACTGAATGACATAACCGTCTACACAACAGCAATTGCCTGATTTTAGAAAACAGCGATGTGGTTCTATTTTAAAGGAAGTCTTGAACATAAGTTGATCAAATGATGTGATAAACCCCTTGGGGAGTAGAGCTTAAGTTCATGGTAAAACAGACATAGATATGTAGTAGATTAGGGTGTCCCAAAAAAATTTTATTTTTCTATTTTCATGGTTGCTCAAGCTTCATTGAAAAGCTTATAGGGTAAAGTATTTTTGAGATTTTTTCATATTTTTCGGGAGAGGTTCAGAGGTCGCACAAGTCGAATGTCCCCCAAAAATCGGTTATTCCGGACGTTTTATGAATTTTATTTTAAACTTGGCCAATAGCCACGATTTTCTTAGTTTGTAAGTCAACATTTTTAAAGCAAAACGTTCAAACTTTTATTGTATATGCATAAACCGCCAGTTCTGACAATGACTTTGCTCAATAAGGTACCACGTATTAAATTTTTTCGTAAATTTTGGATTCATTTTTTTAGTAGTAACGCTTTATACATTTTAAAATTCCTATGAAAATGTAAAACACTAATGATGCGCTTTAAAGTAAGTAGAAATTCCATGTATTTTTGTAAAAAAAAATTTTGAATTTGCGGTTACCGTTCCAGAGTTATACCATTTTCAAGCCTTTTACCCATTGTATGAACCTAATAATATTATAATGAGTTTGCTATTTTTGCATCGGATTTGCTTTAGATTTCTATGAAAATTTAAAACACTAATGATGCGATTTAAAAGACAGATAAATGTAAAGCAATTTTGTATACAAAATTTTGAATTCGTAGTTGCTGTTCCAGAGTTATGCCATTTTAAAAATCTCTACCTAATAATACTATAAACTCTTTGCCAATTTTTCATCGACTTGTGCGACCTCTAAATCTCTTTCGAAAAATCTGAAACAAATCTCAAAAATACCTTACGCTATAAGCTTTCAAATAAAGCTTGACCAAAAAAATTTTTATTGGTGGGACACCCTAATGTACATATAATTGTACATAATATAATTTCAAATAGTTCAAAGCGTTTACTGCAGCAGTGAAAAAAATTCATTTCAGCAATGAAACAAAATCGTTGCAGTAATGACAAAATTGTATTGCAGCCATGAAATAAATTCATTGCAAGAATGAAACTTTAAGCTTTGAACAACGAAATTTATTCATTGTTACAAATTCGTTGCAATAGTGAAACACATTCATTGCAGCAACATATATAACATCACATAGATGAACAATTTGTAGTTGATGAACACATACGTTAGCTCACTTTCGATGACAAAAGTTGTTGGGGTGATAAACATTTTCATAACTGTGACGAGGCTTTTCCGTTCAGTGTACAAAAAATAAACAAAAAATAAAACCTTTCGTAATATACAAATATTGAGTGAACTTTTTAAAATCAAAGCTGGCACAAACATATGATTGCGTTTTATTCAGCAGTTGTTGATTAAAAATGCTATTTCTCATAAGCCTTGCCATCGAACGTTCTTTGTACAAGTACACACCCCCCGTTCGACTACAAATGAATTCAGTAAATTCTTTGTAATATCTCACCACTATCGACAATTGAACGTTTAATTCTTTGCGAAAAACTATGTGAAAAATTTAATTTCGCTTTCGAATCGATTCTTGAATGCTTAAACACTTACAGTGCACAATTCGGATGATTGTGTCCTGTCCAGCTGGTTTAGAGAACAGAGACGCAGATGAAATTCTCCTAACCCACAATCCCGTACAACATGCACAAATGTTAGTGTAGTGCTTGATTAAATTCCGTTCACTTGCCGGTCTCTGTCTTCTTTCCGTCCATGGATTGCCAAGACTGGCATTGTAAACTGTCTTTGTGTGAAACTGACTGTCCACCACTTTCGAGGTGGGGTGTTGGTCTATGAGCTGTTTTAAATATTTGCATTTGTATGTGTTTGTTGAGGGGTGGTGCGTATGAAATACTCAATTTAACAGTTTGGCCCCGCACGCATACAAATGTTCATAATTGAACAAACATGCATATGTGTGTATAGAGAACTTCTACACCCACTGTAATTGCACTCGTTGTGGCTGTAGTGGTTGGCGGGGGGTGTTGTTTGTACTGAAGGAAGTAGTAGTATTTACTATAGAATTGCGACACACCGGAGCGACCAAAAGGACCTAACCAACCGTATAACGTGCAGTCAGCCATCATTGTTTGTACGAGACATACAACGGAGATATATTCATATCGTGACATTTATAGTCAGTCTTCCTCTTTCAAATGTGCACTGGACAGTGGGAGAAAATTGTTTTTTAATCGTATTGTTACGAAATTTCTAATTATTATTTTCAGCCCTATTTTATTTAGTGTCAGTGACACAAGGTGTGCGTTGAATTTCGATAATGGGAAGAAGTTCTCTTTATTTACAAAAACGTAACAGTCACAATTACTTGACAACAATGTTTTCTAGAAGAAACTTTCCTAAACTTGCTGGAGCACTAATACGTTGCGCTTCAAATGAAAGGAATACGCGCCAAAATTTTAGCCGTTGCCGCTCAAATTCTGAATACGTCACCGCCGACCAACAGTGGTTGAAAATGGATTTCCATCGGCCAAAATTTAATATCTTGTATTCGAGTAAACATTTTTAGCTTCTGTAAAAAAATCGATTGCAGCACATTGTCAAGGATTCTTTGCAGAAATTAAAATTAAAAATCGGATAATCGGGTATATTTTAGAAAATATTCAAAAGTGTTTTTCTTCGATGTAAAAGAAAATGAAAAATGTGGATATAAAGTTAATATTAATATATATATAGTTAACATTAATATAAAGTTAAAATTAATTATAATAAATAACACATATATATTGAAATCGAAGAATAATTCGTTTCTAAATATTATTATATTTGGGAGGAAATTCGCATATGTTTCCACGTAAGTATATGTAGGTTTGAGAAAAACACGCGAATGCTTCCACGTAAGAATATGGAAGTTAGGGATGTAGCACGCACATGTTTCCACGTAAAAGCATACATGTTTTTCAGTAAACATGATGCTGCTTACATTCAAACACAAGTGAGTTTGGGACTTGAAAATATATTAATGTTTGAAGTGTGGTCCAAACATAACATGGTTTCTGCAGAATATGTTTGGAGGAATATGCTAGAGAGGCCGTTAGTTGTCAGAGTTTATATGTAGGTTTAGGGGAAACACGCGAATGATTACACGTACATAAGTATATGGATGTTTGAGATGAAGAACGTATATGTTTCCACGTAAAAGCATACATGTTTGTCAGTAAACATGATACTGTTTGCATTTAAATACAAGTAAGTTTGGGACTTGCTAACATATGAATATTTAAAGTGTGTTCCAAACATATACATGATTCCTGCAGAGTATGTTTGGGAGAATATGTTAGAGAGACCGTTATTTTTCAGCGTGCGGTTACTTACGTGGAAGCACATGCGTGTTATATCCCATACAAAACAATATTAACCAGCAAATTAGTTGTTGATTTCAATGTTTATATTATTTATTATAATTTATTTTATCAATACAGATTTAGATTTATAACGAAATAATAATGCATTATTTGCTTGTTTTGATGAATTGGGAATTTATTACTGTTTTTTTACTCCTTTCTTTGTTGTCTCTCACTTTTCTGTTTTCAGCCGGTTTCAATGTTACCAAACGCTACAACACCTTACCACACGATAATCATTATGCTTTGGTATACGAAAAATATATCCAAATCTAGTCAATGTAAGTGGCCGTCGGTGGTGCATTGGTTAGTGTGCGCGGCTCTTGTACATGAGATCCTGGGTTCGAACACTGCTCTGACCACTTTGAAAAAAATTTCTTACGGCGGCGGTCACCTCGCATACTGACGACAACACTATCGAGTATATAGCCATGAAAGAGCTTCTCAAAATACCGTTCGGAATCGGTGTAAAACTGTAGGTCCCAATCAGTGAGTGAAAACTGGGAAGCGCACAGCTCAGTGATTGTGAGAAGTTCCCTTCATGGGATGCAATGGGAACCATTTCTTTTTGTATAGTCAATGTAAGCAAAGCGGAGTTTAAATGCTTGTTTTTTTTTTTGTTAAATTTCTTCAAATTTCACAAATGGGACGATTTTTTGCATTTTTTCACCAAAGCCTCGGCGTTTGGTTTCGCGTTGTTGCTTTCGTGTAGTTTCGTTCCTTAAATAGTTTATCACTTTTTCTTTATAGTACACATATGTGCATATGACGCAGAAAGCAAATCATCAATATAAACTATTTTGACCGCCCGAGAATTTGTTTATTCTTCTGTTCACTGATCAGAACAATTTATACCTATATATATTTTGCTTCATAAAAAACTTCGTCGTCCAAGCGCATTTGCTAACCTTTACAATTTTTCAGTGTCCCTCTTTTCTTTTCTCGCTCTGGGCAGAATTTGAAGTAAACAGTACAACAACTACAGTATTTGTATCACAAACAAAGCTGTATTTGTGTCACAAACACAAATGTTATAACATATTATTCTTTGTTCTATTGAATATGAAACACAATGTGTTTGGACACAAGTATACTACTTATATATATGCGACAAGCATCCAAACTAAAATAGGGGTTTGTGCGTGTAAAAATCTGATGAAGCATTCGAAACATATACTGTTTGCAACAGGATCTACACCACCGCAAAGGATATAAAATGTAAAATATGATACAAAGTCGATCATGAACAAGTTAAACTTTTTGTACATTCCATTACACTGTCCTGCGGACGCATAAGAGTGCAAATAATTGTTAATATGTATATATATGTGTGCATAAATATACAAGTATCAAAAATACAGTGCTTGTGAGCTCTTACGTATGTTTAGTTTTTGCTGTATATAATGTTTGAGAAGCGTTAATTGCTTGTGGTATTTGCAACAAATGTTGTCCTTAAATCGAAATTTTTGAAGGATATTAACACGCACACAAACATTTACTACTGCCCCATTCTCAGACACACAAAACACATACACACATAAAGCCGGCCCTTTAGTTGAAAATTACTCTTTAGTTAAACATAGAGTTTTGTAAGCATATGCGTTTTAACTGCAGTGAAAACTGATGGAATTTGTGTTTGGTTGATTGGTATGTAATGTCAATAATTGTGTTTGTGTCATCGGGCAAAAACGTCATAATACCCTTGCCAACATACAGGAGAAAACGAATACAACAGATTACAACGGAAATGTTTAAGACTGAGAAGCGGGGGTTTATTTGAAAGAATCTAGCCACAAGTGTTTCGAAAATAGGTTTGAAGTAAGAGGGGAAAAATACATGCAGGCTTTCCAATCAATCTTTTAAAAAATCTAAGAATTCACAACCACCAACATATTTTTGGGTTTTACAGTTGTTAATTCCAGAGCTTAATTTGCATGTGTTCTACTTTCTCATTAGTAATTTGACGTATTTCCTTTGAAAATCCAGGAACTAATTTCGTTCGCGTGAGTTAGATTTTGCCCCTCATATTTTTTCGTAGCGTCATTGACCAGCAACAAATCAAGGTTGACTACCATGTTTTCTGTGTTGTTAGCAAATTTTTGATAGAAATAAATTAAATTTTTCAACGAATTAAATTTGAAGTGACATATCACTTTCGTCGATATTTTTCAAGCATTTTTTTTGCATGGATTTTTTTTTTGAAATTTCACGCCAGTGTACGGATAGGGAGATTTATCTGTTCATATACCGTCTGTTTATATACATTCTGATCTGCGCAATCACAGCGCTGAAGAAAAAGCAACATTTGATTTAATGTTTGCAACTAGCCCGGGCGACATATTGTTCCACGAGCCATTCTTTTCTCATAGTATGCACTATTAATGACTGCAATCTTATATCGGTAATATCTTCTGTAATGGTTATTGTTTTCAGGGAACACAAAGTTACTTCCATTTTGTTCGAACCACTCGCTGAAAAATACATCTTTTGTTGTTGTTTGGATGCAAATATAACGTATTTGTAGCTTGTCGTAAAAATACTATACTTGTGCCCAAACAAACAAATACAAATTGTTTGCAAAACAATATAACATGTTTAAGACACTATGACTATTAGGCTATAATATATGTTTTTGAGACCCAAACGTGACTTTTTGTTGAAAACCGAAACAGACAACAAATAAATAAAAAAGCACCAGATCTTCAATTCATACAACCAGTGCTTGTAAACATGTACATGTTTCCTGCAATATGTTACTGGAGCCAATATTTTTCAGCGTCCAGGGTTCGCATTTCACGGGTAATTGGTTACGCTGGGTATGAGTAGCGATCGTTTATCCATTTCCCACAGGGTACGAGGAAACGTGGGGAATTGGGATGTCTTCTTATAATGGGTATTTACTCACGACAATAGCGAATTACCCATCACGATTACCCACTACACTCAGGGCTATTAGGAAAATAATGGATAATTACCCACGACGATGGGGAATTAGCCATCACAATTATATATTGCTCTCAGGGTTATAGGGAATATAATGGGTAGTTCCCACGACGATAGGTAATGGGTTACCTAGGGCAACCCAACGCCATTTCTGATCGAAAATACGAAAATATTAGAAAAATGTTTCTTTATCTCGGAAACGGAGCATCCAATCGAAAAAATAATACATTTTTAATAGTTTTCCAATTCGAATGGAAGAATTTTTTTTTCAAAAAATCGCAAAAAATAAGAAAATCGCTAAAATAAAGAAGTGGCTATGACTCGGAACCAGTCCAATCGCAAAATTAATAAACCTTTTACTTCATGGATGGCTTTTAACAATGGATGTCTTCAATGTGTCATCATTTATTTTTTTTTAAAAAACCGTTTCCGAGTTATAGCCACTTTTTTATTTTAGCGATTTTCTAATTTTGGCGATTTTTTTAAAAAAATCCATTCATACGAATTGGACACGTTATGAAACACCCTTAGAAAACCTCAAAAATTGGTTATGTTTGCGATTGGACACTCCATTTTCGATATATAGACATATGGGCGTTTTAGCGATTTTGTGTTCGAAAAATGTTAGTTTTAGCGATTTTTTAAAAAAAAGTGATGCTTATTGAAGACACAAAAAAATATGGTTTCCTATTACATCCCCTAAACGGATTAGGGGCACAGCAATCAGTGAGCTGTGCGCTATCTAGTTTTTACACTCACCAATTGGGACCTACAGTTTTGGACGGGTTCCGAACGGTATTTTGAGAAGATTTTTCATGGCTACGTACTCGTTAGTGTCGCCATCACTATGCGAGGAGACCGTCGTCGAAAGAACTGTAAGGTGGTCTGAGCAGGGATCGCACCTACGTTTTCATGTACAGGAGCCGCCATATTACAGCCACCACATTACCATATTGAAGACATCCACTAGCTAAAGCGTCCTTAGCAGGTAAGCAAATTATAATTTTTGCGATTGGACGCACCAGTTGCGAGTTACAGCCACCTTTTTACTTTAGCTATTTTATTACTTTCGGGATTTTTGAAAAAAAAAAATTTCCATACGAATTGGACCACTTTTTGACACACCCTTAGAAGCCCTTAGAACTTACTTTTCCGATTGGACGCTCCGTTTTCGGGATGTACATATTTTGTCCAATTTTTTCATATTTTCGAACAAAAATGGGGATAGGTTACCCTGGGCAACCCATTACCCATCGTGGTGGGTAACTACCCATTATTTTCCCATTACCCTGAGGGAAATGGAATGGATAATTCGCCATCGTCGTGGGTAGCTACTCATTTTTTTCCCCACTACACTGAGGGTAATGGGTAATCGTGATGGGTAACTCCCGTTTATCGTGGCGTGCTACCCATTATTTTCCCACGGCGATGTGTATGGGTTACACATTGGAAGGTAAATACGAACTCTGGTAAAATCAGAAGAATCGTAAGGTTCCAAACGTTCTCTATATTGCTCGAAAAGTTGTGACGATATCGTGTCCTCTATCACTGCTGCTACACGCTGACAAATCTGTATTTTTGTTTTTTTGATGCAAATACAACGTGTGTTTCGAGCTTGTCGCAAATTTATTCTACTTGTGTCCAAACACATTGCGTTTGCTGTTCAGTATTAATTGTTTGAAATACAATGACATAGTATGATACAATGTAATGGGGGTGTTGTAATACATGTAGTTGAGATCCAAATATATCTGTGTTTACGATACAAGTACAGTTTTGTTTAGTACACTGTTTATGCTCTCTCAAGAGCAAGAGGAGAAAAGAGGGACAAAGATAGATTATTCACAGTATATCGTGTATAAGTGCAACTGTATTTTTTATTATTGTTTCAGTCAGAGATTCACAAATATTCCTGTATGTACATATAGTGTCTCGTGAAGTGCGTGTTTCTTATTATCACGGCTGTATTACGTTTTAGTTTCGTGCATTTAGTCGTCAATAGTTCAACGGACAGAGGATATCAAAAGCGCTTGGTTGATATATTAGTAGCAAATATTTGTGATCAATGAGAAAAGAGTAATCCAAGGCTTGGACGATTAAATTGCTTGTGATATTGCTGGGTTTTAGTGTATGACATTCGTATATAGCGCTGATCTGTAAGAAAACAGAAAAAATTTAAAATTCCCATTTTTTTTGTTTAGTTTCACCAAACATAATAAAATATGGCACCCTTTGTGCTTGAAAAGTTACATAAGCGTAACTTACCACTCACTCTGTTACCTTAAAGAGTCCAACATATAGAGGTTTAAAGCTTTAAAAATTTAAATTGATTTTCATGAAAAAAGTATGAAAAATCTGAATTGTGACGCTTTTCTGGCGGATCAGCGCTATGAGTGATACCAAAAAGAGGAAGGATTTTGAGGTAAAAAGTGGAAAGAGCTACAACGTGAAAACCTTTGCCTACCCTAGCATTTACTGAGAACATCGGAGCGGCGGATCATTTGTGAAATTTTATAAAAAAACACACATTTAAACCGCATTGGGCTTGTACGAAATAGCTTTGCAAATATGAGTACGGTAGAGTGTCCCATCAATAATTTTTTTTTGCTCAAACTGCATTTGAAAGCTTACAGGGTAAAGTATTTTTGAGAGCTTTTTCAGATTTTTCGGAAGTAGTTTAGAGGTCGCGCAAATCGAATTTCCCCCAAAAATCGGGTATTCCGGGCGTTTTTGAATTTTATTTAAAACTCGGTCAAAAACTATGTTTATCTTAGTTTGTATGTCAACATTTTTGAAGCTAAACGTCCAAACTTTTATTGTATATGCACAAACCACCAGTTTCGGCAATGATATATCACAGCTTCTGCAGTAATCGTGAGTTGAGATTCCAAGTCTAGATACGATTGTGTGCCTATTAAAGAGTGCCCAGTGATCACAACTACACACAATTACTACTCCTCTCTAAGAATGAATATTAAGTTTAGGGAACGATTCGGGTCATAACTAGACGCTGAGAACTAATTGTTTAAAAAGAGATTGTAGTAAATATTCGGGTGTTGCCATCGAATTACGGCTGCCACAACCGAATTGAGGCTGGTGAGAATGAATTTAGTTGGGTTGAAACAACCTCGTTTCGTAACTGCCTCGGTTGTGATAACTGAATCTGCAATTCTTTCAGCTACATTTGCTGTAAATTCGGTTGCTACAAGCGAATTTGAATAAATTTGGAAACACCAACCGCAATTGACACCAAATTCGGTTGCAGCAAACGAATTTGATATCAATTTGGTTGCAACTATCGAATTTGGTATCAATTCGGTCGCAGTAACAGAATTTAGCCTCAGAATTTAACCGAATTTGATATGAATGATGATGGCAGAACGGAATTCATCTTCAATTAGGTTACCACAACATAATTCTACAAATATTTCACACTTATTGTTTAAAATGATTAAATTTGTCTTATCAAAATAATGATCGTCCACCTTTACTTGTGCTCGCTATTCATCGAATTAATCCAAATTACGAGCGTACATTTTCTTTACATAATACTGAAGTGCCAGTAAGATAAAGAACCGCTCAAAGTAATGGAAATATTGCTGCCGTTCAGGCAAGTGTTACTGAAGACCGCAATTCTTCGAAATGAAGCTGATCTTGACAATATCTGGTTCCACCAAGACGGGGCTACGTGCCACACAGCACCTGCGACAGGCGAATAATTACGAGGAAAGTTGGGAGATTCGATTATTTCAAGAAATTATGACATTGAATGGATACCAAGAAGCTGTGATTTAACACCATTAGACTTTTTCTTGTGGGGTTATTTGAAGTCATTGGTCTTTAGCAATAAACCAGACTCTCTTCAAGCTTGACAAGTTGATATTGAACGTGCTATTCATGGCATACGACTTGATTTAGTGGAAAAAGTGCTCGAAAATTGGACTCATCTAATTCGTTCCTACAAGAGAAGAAGTGGAGGCCATTTGAAAGACGTTTTATTCAGAACTTAATTTCATCTTTACAAAGCATCTGCTTATTGTGTAACTGTTAAAATTTTTGTGGATGAATTGAAAAACTACGCATCAGAGGAACATTTTACGAATTTTCTGAGGGCAGTTTTTATTCATGATGAAAATTTCACTGAGGGTCAGAAGATTGCAAATGAAAGAATCACCATAGTGGTTTTCGGTAAAGCTGCTGTTATACCTAAAAGGAAAAAACGCTCGCCCAAGTGCTCTGTATGTACATGAATTGGTACAGAAAGGCTTTGGTCAAACAACAAACATTTTTGTAATGGTTTAACAATTATTCAGTACCAGAGGTGAGAGGGTATTTTAAAATTTAAGATCTGAAATAAAGAAATGAAAATACTTGTGCATCGTAATCAAAAAAATTCGGAAATGTGAAGGCTAAAGGAAGAGATTAGCGAGATTGCGCGGGTTTTTTAAGCAATTACATATGGGGCATTCCACGAATTTTTTTGCTTTCCTTTATTTTTCAGTATGTTGATTTTCCTTCACAACAGTACATCTCAGTAAATTTTCTGATGTTTTTGGCTAACGGATACAGAGATATCGAATTTTTAAAAAATCGCTTTATAAGGAAACTGTGTTCAAATAAATACTCACAACTTTTTCAATATTAGTCCACATAGAAAATTTTTGTTTGTATTTTTTGTTTTTCTTGTCTACTACTTAATAAAAATGAGAAAAAAATTGTGCACGGTGGGATTGGATGCGATTTGTGGGATTTAATATTTTAAATACTTCTTTTCACTGTTTCTACTCTTCGATTTTCTTGAAAAATTTTTATATTCGTATAACTACTAGTTTTCGCGTCCATTGTGTACATTGTTTCTATTTGTTATTGGATAGTATACAAAAAAAAAATTGTTCTATTTGGACTAATATTGAAAAAGTTATGAGTATTTATTTCAACACAGTTTCCTTCCACTGCGAATTTTTTAAAATTCGATATCTCTGTGACGGTTAGCCAAAAAAATCTGAAAATTTAATGAGATGTCATGTTGAGAAGGAGCAACACCAAAGTAGAAAGCAAATCAAAAAAAAAAAATCGCCAAACTGTCCGAGTTGACGTGGAATGCCCCATATATACTAATTGCAAATACGTTTTTTTGTTTTTTCTTGTATGTATTCACTTAACCAAAAATTCAACATTTTACCTCAATTAACTGGGAACATCAATAATCCGGAGTGCTTCCGGTCCCGACCATTCCGGATAATGCATTTGCGAGTGTAATTGGTATCATATATGGATGTAGGGCACGAAAATGCGCCAACTTCTATGCACACAATGGTGATACTTGTACTCAGTACAGAAAGTCTGCCAACTTATTTCATTTCACTTTAATCCATTTCAATATTTTTAAGTATTTATTAATATTTACCCTCAAATTAAATTTGAATTTCAATCATAAAAGTTTTTTTTTCCCACCCTCAGCAACACAAGGCATGATCAATTTTCTGAGAATTATTCGACCTCAGCTGGTCTTGGCCATGAGTGTGCGGGAATACAGCCGAACTGTTGCACGTGTTTGACTTTGATACTTAAGGTATTTTATTTACTTAACTTGTTTTATGTTTCGTTATCGCTGATGGTTCGTATTGTTATGTTTGTTATTATTGCTACTGTCTCAAATGCAAAGGTTGGAAGGAGTTTCAAGGATTGTTCTTTGATTTTAAATTTGGAATTTGTGCTCACCTGTTCGTTGTTTGTTTTGCGCGGATGTTTTTTAATGCCGCGTCTCGCACGCGCCTTTGCGGCGAAATAAATTCGTATATAAACGAAAACCATTATACAACTGGGTATGTAGAAGGACCCCAATGCTGAATACAGTACATAACCAATGTCTTCACTAACCTGCAAGTATACATGAATGAAAAAGAGAGAACGTGAGAGGGAGAGAGAGAGGGAAGAAAGCAACAATATTAACATTTATGTCATAAATTTCGAATGAAGTTTTAAGATTCTTAGTTATTTTTTTTTGTGTTTTTCCTTAAGGCAAGTTACCTATTGGTATGATAATTGTGGTGAGGTTTAAAAAGGTGTTATAGTACTTATGCTGTCACTATTATAGTGTTGAAATATTTTAATATTTTGGTATGGGTTTGAATAATTTATACTTATATATATATGTTTTAAATATTTATATTTATAAACTAAATATTGCCAGCATTGTAAAATAATAAATTTTCTAAATTCACTTTAATATTATAATGCAACTCATCAATGTATTCCATCTTGTATTAAAATGTGGAAAAAACTTTGTTATTAGACCTTTCAAGTGGTTTTTATGACAGCCAATAATTCGGTTTAAGGTACAGAGGGCATTTGAACCCCCGGCCTGAGCATAGATGGAATATGATTTTATCGATTTTCAAATAGGCCTAGCAACTTAGGCAAGCAACTTAGAGAGGAACTAATACCACTAATGAAATCGTAAAAGAAAAAATTTCGGTAATTTTTGTGGGTTTTGAAATATAGAAAAAAGGTATATCTCGACACAGAGGAATAGGATGTGAAAAGTAATGACACCAATAAATCGTAAGACCACTTCCTTTCATTTGAGTACCAACAATTACCTGTAAGTTCAGGGGCCCGTGTTTTGTTTTTTTTGGGCCTTAGTTGCAATTTCCCCCTTTCGGACCACCTGTCTGTATTCTGTGAACAATTCAAAAGAGGATGCCATTTTTGTTGTCGTTCTAGCGCGTGTCCCCAATTTTGCCATTTTTAGAAAAAATTCGCGAAAATAGTTAAACTTAGTACGGGCCTTTAACACGTGCTTTATGCTAAAGCCAATAGTTGCACCTTACACACTGCTGAAAAAACCGCCCAGTATCATATTCCAGGAACCGTGAATATGTTTGCAAGCACTGTTCATGAACTCGAGATATGCTGCTATTTTGTTTCTTTCTTATCTCTCACGTTTATGTTTTCACCAGTTTTCAATAAACGAATCCACATTTTGGATCACAAAAAAATATATCATAACATACTAATCATTGTGTCTCCAACATTTAATATTGAATAGCAAACACAATGTGTTTTGACACAAGTATACTCTATTTGCAACAAGCTACAAATAGTTATAAATATTAGCATACAAACAACGAAAACAGACAGATTTTCCAGCGTGTGGCTTTGGATGTGAATATTAACGATTTTCCAGATATTTACGTGACGATAAATCCTATAATCGACACTCGTCATCTCCTTGTTGATTATAAGACTGCCTTGAGAAGCCCGATGCGACAATAATGATTTTAGTATCATAATGTTTTAGCTTGGTATCCCTGCTAAGCTGATATAGAATGATTCTGGCCAGCTCCAAATTCTCTCGGTCAATTGCTAAATATTTTACCAAACCACTTGGTACTAGGCGAGGACTTAGGCAAAGCGACAGTATATCGTGAAATCTATTCAATTCCTTATGACGATAATTCTCTGAAATAGTACAATAGCACAGTGCAACATGAAAACATATAACCATATACGGACACCACTACGTGATAAAAAAAGACCAAAAAAAAAAGACCCGTGTCTCCCAGTTTTGCCCAAACTCATGGATTTTTTATGGTCCCCCAAAAATTTGAAGCCTCGGTGTCATTCTTGCAAAAAAGTGATCATTTTGTCAGGCTCATATCTTGCAAATCGTTCGGAGTTTTGATTTACTCTCTGAGGGTAGGTTGTAGCTCTTGTCATAAAGAACAAAAACTATGAACGTATATAATCAAAAACAAATCATCTTCAAGGCCAAAATCGCAAAAAACTTTAAAAAATTAGATTTGTTTACCTTTTTTCCCCCGTTCAGATCCATAGGTAGCAAACCGTTCAAAATTCAAGGAATCAATTAATTACAAAAATGTAGCTATGATCTCAGTAAAAAACTTTCTAGAACATGTGAACTTCCTAGGAATGATTCTTATATTGTGTGCTGCGGCCCTTGTTGCGTGTGCTGAATTTCCTGCTTTGCATAGCATAGTATATCAATGTTGAAGTAACGGTGTTAAGAATCATTCCCAGGAAGTTCATATGTGAAAAAAGTACTTGACTTTGGGCAAAACTGGAAGACACGGGTCTTTTTTTTGGTCTTTTATCACGTAGTGGTGTCCGCATATGGTTATATTTGCATGACTTAAGAAATTACACACAGTGTAATCGAAAACTAAACCATCAGCAGCAATGTAATTATGTTTTGAAAGTGAACCAAATTTCCTATAGCACTGCATGATTGTGATTTGCATTGCGTACACACTGCAAAATATTGCAGGAAACAAGTACATGTTTGTAAGCACTGTTTTCATGACTTGAAGATCTGATGCTACTTGCTCCTTTATAGTCTGCCATTTTTTTGTTTTCGGCAGTTTTCAACAATCACTGCCACATTTGGGTCTCCAAAACATATATTGTAACCTATTAATCATTGTGTCTCAAACATGTTATATTGAATAGCAAACACAATGTGTTTGCACACAAGTATACTATACTTCCGTAAGCTACAAACACGTTATATTTGCACCCAAACGACAAAAAAAAATTTTCAGCGTGTATACATAGTTATAAAACAAATGTATAGCCATTCGAAAACTATAACAGTGCTCAAATGGGTTAATTTCAGGGTATTGAACGACTTGATTAACCTCGGATCAGACATAAACAAGAGAAATAATGGCAGCATTAAAAGCGAATTGTGCGCTTCAACACATTTGACTACAGTCTCCACACTAGAGAGCGAAGTTAGTTAGTATTGGCGTCTCTTCTAAAGATATAGGTCTAAAGCCTGCATAAAGACCACCAAACCATTGTAGTATATTTGAGGCACAAGACATGATAATCATATAAGTCGGCCTTTGCCAAAAAAACGAACGTCATCACGGGTAGTTTTATCAATATTTTTACACTGATCGCCAGCCAGCTATAAAATCTCTGTAATATGTATTCTTGACTTTAAGAACGGCCCACAGCTGCCGCGATTCTATGAATGAGGTGGAAAAGCAGTCCGATTATCACCCTATATGGGTACCGGGGTACAGAATCATTCCATTTAAGCCTAGAAAAGATGAGCTGCCAAGATTAGGAATTATCTTACTTCTTCCAGCGGATGTAGATCATGCGGGTATGCCCCTCTGTGCGGAATATGATGTCCCGTGATAGCACAACGATTTTCATTGGAATAAATGTGTCAATAATGACAGCGGCTGCTACCTAACCAAAACTAATGATCTATGAAAGCATTTCAAAGATAAAACTATGACAGAATTTTATATTACCTGTCTTCAGAGACCTAGGACCTGTTGAGGAAATCAATGCGGAGTGAGTAGACTGGATAAAGATGAGGTGATGTTCCACGCAATTGACCATTACACGTCTCTCTCTGAAGCTAATTTTTTGTGCATTTTCCTCATATGCCTCCAGATCATTAATCATGTCCAAATTAAGCTCACCATCTCCACAACCTCAACGACGCCATGGACGATTTTCGGTCGAAATTCATCCTGAGCGACGGGACTCATTTTGATTTTAACGCATACGAGGTTGCTATATACATATTTCGGATCCAGCAATAAGAAAACACTCATTTATCATTGGAAATGGTTTTATTGTTTTTAAAAATATTCTCCTTGAAGATCAATACACGTTTGCATGCGCTCAAACAAATTTTCGAAGCACTTTTTCCACTCCGATTGCGACACCTCCAAGACATGGTTTTTGAACGCTTCAACAGCTGCTTCGGCGCCGAAAAACATTGACAGCTCACTGGTTATACACCCAGCGAAATAATTATAAAGGCAATATATTTTTTCTCTGTACTCGCAATTCACTGCGTTGTTGGTCTAGAATTTTAATGCATATATGGGTCATGAGGTATATTATGTCAGAGAATGTAGTCATTCGATCTCTTGTACAAGTTACATATTTGAAAAGTGACGCTGTTTTTTCTATTTCTGGTGCGAAATATATATAAAGGCAACATGTAAAAGAACCCGAATTCGAACAGTAGTAAGTAGGAATTTAAACAGAACTGAGTTTTCTTTGGTTGTTATTTTACTGTTTTAAAATTAACGTAGGTCAAATTAAAAAAAAATTATTTATATGGAATACCTGGTGGTAAGTTCCTAAGTACAGAAGAAGAGAGAAAAATTTAAGATTATCATGATGAAGGGCTGTCCAATCGGGAAATTTCGAGGCAATTGAAAATATCTAGCTGTGCCATTGACAATTATAAAATAGGGTGGCCAAGATGGAAACACAAAATGACCAGGAAGGACACCATTGATCAGTAGCAGCACCAAAAGAGAGATCAAAATGATTCCTGTTAAAGAAAACTTCGGCGATATGGAGCTTATTGCTGAGCTGAGCTTGGGAGCAGGGTTGCGCCGTGTTCAACAAATAATGAAACGCGACTTGAAACCGTCATATGGGAAAAAGTATGAAAAACTTGGTCTCATGCCAACACACGAATTAGTCAGATTTAAATTCGCTGAAGTATACATATTTTTGGATCAGGGGTAATATTTTCCGATGGAATAAATTAAATTTGAATGGCCCTGATGGCTCGGACAAATATTGGCGTTCCAGAAATTTTTTCAAAATTATGCGTCAGCGTCGAAATTTTGGCGGTGGCACCCTTATGGTTTGGGCAGGTATGAGTTACAGAGGAACCACTCCAATATGCTTCGTTTCCATTAAAACGGACTCCGAGTATTATATTCGACTACTGGATGTCGTATTGTTAATTCCGGGGAGGAAATTTCTGTGCCAGAAATTATCATCCAGCAGGACAACGCAGCAGTACATCGGTCTAAGAAAACTCCAAAGTCTCTGGAGTCCTGAAATAATACCAACTCTAGACTGGCCTGCACTTAGTTATTATCTCTATCCGATCGAGAACCTCTGGTCTATTTTTTCCACCCAAGTTTACTACAAGGACGCAAGTTGAAGAATGTCAAGGATCGAAGACCAGCAATACAAGAAATTCGAAGATAACTGATCCTGCGCATATTCATTCGTTGATAAACTCATTGCCAAGATGCTTAGTAGCAGTTATCAGCGATAATGGAGATCATACATCTTACGAAACTTTTTAGAATATTTAAATAAATCTGTTGCCTTTATAAATATTTCGCACTAGTAACTAGTTTATTTTTGTTGATTCACTTTTAAGAAGTCATAGTCAAAGTATTTTTTGCTGAAAAGTATTTAATTTTGAAAGGACTAATACAATATAAAATAAAAACTTGAAAATTCCTCACAACATTTAGAAAAACCAAAAAATGGTGTTGCCTTTATATTTATTTCGCGGGGTGTAACAAACTCTCCGCAATCCCTTCATTGGATATAATGGGAAACAATTTTTTTTTTATTAAATCGGTGAATTGGGACTAGTGAACCCGTAGTTTCAACAAGGCGATGTATCTGCACACACAGTTTGATCAACAATAAACATTTTGAGGAATGCGTTCCTCGTTTTGGCTCCTGACTTTTCTCTTAGGGAATTTTAAAAGCCACGGGTCTACGTAAACTAGCCACGGACTCTGGAAGCTCTCAAAGAGATTAGCCGACAGATGAAGGATAACTTATCGCCCGAATTTCTGGCTAGAAGGATCGAAACTAATTGAAAAATAAAAGTCCTTGTAAATAACTAATCCAAATTTTCTCCGAGCTTGAGTTTTTTTATTTTACTACCCAATGAAGTAGCGAAATATCGAGAATTAAAATGCAATATTGATGTGGTAACACCTTTTTGTTACACGGTACCTGTTCGAGTTATATCAACACATTAGTAAATGTTACATTGGAAAATAAAAAAAAGAATAGTTTTTGTGCTGAAGGCTCTGTTGCTATTTCACTTTTTTTCTTACATCTGCTTTAACACTAGATGAAATAATTGTTTTTGTTTTTCATAAACCGAGCGACGACAAAAAGTATTGAATAGTATAGAGAACTTATCGCAGTCTCTTCCCGCTCTCATGTAGAGAGTCTGAATAAAAGAGCTTAAACGAGTTATATTCAATATAAATTCACCATTTCGACAATGTTATTACATAAAACAATACAAAAACATAAATGTTGCAAAATGCATCAATGTTTAAAATTATTACCAGCAGTTCTTTATAAACTTTAGATTTCGAGTCATCATGATTCGCAAAGATAAATTTAAATGAATCCGGGTGAAGTGATGTTATATGTTTCATTAACTTAGTTCTATTGTAAAATTAAATGAAAACCTAAATGAAATTTATGAGACACCAATGTGGTAATTC
This sequence comes from Phaonia tiefii, assembly GCA_963931995.1. Classification (NCBI taxonomy): domain Eukaryota; kingdom Metazoa; phylum Arthropoda; class Insecta; order Diptera; family Muscidae; genus Phaonia; species Phaonia tiefii. The sequence goes on along the minus strand of OZ008367.1, from coordinate 107,380,982 downwards.
TATTTCTAGAGGTATTTCGGAGAATCTTTAAAGTTCGAGAAACACATAAGGCATCAATGTTTCACATCAAAATTATGAATGGACCATATTACGTTTTGAATCATTCGCCAGATGTCGCCAGTACTTTTCAGTCATGCAATTCGTTCCATGAGTTCTCTATAATATTCAATACTCTTTGGTGATGACGACCTGCTTGTTTGTTCGCTTGCGCTACATCCATACCATCATATTTATTACAACAACCACGTAAGTGATGCTAATGCTGTGTGTAGTTTGCGTGTGTTCATTTTGATAGATTGACCTACCCGTGCCTATAGATGTTAACACATCAAAAAAGGTCGAACAATATAATACAGCCATAGAAAATATTTAAAACCATTTATTCAGATTTTCAACACTGTTGACTAACCGCCGATGACTCGTGCTGATTAAAGCGTTAGGACGAGTGATGAGGTTTTTTTTATGGGCAGATTTAAGTGTAAATTACTGCAAATATTTGAAAATATTTTTGGCATTGCATTTAATTAGTGCCAAATGTACTCCGTCTAAATAGTTTCTTCAAACGTTCAATAATTTACATCGGTGGCATCTTAAATATATTTCGACAGTTTTCGAAAGAATAACAACAGATGTTTCCCTTAGACAATTGGATCTTGCAGTTTATATTACATCTTTGAAGGAATTATAGTGGTCACCTTAGAGCCAGATTCTTGTACGCTTTGCCTTTCTATATACACTTTTCGGTTCCCAATGCTTTAAATTGATTTTGAAAAGTAAAATTATGGATTTTGTACTTCTTTCTTAAATTTTACCTTCACTGCTTGGCCCTCCCTCCTTTTCATATTAATACTTTTGACAGTTTATGCAACAAAATTAAATTTAACTAAATCTTATTTCGGATTTTTGGCTTTATGCCTTCTACAAAGGCAAAGAATCCCTAGATGGATCCCTTGCATTTTGCAAGCAACGTCGTACACACATAAATCTTATGATGCCTTCGTAATCGCCTGCAAACCCTCCACACTCCTACCACACATAGATGTAGTAACATCCTCCAGCGCGTATATACAAGTTGGTATTTATCTAAAGTATTTTCGCAAAAAAATAAAAAACCACGAACATGAACACATCGAGTTTATTTCTATGTATGCAGTAAGAGGAAGCATTGGCAGAAGCAGTTGCACTTAATCTTAAACTGTAATAAAAGTTTTATGATTTTTTGGGTGGGATATTATTCTATTCAACATCTTAAGTCTACACGATATTAGTTGGGGTAAACCATAGTGGATTTTTGTCCAATGCAATATATATTTTGTAGACAATTGCATAGTAGAACTAGCAAATTGCTTAAGACTTTAATAACATCGGAAAAGTGTATGAAGAGATAATTGTTGAGTGTAGTTTATGGCATCATTAAATATCGTCCTAGCTGCGAAGTTAAGAAGATACGGAGTTTAATAGCATACATGGTAATACTGTGCGGCATAAACGATGCAAATGAATATGAAGAAGGGTGTTCTTAATAAACTTTTTTTGTTTTTAATAAAGATACAGTCTGACCGTTTGTCGCTTTGCTTAATGTGTCAAGTACGTGGGGGACGGCGTGATTTACTTTATATAAAATTTATGATCAGACTTAACAACTTTATGGATATTTGGATACAAGAGGATTGAAGATGATTCCACATGTTTATGCTTTATAAAGTTAAATATTCGATGCACAGTTAAATAGTGATGGTGCTATATCGTCTGCATCAGGAGGGATGTGGGGTCGGAGTTGGATTGTAGGAGTCGGAGTTCAGGAAATTTGCCCGGAGTCACGGTAGGATTTATAGTCGATTTATTTCAGACCGACGCTGACTCTGTGCTAGTCAATTTACTAATAAAGGGTGGGCTATGTAAAATTTGGTATTTTAACCCTGCTTATTTCGAAGCAGATGAGCAATTGGGCAATTATGAAGTGACAGATTATTAGTCAATGGTTAGAAATTTAACAAAAGGGTCATTTTGCGCTTGAAGAAAATTGGGAAATATTAAAAACTTTCTGCCAAAGTTCTTTAAGGAACTGTGAGAAATCTAGGTAGTGCATTCGATAGAAATGGAGTTCACTCAACGCAGTTTGTGGATGAATCTGTGGAAGCGAGTTCGTCAATCAAAGTCCTGGACAAACGAACTCGTGGACGTGCTCGTCCAGTACGTTCAGTGGGAAATGTTGTAACTGATAGTGTGCTCGAATGACCATCAGTACACGCTGAAAAATCTGTAGTTTTTTTTGCTTGGATGTAAATATAGCATGTGTTTGGAGCTTGTAGCAAATATAATATATTTGTGTCCAAACACATTGCGTTTGCTATTCAATATTACATGTGTGAGAGAGACACAATGATTAATATGTTATAACATATGTGTTTGCGAACCAAATATATTTGTGTTTGTGATATAAATACAGCCGTGTTTGTAGCACTGTTTAAGCTCTCTAGAGAGCAAGAGAATAAAAGAGGGGCAACGAGTGTGTATATCTTGTAAATGTATATCTGTGTTTTTGCATTATTCTCTTAGTGAGTGATTCATAAATATTATTATGTGTGGGAGAAAATACGCATATGATTCTACGTTAGTATACGGAGTTTTGGAGGAAACACGCGAATGCTTCACGTAAGTATATGGATGTTTGGAATGAAGCACGCATATGTTTCCACTTAAAATCATACATATTTGTCAGTAAACATGGTAATGTTTGCATTTGAATACACCTGAGTTTGGGACTTGCAAACATATAAATGATTGAAGTGTGTTCGAAACATATACATACATGGTTCCTGCAGAATATGTTTGGGAGAATATGTTGCAGAGGCCGTTTTTTGTCAGCGTGTATCAACTCGGCACTAATCCCAGCAGTTAACCATTTCTCTCACTTTTTTGTGCAGAATTTTTCTAAAGTTCCTGGTATAGAGGTGTATAAAGTCCAAATAGTCGAAGAATTGAAGCCAAGTGACTATTGATGCACAGAATCGAGGAACCGGTTAACAATAACTGTTTTTTTAAGAGAACCGACCAGACCGGAGCTTAGAAACCCCGAAAGGCGAGTCCAAATGAACCGAAAACGGTTCTTTAAGGAACGAAGAACGGATTCAAAAGAACCGAAAACGGTTCCAAAAAGACCTAAGAACGGTTTCAAAGGATCCGAAAACGGGTTGAAAAGAACCGAAAACCGGTCCCTGGACAAGAGGACTCGATTCCAAAGGAACTAAAAGTTAACATTTGATTGAAGGTACGAAAATGTGTACTTTTACCAAATTGTATCATATAATAGATATTCCACTTAAGCCTCTTTGGGGGCAGCAATTAGCTGAGAACCGGAACCGGTTCATATACCCGGTTCTTCTCGGAACCGGACTCGACAGAAAATGTGAATTTTTATCAAATTTTTTATTCTTATAATATGATATTTCACTTAAGGTCCTTTGGGACTGCAAATTTCAGCGAACCGGTTCAAATATCCGGTTCTTCTCGGAACCGGCCTCGACAGAAAATGTGTATTTTTATAAAATTTTATATTATTTTAATAAGATATTTCACTTAACCCTCTTTAGGACAGCAATTTGCTGAGAAACGGAATCGGTCCAAGTACCAGGATACTTTCGGAACCGGACTTGACAGAGCCGGTTCCTAAAGTACGCGGAACCGCAGATCAGTGCTAGTGACCATCCAAAGCGTCTTCATTTCGCTGAATAGGCGAATCATATTTTCCAAAAAATCATATTTTCCGTTTAAGGTCATTTTCACCTCGGGGGCTTCGTTTACAAACAAAATTGTCGCTCGGAAAATCCACATTTCGTCGAGAAGTTTTTTTTTGGAAAAAAAAATTATTTTTCAATCCTTTAGTTCAATACACTTAGTCCAACGTTTCTCGAATTTTTGTATCCCTTCCAAAAAATAGGATTTTTCCAATTCCATAAAATTAATAATTTCATCGTTGGAGCTAAATCTCGTTCCACTGAGCCATTTCTTTAGGTTTGAAAATAGGAAATTGTCACTGGGGGCTAAATCCGGATAATATGGCAGATGAGGTACCAAATCGTAGCCTATTGAGACTACACACGTTTGCACCCTTGCGTTTATGGCCAATTGAGAGCCAGCGTGGCACCCATCTTGCAGACAGCTTTCTTAAACTCAACTGTTTATGGAAAATCGAAACCTCACTACCATATGAAATGCCTATTACATCAACAATCTCACGCACTTTTACTCTACGATCAGCCAACACCATATCGTGGATTTTTTCGACATTTTCGGGTGTATTGACCGTTCAGAACGTTCACCGTGATTTGTATATTTGCGACCAACACGAAAGTCAGTAAACCACATTTTTGTCATTGAAATCGATGGTGCAGAGTCCCCATAGTATTTATCAAACTTTTCCTTGGTTTAATTGACGGTTTTTTCGCAAAATATTTCATTTTTTTCCATTTAAAAAAAAAACACGAGGTTGTATATTTTGAACAGCTGTTAGACGCAAAGAAAATGACGGAACTTGCTCAAAATTTAACAGTAGTCTATTAGAAGGTGGTACTTGATGGGAGCAGTGTTGCATTTTATATAACTACGAAACGCCACGGACTTATTGATCCGCCCTCGTATCTTATGTTTCCAAAAGTTGAAGAAGATGAAATGGACACGAAACACAGCCAATGCTGCAATCTATCTATTGCGCACTGTGTGCTAAAAACTTATAATCAGCCGAAACTCTGAAGTCTATTGGCCCTTCCCAGCTGCATTTTGACACCGTTGAGACTATTATCACTTGGCCGCCGTGAAATAAAAGTGTTATGCAAACAATCACGAGTCGATTGAAGCCTTAGAACATGAAATGGACGCTGTCGTTCAAGAGATAGACGCCCAAACAGTTGAGAATGTACAGAAAAATTGGGTAGCTCGAATGAGGTACTGTAAAACAAGTCGTGGAAGCTATTTAAAATATTCCGTGTTTCATTTATAAATGTCAATACTGGGCTTTACCGATAAAATCATAATTTTGAAAAATGTTTTTTAGTTTTGTTTTAAAGCGAAATTAATTTCGAAATTAGTCCTACAATTCTACCTCGAAGATTTAAGTTTTTTGGCGTTAACCGCATTTACAATGCAAGCGACAGTTTCGTTTCTCATGCCAACTCATTCTCATGCCACACAGAATTTCACATAATGTCTTTTCGTTTTTTTACAAACTCAAATTTTTCCCCAAAGTTGGTCTATGTCTACTCCAGCAACATATTTGTTCGAATAAATAATCTACTATTAAGCGGCAGATGGCGCTGTACATTGAATTTCATTTTCAAATTTAAAAACATCAATGAAAATTTAACCCATTTGTGTTAAAAGATGCATTATAAAACGTTATTTTATCTGTAGAATCTTTTAATACCAAATATGTTTAAATACATTAACATTTTTTAATATTCCAAATACAAACCTGGATGTGACATTTGTGACATTTGAATCATGATGCAACTAATTGAGGTTGTGTTATAAGAACAACTTAAGTGATTTGCTTTTCCTTCTGTTCATTATATGAAGAATCAAATTCAAATGTATTTTGGGTTTTGTAATTTCTGGCTTACTTTTGTTCTTGACACACATTTGTGTTAACTATGACACGAAAACAAAATATATTTTATTGTTACCTTGATATATTGGACGTAATACTGGTATCACCTGTTAGAACAAACATTTCGATTCGAAGTAAACTATTGCTTACATTGCGAACGCCTATTGAAAATGTTGCTATCATTGTGATTCCGGCTTTATGCCGCATTCACAATGCCAGCAACAACTTTGAAAATCATTTCCTCTCGTTCCCACGCACAGCAATTCATATAATGACCTTTCGTTTTTTTCATACAAAAATGTTGTTCGAATAAATAATATACTATTATGCGGCAGATGTGGCCGTCGGTGGTGCAATGGTTAGTGTGCGCGCCTCTTGTACGGGAGATCCTGGGTTCGATGCCTGCTCCGACCACCTTAAAATTTCTTTCGACGACGGTCACCTCGCTTAGTGACGGCGACACTCAAACACAATCAAATTTATATATATCAGGATTTTGAAATTTTTGGCTCACTTTTATCTTTGACATACATTTGTGTTGAACTGGCCACGAAAATATAATATATTTTATTGTTGTCATGATATATAGTGGCTGTAGTACTGGTATCACCTGTTATAAAAACATATCGATCCGAAGTAAACTGTTGCTTACATTGCAAAAGCCTTTCAAAAATGTCGCTTGCATTATGACTCCTGCTTTATTAGTGGCAGCGCTGTCGCAGACATTGGTTACTCGGGGATCAAACACGGCAATTTTATTTGCGGAAGTCTTGAGTTTATTGGAGAGAGAGGGGAGGGGAACGGAAGCTCTTCTCCTCTCTCTCCTATAAACTCCAGACTTGCGCAAGTAAAATTTCCGTGTGTGATCCTCGAGTTAGCGTGTAGCGAACGACTTCGCTCAATTCAATTTTTTGCAGGCGATGAGAGATAGGGTTAATAATTCAGTTGTATATAAACTTTATATTTCGAGTCATCACGGGTTGCAAAGATACATTTGAATGAGCCCTGGTGGAGTGATATTATAAGTGTCATTATTTTTGTTCTATTGTGAAATTAAATGAAATTTGTGTGACATCAATGTGGTAATTCTAGAGGTATTTCGGAAAATCTTTAAAGTTCGAGAAACACATACATTTTTCTGGAATGACCTTACTATCGGGCATATGTAAATTCGAATTTGGAATTGGAACCCCTTGTTATTTCGAAGCAGGTGGCCAATTTGACATTTATGAAGTGACAGATTATTAGATAAAGAGTAAATATGTACGAAATGGGTCACTTTGCATTTGAAGAAAATTAGGAAATGGTAAATACTCTCGTGCAATTCTGAGTTCCAAAACCAACAATGTTTAACGAAAAATCATCTTTTCCGATGAAGCTCATTTTCTTTTCATTTCACGTTAACAAAAAACATTGTCGCATGGTTGGAAAAATCAACACGTCATCCATTGACGTCTTACAAGACGAAATAGATGCTCTCGTTCACGAGATACAGGCCCAAACAATCGATTATGTACTGCCAAATTGGGTAGATATAAAGAGGTACTGTAAAGCAAGTCGTGGAAGCCATCTGAACGATGTTGTGTTTCAGTCATAAATTTCAATGACGGACCTTACCAACAAAATAATAATTTTGAGAAAAACATCTGTTAGTATTTTTTTTTAAATCGAATTTAAATTTAGTTCCAAATTTTACATGGTCCACCGTTCATATTCATCTTTTACCAAGCACAATGTTTTGGCATCATCTTTGCGACGCCCAGCGATGCCGACTGTAAAAAAGTGGTAAGAATATCAGAATTTCTAAGCTGTTGGTTTGATTGTTTTATAATGTCATAGGTATTAGTGGGGCATGACTTAGGCTTTCAGAATTTAGCAGAGGCATCCTGTTTCAACATACGTTGTGCTACAGAGGTTCAAAGTGATGTTCAAACTCTCATGCCATGTAAAGGGTGTATCTGAAAGATTTCACTTTTTAAATTTAGTGTAATTTTTTTGTGCAAGTGGCAACTCTGAAATTTGGCAGCTGTCACATATGATTATTGCGATTATTAAAAATGGAGCGCTTTACGAAAGAACAACGCGTTATAATTGTAAAAATTTATTACAAAAATTTGGAAAGTTGAAAGTTGAGGCTGGTCGCAAACTTCGAAGAATATTCAGTCGAGAAAGTGCACCTAATGTGTCAACCATTCGAAGAGAGAGATCAACAAATTTGAACAAACTGCGTCCGTTATGGACAGAAGGACGCCTGTGCGTCAACATACCGGTCGGTCTCTTGAAAACGTTGCTGCTGTAATGTAAACGTGAGTGTCGCCGAAACCCCAAAAAGTCAATTCGGCATGCGTACAAAATTCAGCTTACTCAGGAGCTCAAACGAGTAGATCGTGGAAATCGCCGGCAATTCGTTCAATGGGTAATGGAGCAAAGTGAAGTCAATACCAATTTTTCAAAAAAGTCATATTCTCCGATGAAGCGCATTTCCATCTGAATGGCATCGTGAATGCATAAAATTGTCGAATTTGGGGCCTCAGAGAATCCTCATGCAATACATGAGAAACAAATGCACCCACAACGATCAACTAGATTGTGCGAATTTTGGTCAGTCGGCGTGATTGGACTTAGCGTTTTTTGAAAGTGATTTCAGCAAAACGGCGCCAGCTGCCTCACCGCGCATGATAAAATCCATTTATTGCCAGAACAAATTATCTCAAGAAATTCTGGTGTCAACTGGCCACCAATATCATGCTATTTAACACCGTGTAATGTATTTCATTGGGGTTTTGTGAAATCTCGGGTTTATGCGAATAAATCAGATGCATCTCTGAGCCCAAATCCGAGATCAAAAGCCTCATCGGTGAGATACAGCCACACCTTTGTGAAAAATTCATGGAAAATTTCATGAAAACAGTAATGGCCTGTCATCTGAGCCGTGGGGTCCGTTTGACGAATATTTTATTTTATTCTTAATCGAAACATGTCGTCTTTACATTCCAATAAAAAATCACAACTATCTCAAAAAGTAAGTGCTTCTATTTTAAAATGAAAAAGTTCTTTCTTATTGATACACCTTTTATGTTTAATTCGATATGCTAGTCAGTAAAGAGTAATTCCATAGACTATAATAAATATTTGAAATAATTTAAAAAAAATTTCTACTTACATTTTGCTAAAGGCTTGGAAATATAGCTGTGTTTTTTAAAGTAGGGTTTGGATCCAAATGCCCAAGTTATTGCCCTAAAAAAAAAACTACTCAAAGTGAGTGCCAAAGTTTAAATTTCAATTTTTTGATTTTAAATATTTTTGTAACGGTTAGATCCACTAGACACATCTCAGCATGTGTTTTGTTTACGATGACCAGTAGTCTCTTGACCAGAAGAAATCTTTGAAATTGGATTACACGTTTAGAAGTCACAGCATATGAAAGTTTGAATATCACCGTGTACCCTACTTTGACACCCTGTAGCATAATGTTAAACAGGGCGCTTCTAAAACCATATTGTGATTGTGTAATTCCTCCCCTACAAATATCTAGTACATTCTGAGACAATCAGGTTAATAGGGTAGAAATTCTGATATTGTAACCTTTTTTTGGCAATCGGTCCCACAGCGCGACATAGAATATTGATGTGTATAAGTTTATATATAGAAATTCGACCTGGTTAAAAAACCCAATTCGAATTTCGCAAGTGGCTCTTAGTAGATCTTTCCATTCCCAATGTTACACAGTTAAATACCTTTTCACTCTTAACTAGTTTGCGTTTTAAATAACGACTGTAAAACTCGTCCTAACAATTTTCCAGTAATTTCTATCTAGTAATAATTATAAATATTTGCCAATTATTTTGAAAAGAAATTCTCTTAACATCAGTAACAAAGGATTTTTTTGTTGTTAATTTTTATTTAACTTTATATTTTCTTTCGCTCCATTTATGTTATTTTCTGTGTTCGCTTTCAAGCATCTTTCGGTGATTTTGAAAAACGTCATATCCCTGACGTCAATATAGTCAATATATAAAATAAAACCATAAATGATGAGACGATTTATTAGCATTTCGTTTACTATATAACTTCGGCAAATAACTATTAAATGAATGTCGATATTGCACAGTGGACAGAAATGCTGATAGTGTTGAACAAATTATGATTAAGTAAGGAAAACTTTTTCAATTTAAGTGGTGGGCAGTTAAATTTGACTTACGATCACCTTTAATATTCCTAAGAATTTGCCTAGACCGAATTTTTCATTCGTTAAGGTTTTAAAGATTTGGCTCACTCTATAATCAGGTGATTAGTGACACAGGTATGTATATAAATACACACTTATATACACTCATTGGTTTTGAAAAGCTCTTCCCAAGCTCTACACGAGATGTACCAGAAAACCACTGTTTTTTTATATACATGTATACACTATACATTCTCAGTAAGAATACACTTTTTCATTTTAAAATAAAGAACACGATTATTTTGAGATAGTTGTGATTTTTTTTTTACGGATTGTAAAGAAGACATGTTCCGATTAAGTATGGAATAATAGATCCGTTAAATAACCCCTCGGCTCTGATGACAATTCGTTACTCTTTTCATGTAATTTTCCATGATTTTTTCTCAGAGATGTGGCTGTATCTCACCGATGACGCGTTGGATCTCGGATATGAGTCCAGAAATTGTTTCTGGTTTATTCGCATAAACCCGAGATTATATGGAATAAAATATCCATCAAATGGCCCGTACAGCTCTGATGACAGACCACTAATATTTTCATGAGATTTTCCATGAGTTTTTCACAGAGATTGGGGTGTATCTGACCGATGACGCATTGGATCTCGGATTTGAGCTCAGGAATTTTTTCTGGTCTATTCGCATACACTCGAGATTTCACAAAACCCCAAAGAAAGAAATCACAAGGCATTAAATCGCATGATCTTGGTGGACAGTTGACATCAGAATTTCTTGATATAATTTGTTCTGGAAATCGTTGCTGCAATAAATGGATTGTTTCATTCGCGGTGTGGCAGGTGGCCCGGTCTTGCTGAAACCACATGTCGTCCAGATCCATACCGTCCAGATGAGGCAACATGAACTTTGTTATCTGTTTCTGTAACAAATGCCGTTCACAGCCACTGGAATTTCGACCTCATCGTCACAAATGTAACGCCAAATCACGCCAAGTGATAAAAATCCGCACCAGTCAGTTGCTCGTTGTAGCAGCAATTGTTTCTCTGGGATTGCATGAGGATTTGCTGAGCCCTAAATTCGACAATTTTATGCATTCACGATGCCATTCAGATGGAAATGCGCTTCATCGGAGAATATGACTTTTTTTGAAAAATTTACATTAACTTGAGTTTTCTCTCTTAAGCCGGAATCACAATGCAAGCAGCATTTTCAATAGGCGTTGGCAATGTAAGCAACAGTTCACTTCGAATCGAAATGTTTGTTCTAACAGGTGATACCAGTATTACGTCCAATATATCAAGGTAACAATAAAATATATTTTGTTTTCGTGTCATAGTTAACACTAATGTATGTCAAGAATAAAAGTAAGCCAGAAATTACTAAAACCAAATACATTTGAATTCGATTGTTCATGTAATGAACACAAGGAAAAGCAAATCCTTTAAGTTTTTCTTAAAACACAACCCCTATTATTGCATCATGATTCAAATGTCACAAATGTCACATCCAGGTTTGTGTTTCGAATATTAAAAACGTATTTGCTATTAAAAGATTATACAGATAAAATAACGTTTTTTAATGCATCTTTTAACACAAATGGGTTAAATTTTCATTGATGTTTTTAAGTTTGAAAAGGAAATTCGAAGTACAGCGCCATCTACCGCTTAATATGAAAAGACATTATGTAAAATTCTGTGTGTAAGAACGAGTTGGCATGACAAACGAAACTGTCGCTTGCATTGTGAATGCGTCTTTATCCATCGAACGAAATGCCGGCGCTTTTCATGGTTTGCGGGTTTGAGCTCCTGACTAAGCTGAATTCTGTGCGCATGAAGGTGGAGGTCTTTTGTAAAAATTCGCTGCGTAGTGCTTCGAGGAATTTGAAGTTGTTGAGAACTTTTCAGAATTGATGTTTTCGAGGTTGCGGCGACACTCTTGTTTACAGAAGCAATGGTTTCAAGAGACCAACCGGTACGTTGACGCACAGGGGTCTTACTATCCATAAGCTACCCAAGTTGTTCCAACATATTGGCCTCTCTTCAAGTGGTTGACACACACTGTGTGTAATTTTTTAAGTCATGGCAAAATAACCATATACGGACACCACTACGTGATAAAAGACTAAAAAAAAAAGACCCGTGTTTCCCAATTTTTCCCAAAGTCATGCACTTTTTTTTATGGGCCGCCAAAGATTTGGGGCCTCGGTATCATTTTCGTAAAAATGTGATCATTTTCTCAGGCTCATATCTTGGAAACCGTTCAGAATTTCGATTTACTCTCTGAGGCAAAGTTGTAGCTCTTGTCATAAAGAACAAAAATTGCGAAAATATAAAATCAAGAAAACTTCACCTTCCAGATCAAAATCGCAAAAAACTAAAAAAAATTCGATTCGATTTTTTTTTTACCTTTTTTCCCGTGTTCAGGTCCATAGGTAGCAAACCGTTCAAAATTCAAGGAAACAATATTTGTATATTTGAAAAATAAGTCACTGATTAAACTTTTAATTGCTTTAATTTTAAGATGTGTTGTGCGGAAAGACTTGGAACCATTATATATTTTTTATTACTATTACTCATACGCTTAGCATTATATGATTAATATTACTCATACGTAACCTCACCAACTCTTTTCAACCAAAATGCATAGATTTGAAACAAAGCAAAAAAACCATAAATAAATTTAATTAAAATAAGACTGGATATATATTCAGATATTTCTTTATATATTAATTTTGTATGCCTCTTGTACATGAGATCCCGGGTTCGATCCCTGCTCAAGACCACCTTAAAATTTCTTTCGGCGGCGGTCACCTCGCATAGTGACGGCGACACTATCGAGTATTTAGCCATGAAAAAGCTTCTCAAAATACCGCTCGGAATCGGTGTAAAACTGTAGATCCCAATCAGTGAGTGAAAACTGGAAAGCGCACAGCTCAGTGATTGTGAGAAGGTCTCCCCTATCCCTTCATGGGATGTAATAGGAAACCGTTTATTTTTATGTTTTTTATAGGTTCAAGTCAGGATGCAACACCAATAGGGGGGAGAATCGCTTAAAACGCGGAGCAATCCCGCCAAAAGCGGCACGGTTGGTCAGGTTATTCATACGCTATTGACTATTTATGAACTATTGACCACATATATTTTATGATATTATTCTTTACGATTTTATGAAGTTTTCTTACGATTTCAAAGTTTTCTCCCACCGTATACTGGGCCACAGTTGCTCGCAACATATATAAGGACTTTAAAGATAACAACTGCAGAGGATAAAAAATATTTTGGCCAACCATATTGCTTAACAATCGCATTACCCAAGCACATACATTCGGTAGATAAACATACAAGCATTTATTCACGAGAAAGCTTAAGAAATACTAACTAACTTTATAAATCTTTGTCGTTTCTGAAGTTACTCATCCGCAGCTGGATGAGCATACTGAGTAGTAGAATCTAGTATCGCTTGCTTATGGATTGGCATTACACTTCTCTATAGATGCACGAATGGATAATACAGAAAGGACCAAGACGTAACTGGAGACGTAGATGGGGACGAGAAACGAGAAAACGCTGAAGAGGGGTATAACAAAAACGAAATACATACTATTAAATTTATGTACAGCATTTGATAGTAACTATCGCCAAGTGAAATATATCGTAAAAAAGAGGGGAAAGAGGATTTTAAGGACTGATGTGCATGAAATCAAATCTGCTTGTGGTATTTACCAATATTTCGCGTTCTTGTGTTGGCTATGATAGATGCATTGAAATGGTTGTCTAAATTGTAGTTTTATTCATCTTCAAAGGATTATGGCCAAACACAAGCATCATCGTCATCATCCCTAATGCCATTTGGAAATAATCAACATCATCATTAAATTCTTTAATGCTCTCATCGCAAAGGCATTACAATTTCATTTGTAACTAACGAAATGACGGATAGTTTCGTTTTAAATGTAGTTACATTATCTCATGTATTCATATGAAATCCTTTTATTTGTTCCTCCTTTGATTTTTCTGTTCGTTAAATATATTTTATTATGGCACTCAGAAGGATATACGCTAAGTAAAATATTCACAATTCAACGAAGTATGACATTATTATGATTTAAGAGAGAGAGAGAGAGAGAGAGTTTAAGCGATTTTAAATGGCATTTGAAAGTTTGAATTTTTAAAATAAAATCATTTAAAAGTAAATGGTTTGGCTTAACTATGAGGATAGTTTCGTGGGTTTTAGCAGCAACAAATTGTCCGGATTTTTACATCTTGACGTGTTGTTTTCTTTGAAAGGCTTTAAAATGAGTCAATAACACTGAAAATTGAGATTTAAAGTTTCTTGCAAATCCCACACATTGGTGTAATCTGCACAAAAGCTGACCATGTTCCAAGTCCCACGATGTACGTCTTTAATGATAATTATTAAATGGGAAGGAGAGGACAGAGAGATCCGGCCCTTTGTGATAAAAATTCGGTTGAGACAACCGCATTAACCATAACCGAATTTAGAGGTTGTCTCAACCACACTAGATGTGGTCAGAACCTAATTATAGTTTTACTCAACCGCACTAGTTTGTTGCAACCGAATTAAAAGTTGTAACAAACGAATTAGAGGTTATCACAACCGAATTTAGTGGGTGCCGTCAATTTTAGGGGGTTTCACAACTTAAACAAAATTGTTTCAAGTAATGAAACACGAATTGAAAGAAAACTTTTCAGTGTTTTATTCATAACTTCATTTTCTATATTTTCATAAATAATTACCAAACCAGGAATTAATGCACTTCATATATTTCAATCTTCCCACCGTCATCCCAAAGTCATCAGACGTTTCATTTCACACTCTTCGTAACTTCGTGACTTACACCAGGGGGAGTTACAGGAACTTTTGACTTAAATTTGTCATGTCGTGTGGGTTGAGAATTATGAAATTATAACGTATCTTTTATTTTTAGTATAAAAAATAAAATAAAATTATTTTATCACACACAAAAAAATTCTGATTTCTGGTTATTTGGTTTAAACTAACGGCTCTATCTGCTACTACTCCATATTCAACCACACCAAATTTCGTAAGTTTACTGAGGGAAGTTCCTACTCTAGGTATATGATTATTCCATGAGTAAAACCGTCAGTGCAACAATCCTTCGTGGTATGTTATTTTTCAGATTTTAAATATTATTATTTTGTGGTAACTGAATTGAAAATTAGGTAACCGAATTGAAGTTGAATTCGGTTGCACCGACACAATTCATGAACAATTTGGTTGACGCAATCTCATTCTTCATACATTCGGTTGTTGCAACCGTCTTAAAGCCAAATTCGCTTATTGCGATCGAACCGGTGTTGTTGCAACAACACAATTTTCAAACTTTGTGAACTTCATCATCAGAGACGTAGTTCTCACTAACTGAAATAATTTTATAAGCTTTTTTGTCGATTTTGCTTTATATTTATCTGATATATCTATTTTTTACCATCAGATGGGTCACAAAAGCGGAGTAATAAGATGTTTGTTGTTGCCAAAATATTTAAACAGGTATCGAAAAAACAAATTTTAAATTACACCGGGATCGCCGACTTCAAGACCAACTGAAAAGTTTTGAAAAGTTTTATCTTTTCATTCGACTTGAAACGACAAGATAGTGGAACCCGAATCAACTTTCTTTCGTCTAGAAGACGTACGAAGGATTTCGTTCGAGATAGAGAGACAGGCTGTTAATTTATACTTCATATCTATCCCAATACTCTTAGAATTTATTGAGTGGTCTAATATTTCGATAAATAATTTCCTTTCATTAGTGGTGAACAAAATTTTTGAACTGAACGCCATGACATTTAGCTCCACCCTCTTAGCGTCAAATATCTTTAACTCCACTGTGAAATATCTAACAAAAAATTCCATTGATCATTGACCTGTACACGACTTTAATGACAGTGACATTTCTTTTTTATTAATATTTACATAGTTAAACATTTTGAGCCACTGACCGTATCAAATGGTGTTTTTTTTGGAACGGCTCGATAGCATTGTAATTTGATCTTGCTAATATATAGGCCGTCGGCCCGCTCTGACCACCTTCAAAAAAAAAAAAAAAAAAATTCTATCGGCGGCGGTCACCTCGCATAATAACGGCGACACTATCAAGTATATAGACATGAAAAAGCTTCTCAAAATACCGTTCGGAATCGGTGTAAAACTGTAGGTCCCAACCAGTGAGTGAAAACTGGAAAGCGCACAGCTCAGTGATTGTGAGAAGTTATCCCCGGTCCCTTCATGGGATGTAATGGGAAACCATTTATTTATTTTTTTAATATATTGTTGTAGCAACCGAATTTAGTACGAATTCAGTTCCAACAACCGAACCTGGCATCGATTCGGTCGCGGCAATATACGTTGTCGCGAATTCGTGTGCAGCAACACTATTTTGCATCTATTCGGTGACATGAAACGAATTGAGATTTAAGTCGTTTGCAGTAACCGCATTTAATTCGTTTGCAGATTTAATTCGTTTGCAGCCATTGCATTTTTGAAAAGTGAGGTTTCTGCAACCAAATTTCTAATGTACTGCGTTGGCACAATCAAATTCATTTTCAATCCGTTACCACAATATAATTCTATATTGTTCACACCTGTCATATAAAATTGTTATGATTTTTGTTTGTGTCACTTCAAAACACCTTTTTATATTGACATAATTTTTCGTTATTGTTATTTGGTTTGAATATTTATTAATTGTTCATATCTCCTGATGATGCTACAACGGAAATATCGAGGAAAATAAATACAAAAAAAGCAAATCTGACCTAAGGGTTAGAGAATATAGATTATTTATTAATAAAAATATTATTTAAATTATTATTAAATTATTTGTTCTCTTAAAAGAAGAACATAGAATTATGGCTTTCATGGATTTAATTATAATTATGAACCTTGCGTTAAATCGTCTTATTTCGAAGATACTGCTCATATATATCAGTGTGTAGTACAAAGAGATGTCATTAGTTTTGACGGATTTTAACGTCGCACGTTTGAGGTGTGCTGATAGACGCCACAAACGTAATGTAGTAACCATAATCTTTTTATAGATCGGTGGAATGGTCAGTTTTAAGACCCAGTACTCATGAAGAACGGGAGGTGAACACCTCTCGCAGATCGCATATACAATTAATTTGTTCCCCGATGATGACCCCATTAAAGCTGTATTAGTTCCTCGTGTTGTAATAATACACGAGAATATACGTAACTATATTACCAATAAAATTATTTATACAATCCTATTTATACAACCTGGAATTTCAGTTGTAGCAAGCTCTAATTCTGTCTTAACAAAATCTAATTCTATTTCAACAACCTTCAGTTATGTTGTGACAACCTCTAATGCGGTTGTGGCAACCTCATACGCGGTTGTGATAACCGTAATTGCGGTTGTATGCGGAGCTTCCTTATCGCAATTTGCTGGATGGATGAAAAAAAATTAAACAACTTTTTTTTAACACTATTATGCTACAACCCAGTACTGTCCACAATATGGGGTTCTTTTGCTTTGGTTTGTGTCTAGACTAACATATGTTGGGAAGTTTTCTAGGTGGAGCCTGTAACGAATATTTAGTATATATTGTAGTTTTGAACCCAATATAAAGTAAATTTAGAAAAGACATAGTGAAAGAAGTTTAGAAAAAGAAAATTTTCTTAAATAAGTGTCATTTCTTAAAAAAAGTAAATTTTTTCAAAAAAAAAAAAAATATCTATTCGTATTCTTGCACATAGTAACTTTTTGAAAAAAAAAACGTTAAAGAATAACTTGGCTTAAAAAAGTAAATTTTCTTACAAAAAGTGCATTTTCTTAAAAACAAAATAATACCCTTTCTTTTCATTTCTTGAGATAAGTAGCCTTTCTGAAAATAAGTAAATTTGATACTCTTTTTAGGAAAAGGTTATTTTTTTAAACACCTTTTCCTAAAAAGAGTATCACTTCTGTAAAAAGTACCTGTTTATCATTTACAAAAAGTATCTTTTCTGAAAGATCCATTTAGATCATCGCGTTTTTCAAGGGGCGCGTTAGGCGTGTTGGAACCAACTAGTACATATTGTGTAGCGAAAGGAACTTAAGTTATTCCTCCTCCGAGAATTTTTGCCGGTTAGAGCTATAAGTTTAGATGAACTCTCCCCTTTCCAAAAATGGAATACATATTACAGCTACAGATTTCAAAACAAAACATAACCTATTTTGAGGTCGCTGTATCCACTTCATTGCTTGCAAATCTAGAAATTGGCGGCCTCAATTAGGCGAAGAAGATTTTCTAACAAGGTCGGATTAGGGAATAATAGGTAAATGGGACAGTATTTTAACTAGTTCATTCATGCACTAAGCTCTACAAATTTTCAATTCTATGGTACAGGGTTGTCAACCAGTATAAATGCCAACTCTACGTAATGGAAATCTTTTCGGAGTTGCCAATTGTTGTTGATAAAGTACCACTTTGGTTATTAAATAGAATTTAATTTCATTAACAAAAAATAAAAATAAAAAATTCACAAATTGAACACTTTCAAACGATGAAATTGTCCGCCTTTGCAATGGAAATGCCCATATAATTTAACAAGAAAACTCCTTGACTTGTTTGTTAAAATCATTAAGATTTCACTTGGGTTAGAGATAAAAAACTACCTTTAAGTTAACCCGATAAGTTAGCAACACAAATATTTTTTCACCACAACCACTGGAAAGTTCTTTAAAGTTCTTGTCATCCTCCATCACCTAGTGCTTTATATTTTCTTGCGTTTAGTTCAGAGTGTAAGCATTTGCATCACGTCATCGCCATTCACCTGCATTCTGCACGTCCATAGAGTTTTCCTTCGTTTGTCTAGTTTCACTGCATTTCCTTTTGTACAGAGAAATAATGTCGATTTTATTGTTTTCTCTTGTGCTTTAGTTTAATGTAGTTTTCCTTTCTGCTCGTTTTTTGTTTGTACTCTTACGTATACTGAACTCGTTATTACCTCGTGGCGGGCATCGCCCACTTCTGGGTGCAGTTCCCTTAAAATTTTTATTATCTGATTTCTTTGCTACTCTGGCCGTTGAAATTGTTGATAAGTCTTTCTGTTTTCTCCTCTTTCAGTGAGTTAAACTTTGATTGCTTATAAAAATGCACATTTTTTTTCTTGATCTTTTCTCCTTTATCGCTGATGTTAATGTTGTTTCCTTGTGAGTTCGTTCATTTTCCAGGAGTGGCGCACTCAAGATGGAAAACAATTGACTTGTTGTCTATCTTTCAACCCTGCATCCTTGTTTCAACTCTGCATCCGTGTTCCTTTGGTTGTGGCAGGCAAAGGCACGAACCGTCATCCTCCGCCGATGACTGTGCGTGCAATCATAAAAACAAAAGTTTATGTGGATTTTTCTTTTTGCCCTCAACATTAACTTTTGTATTTGTGTTACTACTCCTGGCATCAGATGGATGAGTGATGAAAAACGTATTTAACCTTTTATGCTCATTTTCACTTTTAATGAATTTCGTTGAACGCATTTTCCTTGATGATGGTCTCGAATTGAATTTAGGAAGCGGAAATGAATTTTCACACAGAATTCATTTCGTGGGAATTTTGAAGATATTCTCGCCATCATTCATTTCAGTTGTCAAGCTTTTGTTTGAGCACGTAATGTAAATGCACAAATTACACTCTGTGCTCAACAATCAAGGTATCTGTAGAATCCGGTTGAAATGGTGAGAGTCAGAAAATTACCGAAACAAAAACTCAAAGGGTTTCCGATAGAAATGATTATTAGTAGCGAGGAATAAAATCAATACATGAAAAGTAAAATACAGGCAACTTATGTTGTATCAAAAGTGTTTTTTGTTTCATTTTTAAAACAGAAATATGAATTACAATATCGTAGCACGACTGAACTAATGAATTAAATTTGTGGATATATAAAAAACAAGTTAGCATTTCGCACGTAAGGGGTGTCTCAGTAAGAATGCACTTTTTCATTTTAAAATAAAAAGACGTAGTTTTTGAGATAGTTGTGATTTTCTTTATCGAATTATAAAGAAGACATGTTCCGATTAAGTATGGAATGAACTATCCCTCTAATAGCCCCCACGGCTCTGATGACAGGCCATTATTCTTTTTTTTTGAAATTTTACACGACGCGACACGGCTGTATCTCACTGATGACGCGTTCGATCTCGGATTTGAGCTCCGGAATTATTTCTGGTTTATTCGCATAAACCCTATATTTCACAAAACCCGAAATTAAGAAATCAAACGGCGTTAAATCGCATGATCTTGGTAGCCAGTTGACATCAGAATTTCTTGAGATAGTTTGTTCTGGAAATCGCTGCTGCAGTAAATCGATTGTCTCATGCGCGGTGTCTCAGGTGGAGCCGTCTTGCTTACACCACATGTCAGCCAGATCCGTGCCGTCCTGGTGAAGCCATAAGATCTCTGTTATCATATTCCTGTAACGGATGCCTTTCACAGTCACTGCAATTTCGGACTCTTCTTCCAAAAAGTATGGCCCAATCACGCCACCTAACCAAAATCCGCACCAGACAGTTGCCCATTGTGGGTTCATTTGTTTCTAATGGATTGCATGAAGATTTTCTGAAGCCATTCAGATGGAAATGCGCTTCATCGGAGAAGATTACTTTTTTTTTGAAATATTGGCATTTACTTCGCTTTGCTCCATTACCCTTTGAACGAATTATGCGATGTCGGTTGTTACAACCTCTACAGTCGGTTGTGACATCCTCAACTGATGGCTATGAAAATCTTCAAAGTTGGTTGTGACTACATCCGAAGGCGGCTTTTATATTCTCTAAAGTCGGTTGTGTTAAACTATAAATTCGGTTGTGAAAAACACTAAAGAACGAGAACTTTTAATGTCGGTTGTGACAACCTCTACTAGTGGTTATTAAAATCTTCAAACTAGGTTGTGACTACATCCAGAGGCGGGCTTAATATTCTCTAAAGTCGGTTGTGTTAAACTACAAAGTCGGTTATGATAAACTCTAATGTCTGTTGTGACAAACTCTAAAGCCGGTTGTTTTAAACACTAAAGTCGGTTGTGAAAGCGTCTAAAGTAGGTTACGAAAAACTCTAAAGGAAGTTAAGTTAGATTTATGTCGGCCATGGCAACCTCCTAAGACGGATTCGAGAACCTTTAAAGTCGGTTATAAAAATCTCTAAAGTCGGTTGTGACAATCTGTCAATTTTATTGTGAAATGGTCTGAAGATGGTTGTGACAACCTCTAAATTTAGTTGAACAATTTCTAACGCCGATACTGACAACTTCTAAAGTCGGTTCTGACAACCTCTTAAATCAGTTGTGACTACCTCTAAAATCTGTTGTGACAACCTCTAAAGTCGTTTGTGACAACCTCAAAAGTCAGTTGTGACAATTTCTAAAGTCGGTTGTGACAACCTTTTAAATCGGTTGCGGCAATATCTACAGACGGTTGTGACAACCTTTAAAACAGGATACGGTTAATTTGGTGGTCTCAACTGACTTTTTCTGTGGGCAGAAACTCACACTTAATCTTTAATTGAAGTTGATAAAGATACATATAACAATTTGGTGGCGGTGCTCAAGGAGACAGCTTGTGGTGTTCTCATTCGAGTGTTAAAAAACCGACATTTTTGAATAGCCGGTTTTCGGTTTATTGAATTGAAATTTGAATTTGAAAGAAATTGTTGTATCTTGTATGAAAATTATACAAAGTGCAAACACATAAGAGTATGTAGTAGTGTAAACTATTTGATTCTTTTTCAAATCACTTTGAAATTAGAATTGTTTAAAACCGTATATAGAACTTATTCAAACTATGAAATTATATTTGAAAAATATATATCGTGTTACTTAATTAAAAAATGCATTAATATTTAATAAAAAAATGTGAGTAAAAGCCGGTTAACCGACGTCAAATAACCGGTGTTCGGTTTATTCAAAAAGTGCTGTTTTTGAAGACACGCATACGCTTAAGTGCTAACAAAAACCGGTTATACGGTGTTGTAGTAATATCTTCAGTATCGATGAATGATAAATTATTAAACCGTCTGTACTTTCATTTAGAAAAAGCGTATACAGTGAGTATCGACGTCGTATGAACCATAACCTGTACGATTTATATAAGCGAATCAAAAGAGATGGTTTTTTGTTGACACAAAATATGTCATCGCAAAATGTATTCGAGGAAATACTATAAGGAAGCCGTCGAGTAGCCAAACTATGCCAAACTAAGTACACAAAAAATTCAATGGGTGAAACCTGTTGAAATATGTTATATTTGCAATATTCCACCACTAACTAAAATGAGTTGTACATGCCCAAGGATTAGTCATACTGACCTAAGTAAAACGTTGTATAATTTATAATAAAAAATTACATTTGCAACTTAAAAATTGCAGGCATTTTGCCATTATTTTGATAAAGATGTTATCTCCCCTTTTCCGAATTGTACTCGGATTTGATGTCGTTAAGGTAGTTTCTTTATCAGCCAACAAATAAGCAGATACTGTAGAATATCCTCTTTGTACTAGAATAAAAATAAATAATATTTTACAACGCTACCTTCAATGTAACTGTGAATGTGGTTGCATGCAAGAGATTCGC
This sequence comes from Phaonia tiefii, assembly GCA_963931995.1. NCBI lineage: Eukaryota > Metazoa > Arthropoda > Insecta > Diptera > Muscidae > Phaonia > Phaonia tiefii. The sequence goes on along the minus strand of OZ008367.1, from coordinate 107,358,582 downwards.
CCGAAATACAATTTTCAATGTAATTTTTCAGAAATTCCTCCGGTACCATCAACATTGCAACATTGCAATTTCAATGGGTTTCCTTGTGGTTACTGTGCATAATTTAAAACTCTCCGCCCCCCCCACTACAATGATGCGAATTTTGAAATCCATGATCCCTTCTGGCAGACGGACAGCATGTGTTTCCTTTCATAGCATTTCACGAATGCAAAGAAGAAGAAAGTTTGAAATAAATGTTCAATATTCCACAGATTATAAATTACCATTATACGCCTTCAATTTGCTACGTGTTTAATATACATTGTACAAAAGGAGCATAGACGTTGCGAAGTAGTACATGCTGGCCCATGGTATTTCTTGTTGCTCTGTCAGCGAGAATCACTGCGAAAGTGCTGGGAAAATGTATATTATTATCCTGCACCTGATATCCTTGTAAGTGGGAGCCTCGTTCGGAGACCAAGACATAGCTGCCGGCTCGAGAAAAAACGCCATAATATTTTATAGGTGTGCGTGACTTTTTGGCATAACATGTACTACTCTCTTGAGCACTAACAATAAAGGTATTATACGTACGAGAAGAAGACGTTTAAATATATTTATAGGCCATTTATAATGCAATGTTCCCGTTTTTTCTCTTGCAGCAACGCCTGCCACAAGACCTGGCCAAATGAACAGGCCACTGAATGAACGAAGTAACATTCATCTCAATTATTGGTAACAACTTAAATCAGAGGTTAAAAATGGGAACAATGCCTCAACAAGAATAACTTGCGGACAGGAAATACATGTTGTGGGGTTTTTTGTGCCTGACTTAATTTTTATCCTCGCGAGACTAATGGTGGTTATCTGGCAAATTGAGGAGATCTTCGGTAAATGTTCATGTATACACCATGATGGCAACGATTTGAATGGAACTGCTTATTAATACATTAGCGGAAGTTAAACGCAAGCAATCTGATCTTAAACTATGTCAGTATATTACCAGTAAAATAGACTATTATCACAAATATTTGCTGCGGTTTTTATGTATTTGTTTTCCGAACTAATGCATGGAACTTCTGAATTTGCCCTACTTAATAAACTAATGCTCAAGAATTTTTGAGCTATGCACATGAATAGTTGTGGAATTGGATGCCAATTCCAAAAATAATATAGACGGCTGATGGTATTTTATATCGCAAGGTTTTGGACCTGAGCAACCAAATGTTTCGTTTTACATTGAGAAATAGTTTAGGAATAGATTAAAGGTATTATAATTCTAATTTTTTCTGCATTTATTCGGAAGCAATGGGGCAAGTCCGTCGGTGGTGCAATGGTTAGTGTGCGCGGCTCTTGTACATGAGATCCTGGGTTCGAACCCGGCTCTGACCACCTTCAAATTTTCTTTCGGCGGCGGTCACCTCGCATAGTGACGGCGACACTATCGAGTATCTAGCCATGAAAAAGCTTCTCAAATTACCGTTCGGAATCGGTGTAAAACTGTAGGTCCCAATCAGTGAGTGAAAACTGGAAAGCGCACAGCTCAGTGATTGTGAGAAGTTCTCCCCAGTCCCTTCATGGTATGTAATGAGAAACCATTTTTATTTTTTTTTTAATGGGGCAAGTCGTTCACGAGCAATGATGACATCTCCATATGTATGTACTGGGTGGAGCGTGGTAATTTTCTTTTTTGCACTGCAGGCTGTGGCAGTAATGTTGGTCGAAGAGAGAGGAGAGTATGCGTGGCTTATAGTGCCTGTCGGGAGATTTGTATTCGTCTGCCTTTCAGTTGCCTGCACAATGCATGGTGCACGTGAAGAGAGGTCATTTTCTGTTGATGCGTATTTTTCAAATGCGCACTCGATCATTGCAGTGCAGCGTGCTTTTCGTTTCCGATTTGCTGTTCCCCCACGCGGAAGTGTTCCTGGACGGCAATCAATTGTAAATTGGGTAACTTCATTGAGAACAGCAGGGAATTCGTCATGTGTACGCACTGTGTGGTGCGGCATATCACGAGTAGGCATCATTGGCCCTTAGAGTTCATGAAAACTTCAGAAAACGTATGCAGCAGTGTGTGGATAGCGAAGGTCGACATTTGCCAGATACACTATTTAAAACCATATAATTTACAAATTCCCTTCTTGTTCAATATAATTAAAATATAAAATAAATTTTTCTAAGGATCATAATATTTTTATTTCATTCCCAAATAAGCAAATACCGAGCTCCACACTAACTTTTTACCGACTCACAAAAAAGTTAATTTTTTCCTCCCCTCAAAAAGTACCTTGCTGTATTTTATGATGGTCCCAGAAAATATTTCGTGTCTAGCATTAAGATCCCCCTGCGCTGGACCATTTTTAAAAAAGGTTCTTTTTCAGTTTTGCAAAGAATTTTGTAGGTTAACCAGAGTAGGGAGAGCCATTCATTTTCGTGTGCAAAAAGAGTAAAACTTAAAAATGCGTCAAAAAAAAAAAATGTGCAAAAACATTGAATGGGGGTAAAAAGGGTAAAATGGGGGCCGAAAAGGGTAAAATTTCAAAATGCGATAAGAATCGTTTGGAAAGGTTAGGAATGTGCAAAAATATTGAATGGTGGCAAAAAGGGTAAAATGGTGGCCGAAAAGAGTAAAACTTTAAAATGCGAGATAAATCGTTTGGATAAGTCAGGCATGTGAAAAAATGTGTGAATGTGGTTAAAGGGGGCAAAATGGGTAAAACTAGAATATGCGAGAAAATCGTTTGAAAAGGTTAGGAAAAAACTAAGGTAAAAGTAGAAAATATGAGAAAATCGTTTGAAAAGGTTTGTAATGAGTCAAAAAAGAAAGGTTAGGAATGTGGAAAAATTGTGACTGTGATTAAAAAGGGGCAAAAGGGGTAAAACCTGAAAATGCGACCAAATCTGTTGGAAAATTGTAAATGAGAAAAGTGTATGATGAGGTAAAATTGCAATATGCCGAAAAATATATTTTTTGCCTACGTACACAATATTTAACATATTTCCAATCATTCCAAACTATTTTCCTCACATTTTGAAGTTGTGCCATTTCATGACCCTGCTAAAGCTTTCTACCCACACACATTATTTTTAATAAATTTTTTATCATTTCGAAATATTTTTTGTCGTTATTGCAAGTTATACCATTTGTACAAATTTATCCCCATTTTTACCCTCAGATACTATTTTTAAACATTCGAAACGATTTTTATTGCACTTTGGAGACTAACTCTTTTGACGTGACAACGTCTTAAGTTAGGTTGCGGCTGGGAGTCACTTATGAAAAAGTGTAACGCCCGGTAACGTTACGATGAGTCACCGAACACAAGTAAACGCAATGTGTTTACTTGTGTGCCAGAAACGATTTGCTTTGCTGGCTTCTAGTGGCTGTTGGTCGGTGGTGTGAGTGTTTTTGTTTTTTGGCACATCATATATATGACGACTGAGCAAGTATGTATGTGCGTATATATGTGCGTGTGTATGAATATTGATTTAGATCAGTCTGCATTGGATAAGGTATTATTTTTTGTTTTTTTTTGTTTTTTGTTTTTTGGCTTTATGATATGTGTAGTGTATGTTTGTGTGTAGAAATTTTCATATGAATTAGGTAGCCAAAACGAAACAGAGAGCTGCGGTCGGCTTTAAAAACGATATGCGAATATGATGAATTGAAATACTTTTTGGTTAGTAAATTATTTTCTTTTGTTTTTAATAAAAGAAATGTTTATTTTTTATAATAAAAGAAATGTTTATATTTTATAATAAAGGATATGTTTATTGTTTATAATGTCACATTTGATAATGTGTTCATAGAAATCGCACAGGTACCTAGATGGTGTTGAAATTACTTCTATTTTCCTAAACCATAAGTTTCAATAAATGTTAAAACATCGCCCGTGAGTTCTAACACTCATTGGGCAAGTGAGTTCATTGCACTCCTATTGTGCAATTTAATTATATTCATATCAATAAATATTCTACCGAGAAAAAGACGTTGTCACGTAAAATCTTCGCCCGTAAAACCGACTTTACAGGCAACAATTTTTTTTTTTGCCAATTTTTACCCTTTTGAAACCACCTACATTATAATTAATATGTCTCCAGCCATTGCCCAAAACAGATTTTGGTCTGCCTTTAGAAGCTTTATTCAAACCTATATTCCAATTATTAGTCGACCTGTAGACCTAATCATTTCATACTAATGATCTCGTTATTTGTTGTTTTTCACCACATATACTATTTACTTAATATAGGTCCATTCCTCATTGTTCCATCCAATTCACAACATTCCAATCGATTTTTGTTGCAGTTGCCCCTTCTGTACACTACTGTTCAGTTATTTAAAGACACTGAAAATTCCATATTCAGCAGCCTGTATCTTTTGCAATTTGCAACCGATTGCAGAATTTTAAAATGGAAATGGAAGCTAGACATCTTGAGATATAAAACAAATCATGACAATAGTGGTTTCTTAACTAAAGAATTTTTTTGAGCAATTAATAAACAAAAGTCCAAACATGTGCTATTTATTGTGGTTCACTTGAATAAAGGCACTTTATTATTTTTTTATTATTTTTAAAGTAAGCGACGATTTTTTGTAGGCAGCGTTTGTTTATTACAATTTATGACAACTTAATCATTTTACGAGTCAAAATGTCAAAACTTTGAAATTAAATTTTAAATCTATCGGAAAAAACTTAAATCGATGTTTACCGTTCTGAAGGATATTCTATCCGCGCAATAGCTAAAAAATTGGACGGAGCCAAACAGTTGTCGACAATTACATCAAGCACCCCGAGGAGTATGGAAAAAATTATAAAGGAAGGGTTTCATTGTCTTTATCTACGTATGAGAAAAGAAAAATCATCAGAATTGCTTCTAATACTGCCTTATCCTTGTCAAAAATAAGAGCTCAAGCTGGACTCGAAGCGAGCAGGTCATCAGTACGCAGAGTAATTAAGAGCTGGGTATCTTGAATATCTGAAATTACAAAAAAAAAAGCCGCCACTTAATGCTCCTCGTAAGGAAAAGCGGCTTCAATTCGCAAGAGACTACATGGTATGGGATGTGAGAACCGTTGTATTTACGGATGAGAAGAATTTTAATTTGGATGGGCCTGATGGCTACAACTATTATTTACATGATCTGCGCAAAGAAAAGGGTTTGTTGAAACGACATCACAGCCGAGAAGGCGGCGTTATGGTGTGAGGTGCTATTACGTACTATGGCACCATCGATCTTGAATTTCAAAGTGCAAAAATGACTGGTGCAAGCTATAAAATGTTATTGGAATCGGCTTTTCCGAAGTTGAGTGAACTAATTGGTCCCATATCTTGGATCTTGCAACAGGATAATGCCCCTATACACAACGGCAGAATAGTAAAGGAGTTCATTGCAAGCCAAAATGTTAATATTCTTGAATGGCCACTCTATACGCCAGATCTAAACATTATCGAAAATGTCTGGGATTGGTTATCTCGTAAGGTCTATGAAGGAGGCAGACAATCTGATGACAAGCAGTCACTAATTCAGGCCATTAAGGATGCTTAGAATCAAATTTTGTTGGATTACATAAATTCTCTTTATCTCTCAATGAAATCCCGTATATTTGAAGTTATTAAAAACAAAGGGGGTTGTACCCATTACTAATTCTTCTTAAATAAAGTAAAATAAAGTAAAAAAACAAGAAAAACTATTTTTCATTAAATTTAGTTAAAGTGCATTGAAACCAAAAAAATAGCATATTTTTGGAGTTTTTTGTATAAATTGCTCAAAAAAAGTTCTTTAGTTAGTTTCTTATTATCATGATTTTTTTTATATCCCAAGATGTCTAGCTTCCATTTCCTTTTTAATATTTTGCAATCGGTTACAAAGTGCAAAATATACAGGCTACTGAATATGGAATTTTTAGTGCCTTTAAATAAGTGAACCGGAGTGTATGTAAGTATTTCCAAATTCAAAAAAATTCTCACTCGCGAGTGGAAAAATTCGGCTCCTCTTTAATATGAAACCCTCACTCCTTGTAAAATAAAAATTAAACTCCGAATCGAATTTTTATTTTTTATATTTGATTCGCTTGGGAGCGATTCAAATAAAGAAAAATTTTAAAAATTAAATTCGATCGAGATTTTAATTTTTTTAAACTCAGAGTGAGAGCTTTATATTGTGGAGGACCTGCATTTTTCGACTCCTGAACGGAATTGTTGCTTAGTCTGAGTTTAACTAACGGCAATGTATACAACATTAGTATGATATGAAAAGTTATTTTAAAGCGCGTCCAACGGTATATACAACGTGTCGAAACATGTCCTAACATTTCCTTTTTTCAGGGATGTTCTTCTGATCTAAATATCAGATTGGATTAATTTTGAATATTCAAAATTTGGTCCAGAGTACCTGGGAAAAGGTGTCAGTCAATGGTTTGACATGTTTTATATACCGCTGGACGGGCCTTAAAACACCCTTTCATACGGTACTAATATTGTATAATTAGTTTTATTATTATTAGTTTTATGATACCAATTTCTTTGAAAAACTAAAAAAAACTTTATAAAAAACGGTTCACCTCACGGGATCTTAATGCTAGAAACGAAATATTTTGGGAATCATCAGAAAACAAACGTAGGTACATTTTGAGGGGTGAAAAAAACACTTTTTTCCCCACCATATAATGTGAGTCAGTCTAGTGGAAACAAAAAATCGCCCCAAGCAAATTCTGAAAAATTGCCAAAAAAATACCATACAAATTTCATATAAAATATCGCCCGGAAAAAGTGGTCTTATTTCATAAATTGTGGGCAATATTTCATTTCCATCCTGTGGGTGATTTTTGTACGAAAACTCGCCCAAAATACGTTTGTGAAAAATGCCCATTGGGATGTTTTTTCATAAAACTAAATTTGAAAACAGACCCATGGTGGGCCATATTTCATAATTGTAGATACGAAAAAAAGCCCAGAAATAATGCGGAATAATTCCGAAATTTGTGGGCGATTTTTCGTTTTCTTATTTTAAGTAAAACTGATATTGCAATTGAAGCGAGACTACACGACACCGTTACTTATCTAAACGCTCTTAGCAACCACCTAAATTTTGTGTTGTTTATTACATTTTTTATTGACATTTTTGAGCAGTATTATTATTCTTCGCTACAACACAATATGAATTGACTTTCCGTCAGCGGCACTTGCTAAAACAAAATAAATATGAAAAATTATTTCGAAAAAATCGCGCGATTTTGTAGAAACAATTTTTCGCCTGCGCCGCTTCAATACGTTATATTTTAGAAATGACTTTTAGTCAGCGGCGCTACTTAATACAAAATATAGTAAAAAGCATTTCGCAAAAACGCGCGGTTTTGTTGCTTACTTAAACACAATATATAACTCTTGTGTTGCTTACTTAAACACAATATAAAACTCTTTTCAAAAAGAATAGCAAGATTTTTTAAAAGTGACGTTACTATAGCGGCGCTCGCTAAAACAAATCATGAAAAATTATTTCGAAAAAATCGCGCGATTTTGGAGAAATAGTTTCTTGCCTGCGGCGTTTCAATACAGTGTGAAAAGTTATTTGAAAAGAACTTCGTGATGTTCTAGAAATAACGTTTAGTCAGCGGCGCTACTTACAGCAAAGTACAAAAAGCATTTCCCAAAAAATCGCGCGATTTTTCGACTGCGGCTCTTACTTCAACACAATATAAAATTCTTTTCAAGAAGAATAGCATGAATTTTTTAAAAGTGACTTTACTATAGCGGCGCTCGCTAAAACGAAACATGAAAATTATTTCCAAAAAATTGCAGGATTTTGGAGAAATAAATTTTTCGCCTGCAGCGCTTGCTTCAATATACTATGAAACAGTTATTTCTCCAAAATCGTTCGATGTTTTGACTGCAGTGCTTGTTTAAACACAATGGTCGTGTTTTGGTTACAAGCAAGCGATTATCCCTTGCTAAGTGCAAATAAAACGGTTATTTAGCGATAAGTGATTTTATTCGAAAATATGAAAAAGGGTTGAAAGCGGTAAAAGATGTAAAAAAGAATTTTTCTTAAACTTAGCGAAAATTAGTCGCGTCGCTAAGTTTCCGCTAAGTCTTCGTTAAGTGCTTCATACAAAACAAGCGATTATATAAGCAAGCGGTGTAACCAAAACACGCTTAATGTAAAAATAAAATATGGTTTCCCATTACATCCCATGAAGGTATCGGGGAGATCTTCTCACAACCAGTGAGCTGTGCGCTTTCTAGTTTTATACTTTATACAGTTTTACTCCGGTTCCGAACGGTATTTTGAGAAGCTTTTTCAAGGCTAAATACTCGAAAGTGTTGCCGTCACTATGCGAGGTGACAGCCGTCGAATGAAATTTTAAGGTGTATAAATATAAAATGGCTATAAATGACAGAGAGTTAATCTTTTTGCAAATATTGAAGTTTTGGACTCCCACATGCATTTCTATGATTTTGGGCTATTTTTCATATGAAAATTTGCCCAATTAATGTGGGCTATTTTTCATATTTTGACCCAATTTTAAAAATTGGTCGATTTTTCATAAAATTGTTGGTTCATTTTTCTTTTGGGCGATATTTCATGCCGCCGTCTAATGTACATACGATTGACCATTTTTAAGGTACAAAGTGGCCTTCATATGACATTTAGGGTCACTAGACATGTTGAGATTGTATTCATTTCAGCTTTCCATGGCTACAATTTTTCCAATTATTGTGACTGAAAAATTTGGAGTCCCTTGAAATTATGCTAAAAAAAAAATTAAAAAATATCTCTTTTTCAAAAAACGTGCAGGGAAATCTGACAATTGGTAAAAATCGATATTTCAAAAAATTGCCGTACTATAGACATTTTAAGGGTACCAATCAACTTGGGTAGACTTGCCTCTAACCGATACAATTTACAAGAACGCTGATATATATTTCCACTACAACAGTGTAATTAATGTTCAATTGTGGTATTATGATTTTCTTGACTTTTTCGAATTCTTCACTTGCTTCGCAACCTTAATATATGCCAGTTCCTGTTTCTTATTCGCTTCCGCTGTGTGCAAGTGCGATGTTCTACAGAATTGAATTAAATGGTTGCCAGACTTTTCTGGCCTGGTAAATAGCGCAGCAAAACAAGAAAACTCTTAACTTTATTACCTGATTGTGAAAGCCATTGCTGCTAATTGTTAGTCCCTCTGTTGCAACTATTTATGTTTCTGTTTCTGTTTGCGTCCTGTGTTCCTGTTTATGTTGCAATTCTACATGTTATATGCCTTATGATTTCGTTGCAAACACCAGTGTCTTTGCCAGTGATGTCTGGCTGACAATTCACTAGCGAATTTTATAAAAGGTTACAATGGCCTTTTTATGCACTTTAGGTATTGTCTGTTTTTGGTAGGGGAAATAAGACATTAGTTAAGAATCTTACAATTTCTGGAATCGATGTAGTGGCGGCATACAAACTTTGCTGAAAAATAAACTTTCTCAGCCACTACGAATTTCAATAGCGTTATCCAGGTATCAAATCACAATTCCCATTAGGTTCTCAAATAACAAAAAAAAAAAATGGGTTTCTCATTATATCCCATGAAGGGATTGGAGAGAGCTTCTCGCAACCGGCGAGTTGTCGGCTTTCTAGCTTTACACTCACTGATTGGGACCAAAAGCTTTACATCGGTTCTGAACTGTATTTTGAGTAGAATTTTCATGGCTAAATATACGAAAGTGTCGCCATCGGGGCAGGGATTGAACCGACGTTCTCATGTACAAGACCCACGCAAACTACCATTCCGTCACCGACGGCCACAGGTTCTCAAATAAATTGAAATCTTAAATTGGGCATTCCAGTCTGACTAGCAAAATTTGTTCATATGTGTGATTAAGACAGAGAACTTCGCCAAAAATAGTAAATTTTCGTTGTCTTTGATCCGAGTTATTTTTTTGAAGTATTAATCCCTTTAAGGCTACCAGATCATGTTTTTTCCGGTTAGTGGAAAATATGTAAATGCCGCAGGCAGGATTCGAACTCATGTTCGCTGAACGATCGTATTGTTATTTGTTCTTTCTTCTGTTCTTTCTTAAATGCAGTTCTACATGCTCTGTATCTGTGGTGAAGGTATAGTGAAGTAAGTGCAATTGCAACGCAGCTTCGAAGGCCTTCTCGAAGGCCTACCACAGATAACATTTCTTCTATTTTATTCTATTCGCGTGTAGTTGCAAGTAAGTATAAAAGTTCTGCTATTTGTCTTAGTTTTACTAAGGTAGTAAATTAAGTCTTCCTTGTTAAATCCATTTTAGATTTGTGTCCGTAATTTTCCTGCTCCAACATTTGTAACTCGGCGTTTATTGTTGGCACTGAAATGGTTTCCCATCTTGTATAAAGATATTGTGTGTTTTATGCAACAGTTTGCAACAATCGTGTTCTGTTGCATACAGATATGGATGGTTTGTCATTGCAACAATAGAGAAAATGCCAACAATTTGTTTATGTTGTAATTCTATTTCCACACTTAAATTGTCTATATAGGAAAACAGAAGCCATTTGAAGCTGGATCTGTCTTTTTGTTGTCATTCGTAAAAGGACACTTAAGCATAAGATAAATTGTAACATTGTAGCATTGCTGATGTTTGATGAAATGGACCTGAAATTTGATTTAGTTATAAGAGAAAACTTCGTCAATAGCATTTGCCGGTTAAACCAATGCTTAGTATTATTTACAAGATAATAAGTAAATTAATTTAAATTAAATAATTGTTAAAGCATGAAGATTTTAGTTACATATTTTGTTTTAATTATTGGAATTGTAAATGAAGATATTCTGTACCCCAATTTTGTACAGAGTTACAGTTAAATTACACTCAGAGAACTAATTGTATTAAAAGAGGTTGTAGCAACCGTAAATTCGGTCGTTAACACCGAATTGAGGTTGGCACAACCGAATTGAGGTTGTTACGACCGAATTTAGTCCCCACAACCGAAATTCTGTTGAAGCAACCTCGTTTCATAATTGATTCGGTTGTGACAACTGAATCTTCAATTATATTCGTTCACCCAACTACGTTTTCTAAAATTTCGGTTGGAACAACGGAATTTGAAATTAATTCGGATGCTACAGCCGAAATTTGTTGCAGCAATTCGTTTGCAATAGCCAAATTTGGTATCAATTCGGTTGTAACTACCGAATTTGGTACCAATTCAGTTGTAACTACCAAATTTGGTATCAATTCGGTTGTCACTACCGAATTTGGTATCAATTCGGTAGCAATAACCGAATTAATCCTTAAGTCGGTTGCAAGGACCGAATTCGGCGTCAATTCGGTTGCTGCAACTGAATTTCTCGTGAATTCTGTAGGTAGAACCGAATTTCATTTTCAATTCGGTTACCACAACGTAATTCTATGTATTTTATAAATTTGACGTTTAAAATTATGAAAACAAATATTATATTAAAAGAAGTTAAAAAGTGAATAACTGTTCTTGTAACGGTGTTGTTGGCGGTAAGGTAAGTAAAAATATTGTAATTGTGGTTTTTGTGTTAAATCGTCTTTTTTTTAGAGAATGTGCTAGCCGATATCAAGAGTTTTGAAGCTTTCCAAGTTCAGTCTGCAATAATGATGCAAAAATCTGTGTAGGAAACGGTTTAGGACCTAAAAATAATAGATACAACACGCCACAATTGGTGCGGTGACCCATGATGGCCGGGAGTTCAAAAAAGTCGGTAGTGACATGTAAAGTAAATGTGTTATTCTAAACTTTAACTTAACTTTATTTTCTCGCTCTCTAAGGTTTTTCATAAGAATACTGGATAATAAATCATTAGTTAATAATAAAAAAAAAAATCCAAAAAATTCATTTTTGACACTATATAAATTCGGTTGTGACAACCTCTAATGAGGTTGCGACAACCTCTAATAAGGTTGTGTCAACCTCCAATGAGGTTGTGTCAACCTCTAACGAGGTTGTGTCAACCTCTAACGAGGTTGTGTCAACCTCTAATGAGGTTGTGTCAACCTCTAATGAGGTTGTGTCAACCTCCAATGAGGTTGTGCGAACCTCTAATGACGTTGTGATAACCTCTAATGAGGTTGTGATAACCTCTAATGAGGTTGTGATAACCTCTAATGAGGTTGTGATAACCTCTAATGAGGTTGTGATAACCTCTAATGAGGTTGTGTCAACCTCTAATGAGGTTGTGTCAACCTCTAATGAGGTTGTCCTAACCTCTAATGAGGTTGTGTCAACCTCTAATGAGGTTGTGACAACCTCTAAATTCGGTTACGGCTAATTCGGCTGTCTCAACCGAATTTTTCTGTGAGTGTAACAGAAAATGCGAAGTTTATATGGAAATTTTACGGATTTTGACAACTTTCCTACCGACTTTGAACAGACAGATGCCCTAGCGTACTAATTTCAGTGATTGTGGTTTCAGAATGAAGGGGTACAATACAATAGCCACAGTCGGCGTAATCATTTCCAGAGCTTGTATTGTGGCCTGAAGTTCATATAGGCATAGGGAAATAGTTGAGGTTAGCCTTCAACAGAACTGATCCAGTATTTCTTTGGATGCATCGTAAAAGGCGGGTATGTAATTTAGTATGTAATTTTGCTTTAAAAAAATTGTTTTTTTCAATATTATTATTTTATTGGTATGGAATATCACTGCCATGCTGTAAGCACAAACCATCCATTATTGGGGATTCCCTGACACCAATGAGAGGAGAGAAACACTCACTGATAACGTATTAGGAACTAGCCTCTTAATATGTAATAGAGGTAATGAACCGTCTTTTGTCACCAGCTTCAGACAAGATATAAAATATGCCACATTCTCAGTAGACGATCTGTATGGAACGCTCGGGCACAATTATTACAAATTACAATTTACAATTTTGATTAAAATTTATTTTCTGATTATAAATACAACACATTCCAGTGACTCAGGCTGAAGTTGTTCGGCGCAATGTGAGGAGAACGAACTGGTCCGTCTGTGAAAGAGACTTGCAGGAGTTATTTGGGATCATAATTATCTGTGTAGATACCATGCCTCGCTGACATAGAGAATGTAGCGGACATGATCTCGGCAGTTGTTAATAAGTCACCACAAAACTCTTACCTACGAACGAAGCCAACGGGATAGGAGAATCCTCCCTGGTTGAATGGAAATTTGGAGTAGAACTTGCGGATAAAAGAAAGTCATAACGACGACTGCTTAATAATAAAGTCAAGTGTTTGAGATTCAAAGAGGACTGGAACAATTTCAAATATGAGCTATGCTAGACTGGAGGATGCTCTTCTGTAAATGAATAAAATATAACATCCGAAGCGTCGAGGCAAAGGAAAATACTTGCATCGATCAAAACAACGATAGGGTAGATAAAGGATTCTTCTGGGCAATGAACAGCCTCAAGTGGTGAACCTCCTTTTGGACATCAATTTCCTTGGCTACTCGTTGATCCAGGAGACCGCTGCAATTGAACACACTCCTCATATACCAGAAGTTACCATTGAAATTGTTTCCAAATCCAGAATTAAATCGGCTGTCGGCAGCTTCAAGTACCTTAAGTCGGCCTGCCCGACATGGCATCACCAACTGAACTTCGGAGTGTGTCCGATCTATTTATCCCCTGGTTATACCTAGAGGGTGGATGGATACAAGAGTGGTGTTTATTCCCAAAAGAGGAAAGACATCTCACATCCTATATACTTTAGTCCTAAATGCCTGTCATAGTTGCTAGTGGTGACCTCGAAACAGCTGATATATGGCAACTTGTGGGCAAGTATTGATGTAAGATTGTTATCTAGTGCGCAGCATGCGTACTGCCTGTACAGATCTACAGAGTCTTCATTGCGTGAACTAGTAGGTTACATAGTGAAATCCCTGTCAGCTAAGGAGTATACGTTGGTTGCCTTTCTTGACTTTGACAGTGCGTTCAACAATACCATTTCTAATGCCATAGAATTTGCGCTAGCGGCCCCTAAGTTGGCAGTGGATCTTATGGAGCTTGTATGTGAAATGATCTACAGGATACGTGTCATGGCCGAATTAAACACCTCCACCTCTACCAGGTATATTAAGAGAGGCAGGCTTCCATAGGGCGTTATTGCACCCACGTCTATGGAAAATGATCTCAATTATTCGTAGAGTTGAGCTTCTTGAAGCAAACTAAATGGTACCCTGGAGGGACTAGCATTTAACCTTGTTAGCCCGTCGTGATCCGTTCACCGACTGCCACCAATATCGAATGAATTTTGTGTGGATTTACGCCGAGAGCCTAACGCCAAATCTTCCAGGTGGGCGAATAACACAATCCCAATTGCTGCGTTCGGCGACGGATGAACATATATCAGCAATATTCTCTTCGGTACTCACTCTATAGATACAGGTTGGTGGACTGAAGTCCAATGGAGTTCAACTTGTGCGAAATTTGGTCACAATGGCTTGCATAGCCTGCTCGGTGGGCCGATTATGACGAGCATAAAACTAACTAGCGAAACACATTTTTAACAGAGCAAGAATTTTGATAATAAAACTCAATGATTTGCAAGCGTTGTTCGTTTTTAAGTCTCTTCATGATGACATGGCAAGGCAAACGGAATCTTTTTGACTTTGGCCCATGTCACGAATCACGCGTGCCATGTCAAATACTTAATACTGAAAAGCTAAACAGCAAACAAATCATCCGCTAAAACATTTAAGTTTTTTGTCTCTAAAATCACTTAAATTTAAATTAAGTTAGGAAACAAAAAGGTCAATCTCAATTTAAAAATTTTTCCTACTTATAATCCTTAATACTAAATTAGATAGATACAAATTCAATGAGTGTTCGAACTCACGGGTGATGTGTTAATATGTTACACTGTGTTAGTAAATGTTACACTGGAAAATGAAAAAAGATTAGTTTTTGTGCTGAAGGCTCTTTTGCCATTTTACATTCGGTTTTCTTACATCTGCTTTAACATTAGATGTAATATTGTTAAAATAAATAAAGCAATATTTGGCTCACTGAAATAATTGTATTTGTTTTGTCATAAACAGAGCGACGAGAAAAAGTATTGAATAGTATAGAGAACTAATTACACTCTTTTGCCGCTGTCATGTAGAGAGTGTGAGTAAAAGAGCATAAACGGGTCTTATTCTTTTTATAGAATATTTCAATATAAAAGCACCATTTCAGCAATGTTATTACATAAACATCACAAAAAGCATAGATGTCTCAAAAGGCACCAATGTTTCACATTAAAATTATGAATGCACCAAATTATGACAAAAAGAGAGTAATTGGTTTTGAATCATTCGGCAGATGTCGCCAGTGCCTTGGAGTCATACAATTCGTTCCGTGAGTTCTCTATACTGTTCAATACTCTTTGACGACGACGACCTGCGTGTTTGTTCGCTGCCGCTACATCAATACCAGAGACTACTGTTATACAACAACCAAGTATGTGATGCTAACGCTGTGTGTTGTTTGCATGTGTTCACTTTGCTAGATTGCCCTACGCGTGCCTATAGTAGTTAATACATCACTAGCGTAAAGGAAATTTGCATGAAATATACAAAATCACTTCAATATTACGCCAATTGTGAATTTATGTATAATAAACTTTTTTGGCATAATATTATTTAATAATTCTCAATCGGAAAAACACAATTGGCTATTTCTTTAAAATTGAACTAGAATTAAGCTGGAAGTATCAATAATATTAAGTAGTTAAATATTTCAGTGTTATCCATTTCAATCTTGGTTAAACGTAAGGTCGTGTAAAGGTCGCTAGGTCAAAGTAAAATTAAAAATTAATCTTAACTCACATAAAGTTTATCGAACATTATGGGACAATTTAGATTGGATCTCGAACGATACGTAGGGATGACAGAATATCCACTATTGCGAAATACAACATATACAATTTGTAGTTCTCTACATGTAAGACTTTGCTTGCTTAGCATTTTATTTTTTGGAATTTGTGAACTATTTTTGTTCGAACAGTGACAAATTATTCACTTGAACTTCGAACTATGCCTTGGGTTACGTGAAAAAATAAACTTGGGTTGAAACAAAATCCTTGACATAAACATTTGAACTTTTCCATTCTAATACACTTCAAGGATATACCATTAAAAGGGAAGTGTTCGCGTTTGACAGCCCCCCTCATTTGGCAATTCATTTAAAAGAAAAAAATTAAATGAAACAAAAAAAACACTCAAGGCAAATTTGAGATGAATAGAGAACAGTTAAAGAATGAAATGGTCCGGAATGGAAATGAAAAATATTTTTTCCCAACGAACATTTGAAATTGTCTACACAGAAAAGTTCAGTCATTTCACTCGCTATTTGAATAATATTTTATTAATTTTCTTCTTTTCATTACTTGTGCGTTTCCTATTTCTACTCTCCTTAAGATATGCAGCATAATTTTATTGCTTTCCAGTATGTGATTATGAAAATTATAATGTTTGAAAGTTTTAGCATTCCATTTTATACTATAGTCCTCATTCATTTGTGTTCTTTACCATGCCTTAACACTCACAATAGCGTCTTTCGGAAAAAATCTATAAAGTAATAAAAATATTGCTGCTCACTGACTGGGACGGACAACCAACTAATGCCAGCCAAGTGATGGCGGTAGTGTTAGTGTGGTGTCAACATTAAAATGCCATTCCAAATAATTTTATGTACTTTGCACGTCTCAAACACTGACTTTTGTAGAAATTGAACGTATGCAAATTATGGTTGAAAGAATTTCTCAATACGAAATGAAAGAAAAATAGAAAGAAAAAAAATATTAAAATTCCTTGGGTTACGTGAATTTGTCGGGAATGTGTGGTTTTTATGTGCTTAAAAGCATAGTATACATTTAGGTGTGAGTGAGTAAATAAATTTTATAGCATACTTAAGAGCAGTTTGAATTGGTGCTTGCTCGTTTTCAGTTTGTACCTGAATGCAATTTTAAATAATTTTCACCGCTGGTTTGGGAGAAATGGTTTTGTGTGTGCCCCCGTATGGAGGGCATCAACTGATTGTAACAAATGTGGCATTCATGTTGATAGTGACGGTTTTGTGCAGATATTCGGTTAATATTTTGTGGGAGGTTAAAGTCTCAAGAATATAAAATACTTTTACACTACTTTTATTGTTGCATAGAAACTATTATTTTTAATAATCCGAAACCATCCAATGATAGAAAGTGATTTACAATTTCCAGAAAATAGTACTAGTAACAGATGAAGAGTTGGAAAAAACTTCTCAAAATTCCGTTCGGAACCGGATTAAAACTGTTGGTCTCAATGACTGAATGTAAACTAGAAACCGCACAGATCTTCCAAGAAGAGACAGAAGCTCTCCCTAATCACTTCATTGGATGTAAGGGGAAACCATTTTTTTAGGTGGAAGTGATCAGTTATTACAGACTTGACATTTGAAAGATTAGATACAGACCTGGTATAATATCATTAACAATATAAAATAACTTAACGACCACTTTTTTATAAACTGTCACATCTTTGGTCCTTGGCTATTAATCTCCAATTCCATATATCCGTTCACTGCTGTTGACATAAATGAAATAAAATTAATTAAATACCACATATTTCTCAGAATGGACATACTTGGGCTTCCTATAGCTAAATTCATGTATGATTTAATTATTTGCCCAATAGGAAAGTCAGAGAACCGTTCACCCGCTAACACCTGTCATCACCTTTCCTTCACAAAAATATATAATAAACTAAAATTTTTGTGAAATTTTCCTTCATGTATCTTGTTTGTTGCAAATTAATTTGGTATTTTTGGACAAAATTACACTTGATCTTTCCATCACCCTATTTTATGTGCTTCAGTTGTTCATTAGACTCTTGCCATCCATGCCATATTCTTATAATTATAATGAGCCCAGCGACCATCATTAATTTATCCAGCCTGGACATCCAGCCAACACAATCCCTAACCAAAACCACTAAATATTTGGGTAATTTACCTGAATTAATAGCATTTCTATAGCCAACTATTATCGTAAATTAACTGCTGGTTTTAATAGGCCGCCTAAAAGTGTGCTTTGCTTTATTTGTTGTATGACGGCCGGTCGCCAGGCCAATATACATTAGTAGGCGTTGGGATTTCCTACGTTTATAGCACCTAAACATAATTTATGATTTAACATAAAAGTTATAATAATATTTCGTATTGTCAAGTGTCCTAAAGAGAACAAGTACTAGAGAAATTAGGAGAAAAGGTCCTTGGGAGAACTCTCAACGCAAAATAATAACTACAAAATGTTCAATTTAACAAGGATAATAAAGCACAGAAAACAACTGTTTATATTACATATTCGTTTTTATTATATTTGAAGGTTATACCAAGTATGAATGATTGGCTTGTTTTGGTATCAGGTTTTTACAGGAATTATTGTGTACATATATCCTTCTTTTGTTGTTGTTGTCATTGTTACTTTTGTTGCGGATATAATAATCCTAAAGTGTATTATACATCATTTACTGAGAGAGATGTAAACACACGTGTGGCGTTGAACTACTTATTCCTTTAAATGTAACGAGCCTAAAAGAAGGCTGGGGTAAAATGAATCCCGAAATGTATGCTACATATTTTGGGTAACACAAGAGCATTATTACTTCAAAACGAAATTTGGGGTAAATTTAAACGCTTCCACTATTTTCACAAGACTACTAATTTCTGGCATAGTTGTAATAAAAGTCGGCTTAAAAATTACCATTTTGATTTAGATTTAGTTTTTTTTTATTAATCTATAACTGGCTTGGATTTGGGGCATTTACAAGTTTATTTTGATTGCATTCTATTTATTCTTTCCGAAATTATCACTTATATACATTGCCGAATTATAAAACCAAACTGACTGCTACTAGATTTAGGGCAATATGTTAAGGAGATCTTTATCTGATATTAAACGCTGAAAAATAATGGCCCCAGAAAATATTGCAGGAACAATGTACATGTTTGCAACCATTTTATTCGTGAATAGAAGGTCTGGTTGTTATTGTATCGTCTGTCACCATTTTGTTTTCAGCAATTTCCAATAAAGAAAGCCACAATTGGGTCACAAATACATATATTATAACATATTAATCATTGTATCCCAAACATGATATATTGAATAGCAAAGAGAATGTGTTTGGTCACGAGTGTACTATATTTGCGACAAGCTACAAACACGTTATAGTTGCATCAAAATAACACAAAAAGACAAATGTTTCAGCGTGTAGAATCATGATTTTGGTAACGATAACCCTGAGTGGACTCTAGGAAAGGATAACTATTATTATTTATCAATTCTAATTGTCCTTATTGTGGCCGTCGGTGGTGCAATGGTAGTGTGCGCGACTCTGGTACATCAAAATGTGTGTGTGCTTCTTAAAATACTGTTCGGAACCAGTGTAATGGTGTCCCCATCTTACTTACTTACTTATCCGGTCTCGGACAACCCCGGGGGGTCAGGGACCTTACAAAACGAAGATAACATATTTCGCCAACCAGTTCGATCTTTTGCTTATCTCTCCAGTTGGCAATACCAAGTGTACGCAGGGATTCGTCAACCTGATCCCTCCAGCGGAGTCTTGGTCTTCCTATTTTTCGTCTTCCTTCGAGTTCGGTTTCGAAAACCCTTCGCGCTAGTTCATCTTCATCCATTCTACTGACATGGCCTGGCAAGCGCAATCGCGTTATCTTGATCCGCTTAACTATGTCAATGTCAGGATAAAGCTCATACAGATCATGATTCATGCGTCGCCGATACTCGCCGTTGTGCACTATAGGGCCATAAACTTTTCGGAGTATTTTTCTCTCCAAGACTCCTACAGATGTTTCGTCTGCTTGCGATAGGACCCAGGATTCTGCGCCAGAAAGTAAGACAGGTTGAATGAGAGTCTGGTACAGCTGGACTTTTGTTACTCGAGAGAGGGCTTTATCTCTAAAGTACTTGCTTAGCCCAAAATAACATCTATTCGCAAGCACAATTCTCCGCTTGATCTCAAGGCTGACGTTGTTGTTTTTGTTCACGGCAGATCCGAGGTATATAAATTCGTCCACTACCTCGAAGTTATAACGGTCGTCAACGTTCACGCTTTGGTCTAATCGCGTGGAGGAACTGTTCGTTGAAACCATTAATTTTGTCTTGTCCTCATTTACCGTCAGACCCACTTTTGCTGACTCCTTCTCAATTCTCGAAAAAACCGCAGTAACTTCTCTAATTGTGCGCCCAATGATATCTATATCATCAGCATACGCGAGCAGCATGTGACTTTTGCTGCTGATGGTTTTATTCATGTTGACTGCAGCTTTTCTCATAATGATCTCCATTAAGATGTTAAAGAGATCGCACGATAGGGTGTCGCCTTGCCTGAGGCCTCGCTTAGTTTCGAAAGGTTCGGTGACATCCTTACCAACTTTCGCTGCGGATTTGGTGTTCGTCAAGGTTATCCTGCAAAGGCGTATGAGTTTTGCAGGAATGCCAAGCTCAGACATTGCTTCATAAAGTTTCTCCCGTACCGGACTATCGAAGGCTGCTTTATAATCGATAAATAGATGATAGGTGTCGATTTGTTTTTCGTGTGTCTTCTCCAGGATTTGGCGTAGCGTGAAAATCTGGCCAGTTGTCGATTTTCCAGGCCTAAAGCCACACTGGTATGGTCCAATCAGGTCAGCGATAATAGGTTTTAGTCTTTCGCACATTATACTTGATAGAACCTTATATGCTATGAATAAAAGGCTTATTCCACGGTAGTTGGCACAGATACTCGGGTCACCTTTTTTAAATATGGGACATAGTACACTGAGACTCCAATCGCCGGGCATGCATTCATCTAACCAAATTTTGCTAATGAGCTGATGCATGCACCTTATCAGCTCATCGCCGCCAGCCTTAAACAGCTCCGCCGGTAATCCATCGGCTCCTGCGGCTTTGTTGTTATTAAGCCGGGCAATAGCTGTTCTGACCTCGTCTTGGTTAGGAGGGGGCAATCGACGTTGTCGTCCATATTGTGATCGATTGTCCCATCGTCATCGGATATCTCAGGTACTAGTAGCGCGGAGAAATGCTCTCTACATATTCCCAACATGCTCTGCACATCTTCGACGAGATTTCCGTCCTTGTATTTACAGAAGGGGGGCCCTGAACCATGTCCATTAGTTCCTTTTTTAACTTTTTGGTAGAATTTTCGGGCTTCGTTCTTCCTTCTGTATGTGTCAATTTTCTCACTCTCGCGCTTTCTCCACTGCCGTTTCTTACGCCTAAAGAGACGGTTTACCTCCTTTCTCTTCTCCCTATACCATGTCCATTAGTTCCTTTTTTAACTTTTTGGTAGAATTTTCGGGCTTCGTTCTTCCTTCTGTATGTGTCAATTTTCTCACTCTCGCGCTTTCTCCACTGCCGTTTCTTACGCCTAAAGAGACGGTTTACCTCCTTTCTCTTCTCCCTATACCGCTCAGTTGCAGCTCGCGTTGCAATTGACTGAAGCATTACCATACGTGCAGCGTTCTTTTCGTCATTTGCTATGCGACACTCTTCATCGTACCACGGTTTATTGCGAAGCGGTTTTTCGAAACCAAGTACGGTTGTTGCGGCAGTTTTTATAGAGTCGGAAATGGGTTTCCACTTCGCATCAGGATCGTCATCTGGAGGGGGTGGGTTCTGTGCCAAAAGTTGCGAGAGCTTCCTTGAGTAGGCTGTGGCTACCTCTGGTAATTGCAGCTTTCCGATGTCCAGCTTCCTCTGCGTCAGGTTTCGTACGATTTTCGCTCTACTTAATCTTGTGCGAACCTTTGCTGCTACCAGCTAGTGATCAGAATCGATGTTAGCTCCTCTGATCACTCGTACGTCCATTACACTGGATGAGTGCCTTCCATCAATTACCACGTGATCAATTTGGTTCTTAGTTCTTTGATCAGGGGATACCCAAGTAGACTTGTGGATGTCTTTATGCTGGAATCTTGTACCACTAATGACCATGTTTTTTTGCCGCGGCAAAGTCAATCAGTCTCATACCGTTGTCGGAACTGTCAGCATGAAGACTGAAATTGCCAATAGTTGGATTAAACACATTCTCCCTTCCTACTTTGGCATTAAAATCTCCTAGTACAATCTTAATGTCATGGCCAGGGCAGCGGTCATACGTTTCCTCTAGGAGCTCATAGAATATGTCTTTGGCATCATCATCTTTCTCTTCTGTCGGGGCATGCACACAAATTAGGGAAATATAAAAATATTTCGCTTTTATGCGGATTGTGGCTATTCGTCCACTCACAGGATTGAACCTAGAGACTAGATGTCGCAGTCTTTTGCCAACTACAAATCCGCAACCAAATTCATGTTGTTTTTCATGGCAACTGTAGTATATATTGCAGTTTCTTTTTCTTGTGCAGCCATGTCCTGTCCATCGCATTTCCTGGATAGCGGTAATGTCAGCCTTATAACTTTCGAGGACATCTGCCAGTTGGATACTTGCACCGGATCTATATAGAGTTCTTACATTCCAAGTGCATATCCGTAAATCGTGGTCCTTATAACGTTTGCGGGGGTCGTCAACAAATAGGTGTTGTTTATGTTTTCTGTCTCGTTTTTGTATTTTCACTGCCATTATGAACGGTGGCGGGAGGCAAACCCAGTCCACCGGGTTTTTGCATTTTACCTACTGCCAGGATATTTGATTGCAGCCGCCCATTATGGATCAGACGCTGACCAGGATGCGTTATGTTGAACCTGGATTTTCTTCTTTTAGTTTCTATCCGCCGTTGGCCTGTATGTTTGGCTCATCCGCCTTCTAAGGACAAAAGAATATGCCCGATTGTTTGATGAGCTTCAGTGACATCAGTCACCTACTAAACCTAATTTAATGCTCATTTGTTTCGCCTTCTCACTCTAGCTAGCTAACGGAGGTTTCCGAAAAGCCATTGCCCAGGACATACTGCGTGGAAGTAGTGAGCTGCTTGGACTGCCCAATGAAGGAATCATATCTGCCCACTCCCAAGTGAATGGCAATCAGAAACTTTCCACCTCCACAGACAGTCCCATGTCCCCATCAGTGAGTGTAAAAGTAGACAACGAACAGCTTTAACAGGAACAGGATTTAATTGGAAACAATTTTTTTTGTTGTCATTGATCCGTGTTATTTTTAGGAAGTTGTAATTGTTTTTAAACTAACAGAACAGTTTTCCGCGAGTCGGCTTCGACCTAATACTTGCTGAACTATCGCTTCGATGTTTGTGGAGAAGCATCATCATCAGCAGCGTTATACCGTTAAGCCACCGCAGTGTGTGTACTATTGCCAAAAGGACACTCTTAATTTAGGTGGAATCGGGTAAGCTTTATTATGATATAATGTAACCATTCTTTTCCATCGTTTTCTATATGGGGTTTAAATTTTCGATGAAGCGTTCGAGCATTTCGAGAAGTATTTGCCGAGTGAAGCGAGCCCCAAACATCTCTGCGAAAAAGTTATGAAAAAGTCATCGGAGCCGTGGGGGCAATTTGACGAATATTTTATTCCATACTTAATCGGAATATGTCTTCTTTACAATTCAATAAAATAGTCATATGAAATAATACTTGTTTTTATAGTAAAATTAAAAAATGCATTCTTACTGAGACACCCTTTAGATGGTGCTTTTGGTATTTTTGAAATGCTCTTGATCAGCTGACAAAATTCTTTGTTATACAGTTACACAGTTGAAATTTCAGGCTTAAATTTGTGATATGCCAGCGGTCAGTCTATATTCAAATGGTGTTGTGAATGTGGACGACCAAAATTAGCATTTTCGTTGTATTTTGCTCTTTTTCCGAAAAGACAAAAATACCGCGGAAGCACACCCGGATATTTTTGACGTGTATGCTTTGGATGCATACAAAACGCACATGGCAAAGCTCGTTCAAAGGATTTCGTTGTGAAAATGGTTACATGAGCGGTGGGCCAAATGAGGTTGATGAGGACGAAATCAAAGCTGTTATCGAATCTGAGAAGACAAGCTGAAGGTGTCGCACACGAATATTTCAAACTTGGACCTGTCAAACAGCTTGATATTTGGTTTTCGCACGAAACTAAGGAATTCCACTTAACAAAGCGGATAAGCACTTGCGATTTATTATTCAAACGCAACAAAGTTTATACATTTTTGAAACGCATTTTTACTGGAGATGAAAATTGAATCCTTTACAACAATGTGAACCGAAATAGATACTAGTCCAAGGTCGATGAACGAGCTCAAACTTCATCAAAGGCTGAACTGTAAAAGGTTATGGAATCCATATGGGGCGATCTTAAGAGAGCAATTTATTTTGAACTGCTTACAAACCATAAATTCTGACGTCTATTGCCAGCAATTGACGAACCTTGGTGGGGGCAGTGAAAGAAACACGACCTGAATTGATAAATCGCAAAGGCGTGCTTTTCCATTACGACAACCCTAGGCCTCACACATCTTTGCCGACTCGACCACAAATAGTGGAGCTTGCATGGGAAATGAAGCCACATCCACCTTATAGTCCTGATCTGGCCTCACACATCTTTGCCAACTTGACGAGAAATAGTTGAGCTTGTATGGGAAATGAAGCCACATACGCCTTATAGTCCTGGTCTGACCTCACACATCTGTACCGGGTCCACCAAAAATAGTTCAGCTTGGATGGGAAGTGTTGCCACATCCACCTTATAGTCCTGATCTGGCACCTTTGGATTTTCATTTATTCCGGAGTCTGGAAAACTTTTGGAATAGGTAATACTTCAATACTGAAGAGGATAGGTAAGGCGAATTGTTCGCGTATATTTCAAAAAGTTGCCTGAACGATGGCAGAAGGTCATTAAACAAAGTGACAACTACATTATAGATTAAAATTATTTGAATAAAGTATTTGAAAATTACTTCGCACAAAAAAAAAATCGACAGTAATTTCTTGACAATCCAATAGCGCATTATCATTTCGTGGTAACGGTCGGTGTTCACAGCTACGTTCAGGTAGAAATCATT
Source organism: Phaonia tiefii (assembly GCA_963931995.1). NCBI lineage: Eukaryota > Metazoa > Arthropoda > Insecta > Diptera > Muscidae > Phaonia > Phaonia tiefii. The sequence continues at coordinate 107,333,626 of OZ008367.1, read as the reverse complement.
TTTTAAGGACCGATGATTCCATTAGCCCATAAACCACACCAAACCTGTGTTGTATCTGGGTTACTCGCCAGCTTATTGACTACTAATGAAGCCAGAAATTAGCCTTCCCTGAGTCCCTGAATAAAATGTTGGTCGACTTCAATCTTCAACTGCAGAATTTGTAAATACTGTGCCGAGTTGAGATTTTTCTTGATGAAATTTGAAATGGTTTCATCGGTAATAAAATCCTTATTGGTAAAATTACCCATTATAAGTCACATATTTTACTCTTAAAATTTGAAAACTCCTTGGAACACATCTACGATACTATTGCAAAGGGTCATTTAGAAGTTTTTCTTTTTGTCAAGGAATCTAAGTCAATTACGGTACCCATAGTTTCAACAGACAGATCACCTAGGTCCTAGGGTATACAACCAGGGGAGTAGACTTAGGGTTGGAGTTTAAGAGTCGAAGTTCGGAAAATTTAGCATGAATTGAAGTTAGAGTCAATCTTTTCAAGACGACTCCAACTTCGTGTTAAAAAAGCTTAATACCAATTTGCGAAACAGTGAAATAGGAGTAGATGAAAGAATATAATAATATCCAGAAGGATTTATCGTTCGGTATTATGTATCTGGGATAGGATGGGCATATTCTCTGTCTAGCCTGACACTACTTAGGCTAGAGTTTTGAGGTCGGGGATATGCTGAAAATTGTTTTTGATGCTGACTCTAGTTCTCGATTAGTCACGATTCGGATAAATTAATTTTACCAATTTTGTGGTGAGAACAAATGTATTGATTTTAATTAATTATCGTACAGTGATATAATAAGTATAGTGATATTGTGTCTATAGATAGAATTTGGAAAACAGCAAACTGCAAACTGCTATACATTCAGTGCAACCTTTAGTTTGAAAATAATGTTTACATTATGTTGTCATTAATTTGCTTCGTTTACATGACACAAGACAGTGCTAATACATATTAGATGTCAACGAAGAGAAAAAATGTTTGTGTAACGTAGGCAAAAAAAAATGGCATTGGGAGCAGAGAGAGAGAGTGAAAGAACCGAAATGTGCAGGATGAATGGTGAATCCCGAAAGTTTTCCAGAGGGTAAGAAGATCAAATAACGGGCCTAATAATGGGCTGCCCTCCTGCAAGGACGAGAATGGGAATCTGGTGACTGAGAAGCAGTGTGTCTCAAAATGTGGAGAGACCACTTTTCAACACTACTCCACTCAGATTCTTCCACTGAAGATCAGGAGGTAATGATAGTCGAAGATAGTGTAGATTGTACCCCCCCCCCCCCCAACCAAGACTAGATTAGAATGGCGGTCTCCCTCCTGAAGAATAATAAAGCCGCTGGTGCGGATGGTCTACCCTGATAGCCCGCATGCATCAACTGATATGCGGTATATGGCTGGGGGAATCTATGACCGACGATTAGAGTCTCAGTGTATTATGTCCTGTATTCAAAAAGGGTGATCCATGTGTCTATTCCAACTATCGCGGTATCAGTCTTTTATCCATCGCGTATAAGGTCTTTTCGAGCGTATTATGTGAAAGACTAAAGCCAATTATTGAAAACCTGATTGGACCTTATCAGTGTGGTGTTAGACCAGGCAAGTCCAGGACTGACCAAATATTCACACTACGCCAGAACCTGGAAAAGACCCACGAAAAGCGAATCGATACATACCACCTTTTATCGATTCCGGCAAAACTGATCCGCTTCTGTAGAATGACGCTGTCCAACGCCAAAGCAGCAGTGAAAGTGGGGAAAGGCCTCACTGAACACATTTTCGTGCAATCTCTTCAACATCTTAATGGAGATAATAATGAGAAAGGCTGCAGTAAATATGATTAACACGAAAAGCCATATGTTGCTGGCGTATGCTGACGACATAGACATCATTGGGCGAAATTTGCGAGAGGTTACTGCAGTATTTGCAAGAATCGAAAAGGAATCAGCGAAGGTGGGTCTTGATGTTAATGAGGGCAGGAAAAAATTTATGGTGTCAACGACTAGAGAAACCTCTCGACTTGGTCCGTACTTGAACGTTGACAACCGATTTAATTTTGAAGTGGTAGATGAGCTTGTCTACCTTGGATCCCCCGTGAGCAAGGATAACAACGTCAGCGTAGAGATAGATAGGAGAATTGTGCTTGCAAATATATGTTATTTTGGGCTCAGCAAGCAGTTTAGGAACAAAGCCCTCTCTCGACGGACAAAAGTTGAGCTATATCAGACTCTCATTTTACATGTCTTGACATATGGGTCATATCGCAAGCGGATGAAAAACACCTGGGAGTTTTCGAGAGAAAAATTCTCCGTAAAATATATGGTCCTGTTAGGGAAAACGGCGAGTACCGACGTCGCTGGAACGCAGAGCTATGTAATCTCTATTCAGACGTGGACATAGCTAGACGAATAAAAATGGGCCAATTGCGTTGGCTAGGCCATGTTAGCATAATGGATGAAGATGTGCCAGCGCGAAAGGTTTTTGATAACGTACCTTATGGAAGCAGGAGAAGAGGACGACCAAGACTCCGCTGGAAAGACCAGGCAGAAGAATCCCTCCGTATCCTTGGTGTTACCAACTGGCGAGAAAAGGCGAAGGATAGAGCCAGTTGGAAGAATATGTTGAAATTTGTTTAATTTGTTTGTTTAATTAATATGTGTGAGACGTCTGACCTCATGAGGTTGTAATATAGTCAATAAAAGTAAAAGTAAGGCATCCAGACAATTAGAAAGACAATGCACTCTGGAGCAACCGCCTTCAGTGTCGTTTCGTATCATTTACCGGAATCTACAAACAGAAATACATTCTTACAAATTGTGAAATCTTTTACGATTATGTTTAGATTCTTTAGCACAAACTACAACGAAACTTCGCCGAATTGGCAACTTATTATCAAATAATATGCCGAACCTACTGTCTCTGAAAAATCAAAGACAGTTTCGAAGACAATGAGAGACGTGTGAGTGTATTAATAAAAAAGTTGGAATGTCTTGTTATTGTCTCGTACCACGGAAAAACTTTTAGAAATTTTACTAAATCGGTAGATTCTGTTGTTTAGTGTATCTACGAGACCAGTTTGACAATTCCGTGGATTTTGGAATAAATTACATTTTTTTCGGCAAAACGTTATATTTCTGAATATACTTATAGTTTCCTCTTATCTCGATGCATTTAGTCCATCTTTGTTACAAATTTTATTGTTTCAGTAATGATATTTTCAATCGAACCAAATCAAATCTCTTGGCTCCGAGGAATTTCTTAAGGTTTGAAAACAGGGAATAGTAGGGGCTAAATCCGGAGAATTTGGTCGGTGAGGTAGCAATTCGCAGCGAAATTTATAGATTTTTGCCATGGCGACTACATACATGTGCGCCACACCGTGTAAACATTTTGATGTTCTGTAGACAAGCGATTCAAGGAATCGGGAATTATTGAGATAGTATATCAATATTGAAAATCGCACTTGGGGTATATTTCAGGAAAATTTCCAAAGTTGACTAGAGTTAGTTTTTTTTTGATTTCCAAGAAAACAAAAAGTTTCCATTTTTCTTTTAATGTTTTTTAACATATTTTGATATAATTGTTCATAATGCACTCACAAAATTAAAATGTTTTTCGCACTACAGATATTCGCTTTTTTCGTTTTCTTTCGAATTTTTAAAATCGAAAAATTTTGATCTCTGTTTTAGAATTTGTTAGAGATATTGCTCTAAATTTTTCTTTATTAAAAAATCGATTGGGTGGCTTTAATATGACAGTTAAGTTTTGTTTTATACCAAATACAGGTCGGTTGTACTAAATATATCAAAAAATACGTTCCTAAAAAAATTTTTAATTTGGACCAATAAACTACTTTGCTTCAACAGCCTTAAGTGAGTATGACACGCACTTATAAAGACCGATTTATTTCTCAATTTTCCAGGATAACCAATACCAATAAAATTCAAGGAGTCAAGATTTGTTGACATAAAATACCAATTCAAATTAAGATTGATGCACCACGACTATTGTACGGGTGAATTTTATTTGTATTCATGAATGGTGAATGAATTTTAGTACCACCTGTATTCAATTCAACGGCAGTAATTCGATTTATATGCTATGTGTGGTGTTGTAAGGGATGTTGGGAACATAACGCCAGCAAATGAAATCCGGTAAGTATAAAAAATACAAAAGTGAGAAGGAGAATTTTATCACATTATTAGCATATTTAAAGTTGTTGACATAAAAATTTGTTATTTACGTTTAGGCACTAACAAATCTGGTTTTTTATATTAAGTTAGACCAATCTTCTTTGCGTTCAATCGGGCGATAGGAAAAATTAGCCTCCAAATTAGGGAACAGATCAGCCTTTCCATCTGTGCATCATATCCATTCTAGTCTTTGGAAGCAAATAAGATATGTTGGTCTTAACGGAAATTTTTTTTAAGAAACGATATTTTTTTAAATATTTAGTACAAGCGATTTGTAATTGGTATAAACAAAGCTTATCTGCCATATTAAAGTCGACGAATCACTAGTTTTTAATAAAGAAAATTGAGTGCAACAGCTTTAAATCTGAATGAGATATAGCTCAAGAAATTCGAATAAAGAGATACAAAATGTTCGATTTTCAAAATTCGAAAAATGCAGATATATGTTATAGGAAATGGATGTTAATATCCACAATCCGCAATTATGTCAAAATAAGTTGAAAAAAACAAAATTGTTGTTTTCTGGGAAATCGGGAAAATCAAGCGGTAGGTCAACTTTGGAAATTTTTCTGAATTATACCCCACTATTCGATTTTCAATGTTGACATATCGCAATAAATCTTGACTCCTTGCCTACAAACGGTATTTTACAGAACTTAAAAATGTTTACTAGATCAAAATATATTGAATTTTTTTGGCCGATGTACATCGATTCTGAGCACTTTTTTCTTCGCCTATTGCGGTAGGGTTTGCTTCAAATGAATGTTGAATCTGTCCAAAACTGGTGAGTAATATGCGCCGGTGATCGTTTTACCCTTCGCAAGGTAATTGATGTGAATGACACCAAGTGCATCTCAAAATCGGTTGAAATTACCTTGTTTGTCCGACCGATCCACCTTGGCCTTCTTTGGTGTGTTATGGATCCACGTAACCGCGGCACGCATTGCGAGGATAGCTCTTTCATGTCCAAATATTAATGTAAAATGTGATGTACCCGCTCAGCGCAGATACCTAAAGCCCCGCTCACCTCACGCACTTTCATTCACCAATCGTTTAATATTATTCCATGAATTCATCGGCGATTACTGGCGTGCCAACCTCTTTTAGGTGACCTAAACGGTCGGTGTCACTTGTGCTGGTACGACCACAACGGAAATGAGTTAGCCACTTTTAATCAGGCGCTGAAATTGAAGGTGCAGAGTGCCCATAGTATTTATCAAGCATTTATTTGGTTTCGATGATGTTTTTTTTTTACCCAAAAAATGCACACGAATTTCCTTTTTTTAAACGTCGAAATTCACGCGATTGTCTGCTTTCAAAGGATTTCAAACACAAACTAAATGACGCAGCTAGCTTAGAATTGTACACTGTTCTACTAACAGATGATACATGCTGAAAAATATCTATTTTTGTTGCTGTTTGGATGCAAATATATCGTGTTTGTAGTTTGTCGCAAATGTAGTACACTTGTGTCCAAAAGCATTGTGTCTGCTATTCAATATAATATGTTTGGGACACAATGATTACTAGGTTATAATATATGTATTTGTACGCTGAAAAATCTGTCTTTTTTGTTGTTTGGGTGCAAATATAACGTGTTTGTAGTTTGTCGCAAATATAGTAAACTTGTGTCCAAAAGCTTTGTGTTTGCTATTCAATATAACATGTTTGAGACACAATGAGTTATAGGTTATAATATATGTTTTTGAGACCAAATGTGGGGTTTTTTGTTGAAAACCGCTAAAAATTAATACGAAGGAGACAACAAAGGAACAAAAAGCAGCAGATCTTCAATTTATGAAACCAATGCTTGCAAACATGTACATATTTCCTGCAATATGTTGTGAGGCCGATATTTTTCAGCGTGTGTGACCCATATGTGGCTTTGTTGAAAACTGCTGAAAACAAAAACGGTTATACAATAAAGAAACAGAAATCAGCATAACTTTTATTCATGAAATCAATGTTTGAAAACATGTAAATGGTTCCTGCAATATGTTGCTGCGGCCGTTATTTTGCTGCAGGAAAAAAATTGGTCACACAATTCAAATTGTATAATTTTTTGGTTGGCCACATCAACTACAATCTCCCTGGTTTTGATGGTTACGAAAAATGCTAATACCGTCTTTACTATCACATTCATTCCGTGATTTATTACAAATATAAGGTGGTAACATAAGTTTATGAAAGGTTGCAATTATTCTTCAATTCCATTTAAACTTGGTTATCTTTTTGAACCCTTCGCTAAACATATGTTATTGTATTACACAAATATAGGACGTGTTGTTTTCATCTCATTCGCTAAACTTGTAATTACTTTCTCTTCAAAATTAGCATGCAACACCTCAAAATGTTGTACATCTGAAATGGAAATTGCATTTTAACTGTAAACAACGAAAATAAAAATCAACACAAATACCCCTTTCAATGTGTTCATGTCGACTTACTGCGATAAGGACTACCACTGCCCAGTTAGATGTAACACAAACTTGTTACGCCTCTAACTAAACTGTCCAAAACATTGCATTCAAATTATATACTGGACACCTCTGAAAGAAAGACTAACATATATGTACATAAAACGGCATGAGAACGATCAAATACTGTCGGTGTTTTGTACGAAACAAAACAACAACAAAATCACTAACAACAAATCCAAACCCTTCCCCAAAGTTAATGGAAAACTGTTGCCCTCTAATCAACAATAACAACCGAACTCATTTCATTTCCTGTTGTAAGGGCACAATAAAGTCGAAACGGAAAACACTAACCCAGTGTTATTGTATTTCCTGGCACGAATTGTACACTCACATACGCGTACAGTGATTTGGAAACGCGATTACTGATTTGGCTCCTATGGTACTCCAATGCATTCCGCATATCACCGAATGGAGAAGGGAATTGATATTGTGTAGTGTGTTCGGACTGTACGCAGAGAATTAATTGTTTGAAAAGAGGTTGCACACCCAGAAAACTAATTGTTTGAAAAGAGGTTGTAGCAACCGTAAATTCGGTTGTTGCCACCGAATTACGTTTGCCCCAACCGTATTAACGTTGTCACGACTGAACTTTGTCCCCATAACTGATTTTAGGTTGAATCAAACACGTTTCATAATTCAATCGGTTGTGACAATTTTGTCTTTAATTATATTCGTTCTGTTAACTAAATTTTCTATAATGTTGGTTGAAACAAACAAATTTGGAATTAAGTTGAATGCAAGAACCGAAATTGGTATCAAACTCAGTTGCAACAACTGAATGTGACATCAATTCAGATGCAACATCCTAATTTTGCATCAATTTGGCTGCAGCTTTCGAATTTGGTATCGCTTCGGTCGCATTAACCGAACTTACGATTTAGGTTGGTTGCTTCAACCGAATTTCTTCAGAATTGTGTTAGTGCAAACGAATTCATTTTCAATTTGGTTACCACAATATGTTCGTATATTTTTCATAACTGACATTTAAAATTTTAGACACATATATTATTTAAAAAAAGTAAAATGAGGTACAATATTTGATGTCGTGGTGATATCAAGGTTTTTGCGCTGCCAACAGTTTTAATATTGTTTACGGTCGGTCGTTTGTCATCGTGTGCTGTCATCGTCTTTACATAGAAGCGTTTAGGGCCTAAATCGATAGACACAATCAGAGTGGCGACCCATGTTGGGTCGGACTTCAAAAACGGCCGGAACTGGCATGTAAAATCAATTTGTTTCACTAAACATTGCCCCACATAAAGTGCATTATTGACTCGCTTTCTAGTTATTTATAAGGACACAGCAAAATAGCTCAGCAATAAAATTTTAAACAGTTCTCACTAAACGTGTGTTTGAATAATAGACAAATATTTCGGAACTCAGTTGTGCCGCCATCTAAATTCGGGTGTAACAAATTCTAGTTGAGTTGGGACGACCAATAATTCGGCTGTGACGACCTATAATTTGGCTACGACCGCGCCTGCACGCTGAAAATCTGTATTTTGTTGTTGTTTGGATGCAAATATTAAGTGGGTTTGGAGATTGTCGCAAATGTAATATATTTGTGCCCAAACACATTGTGGTTGCTATTCAATATTACGTATTTGAGATACAATGATTAATATGTTATAAGATATGTGTTTGCGACGCAAATATATCTTAGTTTGTGATACAAATACAGCCGTGTTTGTTACACTCTTTATACTCTCTCGAGAGCAAGAGAATACAAGAGGTACAACGAGAGAGTCTATATTGTAAGTGTGTATCTGTTTTTTGCATTATTATCTCAGTCAATGATTCGTAAATATTCCCGAATGATCGTGAAAATTGCAGATGCAGTCAGTGTTTCTTATTTTGCCCGATTTATTGCGTTTTAGTTTCATGTATTCAGTCGACAATGGTTCATCGGACAGAGGACATCAAAAGCGCTTGATCAGTGAAAAACGACGGTTTAAGCTTGGACGGTTAAATGGTTTGTGATGTTGCTTTGGTTTTGTGTATGTGTTTCATATATATGGACATGTGCTACGAAAGTGAGAAAAGATTTTGAGGCGACAAACTGGAAAGGGCAACAACGTGAAGCCCTTTGTCTGTCCGAGTCTTTACTGAGAAAATCGGAACGGCGGACCATTTATGAAATAAGTACAATAAAAAACACAAGTAATTAATCGACGCTTGGCTTGGATTTGGACATTGTTTGTGTACCAAGGCAGAGTGACAACTAACGCATAACTGAAACCTTCTGACAAAAAAAACGTGAGAGACAACAAAGAAAGAAGAAGAAAAAGAACAGCAGATTCCCATTTCATTAAAAAAAGAACAAATAATTCATTCAGTGCAAGTAAACGTAAAATGCGGCCTTTTAAATCTTTTATTTGTATGAATTATTTAAATATGTGGATTTATATTGATATATTATATTGATATAATGAATTATAATAAATAATATATATATATTGGAATCAAAGAATAATTCGTTTCTAAATATTATTTTGTTTGGGATGAAGTACGCATATGTTCCCACGTAAGTATATGTGGGTTTGGGGGAACAGGCGAATGCTTCCACTTAAGTATAGGAAAGTTTGGGATGAAAAACGCATGTTTCTACCCAAAAGTATACATATTTGCCAGTAAACTCGATACTGTTTACATTTAAATACAAGTGAATTTGGGACTAGCAAACATATGAATGTTAAAAGTGTGTTCCAAACATATACATGGTTCCTGCAGGATATCTTTGGCAGAATATGTTAGGGAGGCCGTTATTTTTCAGCGTGTGGGACGGCTGTGATGACCTCTAGTGTGTACTGACACGCTTCTTTACCTATAAGCAACAAATGTGGTGTAATTATAACTATTATAGTTCAGCTGCATTCGTAATTAAGCCACAGTATCAATATTGATTCTAAAACTCTTTGGCCTCTAATTCGTCTGTGACAACCTGTAGTTTGCTTGAAACAACCTCTTATTCGGTTGTGGCAACCTCTAGTTCGGTTGAGACAACATCTGATTCAGTTGTGATAATGGGATATCGGGAGTTTCAAGCAAGTTCCAGAAATGTGTTGTCGCTCAAGATTCAGATCTCATGATTAGGAATAACTTATTAAAGGGTCAAATATGTCAAACAATACATTTATTTTAGTTCTGAAATTAATTTGTATAATTTAGTATAAACTAACTTGGAGCTTAGAATGGAAGGTCGGCAAGTTTCGCCATTAAGCGATATCGGAAATATCAAGAAACTTTAGTTCCACAGTCTTCAAAAAGAATTGTCGGTTAATGTTTCAGCACTTAAATGGTTATTTTATTTGGAAGAGCCTTATGTCGTAGGCATCTACACAGGAGTACCGACTGTAGCACATTAATTTTGAACTTTGGTTTATGTATGTTGGACACATACCTTTCCATGTTCATTATCTATTATATTCTGTGCATACCTGTTGTATATTTGATTAATTTTTTACAAAACTGTAATATTCATTTATTTATTCAAAATTATACTAATTTATGGCAATAAATGCACACTTTTCAGTTTCAGTTTCCTAAGGAGTCAAAACTAATCAAATATTTCTGATAGATAATTCGCCCATCATGTAAATTTTCAAGCCTTTTTTATGAGCTTTTGCTATAAGTTATAGTGCACAATTTAGATTTTTCATATCTTCGTCATATAATTCTTGATGTGTTATCAGTCGGCATTTTCGAAATACAAGACTGTTCGTTAGATGAGACATCTACCATAAATAAGGACGTTGTTGTTGTATAATTACAGCACTGTTGGGCTTGGCATGATTTAGGGTTTGTATTTTTTTACAACCTCAATAAGCAAAGGTGGATTTAAACATAAATAAAAATATAACTAATTAGTTTCGGTATCTAATTTGTAATTTCACTTCACCCTACTAAACAAATGCAAACCACTGTCGCTGGTTGTTCTGCGCTACCAGCATGTATTATGATGCCAGGCTGGAATGGTTGGAACTTCGTGTTTTGTCTATGAAATTATTTTCTTTGTTAGTTTGTTCGCAGGCATTCTCTGCATGTAGTTTTCCTTTATTACAAACCAGCAACATTTTATTTTTATAGTTTGTAGATGTTGGTTTTAGAACTCTTTGTTAAAATATTTCATTAATTTCACTTTATTGCCACTGAAGCCTCGCGGGTCTTTTTCGGCGTTTATGCCCACTGCAAAAGGTATAATTTCATACTTTGTAATACTATAAGTAGTGAAACACGTAAATGGGTTATAAAAACTACAATACATTTACACAAACCCCTGCCCGTTGTGGCCTAAGAGAGGGGATACGCTGATGGTGTCGTTTCGCATTAGTTTTTGTTACTGCCATAGTTTTGCCAACATCGAGGGTAAGTTCACACAATTAGGTTTGAAGTTTTACTTTTATGATTACGACTTGAGTACTGAAATAAATATGAAAATTATTTAATTTATAAAGAAATTACAAAAATGTTGGTTCCATTTCTGTTTCTTTTTTTGTTTTGTTTTGGTGAACGACAAAATATAGTGTGGCAAACAACTGCTAAATTGCTACGCCTAAGACCTTGAAACTTTGTTAATGTGTTGTTTTTAAAGGCAGCCTAAATGGTATGCTTTATGTATACGCACGCCCGAAAGTATGCTTTGATAACATTCACAAATAGCTTTCTGACGTACTATCGTACATGCGGCTCGAATGTTCTACCTTTGGGATGGTGCTTGTGTACCTTTCCCCATTTGTGTAATTGAAGGAGTTTTTGTTTTGTACTCGTATCATGGAATAGGTTGCGCTAATGGGAATTTTTGGCGAAACCGCTAGAGGAAATCTTAAATGGCTTTGGGAAACGAATGAGTTTGTACACTTAACATAGATAACATTTTAAAAACGACTTGATATCGTTATCAAGCGAAAATTAGCTTTTTTACTTATTGAGCGATGTGCCAATACATTCATTCAGTCATCCATGAAATTAACTCGAGAAGATTTTTGCCAACGATATGAAATAAAATTGAAGGACCTTAGCAGAAGTTTAAGGAATTGAAAACCACAGAAGGTTAACAACTTTAAACCCGCTGAAGGTTAAGGAGTTACAACATCTTTGATTTGCTTAAATCTTTAAAGACATTTTCAAATATTTTCCACAAAATAGGAATACAAGTATCCATTCATTCGAGAAATGTAAATTTGTTGTCTTCCCTCGTCTTGTCATATTCCTAATCTTTAAAATAATATAAAGTAGATATTTGATTTGATATACACGTTTTGGCTTATAAAACCTGTTTTGCATGCAAATTAAAATAAAAAGGACAATAAAGTTGTGCCTCTTAGAAGAGGAAACAAAAACAAAATAGAAACGTCTAGAAAAACCGCAAATCAATCAAAACATTTATAAAAGTCATGATCAAAACGCCCCTCCGACAAAGTTACAACGACCAAACTGTTTAATATAACGAAATTTTTACCAAAACAAAATCAATATGCCACCATAACGCTTAATAGGACATTTCCCTTTTACATAAAACACATAAAAAAAGACAGCATTTGGGGGCCAACATCCGAGGACATTGAACACATTGTAATAATTGAATTGGAAGGGAAACCACACCAAACAATGGATGCATAAATAAATCCATTTAACAGAATTTCGCCAAAAACAATGGCTGAAAAAAAAACAACCAACCCAAACAAATGACGCAAAGAATGAGAAACACAAAACAGAATGAAGAAATCCACTGTGTCGCTGTACCAACTGAAACGTGGGGAAAGTGATGACAAGAAAATTGTAACAATTTTGGTTTGGCCCAAATGCATATAGATGAATTGGAAATAACATTATATACAATACATTCTGTGGGAATGAGTTTTTGCATAAATATATATATCGATACACATTTAGTCATGCAAATTTATATACAAAACATATACAGTGGCGAGCAAAATTTTAATTAATTTGGCTCGTTGTGTAGATTTTCGTTAATTCCATAGTTTCTAAGATAATGCAGGGTGACAATGTAGTAACAGGATATGGAACCAAATTACCGAGTTAAAAACAACTTAAAACTTGTTGTCCTATTACATCCTATGGGGGATTTTAAAGAGCTAGACTCAATCAGTGCGCAATGCGCAGTTGTATCGTTAGATTCAATGATTGTGGTCTTCACTTTCAAACCCATCCCTTTTAACCCACCAATCCCACTCACGGACATTATTACTTACTTACCTACGTAGGTGGTCTCAAACTACCCAGAAACCAACCCAGATGGGTCAAGGGCCTTACAGAATGATTTGCAAAATGATTTCTCCAGCCGGCTCGATCTTCAGCTTTCCTCTTCCAGTTGGTAACACTAAAGCTCTCGCGGGTAATCTTCCACCTGGTCTCTCTGTCAAGTCTTGGTCGTCAAATTTTTAAATGTCCTTCGAGTACGTCTTCGAATACCTTTCGCACTGGTTCATTCTGATCCATTCTACTAACAGCCAGCGTAAACACGATATTCTGATACGCATAACTACAACGATGTCGGGATGAAAATTACACACCTCGTGGTTCATCTGTCGTCGATAGCCGCCATTTTCTATTAAAGGACCATACATTTTTCGGGAGTCTGGAAGACTCCCAGTGATGTTTTATCAGCATGCGATATGGCCAGGCTTCTGCGCCATAAAGCAAGACAGGTTGTATGATAGAGTTCGGTCTTGGTTTGTCGAGAGGTTGTTACGTCCGTAGGGCTTGCTTTATTTCGGACTAAGCAAGCCCTACGGACGTAACAACCTCTCGACAAACCATGGTTGTAAGCACAATTCTCCGTTTGATTCCACTGATTCTAGGCTGACGTTATTGCTACTGCTCACGGCAGATCCGGGGTTTATAAATTCGTCATCTACCTCAAAATTATGCCTTAAATTATCACCGTTTCCTCCAAAAGGATGGATGTTCTGCTTGTGTAAGCCAATATTTTTGTCTTGTCCTCTTTTATTGTCAAACCAACTGTAGCTGATTTCTTTCCAATTCTCGAATATACTGCAGTAACTTGTGGCAAATTTTGCCCAATGATGTCTAAACATCAGCATATGCGAGCAACGTGGTTTTTGCTGCTTATAGTTTCATTCGTGTTGGCTGCAGCTTTTCACAAGATGACCTCAATTAATATGTTGAAAAGATCGCATGATAGGGTACCGCCCTGACTGAGGATTCGCCTCGTACTAAATGGGTCGGTGAGATCTTTGTCAATCTTTACTGAGAATTTCGTATCGGTCAGTATCAGTCTACAAAGGCATGAATAGCAAGCTCCTACATTGCTTGGTACAGCTTTCCCAGTATCGGGCTATCGAAGGCATCCTTATAATCTAGAAAGAGGTGATTGGTGTCGATTTGTTTTTCGTTGGGTTTCTCCAGGATTTGTTGTAATGTGAAAATCTGGTAGATAATTGATTTTCTAATTTTTCGAAACCCACACTGTTAATGTCCGATCGGGTCTGCTGAACGAACGGCTGAAGTATTTCGCACATTACGCTCGAGAGGAACTTGTATGCGATGGATAACAAGTTTAGTTCACGATGGTTGGTACATATAATCGGGTCGCCGTTTTTGAAACAAAAAATTACCACAACATGGTAAGTCTGCTGTCGTCGGCCATGCATTCGTCTAGCCAGATTTTCAAAGCTGGGATCGAATTCAAAGATGTCATGTACAGAAGTCGGCCATATACAATTTATTCCAAAGCGGTGGATCTAGGATAACAGACCATTCTGGTGTCCTCCAGGTGTAAGTCATGGCAATCGGATAAGTTGTACGCTGGCTGGGGCAAAACCTTATCACCACCACAGGTATCAATATCTACTGTGACAGTCAGGGTGCTATAAAGTCTCTACATTGCCGACTTCAAAAAATTTTCATGATTGCCGAGCATATCTAAATTGATGTCCATCTAATATGGGTGTCGGGGAACAGGAGCATTCCAGGGAACGATAGAGTTGACAAGCTGGTGAGATTACGGATGACCTTACTTGTTCCGCTGGAAATGGACCAGATGTGTATGCCCCTTTCTCCATTCTAGGTCATGCTTTATACTGAAGGTCTTTGACATGCGAAAGAGGCGTGGTCAAGTTATGGCTTTATAGTGCGAAATATTTGATATCCACTCTGCGGTAGTAGCTGTGATCACTGGGCACCATTTAATAGGTAGACACGCGCCTATATTTAGAATCTCAGCTAATGGCTATTTCAGAAGCTGCGAGGATGAAGATGAGTCGCGTCGAGAGCGTCGAACAAGTGACATGCTCCTGTCCCGTATATTTTGTTAGTGGGGTACAAATGTTTGGGTCTTACTTCTTTTTATATCTAACGTACATTCAGGAAGTTGAGCAGAATGAACTTAGAATATTTTGTATTGTTTTTCACTATAATATCTTCGAATATTTTTGCGGGGCAAATCTGGTAACTCAGGGACTAATATACGTATTTTTTCAGCCCATCTGGGTGAGATATCATATGACTTGAACGTCCCTTAGTCACACTTTTAACCAACACTACCCACATTCGCCTGTGAAATCCCAGTTGATCATTCTAGTTTGAAGACAAATCAGAGAAGAACAAAACTATATTCTAAAGAAACTCAGATCATATTCTAAAAAACTTGGAAATAAAAATAAATATATTCCCATTACATCCCATGAAGAGACTGGGTAGAGGTTTTTAAAGTCAACTGGCACCAAATTCGGTTGCAGCTATCGAATTTTGTTTTAAATTCTGTCGCAGTAATCGAATATGGCCTTCCGGCAGTTGCTGTAACAGATTTTGTTATGAATCCTGTTGGTACAACTGAATTCATTTCCAATTCAGTTACCACAACATAATTCTATATATATCAAACGCGACGTTAAAAATTTAAAAAATTAAGAATAGTTTTAAAAAGTTAAAGAAAGTACAATTTTTATAGTCGTGGCGGTATTAAGATTTTTTTTCTAGTCAGTAGGAAAGGTAAGCGGTAAAACATCTTAGTTTGCAGATAATGCCCACATTTATCAGCGTGCAGTGCAATCAGAAGTCAACAGTTCAGGAGTATATGATGTGTTAAAATCTATAGACACGGGTAGAACAATCTATCAAAATGAACACATGCAGCAATAGTCTCTGCCTGAAAATAAGTATGATGGTATTGATGTAGCGGCACCGAACAAACAAGCAGGTCGTCGTCGCCAAAGTGCATTAAATAGTATAGAGAACTCATGAAACGAAATGTATGACTCAAAAGCATTAGCGATATCTGGCAAATGATTCAAAACGTATTACTCTCTCTTTGTCATAACTTGGTCCCATCCCATCAAAATTTTGATGTGAAACATTTATGCTCTTTGTATTGTTTTATGTAATAACATTGTCGAAATTGTGCATTTTTAGAAATATTCTATAAAGAGAATAAGACTCGTTTATGCTCTTTTACTCAGACGGTCTACTTGAGAGCGGAAAAAGAGTACAACAAGTTCTCTATACTATTCAGTACTTTGTGTCGTCGCTCCGTTTATGGCAAAACAAAAACAATTATTTCAGTAAGCTAAATATTGCTTCTTTATTTTAACAATATTACATCTAATGTTAAAGCAGAAGGAAGAAAAAACAAAGTGCAATAGCGAAAGAGCCTTCAGCACAAAAAATCGATTTCAAATCACAACAAAACAATTTTAAACTAAATTATATGTATAAGTATAATGGAAGTAAGAACATTTCGTATAATGTCGTTTGGAATTGCCTGCATTCTGGGCATCATATAATCCTTGATCAGTATTTATTAAATGAAGTTATTAAGGTTTAAAAGAGCTTGAAATTTGGTTTTATTTTCCAGTGTAACATTTACTAATGTGTTCATAGAAATTGAACAGGTACCGTGTAACCAAAAGATCGAACACTCATTGATTTTTTCAAGGGCCGTCGTTCGAGATGTGCTGTCATCGTTTGTATATAAGGGGTATCTAACTATGATTGCACTTTTTAAACTCAGTCACATTTTTTATTGTGCAAGTGGAAGCTCTGAAATTTGGCAGGTCTCACATATATTTATTCCGATTATTAAAAATGGGGTGCTTTATAATTGTGACAGCTTATTAGAAAAATTTGGAAAGTTATGCTGGGACCGCTCGCAAACTTCGAAAAATTTTCTGTCTAGAAAGTGGACCTAATGTGTCAACCATTCGAAGAGAGGTCATAAAATTTGAAGAACCCAGGGTTATGGACAGTAAGACTCATGTGCATCAACGTACCGGTTGGTCTCGTGAAAATATTGCTCCTGTAAACAAAAGTGTCGCCGAAATCCGAAATCATCAATTCGGCATCGTTGTCAACAACTTCAAAGTTCACGAAGCACTTCGCAGCGAATTTTGATAAACGACCTCTATCTTCATGTGTACAAAATTCATCTTACTCAGTAGCTCAAACCAGCAGAGCATGGAAAGTCCGGGCAATTCGGTCTACAGGTAATGTAGCACAGTATAGTCAATGAAAATTTTTCGAAAAAAAGTCATCTTCTCCGATGAAGCGCAGTTCCATCTGAATGGCTTAGGGAATACACAAAATTGTCGATTTTGGGGCTTGGATAATCCTCATGTAATCTATGAGCAACAAATGCATCCACAACGAGTAACTGTTTGGTGCGGACTTTAGTCAGGCGGACTTTGATTCGACTTTTTTGAAGATGAGGCCGAAATTGCAGTGACGGCGGAATGAAGACGGGCTCCAGAAATAACACCCCAAATGCAATATGAAAATGGGCCCCAAACAACACGAAATTTTGGGGTGCTATTTCGTACATTTTGGGCCCATTTTCGCTTACACTTGTTGTGTTTTTTCATTATGAATGTGGGCCCCAATGAAAGTGGACCCCAATTATTTTTTGGGGGACATTTTAATTTTACTTGGGGTCCGTCTTCATGTTTTGGGGTGTTAATTCATAACAAAATTAGGGTGTCATTCCTCGGGGTGCAATTTCGTATGCCTACTATAAAACTTAATGAAGGAACACCCCATAATAACATATGAAATTAGGCCCCAAATATTACTAAAAAGTAAATGTAAGTTAATTTTAATAAACTATATTATATCTACTGTTTGAGAAAGAATGAAAAAAAATTTTCAAAAAAAAAATTGAGCGATTTTTTTGGAAAAAATTGTTTGCCTGCGGCGCTTCAACATGCGATCAACAAAAATTTTAACAAACTCTATTCTACTGTTTTAGAAAGACATGAAAAAAATTTTTATAAAAAAATCGCGCTTCAACGCACGATCAACAACAATTTTAATAAACTATATTTTATTGTTTTAGCAAGAAATGAAAAAAAAATTTCCAAAAAAAAAAGCGCTCGATTTTCTTTGGGAAAAATTGTGTGCCTGCGGCGCGTCAACACTCGTTCAACAAAAATTTTAATAATCTATATTTTACTGTTTTAGAAAGAATTGAAAAAGAAAATTTCAAAAAAAGACGTCAAAAAAGAGTAGGCAAACATTTGAAATAACTATTCTATTCTATTTTATTCTGGTTAATGTTTCATGGAATATGTTTATGTGTGTATTGTATATTCATTCTGATATTAATCAAATCGAGGGATAAAACAAATCCAATTTTTTCCTATTGGGGCCGATTTTCCTGAGGGGCAATTTCTATTCGTTAAAATTACATTTCAAGAAGATACACCCCAAAGAGAATGAAATCTGGCCCCAAATTTTATCAGTATACAACAAATAATTATTTTGGGGTCCTCTAGCGCTTATTGGGGCCTTATTTTTAATCGGTTTAAAACAAAAAAATTAAAGCCGCCCCCACTAAAATATTTGGGGTCGTGCTTCGCAATTTTTTGGGGCCCTTCATCATTGCTTGGGAGGCAATTTAATTTTGAAATTTGGGGCCCACCTTCATAATGAAACCAAACCCTAAATTTGGGGTCCATTTTCAATTTGCAATTGGGGTGTTATTTCCTGGGGCCCGTCTTCCGGCCGCCTGCAGTGACTGTGAAGGACATTCGTTACAGGAACATGATAATGGAGTTCTTGTGACCCCAACTGGACGGAATGGATCTGGACGACATGTGGTTTCAACAAGATGGCGTCAGCGACCACATCGCGCATGAAACAATCAATATATTGCAGCAACGATTTCCAGAACAAATTATCGCTAGAAATTCTGATGTCAGTTGGCCACCACGATCTCGCAATTTAACGCCGTGACATTAACAGCCCTATTCTGGCAGGGTTACAAAAGTCACCACGGTTACTATTTGACAGCAATGTGACTATTGTCACAAATCGGTATTCTAACACATTTTTTTGGTGACAAAATTAACAAAATCTGTTACCTGCCAAAGAGGAGGTAACAGTGCGTGACAGCTGTTTTATTTGCCGGAAAGATGATACAAAATCATTTTATAAATTCTGCAAGTAAAAATAAAACTGTATACGGGAAATGCATTTTGTAGCAAAACGACAAGAGGGCATAATAATGAAGGAAAGACTTTTGTTACTTTGTCCTATGGAAATGGAACAGAAAGAAGAAAGAACTTGCTTTTGTATTAGATAGATGAAAATGCGCGAAAAGTATTACAAAATTTTTAACGTAAATATCTTTCAAGGGATATTGTTGAGTAATATACCTTTAAAAAAGGCTGCCAAAAAATAAGTATAATAGGACATTTTTTTGAAAATAAAAAATAAATTGTTAGCAGAAAAGTAAGGTTACAAAAGGTTTTTTTAATTAGCACCCCTATGGACTAATAATAATAAATATGTTTATACACTGATTTATAGAGCTTAGAAAGACCTTTGTAATGATACCGATTTCAACCAGATCGGATTATAAATGCTGGAGATATGAACGATTATATACTTAAGCTTAAAAGATCTATATCTCAAGAATTTGGACCGACCGCGGGGGAAAAAACAACTTTTTGAACTTAGCGCAGAAGCTATTGTCAGTGGTGAAATTTTGATGTAGATCAGAGAGTTGGCGCTAAAGTAAATTTCTTCTTCTATATGGCACGGATGTGCAAGAGCATTCTTTCCGCTTAGCATCTATGGATGTTCCTTGAGGAAGGCAATACGGCATTCCAGCTGTGCCTTTGCGGTGCGCTCAAATTCTCTAAATAATAATGTATTAATTTTAATTCAATAAAACAAATATATTAAATACTTACTTTTCCTTTTTTTACCGCGTTCATTTTGGGCAGAAAACCATATGTTTTTGTTTTTTTGTCCCTGCTTTTGACAACTTGTTATTGTGAGGTGAATTATTTGTTACGAGGTGAATTTTTCGTTGTCACTGTGTTGCCAGAATACCTGATACAAACAATGGTGACAACTTTGTAACAATTTTGTGGTTACAATTTGATTGTTACCATATTCACAGAATAGGGGTGTAAAGGTGACAACCTTTAAATCGATTGAGACAACCCCTGGTTCATTCTCTGATGACCTCTTTATTCGGTTACTGCTAATTCGGATACCTTAACCGAATGTTGCAGTGAGTGTGGATGGTAACAACACCCAGTTGAAAACCATTGCAAGAATCTTTTGTAACCTAAGAGCTGGCTGGTTCATTCATACGGAAATGAATTTTCCACACATAATTTTTCGCAATAGTTTTTGGCCAGCAACTAAACAAGCTTGACAACTGTATATTCCATGTTCTTAAAAAACCTCTTTGTTTTTTGATAGCTGGATGAGAATTGGAAACTTTAGTCAGTTTCTTCGATGTATCGTAGATACTTCCTTTTTTTGTGTGGAGTTTTGTAAGATTTCGGATTATTGGACTCAGTCCGGAAATAGTTCCAGCTTACCAACATAAATATTTTAACAAAATCTTAATATGACACCATAAGCCCCAACTGCTGCTTTGAAACAATTTTCAGATTTTTGGGTTTGTTTTTAGTGTAACACATATGTGGAATCATAAACACATACTGAGTTGCTTGATTGCAAGAAGCTGGATGTAACCTAAATTGGAAAAACGTATGGATGACCTAATAAATTTAATCTAACTTCCTCTCCCGCTTATTAGAAAACGTGATTATTATCCCAAGTTTTTTTTTACGCATAGACGACTGGGAACAAATAGGGGGTTTTTAATGCCTAAGGGTGACCATATGTTTTGACGACTTCACCCTCAAATCACTGTTCCTCAACATTTATATTGTATCGTACCACGATTGATGTAATTTATGCAATACAGTGTTATATTTTGCTTAATTCGTATCTTTATCAAAATATATATTTTGGTCACTGGGCTAGTAAAAAACCTTTCGTCGGGCAGTCAGTCACATGATAACTGGTAATTTAAAGGATAGAGAGATTTGAAATGCTCCTTTGCGTGTATGCCTGTATGCGTGCTTACGTAGTTCCACACTTCCAAGGACATCAAGTGTCATTTAAATTATTCATATAAAAGCAAAATAGAAACGAAAACCAAAAAAAAAACCAATCCTAAAACAGAAGATGTTAAATAATAAGGAAAACAATGGAATTGTTCTTTAAATCTAGAAATATATAAGAGGAAACAGCAATGAAATCAAAAAGCAAAATGTAACAAAAAATTTCTTGCTCTTTTATACTTTTCATATTTGCTTTGCTATAAAATTTTAATTTATATCCCCAAATGCTTTTCTTGCATTTCCTGCGTTTTCTTTTGCATTCTGTTTAATTTGCTTTCATTTTGTCGAGCAGTTTTACAGTATTTTTGTGCTGTGAGGAAAGCGCCATAAATTTTACGACAATTCATCATAATTTTTTATTATGGAAACTCACATTTTCTCGCATTTTTTTTGCATGGTATGAAATGGAAGTGATGGGATATCCTTTTGACAATCTGTTGACCTTGGCCTCTACTCGAACTCTTCTTCCGTATATATATATTTGCTTTTTTTCTGTGTAACTGAGAATGTACTTTTTAGGGTGACTGTTATACATATGATCTATTTTGTAAAAAAATATTTTTCATTTCGAATGTTAGGGAATATTCAGAGCAGATCTTACAGCTGTGGTCTTGCCACTAGCTAAACTATATGCTCCAGATACAGAAAATCAGAGGCGAAAAACACTTCATTGTACACAATAGAGATATATCTGAAAGGCTTGGGCTAACACAAAATCCTCAGGAGAGCTGGTTAAAAAATAGTCCCTAGTACGGCCTCTTTAACATATTAATGAGGATTTCCATAAAATAAAGTAAACAAAAATATAAATGTATTTTCCAATTACGTCCCATGAAGGTATAGAGGAGAGCGCTTCTCACAGTCGCAGTCACTGAACTGTACGCATTGCAGATTTCACTCACAGAGTGGGACCTACAGTTTTACATCGGTTCCGAACGGGCTTTTGAGAAGCTATTTCATGGCTTGTTACTCGATAGAGTTGACGTCACTAAGCGAGGTGGCCGTTGTCGAAAGAAATGTAAGGTGGTCAGAGCAGAAATCGAACCCATGTTCTCTCGCACATCTAACCGTCGCACCGCCAACGGCCACCACGGATTTCCATAAACGGAATTACAATTCTAATAAAAGGGTCGATAATTGACAAATTCAATTTAGGAAACGCTATTACCCTATATCTTGCAGCTTTTGTTAGGCAAAATTTGCAGTTATATCTGAAAGAGTGTAAAGTAAAAAAATCTATACGCATCCTAATATAAAAAAAATTGTTACAAGAAATCACAGCAAATAGAAAATCATATGCATATAAATATTTCATAAGTATTCATAAATTGATATATATATTATAATATAGAAATGATTGCATTCAACAGCGCAGCTGATGTTATTTCCCTAGTCCTTATTTTACATTTGTTGGAGTCTTCTCTTTTACCAATAGTATATTGCAAACTTTTCATTGCTACTGCTATATTATCTTGCACAACTGTTTTCAATGGAAACAATTATAAAACAAAGATACATTTTTTGATTTGTTGCCAACCAGCCAGATTTATAATAGTTTCGAAGATATCATGTTTAATGCATTCATATTTTGTGAAACCAAAGTGTTGCAGATAATTTTGGTTCGAAATAAAATGAGCCATGAAATTTGAAAAACAATGGCAAGAAGTTGTTCTATAAATATATTTAATAACTTTGTGTCAAAGGGTATACCATAATGTGAATACACAATTCAATTAATCTATATGTGACCCTGCAATGCAAACCCACGTAGTGTGTCAAAACAAGTTTTTGAAAAAACGCAATTGAAGTTCCCCCTCTGTATGCATTTTCATAGTTTACTGTTTCGTATAATTGCATTTTTACTTTACTTTCCGATGTTTGTGAAACTTGCGAGCGGTTGCATATGAAGATTGTGGAACGAAGTCCTAATCGCACGTTGCGGGATGGGGTCGAAAAAAAAAATTAAACAACTTTTTGTTAACACTTTTATGCTACAACCCAGTATTATCAACTATATTGGGTACTTTTGCTTTGGTTTGTGTCTAGACTAACATGTGGTGAGAAATTTCTTGTTTAATGGGAAGTTGTCTAGGTGGAGCCTGTAACCAATATTTAGTATACATATATTGTAGTTGTGAACCCAATCAAAAGCTAATTTAGAAAATCCAAAGAGAAAGAAGTTAAAAAAGAACATTTTCTGACATAAGTGTTTTTCTTAAAAAAGTAAATTTTCTCAAAAAAAAAAACAGAAAGTACATTTTCTTAAAAAAAACCTTATCTTAAAGAAGTACATTTGCTCAAAAATAGTAAATTTTTTTACAAAAAGTACCTTTTCATAAAAAAAAGTATTTTTTTTAAATAAGTACCTTTCATTTTCTTAAAAAAATTGCCTTTTCTTAAAATCCTATCTTTTATATAAAGAGTAAATTGTTAGTGAAACCAAGTAACTTTTATTGATACAAGTACCTACTCTAGTACTTATTCTTAAAAAACGACCAGTTCTAAAATAAAATTCCATATCTTCATATATTCCATATCTTCATATATTCCATATCTTGCAAAAAAAAACCTTTTCTTCAAAAAAATATCTGCTCTTAAAAAAATTCCTTGTGTTACAAAAATTCCTTTTCTTTAAAGTACCCTTTCTTAAAAATAAAATAATACCATTTCTTAAAAATAAAATAATACCATTTCTTTTCTTTTCTTGAGATAGGAAGCCTCTCTGAAAATAAGTAAATTTTCCTTTTCCTAAAAAGAGTACCACTTCTTTAAAAAGTACCTGTTCTTAAAAAAAACTTTTTGATGTGTTAGCATCTATAGCGGCGTATAGGGACTAAATCTATCAAAGTCAACACATGCAAACAACACACAGACAGGTTTTATGCTGCTGCTAAAACCAGATTTTCTGCGACTGCGAAAGAGAAAAATGACGTGTTAAACAAAAATGAGCGAGCAAGAGAGCAATGAAACAGTGGTGTGACAGGGGTGAGGCAAACGAAATTGTGTCTATAGCGTATGTATTAACATAGTAATGTATGTATGTACATGTGTCTGTTGCTGTTGTTGAACGGAGATATAAAGCATAGCTACGCAAAATTTCATTTGCAGTCGACGCAGTCGACGTTATGGTGACACACTAATACGTCTGCTACTTCGTACAAAGTATGTGTGATGTTGTGTGTTTGGCTGTTTCGTTACTGTTGATATGGCAAACATGTGGTGATGTGACACACGTATACGTCAGCTACTTCGGACAAAGTATGTGTGATGCTGTGTGTTTGGTTGTTTCGTTGTTGTTGCTATGGCCAAACAAAGCGAGTCATTTGATGTTCAGCATTGCCCGGTGTATACAAAAACAAGTAGAAACGGTGTTAAGTTCGGCCGGGCCGTAGTAAACTATTATTTTTTATTTTCCAATGTAACATTTACTAATGTGTTCATAGAAATCGAACAGGTACCGTGTAGCAAAAAGATGTTAACACATCATCCGTGAGTTCGACCACTCATTGATTTTTTTTGTAAAAAATGCATATCTTATGGCTTTTTCTTACAGAAATTAGTTCTTCTTTAAAATAGTACCTTTTCTTAAAAAACATTAGGTTTTAATAAAAGACGTACATCTCTTTAAAGAAGGACCTTTTCGGAAAAACGTAATACACATTCTTACTAAAAGGACCTAAAAATATACTTTTTTTTTAAAAAAATTCATTTGATAAAAAAAAAACTTAAAAAAAGTTTAGCATTTTACAAAAATTATCTTTTATTAAAGATCCATTTAAATGATCGTATTCCTCAACGGGTCCCTTAGACGTTTTGGAACTAACTAGTATATAATATATAGCGAAAGGAACTTCGTTCCTACCGGTTGCCCCGTGACACCTCATGTAAATTATTTTTTGATTTTGAGTCACTTTTGACAGCCAGTAACTTCTAGTTCGTGGGTTGTACCGGTAAACCTTCTTCAACAAAGTTGTCCCAAACCTTTTGAGGTTCAACTTTAGGGAACATGGCTTACCTCTAAAACCAGGGTTTTGGGGGGGGCTCTTTGATTCAGAACATCGACAAAAAGTAATTTTCCGACTTTCTTTGAGTTTTCTGTTCACAAGTTGCCAGTAATCAGATTCTTTCACCAAATAGGAGAAAACCTTTCACTACATAACTATATTTATTTACTCATCTCCATTTTCAATATCAAATTCCACGTAATTATAAATTTCATTCACAGCCAAAGTCACGATCTCGAACGTTAGGACTGGTTTTCGTTCGCTTAGATTCTCTTTCGAGATCGTGACTTTGGCTGTTAATATCAATTTTTGCTACACTGAACAAATTTTTTGGATAAAAACACTTTGTTTAACTGGTTTTTGAACCAAAGAAAAACATAAAAACCACAAAAAAGTACAATGCTTTAAAAAAAGGACTTTCGTCAACTTTTTTTATGGGTTATGCAGAACAGCGTACAACGAACAAAAAGAGTGCGCGTACTGATGAAACAGCAAGTGTGGCAAGCCTAAATATATTTTGTATGATACCGTAATTGTAACTCAAAAACTAATGATGGAGTTCGATTCCTCGTATATGTTATTTATTTTAAATGTTTTAATAACTTCAACACGTTGTTGGTGCGTTAGATGCAATCGATTGCTGTGCACAACTGGACCTGGAACATAAAAAAAAACCCTATGTAAGTAAATATATACAGGGCGGTTCAGTCAGGGCTGGAAAATTTTTCACCAGCGTATTCCTTGGCTCATTTCAGGAAAATATGTCTATCTACGACCATCCTCGAAAATGCAAGGGGACGAAATGGCAGCGGTTTGAAAATTTTCGGATTGTTGGTCGGAGGGTACTAGGGTAAAATTGCTAAGTTCTGAACCAGTGGTCGGAATTATTTTGTTTTTGGACTTGTTGGTAAGGCCTTTAAGAGACCTTTTGGATCAAAAGAGAGGAATATAGACTCTTGTCTAATTCTCTATGGAATAACTTTCTATCAGCAAGAAATTATGCGACAGCGCGAGGGATGCCCAACTGCAAAGAACAGCGATGACTGTATATTGAAGGTGACCTTTCAACACTGATCTATACATCCTGAAGGATCTTATAAGATCGCCTCCCACGGTGTCTGCATCGATGACAAACAAATTTACAAATTTAATTTCTTAATGATGTGGCTTGATGGCGCCCTCCTTACACGACATTTTGCACGATATGCGCGTTGTGCTTGCGTGTACTGTTCCATGTCACAACTGCTTGACACTTGGAACGTGGGCTGAATCTAACCTGATCTACAGTCAAAAAATCAGGCTGTAGGGTTGTCAGATGCGGAAGGTTTAAATGGTTCACCCTGTACCAGCCGATGTGCTCAAAAGTGTGGTTCAAAATTGGACTTCTCACATGGAAATGGTGCAACACAGAAGTGTTTAATATGCGTTTCTTACTATAAAATCGACAGTAAAAGCATTGACATTGCAATTCATATTACGAAAGAATGACGCTTTGTTATGAAAATAAAGAGAGAAAAGACGTCGAGAAATGAGCGAGCGTAAAAAAGAGGTCAGTAAGAGAAAATGGTGAGCGTGAGTGGTGGGTCACGTACAAATCTTAAGTCAGTTGCTCTACAAGAACCGAAAGTGGTAGACCTACTTCTAACAATTTAACGTACAAAGAAATTAATCCAAACGAAATTTTAACAAATTTGGATAAAATAAATAAAAGAGTAGTTGAAGAAATTGACTTCAGACCGATCACTGACTTAATGACGGGAAGATGTGGCGCTACAATTGAATGACAGAACACTCAACACAACAACAATTTCATGATTTAAGAAAACTATGATGTGCTTCTATGTTAAAATAAGTTTGGAATATAAATCAATTGCTGTGATGATGATGGGGAGTAGAGCTTATGGGCATGGTAAGTACAGAGTCCGTCCGTGTGATTTAATGTGGTTCTCGACGTGAAGTCCTTAACCACAGGTGAGCACCGCGCCACCAAGAACATGTTTGACACGCCTGTTAGCGCCGCCCGTGAGATATCCGTTCTACCCCGAATAGAGGGGCAGCCAAGAGATCAGGAATAGGAAGCCTTACACCGTTGGTGTACACGATTACGTGGGAGAACAAACACCCCGTATTTGCATATCCGCCAGCGTGACTTCTTTCTTCCGTCCACGAGCTACCAATTGTGCAACTCTCTGTACATGAGCTACTCCTCCTTGGTAAAGAGTGAGGTACTACCCAAACCTCTTCCGTGATAAGGGCCACGAATTCCATATTTCGAGGATATGCACCTGCCTACATTACTTTGTTACAAGTAACTGATATACAAGGCAACTACATAGCCTCTACCAGCGATTTTGGTGGCAACCACAGCCAGCACGATACTCCCACAAGGGAGCCTACCCACCCGTGCTACCAGATAGGCATATTCTCTGGTCCGAGTTTCGCAGTGAAGCTGCTTCCAGTGTTTACTTTGTACTAAGTAGGGGACTGGTCAACCCCGGCATGGTAAGTACCGTCACAGATATGCGCATATCTTAAACAGAAATCTTAATAATAAATTCCTCATATTTGTCTTCAATTGTAGGACTTGAATGCAACGGCCACAATAACACTCAACCCGTCGACTACCATAATCGTTCTCTAGGCGAGTGTTTCAACATGGAATGGATATAATATATTTAGCACATTAAGATCATTTTCGAAACAAAAATTCAAAACATTTTTGTCAAAACACCTGCAATGTAAGTTTAGCAGTGTATTTATTTACAATTAACAATAAATAATTTCAAACACATGTCAACATATTATAAATAATTAATAAAAAAAAAACTCGTAGCAGCAATAAAACAAATTCATTGCAGCAATGAAGCAACTTCATTGCTGTAATGAGACAAATTCTTTGCAGCAATGAAATAAATTCATTGCAAGAACGATATTTATTCATTGCCACAAAGAAAGAAATTCATTGCAGCAATAAAATAAATTCATTGCAGCAACGAAACAAACTCATTGCAACAAACCAAATTCAGTGCAGCAACGAAATGAATTCGTTGCAATAATGAATCAGATTTATTGCAGCAACAACCATACTTTTATCACAGGGACGAACAATTTGCAGTTGATGGATACATTTTCATAGTGGGAATGAAACGGTATGTTAGCTCACTTTCGATGACAAAAGTTGTTAGAGTGATGAACATTTTCATCGTTGTGACGAAGCTTTTCCGTTCAGTGTAGCAAACTATGGAAATATGGGTATGTGTGTTTGACATGTAATATCAGGTATTAGTTGGACTATTATTAAGGACTAAGACTATCAAATACAAATTAATATTATAGTATTAACTATACGATTTTTGGACGCCTTCTCCGACAATGCATCGCTGTCCGTGACAGAATGAAATGAAGCTATACTCCATATTCTTCCGTCAAGTGTTTTCAAGAAAGTTGCACGTTTTTCACATAAAACCGCCGCAGTAGGTTGGATTTTAGTCCAAAATTGTATTTAAAATCAAATCCAATCATGGGTTTCCTGGTAAAAACTAAATTTAAAGTAACAAAATAACTTCCTACTAACAATTTGCTTAATACAATAACCAGAGCACTAACGTTGCATGGGTTGTTTCTAAGAATTCGGTGTAATACAAAAGTTAAACTTGTAAATTCGTGATTTTTTTCCTTTCAAAAGTTTGTTCTTGATTATGTTCCTGCACTTTCCTTAACACCTTAATGCGACAATCAATTTAAATTTATATACCACAAGAAAAAACCAAAATCTCTAAAGATTCCCCTGAATGACATTCAATTTTAATTAAAACTTTTTGGTTCTCACAGTCAAGCATTTTCGTATGTGAACTTTTAAAAACAAAATTACGTAATTGCTGTGTCATTTGTCAAAGACAGAGGGGGAAACACTTAAAGATTTTAAAGCGTTCTTTTATGATTTAACCTTTTTTTCATTGGTAACAAGACCCTAAAATCCAAGAAAAATCAATTAATATTGAACATTTGTTGACTCTGTGTAATGGAAATAACATAAACGCGATGATGGGCAAAAGGGGATGACATTAATTTTTCTGTTTCCAAACATTCGCTTAATTAGTTTTCTTTTATGCTACGTTTTCTGTGTTTTAATTTCTATTAATTTGGACGAAAGAAATAACGAACAAAATATAAAACCAAACACCTCCAAAATATTTCGATCACACTCTCGCTGTCATTCTTGTTGTGCCAACTCATTTTGCTGTGTTTTTATTACCGGAAACTAATAAACTTTATTTTCAGGCATCCAAATAAAGTTCCATATTTTCGTCATACTACTCGTATTATACCTAGTGTGTCCTTTCTACTACCTATCAAATCCTAACCCTATGGTATTCATGTTGCTTACGTTTGTTGAATTATCTTTGAATGGGAAATGAGGAAGGGCAACGACAATGTTGCAATTTGTTGAATTTAAGTACAAAAAACGACACAAGGATATGAATATGGTGAGGACCACGCCACACCATGGCTTACATTGCAATCGCATCTTCGTGCCAATTCAAACACACAGATGCGGATATGGATATGGCTAGGATGCCACCACATATCACCAACACATCTACTACATCCAGATCAGATTCTGTTGTACGTACGTATGTTTGTAAATTTGTGTGTTAGTGATTCTGTTTTTAGAGCATTTTCAAAGAAATAAATAAAAAAAAATTTTTGTAGATGAACTCATCCCATTTGTGTAGGATATCCATGTATGAATAGAAACTAAATTTTTTAAAAGTGCTTGAAACTCATTTCAGCTGCCAATGGCGACCAAGTTTAAGTGTAGGTCCTAGTCTTTATTTTGAAATGTTTTGTTGTTTAAAATCTGTAAAAAAAATTATTTGAAACTTAGCAGATTTTTTTAACTTTTTCTTCGAAGACGAGTCGAAGTAAGCCGAGAAACAGGATGATCAAATCTCCGCTGGAAGGATCAGGTGAATGAACCCCAGCGAAATATTGTTGTTTGTAACTACAGAGTAAAGTGAAATGATAGAGCCGGTTGGGAACTATAAACTTTCGGTTTGCAAGGCCTTTAATTAAAACAAGTCTTATTTTAAACCATACCTTGTATATGAAAATATATTTTATGTGTTTAAATACATTCTAAATTTTTTTTTATGTAAGTATATTAAAATATATTTTATTTATTAAAATATGTTCGAACGAAGTTCCTTATCGCACGTTGCGGGAAAAAATCTAAAACCTTTGTTTTAACACTATTATGCTACAACCCAGTATTATCAACTAAATATATTGTTTACTTTTCTTTGGTTTGTATCTATACTAAACAGATGTCTCACATAAGTTGGAAAATTTCTTGTTTAATGGGAAGTTTCCTAGGTGGAGCCTGTAACCAATATTTAGTAAATATTGTAGTTTTGAACCCAATAAATAGAAAATTTAGAAAAGCCAAAGTGAAAGAAGTTTAAAAACAGAAAATTTCCTTAACTAAATGCCTTTTCTTAAAAAAATTAAATTTTCTAAAACAGAATATATATAGTCATGTTTTTAAACAAAGTACCTTTTCTTAAAAAAAAACGCTTATATTAAAGAAGTACTTTCGCTTTAAAATGTAAGTTTTCTACAAAAGGTACCTTTTCATAAAAAAGTAATTTTTATTAAAATATTAAATACCTTTTCTGAAAAAAGTTAATTTTCTTACAATAAATTGTCTTTTCTTAAAAAATTACATTTTCTTTAAAAATTACCGATTTTGTGAAACAAACTAACTTTTCTTGAGATAAGTACCTACTCTTAAAAATGTACATATTTAAAAAAAAACAGTACATAAGTTTCAGTCGGGTGAACCGACTTAATCATACCCTCACCCTGGATGACTCATTGCGTGGGAGTTCTGTTAAAAATACCCATACTCAAAAGCGACCATATTCAATAGCAGATTGACATTGCACTAAATATTATTGAATACATAAATTAGTTAGGATCCTCAGTGGTTTTGGGGAATTTTTTTGACTACCAACAAATTTCCCTCCCAATATTTATATGCGAGGACATGGCAAGTTGTTGCCAAAATTTTGATCAATACCAAATTTGATTAAGATGGGTTATGATTTATTGGAAATATCGAGGCGGCAAACCGGAAACGCGCCCAACTTTTGGGTGGGAGGTACGAAACTGGGCGTGGCACAATAGTCAGTTTTTAAATAAAATAAATAAATAAATGGTTTCCCATTACATCCCATGAAGGGACCGGGGAGAAGTTCTCACAACCACTGAGCTGTGCGCTTTCCAGTTTTCACTCACCGATTGGGACCTACAGTTTTACACCGATTCCGAACGGTATTTTGAGAAGCTTTTTCATGGCTATATACTCGATAGTGTCGCCGTCACTATGCGAGGTGACCGCCTCCGAAAGAAATTTGAAGGTGGTCAGAGCAATTTTATTAAGATCGGTTGTAGTTTACGAGAGTTATCGTGTCGATCATCCGCCAACTTTTATACGGGAGGTACTAGACTGGCTGTTGCAAACCCGCTCATTTTCTATAGGAGTGTGGTATTTGTCTAAATATTGACTACTATAAAATTTCATAAAGATTGGTTCGGTTTTGCGGGACTTCTCGTGCCGAACAAGTAGACGGCCAAACATCTTTTGTATGGGAGGTACTAAAATGGGCGTGGCAAAATCACCATTGTTTTAATCTGTAATTGGCCTTAGGTAACGTGAAACCTTACACCTAATTTCATTTCTTTAAAAAAAACCTTTTCTTCAGAAAAATACCTTCTCTTAAAAAAATAACTTATAAAATAACTTCCTTTTCTTTTCTTGAGATAAGTAGCCTTCGTGATAATAAGTACATTTTCTTAGAAAATAACCTTTTCCACTTCTTTAAGAAGTACCTATCCTTAAAAAAAGTACTTATGGCTTTTACTTACAGAAAGTACTTCTTCTTAAAAATAGTACGTTTGCTTAAAATAAACATTAGCTTTTAATAAAAGAAGTACCTTCCTTTAAAAAATTACCTTTTCGGGGAAATATAAAACATATTCTTACAAAAAGGACCTAAAAATATACTTTTTTTTAAAGAAATACATTCTATAAAAAAAAATTCTTAAAAAAAGTTTATCATTTTAGAAAAAGTGTCTTTTCTTAAAGATCCTTTTAAATTATCGTATTTTGCAACGGGCGCCTTAGGCGTTTTGGAATTAACTCGTACATAATATAGAGGGCAGGTCAATAAGTCCGTGACTTATTGAATGAAACACAGTTTTTTTTTGCTAAAATAAAATTAATTTTTCTACATAATCTCCATTTAGTTCAATATACATCGTCCAACGTTTCTCCAATTTGTGCATCCCTTCAAAAAATATGACTTTTCGAGGTCCATAAAATAAGGATTTGTTTGATCAATAATTTCATCGTTGGAGCTAAATCTCTTTCCACCGAGCCATTTCTTTAGGTTTGGAAATAGGAAGTAGTCTAGGTGCTAAATCCGGAGAATATGGCGGATGAGGTTGCAATTCATAACCCAATTCATGGAATTTTGCCATTGAGATTACACACGTGTGCATCCGTACGTTTATGGTAAATTGAGAGCAAACGCGGCACCCATCTTGAAGACAGCTTTCTTAAGCCCAACTGATCGTTTAAAATTGAAACCACACTCCAACAGGAAATGCCTATGGCATCAACAATCTCACGCCCTTTTCCTCTTCGATCGGCCAACATCATATCGTGGATTTTTACGACATATTCGGGTGTATTGACCTCAATTGACCGTCCAAAACGTTCAGCGTCATTTGTACTTGTGCGGCCACAACGAAAGTGAGTAAACCGCTTTTTACCATTGTAATTGATGGTGCAGAGTCCCTATAGTATTAATGAAGCTTTTCCTTAGTTTGACTGACGTTTTTTTTTTAATGTTTAATGAGCACTCGAAATTTACTTTTTTCCATTTCTAAAAAATGCACGGGTTTGTATTTTTTGAACAGCTGTTAAACACAATGTAAATGACGGAACTTTCTCAAAATTTGTCAGTAGTCTATTAACAGATTGTACTTGATGGGAGCAGTGTTACATTTCATATAACTACAAGGGAAGTTCAAACAGTCACGGACTTATTAATCCGCCCGCTATAGCGATAGAAACTTCGTTCCAGGCTGGTGTCCTCTGACACTTCATGTGATTTTTTTTTTAATATTTTATATTAAAATATATTTTAATTTCTGGAATAGTGTATTATTCATGCAGACACGTGTTTATATATTTTGTATTGGCTTTGTGGCCTCGATCCGCTTATGTCCATATTATTGCAGTTTAACAAGTTTTTCATGATTCATATACATCTGCTTGTGAATTTGGTCATTTTTCTTACAACTTGGTCATCCAAAGGTACTACATTTTTCCTAAATTTTCTGGTTGAGATTTTTAAAAATTCCTATACAAAAAGAAACACTCTAATATACTTATACATTACCCGAGCTTGCACTGCGCCAAGAAATGATCTGAATGTGTTCCTATCCCCTATTTATTCACGACCCCCGTAAACTTTTTAAGGACCACGATTTACGGATATGAACATGGATTGTCGGTGGTGCAATGGTAGTGTGCGCGGCTCTTGTGCATGAGGGCGTGGGTTCGATCCCTACTGTGAGCACCTTAAATTTCTTTCGACGGCGGTCACCTCGCTTAGTGACGGCGACATTATCGAGTATTTATCCATGTAAAAGCTTCTCAAAATACCGTTCGGAACCGTTGTAAAACTGTAGGTCCCAATCAGTGAGTGTAAAGCTAGAACGAGCACAGCTCGCTGGTTGTGAGAAGCTCTACCTAATCTCCTCGTGAGATGTAACGGGAAACCATTTATTTATTTTTTACATGGATTGTTAGAACGCTATACAGATTCGGTGACACTATCCAACTGGCAGATGTCTTCGAGAATTATAATGCTGCCATTGCTGCTAGCCAGGAGATGCGATGGACAGGACGTGGCTGAAGAACTGTGATGAAGAACTTGATATATAGTACAGCTGTCCCGTGAAAAATCATGAATTTTGACATCTGATCTCTAGGTTCAACCCCATGAGTGAACGTATAGCCACCATCCGCACAAAACCGAAGTACTTATATTTTAATATATCGCTAAATTGTGTACCTGCCCCAACAGAAGAAAAACACGATAACACCAAGGACATATTCTACGAGCGCCTAGAGGAAACATACGACCATTGCCCAGGCTATGACAATAAGATTGTTCTAGGTGATTTTACTGCTAAAGTTGGCTGAGAAAATCTCTTTCAACCAACCATCGGTAAATTCAGTCTACACGCCATCACTTCCGATAACGGAAGGAGACTGTTCGATTTTGCCGTGGCGAAAACATTTTTCCATTACATTCCATGAAGGAATTGGGAAGAGCTTTATCTCAGTGTGGCTTTAGGCCTGGAAAATAAACTATCGACCACATACTCATATTTTGACAAAGAGAGAAAACCCACGAAAAACAAATCGACGCCTACCACCACTTTGTAGATCATAGGGCTGCCTTTTATATCCCGATACGATAAAAATTGTACCAAGCCATGTCGGAGCTTGGTATTACTCCCAAGCTGACACTCCTTTGTAGAATGACACTGGCCGACACGAAATCCTTAGTAATGACTGGTAAAGATCACACCGAACCACTTAGTACGAGGCGAAGCCTTAGGCTGGGCGACACCCTATCATGCGATCTCTTCAAAATATTAAATGATATCATTGTTGAGAAAAGCTGCAGTCAACGTGAATAAAACCATCAGTTGATGCTCGCGTATTCTGATGATTTAGACATCATTGCGTGGAATCTGCGAGAAGTTACTGCAGTATTTTCCAGAATTGAGACAGAATCACGAAAAGTTTGTTTGGCATTAAACGAGGACAAGACCAAATTAATGGTTTCGACAAGTAGACCTGGATTGGACGAAAGGATGAACGTTGATATATAGCGGTTATTTCGAGGTAGTGAAAGAATTTATTTACATAGGATCTGCCGTAAACATAAGTAATAATGAAATTTCGGTTTTAATTTATAATTGTTTTTATCTTTCTGATGATGCTACCCAAAGGGCAGCGAAATATTGAAGAATAAATTTATTAAAAAAAAAACCGACCAATTTAATTTGGAATATTGAGTTATAGTATTCAATAAACACTACAAATTTGCATATGATAGAAACAAAAGAAATTTTAACTTAATATTTTGCTCTATGTAGGACGAAGACCGTAGTGCTGGAATTGCTCATATATATTCATTTTAAATTCATGGAATGTGTTCCATGTAAATATGGGCAACATATTTATATTTATGCTGTAGTATTAAATGTAATTAGAGATGGGGAAAAGTTCAGAAAGAAGAATAAGACAATTAGTTAAAATGGGTTACATTACTATGTCGGTTGGTTTCATTTTAAAGCAATGAAGATATGTCATTGAAAAGTGTAACGGCGTGAAGAGTGAAATCTTTAATATAAAATTTCTTAAAGATTGAATCTAGCAGCTTTTCAAACAACTGTGTCTTTAAAAGGTTCTAAATTTATCAAGAAGTTTGGCAGTTCCGATTATTAAACATAAACCGCGACGCAAAGGAAGAACGCGTTATTATTGTGAAACCCCATTACAAAAATGCTGAAAATTGCGCTGAAACTTGGTCGCTTATGCACAGTAGGTGTCCTGCGCGTCGGCGTACCGGCCGGCAGAGATGCCAGCCGACCAATCTCAAGCCAGCGGCTTATCAGTGGTTTCTGAGCCAATATCCGCCGCCGTTTTTATCCGCTTATATCGACTTAAAACACGAGTCGCCCAAGCAACAAGTCGGACGATAATACTGTAATCGGCGGATAATACAGTAGATAAGATAAGCAAAAGAACAGCAGATTCCCATTTCATAAAAAAAAATCAAATAATGCATTCAGTGTAAGCAAACTATTTT
Organism: Phaonia tiefii; assembly: GCA_963931995.1. NCBI lineage: Eukaryota > Metazoa > Arthropoda > Insecta > Diptera > Muscidae > Phaonia > Phaonia tiefii. The sequence goes on along the minus strand of OZ008367.1, from coordinate 107,297,581 downwards.
ACGTCCTTTTAAGTCATTAAATTGTTTATATTAATTATTTGTAAATGTGGATTTATATTGACAAAATTAATTATAATAAATAATACATAAATACTGAAATTGAAGAATAATTCGTTTCTAAATATTATTAGGTTTGGGAGGCAATAGACATATGATTCCACGTAAGTATATGTAGGTTTGGGGGAAACAGTCGAATGCTTCCACGTAAGTATATGGATGTTTGGGATGAAAAATTCATGTTCCCACGTAAAAATATACATGTTTGTCAGTAAACATGATACTGTTTATATTTAAATACAAACATACTGCAAACATATGAATGTTTGAAGTGTGTTCCAAACATATATATGGTTCCTCTAGAATATGTTGGGGAGAATATGTTAGAGAGGCCGTTATTTTTCAGCGTGAATAGCGTTAGCGACCAATGACTCCGGCGGTCCATATAGCGCACCAAACAGATGTAATGGTGTATGGACAAATGGGTGTGGATTATTTTCATTCAAACAAAAATTAGCTTCGTCGCTGAACAACATTTTGTATGGAAAATCAAAATCAATATCAAATTGTTCTTCAGCCCATTGGCACTTTTTCCAGAATTCCTGCACAGGTTGAATTTCAAAAGCCCAAAAACCAAGATGATTTCTTGAAATCTTCCATAAAGTGGATTAACACATCCCCATTTGAAGAGAACGGCGCCGAATTGATTGATGGGGGTCTTTTTCAATGGTTTTCTGTACAGCGGCTATATCTGCTTTTGCGCGCACTTCTTGACGCCTTACGGAATGCAAATTATCATTAAGAGTAAACATGGTGCGAAACATTATTCGAATTAGCCGCTCTGATGGACGGTTATTAGTTCCACAAAATAGACGAAGTGCCCGATAAGTTCGTCGAACAGAGACTTGATTTTGATAGACAATTTCAACAATTTGCAAGCGTTGCTCTCATGCAGATCTATCCATGATGATATGGTAAACCAAACTAAAAAATCGCAACTATCAGCTGTTAAATCGGTTGTCAAATAAAGTAGTGCTACCAACTGAAAGTTGTGAACCTCAAACGAAACACTCTTTAGTAGCCTTTATACTCACTGTGTTCCCTGCCGGAGAGTTCTTCAAAAATGATTTCGAAATAAGAATATTGCTTGCGAATAAAGATTTTATAAATTAACTTTGGCAACTAAGATTTCTATAAAGCAAGTTTGAAAACAAAAATTACTTTAAGACCATTTTAACAACAAAAATTTCTATAAGGTAAATTTGACATGAAACGAAAAACAAACAAAAGAAACCTTTGACAACAAAGTTTTTTAAGAGAAATCTTTGACAGCATAACTTTCTAAAAGAATTCTTTGGGCTATAAATTCTGAAAACGCCACCGCCGACTACGGGAATATGGTGCAGCCACCGCCGCCGACGAATTGGTGTCGACTTAGAACCTTTTTCGCCGGTCGCTGGAAAACATTTAGTGCTACAAACGAGAGAGAGATCGAAAATCCGGAAACATTAATTCGACATCGTTCACAACAACTTCAAATTCCGCGAAACAACACGTAGCGAATTTTCACGGAAGACCTTAACCTTACAACCCGTCCAGGTTTCAGCTCTCTCAGGAGCTCAAACCAGCACACAGTGGGGTCGTTTGGAGAAAACACGTTAATAATATCACACATTTTAAAGCATTGTTCTGATCATTTTGGAATGTACTAGACATACATATATAGAGGAGGAGTCAGGCTTTCAAAATATTGTATTTAGAGGCACCCTCTGTTACAGGGTGTCACCGTTGGGTGTCAACGTTGACCAGTATGGTGCTGTTTAAATTTTCAAAGCCTGATACTTCTACACTTATAAGCCGATTACAAAGATTTTGGAGTTTTGAGAATCTACTATGTAAGACAAATAAAAAATATCTAAAGTATTATACATATATATTTTATTTATTTTATATTTTAACGTTATTAATCGTTATTCTCTAAGAGACTTTAAAATTTAAAATTTTTTCATTGTCTTTCTTACTCTTTTTTTGTTAATAACTCGGACATTTGAGGGAGAGAATATTTTTGAAAACACCACTAAATTGGGAACACTTCAGTCGATAATACGATTTAAAAATTTATAAGTTATCTCAATCAGTTTGGAAATGCCGACTTCTCACAGTTGGAATTTTGTTTCAACGTGTAAAAACACAATATTTTTTCGAAAAGGTACCATGATTCATTCAATATTTTCTTAAACTTTTTCCAAGAAATCTATACAAATTTTTACACTTGTCTAAAACACAAGATTTTGGCAATTATACTTTATCTAAAGTTATGATCATTTGGAAATACACCCTATAGTCAGCGTTCTCTGAAAATTTGAATTGTTTTTACACACATTTAATAAATTTTTTTACTTTTATTGTAGACTGAGGTGGTGTGAAATACATGCCAAAAAAGAAATACATCCTATGGATAAACGTGCTTAGGAGCGCTTAATATGTAAAAAAGTCGAATTTTCATAGAAAACTTTTTTGGGATTAAAAATCGTTAAGTTTTTTTTTCTAAATGGAAGAAACCTTAATTGGATTTAATTGGCTGTTCATTCTCTGCTTGAACTACCTACCCACAACTCCACATATGGTAAATTATTGAATGACCGTATGGTAAGCGAACGCCGAACCCCCGAGTAAAAAAAATTCTGCTCACGAATGCGACAGAAAGCGTAAGCCCAACGTCAGTACCCTTTTCATGTGGATCCATTTCACTAGTTCGCAGAAAACGATGTAGTGGTGTTTGCCCTATTTGCGGACATTTCATACAAAAAGAAAAGTGATGAAATGCATTGCTCCGCGTTGGTAAAGTAAGTAGAGGTGGTTCCCTAGTAAGTAGTGATTTCACCAGCTACGCACTAGTGCCCATGACTAGCATATTAAAAAATAGTAAGATACCATCAATATGTACTTATATAACGGGAGTTTTTTCTTTAGCTGCATGATGACTTAAAATGATTATACAAGTCAGAAATATTGTTGGAATGAAATTTTTTTTTATTATTATCTGGTATATAATTTCATGACATTTATTTTTGAAATATGATTTGTGGCATATCGTATGGCCGCCGCAGCTAAGAATTACATACTCCATTCGATCACCCCAATTTTTAACTACATTTTCCAATAAATCTGGCCGTATGGCGTCGATGGTGGCTTGCATATTGGCTTCCAATGCTTCAAGAGTTGCTATTTTGTCGGCATAAACAATTCCTTTAACACAGTCCCATAAAAAGTAAACCAGATGCGTTAAATTGCACGAACGAGGCGGCCAGTGAACAGGGCCACTTCTGGAAATAAAGTTGTCACCAAAATGATTTTGGAATAAATCGTTTGTTTTAAGCACGCTGTATGGCAAGTTGCGCCCTCTTGTTGAAACCAAATTTCGTTGATGTTTAGGTGATTAAGTTTTGGAAAGAACAATTCAGTCCACATGGCTCAATAGCACTCCCCATTCATCGTAACTGCAGCTCCTTGGACATTTCGAAAGAAATATGGAGCGATGATGCCGTCAGCGTGTAAACCGCACCGAACAGATAATTTTAATGGATGCAATGGTGATTCGTTTACGGCTTGAGGATTTTCTTCATTCTAAATACGGCAATTTTGTTTATTGACGTAGTCACTTAACCAGCAATGAGCTTTATCACTAAACACAATTCTTAGACCGTAAAATGGACGAAGTGTTTATGAACTTCGTGAACAGATCTATTTTTTTAAAGTAAATTTCCACAATTTGAAAAGGTTGTTGCAGCGTTAAACAATTCATGATGGTCGAACCTTACAGAACAGAAATTTCAACACAGTTTAACAGTCTCAGCTGTGAAACCATAGTTATCGGTATCGATAGTTCTCATGCAGCTAAAAAAAACACCCGTTACATTAAATCAAATTTTTAAAAGTTTTTTTTTTCCAAATTTATTTATTTTGAGTTTTTTCCGTATTTTTTTCCAAAAGTGTTAAACAAACTTTTGATATTTATGAATGCAGTTCTATAGAAGGTAAGTTTACCTTTCCAAAGGTATAAAGTATAATATGTCTATGCACGGTATTACTGCCAGTGTAGGTATTGACCTAATTTTTCCATTTCTGTACCCTGTCGATTGCATCGTTCCTGCTGCCATTATTTTATGAAACTATTGTTTCATTTAGAATTGGTAAAGGTACTTTTTAAAAAAACGGTAGTTTTTTAAGAAATAGCAATTTGTTGTAAGAAATTTTATTTTTTTTTGAGCAAAGGTAACTACTTCTTTAAGATAAGGTGTTTTTTTTGAAGAAAACGTACTTTGTTTAAAAATATGAATAGGTAGTTTTTTTTTGAGAAAATTTACTTTTTTTAAGAAAAGATACTTATTTAAGGAAATGTAATTTTTTAAACTTTTTTCACTTTTCAACTGAACTGAACGGGTTCTTTAACAAACATCTGTGAATGTCATGTGTTACTGGAACATGATAGCGTAGCTCCTGTGACCTTAATTGGACGGTATGGATTGGGACGACATGTAGTTTCAGGAAGACGCGCATGTATCAATCGATTTAAGGAGCAGTGATTTCCTGAAATATCACACGAAATTCCAATGATAAGTGGGCAACAGGATCATGGGATTCACCGCCGTTTGAATAATCCACAAACAGTTCCTGAGTTTAAGGTCGTGATCAAACGCATCTTCGGTTAGATAGACTCAGCTGTTTATCAAAATATCGAAGAAATTTTCACGAAAAGCGCATGGAGTCTGTGATCAGAGCCGCGGCAGACATTATTCGGATAGTTTATTCCATATTTAATCGGAACATGTCTTATCTACAATGCACTAAAAATGTCATGACTCGGTTAAAAGATATGCGTTTTCTTTTTAAATTAAATCTGGCACTTTAATTGGGACATCCTGTATATTCATGAATAATTTTGAAAAATTTTAACTTGTAAAATTTCGAAACACCTTGAAATATAACTTAAATGCCAGTTCGATGGGTGGTTTTCCTTAATCCTTTTATACCGTTTGTTGTCTATTAAATAGTACCCTGTTCAAAATGTATTTCAAAAGAGAGACAATATTCTTCATACTCAGTTCCGAAATATATCATGACCTTTTGTGTCTATTTTAGAAAACATCAAAGAGCTCATTCCTATTGTCCTTTCTCGAATTAGTACTGTTGTCGAATATTAATAGAACGAATGTGGGCGACCGTCTGTAATTCAAATGTTAGCATGCGGAACATACAATCGCGGGTTGTGACCACATCCCAGTTATTTCGTTGACGTCGACACTGTCGGGTAATTGGTCATAGAAATGTTTATCAATGCTTATCAGTGTAAATCTTTTCGAAGTAGATGCAATGCCATAGGGCGCTTTAAGTAGTTTTAGAAATAGTAGGGGCGTAGTACACTGAATGCTTTATTGAAGTCAATAAACTCCTCCGAACTAAATAAAACTCCGCACAAGTTGAATGGGAAATTAAGGGCGAGATTCGTACCCGTCATCTAAAAGCTCAATTTAGAAGCTCACAGAAAATTTTCACATTAAATATCATTTAAGCTACAAGGAACGGACATTTTAAGTCAATTTTTAGAATATGGCTTTTTAAACTCTGAACACTTTTTGATGTCTATCTCTACTAAAAGCGGAAAATTTTGTACCTTTATGAAGCAAAACTATGTGGTCAACAATTTGTTTTTTGGATTCAATACATCGTGATTAGCTTTTGACATATATAGAAGTGTCCATGCAGACATACATCAACATCATGTGCCAGAGATGGTTCTTATTTTGACTCTTTATATTTGACCGGACTATAGTAAGTGGTTTAAATTCGAGTCATATATTTGTGGGGGAAAATTGTATATACTAAAGGTTGACACTGCAAGAAATTGAAGCTTGCGCCAAAATAATATAATATTAGCATCAACATTTCGAAAAGCCAAATCTTACCAATTACCTGCTTTACTTTTGAAAATACATTACTATCTACCTAAGTACTTTGTATTGACTAAAGCCAAAGCTACAACTTTTGATAATGGCAGTTGTAAATTTACCATCTCAATTTGTGTAAAGTAAAATTCATCAGTCCGTTCAAGGTGATAAAACACAAACATTGTCAAATGTATTTATTGCCTGGCATTCTTAAGTAATCAGTGGGGCGGATGTCATAAAATAATGTAAAGGTGGACAAGACAAATATTTACACTGTTCACAATTTGTTGCTACGTATTTCATTTTCAGTTTAACAACAAAAATAAACACAAATATTTGAACTGTCGCTTATTTGACGTGTGACGTCGTGTCTTACTTAGTTGTTGGTAGTTGTAGGTTGGAGTTCAGTGGAACTGTTAAAAGGTCATACGGTTGGTTAGTTGGTTTTATTTAATGAAGTTTGTTCTAAACTTTCCTATCTCATGCAATACATTTCTTGAATAAATAGTGATGAATGTTTCAAAATCTAATTTTAATTTAAATTTTAATTAACTCAACGCGGGTGTGTGCTTTATATTCAGCTGAAAGTCATAACAATTTTATTTTGGTGGGATAACTAGGTTCGTAAAAATCTACTGTCAACAACAAATTAAACAGAGCAAAACAAAAATAAATTAAACAGCGGCCCAAATATTCGATGGAGTCGATTTTAATTATCAAAATAAGGGGCTTAATTTCATAATGAAATAATCGCCCTGTTAGAGAAGTGAAAATTGGCCAGAAAAATAACTACTACGAAATCTCAGTCAACTACTTCGCTGGTTTTGTTATTGAAAATGTTTAAAAGTAATTTTAGAAATATTTTCTAATTAAACTTGTATATAAAGGGTTTTCCAACACAGACGCTACAAAAGTAAATCGATAGGGACAGCAAACGACGCCATATTTTTTCCCGCTCTTTTGACATTTCTCTTCAGTAAGGTTTGCCATTTCATCATGGAAAGATATACTTGGCTCGAGTCGAAATTATTAAAATTTACTACCAAAATTTGGAGTCAGTGGCCTGAACTTTAAGAGCGCTATGTCCAATTTATGGTCTTCAGCGATGAGGCTCATTTCTGGCTGAATGGGTTCGTCAATAAGCAAAATATGCGTTATTGGTCAGACAGCAATCCACACGTAATCCATGAGTCATCATTGCATCCCGAAAAAATTACGGCTTGGTGCGGTTTATGGGCCGGCGGAGTCATTGGGCTGTACTTCTTCCGCGATGATCAAGACCGGCACGTTACTGTGAATGTGAATCGCTACCGTTCAATGATAACCGAATATTTTTGGCCCCAATTGGATAATATGGGCTTGGAGGACATGTGGTTCCAACAGGACGGCGCCACAAAGTCACGCAGTGAATGCCACAATCAATTTATTGGAAACCAAGTTTGGTGAACGTGTTATCTCACGAAATGGCCCTGTCGATTGGCGGCATCGGTCGTGCGATTTGACGCCGTTAGATTATTTCCTGTGGGGCTACGTCAAGTCGATGATCTATGTCAACAAGCCAGCGACGATTGATGAACTTCGTACGAATATCGAACGTGAAATTGCAGCAGTATCGGCCGATTTATGCTTGAAAACTGTCGAAAATTGGGTACAGCATCTGGACTTCTGCTAGCGTGCCTGTGGTGGCCATGCAAAAGAAATCGAGTTCCATACATAATGTCATCGAACGTACCTTGACAGGAATAAAGAATTTCATTGGTATCTAAAACCGGTTTTGTTTTATTTAAAAAAACTTTTGTAGCGCTCTTATTGAAAAACCCGTTACAACCTGAAAAACCTGTTTTTTGTTGTTGTTTGGATGTAAATTTACGTGCTTATAGCTTGTCACAAATATAGTAAACTTGTGTCCAAACACACTGTGTTTGCAACCCAAAATTATATGTTTTAATTACAATGACTAATTGCTTATAATATATATTTTTGTGACCATAACGTGGCTTTATTTGTTGAAAACTGCTGAAAAGAAAAAAGTGACAGACAACAAAGAAGCAAAAAAGCAGCAAATCTTCAATTCAAGAAAACAATGCTTGCAAACGTGAGTCACATTTTACGGTGGGGAACAAAGTGGTTTTTGTCCACACCTCAAAATGTATACTGGTTTGTTTTCTGATGGTTCCCAAAATATTTCGTGTCTGGTTTACGATCCCGTGAGCTGTAGCGTTTTTAAAAAATATATTTTATTGTAGTTTTTAAAAGAAATTTGTAGTTTACCTAAGGAAAATTTATCCCATATTAATAAAGTTTATATGGCGCGTCCAACGGAATATAAAACATGTCAAAACTTGTAGTGATACATCCTTTTTTTCAGGGATATTCTGGAAAAAACACATTTTTAAGTTTTTAGGTCAGAGATTTTTCTGATTTAAACTTCAGATTTCAATTTCAAATATTTAAAATTTGGTCCACGGCACCTTGGAAATTGTATTTAAAAATAAAAAAAATTATATATCTATAAGTATACAACAATGATCTCCTTGTTCTAAGAAAAGATTTGATGCCCATTTTCACTTGATGAGTACGTATTGTTCCTACCGTATTGCATTTGTTGTAAAACGCAATTTAAAAAAAAATCAATGAGTGTTCGAACTCACGGACGATATTTTAACACCTTTTGGTTCACGGTACCTGTTGGATTTCTCTGAACACATTAGTAAATGTTACATTGGAAAATAAAAAACAGAGTTCAATCATATGATGACGTTTCATTTAAATAATATTAATACTTAAAATTGCTTAATACTTTTTGTTTTATTCCCACAAAAAACAAAGAGAATGCAAAGCAACAGACATATGTGTACATAGTACATGGTGTTATATTCGTAAGCTTACGAGGACCAAGACTTCGTCATTTATGACAACTATTCGCTGCCGCTGTGGCCGTCGGTGGTGCAATGGTAGTGTGCGCGGCCCTTATGCATGAGAACGTGAGTTCGATCCCTGCTCTGACCACATTAAATTTCTCCTCGCTTAGCGATGGCGACACTATCGATTATATAGCCATGAAAAAGCTTCTCGAAACACCATTCGGAACCGATGTAAAACTGTTGGTCCCAATCAGTGAGTGAGTATATAACTAGAACGCGACAAGCTCACTGGGTTGTGAGAAGCTCTCCCTAATCCCTTCAAGAGATGTATCGGGAAACCATTTATTTATTTTCAAGCAGAGACTATTGTTGTACAACAACCACATATTATTTTCAATGCGAACGCTGCATAGCTTCGACGTAGATAACGCTGTGTGATAACGCTGCAGATTATACTCTACGCGTGCCTGTATGTGTTAACACATCAATAATTGTTTTTGTTTTGTCATAAAAAGAGCGACAACACACAGCGTTAGAATCACATACGTGGTTGTTGTACAACAATAGTCTCTGCCTGAAAATAAGTATGATGGTATTGATGTAGCGGCAGCGAACAAACAAGCAGGTCGCCGTCGCTAAAAAGTATTGAATAGTGTAGAGAACTTATTGTATTTTTTTGCCGATCTCAAGTAGAGAGTACATAAAACAATGCAAAGAGCACAAATGTTTGAAACGCCATCTATGTTTCACTTCAAAATGTCGCCAGTGCTTTTGAGTTATACAATTTGGTCCATGAGTTCTCTATACTATTCAATACTCTTTGGCGACGACGACCTGCTTGGTTGTTCGCTGCCGCTACATCAATACCATCATACTTATTTTCAGGCAGAGACTATTGTTGTACAACAACTACGTATGTGATTCAAACGCCGTCTGTTATTTGCATGTGTTCACTTTGATAGATTGCCATACCCGTGCCTATAGATGTTAGTACATCAAAAAGCTGAAACAGGCATTTTTATAAAACTGCCTAAGATTAATGTATGTCAATCTGACACTTAAATCAGATAAATTTCGTACTAAAAACTTAAAAATTCGACTTTTGCAGAGTTTCCGTAAAAAAAACGATGTGTCAGGACATGTTTAGACGTGTTTTATATCCCGATCGTCGCGCCTGTAAAGCCCCTTTCATATGATACAAGTATTGTACAAATTGTCTTTAACTAAAGTACAAAATTTTTTGAAAAACTAAAAAAATACCTTTTTTAAAAATGATTGAGCTCACGAGATCTTAATGCTAGACACGAAATATTTTGGAAATCATCATTAACCAAAGCAAGGTCCATTTTGGGGAGGTTTGTAAGTGCTTCCTAAAAGTTGCGCCTTTTTTGAATTATGGTGGACAATGGCCGAGGAAAAACATAGAATTTTTTTGAATGGATAGGTTTTGAAAAAAAATAAAAAATTTTTTGCCGTTTTTTTCGGAAATATAGTCACATTTTGTACCATATTTCTTACATCGCGACTAGTACTGAGTTAAAGCTAATTGAATCTTCAATAATATTTTTTATATCAAAATCTTTTCTACTTTTTAATTTCAGATCCAGGTGTTGGCGAAGAGCTTTCCTACAAGGTATGTGAGAACACGATAGCATAACTAAATCGATCTATATCTTTATATACTATACCAACTTTACCCCACTGTACTAAAACGGCACTACAAGCATTAGCATTAGCTAAACGGCACTACTAGGATAACTTCTGTCGATAGTGTCTAGCATGTCATTTGTAAGTTATACGTTTTGTTTCTATATATTTCGGTCCAATATGCTAAGAATTATATGTGATTAAACCAGAGTAAGTAAAAATTTTGTTCGCGAGTCGAAAAATTCAGCTGCTCCTCAATATAAAGCTCTTACTTACTCCGAGTTTAGAAAAATTAAAATCTCGAGGGAATTACATTTTTAAAATCTTTTTCTATAAGAATCGCTCCAGAGCGGATCAAACATAAAAAATATAAATTCGATTCGGAGTTTAATTTTCATTTTACTAGGAGTGAGTATTTATAGTGAAGAGCAGCCGAATTTTTCGACTCGCGAGTTGAAATTTTTTGAATTTGGATATATATAAGAGGCAACTGCGACAAAAATCGATTGGAATGTTGTGGAAGGTGCTGAAAATAATAAACGTCTATCAGAAAGAGCAGAATTATAAAAAGTCAAAAAAATCCGATGGATCCTAAATTAAGTAAAGAGTATATGTGGTGAAAAACAACAAATAACGAGATCATTAGTATTGGCTCTAGAGGTGGACTAATAATTGGAATATAAGTTTAAATAAAACCACAATTTGTTTTGGACAATGACTGGAGATATATTAATTATAGTGTACGTGGTTAAAAAGGGATTAAAATTGGCGAAAAGAGTCAGACTTCAAAATGCAATAAAAATCATTTTGAATATTTAAAAATAGTATCTGTGGGTAAAAATGGGGTGAATTGATATAAATGGTACAACTTGCAATATCGGCAAAAATATTTAGAAATTAAAAAGCTGTAGAAGGGTTATGAAAGGGTATAACTACAGAATGAGAGGAAAATCGTTTGAATATGTTAAATATAGTGTTCGTGGGCGAAAAAAATATATATTTTCGTTCATTTTGGATTTTTACCTCATCATACACATTTTTCATTCACAATTTTCCAAACGAATTGGTCGAATTTTCAAGTTTTACCCCTTTTGCCCCCTTTTTGCCACTTTTTAACCACATTCACAATTTTTTTCCACATTCCAAATCTTTTCAAACGATTTTCTCGCATTTTCAAGTTTTACCCCTTTTACCCCCTTTTTGCCCGTTTTTAACCACATTCACAATTTTTTTCCACATTCCAAATCTTTTCAAACGACTTTCTCGCATTTTCAAGTTTTACCCCTTTTGCCCCATTTTGCCAATTTTTCACAATTAAAAATTTTTTTTTCCACATTCCAAATCTTTTCAAACGACTTTCTCGCATTTTCAAGTTTTACCCCTTTTACCCCCTTTTTGCCAATTTTTAACCACATTCACAATTTTTTTCCACATTCCAAATCTTTTCAAACGACTTTCTCGCATTTTCAAGTTTTACCCCTTTTACCCCCTTTTTGCCCGTTTTTAACCACATTCACAATTTTTTTCCACATTCCAAATCTTTTCAAACGACTTTCTCGCATTTTCAAGTTTTACCCCTTTTGCCCCATTTTGCCAATTTTTCACAATTCAAAATTTTTTTTTCACATTCCAAATCTTTTCAAACGACTCTCGCATTTTCAAGTTTTACCCCTTTTATACCCTTTTGGCAATTTTTAACCACATTCACAATTTTTTTCCACATTCCAAAATTTTCTCGCATTTTCAAGTTTTACCCCTTTTACCCCCTTTTTGCCCGTTTTTAACCACATTCACAATTTTTTTCCACATTCCAAATCTTTTCAAACGACTTTCTCGCATTTTCAAGTTTTACCCCATTTGACCCATTTTGCCAATTTTTCACAATTCAAAATTTTTTTTTCCACATTCCAAATCTTTTCAAACGACTTTCTCGCATTTTCAAGTTTTACCCCTTTTACCCCCTTTTTGCCCGTTTTTAACCACATTCACAATTTTTTTCCACATTCCAAATCTTTTCAAACGACTTTCTCGCATTTTCAAGTTTTACCCCTTTTGCCCCATTTTGTCAATTTTTCACAATTCAAAATTTTTTTTTCCACATTCCAAAACTTTTCAAACGACTTTCTCGCATTTTCAAGTTTTACCCCTTTTACCCCCTTTTTGCCAATTTTTAACCACATTCACAATTTTTTTCCACATTCCAAATCTTTTCAGACGACTTTCTCGCATTTTCAAGTTTTACCCCTTTTACCCCCTTTTTGCCCGTTTTTAACCACATTCACAATTTTTTTCCACATTCCAAATCTTTTCAAACGACTTTCTCGCATTTTCAAGGTTTACCCCTTTTTGCCCGTTTTTAACCACATTCACAATTTTTTTCCACATTCCAAATCCTTTCAAACGACTTTCTCGCATTTCCAAGTTTTACCCCTTTTACCCCCTTTTTGCCCGTTTTTAACCACATTCACAATTTTTTTCCACATTCCAAACCTTTTCAAACGACTTTCTCGCATTTTCAAGTTTTACCCCTTTTGCCCCATTTTGCCAATTTTTCACAATTCAAAATTTTTTTTTCCGCATTCCAAATCTTTTCAAACGACTTTCTCGCTTTTTCAAGTTTTACCCCTTTTACCCCCTTTTTGCCAATTTTTAACCACATTCACAATTTTTTTCCACATTCCAAATCTTTTCAGACGACTTTCTCGCATTTTCAAGTTTTACCCCTTTTACCCCCTTTTTGCCCGTTTTTAACCACATTCACAACTTTTTTCCACATTCCAAATCCTTTCAAACGACTTTCTGACATTTTCTAGTTTTACCCCTTTTTGCCCGTTTTTAACCACATTCACAATTTTTTCCACATTCCAAATCTTTTCAAACGACTTCTCGCATTTTCAAGTTTTACCCCTTTTGCCCCATTTTGCCAATTTTTCACAATTCAAAATTTTTTTTTCCACATTCCAAATCTTTTCAAACGACTTTCTCGCATTTTCAAGTTTTACCCCTTTTACCCCCTTTTTGCCAATTTTTAACCACATTCACAATTTTTTTCCACATTCCAAATCTTTTCAGACGACTTTCTCGCATTTTCAAGTATTACCCCTTTTACCCCCTTTTTGCCAATTTTTAACCACATTCACAATTTTTTTCCACGTTCCAAATCTTTTCAAACGACTTTTTCGCATTTTCTAGTTTTACCTCTTTTACCCCCTTTTTGCCCGTTTTTAACCACATTCACAATTTTTTTCCACATTCGAAATCTTTTCAAACGACTTTCTCGCATTTTCAAGTTTTACCCCTTTTACCCCCTTTTTGCCAATTTTTAACCACATTCACAATTTTTTTCCACATTCCCAATCTTTTCAGACGACTTTCTCGCATTTTCAAGTATTACCCCTTTTACCCCCTTTTTGCCCGTTTTTAACCACATTCACAATTTTTTTCCACATTCCAAATCTTTTCAAACGACTTTTTCGCATTTTCTAGTTTTACCTCTTTTACCCCCTTTTTGCCCGTTTTTAACCACATTCACAATTTTTTTCCACATTCGAAATCTTTTCAAACGACTTTCTCGCATTTTCAAGTTTTACCCCTTTTAGCCCCTTTTTGCCCGTTTTTAACCACATTCACAATTTTTTTCCACATTCCAAATCTTTTCAAACGACGTTTTCGCATTTTCTAGTTTTACCCTTTTCGCCCCCCATTTCTTCCCACCCTTCAATATATTTTCACATTCATAGCCTTTCCAAATGATTCTTCTCGCATTTTTCACAATTTTTCACCTTCCTATCCTTTCCAAAAGATTTTCCTCACATGTTCAAGTTTTACCCTTTCTTTTTCAGTATGTTAACAGATCTATGTTAAAGTGGTAACAGAGATATGTCAACCATACTGGTTTGTGACTTTTCTAGTTAGATTCGGCAAAGACGATCAAGAATAGACAACCAATCTTAGTGCTCAATTGGGCAACCCTCATAAACTAGAACCAAAAAGTCGACACAATTCGCTCTCTACCGTAATATCTTTCGCTATTTCTCTCTAGTATAATATCTTGACTATGTCATAGTTTTTACATACTTTATGTAATTTTTCTCTAAGATTACTTTCCTTTCGACGACGGTCACCTCGTTTAGTGACGGCGACACTATCGAGTCGGAATTGGTGGAAATCTGTAGGTCCCATTCAATAAAAAAAAATAAATGGTTTCACATTACATCCCACGACGGAATTGGGGAGAGCTTCTCAGAAGCAGTGAGTTTTATACGAAAAGGCGACCTAAAGTTTTACGCCGGATCCGAACGGTATTTTGAGAAGCTTTTTCATGGCTAAGTACTCGATAGTGTCGCCGTCACTAAGTGAGGTGACCGTCGTCGAAAGAAATTTTAAAGTGGTCGGAGCAGGGATCGAACTCAGGATCTCCTGTACAAGAGGCTAACCACTAACCATTGCACCACCGACGGCCATCCCAGGTCCTATTCAGTGACTTCAAAATTAAAAAGCGCACAGCTCACTGGTTGTTCAGAAGTTCTCCCCAATGGGATACGGTTTTTTTTTTTTTGGGCATCTGCCCACAATAATAAAGTACATTTGGACAAATATCATTTTTAATTATGTTCGATATTGTTCTCTGAAGCCAACAAGAGTGACTGTAACTAACGGTTTCTCATACCGGCTCGATCTTCATGATTTCTCCTCCAGTTGGGTCAGGTAATCTTCCACCTAGTCTTCCCAGCAAAGTCGAGGTCGTCCAATGTTTCGACGGTTTTCGAGTACATCTTCGATTACGTTTCGCACTGATTCATTCTGTTTCATTTTACTGAAATGGCCTAGCCAGCATAAACGCGCTATTCTAATTCGCATAAATACTCGTACGTCGATGTCGGGAATAAATGAATGTCTTGGTTCATTCGTCGTCGACTCTCTGCCGTTCCCTATTACCAGTGTTGGCATCTTTTAATTTGCATTGACCTGAACTTGCATTACTTTACATAAAGCAAATGCAGAAAAATTACCATTGTTCGCATTGACAATTAAAAAATGTTGAATTTCCATTTGCTCAAACATGCAAATGCAGGTTGTGACATCTGTTGCCAATTGTAGTGAAACACGAAAATGCTCTTAATTGTTTTGAATTTTTTTGACTGCTATCAATTCTGTTTTTAAAGTATTTTATATGTAGAAATTTGTGGCTTCGATTGCCGTTGCCTCGTATTTGTTGCAAATTCATAAATCTGTACTGTATAAAATATTTGAAAATCAAAACTCGCAGATATAAAAAAAAACTGCTTTGAAAATAAGTACAATTTCCGAAGGTAATTGTTTAATTTTTTTTTTTAATTTGCTTGTAGATGTATTTCAAATTAAACTACAGATTATAGTTGTCATATAATTAATTTGTCCCATGTATGTCTATTATTAAACCATATATATTTCGGAGTATTTTTCTCTCGAAGACTCCCAGTGATGTTTCATCAGCCTCCGATAGGACCTAGAATTCTACCCCATAAAACAAGACAAGTTGTACTCGTATGAGAGTCTGATACAATGGGAATTACTTTTCTTGAGAGAGCATGCATTCTCATGATTCCTGGCAAACCAACGGTTGTTTGGACGGTTGTTTGGAAAGCTGCTGTTGAAAATTCGTCAAACTGAATGCAAACGAAAACTTATCTCAATTGAGAATTTTCCGCTATGCAAGTGTTCGAAAAATATCTCAAGCAAATCACACAATAAAACATTTGCAAAAAACTTCTCTCCATCTCCAGAGAACCATCGATGCCCATTAGAAATATTTTTTGTTGTTGCCTAAAAGACAAGACAATTTTTGCAGGCAATAACACTTGCCTGCAGTTTTGTCATGCTCTAACTTCATCGCGACCATTAATTTTGTCTTTTCCTCGTTTGCTGTCAAACGCACTTGTGCTGATTCCTTCTCAGTTCTCGAAAATGTCGCAGTAACTTCTCGCAGATTTTGTCTAATGATGTCTAACCGATCAGCATAAGCGATCAGCATGTGGCTTTTGCTGCTGATAGTTTTATTCGTATTGACTGCAACTTTTCTCACAATGATCTCAATTAAAATGTTGAAGAGATCGCATGATAGGGTGTCGCCCTGCTTGAGGCCTCGTCTCGTACTAAATGGTTCGGTGATATTTTTGCCAATCATTTCTGAGGATTTCCTGTCATGTACAAGAGTTACGCAGACTAACCATTGCAGCACCGACGGCCACCAAGTTGTAGAGTGCCTTGCGTCAATTACCAGGTGATAAATTTGGTTCTTCGTCAGTTGATCAAGGGAATAACAAAGTAGCCTTATGGATGTCTTTGTGGTGGAATCTCATACGACTGACAACAATATTTTTCGCCGAGACAAAATCTAACAGTTTCAGTCCGTTACCGGAAGTGATGGCGTGGAGACTGATTTACCGATGGTTGGTTGAAAGACATTTTCCCTGCCGAACAATCTTTAGATGACATTAAATTTAGGCCAGGGCTACATTCGTGTGTTTCGTGTAGGCACTCCTAGAACCCTCCCTTGGTGTCATCGAATTTATCTTCTGTCGGAGCAGGAACACAAATTTGCAATACGTTAAAGGATTTTGATTTTATGCGGATGGTGGAAATACGTTCAAATCACGGGGTTGAACATTGAGGCCGGGTGTCGCAATCTTTGGCCAACTACAAATCCGCAATAAAATTCATCCTTTTTCTCATGTCACTTGTAGTATTTGTTACATTCCTAGCTAAAACTTTCCCTCAGAGAGTACATCAAAATTCCGAACGGTTTGCAAGATATGAGCCTGACAAAATGATAATTTTTTTTGCAAAAATGACACGGAGGCCTCAGATCTTTGGGGCCCATAAAAAAAAGTGCATGACGTTGGGCAAAACTGGGAAACTCTGATCTTTTTTTGGTCTTTTATCTGGTAGTGGTGTCCGTATATGGGCATTTCCACAGGATGGTCCACCTTTTGTCACATCACGTCACCCTAATTAATTGCTTATTGTTTAAGACCAGTTAGTTAGATTATTTTCTCATCTGTTATTAAATATAGAGCTTCTTACATTCTGTATTTAGTACAAGAATAGAAAACAATCGAACTTCATGGTCCTAAAATATAAACAATTTACGACGGTGGCGTGATGCGACATAGGGTGGTACTTTCTTTGGAAATGCCCATATGGTTATATTTTTTCGAGTTGAACTGTGTTACATTTCAGTGTAACATTATGGAAGAGCCGACGATGACAAGAATGCAGTATATTGCTACTGGGTTTTTGTTTTGATCCGCCGTTGGCTAGTAGTGTTTTCAAAGGAATACGTCCGCTAGCTTGAAGAGCTTCAGTGACAGGGTCATCTATTTAACCTGATACGCATCAGTGATGGCATAACCAATCAGGCTGGTCACTCGTAATAATGTGGGTACTGTGTCAAGCATTCTTCACCATAGAAAGTATATTGTATGGAAATAGATGTTCATGAAGTCGCACAGCAGCTCAAAATGCGTTAAGTCCGATTTTTTATATTTCGTAATGTTTTTCATAATATAGCACAAATTTTAATAAAATAATATCTGAAATCTTAATGACTCTTGTAAAAAGTATTATAATTGTTCTCATATAGAAAAATGATACAAAGAACTAATTGCCTTTTGTTCAACTGTTAATTTCATTTACCCACCTCAATCTTTAATTGAAATCTCGCTGAACAAAATTGTAATTTTTCAAAAGACTGATGTGTGTTTCAACACACAGAGCGCAAATTTTCCTTTTATAGGGGTAACGCCAAGTACGAGGAGTCCAAAATAAGTTTGTAGCCTCGTAGGATATAGTGGTGCTGTTGAATCTATAATCTTCTTCCTTTGAACCTACGGATAATTGAGAAAAGTTTCTGAGGATGCAGTTTATTTCTAATGTTATTGAGTTAAAAACATTTGTGCCCGCATAACTGTTATCAACTGGTGTAAAAGTGTAGCAAAGTTCTAACCATTACGGAGTCGGAATTTAGGAAATTTATATAAATATATTTTAAACATTTTGCGACTACGAATTCTGTTGTTGTTTCAAAGATAAACAAAAACAATATTTTAAGGTCCGTGGATGAGTGATATGTTTGAATTTCCTTATTAATTTAGGAACTTGGAAATGGTAAACATGTCTTCAATTCCAATCTTTAATTCAATTTAACATTTTAATTTCCTCTGCTGTTGCAGATTTCCAATTTTTCAATGTAAACCAATTTACCTTTTTTTCTATATTAAACATATTTAAACTTTTTGTAGTCCTTTCGCTGTAAACCTTCTTTGAATTTAGTTGCAGGTGCTTGGATGTTGCCAGTGTGTTCACTTTAAAAAACAGAAATGTAATTGCATTGAAAGTAATTGTATAATTTTCTGCACTGGTTTTTCGTTTTACATTTTGTGTCTTTTTTTATTATTTCTGTTATTTTCATCATGTGTTTTCCACAAATTCTTTTTTTTTTTCAATTACAATGCATTGTTGCCCTGAGTGTATGTGTGTGTGGGTGCATGTGTTGTGGTTGTGACACACACACAGAGCCACTTGCGTTGTGCCACTCGTGTGACAATGTCATTGTATCTGAACTTGTGGTGGCTTTCCTGAATTTAACAAAACTTTTTGCTGTTTTGTTTTGCGTTTATGATGTTGCTTTTCTTGCGATTCGCTACAAACGGTTAAAAATTGTGTTTTACTCAAAATATCTGTACATTCGCACATACATATGTACGTGTTAATCTACACTGACAAAAATTAGCAAGAGTTAAATTTTTGAATTTATATACAGATTAATAAGAACATTTAAGATGCTTTATTGAAGTACCCCAGGAAGCACCTAGGACACACTTTTCAAATTGTTGTTCTGACAAATTTCGTAGTTCCATCAACTGTTGTTAATTGGAAACATTTTTAGTAGCGAAAAAAAAATGTTGCGAATAAAAATGTACTTAAAAGGACATATGGTACCAGTAAAAATGGTTTCCCATTACATGCCATGAAAGGATAGGGGGGAGCTTCTTCCAACCAATTTGATTTGCGAATTCTACCTACCTACCTAAAGTTTTACACCAGGTCCGAGTGGTATTTTTGAGACTCTTTTTCATGGCTGAATACTCGATATCTCGATATTATCATTTAGGTATATGAAAAATAGATGTTGGCCGATTCTGAGACCTGCCCGATATGCACGCAAAATTTCATACAAATCGATCCAGTCGTTTCAGAGGAGTTTAACGCCAAACAATCTGTGTGATCGCAGTCGGACAAACTGTGTTTGGATGTGTTCACTTTGTGAGTTAAGGCCCTACCCGCGCCTACAGATGTTAACACATCAAAAATATGTTTCCCGTTACATCCCATGAAGGGATTAGGGAGAGCTTCTCACAAACAGTGAGCTGTGTGCGTTCTAGTTTTGCACTTACTGATTGGAAGCTTCAGTTTTACTCCGGCTCCGGACGGTATTTTGAGAACTAACTAAGCGAGGTAAAAAAATGGTTTCCCATCACATCCAATGAAGGGATTGGGGAGAGCTCCTCACAAGCAATGAGATGTGCGCTCTCTAGTTTTATACTCACTGATTGGGACCTACAGTTTTACACCGGTTCCGAACGCAATTTTGAGAAGCTTTTTCATGAGTAAGTACTCGACATTGTCGCCGTCACTAAGCTACGTAACTGTAGTCGAAAGCTACGTAACTGTGGTCAGAACAGGAATCAAACTTACGTTCTTATGTACAAGAGTCGGACACACGAACCACTGCACCGCCGACGGTGCGAAAATAATGATGTATCTTTAAATAGTAAGGCTGACACTATATCTAGTCAGAGAAATAATCTTTTAGATTAAGTGAGTTAGAATCATGCTCGTGACTGTTTAAAATAATGTTTCACTAACCGTAGCTGGCGTATAAGCTGCCAAAGAATTATAGTGTTCTATATCTCCTTTGGATATTATCCGGAAGCTGTAGGTGGTGTGAAGAGTCTCCTGGCTCTTGCAAGCTTGTAATGCCATATTAAAGATTTGTTTATTCCAGTGAGCATCTTTTTTATTTCCATTTCAAAAAGATTGAGAGCATGAGACAATTAAATATTTAAACAACCTTTCACGGAAAGGGAAATCTTCACCAGAAGCGTGTAAACGTTTGTAACATAGATTCATTTAGTGGCCGTCGGAGGTGTAATGTGCGCGCGTCTTGTACATGAGATCCTGGGTTCGATCCCTGCTGTCACCACCTTAAATTTATTTCGACGGCGGACGGCTCTCATAGTGACGGCGACACTATCGAGTATTTAGCCATCGAAATGCTTCTCAAAATACTGTGTGAAACCGGTGTAAAGCTGTAGGTCCCAATCAGTGAGTATAAAACTAGAAAGTGCTCAGGTCAGTGAGAAGATCTACCCAATTTCTTCATGGTGTGGAATAGGAAACCATTTATTTATATTTAGACTCATCCCTGTAATGAAAGTGATTTCATCACTGCAACAGAAATGGGTTCATTGCAGCAATGAATATATTTCATTTTTATGATGAACATATTGAACATATTCCTCATATCAAAAAAGTTGGCCACAGAAACGTTGATAGACATATGAATTATGTATGGACATTAGCATCAAGTTTTCTATTTTATTTTCTTCCCGTTTTTCCATTTTTGTTAAAAAGTAACATATCATATTATGCATTTGATGGATGGGAAGTCATACAATTTGATTTATGTGCACATATTTGTGTTTAGTTGCAAAAAAGTAATATTATAAATAAAAAAATTTTGAAAAACGGATTATATAACCCAACACACAATTGTTCAAATCTCAAACACTTTTTTAGTCTTTAGCATTTTGTGTCTGCTAAATTCGTATGCATTTTAGTTGTTGCTGGAACGAAATTTAAGTTTCCGCAGCAAAGCAACCATGAACAGTTAAATATATTTCTTATGACATGTTTCGTTGCAGCACCAACATAATTGACAGATATTCGAAACTTTTCATTGCAATAATGTAAACACTAACGCATTTGCTTCAACCCTGGGGCGAAGAATTTTTTTTTCAGTGTAGAAACTGATAACAGAGACAACTACATGAATGCCCTTCTGGATTTTATGGGTACTGGGTTTTATGTGCGTTTAACTTGCCCGATTTGATTGACACCACTTAGTAACCCACATACCTGCGCCAAATAGGAAAAACGACTTATGTAAATTTTGGACTTTTTTTCAGGTAAACATTTTCAAAGCTTTAAGATATTTTTGATAAATTATGAAGATGCACCCAATAAATAATACAACACTAATTATCGTCGCCTAGAATGCTCAAAGACGTAATCCTCATTTACAAAATTTTACAGGAGAAGCAAAAAAACCTTATAAAATCGAAAGTATTTTCATTTTAAACGCATTTTTTCACAGGTTAACTTAGGAACTTGGAATTCTAAGCTTTTGTAGATCTGATGTTTTACACAGTGCAACACGAAAAAACATGACCATATACGGACACCACTACCTGATAAAAGACAAACAAAGACCCGTGTCTCCCAGTTTTTCCCAAAGTCATGCACTTTTTTATTTATGGGCCCCCAAAGATTTGGGGCCTCGGTGCAATTTTTGGAAAAAAGTGATCTTTTTGTCAGGCTCATATCTTGCAAACCGTTCGGAGTTTTGATTTACTCTCTGAGGGAAAGTTGTAGCTCTTGTCATAGATAACTATCGTCTCATAAATCAGAAAAACTTCATCTTCAAGGTCAAAATCGCAAAAAAACTTTAAAAAATTCGTTTTTTACCTTTTTTCCCGTGTTCAGGTCCATAGGTAGCAAACCGTTCAAACTTCAAGGAAACAGTCAACAACAAAAATGTACTACTGCGGTCAATGTTGAAGTAAACTGTGTTAAGAATCATTCCTAGGAACTTCATATGTTCTGGAAAGTTATTTATTGAGATCTTAGGTAGTTGTAGTTGATTGTTACCTTGAATTTTGAACGGTTTGCTACCTATGGACCTGAACAGGAGAAAAAATGTAAACACAAAATCGAATTTTTTAAAGTTTTTTGCGATTTTCAGCTTGAAGATGAAGTTTTTTGATCTTATATGTTCACAATTTTTGAGCTACAACTTTCTCTCAAAGAGTAAATCAAAATTCCGAACGGTTTGCAAGATATGAACCTGAGCCTGACTCTATGACAAGAGTAACAACTTTTCCTCAGAGATTATATCAAAATTCCGAACGGTTTGCAAGATATGAGCCTGACAAAATGATATTTTTTTTTCAAAACTGATACCGAGGTCACAAATCTTTGGGGGCCATAAAAAAAAGCATGAATTTGGGAAAAACTGGGAGACACGGGTTTTTTTTTGGTTTTTTTTATCAAGTAGTGGTGTCCGTATATGGTTATATTTCCATGACTTAAAAAATTACACACAGTGTAATAATCAATCAACAACCCAATTTAGATTTTTTGAGCGTTCCGCCATTGGCCATTTTAGGTGACGATATAGACTCTCGATCAGCCGATTAGAACCACTTAAATTTCTGGTTTCAGTAGGCCATATCGTTGTAAATTTTTTGGCAACAGCTAAAGAGTATTTTTTTCAAAAAAGACAAAAAATAACAACAAAATTTCCGCTCATATGATTAGAACCACTTTGCATTAATTTTAGTTAAAATTTCATTATTTTATAATTTAATAATAAGAACCATTAATATTTAGTTTATTCATAATATTGTGGTTGTGTTTCAATAGTGGGTGCTACCTCCCTTATTTGAAATAACTTCAAATGTACGGCTTTTCTTTGATTCATAAAGTGCTGTTAAATAATTAAAAAGAAATCTCATTCCAGGCGTCCTTAATGGCGTGAATTAGTGATTTCTTATTGTCGAATTGTGTGCCTCCTTCATAAACCTTGCGGGAAAGCCAACCCAAAACATTTTCAATTATGTTTAGGTCGGGAGAATATGGTGGCCAATTAAGATGACGAACATTTTGGTTTGAAATTGAATGGAACAGGGGCTTTTAAGTTTCTTCGGTAGTTTATGCACTCTGAAATTCTAAATCGATTGTGCGGTAATACGTTATTGCACCCCAGATCACAACTCCACCCTCTCTGATGTGATGACGATTTAAAACTTGATCCTCTTTTCTCGAATCGGGAAAATAATAACACTGTGTGTAATTTTTTAAGTCATGGAAATATGACAATATACGGACACCACTACGTGATAAAAGACCAAAAAAAAACAGACTCGTATCTCCCAGATTTGCCCAAAGTCATGGACTTTATGGGAAACCAAAGATTTGGGGCCTCGGTGTCATTTTTGCAAAAAAAAATATCATTTTGTCAGGCTCATGCCTTGCAATTTGTTCCGAATTTTGATTTACTCTCTGAGGGAAAGTTGTACCCCTTATCATAGGGAATAAAAATTGTCAACATATAAAATCAACAAAACTTCATCTGCATGGTCAAAATCGCTTTAAGGTAAAAAATCGCAAAAAACTTAAAAAAAATCCGATTTTTTTTACCTTTTTTCCCTTGTTCAGGTTCATAGGTAGCAAACCGTTCAAAATTCAAGGAAATAATGAACTACAAAAATGTACCTAAGATCTCAGTAAATAACTTCCTAGAACATATCTACTTCCTAGGAATGATTCTTAACACCGTTTACTTCAACAATGAGATACTATGCTATCTCACCGACAGCAGCAGCACAGGCAACAAGGAACGCAGCACACAATACGAGTATAAGAATCATTCCTAAGAAGTTCATATGTTCTAGAAAGTTGTTGTCATTAACAAGACCTCATACTTGAATGTCCCATTCAATTTCAGGTACTTACAGCTTTACTGTCGAGGTTCTTGCCTGGTTACTAGCATGACACCTGATGTTTGGTGCTGAAAGAGAACAGTTTGACGTAATTCTCAAGAGTTTTCTCTTTTCGGTTGGAATTAAAGCGGTTGGAATCCTTCTTTAAAAAAAAACTCTTTCAATAGTTTCCGCTATTTTGTAAGTATCCCATCACAGTTTTGTGATTTCACCCAATTTTCCGCGCAATGTTCCTATAAGAATGCCCATCGATTTTGGCGTTTCCGCTACGTTCAAAATATTTTCTTGGCCATTTTTCACTAATGGTTATTAGAATGTAATATTTTTCTTTACTAAAAAGGGTGTATCGGTAAGATTGCACTTTTTAAATTGCGTGTAATTTCTTTGTGCAAGTGGAAACTCTGAAATTTTACGAAAGAATGAAAACTTATTACAAAAATTTGGAAAGTTATGCTGAGATCAGTGTTCGCAGTTCGTGGGCAATGGGTTGTTACCCATTATTATTACCGTGGGGAATGGGTAGAGATCGTTTAATCATTACCCACAGGGTACGGGGTTACTAATGGGTAACCACTAGGGATGGTAAACGGTTTTAATTTTAGGATTCTATTTTTAAATTTTTTTGGGAACAGGTTTATTTTACGGCTTACACTCCAAAACACAACCACAAGAGGGGTAGAATACGTTATTCTAAGCAACAAAGTAAAATATCAAAATCGGGGCAAATGCATAGTTTCGGAGTTATGGGCCCCGAAATTTCGGATATGTGAAAGGGTTATGGCGTTAAGTTCAAAACAAACGTATAAAATAATGTAGCACTTTTTGATAAGTCGCTTGGTTATCGAGTTATCGGATGGTGACATTTAGAAAAATTATCGATTTTTTTTACTTTTCTCAAACAAAAAAAATTATTTTAAAAATATCGCGCAATTTTTCGAATATTTTCAACAAAAATTAGTTTAAAAAAATTTTAAAATTTTTGTTTGAGAAACGTCAACATCCGATAACTCGATAACTAACCGACTTATCGCAAAATGCTACCTTATTTTTTGAGTTTGTTATGACTTGTTTTATACCAAAAAGTGATATCAATGGCTTTACACGGTACGTTAGTGGAAAAATATCCGAAATGTCGGGGTCCATAACTCCGAAACTATGCATTTGCCCCAATTTTGTTATTTAACTTTCGTTCTTTAAAATGACATGTTCTACCCGGCGCAATAAAATTTTGTAATTTTTGGAGAGTAACAAATGTAGAGCCGCCATTGGCTTTTAAACCTTTTTTGCAAAATTTAAATTTTGCTTGAGGTGCACCTTTCGACTCTTCCAAAAAATAATACCACACTGAACTTTTGTCATTGTTTTTAGTTTTGTGTTTTTTAACATTAATAATAATCCCGAAAAATCCCGGTATTTACTTATTAAAATCCCGGGATTCGGGATTCACCATTCCCGAAAAATCCCGGGATTTCGGGATGCGGGATTTCCCGTTTGGCATCCCTAGTAACCACCCACGACAATGGGGAATTGCCCATCACGATTACCCATTACAATCAGGGTAATGGGGAAAATAATGGGTAGCTACCCACGACAATGTGGAATTATTCATCAGGATTACCCATTACCCTCAGGGAAATGGGGAAAATAATTGGTAGCTATCCACGACGATGAGTACTGGGTTACCCAGGGTAACCCATCCCCATTTATGATCAAAAATATGAAATAATTAGAAAAAATTTCGAAATCTCGGCAACAGAGCGTCCAATCGAAAAGTAACCAATTTTGGCTGGTTTCTAATGGATTTTCATAAAGTGGTCCAGTTCGTATGGAAGAATGTGTTTTTTTTCGAAAAATCGCCAAAATAAGAAAATCACTAAAATAAAAAAGTGGCTATAACTCGGAAACGGTGCGTCTAATCGAAAAAATAACAAAAATTTTACCTCTATAGGAGATTTTAACCATGGGTGTCTTTAAAAAATCGTTAAAACAAAATTTTTCAAATAACAAAAATTCCATAAATGTGTTCGAACTCAATCGGAACAACTTTTTGTTACACGGTATCTGTTCGATTTCTATGAACACATTAGTAAATGTTACGTTGAAAAATAAAAGACAGCGTTCAATCATATGATGACGTTACATTTGAATAATATTAATATTAATACTTAAAATTGTTTAAAAACCAGTGCAAGCACATGTGTCATTATTTTCTTGATAAATACGTTTTGTTTTATTCCCACAAAAAAACAAAGAGAATGCAAAGGAACAGACACAAGAACATACATACATTGTTATGTTCGTACATACGCTACACAAGTGCACACAATTTTCATTGCTCTCTTGCTATCTAATTTTTATACACGTATAACTTCGTCATTATTCTCCTTGCTCTGAGAGTGCTCTGCACCCACACAAGACAACTATTCGCTGCCGGTACATCAGTGTGTGTTTTTTTCCGCAGTCTGACAGTCTGTGTTTCGCAGTCGGACAAATCTGTGTTTTATATAGGGGTGGGTCGCCCTTATCATTTAGGGCTATGAAAAATAGATGTTGGCCGATTCTGAGTCCTATCTGATATGCGCACAAAATTCCATACGAGTCGGTCCAGCCGTTTCGGAGGAGTTTAACGCCAAACAATCTGTGATCGCAGTCGGACAAACTTGTTTGGATGCGATCACTTTGTGAGTTTAGTCCCTACCCGCGCCTGGATACACATTAAAAATCGCCAAAACGCCCTCATGTCCGTATCTCGAAAACGAAGCGTCCAATTGGAAAAATATGCAATTTTTGCGAGTGTCTAAGGGTTTTTCATAGACTGGTCCAATTCTTATGGAAGGTTTTTTTTTCACAAAATCGGAAAAAACTCAGTGACTGTGATATTCAGTTGCGGATCTAAGGCAACTAAACTTGAACCATATGATAGGGCCAAACAGAAACAGAACGAGAAAACTACAATTAGAATAGTGCGTTCTATAAATAGAACTTTCAAAACTTCGGCATCAGTGCGTGTAAGTAGGAAAGCAGTGTGTAAGAAGTGACAAACAATCACTCTGCATAATAAATGTATTCGGTTAGTGACTAGTCTGATTACACACCGCAGTGGCTTCACAAACATCGAAACGATCGTCCAGCGAATGTGAGTTCGAATCCCACCCGCGGCATTTACATTTTTTTCACTAACCGGAGAAAACATGATCTTTTAGCCTCAAGAGATTGAATTCAAACGCCGGACGATGAATGAAACACTCGGCCGAGATCTGGTGTTCATTGTTGAATGGGTTCGAATGAATAGAGTAGATTTTAATGCGGGTAAGACCCAGTGTTGTTTGTTGTCGCATAAACGTATTGCTGACCCAGGTGTGTCGTCATTGTCTATGGACGGTGTGGATATTGATGAATCAGATGCTCTTGATGTTATGGGTATGAAATACAATGCATTCCAGTGTCTAGGCAATTAAAAGCGATGCAAGAAATACTTCACTCCATCTGATTTTCTCAAGATCTACACCACCTACATCAGGCCAAAGATGGAGTATAATTCCCATATATGGGCAGGTCCTCTTTGGAACCTCTTTGTAGCTTCTCGACCGTGTCCAGAGGAGAGCGACGATGTTAATAGGGGACAGTATGGTATCCAACTCTATTGCCTCCCTTGAGCATCGTCGAAATGTGGGTTGCGTGTCGCTGTTGTATCGATACTTCCACGGTATGTGTTCGTCGGACATCCGACACCTTATGCCAGACGTGAGGATATTTAGCCGAAGTACGCGGCTTTGAGGAACTCTCATCCGTTTTTTATCGAGTGACCGAACTACACACTATAGAGGAAATTCGTTCTTCAGCCGTACAGTCCATATGTGGAATAAACTTCCGGCTAGTGTATTTCCCACCAATTGTGACATACAAAGATTCAAGGTAAATGTCAACAGACACTACTCCCTCTTTCCACCCTCCACTACCTCAATTTTCATTCACCAACACAATGCACTGCATTTATAGCGGGCATCCCACGAGTGTTGGCTTGATAAAAAAAAAGGAAATTACAACTTTAAAAATAACTGGGATCTAAGACAACTAAACTTGAGAAATATTTTTATTTATAGTTTAAATCCGTTTGTTGGGGTAAAGCAAAAATAGAGTTTTGCATTTATATCTATCTATACCATCTATCTATATATATGTGGCCGTCGGTGGTGCTAAGGCTAGTGTGTGCGCCTCTTGTACTTGAGATCCTGGGTTCGGTCTCTGCTCTGACCACCTTGAATTTCTTTCGACGGCGGTCACCTCGCATAGTGACGGCGACACTATCGAGTATTTGGCCATGGAAAGGCTTCTCAAAATACCGTTCGGAACCGGTGTAAAACTGTAAGTACCAATCAGTGAGTATAAATCTAGAAAGCGCACCGCTTACTGGTTGTGAGAAGCCCTCCCCGATTCCTTCATGGAATGTAGTGGGAAACTATTTATTTATTTATTTATACCATTGTAAACAAATGCAAATTGAATTCCATTTTCATAAGATAAGAAAAGTACACAGTACATTTTTAGTAAATTTCTAAACCACACCCGGTTTTCAATTCTATTTTTTCAAGATGGTGCTTTACAAAACTCAAAAAATAGTTACTAGAAGAAAAGTTATTGAGTTTTGACCTATGGAAGTTGGTTCTGGAACACTGAACGTCGTCGAAAGAAATGTAAGGTGTCCGGAGCAGCGATCGAACCTACGTTCCCATGTACAAGAGTCACGCAAACTAACCAGTGCACCACTGGCGGCCACTGAGATTCTTATACATGATATATAAAAGAAATCTCAAAAATGCACAAGATTTTCTGCCAGCACTGAAACATAACCGTCGCACAAATTCAACATTAGCGTCTTAATGAAACGTGTGTATCGCTTCAATGATAGATATTCATCACTGCAATGAAACCAAAGCATTGCTGAAGTGAAACTGTTTCATTGTAGTGATGAAACCAAAGTCATTGCGAGATCCTCTCATTCGATTTTCCGGATTTTTTTTATTTGTTTCTTTTTATCAATTTGTATTTTCTCGATATTAACTTAAAACTACTTAATTAAAAATTTAAATAGTAACCAAAGCCTGCATTAAGTCCTAGATCTGTGATTTCTTTCCCACCCTTCCGCTGCGAATTAGCTGTACAAATTAACCATTTAAAAATGTCCCACAAGCCTCTTAATTTCTTTTAATTTTCTCGAACATGCAACTCTCACTGTGTATACAATTTTAAGAGCGTCCATTATATGAGGGTAGACATACCAATATATATATGTATGTGTATATTCCTCGTACCGGGAGTGACATCAACAAAATTCTTGCGTGGTTCTCTACAAAAAACCTAAAACCCATGTGTCTGTCGTACATTAGAACTTTTTTGTGTTTAAGGACCCTTTATCCGTTTGCTAAATTAGTTTTATTGTTTTAAATGGTGGCATTTTGTTGGTGTGATAACATAACATCCATTGTAATTTGGAAATACACTGTGCCCCAAAGAGTGTGACACATCCAAGTGTTTAGCATAGAATATATTTGACAGCAAGAAATTTGACAGTTTTACAGGTAGTCCACACTTAAATTTTAGACATATTAAG
Organism: Phaonia tiefii; assembly: GCA_963931995.1. NCBI lineage: Eukaryota > Metazoa > Arthropoda > Insecta > Diptera > Muscidae > Phaonia > Phaonia tiefii. The sequence goes on along the minus strand of OZ008367.1, from coordinate 107,267,688 downwards.
TTTATTTTTTTATATTTTCTTCTCTGAAGAGTTCTGCTCCGATGACGTTTTAATAAACTTGCTAAAAAGTAAGCTTTAATTGCAATCCCTCGTCAATATCATAAATTCAAAAACATTTGCAATAGTAATAAGTTTCACATGCGTGCGCCTAGTACGTGCACTTTTGTACCTCAGTGTTTCCCGCAAAATGTGTCTATTGCTTAGATGAAATGGTATGTATGTCATGTTCTCGAGTTACAAGTCATTATTTTGGGGTTTGGCTTATTGCAAACTTTTTAGCTTTTTTCCTGAGCGTTGTCATAAACATGTTTTGTTTATGTTTTGAATGCCTTTGTGTGTTTTATTTTTTTATATATAAATACTTTCAAAGTCAATCCATATGCACATGAACTCGTACATATAAGTCACATTCCTATGATTATTACACACAAACATTTGTTTTATATTCTCTACATCTCAGTGGGATATTGTTAACGACCTGCTTACCCTTAAAGTATGCTTTAATTTAATTTTTATTACAATTTTAGGGTGACCACTAATTTAGATTTTTGTAAAACAAATATTAAGGACATACATAATTTAGTGGCCTCAAACAACGCAAAGGGCTCGTGTTTCTGCATCCGGCTCGATTTTAATTTTTCCTTCTCCAGTTGGCAACACCAAGTCGTCACACGCAATATTCCACCTGGGCTTTGCAGGGAAGTCTTGATCGTCTTATTTGTCAATGTCCTTCGGGACGTCTACGAATACCTTTTGCACTGTTTCATTCTGATCCATTGCACTGACAGGGCCCAGCCAGTGTAAACGAGCTACTTTGATACGCCTAACTACGTCTAACTAGATTGTAAAGATCGCGGTTCATCCGTCACCGACACTCGCCGTTCTCTGTTATATGACAGAGATATTTGATCAGCATGCGATATGACACAGGATTCTGCGCCATAAAGCAAGACAGGTTGTGCGAGAGTCTGATAGAGTTGGATCTTCGTTTATCGAGAGAGGGAAGTGCGTGCTTAGCCCGAAATAACATCTGTTTGTAAGCACAGTTCTCCGTCTGATTTCGAGACTGAAAAATTATTGGCTCGTTTTCATTGTATATGATTTCATCTGAAGTTTATTTCTTAGAAGAATATTTTTCCATTTCTTACGATCAAGAAAGAATCGAATCGAAAGAATCTTACCATTCTACAATTAGAAAAAATGTAAAGAGTCGGCACCAGGATTTTAACTCACATTGGCGGACGATCTTTTCAAAGTTTGTGACTCTCTTCATCAGCGCCTTAGCGTTCTAGGCCAGTGACCGTCTTGCTTACATTGTAACTAATTGCAGCTGTCGTCCAGTTTACGGCAGATCCGAAGGAAATATATTCCTCCACTACCTCGAAATAATAAGGGTTATCAACTGTCAGCCTTTCCTTCAGTCGGGTCAATATTTCACTCGTCGAAATCGTAAGTTTTGTCTTGTCCTCGTTTACTGTCATACCCGCATTTGCTGATCCCTTTTCAATTCACGAAATTGCTCCAGTAACTTCTCGTAGATTTTGTTCAATGATGTCTAACCGATCAGCATAAGCGAGCAGCATGTGGCTTTTGCTGCTGATAGTTTTGTTCGTATTGACTGCAACTTTTCTCACGATGATCTAAATTAATATGTTGAAGAGATCGCATGATAAGGTGTCGCACTGCTTGAGGCCTCGCCTCGTAATAAATGTTTCGGTGATATCTTTACCAATTATTACTGAGGATTTTGTGCTCCGCCATTGCTTGAAACAGTTTTCCCCGTAACGGTCTATCGCAGGCAGCATTTAATCTACAAAAAGGTGGGTGTCGATCTTATTTGCGTGGGTTTTCTCCGGGATTTGTCGTAATGTCGAAAATATCTGGTCGATAGTTGCAGTTCCAGGGATATGGCTACACTTGTAAGGTCCGATCAGGTCTGCAACATACGGCATTAGCCTTTCGCATATTTCGCTTGAGAGGATCTAGAGGACCGATGGATAAAAGCTAATTCCACGATAGTTTGTATATATACTCGGGTCGCATTTTCTGATAACAAGCCACAGAACGATAAGGCTCCAATCGCAGGGCATGCATTCTTCTAGGCTGATTTTGCATATGAGCTGATGAATGGACTTTTCCAACTCTTAGCCGCCAGCCTTAAATAGCTCAGCCGGTAGGCCATCAGCACCAGCCACTTTGTTGTTTTTAAGCCGGGAAATTACAGTTCCAACTTCGCTTTGGCTAGAATGGTGGCAGTCGATGCCATCGTCCTCTACGTTTTCAAAACCCTCATCTATATTGAAGTCTCCTGGGACAAGTTCAGTTGAGAAGAGATCTCTCCATATTCCCAGCACACTCTGCATGTCTGTGACAAGATACCCATCCTTATCTCTACAAAAGGGGGCCCTGATCCATTTCCGTTGGTTTGGCTTTGTACTTTTCGGTAGAATTTACGGATCCCATTCTTCCTTCTGTAAGGCTCAAATTAATCATTTCGCGCTTTCTCCGTAACCTTATATTCATAAATAAACAGGTTTCCTATATCCTGTGCATCTTATATCGCTCTTACGTGGCTCGTGTTGCAAGTGCCTGAAGCGTTGCCATACCTGGATCGTTATTTTCATCGCCTTACGGCGAGATTCGTAAGGTGAAGTTTTTCTCAAAGTTAGAAGTCGGTGTCAGGTTTGTCATATGTAGATTCCATAAAACCGTTGTATGACGATATGGGCTGGTGAAACCCGTGGAATATCTTAGGTGGATTGCCGATGTTCCAGCCATTTGCTGTCCGAGAAAATCTGTTGGTAAATCTAATTAAAACTCCAGTTTGGTTTCTGCGAATGGTACTCGTGATACACGCCCTTGGCATTCCCTGGACTTTTGTCAGCATATTTAGGTTGGTTGATTTTTTCCAGTGTCGACCACCAAATGACAATAATGTAAAAAAAAATTGGGCGGACAACAGCTGTATATGGCCAGTGAACTATTTTCGACGTCAGGCCCCATTGATCTCTGATGGCCCTTTTACACGAACGCAGACTCACTATGGGTCTACTAATCCTATCTGTAGCATTTGATATGCATTTAAGCTTTCTGTCAATCATATCACCTAGATATTTTGCATTATCCTTTAGCCAAAAATTTCTGCCAAATTGTGACATTGGCTGAATATACGGAACCTTCTGCTTCCTGGTAAAGTGAATTTTAATGTCTTCGTAGATGTAAGTTTTTTGTTTCTGGTTGTGCCGTAAATTATTTTCTTCGTTGATAATGTAATTCGGTCGTTGGTGTTCGTCTTGTACAGTGACTGACTGCTTAGTTAGGTAGGTAGTTACTACCTTGGAGTGTATTAGCGTACGGCTGGGTGGTTTTATGAATGCATGTGTTTTTGTTTGTAGTGACCGTGGTTGGTGCAATTGGAGTGTGAACGACACCTGTGTAGAAGAGAGTGACTTAGATTCCAGGCCGGATCACCTTACATTTCTTTAGATGAAGGTTAGAAGAAAAGCTATCTCAAAAAATCCGGTCAAAAACACTGTACAACTCTAGTTGTCAATTATTGAGTGTGAAACTTGAAAGCGCACAGTACACTGACGGGAAATTTAATGTTTCGGATGTGGGAGAGTTTTTATTCGGCCTATTTTGTTAAGCTTGAATGTTTTAAATTTCGTCAAGCTCACGAGCAATTTCTATGATAACAGCGCCGGAATTCTGAAAATTTTAACGGTAAAAATCGGAAATTAAATTGTTAAAATTCGGATATTTTATATAGAAATTTTTCTGCATTTTTACAACTTAACTACCGATTTTCATCGGATATTGCAAAGATCTTCATCAACCGAAAAGAGCAATAAAAAGCGTCTGTTGATGAAGATCTTGTAAAGATACAATATAGTGTTATAGACAGCCCTGAGATCATTGGAAAACCTTTGTGGTCAACTGTTTTGAAATCAATGTAATTCCCAAAATTTCCAAACGTCCCAAAATTCACACAAGTCTGCATTGTAGTTGCATTGTTTCACCAGATGTATGGCATGTGGCACCGTCTGGTTCAACAATCTAGGAACAGAAAACTGGATTCTCATATCGCGACAGGGCACCATTAATTGTTATGGCTCGACACACATCATTTTGGAAGAATAATGTTTTAACTTTATATGCCAGTCTATTCACTTTTATGTAAACATTTAAGATTTGTTTACAGTTTTTGTGCTCTTGTGTACACTTTTTGTACCTTTATGTATCGCGGCCTATTATGCCCTCACTATTTCCGTCACAGAATAGGTTACTCTCGCAAAAAAGGGTAAATTTCAAAAATATAAACGATATTTTTGCCAGCTGCCGAAATATCTAAAATTAACTAAATGGAAATAAAATCGTAAGAAAAGGTTTTGAAACAAAATTATATAAATGGTTGGCGATATGTTGATCTTTACAGACGTGTGGAAGCTATATCTTTATTATTATTTGTTTTTGCGGTTTAGGATAGCAGACGGGGCAGAGTCATAACATTGGAAGTAACAACTGTCCTGGATTATTTTTTGAACGAATTCCTAAAGGTTTGCAACTTGACCGTATGATGTGAACGTTAATACGAATTTCATTACAGTTTACATTCTATTTATAATAGATGATTTTAGTTCCGAATACATGTCAACAAAAACTTAAAAAAAACATAACCTTGAATATAACTAGCAAAGACACAAACCACTTTAGTTAGCTGAGCTCCGTTATTGTGTTAACAGAACTATGTTAAAGCGCTTAAAATGGGATAATCGATTTTTAGCCGATTCGGAAAATATTAAAGTGCCAAATTAAGAAATTAAAAACCATATATATTCCGAATTAATATTTAATTAACATTAACATATTACCAGGTACATAATTTCGTTGTTCAAAAATATCAAGCTTTTTATATACATATCAACACTGTGGCAAATTGGGGCTTCAACCATGAACCAAATATATACCCGCTGATAGCCCTGGAGCTGAATTTTTCGAATTTATGATCCACATTTTTGAGAATTTTTCCAAAATCTCGCAACTTAAAGTTTTGCTTTTCGGAACCCATTTTTGAATTTGGACCACTGTGGGGAAATGCGTCGGCAACCATGAACCAAATGAATATGCTCTAGGAATTCTTGAGGTGTGTATTTTTAGAATAGTAACTATATGATTCAAGAGATGTTCAGAATGTCCAAATACGGTTTTTAAATTGAGATAGGAAAGCGGATTTTGGCCCAATGTGGCAAAATAGGACTTCACCCACAATCCAAGTATATACCCGCTGATAGCCCTTGATCTACACTTTTTGAATTTATCATCGCCATTTTTCAAAACTTTTTCAGAATCTCGCAATATAAGATTTTCTGTTTCGGGATCCTTTTTCGAATTTGGTCCATTGTGAGTAACTGCAACGTCAACCATGGACCAAGTGTAAACACTCTAAGATCCCTGGAGGTGTTAATTTTGAAAATGGTGCACATATATTTAAAACAAGTTGTCAAATTGTCCAAATACGCATTTTAATTTCGTAAACGAAAATTGATTTTGGCCCATTTTGCCAAACTGGGGCTTCAACCACGAACCAAAGATATATTGCCGCTGATAGCCCTTGAAGTGCGCTTTTTGAATTTACCATCCATATATTTCAGAACTTTTTCAAAATCTCGCAATTTAAGATTATGAGAGTCTGAATCCTTTTTCGATTTTAGTCCATTGTGGGTAACTGCGTCCTCAACCATGAACCAAGTGGATATGCTCTGACAGCACTTGATGTGTTCATTTTGAAAATGGTGAACATATATTTCAGAAAATTTTCAGAATGTCCAAATACGAATTTTAAATTCACAATTCAACCTCGAACCAAATATATACACGCTCAAAGCCCTTTTAAATGAAATCCTCATTTTTCAGAACGTTTTCAGAAATTCGTAATTAAAGGTTTTTTGTTTGGGGTCTCTTTTTCGAATTTGGTCCACAGTAGGTATATGCGATGTCAACCATGGACCAACTCAACCACGGACGTCAACCATGCACCACATTTAAGAGCCCTCGAGATGTTCACTCTGAAAATGGTAGCCAGATATTTCACAACCTTTTTAGAGTGCCAAATTGTGAATTTTAAATCCATATACGAAAACTGTTTTTGGCCCAATGTGGGGCATCAACCACAAACCGATTGTATACCTGCTGATAAATATTGAGGTGAATTGTTCGAATTTAGTATCCCCATTTTTCAGAACGTTTTCAGAATCTCGCAATTTAAGATTTTCAGTTCCGGGGTACTTTTTCGACTTTGACCCACAACCAAGGGCCGCGGTTGAAGCCCCACTTGGGCAAAGTATTCATGATGGAATTTTGCAATATGCTTTTGAATTACTACGACAAAAATATTAATTTGGAAAATATCGATAGCTAAAAAATCACATTTTTGTATATTCTGGTAGGGGACTTTCAAATACAGCTTTCGTACAAAAAATATTTCTTTAATGTTAACAAATAAAGAATTCGTGTTACCAAAAAACTGAGTTTTAAAACAAATAATGTGCCAAATCGATAGAAATGGTTTTTTCTTTGATATACCTATTTTCCCATTTTAAGCGCTTTAACTTAGCTCTGTTAATACAATAACAGAGCTCAGCTAACTGAAGTGGTTTGTGTCTTTGCTAGTTACATATATTCGAATTTGTCTTCACGCACTTGAATGTTATGGTATCACATGAATACGATACTTCAACACATACAAGTGGTAGGAACAATGTCCTGGGTACAAATGGTTTCATCCTAAACCAACGTCTGCTGTTCTATTATCATGCAAATCAGCCACAGATTATGTTTTAAAACTGTAATATTTTTTTCTATTTTTAAATCCATTTAACCTGGATTTGCTGTCTGGCAATCATTTCTTTTTGTCAAAATCGTCTACATTATATTTCCATTATAAACCAACTAATAAACAATTTAATGTACCAATGATTCGGCAACAAAATTACAATTTTTCAAAACGTATAACCTTTACTTTATATGCAAATATTCTAAAGACCTTCATCAATCACTTTAAAAGAAAATCAACCAAAATCCATCTAAGAAAAAAAAAGAAACAACAACTCTCATAAATTTTTTATGTCTACGAAATCTTGTTGTCTATTGTCGCTTTTGACAGGATAGGGTATAGAAACAAGTAAAATTTTTCTTCTCCTTTTATTAGTTTGCATTTTAATGATTTCACTTTGGCCGCCGCTTAAGGATAATGTCTCAAGTTTATATTTTTATTTTTATTTTAGTCGTTTTGTGTCCTTTATCTTCGATAATAGTCCTTTCCTTAGGGAGATTAGAGCGAAAAGGGTTTAACAGCCCCAGAGTTGTGTGTAATATCGCAAATCATTTAAAGCAGTTTAGAAAAGTTATTAAATGAAATTTGTGGGAGTTAAATTTTATTAAAATCAGCACATCATCATCTATGAACGTAAAATTGCAATTAAATTTTATATCTCTCTATAAGAGAATAGATTTATCTCGAGGATACTAAAAAATAATATTGTGTGTTTAGAAGCAAAGTGGGAGGTTAAAATGCATTAAATATTAGACATTATGGCAATTTTAATTACAATAATTAAACAAAATGTATGCGAAAACAAGATTCGGCCATTAAACAATCGATTAATTAGCGAATCCGTAGAATTGTACTCATTATTATTTTGCTTTCTAAATTGTATTTAATGCTGTTAATGCCCATTGAAATCAAGGTGGGATAAAGATTTGGGTTATGAATATAATGAATACCCTAATTACAGTTAAGTGTTAGCAAAATACCAGGAAAATATATTTGTACTCACAATTCAGGTAACCAAAAAAATGGGCACTTACCTGAAAGTAGAAGACAAAATTGAGTTTATTAATTATGAGTTAAATGATTTATTGGTTATCTTAATACAGTTGAATAAAACAAATGGAACTAATTATGTGGTGATTAGTTTTCGTATTAATAAAAAAATTACAGCAGACAGTTGTCCGAGGCCTTCGGCCACGGACTGTCCCTGCAGGCTGTGTCAGAGACACGGCCATTAAGTTTAACGCAGAATACGCCATCCGATAAGACAGAAAACATATATAACAATAAATGATAAATAATATAAGCAAATGAATTTATTGTTATATATGTTTTCTGTCTTATCGGATGGCGTATTCTACGTTAAACTTAATGGCCGTGTCTCTGACGCAGCCTGCAGGGACAGTCCGTGGCCGAAGGCCTCGGACAACTGTCTGCTGTAATTTTTTTATTAATACGAAAACTAATCACCACATAATTAGTGGCCGAAGGCCTCGGACAACTGTCTCCTGTAATTTTTACATTTACCAACGGCATTTGATTCAAGTCCGTTTAAAAAAAAATATTATGTTCAGTTTTTTTAAACTTAAATTAAAATTAAATTAAAATGTATTTTAATTAATATTTTTATTGAACTAAGTTCTGCGAATGTTGAGAGGGCCGCCCTAATATTAAAAAAGGTTTACCTTATCGAGTCTTCGCATTAGCATTCGATCAATTCAAAATTAATGTTACAACAGCTTTATTGAAGCTTTCGCAAAAAAGCTTTATTACGTTAGCTTACTGTTTGTTTCACTTTTTACTAGATACATGTTGCCAAGCAACATTCGTTCGTTTCACTTTTTACTAGATACATGTTCCTAAGCAATGTTGAGCAACCAAAAACACTCAACCAAACACCACACATATGTTTGAGTGTATGTGTTTAAACAATTTTCATTTGAGAAATTAAAATACTAGAAATATATCAACCAATATGAAATGTATATCAAACGAAAGATAACATCTTCATTTACCTACAAAAAAAATTTAAAAAAAATTCATCTAGCCGTTTCCTCAAATTCAATGAAATAAAGATTACAACAATAAAAACCTGACATGACTCCTCATACCGTAAGGTAAGACGTATTCTACGTCAAAACACTTGACAGTATAGCTCTACATAAATTCCAGTATAGTATAGGTAAATTCCATGTTGCTGTAATGCATTACTCACCCCTCCCCCCCTATAAAGGCTGAGTCGTTTCAAGTGCTTGATTTGAGAATACATGGGGCAAATTAGTTACGTAATAGACTTAGGAAACAGTCACCTTGGTCGGAAAATGGCTCCGATCACAGTGCCATTGTTAGGACAATGCCTGACCTTCCAGGAATTGTCGATTACACTTTGGCCGAACCACTCTTTGACAAGGGGTAGGTATCACACCCTAATACCACGCAGCCTAAAAAAAACCACGGCCCTGTAACATTAAGCAGGAACCATGTAGATGCTTGGAACATTGTAAATGTTGCTGCTTATTGTTTCTTTGTTGTCTGTCACGTTCTTGTTTTCAGCAGTTTTCAGCAAACACCGCCAAATTTGGGTAACCAACACATATGTTACAACATATTACTCATTGCTCCTCAAACAAGTAATATTCAATAGCAAACACAATGTGTTTCGACACAAGTATACTATATTTGGCACAAGCTACATACTCGTTATATTTCCATCCAAACAACAACAAAAAAAATACAGTTTTTTCAGCGTGTGAGAGATCAGACTGGAATGGTTACATCGTGAACTTCTATACACGCTGAAAAAGCGGCCTCTGTTAAATATTCTCCCAAACATATTCTGCAGGAACCATATATATGTTTGGAACACACTTCAAATATTCATATATTTGGAAGTCCGAAACACACTTGTGTTTAAATGTACACAGTATCAACTTTACATACAACAATTATGATTTATGGGAGACACATATGCGTTCTTCATCCCAAAAGTCCGTATAGTTACGTGGAAGCATTCGCGTGTTTCCCCCAAACCTCCATAGACTTACGTGAAAATATGGGCGTATTTCCTCCAAATAATTTAGAAAGGAATTATTGGTCGAATTCAATATATTTTCACGATTTATTATAATTAATTTTATCAATATAAATACACATTTATAAATAGTTCATATAAAAAATTAAAAGATTTAAAAAGGTCCTTTCTACAGTTACTTGAATTGAGCGCATTATTGGGTTTTTTTTCATGAAATAGGAATCTGCTGCTCTTTTGCTTCTCCTTTCTTTTTTGTCTCTCACGTTTTTGTTTACAGAAGGTATCAACTATGCGTTGATAGACAAACAATGTAGATATATACAAATTTAGTTCATGCAAGCCAAGCGCGTATTAATTACTAGTGTTGTTTTTTTATTTTATTCCACTAATGGTCCGCCGTTCCGGTTTTCTCAGTTAAGGCTCGGGCACACAAAGGGCTTCACGTTGTTGCCCTTTTCAGTGTCCTTCCTCAAAATTGTTTCTCATTTTGGCAGCAAACATACATATATAAAAAACACATGCAGAAACCATTTAACCGTCCGAGCCTTTGTTTATTACTTTGTCACTCATCAAGCGCTTTTCGTCTTCTCGATGAACCACTGAAGACTGAATACATGAAACTTAATCTGCAATTGGCACACACATTCAGGAATATTTTTGGCTCACTGACTGAGAGAATAGTATAAAAATACCGATACACACGTACAATATGGCCTCTCTCGTTGTTCCTCTCTTATTCTTTTGCTCTCGAGAGAGCATAAACAGTGCAACAAACACAGCTGTATTTGTATCACAAACACATATATATTTGTGTTGCAAACAAATATAATATAACACATTAATCATTGTGTCTCAGACATCCAGTATTGAATAGCAAACACAATGTCTTTGCACACACATATATGATATTTGCGACAAGCTTTAAACGCGCATTACATTTGCATCCATATAACAAAAAACAACAGATTTGTCAGCGTATACAGATCTTTTCTAAGGATCTAGGATCCATTGCGAGGAGACCGTCTGATCACTGTAGTGGCAACATGCTGGAAAAATGGGCCCTCTAACATTATGCAGCAATAATGTATATTTTTGGAATATTATTTTCATCTTTTGAAGATCTGCTGCTTTATGCTTCTTCCTTTCCATGTTTTGTTTTCAACAGTTTTCAACAAACAAAGCCAAATTTGGGTCAAAAACACAAGCCTATACTAATATTAATCATTGTGTCTTCAACATGTAATATTGAATAGTAAACACAATGTGTTTGGACGACAACCTACAAAGACATTATATTTGCATCCAAACAACAGAAAGCCGGACTTTCAGCGTGCATCAAGCAAAAATCTTAGCTATTAGGGAGGTAGTGGAATGGCAGACAACTAATGTTCTCACAAAGGTCGGAAACAAATATTTTCTCTGATAGATCAAGCCATCAAGTCCCTGGAAACTGTCTTCTTGAATTCGAGAACTATCCCCGACTGTGGCAGAGCTCTTAGTGAGATGGTTGAATAGTTCAGTATTCACATTATACGGGTGCCGGGCCACAATGGCATACCAGGGAACTGCAAAGTAGGTGAGCTTGTCAGAGTAGGGACTACCTTCCATTCTTCAGGAGAGCTGGCACATGTTGGCATGCCTCTAGCAACTTGCAAACACTTCTTGAGAGCAAACGGCAGGAGGTCAATAGTTGGGAACAGTGTACATTTCAAGCTGATGTGGCCCGCTTAGACTTGAAACGCAGCTATGCTCTGCTATTGTTTTCGATGCCGGATGTCTCTGTAATCGTGTCCATCATGACGGGTCACTGTGTCGTTGGACGCTATGAAGAGGGACTGAAATTCTTGAGAAATAATTTTTGCTGCAGCTGAGTTAATAGAACACCTGTCTGCCCTGCTCTTCCCAGAAAGCGACGGGCTACAATAGGCACACAATTCTTTGGGGAGTTAGTAAATCTGACTGAGGTTAGCATCCGCGAACTCTTGCGGTTTTTGAAGCAGTCAAACTGGTTCATCGCGAGGGATAAGGACAATCACATCTATTTCCTTTTGCCCCTGTGGTATCGCAATGAACTATAAGGTCGTAAGTGAGCCTGACATACAGGCTGCCACTCCAACCTAACCTAACCTAACCTAGGATCATACGGGGGTTTGCGGATTTATCGTGACTATTGTGCATTTGGCCGCCTAACATTTTTATAGGTGGTGCACAAATGGGCATGGGGAAGTTTTTCATTTGTAATTGCACAGTAGCTTTTGACAAAATATTGTCCAGTACCAAATTTTATTTATTTTATTTTATTTTCGGCCAACGGGAAACTCGCTCAACCTTTCTATGGGAGGTTCAAAAATACAATAACCCGTTTCAAATTTTAAAGTAGCTTTGACAAAATATTGCCCACTACCAAATTTCTTTTAGATCGTTGTGGTACCCGGGAGATATCGCGTCGGCCAACGGGAATGGCACGCAACTTTTGTATAGGTGGCACAAAAAATGGGTGTGGCATAGTAGTCCAATTTAACCTACAATGTAGCTTTCGACAAAATACTGCCCAGTACTAAATTTCATTAAGATTGTGGTTGTGGTTACCAAGAGATGTCGTGCCAATCTTCCGGACAGCCGTCCAACTTTTGTATAGGAGGTACCAGAATGGGAGTGGCAAAACCACTCTTTTTCTATAGAAGAGTGGCAATTTGACTAACTATTGTCTTATACCAAATGTTATAAATATTGGTTCAGTTTTTGGAGAATTATCTTGGCGAACAACCAGCTGCTTACAACAAACCTTTTCAAGGGTACCAAAATGGGTGTGACAAAATCACGCTTATTTTCGTGGTTAACTGACGTTTGACAATATAATTTCGTCAAGATTGGAAATTATTAACGCGATATGTCGTCAGCATCTAACCCGTAATGGGAGGCTGCAATATGAAACCTGCTAGCAGGTAAAATGCAAATCTTGCCAACAATGGCAATGAAAATACAACAAAAAATAGGAAATAGTCAACCCGCTATTTACTGACGACCCCACGAATGAACCACCGCCGTGGGTAATGGGTAAAGGTCGTCTACCCATTCCCCATATGTAGTGGGTAATCGTGATGGGTAATTCCCCATTTTCGTGGGTAACTACTTATTTTGCACCTACTTTGTGGGTAATGGGTAATCGTCATCATTAGGTACTAGTTAACCGTTTTTTTTTTGCTATTACAAATCAAAATCAGAGATGTTAAAATCATTAAAAAAATAATAATGAATTATATGATTTTCGAATTTTAGTGAAATTTTGGAATTAAAGTACATTATTTCTGTTTCGAAATATGATCTAAAACATATATCAAAACAATCTTTTTATCAATATGATTTTATGATTTGAATTAGATTTAAAATCTTTTTCAAATGTGAATATGAATTTCGATTTTAAGTCAGTTTAATGCGAATTTGAATAAAACTTTTAAATTTTATATTACTTTAAATACGCATTCCAAATTTGAATATGATAAACATATTGTAAAATATGATGATTTATTCGCCCTTTCCTATTATATTTAAAACTAAAATGTTCCAGCGTTAGATCTATTTTAAATTATTTTATTCTTTACTATATCGCTACCCATTGGGTAGCATCGTCAGGAAAATAAGCATAATTATTAATTAAAAATTTCATTTGCAATTGATTTGCACAACAATTGACATGCACAACATTTGGTGACACTGAACACAATTATTGGCAATCACAACTGAATAGTGTGATAGTCCAAGGAACCGCCAAATGTTAGTTGTGACAACGAATCTCTTCTCTGTGTGCAGCCTAAACCCCTTAATAAGGGGTTTTCCAATTTTAGTGATATGATTTCTAAGTGACGCTTCAGCTATTTGTGGTATGTCAGGATCTGTCGTTTTATTTCCTTTGTATTCAGTAATGTTTACAATTCCATCATGTGGAGATATACTCAAGAACAACGTTAACAAATTATTAATTTTTTTTTATCAAAATAATCATTCTCCAATTGCAACTTTTCGTGCGCTTTTGCCATTTTGTGGTGATAATAACACAGTGTGTAATTTTTTAAGTCATGGCAAAATAACCATATACGGATACCACTATGTGATAAAAGACCAGAAAAAAAGACCCCTGTCTCCCAGTTTTGCTCAAAGTCGTCCAGGTTTTTTTTTATGGGCCCCCAAAGAATTGGGGCCTCGGTGTAATTTTTGCAAAAAAGTGAGCTCATATCTTGCAAACCGTTCGGAATTTTGTCATAAAGAACAAAAATTGTAAACATATAAAATCACAAAAAACTTCATCTTCAAAGTCAAAATAGCAAGACACTTTAAAAAATTTAATTTTTTTACCATTTTTCCCCTGTTCAGGTCCATAGGTAGCAAACCGTTCAAAATTCAAGGAAACAGTCAACTACAAGAACGATCCTAAGATCTCAGTGAACAACTTTCTAGAACATATGAACTTCCTAGGAATGGTTCTTAACACCGTTTAGGTAGCCCTTAAATAGCCGCAAAAGTGAAAAATTTCCCGAAAATTTTTTAATTTCATTTGTTTTTTCTTTACTTCAACATTGAGATACTATAAAGCCTTCTCTCGTAAGTACAAAGGCATGTTGCAGGTTTCATTGTTATACTATTACTGATTTTATTAATCTTAGTCCTTAGGTGGTATGGGTTGACATTTAGAGCTAGGGTTGTAACAAAGAGTAGTAGCATGGATATTTAGTAATACTGATTCAGTGTTGTAGGGATTAGTATTCTCAGCAGGGATGGCACTACAATACTATGCTATCTACTACAAAAATTATAAAAAAAAATACTCGTATTATGTTTATAATGTTGATGGCCCTGGACTTGCAAATCGCTCTCTCTTAAGTTGTGGATCCAAATCGTCGTCCGAATCTGACTCTGATTCAGAACTCATGGTGTCCACAGGCACGTTACTTCCAGACTGCCCTCCATCATCAGCTTTTCTTTTTCAGATACTTCATTAACATCATACAGGGTGATCTTGTGACCCCACCAACATACCTGAAATGAACTAGAAAAGAAATCAAAAAAGGAATGCAAAACAATGCATCAATAAAACTGATATTACTCTGCAGGCAATACATCGAGGTTTTTGCCTTTGTACCGCTTTTCCATGATCATTGTGGTTTGGTGAAACCGTTCTCTTTGCTCATCGGATTCGGTAGGGAGTTATAAAATAGTCAAAATGAAAATGAAGAAAATGCAGCTCTAATGTCATCGATGTGCGATGATTTTCTCAAACTAATACAGCATTTCTTTCACCCATTCTCTTGCTTCCGGTTTTTATGTGAATTCAATGCAGATGTTTGCTTCCAGGTAGTTTTTTGATAGTAGGTTTTTTGATTTTATATGTCATGAATTTGATGATTTTCGATTCGATTTGATTATTTCAAGAAATTGTGACATTGAATGGCCTCCAAGACGTTGTGATTTAACACAATTAAACTATTTCTTTTGAGGTTATTTGAAGTCATTGGTCTTTAGCTATAAACTAGACTCTCTTTAAGCTTGACAAGCCAATATTGAACGTGCTATTCATGACATACCACTGGATTTAGTAGAAAAAGTGCTCGAAAATTGGATTCATCAAATACGTTCCTGCAAAACAAGACGTGCAGGCCTTTTGAAAAACGTTATATTCAGAACTTAATTGTAGCAATTGTACTTCATATTGTATAAAAAACATTTGCATTTCCTTAACAATTAGTTTGTTTTTTTTTAAAGAAATCATATCACTCAAATTGGAAAACCCTATATTTCACACACACCGAAAATCGATATTTTGAAAATCAAATTTTTCCAACAAATCGCGAACTGGGTTTTTGAAAAATCAATTTTTTGCTTAGATTATCGCCTATTTTGAATACAGAGCTAGGCGGTATTAAGCGACACTTGAAATTACAGCTTCGATTTCAGTTGTAAACAGACATAAAGTTAGCAGTCTGAAAAATATCTGAAAAACAGTGTTGGATATCGTTATTGTGACTTCACAGATGAGCAGAAGAATATAAACATTTGCATGAATAACTATAAACTGTACATTAGAGCAGGACGATTATATACATATATGTACAGGCACAAAGTTGAGAGATGATATGACAAAAAAATCAAAAAATCCGTGTTCGATGTCGAGTAAAAAGATAAGGAGAATCATAATGTATCATAACAAATGTTCACTAGTTTGACGTTTTGACGGTTGGTTTGGCTTGTTACGAAATTATGATTCCTATAAGATGAAGACGTGTTCAAAATACAAATCGAAAATATCAATCAATTACAGGAAAACGTCACAGTCTATCTCTGCCTAAGCTTTAATGGTTATAACAGCATAAATTCCTGAGCAGCATTCTGTCATCGCACACCACTAATCTGCTAAATGGTGCATTAAACTGATGGTCAAAATCATTTTCTAAATCGCACAAATTCTTAAGATTAATATCAACCCTGCTCACAAATATAACACGAAACAACATTGTCATTACATCTGGAACCTGCAGAAAAGTAAGGAAACGTGATGCTATAAGCTACGACAGGCAAACCTACACAACAAAACTCCAATGCCCTCTTAAAATCAATAACAAAAATCCTTTAAAAAAAGGCTTTACTTACAGCAGCGCGCATACGCACACGTGATAATTTCGAAGAGGGCTAAGAGTGTGAGTCCTTACTTAAACATTTACCCCATCTTCCGACAACCTTGACTTACCCATTAGAGTTACTGGTGGTACAGTTGTATTGTAGCATGGTAGGTGATGCTACACATGAACACAACTGAGGCATATGGGAAAAAAGTTATTATAATTTACTTTGAGTGATTTGAACCGAAAAAAGCTTTTAAGCCATTAACGAATGTATGTATGTGTGGATGCGTAGCAGTAAGTGGATATGATGGTGTGGGTGTTTGTTTGTTTCGTAGGATGCTTCATCACCATTTCTTTTTGTGACGTGTTGGTGTGTTTATATGTATGTGCGAGTGTGCGAGTGAACGTGTACGTGAATGAGTCTGTAAGTGCGATATTTCTGTGCTGCTTTGCTTACCTTCTACCCAGTTGACAGAGTGAGCAAATGTGAACATAATTTAAAAGTCAACAATTATGATTTTCTACCACTGAAGTCATTTTGCGTTACTGCTTTTTGTTTCTACGCAAAAGCCGCAAAACAGAAAACATTAAATTTAGAAAATGTCTATTTTAAGACACATTTGTTAGGTCGCTGACTGTTTTCATTCGTTCATTCGTTGGCGTGTTTATCTTTATTATTTTTAACGTTTTTAACGTTTTTTCTGTTTTTTTTTCCTAAACGTTTCTTTTAGTATAAATTTGCATATCTAATATTCAGGCGTTTAGGCGCGTCATATGGAACTGGCATACGATTTGGTTGTGAAAATGAAAATCAACATATAGGATACGTATACAAACATATATTTAAAATTCGCATCTCTTTAAAGGGAAAATAATTGAATTTGATCAAATTTAATACATGAGAATTCCTAAGTCAAAATTCTGTAACTGTTCAGCAATGGTATCTATTTGAATACTCAAATATGAATTTCAATACTGACATATTTCAATACTCAATATGGAATAATAGTATACTATAAGTAATTATAATATCTATATGTCGTTATATATTTAAACATAATATAAAGATATGATAGCATTAGTAACCTGACATTTCGATGTCTCATCCCGCTGTGGGCTTCAATCACGTTTTTATCAGAGAAGTTCCGTTTATATACGTTTTGACCTTTAGAAATAGTGAAGTATAATTTAGCTTGAAAGTTATTTTTTTTCACATACAATTTTCAACAATCACAAGCAGGATTTGAATGCACAATGTAACGATCTTTTCGAAGTTTGTGAACTTCAGCATTAGAGGTTTAGTTGTAGGCTACTGATATCTGGTCATATCTGCCAGTAACTGAAATCATTTTATAGGGCTTTTTATCGATTTTTCTTCTTATTAATGTGATATATCTATCATATGCTTGTTGTGGGCATAATATGTAAACAGATATCAAAACAAATTATTTTCACATTGCACTGGTGTCGCCGACTTCAAACGTCGCACAGTGGCGCCACTTGAGTTTTGTTTCGTTGCAAAAATCATATCTTTCGAACCGAATACGATAATCGAATAATTTAAATGGCTTATGATAGTGCAGCCTACGAAATGAGTGTCTGGAAAGAGTGTCACGCCTTGTAGGTGCTTACTTATGGGTTATTAAAGTTACAATTTGTGGAAAAATCTGTTTTATGGTGACTAAATCCGTCTTGCTTTATGGCGCAGAATCCTGGGTATTATCGCAAGGAGACGAAACATCTGTAAGAGTCTGCGAGAGAAAAACGCTCCGAAAATTGTATGACCCTCTAGTGCACTACGGCGAGTATCGCATGATATTGCTGTATGAGCTATATTCCGACATTAACATAGTGAAGCGGATCTGAATAACGCGATTGCGCTGGTTAGGCCATATCAGTAGAATGAATGAAGACGGAACCAGCACGAAGAGTTTCCGAAACCGAACTCGAAGGAAGACGAAAATATGAAGACCAAGACTCCGCTGAATGAATCAGGTTGACGAATCCCTGGGAACACTTGGTACTGCCAACTGGATAAATAAAGCAAAAGATCGAACTGGTTGGCGAAATATATTATCTTCGTTGTCGGGGTTGCCCGAGACCGGATATGTAAGTAAGTATGGTGACTACAAAAGATTATTTTTAACAATATTAGTTTTTTTTTGTTCTTTTTATTGGTTTACTATTATTGCCTAACAAATTTGAATTTGTTTTGTTTTAAATTTATTTTTAAATTTTCTGTAAAATATTCATCACAATTCGTAAGAGAAGGTATACCTGAAAGACTAATCGTTTCTAAACTATGACTATTTTCTAACTCTATTCGTGATTTCACATGACGCAGGCGAGAAATAAGTTAATCGCAAGATGCTGCCAACATGTTGAAGAGGTCCATATTTGGCCTCACCCTTAATGATTTAAACGTGTTCTGCAATCTATATTTGTTATACAGTTTGTTAAGAGACTCCTGTGCTTCTTCAGAAAGCTCTCCAATTGGCAATGCCTTGTACTCAATTATATCTTTGCCATGATGCGCCAATATCATATGATCTGTCGGGGTAAACTTCTTCTGTGGGTACATTTCCGCTAAAAGTGGTGCAGTTTTTGAGGCATATTCTCCATAGTTTGTAGAATTGACGTTTTGTTTGCAGTTTAAAACATTGACGATCGTTCCAAATCTTTTCACGATTTGATTGTCAATTCAGTAATTCCAGTTAATACCTCATCAGTTTCAAAAAATCTCCCAGAAGTGTTTCCACCGTTTGAGTTTTCGTATCCGTCCTTGAGACAGTCTACTCTTAGTCCAACTTATTTTGAAAAAAGCATCCTGTATTTGCTTCTTTCTGATCTTTTCGAAGTTTTCCACCTCTTGTATACACCATACACTTTATCCTTGCATGCAATGGTGACGTTCCATATTCGTAATTCTCCTAGTTTGTACAATCGTTGAAATTACCGAAGTACTTCTGACTCTTTTTGCAAATCGGACATGACAATGTTAAGGTTTTTTCTGAAAGTTCGTTTACGAATTTTCCTTCAATCATGATCAGGTGGAACTCGTAACTACATTCAAAATATTTTCCTTCTCCAATTTGCAGCTTTGTGGGCTTAATCTTGCTTATTTGTTCTTCAATGTCCTTCACCGTGGTCCTTATGAGTTCTGACGATTCCCTTATAACTGAAACGTTATTGGTCGGCAATAATGCACTGATGACGGCCGTGGATTTTTCCAGTGAAGGAAAACATCAGAGTTTAGCCACACAGGAACAACGGATGCCATAAACATATTTCCGTGGTTAAGTTATTGGTGGCTTCGGAAAGTTTCCTCTTTCTAGTGAAAATTGGACACTCGTACATACTTTTTTATTTGCATTACTTTTGCTCCTCTGGTTGATGTGGTGAGTTTATCTACTGCCAATATATCCAGGATGGTGTCTCCATTAAGCCAGTCCTCGTATTTACAGTTGAAGTTGTGAATGGTTCGATTGCCTTTCACCCATTTTGCCTGAATTTTTGCATATCACAGTGTGTAATTTTTTAAGTCATGGCAAAATAACTATATACCCACTACCGTGATAAAAGACCAAAAAAAAGACCCTGTCTCCCAGTTTTGCCCAAAGTCCTCCAGGTTTTTTTTATGGGCCAACAAAGAAGTGGGGCCTCGGTGTCATTTTTGCATAAAAGTGATCATTTTCTCAAGGTCATATCTTGCAAATAGTTCGGAATTTTGATTTACTCTCTGAGGAAGAGTAGTAGCTCTTGTCATAACGAACAAAATTTGTAAACATATAAAATCAAAAAAAACTTCATCTTCAAAGTCAAAATCGCAAAAAATTTTGCAATTTTAATATTATACACGTGTCCATATAAGATTTGTGCCTACCTGTAGGTACCATAAGTAAATATTGTTCTTGGCCATTTGTACGCCAAAGTGATTTTTAAGTGAGGTGCAGACCTGCTAATTTCAATGAGTAGTTTTTTGTGCATCCTGTGTCTGTAACAGAATAGGTAGACAACCGACTTAAAATGCAATTTTCAAACTATTAGATCAAACTAACTGTCAGTCAAAACATGTAAGAGATGCAAGCCATACAATTTCTACAACCATGTGTTTTTAAACTTTTTTACCTGTAGAAGCCAAACGCGCACGTACATGCAGATGAAACCTGTTGAATTATGTAAAGGAATAATCAAAGGACATATTTTGAGAATATAAATAAAATATTAAAAAAAAAAAAAATATAAATTTTTTTACTTCCTGTCAAAGTTGAAAAATAGTGAAAAAAGGGATAGTTCTTAAACAGTGATTTACCTAGAGAAACACAAAGCAAACAGTAAATTTTTTCTTATTATTATACATTTAATAACTAACGGGCTTTTCAATAAGAGCGCTACAAAAGTTTTTTTAAATAAAACAAAACCGGTTTTAGATACCAATGAAATTCTATATTCCTGTGAAAGTACGTTCGATGCCATTATGTATGGAACTCGATTTCTTTTGCATGGCCACCACGGGCACACTTGCAGAAGTCCAGACGCTGAACCCAATTTTCGACGGTTTTCAAGCATAAATCGGCCGCTACTGCTGCAATTTCACGTTCGATATTCGTACGAAGTTCATCAATCGTCGCTGGCTTGTCGGCATAGACCATAGACTTGACGTAGCCCCACAGGAAACAATCTAACGGCGTCAAATCGCACGACCGAGGCGGCCAATCGACTGGGCCATTTCGTGAGAAACTTGGTTTCCAATAAATTGATTGTGGCATTCGCTGTGTGGCTTGTGGCGCCGTCCTGTTGGAACCACATGTCCTCCAAGTCCATATTATCCAATTGTGGCCAAAAATATTCTATTATCATTGAACGGTAGCGATTCGCATTCACAGTAATTTGCCGGTCTTCACGGAAGAAGTACGGCCCAATGACGCCGCCGGCCCATAAACCGCACCAAACCGTAATTTTTCGGGATGCAATGATGACTCATGGATTACGTGTGGATTGCTGTCTGACCAATAACGCATATTTTGCATGAAATGAACCTCGTCGCTGAAGATGATTTTCCGATGAAAATCCTAATCATTTTCAAGTTGTTGCTCAGCCCAATTCACGAACATACGACGCTTATGGTGGTTAAGCGGCTTCAGTTCTTGCGTCAATTTGATCTTGTAAGGATGTAGGCCAAGATCTTTTCGCAAAATTCGCCACAACGACGTCACAGAGATGCACAACGCTTGAGAACGACGTGTGAGAGACACATTTGGGCTTTCTTGAACTGAAGCCTCAGCGGCAGCAATATTCTCGACACTACGGGCACTTCTTTGTCTCACTGGCACGGGAACATTTTGTACTGTGCCTGTGGATTCAAATTTTCCCAATAGACGCTCAATTGTGGATCTGGTAGGACGATTATGGCGACCATAAATTGGACGTAGCGCACTTAAAGTTGAGGCCACTGACTCTAAATTTCGGTAGTAAATTTTAAAAATTTCGACTCGTTGTTGGCTCGTATATCTTTCCGTGATGAAATGGCAAACCTTACTGAAGAGAAATGTCAAAAGAGAGAGAAAAAATATGGCGTCGTTTGCTGTCCCTATCGATTCACTTTTGTAGCGTCTCTGTTGGAAAACCCTTTACATCAATCAATTAGAAAAAAGATGATTCGTTGCCTAGTTTTCGTGATATTACACCTGAAATCGCACCAAATTAACAAAAATGGTGTATTTTTTGAAAACCGAAAATCGGTCAATTGTGAACGGTTATGTCTTCTAAACTAAAAATCTGATATTATTATGGGTGGCATATTTGTGATCGTTGAAAAGTTTCTTATAAGATGAAGAAATTTCGTAGGCGCACATGAAAATTTTGATTTTTGCAACCTCGTTCGCTCTACGGGAGCAACTGTGCGACGTCTACCCCCCTAATAAGGATGATTAAAATGTTCTCCAAAACTAGACTCAACATAGATCCAAAATTACTTATCAACTCTATCTGGCATCGTTGGCAAAGCAAAGTATTGAGCAGTGTCTTGCACTAAAAATGCGAAATGTGTTGACAACCTTCATGTATTATTTTGTGACCTCATATGGTTTAATTTTATGGTTTCTAAAATGTCTACTTTAGTAATTTCAGTATCTCGCAGTCGGAGCCGGACTGAATAATTCGACTGCAACTCTAAGTCAATAATTGTTCCGACGCCCAATAATTGTAGAGACAAGCAAAAAGGTTTTTGAAAATGTTGATACAAAATAAATCGAAAACGATATCTTCTTCCTATTATCTCCGATTTGGCACATAGTCCGTAGAAATTTCGTAGTAATTATTTTAAATCTAGATTCATTGTGGTTTTCAAAATTTAGAACATCTATATTGTTCCTATTAAAAAGTAAATCTATAATAAGGTGTTTCAATAAGGATGCACTTTTGCATTTCAAAATAATGGCAGGAGTTGTTTGGGATCGTTGTGATTATTTTATTTGATTGTAAAGAAGACATGTTCCGATTAAGTATGAAATAAAATATTCGTCAAATGGCCCACGGCTTTGATGTCAACCCATTACTCTTTTCATGAAATTTTCCTTCACTTTTTCACAGATATGTGGCTGTATCTCCCCGAAGACGCGATGGGTCTGGGGTGTGAGCTCAGGAATTGCTTCTGGTTTATTCGCATAAAACCGAGAAAGAAAGAAATCGCAAGGCGTTAAATCGCTTGATCTTGGTGGTCAGTGGACATCAGAATTTCTTGAGATAATTTCTTCGATTTGGCACATAATCCGTAGAAATTTCGGAGTAATTATTTTAAATCTCAATTGATTGTGGATTCAGATTTTGGAACATCTATGTTGTTCCTATTAAAAAGTAATTCTATAATACGGGTATCTCAGTAAGAATGCACTTTTCCATTTTAAAATAAAAGCATGCATTTTTTCAAGATTTTTGTACTGGAATGTAAAGAAGATAAGTTCCGATTAAGTAGGAAATAAAATATCCGTCAAACGGCCCCACAGATCTACTGACAGGCCATTACTCTTTTCGTGAAATTTTCCATGACTTTTTCACAAATATGTGGCTGTATCTCACCGATGACGCGTTGGGTCTAGAGTGTGAGCTCAGCAATTTTTTCTGGTTTATTCGAATAAACGCGAGATTTCAGAAAACCAAAAAGAATGATCTTGGTGTGGAGTTGACATCAGAATTTCTTGAGGTAATTTGTTCCGGAAATAGTTGTTTCATGCACGGTGCGGCAGGTGGCACCGTCTTGTTGAAACCAAATGTCGCAAATATCCATGCCATCCAGGTGAGACCACTATAACTTCGTTATCATGTTCCTGTAACGAATGCCGTTCACAGTGACGGCATTTTCGGCCTCATCTTCAAAAAAGTGAGGGCCGATCACGCCGCCTGACCAAAATCCGCACCAGTAAGTTTCTCGGTTGTTTCTCATGTTTATTGCAGTTGTTTCTCATAGAATGAAGGAAGATTTGCTGAGCCCCAAATTCGACAATTTTGTGTATTCAAGAAGCCATTCAGATGGATATGCACTTCATAGGAGAAGAAGACATTTTTTGAAATATTGGCATTGATTTAACTTTGCTCCATTACTCATTGAACGAATTGCCGGCGCTTTCCATTGACTCCTGGTTTGAGCTCATGAGTAAGCTGAATTTTGTGCGCATGAAGGTCTTTTGTCAAAATTCGCTGCGTAATATTTCGTGAAATTTGAAGTTGTTGAGAAGGATTTTGAATTGATGTTTTCGGGTTTTCGGCTACACACTCGTTTACAGCAGCAATGTTTCCAAGAGAACGACGGGTACGTAGAAGCATAAGAGGTGTCATACTGTCCATAACTGACCCAGTTTTTTGAAATCTGTTGACCACTCTTCGAATGGTTGACACATTTGGTGCACTTTCTCGACCAAAAATTCTTCGAAGTTTGCGAGCGGTCTCAAATCACTTTCAAAATTTTTGAAATAAGTTTTCACAAGTATAAGGCATTTTTCTTTCGAAAAGCGCTCCATTTTTAATGTTCAGAATAAAAATATATGACAGCTGCCAAATTTCAGGGTTGCCACTTGCATAAAAGGACAGAAACTAAATTTATAAAGTGCAATCTTACTGAGACACCCTTTATAATTAAATTTGAGGAAAAAGTTTGGACAGCTGATGTTGAAACAGCAATGCAAATTTGCTGTCAATCACATATTTTGGTAACAGGGAGAGCAGGTGTACCATAGATTAGTGCGCGCCATCACTTTCACTTGGGACAACTTTACAACAAATTGCAAAATGATTGATTTCAATGGCAAAACTCTACAAAAGCCAGAGTTTGAAAATGATGCATTATATTTTATAATCATTCGTTATTGAAATTTACTTATGCATACAGAGTCAAGTGTGTGTAAAAAGTGTTGGTTCAATGGTCCTCGACTCCACTAGGACTAAACAAAGAAGCATGTAATATATGTGGATACATAATTGTCATAGCTGGAAAGAACCACCCACCTATCAAAGCCATTTTTTGATTTTTTTCTTTTTATGGAAAATGTTATTTATTCTGCTCATAGAGCGTAAACACGTCAACCTTAATAAATTGGCTAATATGCATAATTTATGACAATTTCCACAACAATTTGGAAATTTGTTATGCAGTTGCTATTTGGTCACATACAAATACACATTTATTTCTTCAACATTTGGCACATACAGCATTCTCCCATAAGAATTTATCTGAAGGAAAGGAAAACTGGGAAAAATTAAAATTTATTTTGGGTTATTTAAGAAATTTCACGGCTATTTTATATTTAGAATTTTCACTACGAAAACAAGGAACTCATATTTGTCGTCGTTGTGCAGCCTGTCCCTCTCTCGTGTCCCTCAGGTGTGTTTCAATTGTGAACTGTGAAGCGGGTCAGATGATAGATAACAGTTTTTGTTTGTTATTGCGAAATACAAAAATTAGCATAATTATGCAAAATTGAGCAATTTTGTATATTTAGGTATAAAAACCATAAATTTGTTTGTATTTTATTTGGTTCAGAGAGAAACTCGAAACTTTATCGTTGTTTTGTTGCTGTTTGTATCCAAAAGTAAAACAAAGGTAATTAACATAATTGGGATGGAAAGTGGCTATCTCCGATGGGCTACACATATATATTCAAAATTTCAGCTCTGGGGTAAGGTTTTATGTTTTTTAAAGAAAATACAATTGTTTGGTGGTTTATCGGTTGCTACTTTATTAATTTATTTTAGATTAAGCCGAGTGTTTCTACCCTAACCCTGTAGAACGAGTGGACTGGTAATATGACATGGGTATAATTTAACCTTTTGGCAACAATCGTTTACAATCTGTGTATTATTGGGTCAAGAGGGGGGAAAACATTTGACGCGTTGCTTCACTTTGGGAATCTAAAAGTGGTAGGGTTACCTTAAATAGAATCTGGTTGTCAGTGTTATTGTGATAATGCTGTATATGATTATAAAAATTATGAGCAGCTACATACGTTGATATGACTTGAATTTCTTTTGCCCAAGAATCACTTAAGATACCTGGAGGGTGGTGGAAAGATAATTTGAAATTAGTGTGTGTATTTTATTTAAGGCACGATGTGGTTTAAAATTTGTAACACATGTCTTAGTTATTCAAAGTATCGTTCAATCTTATATTTTAGTCATCAAGATTATAGCACTAAAAAAAGCTTGATTGCAGGACTGTAACATGTTTGTAGTGTGATTACATTGCTGCAATGAAATGTTTTGTACGTCCGATGATTTTATCGTTGCTGCAAAGAAATACATATGTCGGACAAAATTTGTTAATCAGTGATCGTTGCGTTGCTGAAACAACTGAGTTTGTATTGCGGCATGGTACTGTTAGATGTTAGATGTCAGGCATTTGACAATGTATGGCACTACGGATTAAATCGCTGTAACATACATTTGTTTGCAAAGAAAAACAACAAGTTTATGACAACGGATTCTGGTAAAGGGGATAAAAACAGAATATACATGTATCGGCGTTTTGAAAAGTTACGGCTGATTATTTTTTTTAGACGAAGCGATATTTTCCCCGTTTTGTACATTGTTATGGTAAATCAGCATAGGAAACCATGGTATCCTTACACTTGTGGAATACTTTAACCCTCTACAGCCTCAATATAAGGGTCTTTAGTGTTCTTTTTGTGGAAAAGGCGGCGGCGCACAGTGGTTTAGAATCAATTTCCATCGGTCAAAAGCCTGTATCTTTTGATCTAGGAAACATTTTTGAGTTCTGTAAAAAATTGAGTGCAGACAAGGTGTAAATTACAACGACAGATCAACATTACAAATCGCACATTGGGGTATATTTTAAAAAAATTTCCAAAGTTGACTACTTTTCGCTTTATTCGATTTGCAAGAAAACAAAAATTTAAATTTTTTTGTTGTTATGTTTTTTTGAGTTCTTTTGACGCATTTGTTCATAGGGCGCACAAAAAAAATAATTTGTTTTTCATTTAACAAATATTAGCTTTTCTTCAGATTTTGAAAATTCAAAATGTTAGATTTAATTCTTTGAATTTTTGAACTGTATTTCGAACAGTTTGAGAGCTATAGCACTCAATTTTTTTGTGTAGGTAAACTTGGTTTCTTGGCTTTAATACGACATCTAACGCTTGTTTCTCCTGGATATAGTTAAGTTGTAATAATTATTTTCAAATATATCGATTTTGTAAAAACAATTGCGTTTGGACCAATATATCTTAAGTACGTCAGATCACGTCAATGAATTTGATGCACAAGTGGAAAGGAAAATATGTTTCCCATTTTCTGGGGGTAACTTTTGCCTGCGACAAACCCCTACCACATCAAGATAGGACCAATTAAGTAGAAAAACTCGACATTTTTTCTCTAAATCGTGAATAACTGTTTTTTCTTCAACAATTTGGAAAAACTAACTACACAGATGGAAAGACGAGGAAATTCTCTTTCACAATCAATTTTTTACAGAACTCAAAAATGTTTTCTAGATCAAAAGATACAGACTTTTGACCGATGGAAATTGATTTGAACCACTGTGCGGCGTCGTGGTTCGGCGGCATATAACTTGTATTTTAATCTTTCGTATACTTCGTCACTTAATGGCATTGTCCTGATTTAATACACACGTTGCAACCACAACAAGCAATGAACTATAAACTACACACAACCACAATCAGAATATTTCCTAATAACAGTCAGCTGATTTCCCAAGAATTGACTTAGTTAATCGAATTTTGGATAAGAGCCAGACGAAATTCCACATGCTACAACACCAACAGTCAGTCCCATTCTCTAACACGTTACAGAACACATTACAACTATAACAACAGCTGGTCAAATTTCCTAAGAATTGAACTCTACACTGCAGCAGCCGGGTCAATTTCCTAATAATTAGTATTATCAACTAGAGTATTAAAAATACCAGTTTTTAAAAAAACCTTTAAATCTGGTCTTTAAAAACCGAAAACTGGTTAATAGATTTAAAATAACCGGTGAAACCAGTTATCGGGTTTTGGGTTTCAATACACTAATATCAACCCAAATGAAGGCATCAATATATGTAAATAATTTCAAAGAGATAATCACATTAGATTTGGTCACCATTGAAAAGTAATGTTAAAGGCCTTGCCGCCGCCGCCGGCTTTCTTAGGTCCCTACGCCGCCGCCAGATCCTTTACTTCGGACAAGGCTCAAAAAAATCCACGAAATTAGAAAACAAATTAGAGAAAAAAGATAATAAATATGAGACCCACTGGGACCAAAAATGGGACAATCGTAGGGACACGTAGAAAACGGCAAGTGTTGATACTCAAATGCAGAGTATTTTTTCACGAATTCAACGATGACTTTATTTTTCCGTGTGATATCAGTGTGGCAAGGTAATCTTATTTTATTTTATATTATAACACTGTTTTCGGTGCTTGGGAATAGCTTTTTTGTAATAATGCTTTACGCCTAGACGGTCTTCGTCTGGACTTAGGGGTTTTCTCCTCTGCTTTCTGCGTGGTCGGCCTCCGGCCGGGCTGAGGGACTTTCTCCTTTGGGGTAAGTCCAACACCGGCTTCGCTGCTTCGAAATAGATTTTTATGTAATAGCTGGTCTGCGGCTGGGCTTAGGAATTTTCTCATCTGGCATTGGGAGAAAAAATAAAAAATTACGCGTTTTTAAAGAACAAATTTAACAAAAATTCTACAAAATTTGACTATAAAATTTCTGTTATATTTTTCTCAAGTTTCCAAAATGACCACCAATGAAGCAGGTTTACCATTCCATTTAATTTGAGTACCCATTCTAAGTGTTTGGCGTTTTCTTGTCTCAAGACCCACTATAATACGGTACATTTGGGTTATCTGGGTCTACAGATGTCGCTCCACAAAATGACAGCATTAAATTGTTAAGAAAAATTGCTATCGTACGAGTAAACGTATATGTCTGTTTCTAACCGTCCCTAAAGAAAAATTGTTTGTGCAACCATAGGGTCTCCATAGGTCTGTTCGAAAAAACAAAAAATAATTCTCGTGTTCGTATGTTTTTCTTTAATTTCTTTTATAGGTTTTCTCCAGCGTTGAGCCTCGTTCGAACTCCGGCAATTCAGGCCAACTTTTTTTATTAATGTTTTCGATAATACATTAAAAAAGATGCCTACTACTGTGCCTGAGTTGGTAAAATTGGCAAGATCATCAATCATATATATAAAAATTGTATATGCGAAGTTTAATCGATCGAAAATCCCTCAGTACCAGTTCAACGTCAAAGTCAATTATTCCAACAATTTTTGATTTTGGCAGATCCTAGGTAAATACAATTGGTTAGATATTTCCAACAGGAATTGAAAAGAAACTGCGAACGCATTTGGTCACGACAAAGATGATCTGCCCTTAAACCATGCAAAACCAAGCATAGCTGTCGTTTCTAGTTTCAATCAGCTATAATATTTTCTTCCAGATTTATATTGTTACTGGAAATAAATCATATTCTTACGATAACGCAAAATCTATTCTTACGCTTAATGCCTAAACTAACGTAATATAAATAACAGTGAGATTAATGTTGCGCCTAAAAGCATACCTTTACAACAATAGACCAGATCGCCAAACCAGGTAGGCAATACCTTTGGTTCTGGAAACGGGTGAAATCTCCAGATAATTTTCTAGCTACGACAAAAGATGAGTTATCGAGAATCAGGTTCTGGAATCAGGTGGAACCCTCTAGAGACCATAATGATAAGTAAAGTTGTGTAGTTCACGAACGAACTAGTTCAATTGAACGATTCACTCTTGTGAACTAGATGAACAAGTTCACATTGTTCCGCACATTTGTTTCAGTAGTTCACTTGTTTTAGCAGTTTTTTGTATTTCTGTTGTGCAGTTCTCTCCGCCATTTTCTAGTTCATGCTCTCTTTGTCTCACTCAAGTTGTTGCAATCTTTGTGGAATGTAAAAACACATTTATTCGAAAATGTAGAAAGATTACGTGAACACCAATATTTCAGAAACGGAATAACCTAATCGTTAAGTCGACCTTCAATAGGGTGATTAATATAAATAAATATTACAGTATCCAAAACACTTTAGAAATATGCAAAAATCAAATCATTTGGCGATTATTCGCTGCAATTGAACTAAAACTACAAGATGAACTGAAATGAGGCCTTTAGTTCACAGCTCATATGAACTGTTAAACTGCAATGATACAATGAACTAGTGAACTAAATAAATGAATTAGTTCATTCTGCTGAGCTGAACTAAAAAGAGTGCTCACTTGAATGAACTAAAATTCCCAACTCTAATGACAAGTAATAGAACTGATATAAATAGCGGACACCAGCATATAGGAGTCAGTCTGTGATTAAACGCTCAAAAGTAGGCAACGCCAAGTCATAGGAAAATTGTTGAATACAGAAAATTGTGACTGGTGGTACTGTATAAGTAAATTAAATAAAGAATCTAAAACTGTTGTACTAATCGCAATTTAAATCGAACCTTGTTTAATTAACGGGAAATAAAACAGCGCTAGAAAAAGGACAATTAAGAAAATTCGTAACAATATAAAGGGAGAACGTATAAATGAAATGTTATTTTGTAATACTATTCTGAGAGGCATATGGCTTTCTTTTGAACAAATAAAGTTTCATTAAAAAGTCATTGAAGTTTCGATCCACCATCGAAATTTTATTCATGCTAGTTGCGTTTTAATTGACAGATTCCCTGCAACCAGCACCTTCAAGAGACATTCTCGTTTGTGGTTGCAACAAAGAGAGTGTTGTCAATCTCTGGATCAGCTCAGAATTTCAAGAATCTCTAGAATTTTCTGTTCACCACCGTATTCTAAGACGGTTTTTGAATAAGAAAGTAGCAGGTCTTACTCCATACTGTTGACAAGCGTTTATCAGTTTTTCCGCTTTTTTAAAAAGTTAGTTTCTGTTGAACCCTAAGAGTAACCAATACTGCTCAAGAGTCTAATTACGAATACAACCTTAATCTAATGGCTTTTATACGAGCAGAACGACAGCAAACGGGACGGGAAAAATAACTTATTAAGAAGTTTAAAAGAATTTGTATTGATTCAATAAATCATGTTTGTTTAAGAAGCAAAAAGTTTTTAATTTTATTAAATACAAACTGAACAAAACAGCAATAACAACAACGACTGCAACAGCTACAAAATACTAAAAGAAAACAAAACTAAAAAAAGCGGATAAAGTATAGAATAACGTCAACACAAACACGCCAACTGAAAAAGATTAAAAACTTTTCCACTTTTCTTCTTACTTACGTTTGGTTCCCCCCCCCCCTGTAAGCTAAATTGACTGGCAACACTTTTGAAATAATTATTTCCCCCTAAATAAATTAATATCATTTGGCTACCCTTCAACGTGACGCGCTTCGTCCGCCCACCTCGTCATTTAGGGTCCACCAAACAAACAAATCTTCACTTCCTCCATCCACAGCAAAGCCATTGATTAACGAGTGACTTTTCTCTATTTAGAGTGTTATGTTTCATTAGTTCTTTTACGTTATTTGGCTATTAAATACAATTTTGGCTTGAATCCAAATTCTAGGAAAGTTGCATCATGTACTAGTTGGCTTGTATTGTACGACGTAAAGTGGCTTCATCTTGAAGGAAATGCGATTCCAGCTAAAATCCGTTTCCCTTTCTAGTTAGGGGCGAGGGTTGAAGAGTACTATTTGATTTCAATTGTGCAGTTTTCCTATATTTTTTTTACTTGTATCAATGCAGTTTTCATCGTGTTTTTTTCGATTTCTTTTTGGATAAACATGGTATTGATTGCCAAAAGAAAAACTAAAGTGTTCAGTTAATTTGCAGTGATTGATTTCTATGCAGTTGAAAGGCAGCAGGAAAACTTAAGCCAAATAATGCTAGTGATTATCGGAAAATTTAGAAACTGAATGGAAATTGTAGTTTTTTAATTGCAAACAATGAAGGGATGGTATTAATTTTAATGGTAAAAAATAACGTGAGAATGGATTTAAATCAATTCGCAAATAATAAACTTATAAGATCTTAGAATAGGGACGATATGTTGAGCAGAAGAGACTCGTATTTAAAACAAAAACCATTCGATTATTTGGAATTGCAGAAAATCTCAGAATGACCTCTAGAAAATATATTTATATACGCTCTCTACCTACATATCTTCCCATTAGGTCCCATGAAGGGATAGGGGACAGGTTCTCACAATCAGTGAGCTGTGCACTTTATATTTGTAAACTCTCTGATTTACAACTTCACTTTCACACCGACTCCGACCATAGTTTAAGAAGCTTTCTTAGGCAAAATTCTCGATAGTCTGTCAAATGTCTTTTAGGTACAAGAACAAGTAAGACTCTAAATACCCTGTAGGAAGTCAAACACATTTTTAAGTGACTTCAAACTGGTTTTTTAATAACCACATCTACTTGATTAATTGACTATTTTCCTTGTCGCCGACTCACTATTTTAACATGGGCATGTCATAGGCGATAGTCAATTGGCCATATCTGCATGACTTTATAATTGGCTACTAATTTATAGTTAATTAGTAAATTATTATTTAAAAACCACTTTGTTTTAATTCATTAGTAAACGGTTTTCATTCAGTCAAATTCATTTTTGTCCAAAAATATGTACTTATAAATCTATATATATTATACATATTTATAAACAGAAATAATTTATACAATTTCATTAAATTTCATTTTCATTAAATGAAAATTACATTACATTTTATGTTGTTGCATTGTTTTTTTCCTGGCACTTTTTCCACAATTCTCTTTTCTTAATTTTTGTTCATATTTTTGTTTTACTGTACATTTTTTATTTCCATTTTTAATTAATTATTTTATAATATAAAAATATCACTTTTATTAATTTTATTATATACTTTCATTATTTAAGTGGTTTTTTCTCACTTGATTAATATTGAGCACTATTTACCTCTAAGTCCTCGTTTGCTTTGATTGACATGTGACATTTGAATTGATGGCATGCTTCTTTTGTTTTCTTATTTTCTTTTCATTTACTTATTTTGCTTTTATTTATTTCTTACGTTTGTTTCTTTGCAATATGTTTGGTTGATATCTGCATGAGATTTAAACCAATTTGTAGTCATTTGCAAAATAGTTAATTTATAGTTAATGTTTTTATCAACCGATTATTTTATTTACTACAGGGTAGTGTCTCCTACTCACACATTGAAAGCATAGAAAGTGTTAGACGTTCTCACCCTCCTTTTCGTCTCCGCTGCTTCTACAGTAAATATGAGTCTGACAATCAAACAGGAATGAATATCAAGATTTTCGACCGATTTAAGTCTTAACTTGGCAATACTTGCCAGCTAAATCTGCAATTTGAGCGTTCAAGCGCGTGACATATCTGAGAGCTTCGGTTTTCAGCATGAGCTTCTTCTATATCGATAGGATCATATCCACATGCTCAATATTCAGTGAGACAAGTATGCTAGTTCCGACGAGCGCTATCTCATCCTATCTACCGTTCCTCGGAGTCTTCCTGTACTGCGGCATCATTATTTGATGGATGCCAAACGCTTTGCCATCTTATTGTGGAATGGGCGTCAGTTATGGGTAATTGCTGAAGTCACGAATACAGATTGAAAAGATGTTACAGCAGCCTATTCAGCCCAGGTTCCCCGCTTAGAATAGATACCAAAACCTATTTATAATTTGGAGCCATTAGTGAACGATCCTTAATAATGGGGTTTCCAATAAGACAGAAGTTTATGTCGGTTATGTGGGTTTGTCTTTAGTCAAGTTTCCTGTCTTTTATTTTTCAAACAATCACCGTTGAACGTTACATCGTCGAAGAGCACGTGTAACTGATACAGTTTTATTATCAACAGGGGTGTTATCTTGTGTTTCGTGTCGATTGTGGCCTACACTGTTTCAGAAATCGTCGTCAGTTGGAACCACATGTAGTTCACATCCACATTATACAATTCCGATCAAAAGAAATTCGTGTCTTCATTGACTGTGATGGCAATGCATTCATCGTATTCAAAGAAGTACACACCGATGATAGCGGCGCACAGTGGTTCAGAATCGACTTCCATACCCATATCCTTTGATAGAGTAAACATTTTTATGTTAAATCCGATTGTGTCCAAATAGTTAAAAATTATACGGAGATATTACAATTAAAAACCTGATAATCGGGTATATTTTAGAAAATATTCTAAAGCTGAATACTTTTATTATTATTCGATTTTAAAGAAAATAATAATCTAGTGTTTTTCTTTCTATATTTTTTAAACACAAATTGACGTAAGTGTTTATAATACATAGAAAAAATTTTAATTTTTTTCGCATTACTGACATTCGCATCGTTCGAATACTGAAAATCGAAAAAAAATTTACTTGTTCTTTTCGAATTTTTTGAACGGTACTTCAAACATTTTTGGAGATATTGCTCTCAAATTGCTTTCAATTACAAGAGTCGTTTATTGGCTTTAACACGTTTTTGAAGACAAATGTGACCTGCAATAAATTTATTACAAAGTTGGAAAGGTTGAAGTGTTCCCCAATTTCTTAGGGTAACATTTGCCTGCACCAAATTGAACCCTCAGAAGATAGCGTAAATGTTACCAAAAATATCACAATTTTTTGTCCCAAAAGGTGAATAATTTTATTTCTTCGTGCCGAATTTTAAAAAAGTACGTAACCAGCTAAAAACTTAATAAAATTCTCGTTCTTACTTTCGCGTCTTTCATACTAATCGGAGTTCATTTGCTGGAGTTATGCTCCAAACAACCCAGTCATCTCAACATTTAGCATATAAACCGTATTACAGCGGATGAATTGCTTACAGGTGGTATTGAAATTCATCAACTAGCAAACATTGACGTTTTTATACTGTTTTTATAGCTGAATGCTAATAAAATTTACCGCAATAACAGCCTTGGACGAAGGTTTTGGTCACTGAGATACATTTCAAAACGGTAGGAAATACATATAAATTTTTTTCGATTTTCAAATTCCGAAATAGCGAACATGTAATTGTAATAAGAAAAAATTAAAATTTCTTGCACGTTTTATGAACATGTTTAAATCATATTGAATGATTAAATCGAAATTTGTTACTTTATTTAACATCGAAAAATAAGAAAAGTAGTCAACCTTGGAAAAGATTGAAAATACACTTAATTTTCCGATTTGAAATCCTAATACCTGCAAATAATGCTGGACCCATACCTACCATCGTTTTTTACATAACTTAAAACTGTTTACCATATGAAAATATATTGAATTTTGGCCAATGGAAATCCATTATGAACCACTGTGCGGCCGTATCTTCGGTGAATTTGGGGCCCAGAAAATCCGCATGCAATCATTGAGAAACAAATGCACCAACAACAAGCAACTGTCTGTTGCTGATTTTCGTCAGGCGGCGTGATTGGGCCTTACTTTTTTGAAAATGAGGACCAAATTGCAGTGACTGTGAATGGCATTCGTTACAAGAACATGGCATTCGTTACAGTTGTGGCCTCAACTCGGCGGCATAGATCTGGGCCACATGTGGTTTCAGCGCCGCGTATGAAACAATCGATTTATTGCAGCATAGAGTTTCAGAAAAAATAATCTCAATAAATTCTGAGGTCGACTGGCCACAAAGATCATGCGATTTAAAGCCATGCGATTACTTCCTTTGTTGTTTTTCGAAATCTCGGGTTTATGCGAATAAACCAGAAACAACTCCTGGGCTTAAATCCGAGATCCAACGCGTCAACGGTGAGATACAACCACATCGCTGTGAAAAAGTCATGGAAAATATCATGAAAAGAGTAGTGGCCTGTCATCAGAGCCGTGGGCCATTTGACGGATATTTTATTCCACACTTAATCTCTAAGTAAATCACACGTATCTCAAAAAATTCTTGTTTTTATTTTAAAATGGACAAATTCATTCTTACTGAGACACCCTTCATTGATAGACCATTCAAATGAAACAAAAAATTCGTTGATATCTCCAGCGCAGCTTATTTTATTCAATTTTAAAATCTTCCAGTTCCAGTCGGATCTCCCCTTCATATGGCTAGACAATTTTCCACTTCATTTAATCCACTTTGATACAGTCCACTCTCTGGACCTTTGTCAACAGACTTAAGACTTCTTGTGTTGGAATTTCATAGACTTTTCAGTGTGTATTGATACTTAGTGATCTTGGATCGATACTAATTCGCACATGTAAATAGCAGATTGATGATCAACCGATGGTATCAATTCCGGCACAGTAGTTAGGCATCTGATGATGAACTTGTCATGGAGTTCGAAACTAATTATGCCAGAGAGTGTGCTTAACTGAATTGTTTATTATTTCCGACAAAAACCATCCATTTTTGAATTAGAAAACTGTTCGGTCACTTTGAGTGCCTTCTGATAGAGCCCTGAAACTCGTCTCGATATGTGGTAGGATATTTCCTCTGAATGGAGTAAAATATACCAGGTTGTGGTCCACAGTAACAGATTTTATTTCAGTAGTAATGTGTATAAAACTTAGATATTTTTAAATTGTTATTCGATATAGGCAGTAAGTTACGTTCGTATCCATAGTGTATGCGGAAAGTAATGTGTAGTTACTCCCGATTACTCGATTACCCATTACCAATAAGAAATGGGTAGTTATCCATCACGTTGGGGAATAACCCATTACATATGGGGAATTGGTAAACGGCCTTTACACATTACCCACGATGGTAGGTAGAACAAACTGCTATATCTCGGAAACGGAGCGTGTAATCGGAAAATTTCGAAGGGAGTTGTATAAAATGATTACATTCAGATGGAATACATTTTTGTCGACAAATCACCTAAATAAAAAAAGTACTAAGCTAAAAATATGTCTTTAGCGATTTCAAAAGATACCATATTAAAGATATCAATTGGTTGAAACCGCAAAAGAAACAAAATCTTTTAGACGATCGTTACACATTCCCCACAACGACTGTGGGATATCCAGGGTAACCCACGGTAATATATTACTCTTGATATAAGAACCCAGGGTAGTAAAACGGAGCTATTTTCTGTATAGAATTCTATATATGCATTAAAATATCCTAAGTGTTATAACTACTCATTCTATTTATATTGAAGTAGTTGATTTCTAGGTAACCTTAACCTGACCAACTGGTTGTGACCAAAAAGCGGGACACAATAGTAAAAGCAGGGTTTTAAAAAGAAATACATGTATTGAGATAAAATACTCGTAACACTAATTATATAAAACAAAGTGTTTTATTTTCCATATAACCGATGGTATTATAGATTCAAATCGAAATGAAAAACCAAAATTCACAATAATACCGCAAAAAGGGTCACAATCCCGCCAAAATCGGAACGGTTGGTCAGGTTAGGTATCCCACATATCGATGGCTTAATATAAAAAGGGCCTAACTCGATTTTTTGTTACTTGACAAGAGAAGGAAAACACTTAATAAAATCCGTAAAATTTTAGATACAACAAAAAGTTTTAATGCAATTTCCAAAAATGTGTTGCCTCTTATTATTAAAAATTGCATTAAAACTTTTTGGTATCTAAAATTTTACGGAATTTATTAAGTTTTTTCCTTCTCCTGTCAAATAACAAAAAATCGAGTTAGGCCCTTTTTATATTAAGCCATCGATATACATATAT
The DNA here is from genome assembly GCA_963931995.1 of Phaonia tiefii. Lineage (NCBI taxonomy): Eukaryota > Metazoa > Arthropoda > Insecta > Diptera > Muscidae > Phaonia > Phaonia tiefii. Next base: position 107,230,057 of record OZ008367.1, on the reverse strand, counting down.
TTATAAATATAATGTTAATGGTTTATAATAGTTTTAATCTGTTATTTTTTTCTTTCCAGGTATTTCATAACTAAGACTGTTAAGGTAATTTAGCGTAATATATTAAACACTCATTTGAGTTTGCAAAATATATACACATAATTACTTATATATAAATATTGCCAATTTAGCTGCTCAACTAAAAGGGTGTAATTATAACTATATACTTTAATTTGAAACAGATAAAAGTCTCTGCCTGTCTGTTCGACTTTAATTCGGGGAAGCTACGATCACGTGATACCGTCAGATGCATTGTGTGAAAACTACCAAAATCCGGCCACGGGCTCAAAAGTTATGCAGAAATTTATAATATTTTGTGCTTGACTGTTCTCAATGCATTTGTAAAATAAAACAATAATAAATCAGCAAGAGCAAACAGCAAATGCGAAAATAGAATGAAAATCATTTGCTTCAGCTAACTGCCAAGTTGGGATTTGGGATTTATCCAGTCAAGCGTAGCACCACTTTTCACAAAATTGATGTTGCTTCAAGCAGTAAGTATTTATTCTTTCGTTGCAAGTTGTAGATCTTCTTTATTGTGTAATTTTTGCAGTCGATTGCGGCATAATTCGAGAAATTGCTCGACATATTGGGGCTTGAGGCACATCTGAGGTATTGCTTCAAACATTTTTGATTAAGTATTTGGCAACAATGGATGCGATTTCAGATCTAGTTGCATACGATTTTAATAAACTAGCAATAAGAAGTAACTCATGAATCATAAAACACTAGTTCAAAAGTTTTTAAAATTTAATTAATTCCGATATTAATTGCAATTTGATCAATCAAAAATATAGGAGCAAAATGAGCTATGAAAAATTTTGAAGTTTATATAGCCCAGAATAAATAGTAGTAACTCTAGAATAAAAAGCGATCAAAATTATCCAAATTCGCCCCCATACAATCCCAGAGTCCATAAGATATTTTGAAAAATTCTAAAATTTGAGATTTTTTACAAAATGCTCGGAACTATCCATATACGGGGCTGGATAGTAACAATTTTGAACATGCGAATTGGGAGTCAATTAGTTGCAACTAGAAAATGCTTTCCGGGAATTTCGTTCATTTTTAGTTGCTGGCTTCCCGTTAATTTTAATTTTTTTCTTGTTACATGAAGGAATTGGGGAGAGCTTCTCACAACCAGTGACCTGTGCGCTATCTAGTTGTATACTGACTGATTGGCACCTACAGCTTTTACACCGATTCCGAACCGTATTTTGAGAAGCTTTTTCATGGCTAAATACTCTATAATGTATAATGTGCGAGGTGACCAAGGCCGAAAGAAATTTATGGTGGTCAGAGTAGGGATCGAACCCAGGCTCTAACTTACAAAAGGCGCACACACTAACCATTGTACCACAGACGGCCACAAGACGGCGTGATTGGGCCTCACTTTTTTTAATATGATGCCGAAATTGCAGTTACTGTGAACGGCATTCGTTACAGGAATATGGTAACGGAGTTCTTTTAGCCTCAACTGGACGGCATTGCTCTGAATGACATATGGTTTTAGCAAGACGGCGCCGCCTGCTACACCGCGCATGAAAAAATGGACTTATTGCAGCAACGATTTCCAGAACAAATTATTTCGAGCCACCAAGATCATGCCACTTAACGCCGTGCAATTTATTTCTTTGTGGTTTTATGAAATCTCGGGTTTATGCGACTAAACCAGAAACAATTCCTGAGCTCGAATCCGAGATCTAACGTGTCATCCGTGAGACACAGCCACATCTCTGTGAAAAAAGCCGTGGGGCCATTGTGACCTTTTATACAAACCTTTTTAGAAAAAAAGCTTCTCAAAATACCGTTCGTAATCGGTGTAAAACTGTAGGTCCCAATCAGTGAGTGTGAAACTATAAAGCGCACAGCTCACTGGTTGTGAGAAGCTCTCCCTAATTCCATCATGGGATGTAATGGGAACCCATTTATTTATTTTTATACAAACTTAATCGGAACATGTCTTCATTATAATCGAATAAAAAATTTACAGCTATCTCAAAAAATACGTGTTATAATTTTTGAAAGAAAAAGTGCATTCTTATTGAGACACACTTTATAAGTAAACAAGAAAATCTAAATTACTTGCCTATATAATAAATAATATTTATCTCGGAAAAAATTTCAACTTTTTTTTTGGAACCAAGTTCCATGCCGCACGTTGCGGGAGGGGGCTAAATAAAAAAAAATGAACAACTTTTTTTAACGCTATTATGCTACAACCTAGTATTATCAACTATATTGAGAATTTTTGCTTTGGTTTGTGTCTAGACTAACATATGTTGGGGAATTTCTTGTTTAACCCTTTAATGACGAGAGCGAAATAATAGGAATATTTTTAAAATTGTTTCAGGAATACCTTTGGTTCACTTAAGAAACAAATTTCTGGCATTTAATTTTTTGGCCCGCCCGCCGTTTTCCAACTGCTGTCCACAATCGTCACAACCTTAGAAAAAATGCCAAAAGCGCTATAAAGTAAAGAATTATACTATTTATTAACAAACAAACTTTTTATTGTGTTTTACAAATTAATTTTACATGGTTTTATTTATTTTCTGATGGAGTATTATATATTTCAAAGCAAGTTGAGCATAAGCCAACGTCACATTTTTTGCATATAAGCCGCGTAGTAGATTTGCAAAACTGGTATGCACATCTGCGTCGTGATTTTGAAGGCCCAACATAATGACACAATCCATCAAATCGTGGATCAGTTTCCGCAATATTGTATTTCTTTCTTCTCTTCTGAAGTTGCGCTAAATTGGCATATTTCGTGCAGTAGTGCGTTGCGATGATTCGGCGAAATTCTTTATGAGAGAATGATCCGCCAGCATTAGTATGCAATATCCATGCATTTTGTATAGCTACATCAATAAAGTATGTAAATATTGTCCACCACCATTTATTTTTTCGCGTAGCTATACTGTAGTACGATACATTTTGGTCCATGCGATCTGTTCCACCCATATCTTTATTGTATTCTTTGAATACGTTAGGCCTTGGGATGTTGATGTATGTCGAAGATTCGCGCGAGTACCTTTTCGCTACTTCTACAGGACCTGCTCCAAATACAGTAGATGCTGCACATACTACAGAATTATCCCTCCACTTTGTAATGGAAATATCCAAATCGGAAATAGTTTGTGAATTGTGGGTACCCCTTGGTTTCTTCTTTATGACGTCATTTGTTGGCAATGGACAATTTCGTGGTATTCTATGTTCCCTTAGTGTTCCAGTAGCGTGATACCCTAAATGCTTCAAGTAAAACAGCACCGGAATTCCAGTAAATAAATTGTCGGGAAAAAACAGTAAGGATGACCTTATAATTCCGGTGGAAAAGCGTGTATCAGTTCCAATAATGGAGCCACACATTTTCCAAACTTAAGTTCCAAAACTGGATTTATACGCGGATTTTTAGCTTGGTATATTTCAAAGTTTAAAAGATATCCTTTTGGCGTATTCACACACCAAACTTTAAATCCAAACCGAATTGGCTTTCCACGTATAGTTGCTTACTGCCATGACGCCTATAATATGCTATCATGGACTCGTCATATGATAAGTCCTGCCCCGGGTGAAAGTTCTTTATACAGTTTGCGATAAGTCGGTCAGATACTGGACGTAATTTCCACATTTTACCGGTACTATCCATAGCTGTTAGAGGTGTAAAATGAATAAACTTTGATATGGTTTCAAAACGATCGCGAGTCATAGCAGACGCTATCATATTGTTAAACAAGTCGCCATCTCTACACCAATATGACCTCATGCCTGCAACTTGTGAATATCCACTAATTACGATTATACCAATAAAAGATTTCAATTCATATGGAGTTATCTCTGGATTTTTGTCTTCTTTTAGAACGGCGTATGCATTACTTTTCTGAGCTATCATTGGAAACATATCGTCATCGAAAAAAAGTTCAAACATTTCCCACGGAGAAAGTGCGCAATCTCGATAATCTGGTATTGGAAATATCTGTTTAGTTCCGTCTTTTTTATCATTTTCCCACAAGAACTGATCGCCCAAGTGTGGAATAGTATTCGGAAGATTGCTCGAAGATGACATATTATTAATTGGTTCCTTGTCGAATTGCTTTGAAGTGTCTGCATGTGAAGTTGATGGCTCAGCTGGAATAAATGAAGCGTATTCCAATCTCTTCGGGCGCTTGACTTTTGGTGCTTCAGGGATTTCCACATTCTTCCGCCTGTATTGTAGAGACATTTACGTTTGAGAGTATCACATATAAAAATCAAATGCATACATCAATTATACTGCTCACGGTTGCTATAACATCAGAAATATATCCATATGAACTGAGATTGGGAAGCTGCTCATCATCGTATTTAGCATTCGCCATTCGCGATTCGCATGGCTGCAAAGTAGTGAGCGATGAAGGTCATCTGCGGTACCTCCCTCATCTTTATCCCCATCATCTTCACCAGACAACGCTCCTGGGTCAGCTAAATCGAGGAAATTTGTGCTCGTCAAAGCTTCTTCGTCGATGAATTCTCCTAAAGTTCCCAAATATTCCAAAGCTGCGTATGTATTTTTGAATTTAGTATAACTGGAGGAACATTTTGATAAACAAAATAAGTTACAAATCAAAAAATCTCAAATTATCGGAAAAAGTGTATATATACACAAATTTTTTAAATGCTTAAAATGCATAAGTATTACACAAACGCATTTCAAACCAATAAATTTAAAAAATATATAAAATTTCAATCAAACAACAAAAAAGAAAACTTTTATAAAGAATATTTAAAATCACTAGGGTTGTGACAACTGTGCCCATATGGTAACAGTTAAATTCAAATAGACGCTAAATATCACCAAAGTTATAAAATAATTTATATTTATGTTTTTATGATACTTTAATATTATAACCAAATAACAAAACCCAAAAACCCGTAATGCATAACTTTTTGTATTTCTGATTAATGTACTAACTTGAAAGGTCTCTCCATTTCACTTTTTTTCTCACTTGTAAAAAACTCTTGTTTAAACTTAACTGTACATGGCTATTAATTATTAATTATTCTGATTAATGTACTAACTTGAAAGGTCTCTCCATTTCACTTTTTTTCTCACTTGTAAAAAACTCTTGTTTAAACTTAACTGTACATGGCTAAAGAAAGATCAAAGCATGCTTTGTTGAATACTGAAAAAAATTTGATGATATTCATTCAAATGTTTTTAAAATATCGAATAACGTGGCACGCTGTCAGCGTTACCATATGGTAACGGTCGTCGTTAATGGGTTAAGGGAAGTTTTCTAGGAAGTTTTCTGGGAATCCAATGAAAAGTAAATTTAGAAAAGCCAAAGTGAAAGAAGTTTAAAAAATGAAACTTTTCTTAAATAAGTTTTTTTTTATCAAAACAAAAAAAAAATTTTATCAAAAAAAAAATACCTACTCATATTCTTAAACAAAGTATTTTTTCTTTAAAAAAATACCTTATCTGAAAAAAGTACCTTTGTTTAAAAAATGTACGTGTTCTTACAAAAAGTGAATTTTCTTAAAAAAAGTAATTTTTTAAAAAAAGTAAATGTTCTTACAAAAAATTGCCTTTTCTTAAAAAGCTACATTTTCATTAAAAAGTACCATTATTGTGAAACAAAATAACTTTTATTGAGACAAGTACCTACTGTTAAAAGTGTACCCATTCTTGAAAAAAGGAGCAATTCTAAGAAAAATCCCATTTCTTAAAAAAAAACTTTTCTTTAAAAAAATACTTTCTCTAAAAAAAGTACATTTTCTTACAAAAATTCATTTTCTTAAAAATAAAATAACACCTTTTTTTTAGATAAGTAGCCTTCCTGAAAATAAGTACATTTTCTTAAAAAATAACCTCTTCCTTAAAAGAGTACCACTTCTTTAAAAAGTACCTGTTCTTAAAAAAAGTACTTCTTTGTAAAAAAAACAAATTCATACACTTATAGGATTTTCTTAAAGGAAGTACTGCTTCTTAAAAATAGTATATTTTTTTTTTAAAAAAACATTAGGTTTTAATAAAAGAAGTACCTCTCTTTAAAAAGGGCATTTTCGCGAAAATTTAATACATATTCTTACAAAAGGACCTAAAAGTATACTAAAAAATTCAATAATTAAATAAAAATTACATGAGTTGTCAGGGCCACCCGGCTGGAACGAAGTTCCTTTCGCTATATATTATGTACTAGTTAGTTCCAACACGGCTAATGTGATAATTTAAATAGATCTTTAAGGAAAGTTACTTTTTGTAAAATGATAAATTTTGTTTAAGAAATTTTTGTTTATTAAAGGAAGAATATTTTTTTAAAAGTATATTTTTAGGTCCTTTTTGTAATTATATTTTATATTATATAATATATATTTGTATTATATTTTCAAGAAAAGGTAATTTTTTAAAGAAAGGTATTTTTTGTATTAAAAGCTAATGCTTTTTTAAAGAAACGGTACTATTTTTAGGAAGAAGTAGTTTATGTCAGAAAAATCCATAAGAGCATGAATTTTTTTTATAAAGAAATCCTTTTTTTAAAACAGATATTTTTTTTAAAGAAGTAGTACTCTTTTTAGGAAAAGGTTATTTTTTTAAGTAAATGTACTTATTTTCAGAAAGGCCACGTATCTCAAGAAAAGAAAAGAGAATATGAATATATATTTTGTGGAGAGAAATTTACTTTTTTTAAGAAGGTAAGAAGTTTAGTTTTTAAACTTCTTTCAGTTTGGCTTTTCCAAAATTTACTTTTTATTGGGTTCGAAACTACAATATATATTAAATATTGGTTATAGGCTCCACCTAGAAGACTTCCTATTAAACAAGAAATTAGCCAACATATGTTAGTCTAGACACAAACCAAAGCAAAAGTACCTAATATAGTGGATAATACTGGGTTGTAGGATGTTAGTGTTAAAAAAAATTTTTTTTTCATCCCGTTCAAATTAAAACTAAATATTATAAATCGTAATCACCAGTCACTTCTACAATATTTACAATTAACGTGACTACATTCCTCCCCTAAACACACTACAACTGTCTTTCTTTCCCCTGTTGGGCGTTAAATAAAACTTCTACGTCACTACGTGCCAAATTGTAATTCTCTTTTGATTTCCTCCCACAATTTATACCGTGTGTATTTTAATGCTCTCTAATGCCGTTTTATGTATCTAAAAAGGAAATTTTTTATATTTTATTTATGAATTGTATTTATTCCATTGCGTCATTTTTAATGAACCAGCAGCAAAATAATACCGCAATATCAATAAGAAAGTAGAAAATTAATACTAGAATATCAACAAATGCTGAGAAATTGTTGTTAAACAAAAAATTGTACACGCGTTCGTACTAAAGTACATTGTTCACAATCATTGTAGGTTCCAGCGTGGGGCTTCAACAGAAGTCATTAAGCACGATTGACAGAATAAGCCATTGATTTTTCAACCGTCAGTGGTTAAATATTCACTCAAAATTGGTATTATAAATTCATTTTACTAACCATGACCGTCGAGCTGAAATTATTTAAAATTTAAAAAATGCATTCTTTTAGGATCAGGACGAATGGAGAGCAAATTTTATGCTCACCAAATCCTTTAGGTTAAAATTTTTTACATTAGGTAACAATTTGTTAATGGTAACATTCGCGGTTCTCAACTAATCTAGACTATAAGAAAAATGCTGACAGCTGTATGGATTCCCTCGATGATATACTCGAAAGATAATCTAGTCTGTGCAGTCTTCGTTTTTTCAAGTGGCCGTGGGTGGTGCAATCGTAGTTTGCGCGAATTTCTAACATGAGTGATCCCAGCGCGGAAGGCATAACATTTCTTTCGACGACGGTCACCTTGCGTAGTGACGGCGACACTATCGAGTACTTAGCCAAAAAAACGCTTCTCAAAATCACGGTCGGAACCGATGTTAAACTGTAAGCCACAACCAATGTGTCGAAATCTAGAATGCATACACCTCACTGAATTTGAAATGACCCTCTAGGCGATGTAACTGGAGTTACTTAATTATTTATAGACTCTCAAAAACACACAAGTTCTTTTCAAATCTTCGCAAATATGCTACAGTCCACGTTCTTTCCAATGTTTTCTTTAAAAATCTCATAAATTCATTGTATTGTCCTGCGACAACAAAACTGTCTGTAATGTAATACACCAACATTCACTCTCAATATAATAAAAATACACGCATATTTCACACATACTAAGGCGAAACAGCAGGAGATGGAGGAGGAGGAGGAGGATGCGGCGACCGGAACCATCTAGATAGTGGCTACAATGTATAGATATCTGTGTGTGAAGAATATTTGTGGATGACCATTTTTAATAGAGATAAATATTTAAGTTTATATGAAGGTCAGTTTTAGTATTTCATAGTAAATCTTTCTACTGAAGGAATGGGCAACATAATAGTCCTCAAGGTCCTTGGGATTTTTGCTGTACTTTCATATTTACTGTTTGGCTGAGTGTGTGTTTGTGTTAAAAATAAATTTATATTGAACACTAGTGTGACCCGTTATGTGGGGATTGTGCAATATTTTCACTGAGGCATCAAAATCAGCTGATTAAGGGAGAAATAAAAATAAAAAATCAGACCAACACTTTTCCGACCCAACACTCGTTTGAAGTCCATGAACTCAGTTAATTGTTGAAATAATAAATTTTGCTCTTTTGCAATATGGGTCTCGAAAGCTGCGTAATGGGGGGTTTCTACCAGAAAAATAGTTACCCAATTTGCATTGAATATTTTTTTCCGGTTAAGACGGCCGGAAATACCACCGTCTATACCGGAAAGGGATTCCTGGAACAAAGAAGCTCCTGGTAAGGAGGAATATTTGCATTTCTACAAGGCTGATTTGAAAAGTGAAGGAATAAGTTGACGATATTGTCAATAGAATGTCCATAGAACAATGTCAGTACATATTTGCGAAGATTTGGAAAGAACTTGTGTGTTTTTGAGAGTCTATAAATAATTAAGTAAATTCCGTTAGATCACATAGAGGGGCAAGGGAGACCATTTCACATTCAGTGAGGTGAATGTATTCTAGATTTGGACTCATTGATTGTGACCAACAGTTTTAAATCAGTTCCGAGCGGTGTTTTTGAGAAGCATTTTATTGGCTAAGTACTCTGTAGTGTCGCCGTCAGTAAGGGAGGTGACCGCCGTCGACAGAAATGTTAGGTGGTCCAAGCTGTGATCGAACCCACGTACTCATTTTACAAGAGTCGCGCGAACTAACATTGCCTCACCGACAGCCACTTGAAAAACAGAAGACTGAACAAACTAAATTTCCTATCGAGCATATAATCGAATTCAGCATTTTTCTGATAGTCTAGATTAGTTGGGAACCGCAAATATTACCATTAAAAAATTGTTGCCTAAAGTAAAAAATTTGAGATGTCATTAGTTTCGGCTTAGGTGACGTATATTGTGAAGGGGCTAACACTGTATGTAAGACCGTGCTATTGATTTGTCAGCTTTATGTCGTGACTGACTCTTACTATAGCCAATGCTAAATGGCGATAGAGGAAGTCTTTATCATTAGACAACGGCGAGTAATGGGCGTAGATTTTCAAGGTATTCAAAAGCGCAAAACTGAAAAATTTATTCAAATTTAGTTGTCTTAAATCCTCGGGCTAAACGCTGCTGAACATCGAAACATCGAAGCGATGGTCCAGCGAATGTGAGTTCGAATCCCACTCGCGGCATTTACATTTTTTTCGCTAACCGGAGAAAACATGATATCTTAGCCTTAAACGAAATTACAACTTGAAAAATTGATATTTGAATTGAATTTGAAATAGGTAAATACTTCCTCTATCGATATTCAGCATTGGCATAAGAAAGAGTCAGTCATGACATAATGCTGACGAGTCAATAGGACAGTCTTACATAGATTGTCAGCTCGTTCACAATTTATGTCACCCAAGGCAAAACTAGTGATATGTCATGAACATGTCTTCTCGAAAGTGTCAGCACCTGCTGACATTGTCCTAAGGAAATTCTACTGACAATGTCTACAAGACAAATTTTCCAACTGGGATATTTTTAGAATTATTTGAAAAAATATTTGAAAATGAATAAAAGAATATTCATATGTTTTACCAGGAATTATATATATGTATGTCTGTTTGAATGTACATACATGCATCCATTTCGAATTACAGCCCTGTTGGAAATTTCCTCTAGACATCATCAGTGACTAAGAAGAAGTGCCATGTCAGAGTTACTGCCGACTTTCCGATCGATTCTCATACAAAAAGCCGCATGACACCCCCTGACATTTTCATACATTTGGTTAAAAGTCAGCAGGAATATTCCACAGTTTGTCAATAGTGGTGATCATATAAAAACATTTCATTAGGTGATTGCCACTGTTGGCAAACTGCTGAAAATTCCTGCTGACTTTTTACCAAATGTTTGAAAATATCAAGGGGTGTCATGAAGTTTTTTGTATGGGAGCGGATCGGTAGGTCAGCAGGGACTTTGACATGTCACTTCATAGTCACTGATGACGTCTTTAGGAATTTTCCAACTGGGTAGTCTAAAAGGTATACTCTAGGCAAACAGGGTTGTCCCTTTCTAGTAGAATACCCGATCATTGTAGCGTGTTTCAGGCTGAAGTAAATAATAATAAATCATGAAGTAATAGTCCAGAAGCCTTTAGGGTTAATGTCTTCGCGGATAGTCAGGCGGTCATCAGGTTCTTGTAAACAGTATTCCTTGTCACAATATCTGCCCAGGATTTATTAACGAGATGGTCCAGCAGCGATATTCATATCACGTGGCTACCAGTGTCGTCGGCGGTGCAATGGTAGTGTGCGCGGCTGTTGTGCATGAGAACCTGGGTTCAATTCCTGCTCGGATCACCTTTCATTTATTTCGGTGACGGTCAGATCGCTTGATGATGGCGAAACTATCCTGTGTTGAGCCATGAGAAGGCTCCTCAAAACGAAGTTCGGAACCGGTGTGAAACACGGCAGAACCGGTGTGAAACACGGTAGAAAGCACACGGCTTATTGGTTGTGAGAAGTTCTTTCCAATCCCTACATGGGATGTGAAGGGAAACTATTGCTGTTTTTTAATTTTTAAATTTTTAAATTTAATTTAGGACACAGAAACCTTCCGGGGAACAGCAAAACGGATGTGCAGGCCAGACTAGGGACTACCTTACATGTTCCATAGGTAGTGGAGCGTACTGGAATGACGCTTGCGATGTGTAAGCATATCGTGCAAGAACGGTCTTATATGATCATGCAAGGGAGATGGACGAGGGCTCAAAATTGTGTAGGGTCCAGACAAATCTAGCCCATTGTGTATAGCGGGATATCCATGGCGAGACTGTGGCGAGACTTCAAGTCAGCGCAAGTTAGTACTGTAGTAGGAGTAACGATGAGGAAGAGGAAAAATCTACTAAATATCTTCTTTGCGCTTTTCCAGCATTAGCCGGCCGTAATATGTCTACTATGTGATCCCACCTACTTACGGATCTGAGGGATCTATCTCAGATAGACCTAGGCAATATCTTGAGCTTCTTGAAGCAAATTAAATGTATCGGATGCGACTAATACTTAATCTCATTAGGTCGTGGTATCTCATATCTAATACGTCTAGGTGAGTCGTTCGTCGACAGCCACATGCTTAAAAATTTGTAATTTTTTGTTATTTGGATGCAAATAGAGAGTGTTTGTAGCTTGTCCCAAATATAGTATACTTGTGTTCAAACACATTTTGTTTGCTGTTGAATATTATTTCTTGGAGACACAATTATTAATAGGTTTTTATATATGTTTTAGTGACCCAATTTTTTCAGTGTTTGCTCAAAACTGCTGAAACCCTAAACGTGACAGACAACAACGAAACAAAAGAGCGGCAAATCTTCAATGCATGAAAACAATGCTAAAATGATGTTCCAAATATATTCATGGTTCCTGCACAATATTTGGGAGAAGTTTTTTTTCAGCCTGAACCAACACCTGGCCTTACCTAATCCAGTATGCCATTTCAGAAATGCTCCACATCAAATATAGTTCTTAATTTTAACAAAAAAGAAATTGTATATAGCATTTCATGGTAAAACTTCCAAAATTTTAACATTTCAAATGTTTGTGCACAAGGACTTTTGTTTCAAAAGGGTTTAGTAGCTCAAGTTTTACTACACAATATCTTTACGACATTTTGACACTCGTATTGCTAAATGAAATTTTCATTCGTTTTCTGTAAAAAATGATATTGCCTATTTAATTTTTTTTTGCATTTTTTTTATTTACCACCTAATTTCTGCGTGGCATGTGAATGCTACTACTTAATTTTTTGTTTGTCGACCGGGTCACCCTATTGAACACTCACACATAAAGAAATAAGACGTGCACACTTAAGGGATTTAAATAGGTTTTTATAGATATAATTTATTTATTTACTTGCTGCGTAGAGTGTCTGGGGTTCAATTTATTTTTCAACGAGAGAAATATTCAGTTTAATAGTAAAAAAAATTATTTCGAACAATACTGAGCTCAACTGTGACTGAGGACTGTCTTCGATGCCACTCACTGGAGTTTTATATTTCCGCTCAATAATCGATCTGTTGATGTTGTTTGAATGTAAATCTAACGCGTTTGTAGCTTGAAGCAAATATAGTAAACTTGTATCCAAACACATTGAGGTTGCTGTTCAACATTACATGTTGGAGTCACACTGATTAATAGGTTCGCGCGTTTGCTCCCTGCTCTGACTACACACTGAAAAATAACGGCTTCTCCAACATATATTCCCAAACATATTCTGCAGGAACCATGTATATGTTTGGAACAGACTTCAAACTTTCATATGTTTGCAAGTCCCAAACTTAGTTGTATTTAAATGCAAACAGTATCATGTTTACTGACAAACATGTATGCTTTTACTTGAAAACATATGCGTTCTTCACACCAAACATCCATATACTTACGAGGAAGCATTCGCGTGTTCCCCCAAACATACATACACTTACGTGGAAACATATGCGAATTTCCTCCCAGATATAATAATATTTAGAAACGAATTATTGTTCGATTTCAATATATATGTATTATTTATTATAATTAATTTTAACAATATTTATCCTCATTTATAAATAATGAACACAAAAAAATTAATAAATTTAAAACGGCCCTTTTTACATTTATTTGCATTGAATGCATTATTGGGGTTTTTCATGACATGAGAATCTGCTGCATGTTTGCTACTCCCTTCTTTGTTGTCTCTCACGTTTTTTTTTCAGAAGGTTTCAGCTATAACAATATACTTTCTATATGCGTGTATTTGTTTATGATATCCCAGAAATGGTCCAACGCACCGATTTACTCAGTAAAGGCTCGGACAGACAAAGGGCTTCACGTTGTTGCCCTCTCCCGTTTCTTTCCCCAAAATCGGTTCAAACTTTGGTAGCACACATACATACATACGAAACACATACACAAAACCCAAAGTAGCATCACAAACAATTTAACCGTGCGAGCGTTTGGTTATTCTTTTTTTACTGATCAAGCGCTTTTGATATCCTCTGTCCGATGTACCATTGACGACTGAATACATGAAACTAAACCGCAATGCATCAGACAAAATAAGAAACACTTTATCTGCAGTTCAGATTCACGAATATTTATAATATTCACGAATATTTTAAATACAGAAACACACTTACAAGATAAACTCTCTCGTTGTCCCTCTTTTATTCTCTTGCTCTCAAGAGAGCATAGACAGTGCAACAAACACAGCTGTATTTGTATCACAAACATAAAAACATGTGTGTCGCAAACACATATATTGTAACATTTTACTCATTGTGTCTCAAACATGTAATATTGAATAGCAAACACAATGTGGTTGGGCACATTCATATTATATTTGCGATAAGCTCCAAACACACTTTATATTTGTATCCAAACAACAACAAAAATACTGATTTTTCAGCGTGTACCTTAAATTTCTTTCGACGGCGATCACCTTACTTAGTGACGGCGACACTATCGAGTATTTAGCCATAAAAAGCTTATCAAAATACCGTCCGGGACCGGTGTAAAACTGTAGGTTCCAATAAGTAAGTGGAAAACTAGAACGCCGCGCACAGCTCACCTTAATCCCTACTCCTTAATCCCTGCATGGAATGTAACTGGAACCAATTTATTTATTTCTATATATATTTTTGTGACCCAAATATGGCATTGTTTGTTGAAAAATGCTAAGAAAAACTTCATAGACAACAAAAGAAATAAAGAAGCAACAAATCTTCAATTAATGAAAACAATGTCTTGCAAACATATTCTTAGTTCCGGCAATATGTTGCTGGGGCAATTATTTTTCAGCGTGTAGCCTAGCTGAAGTGTAAATCGATACCCTCTAATACTAGTTTTAATGTTTATGAGGGTACTACTTGTGTTTACTGCAAAAGTACAATAAATATTTTATGGTTTGTCTCAAGATACAATTAAGGCATTACATTTGATATACGGTTTATGGTTTCATAGTTTCTATTGTGGTTGACACAATCAGAGATTTAAATCCTTGTAATGGTCAGTTTGTTAAATAATATATGAACAAAAACATTCAGTTACAAATATAAAATGCCAATCAAAATTGTAAAGATTTCAAAAATTAAATGTGGTCCCAAAATACACGCAAGATTTTAATTTATTCGTAAAAGTATTGCCAAGTAAAAAAAAATGTTTTGACAGCTGACAGTTTAAGGTTAATGAAAATGGAATAGTACATGCAAGAGCAACGGGTTTCCATTGTTGAACAATCTGTCGCAAAACTTCAAGGTTTTGCGGCTACAGTTCGCAAATTACGTACCAAATTTGATGGGAATATTGATTTAACTTTGTCAACTTAAAAAATAAATGAATTCGCGTTACATCCCATGAATGGATTGTGGAAAGCTTCTTACAACAAGAGAGCCGTGCGCTTTCTAGTTTTACACTCACTGTTTGAGACGTATAGTTTTGCATCGGTTCCGAGCGGTATTGTTGATAAGCATTTTCATAGCAAAAACACTGTTTGTGACCAAAAATCAGAATTAAGTGAAACAAAGCGAATGAGGATAATTTTGATACCCCTAATCTTACGATTTTACCGGTTTTCTTGAGCTCGTCAAAGTTTTGAGATATTTGGCTTGAAAGTCAAATACGCTAAGATCGTTGAGACTAAATTAGAGGTAGAACGCTTCCGAATTACTGTTTATCTCCTAAGTAAGACATATAGAGGAACCTTAGAAGATTTCAAATTTTAAATTGTTACCCCTCTCTGCTCCCTCTTGCCAATAATAATTCAACAAAATAATCTGTATCAATTTTTAAGTAGTATCTTTGAGAAAAATGTTCCTATATGTGGCTAAAAATATGTAAAACGTGTTTGTAGCTTGTAGCAAATATGGTATACTTGTCTCCAAATACAATGTGGTTGCTAGTCAATATTATATGCTCGAGACACAATTATTAATAGCCCAGCAAAAATAAAATGAAGTAGTTCTAGTAGAAGTTATTATTTTTGTACATCTTCTGCAACATTATGCGCATATTTAATGCAATTTTGATTCGGATCAAAAACAAATCCGAAAAATCTACATTTGCATCACATCCATTATGATGCAAGTTTATTAAAGAGCTAAAGGGATAGTGGAGAAGTGCAAAGATGCCTAAATATATTACTTATTTTTAATTTGTATTTACTTTCTTTCAAATTGCTTTTCATTTCCTTTCTTTTCACCTGTCGACAGAAGCATTTGGAGTACTAATAAAAGGTCAATTAATAAAATAATTAGTTATATAAAAGGTTAAAAAGTTAAGATCTAAAGTTGTAGCTTAAAGTCATAACTGATTGCCAAGATTCAAATGACAAGAAATTTAAAAATTGTTGAAATAATAGTTTTGGTTGCTCGTTTGCGGACGAAATGTAGCAGAAAAATGTTAGCATAAACTGCTCTTCCAAACAGTCAAATAAGAAGTAGTGCTGCGTTGGACAACGTCATATTAAAAGAAGTACTTCTGCACCTAAATTAGCACTACATCTTACCAAGTAGTTGTGGTGCAAATTCTACTTCTTGGTATACTCTTTTTTTGCTGGGAGGTTATTGTACAATTCCGTCACATTTTAAAACTTCTAAAATAATAATAAACTGTATATGTTTTCTTATCAGTCTCACGGAATTGTAATTCGAGAAGTTAAAACTCTCAAAATGCCTCAATATAAAAAAAAAGAAAGATAACAGTGGAGTGTGAGTGTTGATTAGGTTTCATTCATCCAGGTTTCTCACCGCTTCGTGTGCTCCAAATAGAATGGGGTCTATGTTGCGTTCACAGAACTGAAACATACATTAGTTACAGCAAAGATGCATTCAGCATTAACAGTAAACTCTTTATGTAGTTAGATAAAAGCTTTTTATTCGTCGCGAAAGACTACATAAAGGGTTTCCATCATAACCATTTTCTTTTTATAAAGATGTAAAATTATTTTCTTATTAATTCATTTAAAATTCTGTTTGATTTCTTTATAAAAAAAATTTAAGTTTATAAATACTGTTGAAGGTAGTTCAACTGTTATAATATATGTGTTTGTGGCCAAATGTAGCTTTGTTTGTTGAAAACTCTTGAAATCAAAAATCTTCCAGATAACAAAGACAACAAAGCAGCAGGTCGTCATTTCATGAAAACAATTCTTGCAAACATATATATACATGGTATGTTACTGGGGGCGAATTTTTCCAGCGTGTATATACGCTTTAATCTACATTTGTTTGAGAAATTTGCGGTTTTTAAGTCATAACAAGTTTTGTAACCTACTTGAGCTGTAGTACCACAAAAATTATCAATGGCGTTTAATAATGCAACATCTTGGTATGTAACGTATATTTCCTAGATTTACATGGTTGAGAAATATTACCAAACATTTATCAATATATTCGTGTGCTGTTATATAGTAAAACTATCAAAGAAATATCATCCTTATCATCCATCGTGGGTCAAATGCAGTGCATAACATTCTCACAGGTGACGAATCATGGATCTAAGCATATGAGCTCGAAACAAAACAGCAATCGACCGTATGGGTCTTTCAATACGAGCTGATCGCGTTTTTTTTTCGATACAACCGATCATGTGACCACACTGCCTTCAGTAGAACGTATGATGGCCAATTCTCAGTGGTATAGCACCATCTGTTTGCCAACAGTGTTGGAAGAAATATGGATAAACAACAAGAGAAGATGAATCATTTTACAGCAGGACAATGCGAGCTGTTACACATTTACTGAAACAATGGGGTATTTGAGCACTCAACATGTCCAATTGATGGGTCTACCGCCGTACAGCCCTGACTTTTCACCCAATGCTGCTTTGCGACGCCCGACGCAGCTGTTGAAGCGTTCAAAAACCATGTTTTGGAGGATTTTCAATCGGAGTGGAAAAAGTGCTTCAAAAGTTGGTTTGAGCGCAGGCGAAAGTACATTGATCTTCACGTAGAATAATTTGAAAAGCAGTAAAAACATTTTCTATGATAAATATTTGTTTTTACGTTGCTGGACCCAAAATATAAATAGTCATTAAATGGGCACCGCGGCAGCTCATGACGCAGCTCACGAATAATGCGAACAATTGTGGCTTTCATGACGTCAATTGCTACCAGCATAACTCAGTGACTTCACATAGCCCCTCAGGAAATAATAGAGAGGTGTCAAATCGCACGACATTGGATTTCAATGAATCGATGGTTGCGATCGCCGTATGGCACCTATCGCCATTCAGTTGAAACAACATCTCCCTGGGATCAATGTAATCCATATTTTCTAACAAAAATCATTGATCATATTGCGATAACGATCTCCATTAACCGTAACCGCAACAGTTTTTGAACAAATAGGATCCAATGATCCAATGAAAATAAATGCAAAATTTGCAGTGATTTGAAGGTCATCAACATTTTGCAAGGGATCATCGATAAGGACGGCTTTCCAAAATTCTTTTGTTTTCTTTGTAATTGGGATTCGCGCTCACCTCTGTATCAACACCAATGTAATTCATGGAGAGCAAGAGGAAATGTGTAGGAACCATTGAAACAAAATAAACTGAAGAATGCACCTTTAATTGACAATACTCAAGACACCGCTCCACATAAAATTGGGAATTGCTCCACTAAAAATTGGGAAATGTGGTAAAAAATTCATCGACGTGATGACAAAATTAAAAAAGGTATTGTGGTAAATTTAAAACGGATTTTTGTTCAAATCATTGTACTATTTACACTATGTTAATTTTATTGATGCATTGTATTGCATTCCTTTTTTGGATTTCGTTTCTAATTCATTTGAGGTATGTTGGTGGAGTCATAAGATCACCCAGTATGATGTTAATGAAGTATTTGAAGAAGAAAAAGCTAATGATGGAGGGGAGTCTGGAAGGAACGTGCCTGTGGACACCATAAGTTCTGAAGCAGATTCAGGTTCGGACGATTCGGACGACGATTTGGATTCACAACCCAAGAGAGTGACATCAACGTTATAAACATCATACGAATATTTTTTTTTATTATTTTTGTAATACATAGCAAACTATCTCAATGTTGAATTAAAGAAAAACAAATAAAATAAAAAAATTTTCGGGAAATTTTTCACTTTTGCGGCTACCTAAACGCTACCTAAGCGCTACCTAAACGGTATTAAGAATCAATCCTAGGAAGTTCATATGTTGTATAAAGTTGTTTATTGAGATCCTAGGTACATTTTTGTGATTGATTGTTTCGTTGAATTTTGAACGGTTTGCTACCTACGGACCTGAACAGGGGAAAAAGGTAAAAAATCGAATTTTTTAAAGTTTTTGCGATTTTGACCTTGAAGATGCAGTTTTTTTGATTTCATATGTCGAAAATTTGTGTTCCCTATAACAAGAGGTACAATTATCCCTCAGAGAGTAAATCAAAATTCCAAACAGTTTGCCATATATGAGCCTGACAAAATGATCACTTATTTGCAAAAATTACCCCGAGGCCCCAAATCTTAGGGGGGCCATAAAAAAAGTGCATGACTTTGGGCAAAACTGAGAGACACGGGTCTTTTTTTTTGTCTTTTATCACGTAGTGGTGTCCGTATGTGGTTATATTTTTTCGTGTTGGACTGTGTTATCAAACCTGTTACGCCAATAATGAGCTTCATCGCTGAACACATATTTTAGATAAAACATCGGATCAGTTTTTAACTGCTCTAGAGCCCATTTGGCGAAAGTCTGACGTGTATGATGGTTTCGTGGCTCTAATTCCTGGACCAGCTAAACCTTATTTCGGGGTACGCGAAATCAAGAAGCCGTCAATAAGTTTCGCGAACTGATGTCTGAGTTTCAAAGTAAATTTAGATAATTTAGTGGCGTTCAACATCAATCTATTCACGATGATTTGTGAGAGTCATAAATCATAAATGTCAAAAATGGCAGTCCGTTTGCCAGCTAAACAGTCCGTTTGCCAGCTAAAATGACAGTCCGTTTGCCAGCTAACCTTTCGTAAGTTATATATAAGCGAAAAAAACAACCTTGATATTACCAAAGCAATCAGGATTGCTACCTTGGAAGACAATATTGCACGTGCCACTGGTAAAATACCTGCCGAAATGTTGGAAGAAGTGTGACAAAACTGGACTTTCAGAATGGATCAGGTGAACCGTAGCCATAGGCAACATTTGGATGAAATAGTCTTTAAAAATTCAATGGCAAGCTCTGATTTATCGAGTCAAATATGTAAGTATTTCATGCCGTTGTTCAAATTTTCTGTGTTTTTTCTTCAATTTTCAAAAACCGAATGGCAAAAAAATCACCTCTAGTCTGGTTTCTAGTAAAAAAATGTGACATTTATTAAAAACCACTGCGTCCATAAGTGGTACTGGGAGTATAATTTCGCGAAACCAATTCAATCCCGCATTCAAACGAAATCCATTGATGAGCTCGTGGTTATCACTTCTCGTTTCGAAATCCAATATGTTGCGTTGAAGTGAAGAATATCAATAATTTGTCCTCCCTTCTCAATTGACTCACACTTAGTACAAGGCTTATTTACATACTACACTAATACGCATACAGTTCAATCTAACAAATGCTTTCAATTTACCTACAACTATTTGACAATAAACTAATTAAATTACATTCTCGAAATGTTTCCTTTTCATGCATTTTAATATACGTTAAATTTCGACATTTCCTAAATACTTTTGAAAAGAATTCTGTTTGCATAGAACTTTTGTAACAACCTGTCAATTAATGGCAGGATATTTTTCATATTCGTTTGAAAATTCGTAAAGTTATCGTAAATTATTTTTCCAACAAAATTCCTTGTACGGAAACTGTGAAATATCGATGGCATAGATGTTTGAGGGGTGCAAAGCGGCAAGTGCACACTTAAAATGTTAGAAAATATCGCTCGCTATTCCCTTGTCATTTTGCATACTTTACCCTCGAGCTTCCCTCCTGTTGAACTTTAACACAAATTCGTATATGCATGTATGTGTACATATATAGCTGTTGGCATGAGTCTATGTAAGATGTATGTTAGTATTAAAAGCAAACAGTGTGGATGGAGTCTCTTTTTCGTTTGGTTGATTTTCTTCTTTCACTGGCATCGAAATCCCATTCCCAATGCGAAGGAAAACGCGATCGAACAAAGTCCCATATGTGAGTACGTCCACCCACCTAAAACTTAGAATGTGATTATTATATTTCTTGTCATAAGGGAGTATATTCATGTTGTCCTTAGGGTTGTAACATGTTAATATATAAAATATATGGCTTAGGAGCTGTAGCCTATCCTGAACTGTAAGCTGGTTGTCAGTGAAAGGTCTGCAAATATATTTTTTGGATAATTTAGCATATTTTGGATAATTTTGGTAATGCAGATATTTGACATCAATTATTTGTTATAGGCTGCTATTTTTTTTGGACAGTTGGTACTACAGGCTTTGGCAAACTTAGTCATGGAGCGATACTGAGATTAACGGCGAGCAAAAGTGATACATACGTTTTATGAAAAAGGCCGTTTTGCAAGACATGCATTTCGCGCTTTGCGTGATTTTTTTTCAGTTTGGTGCAGAAATTCGATAAAATAATAGGTCCGTGCAAAACGTGACAATATACATACATGTCGTTCTGCTGTGGTACAAAGAATTGGTCAACGATAGATAACGAATCCTCTCATTAACCTGTTTACTATTTGGAACTGGCTACCTCACAGTATCTCGAAATTACCTCAAGGAGAACATGCAGATTGACTTGTGGTAATTGTATTGTGTCGGCAATAATTTCTGATGTACTAGGGGGGTCCCAAAACTAGCCGACCGGATGTATAGATGGAGCCAGTAGTCAAAACAAAATATTTTGGTGAAAAGTGGCAACCCTGTAAAACATATGTTTTAAGTTTCAATGCGCCACGATGTTTAGTATTTTTGTTCGAGCTATCAAAAGTAAACGATCTCAGTGAATTTGTAAACATGGAAACAATTGGTCAACGTTTTGCAATTTAATATTTCCATACGAAACGTCTCAGTCCAAGCAATATTAAAGCCGAGCAATATTGGCCGTTGGTGGTGCAATGGTGTTATTCGCGGCTCTTGTGCATGAGAATCGATCCCTGCTCCGACCACTTTAAAATTTCTTTCGACGGCGGTTACCTCGCTTAGTGACGGCGACACTATCGAGTTCTTAGCCATGGAAAAACTTCTCAAAATACCGTTCGGAACCTGAGTAAAACTGTAGCTTCCAATCAATGAGTGTAAAACTAGAATGCGCACAGCTCACTGGTTGTGAGAAGTTCTCCCTAATCTCTACATGGGATGTAACGTGAAACCATGTACATATTTAAGATTCTCCCAAGCGAAGGGAGTCTGCTCCGTCGATTACGACCGTTAAATATTGGGTAGCAGAGCTTAAGCGAGGCCATACGAACTGCCAAGGCGAACACCGTAGTGGTCGACCAATTGGGGTGGACACGGTTAAGAAAATCCAGAAAATGGTATTGGATGATCGTCGGCTGAAGGTGCGTGAGCTAGCTGAAATGATAGGCATTTCAAAAAGTGTTATACATCGTATATTGACCGAAGATTTGAAGATGAGAAAACTGTGCGCAAGATGGGTGCCGCGCTTGCTCTCAATAGAGCAATAACAGCGTCGCGAAGATGTTTCAGCCGAATTTTTGCGTCGATTAATAACCATTCATGAGACATGGGTGCACCACTTCACACAAAAGAACAGTCAAAGCAGTGGACTGAAGTAGGAGAATCATGTCCAAAGAAGGCGAAGACGTTTCCTTCTGCAGGCAAGGTCATGGCGTCTGTTTTTTTGGGATGCGCATGGGATAATTTTTATTGATAATCTTCAGTAAGGAAAAACTGTCAAAGGTAAGTACTTATTGTGCCAATTTATTGCAGCATTTAAGTGATGAAATTGTGGAAAAGCGGACGCATGTGGCGAAAAAGAAAGTGCTGTTTCATCAAGCCAATGCTTCAGTTCACACATTCACTATTGCGATAGCCACAATAAATGAATTAAACTTTGAATTGCTTCATGACTCACCTTATTCTCCAGATTTAGCTCCCTATTTCTAAACTTGAAAAAAAGGGTCACTATGCGAAGTGACCATCACTAAGCGAAGTGACCGCCATCGAAAGAAATGTAATTTGGTCAGAGTAGGGATCGAACTCACGTTCTCATGTACAAGAGCATGCACACTACCTGTTGCACCACCGCGGGCACCCAAATCTCTACGCTTCGATAAATCTCTCTCGAAGACTCTATCGAACGTTTTGAATATATCTAGGGCTACCTCCCTTTATTTCACCAGGTTTGTACATGCATCGACTCCATTGTTCCGAAAGAAATACCATTAGGCCCTCAGTTGATCGGATTTCACGAAAGCTATATATTCGCTGACAAGGTGGTGAGATACAAAGAAATTTGTCAAGTTGAAGTTAACCACGCTTTCCGTCACCTTAAAATGTGCAGCGCGGTAATTTTCAGTGTTGATAGAACAATATTTTTTCAGTATTGGCTATATATTGGCAGCATACCAGGGATATGAAAAAATACCTGGCCGGCACAAGTTACGCAACGCACAAGCTAGGGTCGAAGAACAGTTTCCCTGAAAAAGTGATGAGTGCTCAGCCATAAGTAGTAAGAGTGCGACCTATTACCACAAGTAACCAGCGGCCGTCGGTGGTGCAATGGTTAGTGTGCGCGCTTCTTGTACATGAGACCCTGGGTCCGAACCCTGCTCTGACCACCCTAAATTAATTTCGGCGGCGGTCACCTCGCATAGTGACGGCGACACCATCGAGTATTTAGCCATGATCAAGTTTCTCAAAATACCGTTCGGAATCGGTGTAAAACTGTATGTCTCAATCAGTGAGTAAAAACTGAAAAGCGCACAGCTCAGTGATTGTGAGAAGCTCATGGGATGTAATGGGAAACAATTTTTTTTGTTTTTTTATCCAAATGTTATCCTAATGTCACTTGATCGTTTGCCAGAGTACTTTAGTAAAAATTTTGCTGGGCAAGCAAATACGGTGTATTTGTCTCAGACAACGATTGACAAACATTTGGAACTTCTCCACCGATTTGGATAACAGTTGGATATTGGTAGCAGGAAATGGATTTAGACTTAGATTTAGATTGGCCATATGCTTCGCTCCCAACAACAGATATTGCTAGAGCGGCACTAAAATAGAACCCGCAGGGGTATCGATGGCCAGAAAGACCATCACATACATAGAGCGCGAGCCTAGAAAAGAATACGGTCAGACTCGACTACCATGGAACCGAACTAAATCACTTGCCAGACATCAGAATCGATGGAGAGAATTCGTTGACGCCTTTTTTCTTCGTATTTTCTTCGTGAACCTTTTATTTAAACTTTTTATTGTAATATAGTTTTATATTCTTCTATTTTTTTTAAATAAATAAAGGACATAAGTATATACATATCCCTCTTCGTCTGTTTCTTAATATTCCACTTTCAATAACATATTCCACTGGATAACACTGAGATATTCGCTTCAGAATCATTATCTCCCTATTATTCCACCTGCACGCTGAAAAATCGGGTATTGTTTTTGTTGGGATGCAAATGCAAATATAGCTTCGGGCAAATACTATGACACACTTGTATCCAATCGCATTTTGTTTTCTATTCAATATTACATGTTGGGGACACAATGATTAATGGGTTATAATATACATGTGTTTGCGACCCAAATGTGGCTTTGTCTGTTGAAATCTGTTGAAAACAAAAAAGAAATGAAAAATAGCAGATCTTTAATTCATGAAAACAGTGCTTGTACGCAATGGAGTACAGGACCATCTATAGTCCATAGTTTCCCTACTGTTGATTCGGATACACTGATAGAATAACGCTTCGTCGCATGGATAAAACATTTTCGTCAATGTTTTTACGTTCAAAATAAAAAATAAATGGTTTCCCATTACATCCCATGAAGGAATTGGGGAGAGCTTCTCATAAACAGTGAACTGTGCGCTTTCTAGTTTTTTATACTCACTGACTGGGACCTACAGCTTTTACACCGATTCCGAACGGTAGTTTGAGAAGATTTTTCATGGCTTAATACTCCATAGTGTTGCCGCGGCAACGATTTTGGTAGTCGCTGCAACGAAAAATTTCATACATAATTTCTTTGACTATTTTTCAGTTCGTTGCTGCAACAACTTAATTTTCGTTGATGCAACAATTTTATTTAATTTAAATTTTGTAGAAAGTGGGCTAAATATTAAAAAATGTAATGTAAAAATGTAGTAAATGAAATGTAAACTTCTCATATTTGCTTTATCTGAAGCAACTTCATTGCTCTAATGAAACAAATTCATTACAGAAATGAAACAAAATCATTGCAAGAACGATACTTATTCATTGCAACAATGAAACAAATTCATTGCAGCTACGAAACAAATTCATTGCAGCAACGAAACAAATTCGTTGGAATAATGAATCAGATTTGTTGCATCAATAGCCATACCTTCATCGCAGTGACGAACAATTTATAGTTGCTGAACAAATTTTCGTAGCGGGAATGAAACTGTACGTTAGCTCACTTTCGATGACAAACGTTGTTGGAGTGATGAACATTTTCATCCCTATGACGATGATTTTCCGTTCAGTGGAGTAGACATCGGTTTCCCTGTGATCGGAATGACAACTGTGTGTGGTGCAGTGGATAGTTTGCGCGAAATTTGTATATGGAGACGTGGCTTCGATCCCTAGTCTGATCACCTGATATGTCTTTCGACAAAAGTCCCCTCGCTAAGTGACGGTTACACAAAGACGCAATTTGCCACAAAAAAGCTATTCAAAAACCATTCCGTACCAGTGTAAAACTGGAAGTTCGAATGTGTGAGTGCAAAACTAGAAAGCGGCCAGATAGTTAATTGTGAGAAGCTCTTCCCTGCATCTAATTCGGTGGGTGTATTTATAATGACTAATACGGCATTTACACAAAACAAGATTATCGTATTTTCGGGATTTCGAAATTTATAATCCCGAAAATGCGATAATCTTGGCAGGTGTAACTGCAGTTTTAGACCCAAATCATAAATTTGAATTACTTCTTAAGGAAATATCAACTCTAGGTAAAAGATGAATCAAAGTCGACCTATATCAAATAGTAGAACACTTGAACATTTACTCATCTATTAAATACGAACAAAATCGTTGCCAAAACAAAAGCGTAACATTCAATATCGTTACAGGAAAACGTTTTTCCACTTCTTAAATACACAAATGCACACATACTTACAAGCGAACAAGGACACCAAACATTTACTTGGTACATGAAAAGGGCAAGAGAGGCATCAATACACAAATGAACAATTTGTTTTTACTGTTTTGTATTGGTGTAGGGTGGTGGTGTGGAGAGGACTGCGTTGTTTGCATGTTCCTGTGTGTGGCAGCGGGGAAGTGAAGTTCGATAGATATTCGTGTTCCGAGATTTGGGGGTCCCTTAATGGCCATACGTGTATGAATGAATATAGTTTGAATGTGTGATTGGCGGTAATTGCGTGAATCGATATTAAAATAGATACAACAACAACAAAAAAACAACAACAATATATGTATTTATTTAGGAAAAATATAATATCAAAAAGATTTCTATCACAGCAGGAGTCTATAATGCATGTAGTAGGCACATAGTTTTGTTTTCTGGCGTGTAACATGTAATAGAGACATAAGAGACACGCGTAAATGTCTAGCTGTAATCAAAGAAATGAGTGCGAGGGGAGCAGTTAAAGTAAAGATCGACATTTTATTGAGAAACGAATAAATGAACGGCATACAAATTTACAGAACTGACACAATCACATTAGGTATAGAGAACATACACGATTTTTCTTTCATCTATAATAGAGATTGGCAAATTTGTTTGACAACAGGCCAGATATATAATATACAATTTTAGAGCTGCGGCTCAAACCTGTAAAAATCAAATTCCAAAAAGTTATTCATGTGTGGACATTTTTTGTCTCACATAAGGAATATGACTAAAGTTATGTTAGCCATCATGCCCATAAAGCACCATAGTAGCATAGTAGCATAGCATAGAAGCAAGCACATTAGACTCCTTTGGAAACATGTGGATTTTTGTGAAGGCGTGTTTTGGTTATAACGATTACTTAGATTATTGTTGCAAATACCATGTAGAAATTGGTTAAAAAATTTCAAGGACATGGAAACAGGTCTAGGTCCTTAAAATCGAAGAAAACCAATATCCGCCATGTATACGAAACCGTCTCAGAAAATTAAAAAAGTTTGGAAAATTTTCACACTTTAATATTCTCACATATTATTGCAAATACCAAGTATAAATTTTATAAAAAACTTGAACGACATTGAAACCGGTCTAGGTCCTTAAACTCGAAGAAAACCAATATCCGCCATACATATGAAAACTTTCAGAAAATTAAAAAATGTTTGGAAAATTTTCACACATTAATATTCACAGATTTTTTTTTTAAAAAATTTCAAGGACATTGAAATAGTACTAGGTCCTTAAAATCGAAACAAAACGAATATCCTCCATATTTATGAAATTTTCTCAGAAAATTAAAAAAAGTTTAGAAAATTTTCACACTTTCATATTCACAGATATTATTGTAAATATTAAGTAGAAATTTTAGAAAAAAAGGTTCAAGGACATTGAAACAGGACTACGTTCTTAAAATCGAAGAAACTCAATATCCGCCATATATATGAAACAATCTCAGCAAACTAAGATTATGTCTTGAAAATTTTCACACTTTAACATTCACTGATATTATTGTAAATATGAAGCAGAAATTTTAGAAAAAATTTCAAGGACATTGATCCCAAAAGAAGTTAGTTCAGGTTTTAGAATATTTGATAATTAGAAAATACCAATAATTGCCATCATCACCCTTCTGTGGCCGGCTGATTCCAATAGAATAACTACCTGTCCTGTTTTCTTGTTTGAATGCAAATATACCCGTATTTGGAGCTTATCGCAAATATAGCATACTTGTGCCCAAATGCATTGTATTTGCTATTCAATATTATATGTTTGGAACACAATGATTAATATGTTATAATATATGCGTTTGTGATCCAAATACAGATTTGTTGGTGATACAAATACACCTGTGTTTGGCGCACCGTTTACTTATTTTTTTGTCGCTATGCTTTGTCGAGAGCAAGATAATAAAAGAGGGAAAAAGACAGATTGGTGTACCTGTATTGCATTACTCTTTCATTCAGTGGCTCATAAATATTCCAGAATGCACGTGAAATGAATAAACGAGGCGAAACGAAACATTCATTCGTTTGGGAGGAAACACACGAATGCTTCGAAGTAACTATATGGATGTTTGGAATAAAACACGTATATGGCTCCATGTAAGAGTGTGCATCTTTGCAAGTGATTATGTTTGTATTTTCATTTAAATATAAGTGATTTTAGGACTTGCCAATATGTGAATATTTGGGGTGTGTGCCAAATATATACATTAAGGTGGGTCGATTTAGCAATCGATTTTGTGCGATCAATTTTTCAATAGCTTTTGGCATGAGGAAAAAAAGTTCGACTACGATATATCAAACAAATCATTTTCGAGGCGTTCAAATTTAAATTTTTTTACTTTTTCTTAACTTTTATTTTTAAATGTATGAAATGAAATGTCAGAGGAGAGAATACATTATTCTATCCTAAATTCCTCTATGATAACAAAAACGTGTCAGACAACAAAGAAACAAAAAAGATGCAGATGTTTAATTCATGAAAACAATACGTGCACGTAAGTTTCTGGATGTTCCAAACTTATACATGTTTGGACTAATGCATAATCTCATAATGTTAGACCGACCGGTTTTTTAGCGTGTTTTATATCGTTTAAGTAAGATTTTCTCACAATTAGAGAATTGCCCGTTTTTTATTGTAAAAGGGACCCAGAGTTCTACACCGTTTTCGAGTGGATAAGATTTGACATGCATTTCTGTTGGATAAGTTACACGACGGTGGACACGCTGAAAAAACGGCCTTGTAACATATTCTACCAAACATACAGGAACCATGTATATGTTTTTGGATACACTTCAGACATTCATTTGTTTGCAGGTCCAAACGCACTTGTATTTGAAGACAAACAGTAACATGTTTATTGGCAAACATGTATGCTTTTGCGTGGACACATATGCGTTCTTCATCCCAAACATCTACACACTTACGTGGAAGCATTCGCGTGTTTTCCCAAAACCTCCATATAATTACTTACGTGGAAACACGTGCGTATTTCCTCCCAAGAATAATAATATTTAGAAAGGAATTATTTCTTGAATTGAATATATTTGTATTATCAATATGTTTGTATTATTTATTATAATTATTTTTTAATTTTCTTATACTTCTTATTATTGAAACGAGCTTAAGATCATTTATAAAGAATTCTTATATATTTCCAATATTTCGTCTCCACATTGGGCGACTTCTTCAGGGATCAATTATTATTATATGTTTTGATAAACATAAAACATAAACTTTATATATTTTGATCAAAACATATGATAATAATTGTTCCCTGAAGAAGTCGCCCAATGTGGAGACGAAATATTGGAAATAAATAAGAATTATTTATAAATGATCTTAAGCTCGTTTCATTAATAAGAAAAATTTCAATCGAAGATCGTAGAAAACTAAATATATTTTTTTTAAATATATATTTGAAGACAAACTGTAGCATGTTTACTGGCAAACATGTATGCTTTTGCATGGACAAATATGCGTTGTGCATCCCAAACATCCATACACTTACGTGGAAGCATTTGCGTGATTTCCCAAACTAACATGGAGATAATGGGGTTTTAATCAATTATTTTGTACCAAAATTCTATTTTAGTAGTTATCGACTTAAAATCGTAGATTATAATAAAACTATATTTCTTTTTTATAGTTGAGCTTGTATCTTCGTGTTAAATGCAAAAGTCTTCGTAAAAGTGCGAAATGAAGGACTTAATGAATTTTACCTGCCGGGATCACAAACATAGAGGCACATAATTAAAAACAAATTTTACTTTTAGTAAGATTAATCATTTATTTATTTAAAGAAAACACTTTCGTCGTCCTCTATATCGCTTTCATCATTAGATGGCTCTGGTAAGCGTTCCGGATGTACAAAATTAATAGTGGGCAAACTTTTGAACCATGGGATAACTTCTTCTGGAATTAGACCAGCATCGCAAAGTTTTACAAGGTCAGTTTTTTTTTGCTTGTGAAATAGGTAAAAGATTACAGTATGCTGATTTTAGTTCAACTATTGTCCTTCGGCGACCTCTTCCGGATACATTTATTTTTTTGTACTCAGATGTATGATCGTATCTATAATATAAAATTTCTGGGAATTTTTTTCGAATTTTAAAAACTTTATTTTAAGCCATGACACTTTTTCACCATACTCGTGTTTGTTCCGGTTTTTGATGGTGGTAGCGCTAGTTCCTGTAAGTTATAGAAATCCGCGAACTTTAAGAGATGAACTTGATATTCACCCTTCTTTTTATCTTTCTTGGAAGATCTAGCAGATTGAAAAATCCGTATCCCGTCAGACATTGTGTAAGCGCTTTTATTTTTTTTGCCGACTCTATTGCGGAATGCATGGAGTCACATTCCATGTGCGAATGACCTGACTCTAAAAATGTTAGCTCCAATCTGTTGAGATGGCTTAAATATTTTACAGCATAGTGCCACAAGTGT
The DNA here is from genome assembly GCA_963931995.1 of Phaonia tiefii. Taxonomy (NCBI): domain Eukaryota; kingdom Metazoa; phylum Arthropoda; class Insecta; order Diptera; family Muscidae; genus Phaonia; species Phaonia tiefii. Next base: position 107,199,767 of record OZ008367.1, on the reverse strand, counting down.
CACAGAAGAGTGAAACATCTGTCACAGTCAAGGGCAATGTTTTTAGGAAACGAAACAAAATTGAGCCTATCTCATTGCTCCCTCGCTTACCATTCAATTCATTCCAAGTGTAACAATGAGCATTTTCTCCGCTTCCTACGTAGATAGTCAAATTATATACGCATATCTTCCTGGAATAATAAAACAATGAGACACTCGAATACGGTAACTGGAGGACACTTTGCAAATCGAAAGTACAAGTAATGAACGCAGGATAATTTTTGCATCTCAGTTTATCATTTTCCTTGGCTTCATTACACTGGTTTTTTCTCATTAAATGCATTGAATGCTCTGCTTCCAGCTCGTTTTTATTTATAGCTTGATCATATTTAGCGCACCTTGCACAGAATTATCGCTGAATATCCTTCTATAAGTTTTTTTGCTGACAATTTCAGTAATATTGCGTTCTTTGCAGAAATCATTACGGTAAAGATTATACATCTTCCAAATAGACAGATCACTATTTAGGTACAGTTTCTTTGAGGACTTTCGAACATAGTGGGATTCCATAACTGGGAAGCATTCTATATGTGTTTTTACTAAAGCGACCACTAATTCTCTAGTTTTGTTACCTGGCGCCTTTCGGCCTCTTTTATCGTTATCAGTAAATGATTTGAACTGGGAACCGCTGATGGCTGTATTAATAGGCCCATTCGAAATACACGTCTTTTCAAAAAAATTTGAACATACTCTATGACGTGTTCCAGAGCTATTTTCTAAGAAATATTTTTTAGAAACATGGCGTGCTTTATCACTGCTGTGATCTACTTTTCTTCGTTTCGGTGGCTCTGCTTGGACAAATTTTAATATAAAATCTTTCTTTCTAGCAAAGTCACAAAATCCCCAATACACTTTACAAATTTTTTGTCTGTCCTCTTCTGTAATATTGCTTGTACACTTAAACTTACATTTGGAACAATCAGCAAGTTTTGGAGCTTTTGCAGGATGGCTTTTGTTTTTGGTAGTATAAGGCATACATTTTTCTCGACGAGATTTCACTACATTGACTTTCCAGGTTTCTGGGTGATTTGTTCTGCGTCTTGTTAGAACTTTTTTTGTCAATTTCATCCGAATAATCGGAATTGTCAGAATCCTCTCGAAAGTACTTACAAGATTATCGAGAGTTTCTTTATGCCTTTGTTTATTCATTGCCAATTCGGCCAAGTATTTACCTCTTGTCTTACCAAAGTCACACAGACGACTGAATGAAAGAGCATAAGAATTTTGTGAGAGGCGGTCATCCACAATTGTGGTATGAAATGGAAATCCCTGTTTTAAGAATACGTTCTACTGAAATAGGGACTTCCCCGTATTGAGTGTAGCAACGCGATGGTAAAAGTTGGTTTGAGGATAATTTGCTCAGTTACTATCATGTTGGAGGAACAGCAGTTATCTTATGTGTTTTTGTTTATTTCTTTTATGTATGAAAAATACAATTTCAAATAAAACAAAAATTCTTCAAAGTTCATTAAGTACGTATGTAGCATAGAGTGTTCGCAAGAAATATTCATTAAGTACGTTCATGATTTTTTCCTGCCGTAAAAATCTGAAAGACCGCAGTTAATGAAATTTGAAACTGGTATTTTGGAAGCACTTAGGGACTTACTGAGTTTTTCCTGCGATACATAATTGAAAATTATAGTACTTAGCATTAAAAAGTAATTTTAGTTAAAATGTGTACTTAGTGAACCGACGATATACTTACGTGAAAAAATGTGCGTATTTATTTTTTAAATTTTTTTATATATACGCGAAACACATACACAAAAGCGAAAGCTGTATCACCAACCATTTCTCCGTCCGAGCCTTTGTTTATTCTTCTTTCACTGATCAAGCTCTTTTGATATCCTCTATCCGATAAACCATTGACGACTATATATATTAAACTTTATATGCAATTTACACGCTCATTAAAATATATTTATGAATCACTGAATGAGAGAATAATGCATAAATACCGATCCACAATTACAAGATAGACTCTCTCGTGGTCCCTCTTTTATTATCTTGCTCTCGAGAGAGCATAAGAGCATAAACAGTGCAACAAACACAGCTGTTTTTGTGTCACAGACACATATATATATTTGGGTCGCAAATAGAACATAATATTAGAACATATTAATCGTTGTGTCTCAAACATGTAATATTGAACAGCAGACACAATGTGTTTACACACAAGTACATTATATTTGCGACGAGCTCAAAACACACGTTATATTTGCATCCAAACAAGAAAAAACGACAGGTTTTTCAGCGTGTATGTACCAATAATATAGGGACCTGATTTGCGTGGTAAACTGCTAGTTCTGGAATCTTCCATCTATCCTCTTTGGCATACTTTTCCCGTGATTGTGTAAGTACCCTGGGAATGGAACTCAAATTTCATTTTCACTAGTTTTATTTCTAAGTAAAAGCATTTTATGTTATCGGTTCCACATTTCAATACTACACTATACGTGCCACCTCTCGTTTGTCGTTACGGCAATAAGCTAATAAATTCACATAAATTTCACTGAAACTAAACACCTGTTCGTTTTGAAATATTCATATCATATTGCTGTTAAATGATTATTGGAATTGATCACGAAACGAGTAATAAAAGACGAACAGTAAATGTGTATGGCCATAATTAAATAGCAATATATTGTGCAAATAAACAATATTTATCACAATCTATTATTCACAGACAAACGTTACAAGACTAAAGAAAGCCTACAGTAAAACAACAAAATATGTAATATACTGTGTGATTACTGATTACACTATGCAACACGATTTTTCATGCACAACTGACACCATATAGCCTTTGATTTATTCTCTGGCTTCTAATCATGAAAATCATCGTAAAGAATATTTTTTATAAATAATGTTTATTTTTGGGTTAATGTATGAGAAATTCATACTACAAGCTTACAAGTAATGTACATTTTTCGAATTGAAAAATGGTTGGTTTTTTGTTGGAAATAATAGACAATTCAGTTCAACACACACTCACTGGCATGACTAGTTTCGAACTCCGTGACAAGTTCATCATCAGATGCTTAACTACTGTGCCTGAATTGATACCATCGGTTGATCATCAATCGTATATATACAAACTCAATTCTGCAATTCACATGTGCGAATTAGTATCGATCGAAGATCCCTAAGTATCAACATCCCTGAAAGGCCTATAATTCCAACAACAAGAACAGACAGCATTTTTCCACCATGTTCTTCTTTTCCTCATGCATTCTCGCATTGTGGCAATGCCTTGAGGTGAGTTTTTAATCAATATCACAGAGTTGTATTTTTCCGTGGTACAGCAGTTTTGAAGACCGTGGTAGTGTCATTTAAATGTAAATGTAAAAACTCACCTCAAGAAATATTTTTTCCAACAAAAAACCAGTAATTTTTCAATTCGAAAAATGTACATGACTTGTAAGCTTGTAGTATGAATTTCTCATAGATTAACCAAAAACTAACAAAATCGGTCAACAAAAAAAAAAAATCAAATTCAAATCAAAAAAAAAAAAAATAGTGTTTTTTAAATTTTGTGGGGATTTTTTAGAATGGCACATATAGTATTGCGTGTACTTTTGGAGAATAAAATCTCAGATATTACTCATAACTGTAAGTAGGCTCTAGGACAACCAGAGATGGGATAATAGGGGTAAATGTAATGGTTATAATTCCTTAGTTGGATGTAAAATTTAAGTACAATAAATTAAAATTTGCGTCTAATTAATAAATAATACGAGACTTTTTATTTAAAGGAATCAAATGAAATCATATTTCCCAAATATATAGAACAACAAAAATTAAAGAAGACCTTGGGTGGGGTTTCTTCATTCCCTTTTATTCCTATTTTTCCCTCTAAAATGTTTATATTCGATCGTTAAAATTCTCAATACCCTTCCCAGTAGACGGCATTAAAGTATCATAAACTTTTCCTAGCTCAAGTGAGGATTTTTTTTCTGCAGAAATCAATTTCGATTTTATTTAAAAGGTTTAATTAATTTTTATGTTATTTACTTGTCTTTTGCAGTTTGACAACCGAAATCCTTATTTAAAATGTAATTCTTATTTGCTACCTTTTTGTATGTTTCCTTTTTTATTGTGCTTTTTTTTCGTTCGTTTTGTTTTGACTAACGATGCGTAATTAATTTCTGTTGAAAAGAAAATAATTAGTACTTGACATAACAGTGCATTGTAAAAAACTGAGATGGTGTAGAATGGTAAAAAGTAAATCAGATGGCAGGTGAATCGATGAACAGATGTTTTATAATGGAGTCTCAGTGACAACCCACATAATATTTAACAATAGAATCTTGTACTTGATGCAAAACATTTAGATTTACCAACTGTCGCTGGTGTAATTAGTGGGCTTCTCGACTATTGTACATGATACGTCGGTTTGATCCCTATAAACAGTGGACTATGTAAATTTTGAAATTAGACTTTCACATTTAAGAATTGAAGAAATATTTGTTAAAGGTTAGAAATTTACGAAATGGGTCGCTTTAGGTTTGAGGAAAATTGGAAAATTTTAAAGAGAACTAGAGTTGTTATTCATAAGTATGAGCTTGGGCGATAACTTTTCATCAGACTGATGAATTTTCAAAACTATTACCAAACAATTTTGCGAACATGATAGTGATGCGAATAACTTCGACTACATTCTTATTTGGTCTCAGAAAGGGTTGTAGACCGACGATAGACATCCATGATAGCTGCTGTTCATGGTCATGAATGACAAGTCTGTGTTTCACTTAAAACATGTTCTTCCAAAGATCTGAGTCTGAAGATGATAATTTTTACCAAAAAATAATCTTTTCCGACGAAACTGATTTTCACGTCGGACGCTACGCTACGTTAACGAACAAAGTTATCGCATTTGGGTGTCGAAGAATCTACAGGCCGTCCATGGAAGTCTTAAAATATAAAATTGTCGATGTCATTTACGAGATAGAGATCGCAAATATACTGAAAAATGGGGTAGATCGAATGAGGTGCACGGTGAAAAATAACGGCTTCTCCAACATATATTCCCAAACATATTCTGCAGGAACCATGTATATGTTTGGAACACACTTCAAACTTACATACGTTTGCAAGTCCCAAACTTAGTTGTATTTAAATGCAAACAGTGTCATGTTTACTGACAAACATGAATGGTTTTACTTGAAAACATATGAGTTCTTCACACCAAACATCCATATACTTACGTGGAAGCATTCGCGTGTTCCCCCAAACATACATATACTTACGTGGAAACATATGCGAATTTCCTCCCAAATATAATAATATTTGGAAACGAATTATTGTTCGATTTCAATATATATGTATTATTTATTATAATTAATTTTAACAATATTTATCCTCATTTATAAATAATGAATACAAAAAATTAATAGATTTAAAACGGCCCTTTTTACATTTATTTGCATTGAATGCATTATTGGGGTTTTTCATGACATGAGAATCTGCTGCATTTTTGCTACTCCCTTCTTTGTTGTCTCTCACGTTTTTTTTTTCAGAAGGTTTCAGCTATAACAATATACTTTCTATATGCGTGTATTTGTTTATGATATCTCAGAAATGGTCCACCGTTCCGATTTTCTCAGTAAAGGCTCGGACAGACAAAGGGCTTCACGTTGTTGCCCTCTCCCGTTTCTTTCCCCAAAATCGGTTCAAACTTTGGTAGCACACATACGAAACACATACACAAAACCCAAAGTAGCATCACAAACAATTTAACCGTGCGAGCGTTTGGTTATTCTTTTTTCAGTGATCAAGCGAATTCGATATGCTCTGTCCGATGAACCATTGATGACTGAATACATGAAACTAAACCGCAATACGATACATCTTGCAAAATAAGAAACACTTCATCTGCAATTTATACAAACGTTCAGGAATATTTATGACTCACTGACTGAGAGAATAATGCAGAAATACAGATACACACTTGCAAGGTAGATTCTCTCGTTGTCCCTCTTTTATTCTCTTGCTCTCGAGAGAGCATAGACAGTGCAACAATCACAGCTGTGTTTGTATCACAAACTAAATATATGTGGGTCGCAAACACATATGTTATAACATATTAATGATTGTGTCTCAAATGTGTAATATTGAATAGCAAACACAATGTGTTTGGACACAAGTAAATTATATTTGCGACAAGCTCCAAACACGCTTTATATTTGCATCCAAATTACAAAAAAGACAGATCTTTCAGCGTGTACTATAAAGTAAATCATGGAAACCATTTGCACGATGTTGTGGTTTATTCAAAAATGTCAATGATAGACTAGAAAAAAATTAATAATTTTGATTAACTGTCAATTAGATTTTTTTTAAAGCGAAATTAAATCAAATTCCAATTGTTACTTAGCCTACCTAATACTATTAGTAAACTCTTTCAAAAACGGCAATAGAATCAAGTTAGTCCTTCTGCAGAAATCTTCCCAATTCATAAACATTCTATACCGGTCTTAGGACTTAGAACTATATGAGTTTCCGATATACAAGGTGGGACAAAAGTAATCACCCTATTGGAAAACCCTATAACTTTTGGAAATGGCGTCAAATGCCAATTGGGTTATGACATTTTTGAAGTAAACAGACGCGGAATACAAATCGATAAGTCATGAATCGAATTACTCCGCAACAACGCGGAATAATTGTTTCCCGGTTTTTTGCGCAACAATTTGTCGGTTGTGTTGGCACAGCGTGAATTTCGTCGCAGATTTCCTGGCCGTCCGACACCAACTGGACGTTTGGCCACTCGCCTTGAACAGACTGAGAGAACACTACATCTTCCCAATGCTGTCCGGCCCCAGAGCAGTCGTTCTGCTGAGAATATCGCTGTTGTTGCCCAAGATGTCGAAGATGAGCCCGGAACATCGACCAGACGACGTGCCACGCAATTAGACATTAGCCGGCTGTCCCTACGCGCGCGCTACAAAGCCATGATTACCGAATTTTTTCTTCCTCAATTGGATATATTGGAACATGTGGTTCAAACAGGAGGGTGCAACGGCGCACACTGCTCGAGCCACAAGCGATATTCGGAAGGAAGCACTGTCGGGTCGCTTAATCTCTCGTTTTGGTGATGTGCACACATCACCCGAATAAAACCTTCTATTTTAGACTTTTTTTTATAGAAGTCGCGGGTTCACTTCAACAAGACTCAGGCTCTTGAAACCATTAAAGAGACTGTTGGACAAGAATGCGAGAACTTGTCGCCCGAAGTTCTGGCAAGAGTAATGGAAAATGCCATAAAACGAGCTCCTATGGTCATCAACTTTCGCGACGGCCACTTGACCGATATCATTTTCTCAACTTGATGGAATAAATTCTAATGGACTAAATAAACAAATTTCACAAGGAAAACCAAAGATTTTATTCAAAAATTTTATTAAAAAAATTTACAGCAAACGGACAATGGGTGACTACTTTTGCCCAACATTTTATATTTTAGTGAAATGTATTGAACATAAATATTTTTATCTTAGTCTTTCAGCTAGAACCGTGCAAGAGTATACACTTTTACGCATTCATGTTTTTTTTGAATGTGGTAATGTTATCATTCCTCCCATTAGAGTACGATACACACTACCATTCTTCTCAGCGTGCCGCATCGGGTACGAAACATAATGAAACCGAGCAGAGAGAGAGTTCTTGTATGAATGAGTAGTAATTACTTTGAGTAAAAGGTCTTTGGAGACCAGCATATCTATTCGAATAATGAGATGTATTCATGAGTCATATTGGAAAAAAATATTTCGATGAACGTAACTAAAGCAAATGATGTTTTGGTCTAATTTCTAGTTCCAAAGAAATTAGGACAATTTTAAAAATGTAGCACTTATGCCTCATTAGGTTGATGTAGAAGTTAAAAGTTTAAAAATTTTTTTGCAGTCATTGCAACAAACATGTTTCATTTCTTTGCCGTCTCCATCAACTACACATTAAGGATAAATCTTCCCAAAGTTTGCTGTGGCCTTTTTTTCTCCGTTAAAGGAAGTTTAGCCCTGGAAATTAGCGAAACAATACAGTTTTCTTTACTTACAGCGGCCGATTAAGTTGAGGACTAAAATATTTTTACTGTTTAATATTTTTAATAATTTAGTTTTAAACTTCATCAATTCCATTTTTTAATATATATTTTGTGCAGTTAAACTTATAAGAAATGAATATTTATTTCTTTAGCCTTCGCACAACGTTGCTCATCATTTTTATTGACGAGAAAGCAAACGAGACCCAAAACCACTCATAATTTACCGTTTTTTCATTCGAATAGTTCTTATATATTCGAATGATTTTTACATTCCCGAACATTTATTGAGTAAAATGTTGTGTTGTCGTAACAGAATTGAGACGAACAGAGTAGTTAACAGAGCAGAGAATCATACTACATTCATTCCAAGAGCACACAAGCACGTATCGTTTCATTTCATTGTTCACACTATTCGGACCATTGGTAGTGGTTCAGTAAGAGAATTAGTGTACTTATATTCTAAAAGAGAGTACCTGTATTCATACTACTTTCAGCATGTTCCTCGATCTCGAGCGAAAGCTTTCGTTCGCGTTCTAGTCGAAAGAACATTGATTTGGGTTCCACAATCTCGACATTTCAAGTCGAATGAAAACATAAAATTTTGCAAAAAATTTTTCAGTACAAATTTTGGTTCTTCTATTTCGAATGTGATGTTATTTGGGTACAAACATAGAGTGTGTCAAACGAAAATGTTGACTTAGAAAGGAACCCAATTTGAGTCGAATGAGGGTGACTGACATTCGTTCGCTTAACTTTTCGTTCAAGGTTGTGGAACGGGCCATTAAACTTTATTCAGATGGTTACTTGTCAGAATCGAATTCCATGTTATTAAGTTCAATCGATTTATTGTAGTTGACTGCACCAGTTGCAATCGATATTCAAAAAATATCAATTTAATTTTACAAAATATCAACTGGATTTTGAACATTTTAAATTTTGTGACATCAAGCCAAATTAATTAAACAGAGTTTTTAAAATATATAAATTGAAATCTAAATATTCTATTTTCAATCTTAAATGCTTCAACGTAAATTTATAATTCTGTTTGAAATTTAAAATACGTCAATTGAAATTTAAAAAACATTAGTTCAAACTGACAAATAAATCAATGGAAATGTAAAGGAAATGAAATTGGAATAAAAGACACATCAGTTGAAATTTAAAAGACATTAATATTAAAAATTCATTAAATAAATAAAAAGTCATGGGAGGTTTGAGACACGATTTATTATGCAAAAAAACGTCTCTGAAATCTCTCGCAAGTTTTATGAATAACGCCGTAGTTTTCTATATTTCAATTAAAGCCTATTAAAATTCCATTGATGCATTTTCAAAATCAGTCTTTCAGATTTCAGTTGATGTGTTTGAAGTTTTCAGTTGTTTGGAATTAAAAAATCAAAGAAATTTAAAAATCATCAAAAGATTTTAGGTATTAGCGGCCTAATTCATAAAAGTTATGAGAGGTTTGAGACACGATTTACCATATAAAAAACGCCACTCAAATCTCTCACAAGTTTTAATGAACAAGACCGTAGGTTTTTATGTTTCAATTAATGGCTATTAAAACACAATTGATAACTTTTCAAATACAGTCTCTCAAATATCAGTTGATGTCTCTTCGAATTCAATTGACATATTCTTAAGATCAATAGAAATCTTTTGCGTGCGAACAGGTGTCTTTTAAAACACAGTTCACGTTGGTTTATATTCATTTGATGTATTTTCAATTTCAATTGAAGTGTTGAATTCCAATTGATGTCTATTAGAATTCGATTTATGACGTTTTAATTTCAGTCGGTGTATTTCAGATTTTAATTGAAATCTAAATTCTGATCGATATCTTTTTGATTTCACTTGATGTCTTTTCAATTTCTACTAAAGTCTTTTGAGTTCCAATTGATATCGTTTGAAATTCAATTGATCTCTTTTATGTTGGTTAATTGATGTCTTTGCAATACAAATTGATGTCGTTTAAATTTCAATTGCTATCGATTTAATTGAAATTGACGTCTTCTATATTTCAATTTATGGTTTTCTTAATTTCCGTAACCCTTAGGGATCGCGTCGCAGGTGTCGAATAGCTAATGCTTCCCAGATATGGGTGGTATCAGTAAATCAACGACCAACCAGATCATGCGGAAGACCCAAGGAATACAGATCACAATCCACTGCTACTATGCGCTAAGCAAGCGATTTAATGACAAAGCCCTCTCACGACGAGCAAAGATCCAAGTCTACCAGCCACTGATCCTACCTGTGATGCTCGACAGCGCAGAATCCTGGGAAATGACACAAGCGGATCAATCTATTATGTTAGTCTTCGAGAGAAAAATACTTAATATATATAATAACTGATTTTTCTTGGAATCAATTTTGTAAGTTTGGAACGGAATAAGATATCGTGTTGAAATTGCATATGCTTAGAGCAGGATACCTAGTGGGTATGGGGGCTTCTGGGCAAATCTCTAAAGTTGGCCACCTCGGTCATGCCAAATTGTTAATTGACTGCCAAATGTACAATTATGAACTGATTCCAAATATATTTTTCATGGTGATAGTGCTTGTAAATGCCTATGACAAATGTGCATACATGTGTGGGTTATCTCAAGTGGTTTAAGAGATATTTAAGTTATAATTTTTTATGGCGAAGTTGGTTCCGTGGTTTTAACGGTGCGATGTCACAGTTAGCTCGATTTACTAATGATATATTCTGTTGAATTGCTTATAAAATTCTAAATAAACCACTGGAATGATTGGTGCAAATATATTACTGCAAAGAATAGTTAGACACTTCTAAAGACAAAACTTCCAGAAAGGTCCAATTTATATTGTTTTTCCCTAAAAAGGCGACAACAATATTTCGCTTGTATTTTTGTTTCTTCCTGCAGGTACAAATGTTTATTTCAATAAGAGGACATAATGTAGAGGCGGTTAGTGCTCTCCTTGAGTAATTTGAGCAACGTGCCTTCCCGGTAGATCCCTTCCAAAACTGACAATTGTTTAAAACAAGAAAGTTTTATTTCCAAAAATTCTCAGATAGCAAAGTACCGACTAGAAAATGACAAATGTATACCATATTTTATTAACTCCATATGTTGACTTGGTATTCGAAAAATATAATCACATCCCTGCGGATGTGATAGATAATAAGTCATGGCGACCATTTTACAAAAAAATCCCCAATTTTGGAACATATTTTTGGGAATTTGGCTATTTTGTTGATGGAATCCATGTAAGCCAGTAATTTGGGAGTCATTTTTTTTACATACCTCCAAACTTTCATTTTGATATCTAAATCTATCCATAAGTAGATTTGACGCAATTTTCAATAACATTTTTTTTGCTCTAAAATCCATTTTTTTATTTCCATTTTGATATCTACATTTATCAATAAGTAGATATGACGCAATTTTCAATAACATTTTTTTTTGCTCTAAAATCAATTTTTTTATTTCCATATCATCTGGGACATGTGAAATTTCAACACGATATCTTATTCGATTTAAAACTTACAGGATTAGTTTAAAAAAATCGATTTGGAACCACAGTCCGTGTTCGTGTGAATCATGAGCTGTATAGCAACATCGACCTTGTCAAACTCTCCCAAATAGAACGAATGAGCTGGCTGGGATATGTTGTACGAATGGATGAAAATGTTCCAGCTCGAAAAGTCTTCGGAAATAAACTCGATAAGCGGCTGAGGAGGGGGCGACCGAAACTTTTAAGCTAAACCGAAACTTAAGGAGCTATTATCTAAACTTGGTGTGACGAACTATCTACGGAGTTCAGAAGACCGAAGCGCTTGGAATTCTTTACTACGCGCGGCTATTGATGGATGAATATGTGCTGTTCCTGCCAAATAAGAAGGACATGTAAAATCACATCGATGTGATGGAAATCGCAACTGATGTCTGTTAAACTTCAACTGATGAGATTTAAATTTCAATTGCTGTGTTTTCAATTTCAATTGAAAAGCAATTGATGTCTTTTAAGTTAAAACTAAAGCTTTTATAGCTCAATTACAACAATTCCTTCCCATTACATCCCATTAAGAGCTTGGTGTGAGCCTCTCAAAACCAGTGACCTGTGGGCTTTCTAGTTTTTCACTCACTGATTAGGACCCACTATTTTACACCGGTTCCGAACGGTAGATTAAGAAGCTTTTTTATGGCGAAGTACTCGATAGAGTCGCCATCACTAAGCGAGGCGAACGTCTCATGTACAAGACGCCCCATTGCAGCACCGACGGCTCAATGAATATCTTCAAAATTTCAATTGACGCCTTTCGTATTTGAATTGATGTCTATCACATTTCATTTCAATTATGCAGTTTAAAATTCAATTTCGTTTGACCTTTAATGGGTACCTTTTGAAATTCATGTGGCTGCTTTTAAATTTCAATCGATGTCTTTTCAATTTCAATTGAAGTCTTTTAAATTTCAATTGACCCCTTTTAAAATTCAATTGATGTATTTTAAATTTTAATTTATGTGTTTTAATTTTCAATTAACGTCCTTCAATTTCAATTCATATCCCTAAAATTTCAAGTAAAATGTCCGAATTTCAATTGATATCTTTTCAGCTTCCATTGATGACTTTTAAATTTTTAGTTGATGTCGTTTACATTGCATGTGCGATTTTTGAATTTCTGTTGATGTTTTTAAATTTCAATTCTTGTGATTTAAATCTCAATTGGGGATTTTAAACTCCATTGATGCGTTTTAAATTTCAATTGATATGTTTTCAGTTTCAATTGATGTCTTGTAAAATGTTATTGACGTCTTTTAATGTTATATTTATATCTATTCAATTCCAAATAATGCATGTAAATTTCAATTATGGTATTTCTTTACATTTCAATTGATGTGATTTGAATATCAGTTGACGTGTTTTTAACTTCAATTGGCCTCGTTTTAAAACGCAAATGATGTCTTTTTAAATTTCATTCGATGATACTTCAATTTTAATTCAAGGCTTTTAAATTCCAATCGATGTCTTTTGAAATTAAATTGATGTCTTTTAAATTCCTTTTGATGTTTTTTAAATTATAATTGATGGCTTTTAAATTACAATTGGTCTTTAAATTTCAACTGATGTATTTTAAATTTCAATTGGAGTCGTTTAATTTCCAACTGATGCCATTTAGATTTCAATTGATGTATTTTAGATTGTAATTGATGTCATTTGAATATCAATTGATTTTTCTTAAAATACTTTTTTTAATCTTCAATTGAGGTCTTTTTAATTTAAATTCTCTAAAATTGCAAGTGAAATTTCTGAGTTTCAATTGATGTCTTTTTAATTCCAATTGTTATTTTTTCAATTTCAGTTGATGTATTTTAAATTTCAAATATAATATTGAAATTCCAGTTGATTTTTTGTAATTTCAATTGGAAATAGTATAGTTTAATAAAAGTTGAACACAAGGTCCAAATTATCTTTGTATGCGATTGAGTTTGCAAACTTTTTGCATGACATATTTATATTTAATTGGGCTAATGGATTCTCCAAGTCAATCATAAAGGCACAACCTCCTACACTAGCAGATATTAAATATTACTCGTACGACGGAATGCCGTGTTTAATCTAAAGAAACAAGTCGTCCTATTGACTAATGAATTATAACGAATTGTATCGATATGCTTAGTAGTCACAAACTGTACTCGTGCCATGCTATTACACAAGAAACAAAGCAATTTAAATGACAATCATTCTTGCCTGAAATGGAAATGATTAACAGTTTCCTTCTGTTCATTTAGGAAACTTTTTTTTGCAGTGCCATCCAACGCTCGTTGGTATTTGCGCTTGTCTGCCTGCCGGTCCGTCCGATCGTTTGAGTACAATTTTAATTTTGCACCAAAACAAAGTTTTGTTTGCATCCAAAAGCCGCACGCAGCACAAAACCACAAAGACCTCAAAAACTTTTAAATATTGGAACAAATACAATAACAAAAGCAACAAAAAGTGCTTTATAAAAATACACCACCCACCCCGTCAAGCAACAATGTACACCCACCACAAACAACAAACATAATACTCAAATATCGCACAGTGGTTTGTCGTATATTTAAAAGAAGAGTTCGGAAGTCTAATGCGGAAGAAAGTGTGGTTCGAAATGGAAAGATGGAACAGAAGGAAGTCAGTGTATGAGTGAGTGCTAAACTATAAAACAGTGTTCAGGGAATATTTTTATTTATTCGGCCATTTTATTGGTGCTTTTGGAACAAAGTTCCTTAACGCACTTTCCGGGAAGGGCTAATTGAAAAAAATTTAACACCTTTTGCTTTAACACTATGATGCTATTATCAACTATATTGTTTACTTTTGCTTTGGTTTGCATCTAGACTATCGGCTTGGATCATAGCGAAATAACTTAACTAAATGTCTCACATATGTTGGGAAATTTCTAGTCTATTGGGAAATGTTCTAGGTTTAGCCTGTAACCAATATTTAGTGTATATTGTAGTTTTGAACCCAATAAAAAGTAAATTTAGAAAAGCCAAAGTGAAAGAAGTTTAAAAAAAGAACATTTCCTTGAATAAGTGCCTTTTCTTAAAAAAGTAAATTTTCCCAAAAAATTACCTATTCTACCTATTCATATACTTTTCTTTTCTTAAACAAAATATCTTATCTTCAAGAAGTACCTTTACTTAAAAAAGTAAATTTTCTTACAAAAAGTACAAATTTTTCTTTTTTTTTAAATAAGTACCTTGTCTTAAGAAAGTACATTTTCTTACAACAAATTTCCTTTTCTTAAAAAACTAAATTTTCTTTATAGAGTACCTGTGTCGTGAAACAAAATAATTTCCTTGAGATAAGTACCTACTCTTAAAATGTACCTATTCCCAAAAATTTCCCATATCTTAAAGAAATTTTTTCTCCAAAACAAATTGCTTCTCTTAAAAAAATACCTTTTCTTACAAAAATGTATTGTCTTAAAAGTATCTATTCTTAAAAATAAAATCATACCTTTTGTTTTCTATTCACTAGGTAAGTAACCATTCTGAAAATAAGTACATTTTCTTAAAAAATAACCTGTTCCTAAAAGAGTACCACTTTCTTAAACAGTACCTGTTCTTACAAAAGTACTTTCACTTATGGCTTTTTCTTACAGAAAATACTTCTCCTGAAAGATAGTACCTCTTCTTAAAAAACATTAGCTTTTAATAAAAAAGTACTGCTCTTTAAAAACCACCTTTTCGGGAAAATATAATGCATATCCTTTCAAAAAGGATACACTTGAAAAAAATACTACAAAATTTTTTTTTTATAGAAAGAAAAAATGCTTATAAAAAGTTTGTAATTTTACACAAAAAAGTACCTTTTCTTAAAGATCCATTTAAATTATCATATTTTTCAACAGGCGCCTTAGGCGTGTTGGAATTAACTAGTACATAATATATACCGAAAGAAGCTCGTTCCAACCGGGTATCCCCTGTCACCTCATGTAATTTTGCAAGTCCATTGCGTGAGTTTATGGGGTTAATAAATTTTTCAAAAACTTTCTGTGCGTATTCCACTCGACCTGGAGACCGATTTTTGTTGCCTGTCAAATCGTTTAGCCTCAACTTTTTTTCGGCCCGACCTAATTTATATATTGTTATTAACAATTCTTCGATGGTGAGTCTTTACATTTCAATTGCTGTGATTTGAATATCAGTTGACGTGTTTTTAATTTCTATTGGTGTCGTTTTAAAACGCAAATGATGTCTTTTTAAATTTCAATCGATGATACTTCAATTTTAATTCAAGGCTTTTAAATTCCAATCGATGTCTTTTGAAATTAAATTGATGTCTTTTAAATTTCTTTTGATGTTTTTTAAATAATATTGATGGCTTTTAAATTTCAATTAGTCTTTAAATTTCAACTGATGCATTTTAAATTTCAATTGAAGTCGTTTAATTTCCAACTGATGTCATTTAGTTTTCAATTGATGTATTTTAAATTGCAATTGATGTCATTTGAATATCAATTGATTTTTCTTAAAATTCTTTTTTTAATCTTCAATTGAGGTCTTATTAATTTAAATTGTCTAAAATTGCAAGTGAAATTTCTGAGTTTAAATTGATGCCTTTTTAATTCCAATTGTTATCCTTTTAATTTCAGTTGATGTATTTTAAATTTCAAATAGAATATTGAAATGCCAGATGATTTCTTTTTAATTGCAATTTCAGGCAAGAATGACCTAATTTATATATTGTCAGTAACAATTCTTCGATGGTGGACTCCTGGCATTGGTTTGCCAAAACTTTTCACTGCAAATGATCTTCGAGAAAACACAGTTTCTGAAATTGTACTATAATTCAACTGAAACTGATGGTTTTAATCCAGAGTACAGTATGAATTATTTAAATAAATTTTGTACCTATTTGGTTTAAGTATCCTCTACATATGAAGTATGTCAAAATAACATTATAATGTCAGCTTCATTGTGTGAAAGTGTCAATTCTTATGTTAATTACGGCTAATCCTATGCCAAATACCAACTCACCACGAATGGTTGCTGAAACGTTGGACACCAGATGGCGGTATTATGAAATTCCACCACTAAAGATTAAGTCACTGCCGTATTCTTCGGAACAGTCGAGAACAGTTGGCGTTACTATTAAATGGTTCCGGAATCGGCTGGCGAGTAGCTAAAAATTGATATGAGTAACTGATTTCAGCAAACATTGATTAAGTCTAGCTAATTAAATTTTTCTGAATTATTGGCCTTACTTGACATTGATAATATGGTTGTCACTGAAGACGAGGTTTTTGCTGACCTAAACGAAGCCCAGAGGTCTTACCGTTACTTGCGCGCATTGAGGAAGCTGCGGTGAAAGTTCGTGAAAAGATGAGTGAACTATACGTGGCGGATGTGGTTCGCAAACGGCTGTTTAGTAGAAAATGGCAACCACATTGAAGACTTCCTTTAACATCAAATGTTTTTTTTCCTTACGTGTTTGATTCTTCAGCCAAAAATTTCAATAAAATAGAATCTTAAACGTGTTAATTTACAAAAACAAATAAATGTGTGCTGCTATTTCGCTTCCAAAAACAAAAACAAAACTTTTAGCATTTCAGTAAAATGATCATAACTTTGGAACGGTAAGACATTTTGGAAAGGTCATTTTGGAAAGGTAAGAGGTATGGCTATCTTTCAACAGAAAAAAAACATTAGTCACCTGCGATCTGGCTGAGCAAATTGAGGTTATGTGAATTTTTTTTTAATTTTTTTCCGAAAGCTCTGTATCTCGGCGATTTAACTTTTTTCGATTTTTTTTATGATTCTGAAAGGCCTCTTAAAGACCTTTCCAACAAGCCCAAAATTCGACCACTGGCTCAGAAGTTAGCAACTTTACCCTACTACCCCCCGACCGCCAATGCGAAAATTTTGAACCCGCTGCCATTTCGCACCCTTGCATTTTCGGACATGGTCCTAGTGGACTATTCTTCATGAAATGAGCCAAGGAATACGCTGAAGAAATTTGTCCGGAACTTCCTGAATCACCCTGTATATCGTAATTCATTGTATATACATTAGGTTGTCCCAAAAAAAATAAAAATTTGGATTTTCTCGGAAGATCTTTCCTGATTTGGATACTCATAAGGTAAAGTATTTTTGAGAATTTTATCAGATTTTTCGGAAGTGGTTTAGAGGTCGCGCAAACTGATTTTAAACCAAAAATCGAGCGTTTTTGACTTTTATTGAACTATTATTGAAAATTGCTAAAAAATCGGTATTTTTTCGGCTTCTGAGTAAATATTCTTAAAGAAAATTTTCCGATCTTTAATTTTATGTGCATAAGTAATAAGTTTCGTCAGGGATTTTCCACATTTTGATACATTATATAACAGTTTTTCGTAAATTTTCAGCAAATACGAAAAAAAATGCTTTATAACTTTTAAAATTTGTATGAAGACTAAAAAAAGTAATGATGCAGTTTAAAAGATTATGAAGTTTTAAATAAATTAGCAAAAAAAAAGCTTTTATGCTAGAGCCCTCTTCCGGCAATTAGCAGTCACTATATATATAAAATCTCTGGAAAAGCTTAAGCTACTTCACAAACCACAATACGGCTGGTTTGCATCCGCTGTTAAATCAGCTGATAAGCTTTTGTGATCAGCTGGCAGAGAAATAGAAAATAAACCTTTTGTGAACAAAACATATGTAATTATTACAAGAAGTCCCGTCTTTTTAATAAAAATATTTTGTTAATCTGAAGTTTTATTGCTCCGGTAAGTTGAAATTATCATAAAGTGTTCCAAAAAATATTGGGTAATATTTTTTTAAAATAGATATGCCTTTGTCGAATACAAGGAATGTGTGATGTGTGGGCAAAATGATTGATGACCTTGATACTGCCAAACCGCCAACAAAAATGCAAATACTGCAAAGATTTTTTAAATTGCATTTAGTGGAAAAGTGCACTATTTCCAAAAGCGCCAGAATAATAGCAAAGAGTTTGAGAGATTTGTGGAATCCAAATCAGGAACTGTGCAATATTTCTCGCAAAATAATAATATTGCACTCGAAGTGGGCAAAGTTATGTAAGGGTAAGTCTAGAAAAACAAAACTCGAAATTCAGAAAAGAAAGGACTTTGTGAACGACTTGAAGAGCGCGTTCTGCAATATAGGTCAACCTTTGAGAAAATCTCAGCCCACAAATAAAGTTCGGAAGACCAAATCAAAACCGTTTGAAAAGGAGGATATCAGCAGCGTTGATAGCGATGATTCTGACGTTTCGGTCTATGAAACATCAAAAAAAATTGTTCAAAAGAAAATGTTCACTTTGCCAAAAAATTCAAAGCTTTGTGCAAGCCTTGACAGAACCGGGATTAGTTGCCGTAAGGCTTCGCTCATTGTGAATTCCTACGCTGATTCCGGACAGAGCAACGCAAAAGCTGCATGCTCAAAGAGTTCAATTTGGAGGGAACGTAAAAAGCAGCGGCTGATTGTGGCAGACTCAATTAAACAATCGTTTGTTGCCTCAAATTATAACACGGTACATTGGGATGGAAAAATAATGCCTGACTTAAAAAACAAAAGGAATAAAAATGATCGGCTATCCATTAGTGTAACTGGTAATTCAGACTCCAAGCTGCTGGGAGTAGTACCACTTTCATCAGGAACAGGAGAGGCCCAAGCCGAGGCAGTATTTCAAACCTTAAAATCTTGGAATGTAACGGAAAATGTCCAATTTATGTGTGCGGACACAACCAGCTCCAATACAGGACGGCGGATTGGGGCTTGCGTTTTACTTCGCCAAAAATTAAAAAAAGACCTCATATTTTTGGCATGCCGCCATCATATGATGGAACTAGTTGCGGGATCAGCGTTGAAGGCCCTTAATATTGAGGATCAAATTACATCCCCACAAATTAAAATTTTCGTCACTCTCCAGGGAAGGTGGGATTCCATTGAAAAAAAAAAATTTTCGGATTGTATGAACCACGAAATTGTTGGAAAAATTATTCCGGAGTTCATACGAAAAGATCTAATAATTTTTGTAAAAGGGCAGCTGGAGAATATGCAACCAAGGGAAGATTATAAAGAAATGCTGCAACTGAGCCTTATTTTTTTGGGTGATAGACCTGAGCCCCATCCAACAATGAAATCTCCTGGAGCCATTAACCGAGCTCGCTGGATGATGAAAATTATATACTCTCTAAAAATATGCATTTTTCGAAACCAGCTAACACCTTTCATTCAAAATTCAAAAATTGATGCCTTGCTGGAGTTCACCTCATTTATTTTAAGAGTATATATTAAAAATTGGTACCTATGCCAATGTCCCCGATACGCTCCTCTCAATGACCTTAGACTTTTGAAACAATTGTATGATTACAAACGCTTTAATGAGAAAGTTGCACGCGAGACTCTGAAAACCTTTCTGCGGCATCAGTGGTACCTTTCCGAGAAGTTGGCTGCCTTATCGTTTTTTGATGAACGTATAGATACCAAAACTTTGCGTTTAATGCTTAGAAACCTACATGATTTAAGTAATAACAACGAATTAGTGAAAGGAAATTTAACAGAAGACATGATTGAAAATAGAAAAATTCAGTGTTTTATTACAAAAGCCAGCCTAACTTTTTTTGAAGCCTGCAATATTTCTACTGATATTTTACAAACGGATCCAGAAAAATGGGAAAACAACAAATCATTTCAGGAAGCAAAACACAGAGTTCAACAATTGCAAGTTGTAAATGATGTCGCAGAACGTGGTGTGGCCTTGGCTAATAGTTATGTCAATATCACAACTTCTGAAACAGACATTCAGAGTTTACTGCAGGGGGTAGAGCAGCATCGCAAGAACTATAATAAATGATTTATAACAAATCTATTTTTCTTTGTTTTTAATATAATTGTTATGTATGAGTGGTAAGTAACTATTATTTTATTTGTAAAAACATTTTCTAAATCCAATTATTTAAAGTTTAAAGCAAATGCAAACCTAGTTCACACCTTATAGTATTATACATTTCATACAATGTGTACAAAGCTTTAAAAGGGTAGAACTCGAGAACGGTGAGAGAAAATTCATTTCTTTTCTGCTAATTAATTTAAAACTTAATAATCTATTCAACTGCATCATTAGTTTTTTTAATCTTTATACAAATTTTAAAAGTTATAAAGCATTCTTTTCCATATTTGTTGAAAATTTACGAAAAACCGTTATTAAATTGTCAAAATGTGCAAAATCATTGCCGAAACTAATTATTTATGCACATAAAATTAAAGATCGGAAAAGAAGAATATTGACTCAGAAGCTGAAGAAATATCTATTTTTTTTAGCAATTTTCAAGCAAAATTCAAAAAAGCCCAAAAAGGTCGATTTTTGGTAAAAAATCAATTTGCGCGACCTCTAAACCACCTCCGAAAAATCGGAAAAAATTGTCAAAAATTCTTAGCCTTATGAGTATTTAAACAAAGAATGATCCCCAAAATTTTTTTTTGAATGGGACACCCTAATATACATGGATATTGGCATTGTTGGTTTTAATTTTTATATAAGTAAAATACTTTATTGTACAATGTGTTTCTAAATCGTAGTCTGTAAGGAATTTGTATTTCCATTGACTGATAAATAAAATTAAAGTCTGATTTCAAAAGCGTCACTGTTTATATCGTCGACTGTTAGTAACAGTTGTGACACTCGTACTGTAGAAAACAGAACTGTTGTACTTATCGTAATTTCAAAATTTACCTTGTTGGATTAACAGGAAATAAAACAGCTCTTAGAAGGACAATTAGACAATCGGTAAAAATATGTTCCTAAACCTCTTTACATAAAACCAATGTTCCATTTCTGCGCTATTTCCCCCAAACTCTTTGTATTTTACAGACCTAACGTATTTCTCATTATTTATCAACAAATGCTATTCGCTTTTACCCCGCTGTTTCTATTGTTTAACTAAAAACAAAAAACAAAAACATGGAAAAGTTTTATTATTTTGTACATGCAAGAGGAGGGGAGAGTGCGTGCGGTTAAAATAAAAACTAAAAGTTGATAAATTATAGACATTAGAAGTTAGAAACTACAATAACCAATGAAGCATCAGTTTCGCAATAAAAAACAAAACACATCAACCCAAAACGTCGAAGAAACAAAGTGAGTAAGTGAGTGAGTGAGTTTGTATGCAAATATTTTTAAAATTTGCAATAACTATGCAATGAAGCTGCTATTGTCGGTTAATACCATTTACAATTGAAATATGGCAAATTATGTTGGAGAAAGTTTAAATTGGAAATGAAGAAAGGACGATGCATAGAGTTGTTCTGCAAGAGTTGTTGGTCATATAGTTGGAATGGACTTTAGAGTGGTTTTTTAATATTGTTTGCCATGAAGAATCATCGACTTGACGAAAAGTAGTTAGTAGTGTACAAAGCTTAATGTTAACTTATTATCAATAAGTGCTGGCGATAATTCTGTGAATTTATTTTAGTTTTTTGAAAATGCACCAAGTTTTATAGTTGGCATGTGTTGCAGTTTTGGTATTTGGGATTGTCGTTGAAATGATTGGTACAAACTATTTCATAGACATTAAGGGGTTTCCCAGAAATAAGATTTCAATGCAGCGAGTTATTTCGGTTCAAATGGAATGTATCAAAAAGTTAAAAATGTACAACTCTAATATTTGCATACATATTAGGGTGGATCACAAAAAAAGTTATGTGAATCACACTCTAGTTTTGAACCTAATGGTGGGAGCATCTCGGAAATAGAAAACTTTTTTCTCTTCATGCACCCTACACAGCGCCACAATGATTTTTGGAACGAAGTTCTTTATTGCGCGTTGCGGGATGGAGGCTAAATGAAAAATATTAAACAACTTGTTTAATACTATTATGCTACAACCCAGTATTATCAACTATATTGGGTACTTTTGCTTTGGCTTGTGTCTAGACAAACGTATGTTGGAAAATTTCTTGTTTAATTGGAAGTTTTCTAGGTGGAGCCTGTAACCAATATTTAGTATATATTGTAGTTTTAAACCCAACAAAAAGTAAATTTAGAAAACACAAAGTGAAAGAAGTTTAAAATAAGAAAATTTTCTTAAATAAGTGCCTTTTCTTAAAAAAAGTAAATTTTTCCAAAAAAAAAAATACCTATTCATATTCTTAAACAGACTACCTTTTCTTAAAAAAATACTCAATAAAGAAGTACCTTTGTTTAAAAAAAAGTTGATTTTCTTACAACAAATTGCATTTTCTTATAAAACTACCTTTTCTTTAAAGAGTACCTTTTTTGTGAAACAAAATAACTTTTGAATAAGAGGTGATTTATCCGAGATTTCGTATTATATTCAATAATTAAATTCTTCGAGCGTTTGATCGTATTTTTAATTAATTTTTCTTTGGTTAGCATCGTCAGGAAGATAAACACAATTATTAATTAGAAACAAAACGAATTGATAAACAAAATTTTTTTCTTGTCATTTGAAAGAAACAATAATAACAAAAAATTAAAAAATTAAACAATGTTCCTCCTAGAAGTCTTAGATATAATGACATTTTTAATATGTCTTGCCACCATACTATTTATGGACTTAAGAGTACATTGATATGAGCTTTAATCTATCCTAATGCCATTATTGTTAATCAACAGAAGGAATCAAACCCACAAATAGAGTTGTGCATATCCAAATATTGTTTCAAAAAACCTTTGCGTCAAAGTTGAGAATGACTTTTTATAAGAAATTATACAGGGTGATTCAGGGAGTTCCGGAAAAATTTCTCCAGCGTATGCCTTGGCTCATTTCATGAAGAAAAGTCCACTAGGACTATGTCCGAAAATGCAAGGGTGCGAAATGGCAGCGGGTTCAAAATTTTCGGATTGTAGGTCGGAGGGTAGTAGGGTAAAGTTGCTAACTTTTGAGCCAGTGGTCGAATTTTTTTTTTGGGCTTGTTGGAATGGTCTTTAAGAGGCCTTTCAGGATCAATAAAAAAAAGTAGAAAAAAGTTAAATCGCCGAGATACAGAGCTTTGGGAAAAAAATGAAACAAAAATTCACATAACCTCAATTTGCTCAGCCAGATGGCAGGTAACTTCTGTTTTTTTTCTATTGAAAGACAGCCATACCTCTTACCTTTCCAAAATGACCTAAACGAAGCCCAGAGGTCTTACCGATTTTTGTGTTGAGATGTGTCTATATTTATAATCTGATTTATGTCCTGCAATTCTAGTCTTCAGTTTATTTTTAGTTGTACCTACATATACCATATTGCAACTTTCACTATCAGTTCCTCTGCAAGCTATTTTGTATACTATATTAGATATGTCAGATTTATCTATTCTATCTTTGGTTTTACTAAACAATCTATCTAGTGTGTGTGTTGTTTTATCGACCATTTTGTAATTATTGTATCACATATTTTGATTTTTCCAATCCCTCAGAACATCCTGGCATATAAGATAATGATTTGAACTTTTTTGGTTCCACCGTTGGGTTTTGGATATCTTGCCTAATATTTAATCTATTGACTAACTCTGTTGGAAAATTGTTGTATTACCTTGAGGAATATATCTC
Source organism: Phaonia tiefii (assembly GCA_963931995.1). Taxonomy (NCBI): domain Eukaryota; kingdom Metazoa; phylum Arthropoda; class Insecta; order Diptera; family Muscidae; genus Phaonia; species Phaonia tiefii. Next base: position 107,175,667 of record OZ008367.1, on the reverse strand, counting down.
TGTCGAATGCAACGATGACCTCAGGCAATCACGTTAATTGTGAAACCGCATATGTAAAACCACTTGTGCCACCGTCCAAAAATAATTTAACGATCGCCAACAAACCGCCAATGTTAAGCCCCGCATTTAGTTCTTGCGAAATTTTCGTAAGAATTTTTGTCATTTATCTGTAAACGACAAAATTTTGCTTCGTAGATTTACCTTGCAAATAATTCATTCAAAATTCCTCTTGTGGCCAAATTTTATTTATAATGCATGTAGTGTTACTTTTGGTTGTTAAAATTATCGAAATGTCAAAATTCCGCTCCCAAAAAATTATCAAACAATTGTTTTCGTAGGAAATTACTTTGGTGTAACAACTCTGTAGTTGACTTTGCCTACGAAATTTACGCAAACAGCTGAGTACCAATCAAAGGAAAAGTTAACGACATTTTCGGTTCATGAAATTTTCAGTAGTTTTTATACACGTATGTACTTCTTTTGGCAACGACAATTTCATAAAAACGGGCTTTAACAAGTGAATTCCTCATGACCACCAACAGATACCCACTGCTAGACAGATGGGATCTTTAAAATGGGCTCGTGAATTCAGGGTCGCGAAATTGTAGAGGCTTCTACATAGGAAAATCAAAGAAAAGGATATAATCACCCAATGAACAACCGCAGCCGAAGAGGGCTAAGGTGATCATTTTGCACTCTGGTCAAGATCCGTTTCTTGAGGTTGTAAAGAACGATCTGTTCATGTTTTTTTGCCGACATTGTGGAGAAAGAGGCAATTATCCAGAAGTATAAATGAAAAAGTGTTCTGAACGAATTGTCCTCAATACACAGTCAGGTCTGAAAGCAGTCCTGTTCTACGATGCCGGATGCAGGCTGACTGTAAAACTGATCTAAATTTGAAGCGTTGGGAGTTCAGTGGTTGGTAGATTAGTACAGCTTGAAAATGCGTGTGACCTGTGACCAGCGATAGCGCTGCCTATTGTTTGGAGGAAGGATCTCCCACCCAAACATTCTCCTGAATCGCAGCCAATTCATCCAACGTGAAATCATTCAGTATATTCTTAAGAAAAGTTATATAAATCACAAACTTGGAAAATATATCGATTGGAATATCGATCGCAGACCCGCTATGAAATCAGGTTAGGTTAAATAGAAGTGACTGACACTATGTCACTGTTGCCACACATAGTTTAATTAGGACCTTTTCGTCATCACTTGACGTAATATTCCGGCTTCATCGTTGAACCTTTCAATTGATATGGTATTCCCAATATTCCATGATGCGGCGGAAGAGAGACGCATATACATTAGACCGACTCATTTTGTATGGTGGTGACCAAACTAAAAAAATCAATGAGTTTTCGAACTCACGGATGATGTGTTAACACCTTTTTGCTACACGGTACCTGTTCGATTTCTATGATCACATTAGTAAATGTTACATTGGAAAATAAAAAATAATATTTTTATTGTATACACCGGGCAATGCTGAACATCAAACGACTCGCTTTGTTTGGCCATAGCAACAACAACGAAACAACCAAACACACAACATCACACATACTTTGTCCGAAGTAGCTGACGTATACGTGGGTCACATAACCACATGTTTGCCATATCAACAGCAACGAAACAACCAAACACACAACATCACACATACTTTGTACGAAGTAGCTGACGTATTAGTGTGTCATCATAACGTCGACTGCGCAAGCCCATGGGCTTGCAAATGAAATTTTGCGTGGCTATGCTTTATATCTCCGTTCAACAACAGCAACAGACACATGTCCATACATTCATTGTTATGTTAATACAAACGCTATAGACACAATTTCGTTTGCCTCACCCCTGCCACACCACTCTTTCATTGCTCTCTTGCTCGCTCATTTTTGTTTAACACGTCATTATTCTCTTTCGCTGTAGCAGAAAATCTGGTTTTAGCAGCAGCATAAAATCTGGTTTTAGCAGCAGCATAAAATCTGATTTTAACAGCAGCATAAAATCTGACTTTGATAGATTTAGTCCCTATACGCCGCTATAGATGTTAACACATCAAAAATATCTTAAAGTTAGACAGGAAATATTTTAGGAATCATCAGAAAATAAACCAAGGTACATTTTGAGGTGTGGACGAAAGGAAACTTTGTTTGTAAGACGGTCTAATGTACATTAAATCATGGCGAACTAATTAGTGCTCTTCAAAAAGGCCATGAGATCGTATATTCTTGACGAGTCACTGGCTCTTCTGAAGCAATCCGGCGATTTGGTCTCGGTTGGGTTGGACAGATAACACTAAAGATTAGTAGGCAATATCAGGAATATAAGACTGTGGATACCAAATCGCATGTTGCAGATAAGAACTCGTGAAAACGGATAAGCATCAAAATTCCATGGTTGTGATTGGCACTGTATATGAAAATGGATAGAAAGATATAGACTTGCTGAAGGCGTTAGCAGATTCGTCACTGACACCGATCTGGCAAAGACTATCTATGCGCTTGTATACACATCTTCCAGTAATGAGGCATGGGAAGATGCTACTCATTACCTGATATAAAGTTAAAGTTTTCTAAGATCGGAGTATTACAATACAAAATTTAATTTCTTAAGGCCCGCTATCTCTTAATACGAAATTTTGTCAGCACAATTTTATGAAAAATATTCCTAATTTTACAGCAGTTTTCTCGTATCGTTTAGGAGATATAGACAAAATCAACATATTACTAGTACCATAGTGTAATTTTATACGTAGAGTAACGACATCTCGCAGTAAATGTATGCGACTAGGCTTGATTGCATATAGACGTTGCATCTTGACAGTGGTTCAAAAGGCGGACTGAAGATGGTCCCCAGGAAATATCATCCCAATTGCAAAACGAAAATGGGCCTCAAACCAATACACAGGTTACAACAACACGAAATTTTGGGGTGTTATTTCATAACTAAATTGGGGTGTAATTTCTCGGGGTGCAACTTCGTATGGCTACTATAAAACTTAATGAAAAAACACACAATAATAACAAATGAAATTAGGCCCCAATATAAATAAAAGTAAATAAAGTGAATTTTAATAAACTATATAGAAATGAAAAAAATTTTTTTAAAATATTATTTCGACAAAAATGTTTTGCTTACGGCCCTTCAACAAACGATCAACAAAAATTTTGATAAACTATATTTTACTGTTTTAGAAAGAAATGAAAAATTGTTTCCAAAAAAAGACGTCAAAATAGGGGAGACAAATATTTGAAATAACTATTCTATTCTATCTTATTTTATTTAATGTTTCATGGAATATGTTTATGTGTGTATTGTATATTCATTCTGAAATTAATCAAATCGAGGGATAACACAAAACCAATTTTTTTCTATTGGGGCCGATTTTCATGGGGTGCAATTTATATTCTTTAAAATTATATTTCAAAAAAATATACCCCAAATACTCACTGAAATCTGGCCCGAAATTTTATCAATATACAACAAATAATTATTTTGGGGCCCTCTTACGCGTATTGGGGCCTTATTTTTAAACAGTTTAAAACAAAAAATTTAAGCCGCCTCACTAAAATATTTGGGGTCGTGCTTCACAATTTTTTGGGCCCATTATCATTGCTTGGGAGGCTATTTCATTTTGAAATTCACAATGAAACAAACCCTAAATTGAGGTTTATTTTTCATTTGATTTGCAATTGCGGTGTTATTTCCTGGGGTCCGTCTTCCGGCCGCCGGTTCAAAACAACCAACAACTAAACAACAACGGCATTTCTTTTTATTATTATTGTCTTTATTATTATTGTCTTAAATACAACGCAAATGTACACTAACAATAAAAAATACCAAAAAAAAATTTCATGAAGTGTCAGGGGACACCCGGTTGGGACGAAGTTTCTTTCGCTATATATTATGTACTATTTAGTTTCAACACGCCTAAGGCGCGCGTTGAAAAATACGATAATTTAAATGGAAATAGCTATGCTTTTTTAAATGATAAACTTTTTTTTTAAAATTTTTTTTTATAAAATGTATTTTTTTTTTAAATAACGTATATTTTTAGGACCTTTTTGTAAGAATATGTATTATATTTTACAGAATAGATCCTAGAGAGGTACTTCTTTTATTAACAGCTTATGTGTTTTTTAAGAAAAGGTAGTATTTTTAAGAAGAAATACTTTCTGTAAGAAATTTGAATTTTATTACAAAGAACTGCTTTTTTTAAGAAAAGGTACTTTTTAAAGAAGTGGTACTCTTTTCAAGAAAAGGTTATTTTTTTTATGAAAATGTAATTATTTTTAGAAAAGCAACTTATCTCAAGAAAAGAAAAGAAAAGAAAAGAAAGGATTTATTTTGTTTTTAAGAAAAGGTACTTTTAAGAAAAAGAATTTTTGTAAGAAAAGTTATTTTTCTAAAAGAAGGCATTTTTTTGAAGAAAGGGGTTAGATTTAATAAATGGGATGTTTTTAGAATTGGTCCTTTTTTCAAGCTAGTCACATATTTAAGAGTAGATACTTATCTCAAGAAAAGTTATTTTGTTTCACAAAAAGGTACTTTTTAAAGAAATGATAGTTTTTTAAGAAAAGGCAATTTGTTGTAAGAAAATGTACTTTTTTAAGAAAAGGCACTTATTTTTAAAAAAAACTTGCTTTTTTATGAAAAGGCAGTTTTTGTAAGAAAACTTACTTTTTTTAAGGAATGGTATTTTTTAAAGAAATGGTACTTTATTTAAGAATATGAATATTTATTTTTTTGACAAAATTTACTTTTTGTTAAGAAAAGGCACTTATTTAAAACAAATTTATTTTTTTAAACTTCTTTTTGGCTTTTCTAAATTTACTTTTTATTGGGTTAAAAACTGCAATATATACTAAATATTGGTCACAGGCTTCCCATTAAACAAGAAATTTCCCAACATGTGTGAGACATATAGTTATTTTTTTTCTCTATGATTCAAGCCGTTAGTCTAGACGCAAACCAAAGCAAAAGTTAACAATATAGTTGATAAACGTTGGTTTGTTGCATAATAGTGTTCAAACAAAAGTTCTTTACTTTTTTCATTTAGTCCCCATCCCGCAACGTGCGATAAGGAACTTCGTTCCAAAAAAAGTCAAAAATACTGTCAAATTTCACAGTTGTCAACCAAAACGACATAACAAATGTAAATCTACAATTCTTGTGAGTAAACCTTGTTTAAGTTAATTTACAACAAACATCTCTGTATCGCACCGACCTCACAATGAAGATTGTGAAATGGAACGTTGAATGAAAATGATAGCACTTCTACGTGTCATTATCCTATGGAATTACCTTATCAATCTAATGTCTGTTAAATTATTTCCCTATCTGTAACCAATAAACAACCTCAAAACACATTTTGCGGCAAGATCAAACGTCAATTTATTAATGTCAAATTTACACATATGTGTATATGGGTGATGAAATCAAAAACAAATACCCGGATTTTCTCGACGTCCCACAAAGCATTTTGTATAGTTATCTAACGTGTATTGAGTGATTAGGAAATTTAACTTACTTGAGCTGAATTCGTTCACTGACCATACATTTATCGGATTACAGCTGGATTATATTATGACCAAGCAAATCTATTTTGAAGTCTGAAACTACTGCGAAGATAAGCTGCGTTGATGACGAAACTCTTTCATAGGACAAACTCTTTGACGGATAGTGAAAATTTGGACAGGTACAAAGTGTTGCTAATTAATGGAACGTACTTGAGCTGAATTAGTTCACTGACCATAAATTTATCGGATTACAGCTGAATTACATTAGGAGCAAGCAAATTTCATTTGACGTCAGAAACTACTGAGAAGATAAACTGCGTTGATGATGAAACTCATTCATATGACCAAGTCTTTGATGGATAGGGAAATCTGGGACAGGTACAAAGTGTTGCTAATTGCACTTGGATGGGCGAAAAGAATCATGTAGATGATCTTCTGTATATCAATAGAAAATACATCGGATACCTCAAGACTTAGAAAACTACCAGCGCCATGCGATACGACTATAGAACACCTAAAAGACAATTGTGAGCATTGAACTACCTATGGTGGGGATTAACACAGTCCCCTTATGAATACCTATTTCTTTACCAACACTGTGACTGAGGAGACTCATGTAGGTGGTCATACATCCCGCTCATCAGAGGTTGCCAATAATTGTTACTCTATGGATATTATATTTGTATAATATTATATTTGTATGAAACAAAGCTATATTTGTATCACAAATACATATACAGAATTGTGTCTCAAACATGTAATATTAAATTTCAAACACAATGTTGTTGGACACAAGAATACTATATTTGTGACAAGCTGCAAACATGCGTTATATTTGCATCCAAACAAGAAGTGTGAACACTTGAGTGTACACTTGATTGTTGCAATACGAGTCGTTTCTGGGGCCATTTTTTTAAGTGTTTAGGTGGATTTAGCTGAATATTACATTGACTGTCTCACAAATTTGCGCCGACCACCTGTGGCTTTTGTCACTTGTTTCATTTAATTTTTTATGTTTTTAATTCCTAAAGCGGAGTACGTTTGTCGCTACAGCCCTGTGAAATATTGTAGATATCACAGTAATGTTAAATATAGAAAAGTTCATTAGAGGTAGAGAAAATAATGACGATGTTGATGACTTTGGGTATGAAATTGTTTGGAATACATCATATTGAATCGTCAGAAATTCATTATTTTAGTCTATGACAAAATAGTTGATTATTGTTATACATAAATATAAGTATTATAAAACTAAACCGTAGATGATGACGTTTTTATAAATTGGGGTATGCAATTTTTGGCATATTAAATTCTGTTTGGCACTCACTGCTGCTATACACGTTGTGTCAATATTTTTCAACGTCAGTGTATTGAAGATTGCATTTTGACATCTGAAATAGTACAGAAGACTCCAATTTACATTTGATTTTTTTTGCACATAAATCCATCACACCAATATTTTGGCAACATTTTTTACATTTCCGTAATACACAAAAAACGGAAATATGGCGCAGAGCACTAAAAGCATTTACTATTAAAATACACTCACACTTACACCATTCGACAATATATTCTTGTACATACAAATCATTATCATCATAATTTTGTGTAAAAACTACACCTCGTGTTTCCCTCTGTTCAACAAACGCCTGTAAGAGAAACCCCTCATAAAAGTATGACAAAAAAAATACAAATATGTAATAAAGGACAATAAACCAAAAGATGGAAAAAAATGGAAAAAAAATAAGAATGGAAATATTTTGCTGTATTTATTGCTATGTTCGGTGTTAGTCAGGGGGAATGGGAGAAATATTTTGCAAAACTCATCAACTCGTAACGTTAGTATATAAAACTATTACAGGCAGGACCTTCACACACACACACACACACACAACATATTTCGCAAATACATTTGTGCATTTGTAAACGTTTTTCCCTGACTGAAGTATTTTAACGAAAGAATCCAACACAATGATGATGATGATAAGCCGCAGTGTGGTGGTGGCATCAGTTATCTATCTGCTACTTTTGTAAAGGACACAATTACACACGCACACACCCACACACACACACGCTATATTTGTATTTACATACACTTTTGTAACACATTCATATCACTATGAGTCCCATCCCACACACACACACACACACGCATTTAAATCTCAATAATAAACACGGTTTATGCGATCCCCCATTTGCAAACATGAATATATGCTTGAGAATGTGTATGTGAATAAGTGTATGTGTGTGTTTATTATGGCAGTTTCCATACAATACCATTTTTTTGTTTGGGTTATTGTTGTGTTTTTCACATAGCTTTGTATTTTTGTGCGTGTGGGAGGGAGTGTGAGTGTTTTTTTTTTAAACAACAATTTTCCCTTTGTAAATCTTAGGTTTTTCTCGCTCTCGTTATCCGTTTCATTTTCTGCTTGATTTTTTTCAAAAAGGGAAGGAAACAAGAATCTGTTTTAAAATGTGAACTTCAGTTCATCGATTTTGAGAACGTGAGAATCGAAAGATATGCTTGATTTTGTAAATGTCCTTCAATCGTTCGTCGTATATTTGTTTAACTTTATCGTAAATCTTGAATTTTGTTGCATTTTAAATTTCTATTTATTATAAAACTGAAAGTAAATATGAGACAAAATAAATATTTGTTTAAATATTAGAATGACAGATAGTATTTGGGTATTAGCGAAGATAATGCTTTGCAACAGTTGATTGCAAATTACTTAGGACCTCAATTTTAAATGTCTTGAAAAGAAATGAAAGTTTGTCGAAGTATAACCAGGCATTCTGATGTTTGCTACCTGTTCAAATTGTATGTGTTAGCTCACATCTGAATCGAAGTTCCAGGTCCATATTTTTTAAAGTACGCATGAAGGAGAAATGGTGTGTTAAAAAAATATGAAGGTAGACTTTTGTTTTAGAGATGGGAAATTTTGAAGCTACTAACAGAAAATGAAAGGAAAGGAGCAAAATGAGTGCAGAAGCTTTCTAACAACATGCTTATCTAACGGGTGTGCTGTGTAAAATTTGGAAGCAGATCACAAGTTCAGCATTTATGAAGTGACAGATTACACTATGAAATTAAACTTTTTCGAAAATAACGAGGTTCAGACAACGGATTCCGGTATATACGTTACTCCACTGGTCGATTATACGTGGACATCATGCTAAGCACTTTTGAGGGTCTAGGTTAATTTTTTGAATTCTCATATGGATTATTTTGAGCATAAGTTGGCAACCGAGTCCGATGAACATTGTGAAGGATTTCATCGAACATGTGCATGAACCCTAGCAAAGGAAGAGCATTCATTCTCTGGTAGGTGACATAGAATTATAAAGAGCTAATAGAAAAATTTAATAAATAAATTCTTTCTGAGATAACCATATTTATACTGATCTTTTATTTACAGGTATTATATCCACAACTTTCTTTTGTACGGTGAATTTTAGTGCAATTTTACGTAGAATATTTTTCCAATACACACCAAACGCCTAGAATGCAGTTTTGTGGGATATTTTAGCGCCAACTCGGAGGAAGTACGAAATTAACCCTTAAACGGGGTTATGACATATTTTTGGCTTTCAAGTTAAGTTTTAAGCTTTGGTGTGTTAAGAATCTTATAGTAGAATTTTATGAGGTTTTTTTTACACTTGTCCACAAAAAAAAAAATTACAGCAGACAGTTGTCCGAGGCATTCGGCCACGGACTGTCCCTGCAGGCTGTGTCAGAGACACGGCCATTAAGTTTAACGTAGAATACGCCATCCGATAAGACAGAAAACATATATAACAATAAATTCATTTGCTTATATTATTTATCATTTATTGTTATATATGTTTTCTGTCTTATCGGATGGCGTATTTTACGTTAAACTTAATGGCCGTGTCTCTGACACAGCCAGCAGGGACAGTCCGTGGCCGAAGGCCTCGGACAACTGTCTGCTGTAATTAAAAAAAAAATATTATGTTCAATTTTTTTAAACTTAGTTTAATTTATGTATTTTAATTAATATTTTTATTGAAATAAGTTCTGCGAATGTTGAGAGGGCCGCCCTAATATTAAAAAAGGTTTACCTTATCGAGTCTTCGCATTAGCATTCGAGCGTTGTGTGAAAGCTTTACGCTTTACAATTCAAAATTAATGTTACTACAGCTTTATTGAAGCTTTCGCAAAAAAGCTTTATTACGTTAGCTTACTGTTTGTTTCACTTTTTACTAGATACATGTTGCCAAGCAACATTAGCTTGCTGTTCGTTTCACCTTTTACTAGATACATGTTCCTAAGCAATGTTGAGCAACCAAAAACACTCAACCAAACACCACACATATGTTTGAGTGTATGTGTTTAAACAATTTTCATTTGAGAAATTAAAATACTAGAAATATATCCACCAATATGAAATGTATATCAAACGAAAGATAACATCTTCATTTACCTACAAAAAAAATTTTAAAAAAATTCATCTAGCCGTTTCCTCAAATTCAATGAAATAAAGATTACAACAATAAAAACCTGACATGACTCCTCATACCGTAAGGTAAGACGTATTCTACGTCAAAAACAAAAAAGATCTATATATTGAGTCGGTAGAGGGTTACAGTATTCCACAAAAATGTTTTCCGTAAATTCGCGTAAATATTTCCCTATACCTAAAATGTAAGCATAACATGGTTTCCTATCATAATAATAACGTGCAAAGAGGGGAAAATTTCAACCCCCTCAAAAAAATTCAGACATAAACATTCTAAACGCCGATACACCCGCTACCTGAATCCGTTGTCAGAACCTCGATATTTTTTATGTTCCACAGTGTTATTAGTTAAAGATAAGAAATTTAGGAAATGTGTCACTTTACGCTTGAAGAAAATTAGAAAATATCAAAAACTTTCCTCCAAAATTCTGAGTCTCCAACTCAAACTGTTAGAAACCTAGGAAATAAACTTGATAGAAATAAAGTGCAACCAACACTGGTTTGGATCAATTTGTGAAGCCAGTTCGTCAAAGCGGGTTCCTATTGGGCAAAATAAAACTCGTATCAGAGGAAAATGTTGCCGATGTAGCTGAAAGGGTGCTAGACCAGCTATCAACACCAACTCAGCATAGTACGCAGCAATTGAATATTTCTCGCACTTCTTTGCGCAGAGTTTCCCACAATTACCTCAGTATGAAGCCTTATAAAGTTTAATTGGTGCAAGAGCTGAAGCCTAGTGACCATCCGATCCATTATGCTTCGCTGCAGGGGCTGAAGATAATCATTTTCTTTTTTCGAAAAATCATCAATAAAGCTCATTTTCATTTCTGGGCTACCTTAGCAAACGAAATTGTCGCATTTGGGGTTTGGAAAATTCACACATCGTCGTAGAGAAGCCGATGCATCCACAGCGAGTGACTGTTTGGTGTGGCGGTATTGTAGGCCACTTTTTCTGCGAACTCTAGCAAGGATCCGCCGTTATCGCCAAAGCCGAGCGTTACCGTGCCGTGCTCAGCGTTGTTTTGTTTCAAAACGTTGAAGAGGATGACATCGAGGATGTATGTTTTCAACACGACGGCCCATCGTTACAATCAATCTTTTGCGAACTGAGTTCGAAAACCGCATATTCAGCCGAAATTCGGAAGTCCGTTGGACTATTTCCCTGGTGCGACGTGAAAGACAAGTGATACGCAAATATTTCCGAGTCCATTGATGCCTTAAATACGAAATTGACCCTGTAGTTCACGTAATATAGGCCGAACAATCGAAAATGTATTGGAAAATTGGGTAGATCAAATGAGGTACTATAAAGCAAGTCGTGGAAACAATTTCATTCATAAGTTTCCATAATGGGACTTACCACTTAACTCAATATTTTGAAAGAATGTCTTGTTTTGAAGCGAAATTAAATTCAAAATTTTACACGACCTACCGTCTGTATGAATTTTTATCTGAGATAGCGATGGTGGAAAAAAATACTACAGGAGCTTTGGAACTTATCTCGAACTGAAGTTACAGATATTAGAGGTTCCTTTTACCAATTTTGAATGGGATTATTAACTTTGTATATGGACTACTAGGATTATTACAGTACCGTAAGATTTAATGCGAATGTTGGAACCCTTAAAGGGGGAGTCTCATGCCCACTTCTCCCAAATTTAATGACGAAGTCTTGGCATATGCTAATGACCTGATAGTTGCTGTGCAGCAAAAATGCACCTCCACATGCGTTGGTGTGCTCACGAGCTAAGTGGATAAAGGCGAATGGTTTGGGAGAAAATCCAGTGAAATCTCGTACTATTTACCAGAAACCAAAAGCATACGCTGCACATTGTCTGAAAGATAACGCAAAATATCTAGAACGACAAAATCAGCTTCAAAACCTAATACTATGGATAGGATCGGTAAAGTCCTATTGACCGTACGTTAATGCAAAAAGGGTATTCATTCACAGTCTACATGAATCATGTATAAACATTAACATCGTGTATTTCCCCTAGTGATGGGCACGTGAGTAAGGTTCGGATCACGCTCACGCACGCTCGTGAAAGTAAGACGGTCACTAACGCAAGATCACACTAGTTTTGTCGGTACTCACTACTTTGTATACTCCTACACTTAAATGCAAATCCCTACGTTAAATTGCATGTAGTTTTTAATAAATTTAACAAATAAACTCAGCTGTTTTATGTAGGAACAACGTTTTATCACCTTTATCTGAAAGAAGTTTGATTTTTATTTCCACTACTATTCTACCAGACGTAAAAAATGCTTCTTTACTTGTAGCATGACATTAGAAGTCTTCCAAAAATATCTCATTTAACAAAGTAGTAAGGAAATCGAAATAGGATGAAATAAAAAATTCGAAAATATGCGTGACTCATGCGAAGTTAGCGCTCACACACACTCACTTAGGCAAAGATGGGCATCACCTACGCTCACGCACGAAGGTTTGTTCGCTAGCCACGTTAACGGATACTCACGTGAGCAAAATTCACGTAATTCACGCCAATCACGGGACTCGCGCCCACCTTTTCTCTCATTTTTCAATTTTCCTTCTCACTTTTTCATTTAGATTAAAAAATTTATTTCCCAATTTTTAATTTGAAGGATCACGATTCTCTCAGTTTGCTATGGTTAGTGTGCGCGGCTCTTGTACATGGGGTTCGATACCTGCTCTGACCATATTACATTTCTTTCGACGGCGGTCACCTCGCACAGTATTTAGCCTTGCAAAATCATCCCAAAATACTGTTCGGAATTGATGTAAAAACTGTAGGTCCCAATCAGTAAGTGTAAAACTAGAAACCGCACAGCGCACCGGTTTGTGAGAAGCTCGCCCCAATCCTTTGATGGGAAGTAATGGGAATCCATTTTTTTTTTAATAGTGGTATTCATGTAAAAGGGCATTAGCCTCGGAAACTTGCAGAGTAAGTCAAAACAAACATGTTTCTTATAAATACAAAACGACCAACCAAATGACATGACAAATTTAAGTCAAAAGTTATTGTAACTCCATCTTGTTTAAGTCAGTTTACGTCTATCGCACCGATTTCACCACGAAGAGTGTGAAATGAAACGCAAGATGAAAAAGATTGTACCTCTGGGTGACGGGTGGGTGTTATGGTCTATGCTTTATTTCATTATTTTACAAAATACACATGTATCCTATTTGAAACCTCCCAGCTGTGAGAATATTAAAATCAGAAATATAAAGACAAAAGTCAAAAGGCTCAGTCATAGAGTAATCTCAGACTAGAGAGAATATTTGGCTCATCTGAGGTTTCCTTTCACACTCTTCGTGATGCGGTCGGTGTGATAGAGAGATGTTTGACGAAAAGTGATATACACCAGGTGGAATTACAATAACTTCTTGCTTTAATTTTTCATGTCATTTTGGTGAAAAACTCTGAAATTTAAATGTGTTTTAAACTTTTTTATTGACTGTTATTGTTAGCATACATTTGTGTTGTATTTAACACAATAATTTTAACACACCAAAGGAAATGCCGCTGTTGTTATTTTGTTCGTTGTTTTGAACCATTGCCTCTATCTGGTATTAGTAAAGCAATTCTTTTCAACATCAAACGTAAATATCACACCAGGCCAAATATCATAAATTTGGTGGGAGAACTAGTAGATCTAATATGAGTATTAATCTATGGGTTCAGTGGGCTGGCTATTGGTGCTTGAATTTGAAACTTACAAATTTAAATTAATTTTTGTTTAGACCACTGTGTGATGATCCCAACTCTGGTTCAGAAAAAAACATTTTAACATTTTATAATAAATTAAATACCAGCTCCCATGAGCACTATACGCTATATTTAGTAAATTACCCCTTTTTGTCATTCAATGTAATTGCTTCCAATTTTCATCTCAAATTGCATCAACATAATTGAACCAACCAATCAACGTATGAAGAATTCTAGTGATTCGTAAACAAATATTGAATCGAAAGTACAAACTGTATTTTAATTTTTTTAAAATTCGTGGAAATTATCACATTTATTTAGAGGTGAAGTGGAAGGTGGTGGGAAGTGTTAACGAAGTGGAAAAAAACAGACAAGCAAATTATTCAGTTGATTGGAGTAACTTTAATATACATATAATTGATTAAGGAAAAACAAAATAATAATAAAATAATCAAAGTTTGAAAACTGTTAAATTCATTAGACCAACTACACATATTTGTGTGGATGTAACACGAAATGTATACAGGGCATCTAGAAATGAAGATAAATATTTTTTAATGCAGCACAACTTTTTTTTAGGTTGTCTCCGTTTGACAGAAGTCTAAATGTTACTTTACCGTGCATCGTGTGATTTTGAAATTCCGGCAACATTTGCAATTTTTTTTGCCAGATATAAAGGAAATGCTTTGAAACTAAGTACAATTGCCAATGGAATTGAAATTTTTTTGAATTTGCATTAGCAGAAGTAACTCAACTGGAACTGCAGATTATAATTGTCATACAATTAACATGCCCCATGTATTTTTGTCATAATTGGTACTCTAGGAAAATTGTATTATCTTATACTCCCTACCATATTACATGGTCCAGAAAACTTAAGTCATATTGGTAAAATGCAAAGCAGCATGCCCAGTCTTCGAGATAAAAATAATAAAGTCGATGATGAAAATTATGAATTTGTGCATTCTTCGGATGAAAAAGTTCATCAAGTTTCAACCTACGATACATTTTATTGGATAAATTCACAACGTTACTTCAGATGTTTTTTAGATTCGTCCATCAATTTGATGACAATGAGATATCCGGTTTCTGCAGAACTGTCGCAAATTTAATGCATAACATTCATTAAGTTGATGCATAATATTCATAGTTGATGACACAATGCATTTGTTCGCTCATATTTATGAATTTAGTTGATATATTTGATCAAAATTATGCGTTATTTGCATGAAAACTTGTCATCAATTTGATGACATTTTACATTCAATTGATATAAAGTATTTCATTAAATTAAAATAACGGGTCCGCCAAATAACTTTTTTTTTTTTGAAAATGCTATAAAAAAAAACTACTGAATATTTTCTCAAATTTCTTTTTTATTTGAAAGTACAATCCTTCCGGTTAATAATGGAAAATAATTTCATTCAAATGGCTGCCTCGGCTGACCATGCAGTAGCGTACACGATCGGTCCAATTTGTAAGCACATTATCGATTGTGTGCAGCTGTATTTCACCAATGGCTACACGAATATTGTCCTTTAAAGCGTCAATTGTCTCTGGCTTGTCGGCGTAACACTTATCTTTGAGGGCACCCCCAAAATAATAGTCCAACGGTGTCAAATCGCAGCTCCGAGGTGGCCAAACGACATCAGCTCTGCGGCTGATAATGCTATCTTCAAAAACAGTGCGCAAAACATCGAGTGTAGCTTCGGCTGTGTGGCACGTAGCGCCGACCTGTTGAAACCAAATGTTGCCAATATCCTCCTCTTCAATTTTTGAGAACAAAACTTCGTTCAACATGGCCCGATAACGATCGCCATTGACTGTACCGGCCACTCCTTGCTCATTTTCGAAGAAAAATGGGCCAATTATGCCTCTGGACCAAAATCCGCACCAAACAGTGACTCGTTTTGGGTGCATCGGCTTTTCAATGTATGCGTGCGGGTTTTCTGTGCCCCAAATGCGACAAAGTTGCTTGTTTACATACCCGCCAAGATGAAAATGAGCTTCATCTGAAAAGATGATTTTTTTTGGCAAAATCGGCATCTTCTGTAAGTCGATCGCAGGCCCATTTTTCCCATATTTCCCAGCGTTGTTCAAGCGTATACACAACCATATTCGTTCAGCGGAAGGATATCACTAATTATCTGTCAAATCAGATATGAGCTAAGTGTTACCATTCACGAAATAAGCACTAGTTGAAAAAAAAACGTTAGATGGCGGACCGTTTACTTGTGCATTAGTCATATTCAAAATTTTGTTCAATTCAATGTAACCCAACGTGCTACGACCTTCCATTAAAAATTGACTGGACGGCTCGATATCGGTAACAGACGAAGCAGCGTGCGAAGTCTTCGACATACAAATAATCCGAAAATTATGTGTACCTTTAATAGGTATCGGTGAGTATCGACGTTGTACAGGGTGTCTGAGGTAGGGTGGCGCCGTTGGAATTATGAATTGTGTGAATTTGTCAGTCACGATGTCGCAGTGGTCGAGTGAGCATCGTGCGTTCGTAGTGGAGACATTTTTTAAGAGTAGTGATCTTCAAGGACTCCCGAAAACATTGAACTGGTTGAAATCAGTTTGCGTGAAAATCCGCGACTTTAAATACGGAAAAGAGCAGCCTTTCTGGGACATCCAAGAGCGATTATTCATGAAATTTAAAAAAAGGATCTGAAGTTCCATCCTTTTAAAATTCAAATCGTTCAAGAACTGACAGAAACAGACTTTGATTTACGCAAAAAAATTTGTGAAACGACGTTGGAGCGTTTTCGCACTGTAAATTCCCTTTATGGAGCAACGAGGCTCATTTTCACTTAAACGGCCACGTCAACAAGCAAAACTGGCTTTACTGGTCTCCAAGAACCCGCAACCTTCGATTGAAACATCAAAAACCATTGCATTGCCCCAGGGTAACTGTTTGGTGTGCCTTATCCACGCATGAGGTAATTGGACCATTTTTTTTTCGAAAATTCTCGAGGCCAGGCGACAAATGTCAACGGTCATCTGGATGACATACTCTTTAACAAATAAAATCCGCATTTCCATTCTATCGTTCAATGCTCTGCATAAAACTTTGTGTCAATTATTTGTTTTTTTTTATTTAAGTTTGAAAATATTAATCTGATACCAGACACCCTGTATAAACCAAAGCCTCTATGGTCTTTGTCCCGACTAATGGTTTCACTCAACGAATGATGGATTATGTGAGTCTTTTTGGGTAGTGTTTATTATTTTTTACACGTTTGCTATTGCGTAGCGAGGTTATATTCACTCAATTTAAGAGATGTATTAATATCTATTGGCAATCTACTAAAGTGAACACATGCAAACAACACACGGCGTTAGCATCAAATACTTGGTTGTTGTACAACAATAGTCTCTGCCTGAAAATAAGTACGATGGTATTGATGCAGCGGCAGCGAAAAAACAAGAAGGTCGTCGTCGCCAAAGCGTGTTGAATAGTATAGAGAACTCATGGAACGAATTGTATAACTCAAAAGCACTGGCGACTTCTGGCGAATGATTCAAAACGTATTACTCTCTTTTTGTCATAACTTGGTGCATTCATAATTTTGATGTGAAACACTGATGCCTTTTGAAACATTTATGCTTTTTGTATTATTTTATGTAATAACATTGTCAAAATGGTGCATTTATATTGAAATCTATTAAAATTATTATTATTATTATTATTATATATATATAAAAATTAAACCTCAAAAAGTGATGTGCTCGCCAAACTCGAAAACTCGTGGACCGATTTCAACCAAACTTTCACACATTGTAGACAGTGCTACGGATAAGGTTTTTGTGCAGTTTGCTTAAAATCGCATGCATGAGTTAACACGCATGCGTGAGTTAAGCGTACACATGCATCGAGAAGAAAGAGAGGTACACCTGTAGACGGATACCCCGGTGTATTTTTAACTGATGCGATTGGTCGACTTTACGCAGTACATCCCAGCCAAGCCTAGTTCTTTTATTTGCGTTTATTGTTGGTTAATGTTCCTGGATCAAGATCGTTTTTAAGTTTGAGAAGAGTCAATGGACGTCTATTTCATACTTATCGTCAAGCATGCGAAGAATTGAATTTACTTGAAAATGATAACTATTGGGATTCAACTCTTCTGGATGCATGCGCTTCAAATTCACCTCACCAGATAAGATCATTATTTTCGATAATCATTACAACATGTTTCCCATCTAATTCATTAGATTTATGGCTAAGTTACCGTGACTATATGACTGAAGATATCTTAAATCAAATGCGTCAAATTCACCGAGATCAAAATTTAAATTACACCGAAGAAATGTATAATGAAGCACTTATTAAACTGTAAGATTTGTGTTTTATTATAGTAAACAAAAATTTAGCTGGATTGGGTATGATTGCACCAAATCGATCAATAAATGATGCCTATAATCAAGATTTCCGACGCGAACAACAATTTGATCGGAATGAATTAAATACCTTTGTAACATCAACTTTATCAAATTTGAATCAAGAACAAAGACATGCATGTGACACAATTATCGGGAATATTTTTTTTTTGGGAGTATTTTTTTAAATAAAACCTACTTTGTTTACAAATATAAATAGGTATTTTTTTGAGAAAATTTACTTTTTTTTAAGAAAATGCACTTATGTAAGAAAAATTTTGTTAAAATTTTTTTTCCCTTTGGCTTTTCTAAATTTACATTTTATTGGTTTCAAAACTACAATATATACTAAATTTTGGCTACAGGCTCCACCGACAAAACTTCCTATTAAACAAAAAATTTCCCAACATATGTTAGTCTAGACACAAACCAAAGCAAAAGTACCCAATATAGTTGATAATACTGGGTTGTAGCATAATAGTGTTAAGAAACCGTTGTTTAATTGTTTACAGTTATCCCCCATCCCGCAACGACCGATAAGGAACTTCGTTCCAAAATTCATTGAAATATTGATTTTTTGAAAAAAACCCAAATCCGGGGTTTTAGAAGTGTCGGTTCTTCGGACACTACTTGCCAAACCATCCGTTAAACAATGGTATTATTGCGAGAAAAATTTGGTAAACAGTTAATTTCAGAGTTTTAAAATTGGTGCCTTGAGCACGTACAATTACACCTGTACGCGTTTTTTTCTTTGAAGCTGCGTAAAGTCGAAACACTACATGAATAAGGCAGCTACGTTTGAGGAATTGGAAGATGACATTACTCGCGGCGTTCGTTATAAACTCGAAATACTCAAAAGCAGCAACGAAAATTGAGACTTCAGACTAAGCCATGTTTGAAACATTTGAAACAAATAATCTTTGAAAAACATACAAAGAAGACTTGTTTTAGTTGATAATAAAGATTACCCGATAAAATTAAATTTTTGTATGTACATTAGGGTGGGTAAATTTTTTTGCTGACCAAGAGTATAACAGAAACGTAATCTACGGCAAATTTTATGAAAATGTTCCCAAGAAACCATGGTTCTAAAATCAAAGGTCGAGCCCGCGATTTTTCACTTGAAAATTTCTATACATATTAGACCCAAAAGCCATTCTTTTGAAACTTGATACTATTCGATTTCGATGAAATTTCACACATATATTCTAGTCATTGCTGTATTTCCAATCTCGTTTATTTTAGGTCAAAACTCCCCCCCGTTCGTGTTTTATAGCTGTTTATAGTTGGTCATCTGCAGCATTTTTGTGAAGAGACGCCTGTGTTAATGTTAGAATAACTTTTGAATGCGATATTAGATTTTCCATTAGTATTTGTATTCGTAAAGAGAAGGTTAAAACCTATCAGGCGATATCTCGATCGTTACAATCTGAAATCGCATTCAAAAGTTATTCTAACATTACACAAAAATGCTGCAGATGACAAACTTTACACAGCTATAAAACATGAACCGTGGAGAGTTTCGACCTAAAATAAATGCCATTGTAATGGCAGCAATGAATAGAATATATATTTGATCGAAATCGAAGAGTATCATGTTTCAAAAGTATGGCTTTTGGGTCGATTTTTTACGCTACAATACAAATTTTCAAATGAAAAATCGCGGGCTCGATTTCGATTTTAGAACCATGATTTCTTGGGAACATTTTCTTAGAATTTGCCGTAGATTACGTTTCTGCTATACTCTTTGTCAAGGTTTTTGGTCCCATACAAATTGACCCCACCCTATTGTACATATTTTTATATTTGAAAAGTGCCGATAAATGAATCACCCTGTGAATGCACACATGTAAGCTTTTCTAACATTTCCAATATTAAAGCAAAGAGTTTTGTTTGTTATTTGACGTTTACATTTTATTTTACCAACTTAGCCTATTTTGTTTACCTTCAGTGTAAACACATTGTGTTTCAAAAATATGAAGATTATTTTAAATATGAATTTTCTGCACGTAATGTGGATAAAAAAATAAACCTTTCAGTAAGAGGACTGTAAACGAGAGGATCTGAAAAAGTTTACAAACAAAACACATGTAGAGAACGTAACTTTATTAGTGAAATTTTTTTTATAACCCCAGCCAGAATCTACTTCAAGCGTATACTTATACAATAACGACGATGTCGATTTCCAAACTTTAATCTCATACTCGAATTGTCTGCTTATAAACTTTTGCCAGACACTTCGCAGCGTATGCCTTATGCAGGAAGCACAGCACATGTCATGCAAGCTCACAAAAAATGGAGCGCTTATAGTACTTAATATTAAACAACAAAAAAAGTACGGGGAAAAATTTATAAAAAAGAAAGAAGTGAATCAAAAATGTATAACATTTTGTATGTAAATGCAGAAGGAAAGAAACAAAAAATCATAAAAATATCTACTGTAAAATTTGAACCATAGTCACGTGTTACAATGCGAGTTTGTGTAGACAAAGTACATCACTGTAGTTTGATTTATTTTCAAAGCAACGAGATGTAGGAGCTTGTGCCAAGGAGTTAAAAGCTTTACTCGAAAATGTAATATACTGATGTAAATAATTCTAAAACAGACAAAGCAATTAAATTTAATTTTTACTTCAACTTTAAACGTTGTACCCTCAACTAAAAGGAATTGGGTAAAGTGTGTTTCAGTTTTTATATATTAAACTTGAATAATTGGCTTCGTTCCCACAACATTCATCAATTGCGAGCTATAGGAGTGGTGTCAGACTTTTTTAGGTTATAGCAAACTCAGTTGTAGTTCACGAATTATATACTTATATTCTATTGAATTTTTTTGTTCCATTACAATTTTGCGAATTTTGCAATTAAACACTTAGGGTTATTAATAAATGGTATTCCAAAATTCACGCAAGATCGAATTCTAATTGCATTGTGACACGGAATGTACGGCATGTGACACCGTCCTGTTGCAAACAAAGTTCTCTCACATCGATATCATGCAATTTATTAACAATAAAACTAGTTTGTCGTGTCGCGACAATTGTTACTGCTCGACCAGCCTCTTTTTCGATGAAAAAGGGTTCGGTGATGTCTCTAGCCCAAACCATACACCAAACACGGACTCATTGTTGATGTAACTGGTGATCGAAAATCACTCGTGTATTTTTTGAACCCCAAATGCGACAATTTTGACTAAGTCAGCAGGTTGAAAATGAGCCTCATTGCTCCAGGCGATTTTAGCTAGATAACCGCTCACTAATATAAAGTAAATTGTTTCCAATTACATTCCATGAAGGCATTAGGGAGAACTTATCACAACCAGTGAGCTATTCACTTTCTAATTTCATACTCACTGATTGGGACCTACAGTTTTTACACCGATTCCGAACGTTATTTGGAGAAGCTCTTTCAGGCTATATACTCGAAAGTGTCGCCGTTACTATGAGAGGCGACCGCCGCCGAAACATGTTTAAGGTTGTCAGAGCCGGGATCGAACCCAAAATCTCATGTATAAGAGGCGCGCACGCACACCATTACACCACCGACGGCCACAAAATTAGTTTTCAAATATTTCTCATTAATTCTTGGTTAATGTATGAGAAATTCATACTACAAGCTTACAAGTCATGAACATTTTTCTAATTGAAAAATTGTTAGTTTTTGTTGGAAATAATAGACAATTCACTTCAACACACTTACTAGCATGACTAGATTCGAACTCCGTGACAAGTTCATCATCAGATGCTTAACTACTGTGCCTGAATTTATATACCAACTCAATTCTGCAATTCACAAGTGCGAACTAGTATCGATCGAAGATCCCTTAGTATCTACATCACTGAAAGGCCTATAATTCCGACAACAAGAACAGACAGAATTTTTCCACTATGTTCTTCTGCGTTCTCGCATTATTGCATTGCTTTGAAGTGATTTTTTGATCTATATCACAGAGTTGTATTTTTCCGTGGTATAACATTTTTTTGAAGACCGTGCTTTTGTGTCAGTTACATGTATTTGAATTTGAATTTTTAGTGACCGATTTTTGTTAGATCTTGGTTAGTGTATGAGAAATTCATACTACAAGCTTAGGAGCCATAAACGTAAAAATGCGTTGTTCTTTAATTGTGAGATCTAATTTTAATAACCCTGAGCTGTCTTCTGTTGCGCCGCTGTCTTTTGGAACGAAGTTCCTTATCGCACGTTGCGGGATGGGGGCTAAATGAAAAAAAAAATTAAACAGCTATTGATTTAACACTATTATGCCCACTATTTTCAACTATATTGTATAATTTTGCTGTCTACACTAACTAGATATGTTGGAAAATTTCGTGTTTACTGGGAAGTTTTCTAGGTGGAGCCTCTAATCAATATACAGTAAACCGACTCATTTTGTATGGGGCCAAAAAAAGTGTTTTTGTTCCACCACCTGAAATGTTCCTTGACTTGTTTTTTTATGATTCGCAAAATATTTCGCGTCTAGGATTAAAACCCCATGAGCTGGACCGTTTTTAAAAAAGGCTTTTTTTGACTTTTTCAAAGATTTTTGATAGTTGATAGAACATATGTTGGCATGTTTTTCATACCGTTGGATGCGTCTTTAAAAATGCTTTCCTATGATACTAATATTGCACATATTATCTTTAGTTAACTATTAAAAATCTTTGAAAAACTCAAAAAGAGCCTTTTTTTAAAAACGGTCCAGCTCACGGGGTTTTAATCCTAGACGCGAAATATTTTGGGAATCTTCAAAAACAAGTCAAGGTACATTTCAGGGGGTGGAACAAAAATACTTTTTTTTGTGAGTCGGTCTAATATACAGTATATATTGTAGTTTTGAAGTAAATTTAGAATGATTGAACGCTGTTTTTCCCAATGTACCATTTACTAATGTGTTCATAGAAATCGAACAGGTACCCTGTAACAAAAAGGTGGTAACACATCGTCCTTGAGGTCGAACACTCATTGGATTTATTTTCTCGCGAATGAATATTAAGAGTCTTAGTTCTATACATGATACGTATTTCCAATAAATGTTGGGCAGTTTTTGAAAAAAGCTTAAATAATTAAAATATTAAAATCTATAACTAGACTGACAAATAATTACATCAGCACAATGAAAAAATTTCATCAATTGTTGTAAATAATTTGATGTAAACTTTTATTGATATAAGATAACTTTGCTTGAATAAAATTTTGGTTTTTTTTGAAATTTGTTCATCATTATTGAATGAATATTGTTTTTCACATCAATTTGATAAATTTCTTATATAATTTATTTTTTATATTTTATTTATTTTTTGAATTTTCACTGCAATTAGGTATTTAGCTTGACAACGTCTCGTTTAAATTGGAATAAAGAATTGTTTAACGCACTTTATTCGTTGTTCTACGGAGTTTACCCGGTCGCGGTATGAGCAAAAGGTTCGAATTCAGATCCGCTTTCCTTCCTTGTTGGGTATTTTATTGGTCCAAGTACACTGGTAGAAAAAAGCTTCGACGCATGGATGAAACATTTTCATTAATTTTGTTACGTTGTTAAAGTGAAAAGTGTCGTATATCCGACAAATTGGAAGTCGCTGCAACGACAAATTTCATACTTGACTTCTTTGACAATTTTCAATGTCCCTGCAACCATTTTATTTAATTTGAAATTTGTAGAAAAATGGGTTGAAAATAAAAAAAAAATAAAGGCATGAGTTTTACACTGCTGATATTTGCTTTATCTCTTACTGTTTATAGTTTATTTATATTATTTATTTATTTTAGAGGGTTGCCAAAATTTTTAATTGACGAAACAATTTCGTTATTGTAACGAAACTAATTTTTATGATGGTAGAGAGAGAGAGAGAGAGAGAGAAAAAATGAGTGAGCGTAAAAAAGAGGCCAGCAAGAGGAAATGGTGAACGTGAGTGGTAGGTCACGTACACATCTTAAATCAGTTCCATTGCAACAATCGAAAGTGGTAGACAAATTTCACCGCCGGAATAATTTAAATAAATTTGTTAAAACAGACTTATTAGTTAGAAATACTTAGTAATAATCTTTTATTATGAAAACTAAATTGTGTGAATTTATGTGTATGTTGTGATCGTTTGTGTAACTTGCTAATCTATAAATCAAATAGATAATTTAACAGAATGCAAGGAGCACCACGACAGCAATGAAAGTGACGCATCGACAGCAGAAAAACTATCCCGAAATATGTAACTGAAGTTTTGTGTGTGTGTATGCGCGTGACGGTACAAGTCGCAACAAAATATTATTGTTCTTGTGTTTTAATCATAATTCGGTCGCCCCTGTTTCATTGTATTGGTATTTGGATTTAGAAAAAAACTAAAGACATACATTTGTGCGGGCAGTCGAAGTCAATGAAAACGAAGAAATCAAAGAAACAAAGTGTTTCGAATACGACGAACATAAAAAATAACAATTCACCGTACAGTCAAATTAATCCAAACCAAATTTGTGGTTTAAATAAATAAAAGAGCAGTTGAGGAATATGGTTTCAGAGCGATCACTATCTTAATGACGGGGAGATTTGGCGCTACAATTGAATATCAAAAACCTCAGCACAACAACAATTGCATGATTTAACAAAACAATGTTGTGGTTCTATATAAAAGGAGTACAGCATTGTGGAGTAGAGCTTAGGTTCGTGGTAAGTACAGATATAGATATGTACATGTCTTAAATTGAAATCTTAACAATAAATTCCTCGTATATGTTTTTAATTGCAGGACCTGAATATGACGGCCAGAATAACACTCAACCCCTCGAATACCACAATCTTCGCCAGACGAGTGTTTCAATATGGAATTAATATAATCTATTTAGCAAATAGATATTCGAAAACAAAAATTCAAAAAATTGTTATCAAAACACCTGCAACGTAATTCGAACAGTATATTTATGTACAGTTGTTAATAAATAATATCAAACACACTTCAAAACATTCATTGCAGCAATGAAACAAAATCATTGCAGTAATGAACATATACATTCGTTGCCTTAATTAAACACATGCATTGCAGCAATGAAACAAATTCCTTGCAAGAACGATGCCTATTCATTGCAACAATGAAATAAATTCATTGCGGCAACGAAACAAATTCGTTGCCATAATGAACCAAATTCGTTGCAGCAACAACCATACTTTCACCACAGTAACGAAAAATTTGCAGTTGATGAACACATTTTCATAGCGGGAATGGAATGTTACCTTAGCTCACTTTCGATGACAAAAGTTGTTGGGGCGATGAACATTTTCATCCGTGTGACGATGCTTTTCCGTTCAGTGTAGTATTATTAGAACAGCTGAATTATTATTTTTGTCATGTCGTTGCCGGCCGAACTTGTTAAATTGAAAATTTATTTTGATTTCTTACTGTTGAATATTAAAGAAAGTTGTTCAACTTTTATATAACAAGTGGCACTACCTGAACAAAAAACATTCCATAAATTTGCAAATACATTAATTTGATTGCTTTTCGCTATTGAAGAAAACAGCGAAGAGTGCACCAGAGAAATCCTAAACTTTGAGATAATTCAATTAATACGTCGAATTGAGCAAAGTTTTAAATATAACTAATGCGAAAATATTTTAATTTAATGAAATAAAAATAATTTAATGAAAAATTTATGTAAAAAAATCATCAAGTTGACGATGATGATTCTGTCCGACTGTAAAAATCGCATAAGATGGCCTAAACCTTATCCTTTTCTTTCCTCACTTTTTTGGACGAAAGGTGCAAGGAAGACAGAGGCGAGTATCGTATGTTGTACCTCCTTTGAATTATAAGACCTCAATAAAAAATTCGAATATACATAAAATGGATAACAATGACAAAACGGTGAAGCTATCTGAACTAAAATGGGAAAATTCTATTCTTTCGAAATATTTGAATATGAACACATTAAACAGCTCCTTTCTTTAGTCAAAGTTGACAGGAAGATAATCTATGGTCACCGAAAAAAATGTATGGGATGTCGTTTCAAAAATCCTCAACTATTTATAAAGAATAGTTATGAAGATATAAACTCAAAATTTAATTATCCATACGGTAAAATTTCCACTTTTCTGAAGGTTAAATATTTACATTAATTTTGTGTATTTGTGCCACAATATATGGAGAAGTTTTGAGTTGTAATGAAGCCAATGTATTTTTCCAGTGTATATTGCATAGGAGTTCCTGCAATAGTTCAAATGTTCTTCACATTAAAAATACCGCAATTTAACGATTAAAATTTATCTTCCGCATGTTGTTTCCTTACTATACGCATTATTATTTGCAATATTTCTATGCGGTATCTTGGCAAAAGAAAACTTGTGTTCAAAACATTAGATATTCATGATAAAACTTATAATTTGTTGTATTTCAAATATAGATTAGTTATACAATACGAGCGCCATAATCGTTATTGCATATGACACATTTACGTGACATCCTGTAACGTTCGCATGCTGATGGTCGGTCACAAGAAACTGTTTCCACTTTGTTGTCATAAAAATTCTTGCGCAAATCAATATCATAAAAATTGATGTTTATTTAAATACTTTTCTTTTTCTTTGAGAAGAATTTCAAATAATTGATTTTTGTCGTTTGCTGGGATTTAATACCGAAGGATATTTTTCTGCCCGCCAGAAAATGTTGCTGTAGTTGTACCATTTTAAACGTAATATTAATAACATCCTTCCTTCCGTTTCAAATGAGTTTGATGATAATACCAGTGGCGGTGACGGTGACGGTGACGACGATGATGATGCTAATAATGACGTTTCATTGGTATTGGCGATGACGGGAATAAATGTTGAAAAGACGATAACATTTATGCGAGCAACAACAACATTGGCATCCTTGACGATAATCGTGTTGTTCCTGATGATGACTGTGATCATGATGATGATGATGACGGTATTTCGATGTAGGAAAAGTCTTGGTAGTAACATAAGCACTGGCAGCTACTAAAGCTGTATCCTGTGTTGCGACTGTTAATACGCAAAGGCAGCGAAGGAGACTTTATAAATTCTGACGGCTGTTGTTGACATTTTCGAGCACATTAATTTTTATTTCTTCAAGAAGAGAAGTCAAAGAGGGAGAAAACAAACATGTCGCATTTTCTTATGTATCGCTGGGGCAGCAGAACATCTCTCTCTCACACACACATTTGTCAGCCTAGTACGACAGCGGTTGGAGAAGAAATAAATAAAAACAGCAGCAGGACGATGAAGACAAACATTTTGTTTATATAAACAATATTTTCTGCCAAACACCATGACTTTGACTTTCATGGTTTTTTACATTTTAGCTTCCCCCTTTACTTGCGTGCCGGGGCTGTTTTGGCGGCAGAGTTGATAATGCACAGTGTTTTAAAATTTTTAACGTGACACGGTTTAGGGAAAATTACCCAAAGTATTGCCACATTTAAGGCCTTATGCAAATCTCCATAGCCAGGATGAATAATTTGTCAACTTTCATGGATGTGTTTAACTCTAGCAGGAGGTGCATGGCACCACTAGTAATAGATTTCTCAATACAATGCTGGAGGTTAGTGGTGATCCCCTTTTTAACAAATGGCTTTATAAGTGATTCCCGTTCGACAAAAAAATAGAATATTTCAAGCAAGAAAAACGCAACGGGAAGCTACACAAATCCCTAGTCCGGGGTGTAATGAGACCTGTGATTATCCCACATTAGGCAGCAGAGATAACGAGACTATTATTTAGCAGACCTTCTCTCATATCTGGTGGCCTTTGTGATTAACAGGCTTTTGGCCAAGTTCGTGATATCATACTACGTCTTCAGGATACGATTGACCCTGAATCACCTACACTCATGGAGAGCGCGTGGATAAGCCAAGTATAATGACGCAAAAGGAACTGATTTGGAGCAAACCGCTAAACATGTGGCTGACAAGATCATGGTTTAGTTCTATGTTTTTCCAAAACACTTAACTACCCAGAAAAAGAAATTGAAGCATTTTTAAGGGATTCGATATTTCTGTAACTACAAAAATGCATCATATGCACATTAACCGCTTCCGTAGACGCATTTCTAGAACACAATAAAGTCCGACCAAAAAATATTATTCTCACGTTTTTAGTCGTTCAACGTTCTTAATCAAATTCTTATAGGTTCAGGCGAAATTATTTATAACAATAAACATACAAATATCTTTCAGCATCAATGAAAAAGTATATCAAAATATATGCATTTTCACTTCGTCAGTTGCATCAATGAAAAAGTATATCAAAATATATGAATTTTCACTTCCTCATTACCCAGAGTAAAAATACGGTAAGTAAGCACAACAATAGAGTGATTATTTTCTACGACATTCATTTCACCAGTGATTACTAAACATCTGCACAAGACGTCTTGAATGGCCAATCAAGATATTTGTTTTTTTCCAAGCCATATACTGTAGAGAAGTTGCAACAACGAAGTTCTTGGGAGTACTGTCGACAAAGCATTCGTGTATATGTGAGCACAAAAACAGAATACGATGTGAAGTGACGTATAAATAGTAGCACTGAGTTGTTGTGCTCTACAGCTTCACATACATACATTAATATTTTTGTTTTTGTCCGAACACTGACGTATTTGTTTGCCGCAACTTCTAAACAGTGCATGTTTTGAAGAAACATATGTTTTGAATGACCATTCAAGATGTCTTATGCAGATGTCTAGTGATTAGTCACTATTTGGTGATGACTTGGTGATTTTGTGATTTCTTGGATGCATTCTTTTTGCTGGGTATAGTCGTCAAACTCTTATGATTTATGAGGGAAAAAATGAAGCCAATCATGGAATACTCTCTGGTAGGCAGAGTGACTTGCTGAAATGCTATTTATGACCAAGAAATGATGGTTACTGTTTATATTTTTGGACTAAAAATGAAAATATATATTGGTGATGGAATTTGGTTTTATTGGGTTTTAAAATGTGCAGGAACATAAGAACTCGCATAATCCAATATTCGAAACGCATTAGCCTCTCCGAATGAGGTAACTCCAAAATATGCATTTTGATTTCATCAACTGCTTTGTCAGGCGTTTGAGTTTAATGTGCGGGAATAGAAAGAAACCCCTAGATGATAAATCGAGTCTCTAAATCGGGCGAGTCATCAAATCAATGTTTTTGCTGGTCAAAAATGCGCTTGTGTGAGCCGATGTGTGAGAATTAGCATTGTCGTGATTAAGAATGATTCTTCTTTGGGGGTTCGTTTTCAGAATTGACTTCCCTACGGTGCTCTAACAAATCTGTTACCACATGACCGGTTATGCCGAAGAAGCTGGCCACCATTTGGTTTGAATTGATTCTTTCGCAAACTATTTTTCTTGGACCTGGCTAGTTTTGGAAAACGCATACAGTCAACTCCTGTCTAGTCTCAGGTTCATATGAATAGATCCATGATTCGGTATCTGTCGTGGACGTGTTTTGGAATACCGTACATAGTCATTTACTTATACTTACAATTATCCATATGTAGTATCTTTAGTATATACATACATGATTTCAGGCATATACAACAAAAAACAAAAGAAGTAACCATAATTATCATTACCATAATGATCAACCGATTAGTGAAATTGTGTATCGCTGTAATGATCATATGTTTCAAATGTAAACAAAGCAGAGTATCGAATGTTGGTGATTGCTAACCAATATGCCATGAGATATAAACGCTTCTTTGGCGACGACCACCTGCTTTTTTGTTCGCTGCCGCTACATTACTACCATCATACCTATTACAACTACCACGTATGTGAAACTAACGCTGTGTGTGTGTTGTTTGCCTGAGTTCAGTTTGCTAGATTGCCCTACCCGCACCTATAAATGTTAACACACCAAAAATAAATTCCCAAATATTGTACTTTGATAATAAACTTTTTTTTAAAGTCATCGTATATTTTACTTTATCGACTCTTTTGAAACACCCTGTATACCTGTATAATATAGAAGTGTCGGCATTTTGGGAACGAACATTTCATTTGGCGTCAGCGGACGGAGAGTACCCAAGACGTCCTTTTGTACTTATGAAAATATTTTTGTGTGATTGATAATCACATAATTGGCAATTAAGAGAGGATCACATTTATCTGAAAAATCCAAAGTTCACACGCTGAAGAATCAGCTTTTATATAGTTCAGATGCAAATATAATGTGATTGTGTAATGCGTTTGTCGCAAATATAGCATACTTGTATCCAAACACTTTGCGTTTGATATTTAATATTATATGTTGGAGAGACAGTGATTAATGCACGCTCTCAAACACATTCTGCGGGAACCATGTACATGTTTGGAGGACACTCTAAACCTACACGCATTTGCAGGTTCTGAACTCATTTATATTTAAATGCAAACATGTTTACTTGCAAATAAAACTACTTTTATGTGGAGCCATATGCGTGTTTCATCCCAAAACATCCATACAGTTACGTCGAAATATTCGTGTGTTTGCATGAAACTAAAACATAACAGATCATCCAACACTTCATTTATACACGTATGCAGCAGTAATTATGAATCACTAACTTAAACAATAAACCAAAAATACAGTTAAAAACTTTCTATAACACTAACTTTGGCTGAGAACAATCAACCCCTATTTTTTATTTTGCTCTCGACAGACTATAGCTACAAAAGAACTGAAGTAAACAGTGCACAAAACACAGCTGTATTTGTATCACAAACATTGTTTTATCGGATCACAATCATATATGTTATAATATTTTAATCATTGTGTGTCAAACATGTAAATAGTAAACACAATGTGCTTGTACACAAGTATATTATAATTGCGACAAGCTCCAAACACACGTTATATTTGCATCCAAGTAAGAAACAAATACAGATTTTTCAGCGTGTATGTTATAATGTTTATATGTTTTTTTGGTTCAAATATGGCTTTATTTGACGAAAAGTGTTGAGACAAAAACGTGACTTGTACAAAAATAAAGCACATCAGAGAAATCTACTCCGAGATATTAAGACTTTTCTACTTTGGTCTTGAAATTCAAGGTCAAATAAATTTTTTAACAAAGTTTCCTTATTAACTTTACAACTGCCAAAAGTTGGTATTAACCCGTTGAGCTTACTTCTTTTTAAGCATAATTATGAGCATTTTATTATTTGATTTTAGGAAAATAGTTGAATTTGTCGAGGCCTTTAACTCGAAAAATATTTTAGCAATTTTTAAAATATGTCTACTCTCGACTACTACGATTAAGACTATCGCTGCAGCCAATTTACTGTCTAACCGACACATATTTACTTTTTGCGCGTGACAGTTCATATGACAGTATATGGCTTTTACTGCTGATGGTTTTATTTCTGTTTATAACTGATTTTCGCATAAGTACAGGAAAGACGTTTAGAGATCGTTTGCCTTAAAACGTTTATTTAGCCGTAAAAATATTTCGCTTGCTGCTTAGTCTGGTAGTGGGACGCAAAATTGGTCATGACTTTTGTTGTAAAGGTATTTCCAATATTTCCAAAATTTCGAATAATGCACTTTTGCGGTAAATAAAGAATACGGTTATAATTACAAAACAAAATTTTTTTATATACCCCAAAGTTGCTCACAAGCAACTTTCTCTACCGCCCTAATGAGTGGGCGTGGCGACTTGAAAATTTGGCCAGACACTCCTTAAATGACTACAAAATGATTAAAAGTAAAACAACATTTTTAGGGATACAGATAAAATGTTGGGGTCGAAAGGGTTAGCACTTACTGATTGGGACCTACAGTTCTACACCGGTTCTAAAAGGTATATTTAATGGAAAAATATCACGATTTTGAGGCCATGTACTTCGAACGCCTTTTTAAATACGAGGGACAGTATAGTTCTAGTGTGTCATATGAGTCCGTTTCGAATGCGAGATGGACTAGCTTTTTTGTACATTTTGTCCGCAACGGAAATCAGTTACGGAAATATAACGACTCCGTTTGCGTATGAAATTCCTCTCGTAAAAGCGGATTGTTTTTCCTAGCGTTGGATCGGTCTCGAATTCGCAGCGGAAATAACATTGTTTTTTTTTTAATAAAATGCATTAGGGACGAACTCACTTTAATATTCGTTGCCAGACAATTATGTTTCAGTTTTTTTATTTTGGCAACTCAGATATTAATCTTCGACTTTAAATTTTTATTAAAAAGTATCTGCCGCGCTACCGAAATATGAGCTTGGTTCCCACATGAGCTGTTTGCAATTTCAAATTTGCTTCCCAAAATCCGCATTTCGCTTTTCCTTGTTTTTACAGACTTGCAATGGGACTGATCCACCAAATCGCAATTTAACTGATTCGATTTTTTAATTTTGTGGACTAGTAACTGGTTCGTCAACTCTCATGTTGTTTTTCTATCCTGTTACGGAATCGTACCGGGGTCGAAACAGATCCGTATCCGGTTTTGTGTACAATGGGCCAAGACTTTTATAACCGGACCTATACGCGCCTGCTTAATTTTCGCTTAGAAGCTAATCGTTGCAGTTTATAAGCCCATCGCTGACCGCCTTAAACAGCTTTACCGGTAGTCGAAAGGCAGCTACTACTTTTTTGTTCCAACTCCTGAAGTTGCTGTGCTGACCTTGTCTTGTTAAGGAGGGCGACAATCGATACCTTCATCTTCAATTAAAAACTTTGTGGGCAATCAGGTCAAAAACGACAACATATTTAGTTATTTAAAGACCAAACTCTGAATGGAAATGTTCTCTCAATCGTCTGATGCATTCGAGCGCATGATACAAAGGTGTTGTTTATATAAGGTGTAGCCTTTCGAGGATCTAAATTTACCTGTTACACAGAAACAATTTCAAACCAAAATTGCAACATTATTTTTCTAAAATATTTTCCTCTCAAACGATTGCTTGGTATTACACGAAAAATTAAACAATTTCATACATTACTTCTCATACATTTACTAAAATGATTTATTTGAATCAATCAACTATTTTAATCAACCGTTAAGGAATCGAATGTACGCGAGATTGTATACAAATTGTCTACTCTATTACTCTCTCCTTTCAGAGAGTATCAAAGAAATATTTAAATACGAATCGGTCTTCAATAAAAATTTGCGTTTGAATATGGCACGAAGTTTATTAACGCATGTAATTAAATCAAATAAAAAAATTAAGCGAATCAAAGTTCGATTAATGCTTTTAGTTCCGTTAGATATATTGTTATTTCAAACTCTTGATATTTTCAATTATTTTTTTTAGTAAATATTCGTGATGCCATCGGTGGTGCAATGGTTAGTGTGCGCGGCTCTTGTAGATGAGAACGTGGATTCAATCCCTGCTCAGACCACCTTAAATTTCTTTCGACGGCGGTCACCTCGTTTAGTGATGGCGACACTATCGAGTACTTAGCCATGAAAATGCTTCTCAACAAACCGTTCGGAACCGGTGTAAAACTGTAGGTCCCAATCAGTGAGTGTAAAAACTAGAAAGCGCACATCTCACTGATTGTGAGAAGCTCTCCCCAATCCCTTCATGGGATGTTATGGGAACACCATTTTTTTTTATTCGTGGTGCACAGAATCACGGGCCCGGTTCGGAAGAACAGCTTATTTACAAAAATCGAACGGACTTTGGATTACAAGAACCGACAGACGGGTCCAAATGATCCGATAACGGTTCCCTAAGGACTGAAAAACGAGTTCAAAAGAATCGAAAACTCTTTCAAAAATGACCGAAAAACGAGTCTACATAAACTGAAAAACGGTTTGAAAAGAACGGTGAAACGGGTTCTGAATAAGAGCACTCGTTTCCAAAGAATCCTAAAGTGTTAGCCTTGTGGTGAGGGTACGAAAATGTGTATTTTTTTTAATCAAATTTTATATTCTTATAATAAGATATTTCAGTTAAGCCTCTTAGGGACAGCAATTTGCTGAGAACCGGAGTTAGACCAAATACCCGATTCTTGTCGGAAGCCGACTCGACAGAAAATGTGTATTTTTATCAAATTTTTATATTCTTGTGAAAGGTATTGCACTTAGTCCTCTTTGCGATAGCAATTTGCTGAGAACAGGAACCGGTCCAAATATGCGGTTTTTCTCCGAACTGGGCTCGACAGAACCGGTTGTCAAAATATGCGGAACCGCACATCACTAGTAAATATACTATATTTTTATTTGGTTTTAAATGAGAGCTAAATCTTAAATTTACAATTTTGTTAATTAATAATTTCTTTCAGTCAAAATCAGTAAATAATTTAATTGCCCAAACAAATTTTGTAATTGAATAGGATTTGTAATTTTTTAATTTGTAAGTAGAAACAAAAGAAAATTTAACTCTAGAATCCCATATAAAATTAATAATTTCTTAATTTTCGGTTTCAAAACACTGTGCCGATGGGCAAAAAGGAATATTGGTAGCCCTAAATTGAATTCGCCGCCATGGACCATAAAGACATGACATCGACTGGTGGCATATACTACAATATTAACGCCGTAAATTTTCACGAAAACATAAACAACTCGCGAAAGGGACTGACTATGTGCATGACATTTTCGGCTCCTCTCCCTTTCTGTCACCCTCTCTCATTCATTGTGTTATGTATGCTCGTGTAGGTTAAAGTGGAAAGTGTTACCCAAAATAATGTGGAATTCCTCTTCTTCTTTTTCCCGATGGTAACTTTTATGGCCATTTCGTTCACCCAATTTAGTTATTGTTGTTGTAAGAAAAATTATTTATTAAACAATAAAAGCAAAAGGGTTCTTTATTACGATACTCGTGATATTATTATAGCTCGAGTACGGCGATAATATCTCGCAGACTGGCGTATTCATAATGCTGAACGATTTCAACTCAATTCGTTGCGCTCCGTCTGGGTTGATGTGGGCAAGAGTTGAATGTGGCATCGAGATTGAAGCGTTAAAAACTGAATGTAAAATTGGATGATATAACTCTTGTATAGTACAGCGATATCAACAGTGAATGGGCGAAGGGTTGGGCCGGGCAGGGCCGTCTTCTTCGTGGTGAGGCACCAGCTATTGTAGCAGAATGATGCTTAAGGCCCAGCAAATAAACTGTGTTGATTGAGATTTTGTTCATATTCTTATCGATATATGGGAAAATTGGTTATAAAAAAAGAGTTTGCCTGCTGGTTGGTTCGGGCCATTGTTAAGTTACGACGCTGTTTATTCTACTAGTAAGTTTTTCGATATAAATAACATTTATAGGCCCCAAAATTGTTCACTTTTATCAGCATTGTAATTCACGAAACTGTATAAAATGCGTACAGCATTGTAGGCTCAGCTAAGCACAACATTTGGGCAGTATTAGATTGTTCATCATTTTGTAAGGTTTAAGGATTTTGGATTCATGATACCCACACCATTGTAGTACTCGATCACACATGTTGTATTGAATAATGGTCATAAAGCAATTGCTATCTGGGCAGACCAGATGTCGTCAAAGGCCCAACTTATCTTGAAGGTTTTTGCCCAGGAGCTGGATGGAGGCTGTGTATGTGTAACAAACAACAAACTTATTTATCCCTTTATGATAATACTAGGAGTATTTATGCAATTATTTACTCAAATGTCTTTTTCTAAATGAGTTACAAAATGTATATGAAAAACGTATTGTGCACTAAAAACCGATGATACTAATAAAATGTTGTATGAGAATCATAGGATTTTATAGTAATGACCTTTGATTTGAAATGGAAACTTTTATCGCACGACGTGCAGGGATTGACATGAGCCATAAAATGAAAATATTCACTTGAACTATAATTGCAATATTGCTGTAAACGATAATACAATTTCTTTAAGGGTCATTGTAAAAACTCACAGTTTGTCATAAGAAAGTCGAACCACTAAATCGAAGCATTTCGCACCGGATAAACTTGGGCTTTCAAATTGATTGTCTTTAGAAATATCCAAACAGTTCAGTACCTCAGACATTAGATCAAATATCCCCTGGTAATGCCATCAGAACTGCGTCTGATGTTAAGTAAAGTGAATAGCAGATTACGTGAGCAACCTGAATTTCCTGCTGATACCCAGCATTGTTATTGTAACCCAACTTGTCTGAGAGCCTAGATGTTGTTGGTAGCCGCAACACTGGGATGAGGCAGCCTAAAAAATTACCCATGTTAACTTGCGAAGTTTAAAATACAAATATCCCGCCTTGATAGTGACATTTGGCTTGACTCAACGATTTATGATTGGTACATGGAATGCAAGAACACTCAGGCTAACCCAGGTTAATGAAATCTTAAAATGTGGACTTCCTAAGTCTGAGAAAAGTATGTTAGATTAGTATTAGTAAAACCCAACTGCCGTTTGGTCAGTGCAATCACGTCGGCGCCACAAGCCACATAGCGAATGCCACAATCAATTTATTGGAAACCAAGTTTGGTGAACGTGTTATCTCGCGAAATGGCCCAGTCGATTGGCCGCCTCGGTCGTGCGATTTTACGCTGTTAGATTATTTCCCGTAGGGCTACGTCAAGTCTATGGTCTATGCCAACAAGCCAGCGACGATTGATGAAGTTCGTACGAATATCGAACGAGAAATTGCAGCAGTATCGGCCGATTTATGCTTGAAAACCGTCGAAAATTGGGTTCAGCGTCTGGACTTCTGCAAGCATGCTCGTGGTGGCCATGCAAAAGAAATAAATACATAATGGCATCGAACGTACTTTCACAGGAAGAAAGAATTTCATTGGTATCTAAAACCGGTTTTGTTTTATTTATTGAAAAACCCTTTATAACCAAATTCAAATAAGTAAAACAATTTCAGGCATAACAAATTCGAAAAGTCACTCTCAATGCACTTGCAAGTTCGCAATTGATCAACGACCGAATCCTTTAATTAATTTATTTTTCTCATTTTTCTGATCTACATTGTTCAGTTTTACAGAGTTGTATCTTATAGTATTCTATACGCAAATATATATCATGTTCACAGTTAATGTACATACATTATCATATTATGGGTTAACAGGTTTCAACAGGCTAAGGAAATCTAATTATATAAATTAAATAAATAAACAATAACTTAATAAGGACTTAATCGTAGATTTAAACTACCTAATGCTATGATCTATAGTCTACTAGAACTCTTATATACTTTATATCATCTACAACACAAGGGTTTATTTTTTTTCTGTTAAAATCATCTGTGAATTATTTGCTTGCACATTGTTTTCAAACACATGTTTTCAAACACATTAAATAATTTAGCATTTGCCACAAATGCATAAAATTAAATTAATTTCTCATATTTAATTTCTCCCCGTATGGAATGATAAATGCTTTTGTGGCTTCAAATAAACCACAAAAGGATTCCTACAATGTTATGGTCTACCGCAAAATTGTCAAAAAGAGATATATGTTTGTGAAAGAAACAGCAACAAATAATAAATCTTAGAAGAAGCTTACGAGTATAATGTGGCATTTGTTACTTGGTTGAAGTGAAGAACAGAATAATGATTCATAAAACTTAAATTTCCAGTTAACACAAAGCAGATAAGAAGAATTTGCTTTCGTCCTTGAGAGTAAACAGAAAAATATTTATTTATCCTAGACGTCTGTCAGAATTTGTACTTTTATGATTATAATTTAAAAAAAAAGGAGAAGGTTGTTGTCATTGTTTCTGTGTGAAAAGGAATTGTAGAAAAAAAATTGCAACTTTTGATGTCGCTGAGTAAAGTAGAATACTCGTAATCGATAGACTATGGCGCATTGGTGTCGGTTACAATTCTTTGTAATAATATGAGTTTTCCACCCACTGATTGTGAGAAGCTTTCCCAAAAATATATTTATTTATTTAATATACATTTTAATTTTTACCGACATTTAAAAACTCGCCAAAGTAAAAATAAATGCATTATGGTTTTCGAACTTACGTGGAATAAATTGTGTTTTCATTTATAATTCATCAAACTTACCTAAAAATAAGAAGAAGAAGAAATTATTATTAGAATTAAATTAATAAGGGCGAGTACATATAAAAAGAGGACTCACTAGATTAGTAAACAACTACATCAATTAAATCAAACTTTGTGATAAAAAGCGACGACAGAATATGATATAATTAATTTGATAATAATAGACCGTCCACCATTGGATGGGTGATTTGATAATAAAGGGTTTTTCAACAGAGACGCTACAAAAGTAAATCGATAGGGACAGCAAACGACGCCATATTTTTTCCCGCTCTTTTGACATTTCTCTTCAGTAAGGTTT
The DNA here is from genome assembly GCA_963931995.1 of Phaonia tiefii. Taxonomy (NCBI): domain Eukaryota; kingdom Metazoa; phylum Arthropoda; class Insecta; order Diptera; family Muscidae; genus Phaonia; species Phaonia tiefii. The sequence continues at coordinate 107,137,382 of OZ008367.1, read as the reverse complement.
GCCATTTCATCATGGAAAGATATACGGGCCAACAACGAGTCGAAATTATTAAAATTTACTACCGAAATTAGGAGTCAGTGGCCTCAACTTTAAGAGGCCTTAACAATCAGCGATGCGGCTCATTTCTGGCTGAATAGCTTCGTCAATAAGCAAAATATGCTTTACTGGTCAGACATTAATCCACACGTAATCGATGAGTCATCATTGCATCCCGAAAAAATTACGGTTTGGTGCGGTTTATGGGCCGGCGGCGTCACTGGGCCGTACTTCTTCCGTGATGATCAAGACCGGCACATTACTGTGAATGCGAATCGCTACCGTTCAATGATAACCGAATATTTTTGGCCCCAATTGGATAACATGGACTTGGAGGATATGTGGTTCCAACAGGACTGCGCCACAAGCAGCACAGCGAATGCCACAATCAATTTATTGGAAACCAAGTTTGGTGAACGTGTTATCTCGCGAAATGGCCCAGTCGATTGGCCGCCTCGGTCGTGCGATTTTACGCTGTTAGATTATTTCCCGTAGGACTACGTCAAGTCTATGGTCTATGCCAACAAGCCAGCGACGATTGATGAAGTTCGTACGAATATCGAACGTGAAATTGCAGCAGTATCGGCCGATTTATGCTTGAAAACCGTCGAAAATTGGGTTCAGCGTCTGGACTTCTGCCAGCCTGCCCGTGGTGGCCATGCAAAAGAAATCGAGTTCCATACATAATGATATCGAACGTACTTTCACAGGAATAAAGAATTTCATTGGTATCTTAAACAGGTTTTGGTATATTTAAAAAAACTTTTGTAGCGCTCTTATTGAAAAACCCTATATTATACCTTCCACCATATGACGTTTGTCGTTGCATATTTGACACAGATGTACATTTAGCCGTATCGGTCTATATGGATAACAACATATATAAGTGTTACCGCCATATTAACAGTTATATCGAGAAAATATCAGGAGTTGATTTTTTTTGTGGGTGTGGAAAATTGTTGGAAATCTGATTTATAACGGGTACCTGTGTTATTTCTAGTCGGATTTTTAAGTTTGATATAATTGGAATGGGATTCATACACCCTGAAAAATCGGTATTTTATCTTGTTTGAATGCAAATGTAATGCGCATGTCGCAAATATAGTATACTTATTCAAAACACAAATACAGCTTTGTTTGTGATACAAATACAGCTGTGTTTGGTGCACTGTTTACTTAATATGTTTTTTGGCGCTATACTCTAGCGAGAGCAATATAGTAAAACGGGCATAAAGACAGATTGTTCCCGGCTTAAGTTAATGTTATTGCAAAGGCATAACTGTAGTTTTGCATTATTTTTTCAGTCAGTGACTCATAAATATTTCTGAATGTACATATGTGTAACTGAATTGAGTGTTTCTAATGTTGACTGAACTGTTGCATTGTAGTTTCATGCACTCAATGGTTATTCGTTCATCTGAGACGTTTCGGAGGAAGCACACGAATACTTGGAACACGTATGCATATTTGCAAGTAAACATACTAATGTTTGCATTTAAGTATAAGTGTGTTTAGGACTTGAAAATATATGTTGTTTTTGGAGTGTGTTCCAATCGGATACATGGTTCCTGCAGAATATGTTTGGGAGAATATATTACAGAGGGGACCGTGGAAGGGCTTCGTTCAAATATATATACATATATGTATATAATATATTTCGGTACAAATGCAAGGCTATAAAATTCCTTCCTTGCATTTGTACCGAAATTTTAAAGCAATATAGCTGGTTCCTTTATTAGCAAAAGTTTGCACTTTTTCCCCAAATATTTAATAGTTTTTCAAGAGCTTCAATACTGCATCAGAAAATGTTGTGTTTTGGGGAATATTGTCGTAATTCAAAGATTTTAATGCTTGAACAGATTAATCCCTTTTCAGCGATATATCAACCTCAAAAGTCGCACTACAAAATACCGAATTACGGTAAAAAACAGATTTGCAACAATTTTCCACGCCCGCAAAACAAAATAATTTCCACTCCTGATAGTCTCTCGATATAGCTCTTAAACTTCGGTACGGCTTAATATACATAAATATTGTCACGAATTTTTAAATTATTTGTATTAACTTCACCTGTCTGTATGCATGTTTGCTGAAACTTCGCAAGCAAACTAATGGCGACGACAAAAATTAACTATCAAAATATTGGCGGAATTGGACAAAGGGGCGTGGTACCTCCCATGATTTCAAGTGTATAACTATATTTTTGTATTCTTTTTTCAGCCAGTAATTTATAAATACACTCCGGTTCACTTATTTAAATGTACTAAATATTCCATATTCAGCAGCCTGTATCTTTTGCAATTTGCAACCGAGTGCAGAATTTTAAAATGGAAACGAAAGCTAGATATCTTGATATTAAAAAAAAATAATGGCAATAGTGATTTCTTAGCTGAAGAACTTTATTGAGCAATTTATAGAAAAAGTCGAAGAATGTGCTATTTTTTTTGGTTCACTTAAGTAAAGGCACTTTAGCTGATTTTAATGAAAACCAATTTCTCTTGTTTTTTTGATTTATTTTACTTTATTTAAGAACTATTGGTAATGGGTAACAACCCCCTTTGTTTTTAATAACTTCAAATATACTGGTTTTCATTGAGAGATAAAGAGAATTTATGTAATCCAATTAATTACTGCTTGTCATCAAATTGTCTACCTCCTTCATAGACCTTACGAGGTAACCAACCCCATACATTTTCGATAATGTTTAGATCTGGCGAATAGGGTGACCAGTCAAGTCCTTTACTTCTCTGGCGTTGTGTATAGGGGCATCATCCTGTTGCAATATCCAAAATATGGGACCAAATAGTTCACTGAATTTCGGAAAAGTCGATTCCAATAACGTTTTCATATTTCTACTTAGAAATTCATGATGATAACGCCGCCCTCTCGGCTGTGATGTCGCCTCAAGAACGCTTTTCTTTGTACAGTTCATGGAAATAACAGTTGTAGCCATCGGGCCCATCCAAATTAAACTTCTTCTCATCCGTAAATGCAACGGTTCTCCAGTCATTTACATGACCGCTTGGCTGCACACCCCATACCATGTAATCTCTTGCGAATTGAAGCAACTTTTCCGTACGAGGAGCATTAAGTGGCGGCTCTTATTGTAATTTCAGGTATTTAAGATACTCAAAGACATATTCTATGAGCTCCTAGAGCAAACGTATGACCGCTGCCCTGGCCATGACATTAAGATTGCAATAGGAGATTTTAATGCCAAAGTAGGAAGGGAGAATGTGTTTAATCCAACTATTGGCAATTTCAGTCCACATGCTGACAGTTCCGACAACGGTAGGAGACTGATTGACTTTGCCCCGGCAAAAAATATGGTCATTAGTGGTACAAGATTCCAGCATAAAGACATCCACAAGGCTACTTGGGTATCCCCTGATCAAAGAGCTAAGAACCAAATTGATCACGTGGTAATTGATGGAAGGCACTCATCCAGTGTAATGGACGTACGAGTGATCAGAGGAGCTAACATCGATTCTGATCACTAGCTGGTAGCAGCAAAGGTTCGCACAAGATTAAGTAGAGCGAAAATCATACGAAACCAGACGCAGAGGAAGCTGGACATCGGAAAGCTGCAATTACCAGAGGTAGCCACAGCCTACTCAAGGAAGCTCTCGCAACCTTTGGCACAGAACCCACCCCACACAGAACCACAGAACAGAAAACTGCCGCAACAACCGTACTTGGTTTCGAAAAACCGCTTCGCAATAAACCGTGGTACGATGGAGAGTGTCGCATTGCAAATTGCGAAAAGAACGCTGCACGTATGGTAATGCTTCAGTCAATTGCAACGCGAGCTGCAACTGAGCGGTATAGGGAGAAAACAAAGGAGGTAAACCGTCTCTTTAGGCGTAAGAAACGGCAGTAGAGAAAGCGCGAGAGTGAGAAAATTGAGACATACAGAAGGAAGAACAACGCCCAAAAATTCTACCAAAAAGTTAATCGCGTGGAGGCCCTGTTCGTTGAAACCATTAATTTTGGCTTGTCCTCATTTACAGTCAGACCCAATTTTGCTGACTCCTTCTCAATTCTCGAAAAAAAGGCAGTAACTCGCTTAGGTTCGGTAAGATCCTTATCAACTTTCACTGCGGATTTGGTGTTCGTCAAGGTCATCCTGCAAAGGCGTATGAGTTTTGCAGGAATACCAAGCTCAGACATTGCTTCATAGAGATTCTCCCGTATCGGACTATCGAAGGCCGCTTTATAATCGATAAATAGATGATAGGTGTCGATTTTTTTTGTGTGTCTTCTCCAGGATTTGACGTAGCGTGAAAATCTGGTCAGTTGTCGATTTGTCAGGCCTAAAGCGACACTGGTATGGTCGAATCAGGTCAGCTATAATCGGTTTTGGTCTTTCGCACATTATGCTTGATTGAACCTTATATGCTATGGATAAAAGGCTTATTCCACGGTAGATGGCACAGATACTCGGGTCACCTTTTTTAAATATCGGACATAGTACACTGAGACTCCAATCGCCAGGCATGCATTCATCTAACCAAATTTTGCTAATGAGCTGATGCATGCACCTTCTCAGCTCATCGCCGCCAGCCTTAAACAGCTCCGCCGGTAATCCATCTGCTCCTGCGGCTTTGTTGTTCTTAAGCCGCGCAATAGCTGTTCTGACCTCGTCTTGGTTAGGAGGTTGATAACCGTTATAACTTCGAGGTAGTGGACGAATTTATATACCTCGGATCTGCCGTGAACAAAAACAACAACGTCAGCCTTGAAATCAAGCGGAGAATTGTGCTTGCGGATAGATGTTATTTTGGGCTAAGCAAGCATTTTAGAGATAAAGCCCTCTCTCGAGTGGCAAAAGTCCAGCTGTACCAGACTCTCATTCAACCTGTCTTGCTTTATGGCGCAGAACCCTGGGTTCTGTCGCAAGCACACGAAACATCTGTAGGAGTCTTCGAGAGAAAAATACTCGGAAAAATTTATGGCCCTATAGTGCACAACGGCGAGTATCGGCGACGCATTAATCATGAGCTGTATGAGCTTTATCCTGACATTGACATAGTTAAGCGGATCAAGATAGCGCTATTGCGCTGGCTAGGCCATGTCAGTAGAATGGATGAAAACGAACCAGCACGAAGGGTTTTCGAAACCGAACTCGAAGGAAGACGAAAAATAGGAAGACCAAGACTCCGCTGGAGGGATCAGGTTGACGAATCCCTGCGGACACTTGGTATTGCCAACTGGAGAAATAAAACAGAAGATCGAAATGGTTGGCGAAATATATTATCTTCGTTTTCTATGGTCCCTGACCCCCTGGGATTGTCCGAGACCGGATAAGTAAGTAAGATACTCACAGCGTCTAATTGCTCTGCGTGCTGATGACTTGCTCGTTCCCACTCCAGCTTGAGCTCTCATTTTTGACAAGGATAAGGCAGAATTAGAAGCAATTCTGATGATTTTTCTTTTCTCATACGACAATGAAACCCTCCCTTTAAAATTTTTTCCATATCCCTCGGGGTCCTTAATGTAATTGTCGACAACTTTTGGGCTCCGTCCAATTTATTTAGCTATTGCGCGGTTAGAATATCCCTCAGAACGGTAAACATCGATATTAGTTTTTTCCGATAGATTTACAATTTTTTGTTTCGCCACTTTGACTCGTAAAATGTTTAAGATATTATAAATTGTAATGAACAGACGCTCACTAAAAAAAATTATCGTTTACTTTAAAAATAATAAAAAAATAGTAAAGTGCCTTTATTCAAGTGAACCAAAAAAAAAATAGCATATAGTTATTTGGACTTTTTTTATAAATTGCTCAAAAAGTTCTTTAGTTAAGAAACCACTATTGTCCTGATTCTTTTTTTAAATGTCAGGATGTCTAGCTTCCATTTGAATTTTAAAATTCTGCAATCGGTTACAAATTTCAAAAGATACAGGCCGCTGAATATGAAATGTATATATTTCTGAATGCGTATGTAAATGAATTGTGTGTTTCTGTTGACAGATCTGTTTCATTGTAGTTTCATTCATTCAGTCGTCAATAGTTCGTTTGGGAGGAAACGCTCGAATACTTCGAAGTAAATTTTTGGATGTTAGGGCTTAATCACGCATATGGCTCCGGGCAAAAGTATATATATTTAAAAGTAAACATGCCAACGTTTGCTTTTAATATAAGTGAGTTTTGGACTTGCAAATATATGCATATTTGGAGTGTGTTCCAAACATGTACGTGATTGCTGCCGAATTTTTTTGAAAGAATATGCTACAGATAAAGGCAAGGGCTCAAACCAACCATCAAGAAAACAGCAACGGCATTCGGATTTATGCGTTTCCAATTTTATGTATATATACCACAAATATATACTTACAATAAAATATAACAAAAAAATTCAAAATACGTTTACACTTTACAGTTCTTCATCAAAACGACGTGAAAAATTTAAGTAAACATTTTTTGAATTCCACCTGGTTTAAGTCAATTTACGTAAAATAACTTTCTATCGCACCGACCGCACCAAAAAGAGTGTGAAATGAAATGTCAAATGAGAAAAATGGCATCTCTATATGACGTTACTTTATTAACATGTGTATACATACATACATACACACATAATTCCCTGACAATTTTATAGAGTAATTCTTAAAAGAGAGAATATTTGGCTCATCTGACCAGTGATGCCAACTTAGCTCTTTTGGGGCTAGACTTAGCACTTTTCGACCTTGCAAAACACGAAAAAAATCTCATTGGCGCTTTTTTTCAAAAACGCGTAATTTGCACGCAATTTGAGTTTTTATTTAGGCCTTTAGCCCGTTTTCTATACAACACCAATTTGCTAATGAATATTAAATTTGTTGCTTCCAACGTTTAACACCGTTGATTGTTTGCTTCTACTTTTTAAAATTTTTAGATGGAGAGACACCCAAAAATATCGAAAGGTATGAAAAGCTTTGAGGAAGTGGTTAAACTTCAAATGAGGGGTCCAAGCAAGGCGTTTCTATGGCACAGCTGATCGAAATGGTACTAGGGCAATGATGTAGAAGGAGAGACCAAAGAAGACATACAGATTATAGACCATGCAGCAAACTAAGTTTAAAAGAGTTTGATTGATACTAATGACAGCTAAATTATGTTCTATCTTTTATTTCTGTCCGTATTGGTCCAACCAAAGAGTAAATTATAAAAGCAACTCGAACTCGATGAAATGGCCTACTACCTCGTCGTCATCAAGAGAACACGAAGAGAGGCATAGCGGCTCTTTTATATTTCTCTATTGTTCAAGGCAATATGTAATTATTTCAAATGTATGATTGCTGCAAAACACTTCTCTATACGCAACAAACTATTCTGGATCACAAAAAGACATGGAGCCTTTCCACGAAATTCGGTTGGTACAACCAGGAACAACAGTAACAGAAAACAAAAATGTCAGGCAAAATTTGCACTCGTCAAATCTTCACTACAAACATCTTTTTCTTCGGGTTCACATCTGAAAGGATATTCCACCAGAGGATATTAAAATTTAATGAAACAAGTTGCGTGTGAGATTTCACCGAATTCTTTGTTTTATTTGAAGACCTATCAAGAAAGTTATGTGGGGAATATTCCGTCATTCAGACGACCGCCGCGGCTTCGGTATATATCAGGGCACTGGCATTTGCAGTTTATTGGCATGGAACTGCGACTTAAGGAAACCACACAAGAAAATGTTGAAGTGGGTCAAATTGCGCGGTGTCTGTGGCTAGTTTACGTCGACTTTGCGTGAGATAATTCTTAAATCGGTCGTGCAGATTGCCCGTTGTGGCCTCGGCTACGTAGCACGTAGCAACGTTCCGATGGAACCACAGATCGGTAACGCTCTTCGTTGACTGACCACAATCCAGACCAAAGAATGGCATTCTGTACATGCATTGCCAGTATCAGTATTTAACACAATAATTTTAACACACAAAACGAAATACCGTTGTTGTTATTTTGTTGTTTTTTTTTGAACCAGTGCCTCTATCTGGCGTTAGTGAAGCACTTCTTTTCAACATCCAACGTTTATATCACACCAGGCTAAATATCATAAATTTGCTGAGGGAAATATTAAATCTACATATAAGAATTAGTCTAATGAAAATTTGCATATTTTTGTATTAATTTTCAAATAATTTTGAAGTTAGTTCTGTAAATATATTACATAGAATTCAAATATACATAAATTTTTCAGTTTTATGTTTTCTGAGTTACTTGGAATTCTACACGCATGACTCGCTGCTGGCAAAATATGAAGGGTTATTTATGGGCAGTCGCGATATAATGCTGTCAAGTTAATAGGATTGTCTTACACAGATTGTCAACGCGTTCACAATTAGTGTCACCTATGGCAAAACTTGTGGCATATCACGAACTTGTCTTATACAAAGTGCCAGCACCTGGCTATGCGAATAATCGCCCAAAACCCAAAAATTAACAATCGCCCAAAAAATATGGGAAAAAAAATTGGGCGATTGTTCATCATGTTTGGGCGTTTTGGTATTTTTGATTTTTTGGGTGTTTGTTCATGATGAATGATCGCCCAAATTTTTAAAAATGTAAATTCGCCCTTTTACTTAATTGGGCGGTTGTTCGCTACTCACCACAAAATAGTGGGCGTTTGTTCATAAATTGGATTTATATTTTTGGGTGAATGTTCTTAAATTTTTGGGCGATTTTACCTCTTTTTTTGGGTCTTTTTTCTTAATGAAAAAAACACCCAAAAATTTTGGGTCATTGTTCATTTTTCGTTTTGGGCGATTTTCACTTGGGCGATTATTCGCATAGCCCCAGCACCTACTGACATTGTTCTAAGGAAATTCTATTTCCTTATGTGTCTTTAAGATCAAATTTCCAACTGGGAATATCTTAAGAATAAAATAAATTATTTAAAATAAAAAATGCAATGGCTACATTTTGATTTCATTCACAACTATGTGACTGTCCTTTAATTCCTGTTTCAAGATCAGTTCAAGAACACCGCATTTAAATGAACGGGATGTGAGTCAAAATGTACGTCAAAGGTTTGCTATGAAAAAATACAGGCAGCAGTCTATTCCACGATCTCGAACGAAAACTATCGTTCGTATTTTGGTCGATAGGAATTAGATTTGGGTTCTACAATCGTTTTTATTTCAAGTCTAATGGAAACGAAAATTGTTTCAAAAGTTTTAAGTGCAAATGTGAGTTTCTTGATTTCGAATCTGTGATCATCTGCGATGATGCACTGAGTCGAACTAAAATTTGCGTCGCATGTGAGTGAATGGCTTTAGTTATTCATTTATTTTAAGTCTGCTCTCAAACTGAGCATATTAAAATTCGATATATACCTAATTTGTAGGCAATTCAACTTTAAAATTGTTCACATATTTTTTAACCTGATTGTATATTTGATTCATGAGTAAAGCTAGAATATGTTCCACTACTGTCCCCAAAATCGAAAAATTCGTTTAAATATAATTTTCCCCAGACTTTGAAACATTGAGAAATGACTCTCAGAGTAAATTGGTGACATTTGGTGTGTTGCAGATGGGCGGATTAATGTTGTAAAGAATTGCTTCAATAATAGCAGATAGAGGCAAAGGCTCAAACCAACCAACAAGTAAATCAGCAAGAGCATTTAGTTTTGTGCGTTAAATTTTATTTCTAAATATACCACTAATATATGTTAACAATAAAATATAACCAAAAAGTCCAAAATACTATGTTTAAATTTCAGGTTTTCATCAAAACGAGATGAAATTGTAATTCCACCTGGTTTAAATCAATTTACGACAAATAACTCTCTACCGCACCGACCGCACCGCGAATAGTGTGAAGCGAAATATCAGATGAGAGGAATGACAGCTCTATATGACATTACTCTAAGTTTTGAAATGTCTATTATTTTTGTAGTTAGGGGACCGTAATATCGTGGCTCTCAGGACTATCTGGCGCACGAGATAATTTGTCCGAAATGGAGTTATGACCACCTGTAGATTTTCATAATCCTTGGTCAACATGTGTGGAAATAAAATGACTGTATTTATAACTGTTATCTCAAAAATAAATAATATATTAATAATCCTATTTATACAGAAGCAAAGGAAACATACAACTATATCAAAAAACATAAAAATTTATTTGCTGTAAACTTTTATTTACTTTATGTTAGTTACGTTAGTTAGTCATGCAAACGGCGGTATATCAAAAATATATTTCGGCTACTGGCTCACAATTTATTGTTACACACAACTTGGTTGTTTAAAAGTGAAACGTATCAACGAACAATTTTATTGCCGCTTCATCTACGATTTGTAGAAAAAAACGACAACATTTTGCCATTAATAGTGGGATATTTTATCAAGGCAATTTGCGGGTTTATTGCCCATACGTACTTGATTTGGCGAATTTCCATAATTTGGCCACGAACTGCTCCTTGATTTGCCATATTTTCTATATTTAACCTATATTTATTTAAACCTGTTTCACTAAAACAACCGACTACTATAAGGACCTTGACAAATCTTATTATTTCGATGGGATCAAATAATGGGAGGAATGATGTCCGCTTCTACAAATCTCATTATATTGAAGGGACCAAATAATTGAAAGAATGAGTTTAACTAAAAGAGGACTATTTTAAGAAATGAAGCCAATTTCGAAGGTAAATGCCTGTGGCGCCAACGACAATAACAGGTGAATATAACAGAATGAGACAATGGGGATTCCGTTAGTAGGAACTGTTGTTAAAGTACTACCTAAGACCCATTAATTTCGAGCAACTTAAATAGGAAGTTAGAATCCTTAATTGACATTTTGGGCAAGTATTAACATAATAATCCTTTCACCCGCATTTGATAATAAGGCTGAACTACATCAGTCCGCTTAAATATTTTACAATGATATAATATTTTACAATATAATGAGATATAATTCAAAACACTCGCTTCTAGATTTGACTATAAATTTATCTATCAAAGAGCAAAGCAGTAAATACCAAAAGAAGAAGCAGCAATATCCATAATAAGCCATAAAAATTACGCTTTACTCCTTTCCAACGATACAATACTGTCTCATACTTGCCCTTGATTGTGTCCATTAGCCTTGAAGTCTTAAGAATAATGAATATTTTAAATTACGAACTGACGAAGAAATTTATTTAATCTTCCCCACTGACAAGGGTAATTCCAACGCTAAGGCAATTCCTCACCGAATGGAATGAAAAGATTTACCAACAACATCATAGATATCTTTTGGAGCAAAATACTTTGCCACACAGTAGATAAATCACTTCATTGTCATATGGCCGCAAGTAAATTGAAATTTAAGAATCAATCACACCAAGATACCAACTTCCGATAGATGCTGTATCGTACATATAATACATAGTTGGATTTAAGCAACAAATAACCCACTGCAAATTGCTACAATAACACTCAAATTACACATTATAAGGATGTAGGAGGACGAAATGGCTGGTGGCTGGGTGTGTAGTCCTGCCATAGACCTCAACTGAACTAAGCTCATCTAAACTGAACTCAATTGCTTCCAAAGCATTCAGATTTACTTACAATCACGTTCGCAGCGCCAACATTGTCCACAGATTTGCACTCATCTTCATCGTAGACGCTGCCATCAGTTTTTGCTTAGTTTTCTTTCCTTAACACAAAAATGCCATTACGTTTCAGTATAAGACTCGCACACACATTAATGTTTTTAAACCAGAGTAATTCTTTAAATGATATTGAGGATAGAGACAAAATTATCTACGAAAAAATGCGGGTTAAAACCAAAGAGAACTTTGAACCTAGAAACGATGTAGACTCTGTGTGAATAAAGGACGACCCCGGCCGGTTTGATGTGAAAAACATGATGTGCTATTGGGCACAACAGAATGTACTAAAGTAAGTAAATGTGTTTAGTGTGGTTGGTTGGATTAGTGAATGCTGCTACAAATAATAGAAAAATTATGTTTTCAAATCCATGTTGGAAACCTGGGCTGGTAAATTCAGTTGGGAGAAGTTTATTATTTTGTAATCTTAATAAAAACACAAATCTTTAATTACGAAAAGACATTAGTCTTAATATACATATGTGTGTAGACTGGAGCTACTTATTTTGTATGGAGCCAAAAAGCGTGAAAAAGTTTCCCCCTGGAAATGAGTTTTTCTGGGGATCACATCCGGTGAGCTAAACGCGTTTTAAGACACATCTGAGAATGGGTGTTCATTTCCAACATTTTCACGCTGAAAAATCTGTCTTTTTTTGTCGTTTGGATGCAAATATAACATATTTGAAACTTGTCGCAAATATAGTATACTTATGTCCAAACACATTGTGTTTGCTATTAAATATAACATGTTTGGGACACAATGATTATTAGGTTATAATATATGTTTTTGAGACCCAAATGTGGTTTAGTTTGTTGAAAACCGCTAAACCCAGAAACAAGACATACAACTAAGAAACAAAAGGAAGCAGATCTTCAATTCATGAAAACAATGCTTTCAAGCATGTACATGTTTCCTGCAATATGTTGCTTGGACCATTATTTTTCAAAGTGTTGACATAAAATGTGTCGCAAATATTGATAGTACTTAAGGTATTACAGTGCTCAATGCAATAGGCAAAGTATTGGCGACCCTAAGGTAGCAGCAGATTTCGCTGGTGGTGGAGAATATTGGTTGAAGGTGCAGGCGGGTGCATGAGGGTTTCATGCCTGGCCATTCATGTGCCGACAACCTAAATATGGGCAGCATAATTATAGAACAATCGTGTGAATTACACTCTATTCTATACCTACTCCTCGTAGATTTTAAACAAGCTTTCGATAGGGTGGACACAATTTCAGTATGGTCCACCTTAACCAAAATGGGGATATCGAACACGATCAAATGGGGATATCGAACAAGGAAACTGTACAGGGATACAAGATATGCAGTTCGTAATAACCGAAAGGATGGCAAAACTTTTACCACATCTGGGGGAGTTAGACAAGTATGAGTCTTGCCCACACAGTATATATTAACGAAGTTCCTCATCACACGTTTACACGTTAACACTATTATGCTACAAACATACATCGGTCAAATGAATTATATGACAATTATAATTTGTAGATTTGGCAATTGTACTCATTTTCAAAGCATTTCCTTTATATCTGACAGTTATGGTTTTCAAATATTTTATGCAGTACAGGTTTATGAATTTGAAAGTATTACGGGGTAATTCCTATCGAAGCCAGAAAACTCTACATATAAAATAATTTAAAAACAGAATTGACAGCAATCAAACAAATTTAAAATAATTAAAAGCATTCGCATATTTCATTATAATTGGCATCCGATTCCACAACCTGCATTTGCATTGCCTGACAGAATGCAAATTCAAAACTTTTTAATTGCCATTGCGAACAATTGTAATTCTTTTGCACTTGCATTAGATAAAGTAATGCAAATTAAAAAAAAAAAAACATGAATGGCTACAACCCAATATTATCAAATATATTGGGTAATTTTGCTTTGGTTTGTGTCTAGACTAACATATGTTGGGAAATTTCTTGTTTAGTTGTTAAACAAACAAACCTTACAAAACCTTAGCTTTTCATAAAAGGTCTCTTTAAAAAATAACTTTTCCGGGAAAATATAATACATATTCTTACAAAAAAGAACCCAATAATATCCTTTAAAAAAAAATATTCTATAAAAAAAAAGTTTTTGAAAAAGTTTATCATTTTACAAAAAGTATCTTTTCTTAAAGATCCATTTAAATTATCGTATTTTTCAACGGGCGCCTTGGGGCGCGCCTGGAACTAACTAGTACATAATATGTATCAAAAGGAACTTCATTCGAACTGGGTGTCCCCTGACACCTCATGTAATTTTTTCTACTTACGAACGATGTAATGGATGCAACCAATGTAGAATGCATTTTCAACAGGACGTTACTACGCCATACTGCAGGCGATAACATGAACCTGTTGAGAAGCGGGTTTGGTGAGCAATTAATCTCACGATATGTAATATACGATTACACCATTTTTTTTGCGCCCACTGTAAGTGGTAATATGATAAGTTTCCTACATAGATTCGGCGAATGCTCTCTTTGTATAAGATTGCACATAGCTACATAGTTCTATAAATAGCATATGATTTGGATTATCGTGAGAGTCTGATTTGGTTTATCGTGAGAGAGGGTCAAGGCTGCAATAAATTGTAATCCTCTATTTTTAGCTTCCTTCATATATCAAGCAAGTACATGTAAGTACTTGTCGACAAGCAGCGATATTGCTATGATTGAAGACCTGCTTGAGATAGATCAGTCGATGTGTATAGGGCTAAAGTGGATGAGTGTTCAGGTTCGATTCCTGGGAAGGACAAAAGTTTTTTTTTATTGTGTTAGTTCTTTATTTTTTTTATGATAAATCTATTTTTACATTTCATCCGTTTGAATTGAAGCTAGAAGAATAACGGAAAAGAGAAGAAGTGAAGACTATGAGTGTTTTTTACAACCAGTTCTTCTATTTTTAGAACAGGCTCAAAAGCTATTTTTTTCACCATTTCATTTGTGCTCAGTTATTTTGTCGTGGTGAACGGATGTTCCATACCATGCCAAATGCTTTTATCGATACCAAAGTTATTTCTTTTTGATTTTGGATTCCAAAGAGCAAGCAACGTTCGATTTAACTCAAGAACAGTGTGTCGGGGTTTTTTTTTGCTAAATGAAAGTTAAAGTGCTTGGAAAATTTGTGGTTTTTGGAAATCTAGGACAATCGAGAAAATCCTTAAGTGTTTTTAGAGTAAATGATTAATTACATTTACTAATTACATTTAGCAAACTGAAATCAAGGTAATTTCTGTGAAATAGTGTAGAGTTCAATAATTAACTTGGGTTTTGAAAGGATAAAGTTAGTCGAAGTCCTCTGCGAACATCCAACATCTCAAGAAATCTTTAGTATCGTTGAAGCTAATTTTGGAGAACCCTTCTGGAAATAAACTCCACGCAATCCACTAAAGAGTATAAGGTGAGAAAAGAAATGAATATCAAAAGTTGGAATATCATCCTATATTGTGTATGGATCGCGGCTTCTTTTAGATCGAACGACATAATACCGCACAGGAGCGTTTCCATATCGTGACTTCAATTGTTCTCATTTCTGCGGGCCACGGATTGCCTCGGAGGTGAGGACCCTTTAAGTTTACCCGTATCTCGAAGTTGAACCAGCAAAAAGTGCCAAAACCCTTATTAAAGAGACGGTGCAATTTCTCGGAATATTCGAACACAAGGTTATCTCCCAGGGCAAAGATACTCACAGGCCACGAGTTTTCGTATTGTTGGCGGCCAAGTGGCATCGGAATCATCTCGTTCTGCATAGCCACACAACCGTATCACAGATGAAGCTTGGACAACTATTAATGTGAATGTATCCAGCTAAAGACAATGATATAATCTGCAATATATGAAGTGTCACCGAGGCTAATACGAGTATACGCGGAAAAGCGACTAATATTTAAATAGAAATAAGTATCGTACAGCTAAGTTAATTTTTTCGGTTTGTGATATATGCAAAATTTATGATATCCTTTTTTTTCGAAATTCCACAGCAGGCGTAAAAAGTTCATCGAGGCCTCGACGATCATCTTTACATTAAATCTGCAATATTTAACTCTTCAACGCGGTAACTACAAACGGTGAGTGTAACGTTTCCCATTAAATATCCAACTTTTTACGTATCACAAATTTTGCATCAAACTTTAACGCAAATTTTATATTAATAATCTCGAAAATTAATTCTTGATTAAGTAACCTGCATTAATTAACATTTCGGTTTGTCTTCAATGCATACGGATGCGTGATATTTTTTTTTAAAAAACACTGAATCTGTACTAAGGTCTATATCGACCTAAGTCCCGATATACATACTTACTTGAATCCTCGCAGTGAGAAATCTGATCGCACTTAGTCCAGAGTAATCTAGGCAAAGTATAATACGAGTAGACTATTATTATTTGATATTTTTATTATTTTATTTTTGTTTGCTATTGTGGCCCCACAGTCACTTAATTTGTTATCATTGCTGCTGAGGGTTGAGAATTTCCTATATTTTATCTTCCCAAATACGAGCTTCCTAGGGGTGCCTCAATCGGCCATACTTTATTTTTGATTTGCTTCTCTCAGTGTATGCAGTATCAATAGCTTGAAGTCTATGTTTAAAGAATTTTCCCCTAAATTGTAGAAATTTAAGTTTGATAGTTTGCAAAGTGTTGAGCATCACTCATGTATATAACCTGAAATAGAATACCTTGAAAGAATGCTTATTTGCTTTGAATTATTGAATAAACTTATAAATATTTAAGAATGAACCTATAAGTATATCTTTGCTAATGGTGGAGGTTTAAGGGCAGAGTAAGTGTCAGTATGGGGGTTTTAGAAATAACTATATGGCAACTAAGGCCACGGTTGGGAACAAGGGACAATATGCTACGGATTCGGAAAAACCTATGAATCCCATAACAGTAAACGACGACCGATTTTTATGTTTTGTTTTTCTTCTCATTTTCATATCGCTGGCCATATAGGGCACATAGTTTTGATAATTTTGTTTATGGTCAGACGCGGCCCTCCATTTTGACGATTATTTTGCAGTAGATTAGGGAGTCTATAATAAATTTTGTTTGTGTTCAGTTTGTACGAATTGTGGGTATAAGGCAGATCCGAACCCCCCGCCCGACTGTTAGCTAGGAATCAATGGCTCCCAGTCTGCTTTGTCCATAAAAATCTAATTTCGTATAACTCCATCCTTCTGTACAAACTATAACGAAATGTGATTTAATACACGTCCTCGAAGATGGTGTAGAAGCCCTTGTTTTTTTTTTTAATTTGAAATACACTATTTCGTTCATTACATAAATAAATGGCGCCCAACGTGGGGCATAATGGTAGAACCGTTTGGAACTGCTTTCGCTCCTGACATTAATATCACTATTAGAATACAATTAGAGTTCTTTTTCTATTTAGTTGATAGAAGTCTTTGTTTGGTTTTGTATTGTCTTCTTGAATACTAAGTGGGGGTCTTAGGATATTCGGTTATCTGAGCTTTTCGGATAAGCTGACCAAGACTTACTGCACCTAGTCTTTCGGATACAGTAGATTACCAAAGAATTAAATCATTCAACTAAATCTGGGTGCAATTTTGATGGTTGTCATTTCGCTGGCTAGTCGAGGTATAGCATCCTGGAAACATTTGGAAATACTTGAATGTTGCTGCAAGCATATTGAAGTCTAATGTTTTCAGTTAAAGATGGTTGGAAATGCATGCTAGGGCGCAGATAGAGTTATGGCCTTCATTAAATTTTCACTCATCAATAGACCAGTTTTTGCCACCTATCAGTCGATCGTTTACACTAACTACTCTGTACCTTTAAATTATCCACCAACATAAGAATCGAATTGCATTATTTTATATAGTTATTGTTATTTTGGTTTTCAGTTTTTTCCTTTAACGAAGAAATAATTTTTTTTATTCACTTTACATAATTTTTTTTACAAATCGAAAGTTTAATTAATTGAAGAGACAACAAAATGTCTATAGTACATACTCCTCCGCCATCGTCAGGTGCTGCTTCTTTGCCTTGTCAAACCGAAGAGAATAAATGCAAAATTTGCGATGTATTTATGATATTTGACAGGGAGGACTGTTGTAAATTATCGACCTGTGGACATATATTTCATAGAGTCTGTATTGAGCAATCCTTGGCGTCCTCCGGCGATTGCCCCGCCTGTAAAGTTTCGTGTCATTTATCAGATCTTCATATGTACTCTACACACTCCTTACTTGTAACTGATAATGCTTCCCAAACAGGAACAGCGAAAAAAACTCGCCCTGCTGTTCGCGGTAAGGTCCGTGGAGCCATGGCACATCGTCCACAAACTAGGAGTTTGAGCAAAAATTTATTAAATTTTAATGAAAATTATAATACTAGTTTGGACTTAAGTCCGCGACGGTCTAATCAGTTCTTTGAAGCAGTTGATCCTTTTACATCCATTCGTAATTCACATCCTTCAGTACGACCAAATACGGCTAACGTTAATTCAGATAATTTTTCGCCAAGACCTCGTGATAGTATGTCGATTGGGGTTGACTATGGAAGAATTAATCAAATGATTGAGACCAGCCTAGCTCGAATGCTACGGACTATAAATCTTCAACCAAGAGGGCCACAAAACCAAGCTCAATCACACCCTATCAATCGAGAAGGTATACCACCATTTTCGGCACCTCCACCCCCTATAACAATGGCGAACGTATCTACTAATCGTAGCAATGGCAACCTCAATCAGTCATTTAACCATACGGATTATACTACTTCTATGCCTCCCGAGAAAATCACTTCTCTGATCCGTAATTGGAACATTCGATATGATGGTTCAAAAAACGGACTGACCGTTGATGAATTCATTTATCGGATAACGTCGATGACGACACAACATCTAAATGGTAATTTTGAGACTCTGTGTAATAATCTTCAAATTCTCCTATCGGATAAAGCTCTGCATTGGTACTGGAGATACCACAAGCAGGTGGACTCCATTAGATGGAATGATTTTTGTGTTGCCTTAAAATGCGAATACAAGGATATGCGATCAAACTATGACATTCGAGAAGAGCTACGCAACCGGAAGATGCGACAGGGCGAATCATTTGAATCATTTTATGATTCCATGTGCATTATTTTGGACCGTCTCGAGACTCCTATGGTGGAAGCTGAGATTGTTGAAATTTTAGTGCGGAATTTGCGTCCTGATATCCGCCACGAGCTACTATATGTACCCGTTTATTCTGTTGCCCATTTGCGCAAACTGGTGCAAATGCGGGAAAATTTATTATCCGATGATTTTGGTAAGAAGGCTATTGGTTCAAAACCTCTCCAATCATCTCACTCGCTACCTAGGCGAAATATTGCAGAACTAAACTGTCAAAAAGACAATGAAGAGGCTGCTGCTACTAATGATCATATAGATGCAGTCAGTCGAAATTTAACACCCAGTAAATGCTGGAACTGCGACGAACCAGGGCATTTTTGGGATGATTGCGTTCGTGATCGCAAAATATTTTGCTATGGGTGCGGTACAAAAAATGTGTACAAACCCCAATGTATTAAGTGCGGCACTAGGAAAACTTCTTGCTCAAAAAACTTCCAGCACCCAAGTACAACCCAGAACGTACCATAGACAATACTCTCTACCTTTCACCCGATTCCGAACAAACTATTACCCCAAAACTTGACAATGAAAATTCCGATTCGATGTCGGATAAGTTACCTGAAAATCTTGAATCTAATGGAAAATGTATCCTAAAACGCGACTCCACTACCGATACCACTGTGGAGAAAATATTGTATCCTTTACGACCCTTGCATGAGAGATATTTTGAGTATATCGCAGCACGTAACCGAATATTTAATGAATATGCCATTGTTCATGATGTACACCGGCGGCCAAAAAGATCCACTTTGCGTCTTAGAAATTATTTCAAACGGCGTAAAGGGGCATCAAAATACATAATTTCGGGTATTGTGAATAGTCCACATGATAGAAGATACTACGCGAAGGTGAAATTTTTAGGTTTTAATGAACTGGGACTTCTTGATACTGGCGCCAACATTTCATGTATTGGGTCAACACTTGCTTCCCATGATTTTAGTAAATATTCACAATTTGTTCCTTCCAAAACCTGCGTTAGAACTGCTGATGGAAGAATTCAGAAAACTATTGGATATATCAGTGTTGAAGTTTCATTTCGAAATGAAAATAAAATGTTGCAAATACTGACAGTCCCTTCTATAACACAAAGACTAATACTTGGAATTGACTTTTGGAAAACTTTTCAACTGGCGCCTGATATTTTTGAGTCCACTTTTGTATCTAATCCGTCAATAAATGTGCATATGTCAGAAAATACACCGGAGATGTCCACTTTGACCCAAGTTGGCGGATCGATGACTGAGTTAAAGGTAAACAAAGATATAGACTATAAGTATACCCTTACGGCTACCCAGACAATGCAGTTAAGGGCTATTATCGACCTGTTTCCTACTTTTGACAAGCAAGGACTTGGGAGGACAAAGCTAATTGAGCACGAGATTGAGGTTGAAGCAAGCAAACCGATTAAACAGCGGTTTTATCCGGTGTCTCCCGCAGTGGAGAAACTGATGTTTGAGGAAATTGACCGGATGCTGTCTTTAGGTGTTATTGAACCCTCAAATTCGCCATGGAGTTCTCCCATGCGTCTGGTAGTTAAGCCACAAAAAGTGAGATTATGCTTGGATGCTCGAAGACTGAACCAAGTCACAAAAAAAGATGCTTATCCACTTCCGAGCATTGAGGGGATATTTGCGCGATTGCCCAAGGCCAATGTCATCTCAAAACTTGATCTAAAAGACGCTTACTGGCAGGTTGGCTTAAGTGATGAGGCTAAACCTTTAACCGCGTTCACTGTGCCAGGGCGTCCCTTATATCAATTTGTTGTGATGCCATTTGGTCTGTGCAACGCGCCGCAGACTATGTGCCGCCTAATGGATCAACTAATTCCACCCGATCTTCGATACTGTGTTTTCGGATACCTTGATGATTTGATAATAGTATCTGAAGACTTCCAAAGCCATGTTTCTGTTTTGGTCAGAATAGCGGATGAATTTAGAAGGGCAAACTTGACATTGAACATTGCGAAGAGCCATTTTTGTGTAACCCAGGTCAAGTATCTCGGTTATGTAATAGGAAATGGTGGCATAAGAACTGATTCGGAAAAGGTAGATGCAATATATAAATGGCCCGTGCCGAAAAGTATTAAACAGGTTCGTGGTTTCTTAGGACTGGCCGGGTGGTATAGACGCTTCATCCAGAATTTTTCTACTTTGACGTTTCCTATTACTGAAACGCTCTCAACAAAACGAAAGTTTATGTGGAATGAAGAAGCACAAGAAGCGTTTGATGAAGTAAAAATACGTTTAACCACCGCTCCAGTCTTATCGAACCCGAACTTTGCTAAGAAGTTTTACCTGCACTGTGACGCATCAAACTATGGAATCGGGGCAGTTTTGGTACAATTGGACGACAATGGGGACGAAAGACCCATTGCGTACATGTCAAAAAAGCTAAATACTGCCCAGCGAAATTATAGCGTAACAGAAAAAGAGTGTCTAGCTGCGGTCGAAGCAGTGAAAAGATTTAGATGTTACCTAGAGTTGCAGGAGTTTGAGATAGTTACCGATCACTCCTCTCTGCTATGGTTAATGAGGCAACCCGACCTGACTGGCCGATTGGCCCGGTGGGTATTTAAACTGCAACCATATAAATTTAGCATTAGCCATCGTAAGGGTAGAGACCATCTAGTACCAGATGCGTTATCCAGAAGTGTCACGGAGGAATTATTGTCCATTGAACTTGCAGAGCCTGTAATTGATCTTAACTCTCCATGTTTTGATGATCCTGAATATACACAGCTTAAGAAAAAGTTCCATGAAAACCCGAATAAATATCCAGACATTAAGTTGCTCGATAGGTACATATATATTCGAACTGAATTTTGTAGAGGGAATGAGCAGCAAGAACGAGAAGCTTGGAAGTTATGGGTCCCTCGAAACTTGCGTATAGATGTAATTACACGTGCTCATAATTCTACAATAACTGCCCATGGAGGAATGTCGAAGACGTTGGATCTGATAAGGCGAAATTTGTATTGGCCTGGTATGGTTACAGAGGTTCGTGACTATGTGAGAGATTGCGAGACGTGTAAGAGCACTAAGGCTCCTAACGTGATTTTGCGACCTGGAATGGGAAAACCGGTAATAACCAGCAGACCATTTCAACGATTTTACATCGATATTTTAGGGCCATATCCGCGATCGAAAAAGGGTTATATTGGACTATTAATCGTTCTGGATCACCTAACAAAGTTTCATTGGTTATGCCCTTTAAAAAAATTTACGGCTAGTGCAATTCAAGACTTTCTTTTACAACATATTTTTTATATATACGGTGTACCCGAATTTATTGTAAGTGACAACGGGTCCCAGTTTAAATCTAACGACTTCAATGCATTTTTGACCAAACTTGGGGTTAAACATATATATACCGCATTATATTCGCCCCAATCGAATGCGTCAGAACGAGTCAATAGGTCAATTATTGCAGGCATCAGAGCCTTTCTGAAACAAGACCAACGTTTATGGGATGAACAGCTTGGTGCTATCAGCTGTGCTTTGCGAAATTCAGTACACCAGTCTATAAAGTGTTCACCTTATTTTGCAACCTTTGGGTTTAACATGATAACCCACGGTGATTCGTATGCGTTGTTGAAAAATGTACATCTATTAAATGAATATCAGTTTCCCCTACCACGAGTAGACCAACTGGTCCTATTGCGAAAAGAATTGCGTCAGAATATAGCCAAGGCTCATGATCTTAATAGAGAGCACTACAATCTGCGTAGTAGGCCGATTACCTATGCAATTGAACAAATTGTTTTTCGAAAGAACTTTGCTCAGAGTAATGCTGGAAAGCGATTTAATGCCAAGTTGGCGCCCACATACATCAAAGCCAGAGTAAAATCTAAAATTGGTAACCATTATTATATTCTTGAGGATGTGGAAGGAAACTCGAGTGGAACCTACCACGCGAAGGACATGCGACCATAGAAATTGTTCTCCGGTTAATATTACTTTCAAGGAAAAAATATTACCCGGTTTGTAATATACGATTACACCATTTTTTTTGCGCCCACTGTAAGTGGTAATATGATAAGTTTCCTACATAGATTCGGCGAATGCTCTCTTTGTATAAGATTGCACATAGCTACATAGTTCTATAAATAGCATATGATTTGGATTATCGTGAGAGTCTGATTTGGTTTATCGTGAGAGAGGGTCAAGGCTGCAGTAAATTGTAATCCTCTATTTTTAGCTTCCTTCATATATCAAGCAAGTACATGTAAGTACTTGTCGACAAGCAGCGATATTGCTATGATTGAAGACCTGCTTGAGATAGATCAGTCGATGTGTATAGGGCTAAAGTGGATGAGTGTCCAGGTTCGATTCCTGGGAAGGACAAAAGTTTTTTTTTATTGTGTTAGTTCTTTATTTTTTTTATGATAAATCTATTTTTACATTTCATCCGTTTGAATTGAAGCTAGAAGAATAACGGAAAAGAGAAGAAGTGAAGACTATGAGTGTTTTTTACAACCAGTTCTTCTATTTTTAGAACAGGCTCAAAAGCTATTTTTTTCACCATTTCATTTGTGCTCAGTTATTTTGTCGTGGTGAACGGATGTTCCATACCATGCCAAATGCTTTTATCGATACCAAAGTTATTTCTTTTTGATTTTGGATTCCAAAGAGCAAGCAACGTTCGATTTAACTCAAGAACAGTGTGTCGGGGTTTTTTTTTGCTAAATGAAAGTTAAAGTGCTTGGAAAATTTGTGGTTTTTGGAAATCTAGGACAATCGAGAAAATCCTTAAGTGTTTTTAGAGTAAATGATTAATTACATTTACTAATTACATTTAGCAAACTGAAATCAAGGTAATTTCTGTGAAATAGTGTAGAGTTCAATAATTAACTTGGGTTTTGAAAGGATAAAGTTAGTCGAAGTCCTCTGCGAACATCCAACATCTCAAGAAATCTTTAGTATCGTTGAAGCTAATTTTGGAGAACCCTTCTGGAAATAAACTCCACGCAATCCACTAAAGAGTATAAGGTGAGAAAAGAAATGAATATCAAAAGTTGGAATATCATCCTATATTGTGTATGGATCGCGGCTTCTTTTAGATCGAACGACATAATACCGCACAGGAGCGTTTCCATATCGTGACTTCAATTGTTCTCATTTCTGCGGGCCACGGATTGCCTCGGAGGTGAGGACCCTTTAAGTTTACCCGTATCTCGAAGTTGAACCAGCAAAAAGTGCCAAAACCCTTATTAAAGAGACGGTGCAATTTCTCGGAATATTCGAACACAAGGTTATCTCCCAGGGCAGAGATACTCACAGGCCACGAGTTTTCGTATTGTTGGCGGCCAAGTGGCATCGGAATCATCTCGTTCTGCATAGCCACACAACCGTATCACAGATGAAGCTTGGACAACTATTAATGTGAATGTATCCAGCTAAAGACAATGATATAATCTGCAATATATGAAGTGTCACCGAGGCTAATACGAGTATACGCGGAAAAGCGACTAATATTTAAATAGAAATAAGTATCGTACAGCTAAGTTAATTTTTTCGGTTTGTGATATATGCAAAATTTATGATATCCTTTTTTTTCGAAATTCCACAGCAGGCGTAAAAAGTTCATCGAGGCCTCGACGATCATCTTTACATTAAATCTGCAATATTTAACTCTTCAACGCGGTAACTACAAACGGTGAGTGTAACGTTTCCCATTAAATATCCAACTTTTTACGTATCACAAATTTTGCATCAAACTTTAACGCAAATTTTATATTAATAATCTCGAAAATTAATTCTTGATTAAGTAACCTGCATTAATTAACATTTCGGTTTGTCTTCAATGCATACGGATGCGTGATATTTTTTTTTAAAAAACACTGAATCTGTACTAAGGTCTATATCGACCTAAGTCCCGATATACATACTTACTTGAATCCTCGCAGTGAGAAATCTGATCGCACTTAGTCCAGAGTAATCTAGGCAAAGTATAATACGAGTAGACTATTATTATTTGATATTTTTATTATTTTATTTTTGTTTGCTATTGTGGCCCCACAGTCACTTAATTTGTTATCATTGCTGCTGAGGGTTGAGAATTTCCTATATTTTATCTTCCCAAATACGAGCTTCCTAGGGGTGCCTCAATCGGCCATACTTTATTTTTGATTTGCTTCTCTCAGTGTATGCAGTATCAATAGCTTGAAGTCTATGTTTAAAGAATTTTCCCCTAAATTGTAGAAATTTAAGTTTGATAGTTTGCAAAGTGTTGAGCATCACTCATGTATATAACCTGAAATAGAATACCTTGAAAGAATGCTTATTTGCTTTGAATTATTGAATAAACTTATAAATATTTAAGAATGAACCTATAAGTATATCTTTGCTAATGGTGGAGGTTTAAGGGCAGAGTAAGTGTCAGTATGGGGGTTTTAGAAATAACTATATGGCAACTAAGGCCACGGTTGGGAACAAGGGACAATATGCTACGGATTCGAAAAAACCTATGAATCCCATAACAGTAAACGACGACCGATTTTTATGTTTTGTTTTTCTTCTCATTTTCATATCGCTGGCCATATAGGGCACATAGTTTTGATAATTTTGTTTATGGTCAGACGCGGCCCTCCATTTTGACGATTATTTTGCAGTAGATTAGGGAGTCTATAATAAATTTTGTTTGTGTTCAGTTTGTACGAATTGTGGGTATAAGGCAGATCCGAACCCCCCGCCCGACTGTTAGCTAGGAATCAATGGCTCCCAGTCTGCTTTGTCCATAAAAATCTAATTTCGTATAACTCCATCCTTCTGTACAAACTATAACGAAATGTGATTTAATACACGTCCTCGAAGATGGTGTAGAAGCCCTTGTTTTTTTTTTTAATTTGAAATACACTATTTCGTTCATTACAGATATGGCGCTGTCACTTTGCCGCCTCATTCGTAGGGTGTGACGCCACTAAACTATATTTTGTGGCGGCACGTGAAGTCTCTTGCCCATAGGCGATTGCTTCCCCGGAAGACATTATTACACGTGTCATTGGTAAGATGCCAAAAGTAGACTCTCAGAATGGACCACAAGAAGCGTAGCCATGGGCAACATTTGCATTAATTAATCTTCAAAAAGTAAATTGCTGGCATTGAGCTATCCATTCAAATAAATATTTCATTCACTTGTAAGAATCTTCAGTGTTTTTTTTCAGTTTTCAAAATCCAAATGGCAGAAAAATCACCCATTATTTTATGGTTCATTATTTGAACATTGTTAGTATGCACTGTTCTGAGGCGATTTAGCTATTCTTTATGTCGAGCGGCCAGAATTTGTCAGAGTGAACACATGAAGGGGTATATGATAATTTTGTTTTCTCCTAAACTAGATCCCTTCGGCCTGCTTGTACTTCGACTGATTTTGATATGGTTAAAGGCGTACACATTTGCGCGGCGGCCATGTTACCGAAATTGTATTTCATACACGCTGAAAAATCTATCGTTTTTTGTTGTTTGGATGCAAATATAATATGTGTTTGGAGCTTGTCGCAAATATAATATACTTGTGATCAAACGCATTGTATTTGCTATTAAATATTACATGTTTCAGACACAATGATGAATATGTTATAACATATATGTTTGCGACCCAAATAAATCTGTGTTTTGGATACAAATACAGCCGCGTTTGTTGCACTGTTTATGCTCTGTCGAGTGCAAGAGAATAAAAGAGGGGCAACGAGTGTGTATATCTTGTAAGTGTGTATTTGTATTTCTGCATTATTCTCTCAGTGAGTGATTCATAAATATTCCTTAATATGCGTGTAACTGGCAGATGAAGTCAGTGTTTCTTATTTTGGCTGATGTATTGCGTTTTAATTTCATGTGTTCGGTCGTTAATGGTTCATCGGAGAGAGAATATCAAAAGCGCTTGATAGGTAAAAAAATAAAAAATAAACGTTCGGACGGTTAAATAGTTTGTGATGATGCTTTGATTTTTGTGTATGTGTTTCGCATATACTATTTATGTATGCCACCAAAGTGAGAAACGATTTTGAAGAAAGAAACTGGAAAGGGCAACAACGTGAATCCCTTTTTCTGCCCGAGCCTCTACTGAAAAAATCGGAATGGCGGAGCATTAATGAAATATAAATATAATAAAAAAAAAACAAATAATGAATACACGCTTGTCTTTCATGAACTAGAATTGTGTATTAATACATTGTTCGTGTACCAACGCATAGTGTTAACCAAGGCATAGTTGAAACCTTCTGAAAACAAAAACTTGAGAGACAACAACGAATGGAGAAGCAAAAGAGCAGCAGATTCTCTTTTCATAAAAAAAGTAATGCATTCAATGCAAGTAAATGTAAAAAGGAGCATTTTAAATATTTAAAGTTTTTGTATTAATTATTTATAAATGTGGATATATATTGACAATATTTATTATAATAAATAAAGAAAGAAAGACTAATTCGTTTTTAAATATTATTATGTTTGGGAGAAAATACGCATATGTTTCCACGTAAGTATATGGAGTTTTGGGGGAAACACGCGAATGCTTCCACGTAAGTATGTGGATGTTTGGGATGAAGCACGCATATATTTCCACGTAAAAGCATACATAAGTGTCAGTAAACATGCTAATGTTTGGATTTAAATTCACCTGAGTGTGGGACTTGCAAACATATAAATGGTTGAAGTGTGTTCCAAACATATACATGGTTCCTGCTGAATATGTTTGGGAGAATATGTTACAGAGGTCGTTTTTTCCAGCGTAGATATGATTGTTATAAACCAAACTGTCAGGCAATAAAATATTATTAAAAAATATGGTACTGTTTAAGATTGATTCAAAAACATGGGTCAGGAACATAGAAATCACCCTTTACTCTTCATTTACAAATGTCGAAATGTGTGAATTTTTTTTAGATTTTATAACCAACTTATCATACGTACAACACACATTTAAAGTTGGTTGTGGATTTTAGTGTAAGAAATATTGTGTTGGAGGGGGATAAAACAAAGTTCCGGCATTTCATTATTTGGCTTCATTCCCTTTTCTACTAATCCTTAGTTCAGTTAAGTCTTATATTTCCCATCCTTTAGGGGTTTCCTAGTCTTTTTTGTGTAATGTTGTTGTATAAATGTTGGTATAAATATTGTTGTAAATTACTCGGTTGCAAGGATGAGAATATTAAATTTACAATAGATGTTCTCGTACAGCCCCTGCCTCTCTTTACAGGCAGTTGTACTCATACTTGTGGTGCCTCCATGCTCATATACAAATAACAGAAGAGGCTGTAAAGGCACTGCAACACAAGTGTCTTCATATGTTTGTGTATGCGTAGACTTGTACACATCAGTGTGTCAGAATCAAATGACTTCAACAACAACATCAGTGCCATTTCTTAAAGTCTATGTATTTGGAAGTCGCAATGAGGTCAACTATAGAACATCATATTCTTCTTTAAGACGACAAATAATGAAAAAAGGTGGGTGGCTGCCTGGCAATAAGGCCGCTGTGGCCTGGTGGGTGTTGCGGTTGTGTAAGTGACGCAACAACGAGGACCCATAGGACAGGAAATAATATTTATTAAGCTGCAATGCAGAGACTGAATCCTTCAAATAATTCCTAAGTATCCAATGAATCGCTTTTGTGTGCCAGTTTTGGTCAGATGGTCACATTAAGGACATGCGTTGTGGCGGAAATCGATGCTTTAGATAAAGGAAATGCTTAGTCGAGTGGTTCAAAATGGGTTTGTGTTGAGAACCATTTCTCAGTCATTTTACCAATTTGGATTTCTTTTTTGAGTGATATTAAAGATATGGGATTTTCTATTATATTCAAAAAAGAATTGACCTTTTGTGATTTTACGCCAAACTCAATGCTCTGGAACGAATGTGGTGTCTGCTGGTGTAGTGATACTTCATTGTAGTAGTAACCTCTTTTGGGAGATGTATTGGGATTTGGTTTAATTTAAGGTTAATTTATGTTTCCAAAATCCAGAATATAAAGTCATTTTGTTATCTGATTTTGTAATGTTAACAATCGATTTATTATTTAAAAATTTTTGTGTGTTTTTAACTATTGTTTTCCACTAAACTAGTAGTCATTTCTATATTATGTATATGTCAAAAAAACTGACTCCGCGACATATTCCAGGAACTATGTATATGTTTGGAAGCATTGTTTTCATGAACAAGCAGTGTGTGCTCAAAAGATACCACTTTTCAGCACTACTCGACTCAGATTCTTCCACTGAAGATTAGGAGGTAATGATAGTGGAAGATAGTGCAGATTGTACCCCCCCCCCAACCAATACGAGATTAGAACGGCGATCTCCCGCTTTAAGAATAATAAAGCCGCTGGTGCGGATGGGCTATCCGCTGAGCTTTTTAAGGCAGGTGACGAAGGACTGCTAGCCCACATGCATCGACTTATATGCGGTATATGGCTGGGGGAATCTATGCCCGACGATTGTAGTCTCAGTGTATTATGTCATGCATTCAATAAGTGTGTCTGTCCCAACTATCGCGGTATCAGTCTTTTATCCATCGTGAATAAGGTCTTGTCGGGCGTATTATGTGAAAGACTAAAGCCAATTATTGAAAACCTGATTGGACCTTATCAGTGTGGTTTTAGACCAGACAAGTCCACGACTGACCAACTATTCAGCACTACGCCAGATCCTGGAAAAGACCCACGAAAAGCAAATCGATACATACCACCTTTTTGTCGATTACAACGCTGCTTTCGATAGACCCATACGGGGAAATCTGTACGAAGCTATGTCTGAACTTGGTATTCCGGCAAAACTGATCCGCCTCTGTAGAATGACGCTGACCAACACCAAATCAGCTGTGAAAGTGGGGAAAGATCTCACTGAACCATTATGTACTAAGCGAGGACTTGGACAAGGCGACGCACTTTCGTGCTATCTCATCAACATCTTAATAGAGATAATAATGAGTAAGTCTGCAGTAAATACGAACAAGACCATTAACACGAAAAGCCCTATGTTGCTGGCATATGCAGACGACATAGATATCATTGGGCGAAATTTGCTAGAGGTTAATGCAGCATTTTCAAGAATCGAAACGGAATTAGCGAAGGTGGGTCTTGCTGTTTATGAGGGAAAGACACAACTGATGGTGTCAACGACTAAAGAAACCTCTCGAATTGGACCGCACTTGAACGTTGACAACCGATTTATGCTTTAAGTGGTAGATGAATTTGTCTACCTTGGATCCGCCGTGATGAAGGACAACAACGTCAGCCTGGAGATAGATAGGATAATTGTGCTTGCAAATATATGCTATTTTGGGCTCAGCAAGCAGCTTAGGAACAAAATTCTCTCTCGACGGACGAAAGTCCAGCTATATCAGACTCTCATTTTACCTGCCTTGGGATATGGCTCCGAAACTTGGGTCATATCGCAAGTGAATGAAAAATATCTGGGATTATTCGAGAGAAAGAGTTTCCGTAAAATATATGGTCCTGTTAATGAAAACGGCGAGTACCAACGTCGCTGGAACCCAGACATATATATTCTATATTCTGACGTGGACATAGCTAGGCGAATCAAATTAGGCCAATTGCGTTGGCTAGGCCATGTATCAGAATGGATGATGATGAGCCAGCGCGAAAGGTTTTCGATAACGTACCCGATGGAAGCAGGAAAGAGGATGACTGAGACTCCGCTGGAAAGACCAGGCCGAGAATCCCTCCATATCCTTGGTGTAACCAACTGGCGGGAAAAGGCCAAGGATAGAGCCTGTTGGAAGGATATGTTGAGATTTGTTTAATTTGTTTGTTTAATTAATATGTGTAAGACGTCTGACCTCATGAGGTTGTAAAATAGTCAATAAAAGTAAAAGTAATTTTTCATGAATTGAAGACCTATTGCTTTTTTGTTTCTTTGTTGTCTGTCACGTCCTCGTTTTCAGTAGTTTTCAACGAACAATGCCACATTTGGCATACATAACATATATTATAACAAGTAAATCAGTGTGTCTCTAACATGTAATACTGAATAGCAAACACAATGTGTTTGGATACAACTATACCGTATTTGTGACAAGGCATAAACACGTTATATTTGAACTCAAACAACAACAAAATACAGATTTTTCAGCGTGTATAAGCAATATACTTATATTGGCAGCATTCCGGGATATATAGTTCGCCTTGAACAATGTCGAATCTGAAAGAATCATGCAAGCCCTAAAAGATCTCAATGTCTACATAAGAATTATGAGTTGTATCCACTGCTCCGGACCAGACAGATAAGTGATCAGAGTGTATACCCTCTATATATAGCAGGGTTGGGTGATATCACCACTACTAAGCCTAGTGCTTATAACTACTCTACTGTTGAACATGAATAATATAAGGGTAAGTGTAGTCTCATGTGCGGATGATGGTAACAGCTCCCTTTGCCTCCTTTGGCTCTTTGATATGTGGAGTCAATATCTTGGGAGAAATCAGCACTTGGGCCGTAGGCTGTAAACCCGGATAAAACCGATCTACCAGTATTCACTAATAGGTGCGGTATTCACAATGTCGACTACCCGCACTCAATGGTAGGCAACTAGATTTGTCGCATAGGGCGAAGTATCTACGTGCAATTCTGGATTCGAAAGAAGAATGGAAACTTAACAGTGAAAAGAGAGCTAAGAAGGCGTAAGGTGTATTCTACGTTTGCAAGGAAATATTTGGTAGCCCATGGGGTCTAAACCCAAGGATGGTATTTGGATTACACGTTCTCTCCTAAGGAGTATCGGAATGGTGACAGCATGGGTTGGAGTGACAGGGGCATTACGATTGTGCTCATTTTCTTTCCGTTTGAACAATTTGCTACGAGTGCTCTGAAGCCTAGAGAGCTGAAATTTTGGACCTAAAAAAACTATTGCTGTAGTAGGATTCTGTGCATTTCCCTAGTGGGGTCATATCTGAAACACCGCACTACGGTAGCCCAAAACGGAGCTTCCGGGAGAAATTCAGAAAAATCATGTAGCATAGTGAAGAGTGTAGGAACCACTCATCGTTGCAGAAGGTTAACATATACATTTTTATAAATGGAAAGTGGAGTAAGAGCTGGAGTCTACTGACCTTCACACTATCAATCGGTCTCCCTGTTTTTGGCCGTGTCTTCTAAGCGGTAGTAGTGGCAATATTGGAGTCATGTCGTTAGTGGGGAAATCACATTATAGCAGGGTACAGTGCGAAAATCTTCTCGGTTAGCCAAGGGGAATAACAGCTGTAACCTCAGAGGGTAATATATCGATACTGGTTCGTAGATGTAGGAATCTGCTAGACGAGATCGGCGCCACCATAAAACTTTCCGTAGTGTGGCTGCCGCTGACGATATAGACAGAAATGGTTCTAAAGGACTAGAAAAGGACTAGAACGACTAAGCTGTTCAAAATAATGTTCGGAGCCGGTGTAAAACTGTATTTCTGAATCAGTGAGTGTAAAACTAGCTCCACCAGTTCTTTCCAGTTTTCCATAAATAAAAATGAACATATGTATGTACAAAACTACACAAAATGCTCCAAACGTATATAATGGGGAGCAACCGAGTACATAAAGTGTAAGATAAACTACATTAAGGCTACCAAATAGTACATAGAATGTAGCAAAAAGTACATAAAGTCTACATAATGTGTGGTAAAAAGCACATAAAGCGTACTTAAAAGTGTACCACAAAGTATATAAGTGCCACAACAAAAACCATAGTGTACTAAAAAAGTATATAAAATGTAGCACAAATTTATAAAAGTGAATAAAATGTACCAAATAGTACTTAGTGTACCAAAACCGTATGTAAAAAGTCCCAGAACGTACCTAAAATATACCGACAAACATTATGAACTTTATATGAGTACCAACATTTTTACTTTTTGGTACAAACAAGTTAATATTTTGGTACCTTGTATGTACTTCTTTGCTACCTAAAACCATTTTTTGTGGTACTTTTTTGGGTATTAAAACGTATGTTCGTTTGGTATTTTGGATAGCAAAATCAACTTTTTAGTACTTTTAATGAACTTTTTATAGTAAAATATATACATAAATATATACTATCTGTACATTCAGACACATATTATGTTTTGTTTTTGGGTACACTTTATGTACTATTATATACCTTCTATTTATTGATGCAATATATGCAAGTTTGGGTGCAACTGATTTGTTTGTTGTCAGCTTGTATGTACTTTTTGGTAAATTGTTGTGCAGTTGGGAACCTTTTGGTTAATTTTTTGTAATCTTTGGCACTGTCGCTACATTCGTTGTATATTCTCTGTGGTGTTCTATATACTTTTTGGAACGAAGCTAAATGAAAAAAATTAAACAACTTTTGTTTTACCACTATTATCAACTATATTGTTTATTTTTGCTTTGGTTTGTGTCTAGACTAACGGCTTGTATCATAAAGAACGAAATTAACTAGATGTCTCACATGTGCTGGGAAACTTGTTGTTTAATGGGAAGTTTTCTAGGTGGTGCCTGTAACCAATATTTAGTATATA
Organism: Phaonia tiefii; assembly: GCA_963931995.1. Lineage (NCBI taxonomy): Eukaryota > Metazoa > Arthropoda > Insecta > Diptera > Muscidae > Phaonia > Phaonia tiefii. The sequence goes on along the minus strand of OZ008367.1, from coordinate 107,104,130 downwards.
TTTTAATTTTCAATCCAATAAAATGTAAATTTAGAAAAGTCAAAGTGAAAGAAATTTAAAAAAAAGAAAATTTTCTTAAATAAGTTCCTTTTCTTAAAAAAAAGTAAATTTTCTCAAAAAAAAAATACCTTATCATATTCTTAAACAAAGTAAATTCTCTTAAAAAAAAAAAGTAAATTAAAAAAACAAAATTTTCTTACAGAAAGTACGTTTTCACAAAAAAAAATATTTTTTTTTAAATATGTTAAATAAATGGTTTCCCATTACATCCCATGAAGGACTTGGGGAGAGCTTCTCACGACCATTGAGCTGTGCGCTTTCAAGTTTTATACTCACTGATTGGGACCTACAGTTTTACAACGGTTCCGAACGGTATATTTGAGAAGCATTTTCATGGCTAAATACTCGATAGTGTCGCCGTCACTATGCGAGGTGACCGCCATTGAAAGAAATTTTTAGTTGGTCAGAGCAGGGATCGAACCGAGGATCTCAAGTACAAGAGGCGCACACTACCCATTGCAACACCGACGATCTTCTCTTTAAAAGTACAATTTCATACAACAAATTGCATTTTCTTAAAAAACTACCTTGTCTTTAAAGAGTAAATTTTTTGTGAAACAAAATAACTATTCTTGACATAAATACCTACTCTTAAAAATTTACCCATTCTTGATAAAAGGACCAATTCTAAAAGAATCCCAAAAACTTTTCTTCAAAAAAATTCCTTCTCTTAGAAAATAAATTTTCTTATAAAAATTCCGTTTCTGTTAAAAGTACCTTTTCTTAAACATAAAATAATACCTTTTCGTTACCTGTCTTGAGATAAGTAGCCTTTCTGAAAATAACTATATATTCTTAAAAAAACAACGTTTTTCTAAAAAGAGTACAATTTCTTTAAAAAGTACCGGTACTTAAAAAAAGTACTTCTTTATAAAAACAAAACTTATACTCTTATGGCTTTTTCTTAGAGAAAGTACTTCTTCTTAAAAATAATACCTTTTAAAAAAAATCATAAGTTTTTAATAAAAGAAGTACCCCTCTTTAAAAATTACCTTTTCGGGAAAATGTAATACGTATTCTTACAAAAAGGACCTAATAATATCCTTTAAAAAAAAAAATTCTATAAAAAAAAGTTTTTAAAAAAGTTTATCATTTTACAAAAAGTATCTTTTCTTAAAGATCCATTTAAATTAAAGTATTTTTCAATAGACGTGTTGGAACGAACTAGGACATAATATATAGCGAAAGTAACTTCGTTACAACCGGGTGTAATTTTTTGATGTGTTATGCGGGTAGGTACTAAACTCACAAAGTGAACACATCCAAACACAGTTTGTCCGACAGCGATCACAGATTGTTTGGCGTTAAACTCCTCCGAAACGGAGGAAATTTTATGTGCATATCGGTAGGTCTCAAAATCGGCCAACATTTATTTTTCATACCCCTAAATGATAAGGGTGACCCACCCCTATATAGAACACAGATTTGTCCGCCTGCGAAACACAGATTGTCGGACTGTGAAAAAAAAAACACACACTGATGTAGCGCCAGCGAATAGTTGTCCTGTGTGGGTGCGGAGTACTCTCAGCGCAAAGAGAATAATGGCGTGGTTATACGTATATAAAAATGAGATAGCAAGAGAGCAACGGAAATTGTGTGAACTTGTGTACCGTATGTACGAATATAACAATGTGTGTCTTTACATGTGTCTGTTGATTTGCATTCTCTTTGTTTTTTTTCATATAGCGTAATATTTCCAAACTATTTGTCATATTCACCGTAAGGATTCTAAGGCGATTCTAAACGAGTGCGCACGAGGTCGGAAGCGAATAAATTTTAGAGTAACGAAAGTAATTGCGAGATATTTTACTGGTCGTTTTTCGCGCTGAGTTTTAAATTCAAATTTCGAAAGTAGAACTAACGACATACGACGGAATACCTTTTTGACGGAATACTGGAATTGGGGAATATTGAACTCAGTTTACTTCTAAAATACATTAACAGTACTGATTGGGTATAATCGTGAAACCTCAATTGGTTACTGGAACATGCTTGTATTTTTTTTTCTACTTTCTTTTTAGGGAAACGTGACTATTCAAAACGGCATTACTGTTACTTAGGTGAGCTTCCATGGAAGGAACTCACGGCCACTCTAACTTAACCTGAAGCTCACACTCTCCGTGGTGCAACATTATGTGTGAGCCACTGATGTACAGGCTCCAACTCATCACTAACCATGTTTCCATTGTTTCGTCACATCGTCTACTAATTTACATACCAGCAATGACAATGCTGTATAGAAAACTGAATATTTGAGATTCCAGCGAAATGAGCATTGCATTAGCTGGCCCGCAATATTATTTATCAATTGAATCTCCTTTATGTGGCATAGCGAATACTTGCCAGGCACCATCTGTGTGTCCATGTAGCTTTAAGCCTGTTGAAATTTATATATAATTTGGCAATTTACAATGCCTTGTAATTGTATTGTTAGATCTTTGTTTCTTGTACTAAGTAGGTTATAATGCCGTAACGTAAAGAGGGAATTGCTTTTAACGACGACATGTAATATGTAGCTATGTATGTGTGCCATTGTATGTTTTCTTATTAAATCCCTGTTATTCCTTTTTTGTACTTAAGATGTTATTGTAAAAAACACAACACCCTAAGGGCATGTTTTAGGATAAGATTTTCTGCGAAGCGTTCATTTTTGGCAAATCAACAACATTATAAATACGTTAGACATCTTCTTGATGATGAGGAAAACAAACTTTTGGAAAATGAAAAGGTAACTTATGGCCTTGTTTTTTGTTCTGTTTTGTTTTTGTAGATCCATTAATATCTTATTATGTGCTAACTACATTTGTTCGTATATACATACATAATACACAAATAAGTACTCAAAAATACAATACTCTTTTATTGAATTATGAGGAAAAATATTGAAGGGTCTTATGTCTTTATATTTAATTTGGTCTTGCAAGAATGTACCTATTTTCATTTAAAATAATCGTTTCTAATTACACAGAACGTAGCCATCACAATTGTTTAGATGCTGTTGTCAACAGCTTGTGTTGCAGAACAATTTACTCTATACAATTTCCGCTGAACCCAAAACGAATCTATCAGAAAATACTGCTAGGCTACCGTGAGTCACTAATGCTGTACAGTTCCGTTTCATTTCCATTGCTCAATGCAGAGATGCGTAACTGAAAATCAGCATGCTTGGTTTCGTGCCGCGATCGGAGATAATTTGGTAATCGACTTAATAGTAATGTGTATGATGTGATAACGTATAGAATAATTTCAGGCGAAAAAATATCTCGTAAATATTCGTCATATTTAAATACAGCTGTCTGTCACGCATTAAACACAACTTCCTCGGTATAACGCGACATTAGAACAACAGGGTTTTATGTGCATCTAGGTAGGTTTTGAGGAAAATATGATTGAATGAACGTTGTCAAGCGGCTTGTTATCGAAACATATGTGGTTAGAAGTTGGATATATTGCACGCCAAAAGATCTGTAAGTATAGTATACTTGTGTCCAACCGCAAGTATAGTATACTTGTGTCCAACCACATTGAGTTTGCTCTTGAATATTTCATGTTAGAGATACAATGATTTATACGTTATAATGTATGTGTTTGTAACCCAAATAATGCTTTGTTTGTGATTCATATACAGCTGTATATATTGCACAGTTTATGCTCCGTCGAGAGGAAGAGAAAAAAGTGGGACAGAGAGAGAGATAATTCTCAGCCTAAGTTAATGTTATTCTAACCAAATTTTTGCGTGAATCTTCCAGTAAGTGCTTTCTAGATGTTTCTGAATACGTGTGTTCGTTGAGTGTTTATTAATTTGACTGATCTATTGCATTTTAGTTTTACGAGGTTGAATTTTATGTTTCGGGATTTGGCAACCCCAGTGTTGCAATCTGGCAACTGACAGCTCTATCGTAAAGTTGGACATTTTTGAGGTTATGCGTACTGAGAACGTTTTGACATACGAGCGCTCTTTGTGTTGTTTGCAGTAACTTACACGATTCATCTCGGCCCAAAAATGGAATTAAATCGTGAATATTTTCGTGCGATTATTTTTTACAACTTTCGACGTGGATTAACTCAGCAACAGTGCATGGATGAACTTAACTAAATTTTTGGCGATGAAACTCCATGAAGGCCCAGTGTTTATCGATGGTATGGTGAATTCAATCGTGGTCGTAGTTCACTCCAAGACGAATTTCGTGGAGGTCGTTCAAAATCAGCTGTTGTTCCGAAAACCATTGCTGCTGTGCGCGAACTGATTTTGCAAGATCGTCGTGTGACCTATCGTGAGATTGAGACAACCTTAGGCATTAGTGGGACCAGCATACATTCAATATTGTATAAACATTTGACTGTCAAAAAAAATTAGTTCGCGTTGGATCCCACACAATTTGTCAATCGCTCAAAAAAAGGCTCGTGACGATTGGTCGAAAGAAGTGCTCTATAAATATGATCGCGGTGCTTCGAAACACGTCTATGACATCGCGACAGGTGATGAATCCTGGATTTACGCGTATGAGCCCGAAAGTCAACAGCAGTCAACTGTATGACTGTTTCAAGCTGAGCCAAATCCAACAAAATTTGTTCGCGCTTCCAAGCAAATGGTCGCCTGTTTTTTCGGAAAAACCGGACATGTCGCAACCGTACCACTAGAACAACGCAGAACAGTGAATTCTGAGTGGTACGCAACCATTTGTTTGCCAGTTGTCTTCCAAGAAATCAGGAAAACTAACCGCCGAAGACGGATCACTCTTCACCACGACAATGCGAGCTCTCACACATCGGCTGAAACAACTGCATTTTTGAGCACCCAAAACATCGATTTGATGGGTCATCCGCCGTATAGTCCTGACTTGGCACCGAATGACTTCTTTTTATACCCGTACGTAAAAAACAAACTGAGAGATCAACGTTTTTCGACACATGAAGAAGCGGTTGCTGCATTCAGAATGCATGTTTTAGAGATACCTCGATCAGAGTGGCAAAGGTGTTTCGACAATTGGTTCAAACGCATGCGAAAGTGTTTAAATCTTCATGGGGAATATTTTGAAAAACAATAAAGTGATTTTCGATGATTAATATTTGATTTTGTTCTCTAATCCCGAAACATAAAATTCAACCCGTATGCATTCAGTTGTCAATCGTTCATCGAACAGGAGACAGTAAATGCGCTTGATCGATATTTGTGAATATTTAAAAAAAAAAAACCAGAATAAATACAGGCCCGGGGGTTTAAAATTGTCAGTGTTGTTCCTTTATTATTATTGCGTACATATGAACTATCAGAGTTTCTGAGCAAAGATATTGAACATTTAGTGAGAAATTCCGAGCGGTGTACCATTTGTGAAAATTCCAAGAGATTTTACAAAAAAATCATTCTTAAACCGAACTTTGTTTAAATTAACTAGCTTTTTATATATTCCTTGTGTCTCAGCTTATAGTGATATTCGTGTGGTAAATTGTTGTGGCATTGGGCGATATTGAAACCCGCTGAAAACGAAAACTAAAGAGACAACAAAGAAAGGAGAACAAAATTACAAGAGGTGTCAGGGAACATCCAGGTGGAACGTAGTTCCTTTAACTATATATTATGTACTAGTTAGTTCGAACACGCCTAAGGCTGCCGTTGAAAAATGCGACAATTTAAATGGATCTTTAAGAAAATATACTTTTTATAAAATGAGAAACTTTTTTTATTTTTAAATTCTTTATATCAACTTTTCCCGTGCTGAAACTTCGCAGGCAAATTAACTGTAAAAATATTGGTGGTATTGGACAAAGGGGTGTGGTACCTCCCATACAAATCACAAATTAAAAATCCATTATTTCAGCTCCTGTTAACGGTATTTGAACAAACTTGTGTATGTTGGTTAGGCGTACACATTCTAAGATCTGCAGCAAATATGGGCGGGATTGGGCAAAGGGGCGTGGTGATATATAAGGAATTTATAGTCAAAAACTATGTTTTTTGGTTTGTTTATTTTTTTATTCTTTTTGTAAGAATGTGTATAATATTTTCCCGAAAAGATAATTTTTTAGAGACAGGTATTTCTTTTATTAAAAGCTAAAGTTTTTCTTAAAAAAATTACTATTTTTAAGAAGATGTACTTTCTGTAAGAAAAATCCATTATGCAGGGTATACACACATCAAGCGGTTTGACCAACATTGAGAGAGTGTGTGTTAAAAACGATACACGTATACGTTTGTGTGACGTTTGAAGCAAAATCAAAAATTTTTGATTTTCGTTCAATCGGGTCGTCAAATTTGATGTGTGTATATCACAATTTGCCCGTTTGATCAAATATGACTCATTTTTGTGTGGAAAGCAACGAGCAAACATCTCAAGTGAAGAGCGGAAAATGGAGGAAAAAACTTTATTTTGCAATTGATCAAAGTTGATCGTTCTCTACCGGCGTTGTGGAACAAAAAGGAAAAGAGTATGCAAATCGGAAGTTAAAAAACCAACAATATGAAACTGATTTCAAAATACGTAGACGAAAATAACAAGCAGCCGACAAGAAACCGTACGTGCTTTCACCTCAACATTCCCATAAAAATGAGTGTTTGAAGTACCACGTTTGACGTGTGTATATGCAATGTCAAACATATTTTACTAATACATTCACATTGTTGGTCAAACCGCTTGATGTGTGTATACCCTGCATTAGAGTATGATTTTTTGTAATGAATTTCTTTATCGCACGTTGCGGGATGGTGGCTAAATGAAAAAATTTTAACAACTTTTTTTAACCGTATTATGCTATAGCCCAGTATTCGACCCAGTATTTTTCTGCATACTTTTAGGATTTGGTAATTATTACTAGATGTGTACAGCCAGGGACGTATATGAGGGTTGTGTTCGTTCATGTTGGCTTTGTGATAGTCAGGCCATTGTGAAGAGTGCTGGCTTCAATGGAAGGGATTACGACATAATTACTGATAAGGAAAGCGGGCTTCGCTGAACATGTTAGAAGTGTAAGGAATTCGATGTTGACTTTTTTTTTAGGTTATTGCCTTTTGCGTTATTAACAGTATTACCCCATTCTGTGCGCTTGTAGTTCAAGTCTCGCGCTAGTACATAGTAGTTATTTGAATTTTGAAGTTTCATAAAATTAAATAGTTTTTGAAAGTCTGCACGTATTGAATTTATATTGCCGGCCGAAAAGTACGCACATGTAATAACTAAAAAGTTGTCGCAGTCAATAGGTATCTTTATGGCGCATGCCTCTAAAGCATCTAGCGATTATCTACTTTTGTTATCGTGACTGTAGTACTTACTGTATGTTATTCTTGATTAATATAGCAGTTCCCCCACCCCTTGTTGCATCAATTCGATATTTGCTTATGATTTTATAATGTTTAAATATTACATTGTGTGTATGGTTTAATTTTGTCTCATTTAATAGGACAATATCTACTATCTCCCTACTCTCAAAAATTTACATATTCTTGCAAAAAGGACCAATTCTAAATAAAATTACCATTTCTAAAAAACACCTTTTCTTCAAAAAAATATCTTGTTATAAAAAATACATTCCCTTACAAAAATTCCTTTTCTTAAAAGTACCTTTTCTTAAAAATAAAATATTACCTTTTTTTTTTTGAGATAAGTAGGCTTTCTAAAAATAAGTAAATTTTGTTAAAAAATTAAATTTTCCTAAAAATAGTACCACTTCTTTAAAAAGTACATGTCCATACAAAAGTACTTCTTTGTAAAAAAAAATCAATGAGTGTTCGAACTCACGGATGATGTGTTAACACCTTTTTGCTACACGGTACCTGTTCGATTTCTATGAACACATTAGTAAATGTTACATTGGAAAATAAAAAATAATAGTTTTTTTGTATTCACCGGGCAATGCTGAACATCAAATGACCCGCTTTGTTTGGCCATAGCAACAACAACGAAACAACCAAACACACAACATCACACATACTTTGTCCGAAGTAGCTGACGTATACGTGTGTCACATAACCACATGTTTGACATATCAACAGAAACGAAACAGCTAAGTACACAACATCACACATACTTTGTACGAAGTAGCTGACGTATTAGTGTATCACGATAACGTCGACTGCGCAAGCCCACGGGCTTGCAAATGAAATTTTGCGTGGCTATGCTTTATATCTCCGTTCAACAACAGCAACAGACATATGTACATACATACATTATTATGTTAATAAATACGCTATAGACACAATTTCGTTTGCCTCACCCCTGCCACTCCACTCTTTCATTGCGCTCTTGCTCGCTCATTTTTGTTTAACACGTCATTATTCTCTTTCGCAGTCGCAGAAAATCTGGGTTTAGCAGCAGCATAAAATCTGGTTTTAGCAGCAGCATAAATTCTGACTTTGATGGATTTAGTCCCTATACGCCGCTATAGATGTTAAAACATCAAAAATTCATACTCTTATGGCTTTTTCTTACAGAAAGTACTTCTTCTTAAAAATAGTACCTTTTCTTAAAAAAAACATTAATTTTTAATGTTCTTTAAAAAAGAACCTATATATTACATATTCCGGAAAATATAATACATATTCTTACAAAAATGACCTAAAAATATATATTTTTTTTAAAAAATACATTGCAGAAAATAAAAATTTTCTTAATAAAAATTTGTTGTTTTATAAAAACTAAATTTTCTTAACGATCCATATAAATTATGGTACTTTCAAACGGTCGCCTTAGGCGTGTTGGAACTAATTAGTACATAATATATAGCGAAAGAAACATCGTTCCAACTGGGTGTCCCATGACACCTAATGTGATTTTTTTTACAAAAAAGTACTTGTTGTAAGAAAAGTTACTTTTCTTAAGCAAATGTATCGTACTTCTTTAAGATACGGTATTTTTTTTTTAGAAAAGGTACTTTGTATTTTTTTGAGAAAATTTAAATTTTTTAAGAAAAGGCATTTATTTAGCCTTCATATTAAGGTGTGCGAAGTTAGCCCCCCATTTTTGGAAATAAATATTTTTGAAGATTGTTCTGAATTGGATTGTTCTACATTGTTCCAAAACAATGATTTTCTAAAATATAATTTGTACCGGTAAATCGAAAAAAACCAATATTAAACTTTGCACCCCATTTTTGGAAAAACGAAATTTTTGCGGTTGTTCTGGGTTGTTCTAGTTGTTCTAAACATTGTTCCAAAACGATGATTTTCTAAAATATAATTTGTACCGGTAAATCGAAAAAAACCAATTTTAAAGTTGCACCCCATTTTTGAAAAAAAATTTTTTTTGCGGTTGTTCTAGGTTGTTCTAGTTGTTCTAAACATTGTTCCAAAACAATGATTTTCTAAAATTTAATTTGTACCGGTAAATCGAAAAAAACCAATTTTAAAGTTGCACCCCACTTTTGTAAAAAAAAATTTTTTTGCAGTTGTTCTAAGTTGTTCTAGGTTGTTCTAGTTGTTCTAAACATTGTTCCAAAACAATGATTTTCTAAAATATAATTTGTACCGGTAAATCGAAAAAAACCAATTTTAAAGTTGCACCCCACTTTTGTAAAAAAAAATTTTTTTGCAGTTGTTCTAAGTTGTTCTAGGTTGTTCTAGTTGTTCTAAACATTGTTCCAAAACAATGATTTTCTAAAATATAATTTGTACCGGTAAATCGAAAAAAACCAATTTTAAAGTTGCACCCCACTTTTGTAAAAAAAAATTTTTTTCCAGTTGTTCTAAGTTGTTCTAGGTTGTTCTAGTTGTTCTAAACATTGTTCCAAAACAATGATTTTCTAAAATATAATTTGTACCGGTAAATCGAAAAAAAAACAATTTTAAAGTTGCACCCCACTTTTGTAAAAAAAAATTTTTTTGCAGTTGTTCTAAGTTGTTCTAGGTTGTTCTAGTTGTTCTAAACATTGTTCCAAAACAATGATTTTCTAAAATATAATTTGTACCGGTAAATCGAAAAAAACCAATTTTAAAGTTGCACCCCACTTTTGTAAAAAAAAATTTTTTTGCAGTTGTTCTAAGTTGTTCTAGGTTGTTCTAGTTGTTCTAAACATTGTTCCAAAACAATGATTTTCTAAAATATAATTTGTACCGGTAAATCGAAAAAAACCAATTTTAAAGTTGCACCCCACTTTTGTAAAAAAAAATTTTTTTGCAGTTGTTCTAAGTTGTTCTAGGTTGTTCTAGTTGTTCTAAACATTGTTCCAAAACAATGATTTTCTAAAATATAATTTGTACCGGTAAATCGAAAAAAAAACAATTTTAAAGTTGCACCCCACTTTTGTAAAAAAAAAGTGCAACTTTAAAATTGTTTTGGAACAATGTAGAACAATCCTAGAACAATTCAGAACAATCTTCAAAAATATTTATTTCCAAAAATGGGGGGCTAACTTCGCACACCTTTCATATTAACCTTCATCAAACCACACAAACTGAATCTAATAAATAAAAAAAAAATTGCTTGGTTTCCGTGAAAGATGCAAGTTTCGATAATATGTGCCTTATAAGCCTGTATGATATGGAATTTAATTTTGGCTGCTAGTTCGCTCTGAAATTTGTTACGTGTGGAAAATTCAACCATACTTGAGTAAGCCAGTTGGTGGTTTAGCTGAGAAAAATCAAGGTGAACGTGTTAGTTAGTTTCGTAGATTGAAGGGTCATAATATAACAAAGAACAACTTTTTCTTTTCTTACGAACTTCGTCAACAGCTGCTGTCAATAGGGCTAACAATGGTCGGTAAAATGCGCAAAAGCAAAAGAAGCATCCCGCCAAAACTTTTAGAATGCAAAAAAGTTCCGATGTTGCAATTAACATTTGTTGCATACACCGAAAACATAGCACTCGTATCATACTTCGGAAGAAAAGATAATTACGTTGTACTGCAGAGCACAATGCACGGTTCGAATGATTTACAATGTGATGGAAAAAAGTTTTCAAAAATCATTCAATATTATAATAAAACCAAAGGTTCCTTTGAATACTTTTTATTTTGATGTCATGCTGTGGATACAGTTGACACAATGTTGTCTTGTTACAGTTGCAAAAGAAACACGAACCGATGGCCGTTGGTGGTTTTAGCAAATATGATCGACATATCAACTTTAAACGCTTTCAAAGATGTGAAACCAAATTGGAAAACAAACAAAGCCATATTGCGACGAGATTTCTTGGGTGAGCTTGAAATATCACTGACACAATCACACATGTCAATGAGAAAAGGTGTGCCATGAACCGAATCAGCGGCGTCTTTGCTTTCTGCGATTAGCAACAATTCAATAATTGAATCAGTGGGGGATCTCAGTAGTTCAATAACCCAATCCACATCTTCAATGGTTCGCGGACCTTCCGAAACATCATCCTGATCATTGAACATACATCCAAAAAGATTCAAAAGTGTTGCTCCGAATGCCGTATGTTTGCATAAAATGTGTTGAAGAATGTGTTAGTTAGGGTTGAAGTTTGAGCAGGAGTAGGAGTAGGAGTAGGAGTAGGAGTAGGAGTAGGAGTAGGAGTAGGAGTAGGAGTAGGAGTAGGAGTAGGAGTAGGAGTAGGAGTAGGAAGGAGTAGGAGTAGGAGTAGGAGTAGGAGTAGGAGTAGGAGTAGGAGTAGGAGTTGGAGTAGGAGTAGGAGTAGGAGTAGGAGTAGGAGTAGGAGTAGGAGTAGGAGTAGGAGTAGGAGTAGGAGTAGGAGTAGGAGTAGGAGTAGGAGTAGGAGTAGGAGTAGGAGTAGGAGTAGGAGTAGGAGTAGGAGTAGGAGTAGGAGTAGGAGTAGGAGTAGGAGTAGGAGTAGGAGTAGGAGTAGGAGTAGGAGTAGGAGTAGGAGTAGGAGTAGGAGTAGGAGTAGGAGTAGGAGTAGGAGTAGGAGTAGGAGTAGGAGTAGGAGTAGGAGTAGGAGTAGGAGTAGGAGTAGGAGTAGGAGTAGGAGTAGGAGTAGGAGTAGGAGTAGGAGTAGGAGTAGGAGTAGGAGTAGGAGTAGGAGTAGGAGTAGGAGTAGGAGTAGGAGTAGGAGTAGGAGTAGGAGTAGGAGTAGGAGTAGGAGTAGGAGTAGGAGTAGAGTAGAGTAGGAGTAGGAGTAGGAGTAGGAGTAGGAGTAGGAGTAGGAGTAGGAGTAGGAGTAGGAGTAGGAGTAGGAGTAGGAGTAGGAGTAGGAGTAGGAGTAGGAGTAGGATGAGTAGGAGTACGAGTAAGTTATTATTATTATTATTATTATTTATTGTGTAGACAATATGTGACAATGTTTGTATTCGATAATCCGCGAAGCTTTTGGCTTGTCTGCAGATTTAGAAATATATATATTGACAATATTATTTTAAACTAGTTTCAACTCTTAGTTAAGTTGCAAATTAAATTCATACATGACAACTATTTTATAATAATAAGTTGATATTTTGATTTTTAGTTACTTTGATATAATTAGAGATTTAAAAGTTTAAATTCATTATTGATTATTTAAGAAATATTTCTTTAAATTTTGTTTTTTATTGAAGATGTTATTTATATTCAATAAGTTTGTTGGTAATTCGTTGGTGACCGTTGGTAGCAATACTGCTAGTGAATTTTTCCGTAATTAGTCCGGAACGCTGGTATTTGGAATCGTCCTTGCGTTCTACTCCTTGTTCCGTGTTCATGACTGATTGGGCGAAAAAACTGTGTGTTTCCATAAAATTCATTTATGATTGTTAATTTGTGTATATTTGTAACGCTGAGTATATTAAGGTTTTGTTTAACGCATTTGAGTTGATCGAGATGTCGCTTATTGTTGTATTGTTTTCTTCAGTTCGTATGTTTGTATGTTGTTCATTGTTGGTATTAAATATTCGGTTTTGGGTAAATGATTTCCGTTGATGTTTATATAAAATTTTTAGTAGTCTTGTTTGTGTTTTTTGTAAGTTCTTGCAATGTGTTGAGGCTCCATATGCTGTTATTCCATGTCTCAGGCTTGATTCGACCAGCGAGTAATATACTTGCCTTGATATGTGGCTGGGCGCACAATTGCTTAAGTGAAATAGTGCATACGCCGCCCTTTTCAGCTTTTTTTGCAGGTGTTCTACATGGATTTTCCATTTGAATAAATGATCTAGATGAACTCCTAAATATTTGTATGTGTTCACTTGTTCAATCCGGGTTGTACATGTGCATGTTTCCGTTGATATTATATTGTTTTTATTGTTTGAGCTGTGTAGGCAATTGTTGCTATGGAAAATTAATTCTTTTCTGGTGGCAGGCAGATGTCGCGGCCTGAAATGCATTAATTTTGTTTTTGGTGCATTTATTATTAAGCCTCTGTCATGGCACCATTTTGTAATTTTGTCCAATTCTATTTGCATTAAATCTATCGCCGTGTCACTACATTTATTCGACACTATAATGGCAGTATCATCCGCATACGCATATGCAGTGCTATCTCGTAGAACCTTCATCATATCGTTGGCGTAGATTATGTATAGGATTGGTCCAAGCTTTGATCCTTGGGGAACACCCTGTGTTAAGGGTACATTATGGCTCATTTTGTTTTGCAGCTTCACCGAGTAATATCGGCAATATAGGTAATTTTTAAACCATTCTAAACATTTGCCTCTTATTCCGGTATGTTCCAACACTTCAATTAGTTTAGAATGCGATATGGTGTCGAAGGCTTTACTAAAGTCTATGAATAGACCAAGACAGTGCTCATTCTTATCGAGTGACTTATTGATTTGATTGGAGAATAGCCCTAGGAGTTGATTAATATTTTTGCCCTTTTGAAAGCCAAATTGGTTTTCATTTATTAGCTTATATTTTGACAAAAATGCATTTAATCTCCTAGCCACTATTTCTTCAAGGACTTTTTCAACTACTGGTAAAATTGCAATTGGGCGATAATTATTGTAGTCCGACTTTTTTCCGTTTTTGAATATTGGCCTTATGATTGACGTTTTCAGTACATCGGGTATTACAGATTCCTCTAAGCTTTTATTTATAAGGGACGTGATTATTGGTGTAAGTTTTGCTGCGTTGTTTTTTAAATCTATCCCACGTATGCCATCTGCCCCTGCACTTTTCCTTGGGTTTAGGTTTTTTAAAATATTAAAAATTTCTTGCTCGTTTGTACTATCCATAAACATAGAGTTTGGTACATTAGTTTGGACATGAGCTAGTGTTTTTATGTTGCATTTATGCGTTATGTTTTGTACGTTTTCGTTAAATTTGGTTGCAAAGTTTTGCGTAATTTCGTTGGTATTTGAATTTGGAAAATTTCTTTTTATTGTTTCTTCAATGTTTTCTGTTTTATTTCCTATAATTTTATTTATTAATTGCCATGTTGTTCTTGCATTATTTCTATTTCGTAAAAATAGATTAAAATTGTATGCATTTCTTGCGAAAATTATCTTTTTGTTTAAGGTATTGTTAAAGCTTTTATATATTTTTTCATTTTCTTTATTGTTTTTGTTTTTGGACCACTTTTTATACAGATTATCACGGATATTACAGCATTTTAGCAGTGCATCACTTAGCCACGGATAATCATTTCTTTTTTTAATTAAGTTCTCCTTTTGTATTGATTTTTGGTATATATTATTGAAAACTTTGCATACATTATTGTATAGCTCGCATGTATCTTTAGACCGTATAATTATTTCATCCCAATTTGTTTCGTTTATTAATTTATTAATCTTTTTGTTATACATTTTTCTGGTTTCAGTACACTGTGCTGCCATTTGTGTTTTGTTCTTTGTTTTATCTTTGTTTTGAATGCATCCCATTATGGTAAAGTGATCTGATATTGTTGTTGTTATTACTGCTGCTTGTGCTTGTGGTTTTTTTTCGTCGCATCGAATGAATAGATGGTCGATGAACGTGTTTGTGTTTATGTTTAAGTCTTCCCTCGTTGTTGTTGTTACCATGCATTGTAGGCCATTCGATGCTATCATCTCCAAGTAATTTTTTGTTGTTTTAACATTATTTTTGTGCAAGTCAATGTTCATGTCACCAATGAGTATTATGTCTTGCGTTGTTGTGATTTTACTGAGCTCCTGTTCTAGCTCTATTATGAATCTGTTTATGTTATGTTTTGGGGGACGGTAGACGGGAAATATTGAGGTTGTTTTGTTGTTTATTTTTAGATCTATTCTTGTTGTTTCAAATGCAGTATTGGTTAGGAGTAGGAGTACGAGTAGGAATGGGATTAGGAGAAGGAGTAGGAGTAGGAGTAGGAGTAGGACTAGGAGTAGGAGTAGGAGTAGGAGTAGGAGTAGGAGTAGGAGTAGGAGTAGGAGTAGGAGTAGGAGTAGGAGTAGGAGTAGGAGTAGGAGTAGGAGTAGGAGTAGGAGTAGGAGTAGGAGTAGGAGTAGGAGTAGGAGTAGGAGTAGGAGTAGGAGTAGGAGTAGGAGTAGGAGTAGGAGTAGGAGTAGGAGTAGGAGTAGGAGTAGGAGTAGGAGTAGGAGTAGGAGTAGGAGTAGGAGTAGGAGTAGGAGTAGGAGTAGGAGTAGGAGTAGGAGTAGGAGTAGGAGTAGGAGTAGGAGTAGGAGTAGGAGTAGGAGTAGGAGTAGGAGTAGGAGTAGGAGTAGGAGTAGGAGTAGGAGTAGGAGTAGGAGTAGGAGTAGGAGTAGGAGTAGGAGTAGGAGTAGGAGTAGGAGTAGGAGTAGGAGTAGGAGTAGGAGTAGGAGTAGGAGTAGGAGTAGGAGTAGGAGTAGGAGTAGAAATTGGAGTTGGAGTTGGCGTTGGTGTTGGCGTTGTTGATGTTGTTGGTGTTGGTGCTGGTGTTGTCGTTAGTATTGGTGTTGGTGTTGGCGTTGGTATTGGAGTTGGAGTAGTAAATTGTGGACGAAATGTTGGATCAAAATTATTTGTTAACCGTTTTAATCCTTTTTCATTTCCTTTTTAAACAGTAAACGGTTATGCGATTGTTATGAGTTAAATTAAAGATTTGTTGTTTCTCCCGCGATGGTCTTCACTTGGCACTTAGTTACCAACGTAACAATTTTTTCACAAATCAAAGACAACAAATTGCTGGAGTCGGAGAAGAGTCATGGATTCTCAAAACGCTGTTGTCGGAGTCATCCAATTTTGGCTAGACTCCACAGCCCTGGTAAATACTGTGTTACAAAAAGCAATATCCCTAGGCTTCGCATGTGTCATTACTGGCAGCTGTGAATTGAAGTTCATAGACAGGTTTATCCAGATCGGTACCGGATAAGTCGCGACCCTATTATGGATCTACTAAGTGCTTCAGCAAGTCTCAACTCTTTTTGTTCATTGTCCAGATGGTAAACATAGACTCGTTTTTCTGATTCCATTTCCAGGCAACTCCATAAACATTTTGTGGTACTACCTCGTTAACAGCCGAAATGGTGTCAGCAGCCTCGTATCCCTGGCGCCGTTTCAAAATATTTAGACTGGTATGTCCACGCCCAAGATACGCCACCTCACATTTTTTGAAGAGCCAGCGACTCGTTGTTCAGAAAGATATTTTCTAACTTTACTTGGGATGGTGTTAACTGAAATACAGGCATGTGCCCTGGGTCTGCATAGGAGGTCTTCTCTCAGAACAGTTTCCTGTTCATATATCTCCTACTTTATTGCCAGTCTGCTGACCGTTGATTTTCAAATGCCTTTAGTTTAATTCGGCTTTGGAACCAGCCAGTGTCGCGATATCGAGGTTGGCGACCTGGCATGTGCTGTCGAACTGAAAGCATTTTGCGTACACAGCGTTTGCAACAAATTTTTATTTATCTTTCGGCATAATTTCGTCTTCTTCACATTTTCAATAACTTGCATTTCCATGTCGCCCTTTACAACCTCCCAAACCGACCTCTGACCAGAGATCCAACTGCTCACCCTAAATTCCTCAGGCTGTAGATGTTTATCATGAAGAGTTACGACTGTTTTCCTCTTGTTCTGATCTGGAAGTCGGTGCAATATCTTTATTAGATAATAACAATATCTGCTGGTCGAAATAACAATGTCTCTTGTGACCGTCGGTGGTGCAATAGTAGTGTACGCGTCTCTTGTACATGAGAACGTGGGGTCGGTCCCTGCTCTTGACCATCTTACGTATATCGCTTTGTGACGGCGACACTATCGATAACTTAGCCATGAAAAAGCTTCTCAAACTACCGTTCGGAGCCGTTGTAAAATTGTAGGTCCCAGTCAGTGACTGTAAAACAGAAAGAGCACAGTTCACAGGCTTTGAGAAGCTCTCCCATACCTCTTCTTGGGATGTAATGGGAAACCATGTTTTTCTTTTTAGAATTATGAGCTTGATATGGCATAAAGGCCCTAAGTAATCTGAATACCACTAGCAATATTATTGTCTATGGACTAATACTATTACATTTACATTTACATTTACTTATTTACAAACAAGTCAAATACCAACTTGTCCCAGAGCTATCATTTTTCATTCTCTACTGTACTACTCTATAATGTTCAAACCAGTAGTAGGCGTCGATCTGTTGCCGATCTGTTGTTGAAGAATCACCACAATGATTAGTTTGATCCTTAGTTTGTTTAATGTTTGAACTGACTTTAACTTTCGAGGAAAATAGAATCAACAAACATCAGTTGATGTTTCTCTTAGTGACGGCTTCAAAAATATAACAAATATATTAGAAGAAGTAGATCCCCAAAAGACCAAGACTCCGCTGGAGGGATCTGGTTGACGACTTCCTGCCGACACTAGGTAGCACCAACTGGAGAGATAGGGCACTGGTTGGCGAAATATATTATCTTCGCTTTGTAAGGTCCCTGGACCCCCCTGGTTTATTCGAGACCGGATAAGTAAGTAAGTAAGATTCCCAAAATATACCAAGCTCTTAAGGATGAATGTATAACAGCACATCTTGTATTAATATGTCACACCCTCTATCAAATTGTCACCATAACAATCCATTAACGTATTTTATAAAACTCTGTGACACAACATACTAATAAATGCTCTAACAGCCTAACTAAACTCAAAAGACTACGGTCTACTTACAATTTGCTACATCACTTGACAGAATTATTGACAAAGCTTTCGAAGATTATGAATCGCCAACATCTGTTCGCGACGTCACTAAGCAGGTGACTGTCTTATATTTCATACTCCCACATAATCTTCGCCTGTTAACGTTTTTTATAGTAGAAGGGATGGGGCAAGTGTGTAATGCTAACAGTAGTGCTGAACAAACCTTCATTGGCTAGGATGAAATCATAAAAATACATACACATGTACATATAACGAAGTTACAAAATCAAAGCAATACGATGATGACATGTGTTATTCCATTATATCTTCCCATGTTTTAGGTAATAAAAGTATCTGGATGTGATTCTCTAAATATATTTCTATTTCTATCTGTGTCTGTAACTTTATGATTGTGTCTGTGTGTCATTGTGTACGTGTTTGTCTTATGATTTTCATGTGCAAATTGTTCACATTCAATGCTAACAAATCATATTTCATATTCTCATACCAATGACATCCCGTTTGCCCCTTTTTGTACGTCATAAAAATTATGATAGATTTCCTTTTTCCTTGTGAGTGTGAATGATTGCAAGAAACTGAAAGAGAAGAGAATTAGGCTGAGTCGTTTATGATTTGAACTCTAACTAGACATCCTATTTTTTTTGATCCCTTTTACATTGTTGATATATTTCTCTACAAAGCTGACGATCGAATTAGGTACATTAGGTTCCATATAAACAACATTCCCAAAATCGAGGGCAAATAGTAAATATCACCTGGAGACAATTACAAAAAAAATTCCTTTCCGAGCCCGTGAAAAACAACCAAAATCGTTTTATTGTCGTAGTTTGTTTGTTTGTGGCTCGAGTACTACATTTGTCGTGTAGATGTCGCTGACGTCCGACCCATTCCATGCATTTCCTACCCTTACAATATACAAATATTTTTTCTAGGATTAAACCCCTGAAAAACCAATTGTATACTACACTTTGCTTTGGAAGTATACAACTTTATTCAAAAACAAAAAAGTTTCGTATGACAAGATGTGTTTGCATGATTAATACAAATATTTCTTCATGTGGTTTGCATTATTATCGGAAATTATTGCATACTTTTCAGAGCTGTCAAAAAAAAATTTTAAATAAAAATGTTGCATACTTTTAGCGCAAATTATTGCATACTCTTTAGCACTATTGACACATTTCATAAATATTTGGTTGGGATAATTAATTTTTAATATAACTACCATTGTACGAGATGCCTGTCGGATGATTTTTTTAAATTGTCTCGAGGTGATCTTTAATATTTGCTAATGCGGAATATTAGTTGCTTGCTTTTATAATTGTGGTAATTAAATTGGGAGATTTCGACATGTAACGGGGTTTTCAACAGAGACGCTACCAAAGTAAATCGATAGAGACAGCAAACGACGCCATATTTTTCCCCGCTCTTTTAACATTTCTCTTCAGTAAGGCTTGCAAACGATGCCATGGAAAGATATACGAGAAAACAACGAGTCAAAATTAATAAAATTTACTACCGAAATTTGGTGTCAGTGGCCAACTTTTAGAGGACTACGTCCAATTTATGGTCGTCTCAATCGTCCTACCAGATCAACAATTGAGCGTCTAGTGGAAAAATTTGAATCCACAGGCACAGTACAAATTTTTCCCGTGCCAGTGAGACAAAGAAGTGCCCGTAGTGTCGAGAATATTGGTGCCGCTGAGGATTCAGTTCAAGAAAGCCCAAATGTGTCTCTCGTTGTGACGTCGTTGAGGCGAATTTTGCGTAAATATCTTGGCCTACATCCTTACAAGATCAAATTAACGCAAGAACAAAAGCCGCTTGACCACCATAACGTCGTATGTTCGTGACTTGGGCTGAGCAACAACTTGAAAATGATTCGGATTTTCATCGGAAAATCATCTTCAGCGATGAGGCTCATTTCTGGCTGAATGGTTTGGTCAATAAGCAAAATATGCGTTATTGGTCAGACAGCAATCCACACGTAATCCATGAGTCATCATTGCATCCCGAAAAAATTACGGTTTGGTGCGGTTTATGGGCTGCCGGGCGCCATTGGGCCGTACTTCTTCCGTGATGATCAAGACCGGCACATTACTGTGAATGCGAATCGCTACCGTTCAATGATAACCGAATATTTTTGGCCCCAATTGGATAATATGGACTTGGAGGACATGTGGTTCCAACAGGATGGCGCCACAAGCCACACAGCGAATGCCACAACCAATTTATGTGTGGCTTTCCAAGTTTGGTGAACGTGTTATCTCACAAAATAGCCCAGTCGATTGGCCGCCTCGGTCGTCCGATTTGACGCCGTTAGATTATTTCCTGTGGGGCTACGTCAAGTCTATGGTCTATGCCAACAAGCCAGCGACGATTGATGAACTTCGTACGAATATCGAACGTGAAATTGCAGCAGTATCGGCCGATTTATGCTTGAAAACCGTCGAAAATTGGGTTCAGCGTCTGGACTTCTGCAAGCGTGCCCGTGGTGGCCATGCAAAAGAAGTCGAGTTCCATACATAATGGCATCAAACGTACTTTCACAGGAATAAAGAACTCTTCGTCAATAAGCAAAATATGCGTTATTGGTCAGACAGCAATACACACGTAATCCATGAGTCATCATTGCATCCCGAAAAAATTACGGTTTGGTGCGGTTAATGGGCCGGCGGCGTCGTTGGGCCGTACTTCTTCCATGATGATCAAGGCCGGCACATTACTATGAATACGAATAGCTACCGTTCAATGATAACCGAATATTTTTGGTCCCAATTGTATAATATGGACTTGGAGGACATGTGGTTCCAACAGGACGGCGCCACAAGCCACACAGCGAATGCCACAATCAATTTATTGGAAACCAAGTTTGGTGAACTTGTTATCTCACGAAATGGCCCAGTCGATTGGCCGCCTCGGTCGTGCGATTTGAGCCGGCGACGATTGATGAAGTTCGTACGAATATCGAACGTGAAATTGCAGCAGTATCGGCCGATTTATGCTTGAAAACCGTCGAAAATTGGGTTCAGCGTCTGGACTTCTGCAAGCGTGCCCGTGGTGGCCATGCAAAAGAAATCGAGTTCCATACATAATGGCATCGAACGTACTTTCACAGGAATGAAGAATTTCATTGGTAAACCGGTTTTGTTTTATTTAAAAAAAACTTTTGTAGCGCTCTTATTGAAAACCCCTCTATATTCAACTAGGGGGTTCAGATATAAATGCTAGACATCGTTGACTAAGTTGGTGTGTCTCACCGAACAATGAATGGACTCGAGATTTTTTCTGGAAATTTGGAAGCAAATGAAACGGCTTGGCGCAGAACTGGCAGCTTCGAGGAAGATTGTATTATCAACACTAAATTTCCATTATTTAGTTATATAGGGTGGGCAAAAAGTCACGATGGGTTTTAATAACTTTTTCGTCTATATATTTTTTCAGTTTTTTTTTCGATTCTATAAATAAAAACTAGAGAATTAATAGTGGGGAGAATCACGACTGAACAAAAAACCACTGTAAAGTGTTAACGAAACATCACAAACATCTACCAGAAGGCGTTCTGCTCAGTTACGAATGTGTCGTCAGCACTGACGCGCATTAAAACAAAGTTATTCCCATATAAGGTACAATTTGTGTAAGAATTCAAACCCGCAGATCATCGGCAACATACAAAATTTGGCAGTTAAAAAACAACAGTTTGCCAGACTGTGGTGGCTTTTGGCCCACCCTGTATTATTGTAAAACGCGTGTTTATTTTACAGGTTCACAAGTTGTAGTTAGTATCATTGCTTTGTCGGAAAATTTTCGGAAGCCGATTGGGTCTCCAACCGAAAATGGTTCTATAGATGTACACTAGTATAATCGGACCTATTCTCTCGTATGGAGCAATAGCAGGGTGGCCTGTCACGAGGAAGACGTCCTCCATTAAACTGTTGTATAGCGTACAGAGATTAGCTTGCATCGGCATAACAGGGGCAATGAGGACGTGTCCAGCTGAAACCCTTAATGCTATGCTTCGTATTATACCAATTGACCTTCACATAGCGGCCTGGAGCGCCACCCGACAAAATGCTCTTGGAATTTGGAAGAGCAACGCATATGTTCACGCGAGAATAGTACAGACAATCCCAAGAGAACTCAATATAACCACCGGTTACCGGTTACCTTTTCGATGTGGGATAAACCGGAACCACTAACACCAAAGTATTAACGGATGGATCCAAAATGGAATGTGGAACAGTGCCGGGTGTTTTCTCTGAAAAGGCAAGCCTCAATTTATCATTCAAACTCACAGACAAGTGCACCGTTTCCAAGCGAAGGTACTGACCATCAAGGAAGCCTGCGCCGAACTTACACTACAGCTGAGAACAGAGCGCATTGGAATATTTGTTGAACGCCAGGCGGCTCATCTATCACTTTAATCTAACAACCCTGCATCTAATCTCGTTAGTGAATGTAGAGAAAAACTTGTCGACTTGGATACCAGGCCAGAAGGGTCTGCTTGTGAACGAAAGGACAAACGAACTAGCCAGGGCAGAATCCTCTACCACCGAACTCCATATGGTATCAGTCGCAACGCCTATAGGGTTGGCCAAAAGAGGTATTTTCCTGCATTACCTTGATCGAGCAAAGGCCAGATGGGATAGGACGGAAAAGTGTCGCATATCTAGAACCACATGGCCAGAATATAACATTCACAGGACTAACGCCCTGATTAGTCAAATTCGGGGGAACATATCAAGGCTAATTGCTGAATATCAAGGCTTACGGCTGAATCTTCAATATAATGTCCACTGGCGTGACTGCGAAGACACAGAAGAGGAGGGGACGGTGGAACATCTCCTCTGCAGATGTCCGGCTCTAATGACTATAGGTCGTCCCTTCCTACACAACCTCACTGTGATACACGAAGATCTAGGGGATCTAATGGGGTATCTCAGATTAACAGGTTGGATATAGACACTAGACTATATTAGACTATTCGGAGTGATGTGGTATTCGAAACAGTCTCTGAATACACTAATTGAAGCTAAATAGTGTGTTTAGCAACCACGTGAACCCACACTGCTTTATTTGACAACTGATTTAACATCAGATGGCTGGCTTTTGTTTAATTTGGTCTGCCATTTCACCATGGATAGACTTACACTAGTGCAACGCTAGCAAAGTGTTTGAAATTGTCTATCAAAATCATGTTTCCGTTCGTCAAACTTCTTCCATTTTATGATATTAATGAATGTTCGCAATCGAACAAGATTTGTATAGATCGTGACCGCACTCGTGTAAGATTTTTTTATATCACTGCCTGCAGTGCGGGAAATTATAAGCTGTTTGACAAAGTCACCTGTTTAATAAACAAACGCACAAAAAAAAGCTTTGAGTCAATGCAAGAATGAAAAACTTGAGCAATTTCAATCGTATACATTTTGTTTTGGAATGTGTACAAAAGAGCCGAGATTTTGCTATTGGTCCGTGGCACAGCAATTGCTCAAAGATACCGAAAACGTTTCATGTGCATTCCGTATGATACAAAACAGTGCCCAACGAACCAGCTATCGCCGGCGTACAGGAAAGCATTAAAGAATACCCACATCAATGATTTCGGCAACTTCACTTTTATGGAAGATTTTACGAGCTCTTAAGATTCAACTTGTGCCAGAATTAAAGCCCAACGACCAATTTATGCACCGCCAATTCGGTCAATGGGCTGAAGCACAATTTGATGTTGATTTTGATTTTCCAAATGTTGATCGCCGATGATAGTAATTTTTGTTTGAATGGTTACGTAAATAAGCAAAATGGTCGCATTTGCTTTTGTTCAGACACCATTACATCTACAGAAAATTACTGTCTGGTGCGCTTTATGGAACGGTGGAGTCATTAGTCCATATGTCTTCAAAAACGATGATGAGAAGAATGTTATATATAAAATATTGTCCCGATTTCGTATCAAATGTCCAAACAAAATCCGGAGTGTTCGCATTGGGATTTTTCCTGATTTGATTGAAAGTCAAGGCGCATTGACTAGGTAGCATTACTACGACAACAAACACACCAAGACGACAACAATCGGCTTTTTGCTTTATCTGGTATTTTTCCACTATCAAATACAGCACAAATGTATTCCAGGAATAAAAGTAAACAAAAAAGCATAAAAATTCCGTTCGAGAAACAATAACTACCTAAGAACTGCGATAAATAAATAAGTCGGATATTCTAGTGGTACCACCACATCGATGCGCCATAATTGAAATGGTTGTAAACAATGGAATAGTACCATTGTGAGACAAGCATTTTTTTCCTGATTCCTAGACAAATAAGAGAAAATTCCCGATTTGTCGTCTGTCAAAACATATGGGAAATCCAAAAAATGTTACTGATTTCTGCTTGAAATCAACAAAATTAGCAAAATCAAGAAAATCGATGCCAGTGCGAATGCTGTATTACCGTCAACGGCGAACTTTATAGATAAATGATTACAAGTTTTTTCATATTTCAATTAGCTGGCATTAGTCTTACTGACATGTGGTTAGCCCGAGAAGGGGCCATATGCCACACAGCGCAGTCTACAATTAATTTACTCAAAGAAACTTTTGATGAACGAATAATTTCACGTAATGGTCTTGTTAATTGACCATCAAGATCGTGTGATTTAACCCCATTGGATTATTTTCTTTGGAATTAGATAAAGTCTCACGCCCAGGCCGATAAAACAAAGACAATTGGACACCTGGAAATCAACATTCGACGAGTTATTTGCGAAATACTTCCGCAAATGCTGCTTGAAGTTTGTGAAAATTGCAGTTCAAGGTTGAACCATATATATGCGCCAGCCGTGGCGGCCACATGGCCCAGATCATATATAAGCATTTAATGGGCATCCAATAAAGCCAGTTTAATTGAGATTAAAAATATTTTCCTTTGCTTTATTTTGATTTTAATTAAATTCACCCGTTACATTATTGGGAGAAGCCAGACTATGTTCGAGTGCGGTTTGAAAATTCCTAGATCTTTTCAACTTTCCTCGTATCCGATTACAAGTCAACACTGCTCCATTCAACTGTCATCTTTTGATATACTATTATAATATTGTCAGATCTTCAGAAAGCTGCGTCATGTGGTTTGTTTGTTATTGTCGTGAATGTCGAAGAAAATAGAAACAAATTAATTTCATGTGCTTATCAATTATTATTTTTTGGCGAAAAAAATATCACCGGCACCAAGAGAGGCTTGCTAAATAGTATGGGGACTCTCCTTATCATTTTTAAGTTTTAGACAGCGGTTTACTGAATGCCGTTGTGGTCTTAACAGTACAAGTGATGATAAAATATTAGGTCGCCCAAAACGAGCCGTGACACCAAAAAACATTGATAAAATCCATGGAAAGATTTTGCACGATCGCAGAACGCTGTTGGAATCTCAACTGAGTCAGTACCTCACATGCTACATCAATATCTGGCAATAAAGAAGCAATTCGCGAAACGCGTGCCGCGATTGTTCACACGCGACCACAGTCGAAACCGTGTGCCTATTTCAAAGGTGTGTTTGGCGATGTTCAACCGCAAGCCGGAGGTGATTTTGTGGCGTTTCGTATGCGAGCCGGAGGTGTTTTTGTGGCGTTTCGTATGCGTATGTATACAGGAACAGCCAAAGTAGTGGACTGCTCCAAAGCAGTGCCAATGTAGGTTGGTCTGTCGGCCAACCAGGCTATAGCGACCGTATATGGGATGCATTCGATGACATTCACAGAGGGTAAAATGATCACCGGCTGACATTATCACAGCTGTTAGACAGATTCGACATTGATTTGAGGCAAACCCCGCGCGCTGCGGATGCAAATATAACGTGTTTGTAGCTTGTCGCAAATACAGTATACTTGTATCCAAACACATTGTGTTTGCTATTCAATATAACATGTTTGGGACACAATGATTAGTGGGCTATAATATATGTATTTTTGACACAAATATGGTTTTGTTTGTTGAAACCTGCTGAAAACAAAACCATGAAAGTCAATAAAGAAACAGAAAGTAGCAGATCTTCAATTCATGAAAACAGTGTTTGCAAACATGTACCTGGTTCCTGAAATATGTTGCTCGGACCGCTATTTTTCAGTATGCAAATCATAAATGACTAGTTTCAAATGACATTCCATGAAGGGACTTGGGAGACCTTCCCACAATCAGTGATCACTGCACTTTGTTTACACACTGACTCTGCCCTACAACTTTATACCGGGTCCGAGCGGTGTTTTGCAAAGCTTTTCATAGCCATGTACTCGATAGTGTCACCGTCACGTAGCGAGGTGACCGTCGTCGAAAGATATGTAAGGTCAGTGCAGGTATCAAACCCACGTTGTCATATAAAAGAGCAGCGCACACTTACCATTGTACCACCAACGGCGTGGTGCACAGAGGTTCAGAATATATTTCGATGGGGCAATTAAATTCAATATCTTTTGATCTGGTAAACATTTTTAAGTTCTGTAAAAACCCGATTGGTGGTGCAATGGTTAGTGTGCGCGCCTCTTGTAAATGAGATCCTGGGTCCGATCTCTGCTCTTTCTGCGGCGGTCACCTCGCATAGTGACGGCGACACTATCGAGTACTTAGCAATGAAAAAGCTTCTCAAATTACCGTTCGGAATCGGTGTAAAAACTGTAGGTCCCAAATCAGTGAGTATAAAAACTAGAAAGCGCACAGCTCACTGGTTGTGAGAAGCTCTCCCCAATTACTTCATGGGATGTATTTATTTAAAAACCTATTTGCTGGTAAAGTGTCAATGGTAATTTGGAGATATTGAAATTAAAAATCATATAATTGGGTATATTTTATAAAATATTCCCAAATTGACTACATTTCTAATTTTTCGATTTTGAGAAATAATTTTTTTTTTCTGTTTTTTAGTACTCGTATTACGAACATAGTGCCTACATAATGTTTTCGTATTTCGGATAATTTTTTTTTGCCGATAGGGCTAGTTTATGGAAAATTCGTCTCTGGGGTACCCCTAGCTGTTACTTTCAGAGCCAAATTTCAGGACAGATAAAATAGGGGTCGGGCACACCTGGCGTCGGTAGTGCAATGA
Organism: Phaonia tiefii; assembly: GCA_963931995.1. Taxonomy (NCBI): domain Eukaryota; kingdom Metazoa; phylum Arthropoda; class Insecta; order Diptera; family Muscidae; genus Phaonia; species Phaonia tiefii. Next base: position 107,077,080 of record OZ008367.1, on the reverse strand, counting down.
TAGTATGGGCAGCTCTTGTACATTCGAACGTAGGTTCGACCCCTGCTCTGACCACTTTACACTAATTTCGACGGCGGTCACCTTGCTTAGTGACGGCGACACTATCGAGTACCTAGCCATGAAAAAGCTTCTCAAAAATACCGTTCGGTACCGGTGTAAAACTTTAGGTCCCAATCAGTGAGTGTAAAGCTCGGTCACTATTTGAGACAATCTCCCCCGAATCCCTTCACGAGTTGTAATGAGAAACCACTTTTTTGTACGTGGCGAGAGAGGGATTTGTTTATAAATTGCCTGCTGAGCCCAATATAGTATATATTTGCAAGCACAATTCTCTTACTTATTTCTGGGCTGACGTTGTTGCTCTTCTTCCAGGCGGATCCAGGGTGTATAAATCTACTTGCCACTTCAAAGGTACATCGTTGTCGACGTTCAATTACCGACACAGTCGAGAGATTTGTGTAGTCGTCGACACTTTCAATTTGATTCTCCGTTGATTCTTTGTTGATTGTTGAGAATACAGCCGTAATTTCTCTCAGATTTCGCCCAGTGACGTCAATGTGGTCAATGTACGCGAGCAGTGTATTGTTCATATTTACTGCAGATTTGCTCGTTATTGTTTGCATTAAGATGTTGGAGAGATAGTATGAAATTTTACCGCCTTGTTGAAGTCCTGGCAGAGACGAATCAATTTTCCAAAGTACACACATAGCTTCGTAGAAATTTCTGGATAATATCAGGGAGCCTAAAAGGAGAATACGCACAGCTCAGGGGCTGATTAAAGCTCTGCCCTGTATCTTCATGGAAAGTACTGGAGAAAACATTAGACAATCCATGGAAGCAGTAAAGCTACCAGAGCCGATGAAGATAGTAACGTTACTAGTGCAAACAGAAATTAATGCCAGTTATTCCAGACTTGAAGTAGCCAGCAGTGAAATTAAAATATTGTTCCATCATATTATATAGCATGACCTTTAAGGTGTTCCCCCATATTGGTAGATTTAACAGGTGTGATAAACATCCAAACTGAGCTACACTATTGTGAATATCTATCATAGTTACAAATCCAATCACAAAATATTCGCTATTCACACATAGTAATAAATGGCACACCGGGATTTCATTGCTTCCATGTGGTTAAATGCGATTTTGCTCAACTCCCCCTACGCCACTCTTGCGATAACAACAAAAGGAAACTTGTTTTACTCCCCCCTTTCTTGTTATCACCATTTTGTAACAAAAGGAAGGAAATTTTTGAGTTTACCGTTTATACATTTAGTTTTGCTCCTTTGTTTTGTATCCTTTTCACTCTTTTGGCTGCTTCAGATAGAAATCACATTGAGTAAAGTGTATTACGTTAATAAATTGTTTAATTCAATGTTAACACTTGTAGTTTTCCTGGAGTTCAAGTTATGATTTTTTGTTTTCTTCGTTCTGGAAGTCTCAATTAGATTTTGATTATTATTGTTGTGATATTACTCGTACAATTTATTCAATATCATCTTAGGCCTAAGAGCATTTCGGCTTAGAGATTATATTACTGCGGGGGGTAGTGAAGAACAACCAAGCAAACGCCTTTCTATACTTTATTAGTTTGGGGATTTGATATCGAGGGCAAAATAACAACAGTAATAGCAATAAAGAACATTTGATTTAATCAAAGTGGTGCCACATGGCGTATGAGTGGCACATTGCGGTAACAAGTATACGTCGTAGTGGCTGGCGGTGGTTTGAGCAAGGAATTGCATTTTTTTTTTGGAATATTGTTAAATTTAGTGATTTATGGTGATGGAAATATGGTGATTTATTATCGCTTCCTTAAATAAAATATTTACTATTTAGTAATTGTAAAATTTTCTTGCTATGATAAGAGACAAACCACATGTCTTAGCGAACATTAAACTTATCTAAGGATATACAAATTTAATATATTTTCAGTTATACAGCAAAGTAAATATTGGCTTGAAATAATGTAAACAGATTTAGAAATATTATTATTTCTGGGTCTTTAGTTTTGCATCCTTTGCCTGCAAATATGTTAAACAAATTCGCCGGAAATGCCAAAAATGCAGGCTTGAGAATAAATATTAAGGAGACACAGCACAGAATGGAATACTCCACGAACAATTAATGGTTTGTTAATACAAGACGTGTAATAAATCCACTATTTCAGATTCAAGATAACCAAGGGTGTGACCCCGCAATGGATATAAATGAACTGAAAAATAAGGTCCGTGTTGCATTCCTACATCTGATCCGAATCTAACGTAATTAGAAGATCTAACGGAAGTGTAAATTGCGAGTATTTAACTGCAATTGTTGTACTTGGAGCTTGGCAAAGGTGTTAATAGGGAAGGTCCAATTCTATTGGACTGGATATACGTAGAACAAAGGGGCTCGAATCGGCCATATACTTCAGCGCTCAGGAACAGATATTGCAAGAGCAGCATTTGAATGGAAACTCAAGGGCATCGTAGGCCGGTATAGTTACAAAATAAAAGTTTTACAATTTGAGTAATATGATTTCTAAGTGACGTTTCGGCCATTTATAGTATTTTATGATCTGTATTTTTTTTCATTGCATTCAGTAATATTCATAATTTAAACATGGAGAGATATACGCAAGAACAACGTTTGCAAATTTTTAAATTTTCTTATATAAAAATAATCTTTCTCCAATTGCAAATTTACGTGCGATTTTACCATCTTCGTAATAATCATCCACCTGTGCCCGCTATTCGTGGAATTGTTGCAAATTGCGAGCGTACATTTTCTTTACATAATGTTCAAGTGCCAATACGACAAAGAACCACTCGAAGTAATAACAACATTGCTGCCATTCAGGCAAGTGCTGCTGAAGAGAGCAATTTATCGATTCCAAGACGTTGTCAACAATTGGGACTGCCTCAAACTACAACCTGCCGGATTATGAGAAAGGATTTGGGCTGGTATTCATATACAATTGTTATCAATCAAGAACTGAAGACATTGGACTACCGTAAATGTCATGATGGTTTTGTCTTGGAACCACTTGAAAACGATAACGATTTTTTTAAGAAAATCATGATCTCCGATGAGGCTCACTTTCATCTGAGAGGTGCATTAAATAAACAAAACTCCCGATTCTGCTGCGGAGTAAATCCACAAATTATTCATAGACAATCATTGCATTCACATAAATTGGCAAATTGGTGTGCGTTTTGGTCTCGGTGGATTCATCGGTCCGTACTTCTTTCGAAATGAAGCTGGTAACACCGTTACTGTCAATGGAGAGCGGTATAGGTCGATGATAACCATCTTTTTATAGCCAAAATTAGAAGAAGTTGATCTTGGCAACATCTGGTTCCAACAAGACGGTACTACGTGCTACACAGCACGTGCAACATCCGTATTTTTGCGAGAAAAGTTTTGATTTTCGATTATTGCAAGAAATTGTGACATTGATTGGCCTCCAAGAAGTTGTGAGTTACCACCATTAGACTATTTCTTGTGAGGATATTTGAAGTCATTGGTCTTCAGCAATAAACCAAACTCTCTTCAAGCGAATTCATTCCCACAAAAGAAGAAAGACGAAAGACGTTTTATTCAGAATTTAATGGTATCGATTGTACTTCACATTGTATAAAAAACATTTGAATTTCCTTAACCATTAGTGTGTTTTTTTTTAGAAGAAGTCATATCACTCAAATTAGAAAGCGCTTTTTTCCCAAGTACATCCCATAAATGGATAGAATAGAGCTTCTCGCAATCAAAGAACTATGTACTTTCTTGTTTTTTATAACGGATTGGAACCTACTGTTTTACACCGGCTCTGATTGGTATTTGAGAAGCTTTTTTCATGGCTAAGTACTCGATAGCGCCGTCGGGACTAAGCGAGGTAGGTGACCGTCGTCGAAAGAAATGTAGGGTGCTCAGATCAGGGATCGAACCCGAGTTCGCATGTCTAAGGGCTGCGTACACTAGTTATTGCACCACGATGGCCCTTTATATAGAAACGTCTTTAATATTGTTTAGCAAAATGTCGGCACAAAATTTTAACGTAATATTTTGGCTCTTGGTTGAAGCCCATCTAGGATGTTCAAAATGACGCTATTTTGTTGATTGAACGTAACATTTCGGACAGTGAATGACTGCGGCAGCTGATTGTGACACACTTGTTCGACTGAAATTGGGCTTCTCTAAGTCTTAAGGTTTCGTACCACTGACTAAATATAGATAGACTAAATATAGGTGTATTCAATTGAAAAGACAAGATTATGGAATCAAGCACTGAGATTCTCTAACTTTTAAACAATAAAAAAGGATTGACAAAATTTTAAAATTTTATATTTAAGCTTTATGGATTTTGAAAATTTAACTGCCTTTTTTGATCGATAAAAAGTCACCCAATTCAGGGGCACATCAAACCAAATTGTGGAAACCAGATCGCCCAGAAGACGAAGAACACACCCGAAACGTCTACGTTTTTAACCAATTATATAAACCTACCTTACCCAATATATTTAATACTTATGTTTAAAATTTTGAATTTTCTCTCCCAAAAAGTCACATTGATTCATCCACCTGGTTGATCCAGTGCGGACTCGATCATCCTATTCTGCGTTAGTTGTCGAGTAGGTCTTCGAACAAAATGAGGCATGGATCATAAAAATCGATGTACGAGTTTCGCTCTTATTCACAATTTAGTCAAGGTATCTCATTTTGTCAAGGATTTTATTACTCATCATATGAAACCCAAACAAAAATCACAATTCTTGACAAACTGCAATAACTTGTCTCTATGTGCTAGTTACGGTGGCTAGGCCATGTTCAGAGTGTAGTAATATGTTCCACGACAGTTGTTCAGCTTTACCCTGGCTACACTTTTGTCAAATATTGTGAGTGAAAAATTTCGAGTTACTTGAAGTTATGCTGAAAAAAGTGATATTTTTTTTTAAAACGTGCAGGAAAATCTGAGATTTTTGTAAATGTCGATTTTTTAAAAAGTTTGATGTTCTACGGACATTTCATGAGTACCGGTCTACTGAGTAAAACTGCCTATAACCGCTACAATTTACTAGAACCTTGATACATTTTTCGACCAGTGTAATCTGAAATTAAAGAAATTCTATGCTATCTCACAGACCGCAGCAGCACAGGCAAAGCAGTAAGCTCAGCACACGAAACACGATATACCAATCATTCCTAGGAAGTTCGTAAGTTTTAGAAAGTTGTTTATTGCGATCTTAGGTAAATTTTTGCAGTTAATTGTTTCCTTGAATTATGAATATTTTGCTGTCTAAGGGCCTGAACAGGGGAAAACAAATTACAGCAGACAGTTGTCCGAGGCCTTCGGCCACGGACTGTCCCTGCAGGCTGTGTCAGAGACACGGCCATTAAGTTTAACGTAGAATACGCCATCCGATAAGACAGAAAACATATATAACAATAAATTCATTTGCTTATATTATTTATCATTTATTGTTATATATGTTTTCTGTCTTATCGGATGGCGTATTCTACGTTAAACTTAATGGCCGTGTCTCTGACACAGCCTGCAGGGACAGTCCGTGGCCGAAGGCCTCGGACAACTGTCTGCTGTAATTTTTATATTTACCAACGGCATTTGATTCAAGTCCGTTTAAAAAAAAAATATTATGTTCAATTTTTTTAAACTTAATTTAATTTATGTATTTTAATTAATATTTTTATTGAAATAAGTTCTGCGAATGTTGAGAGGGCCGCCCTAATATTAATAAAGGTTTACCTTATCGAGTCTTCGCATTAGCATTCGAGCGTTGTGTGAAAGCTTTACGCTTTACAATTCAAAATTAATGTTACAACAGCTTTATTGAAGCTTTCGCAAAAAAGCTTTATTACGTTAGCTTACTGTTTGTTTCACTTTTTACTAGAAACATGTTGCCAAGCAACATTAGCTTGCTGTTCGTTTCACTTTTTACTAGATACATGTTCCTAAGCAATATTGAGCAACCAAAAACACTCAACCAAACACCACACATATGTTTGAGTGTATGTGTTTAAACAATTTTCATTTGAGAAATTAAAATACTAGAAATATATCAACCAATATGAAATGTATATCAAACGAAAGATAACATCTTCATTTACCTACAAAAAAATTAAAGATTACAACAATAAAAACCTGACATGACTCCTCATACCGTAAGGTAAGACGTATTCTGCGTCAAAAGGTAAAAAAAATTAAAATTTTTAAAGTTTTTTTAATTTTACATGTTCACAATTTTTATTATTTATTACAAGAGCTACAACTTTCAGAGAGAAAATTAAACTTCTGAACTATATGGAAGATATGAGCCTGACAAAATGATCACTTTGTGGGCCCAAAACAAACTTGGGTTTGGTTTAAAAAGATGCGTGGAATCAATGTCGCTTTGTCTCTTGATCTATTTCTGAGCAAAAATGTAACGAAGTTAGTCGCTATCTTGGTAGATCCTCAGCTTCTATCAAAGGACATTCAAAGTGGTTACAAATTACATGAGGTGTCAGGGTATACCTGGTTGGAACGAAGTTCCTTTTGGTATATATTATAATATAAATAAATAAAATAAATAAATACAAAATAAACGGTTTCTCATTACATCCCATGAAGGGACAGTGCCTGTACGCAATATTTAATATATATTAAAAAAAAAAATAGTGAAAAAAAGTGAAAGAAGTTCAAAAAAGAAAATGTTCTTAAATACGTGATTTTCTTACAAAAAGTAAATTTTCACAAAAAATACCATTCATATCCTTAAATATTTTATTCATATCCTTTTCTTAATAAAATAAAAAAAAAATAGCATGCCATGAAGGGATTGGGGAGAGCTTCTCACAATCACTGAGCACTGCACTGTCTAGTTTCACTCACTGATTGGGACCTATAGTTTTACACCGATTCCAAACGATATTTTGAGAAGTCATTTTTTTAAAGAGAGGTACTTATTTTATTAAGAGCTAATGTTTTTTTTTAAGAAACGGTACTATTTTTAAGAAGAAGTACTTTCGGTAAGAAAAGGCCATAAGAGTATGAATTTTTTTCAAAAAAAAACAATTTTTTTTAAGAACAGGTACGTTCTAAAGAAGTCGTACGCTTTTTAGGAAACGGTATTTTTTTTTAAGCAAATGAAAAATGAAATATTTTAAGAAAGGCTATTTATCACAACAATAGAAAAGAAAAGAAAAGGAAGTATTTTATTTAAAAAAAAAACGAATTTTTGTAAGAAAATGTATTTTTTGTAAGAGAAGGTACTTTTTTGAAGAAAGGTTTTTTTTAAGAAATGGGAAGTTTTTTAGAATTGGGCCTTTTTTCGAGAATAGGTAAATTTTTAAGAGTAGGTACTTATCTCAAGAAAAGATGTTTTGTTTCGCAAAAAATTTTGTCATTAAGGAAATGGTCGTTTTTTAAAAAAGGTACTTGTTTAAACAAAATTATTTTTTTAAGAAAATATACTTCTTTAAGATAAGGTAGGTGGTGCAATGGCTAGTGTGCGCGGCTCTTGTGCATGAGAAGGTGGGTTCGATGCCTGCTCAGGCCACCTTACATTTCTTTCGACGACGGTCACCTCGCTTAGTTACGGCAACACTATCTAGTGCCTAGCCATGAAAATGCTTCTCAAAATACCGTTCGGAACCGGTGTAAAACTGTAGGTCCCAATCAGTGAATGCAAAACTAGAAAGCGCACATCTCACTGATTGTGAGGAGCTCTCCCCAATCCATTCATGGCATGCTATTTTTTTTTATTTAATTAAGAAAAGGATATGAATAAAATATTTAAGAATATGACTGGTATTTTTTGTGAAAATTTACTTTTTTTAAGAAAATCACTTATTTAAGAACATTTTCTTTTTTGAACTTCTTTCGCTTTTTATTGGGTTCAAAACTACAATATATATTAAATATTGCGTACAGGCTCCACCTAGAAAACTTCCCTTTAAACAAGAAATTTCCCAACATATGTTAGTCTAGACCCAAACCAAAGCAAAAGTACCCAATATAGTTGATAATACTGGGTTGTAGCATAATAGTGTTAAAAAACTTGCCATATTTATTTTTGGTTTAGCCCCCATTCCGCAACGAGCGATATGGAGCTTCGTTCCAAAAATTCATTCATTATTCTCTAATCCATTCCTCTGAGGTTCTCCGAACTTACTATACTTTTACTGATTGTTTTACAACCTCATGTGGTTAGATGTCTTACACAAATGAATGAACAAACAAATTTAACATATGTTGTTAACATATTTCTCCAGCTGGTTCTATCTCCCACCTTTTCCCGCCAATTGGTAACACCATGAATCAGAGGGATTCTTCGGCCCGGTCTTGCCATTGGAGTCTTCGTCGTTCTCTTTTCCCGCTTTCATCGGGTACGTTATCGAAAATCATTCGCGCTGGCTCGTCTTCGTCCGTTCCCATAACAATGCCTAGTCAATGCAGTTTGAATTCTGACATGGACATCGCTAGGCAAAACAAATTAGGCCAATTGCGTTGGTTCTCGAACAACATATTATATTATCAGAGATCTGTGCCAGTTTTAATTTCATGATAGTGGAACAATGACAGTGAACATATTCAAATGATTCGATTTCGATGTCATGATTCGATGTCATTTCGTCTATAATTTAAAGTCGCTCTAATGTAGAAATTACTTTAACATTTTTGACAAAATGTCTCTTTGTTATCGGTAAAATCAATTAAATTTCACTTTGTCACTCACGCGCTTGTAAATAACAAAATTCCAGCGAAATTTAGCAGTTCAATAAAATGCGAAATTGTAAAATAAAACATTAAAGTTATGAATTTCAAAAAAAAAAAAAATATTACACAAATATTGAATTACAGTTCTGTGCCAGAGGCAACAAAACAACGACAATTTTCATTTAGAAGAAAATCATAAAAATTAATCATATACTGTCTTTGTGTGTACTGCTGGTATTCCATACAACATGTAAAGGGTGTTGGTTTCGGAAAGACATATATTAAAACTGAGTTAATATGACATATTAAGTAATTTCACTAATTTCTTAGCCTCGTTTATATCCGTCTATACGGAACTACAAATCAACAATAGTTTGGAAATTTGTGAAAACTGTTGGAAATTTTACTGAAGTTCTCAGAAAAAAACACCGTTTTGTCTAAAAACATCACTCTTCCATTCTTGTACACCCTTGTCTTCGGCGATTACACGACGATAATATGACAACTTATATGAAAATATATTATATTTGAATAAAATTTTATAAACAATTTAATTTTTTCATTTGCTAACTTTAGTATTCCAAATTATCCCTATTTTGTAATCCAAATACGAGAGTTTAATTTTGAATTACAAACGAACTTGAAACTTCCCTGTTGTCGTCCTTGTTACTTGTATTAGTTGCTTTGTATTTGTATTTCTTTAAAACAATTTTTATTTGTCTTATTGTTTGTGTTGAGAAGTTAAGCAAAGAATCTGTTTAAACCAAACAAATATAACTTTTTTTTTTGTTTTGGGAAATCCTTTAATTCTTATCCTTTTCCCCCCAGCCAAAGATTTAAGGAATCGCGTGCGTGCTTGTGTTTTTCCCTTTTCCGTCCGGGTTCTCGGATAATAATCCCGACGCCATCTTGATTTTGCTCATTTGCGTTACTGTTTATTGTTGCTGTAATAGAATTGAATTGATGGTTGTTGTTGCGTTTGAGTTTGCTGCTGCTAAATTTCTGAGCCTCAATATTTATAATGGCCTTTGTCATGCTTTTGGTTCTAAGTTGACATATCTGTCATAGTGGCTGTCACAAACATTAAAACCAAACTCTATTCCTGTGTGTCAACATCTCTACATACGCCGCCCTATGGTTCACAGATGGGGCGTTAGACAGTCAGACTGGCTCATATATAAGTATAAAGTGTCGCTATGTGGCACACTGGTATGCAATTATAATGTTAGACAAGAACTTAGTTCAAAATTTAAAATGTCGATTTAAATGGCTTAGCAGTCTATACAAACTAAAAATAAGTACTAGCAAGCAGTTTAGTCAACTCACGCTAAATTTCGCAATGTCGACAGACCTGGTGTACTTTGTCATAATTTGTCCTAAGATTTGGAAACATGAATCATGATATATTTTACCCGTATTAATGACCTCCACCGATATGGAGTTTGGCCCAGTCTCACCAGAAGGTTAAATAACAAATACCGTTCATATCGTTTACATCCTAACCTGTCGACAGTAGGGCAGATGGCTGCTAACGGCGATTAGTGCATAGGAGCTTGAGTTAGTATGCGATTTAGGAAGACATTAGTACATACACCCCACAAAATAAATATGAAGACAATGGCATTTTTTGTGTTTTTCCACATGTTGAAAGGAATTTTCAAGTTTTTATTTTTTATTGCATTTGTCCTTTCAAAATTAAATACTTTTCAGAAAAAATACTTTGAAAATGACTTCTTCAAGATGAAACAACAAATATAAACTAACTACTACTGCCAAATATTTATAAAGGCAAAAAATATTTCAAAATGTTTTGAAAGGCGTATGATCTGCATTATCGCTGATAACCTCTTCTAAGCGTCTTGGCATTGAGCTTATCAGCGAATGAATAAGCGCAGGATCAATTAAATTCCTGTTTTCTTGAGTTGCTACCTTTTGATCCTTGACAGCCTTAAATTGGCGCCCATGGGGGTAAAATTGGGTAGATAAATAGACCAGAGATTCTCATCGGATTAAGATCAGGACTTAGTGCAGCCTAGGCGAGAGTTGGTACTATTTCTGGACTCCAGAAATTTTAAAGATTTCTTAGACCGATTAACTGCTCCGGAGTTCTGTTGAAAGATAGATTCTGGGACAAAAATTTCCTCTCCAGAATTAACTAAGACGACAGCCAACAATCGAATATAATACTCGGAGAAAATATTCCAGCACCTGTTTCAAAGACTATACGTGTCAGATAACTCTACCATGATCAATACGTATAACATTTGCCACGTTGTTGTTAACAATCTAGTTCCAATTTTGATTTCAATCGGATATAAAAATCTATCCTTCATGTTTAGAGATATAAAAATACACGTAGTCTTACATTAAACAAAATAATTTTAATGAACTTAAAATGTGTAAGCCATTTTGCAAATTTCTGATATTGAGCCTCTCCTTGATAACATTTTCATTCACAAGAAATGGTAAAAAAGTCTTTTGTTGCCATTTCTTGAAAGTGAACATGTGGCAACATTGTCATTGCTCAAGTCAGAATTTAAGTGGGAAATTGAAATGCCACTTAATATCGCTTAGCTGTCCCTCACAAATTAAGCTATAATTAACTTTAGCGGGGTAAAAAAAAAAACACACTTAATATTACAATACAAAGTTTCAGTAAAAGATTAACGAAGAACATAGATTATCAACGAATCCTCTCCACTAATATCTGACTCTGGAAAGTGATTTAATTTGGTTCCATGATTGCGGAGTTTGTTTCTATCCCTTTTCCAGGCACCGCTTCCATTTATTTGGTAGAATTCGTCGCCTTCAATATCCCTGAGTGTTCCATTCAATTGCAGCTCTAGTAATATCTTATGTTGATCTCCTAAGTACACTCCGATTCACTTATTGAAAGGAACTAAAAATTCCACCTTCAGCAGCCTGTACCTTTTGCAATTTGTAACCGATTGCAGAATTTTAAAATGGAAATGGAAACCAGACATCTTGAGATATAAAAATCATAACAATAATGATTTATTAACTAAATAACTTTTTTTGAGCTATGTATTTATAAAAAAAAGTCGAAAAATCTGCTATTTTTTTTTGGTTCACTTGAATAAAGGCACTTTATTTTTTTTATTATTTTTAAAGTAAGCGATAATTTTTGTAGGAAGCGTTTGTTTATTACAATTTATTACATCTTAATCATTTTGCGAGTCAAAATTTTAAATCTATCGGAAAAAACTAAACTCGATTTTTACCGTTCTGAAGGATATTCTAACCGCGCAACTGCTAAAAAATTTGTCGACAATTACATCAAGAACCCCGAGGGGTATGGACAGAATTTTAAAGGAAGTTTTTATCGGCGCATGAGAAAAGAAAAATCATCAGAATTGCTACTAATTCTGTCTTATATTTGTCAAAAATAAGACCTCAATCTGGAGTGGAAGCGAGCAAGTCACCAGGACGCAGAGTAATTAAGGGCTGTGAGTACCTCAAATACCTGAAATTACAAAAAAGCCGCAATTTAATGCCCCTCGTAAGGAAAAGCGTCGTCAATTCACAAGAGACTATATGGTGTGGGATGTGCAGCCAAGAGGTCATGTAAATGACTGGAGAACCGTTGTATTTACAGATGAGAAGAAGTTTAATTTTGATGGACCTGATGGCTACAACTATTATTTCCATGATCTGCGCAAAGAAAAGAGTTTTTTGAACCGACATCACAGCCGAGAGGGCGGTGTTATGGTGTGGGGTGCTATTACGTACTATGGCAGCATCTATCTTGACTTTCAAAGTGCAAAAATAACTGGTGCAAGCTATAAAACGTTATTGGACTCGGCTTTTCCGAAATCGAGTGAGCTATTCTGTCCCATATCTTGAATATTGCAACAGGGTAATGCCCCTATACACAACGACAGAGTAGTAAAGGCGTTCATTGCAAGCCAAAATGTTAATATTCTTGACTAGCCACTCTATTCGCCAGATCTAAAAATTATCGACAATGTCTAGGGTTGGTTATCTCGCAAAGGTCTATGAAGGAAGTAGACAATTTGATGACAAGCAGTCACTAATTCAGGCTATTAAGGTTGCTTGGAATCAAATTTCTTTGGATTACATAAATTTTCTTTCATTATTGAAAACAAAGGGAGTTGTACCCATTGCTAATAGTTCTTAAATAAAGTAAAATAAATTAAAAAAACAAGAAAACCTGTTTTTCATTAAAAGTAGTTAAAGTGCTCTTATGCAAGTGATCCAAAAAAAATAGTAAAGTTTTGGACTTTTGTTTATAAATTACTCAAAAAAAGTTCTTTAGTTAAGAAACGACTATTGTCATGATTTTTTTTTATATCTCAAGATGTCTGGCTGCCATTTCCATTTAAAAATTCTGCAATCGGTTACAAATTGCAAAAGATACTGGCTGCTGGAGTTCGATTTTGTAGTGCCTTTAAATAACTGAACCTGAGTTTGAAAGGCCGATCCAAACCCATTTTCTTCTACATAGATCCAATTCAATAGGACTTTTACATGTACATACATTGCCAGAGTACTTTATTGGAATTGTCTTGGGCCATTAGATACAGAGTATTTGTCTCAGTCAAGAACTGGCAAATGTTTGGACCCTCTTCATTGTCAGCTTCGTCAAGCAAGCTTTCTATTTTTGATAAGAGTACACGTATGTGCATATAAAGTAAGTATATCCAAGGCCGTCGGTGGTGCAATGGTTAGTCAGCGCGGCTCTTGTACATGAGATCCTGGGTTCGAACCCTGCGCTGACCACCTTCAAAAAAAAATTTCTTTCGGCGGCGGTCACCTCGCATAGTGACGGCGACACTATCGAGTATATAGCCATGAAAAAGCTTCTCAAAATACCGTTCGGAATCGGTGTAAAACTGTAGGTCCCAATCATTGAGTGAAAACTGGAAAGCGCACACCTCAGTGATTGTGAGAAGTTCTCCCCGGTCCCTTCAGGGGATGTAATGGGAAACCATTTATTTATTTTTTATATCCAAGGCCAAAGGTATCACCCTGATTGTATTCCTACACTAATAAATATCGTTATGGCAGCAAACGTACTTCAGTACGAAACAGAAATAACTGCAACAACCATTTTATAAATCAGCATGAACACTATAATGAACTTCTAACAAACACAACACCAATATATCACAATAGTTTCTTTGTGCGACCCTTTGAAAAGAAGCATAATACAAAAACTTAAATATTTTAAATTGGCGCAAGTCGGGGCAATATTTTTTTATTGATTATGAAAATGAACGTGTAAGGGTGCGTACAGAGTGGCCGCTTGTTGCCGGGCCGAGCCGACTGACGCTTATTGCGAGAACCAATGCGATAAAACTGGTACTATACAAATTAGTACAAACAAGCGCGAACAGGTCATAGTGGGCGCCGAGTGCAAAGCTGGTTGAATGCGATAAAACAGTTCCAAAGCGTTTTTCAGCGCCGACATCATTGTTTATGTTATGTTGTTATGATTTCAACTTGTTTGGAAAACATAAAAAAAAAATTAAAAACAAAAATTTGAGAAAAAGTAAACAAAACATGCAATCAAAAAATTAAAAAAATAATAAAAATTTAAAATAAAATAAAAATTAAAAAATGAAATAAAAATTAAACAAAAAAATAAATAATAAAAATTAAATAAAATTTTAACAATTATAAAAAAATTAAAAAACATAATAAAAACAAAATAAAAATTACAGCAGACAGTTGTCCGAGGCCTTCGGCCACGGACTGTCCCTGCAGGCTGTGTCAGAGACACGGCCATTAAGTTTAACGTAGACTACGCCATCCGATAAGACAGAAAACATATATAACAATAAATTCATTTGCTTATATTATTTATCATTTATTGTTATATATGTTTTCTGTCTTATCGGATGGCGTATTCTACGTTAAACTTAATGGCCGTGTCTCTGACACAGCCTGCAGGGACAGTCCGCGGCCGAAGGCCTCGGACAACTGTCTCCTGATGATGCTACACAAAGGAGTAGCGAAATATCGAGGAAAATAAATATAACAACAGCAAATCTGACCTCAAGCTCGAAGAATATTGATTATTTATTGATAAGGAAAAGGTCGAACAACAGAATAAAAATTTATCTTTATATTTATAAAAAATGTATTCATGAATTTAATAAGACATAAAATGAATTTAATACAATAAATACAAATATATAAAACATAAAAAATTTATTACCTGAGAGTTACTATGTGACCTGAGAGTCACATGGAGATATTGGTACTTTAATAAAATTACTCCACTTCTTATTTAATTTATCACCAATCTTTTCGAGAATATAGTCGAAAGTTTCAATACTCATTCGAGTATATTCTTTAAACTTGGCAGGATATTTTCTTAAATCACTGTATAAGTGATGAAATTCTCCAAATTCACTTCGTTTATCATTTATTGGATGTTTTCCAAATGATTTTTTATTGATAAAATACTTTAAAACAGTAGCCGAAGCTAAATACTCATCATCTGACGAATCCATATCTTTTCACTTCAATTTCACAAACACGAATGAACAACAAACCCAAATGCATACATAAAACACAAATAGTAGATCAAATACCAGCGCTGATTCTCGCATCCACTATGCACACTCAAACTTGTTTCTCGCATGAACAGTTCTCGCAATAAGCGTCAGTCGGCTCGGCCCGGCAACAAGCGGCCACTCTGTACGCACCCTAATACACATTACGGTATTCCACCAGAACACTTTTATAATCTCTAAAAGACATGAAAAAAATTAAATTTTTCGACAATTTTTCCACAAAAGAATTTTTATATAATTTTTGGAAATGTGCGTTTTAAATAAAATTTTATACACCATGCACCTGATATGGTTTTTGAAAACTTAAGAAAACATAGAAACTTTGTATACGAAATATTCATGTATCAAATATTTCTGTTCTTTTTATTTTGGTTCTCAATTGAGATGAGTTTTCGTTTGTATTTAGTTTGACGAATTTTTCAAAAGCAGCATTCCAAACCATCGCTGACGAAGATCTGTGGATAGATATGAAATATCTATACGGTTTGCCAGGAATCACGAGGATGCATTTGCAAAATCTTTATTTATAAAATACTTTTTTTCTACTCATAGAGATTTTGCCTACGGGTACGCTTTATATAGTCCACTCTGAAAGTCAAATTTTGGCATACTTTTTCCAACGTTTCAGCCGGTATCTCACCAATGACACGTGTAATGTTGTCGTCTAAGGCAGAAGTCGTGGTTGGCTTGCCCTGTAGAAAAGAGATTTCTATTCATGATGAAATGACAAGGCAGACTGAAAACTTTTGACTTTGACACATGTCACGAATCATGCGTGAACTGGAAGAAACTTAACACTGAAAACCTAAATACCAAAAAAAAGCAACCTTTTAGTTCTCTTGTAAAACCTAAATATATTGACTAGTTGTCAATAAAATTTCATTTAGCCATATCAGCTTTTTATATTTATACGAAAAATAATTGCAGAAAAAGTATACAATTTATGGGCCTAATATTTCCAGAGGTTGATCTTGAATATTTTAGCACTTTCATTTGATACCAAATACGTTTATTAAATATCAAATCAAATGTTTGAATAAATCGCCGGATTTCTTGTGCATAAGGTTGTGGGTTCAACTAACGGACTGTCTACCTAAAATTTGTCTCCACGCATAGGACTGGCGACACTTTCGAGTAATTACTTACTTACTTTACTAAGATGTCCACAAACAACACAAAGGTATAAGGTCTTTACACTATGAGGATAATATGTCTCTCCAACCATCTCGATCGTCAGGTCTTTTTCTCCAATTGGTAACACCAACCTCTCGCAATCAGTCTTCCAACTAGTCTTTCCACCGGAGTATTGGTCTTCCTATTTTCCGATGTCCTTAGAGTACATCTGCGAATACATTTCATACTGGCTCATCCTGCTCCACTTTACTGATGTCGCCGTTAATTAGCCATGAAAATGAGTTTTCAAATCAAATAAGTTCTCTGCCGAAGAGACGTAATCAGGACTATTGAGTCTGACCAAAATTGCTTTAAAAATTCACAACTTCACAACGACTCCGACTAAACTCAGAGTCCAGCATTATGTAAAAGTACGATCCGAACTAAAATAGTAAACACTCACACGCCGAATAAAGTACCACCTCTGTAATATATTCTCCCAAACACACTCGGCAGGATCCGTGTATTTGTTTGGAGCACACCCCAAATATTCGTATCATAAACTCACTTACATCCGAATGCAAACATTAGTATGTTTACCTGCAAACATGCATGCATTTGCGTGGAACCATGTGCGTGTTTCATACCAAACATTCATATACTTACGTGAACGCATTTGTGTGTATGTTCCCAAAACCTCTACATAATTACGTGGAAGAATGTGCGTAATTCCTCCCAAACACCAGGTTACTAACGCGGAAGTATACACGTGTTTCCTCCTAAACATAATAATATTCAGGAGCAAATTAAATGCTTAAATTTGCTCACTAAAGGCTCGTGCGGACAAAGTGCTAAAACGTCACAGACAAACAAAACAAAAAAAAGCAGTGTATCTTCAAGTTATGATTACTACGCATGCACATAAGTATACAGATATCCCAAACATATATATGATCTCTGCATAATATTATATATAAAAAATAAATTGTTTCCCATTACATCCCACGAAGGAATCGGGGATAGATTCTCACAACCAGTGACCTGTGCGCTTTCTAGTGTTATACTCACTGATTGGGACCTACAGTTTTACCCCGGTTCCGAACGGTATTTTGAGAAGCTTTTTCAAGGCTAAATACTCGATAGTGTTGCTGTCACTATGCGAGGTGACCGCCGTCGAAAGAAATTTAAGGTGGTCAGAGCAGGGATCGAACCCAGGACTTCAAGTACAAGAGGCGTGCACACTCACCATTGCACCACCGACGGCCACATAGGGGCCGCTTTTCTCAGGGGGTTTAAACACGAAGTTTTTATCTCTCCGAATTTGAAACCAACCTCAAGGAGTTTCTATGCCATTCGCTTATCACCCGCAAACCACTGTGACTAAGTTATTGATTAAAACGCTCTTGTGTTACCCCCTTTTCGTGGTTTTCGAAGAATGTCCCCTTGCCATATAGCATATTGACAGTCTCTTTTTAATTTAAGAAAATTGTTTTATAACATCATTGTTTGCGAAAATGAACTAAAGTAAAATAGTATGTGACTAGACTTTAACGTGCCTTCTGTCTTGTATGTCATCCATACAAGTACAAGCGAACAGATATTGGTAGCAGGCAATGGCCCTCAAAGTCATGGCATTTGTATTAGTGTTGGCGTTCGTGTGTTGGTTATCAGATGTTTGATTTCATTCATTTAATAAAATAAATGTGTGTTGATAACAATAATGAAATTTGTTAACATTTCGTTTGTCTGTCTGTTTCTGTTTCTGCTTCTGCAGTTTCACTTTTTCTTCGTTCGCAAATTCTATTTACTGTCATCACAATTGTTGGCTGACGGCAATCTATGGAGTAAAGTGTCTATTAACATTCTGACATATGACAAAGTTAGCCTGGACTGGATTCACAAATACATGTGTATGTGAGACGCATACTTGTACGTGCTCTCGTGGCACGAGTAATGACAATAGACCGTAATGGATTTGATTTCGTGATTATTGTTTGAGATTCATTTAGCAAATTGTTCGTAATGTGACATTAGCGGCTTGGCTGATTAAGGTTAAATTTATACGAATTTGGTGATCGTTGAGTTGGAATGTAAATTAAGAATCTTGTATCTGTATTCAAGAGATGTGTGAAACAATTCATAGCCGAATTTTTCAAACACAAATCGATTTATCGATATATGGCACAAGATGAACTGATAGAAGTACGATACGTTTCAGAGATGAGACGTGAATCGGTTTACAATGCTGCAATGCACATTTTCGCGAACCTTAATAGAAACATGGCAGACAAGTTTTGTTTGATCGTTCATTATTGTGCTGTTGCCACATCTCAATCTTCGTTGATTCAATGAATATTCTAACTGTGTATTTTTTAAGAAAACTAAGATACAATTTTGAATTAGTTAAAATTTTTGTTTTAAATTTATTAAACTACTTGTAAGTAATGCCTTCCTTTTGATAACATTTTTTTTTTAAATATGTAAACTAATATTTCACATAGTTTAATTAAGAGTTTGCTGCGTCTAAATGAACATCATAATTATGTAGAATCATTTCTAGGCTGGCGTATGTGTCCTTATTTAGTAATATTCTTTTGCATAACGTTGAACTCTTAGGGGTTTTTAATATTCCTGTATACGTAACCGGAACGATCGGGTCACAATCGGTAAGAAAGCTGAATTTGTTGATTTTAAGCTAAAAATAAATAAAACTATTTACATGAGGCGTCAGGGGA
Source organism: Phaonia tiefii (assembly GCA_963931995.1). NCBI lineage: Eukaryota > Metazoa > Arthropoda > Insecta > Diptera > Muscidae > Phaonia > Phaonia tiefii. The sequence continues at coordinate 107,057,974 of OZ008367.1, read as the reverse complement.
CACCCGGTTGGAACGAAGTTCCCGTCGCTATATATTATGTACTAGTTAGGTCCAACACGCCTAAGGCGCCCGTTGAAAAGTACGATAATTTAAATAGATCTTTAAGAAAAGATACATTTTGCAAAATGATAAAAAATTTTTAAGAAATTTATTTTTTGGTTACTGTATGAGAAATTTATACTACAAGCTTACGAGTCATGTACATTTTTCGAATTGAAAAATGGTTGGTTTTTTGTTGGAAATAATAGACAATTCAGTTCAACACACGCTCACTGGCATGACTAGTTTCGAACTCCGTGACAAGTTCATCATCAGATGCCTAACTACTGTGCCTGAATTGTGCCTGAATTGATACTATCGGTTGATTTCGCACATTGCAGAATTGAGTTTGTATATATACGATTGATGATCAACCGATGGTATCAATTCAGGCACAGTAGTTAAGCATCTGATGATGAACTTGTCACGGAGTTCGAAACTAGTCATGCCAGTGAGTGTGTGTTGAACTGAATTGTCTATTATTTCCAGCAAAAAACCTACCATTTTTCAATTCGATAAATGTACATGACTTGTATGCTTGTAGTATGAATTTCTCATATATTAACCAAAAACTAACAAAATCAGTCAACAAAATTCAAATTCAAATAAGAAATTAATTTTTTTAAAAAATTAGTTTGTTCGAGCGTTTGGTCGTATGTTTAATTAATTTTAATCTTCGATGTTTCGCTACCCTTTCGTTTCTAGTTAACCCTGCTGTTAGATTAGGACCATTTGGTCCAAATTTTTTCTGTTTTCCCTTGTAACTTTGGAACGGTGATATATACTGACTAAATTTTTCTGCTAATGGGGTCTTTTAATAAAACAATGTTATGTGCGAAAATTAAATTTTCTAACTTTATTCAGGACTGAGAAAAATACAAAATGACGAATCTTAGGTTAGAGGACCATTTGGTCAATAGTACATTTTTTCATTACCAAGCGAATGTAAATTCATGTCAAATATTTAGAAGATGTTTTTGATATGTCAAATACTTGCTTTAGAAATTATTGAACCAAAATAGTTACAAAGGATAAGATAAAATTATTATTTTGGATGAAAATTCCAGTATGGACCAAATGGTCCCTCAACCTAAGATTCGTAAATTTTTTCATTACCAAGCGAATGTAAATTCATGTCAAATATTTAGAAGATGTTTTTGATATGTTAGCGGATGTTTTTGATATGTCAAATACTTGCTTTAGAAATTTTTGAACCAAAATAGTTACAAAGAATAAGATAAAATTATTATTTTGGACGAAAATTGCAGTATGGACCAAATGGTCCCTCAATCTAAGATTCGTAAGTTTTTTCTAATCTAACAGCAGGGTTAATAATTGTGTTAATTTTCTTGACGATGCTACCCCAAGGGTAGCGAAATATCGAAGAGTAAAATTAATTAAACATACGACCAAACGCTCGAACAATCTAATTTTTGAATATAATACGAAAGGTCGGATAAATCATCACTTATTCAATTTCTTTTTTTTAGCATCTATTTGTTTTTTAAAAAAGTTTATTTTTAGGTTCTTTTTGTAAGAAAATGTATTATATTTCCCCGAAAATGTCCATTTTTAAAAAGAGGTACTTCTTTTATGGAAAGCTAATGTTTTTTAAGAAAACCTCATATTTTTAAGAAAAAGTATTTTCTGTAAGAAACAGCCATAAGAGTATGCATTTTTTTTCAGAAGAAGTGGTACTCTTTTTAAGAAAACGGTATATTTTTTAAGAAAATGTAATATTTTCAGAAAAGTCACTTATCTCAAGAAAAGAATAGAAAAGATATTATTTTATTTTTAATCAAAGGGAATATTTTTTTTTTAAGCAAAGGTAGTTTTAAAATAAAAGAATTTTTACAAGAAAAGTGTTTTTTTAGAGAACGTCCTTTTTTTGAAGAAAAGTTTTTAGTTAATTTTTTTTAGAATTGGTCCTTTTTTCAAGAGTATGTACATTAGGGTGGGTCAATTTGTGTGGAACCAAAAAACTTGACAAAGAGTGTAACAGACACGTAATCTACGGCAAATTCTAAACAAATGTTCGCAAGAAACCATGGTTCTAGAATAAAAATCGCGCCGCGATTTTTCACTTGGAAATTTGTATATTAGCGTAAAAAATTCACAAAAATGCTGCAGATGACCAACTTTACACAGCTATAACACCTGAACCGTGGGGAGTTTCGACCCAAAATAAACGTTCTTGTAAAGGCACCAACAACTAGAATATGTGAGTTAAATTTTATCGAAATCGAACAGTATGAAGTTTCAAAAGAATTTCTTTTGGGTCGAATTTTTACCCTAATATGTATAGTAATTTTGTAGTGAAAAATCTCGGGCTCGATTTTGATTTTAGAACCATGGTTTCTTGGGAACAGTTTCATAAAATTTGCCGTAGATTACGTTTCTGTTATACTCTTGGTCGGCCAAAAAATTGCCCCACCCAAATGTAAATTTTTAAGAGTGGGTACGTATGTATCTCAAGAAAAGTTATTCCCGTAAGGGAAATGATAAAAGTTATTTTGTTTCAAAAAAAGGTACTATTGAAAGAAAATATAGTTTTTTAAGAAAGGTCAATTTGTTGTAAGAAAATTTACTTTTTTAAGAAAAGGTACTTATGTTAAAAAAAATCCTTTTTTAAGAAAAGGTACTTTTTGTAAGTAAATTTACTTTTTTTAAGCAAAGGTACTTCTTTAAGATATGGTATTTTTTTGAACAAAATTTACTTTGTTTAAGAATATGAAGAGAGAAAATATATTTTTTTATAAGAAACGGCACTTATTTAAAAATTTTCTTTTTTAAACTTTTTCACTTTGGCTTTTCTAAATTTACTTTTTATTGAGTTCAAAACTACAATATATACTTACTTTACTAAATATTGGTTACAGGCTCCACCTTGAAAACTTCCCATTGAACAAGAAATTTACCAACCTATGTTAGTCTAGACATAAACCAAAGCAAATGTACCCAATATAGTTGATAATTCGGATTTGGTTTAAACAATGCATTAATGAAATATCTACATGCGTTATGTAACGACAAAAAATTACATGCAGAAAAAACGGCCCTGACCAGATTTTCTCAGCGTTCTTCAATTTGATGCCTTTACTTACATACGTAGGTGGCCCCAAGCGACTCAAAGGGATCAAGGGCCTTACAAAATGAAGATAAAAAGTTTTTTTCCGCTGCCCTTCAGACACGTCTTCGAATACCTTGCGCACTGTGTCATTCTCACGCATTCCACTGATATGGCACAACCCGCATAACTACGTCGATGTCGTCATACAGATTATACAGTCCGTGGTCAATCTGTCGTCGATACTCGCCGTTTTCTATTATAGGTCCATTTATATTTTGGAGCATTTTTCTCTCGAAGACTCCGGTACGATATGACCCAAGATTCTGCGCCATAAAGCAAGACAGCTTGTATGAAAGTATAATAAAGTTGGATCTTCGTTTCTCGACAGAGGGTTTCATATATGAAGGCGACAGCTTCTCAAAAATACCGTTCGGAACCGGTGTAAAACTGTAGGTCCCAATCAGTGAGTGTAAAACTAGAACGCGCACAGCCCACTGGTTGTGAGAAGCTCTCCCTAATCCCTTCATGGGATGTAACGCGAAAATAATTATTTACTTATTTTAGATGATTCTCCAGGCATAAATCCACACTGATAACCTGTGATCAGGTCTGATAAAAATGGCATTAGTCTTTCACACAATACGTCAGGGAGGTCTTTGTATGCAATGGTTTAAAGGGATATTCCACGTTAGGTAGGACATACATTTGGGTCGCTGTTTTTAGAAAACAGGTCACAGGATGCTAAGGTTCCAATCATCGGTCATACCAATCATCGGTCATACCTTCCGGCTTAAGTATAATAAAGCGGCGGCTGAGGATGGGCTAACCGCTGAGCATTTTAAGCCCGATGGCGAGGGACTGTTTGCACACATGCATTAGCTTATATGCAGAATATGGTTGCGGGACTCTATGGCTGACAAATGGAGTCGCAGTGTACTATGTCCTGTATTCCAAAACGGTGATTCGTGTAAATGTTCCAACTATCGCAGTATAAGTCTTTTCTCGATCTCGTATAAAGTCTTATCGACCGCTTTATGTGAAGGCTAAATCCAGTTGATTAAATCCTGATATCGATTTGGTTTTAGCAAAGGGAAGTCAACGACTGATCAAATATTCATTCTATGCAATATACTGGAAAAGGACCCACGAAACATCTTTTTGTTGATTACAATGCTGCTTTCGATAGCCCCATACGGGGAAAATTGTACGACGCAATGACTGAGCTTAGTATACCGGCAAAACTGATCCGCCTCTGTAGAATGACGCTGACCAACACCACATCAGCAGTGGAGGTGGGGAAAGACCTCACCGAACCATGCTGTACCAAGCGAGGACTGAGACATCTACATCTTAATGGATATAATAATGAGAAAGGCTGCAGTGGATATAATAATGAGAAAGGCTGCTGTAAATTCGAACAAGACCATTAACACGAAAAGCCATATGTTGCTGGCGTATGCTGAAGACATAGATATCATTGGTCGAAATTTGCGAGAGGTTACTGCAGTATTTTCAAGAATCGAAAAGGAATCAGCGAAGGTTGGTCTTGCTGTTAACGAGGGAAAGACCAAATTGATGGTGTCAACGACTAGACGAATCTCTCGACTTGGTCCGCACTTAAACGTCGACAACCGATTTAATTTTAAATGAGTATATGAATTTATCTACCATGGAGGATTAATAGGAGCATTGTGCATTCACATATAAGATATTTATATAGAATATAAGAACAAAGCGACAAAAAAAATCCAGTAATACCAGACTCTCATTGTACCTGTCCTTGAATATGGCTCTGAAACTTGGGTCATATCGCAGGCGGAGGAAAAAAACCAAAGAATATTCGAGAGAAAAATTCCCCGTAGAATGTATGCTCCTTTTAATGAAAGCGGCGAGTACCGACGGCGTTGAAATCACTACCTGTATAATTTGCATAGCTAAATAAATAAATGAATGGTTTCCCATTACATTACAGGAAGGGACAGGGGAGAGCTTCTCACAATCACTGAGCTGTGCGCTTACCAGTTTTCACTCACTGATTGGGACCTACAGTTTTACACCGACTCCGAACGGTATTTTGAGAAGCTTTTTCATGGCTATATACCCGATAGTGTCGCCGTCACTATGCGAGGTGACCGCCGCCGAAAGAAATTTTAAGGTGGTCAGACCAGGGTTCGAACCCAGGATCTCATGTAGAAGAGGCGCGCACACTAACCATTGCACCATCGACGGCCAGAATTTGTATAACTAGGCACATCAAATTAGTGCAATTGCGTTGAAGAATCCTTCCGTATCCTTGGCGATAGCAACTACATATTTAGAAAACGTGAAGGATATAACCAGTTGGAAAAATAATTTGAATTTTTTTTGGAAGGAAGTTCCTTCTAGCACGTTGCGGGATGGGGGCTAAATTAAAAAAAAATGAAAAAAATTTTTGTTAACACTATAAACCTACAACTGAGTATTATGAACAATATTTGTACCTTTTGCTTTGGTTCGTGTCTAGACTAACATATGATGGGAAATTTATTTTTTAATGGGATGTTTTCTAGGTGGAGCCTGTAACCAATATTTAGTATATATAGTAGTTTTAAACACAACAAAAAGTAAGTTTAGAAAAGCCAATAATATAGAAGTTGAAAAAAAAACATTGTCTTAGATTAGTTTCGGTTCTTAAAAAATTTAACTTTACTCAAAAAAAAATTCCTATTCACATTCTTAAAAAAAATTACCATTTAAAAAAAAAAACTTTATCTTAAAGCAGTACCATTGCTTAAAAAAAGTGAATTTTTTAAACAAAAAATACCTTTTCTTAAAAGAACTATTTTTTTTAAATAAGTACATTTTCTAAAAAAATTACGTTTTCTTTGCCGTTCTATAAAAAATTACCTTGACGGGGGAAAAAAGTACCTAAAAATAGATTTTTTTTTGAAAAAACTTCAGTCTATAAAAAAAGTTTATAATTTTAAAAAAGGTATCTTTCTTAAAGATCCATTTAAATTAACGTATTTTTCATCAGGCGCCTGAGGTGTGTTGGAACTGAGTACATGGTACATACTATATAGCGAAAGGAACTTCGATCCAACCGGGTATCTATCCCCTGACACCTAATGTAAATTTTTTGATTAATTTTTATAATTAACATGTGTAAGGAATCTGACTTCAAGAGGTTGTAAAATAGCCAATAGAAGTAAAGTAAGTAATATGTCCTAAACTGCGCATATTATTATACTCAAAATTAGCTAAATGCGTAATTGTTCGATAATATTAAAAACTCAATATTAGCATAACTCAAGTTACGCTTTTTTTTTGAACTCGTTTCAAACTTAAGCTAAACTTGAGTTGAAGTCGCCCAAATACTTACGACTCTAAATGCAGACAACTATTTCAGAATCCGGCGCCAATATCCGAATCCAAAGCATTGGGAAGAAAGTCTTACTCATATATTACTCGTTTAGGATTGCAGTTTCATACTTATTCAGCTTTAAATTGAAACGGTTTAAAAACAATTATATCTTAAAGTATTTCGGACAAAAATACCTGTTCAAAATGAAAAAAACCCTTGTTTAATATTTTAGCAAAGAAGTTTCAACTCTATTAAAGCACAAAAAAAAACCCAATTCGTGAAATGTCTAACAAACACATAAATTTACAAAAAATCCGCACGTGTTTTTAGCTTTTTTGTTTTCATATGTGCTTGTGGGTCGTTTTTATGTACACCTACGAATATTTTGACGCACGTGCATATATAAACACCTTACATGTCCTTGTACATATTGTGTGATAAGTATTTATGAATGGTTACGGACGTGTAGGTGGGTGGGAGTAAGTGAACGCATAGTAACCGAACGTGGCATAATTTGAGGGGCTCTCCACAAAGCTACCGGAAATTTACGAATTCAGGTATGTGTGCAAGTGTTTGTTTTTGTGGCGCTAAGCATTCAACAATGATAATAATAACAATAACAGCAGCATCAGCAACAGTGTACGCATCTTTACTGCCTCATAAGCTTTATGGTGATTGCAATTTAACTCGCTACGAATAATGTGTGTAAACATTGAGAATTATGACAAGAAACATAGGACGACTTTCCTTTTTTACCTTTAGCAGAAGCCTAGAAAATGGCAAGGGAATTGCTTTTAATGCGTGACGAGATTTTGTTTTGCTAGCAAATAAATTTATATTTTTATTTTGAAAATCAGTGACTTCAATTTCTGTATGCGATTTAAGTCATTTTTGTAAATAAAGTAAGGAAAACGGACTAAAATCGACAGCTAGCGGGTCGAAATGTTCTGCAAATATATGGTGAAATGGATTCCCAAAACGATTGTCAGAGATGAGTGTCATTTATCTTTAAATTGCGTGTCCGTTTCGGACATTTAAAAAAAAGTTCTACAAAACAATATTTACCTTTTATTAAACTAAAAAAAATATTTCCCAATAATCTTTAATAGAATCAGGGGTGTGGAGTCGAAGTTGGAGTTTAAGATTCAGAGTTTATAAAATTTTACCGGGGGCGGGGTCGGAGTTGAACTCGATTCGCTGCAGTCCGACTCCAACTCTGTGATAGTTAAATTAGTACATATTTGAGAAATATCACAACGGAAGCAGATGAAGGAATACACTACTACCCCGGAAATGGCAGTTTGCCAGGGATTATTAGTGGCAGTACTGTCATACCCATAGGTTAAATTTACCCCACATTGCTGGCATAATATAGTATTGCCCGCATCTAGGGGTGTCAATAAAATTTTGTGCTAGCGATGTGAGGTTGGTTTAAGAAATCAGTTATTATCTTTAAACTGGTATCTGGTTTTCTATAACGACTCTAGTTTTTGAGTCCCCACGATTTGGAAACTAAGTTTTAATTAAGTAATTCTGCTATAGTGTTATCATATTGCCAATATATTTTCATTGACGTACTGAAGCAGTTTTTTCGTGATGACCAAGATGAAGCTGGAATATAGGATTGATTCAGTAGAATATACATTTTTATTTTTTAATTTATTTGAAATTTATCCGAAGCTTTTTTTAATTCTGTCCCACATTTATTTATTTTTATACATTGATTTTATTATTATTTTTTCTTTTAATTTGTGCTTTTGTTTTGTCTTAGAGAAACACGAATACGTTGCTCTGAGTTGTTTTGTTGCTGTAGGTTGTTTTGTCCACAATTTTATATTTCATGGTGATGAATTCGTGTGACGGTTCAAGTCCCAGAGATGTAATGACAGACATGGTAAAAATACTTGCAAAGCAGAGAAATGGCTTAAACGTGTGCCATATAAACGCCCAGAGTTTAAAATGTAAGATTGATGAGTTCAGATTATCGTTCGAGAATTCTTCTGTTGACGTCATATGTATATCCGAAACGTGGTTTAATGAAACTACGACTGACAGCTTGATATCATTGAATGGCTATAAGGTTTTTAGACATGATCGAAAGAAACGTGGTGGTGGTGTAGCGATTTATGTAAGGCTTGGCATATCTTGTAAGTTTATAGCTGAAAGTGGAGATGATGATAAAATAGAGTTTCTGTTTCTTGAGATCTCGGCAAATGACAAAAGACTTCTTGTTGGATGTGTATATAGGCCACATTGTTCGATTTCTTTTGATAATTTTACTGCCAGGTTGGAGGTGATTGCGAATGTGTACCCGAACGTCCTTATCGCGGGTGATTTTAATTCAAATTTATTAATTGATTCTTCACTTATGGATAACATGCTCTCTCTTGGATTATCTGTGGTTAATTCTAATATACCAACACATTATACTATAACAAGCAATACTCTACTCGACTTATTCTTTGTGAACGACTCCTCTAAGATATTGCTGTACGACCAACTCTCAGCATCATGTTTCTCAAACCATGATTTAATATTTATGGCTTATGACTTTAACTTGGACGAATCTAAACAGACATTGACATATAGAGATTTTAAGAACATAGATTATAATTGTTTGAGGGAAAATCTAGGACAAATATATTGGAGTGACATATATACTCTGGAATCAGCTAACGACCAACTTGATTTTCTCGAAGGTAATATCATCAAACTTTATGACATTTCTGTTCCAATAAAAACTAGAATAATAACTTCTAATTCAAGACCATGGTTTAATTTACATATCAAATCCCTAATAGAGCATAGGGACTTATTGTATTCTCGCTGGAAGCGCTATAAATTAAATGATTTTAGGGAGGAATACAAAATTGCTAGGAGAGATGTAAATTCAGCTATCAAACGAGCTAAGATTGAATATTATGCAAGCCGTTTTACTTATTCTATAAGTGGAAAGCAGAAATGGAATACAATAAGGGAAATTGGAGCTGGAAAAAATGTTGACACTTCTGAATGTATCACTGACGTCGATGAATTGAACAAAACTTTTGTTAATATACCTATGCATTCTCCTAATGCAGATTTTTATGAAGGGTATGAAGTGGATGAGAATATGAGAGGTGACTTATTTGAGTTTTCGTGTGTCAGTCAAGAGGACGTAGCTAAAGCCTTTTCCGCGGTCAAGTCGAATGCTACGTCAAGTGATAATATAAACCCGAAATTTGTAAAGACTTTACTACCCTATTTATTATTTATTTCCACATTTATTCAACACGATAATCATGTCTAGTTGTTTTCCAAGGAAGTGGTGTCATGCTAAGATTATTCCAATTCCCAAATCGAGAAAAGAATACAGGCCAATCGCTATCCTACCTTACTTGTCAAAAGTCCTAGAAAAGATATTGCATGCACAGATGAGTACGCATATCCACAATTCAGCGTTACTGGCCGAAAACCAATCAGGTTTTAGGTCAAAACATAGCTGTGTAACTACCTTAATAGATGTAGCTGAAGACCTAAGACGCAACTTAGACCATAAGGATGTGAATATCCTTGTACTCCTCGACCATTCTAAGGCATTTGACACCGTTGATCACACCATTCTGTGCTTAAAGCTCCGCCAGTTCTTCAAATTTTCCAAAACCTCGATCAAGTTAGTGCAGTCGTACCTTAAAGAAAGAAGTCAATCCGTCTATACAAAAAACTTCGTATCGAAACCACTTTGTTTGATTAGAGGGGTTCCACAAGGATCGATACTAGGGCCTTTATTATTCACAATGTACATAAATGATCTTCCGTCGCGCATATCTTATTGCAAGTCACACATGTACGCAGATGACATTCAATTATACACTAGTACCCCCATCGATAAGCTTGACGAAGCTGTGTGTAGGATAAATTCTGACCTTGAATCTATATACTTGTGGGCTTGTGCAAATGGTCTTTCTTTGAATCCGCAAAAATCAAAGTGTCTTTTGATTCACGATAGGTTTACGAAAATCACTAAATCTAGTGTTAATATAATGTTCAATAGGCAGAAAATTCAAATTGTTTCTTCTGTTAGGAATCTTGGTGTTATTTTCGATAACATATTATCTTGGAAAACTCATATTGACAACATTGTTGGCACAACATATAACAAACTGCAGACGTTGTGGTCAACGCAACCTTACACACCGTTGAATATTAGAATTTTGCTTGCTAAAGCATATCTTATGCCGTCTCTGTTCTATGCTTGTGAAGTTTTTTCAAATTGTGACTCGGTTAGCACACGAAAGCTTAATTTAGTCTTCAACAATATTTGTCGTTATGTCTATGGCATAGGTAAATATGATCATATCTCCTATTTCTCTATGCAACTGTATGGTATCTCCATTGACGACCTTTTTAAACTAAAATCTCTCTTGTTTCTGCATAAAATTATACATTTAAGACAACCCTCTTATCTTTACCGTCGTCTTAGTTTTGCAAGGTCAAACAGAGGTAACATGCTGATAACATTCAGATACAGATCATTAATATCAGAAAGAAAATTCTTCACTAATGTCTTGCCTCTCTGGAATACTTTACCGCACTCGTTTCAAACAACCAGCAACGCTAAACAATTTAAAGCACTATTAATGGATTGTTATGCGAGAATTCAATAATTACGTACCACTGATAATGTCAATGTCTCTATTTCCTATAATTTTATTTTGTTATTTTGTTTTTCTATTATTTTGACTTAAAATTTATTTATTACTATTGCTATTTATTTATTTATTTTTTTTTTTTAAGTTGTATTTTTATTTTTAATCTTTTTAATTTAACTTACTCTCTGAATTTTGTTTTGGTAATGTTCAAGGTTCAATGTTCTAATGTCAATGTTTTATTTACTCTTAATTTTCTAAATTTTATTAATCAATTCTCCATTTAATTGTACTTCCACATTTAATTCCTATACTATAATTATAAGATTGAAATCTTGTTGTATAGGATAAGCAAATAAATAAACAAACAAACAAACAACCAATGCTTGCACGTACGTATGTAGATGTTTCGAACATATGCATGATTCTTGCGTACTGTTACAGGGGCTGTTATTTTTCAGCGTGCATGTTCGTGGTTCATGCGCCGTCGATAGTCGCCGTTTTCTATTATAGAGCCATATATTTTTCGGAACATTTTTCTTTCGAATACTCCCAGTGATGTTCCATCAGCATGCAATATGATGCGGAGCTCTGCGGCATAAAGCAAGACAGGTTGTAAGAGAGTCTGATAGAGTTGGATCATTGTGTCTCGAGAGAAAGTCTTATCTCTGAAGTGCTTGCTTAGCCCGAAATAAGGCATATTTTCACGCACAATTCACCGTCTGATTTCCAGGCTGACGTTATTACTTCTGTTTACCGCAAATTCAAGGTAAGATTCTAGGAAGAACTCGTCCACTACCTCGAAATTATAACGTTTGTCAACGTTCACTCTTTCATCTAATCGAGTGAAGTTTTATATATTCAAGGATATTCAGATTTTTACATATTCAGCATTTTTGTTAGTACTTTTCTATTTGATTGTTCAAGCTCAAGACCATTCTATATCTCCATAAATGTAGATATACTTTTTAATAAAAGAAGTTTTCCAAATTTAGCCGCAGACTTTATAATGGTTGTTTGGAAAGCTGATTTTGAAAAATTCGGCAAACTAAATGCAAACGAAAATTCCTCTCAATTGAGAATTTTCCACTATGCAAGTGTTCGAAAAGTATCGCAAGCAAAACACACAAGAAACCAATTGCAAACAACTTCTTTACATCTCCAGAACACCATCGGTCCAAATTAGAAATGATTTTTGTTATTGCCTAAAATACAACACAATTTGCTCTCTTCGTTCATTGCAAACAATAATTTTGTGTTCTCCTCGTTTGCTGTCAAACACACTTTTGCTGATTCCTTCTCAATTCTCGAAAATACTGCAGTAAGGTGTGGAAGATTTCGCCCCATTATGTCTAAATCATTAGCATACGCGATCAGCGTGTGATTTTTTCTGATGACAGTTTGATTCGTGTTGACTGTAACTTTTCATACGATGATCCCAATCTATATATTGAAGCGACCGTGTGATAGGTTGTTGCCCGGTCTGAGGCTCGCCTTGTATAAAATGGTTTGGTAATGTCTTTACCAATCTTTACTGAGGATTTCGTGGCGGTCAGTGTCACTAAGACGTGTCAGCTTGACAGGAATACCAAGCTCAGAAGTAGCTTCATGCATATTTCCCGCATCTGGATGTCGAAGCCAGCATTATAGTCTACAAAGAGGTGGTAAGTGTCGAATTGCATTTCGTGCAGTTTCTCCAGGATTTGTCGTACTGTGAATGTCTGGTCGATAGTTGATTCTCCCGGTCTAAAGCAACAAATGGCTTTAATCTTTCGCATATTACCCTCGACAGGACCTCGTATGGGATGGATATAAGGCTTAATCCACGTTAGTTTGAACGTATACTCGGGTCGCCGTTTGAAAACTTGAAATTTCAAAATTAAAATATTTTTTTATAATTAAATGTTCTAAAGTTAATAGTATTTTTATACTTGAAAATCTCTTTCAAATTTGAATATATATATGGTTTTCGAATTTGAATCAGTTTAATGTGAATTTGAATAAAACTGAAATCTTTTATATTACACATGTAGGCCAAGTTGGAATATGATATACATTTTTGATGTATTAACATCTATAGTCACGGGTAGCGCAATCTATTAACGTGAACACATGCACACAACTCACAGCATTAGCATCACATTCGTGGTTGTTGTACACCAATAGTCCCTGCCTGAAAATAAGTATGATGATGTTGATGTAGCGGCAGTGAACAAACAAGCAGATTGTCGTCGCCAAAGAGTACTGAATAGTATAGAGAACTTATGGATAGAATTGTATGACTCAAAAGCACTGGCGGCATCTGCCGAATGATTCAAAACGTATTACTCTCTTTTTGCCATAACTTATCCACTCATAATTTTGATGTGAAATGTTGATGCCTTTTTAAACATTTATGCTTTTTGTATTGTTTTATGTAATAACAGTGTCGAAATTGTGCATTTATATTGACATATTCTATAAAGAGAATAAGACTCGTTTATGCTCTTTTACTCAGAATCTCTACATGAGAGCGGAAAAAGAGTGCAATAAGTTCTCTATACTATTCAATACTTTTTATCGTCGCTCTGTTTATGACAAAACAGAAACAATTATTTCAGTGAGCTAAATATTGATTTTTTTCAGTTGTATGCCAGTATTCAAACAAGCAGGTCGTCGTCACTTTGTGTATGACAAAACAAAAACAATTATTTCAGTGAGCTAAATAATGCTTTATTTATTTTAACAATATTACATCTAGCAGAAGAGCTTTCAGCACAAAAACTATTATTTATTTCTTTCCAATGTCACATTTAATAATGTGTTCATAGAAATCGAACAGGTACCGTGTAACAAAAAGGTGTTAACACATCGCCTGTGAGTTAAAACACTCATTGATTTTTTAATTTTATTTTATACCTTCGAAAATACATCCTTTACATTTTAATACGACTTATATCTTATTTTTGTTTACCCTATATCTTGTCTGACCAAAAATTGTCAAACAGTGTTCAGAATTTTGGTGGAATACCTCTGGCTCAGAATGGGCAGTAGATTGGGTCACACTATTTTAGGTATATTCATAGAACAAAACGAGCTGACAAGAATATTTTTCGATTTCCTTTGAGCAATACAGTTTATTACTGCAATTATAAAAAATGTAAACAGTCGGCACCAGGATTTGAACTCACATTGGAGTGCGATCGTTTCGAAGTTTGTGACTCTTTTGATCAGTGTTTTAGGGGTATCGGCCATTGAGCATCTTGTTCACATTGTAACTAATTGCAGTTGTCGTCGTCGGGGTTTCTCTTCACTTTCTATGTCTTACGTTAAAAGTGCGGCCAACAAATTGGTTGACCGTTTTCTGAACACACACAAATATACAAATAGTGTCCTCCTTCTCATTCGTTTCTTCGTCGAGTACAAATAATTAGATTCACAACTCCAATGCTCCTTTTGTACGAAGAGACTAGCAATTATATTACTCAAGGCAATTTATCTTATTTAAAATTTATTTATTATCTAACAACTTTAAATAAAAAATTGTTCAAATAAATGCTTTATTGTTAATATGATGCTATCAAAACTCATAGTTGAGTCAGCTTTTCATTTGGGCATCCTTGAAATTGCTGGCAACAAAAGATTAAAGCTTATTCCCAGGAGTAATAATGTAATAAATCTTAAGGTATATTTATGATAGTCATTTATATTAAATTTTTTAATTAATTTCCATCATTTGAAATGAAAATGAACTGTATACCCAGCACTAGTATATCATGCGTTATCGGTAAATATAAAGAAACTCTCTGGGAATATTTCAATGTACGCTTTTCTATAACAGCACAGCATGGACACAGTTCTCTCTATACCATATCTTTTGTTTTATAATTTCTCATTTATTATTTTTAATTAACATTTTCTAATTTACATAAATATATCTACTATGTAGACTAGGACTGTTTTTCCTCAGCAAACACTTTATGACCTGACCTCTCCTTCGTCAGTGCTACCCGTTGGTACGGTTGCTTTGATATGGTTAGCTTTCTTATGCCACTGGGTTGATGCTGTAGTGGACACAGATACAGGGAGATGCAGAGGGAATCTATAGATTCGAATGAATGGCTGTCCTCTTGAAAGTCCATGTGAAAAGGCAAAATCCTTTTCAATGTCTGATGTTAGCAATTTATCCTGTGGTGATTTTTTTTCTTAATTTAGTAGCAAAATTTGTTGGTTTGTTTGTAAATTAAGATATGAACAGAAAACTCGTCTATTTATAATAATTAATAGAATATTTATTCTTCTAAAAATAAATTTGTATTAACTTAAAAATTTTTTTAATAGTAAATAGTTGATTTTTGATATTTCTTCGAATATGGGTTCACAGATAGACCAGGTTTTTTTTACAAATATGGGTTAATCGACTCACTAGTGTGGACACACACACATTGTCAACCCAATTTAGGAATGGCAACGGTGTCTGTCAATATATATAATGAAGCTATTAATTTAAAGTTGTAGTTAATTTTGAACAACTCATTCTGATAATATTCGCCAAAGTATTTGAGATATTTTACGAAAAGTGCCGAATCATCTAACTACTATTTAACCTTACAACCTTACGAACCTAAGTTAGGTGAATTTCCCCAACCTATTGTACTTAGTAATAACTTAATCAAAATATTCATTAGCCACTATTTAATCCTATTATTGTGGCATTAAACGGAGGAAAGAAAATATGACATGGTATTACTAAACTTTTAACAAAATCCAGCCAAGACAAAAGCCTGTATTTCTAAAACAAGGGAAATAATATACGTAATGCTATGCGATTTTATCCGCCTTATCCTTATTAAGTCTGGCGTTGTATAAACAAGCAAGTTGCCCAAATCCTTGACAACCTTAAAGTAAATGTCCACATCTTTAAGAGAAAAGCCATGCGAAAAACACATTAAAACAAACGAGAGAAAAAATCAATCTGTTAATAACCTTAGCATCCAATTATGAACTACGGTTGCACGCTTCTCTTATAAATCCTAATCCTCTGGGTATGGTTTTGCATATTAAGTTGGCACAAGGCTACTACACATACCACCTACTAAGTCCTGTTTAGAAATATCCTTTACAACAATTTTTGGGAGACATTTGCAAACCAGTTAGTGGTATTCGAAAACCAAGCAAGAGACTGGAAACCCTCATTATAGTCAGCAAAATGCCTTATGGTTATTAGAACCCTTAGAAAACTATTTCATTAATTTCAGGTTAAAATATTCATAAATACGTGTGGTTGGAGATGTCAACAGAAGAATGACAAAATTAATAATGTCCTTTGGTAGTCGGCAAGAGGGGTTTGACTAAGGATCAAAATGACACGACAAGAATCCTTTAAAAAGCTTAAACTATGTTAGAAATATAAAAACACACACACACACTCCCTATACTCTATACAACTCAGCTAGTCATGATGGCATCCTCTGTCAAGTACAACATTGTGGTACATTGGTTTTGTGGAGTTTCCTTGTGATATCCTACGGCGCTGAATGACGTCAGATTAAATGATATAACTACAATTTTAGCAATTTGAGAAGTGGTGACATCGAAGCATCTTTACCCATTTAAACTGCCTCCCTGTAGGTTATAATGAAAACTTTAGCCGAATCAGTTTCATTTGGGATATATTCGCATCAATCATTCACACTTGGTGAGTGACATGGTTACTATGTTCATCTATTGTACTTCAAACAATAGTTTGAGGGCAGCATCATCTATTTAACTGTGGGGTTCCCGCCAATAACGCTGTGTATCAATCGGAAGTTTTGACTAAAAATTTGGTGTAGATGAAAATTAAAAGTATTAATCAAATATCATTTACCGCTGAAACACTACAGCGCTTATTGTATATTTTAATAATTGTCTATAGCAAAAAGTTCATGAAGATAGACGACGTATTATATGTCATTAAATCTTAAAAAATGTGAACCCCTGTCTGAATTTTAGATAAAGGATTTAACGCGCTAGCGTTTGATAGATAAATTTACTATTTGTAGGCAGCGCCTTGGATGACTTCTTCAATGCATTCTGAGGCTAGTATGTGAAGATGAAAGTCGCCTGCTCGTTACCCCTAAACCTATATATTTGAATGGAATGAGGATACGTAGATTAGCACACCATCGGATGACTGCATGAGCGCGCCATCTGTTGGATTCAACGGCAACGTTAGTGCGACAGTGACATCTGGTGGTCAATAGTAACAATACGAAGTTATCAACAGCTGACCATCAGCTGATATTAAAACTAACGATAAAAGCTGTGACGGCTAACATCTGCTTTCAATGCTGAGTGTTAATAAGTTAAAGTCATCTGCTCAATTCCACCACACCTATACATTCCCGTTGGGAGGGTGGGGGGGGGGGGGGGTGATATGATAATACGTAGATAAGCTCGTCATCGGTTGACTTCATGAGGACGCCATCTGTTGCATTCAATGACAACGTTAGTGCGACAACGACATCTGGTGGGCTATACCAAGAACACGAAGTTTTCGACAGCTGACCGTCAGCCATGTTGCCTACGTATCTTACTGGTTAAAACCGCAGTGTCACTACCTTGGGGTCGGGAAACTCTGGGTCCAGATCTTGATGCCTACCTGTCCGTTTGTTTAAGCTAGACATTCCCTTGTTGCGGGGTCTCAACTTTGGTGTCTACCTTTCCCTTGCTTAAAGCCAGCAATTCCCTGATTGAGGGGTCTCGAACTTTAGACCAGGCTTTCGTCTTGTTGTTTTTTGTTTCCGTGGCTCAAACCAGAGATTCCTTGCATGTGTAGTCTCGAGCGTGGTACCTGCCTTTTCTCTGGTTGCCTTTTGCATCTCCTGGTTAAAGCACAACCTGCATAACTTTCTTGATTCATATCAGACATTCCCTGCAGGCGTTGTCTTGAACTTGGTACCTGCCTTTTGCCCCTGGTTGCATATTGTTTTCCTTAGTTGAAAACCAGAGATTCCCTGCTTATGGGGCACGGTTTTGTTGCCTACCTCTCCCGCTAGTTCAAGCAGGAGATTGGCTACTTGTGGGGTCTTGACCCTGCTGCCTATAGTTTTCACCGCTATAACCCAGAGATTCCCTGCCTGGAGGATATTGACTGTAGTACAGTCAGAGATTTCCTACCTAATTGTGAACCTCCAGAGTATACAGTTTCCGTAACGGTTATACAACCCTGCTACGAGTATCTAAGATGCAGTCCCGACATCTATCACGAGCCATCAATCTCGAAACTTGCAACGACACATAGACGGCATTAAGCCACTCATCTATAAGTCACTGTCGCCACTGGTAGTACTATGCCAGATTCAGCATCATCCGAAGATACTCCTCCACCTGCCGCCAACATCTACGGAATCCGAGGAATCTTTCCGCTCCACTCTAAAACATTTACTGCAATATTATTGTTACCTTTGACTACTATTGTGTGAGAAATAATTAATTTTACCGTTACCGGGCACCCCGTTGGATGACGTCCGTAACTTGAAAAACAATTCCTAGGCTCTTCGGAAAATTCTCTTAGACTTTTCCGCAGATTACGTTTCTACTATACTCCTGGTGGGTAAAAAAAGCTAGGAAAATTTCCTCTTAAAAAAGCCCTCTCCCGGCGATATAGATTAATATTTCATCAATTGCAATGTATTTATCCACAACTGTGTCATTAAGTTTTGGTTTATCTTTTAAATAAATTTCCAATGAAAACTCTGAGGTTCAATTTTGATTATAATACATCTGCTTCTTGGGCAAATGTGTTATAATTTTCCGTAGACTACGTTTCTGGTCAACTCCTTGTCAAATTTTTCGGTTCCAAAAAAATTGGCCTATCCTAATGAATATATTCTGGTAAGTTTCAAGATATATTTGTTTTTACTGTCTACCTGTCATCTATCACCTCTGTGAGGTTTAGTCATCAACTTTAATCTAGAATGAAATAGTTAAATAAAATCATTCACTGGGCAAATTAATTATATGACAATTATAATTTGTAGTTTAATTTGAATTAACTCTACAAATGATATTTTAAACAAATATAAACGCCATTGGCAATTGTACTCATTTTCAAAGCATTTCCTTCATATCTGGCAGTTATGGCTTTCAAATGGTTTATGAATTTGAAAATACCACGAGGCAATACCTATCGAAGCCACAAACCTCTACATATAAAATACATTAAAAACAGAATTGCCAGCAGTCAAACAAATTCATAACAATTAAAAGTATTCCCATATTTCATTACAATTGAAAGACGATTTCACAACCTGCATTTGCACTGTCTGAGCAAATGCAAATTCATAATTTTCTAATTGCCATTGCGAAGAATGGCAGGGTAGATAAAAGAATTCAAAGTGGCGCAATTTTCTCCAAGGTAGATTAAAATATATTAGGTTCAATAAATAAGCACTATCAATTATTCCACAAATGATTTTGAAAATGGACATAATGGATTCAAAACCTTGAGTTTTGTATAATATCGGCAGGTGATTTATACGTTTGTATCGCCGGATCAAAGTGAAACGATACCAAAATGGCGCAAATCAAAGCAAAACAAATTCTCAAAATCGAAAAAGGTAGACTAAATCGAGTACATTTTAAGAAACTTCAAAAAATATATATTCACTTCAAGTGGAATACAATGCATATCCATGCCATAGAATAGATGATCGCATCATAGCATGTAATATATATTGCTGCTGCAAATAGTAGGTTTCGAAGTATATTTAAAGAATTAACGAACCCATTTGTTTGACACAATTCTAAAGTCAAAGGACAAATTCATTTTACAACACGTTTTAGCACTTGAAGCAAACATCTCGTACTCCAACTCCAAAAGAGTCATCACTCAAAACTTTCACATATAAATTTTTTGCTTAAAATCAAAAGGACATTTATATCCGCTGTAAACATCTGTCGTCATTTTCTCTTCCATTTCATTGAAAAAAACCCTCTATGAATATATTTATTATTGACATGAGACAAATTAATTATGTGACAATTATAATTTGTAGTTTAATTGACATTTCCTCTACAGACGTAAATTAAAAAGAAAAACTGAAATGCCATTGGCAATTGTACTTATTCCAAAGTATTTCCTTCATATCTAACAGTTTTGGTCTTCAAATGTTTTATACAGTACAGGTTTATGAATTTGAAAGCACTACGAGGCAACACCAAGGGCAGCTACAAGCCTTTACATATAAAATAATTTAGAAACAGAATTGCCAGCAGTCAAAAAAATTCAAAACATCTAAAGCATTGCCATATTTTATTACAATTTTCATCCGATTCCACAGCCTTCATTTGCATTGCCTCAGCAAATGGAAATTTAACATTTCTGAACGGTCACTGCAAACAATGGTAATTCTTTTGCTTTAGCATTAGATAATGTAACGCAAATTAAAATCCAATTTTCATATATTTTTCAACTTAGTAAATCCACTTAGTGGCTTCTACTCAAAATTTGTAAATTCTGAGTTACGAAACTTTCGTGGTTAGAGTGTGATATATTAGAAATTAGGAGGGATAGTCCGGACTAACTTCTATAACCCATCAATATAGAAGTACTATACTCATCAACAATATTTTAGTTTAACTTCGAAGTATTTGAAAAATTTATTTATCACGGAACAGAAGCAATGAAGTAAGCCTAGAAATCAAACGGGGAATTGTGTTGGCAAACAGGTTATTTCGCGATAAACAATCAGAGGTAAGATCTTCTATCGAGAGACAAATATCCAACTTTATCAGACTCTCCTACAACCAGTCATGCTAACGAAACACTAGTTTTGACAGACAAATGATTCGAAAAATAGTTGGTCCTATAATAGAAAACGGCGAGTATCGACAATGTATGAACTACGAGCTGTATGAATTGTATCCCTATAGAGACGCAGTTACAGGAATCAGAACAACACGATTATACTGGCTGGGCTATGTCAGCAGAATGGTTCACAATGAACCAGCACGAAAAATATTTCAATATGTTCTCGAAAGAAAGCGAAGAATAGAACAGTGAAGATTTCGGTGAGAAGACCAGGTTGAAGAATCCCTGTGGCTGCTTGGTTTTACAACTGAAAGGAAAAAGCAAAAGATAGAGCCGGTTGGAGCAAAATGTTAGCATTTTATTTAAGGCCCCTAACCCATCTAGGTTATAGGTGTCCACCTAAGTAGGTATATTTTTGGTTACACGTTAAAAAATCGGTCTTTTGTTGGTGTTTACCAGAAGTAGCCACAGCCTACTCAAGGAAGATCTGGAAACCTTTGGCATAGAACCCACCACTCCCGACGACGATCCTGAAGGGCAGTGGAAACCAATTTCCGACTCCATAAAAACTGCCACATCAACCGTACTTGGTTTCGAAAAACCGCTTCGCAACAAACCATGGTACGATGAAGAGTGTGGCAGAGCAAACGATGAAAAGAACACTCCATGTATGGCAGCGTTTCAGTCAGTTGCAACATATGCGGCGACTGAGGGAAAAAAGGAACGAGGTAAACCGTATCTGTAGGCGTAAGGCACGGCAGTGGAGTAAGCGTGAGAGTGAGAAAATTGAGACATACAGAAGAAACAACGAAAGCCCGAAACCCGAGCTAATGGACATGTTTCAGAGCCCCCATTCTGCAAATGCGAGGACGGAAATCTCATCTCAGATCTGCAGGGGATGTTGGTAATACGAAGAGATCACTTCTCCGCGGTACTGGTACCTGAGATATACAATGTTTATGGTTTCGATCGATCACAATTTAGGCGACGACGTCGATTGCCCCCCTCCTCACCAAGACGAGATCAGCACAGCTATTGCCCGGCTTAAGAACAACGAAGCAGCAGGAGCCGATGGTTTTCCGGTGGAGCTGTTTAACCCTGCTGTTAGATTAGAAAAAACTTACGAATCTTAGATTGAGGGACCATTTGGTCCATACTGCAATTTTCATCCAAAATAATAATTTTATCTTATTCTTTGTAACTATTTTGGTTCAAAAATTTCTAAAGCAAGTATTTGACATATCAAAAACATCCGCTAACATATCAAAAACATCTTCTAAATATTTGACATGAATTTACATTCGCTTGGTAATGAAAAAATTTACGAGTCTTAGGTTGAGGGACCATTTGGTCCATACTGGAATTTTCATCCAAAATAATAATTTTATCTTATCCTTTGTAACTATTTTGGTTCAATAATTTCTAAAGCAAGTATTTGACATATCAAAAACATCTTCTAAATATTTGACATGAATTTACATTCGCTTGGTAATGAAAAAATGTACTATTGACCAAATGGTCCTCTAACCTAAGATTCGTCATTTTGTATTTTTCTCAGTCCTGAATAAAGTTAGAAAATTTAATTTTCGCACATAACATTGTTTTATTAAAAGACCCCATTAGCAGAAAAATTTAGTCAGTATATATCACCGTTCCAAAGTTACAAGGGAAAACAGAAAAAATTTGGACCAAATGGTCCTAATCTAACAGCAGGGTTAAGGCTGGCGGCGATGAGCTGATAAGGTGCAGGCATCAGCTCAGTAGCAAAATGTGGTTAGATGAATGCATGCCCGGCGATTGGAGTCCCAGTGGACTATGCCCCATATTTAAAAAAGGTGACACGAATCTTTGTGCCAACTACCTTGGAATAATCCTTTTATCCATAGCAAATAAGGGTCTATCAAGTATAATATGCGAAAGACTGAATCCGGCCATCGCTGACCTGATTGGAACATACCAGTGTGGCTTTAGGCCTGAAAAATCGACAACTGACCATATTTTCACCCTACGCCAAATCCTGGAGAAAAACAAATAGACACCATTCATTTATTTGTCGATTATAAGGCGGTATTCGGCAGCCCGATACGGGACAAACTCTACGAAGCAATGTCTGAGCTTTGTACATCTGCAAAACGCAAACGCCTTTGCAGTATGACCTTGACGAACACCAACTCCGCAGTGAAAGTTGGTAAGGATGTCACCGAACCTTTCGAAACTAAGCGAGGCCTCAGAAAAGGCGACACCCTACCGTGCGATCTCTTTAATATCTTAATGCAGATAATTATATGAAAAGCTGCAGTTAATATGAATAAAACCATCAGCAGCAAAAGTCACATGCTGCTCGCGTATGCTGATTATATAGATATCACTGGGCGCACAATGAGAGAAGTTACTGCGGTGTTCAAGAATTGAGAAGGTGTCTGAAGGTAAATGAGGACAAGACAAAATGAATGGTTTCAACGAGCAGGGCCTCCAAGCGATTACACAAAAGCGTGAACATTGATAACAGTTTTAATTTCGAGGTGGTAGACGAATTTATATAACTGGGATCTGCCGTAAACAAAAACAACAACGATAGCCTTGAGATCAAGCTGAGAATTGTGCTTGCGTATAGATGTTACTTTAGGGGTAAGCAAGCACTTTAGAGATAAAGCTCTCTCTCGAGTACCAAAAGTCCAGCTATCTGATATAACCTGTCTTGCTTTATGGCGCAGAATCCTGGGTGTTAACGCAAGCAGACGAAACATCTGTAGGAGTCTTCGAGAGAAAAATACTCTGAAAAATTTATGACCCTAAAGTGCACAACGGCAAGTATCAGCTGTATGAGCTTTATCCTGACATTGACATAGTTAAGCGGATCAAAGTAACGTGATTGTGCTGGCTAGGACGTGTCAGTAGAATTGATGAAGACGAACCAGCACGAAGGATTTTCACAACCGAACTTGAAGGAACATAGAAAATAGGAAGACCAACCCCCCCGGTGGAGGGCTCAGGTTGATGATTCGCTGCCTACACGTGGTATTACCAACTAAAGAGATAAGGTAAAAGATAGAACTGATTTGGGAAATATTTTATATTGGATTTGTGAGGTCCCTGAAACCGCGAGGTTTTCGAGATCGGATAAGTAGTAGTTGTTGTTTGGATGCGAACATAACGTGTTTGCAGATTGTCGCAAATATAGCATGCTTGTGTCCAAACACATTGTGTTTGCTATTCGATATGTTTTTGTGGCACAAATGTAGTTTTGTTTGTTGAAAACTGCTGAAAACAGAGACTTAACAGACAACAACGAAACAAAAAACCAGCAGATCTTCAATATATGAAAACAATGATTGCAAACTTATTAATGGTTCCTGCAATATGTTTCTGGGTCGTTTTTTTTAGCGTGCGTATTGTCAGTTATTGGCAATCTTCAAAAATAATTGATTTTTGGAAAAAAGTACACAAATTAATTATTTTGCGATTCTTATATGTCAATTAGAAGGCTGCTATTTATATTTCAGATCCTGGCAATACAAATGTTGCCAGATGCAAATTGGAACTTGCATTGGAAAGTTTGAAATGTTTTAGCATAAACATAATAAGAACGTTTCCACTTACGAGCACTATTTGTTGTATTTACAGTGTGTTGAAAAATTCATCTCGGTCAAAAAAATTGAATTAATCAGTGAACATTTTTGTGCGATGATTTTTTACGATTTTCAACGTGGGCTATAGAGACAAGACAAAATCAACTTGTTTGGACTTTTGGTGATTAAGCACCATCGTAAATCTCTGGTACCCAGATTCCAGTCTCGGACGCCGTTCGCTTAAACATGAATTTCGTAAAGGTCGTCCAACTTCGGTCGTTTTGCCGGAACCATCGATGCCGTGCGTGTGAAATATGGAAAAAACCGGAAAAAAATAAAATTTTGCATCTGGACAATGCGTTATCTCACACATCAGCTGATGCAATGGGCTATTTGAATACTAACCATGTCGAATTGATGGGTCATCCATCGTACTGCCCTAAATTGGCACCCGATGTCTTCTTTTTACTGCCTGGTCAACGTTTTTCGACGCCCGAAGCAACAGTTGAAGCGTTCAAAGGCTATGTTTTGGAAGTGCCGCAGTCAGAGTGGAAAAAGTGCTTTCAAAATTGGTTTGATCGCATGAAAAAGTGTGTTGAAATTCACGGATTATTTTGAAAAACAATAAAACCATGTCAGATGATAAATTAAGGTTCTTTTTTTATTGCTGGACCCCAAATATAAATAGCAACCCGTACCTGCAATTTGAAATATCTAGTTTTGATCATATTATTTTTATATTTTTTTTTGGAAAAGGAGCGAAATTTATATGAATGTTAATTAGAAGAATATCCAAAGCGCTGTTTTGTAAAAATGTTCTCATTTAAAACAATTTTTGAAAAGCTTATTTAATTGTTAGTAAAGTCATGAAATCATTTTAAAATTTGTGTAATAAAATTGTTTGCAAATATCATTTAGAACTTATTTGAAAATGGAAATCATGTTTGTTAATTCCAAAATTTCATTAAAATTCGAAAATCATATTATTTATTATTAAATTATTTAAGGATATTTTTAAGAAATTGAGTAAAACCGGTAACCGACGTCAAATGACCGGTTTCCGGTTTGTTCGAAAAATAAGCGCTGAAAAATCTGTAGTTTTTTGTTGTTTGGATACAAAGCTAACATTTGTTTGGAGCTTGTCGCAAATATAATATACTTGTGCCCAAACGCATTGTGTTTCCTATTCCATATTACATGTTTGAGACACAATAATTAATATGTTATAACACATGTGTTTCCGACCCAAATATATTTGTGTTTGTGATATAAATACAGCCGTGTTTGTTACATTTTTTATGCTCTCTCGAGAGCAAGAGAATAAAAGAGGGGTAACGAGTGTGTATATCTTGAAAGTGTATCTGTATTTTTGCATTATTTTCTTAGTGAGTGATTGATAAATATTTCTGAATGTGCGTGCAAATTGAAGATGAAGTCAGTGTTTCTTATTTTGGATGATGTATTGCGGTATAATTTCATGTATTCAATCGTCAATAGTTTATCGGGCAGAGGATATCATAATAAACAAACGCTCGTACGGTTAAATGGTTTGTGATGTGGCTTTGGTTTTAGTGTATGTGATTCGCATATATTTATGTGTGCTACCACAGTGCAAAATTATTTTGAGGAAAGAAACTGGAAACGCCAACAACTTGAATCCCTTTTCCTGCCGGAGCCTCTACTGAAAAAATAGGAATGGTGGACCATTTGCGACATATAATTAAAAAAAACACGAACAATTTTTACACGCTTGTTTTGCATGAACTAGAGTCGTATATAAGTACATTGTTCGTATACCAACGCATAGTGATTACCGTTGAATAGTAGAAACCTTCTAAAAACAAAAACGTAAGAGACAACAAAGAAGGGAGAAGCAAAAGAGCAGCAGATTCTCATTTCATACAAAAGTAATGCATTCAGCAAGTAAATGTAAAAAGGCTCAGTTTAAATATTTTAATTTTTTTGAATTAATTATTTATTGTAATTATAATAAATAAAGAAAGAAACAATAACTCGTTTCTAAATATTATTAGGTTTGGGAGAAAATACACATATGTTTCCACTTAAGTATATGGAGGTTTGGGGGAAACACGCGAATGCTTCCACGCAAGTATATCGATGTTTGGGTTGAAGCACGCATATGTTTCCACTTAAAAGCATACTTTTTTGTCAGTAAACATTAAGTTTGCATTTAAATACACCTGAGCTTGGGTCTTGCAAACATATAAATGTTTGAAGTGTGTTCCAAACATATACATGGTTCCTGCTGAATATGTTTGGGAGAATATGTTACAGATCCAGTTTTTTCAGCGTGTACGTGTTTTAAAAAATCGGTACACGGTTAATAGTTGAAACCCCGGTTAACCGGGTTTTGGTTTTCAGTTTTGGACACTCTAGTTTCATCAGGGGCCTGAGTACATAATTTAAAAATAACTGCTTAGAATCCTTCTAAATTGTAGGAAGACTCCACCACTCCCCTTGGAATTGACTATATTTAGCTTGCCTTTAAAAAAGTCTAAAATAATTTGAAAAAAAATTCAAATCCCATAAGATTACTGAAATTTAATCTGTATTACACGACAATCAAACACATTTGAAGTGGATAATCGCAGATAATGAACGTACAATATAATCCCAAAGGGGATTTGTGAAATTCAATATAAATCAAATTAGTCACCCCCTTAATAAAAACGTATTACACTCCTGTTCAAAAACAGCTGGGAGATGAAAGTGGTTAAATCTTCTTGAGTCTTTAAAATTTCATACATAAGTGCCCTTGCCAATCCTTTGAGATGGATGAAATAAAATTGAACATGTATAATATTTCCAACATTGATTTCCATTTATATTTGAAGGTAACACCAACACTTACACAAATCTAGACATACAGCCCATGAAGGGCTGTGGGGGCAGAGCTTCTCACAATCAGTAAGTACTTACAGAGACTCAAATTTAATCGCATGTATGCGCATTAGGGTGTTTGTTATTTTGGAGATTTAATATATTACAAGTCGGCCCAAAATTCCTGATTTAAAAATAAATTAAATGAATACATTAAGGAATTTGAAAAATTTATATTGAAATGTCATTAGCACAATGTTAGCCGCATTCCGGTTGTCTGAAATTTCATACCACCAGTGGCAAAATAACATTTTGAATATATAGGAGGAAAAAGTTTTAACATTCGAATTAGGAAAAAATTGCTGTTACTATCAATTCGTATGTGTATGCCGTTAGTGCACTATTGATAAAGCTAAATTTCGCATATAATTCCCCATTTATTGGCCACACGGACCTTATCAATAGGTCTGATACCAAGCACTTTAAAATCACTTAAATCACAAACACCCTTATTTACCATGTAAATACTTAGATATGTAAATATGTGTTATACATTTGGGTATTTCAGCTGATTTACTGATTTATAACACATTTTTCAGCTACACGAAATTATTATGGTTGGGCTCACGTGCGTTCGCTGTGGCTGGGAGGGAGCTTTAAAAGGTGTTAGCTTGAATTCATTTCATTTCATTTCTCATACATCCAATATTGGCACGATTTTGTTGGTGGGGGGTGCTGGTGCTGCTGTTGCTGCCGTTATCAATTCCTATTATATTGGCCATAGAAATGTAATACCCCATTTCTATAATGGATGTGTATAATTTTTCCACTGTTATTCAGAGTATATATTTTTGCTGTGTTGTTTAAGGACGCTTAAAAGGATTTCCTGCTCCTGCAACATGCTCGTCGTTTGTTCTTTGTATTTGCTTCATTTATACAATTGAGTGTGAGAGATGCCATGGCAACATAATCACTGTGTTAGGAGGGGAAAAAAGGTATCGCATATAACGCACTTTTTTGTCTTGTTGTACATGTGTACATTTATATTTTGTTGAAATCTATTCAATGAAATACATTTTATTTTGTGCAAATTCAAAAGATTATTTTTTTTTGTATTTTTAAATATCATGCTCGAAGACTTTTGCAAATAGGCAAGACATTATAATGAAACTGTTTGGGGATCCCACATATTTTTCCGCGCCACATACTAGAAAAACTGTGGTATATTTTTAGGATTATTTACCCAACAAAATTTCTTTATGACTTTGACGTCATTGCCGACACCAAAGCCGATATTTTTGTATTTTTATTTATTTTTTTGGAAAGTAACACTTGTATCTTGGCGCCTATACTTGGTAGGTTATTGGGAGAATGTTTCGTTAGGCCACATAAATTATAGCCTACTTTTTGGTGTTTTGTGGTTGAACATATTAATAGTAAAATTTAAGGCTGACCTTTTAATGCTAAAAATGTAAAATGTTTAAATCAGGGGTGGCTGTATTGGTTTCTCAATTTGGCACAAATATAAACCTCGGTAATCAGTGCTTATAAAAAATCGCATCTGTTAGATGGCGTTAGAAAACAAGACTTACTTTTGAGTTTTCAGAGTCCGATTATACATCAGTCTGCTTTCAAAACGTGCTCTCTAAATTTTCTTATAGCAAGACCAAATATTCTAGTAATGGGCATTCGTATGAAAGATAAAGAGAATTCATTGGCATACAATCGTTATTACATTACAATAAGCGTGTTTTGGTTTATTTCCGCTAAACTAATTTTTCAACGACTGTGTATAGGGAACCGTTTAAAACAGCATAATATCAGCTCCCCATACAAAGTGGTCGAAAAATTGATTTAGCAGGGAATTAAAAACAGACTTAATATATAGTTATTCAATGATTTGTATATGGGTACGATTAAGGTGATTAATGCTGCGCCTGAAAGTATACTCTTGCCACAAACCAGTTGACGAGAACGCTGCAAATGTGTTACTGCAAAACTGCTGTACTACAGGTTCGGGAACAATCTAGTAACTGATAAACACTCTGGTGGCAAGCAATATAACTCGTATAAATAGCTCGGGTCATTGGCGTTTGGAATCGGTCTGAGATTAATAACAATAGTGATCGGTTGCATATAACTATAGTAAAAAGAGGTTGACATATAGACTTCTTGTAAAATGTTGACTTTAAAACTATATAATTAACATAAATGGAACTAAAACTGTTATACTTATCATTATTTTTTGAAAACGAACCTTTTTTATTAGCGGTAATAAAACAGCGCTATAAGGACGATGAGAAAATTCGTAACAATATAAAGAATGGGCCATGTATAATTTGGAATTTGATCACCTCGATATTTCGAAGCAGATGGGCAATTTGACGTTTATGAAGTGACAGATTATTAGTTAAGCATTTTTGCTCACGATATGACGTTCACAAACAAAATTGTTGCAATTGTGGCTCGAAAAATCCACACGCCGTCGAGAAGAAGCCTATGAATCCGCAACGAGTGCCAGTTTGGCAGGGTTTTTGGCATGGCTGCATCATAGGCACATTTTTGATGTGTTAACATCTATAGTGGCGTATAGGGACTAAATCTATCAGAGTCAGATTTTATGCTGCTGCTAAAACCTGATTTTATGCTGCTGCTAAAACCAGATTTTATGCTGCTGCTAAAACCAGATTTTCTGCGACTGCGAAAGAGAATAATGACGTGTGTGAATAATGAGTGAGCAAGAGAGCAATGAAAGAGTGGTGTGGCAGGGGTGAGGCAAACAAAAAAGTGTGTATAGCGTATGTATTAACATAATAATGTATGTATGCACATGTGTCTGTTGCTGTTGTTGAACGGAGATATAACGCATAGCCACGCAAAATTTTTAAATTAAATTACACATCTGCCACTTAAAATAAATTTGCCTACACGAAGACAAAACTATCTTTTGTTGTTGTTGCTTGGATGCAACTAAAACATGTTGAGAGCTTGCCACAAATATAATACACTTGTGTCCAAACACATTATGGTTCATACCCAATAATGCATGTTGGAGAGACAATGATTAATAGGTTATAATATATGTTTTCGTGACCCAAATGTTGTTTTGTTTGCTGAAAACTGCTGAAAACAATAATTTGACAGACAACAAAGGAACAAAAAATCAGCAGACCTTCAATTCATGGAAATAATGCTTGCAAACATGTACATGGTTCCTGCAATATGTTACCAACGAACCTTACTTCTGGTTTAAATGATATGTTAATAACCAAATTTTTGGCATTTGTTTTCAAGACAATACGCAAGCTTTCAATGTATCTTGCAAAATAGACTGAGTGGTTTTGTTTATAGGCCCGGCGATCATCGGTTTATATTTCTTTAAAAACTACGATGGCCGTTACGATACCGTCAATGGCAAATTTACTGACGATTTCGTGCAAATTTATTTGATCCAAAAGCGATTGAAACAAGAAAGTTACAAACATTAAAAATTTCAAAAACTTCGAAAATATTTTCCATTTAAACCATAACTTGGGGAGATGAATTTTGACTGATTCTGTTATCTTTAATATAGTTCAAATAGAGATTTGAACTGTTGACTCCCGAGCTTCTATTGCACATATTTTCCTATGAAAAACATAATTTTATTATTATTATTTAGCCAGTCAAAAAACAGATTGTGCACAGTTTACTGATTGTCATAAATATATTCTCCCCTATGTGCGAATTTCCTCCACTATACCGGCGAATAACCATCATCTTTTGTTGTATAATTTTAAACAATGCGTGTACTTGTTTAACAACAAACCTTGTAAAGTACTTTAGATAATAATATTCGTAGCCAATGCCAAAGCTCGCAGCAATTTCGGATGCCACACCATCAAACTATTAGAATACCACAATAATGTTTTAATAATTTGCGTAATTGCTCGCATTGTTTTCATTTGCTTAAAACAATATTTATTTAATTTGTAAATGAGCGTTTATCTATCTGCCAAATCCCCTAGAGGGGCGAGTACTGTACAATACAAATTGAAAATGTAATCGAAATTTATGAATCGACGACCGCCATACCCAGTTGTTTAGCCAAATCATTGGCAATATTTAAACAACAACATTGTTTAATGTCATGACTTAAATATAAATGTTATCGTTTATCGACAATGTCATAATATTTACATTCACTACATATGCTCATTTCGACAAACACTCGCCTTACATATGTAGGTATTTACATGCGAATATGTAAAGTTGTATTTATATCGACAACAAATTAAACGCTAATTATCTACAATTGTGCACATTTGTTGTTGTTTTAGTTTTCAATTTATTACAAAAGACCATGCGACAAACCTCTTTCCAGCATTAGACGTCTTACGACCTACATACATTGTATACACTGACCAAGAAAAGTACGAAATTGATTGAATGCGTTTTTTAGTTACATTGCGAGGTAAAGATCAATTTTAATTTAGTATAGTAAAAGATAACACAGGCCGACACACTTTGACCTCGACCAGACCTTGGGACCAGAATATTATTTTCAAAAGATTTTAGATTCCAAATCTGATTTCAGAATTTCGCCATTACATCGTGGTTTCGTGATATCCTCACCTAATGTTAATAAAAACCAGGTTTTTATAGCATCATGTCTGAAGCATTATTCAAAAAAGTTGTGCTATCAAACTGAATGTCCTGCACGCTGAAAAATCAGTCTTTTTTGTTGTTTGGGTGCAAATAACGGGTCCGCCAAATAACTTTTTTTTTGAAAATGCTATAAAAAAAAACTACTGAATATTTTGTCAAATTTCTTTTTTTATTTGAAAGTACAATCCTGCCGGTTAATAATGGAAAATAATTTCATTCAAATGGCTGCCTCGGCTGGCCATGCAGTAACCTACACGATCGGTCCAATTTTTAAGCACCTTATCGATTGTGTGCAGCTGTATTTCACCAATGGCTTCACGAATATTGTCCTTTAAAGCGTCAATTGTCTCTGGCTTGTCGGCGTAACACTTATCTTTGAGGGCACCCCACAAATAATAGTCCAACGGTGTCAAATCGCAGCTCCGAGGTGGCCAAACGACATCAGCTCTGCGGCTGATAATGCGATCTTCAAAAACAGGGCGCAAAACATCGAGTGTAGCTTCGGCTGTGTGGCACGTAGCGCCTTCCTGTTGAAACCAAATGTTGCCAAAATACTCCTCTTCAATTTTTGTGAACAAAAATTCGTTCAACATGGCCCGATAACGATCGCCATTGACTGTAACGGCCACTCCTTGCTCATTTTCGAAGAAAAATGGCCCAATTATGCCTATGGACCAAAATCCGCACCACAATGACTCGTTTTGTGTGCATCGGCTTTTCAATGTATGCGTGCGGGTTTTGTGTGCCCCAAATGCGACAATTTTGCTTGTTTACATACCCGCCAAGATCAAAATTTGCTTCATCTGAAAATATGAATTTTTTGGCAAAATCGGCATCTTCTGTAAGTCGATCGCAGGCCCACTTAGCGAAGCGAAAACGCATTTGATGCTCAGTTGGCTTTAACTCCTGAACCAATTGCACTTTGTATGGCGTCATACCAAGGTCTTTATGCAAAATTCGTCTCAATGATGTCTCCGAAATGTTTAATTGTTGAGAACGACGGTGAATTGATGTTGATGGCGCTTTTCGCACACTTTCTGCCACAGCAGCAATATTCTCGGGTGTACGCACTATTTTTGGCTTTTCACGCTTTGGTTTATCGATGAGGATGCCAGTTTCTTTCTTTTTTTTCACAAGATAACGAACATACGGAGGTGACGGTGATTCTCTTCTTCCAAAATTCGTACGCAATTTGAGCACACATTCTGCAACAGTACCATGATTTTCAAAGTAATGCCGCAATATTTCCCAGCGTTGTTCAAGCGTATACACAACCATATTCGTTCAGCGGATGGATAAAACTAATTATCTGTCAAATCAGACATGAGGTAGGTGTTACCGTTCACGAAATAAGCACTAGTTGAAAAAGAAAACGTTAGATGGCGGACCCTTTATAACGGGTTTGTAGCTTGTCGCAAATATATTATACTTGTACCCAAACACTTTGTGTTTGCTATTCAATATAACATATTTGAGACACAATAATTTATGGGCTATAATATATGGCTTTTGAGACCCAAATGTGGGTTTCTAAAACCAAATACGAGACAGACAACAAAGAAACAAAAAAGCAGCTGATCTTCAATGTATGAAAACAAGCATGTATATGTTTCCTGCAATATGTTGTTGGGGCAGCAATTTTTCAAAACGTATATTTATATGTGTATATGTATCGGTACCGGAAGGCGAATGGTCATATCGCCCATTTTGAATTGCTATCTGATTAACTGCATTAACTCATTAATACTAACACAATTTCACTGAGGTGAGCGAAACCGGGCAATTCGCGCTAAAGCCCCGTATTCAGTTTTTTTGACATTTTCGTTCCCATGGAGTAAAATATGACGAAAATTTCGCTTGCTTTTAAATTGATTGGTACTCAGCTCTTTGCGAAAATTTCATAATCATAATCAATTACAGGGTTGTTGCGCCAAAGTAATTTCGTCAGAAATAATTGTTTGATAATAGTGTGGTAGCGGAGTTTTGACATTTCGAGAATTTTAACAAGCAAAAGTAACACCACATGCGATAAAAATAAAATGCAGGGCGAAGAGGAATTATTTATGAAATATTTGCAAGGTAAATGAGAGATAGACGGTAGCTCTCCGCAACTAAATACGGGGCTTAACCAATGTCTCTGTCTGTCACCAACTGTTAATAAACAATTGCCATCTTCGAGATAGTATTGTATTCCTTTCACCCATTTCCATATTGCTATATCTCAATTAACACCGAGTCATAGTCAAGCCAAAAAAGGTGACTCTAACTACGACTCCGACTCAGGGACAATTTCTCGAAGTCCTACTCCTGAACTTTGACTCCACACCCCTACATGGGACTACCTAATTTGCTAAACTCTTCATTAGAATATTCAAAATAAGAATTTAATTTTAAACTTGGAACATTGTACCTACAAATATACAGTATGGTTGCTAATTAATTAGTACACAAAGTCAATTATTTGTAAAGTTTCCACAGTAAAGATTAAAAAAAAAAAAAAAAAAAAAATGGTTTCCGATTACATCCCATGAAGGAATTGGGGAGAGCTTCTCACAACCAGTGAGCTGTGCATTTTATAGTTTTATACTCACTGATTGGGACCTACAGTCTAACACCGGTTATGAACGGTGTTTTGAGAAGCTTTTTCATGGCTAAGTACTCGATAGTGTCGCCGTCACTAACCGAGGTGACCGTCGTCGAAAGAAATTTTAAGGTGGTCGGAGCAGGGATCGAACCCAGGATCTCCAGTACAAGAGGCGCGCACACTAACCATTGCACCACCGACGGCCACCAGTAAAGATTGCACTATTTAAATTTAGTGTAATTTTTTTTGAATAAGTGGCAACTCTGAAATTTGGCAGCTGTCACATATATTTATTTCGATTATTAAAAATAGAGCGCTTTACGAAAAAACATCGCGTTACAATTGTGAAAACATTTTACAAAAATTTGGAAAGGTATACTGAGATCGCTCGCAAATTTCGAAGAATTTTCAGTCGAGAAAGTACAGCTAATGTGTCATCCATTCGAAGAGTGCGCAACAAATTTGAAGAAACTGGGTCGGTTGTGGAAAGTAAGACTCCTGTCCGTCAACCTACCGGTCGGTCTCTTGAAAACATTGCTGCCGAAATGAAAGTGTCGCCGAAAACCCGAAAACATCAATTCGGCATCGTTCTCAACAACTTTAAATTTCACGAAGCACTACGTAGCGAATTTTGACAAAAGACCTCCAGCAGACGATGGAAAGCGCCGGCAATTCGTTCAATAGACAGTGGACCAAAGGGAAGTCTATGCTTAACACGTTTGCAATAAACGAAAGAAACCGTTCGTAAACATCTTATTTATGAGTTTTGAGTTACCGTGAATCGTTGGTTGTAAACATTTTATGGTTCTTGTACACGTTGGTATTTACTTATCACAATGGAAATTATATATTTGATTCAACAAAAGATCATTTGACGCAATTTCATACCCAAAACGAAGTTCATTTAGCTGCGATTTTATTTCGGCGTAACAAAATATTCCTTTTCCGTGTAGTGTAATCATCTGGTGAAGAAACCTTATACCGCACTGTGTAGTCTAAGTGATGTACGAACCGATTCACCATTGAACATTGTCATTTGCTCATAATATAATTTGCAATAACGCTTGATAAATCAACATACAAATCCAAAGTCTTTGAACTGGCGAGATCTATATACGCTGAACAGTCTGTCTTTACTGTTGTTTGGATGCAAATATAACGTGTTTGTAGCTAGTTGCCAATATAGTATACTTGTGTGCAAACAAATTGTGTTTGCTATTCAATATTACAAGTTTGAGAGATTATAATATACGTTTTTGTGACCTAAATGTGGCTTTGTTTGTTGAAAACTCCAGAAACCCAAAACGTGACAGACTATATTGCAACACACAAGCTGACAAGATTAGGAATATTTTCCTAAATAAAAAATGGTTGGTTTTTGTTTGAATAATAGACAATTCATTTACACACACTCACTTGCATGACTAGTTTCGAACGTTACAAGTTCATCATCAAATGCCTAACTACTGTGCCTGAATTGATATTTAAATTTACTCCAAACGGCAATGGAAAGCTGTGTTGCTGCAACAACTCCAGGATGTATGGTCATTAATGTCTTATATAACAAGTTTCGTTGCAGCAATGAAAAAATCGCTAGATATTCGCAACATTTAATTGCAGTAATGTAAACACACTAACCAACATACTCCATAAGATTTTTTCTTTCAGTGTACCATGCAAAAAACGTTAAAGTCTTACGTCAGCATTTGCAGACTTTCGTTAAACAAAATAATGGAACACATTTTTTTTTATCAAAGCACCATTCAGGGGATGCCCCATATAAATGCAGTGCCTTGTTTTGGCGAAGGAAAATTGTGGTAGTGGAGGGTGGAAAGAGGCGGTAGTGTCTGTTGACTTTTGCCTAGAATCTTTGTATATCACACTTGGTGAGAAATAAACTAGCCGGAAGTTTATGCCACATACGGACTGTACAGCTGAAGACCAAATTTTCTCTATAGTGTGTAGTGCGCTCAATCGGCCACTCGATAAAAAACGGATGAGAGTTCCTGTAAAGCCGCGTACTGCGGCTAAATATCCTCACGTCCGGCATAAGTTGGCGGATGACCGAGAAACAGATACCGTGGAAATATCGATAGAACAGCGACACGCAACCCACATTTCGCCAATGCTCAAGGGAGACAATAGAGTTGGATACCCTACTGTCCCCTATCAACAATATCGCTCTCATCTGGATATGGTCGAGAAGCTCCAAAGATGTATTAGGAGCACCTGCCCATATATGGGAGTTACATTCCATCTTTGCTCTGATGTAGATTTTGTAGATATTAAGAAGATCAGATGGAGTGAAGTATTTCTTGCACCGCTTTAAAAAGCCTAGACACTTAAATGCATCATTCGACACTTCAAATACATGTTTTTCCCAACGGTCATCACATTGTGTTTTCATGCCCAGAACATCAAGAGCGTATGATTCATCAATATCCATACCGCCCATAGACAATGACGACACACCTGGGTCAGCAATCCGCTTATGCGACAACAAACAGTACTGAGTCTTACCCGCTTTAAAATCTACTCTATTCATTCCACTCCATTTAAAAATGGATACCAGATCCCAGTTGAGTGTTTCATTCATCGTCCTGCGTTTGAGTTCAATCTCTTGAAGACTTGGTCTACTGTCGAATGAATAAGAATGAGAGATTACGTACTTCCGCAAAAGAGTAGATTGGGTTCACAGGATTGAAAATACGAAATAGAGAAGGCGAAAGAAAAGGAACACCTGTGTTACACCTGCAGTCAATTTATATTCGTCGGATGAAACCCCATCTACAACAACTCGTATAGTGTGATGTCTAAGTAAACTCGATATAAATCGGGTGAAGTTATCACCGACAACAAAAGTAGCGAGCTTTGACAATGGTGCATCGTGCAAGTTGATCTCATTCTACGGAAGCCATAATGTCGATCATTAAGAAGGTCATTGAACTCGAGATATTTCACAAAATTTAACAAGTTCCAATTGGGCGGTAACTTGCAGGGTTACTTGCATCACCTTTTTTAGGGATTGGCTGGACATTAGAAACCCAATGATTCTTATTCAAAATTGTTTTTTTATTTTGGCTGGGATACTGATCAGCCTGAGAAGCATTTGCTTCTCAAAATACCGTTCGGAACCGGTGTCAAACTATAGGTGAGTGTAGAACTAGAAAGCGCACGTCTCACTGATTGTGAGAAGCTCTCCCCAATTCCTTCATGGGATGTTATGGGACACCATAGTTTTTTTATTGATCAGCATTTAGTACGGCAAACACTTCTCTGTAATACAGTCGACTCTCGATAATTT
This sequence comes from Phaonia tiefii, assembly GCA_963931995.1. Taxonomy (NCBI): domain Eukaryota; kingdom Metazoa; phylum Arthropoda; class Insecta; order Diptera; family Muscidae; genus Phaonia; species Phaonia tiefii. Next base: position 107,020,174 of record OZ008367.1, on the reverse strand, counting down.
GAAACTCAAGGGACCAGAGAAAAAGTTCAAATTACCGAGAGTTTCAAAATAATAAGAGTTCAAATTATCAAGAGAGAACTGGGGAAAAATTCAAATAAACAAGAGTATTATTAAATCGTGGCTTTTATTTCACATCGTTTTGAATTATGTACATATTTTACAATATATCATTTTTAAAAAAATGAGTAATTTTTTTTTGAGTGACCGACTTCAATGTATCATTATCTAATGAATTTTCTATTGTGATGAGAGCTGAAAAGAATTCGTCACTTGTGTCCGTTCTGAGGGCGTAGGAACGTAGGGTACTAAGAGATTTCCTTGCCTCGCTCAATGTGACAACAATAAGCGGTTCGCCTTCTTCATTTTCTTCTTCGTTATTGTCCAAATCTAAAAGTTCAGCATCGGTAAGGACACCATGGACACAGATGTCATCGTCAACTTGAGCAAACTCCTCAAAAGTTAACTCTTCACAGTTAGGTAGAAGTCCCCACCCTGGGACAGTGCTCATAATTTGTGACGGCTCTGATGACTGTGCTTCGTTGTCCGTTTGCTTAAACCCGCACTTTCTGAAGCAGTTAGTAAGGGTCATAGAGTTGACATTTTTCCAGGCCTTATCAAGCATCGTTACAGCGGTCAAAACTGTTATGTTCGCCTTTTCACGCTTTTCAATGCTATCCAGCACAAGAGAAACAATTTCTCTGCGGTAGAGAGTTTTAAAATTTTGGATAATGCCTTGGTCTAATGGCTGCAATCTTGATGTTGTACTGGGTGGGAAAAAAATCAACTTTACGTGATTTAATGGCGGTGGGTTATTATGCACGGTGCAGTTGTCCAAAAACAGCAGGATTTTGCGTTTTTCCTTTTTCATGCCATTGTTAACCGAGGTCAGCCATTCATTAAACAACTCTGTCGTCATCCATGCCTTTTTGTTTGACCGATAAGTTGTGGGTAGCGATTTTATTCCATGGAAACAGCGTGGTTTCGCAGATTTTCCTATAATGAGTTTTTTTAACTTTTGAGAACCATCCATGTTACATGCAAGAAGGACGGTTATTCTATCCTTGCTCAGTTTACCCCCATGACACTTTTCGTCTTTGAACGTCAGGGTGCGATCAGGATGACATTTATAAAAAAGCCCAGTTTCGTCTGTGTTGAATATGTTCCTTGGGTCATAACCAGTAATTAATTCATTTAGTATGCTAATCCATTCGGAACAAATGGAACTATCCACGCTTGCGCTCTCTCCACAAATCTTTTTGAATGCAATGGCGTGCCGGTTCTTGAAATTTGAAAGCCACCCCTCACTCGCTGCAAATTCTTTAATTCCAAGTGACTGTGCAAAAGACTTTGCTTTTTCCTTGAACATGAAACCGCCCACGGGAACGTTTTGTGCTCTACACTGTCGAAACCACTTAAGCAAGCACTCTTCAAGACGGGGAAATTCAGCCTGACGTGACCTTTTTCTTCTCTCATTTAAGGCACTTCCGATGATTTTTTCCTTGTTTTTCAAAATCATAGACAATGTCGATGGTAAAATGCCAAACTGTTTGGCGACATCTTTTTTAATTGCCCTTCCTCTACAGCTTGAATCACTCGCTTTTTTTCATCTATGGAAATGCACTTGTTCTTTCTTGAACTCATTTTGATGTTTTCAAATGAATATGTGAAAGAAATAAAACATTAAAATAAAGCACTTTAACGTTTGAAAGCATACTCTAGACTGCGAACTCATTCATGTTAACCAGCCAACATACGCGGAAAACATACATAAGTGGGAATCCCCGACTTAAATTACAGACTTCATACTCAAAATCAAAGATGTCCAACAGAGGCACAATTCTGCTCGCTTATTCACACGTATTGTGGTTCTCTGGCCGACTTCAAATTATAGAGAGTAAAGAAGCACAAATGCAAATTATAGAATGTTGGCGAGTAAGATGCCATTCCTACAGCTTCAAATTATCAAGGGGACAAAAACACACTGATTTTTTTCAATTTATCGAGTTTTTTCAAGGGACCGGGAAAATTCTTCAAATAATCGAGAGATTCAAATTAACGAGTCGACTGTAATTATCGAGAGTCGACTGTAATTGTATTTTGTTATTCGGTCTGTGTTTTACCAATAAATAATAAAATTTGCATTATTTATTTTTATGTAATCGTTTACTTTTTGCGGTCACTGTATACACAGTAATACACATGTCGCATTAGTAAACAATTAGTCAACTAATTACTATATGTATTTCTCAAACAACAACAACAGCAAAAATACTCTCTCCGCCAAAAATAGAATCAGAACAATTGAAGGAGGAAATGCGAGTTATAAAGAACAACAGTGAAAGAAAACAACAACAAAAACACTTACCATACACTTTGGCAAAGGACCTTCGGGCATTTTCACCTTCCACCCCAGCAGCGGGGGTATACATATCAATGCGGACATTATCCAAACCGCAGCTATCATTAAGGCCGCACGTGCTGGGGTACGTGATTTCAGATAATCCACCGCCTTAGTTATACTCCAATAGCGATCCAGCGATATCAGGCATAAATTCATAATGGAAGCAGTGCACAGCAGCACATCCATGGCCGAATGGATATCACACCACCACGAGCCAAATATCCAATAGCCCATTAGTTCGTTGGCCAACGAGAACGGCATAATGATGAGGCCCAAGAAGAAATCGGCCACCGCCAGTGAGGCAATAAACCAATTCTGGATGTTTTTAAGTGATTTTTCGGTGGCAATGGCAATGATGACCAGCATATTGCCCACAATGATCACTATCATTAGGATGGTAACTATTATCGATGCTATTACAATGTGTGTCAACGTGTAACCACTGGGATAGCGGCCGTCCCAATGGACTTCGGTGATATTGCTTGTTATATTGGCTGATGTCTGATTGAAGTAATTGCCAAATTGCGTGGCCGTGGAGGAGGTCAGATTAATTGTGGGCGCAGCACCATTCAGAGATGTATTGTAGAAATTGGAGGATAGCAGAAATAATGTGTCATTAATATCGGCCGTTGGACTCGGCAGCGTGGGACCGCCGAAAGCAGTGTCCAGCAGACTTGTTACCGTATACTGGCCATCGACTGTTACTAAGGGCGGATTCATAGTTGCATTGATGGCATGTCGATTGAGCTGGTATTGTTGAGTGCTGCCCACTCCCCCACCTTTAAGTCCTCCACCAGGGCCACCGCCAGCCTCAATGGGCGCCGAGGTGGATGACGTGAATATGGCCAAGAAATCATCGGTGCTTATGTTGCCGGTATTTATGTTTGCCTCCAATTCAGTGTTGTAATCCATTTTGGGTTAATTAATTTATTATATTGGTTTATAAACTAATTTAAGTTCTATGATTTCTTATAGTAGATTTTTATTTTTATTTGAATATTTTTTTGTATTATGAATTTAACATTTTTGCTTTTTGTTTGTTTGCTATATTTTGGTCCCTCTGTGAATTGTGTTGACTCATAATTTTCTTGTTTCTTTTGTGTTGCTTCGTCTTATTCCTTGTTTTCTTAAAGCGTTTGCATTCTGAGTTTCTGTGTTTATTTGTATATTATTATGTTTGTTTAGATTACACTTTTGCTGCTATTGACACTAAGTTTGTTGTATTATTTCTGCAACGTTTCTATTGTTAAATACTAATTACAATTTAAATTATTTTATAGTTTATTAGATGATTTAAATAATTCGCTTTGTTTTGATTTTATTTTTTTGCATTTCACTGCTGCTAATCTAATAATTCCGTGGGCAAGGATTGTTTTCCGATTTGCTGGTATAATTAAATGATTTCACGCTCCATTGCTGATCGCCATTCCCAATGTACGTTGATTGAATTGAAAGATGATTATAAACTGAAATTGAAAATGATGGGTTTAAAATAATTTATTTACGAGTAATTTTATATCGAATATTAAAATTTTGAATTATTGTATTTGGATTTGTGTTAAATATTATATTGTAGTACAATATATGTGGTTTGTGTTATATATCGAGTTATCTCTAACTTTGGATAAACATAAATGATGATAATGTGCGATAGTCTACTCCAAAAAGTCTTTCCTGGAAATTTTCTTCGAAGAGTAAGTTTTATCTTTTAAACAACATTATGAATATGGGAATGTCTAAGTCTTAGAGCCAGTTTTTGGGAAATTGTTCAACGTTGTTTATCGGTTGAACTCTGTTTTTGGATTTGGTGTATTTCGGTTTAGTTCATGCTTAATTTCGCTAAACTTTCAATATAAACACAACTTAGTATTTAACAATGTCTTTTCGGTGGTGCAATGGTTAGTATGCGCGGCTCTTGTATGTGAAAACCTAGATTCGATCCCTGCTCAGACCACCCTACTTTTCTTTCTGCGATGGTCACGTCGCTTAGTGATAGCGACACTATAGAGTACTTAGCCATAGAAAAGCTTATCAAAATACTGTTCGAAACGGTGTAAAACTGTAGGTCCCAATCCGTAAGTGTGAAAACTAGAATGCGCAAATCTCACTGATTGTGGGAAGCTCTCCTCAATTCCTTCATGGGATGTTACCATTTTAGATGTGTTAACATATATAGGCACGGGTAGGTCAATCTCTCAAAGTGAACACATGCAAACAACACATAGCGTTAGCTTCACATACGTGGTGTTGTACAACAATAGTCTCTGCCTGAAAATAAGTATGATGGTATTGATGTAGCGACAGTGAACAAACAAGCAGGTCGTAGTCGCCAAAGAGAACTGAATAGTATAGAGAACTCATGGAACAAATTGAATGACTCGAAAGCACTGGCGAGATCTGGCGAATGATTCAAAACATATTATGGTCCATTCATAATTTTGATGTGAAACATTGATGCCTTTGGAAATATTTATGCTCTTTGTACTGTTGTATGCAATAACATTGTTCAAATGGTGCATTTATATTGAAAATAAGACGCGTTTATGCTCATATACTGAAACTGTCTACAAAAGAGCGGATAAAGAGTGAAATAAGTTCTCTATACTATTCAATACTTTTGGTCGTCGCTCTCTTTATGACAAAACAAAAACAATTTTTTATAAAATATTGCTTTATTTATTTTAACAATATTACATCTAATTTTAAAGCAGATGTAAGAGAAAAGAAAGTGTAGTAGTAAAAGGGCCTTCAGCACAAAAACAATTGTTTATTTTTATTTTCCAACGTAAAATTTACTAATGTGTTAATAACGGGTCCGCCATCTAACGTTTTTTTTCAACCAGTGCTTATTTCGTGAATGGTAACACTTAGCTCATGTCTGATTTGACAGATAATTAGTTTTATCCTTCCGCTGAACGGATATGGTTGTGTATACGCTTGAACATCGCTGGGAAATATGGGGAAATTGGCTTGCGATCGACTTACAGAAGATGCCGATTTTGACAAAAAATCATCTTTTCAGATGAAGCTCATTTTGATCTTGGCGGGTATGTAAACAAGCAAAATTGTCGCATTTGGGGCAAAGAAAACCCGCACGCATACATTGAAAAGCCGATGCACCCAAAACGAGTCACTGTTTGGTGCGGATTTTGGTCCAGAGGCATAATTGGCCCATTTTTCTTCAAAAATGAGCAAGGAGTGGCCGGTACAGTCAATGGCGATCGTTATCGGGCCATGTTGAACGAATTTTTGTTCACAAAAATTGAAGAGGAGGATATTGGCAACATTTGGTTTCAACAGGACGGCGCTACGTGCCACACAGCCGAAGCTACACTCGATGTTTTGCCCCCTGTTTTTGAAGATCGCATTATCAGCCGCAGAGCTGATGTCGTTTGGCCATCTCGGAGCTGCGATTTGACAGCGTTGGACTATAATTTGTGATTGCCTCAAATACAAGTGTTACGACGACAAGCCATAGACAATTGACGCTTTAAAGGACAATATTCGTGACGCCATTGGTGAAATACAGCTGCACACAATCAATAATGTGCTAAACGATTGGACCGATCGCGTAGGCTACTGCATGGCCAGCCGAGGCAGCCATTTGAATGAAATTATTTTCCATTATTAACCGGAAGGATTGTACTTTCAAATAAAAGAAGAAATTTGAGAAAATATACAGTAGTTTTTTTTTATAGCATTTTCAAAAAAAAAAGTTATTTGGCGGACCCTTTATAAATCGAACATGTACCATGTAACAAAAAGGTGTTAACACATCGCCCGTGAGTTCGAACACCCTTTGTTTTTTTTGTATTTAACCAATATACACCATTATTCAAAATTAAACTAGCCCTTATGACCCCCACGACATGTATCGGAGTGAAGTTGGGCAACAAAATACATCAGTGTTCTGAAAAAATATCATTTGTGTATCTGTATGAAGCGGTAGGGCACAAAATTACAATACTTCGGTTCACATCGTATTGTGTTTTTGTGAACACACACTAGACACATACCCGAATGCCTTGTCGACAGTATCCCGAAGTAATTTGTTGTCGCAATTTCACTACAGTACATGTCTTGAAAAACAAATGTCTTGTGCAGATATCTAGTGGTTAGCATTCGGGGTACTTAATCGTAATTGAGGGTTAATAAGAGCTTAACTTTGTATTTTGTTTTACAGTGGCGATTTAATGTAAACCGTCATATTGTTAACGGTCACGGGAACCCCTGTATTCTTATTGGAAAACACACCTGTTTTGGCCTAATACCAAAACAGCAAAGAGGAACAACCAAAAGTAAATTATGTAAAATAAGAAATAAGTGTATAAATTGAAGACATTTTAAAAAATATATACAAAACAATGTAAAAACTATTAAACACTAATTGAACGATCTAGGTTCACAGTTCATGTACAAATAGTCAAAACAGAAATACATATTTCATACAATCATATACGCTGAAAAATATCGGCCCCAGCAACATATTGCAGGAACCATATATATGTTTGTAAGCATTGTATTCGTGAATTTAAGATCTGCTGATATTTATTTCTATATTGTCTGTCCAGTTTATATTTTCAGCAAATTTCAATTAAGAAAACCACATTTGGGTCACAAATCCATTGAGTATAATCTATTAATCATTGTGGCCCCAACATGATATATTTAATAGCAAACAGAATGTGTTTGTACATAAGTATACTATATTTGAGACAAGCTACAAAGGCATAATATAATTGCAAACAAACAATAAATAAAAACACAAATTTTTCAGCGTGTACATTTCTCTTTTTGGAAATCAGCAATGTGATTGTCCAAAAACATATGGTTCTGACTACAGGTTAACCAACCAACATTTGGTGGTTAGATCAATTTCACTCATCAACTGAAAAATACAATTCGATGTTTAAACACAATTTAGCTAAAAAGCGAAGATGAGTACCGACGGAAAAACTGCCTTTTAGTGGGTTATGGGTAGGTAAAAGTTAAAGTTTGGGATTGATATGAAATGTTTCGGATTTTATTGTAATTAAAGGATATAAAGTTCAGTGCAAACAGATTGTCATCCGATTTTACATTCCTATATTATTAGGACTTCAGAAAATTGCTGCATTTCTATTTTGTGTTCGCCTTGTGGACGCTTTGTTTGGGACGAAAGGAATAACCATAAGTATCGGAATCAACATATAGGGTGATTTTTTTGCTATTTGGTTTTTGAGTGTTAAGTTTTTTGCCAGTTTGTGCATGATTCGTGACAGGTATAAATGAAAAATTTGTTCAGGTTGCCTTGCCATTTCACTATGAACCAGCTTACAAACGAACAACGATTGGAACTCATTTATTAACAAAGTTCATGCTCTGTGAAAAATTGACGTCCATTTTATGGTCGTCGTAATGGACCCACCGAGCAGGCTTTGCAAGTCATTGTGACCAAATTTCGCAGTAGTTTGACTCTATTGGACATCAATCCACCGAATATTGCTGGTGTATCCGCCAGTGTTAATGAAGATGCCGATATGTCCATCCATAGCGAATCGCAGCAATAGGGTTTGTATTATTCGACCACCTGGAAGATTATAACTACGTAAGAACCACGGACTACAGTCATTCCAAATACATTAGGCGCAGGAACTGAAACCGGGTGAATTTGGGTAAATATTTTTATTTTTTTGATCAATGTGCGACTGAAACTACGTGCCATGACGAGCATAAATAAAAAACCATATCTTTAAAGTTTTGGTAGATTAGTTTGTCTTTGAAATTTCAATCATTCGCAATTTCCTTGCCAAATTTTCAATACAATTCTCAATTTGTTTAATTTTGTATTTCACATGAATATGCCATCAATTATATAAAATAATAATATATAATTAAAATAAAATATATAAAATAATAATAATACATTAAACACTAACTAAATTAAAAGCTAGCATTTTAAACATTTTGGAATTTTAATTCTATTAGAGCTACAATATAGAAGTCATGTCGAATTTAAAACCAGTTCATTTATTATCATCATAATGAAGGAGTAATCATGAAGTACAATCTGGGGCAATAAGTATAATCCTATTGATCCTACACTGAAAAAAAGGTCTCTATAATATTCTCTCTAACACATTCTGCAGGAACCATGTACATTAGGGTGGGTGGATGTAGCAATCGATATTGTGCCAACGATTTTTCGATAGCTTTTGGCATGAGGAAAAAAAGTTCCAGTACGACATATCAAAAACATCATTTTCGAGCCGCCCAAATTTAAATTGTTTGACTTTTTTCAACTTTTATTTTTAAGGTTTTTTTTAGTAGATCATAAAAAATTGGCTGATTTAATTTTTTTTAAATGTTACCTCTTCAAGGCGAAATTATACGCTTAAAGCGATTTCTGTATCATTTTTTTCGAACAAAACACGTTTTTCTTGGGGTGTTAGAAGAGTTTATTTTGGCAAAAAATTGTTTTTTTTTCGATTTATAATGTTTTTTGTTATTTCTAAGGCTCCAAACCAATTATTATGTATTTTCTCCCGTATCAGATAGCTCATTTCTAATGAAATTGGGACCTTAAACGCGATGGTTATATCAGTTTTTACTCTTGCAATGACATTAACTTAGACTGAAAGCAACCTCTCTTTGTCCTTGTTTTATTAGTTCGCTCTCGTCAGAGCATAGCGGCAAAAAAAAATAAAGTACACAGTGCTCCAAACACATCTATATTTGTATCAGAAACAAAACTGTAATTGGATCACAAATACATATTATGACATACTAATCATTGTGTCTCAAAAAAGTCATATTGAATAGTAAAGACTATGTATTTGGGCACAAGTATACTAGTATACAGTCACTGCAATTTCGGGCTCATCTTCAAAAAAGTAAGGCCCAATCACGCTGCCTGACCAAAATCCGCACCAGACAGTTGATGGTTGTGGGTGCATTTATTTCTCATGGATTGCATGAAGATTTTCTGAGCCCCAAATTAAAAAATTGTGTGTATTCACGAAGCCAATCCGATGGGAAATGCGCTTCATCGGAGAAAATTACTTTTTTCAAAAATTGGCATTGACTTCATTTTGCCCCATTACCCTTTGAACGAATTGCCGGCGCTTTCCATGGTCTGCTGGTTTGCGATCCTGAGTAAGCTGCATTTTGTACGGATGAAGGTGGAGGAGATCGTTTGACAAAATTCACTGCGTTGTTGAGAACGATGTTGAATTGCTGATTTCGGATTTTCGTGCGAAACTCTCATTTACATCAGCAATGTTTTCAAGAGACCGACCCGTGCGTCGACGCACAGCAGTCTTACTGTCCATAACCGACCCAGTCTCTTCACATTTGTTGACCACTCTCCGAATGGTTGACACACTGTGCACTTTTTCCACTACAATTTTCTCCAAGTTTGCGAGCTATCTCAGCATTACTTTCCACATTTTTGAAATAAGTTTTCACAATTATAACGCGTTGTTCTTTCGGAAAACGCTCTATTTTTAATAATCGGAATAAACATATGTGACAGCTGTCAAATTTCAGAGTTGCCACATGCATAAAGAAAAAATTAATGAGTGTTCGAACTCACGGGCGATGCGTTAACACCTTTTTCTTACACGCTACCTGTTCGATTTCTATGAACACATTAGTAAATGTTACATTTCTTGCACTTTCTTTTTCTTACTTCTGCTTTAGCATTAGATATTGTTAGAATAAATAAAGCAAAAATGTACTGAATAATTATCATGGTACACACAAATGGTGGAAGCACTAGCCCAGCTGATTTGAACTTTTTTCCTCTTATGACAAAGTGTGTTTACTTTTGATTGTTTGTACCGTTCACCTACAATTGCTGTTTTTGGAATGTGTTCTCCGGAAAAATCACAGAGAAACGTTTTAATTTTCATACTTAAACAGTTTCAAAATATCAAATAAAACACACGCATTTTGTAAATGCCACGTTTTCCAATTTTGTATACATTTTCATTATTTTTCAATCAGCTGAGTTGACACAACACAGGCACTGAGCAAACACAAAATGCCTGTTGTTTTTGGCTTGTTGTAGTTGTTGTTGTACTGCATCTACCATTATATTTCTACCATGAATAGTATAGAGAACTTATTGCACTCTTTTTCCGCTCTCATACAGAGAGTTTGAGTAAAAGAGCATGAACGATTCTTATTGTCTTTATAGAATATTTCAATATAAATGAACCATTTCGACAATGTTATTACAGAAAATAATCCAAAAGCATAAATGTTTCAAAAGGAATCAATGTTTCTATTCTATATTATACTATTCAATACTCTTTGGCGACTAGGACCTGCTTGTTTGTTCGCTGCCTCTACATCAATACCATCATACTTATTTTCAGGCAAAGACTATTATTGTACAACAACCACGTATGTGATGCTAATGCTGTGTGTTGTTTGTATGTGTTCACTTTGATAGATTTTCCTACCCGTGCCTATAGATGTTAACAGATAAAAAAATGATAGTAAATTTAAGAAGTGCAATCTTATTGCGACACCGTTAGCATTTGGTTTTAGCTCGTGAGCGAAAGGTGTGTCTTCTGTAAACTTCTGTACAAAGACCGCCTAGACAACACCAATTGCTAGTTGGTGTTAGTTTCGGTCTTTCTTCGCGATTTGCTTACACTCGGGCAATTTTCACATCATATTGAACTGAACGAATTTTTCCAGCACGCGGACGATGGCAGACAGGCCAATGCTGCCCTACACGCTGAACCATTCGGAAAATTGTAGGAGCGCTAGGTTCATTTCGAAAATGAAAGAAATATCGATATGATGTTTGTGTCTGAATAATCGAATTCTGACTTTCAAAGCAAAATTGACCAAGTTTGTTTCTTTGTTTTGTGCTGAATCTTTCCATCATCAATTTTCTAAGTTTTTCAAACTTAATTCTGAAAAATAAACGAAAAAATACGTAAACAAACAATGTATTCCCTAATTCAATCACAATGTTACTTATGAGCCACCCTTTAGTATGCATGATAAGGATCTGCTGATGAGAATCTTATCTTCATCCGGTCTTGGTAGCATTGGAAACCATTTTTTCTATATTTCTTGGAAAATGCAAAGCTGATAATTAAACTTTGTTTAAAGTTACCCAACCTAAATAAATAAAATTAAATTAAAGAAAATTAAAAATACTCATACAAAACCAATTTGATCAAAAATTGGCAAAAAATAAATATTCCCTTTATATACCACTGCATGGTCGCAATGATAAACCCACCACAAGAGATAGGGCAAAAACCACATTTATTATTTACTAGTACATACAATTTCTAATGACCTTCAAAAATGACTTCTGGACTGATTAAGTGATTCCTTTTTTTCTTTCTCATTTTCTTTTGTTATTTTCTTCCACTTCCTTTGAAACTTTCTTTGGTTGAAGTTTTCGGTGGGGTGAGAAATGGTCAAAAACTTGTGCTGCCATACTCTTAGGAATATTGAGATTGCTGTGTCATTGTACTTTAAGAAACCTCAATCAGAAATTACAATGTATTCGGAAGAATTTGATGAATTCAAAGAAAAACTAATTGTGGTATTAAATTACATGTTGTTTAAAAACACAACATACCTGGTGATGCTGTAGCCAGTGGCAATGCGTGCTGTTATCTATCGTTATATGAAGTAGATGATTTAATCGACGACTTTTTTACATGAAAAATGTTGCCATGTAGAAATGTAGAACTATGTGTAAAGATTTTGCAAAAGAAAACGCCACTCCAAGAATTAAACAAAATACAAAGTTTTCACAGATTTAAACAAAATACAAAGTTTCCACAGACTTCAGTCGATTTTGTGTACATTGATCGAACCTATGGCGAAAATTATGGCCATTCGGCAAAAAGTAGAAAGACACCGGTCCAGCAATTGTTTCTTCGGTGTGGACTGTACGACATCTATGTGTAACGGATACATATTAACATTCCACGAGTGATCCAAATACAGGTATTTTATCAAATCATATGCTACTTTGATACTCACAAATTTTTTCTGTTTAAAATATTGACTATCAGTCAGCATCTTACGTCCGCGGACCAAAATGAGCCGCTTGAACAACAGTGGGGAATATTGCAAAGTTATTTCCACAGTGTATTACCCAATCTCTCAGTTTGTTGGAAAAAAGTTCGTGAGATTGGCTTGCTAGTGTCAACACTCATGGTCTCCGTCGTCGTACGGTGCGTACCGCCGATTATGTGACTTCTGTGACCGAAAGTGTGCAACTCAATCCAAGAACATTGACTCGCTATCGATACTAATAACTCGGCATTTCACTCACCAGAATGATGAGAACTTTTCACGAACATCTAGAATTATTCGCTTTCTAGGTCGAATTGACTCAGCAATTGCACACTGAAAAATCTGTCTGTTTTTGTTGTTTGGATGCAAATATACTATACTTGTGCCCGAACATATTGGGGTTGCTATTCAATATACAATTTTGGCGCAATGGATATGTTAGTAAGCAAAATTGTAGCATTTTGAGTGAAGATAATCCACGAGAGGTTCACGAGGAACCGTAATATCCGTAAAAACTAATGGTTTGGTGTGATATATGGGCCGATAGAATCGGCGATCCTTACGACAAAGGCGAGAACGGAAACCGTCAGCGGCGAGCGTTTTAAAGCAATGATAGCTGATTAGTTCGTGTCTAATTGAACGGAATGGCAGCTGACGACATGTTTTCCATTATTAATAATATATGTACAGTTGTGCTCACCTCAAAAAGTCATATTGATGGTTACAAATAATTTTCATCATTTCCCTTACGGGAGTTTTTATTCGGTCTGTTTTCTAAAACTTACAAATTTATTCAAGCTCAAGACCTTTTTAAATAATATAAAGCTTCGTTATTAGCTGCATATTACTTTCAAAAAAGTCGAGCATAAAAATGTTCCAATGATACCAAGGCTGTCTGTATAGCTATTTCGGATCTTGCCAAGATCTTCATCAGCAGACGTTTTTGGTATGTTTTTGGTGAATTCTTCAAAAATATTTATCCAGAAACACTCATTATAATAATGAGAATTCCTTTATATTCACGATTGAAGAATACCAAGCACTACACTTGGAACACTTTCATGCACAACTCTTTTTATCATGTCGAAAAACCAATGGTTTTAAACATACATGATTTGTTTTTGTTATGTCATTACAAAAACAACAAAAGAGAGGGTTTCCATCAACAATATTATTGTTTCAAGCTCGCGGTGCTCTTCGTCAACTTTAATCATTTCCCTTACGGGAATTTTTATTCGGCCTGTTTTCTAAAACTTACATTTTTATGCTCGACTTTTTTGAAAGTCATATAAAGCTAATAAGCTTTATATTATTTAAAAAAGTCTTGAGCTTGAATAAATTTGTAAGTTTTACAAATAATTTTTGTATTTATTTTTACATTTCTTCCCCTTTATGGGCTCTGGTGAGGTGCTGAAACCAAATGGGTTAAATCAGGGAAAATAATTTATTTTGCGCAAATAGTAGGGTCGGGCATAGTGTTTAATGTTAATGAATCCGAAAGTGGCCAAAACCGAACCCCCGCTTCTTATGTCAGTTTTCTTTTAAATAAACCTTAACAACGCAAATAGATTTATATTACAGATTTTTCCTGGTTAACAGATATTGTATTTAATTGTACTACCAACAATGTATGACATGTAATATGTGTTTGAATACTTGTTGATGTGTTCACATCTATAGCGGCGTATAGGGACTAAATCTATCAAAGTCAGATTTTATGCTGCTGCTAAAACCAGCTTTTCTGCGACTGCGAAAGAGAATAATGACGTGTTAAACAAAAATGAGCGAGCAAGAGAGCAATGAAAGAGTGGTGCGGCAGGGGTGAGGCAAACGAAATTGTGTCTATAGCGTATGTATTAACATAATAATGTATGTATGTACATGTGTCTGTTGCTGTGTGGAACGGAGATAGAACCCTGTAGGAAGTCTGGGGACAAGTGTCTCCATGTCACCACTTTTGTCAACTATTATGGTGACATTGTCGACAATTTGTCTACAAATATTTGTCTGGCTTTGATTTGTAGAGAAATTTATGACAAATGGACGTCAATGCTTCTTCTTCTTTTTCATTTTTTCGCTTTGTTTGGTTGTGAAAACACGTGGTGTCGCGTACATTTAGTTGGAAATAATTTAAAAAGAAAAAGTGAGTTTTTTGGTAAAAAAATGTCAAGTGTTGACAAAAATAGCGACAATGGACTACTGATTCACTGGTTCCAATGTCTCCATATGGTTCCAAAAGTACCACCTAGTCAGTAGTTCTTGTGTCAGTAGTTCATTCTCAATGACAAGCACATGTTAAATGTCAATAGAATTTTACATTGCCTGGGGTATATTTGGTCAGTAGTACTGGTGACACAGTCAATAGTAAGTCAGTACTGTTTCACTGTAGACATTTCCTACAGGGAAAGCATAGCCACGCACAATTTCATTTGCAAGCCTAATACGTCATCTACTTCGTACAAAGTATGTGTGATGTTGTGTGCTTGGCTGTTTCGTTGCTGTTGATATGGCAAACATGTGATTATGTGACACACGTATACGTCAGCTACTTCGGACAAAGTATGTGTGATGTTATGTGTTTGGTTGTTTCGTTGTTGGTGCTATGGCCAAACAAAGCGAGTCATTTGATGTTCAGCATTGCCCGGTGTATACAAAAAAACTATTATTTTTTATTTTCCAATGTAACATTTACTAATGTGTTCATAGAAATGGAACAGGTATCGTGTAGCAAAAAGGTGTTAACACATCATCCGTGAGTTCGAACACTCATTGATTTTTTAATATGAAATTATGGGCGGCATAAAAAAATCGTTCAAAACGTAATCACAAAAAACAATTCAAAAAATGTTCCAAATTCAAAATCGCCCAAAATATATGACCAATATTTAACAGTCGTAAACGAAGGAATAGACTCCCCTATAGTAGAATCTAGCTCGGCTTTAATATTGCTTGGGCTGAGACCATTCAAATGGAAATATTGTATTACATAACGATGACCAAATTTGATCCTGTTTACAAATTCACTGAGATCGTTTACTTTCGATGGCTCAAATAAAAATACTAAACAACGTGGCGCCTTGAAACTAAAATCATATGTTTTAAAAGGTTGCCACTTTTCACTAAATAATTTTTTTTTCAAACTACTGGTACCATCTAAAGTATACGTCGGGTCGGCTAGTTTTGGGACCACCTCGTATTGTCAATTAATTTTTCAAATGTCGTTATAAGTGCCGAAAGAGAACTTTTTTCAAAATATTTGGCAGTAGAGCGTTTGTTTGTTCGTTGCTTGGCAATCGGTATTGAAAGTGATTATTGGGCGATTTTCAAATAATTTTCCCACGCGATTTTCTCCGGAAATTCATAGCCGATTTTATTAATTTTTGGATTAAAAAGGTAGTGCGGGTTTCGACGAAGAGTTTATTCCAAAAATTAAGGCGATCCGATATCGGCGAGCCGAGATTGAAGTGTTTTAATTTGGAGTAATATTAAAAAAGTATTTAATGTTGATCTTCGGTTATATCGTACGAATATAACAATGTATGTATGTATGTACAAGTGTCTGTTGCTTTGCATTCTTTGACTTTTGTGGGAATAAAACAAAAAGTATTGAGCAAGAAAATAATGACACATGTGCTTGCACTGGGTCTTTAAATAATTTTAAGTATTAATATTATTTAACTGTAACGTCATCATATGATTGAACGCTGTTTTTTATTTTCCAATGTAACATTTACGAATGTGTTCATAGAAATCGAACAGGTACCGTGTAGCAAAAAGGTGTTAACACATCGCCCGTGAGTTCGAACACTCATTGGATTTTTTTGTAAATTTAGTCTGATCGTGTAAATAATTAGATTGTGCAATTATTATTATAAATTTTATAATAAATATTTAAAATGTAAAACCAAAATACTTTGTTTAACATTGTTGTTTACTTTTCTTAATTTTTCCGTACTTTTTGACCATACGTTAAATACGCTGCGTGCTAAAAATGCTGTTTTTTTTGTTGTTTGGATGCAAATATAACTGGTTTGTAGCTTGTCGCAAATATTGTATACTTGTGTCCAAACGCTCTATGTTTGCTATTCAATATTACATATTGGAGACACAATGATTAATTGGTTATATAAGTATAATATGCGTCTGTGACCCAAGTGTGGTTAAGAAAAACTTAAATTTATTTATGAACGTATTCATTGAACAACACCCAACGAATAAATTCATTAAAGTTATGAACTGTGTGATTACATGTTAGGGACGTCATAGTTGAAATAGAGACTACCAAACATATACATATATATCTGAAAAATACGGCCCATCAACATATTGCAGGAACCATGTATTTGTTTGCAAGCATTGTTCTCACTGATTTGAAGATGTGCTGATTTTTTGTTCTGCCACTTTTTGTTTTCAGCAGTTTTCAACAAACAAAGCCACATTAGGGCACAAAATCATGTAAAGTGTGTGTCTTTTAGCTCCATGAGAACTATCGATATCGATAACTACGGTTTCATAGCTGAGGATGTCAAATTGTACTGACTTTTCTGTTCAGCAAGGTTTGACAAGTCATTATGAATAGTTTAAATCTGCAACAACGCTTCCATATTATGGAAATTTACTTTTAAAAAAATAAATCTTTTCGGGAGGTTCAGGAGCATTTTTATGTGTTGGGTAATGAAGCTCAGTTTTGGTTAAGTGGCTACGTCAATCTGCAAAATTGCCGAATTTGGAGTGAATACAATCCTCAACATGTTAACGAATCACCATTACATCCATTAAAAGTGACTATTTGGGGCGGCTTACACGCTAGCGTCATCACCGGTCCTTATTTCTTTCAAAATGAGCAAGACGCTGTCGGTACGGTGAATGACGAGTGCTATCGAGCCATGCTGACTGACTTTTTGATCCCAAAAACTAATCAGCTGCACAACAACGACATTTGTTTCCAACAAGACGTCGAACCTTGTCATCAGTGTGACTAACAATCGATTGATTACAAAATCAATTTGGTAACAATTTTATTTCCAGAAGTGGTCCTGTTCGAAATCATATTTAAGAAATAAATGTCATGAAATAATGTACCAGATTATAGTAAACAAAATTTCATCCCAACAACATTTCTGTCCTGAATTATAATTTTAGTTCCTCATGCATCTAAAACATCACCCGTTATTATAACCAATTTATCGTTATGCAATATTGAATTTCAAACAAAATGTATTTGGACACAAGTATACTATATTTGCGACAAGCTACAAATACGTTATACTTGCATGCAAACAACAAAAATGTAAAGAATTTTCAGCATATAAATATTCAGAACGCGTGAGACAATTTTCTTACCTTTCATATTTTTGTTTAAAATGTGAACGAATTTTAATGGACTTTAATAATTGAATTTTGTTTGCGTCTTTTCCATCAGTTTCTTTTATATTTCCACATATAAATGGTGAATGGAAATAAAATATACACGCGAATCACATTTCAACGCGACTAATTTTTTGTTGTCTATGCGTGATCTCTACAAGAATCTACACATCCTATTTTCCTGACATAATCGAAACTTCACGCGCGTGCATAATTTGTTTTATTTGTTTAGGTCGCCGTTACAGATTGTCAGATTTATCACTCAATCTTTGTATGTGGTGTAGGGCGTGTTTTTGAATTTTGGATAAAAAAAATTGATACTAGTTGTTTGGGGTGACCGTGGGAACGTCCGAGGGGTTTTTATACTTTATCTGTATTTTTCGTTCAAATTTGGCATTCATAGTTTAGCGTTTAACACACGTCAAAGAGGTCAAAATGCATACTTGCATTAAGGTACGTGTATCACCAGTGGGTTTTTATCGGTTATAGGTAGGGGAATAATGTATATGTCGTTATATAGGTGAGGTAATACACTAAAGTATAATGCATTCGTGGTTTTAAAATATGTTGTAGATTTCGAGATAATTTGGTGTGATATAGGAAACATTTTTCACAAAAATTCAAATGTGGCAGTGGCAGAAATATATTTGATAATATTTTAGTTTAAGGTAGACCTAGTTAAAATCTAAAAAATGATTACATTTTTATTTCTTTCAAATTTCTAAGGGTTATCTAGATATCGAACGCTTAAAAAAAGAAATACTGACTGTAATGTCTTGCAGACCATTGAGACTATATTTACACGCTGGGAAAAACGGCCCCAGCAACATATTGCACGAAACACGTTCATACTTCCAAGCACTGTTTTCATGAATTGACGATCTGCTGCCTTTTTTGTCAGTCTCGATTTTGTTTTTAGTGGCACATTTGGGTCTCAAAACATATTATAGTCTATTAAACATGTTATATTGAATAGCATACACAATGTGTTTGGACACAAGTACAGTATATTTGCGGCCAGCTACAAATATTTTATATTTGCACCGAACAAGAAAAATAGACAGGGTTTTCAGCGTGTAGTAAGCGAGTACGAAAAAGGCCTCAAATCAACAAATCGACGTTTTACTGATTGGTCGGTGAATAGTAGCTCTTGTCTAGTGAATTTCTTATCTATTCAAACTCTTAGATTTGAATTCAGCCAGCGCCTACAAGCTGAAAAATATGTCTGTTTTTGTTGTTTGGATGCATATAAAACGTCTTTGTAGCTTGTCGCAAATATAGTATATTTGTATCCAAGCACATTGTGTTTGCTATTCAATATTATATGTTGCAGACACAATGATTAATATGGTACAACATGTATTTCTGTGATGCAAATATTGCTTTGTTTTTTGAAAACAGCTGATAACAAAAATGTGGCAGACAAAACAGAGACAAAAAACGGCAGATCTTCAATTCATGAAAACAATGCTTGCACGTAAGTATACGTATGTTCCAAACATAGACAATAGATCGACTCATAAAGAATAGTTAATTTTGTCTATCCCTTAAAATGTACGTTGCTTTGTTTTACGATGATTGCCAAAATATTTCGTGTCTAGCATTGAGATCCCGTGAGATGGAACATTTTTAAAAAAGGTGTTTTTTTTTAGCTTTTCTAAGAATTTGGAAGCTATGGACAATGTATACATTATTGGTATTATATGAAACGATTTTTCCAGGCGCATCCAACGGTATATAAACATGGCAAAGCATGTCCTGACACAGCCCTTTTTCAGGGATATTGTGAAAAAAAAATTAATTTTTACGTTCTTAGTACTGAGATATTTCTGATTTAAATGTCAGATTGACATACTTTCATCTTTAGTCGATTTAAGTAAATACTTGTTTCAGCTTTTTTGTTGAAATTCGCATTAGTTTGTCTTTTGCCAGACTTTCAATACGATCTGGACCAAATTTAAAATATTTCGAATTACTCCAATCTGGCATTTACATCAGGAAAACCTCCGAAAAATTAATTTTTTTTAATCTCTGAAAAAAGGATGTGTAAGAAATGTTTTGACATATTTTAAATACCTTATTTAAAAGCGGTCCAGCTCAGGAGATCTTAATGCTAGGCACGAAATATTTTGGGAGTCATAGGGAAACAAGCCAAGGTACACCTTTTTCCCGCCTGACAATGTGAGTCGGACTAATAATATACATGGACTAATAATATACATGGACTAATAATATACATAATATAGATGGTTGCTAACAGGGGCGGTCTATTTCAGCTTGTGTGGTACAAAGTAATTTTCCCTAAAAATTGTTTGCCATTTATTGGACGCCAGCTATGTCGTGATATTTCATTACCAAAATTAAATACCCATGGCTAATAATGATTGAAACTCAACATTCGATTTCCCTCTCAACAGACCAATTCCACTACAATAATGGCCGTAATAATGCATTCATAAATCATTCAAGCAACTGGTGCATTCCACTGAAATCGTATCAATATATAAGTACACTTAAAAAAACAAAACACTTACAGCGGAACAGCGTAGAGTGTGAGACAGAGAAGAAGCGAACGAGGGATTTAAAACAATAACAAATATTTATAAATAATACACTTTAATAACACAATCCCATTCGATTAATTAATAATCATTTTTGTTGTTGTTGATAACAATGAGAACACAACAAACAAACGTGAACTCAAAATGATTTGGTTCAATTTGAAAATTATTATTTTGTTTAATTTTCTCTTTTTTTTCTTTTGTTTTGTTTATACACTTTTTCTTTTATTCAATTCTACTTTACTTGTGTGTTGTTTATTTGTGTTGTTAATATTTAATTGTGTTTGCTGGGTGCTGTCACGACTTAGCCTTTTTTTGTTGGCATTAAAATTGTTGTATCCGGCAAAAGAACTATCAACAATAATTATAACAAGGTAGCAAAATGTGGTTGTATTCCGAAAGGTTGGTAATAATTTAAGATAATTTCCAGAAGCTCGAAACAACGTGGTTTATTTACTAATTATTAAAATTTGAAATTAAATTTATACAGTTACACAGTTTGAGTCAACATAGGAATGCAGAATTTACAAATCTCTTATAGAGGCTCCCAAAGTCATTAAATTTCTGAACTTAAACTTCTCATACTTGAACATCTAGAACTGCTCATACATTAACTAAAATTCTTGCTAAATGTTTAGCATACGTTGCTTTTATGGCTCCCTCTACAAAAGGTAATCCCGACAAAATCATAAATTCCGTGAACTCAGTTTCTTTATATGGTGAATACTGATGTTTTTATTTTTAAATTCAAATTTTTTATATACAGGTTGGCTGATGAATGTTGCTACCTAACAAAGACGAATAACTCAGTAATTACTCGGTTCCATTTGTATACCCCCCACCCATAGGAATGGCGGTATATGTTTATCAGCTGATACGGAAAAATGAAATACATAGAAGGAGTCATATTAGAGCTACATGCCATGCCGTTGGGCCAATTTAGTTTTGGAACATTTTAAGACGATTGATCGATATCGGGTTGTCTGGCAGAGTGGTTACCAAGTTAAATGCCGTAAATTACTACCAATCGTAATGAATTTTTGTCATTGACTATTAATTCTGAAAATCCGTTTGCAATTCATAATGGTCGTTATGACCACTTGCCTTCCGGAACATTCCATAAAAACCGACACATATACACGCTGAAAAAAAAACGGCCCAGCAATATATTGCAGAAAACATGTATATGTTTGCACTCATTTTTTTATGAATTGAAGATCTGCTGCTTTTTTGTATCTTTATTGTCTGTCTCGTTTTTTTTTTTCAATAAACAAATCCGTTTTCAATAAACAAATCCTCATTTGGGTCTCAAAAAGTAATCATTGCGTCTAAAACTTGTAATATTCAATAGCAAAGTCAATATGTTTGAAAACAAGTATACTATATTTCCGACGAGCTACCAACACGTTACAGTTGCATCTAAAAGAAAGTAAGCGGTTTCCCATTACATCCCATGAATGATCAGGGGAGAGCTTCTCACAATCACTGAACTGTGCGCTTTCCAGTTTTCACTTACTGATTGGGACCTACAGTTTTACACCGATTCCGAACGGTATTTTGAGAAGCTTTTTCTTGGCGAAATACTCGATAGTGTCGCCGTAACTATGCGAGGTGACCGCCGCCGAAAGAAATTTTAAGGTAGTCTGAGCAGGGCTCGAACCCAGGATCTCAAGCACAAGAGGCGCGCACACTACTATTGCACCACCGACGGCCACAACAGTTGCATCTAAACAACAACAAAAAGGGATATTTTCAGCGTGTAGTCAAAAATGTGTCATATAAAACCTTTTTTCTGGTACATTTGATTAGCCTCAACTCAGATATTGAACAATAATCTGAGTATGATTTCTTAACTGGAGATTATTAAAACGCAATGATTAAAAATAAAATTTCTCCAACAATCTAATACCCCAGTAACATTATGCAGGAACCATGTTTATGTTTATGTTTTCAACAAAGTAATTAGATCACAAACACTCATATTATAACGTAATAATCATTTTGTCCCAAACAGGTAATATTAAACAGCTATTACAATGGGTTTGACATATATTTGCGACAAGCTGTCAACACATTATAGTATTTCCATCCAAACAATAACAAATATGTAAACCGATTTTGTAGTGTGAACCCTACTGCATTAGAGGGAATTGCATCCACCTAGAGTTACAGTGTGGTGTGCAGTTTCATCAAACTGTATTCAGTTTTTGGTGCAAACGGTCGTACAGTTACGGTCAATGGACGCCGTCACTTAAGGATCTTGTAAGATTTTTCTTTTCATATCGACACTGATATATAATTCGTTTCTACTATTTGCGGATTCAACAAAATGTTGTTACAGTGACAGAATTTCAGTGATAACTCCCTCCACGATCCGTTGGGTACCAATATTTTTCCGAGTTTAGCTGCTGTTTGGATTTTTTTGTTACAGTGATAGAATTTCAGTGATAACTCTCTCCACGTTGCGTTGGGTACCAATATTTTTCCGAGTTTAGCTGCTGTTTGGATTTTTTTGCCTCGTGTAAATATAGCTTAATTTTTCCGAAGACATAAAATTTTTCTGAACGCTATATCTCGGAAACCAATGGGAATATTGTTTTGTTGTCTTTGTCAGAATTGTAGCTATAGACTAGGAGGAAAAAAAGTGTAAACAAACTAACCCAATCATCATTAAATTTCCTTTTGATTTTCGAGATATAGCCGTTAGAATAATTGCATGTTCTTCGGAAAAAATTAAGTTTCAACCCAAATATAAACAAGGCCATAAAATCCAAACAGCGGCTAAACTACCAAAACCCAAATAGGATGTTATTGGTTACGATAAGTACTTTAAGAAATTTCCCACGAGAAGGAGTTTGTGAGTGAGTGTGTGAGCATTGTTGTCATGACTTGAAGATCTGCTGCTTTTTTGTTTCTTTGTTGTCTGTCACGTTTTTGTTTCAGTAGTTTCCAACAAACAAAGTCACATTTGCGTCATAAAAAAAAATATAATAATACATTATTCATTGCGTCTCCAACATATAATATTGCATGGCAAACATAATCTGTTTGGACACAAGTATACGATATTTGCGACAAGCTACAAAAACGTTATATTTGCATCGAAACAACAAAAACGCACCGATTTTTCAGCGTTTCAATACGTATCAAACATTTTCATAGATACTGTGACTAGAAATCTATGAAATTTGTTGATAAAACCTATGCATTGTACGAAGCTAAATGTAAGAAATTTGTTCATAATACATATGAAATTATTACATAGATTCTCTGAAAAGTAATTGATGAAATCTGTTGATAACACCTTATGAAACTTCACATATTATATTGGAATATATTGATGAAATATTTAAACATTTAATTAGTGAAATATTTGAATACCTTTTATGAAACCTGTCATAGAATTAGAATGCATCTTGGGGATTACTGAATTCCTTCATTGATGATATTCAGTCAAAAAAGCATTTCATAAGATCTGTGAAATATTTGGATATATTCTATTAATTAAAGGTTATGATATTTATTCATAACATCTGGCCAATAGTTTCATAAAATGTATGAAGTTTGTTTATAATATTTGTGATGAATTTTCATAGACTCTGCAAAAAGAAATCTATGAATTTGTTCATAATATCTATGAAATCTTTTCATGCATTCTGTGAAAAGAAATCTATGCAATTTTTCGCAACATTTATGAAACACTTTCATCGACTTTATGAAACCTGCCATAGAATTGGGATGCATCTTTACGAATCCTGACACACAGTATAGCTATTTTAGATCTACATGTAACGAAAACCGTAAAGACAATGAGCAAAGTTTAGTGTAGAAAGTCTAGACACGTCAAACACAAGACACCAAAAATAGCAATTTTTCATTCAATAAATGAGAACATTGGATGAATACGGTTCGGTTCGTAGATTTACTTTGACGTTGATTTAAAAAAAAACCTAAAAATTAACAAATCAACTGATTCAAAATTTCAAAGTTTGAGTTTTTTCAGTACCCAAACAAAACTATTTGGTCGACAAATATTTTAAGCTTTGGTGTCGATTCCAATGTTAAGAAATTTTTTTGAAGAAGTGACGATTTGGCTTATTTTACTTTTTGGGATTTTTCGACCGTATTTTTTTAACTTTCTCCACTCAAAAATCGGTTCAGGGGTTCAAAGGATACACGCCTTCAACCAGGAGTATTTTTTCAATACTCGTCCAAGTGTTCATTTGAATCACTTTATAGAGAACTAGCAAACCCGACAGACTTCTTCCTGAATTTTAGTAGGGGGAAAACAAAAACAAAATAAAAATTGTCTACAGAACTCAGTGCTAAAGTAGCATTGTACTGGTGAAAGAATTTTTAAAATCGGATGAGTAGTATAGAAGATTACCCGCTACAGACAAACTAACAAACTCACAATTTTGGAGTTTCTAGTCCATAAGTGTCTGATTCATAAATTTCAAATACCATTATTATGAAATAAAGCGTGTTCCAATTTGAGTGATATGATTTCTTTAAAAAAAACATGCATTAGTTATTAAGTAAATTCAAATGTTTTTTATTTAATGTGAAATACAATCGATACAATTAAATTCTGAATAAAACGTCTTTCAAATGGCCTTCAGGTCTTCTTTTCCAGGAACGAAATCGATGAACCCAATTTTCGAGCTCTTTTCCCAATAAACCAAGTCGTCTGTCACGAATAACACGTTCAATGTTGACTTGTAAAGCTTGAAGAGAGTCTTGTTTATTGCTAAAGACCAATGGCTTTAAACAAGTCCACAAGAAATATTACAATGGTGTTAAATCACAACTTCTTGGAGGCCATTTAATGTCACAATTTCTTGAAATAATCGAATCTCCAAACTTTTCTCGCAATAATTCTTGTTGGAACCAGATGTTTACAAGATCAACTTCTTTCAATTTCGGTCATAAAAAGTTGGCTATCATCGATATGCACCGCTATCCATTGACAGTGACGGTGTTACCAGCTTCATTTCGAAAGAAGTACGGACCGATGATTCCACCTGACCAAGAAACACACAAAACTGTGAATTTAGGTGTATGTAATATATTTTCGTGCATAATTTGTGGATTTTCTTCGCACCACTCAGATGATAGTGAGCCTTAGCGGAGATCATGATTTTCCTAAAAAAAATGTTTATCGTTTTCAAGTTGTTCCAAGACAAAATCAGCAAACTCATGACGTCTACGGCAGTCCAGTGGCTTCAGTTCTTGAGTGATAACAATTTTATATGGATGCAAGCCCAAACACTTCCTCAAAAACCGCCAAGTTGTGGTTTGAGACCAATTTTGGAGTTTTTGTTCAAAAAGTGTTCACAATTTTGCTACTAATGAAACCCGTTTAAGGAGAAATTTAAAAAAAATCTTATGGTTGAAAAATTGCAAAAAGTAAAATAATCCAAATCGTGCCTTCTTCAAAAAATTGACTTAACAGTGAACCAAAGCTAGAAATATTAGTCAATCATCCTCTTCTTTGCCTCAAATATTTTTGTTTGGGTACTGAACAAACTCAAATTTTGAAATTTCCAATGAGCTGATTCGATCGATTTTTTAAAGTTTTTTCCCATATTTTTTACTTTTTAGGGACCTCAAATTACATTTCTTTTGAATTTACAAATTCAAAAACATTCATATTTTCACTCCACCCTATTGGTCAGGTTACACATGCCGTACAGCCCGAGAAATAATGCAATTATATTTCAATCTTGCATGAATTTCGAGGCATCTGTATCTACTAAATTCACAAAAAAATATCAAAAGGACTAGTGAAGAATTGTTAGAGAAAATATTACAAAAATCAGTGCTGTCTAGTTGTAATCTTGGAGTTGGAGTT
Organism: Phaonia tiefii; assembly: GCA_963931995.1. Taxonomy (NCBI): domain Eukaryota; kingdom Metazoa; phylum Arthropoda; class Insecta; order Diptera; family Muscidae; genus Phaonia; species Phaonia tiefii. Next base: position 106,993,953 of record OZ008367.1, on the reverse strand, counting down.
GGAGTTGGTTTGCCTGGATTCGGAGTCGGAGTTAGAGTCGTAATGGTTTGGGAGACTTTGGCTCCAAGTTTGGCATTTCCATCAGAAGTCAACATTTTCGAAAAGCATAATTTATTGCCCCATTTTTTCTTTTAATATATATTTTTACACCGTATCAAATAAAATCGGGTTGCCTTAAGTTTAAACTGATTTGTCTTGACATTCTCTGTTTCTTGTAGGAAGAATGTTATGTTTATGGCTGTCATATCTCGCAGATGAGCTGACGTATTACTAAATTCTTAGTACCGCTAAAGAATTTCCAACTCACATATAAATTATACGTGCTAATTAAATTAATTATGCTAGACACTAAAAAACCCGTTTCCCATTACATCCCAGGAAGAGATTGGGGGATTCCTCACAACCACTGATCTGTGCGGTTTCTAATTTTTCACTCACTGATTGGAACCTACAGTTTTACGCCGGTTGCGAACGGTATTTTGAGAGAATTTTTACATTTCTATTAATTAAAACATAAATTGGATTTAAATTTTTTATTTATTTTCTAAAGTGAATTCTTTTTATATTATTTTGAATAGCGATCCACTATTTTTAAATTTAACAAAATATTTCTTCGAAATCAAAATAAATATTTGTGTGGAATATCTAAAATGAAAATATTCGAGCGTTAGGTCAATATTTAAAATTCTATTTATTTTTCAATATTTTCGCTTTGTTGTAGTGCCAACAATGACATAGTAAGAGATTTTCCGATTTGAGTGTTATGATTTCTAAGTGACGTTTCGGCCATTTGTAGTATGTCATGATCTGTAATTTTTCTTTTATTATATTCAGTAATGTTTACAATTTCATCATAGATAGATATACGCAGGAACAACGTTTGAAAATTATTCAATTTTTTTTTATCAAAATAATCGATCTCCAATTTCAACTTTTCTTGGGCTTTTGCCACTTTATGGTCGTAATAATCGTCCACCTGTGCTCGCTGTTCGTCGATTAGTTGCAAATAACGATCGTACATTTTCTTTACATTCTGTTCAAGGGCCAATAAGACAAATAACCACTCCAAGTAATGAAAAATATTACTGCGGTTCAGGCTAGTGTTGCTCAAGACCAGAATTTGTCGATTCCAAGACGTTGTCAGCAATTGGGGCTGCTTCAAACCACAACCTAGCGGATCTTGAGAAAGGATTTGGATTTGCATCCGTATAGAATTGTTATCACTCAAGAACTAAAGCCATTGGACTACCGTAAACGTCATGAATTTGCTGATTTTTTCTTGGATCAACTTGAAAACGATAACGATTTTTTTAAGAAAGTCATGATCTCCGATGAGGCTCACTTTCATCTGAATGGTGCGGTAAATAAATAAAGCTGTTGATTCTGGTGCAAAGAAAATCCACAAAGTATTCATGAGCAACCATTATATTCACCTAAATTGACAGTTTGGTGTCGTTTTTGGTCTGGTGGAATCATCGGCCCGTACTTCTTTCGAAATGAACCTGGTAACACCGTTACTGTCAATGGAGAGCGGTATAGACCGATAACCAATTTTTTATGGCCGTAATTGGAAGAAGTTGATCTTGACAATATCTGGTTCCCACAAGACAGGGCTACGTACCACACAGCACGTGCAACAACCGAATTATTGCGAAAAAAGTTTGGAGATTCGATTATTTCAAGAAATTGTGACATCGAATGGCCTCCAAGAGGTTGTGATTAATGATAAAGCAGACTCTTTTCCAGCTTTAAAAGTCACTATTGAACGTTCTATTCATGACATACGACTTGATGTAGTGGAAAAAGTGTTCGAAAATTGGGTCAATCGAATTTGTTCCTGCAAAAGAAGACGTGGAGAAAATTTGAAAGCCGTTTTATTCAAAACTTAATTGTATCGATTGTACTTCACACTAAGTAAACAACATTTGAATTTCCTTAACAATTAGTGTGTTTTTTTTTTGTAATGAAATCATATCACTGAAATTAGAAAAGCCTGTACTTGCAAATAGTAAATGCTAGACAATTTAAACAAAAGCCGTTTTCCATTACATCCCATGAAGAGATTGGGGGGAGCTGCTCACAATGATTGGGACCTAAAGTTCCGGACGGTATTTTTAGAAGCTTTTTACATTTACATTAATTAAAATAAAAATCGAATTTAAACTTTATATTTATTTTCTAAAGCAAATTCGTTTTATTTTGTTGTGAATTTCGATCCACTGTTTTTAAGTTTAAAAAACAATATTTCTTCTAAATATTTGTGTGGAACATTTAAAATTAAAATATTCGAGCGTTAGGTCAATATTGGAAATTCTATTTATTTTTCAATATTTTCGCAGTTTTGTAGTCACATTGACATTTTATATGCTGTTAACATTTATTCGTTGGATGTAATGGATTTCGAAATGGATGTACTTAATGTTGGAGTCGGAGTGTAGTCGTGTATTTTGAAAATGTTGGAGTCGGCGTCGGAGCTGAGTCGTGGATTTTCAAATTGCTGGAGTCGGAGTTGGAGTCGTCGAATTTTTGGCCAGCCCTGACAAAAATTTTAGAAAACATTTATTTGAATTTGAATTTTATTGACCGATTTTTGTTAGTTTTTGATTAATGTATGAGACAAGCTGACAAGTCATGAATATTTTTCTAATTGAAAAATGGTTAGTTTTTGTTAGAAACAATAGACAATTCAGTTCAACACACACTCAATGGCATGACTAGTTTCGAACTCCGTGACAATTTCATCATCAGATGCCTAACTACTGTGCCTGAATTGATACCATCGGTTGATCATCAATCGTATATATACAAACCCAATTCTGCAATTCACATGTGCGAACTAGTATCGATCGAAGATCCCTAAGTATCTACATCACTGAAAGGCCTATAAATCCAACAACAAGAACAGACAGAATTTTTCCACCATGTTCTTCTTTTCCTCATGCGTTCTCGCATTGTTGCAGTGCCTTGAGGTGGGTGCGTTGAGGAAAACAAATTTCTTCAGTGTGGAAATACAAAAATCTTAGCAATTGTTTGCTGGAACAAATTGCTGTCACGCTAAGCACTTGTTCCCAGGTCGGATCAATAAATCCGTGACTTTTTGAAAGAAACACAGTTCGCTTTGCAAAAACAAAATTATTTTTCAACATAATCTTCTTTTAGCTCAATACACTTAGTCCAACGTTTCTCCAATTTTTGTACCCCTTCCAAAAATTAGCATTTTTCTAGGTCCCTAAAATAGGCATTTATTTGATCAATAATGCCATCGTTGGAGCTAAATCTCTTTCTACCGAGCCATTTCTTTAGGTTTGGAAATAGGAAAAAGTCACTGGGGGCTAAACCCGGAGAATATGGCGGATAAGGTACCAAGGCGTAGCCCAATTCATGGAATTTTGGCATTGAGACTACACATATGTGCACCCGTGCATTTATGGTCAATTGAGAGCAAACACGGCACCCATCTTTCAGATAGCTATCTTAAGCTCAACTGATCATTGAAAATCGAAACTACACTGCCTTATCAAATGCCTATGGCATCAACAATCTCGCGCACTTTTACTCTTTTATAGGACAACAGCATATCGTGGATTTTTTCGACATTTTCGGCTGTAATTGACCTCAATTCGCCGTCCAGAATGTTCAGCGTCATTTGTACTTGTGCGACCACAACGAAAGTCAGTAAACTACTTTTTTACCATCGAAATCGATGGTGCAGACTCCCCATAGTATTTATGAAGCTTTTCTTTGGTTTGCTTGACGGTTTTTGTTGCCCCAAAAAATAATGTTTAATGAGAACTCGAAATTTACTTTTTTTATTTTTTATAAAAATGGTTGTATGTTTTGAACAGCTGTTAAGCGCAAACTAAATGACGGAACGTGCTCAGAATTTGACAGTAGTCTATTAACAGGTGGTATTTGATAGAAGCTGTGTTGAGTTTCATATAACTATGAGGGAAGTTCGAAAAGTGACGGACTTAAGTTAATATCGCATATTAATATCGTATATTAATATCGCTATGGAGATTCGTATATCCAATTTTGCGTCTGTCCAACTTGTCACACGTCCACTTGCTTTAATAAAAGTATGTCTTGTGATCGGCCTAATACGTGTGGTGAAGTGCCTGTGAAAGGTGGTAATAGAAAATACGTTCTCATTAACAGCATTCGTATACACATCTTTGTGTTCCATAAACAAATGTAGTATGTCATCGAGTGATTTGGGAACAACTGCTTAAGTTAAAATACAATAAGATTCAGGGCAGCCAAATAAATTTGATTGTATTTTTATTTTGCCGCTAAGGAATGACGGTTGGTAAAATTTGTTACCTCGCATAGTGAAGGCGACACTATCGAGTATTTAACCATGGAAAAGGCTTCTCGAAATACCGTTCGGAATCGGTGTAATAATTGTTGGTCCCAATTAGTGAATATAAAAACTAGAAAGTGCACAGCTCACTGGTTTTGAGAAGCTCTCCCCAATTCCTTCCTGGGATGTAATGGGAGACCAGATATTTTTATTTATAAAATTTATTAATATTTTTTAATATTATTGTTCAAGCTCGAGGCCATTCTATATCTCTATTAATAGAGATATAGTTAAAAAAAAAAGAATTTTGCAAAGGTTTCCCTATGATTCCTGGCAAACCGTATAGCTATTTCAAATCTAGCCACAGATCTTCATCAGCGGTTGTTTGGAATTATGCTATTGAAAAATGCATCAAACTAAATGCAAACGAAAAAACTATATCTCTATTAATAGAGATATAGGATGGCCTCGAACTTAAACAATAATATTAAAAAGTACCAATAAAACGGCCGAATAAACAAAAATCATCCCTGATGGATTTATTAATATTATACAATTGATTTAAACTTTAATGGAGTTTAAAGGAGACTTTTGCTTAAAGATTTTTAAATCTACAAATGTTCACAAGCCATTGATTTCAAAACATATTGTAATCAAAATCATTTAAGTTCTGGGTGTAGTGACCGCACATTTGTCAGTGTTTTTGGATCTAAAAGCAACAGTTTTCAATGCAATCGAACTCAAATTGTCGGAGAGGACTAAAAGTGTTGAAATTGCAACGGGAGTGAAACTTGCTGGAATACATAAATCACCCAAATAATCATCACATTTGCCGGACATTACATTTCGTTTACAAACAACCAAACATGGTCAAAATTGAGCCATTGTATTGCACTATAAATATTTAATTATACTGTCGCGTTTGCTTTTTGTTCATGCATGAGGTTGTTGTTGTTGTTATTATTTATTTATAGCTTACTTCATGTTACACGCTTTGCTGGAGGTTGTGTTCCTGGGGGCGGTTAATGTTTGACGGCGTTCTATGTAAAACCTGTGTATTTCTTGAATTATTATTAATTTTTCAAGTTTCACATTTTTTGTGTTTTTTTCTTTTAATTTATTAAATATTAATGCTGACGTTATGAATTATATTTTAATATGTTATTTGCTTTCTTCGCTCTTAATCTAATATGTACCCGTTTTGAACCGAAACTTGTGTTTACATTATGGTTGTTTGATTTCTTGTTTAAAGGTAAAATTCTGATTTTTTTTCTTTAAATTTTTTTCAATTTTTCTATTTTTATTTTTTTCTATTTCTATTTAATCGCTTAAGGTGATGATAGATTTCGTATTTCTTTTGAGGTTTTCAAGAAATTGGAAATTTCTTAAAAATTTAAATTTTATTTGATGATATTTATGTTGTTTTGCTTTGGGGTTTATTTGCGGTTAATTAATTATATATATATATATATTTTTTTTTTTTAATTTGCATTAAAAACCTCATGACGCTTCACATTTCCATAGCTCTAATTAGATTCTTTGTGGTTTGACACTTGAAACACTTTTGATGTTTTTGCTGAGATTTATGAGTTCGTTATGTGGCGGCCATTCAGCATGAATGGAAATATACAAATGAAATGTGTGAGAATCTTGCGATATTTTATAAAAAAATTTTCTTTCCATTCATTAGAGCAATTTTCAAATGGTATTTAAAATATAAATTTATATAATGACTTTTTAAGAGAAGAATTTTGTTTATGGTACTTGAAGATGATTGAAAAGAATAAATAGTCTATAAATTGGCAATTTTATGGAAATTTAAATTAACACTTTTCGAAAGGGGGGATTTGTGTGTTTGTTGCTTCCTCAGCAGAGAGAGGGGAAGGAAGTAAGTATTGCCAAGAAACCGCAGCATCAGAAAACATTAAGATATTCGATTGTTTTTTGGGGAAGCCATGTTGTGGAACTGAAGACAAATGTTTATTTACACTTTTGGTGAAAATGTGTGTGTGTGAAATGTAGAATGCTTTTTTTCCTGCTCGCTTGTTGTTTTATAATTCATTGGTTAAACATAAACGCTCTGCATGTAACATCGAAACAAACACCGTGTAATTTTTTGATTTCTGCCAAATTAAAAACTTTTTTTCTCTGAAAATTTACATTGTTTTACGCACTTTTGCTTAGAGATTTACACTTGTTTACGTTTTGCCTACTGTGAGATTTTTTTAAATTTTTTAAAATTTTCATTTCATTTAGTAGCTACATATGTATTTTCCTTGTTTCCGACTTTCCACTTTCATTTTACACTTTAACTTGAATGCACATTCAAGGGGATATTCTGAAGCATTCGCTGCTATTATGTTGGTGTTTCAATTGTGTTTTGTTGTTGAATTTATTCTTTTTCTTTTTGTAATTCTTTTTTGTTAAAAGCGCGTACGCGTGAACATACGTTCCTTTCGGTTTGAAATTCATAACTTGACTAAAACTCGAAATTTTCTTTTACCAACAGTTCGGTGGCGCTGAACGAGTACAACAACCACAGCAACAGCTACAACATTTCCCCAAAATACCTACCCAACCTCCCTCCCCCCCCCCAGCAACAGCAACAACAACAACAACAACAACAACGTTCAAAGCTTATAGAACAAGCACAAAATCATCAAAATCTCAAATTTATCCCCATATGCGTATAAGTAATGAGAAATTTAAAATCCACATGTTACCAACCATGTACGGTACTACTATGGAAAATCGGGAAAAACACAACACAGCATAAAATCCACAAATTACAATAATTCTCTTGGTATATACAACAAAAATTCCCTTCTCTCGCTCTCTCTGTTATTTGCTTGTAAATGCTCTAGCTCTCTCTCTCTCTCTCTCTCTCTCTTGAAGTTGTTGGCTTGAATAATCCCCCCATCTGAACAAGCAACAGTCAGCTGGCGCTTGTTTTCATCTTTGGCCTTTCCCTGTTTGTTGGCCCTGTGGAACACAACCTATAATGAAAGCGAAATGTGTGTTAGTAGTGCCAACGTAATTCCTCCTTGTTCTTCTAAAATATTACAAATCGCCAGCCATCACACCCCAGAGTGGAGGCAAAGCTTTATGTTCCACACAGAGTAAACTGCATTAATTTACATTCTCTTTAGACATCGGTGTGGATTCGCTTATGGCAATACCATAGAATTCTCTTTAGTTTTGGGAATAAAGTGTAACAATTGTTGTTTTATTATCTTTATGAATGTTGTTTTTTGCTGACCAAAAACCCTTTTGAAATCTATTTGTTAACTTGCCGTTTATACTGCAAATATTTATTAGTGCTGGTGCAGTGGTTTTCAGTGCGCGTTTAGATTACGTGAAAGCTCAAGTTCAAAACTTGGAAATAAATCGGTGGTGCAATGGTTAGTGTGCGCGCCTCTTGTACATGGGATCCTGGGTTCGAACCCTGCTCTGACCACCTTAAAATTTCTTTCGGCGGTCACTACCTCGCACAGTGACGGCGGTATTTGGGTATGAAAGAGCTTCTCAAATACCATTTGGAATCGGTGTAAAACTGAAGGTCCCAATCAGTGAGTGAAGACTGGATTGTGAGAAGCTCTCCCCTGTCACTTCATGGGATGTAATGGGAAACAATTTTATTTATTTTAATTCAAAATTGATTACAAATTCGATGGTTGCAACTTAGCTGATACTAAATTTGAATTGGTGCCAAATTCAGTTGTCTGGAACGGAAAATTGTGGCAACGAAATGAGAATAATAGAATAAGAACATTGTTGTCAGCAGTGCAAGACTCATACAAAATCCTTGCGCATACGTCTATTTGGTTATATCCTGATCAAAAGATTAAAACCAGATTTATCTCTAGGTAATTGGCGAAAGCGTGGCCGTCGGTGGTGCAATGGTTCGTGTGCGCGGCTCTTGTACATGAGATCCTGGGTTCGAACCCGGCTCTGACCACCTACAAATTCTCTTTCGACGACGGTCACCTCGCATAGTGACGGCGACACTATCGAGTATCTAGCCATGAAAAAGCTTCTCAAATTACCGTTCGGAATGGGTGTAAAACTGTAGGTCCCAATCGGTGAGTGAAAACTGGAAAGCGCACAGCTCAGTGATTGTGAGAAGTTCTCCCCAGTCCCTTCATGGGATGTAATGGGAAACCATTTATTTATTTAATTGGCGAAAGCCAATTATTCATTGGGTTGGGTTAACATCTCTGGGTATGCAGTTATTGGGTGCAACTCGCTTAGTTCCTACTATTCATTCCAGCTAGTGCACCCTGGGAATCTTAAGGTATCTTAACGATGACCAAGCCACGAGTTCTAACGATAGAGGGAGCTCAAACATTGATTAATCCCGACATTTAACGTGTGTATCATCAATATAATAACTGAGTGCAACAATTTTTTGAATAGTGAATGATTCCTTTGCATAATGAAAGCCTTAGGTGAGTATATTAAAATCCCGAAAGGACAGACCCCTCTTAGGTGGCACTATTTTTATATGGCTTGGTGAAATTTTTATTTTGAGCCGAAATGCTATCTGAAAATGTCCAAAAAACTATGTTGGTCGATATAGCGTAGCTCATTTCGGGTTGCGATGTCTTCAGTGGAATTGAATGAGACTTTTTTCGTAGAACAATCCTCTATCTTGATTCCGTATGTGTCCCTTTCGTTCTTATTTCGAGAAATGTCATACAGACCACTTAAAACGGAACTCTTGGGCATTCAAATGTTCCACGAAATTGTTGCACAGAAAATTTTGGATTATGAAAAAGAAGCAATAGAAAATTGGACTAGGGCTTTTGAAAAAGAAGCAATATAATTCTTCAACCGTGACCGGTTCTGTTGGGGATTTTTCAAACCAGTGTTTAGATAGCGGCCTAGGACAGCCAGTTAGAGGTTTTAAATGTTCTAGCAAATCGTTACCTGCTGATTTTGGAATAGACGATGGAAAATAGAAGTAAGATATTTACAGAGGTTACGAGCTCCTTTCATCCTGTTTCTAAAACAGTTTTGAATTCTAAATTTAAGTGCAATATGTATCTTGATTTTCTCCTCCGGTTTCTCATACGCAAATGCATACAGGTATAGAGGAACAGTATTTTCTGCATTAATACGTTCCAAAATCTGCTACTCCAGCCTGAGGAGAATGATGAGGACGCCGCTTTTGTTAACAATCATAACCAATTTATGTATTAGAGAATAGCTTCAGTTTGGTTTATTATTTTCAACGAAATTAAATAAATAAATTAACTTAATCTAAAATTCCACATGGAAGACAATCTCAAATATCTAATTATCGATAAAAATTTTGAGATGTAGCACACAAATGTCATTTAAAATTAAAATTCACAACTATTTAAAAAAGGATGAAAAGGACTCGTAATCTATATATATACTCTCCGGTTCAATTATTTAAAGGCACTAAAAATTCCATATTCAGCAGCCCCTATCTTTTGCAATTTGTAACCGATTGCAGAATTTGAAAATGGAAATGGAAGCTAGATATCTTGAGATTTAAAAAAAATCATGACAGTAGTGGCGTCTTAACTAAAGAACTTTTTTTTGAACAATTTATAAAAAGTTCAAATGCATTAGGCTTCATGCCAGTAAACGTCAGTCACCGATTAATAAAAAGGTAATGTTACCACGCCCCACACTGAACGGAAAAGCATCGTCACAGGGATGAAAATGTTCATCACCCCAACAACTTTTGCCATCGAAAGTGAGCTAACGTACAATTTCATTCCCACTTTGAAAATGTGCTCATCAACTGCAAATTGATCGCTACTGTGGTGAAAGTTTGGTTATTGCTGCAATGAATTTGCTTCATTATTGCAACGAATTGGTTTGATTGCTGCAATGAATTTGTTTCATTGTTGCATCGACTACGTATCGTTCTTGCGATGAATTTATTTTATTGTCGCAATGAATTTGTTTCATTGCAGCAATGATGTTGCTTAAATGCTGCAATGAATTTGTTTCATTGTTGCAATGAATTTGTTTCATTACTACAATCATTTAGTTTCATTACTGTAATGAATGTTTTGAAGTGTGTTTGAAATTATTTATTGACAATTGTACATTAATACACTGTTTGTGTTTTGATAAACAAAATTTAATTTTTGTTTTGAAAATGGTATCAATTATATAAATATATTAAATCCATTCCATTTCGAAACTCTCGTCTGGAGAAGATTGTGGTAGTCGAGGGGTTGAGTGTTATTGTGGCCGTCGAATTTAGGTCCTGCAATTAAAAACAAATATGAGGAATTTATTATTAAGATTTCTGATTAAGATATTTACATAATGATATCTGTACTTACCACGAACATAAGCTCTACTCCCCTATGCGCTACTCCTTTAACATTGAACTGCATCACTGTTTTCTTACACCATGCAATTGTTGTTGTGTTGAGGGTTGTGTCATTCAATTGTAGCGCCAAATCTCGCCGTTAATAAGCCAGTGATCGCTTTGTAAGCATTCTCCAACTTCTCTTTTATTTATTTTAAGGAAATTTCTTAAAATGTCGATCGGATTAATTTCATTGTAGGTTAAGTTGTTATTTTTTATGTTCGTCTTACGTGAAACACTTTGTAACTTTGGCTTCTTCGTTTTCATTGACTTCAAATCCAAATACCAAAACAACGAAACAACCGCAATCGAATTATGGTTAAAATACAAAAACACGAATATTTTGTTACGATTTGTACCGTCTTGGGCATCCACACACACAAATGTTCAGTTAAATATTTCGGGGTAGTTTTTCTACTATCGATGGGTCAATTTCTTTGCTGACATGTGTCTCCTTGCATTCTGTTTATTTATCTATTTGATTTATAGATGATCAATTTACACAAACGATTACAGCAAACACATAAATTCACCGAACTTATTTTTCACGACAAAAGATAATTACTAAAGTATAACCAAATAGTCTTTTTTAAAAAATTTATTTGAATTATTCCGGCGGAGAAATATGTCTACCACTTTCGGCTGTAGCAAAGGAACTGATTTAAGATGTGTCCGTGACCCACCACTCACGCTTACCATATTCTCTTGCTTGCCTCTTTTTATGCTCCCTCATTTTTTCTACTGCTTTTCTCTCTTTATCTTCACATAAATTAGTTTCGTTGCAATGACAAAATTGTGTCGTCAACTGTAAATGTTGGCAAACCCCCAAAATAAATAAATAATAAAAATTAACTATAAAAAGTAAGAGATAACCCAAATATCAGTATTTCAAATATCTTTACTGATGTTTTAATTTTTAGCCCATTTTTCTACAAAATTCATATTAAACAAAATTGTTGCAGGAACGAAAAGTAAGTTGTTACTGTAACGAAATGAAAAAGTTTCAAAGAAATAATGTATGAAATTGTTCGTTACAGTGATTACCAAATTGTCGGATATACGACACTTTTCACTATAGCAACGTAAAAACATTACCGAAAATGTTTCATCCATGCGATGAAGCGTTCTTCTTTCAGTGTACCAAGTTAAGTTGTGCGGCCGGTTGATTGTTCGGCAAGATAACTCCCGCAAAACCGAACCAAACTTTATGAAATTTGGTACTAGACAAAATTTACTCCAATGCACACAAAAGATGGGCGGATGACCAATTGATCGACACCATAACTCTCGTAGACTACAAGCGATCTTCATGAAATTCGATAGTCGGCAATGTTTTACGAAAAATTAAAGATTAGCTACTGTCCACGCCCATTTTAGTACCTCCCTTACAAAAATTGAGCGGCTTTGCAGCTGGCCGACGCGATGCCTCCCGTATACCACAACCGATCTTAACAAAATTTGGTACTGATCAATATTTTGAGCAATACTGTGTAAAAACAGATGAATAATTTCGCCATGCCCATTTTTGTACCTCCCATACAAAATATTGGGCGAACAATTGGCTCGTAGTCACGATAAATCCCCATTATCACTTAGAATCGTAATTAAGTTGGGTATTGGATAATATTTAGCGCAATGCAATGGATGACTTCGCGTGAGGGTATGTTTAAGACTGTTCACCTGACTGAAATTTCTGTACTGGCTTTTTATAAACTTTTGTTTTCTGGCCATAACGTTTGTTCAATTTATTTATGAGTACAGTGTTTTATCACTACTATCTTTTTAATCGATCCCCGGACGAATCCGACTAAACTAATTGTGTTGTGGTGATATGAAAGGCAATACCATACTACATCACTTAACTAGGAATTCCTCGAATGCCCTTTAAATCGTAAGGTAGTCCGACTCTCTCTCTCTCTAACAATCATCTAAATTTTGCAAAATAACTTTTGTACTACATTTCATAAAAATCTCATCGCTGTTATGAAATTTGTTGAAATGTTATTAAAACTTTTTAATAATTTAGTGCTCGAAGGCATTTCACAGAAATAATTTCTCCACCCAATACGATTTCTGCTACATAAACTTTTTCATTCAATACTATTTTAGAAAATCCAGACAAATAATTTGTAAAATATTCTTGGGTTGATATCCAAATGCTACTGATTAACATATTTATTTGCCATGTAACTAAACAAGCTCATCAATTTCACTTCAACTGAACAAAATCATTTTGAATCCTTTCATATCCTTAAAAGCTTAAATTGTTTTTACCGTAAATACTTGGTATTAATTCTATATCGATTTGAAATGTAAAACTAATTTCCTGTTTTCCTTTTCTATTTACAGTTTCAATGGAGCTGAAACTCAGGTAACTATTTACGGCAATTGATTCTAAATTTTCTTTAAACGCTTTAGAAAACAAAGCAAAACAAACTTTCAATCTTGGAGCTGGCCGGCATTGCATTCGAACTTTGCTGCAATTGTGTTTTAGGACAATGGAAAAGTAATGCCGGGGTTTGCTCGTAGAGATTACACTGTGAGAATTATATGCATATATTGCTTGAAAGTTTGAAATGGTTGAAAGTTTGTACTGGGGTGAACTATATGATGGGACGAATAACTCAAATACAAATCAGTGGAGGAATGTCTAAATGATTAATACGAAACAATGGTTAATTTTTCTTCTTCTCCAGATAACCTTTATTGTTCCAAAAATAATATGATTGATATAATCGGCAACTATCTCAAAAGTGTAACAAATTTCTGTAAATTTACAATCTGAAATTCCCTACCTACTTCGAATTGGTTTTAGTGCTATATTTACGAACATTCTATTTATATTGGTATTTAGTATTGCAAAAATTCGGACAAATTACGGCAGATTATTGGTGGCCAGCAAACGTTTTTTGATCAACAAACATGGAATAATTTTCGACCTATTTTAGTAACATCAGAATAAGAGATTTGCCGTGGAAAGTTTCTGATTGCCACTCACTTCGGAGTAGCCAGAAATGATTCCTTTCAAGTATCTCGCTACTTCCTAGAAGTATGTCCCGGGCAATGGCTTTATCGGAGTCCTAGTAGAAATGAATGAGCAGCCTGATTGATTATGCGATCACTGATTCTCAGGTTAACTAGCTGACATTTTCTTTTGCCTTTTGAAGGTGGATGAGCCAACACTACTGATTAACGACGGATCACAAATAAGGATACACAAATCCAGTTTCGACACACTGCATTCTGGTCAGCGTCTGATCCATTATGGAGGTCTAAAACAAACTCATGTCGGCAGTAGGTAAATTGCAAAACCATGGTGGGATGTACTTGCCTTGCGCCACCATTATATTTGCAATGATAATACAAAATGAGAAAGAGAAACATAAAACCCCCCATTTGTTGACGACTCCGCAAAAGTTAGAACAGTTTTAGAACACTATACAGATTTAGTGCCATTATCCAATCGGCAGATGTCCTCGAGAATTATAAAACTGCCATTACTGATATTCAGGAGGTGCGATGGACTGGTCATGGCAGTACAAGGAAGAATACCTGTGACATATACTACAGCTGCCATGAGAAAAAATATTAATTTGGTTGCGGATTTGTAGTTGGCAAAATCATGCGACATCTGGTCTCAAGGTTCAATCCTGTGAGTGAATGTATAGACAACATCCGCACAAAAGCGGAATAATGTGACAATCCGTAAATTGGGTACATTGCCTGACGGAAGAAAAAGACAATGACACTAAGGACATGTTCTCCAAGCGCATATAGGAAACATACGACCGCTGCCCTGGACTTGACATTAAGATTGTTCTTGATGATTTTAATGCTATAGTCAGCATGCAAAATATCTTTGAACCATCACTTCCCCTAACCGAATGAGACTGTTAGATTTTGCCGCTGTGGATAACATTGTTGTCATTCGTACTAGATTCCCACATAAAGACATTCAGAAGGCTGCTTGTATATCCCCTGATCTACAGACGAAGAACTAGATTGATCAGCTGATAAATGATGGAAGTCACTCTACTAGTATAAAGGACGTACGTGTGATTCGAGGAACTAATACACGCAAAGAAAAAAAAAACGTTCATTGCTCGGCTGCCGCAACAATTCTTCGATTGATTTGTATTAGTTTATTAATCGCAACCGTTCATCTAGTTCTCCCAAATAAACTCATATATCGCAAATGTGTATCAAGTTGTTGCAACCGAGTTCTCGTTTGAATCAAACACATACAAGATTACAGCTGCCGCAAATTTAAAAAACGTTTCCGATAACTGAAATTATCCATCTTTCTAATGAGAGAACAGATTACGAAGAACGTAAATTTCCCTTATTCTATCGACTGTATACACAGTCTTATCCACTCGTTTGGCATACAAACTCATGTATACACAATATATCTTGGATGGACAATTAACGCGTTGTATTTAATGCAATGCGAGACAGACATGTAAGTTGACAGTGAAAAAATAGACTAAAATTCCAACTTTTTGTAAAACAAACTATGGGTAAAACCAAAATCATAAAAGTTCGAAATTTAAACAAAAAAGTGCTTATGGAAGCCATAAATAAAAGTTTTATTTACAACTCAGTTGCTGTAACCGAACGAACAGTTGTTGAACCGTTTTCGTTTCTCTCCAACGTTTTTTCAGCTCTAATTTTTCATAACTCGTTTACTGCAAACGTTTTTCAGTTCTCGTAAACGTTTTAGTATTTGGCAGCAACTATAACTCGGTTGCTGTAACCGAAACAACAGTTGACGAACCGTTTTCCGTTTCTCGCAAACGTTTTTTCAGCTTATATTTTTCATAACTCGTTTGCTGCATACATACATTTTTCGGTTTTCCCAAACGAAATGACATGTATGGATCAACAGAAGTTCGTTTGTCCCAACTACAGTCCCCAAAGAAACTTCAGTTATCTTAAATTTCGTTTGGGATGAACGAGATTTTTCTTTGCGTGTATCGATTGACATCACTAACTGGTGCAGCGAAGGTACGAACAAGGATAAGAAGAGCGAAAGTCTTACGAAACCAGGCTTATGGAAAACTGGACATCGGAAATCTGCAATTACCAGAAATAGCCATGGTCTGTGCAGAAAAGCGTACTCATATAATGGAGCAGGACGCACCAACGCCTCAAGAGTCGGAAACGTAGTGAAAATATATTTCCCACTCTATTAAATCTGCTGCAGAGACCCTACTTGGTTATAAAAACTCGCTTAAATTCAAATGGCACGAATGGCAATGGTATAGGGAGAAAAGGAGAGAAATCCATTTGTTTACGAAGGAAAAAAGGTTGTGCTGGAATTGCAAGGGTGACAAACTTTAACCGTACAGAAGGAAGACTGAGCCCGAAAATTCTGACCCCTTTTGTAAAGATCACGATGGGAACGTTGTCTCAGATGTGCAGAGTATGTTGGAAATATGGAGAGTTTACTTCTTAAGGGTGTTGAGAACATACAAACCGAAGCCAGAACTTCATTTTCCCGGCTTAAGAACAAAAAAGCTGTTGGTGCTGATGGACTACTGGTCGAACTGCTTAAGACTGGCGGCTATTGGTTGAAAAAGTGTATGCAACAGCTCATATGCAAAATGTGGTAACACGAATGCTTGGCCAACGAGTATATGTCCCAACTATCGTGGAGTATGCTTTTTATCCATTGCATAAAAGGTTCCTTTGAGCGTAATGTGCCAAAGACTGAAGCCGTTTGCTGCAGATCTGATCGGAACTTGTCAGTGTGGCTTTAGGCCTGGAAAGTCAACCATCGACCAGATATTCACATTACAACACATGCTGCCTCTTGGTAGAATATCGATATCCCGATACGGAGAAAATTTTACCAAGCCATGTCGGAGCTTGGCATTCCTTCTAAGACACGCCTTTGAAAAGTTACACTGACAGACTGGAAATCTTTAGTAAAGATTGGTAAATATCTCACCGAACGATTTAGTATGAGGCGATGCCTCAGGCAGGGTGATACCCTATCATGCGATCTCTTCAACAGATTAGTTGAGATCATCGTCAAAGAAGCTACAGTCCAAACAAATAAAACTATCAGCAGCAGAAGTCACATGCTGCTCGCGTATGCTGATGATTTAAACATCATTGGGTGAAATCTGCGAGAAGTAACTACAGCATTTCGAGAATTGGAAAGGAATCTGCAAAAGTGGACTTTGCTGTAAAGAAGCACAAGACAAAACTAATGGTTTCGACAAACAGATCATCAACCCGATTGGATAAATGAGTGAATTTTGATAACCATTATAATTTCGAGGTAGTATACCAATTCATTCACATCTGGTCTGCCTTAAACAGAAGCAATAACGTTAGCCTAGAAAGCAAACGGAGAAACAGGTGTTATTTCGGGCTAAGCAAGCACTTCAGGGATCAGACCCCTCTCGAGAAATGAAGAACCAACTATATTAGGCTCTCATACAACGTGTCTTGCTTTATGGCTCAGAATCCTGGGTCACATCGCATGCTGGTGAAACATTATTGGGAGTCTTCGGGAGGAAAATGTTCCGAAAAATATATGGTCCTGTAATAGAAATCGGCAGGTATCGACGACAGATGAATCATAATCTGTATGCGTATTCCACACGTAATCCACCAAAAGCCGATTTATCCACAACGAGTAACTTTTCGACGCGGTGATTCATGCACCTGGAATGTAGGAACTCTATATAGATCAGGTGCCAATTGGCAAATGCCCTCGAAAGTTATAAGGCTGACATTACCGCAATCCAGGAAATGCGATGGACAGTACATGGCTGCACACGAAAAAGAAACTGCGACATATACTACAGTTGCCATGAGAAAAAACATGAATTAGGTTGCGGATTTGTGGTTGGCAAAAGACTGCGACATCTAGTCTATAGGTTCAACCCTGTGTTCAGCCACAATCCGCATAAAAGCGAAATATTTTTATATTTCCCTAATTTGTGTGCTTGCCCCGACAGAAGAGAAGGATGATGCTGCCAAAGACATATTCTATGAGCTCCTAGAGGAAACGTATGACCGCTGCCCTGGCCCTGATTGACTTTGCCGCGGCAAAAAACATGGTCATCAGTGGTACAAGATTCCAGAATAAAGACACCCACAAGGCTACTTGGGTATCCCCTGATCAAGGAACGAAGAATCAAATCGATCACGTAGTAATTGATGGAAGGCACTCATCCGGTGTAATTGACGTACGAGTGATCGGAGGAGCTAACATTGAGTCTAATCACTACCTGGAAGCAGCAAAGGTTCGCAAAAGATTGGCTAGAGCGAAAATCGTACGAAACCAGACGCAGAGGAAGCTGGACATCGGAAAGCTTCAATTACCAGAGGTAGCCACAGCCTACTTAAGGAATCTCTCGCAACTTTTGGCACAGTACCCACCCCCTCCCGATAACGATCCTGAAGCGCAGTGAAAACCCGTTTCAAACTCTATAAAAACTGCCGCAACAACCGTAGTTGGTTTTGAAAAACCGCTTCGGAACAAACCATGGTACGATGAAGAGTGTCGAATTGCAAATTATGAAAAAAAACACTGCACGCATGGCAATGCTTCAGTCAATTGCAACGCGAGCTGCGGCTGAGCCGTATGTGTGAACGGAAGGGCGGTAAACCGTCTCTTTAGGCGTAGGAAACGGCAGTGGAGAAAGCCCGGGAGTAAGAAAATTGAGTCATACAGAAGGAAGAACGAAACCCGAAATTTCTACCAAAAAGTCAAAAGTGGAACTAATAGATGCCACCTTCTGTAAAGACAAGGTCGGAAATCTCATCGCAGATGTGTAGAGTATGTTGGGAATATGGAGAGATTGTTTCTGTGCGCTATTGGTACCTGAGATATCCAATGACGAGACAATCGATCTAAATTTGAACGACGACGTCGATTGCCCCCTCCTAACCAAGACGAGGTCAGAACAGCTATTGCCCGACTTAAGAACAATAAAGCCGCAGGAGCCGATGGATTACCGGCGGAGCTGTTTAAGGCTGGCGGCGATGAGCTGATAACGTTCATGCATCAGCTCTTTAGCAAAATTTGGTTAGCTGAACGGGTGCCCGGCGATTGGAGTCTCAGTGTACTATGTCCCATATTTAAAAAAGGTGACCCGAGTCTCTGTGCCAAGTACCGTGGAATAAGCCTTTTATCCATAGCATATAAGGTTCTATCAAGCATAATGTGCGAAAGACCAAAACCGATTATCGCTGACCTGATTGGACCATACCAGTGTGGCTTTAGGCCTGGAAAATCGACAACCGACCAGATTTTCACGCTACACCAAATCCTGGAGAAGGCACACGAAAAACAAATCGACACCTATCATATATTTGTCGATTATAAGGCGGCCTTCGATAGCCCGATACGGGAAACTCTACGAAGCAATGTCTGAGCTTGGTATTCCTGCAAAACTCATACGCCTTTGCAGGATGACCCTGACGAACACCAAATCCGCAGTGAAAGTTGGTAAGGATCTTACCGAACCTTTTGAAACTAAGCGAGGCCTCAGATAAGGTGACACCCTATCGTGCGATCTCTTTAACATCTTAATAGAGTTTATTCTGAGAAAAGATGCTCTCAACATGAATAAAACCATCAGCAGCAAAAGTCATATGCCGATGATATAGATATTAGTGGACGCACAGTTAGAGAAGTTACTCCGGTGTTTTCGAGCATTGAGAAGGAGTCAGGAAAATTGGGTCTGACGGTAAATGAGGACAAGATAAAATTAATGGTTTCAACGAACAGGGCCTCCACGCGATTAGACCAAAGCGTGAACGTTGATAACCGTTATAACTTCGAGGTAGTGGACGAATTTATACTCCTCGGATCAACCGTAAACAAAAACAACAACGTCAGCCTTGAGATCAAGCGGAGAATTGTGCTTGCGAATAGATGTTATTTTGGGCTAAGCATGCACTTTAGAGATAAAGCCCTCTCTCGAGTAACAAAAGTCCAACTATACCAGACTCTCACACAACCTGTCTTGCTTTATGGCGCAGAATCCTGAGTCTTATCGCAAGCAGACGAAACATCTGTAGGAGTCTTCGAGAGAAAAAGACTCCGAAAAATGTATGGCCCTATAGTGCACAAAGGCGAGTATCGGCGGCGCATGAACCATGAGCTGTATGACCTATATTGACATTCACATAGTCAAACGGATCAAAATAACACGATTGCGCTAGCTAGGCCATGTCAGTAGATGGATGAAGACGAACCAGCACGAAGGGTTTTCCAAACCCAACTCGAAGGAAGACGAAAAATAGGAAGACCAAGACTCCGCTGGAAGGATTAGGTTGACGAATCCCTGCGTATACTTGGTAGAAAAGTCCCTGACTCCTCGGGGTTGTTCGTGACCGGATAAGTAAGTAAGTAAGTTTCATGGCGGCACCCGAGGCGCATTTTTCTTTGGAAATTAGCAAGGAACTGAAGATATCGTCATTGGCGAGCATTATCGCGAGCAAGGTCAAGATGATATAGACGACGTATGGTTTCTACAGGACGGTTCTACATACCACACATGCAACGTTACAATCAATCTCTTGCGCACTGTATTCGAAACCTGCATACTCAGCCGAAACTCGGAGGTCTATTGGCCGATTCCCACCTGCTAGTTGACTCCGTTAGACTATTATATTTGGGGCTCCATTGAGTCCTTAAATCATGAAATCGAAGAAAAATATACAGAAAAATTGTGAAGATCGGCTAAGGTACTGTAAAGCAAGTCGTGGAAGGCAACTGAACGATGCTGTCTTTCATTCATAAATGTCAATGATGGCCCTTACCAACAAAATCATAATTGTGAAAAAAGCGTATTAGGTTTTATTTAAAATCGAAATCAAATTCCAAATTTTACAAGGTCCACCCTTTATATGGTTAGGATGCTGAGATTTCAATCGTCGGGCATTTCGTTTAACCAGATTTTGCATATGAGCTCAGACGGAAGTCCATGAGCAATCAGCAATCTGGCCCAGTCTTAATTAGAAGCCGAAATCTAAACCATCCATCTTTACTGCATTGATTTCTACTGGAACAAGTAATGCAGAGAAATACTCTCCATATGCCCAAAATATTCCGTGCATCTGTGGCAAGATTTCCGTGTTTCCCTTTCCCAAAATGGGACCTTGAGCTATTGTCGTTAGTTCGGCTTTGTATTTTTGCTCGAATTTTCGGGCTTTGTTCTTCCTTCTGTAAGTTTCAAGTTTCGTTTACTTTCGATGCTTCTCCCCTGCTATTGTTTTAGCTCAAATAGGCGGTATACCTCTTTAAACATCCTCCTGATTCCACGACATTTATTATCGCATTTTATGGAACCGTTTCCATGACGTTTGCAGAAAAAAATCCCCATTTGACCATTTCCATTAGGCTACTGCAGGGGATCACGACGAACTTTTATGAATTGTGATACGTCTTGCTGCTTCGTTCACCATCCATATTTAAACCCAAGCGAATAACTCAGAGGAAACAGATTTATCAGTATTTCAGTATACATTGCAACTGACTACAGCATCACTTGAGTTGTAAGATTCTTGATCAGAGCAGGGATTGCATTCACTATCACCTAAACAAATTGGATTGAAGGTAATACAAAAGTTCAGACTGATTTCAAATGTCTTACGTGAAACATTTTCAAACATTTGAACAATAATATACAGAACCAATTATAAGCTCTGTATATTTCTCTCAGTGTATGCTATTTTGCCAAACGTTACATGCTCTGTGCGAAGAACATATCAAGATATGTATGTATTTCTTCGTTTTTGTCGGTCAAATGTGTACTTAAGTCAATAGGTTTTTAAATGTTTACCCAGGTCATACACTTGAATCGTTTGTGTAAAGTTCAGCTGTTGAACCAAGTAAACCCACTAAATAATATAAACTTTTTTACTTAAAATAAAAGTATTTATACAATTGTTCAGTTACCAAGGACAGTGCAGATACTATTTAAATGCAAGGGGACATTACGTAGTAACAGATACAGAAAACTATGGAATTTAATATGAGTTCGTTGTCTTAAAATCTTTAGCCGAAGGTTATATTTTGTAGAAGTAGAGATTGGGCATCTAGTAAGGATCAATGACAGAACAGTTTACATTTTGTTTAACCTTTATCGTGAAATTAGGGGTCAAGCAGCACAACAGACGCAAACAAGTGCTTCAAATGTGCGGTATGGTCGACCGCCAAAATTAATAATTTTCCAGCAAATAAAAAAAGAGCAAAATAAAAACTGACAATATTAGTTTATTTTCTTGAAACGCACTTTAGTCTACTCCTAAATTGTGAAAAATTACTTTTGCAGCTAATAAAGAAACCCGTTTATTCTAAACGAAAAATTATACAATCAAAAAATATGACACTCTTGAAATGTTTCTCTATTATTTGAGAGAAAACCAGTTTATATATCCAGTAACCGGTTATTTGACCAGGTACCGGTTATTTGACGTCGGTTAACTGGATTTTACTCAATTTCTGATAAATATCCATACAAAAATAAATTAAAAACTAAACGAAGAGATATCATCTTCAACTATTAATAATCTTTTCAAACTAAGTAACAACTTGTTTTCAAATGAATAAGTTATTTGAATATCAAAATGATTCAAATTAATTAATCGAAATTCTTATATAAGTTATTTATTTATAGTTTCCAAGATGTTCATAGATACACATTTCTTTCAAATTCGTATATAATTTTGAAATTTGAATTAGTTTTATGTGAAATTGAATTAAGATTCATAACTTTATAATAAATACGCCATCCAAATTGGAAATACATTTTAATTGGGAAAATTAAAGTGAGTGTAAAATTTGAAATATGATTGAAGCACAAATCAGAATATTCAATTAATTTCAAATCTATTCAATTCAATTCAATTCAATTCAATTCAATTCAATTCAATTCAATTCAATTCAATTCAATTCAATTCAATTCAATTCAATTCAATTCAATTCCATTCAGTTCAGTTCAGTTCAGTTCAGTTAAATTCAATTCAATTCAATGCAATTCAATTCAATTCAATTCAATTCAATTCAATTCAATTCAATTCAATTCAATTCAATTCAATTCAATTCAATTCAATTCAATTCAATTCAATTCAATTCAATTCAATTCAATTCAATTCAATTCAATTCAATTCAATTCAATTCAATTCAATTCAATTCAATTCAATTCAATTCAATTCAATTCAATTCAATTCAATTCAATTCAATTCAATTCAATTCAATTCAATTCAATTCAATTCAATTCAATTCAATTCAATTCAATTCAATTCAATTCAATTCAATTCAATTCAATTCAATTCAATTCAATTCAATTCAATTCAATTCAATTCAATTCAATTCAATTCAATTCAATTCAATTCAATTCAATTCAATTCAATTCAATTCAATTCAATTCAATTCAATTCAATTCAATTCAATTCAATTCAATTCAATTCAATTCAATTCAATTCAATTCAATTCAATTCAATTCAATTCAATTCAATTCAATTCAATTCAATTCAATTCAACTCAACTCAACTCAATTCAATTCAATTCAATTCAATTCAATTCAATTCAGTTCAATTCAATTCAATTCAATTCAATTCAATTCAATTCAATTCAATTCTATTTAATTCAATTCAATTAAATTCAATCCAATTCAATTCAATTCAATTCAATTCAATTCAATTCACTTCAATTCAATTCAATTCAATTCAATTCATTTCTTGATTCTAGCCTTCGTTGCGAATGGACGTGTTCTTCAGTTGCGCGCATAACAAATTTACAAAATAAAATCAATTCTTTATTTGGTTCCAATGGCTTGCTTAGCATGGTAAACATAGCTACAAGAGAAGAAGTAAACAAAAACAAAGGCACGTGTGTAGATCACTTGTTTGTGAGAAACAACAAAACAATAACAAGGGCAGAAGCAGCTGTTATAATGACAACCATCTCTGACCATTATTCGCTGTTTGGATGCGTAGGAGATGAAAATAAACCAACCAAAACAAGCGTGAATGGCAATGATGTCAATCAGGGTACGGAAGTACAACTATTGCCGATGCCTGGAATAATCACACACAATGTAAATAAATTAATACAACAAACAAATTGGAGTGATCTTGCAGACAAAACGCAAAGTTGCCATAAAATTTTTGAGAACATACACGATAAATTTACAGAAATATATAACAAATCTAAAAAAAATAAAAAGGACATAAGAAAAAGAAACGATTATCCATGGCTAACGGAAGAAATATTAAGATATTGTGAAGTTAGGGATAAACTGTATCAGCGATATAAAAAAATAAAAACAACTTAAACAAAGAAACTGAATATAAGATATTTAATAACACGCTAAACCATAAAATAACATTTGCAAAAAATGAATTCCGTCGACAAGAATTCATAAAAAACAGACACAACATAAGAGGTACCTGGATATTAATAAATGATATTATTGGAAAAAAGGTCGACAACGTTGACGAAGTAATTAAAAAAAATTTTAATAATATAAATATGAAAACAGTAGCCAATAATTTCGCTATTAAATTCAAACAAAATGTTCAAAACATAATACACGAATGTGACATTAAGACACTAAATTCCACAGAAACGAGAATACAAAACACTATATACATTGAACAAACTAATGAAATAGAAATTCTAAATATTCTTAAAACCATAAACATTAATAAAGGGGCAGGAGCAGACGGAATTCGTCCAAAGGATATCAGATTAAACGCACAACAACTTACACCAGCAATAACAGCACTCATAAATACAACTCTGAATGAGTGCACCATACCTACACTCTTGAAAACCTCACTGGTAAGGCCGATATTCAAAAGTGGTAAGAAAACGGACTACAACAATTACAGGCCCATATCCATTTTACCCGTAGTAGAGAAAGTATTGGAAGAAATTATGGTAAGGCGGCTTAATAACTTCCTCACCAAGTATAATGTTATAAATAAAAATCAGTATGGCTTCCAAAAAGGAAAAACCATAAACAAATTACTTAGTCATTTTACGACCCACGTTAACAAATGTTTGGACCGAAATATGCATTGCCTAGCGCTGTTTATAGATTTTAGCAAGGCTTTCGACACGCTTTCGCATACAAATTTAATAAATATTTTGGAAAGAATTGGAATCCGCGGTCAATGCCTTAAATGGTTTCAAAACTACTTACAATGTCGATCATATAAGGTAAAAATTGAGGGAAACTTAAGCCAAGAAATACCAGTGCTAACGGGTGTACCGCTAGGATCAAAGCTTGGCCCAATTCTTTATTTGATATATGCCAATGAAATGTTGAATCAGTTAAAGAATAGCACCAATTTTGCGTATGCCGACGATACGGCCATAATTGTTTCTCATGAGGATCTCCCAACAGCAGTACAAATGATGCAATCTGAACTGAATGTTGTATCTAGGTGGTGTCATGACAACGGTTTGATAACACTGTGATAGTCGAAAAAATTAACTTCGATGAATCCTTTTCGAACTATTAGGGGGGAGTCCCCTGAGTACGAAAGTACATTTGGAAGTGTCAGATTGGCTCCAGTTTTTGAGAAATCGGTATATATGATTATAGCTAAGTCTGCGCTATTTAAATAAATTTTACGGGCATAGGCCAATTTTTTTTTGGTCTAAATGGGTTTAAAAAGCTTATTAAAATAGAAAAAACAAATGTTTGCGCTCGGTCCAACTTCTTGAGATATGGCCCTTTAAAGCTTGAGTATATAATTGGCCATATCTCACATATTTATGGTCCGATCTGGTTCCGGTGAATATCATTATAAAGACCATTAAAAACTCTTTAAATCTGCATATAAATATATTACATTTTATTAACCCATTGGGGACAAATTTAAAAAATACGATTTTTTAACCTCACTTTTTTGCTAAAAATCTGGTTTTCTCAAAAAACAGCCCTAGTAAACCTATTTTCTACCTAAACTCAGGTTGTAGGCAACACTTCAGGCTTTGTTTTAAGGTACAACACTTCGAATTAACCCTTCTAAGACCGGAGATATTTATGTTCAAAGATTGAAATACAAGAAAAAATGAAAAAAAAAATGAATACAAGAAAAAAAACGAAAAAAATATATAAAACTCCAATATTTTGATTTTGAAGCTTAACTTGAGGCCTATGCTAGGAAAATAAATAAAATTTTGGAAAAAAGTAAAAAAACTTTAATTTTTTCTTGTATTTCAAACTTTGAACATAAATATCTCCGGTCTTAGAAGGGTTAATGCGAAGTATTATACCTTGAAACAAATCCTGAAGTATTGCCTACAACCTCAGTCCAGGTAGAAAATAGGTTTACTAGGGCTGTTTTTTGAGAAAACCAGATTTTTAGCAAAAAAGTGAGGTTAAAAAATCGTATATTTGGCCCTTTTAGGCAAAAAAAAAAATTGCCCTATGGCCGGTAAAATTTGTTTAAATAGCGCAGACTTAGCTATATCCATATATACCGATTTCTCAAAAACTGGAGCCAATCTGACACTTCCAAATGTACTTTCGCACTCAGGGGACTCCCCCTAATAGTTCGAAAAGGATTCATCAAAGTTCATTTCTTTTCGGGTCAAAAACTATCACAGTGTAATTAATGCCACAAAACTAAATTAATGCATATGAAATTACCCCACATACCAAATTCTACAATAACTGTAAAGTACCATAACACAGACTGTGTCCTTAAAAACAGTTTCTCACAAATCCTAGATAATGACAAATGTGAAACGTTAATCGAGGTCGTGAACAACTATAAATATCTAGGTGTCATTGTTGATCAACATTTCAACTGGAAGGATCACATAGCGCCACTAAACAAAAAACTACGCAAATCATCATATTTATATCACCTAAATAACTGCGCTCCATTAAACGTTACAAAACAAGCATACTTTTCACTAGCAGAATCCTATCTGCGACATGGAGTAACAGCGTATGGAAACTCGTCATACTGCAAAATTTTGCAACAAACACAAAATAGGCTTATGAAAATATTAATGAAAAATAAAACAAACAGCTCAAATCACGTAAATAATATACCTCACACTCAAACTCAACTCTCAAACAACCCTAATAATGCACTTTCCCAAAGCACTACTTCTGAAGAGAGATTAAAATCCTTCTATAAACAACACAACATATTAAACGTCAGAAATATATACAAATCAACAATTATCAACGAATTTCATGATGGCAATTTTCTGGAACCTGTGGATCATCGTTATAATACAAGAAGACGAGCAGAAGGCAGGTTTAAAGTACCAAAATTCAACAAAAAATACGGAAAAAGCACCTTGAATGTACAACTACCAAGCGCATACAACTCGATGCCATTAACTCTGATAAATATTCGAAATAAATTTAAACGTAAATTTTTAGTTAAACAATTTTTCATAAAATCGCAATGAAGCGAACAAATCAAATACAAAAATCATGTAGAAGAACCGATATAATTTGAAATTGAATGTAATGTGAAATCTAATTTACTTCTGCATATTTATAAATCCTTGTATACAAGCCTAGGCTTCGCGGGGTAATAGGCAATTGTAATTCGAATTATATTTATACATCAAAAAAGAATTATTTATACCAAAAAAAAAAAAATCAATTAAACTTAATTCAATTTAATTCAAATCGATTGAAACCAATTCAGTTCAATTCATTCTATTTCAATTTAATGAAATTCAATTCAGTTCAATTCAGTTCAATACAATTCAATTCAATTCAATTCAATTCAATTCAATTCAATTCAATTCAATTCAATTCAATTCAATTCAATTCAATTCAATTCAATTCAATTCAATTCAATTCAATTCAATTCAATTCAATTCAATTCAATTCAATTCAATTCAATTCAATTCAATTCAATTCAATTCAATTCAATTCAATTCAATTCAATTCAATTCAATTCAATTCAACTCAATTCAGTTCAGTTCAATTCAATTCAATTCAATTCAATTCAATTCAATTCAATTCAATTCAATTCAATTCAATTCAATTCAATTCGATTCAATTCAATTCAATTCAATTCAATTCAATTCAATTCAATTCAACTCAATTCAATTCAATTCAATTCAATTCAGTTCAATTTAATTTAATTGTATTCAATTCAATTCAGTCCAATTCAACTAAATTAAATTCAATTCAATTCATATATTTTTATTTATCCCGGCTTGATCAACCTAACAAAACGAAGATAATATAATTCGCCAACCAGTTCTCACACGAGTTGGTAATATCAAATGTACGCAAGGATTTGTCACCCTGATACCTCTAGTGGAGTCTTGTCTTCCTATTCCTTCGAGTTCAGTTTCGAAAACCCTTCGTGCTAGTTCGTCTTCATCCATTCTGCTGACATGGCCTAGCCAGTGCATTCGCGTTTTTATAACCCGCTTAATGTCAGTGTCAGGCTATATTTGGCACAGATCATGGTTCATGCGACGCCGATACTAGCCATGGTGGCCTTAAATATTTCGGATTATATTTCACTCGAAGCCTCCTCGAGATGATGGATTGGCTCATCGTCATTTTACATCTCAGGTACCAGTATCCCGGAGAAATGATAACTCCATATTACCAACATGATCTGCACATATGCGACGGTATTTACGTCCTTGTGTTTAGAGACTCTGGACCATGTTAATTAGTTCCGTTTATGAGGGGGTTTATGTTTTCTCTTCAGAATTCGTATGTTCATTGCCATTATGAACGGTGGCGGGAGGCAAACTCAGTCTACCGAGTTTTTGCATTTTAAATACTGCCGGGATATTTGATTGTAGCCGCCCATTATGGATCAGACGCTGACCAGGATGCAATATATCGAACCTGAATTTGCATCATTTTCATCCGATTTCACCCCTATAAACCATCATAATGGGTCAAAACTTGGCCTTACTACTAATGGATGCAAGGGGTTTGAAGAAAGGGGCGCACATGGTGGGAACCTTGGTACGTTTTGAGTCCATACTTTAATTTTTAGAAAATGTAAGGTGGAATTTCCACGTGGACAAACGATCTTTGTACCATATCCTCCCATACACATGCAGAAGGAAATACGTGGAACCATATGAATGTTTCTCTCCAAACATCTATATACTTACATGGAAGCATTCGTGTGTTCCTTCCCAAACCTCCGTGTACTTACGTAGAAGCATGTTCGTAATTGTCTTTCAAACACGTGGTTACTTTCGTGGAAGCATATGCATGTTTCCTCCCAAATATAATAATATTTAGAAGCATTTTACTATAAGTAAAATTTTTTATTTGTAGTGTATATACCAATACAGATTAATAAATGAATATAAAGATACTTAATTAATCAATATACAGGGTGATTCAGGAAGTTCCGGACAAAATTCTCCAACGTATTCCTTGGGTAATTTCATGAAGAAAAGTCCACTAGGACCATGTCCGTAAATGCAAAGTTGCGAAATTGCAACGGGTTCAAATTGGTGGTCGGAGGGTAGTAGTTGCTAACTTCGGAGCCAGTGGAAATAAATATAAAATAAATTAAAAAATTAGATGAGGTGTCGGGGGTGTTCCTTTAGCTATATATTATGTACTAGTTAGTTCCAACACGCCTAAGGCGCTTGTTGAAAAATTCTGTAGTTTAAATGGATTTTCAAGAAAGATACCTTTTGCAAAATGATAAACTTTTCTAGGAAATCTTTTTTTTTTTAATGAATGTATTTTTTTAACAAAAAGTATGTTTTTAGGTCCCTTTTGTAAGAATATGTATTATATTTTTTCCGAAAAGGTCCTTTCTTTGATGAGAGGTACTTTTTATTTAAAAGCTAATGTTTTTTTGTAAAAAAAGGTACCATTTTTAATGAGAAGAACTTTCTGTAAGAAAATGCCTAGGAGTATGAATTTTTTTACAAAGAAGTACTTTTTTACGAAGAGGTACCTTTTAAAGATGTGGTACTCGTTTTAGGAAAAGGTTATTTATTTAAGATAATTTACGTATTTTCAGAAAGGCTACTTATCGCAAGAATAGAAAGGAAACGGTATTATTTTATTATCTTTGAAGAAAACGAATGTTTGTAAGAAAAGGTTTTTTTTTAAGAGAAGGTATTTTTATGAAGAAGAGGTTTTTTTTTTAAGAAATGTGAAGTTTTTTAGAAGTGGTCCTTTTTTCAAGAACAGGTACAATTTTAAGAGTATTTTAAGAAAAGGCAATTTGTTGTAAGATAATGTTCTTTTTTAAGAAAAGGTACTTTTATTCTGTTGTTCGAACTTTTCTTTATCAATAAATAATCAATATTCTTTGAGCTTGAGGTCAGATTTGCTGTTCTTGCATTTAGTTTTCCTCGACATTTCGCTATGAGATGTAAACAATATTATTTATACTTATATAAGAAAGATTTAAGAAAAATTTACTTTTTTTAAGCAAAGGTACTTCTTTAAGATAAGGTATTCTGTTTAAGAATGTGAGTAGGTATTTTTTTTTTTTTGAGAAAATTTACTTTTTTTAAGAAAACGCACGCACTTATTTAAGAAAATGTTATTTTTTTTCTTTTTATTCGGTTCAAAACTACAATATGTAATAACCAAGCTGCACCTAGAAAAACTCCAAATTAAACCAAACCAAACCAAAAGTACCCAATATAGTTGATAATAATGGGTTGAAATAAACTAGTTAAAAAAAAGTTGTTTAAAATTTTGTTATTTAGCTCCCATCCCGCAACCTGCGATAAGGAACTTGGTTCCAAAAAGTCCATAATATGTTTAAATATTACAGTTTTTCATCAAAACGACAAGAACAATTTAAGTCAACAATTTTTGTAATTCCACCTGGTGTAGGCCAATTGACGTCAAATAACTCTCTATCACACCGACCGCACCACGAATAGTGTGAAAGAAAATGTCAGATAAGAAAAATGGCATCTCTATACTACTCTACTCTATGGTATTCAATATTTGGAAAAGGCAGCTATGTCTAAACGTATACGTCTTTTAAAAATAATCGGACATTTTTCACATACTTACATAAATGTTCCTTCAAATATGTGGAATAGCGGAAATTACTTCTGATTAACTGGGTGTTATTCAATTAAATATATTTATTTAAACACAATATAACTACATAAAACAACATTAAAGCAATCCTTTTTTTAAAATTTTTACATGGGAATAATTTCAATTCTGCCGCTACGTATAGTATTGTTATCAAATCGTGTTATTTAATATTTTTATTTAGGTTTTATTTCATTGGTTGTTATTTCACTGTATGTAATTTCGTCGGGCAGGAAAACTTAAACGAACTTTTCCAATGTGTTTCCTAAAGCATATTTTATTTTCAGATTGTCCTCCTCCTTCTGTATAAGTAGTATTGCTATTTAGATACTGATTTCGTTTACTGCGAGGGCCGTATTTAAATATACACTCAGAGTTAGGATGCAATCCACGAGAAACATTTTGGCCATTAAATATGTTGAGTGGCCCTAAATATGCATACTTGTTGATTTTCATTCATGCATAATATCGCATTTAATTAATTAGTCTTATATAGTTTGTTGGGTTATGGCGTAGTTGCGCTTTATAGCAATCTGTCCTAAATGCAGTTTTTTTTTTGTCAGAAATTCTGATTGTTTCTGGACATATGTTTTAGCGTTGTGTTTTTTGCTAAGCATATCCTTTATGGATGCAATACAATTAGACATACGCTTACACATTCACGTACTCAACAATTATGCTGAGCTAACCTACTCATATGCATTCCCTTTCACACACAGCATTGCGATTCCCTCTAATGACCATGTTAATCCAGTAGTAAAACTACCAATAAAAATTTGACAAACAAGTCCTGTCGTAATTTTTTCCATATAGAATTTCAAGCTCTTCTTTGTGAATTTTACGCTTTCCAGCCATTCTATAGCAGCGAAAATGGTATAAAAGCTTACCACTGGGTAAAAAATGCATTAAATGGAACGAGCAAACGAACATTAACGAGCGTTTTCCTTTTTTTCATTTATCCATTCATTTGCAGGACCCAGACTGACCGGTCAAATGGCTGACTGGGCTTTTTCACATAACCCCAATATATGCACACAGTACGAGTAACAAAGAAAATGGAAGGTTTGGTAGTCAAACATGATATATCCATCAAACCAAATATCGAGAGAAAGTAGGTTCACTTATTTTGTTAAATTCCCTGGTAAGTAGTATTTTAAACTGAACATTACTGACATTGAATATGTTCAATAGGGTGTTTAGAAACCCACGGCTTTTGAAATTTCAATCCTGGGGTTCTCACAAGATTCGTATTAATGAGCTGATTACGGGAACGTCAAACTTTGTTTTTAAACCAGGGTACATACATTTCCCTACCGGCCGTTGAAGTTTCGATTCCAAGTGCATTTGAGTAGAAATAAATTTTTTTGTTGGTCAATATGTGGCTCATACGAGGGGTGTCATGATAAGCATAAATAGAAAAACACATTTTAAAAATGTTGACAGATAGCTTTTTTCACGGCCACATTTTCAAGACTTGGTTACAGTATGTTCTCCGATTTTAATTATAATTATTATATATATTCCATAGTATTTTCATGTAAAATACAAAATTAAGTACAGAAAAT
Source organism: Phaonia tiefii (assembly GCA_963931995.1). Lineage (NCBI taxonomy): Eukaryota > Metazoa > Arthropoda > Insecta > Diptera > Muscidae > Phaonia > Phaonia tiefii. The sequence goes on along the minus strand of OZ008367.1, from coordinate 106,961,703 downwards.
GTAATTAAAAACTTGGGACGAAAAGATATTCATGCTCGCAATTTCAAAATGTTGCGATGAAAAAAAGACACTGTCAAAATTCTGAAAATATATTTTTCTGTTTGTGCTCGTAACAAAGTAAATTTTTTTTTACGAAAATACACTAGAAATCGATACTTCAACGGCCGTTAAGGGGACTATAAGTAACCTCGTATAAAAAAGCTTTGACGTTCCCATAATCACCTCTTCAATACGCATCTTTTAAGATGATGTTCAGATAGTTCCTTGCAATCCGGGGTATTTCGCGGGACCAAAAAGATTGATATTGAATGCCGTCTACCATTTCCAATCCTGATTTCCAATTAACGCACTGTACCAAAGCACGGGAAGGCCTACACATTTTCCCCCTTTTAGCACGCCTTCTGGCTACCCGACAGAGAAATGGCTGCCTAGAAGAGTTTCTCTTTCAGACCTTCTGGTCCTTCGTGACAAGGTCTCATAAAAGGACGGAAGTGCAGCCATTTTGGAAGGACGTAAGCAAAAGTTAAAAACGATATACGAGGTGCGACACTCGGCAGCCGTATGTTATGATTTAGCACTCGCGAATTGCGAGACACTTGTTCTCCTGGACAACAGTGTCTATCTTGCTTTGCCTTAGCTAGCCTGTCAACATGCCTGCTATAAGAACGGAAGTGTACATGCCCCTGAACGTCCATTCTGTCTTCTGATAGTAGGCCTGCTTTAAGAAGAAAAGTGTGCATATCTTTATGTATTGGGTTTGACTTCCGTTAGCAGTCCTGCCAGCAAACCTGCTTGAGTTAAGAAGTTTCTGTGTATATAAGATCTTTTAGAACACTTGTAGGAGGAAACGAAATGGGTTGTTTGAAGAAAATTTGGAAATATTAAAAACTTTCGTCCAAACTTGGGTGTCTTCAACTCAAACAGTAAGAAATCTACGAAATAAGTTCTAAAGAAATAGAGTGCCATCAACGTAGGTTATGGATCAATTTGTGAATCAAGTTCGTCAATCCGGGTTCTTATTGGACAATAGAATTGAATTGTAAAATATTGCCACTGTAGCTAAAAGTGTACTCAAAAAGCCATCAACTCGCCACCATTCACAGCAATAGAACATTTCCTGCATTTCTTTGTGGAGAATTTTGCATAATGGCCTCGGTATAACGGCTTTTAAAATCAAACTATTCCAAGAATTATACTGAAACCTCGGTACCATCTGATGCATTTTACCTTCGCTGACTGGGATGAAGATCTGACAATTAGCATTTTTGCCGAAAATTCATCGTATCCGATGAAGCTCATTTTCACCTCCCGGGCTATGTTGACAAACAACAGAAAATCTTCACACTGAAAAATCTGCCTCTGTAACATATTCTCACAAACACGTTCATGTATGTATGGATTGGAACACACTCCAAACATTAATTTTTGTAAGCCTCAAGATCCCTTGTATTTATATGCAAACATTAGAATGTTTACTGACAAACATGCATGTTTTTATGTGAAAACATATGAGTGTTTCCTCCCAAACATCCATATATTTACGTGGAAGCATTGGCGTGCTTCTTCCCAAACCTCCGTCTACTTACCTGCATATACTTATGCTACCTCTGAATACTTATACTATCCTTTTAAACATAATAATTGTTAGACACGAACTATTTGTTCATTTCAATATATTCATATCATTTATTATAATTAATATAAAAAGAAAGAATTGAAGAAAGAAATGTTGTGAATATTGATGCTTATGGCAAAGTATTGTTGTGGATGTTTACGCATAAGTAGGAGTTTAGACAAGTCTCGCTTACTTGAGATTTGTATATCTCCTACCTAAATACTTGTGGGGAAGGGAGCTGATGATATGCCTTGGTGGGATGGGGGTATATATCATTTAATACGTAAAAAATGTAGCACATAGAACAAGCCATATTATACCCTTAGTATCTTTGGACGAAATTTAATTTTAGGACGTTTTAAGACGTTTGAGCCATGTCGGTCTGTCTGTCTGTCTGTCCGTCTGTCTGTCTGTCTGGCTGGCTTGCTGGCTGGCTGGTCAACACGATAACTGCCGTAAATCTTTACAGATCACAATGAAATTTTGTCAGTGCCTATTATTTGCCAATATTGAGTTTGGGATTGAAAATGGGCTTTGTGACCACGCCCCTTCTGGTACCTCCCACACAAATCGACACATTTAGCACAAAATCATATTTCTTTCAAACCTCTCTTCTGGTAGATGTGATTAGCTTCAACTCTCACACCGGTGAATAATCTGTAAATGCCTAGTTAACTGGAGGAAATGGGCGAGATTGTCACGCCTATTCTGGTACCTCCCATACAAAACAGGGTGTTCGTCCGGGTTGTTAATCCGATAAATCGCGTGAAACACTTCCGACCTTAATGCAATTAGGTATAAGGTTTCACGTTATCAAACGCCAATCACCGATTAAAACAATGGTGATTTAGCCACGCCCATTGTGGTATCTCCCATACAAAAGTTGTTTGGCCGTCTGGTTGTTAGCCACGAAAAGTCCCGTAAAACCGAACCAATCTTTATGAAAGTTTGTACTAGTCAATATTTAGGCGAATAAAACTGTCCTATAGAAAATGAGCTGTTTGTCTACACCCACTCGGATACCTCCCATATAAAAATTTTGGGGATGACCGGTTGATCGACTCACGTAAACTACAACCGATCTTAATAAAATTGGGTACTAGTCAATATTTTGCTAAATGCTGCTGTGTAATTAATATCTGACTATTGTGCCATGCCCAGTTTCGTACCGCCCATACAAAAGTTGGGCGTATTTAATAAAATTAGTTACTGATAAAAATTTTGGCAACAACTTGCCATGCCCATTTTTGTACCTCGCATATAAATATTGGGAGGAAACTAACTAATTTGGGTATTCAATAATATTTAGCTCAATACCAATCTGTTATTGAATATGGTCACTTTTGAGCATGGGCGCTTTTTAACAGAACTCCCATGCAATGGATGACTTCGGGTGAGGGTATGATTAAGTCGGTTCACCCGACTGAAACTTATGTACTGGTTAACATTTTAATAGTTATTGATCTTGAACCGAACAATTATTGAAAACATAATTAACAAAAACATTATAAGATTTAAACTAGAGGTTTACGCCGATTGTTTCTGGTTCGTCGGCGGAGTAGGGACCTGGGAAAACCGGCGTCGGCGACTTGGCCGGCTAACCTGGCGGTGGCTAACAGCGGCGGCGGCTATTCCCAATTATTAGGAGATTGATCCGGCTGCTGCTGTGCAGAGTTCAATTCCTTGTAAATTTGACCTGATGTTGTTCTTGTTGTATTGTATGCTGTTACCTGTTAGAGAATGGGACAGGATTTAGGCGTTGTTGCAAAATTCAAAGTGTCGTTTAATGCCATTATTTACTTCTTGGGAAATTTGGCTGACTCTTATTGGGAAATATTCTGATTATGGTTGTGTATAGTTTATATTTTGCAGTTGTTTAATTTTTTTTTTCGACTGCAACGTGTGTTGTAAATCAGGACAATGTCATTAATAGATCGATTATATGAAAGATTAAGTAAAAGCTTATACTCTGCCTTCGGCGCTGCGCCGATTTCTACGTAATCAGTGCGGCAACAAAATCAAAGAACGGCGGCAGCGGAAAGGTCTAATTTAAACCGACCGTTTTTACATTTACTTCCATTGAATGCATAATTTTCTTTTCTTTCATGAAATAAGAATCTGCTGTTCTTTTGTTTCTCCTTCCGTTATTCTCACGCATTTTTTGAGCTGTATTTGTATCACAATCGCAGATATATTTGGGTCACAAACAGACACTCATTTTAATCATTGTGTCTTCAGCAGGTTATTTTGAATAGCAAACATGATGTGTGTGGACAAAAGTGTACTATATTTATGACTAGCTCCAAAGACAGGTTGTGTTTGCATCCAAACAACAAAATTTTTTTGATTTTTCAGTATGCACATGTCTTAGAGGAGAGGCTGATGCATCCATAACGAGTGACTGTGTGGAGCGGTTTTTGGCACGGCGGCATCATAGGTCGATGGCGAGCGTTACCGTGACATGCTCGGCAGTTTCTGAGAGGATGATATGGACGACTTATGGTTTCAACAGGACGGCGTTTCACGCCACACAGCCAACGTTACGATCGATCGTTTGCGCACTGTGTTCGAAAACCGCATAATCAGCGGCCACTGGGTAGTCCATTGGCCGCCTCGCAGCTGTGATTTAATCCCGTTAGAGTATTAGCACTCGGGCGCCGTGATATATGTCCTGAGATTAGTGTTACGCAAATAATCACGAGTCCATAGAGTTCTCAAAACACGAAATCAATAGCGTACTTGAATGCCAGCAGACTGCCTCTGAAGGCATATTTGGAGGGCTATTCTTAAAATGTCACCCCATTGCCGCTGCTGGGTTGTTAAATGGAATATGATGTCGTATTCAGTTAGAGTGCACATCAACTTAAATTTTGGGGTAATAACTAAAGCGGAGATACTAGGATTTGCTTCAAAACCATCAAAATGTTGAGTTACCCTTATCCGGAGGATAATTGCTACTCATTTTACAACTGTGTTAATAAAAGAGTTACACTCCTCCGTTTTAAGAATCCTACGTCATTCTGTCATGTTGTGGCAATGCACCATAGTGTTAATGTAAAAAAAGCCAGGTAAAGTAAAAAGGGTGAACAATTGCAAATTTGTTCTCAAATTTTTCAATAACGATGTTGGAAATATTCAAAGATATTACTTTAGTTTAATGACGTTTTATTGCTCCATATAATCCTTGAGGATTTGCAAGTTTACATGATATTCATGTATACAATTGTGTAATGCCCTCGTAATGGCTGCTTGGACGTAATGCAATTAGTGTGCTGCAATGAAAATTCGTGATACACTGAGCCTGTTTTCAAACTCAATTAAAACGAATCCTCTGTGTTAATAATATTGGACTAACCAAATCCATTGTCTTCAGGTAGATTGACTTTTAAATGGAATTTGGCACACTTTCCTAGTTTTGACCAAAAATATACATATAGATTAAGCGAGTTTTGACTCAAGCAAGATATGGTACACAAACCCATGGAAAAGCCTTAAATATTGGCAATAGATTAGCTTTGTAAACCGCTGGTGTACAAGTTGTTGGACATGGGACTGGTCGTGGCGGTAAAAATTTCTGATAGACATTCACTTGGAAGTGGCCAAAAATGATTCCTTCATTGGGCAGTCCAAACATCTCACTACATCCACGCAGTATGGTCTGGGCAATGGTTTTTTTGGAAACCTCCGTTAGATAACTAGAGTGAGAAGGCGAAACGAATTAGCAACCTGATTGGTTATGCGATCACTGATACGTCTCCGGCTTATTAGTTGACCCTTTCACTGAAGCTCATCACTATATCGGGCATATTATTCTGCCCTTGGAAGGCGGATGAGCCTGACATATGGGTCAACGGCGGATAGTAACCAAAATAAGAAAATTCAAGTTCAACATATTAGATCCTGGTCAACGTCTGATCCATAAGGGGCGGCTGCAATCAAATATCCTGGCAATAGGTACAATGCAAAAATCTCCCGCCACCGATCATAACAACCCACGCAAACGTTATAAGAACTACAATTTATGGGTATGCATTTGGAATATAAGAATTCTACATAGAACCGGTGGAAGTATCCCTTTGGCAGATGTCCTCGAAAGTTACAAGGGTGATATTACCGCTATCCAGGAAATGCGATGGTCAGGACAAGGCTACACAATGAAGAAAAACTGCGACATATACTCCAGTTGCCATGAGAGAAAACATGTATTTGGATGCGGATTTTTAGTTGGCAAAAGACTGCGACATCTAGTCTCTAGGTTCAACCCTGTGTTCAATCACAATCCGCATAAAAGCGAAATATTTTTATATTTCCCAAAGTTGTGTTCACAACCCGTCAGAAGAGAAAGATGATGATGCCAAAGACATATTCTATGAGCGCCTAAAGAAAACGTATGACCGCTACCCTGACCATGACAATGAGATTGTTCTAGGAGATTTGAAAGACAAAGTAGGCAGGGAAAATGTGTTTCATCTAACTATGTACGTGCTGACAGTTCCGACAACGGTATGAGACTGATTGACTTTGCCGCGGTAAAAAACATGGTCATTAGTGGTACAAGATTCTAACATAAAGACATCCACAAGCCTACCTGGGTATCCCCTGATCAAAGAACGAATAACCAAATTAATCACGTGGTAATTGATGGAAGGCAGTCATCCAGTGTTATGGACGTACGAGTGATCAGAGTGTGTTATGGACGTACGAGTGATTCCGCCTGCCAATTGGCTACCTCAGCGACTACTTTACACATTTCTCCTAATTGTACTGCTTCAAAAATTAAGCTAACGAAAGTGTCTGTGTCTATGATCTCCCGTGCATATCAAAGATCTATGATATTTTCATTCTGACGTTGATGTAGCATACATTTGCTTCCGATATGATGGTACCACATGTCATATTGCAGATGCCACAATTGACGTATTAAAAGAAGAGTTTGGTGGGCATGTTATGTCCTAAAATGTACATGCCAACTGACTTCTAAGATTGTGCGTCATAAGTGCTGAAGTGTGCTAGTGGTTTTGCATGAAGAAAAATTTAAAGTTAAAGTTAAAACTTAAATGGGATTTTGATGATGTCACGATACGTCTTCAACGTATGTTCATGATATTGTTACAATATCCTCAACTGATTATTATGTATAGGCCTGCGAGGAAAATGCTGGACGCTGCATAGCGGCATGGCGGCACCATAGCTCCAATTTATTCGAAAATGAGCTTGTAGCCGCCGTTGCAGTGCCATAATCAGCAATTTCTTGTTCTCAAAATTGGAAAAGGTTGACATTGACGACATGGGGTTTCATCCGAATGGCGCTAAGCCCCACAAAACCAGCGTTACAATCGATCTTTGACATAATTAGCCAAAACTCGGAAGTCCATTGACTGCCTTGCAGCTGCGAGTTTACCCGGTTAGACTTTTATATCTGGGGCGCCATGAAATATAAATGTTACGCAAACCATCTCGAATCCATTGAGGTATTAAAACACGAAATCAAGGCTGTCGTTCACGAGATAGAGGCCCAGACAATCGTATATGTACAGAAAAATTGGATGAGATACTGTAGAGGAAGTCACAGTAGCCATTTGAACGATGTTGTGTTTAATCCATAAATGTCAATGGTGGACCTTATCAATAAATAAAATGGTAAAAACGATTTTAGAAAATGTCTACTAGTATATTTTTTGCAGTGAACTTATATTCCAAATTGGACATGGCCCACCCTTTGCATTAAAAAAACTACACTCACAGAACTAATTATTTGAAAACGGGTTACCAAAAATTCGGCTGTTGCTACTGAATTGCAGTTACCATAACCATAATTAAAAGTCGGCTGAAGAGAAATATAATGGGTTGTGGTAACTGCTAATGCGTCTGCAACTCTCTAAGTTGGATATGTGACATCTAATGAGGTTGTGATAACCTCTGAATTTAGTGTAGTTTGATCGTTATTTTTTTTTGTGAGTGTATTTAGGGCCATCCAAGAAGATCATGGTGGAAAAATTCTGTCTGTTCTTGTTGTTGGAATTATAGGCCTTTTACTGATGTTGATACTTAGGGATCTTCGATCGATACTAATTCGCACATGTGAATTGCAGAATTGAGTTTGTACTCGTATATATACGATTGACAATCAACCGATGGTATCAATTCAGACACAGTAGTTGGGCATATGATGATGAAGTTGTCACGGAGTTCGAAACTAGTCATGCCAGTGAGTGTGTGTTGAACTGAATTGTCTATTATTTCCAACAAACCCCAACCATTTTTCAATTAGAAAAATGTTCACGACTTGTAAGCTTGTAGTATGAATTTCTCACACATTAACCAAAAACGAACAAAAATCGCCCATAAAAATTCAAATTCAAAAAAACACAGAGTGATTGAGATATCGGGCTGAAATGTTGTACTATTGTCAATATATTAAATTTGATTATGAAATTATACTTCCTTTTTATGACCACCGTGAGCACATTTGCAGCGATCGATTCTTTGGTGCCAATTCAGCCACACATGTCGGCCGGAACGTTAGCAATTTCGTGTTTGATATTTCTCCTGAGCTCCTCTAACTTTTTGTGGATGAATTGTGATCTCTTGAGGCACGTGTGGGTTTCTTTCTGACCAGAATCCCATATTTAGCTTGTTGACAAGAAAAGCATTTAGCCAGAAATTATCTTCATCGCGCTGAATATGATTTTTCAATGAAATTCATTATTTTCTTCAAGTTTAAATTTGCGACTACCGACTGAAAATTGATGGTAGTATTTTTTTTAATAATTTCCAAACGTTGCTCGTTCGTGAAGGTCACCATGATAAAAATTTAATAATTGACTAATGTTTGTGATTGCCAGATCATAAAAAAATTTAGGAGTGCGTTCGTATTAAAATACAATATTGTTAAGACTCTATTTCAAAACCCTATAATGTAATTGCCATTTCGTTCAACCACCTTCTGCCATCGTTCAAGCAACTTTTGGATGACAGATTCATAGAATGACTACACCGACCCACAAATATACTCGAACAACTCGGTCTTCAGTATAGAAGAATTTTCCATTCAAAAATTTTTGCAAGCTGCGGAATAAATAAAGATCTGTACACGCTGAAAAATTCGTTTATCATTTGATGTTTGGATGCAAATACTCGTATAATATGTTTGTAGCTTTTCGCAAATATAGTATACTTCTGTCCAAACACGTTGTGTTTGCTATTCAATATACCATGCTTGGGACACAATGAATTGAAGGTTATAATATATGTATAGTGAGCCAAATGTGGTTTTGTTTGTTGAAAACTCTTGAAGGCAAAAACGCGAAAGACCATAATGAAACAAAAATCGGCAGATCTTCTAGTCACAAAATCAATGCTTGCAAACATGTACATGGTTCCTGCAATATGTTGCTGGGGCAGTTATTTTTTAGGACTATAAGGTGGATGTGGCATCACTTTTAATATTTGCAGTGTATTCCAATCATATACATGGTTCCTGCAGAATGTGTTTAAGAGAATATGTTACAGAGTAAAATTTTTTTCTGCGTGTGACATCTCGGAAATTTAAGCCTCAAATGTCAGTTGAGTAACTATATAACAAACAATTTAGTCGGCTGGTCAAAGGAATTTCAGAAATAACAAAATAACCGTCTATATGAGCGGATCGTAGTTACTTTCCTGCCAACCTGATATAGAAATATATTTTAAACGGTCTTACATATCTCTTTTTCGCAACGAGCAGTACTATTGTCAAAACCATATGATTTCGACTACAGAACAATGACTGAAACCCCCAATTCGATGTTCAACCACAATATAACTAAGACTCGAATATGACCACCGACTGAAATACTGATCATTATAGAGAACGGATTTAAAAATTATCTGAAATCAAAAGACTTAATGTTTGTTGTTTTGCATTCAACTTAAGAAACAAAACCTCAATAATTTATTTGATATTAAATTTGCTTTATAGCTAATTTGAAAAAATGTTTATTGTTCGTTGTTATTGTTTCTGCGTTAAATTTATTCATTCGTTACGTTTATTGAATACAAACTTTTATTGAGGCATTTTACACCTCATTAACACGTTACGATGAAATTTATTTGCACAAATTATCAATCCTACCCACTAACATTTGTTTGCACATTTTTGAAGCTTTTATTGTTTTTGACTTTGGGATGACTTCTGGGCAATAATGTGATTTTGGCCACGAAGGAGTCAAAATACCTAACGCAATAAAGCATCACATTATTACAAAGGTTTTTCATAATATACAATAGTAAAATATATGTTAGAGTGGCTTTTTTGTATAAAATGAGATGTAGGTCAGATAATCTACTTGCTATATTGTTCAATACGTTAAATGGTGGCATGTATAAGTAAAGCCACAAAATGAACCACCCTATAATACGTGTATGTCGTCCATGTGTTTGAGTCTTCAAAGGACTTATTAATATGTATGATAGCTGCTTGAGTTTTCAATCATTGCATTATTGTCCTTGTGGACACATCCAACACATCTAGCACAAATATTTCAACTAATTTATTGGAAGTCATTAGACGCAATAAAAGTGGAGGAAAACTTGTTATTAAGATAATAAAAATTGTAATAATCGTCATAATACACACAATGATAATACGGATGGTGGTGCCAAACAGTGTTGCCAATGTGAAAGGCTAACAAGCGGAAATTTTCCTAAAAAAAAAGTGTTGACACGTAGAGAAAATATATTTTACAGTACAGTCAATATAGGGACTTGGAAGAACTTCTCGCAGTCTGTGCTAGAATTTCTATTGGAGATTTACAGTTTAATTAGGGAACTTGTAGAATCGTCGCGGTTACTAGCAAACTCACTGTAAAGGCCAGTTTCGTACTTGAGTTTTTTCGCGTCTTCTTACTAATTCGCATTTAAGGAAGCGTTTGCTATAGATATCACAGTATTGTACAGACTTAAAAATTAAGTTCCGATTTCCTTTCCAGAATAATGGCAGATATATATCGTCACCTAAAATTCAAAATGACGTAACAACAAAATTCCAAAATTTTCTTTCTGATTGATTACGATATGTTTGACTAAAATACACGATTTTACAAAGTTTTAAACAACTAAGTTCAAAATCAACGATTTTATTAAAAAGATTAACTAAATTAAGTTTTTTATAAATCCATATTTTTCCTTTGAACTGTGATTTTATATAAAATGTCGATGTCCCTATACATACAATTGACTAAACTACATATCCCTACAAACTTTTAGACACCTACGATCCAAAATGGCAATTTTATTCACAAAATTCCGTTTCTATATTTATATATTTTTTGCCTCTCCTGTAAAATGATGAAAATGTTGTAACGTCTTTTTGAATTTTAGGTGACGATATGTATGATGGAACTATACCAGAACCTTTGCAAGATTAAGGTGAAATTTTCACCTTACATTACATTCAAGAGCAGGATTTGGGAGAACTTTTCGCATTCAGTGAGTTGGGCGCATTCTCTATGTTTGACTTTCTATTGGAGATCTATAGTTTTACACCGATGCCGAACAGCTCAGTTCAATGTAGGAACCCATGTTTCCATATACAATAGTCGGGGTTACTGCAAGTCCCACAGCAAAGGTCAGTCACCTACTAGAGTTTATAATCGCTTCTTCATACAAGTTCGCATTTGTGGAACAATTTGCGATAGATATCATGGAATTGTACCAAGTTATATACAAATTACATGAAGTGTCAGGGAAAACCCGGTTTGAATGAAGATCCTTTCGCTATATATTATATACTACTTAGTTCCAACACGCCTAAGTCGCTCGTTGAAAATCACAATTTAAATGGATCTTTAAGAAAATATACTTTTTGTAAAATGATAAACTTTTTTTAAGAATTTTTTTATATAGAATGTATTTTTTTTAACGAATATTTTTAGGTCGTTGTAAGAATTTTTATTATATTTTCCCGAAAAAATCATGTTTTAAATAGAGCTTTTATTAAAAGCTATTTTTTTTTAAAGAAAATGTACTATATGTGAAAATGTACAATAAGTGATTAAATGTACTATTTTTAAGAAGAAGTGCTTTCTGTAAGAAAAAGCCATAAGAGTTTGAAATTTGTTTACAAAGAAGTACTTTTTTAAAAAACAAGTTCTTTTCCAACACGTGGTTACTCTTTTTAGTGGTACTTTTTTTTTCAAGAATATGTACATTTTTAAGAGCCGGTATTTATGTCATGAAAAGTTATTTTGTTTCACAAAAAAGATACTCTTTAAAGAAAGGTAGTTTTTTAAGAAAAGGGAATTTGTTATAAGAAAATGTTCTTTTTTAAGAAAAGGTACTTAGTTTAAGAAAAATTATTTTTTTAAGAAAATTTACGTTTTGTAAGAACATTTACTTTTTTTAAGCAAAGATACTTCTTTACGATAAGGTTTGTTTTTATGAAAAAGTATTTTTATTTTTGAGAAAATTTCCCTTTTTTTTTTAAGAAAAGGCATTTATTTAAGAAAATTTTCTTTTTTTAAACGTGAATTTTCCCATTTATTGGGTACAAAATTACAATATATACTAAATATTGGTTACAGGGTCCACATAGAAAACTTCCCATTAAACAAGAACTTTCCTAACATATTATGGTATCCTAGACACAAACCAAAGTGAAAGTACCCAGTATAGTTGATAATACTGGGTTGTAGCATAATAGTGTTAAAACCAAAGTTGATTATTTTTTCCCGCAATAAGGGACTTCGTTCCAATAAATTTTAATAAATAAAATGTATTTTAATATACTTAAAAAAAATAACTAAAGGTTATTCTTGACTAATTAGCATAGTATCTCAATGTTGAAGTAAATATGTTCTAGAAATTTGTTTATTGAGATCTTAGGTAAATTTTTGTAGTTGATTGTTTCCTAGAATTTTGAACGGTTTGCTACCTATGGACCTGAACACGGGAAAAAAGGTAAAAAAAATCGAATTTTTTTAAGTTTTTTGCGATTTTGATCTGGAAGGTGAAGTTTTTTTGATTTTATATGTTCGCAATTTTTGTTAGCTACAACTTTGCCTCAGAGCGTAAGTCGAAATTCTGAACGGTTTGCAAGATATGAGCCTGAGAAAATGATCACATTTTTACGAAAATGATACCGAGGCCCCAAATCTTTGGCGGCCCATTAAAAAAAAATGTGCATGACTTTGGGAAAAATTGGGAAACACGGGTCCTTTTTTTTAGTCTTTTATCACGTAGTGGTGTCCGTATATGGTTATTTTGCCATGACTTAAAAAATTACACACAGTGTAATTATTGAAGCTTAAGGTCACTTCAGATTTGAAAAAAAAAAATTTTTTTGATATTTCATAAAATTTTTTTGTTTTTTTTTCGATATTTGACGATACTTTTCACAATTTGACAAAAATTTTCATTTTAATTTGTATTGATGTTTTTCTGCTATAATTGATATAAAAACTTTCCTGAAGAAGATTTCCAAAGGAAATCAAAATGTCGAAAAAAAAATAATATGAAGTGGCCTTAAGCATCAATAATTAGTCAAGAATAATTAATAAAATAAAGGTAAAAAAATTAGAAACAAATTATAATTAAAAGTTATAATATACGAAATATATTTTAAAGTGTAGAATATATTTAAACAAATAAAATATATTTTAATATATAACGTACTTAAACTCCATCTTTAAAAAATTAAGCTGATATTTCGCCAAAGTATTACATGAATGCTTATAGACTAATAAGTGTTTTAAATTGATATGGAATTGTATCGGAACCGAACTGCTTGTGAAGAAGTTAGCTGAAATCATCCTGGACAAAGGCGCTTCACTGTAAGCAGTCAAATCAAAAGCGCGTTATTCCCTTTCTATTTGCCCGTAAACGTTAAACATTGACATCATCTTTACAAAACACCCTGGCTGCTTCGTATGCAGCAATGACAGCAGCTATAATAGAAGTAGTAGATACAATGAAATTGCCCCTCATTAGTTGTAAATTAGTGGTATGAATAAGCACTAAAAAGATGATGATAATGACAGGAATACAAAGAAGTAACCATAATTTAATTACTTTAGTAAAAGGAATAAATGAGATCCTAATCATGGAGGACACGATGTCCAGACACTTGGGAGTAAGTATAGCGAAATAAAAGAACAAGTTTTCCTTTTTGGTTTATTACTTTCTTAAAGAATTTGTTACGTCGTATAGGGGAATTAATAAAATTTTGTGTATATAAAGATAAAGATTAAACTAGAATCGTCCAATGACAATAATTTCCAAGGATTTGTGTGTTAGATTGTTACAGTTTTAGATTTATACAACAAAAGAAGCCATTGAGTTACATAGGCGTGAAGTTCGACAATCATTTAGTTCACTCAATGCTGAATAAATCTTTAGTCTCTAATTCGGATACAGCAAAATAGTGGTTTTAGGAAAAAATTGATTTCGTTTTCCTCGGTTTATGCCATAGATTAATTTATACGTAGATTTGGTTTCCGTCTTATCTAACATTTCTCTTTGCGCTTCTTCAATGAGGAAACGAACTTCTGTCAGCAACGTCGAACAAAATCAGCCATTTTTAGTTTTATGCATTAACGATGTTCATATATTTACATATTTTGAACATTCCCAGTAACAGTTTCAGCTGTGCTTATCAAACCTCAGTGACAGAATTCTTCCCTTGACGTTCAAACAAAAGTTCGTTTCCGTTCAATCATTAAACCGATGAGCGAATTGTCAAATCTATGTATTAATTAATTTATGGTTTATTCCGATTTTACATTGAGAAATACATATGTAGAGAAAATATCTCGCTCAGCAAATTTCTGACATTTATCCGGGTGGTATTAAAGTTGGATGTTGGAAAGAATTGCTTGAATAATACCAGATAGAGGCAATGGTACAAAACCAACTAACAAGAAAACAAACACGGCATTTTATTTTCGGTGTTATAATTATTGTGTTAAATATAACACATACTAACAATAAAAGATAACAAAAAAGTCCAAAATACGTTTAAATTTCCCAACACAACAATTTCACAAGTCAACAGTTCTTGTCACTCCACCTGGTGTAGTCCGACATGGTCCTATAACACCGACCTTACTACGAAGAGTGTAAAGGAAACGTCAGATGGGAAAAATTTTCTTTGTTTAATGAATTACTCTATGGATTTATGACACGAGCCGGTCATAAAACAAAGCCGCTGATAACACTATATTACACACGATGAAAAAGCTGTATTTTTGTTGTTGTTTAGATGCAAATATAACGTGTTTGTAGCTTGTCGCAAATATACTATACTTGTGCCCAAACACACTGTGTTTGCTATTCAATACAATATGTATGAGACACAATGATTAATAGGTCATAATATAAGTTTTTGAGACACAAACGTGGCTTTATGTGGAAAACTGCTAAAATCAAATACGAGGCAGACAACAAAGAAACAAAAAACAGAAGATCCGCAATTCATGAAAACCGTGCTTACGAACATTTACATATTTCCCTCAATAGGTCGCTGGGGCCGATATTTTTCAGCGTGCAGCCATTAATTTGTTCTTCTATACTCGAAAAAACTAATAAAATGCGACACTTTAAAAAAGTCGCAAGTGGGGAAGACACCATAGGACACAATCCATTTGCTTCTGCAATAGAATATCAATGGAAATACCAGACAATATACAACGTTAGCTATCTCAATTTTGGGAATTTGAGCTGCGGCTCGGGAAGGACGACCTGCCTTTAGTTGGGTACATTGCGGGCGGAAAAGTGTGTATAGAACAATTCTTCAATTCATGAAAACAATGCTTGCAAACATATACATGGTTCCTGAAATATGTTAATGGGTTGGTTTGTTTGCGTTTTGGACCATAATTAGGGAGAATGACAGGGGGTTGCTGGGAATGACTTTTATTGAGCGCCACGTGAACAGACAACTACTGGCACGCGGGGCAGAACCTAATGAAAATAAATTATTTCTAATTGCATCCCATAAAAAGACGGAGGAGAGCTTCTCACAATCAGATACCTGCTCGTTTTTTAGTTTTACACTTACTAATTGGGACCTACTGTTTTACAGCCATTACCAATGGTTTTGGTTACGAAACCTTTTCATAGCTAAATACTCGAGAGTATAGCCGTCATTGAGTGAGATCGACAGAAATGTGGCCACAGTAGGGATCAAACTCACTTTCTCATGTACAAGTGCCGCACAGACACAAAGCATTGCCTAGGGGGGGGGGGGGGGCATAGTCTGCTGATATTGGGCCAAACGGGAAAATTTATTTCACAAATTCGGGATATTGTGCTACTGGAAACGGATAAGGGCAGCTTTAAATTGGTTATGGGGTTAGAAGATTACGAGTGGGTAGTGGCCATTACAATGGACAACATGATGACGTACAGGTGGCTTGAAAAAACCCCACTACGAGAGATGACGAACAAGTGGGAAGACAAATTTGAGGGAATATGATCGGT
Organism: Phaonia tiefii; assembly: GCA_963931995.1. Classification (NCBI taxonomy): domain Eukaryota; kingdom Metazoa; phylum Arthropoda; class Insecta; order Diptera; family Muscidae; genus Phaonia; species Phaonia tiefii. The sequence goes on along the minus strand of OZ008367.1, from coordinate 106,945,631 downwards.
GGATTCTAAGGGGACGAATAAAGACGCAAACAGCTATGAATTTGTGGACTTCCTGGAAATCACTGGGATAATTACCCTCTGGAGCCAATTTGACGGAGGATCGGAAGAGTGTGCCGAAAATAATGGTTCCAAACAATGTAGTATTACTTTTTCCTACCATTCCAGTTAACGTGGCTTTTGAGATAATTGGTGTAAATTGACAGAGAATTCCAACTTGATATTGAAAATTTTACATTTCTGAATACGGGCAAATGCATATTTCATACATACTTACTTTGTTTAAGGAGATGAATAGGTAGCTTTTTTGAGAAAATTAATTTTTTTTTAGAAAATGCACTAATTTAGGAAAATTTTCTTTTTTTAAACTTCTTTCATTTCGGATTTTCTAAATTTACTTTTTATTGTGTTCAAAACTATAATATATACTAAATATTGGTTCCAGGCTCCACCTAGAAAACTTCCCATTAAGCAAGAAATTTATCAACATATGTTAGTGTAGACAGAAACCAGAGCAAATGTACCCAATATAGTTGATAATACTGGATTGTAGCATAATAGTGTTAAAAAAGGTGTTTAATTTTTATTCACTGAGACCCCACCCCGTAACTTTGGACAAGGAACTTCGTTCCAAAAATGTGATAATTAGATTCTTTGATATTTTTGGGAATCTCATATTGAAATATTATATTGAGGTGCCAGTTGCCAAATCGGATAACTCCAATGAAAAAAACCTGTAAAAACTGAAGTTTCCGGAGTGTTTTAAAATTCCACGTACATTATAAAATCAAACTAATATTATATATTATTTCACTACAACTGTATCTAATAAAGGGGTTCTCAACAGAGACACTACAACAGTAAATCGATAGGGACAGCAAACGACGCCATATTTTTCCCCGCTCTTTTGACATTTCTCTTCAGTAAGGTTTGCCATTTGATCATGGATAGATATACGTGCCAACAACGAGTCGAAATTATTAAAATTTACTACCGAAATTTGGAGTCAGTGGCCTCAACTTTAAGATCGCTACGTCAGTATGGCTGAATGGCTCATTTCTGGCTGAATGGCTTCAGACAGCAATCCACACGTAATCCATGAGCCATCATTGCATCCCTAAAAAATTACGGTTTGGTGCGGTTTATGGGCCGGCGGCGTCATTGGGCCGTACTTCTTCCGTGATGATAAAGACCGGCACATTACTGTGAATACGAATCGCTACCGTTCAATGATAACCGAATGTTTTTGGCCCCAATTGGATAATATGGACTTGGAGGACATGTGGTCCAAACAGGACGGCGCCGCAAGCCATACAGCGAATGCCACAATCAATTTATTGGAAACCAAGTTTGGTGAACGTGTTATCTCACGAAATGGCCCAGTCGATTGGCCGCCTCGGTCGTGCGATTTGACGCGGCTAGATTATTTCCAGTGGGGCTACGTCAAGTCTATGGTCTATGCCAACAAGCCAGCGACGATTGATGAACTTCGTACGAATATCGAACGTGAAATTGCAGCAGTATCTGTCGATTTATGCTTGAAATCGACGTCTGGGCTTCTGCAACCGTGCCCGTGGTGGCCATGCAAAAGAAATCGAGTTCCATACATAACGGCATCGAACATACTTTCACAGGAATAACGAATTTCATTGGTATCTAAAACCGGTTTTGTTTTATTTAAAAAAAACTTTTGTAGCGCTCTTATTGAAAAACCCTCTATAATGCCAAAAAAAGGGAAATGGACCAGGGCCCACCGTTTGTAGAGATGATGTTAGTCACCAATATGCATAGTATCTTGGGAATATGGAGAGATCACTTCTCTGCTTATGCCTTTAATCTATCTCGTGCGTTATGTGCGCAAGACTTAAGCCGTTTGTTGCCGTCCTGATCGGACCTTATCAGTGTGGCTTTAGGCCCGGAATATCAACTATCGACCAGATATTCACATTACGACAAAAACTGGAGAAACCGAACGAAAATCAAGTCGACAACTACCGCCCCTTTCTAGATTATAATGTTGCCTTCGATAGCTCTATACGAAGAAAACTGTAGCAAGATATATCTTAGCTTGGGTTTCCTGTTAAGCTGACTCGCCTTTGTATAAAGACATTGAAAAAAAATGGTGTCACACAGCATCCCATGATTGGGATTGGGGAGAGCTTCTCAAAATAAGTGAATGCTTTCCAGTTTTACACTCACTGATTGTGACCTACAGTTTTACACCGGTTCTGAACGATATTTTGATAAGGTTTTCACTAACCATTGCACCACACTGACCGTTGCGAAATCATCTGGCAGTGGACGCCCTATCAAGCGATCTTTTCGACATGTTAATTGAGATCATCGTGAGATAAGCTGAGCTGCAGTCAACATAAATAAAACTATCAGCAGCAAGAGTCACATGTTGCTCGCGTATGCTGATGATTTAGACATCATTGGACGAAATTTGCGAGAAGCAACTGCAGTATTTTCGAGAATTGAGCATCTATCAAAAAAAGTGAGTTTGGCAGTAAACGAGAACATGACAATAAATGAGCCTTGATAACCATTATAATTTCGAGATAGTGAATGAATCTCGAATTTGCCGGGAACAGAAGCAATAATGTCAGCCTGGAAATCAAACGGAGAATTGTGCTTGCAAACAGGCAATATTTCAGGCTAAGCAAGCACTTCAGAGATAAGACCCTCTCTCGAGAAATTAAGATCCATCCATATCAAACTCTCTCAAAACCTGTCGTGCTTTATGGCGCAGAATTCTGGGTTATATCGCATGCTGACGAAACTTCAGTGGAAGTCTTCGAGAGGAAAAGGCTTCGAAAATATATGGTCATATAACCGAAAACGGCGATTATCGACACCGAATGAACCACGAGCTGTATAATCTGTATTCCGACATCTACGTAGTAATGCGTATCTAAATAGCGCGCTTCTCTGGCTTGGCCATGTTAATAGAATGAATCAGAATGAACCAGTGGGAAAGATATTCGAAGACGTACTCGAAGGACATCGAAAAACAGGACAACCAATACGTTACTGAAAAGACCAGGTGGAATATTGCCTGCGAGAGGTTGGTGTAACTAACAGGAGGCGAAATGGTGAGGATCGGGCCGGTTGGAGAAACATGTTATACTCATTTTGTAAGGCCCTTGACCTCTCTGGGTTGTTTGAGGCCGCCTATGCAAGTAAGTAAGTATTGAAAATGTTTGTGAATATATGAAAAGTGTATTCAAATGATATCCGATGTTTCTGTTAATTTTCTTGTTTTCCTAAACTAGTATTGTAACTTTTGCTAAATATTGTTTACTTCTAATTGGCTTCCCATTGCATCGTATAAAGGGATTGGAAAGAGCTTTTCACAATAAGTGAGCTGTCCAATTTCTAGTTTTGCACTCACTTATTAGGATCAACAGTTTAACACCGGTTCCTAATGGTGGTTTGAGAATCTTTTGCATGGCAAAGTATTCGATAGAGTCGCCATCACTAGCCAATTGGACGGCACGCTGAAATTGTTTTATTTTGTTGTTGTTTGGATACAAATATTATGTGTTTGTAGCTTGTCGCAATTATAGAATTCTTAGGTACAAACACATTGTGTTTACTATTCAATGTAGTATGTTTGGAAGACAATGATTAATAGGTTATAATATATGTATTTGTGGCCCCAATGTGGATTTGCAGAAAACAAAAAATAACATGAGGTGTCAGGAGACACCCGGTTGGAACGCTATGTATTATGTACATATGTACTAGTTAGTTCCTACACGCCTAAGGCGCCAGTTGAACACCGCGATAATTTAAATGGATCTTAAAGAAAAGGTACTTTTTGTAAAATCATAAACTTTTTTAAAAAGTATATGTTAGGTCCCTTTGTAAGATTGTGTATTATATTTTCCCGAAGAGGTCCTTTTATAAAGATATGTACTTCCTTTATTAAAAGCTGATGTTTTTTAAGAAAAGGTACTGTGTTTAAGAAGAAGTGCTTTTTGTAAGAAAAAGACATAAGAGTATGAATTCTTTTTACAAAGAAGTATTTTTCTAAGAACAAGTTATTTTTAATAAGTGGTGCTCTTTTTAGGAAAAGGTTATTTTTTTAAGAAAATGTATTTATTTTCAGAAAGACTACTAATCTCAGGAGAGAACAAGGAAAGGTGTAATTTTATTTTTAAGAAAAGATACTTTTAAGAAAAGGATTTTTGTAAGAAAAAATTTTTTTTTAAGAGAAGGTATTTTTTTGAATAAATTTTTTTTTTAAAAATGCGAATTTTTTTAACATTGATCCTTTTTTCAAGAATTGGTACATCTGAATTCGCCTCAGTTAAGATAATTCCCCACTATTCGAGATGATTCTACAAATATAACTAACAACAACTGCTAGAAGGTTCTTGAATACGCTAGAGATAACTACATTTGAGTATGGTGAGATGTAAATACCGAAGGTCTTTGGGACTGAGAGTTAATTTGTGATTAAACCCCGTAAAGTATGCAACGCTAATTAATTGTGAAACATATGACTTATTAAAGTGGTGTAAATAAAGTAGGCTGTTGTACTTTATAAGTAAAATAAAAGAAAATTAACCCTGCTGTTAGATTAGGACCATTTGGTCCAAATTTTTTCTGTTTTCCCTTGTAACTTTGGAACGGTGATATATACTGACTAAATTTTTCGGCTAATGGGGTCTTTTAATAAAACAATGTTATGTGCGAAAATTAAATTTTCTAACTTTATTCAGGACTGAGAAAAATACAAAATGACGAATCTTAGGTTAGAGGACCATTTGGTCAATAGTACATTTTTTCATTACCAAGCGAATGTAAATTCATGTCAAATATTTAGAAGATGTTTTTGATATGTCAAATACTTGCTTTAGAAATTATTGAACCAAAATAGTTACAAAGGATGAGATAAAATTATTATTTTGGATGAAAATTCCAGTATGGACCAAATGGTCCCTCAACCTAAGATTCGTAAATTTTTTCATTACCAAGCGAATGTAAATTCATGTCAAATATTTAGAAGATGTTTTTGATATGTTAGCGGATGTTTTTGATATGTCAAATACTTGCTTTAGAAATTTTTGAACCAAAATAGTTACAAAGAATAAGATAAAATTATTATTTTGGATGAAAATTGCAGTATGGACCAAATGGTCCCTCAATCTAAGATTCGTAAGTTTTTTCTAATCTAACAGCAGGGTTAAACCGTTGTTGTAATTATCGTAATTTAAAACGAACCGTGTTTAAAAAATAAAACAACACAAAAAGGACGAATAAGGAAATTCGTAACAATATGAATATTTACTTTTTTAAGAAAAGGCACTTATTTAAGAAAGTGTTCTTTTTTTAAACATCTTTCACTTTGGCTTTTCCAAATTTACTTTTTATTGGGTTCAAAACTACAATACACTCTGGATCACTTATTTAAAGGCACTAAAAATTCCATATTTAGCTGCCTGTATCTTTTGTAACCGATTGCAGAAATTTAAAATGGACATTGAACCTAGATATCTTGTGATATAAAAAAATCAAATCATTCTTAACTAAAGATATTTTTTGAGCAATTTTTAAAAAAAAAGTCCAAAAATGCGCTATTTTTTTGGTTCACTTGAATAAAGGAACTTTAACTAATTTTAATGAAATACATTTTTTCTTTTTAATTTATTTTACTTTATTTAAGAACTATTAGTAATGGGCACAACCCCTTTTGTTTTTAATAACTTCAAATATACGGATTTTCATTGAGAGATTAAGATAATTTATGTAATCCAACGAAATTAGATTACACGCATCCCTAATGGCCTGAAATAGTGACTGCTTGTCATCAAATTTTTCTACCTCCTTCATAGACCTTACTAGATAACCAACCCCAGACATTTTCGATAATGTTTAGATCTGGCGAATAGGGTGGCCAGTCAAGAATATTAACATTTTGGCTTGCAATGAACTATTTTACTATTCTGGCGTTGTCTATAGGGGTATTATCCTGTAGCAATATCCAAGATTTGGGACCAAATAGTTCACTGGACTTCGGAAAAGCCGATTCCAATAACGTTTAATAGCACTTTGATATTCAAGATCGATGGTGCCATAGTACGTAATAGCACCCCACACCATAACCGCGCCCTCTCGGCTGTGATGTCGGTTCAAAAAACGCTTTTCTTTGCGCACATCACGGAAATAATAGTTGTAGCTATCAGGCCCATCCAAATTAAACTTCATCATATCCGTAAATACAACGGTTTTCCAGTCATTTACATGACCTCTTGGTTGCACATCCCATACCATGTAGTCTCTAGCGAATTGAAGCCGCTTTTCCTTACGAGGAGCATTAAGTGGCGACTTTTTTTTTTTGTAATTTCAGGTATTTAAGATACTCACAGCTCTTAATAACTCTTCGTACTGATAACTTGCTCGCTTCCACTCCAGCTTGAGCTCTTATTTTGGACAAGGATAAGGCAGAATTAGAAGAAATTCTGATGATTTTTCTTTTCTCATACGTAGATAAAGACAATGAAACCCTTCCTTTTAAATTTTTTCCATAACCCTCGGGGTCCTTGATGTAATTGTCGACACCTGTTGGGCTCCGTCCGTGTATTAGCTATTCCACGGTTAGAGTATCCTTCAGAACGGTAAACATCAATTTTAGTTTTTGCCGATAGATTTAAAATTTTTTTTTTGCCATTTTGACTCGTAAAATGATTAAGATGTAATAAATTGCAATAAACAAACGTTCCTACAAAAAATCATCGCTTACTTTAAAAATAATAAAAAAAAATAATAAAGTGCCTTTATTCAAGTGAACCAAAAGAAATAGCACATGTTTGGACTTTTGTTTATTAATTGCTCAAAAAAAGTTCTTTAGTTAAGAAACCACTATTGTCATGATTCTTTTATATCTCAAGATGTCCAGCTTCGATTTCCATTTTAAAATTCTGCAATCGGTTACAAATTGCAAAAGATACAGGCTGCTGCATATGGAATTTTGAGTGCCTTTAAATAAGTGCTAAATATTGGTTACAGGCTCTAGCTAGAAAACTTTCCATTAAACAGGAAATGTCCCAACATATGTTAGTCTAGGCACAAACCAATGCATAAGTACCCAATATAGTTGATAATACTGGATTGTAGCATAATAGTGTAAAAAAAAGTTGTTTAATTTTTTCCTATAACCGTATTTCATATTTCATATAATCATATGCCGCAACGTGCGATAAGGAAATTCGTTTCAAAACGTGACAGACAATAAATAAACAAAAAGCAGCAGATCTTCAATTCACGAAAATAATGCTCGGAAATATGTATTAGGTTCCTGCAATGTGTTGCTGATGCCGTTATTTTTCAGTGCGCGTATTCGAAAGATATGTAAGGTGGTCTGAGCAGGGGTCGAACCAACGTTTTTATGTACAACAGCCGCGCACACTAACCATTGCAATACCGGCGGCCACTTCTAATTGTCGGAGATAATTCTGGCAGAAGAACGTTTTCTAAACGATCATCTACTTCCTTAGATAATATGTTATATCTATTAACCGGATCAAATTGTACGACGTAGTGCTTAATCGAAAAAGTTGAATATTGAGTTGTCCGATTAATAGTTCGGTCACGATTAATCCAATAAAATGTTTGTTTAATCGAATGAATACTATTCTTATTCATAGTTGATGGTCTTGTGAGTTTTGCTCCATGAAATTATAAATTACATACACGCTGAAAGATCTGTTGTTTTTTTCAGTTTCGATGCAAATATAACGTGTGTTTGGAAATTTGATATACTTGTATGGAAATACATTGTGTTTGCTGTTCAATATTATATGTTTGAGGCACAATGATTAATATGTTATAATATAAGTGTAGGCGATCCAAATATATATTCATTTGTGACACAAATCCAGCTGTGTTTGTTGCACTGTTTATGCTCTCTCTAGAGCAAGAGAATACTAGAGGGGCAACGAGAGATATATTGTAAGTGTTTATGTTTGGGATGAAGAACGTATGTGTGTCCACGTAAAAGCATGCATGTTTGCCAATAAACATGCTACTACACATGCATGTTTGAAGTGTGTTCCAAACATGTACATGGTTTCTGCAGAATATGTTTGGGAGAATATATTACAGATACCGTTTTCTCAGCGTGGACATTTACTTTTGGTTTATGCCATCTTCAAAAATACAATTTCTTACAGTCTACAGGCTAATAATAAACATTATTTTATAAATGCTCATTTTTGTTTTTGCTAAATATTCTCATCATCCTTAGTCCAGATAATCCACTTTAGACAAGTGTTTACAAATTTTGTGTATTCGTCTTTTTTTATTCGTATCTATTGCTTGTTCTTCACGTAATAAGTGCTACTTGTGTCTTTTACTTGAGTTTTTTGCTTGGGTTGAAATTTCAAGTATAAGAGTATTTAAATCATAAGCGCAATATGTATCGCCGTCAATTATTTGCCTACTCTCAGCTACAGCGATTCCATAAACTAGAAGATTACAAAAAGATGGGATAGAATGATGGATATCTAACAATTTATTACGAGGAATTTATTTGTACACCCATCGTATATTTGGTTGTATACTCATCATTGAAATTGCAGCATTTGAAGACAATTTAATTTGTCTTTTATAATTGTGTAATATACCGGGAAATTTGTAATGCCTATTGACAATTTTGAGTTAAATTGAAAATGTCTGAAGACATATGCAAACTTCGCCTGAAATACGTCATTCCACCTATTATGCCATGAATTCATAAATATTACGAAATGTAATTCTGTTCGTGTACTTGCAATTTTTTTTCTCTAGTGTTTTAAGGAATAATGAAGACTCATTTCAATGCTGCCTCATTTCGCATTAAGTTTTTATTATAATTTTTAATTTTTTTTTCACTTATTATTATGTTACAACAACATTTGCCTTCTTTTCTAATGTCGGCCATTAAAAAATAAAAATAAAGTACAAGTAAACCTAGACACGGACATTGAAATGATGATATAAGAAACAGATGCAGACATTTACTACAAGGTTGAATATTTGTGTACCTGAAGATTTGATTCGAGCTCATTAAGCTATTTTATTATACTCATTTTCTTTTTATTTCAAACAATTTATTATATAAGTAGAATCATTTCCAGGTTTTGTATTAACTGCCCTTGTAAGGACTTTTTTCATTCGTTTCACATGTGCCGCACGGGATTTGTAAAGATACATTTTAAGTGATTTAAGAAAATATGTTTTTGTGCGCTCCTACCATTTGCATGCACTTTGAAGTGACGCACTATGGCCTATTTTTGATACTTACGATGAAAAATTCATTGTGTTATGTTTCGGTAAGTACACACAGGGAAGAGATTCGTTGCCACAACTATAGTTACAACCAAATAAAATTTGGCGGTTCATTAGACTATCACATTATTCGATTGTGATTACCAATAATTGTGTTTAGTATCACCAAATGTTGTGCATATCAATTGATTTGTAATTAAATTTTGATTGCAAGAACTGAAATATATAGTTGAAGCCACAGCAATAAGAAATAAATTTGATCTGGCAATCGAGTTTTAGTTGTAGGATCAATGAAAAATGTAAAAATTAATTTGGTTGTAACAAATAATATATTGGTATGCTCAACTACACGCTGAAATATCTGTCGTGTTTTGTTCTTTGGATGAAAATAGTTATATCATGTGTTTGGAGCTTGTCGCAAATATAATACACTTGTGCCCAAACGCATTGTGATATTACATGTTTGAGACACAATGATCAATAAATTGTAACATATGTGTTTGCGACCCATATCTACCTATGTTTGTGATACAAATACAGCCGTGTTTGTTACGCTGTTTATGCTCTCCCGAGAGCAAGAGAATAAAAGAAGGGCAACGAGTGTGTATATCTTGTAAATATGTTTCTATATTTTTGGAATATTCTTTCAGTCCGTGACTCATAAATAATCCTAAATATGCGTGCAAATTGCAGATGAAGTCAGTGTTTGTTATTTTGGCTGATGTATTGTGTTTTAATTTCATGTATTCAGTCGTCAATGGTTCATCAGACAGAGGATACCAAAAGCGCTTGATCAGTGAAAAAAGAATAAACAAACGCTCGAACGGTTAACTGGTTTGTGATGTTGCTTTGGTTTTTGTGTATGTGTTTCGGATATATTAATGCCTGATACCAAAGTGAGTAACGATTTTGAGGAATGAAGCTAGAGAGGGCAACAACGTGAATCCCTTTTTCTGTCCGAGCCTCTACTGCCCATATGTTAAATATAATAAAAAAAAATCCAATGAGTGTTCGAACTCACGGGCGATGTGTTAACACCTCTTTGTTGCACGGTACCTGTTCGATTTCTATGAACACATTAGTAAATGTTACATACATACAATACTGCGTTCAATCATATGATGACGTTACACTTAAATAATATTAATACTTCAAATTATTTGAAGACCAGTGCAAGCACATGTCATTATTTTCTTGCTTAATACTATTTGTTTTATACATACAAAAAACAAAGTGAATGCAATGCAACATACATACATTGTTATGTTCGTACATGCGCTACACAAGTTCACACAATATTCGTTGCTCTCGTGCTATCTCATTTTTATGTATTTATAACCATGTCATTATTCTCTTTGCTCTGATAGTGCACCGCACCCACACAAGACAATTATTCGCTGCCGCTACATCAGTGTGTGTTTTTTCCGCAGTTTGACAAACTGTGTGTTCGCAGTCGGAAAAATCTGTGTTCTATATATGGGTGGGTCACCCTTATCATTTAGGATTCTAAGACCTACCCGATATGCACACAAAATTTCATACAAATCGGTCCAGCCGTTTCGGAGGAGTTTAACACCAAACAATCCGTGATCGCTGTCTGACAATCTGTGTGATCGCAGTCGGACAAACTGAGTTTGGATGTATTCACTTTGTGAATTTAGTCCCTACCCGCTCCTATAGATGTTAACACATCAAAAACACAAGTAATTAATTAATACACGCTTGTCGTGGCATCTAGTTCTATTATTATCTAGTATATTTTTCGTGTACCAACGCATGGTGCTAACCAACACAGTTGAAAGCTTCTGAAAACAAATACGTGAGAGACAACAAAGAAAGGAGAAACAATGGAGCAGCAGATTCAAAACAATACAAGTAATGCATTCAATGCCAGCAAATGTTAAACTCATTTAAATCTTTTAATTTTTTGTATTAATTATATATGTATATAAGTAAATTTGGATATACAGGGTGATTCAGGAAGTTCCGGACAAATTTCTCCAGCGTATTGCTTGGCCCATTTCATGAAGAAAAGTCCACTAGGACCATGTCCGAAAATGCAAGGGTGCGAAATGGCAGCGGGTTCAAAATTTTCGGATTTGTGGTCGGAGGGTAGTGGGGTAAAGTTGCTAACTTCTGAGCCAGTGGTCGGATTTTTTTTGTTTGTGGGCTTGTTGGAAGGGTCTTTAAGAGGCCTTTCAGAAAAAGTAGAAAAAAGTCAAATCGCCGAGATACAGAGCTTTCGGGAAAAAAATTGAAAAAAAATTCACATAACCTCAAGTTGCTCAGCCAGATGGCAGGTAACGTATGTTTTTATTCTGTTGAAAGATAGCCATACCTCTTACCTTTCCAAAATGACCTAAACGAAGCCCGGAGGTTTACCGTTCCAAAACTATGACCAATTTTATACCATATTATGACCATATTTATACCTATAAGTATTACTTAAAATCTTAAACGTGTTAATTTACAAAAACAAATAAATGTGTGCTGTTATTTCGCTTCCAAAAACAAAAAGAAAAATTTTTGCATTTCAGTAAAATGGTCATAACTTTGGAACGGTAAGACCTCTGGGCTTCGTTTAGGTTATTTTGGAAAGGTAAGAGGTATGTCTATCTTTCAACCGAAAAAACGTAAGTTATCTACCATCTGGCTGAGCAAATTGAGGTTATGTGAATTTGTTTTCCATTTTTTCCGAAAGCTCTGTATCTCAGCGATTTGACTTTTTTCTACTTTTTCTGAAAGGCCTCTTAAGGACCCTTCCAACAGGCCCAAAAGCCCGACCACTGGCTCAGATGTTAGTGAGAATGCACCAACTCAAGCTGCAGACGGTTTTAGAAAAGATGGTACCAAGTGGAATACAGCTGAACCCGCTACAGTGAGATTCCGCCAGCACAACGTTATACGTTTCAGAGGTGGACCAAAAACACACCTGACCAATCCGCTTGAGGTGTTCAAGCTTTTCTTTTCATCGAAAATTACGCTCGCCATCGTAATACAAACAAATCTATATGGAGAACAAGTTACACCCAAATGGAACGCAGAACATGCAAACTGCACACCACGAGTATGGGTTGATATGACAAGTGTTGAGCTTGACGCTTTTATTGGGATACTATTGGCTTTTGGTGTCAGTCATATTACTATGCAGCTCTCAAGATTGATGTGGCAAACTGATGCACTTCCAATATTCCGTGCAGACATGTCATATACACGATTTGTTACTTTGATGCGCTGTATTCGATTTGACGATAGTCGTACGCGCGCATTTCGTCAACAAACCGACAAAGCTGCTCTCATTCGAGACATATGGAACTTCTTGAATAACAATCTTGCCAGTAGTTTTGGACAATACGAAAGTGTAACCATCGATGAGCAGCTATTTCCATACCGTGGGCGCACAAAGTTCACGCAATACATCCCAACAAAGCCCGCAAAGTGTGGCATGCGGAAAGCAAATATCCGTTGCAAGCGAAACTGTACACTGGTAAAGAGGGAGAACAACGAGAGACAAACCAAGGCGAAAATGTGCTCATGAGTTTGGCTAATCGATACACCAACAGCGGCAGAACTATTATTGCTGATAACTTCTTTACAACATTAGAAGTGGCTAAACGTCTTTCGTCGATTGGTCTAGCATACGTTGGTACCATCAGATCCAACAAAAGGTGTCTTCCCAAAGAAGTGAAAAAACATTTCATTTCTCTATAACTCGCTTCGGTATTTAAAAATTAATAATTTTTTTCAAAATTTCAACATCCAATAACTCGATAACTAAGTGAGTTATCGAAAAATTGCATAGAGGTTTCTGCGTGGTCGGGCTAAGAGACTATTTCCTCTGGAGTAGGTCCAACACCGGCTTCGGCATAGTATGGAATTTTCTACTTGGGGTACGTCCAACACCGGCTTCGCGGCTTCGGCATAGTATTTTTGTGGTATAAAGCTTTATATTTTTGAGAAAAGTAAAGGAAAATAATCTAAAATTTTTCAAAACTTCAACATACGGCGGTCCATAACTCCGAAACTGTTCGTTTGAGCCGATTTTGCTATTGAACTTTTTTTGCTTAAAATAACATGTTCTATCATACCTCACGCATTCTTCTATTTGATACATCATATACATCCTTTGGCGTAATCGCAATTTATTAATTTTGTCTATAATTTGAATAAAAAAATTTATGTTAATTTCAAAAAAGTGCAAGCACATTCATTTTCAGCTGTCAACATTTTGATTTTCCATTTCACACAGCAAAATCGGAATTGTATCTTCACCACACAAAAATAAATTCCACACAATTTACCACGACCGAAATATTTTCGATGAACACACAGCCAAACAACAAAATAGACAAATTTTTCAGCGTGTAACGATTTTAGTTAATACCTGCTAATCAATCACTATGAAACTAGATATATGTATATATTTATTTATCTCATGTACAGGAGTCGCTCCGCATAGTAACCGTAGTACCACAGATTTAGGCAACTTCAAATCTTCCCTTGTTCATGTAATAACTCGTAAGGCTTAAACAGTTGAAGCCTATTTTCGGAAAATCTAAATTAAACTTTCCTCAGAATTAAAATAAACCACAACCAAATCACATTTTATTACATGGGTTAACCCGGTTTTCAACGCTCTTGTTTTTCTAATGCACATTTAAGGATATTCTTGTCGTACGTTTTACATTGTCCATACATTTTGTCATATTGATAGTTGTAAATGTTCAGAAACAAAACGACAGTTTGCATTCTTAGAATCCCTAAGCTGTACAATTTCTAACTAACAAAATTGTTTTAATTCGAAATTGTTGGTGCAACCACTGACCGACCGAGCGACGGACCGACTCAGTTTGTTGTTCCAAGCTGTCATCCTTTACACAAATTTAATAACATCATAGGAAAAGGTCAGCTAAAGGATATCTAAAGGATAACTAAAATCTGGCAGTGCATTGCAATTGGATTAATACAAATTGTTTCGTTTATCCAACTAACAATGAAGTTACAAAAGTTACAGATTCATAATCAAATTAACACAGACACACATTTTGGTATGTTACGATAGTATGAGAATATATGAGTGTTTGTCCTCATCATTTAGGTCTGTATTTGAAACTCTGAGAGCGTCAATTTAGAGCATCAATTTAGACAAACTCGAGAAAAAAATAGTTAATAGGAAATATAATAGAAATATATAATATTGAAATGAATCAATCATTTTGATGAGATTAAAAAAAAAATGGTTTCCCATTACATCCCATGAAGGGACTGGAATCGTTGCATTTTTCGCCTAAATGTAAATTTGAGATCCAAAATGGAGTCTCAATCTGAAAAAATAATTTTAAATCCAATCACAGTGATAAATTCTATGATGGGCAATTTATGCCTTGTAGGAAACAGGTCCAGGTCCGGTCAATGATATTTCCTTGTATCCCACTAGTTCGTGATGGGCTGTCTGCATAGATCTAGCATTGCAGTACGAACAAGAAAGCAATCTTATATCAATCGATACTCAACCGGAAGTAACCACTTATAACCACTAACGAACTATAGTCGTTGCGAAATGTGCGTAGGATCTTTCCAGTTTTGGGAGCAAATACAATTCTTGCGACCCGACCCGCCCACCTTTAATATCCATCTTAAGTATATACATGTGACATGCAACTGTATCAGCCGCGGAAACACCTGAAGGGCCAATGATTGAAATTCTGTTGGTAATGCCATATCGGCCATGGTGACTTAAATGATATGAAGCCCCCGATATTCCATTTAATCCTCGACTGACCAACAATTTCCCTATAAAGTTTTTATTTATGCGAGGTTTGTTCACATAAATTGATCTCCATGTTTAAAAAATTCTCAGAGATATGGTTATTCCTAAAGCGATTAAGCAACTCCTCATTGCAAGTGCATTAGCTCCTAGAGGAGTCATTGGCATAACTTACTGTTCTGTTGCCAGTCGCTAGTGTTTTCCTCAGTCTTGAAAGCATAGCTGTGCCTCATAGTGAAACCCTGAAAAGACTCTACATTAGTTAACCTCCATATCTCAAATTTGGACATATCCCAGTCATCCTTGTCTCTCGAATACTAGGCACTTTTAACTAGGAATAGGAAGTCTTGTATATTACATTAGTCTGCTTGAGAATATATACGTGTGTCCCATGTTGGTGGCATTGTGATGAAGGTAGAGCTGAAATGATGCCGTGTAGAAAGTATTTCACCCAAACCAAACTCGGACCTAGGGAATAGGGAATAAACACATACACTCCGGTTCACTTACTTAAAGGCACTAAAAATACCATATTCAGCAGCCTGTATCTTTTGCAATTGTCGACAGCTGTTGGGTCCGTCCAATTTTTTTAGCTATTGCGCGGTTAGAATATCCTTCAGAACGGTAAATATCGATTTTAGTTTTTCCCGATAGATTTATAATTTTTTTTTTCCCACTTTGCGTCGTAAAATGATTAAGATGTAATAAATTGTAATAAGCAAACGCTCCCTACAAAAAATCATCGCTCATTTTAAAAATAATAAAAAATAATAAAGTGCCTTTATTCAAGTTTTTTTGAAATATTTTTTGGACTTTTTTTTATAGATTGCTCAAAAAAAGTTCTTTAGTTAAGAAACCACTATTGTCATGATTGGTTTCATATCTCAAGATATCTAGCTTCCATTTCCATTTTAAAATTCTGCAATCGGTTACAAAAGACACAAGCTGCTGAATATGGAATTTTTCGTGCCTTTAAATAAGTGAACCCATTCCTTCGAGTTCGGTTTCGAAAACCCTTCGTGCTGGTTCATCTTCATCTATTCTACTGATATGGCCTAGCCAGCGCAATCGTATCATTTTGGTCCGTTTAACTGTGCCAATATCGGGATATACTTAGCTCATACATGGCTAATGCACCGCCGATACTCGGTGTTGGGGCCATACATATTTCGGAGTATTTGTCTAACGGAGACTCCTACAGATATTTGGTCTGCATGCGATAAGACCCAGGATTTTGCGCCATAAAGCAAGACAGGTTATATAAGAGTCTGCCATAGCCGGGATTTTGTTACTCGAGATAGGATTTTATCTCTAAAGTGCTGGCTTAGCCCAAAATAACATATATTTGGGAGCACAATTCTCTGCTTGATTCCAAGACTGACAGAGCCGAGGTATATAAATTAATCCACCACTTCGATATATTAACGGTTATTAACGTTCACGCTTGGTTAAATCGCGTGAATGTCGCATTTAGTGTCAGCCCCAATTTTGCTGACTTCTTCTCAATCCTCAAAAACACCTCAGTAACTTTGCACATTATGCGCCCAATGATATCCACATCATCTGCATGTGACTTTTGCTGCCGATCGTTTTATTCATGTCAACTGAAGCTTTTCTCTTGATGATCTCCATTAAGGTGTTAAATAGATCGTATGATAGGGTGTAGCCTTGCCAGAGGCCTCGCTTAGTTTCAAAACGATCGGTAAGATCCTTACCAACTTCCACTGCGGATTTGGTGTTCGTCAAGGTCATCCTGCAAAGTCGTATGAGTTTTACATTTAAATCGACAAGTAGATGATAGGTGTCAATTTGTTTTTCGTAGGTCTTCTCAAGGATTTAATGTGGCGTCAAAATCTGGTCAATTGGAACTGGTATGTTCCAACCAGGTCAGCGATAATTGGTTTTAGTCTTCCACGTTTGATACTTGATAGAACCGTAAGTGCTATGGATAAAAGGCTTGGGTTACCTTTTTTAAATATGGGGAATAAAAAAAAACAAAAATTGTTTTTATTACATCCCATGAAGGGATTGGGGAGAGCTTCTGACAATCAGTGAGATGTGCGCTTCTAGTTTTACACTCGCTGATTGGGACCTACAGTTTTACACCGATTCCGAACGGAATTTTGAGATGCTTTTTCATGGCTATATACTCGATAGTGTCGCCGTCACTATGCGAGGTGACCGCCGCCGAAACAAATTTTTTTAAGGTGGTCAGAGCAGGGATCGAACCCAGAATCTCATGTGCAAGAGGCGCGCATACTACCCATTGCATTGCATTGAAATTGCCAATTTCAATTTCACACATTTGTTTTTAATATTTCTATTAAAATGTACTTCTTCATAGAACAAGTAGTTTTGAATAGTTATTGATGTTGAACCGAACAATTATTAAAATCATAACAACTCAAAAGATCGAATAATATAAACTCAAACGGAAATAAATTTGATGAGATTAGAAAATGATAAAAGCGATATAAATGTTTTAAGCGAAAAAATGAGCCATATTTAAAGGAATCTTGTTCGCAGATGTCCATGGCATTAAAACTACTTGGGGAATTTTGCGCAAAAAGTGGTACGACAATTTTTAGTTTGTATATTTATGCTTCATTCTGTGAAATATTTAAATATTTATTAATAAAAATATTTCATATGAAAGGTGATAAACATTTGCATCAGAGAATTTGGATATGTAGCATGGATTTGGTTCCAAGATATATTTAGGCTTTCGAACGTTAATTCTTGTGGATAGAGTCAAGATGTCATAATTTTTCTAGAATGCTGCGAATTCATCAATCTTAATTTGTGGTGGTCACATTCCTAATGCTTTAAATTCAACATGTATGAATTAATATTTTATTCCACCAACTTGACTTAAACTTTTGGAGCAACTGTTGATAAGCCGTTGCTAATTTAAACTTAGTGGAATACATTTTTCGTAACAATATTTGCAATAACCAATGTAACTGCATGACCCTTCCCAGCTCGTGTCCTTTTTCTGTAAAAAGTAGATGTTAAGGCACATCAATGCCGTGATTCTACAATCATATTTTTCTTATTTTACAAAAATTACTATTGTTATTAATTAAATTAACATTTCATAATTTAGTAACAATTTTTCATCTGAAGTTAGTTTTCTTTCATATTCATTTGATCATAACTAATTTAATAAGTTGAATGAGTTGCCCTAATTTTTCTCTTTCGTTTCAAATTTGTATTTTTGTATTGTAATATTGTAACAAATACTAATTGTCTTTGCCTCATATAAACATATGTATGTACATACGCATAAACGTACATAATTATTCGCTGTCGCAGATCATTAGTTTGAACGACGTAGGCACATAGCTACATACATATGTGTATATGCATGGCTCTACCGCTAACCCTTTGGTTTGTAATTTTTAACTTTGAATTCTAAAATTAGAAATTATCAAGCAGTCGAAACGAGAAGTTTGTTGTTTTCTTTCTCATAGCGAAGATCATTTGGACATTTTTTTTTTGGTTTTTGCATTCCTAAAACATTGGAGTAGTTATTGTGCATAAGAAAAGGCAGTGGTGACTTGAAATAAGAAAACGCTGACCAGTGCATAGTTAACACTCCAGAGAAATTAATAATTACAAAGATTGTATTGGAGTCAAGTGACATTTGGCCCAATGCATTAAAATAATAACCAAACCATACTCAAGTCGAACCCTTGAGCTAGGAATTTGGCCCAATCGCATATTGGACATATTCCGGGATTGCCAAATTAGGCATTCCTAAAACAGTAGACATTTCATTAGGTATTACCCTGTGTAAACTCTAATAGCGTTAATATACATTTTAGGGAATCAAATTATAAATTAAATGCACAACTTCCTCCGTGACAAATCGATTTCAAAGGCAATACTTCAAATATAATTTGCTAGAATATTACGTACTGACCTTCTATTCCATTACTGGTGCCGTAGAACACAAAATAAATCTATCAGAAAAGATTATCAACAGCTGATAGGCTGATTGTCAGCAAAAATTAGGAAATGTCTTTCATGTTTCAGTGCATAAACCCGCGTCTGAAGAATCAATTTTCATTATGAATATACGAGTATTATTACAAACAGTATGAAAAAATTTAAAAACAATTTTTCAACTCCTGGTGGGAATCGAATCTGGTACCCCCTCTCCCGCCGTTTTGTAGCGGGCATGCTCTCTTCGTGCCAACGGATACATGTTCTAGCTTTCCGCAAAATAAACGGCTGGTTTTGGGACAATCTCGAACAAATGTAACCACTGGTAGAACCAGTGGGTTTCGATGAAGGTGTAAATTTTATATAGAATAGAATGCGGAAGAGAATGAGCGATAGGCGAATTGAAAATATCAACTTTAAATTTAAATTTATTTGGACTTAAGCCAAGTGTCCACTATTGAGTTTTTTCGGTAGAGTGTAGAGCGTAGACTATAGAGAATCTACCTAATGTGGGTACACTACAGTGTGACCCTACCACTCTACTGCTCTACATAGGGCCGCTATTGACAAATTTTGAGTAGAGCTCTACAAACTGTATACACTGCCGACACATTTTTCTCTACTGTAGAGTCGCATGATAAAGCCCAGTTGTCGCAATGGGCGCCATCTAATTTGACATTTTGGGTTTGTTTCTTTCTCTCACGGAGAGACAGATTTAGACAAACGTATACACAAAACTATTGACAACAAACATATACACAACATATAGACAAACTGGAATTGCATTTGCCGCGTGATTTCTTCGCTGCGATTTAAATTTCAGACTATAGAATGAAAACAATATTTCATTTGAACGAAAATCGGAACACAAATGAATAGAAATATCTGTGTTAACATCTATAGGCACGGGTAGTGTAATCTATCAAAGTGAACACATGCAAACAACATAAAGTGTTAGCATTACATACGTGGTTCGATCGAACAAGCAGGTTGTCGTCGCCAAAGAGTATTGAATAATTTAGAGATCTCATGGACGAATTGTATGACTCAAAAACACTGGCGACATCTGGTGAATGATTCAAAACGTATTGCTCTCTTTTTGTCATAACTTGGTTCTATATACTATGGTCTACTCAGGTTTTTATGTGAAACATTGATGCCTTTTGAAATATTTATGCTTTTTGTATCGTTGAAATGGTGCATTTATATTGAAATATTCTATAAAGAGAATAAGACTCATTTATGCTCTTTTACCCAAACTCTCTCCATGAGAGCGGGAAAAGAGTACAATAAGTTCTATATACTATTCAATACTTGTGGTCGCTCTGGTTTTGACAAAACAAAAACAATTATTTCAGTGAGCTAAATATCGCTTTATTTATTTTAACAATATTGCATCTAATGTTAAAGCAGATGTAAAAAAAAAGAACAATAGAAAAAAAACTTCATCACAAAAACTATTCTTTTTTATTTCACATTGTAACATTTATTAATGCGTTCATAGAAATTGTATAAAGGAATTCTCATTAATATGATGACTCATCATTGATGAGTGTTTCTATACATACAGTTTTGATGAATTTACCGAAAAGCATACCAGAAACGTCTGCTGATGAAGATCTTGGCAAGATCCGAAATAGCTATACAGACAGCCCTGGTATCATTGGAACAGCTTTTGTGCTTGACTTTTCTGAAAATAATATTAAGCTAATAAATAAGCTTAATACTAAAAAGGTCTTAAAAAGGTTAAAATTTTCTTTTTATATTACGTCCAAATTCTGACAGAAGAAACTGGTATATAAAAATTTCATGAGGTGTCAGGGGACACCCGGTTGGAACGAAGTTCCTTTCGCTATTAATTATGTACTAGTTAGTTCCAACACACCTAAGGCGCCTGTTGAAAAATACTGTATTTAAATGGATCTTGTAAAATTATAAACTATTGCTAAGAAATTTTTTATTTATTGAATGTATTTTTAAAAAATAAATGTATATGTTTAGGCCCCTTTTGTAAGAATATGTATTATATTTTCCCGAAAAGGTCCTTTCTTTACCGTTACATCCCGTGAAAGGATTAGGGAGAGCTTCTCACAAACCAGAGAGCTGTGCGCGTTCTAGTTTTACACTCACTGATTGGGTCCTAAAGTTTTACACCGGTTTCGAACGGTATTATAAGGAGCTTTTTCATGGATGAATACTCGATAGTGTCGCCGTCACTAAGCTATGAAAAAGCGTAAGAATATGAATTTTTTTTACAAAATACAAAAAATACTTTTTTAAGAACAGGTACTTTTTAAGGAAGTGGTATTGTTTTTAGGATAAGATTATTTTTTTAAGAAAATTTATTTATTTTCAGGAAGGCTACATATCTCAAGAAAACAAAAGACAAGGTGGTACTTTATTTTTCAGAAATTTTACTTTTAGAAAAGGAATTTTTGTAAGAAAAGGTATTTTTTGTAAGAGAAGGTATTTTTTTTTAAGAAAAGCTTTTGTTTACGAAAGAAAAGATACAATTTTAAGAGTAGATATTTATCTCAAGAAAAGTTTATTTGTTTTACAAAAAATTATTCTTGAAAGAAAATGTAGTTTTTTAAGAAAAAGTAATTTCTTTGAAGATAATGTACTTTTTTACGAAAAGCTACTTATTTAAAAAACTACTTTTTTTAAGATAAGGTACTTTTGTAAGAAAATTTACTTTTTTAAGCAAAGGTACTTCTTTAAGATGTTATTTTTTTAAACTGCTTTCACTTAGGCTTTTTTAAATTCACTTTTTATTCGGTTCAAACCACAATATGTAATAAACAGGCTCCACCTAGAAAATTTCCCATTAAACAAGAAATATGTTAGTCTGGACAGAAACCAAAAGTACGAGTTTAAGTGCTGCCAAATGTAATTCCATGCTGAGGGTTTTGTTCCATGGATTTGCCAGTCTTGCGTTTTGGCTTTTCTAAGTTTACTTTTGATTGGGTTCAAAACTACGATATGCAATACACAGGCTCCACCTAGAAAACTTCCCTTTAAACCAAACCAAACCAAAAGTACCCAATATAGTTGATAATAATGGGTTGTAATAAAGTAGTTAAAAACAAAGTTGTTTAAAAATGTTTCATTTAGCCCTCATCCCGCAACGTGCGATAAGGAACTTCGTTCCAAAACTGTATCAAAACTGTTGTTAGCCCATTGACTTTCGACTATAATTTGGTTGAACTGAAACACAAATGCACACTCTTTATATCTATGGGTAGAACATAGAGTAGAACAGATTGTTTTACAGTATTATAAGATCCACAACTTATTCTTTTTTTTGATGGGAAGTTTTTCCTCCATATACATGTGGGATTTGCAGGACGATCTCTAATACGCGATAGCAACTACCTTCTTGAAAACACACTCACAACCCCATCTAGAAATACCTAGCATTTTCTACAATACTGTATAGTTAGCGAATTCATCAACCATCATTTCGAATACTCACAGCCAAATGCTTTCAATTCACCACTTATGATTTCACATTTCATTCCACTGACTTAACAACAACTTTTAGATCAATTGCTGGTTGACATTCCATTATTTTCAATATTAAACCAATATAACTGCAACATCCCCTCCCGTTTCGGTTTTAATAAGCTGACAGATATTTTTACATCGGTGTTAGCTCTATCGTACCTTTCATGCTTCGACTTCTTAAATAACCAGACACTGCTTAGCAACAATGTACAAAGACATTTGAACAAATTGTAAGATTGTTAGTTGCAACTAGTGTTTCAATAGGATAACATGAATTTGTATTTACATACTTGAGGATAGAAATGACTATGTGAGAATTCAAAACAAAATCTATACGATGTTCGAAGTTGTCATGCATGTCCTTTGTATGACTATTGGGTGGATGCAACATGTTATTTGGAGAACAACAGTACAAATTCAGCGGGCGTAATGACGAGGCCTGAGAATACAGATCTTATAAAAGGGCTTTCATTTCATTTCTAAAAAGATTATGATTATGATAAAAAGATAAAGATTAAAAGATTAGGAAGGCCTGCTTCCAGACCTTCCCTACCGCTTCAAAATGTTTCGATAAACATGTAACTTCACTTCTTCCACTATGCCTGATCCAGGTCTCTCAATAAAAACCAACTAGAACGTGTTGCTGTGTAGATTTGTGGTCCCGAAAAAAATAATAGTTCAGTTAGAAAGTGATGTTAAAAAAACAAACAATAAAAGAGTTGAGGGGGAGAAATTAGTGCAAAAAAACCAAAGCATATTTTTAGTTGTGCTAAAATATTTGTTGTAGAAGGTTGTCAATTAGCGCTTGAGTACTGAAAATAATGATCAAACGAACTATTAAAAGGCATATGTATTTCCTGAACGCCTGTAAGCTGGTCTTCTCTTTTAGGCCTGGCAGATTACTTAAGTATACACGCTGAAAAATAACGGCCTTTCTCACATATTTTCCCAAACATTTCTGCAGGAACCATGTATATGTTTGGAACTTGCTTCAAACATTCATATGTTTGCCACTCCCAAACTTACTTGTATTTAAATACAAACAGTATCATGTTTACTGACAAACTTTTACGTGGAAACATATGCGTTCTTCATCCCGAACATCCGTATACTTACGTGAAAGCATTCGCGTGTTTCCCTCAATTCTACATATACCTACGTGGAAACATTGGCGAATTTCCTCCCAAATATAATAATATTTAGAAATGAATTATTCTTCGATTTCAATATAAATGTATTATTTATTATAATTAATTTTAACAATATAAATCCACATTTATAAATAATTAATAAAACAAATTAATTGATTTAAAACGGCCCTTTTTACATTTATTTGTGTTGAATACATTATTTGTGGTTTTTCATGAAATTAGAATCTGCTGCTCTTTTGCTTCTCCTTTCTTTGTTGTCTCTCACGTTTTTTGTTTTCAGAAGGTTTCAGCTATTCGTTGGTTGTCACTGTGCGTTGGTACACAATAAAGATATTGATATACAAATCAAGTTCATTCAAGCCAAGCGTGGATTACTTGTTTTTTTTTTATTACACTTATTTAACAAATGGTCCGCCGTTCCGATTTTCTCAATAAAGGCTCGGACATATAAAGGGCTTCACGTTGTTGCCTTTTCCAGTTTCTTGCCTAAAACTCAATTCACACTCTAGTAGCACTTATCCATACATATATACGAAGCACATACACACAAACCAAAGCAACATCACAAACCATTTAACCGTCCGAGATCAAGCGCTTTTCATATCCTCTGTCTGATGAACTATTGATGACTCAAACAAAACGCACTACATCAGGCAAAATAAAAAAACACTTCATCTGCAATTGACACGCCCATTCAGGAATATTTATGACTCACTGACTGAGAGAATAATGCCGAAATACAGATTCACACTTACAAGATAGACTCTCTCGTTGTGCCTCTTTTTTTCCCTTGCTCTCGAGAGAGCATAGACAGTGCAACAAAAACAGCTGTATTTGTATCACACACAAAAATATATGTGAAGCGCAAACATATATTAAATAAATAAAAAATAAATGGTTTCCCATTACATCCCATGAAGGGACTGGGGAGAACTTCTCACAATCACTGAGCTGTGCGCTTTCCAGTTTTGACTCACTGATTGGGACCTAGAGTTTTACACCGATTCCGAACGGTAATTTGAGAAGCTTTTTCATGGCTAGATACTCGATAGTGTCGCCGTCACTATGCGAGGTGACCGCCGCCGAAAGTAAATTTGAAGGTGGTCAGAGCCGGGTTTGAACCCAGGATCTCATGTACAAGAGCCGCGCACAGTAACCGTTGCACCACCGACGGCCACATATATTATAACATATTAATCATTGTGTCTCAAACATGTAATATTGAATAGCAAAAACAATGTGTTTGGACACAAGTATATTATATTTGCGACAAGCTCCAAACACACTTTATATTTGCATCCAAAAAACAAAAAAAAATAGATTTTTTCAGCCTGTACAGGCCTGGTAGCATGCCTCCTCTTACAGATATGGAAGACTGCCTTCTCTCTTTATTTTGCAGGCCTGCTATGGTGCTCCAAATAGAAGCGAGCATGGAATTCCTTGCACTACAATGACACTCTGTGCTAATTGCAAAGGAGTATAAAATGGGACTTGCATGCCTACAGACTCCGAAATGAGGCCTGCTAGAAGGGTGTCTTACCCATTCTTTCTACCGCTGAGAGTACTCTTGTTGTTCGCATCACCTACCTACACACACACACACACACAGATAGTAGTGTAAATATGGATCGAAATGGGATTTATATAATCATATCGTATAGAAAATTAAAGAATCTAGTGAAAATTACATTGGACGTTTTAAAATAATGTTAAAATATTATAAAAATTCATGTATTGAATATTTTTTTTTTATTTTGTTAATTTTGTGACTTGATTTTGAGATTTTTATTTTAGATAATTCGCTCACCCATTACATCCCATGATGGAATGGGGGGATGGGGGAAAGATAGGGATGGAGGAATGCTTTTAGTTGTTTAGAATTTGCTTGACTGCTGGCAATTCTGTTTCTGAAGTATTTTAAATATAGATGTTTGTGGCTTCGATTTTTGTTGCCTCGTAGTACTTTCAAATTCATAAACCCGAACAAATAAAATATTGGAAAACCAAATCTGCCAGATATGCCTAAAATGCTTCGAAAATACATACAATCGGCAATAGTATTTGAATTTTTTTTAATTTGCATTTGTAGAGGTAATTCAAATGAAGCTGAATATTGTAATTATCATATAATAAATTTGTTCCATATATGGTCTCACCTATATGTGGAATTTCATTCAAATCTTCATTCAAATCTTAATAGATGGGTAGTTTTATCCAAAAAGGCATGCACCCTACCCACCGGTTTAACCTGCAGCACTTCAAATATCTGCCAAAAACGCAATATTTGTTTAAGATAACATGATTTCGAGCCAAGTGCAACTTTATTTATGTCAAAACCAATGTATTTCATATAAATCTTTTGCCAGCACGATTCAAATTCGAAAAGTTTTCATATCCGTGGAATTGGGTTTTTAGATGGCACAAAAATACAGTCCCAGCTTGGTTGTCGTAGCTGATAGATTTCATATATTTAACATTACAGACTTCAATGGCGCAACTGTTTCACAACAAAATCGATACCCCTCAAAAATTCGTTTTTAGATATTTAGCGTCGCATTTGAACAAATATCTCTGAAGAGACATAAACATCAATTGTAGAATTTCGTAGTGGGAAAATTCCGAGGACTATAAAAAAAACAATTTCAATTTCAATAAATGATCCCACACAATTTTCCACACCACTTCTACAAAGAGTCCAGCTACCAGTGCTTACCTTACGCTTCGAAATTATATTATAGACCTGTAACTTCACTTCTTTCTGTAGGCCTGCTCCAGGCCTCCAAACAGAATTGAGGTACATTTAGTTTTTGAGTCTACATGCGGGCATACAAACTGCTATCCACGAACCGTTTTGCAACAAACAAACAAATTGAGAGAGTGTGGCCGTCGATGGTGCAATGGTTAGTGTGCACGCCTCTTGTACATGAGATCCTGGGTTCCATCCCTGTTCTAACCATCTTAAATTTCTTTTGCGGCGGTCACCTCGCATAGTGATCGCGACACTATCGATTATTTAGCCATGAAAACTGTAGGTCCCAATCAGTGAGTATAAAATTAGAAAGTGCACAGATCACGGGATGTGAGAAGCGCTCCCCAATTCCTTCATGGGATGTAATGGGATACCATTTGTTTTTTAAATTGGAAGAGTTGACAGGGAGATGGAGATTAAAGCAATGAAACCAGACTACGGGTTTAGTTGAGTCAGACTTTGTTCAAGTAGCTTGAGTTTCGCGTAAGTAATTGTGATAATAAAATGTGCAAGAGAACAATTAAAATACAACTTTCCTTGTCTTCCAGGCATGCTAATATGCCTTCATTGGCATACATGGTACCAGGCCATTTTTGTATATCTGGAAAAATGCCGTCTACTGAAGGTCTCGTAGCAGGCATGGTCTTGCAGACCCACTACAGGCCTTCAACTAGAAGCGACCATGGAAGGCCTTGTACGACAATGCCAATCTGTGTTAATTGGAAAGGAGTAGAGAGTGGAACCGATGTGCCTACAGGCTGTAAAATAAGCCTGATAAAAGGACTTCTTACGCATTACTTTTTCGCTGGGTTAACATGCCCTGTTGTTACCACATTATTTGTGAAAGCTAACCATTATAATATTACGGCCTTATTCATAAAAGTTATGAAAGGTTTGAGAGACGATTTATCAAACAAAAAACGTCTCTCCAATCTCTCACAACTGTTTATGAATAAGGGGCTTAGTCTGTAACAGGAATTCAAAACTGTTTCAGCTTTCACCGTGAAGTAGTCAGATAACGAAAACCGTATCGCTGCTATAACGCTTTTTAAGTGTGAAATTAAAAAAAATGCTGTATATTCAAAATGCTACGCCCGCCCGGAGTTAGTCGCATGTTCTTCAATCGATGCATAAAAGTGTTTACGGAGACTGGGGATGTCAAAGACCACCAACGGTCGGACCGTCCAGGCCTTAAGTTATCTAAGTCATCAAATCAAAAAATCGGAGAAATCCGCTGCGACAGCACAAAATTTTGGCCCATGAGGTGAATATTAGGCAAAAGTCCATGAATCGAATTTTTAAAAAAGTCTAGGGAATTGTGGCATTTTACTGGGCTTAAAAGAAATAAATTATAGAAAAATGCAATAGAAATAGAAAAATGTCTTTTTGTGAAGCACGCTGATAACTTGCACCGACAAATCTTGTTCATCGATGAAAACATTTTAACCGTGCAGGAAAATTTAACAAACAAAGTGATAGAGTGTTTGCACTGCCATCTAAGGACGCTTCTGAACAGATCGCACGGTTCGAAAGGGGCCATCACCCACCTCGAGTCAAGATTTGGTGGGGTGTGTCTTACGACGGAGTCACTGACTTGCAATTATGCGCACAAGGGGTCAACACATTGGCCAAAGTTTAACAAGAAACGATTTTTGAAGCTGTTGTGAAACCACTTAGTCATTCCCCACGGTTGAGAGAATGATAGGTTACGGATTGCGCAGGTCTGTTGTTCGTATTGTGACAAATACGTCACGGTTTAAAATTTTTTTGTTTGTTTTCTTGTTGTAAATAAATAAAAAAAAGTTTAAGATAAGCAATTGCTCGTACACAACTGAAGCTGAAACTGTGACGACATGCGCAGAGACAGGAAATAAGTTCCACACTTCTTAACGTAGCCTTTATTTTCTCAACCGTGGTCATACCCAGTCACAGACTTTCCAGCAGTATTCTGCGCAAACACGTAAGGCTACCACGGCACAGACCTGGCTTCAGAACCATTTGTGAGCTTTAATTTCCTTTGAAGAGTGGCCCTATGGCAGCACTGGTTTGAAACCACTGGATTACACCATATGGACATGTTAGAGGACATAGGACTACCAATTATCGGGACTTAATGCGCTATGAATTTGTTTGACTGATGGCAATTCTGTTTTTAAAGTATTTTACATGTAGAGGTTTATGGCTTTGATAGGAATTGTTTCATAATACTTTCCAATTCATAAACCTGTACTGTATAAAATATTTGAAAACCAAAAGTGCCAGATATTAAGGAAATGTTTTGAAAATAAGTACAATTGCCAATGGTATTTAAATTTTTTTGAATTTGCATTTCTGGAGGTAATTCAAATTAAACTACAAATTATATTTATCGTATAATTAATTTGCCCCAAGTATAACGAAATGATTTTCTTTATTCCATGTCATGTTTTCTAGTCTTTGACATTTATGGGTGAAACACAATATCCGTTAAACGCCCACCAAGATTAATCTGGCAACACTGGGTGCGCGTATCAAAATTATCCATGACCTTTTGGCATAGTTTGGGCTGTATATCATTTATAACGGGTGTGATTACGTTCTCCAGCAATGGAGCCGTCTCGGATTTAATGTTATAGACTATACTGTTCAGGTATCGCCAGAGAAAAAGTCCAAAGTTGTCAAACCGCAAGATTTTGGCGGTTATATGATCTCGTAAGATAATGCGTGCTTGAAACTTCGTTCGCAATACGGCCAGTGTTTCATGTTATGTGTGGCAAGCGTCACCGTCCTATTGACATCACATTCTGCCAAAGTTCATGTCATACAAATAATGCCATCAAAAGTTTGTTTGCCATACTACGCTAACGTTCAGCATTTACCTGACAGTGTTACCAACATCATTTTCGAAGAAGTATTCTCCAATAACTACGCCAGCCCAAAAACTGCAGCAAACGGTGACTCGTTGTGGGTGCATAGATGTTTCTTGAATAACACGTGGATATCAGGAACACCAAATAGCTATATATGAAATGCAACAATTCTCCCATCAAGTACCAGCTGTTAATAGACTACTGTCGAGTTTTGAGCAAGTTCCGTCATTTACTTTGCGTTTAACAGCTGTCCAAAAAATACAACCGCGTGCATCTTTTTAAAAATTGAAAAAAGTGGATTTCAAGTGCTCATTAAACATTATTTTTTGCGAAAAAAAACCGCCAATCAAACCAAGGAAAAGCTTGATAAATACGATGGGGACTTTGCACGATCGATTTCAATGGTAAAAAAAAGTGGTTTACTGACTGTCGTTGTGGTCGCACAAGTAAAATGACGCTGAACGTTCTGGACGGCCAATTGAAGTCAACACACCCTAAAATGTCGAAAAAATCCACGATATGGTGTTGGCCGATCGAAGAGTAAAAGTGCGTGAGATTGTTGATGCCATAGACATTTCATATGGCAGTTTAGTTTTGATTTTAAATGATCAGTTGGGTTTAAAAAAGCTGTCTGCAAGATGGGTGCCGTGTTTGCTCTCACTTGACCATAAACATACGGTTGCACACGTGTGTAGTCTCAGTGGCAAAACTCATCCGCCATATTCTCCGGATTTAGTCCCCAGTGACTATTTTCTATTTCCAAACCAAAAGAAATGACTCGGTGTAAAAATATATACAAAAAAATATACAATATATACAAAAATTGGAGAAACGTTGGACTAAGTGTATTGAGCTAAAAGGAGATTATGTTGAAAAATAATTTTTTTTTTGTAAAAAAACACTGTTTCATTCAAAAAGTCACGGACTCGTTTATCCGCCCTCATATACATACTTATACTTGGGTGGTCATTTTTGAATACAAGACACAGTATTCTAAGATTCCAATCGTCGTGCAGGCATTTGCCTAGCCAGATTTTGCATATGAGCTGACGTATGCTCCTTTCCAAGTCATAGCCGCCGGCCTTAAATAACTCAGTCCGTCAACACCAGAGGGGTTTTTTTCTTAAGCCGGGAAATTAAAGTTCTAACTTCGCTTTGGCTTGAGCTACGGCGCAAGAAATGGGGCCAACGCTTTTTTTAAGAATAGTTTGTGATTTTCTTTGAGGTCTACAGTTCAGAGGTTTTCTGCAATGAGGCAAAACGTAAACTCTCTTCTCTTTTCTCTCTTTTTCTTTTCTCCAGCGGCTTAGCGTTCTGGGCCTATGACCGTATTGTTCACATTGTCGCTAATTTGTAATATTGTTTCCAATTTTGCATATTTGCCAAACATAGTTCGGTCCATGTAAGCAGGAAGAATTTCAACGTTACATTTTTTTAAAGTTAAGGTTAGGACTCAAAACGTACCTGACATTTCCCCCCACGTGTGCCCCTTTTTCTACCCGTTGCTTCCCTTTGTAATACGACCACTTTTTGATCCACTTTGATGGTTCATAGGGGTAAAATAGAAGAAGCTAGAGCATTGAACCTACTATGCTATTGTTGCCCCAACAGTTTTCGATAAATTACCCATGGATACTTTTGCTTTATGTTGTACATGTACAAATATAGGTACCAAAACTCCGTGGGGAAACATACTTGCCTGTGTTCATCAAAGGGTTACAAGGAATCGCCATTGTGCTTTCCGTTAACCCTATCAGTTTTAGGGAAAGCAAATACATATGTCCAGTTGAGGCCACAATAACTCCGATATCATGTTCACTGCAATTTCGGCATCATCTTCAAAAAAGTAAGGCCCGCGCCTAACCTAAATCCGCACCAGACAGTTGCTCGTTGTGGGTGCATTTGTTTCTCATGGATTGCATGGGAATTTTTGTGTATTCACGAAACCTTCATTGAAGAAGACGACGTTTTTTGAAAAAATTGGCATTGATTTCACATTGCTCCATCACCCATTGAAAGAATTGCCTGCGCTTTCCCTGGTCTGCTGGTTTGAGTTCCTGAGTAAGCTGGGTTTAGTACGCATGAAGGTAGAGGTCTTTTATCAAAAATCGGTGTGTAGTGCTTCAGTTCTTGCACAAAAAAAAATTTAAATTTAAAAGTGCAATCTTACTGAGACACCCTTTACAAACATATGGTAGAAGCACTAGCTCAGCTGATTTGAACTTTTTCTGGAGTGAGTGTGACTGAGTTTTTCTCGTATGTCAAAGTTTGTTTACAGTTGTTTGACTTCTACCCCCGTGCACCAGCAACTGTTGTTTTTGAAATGTTCTCTCTGTAAAAATCACAGAAACGTTTTAAATTTCCCACGTTAGCACTTTTAAATATCAAATAAAAGACATTCATTTTCTAAATGGGACTTTTCCAATTTTCTTTACATTTTTATTAATTTTCAATCAGCTGACTTGACACAATACAGACAATGAGTAAAAACCAAAATGCCTGTTGCTTTTGGATGGTCGTATTTATTGTCATACTGCATCTAACATTATATTTGTAAAATGGTTTAGTGTTTTGATTTTAGTCAATAATGTGTCATTATAATTCAAGTATATTGCAATTATTATTAAACCTTTTCATTGTATCATTAATATATGTGGTTATATAATGTTGGGGGTAACTATCCTCTGTTGCAGTTTTTTTGTTGTTGCTCGAATTGATCTGGCACTGTATACATACGGGCACACAGGCTATAAACCAGGTATAAAAGTTAAGCATGAGTTGTTGATAACTAAAGGATTTAGCAACAACATTAGCACACAAAAAAAATCTATCATTTTCTGATAACCTCCGCATGAGAAAGAACGAAGTTTCCGAAACAAACAAATTGAAAAACTTTAAATTATCTTTTATCCACTTTATGCTTTGCCATCCATCTCTGCAATGGGTCGCACTTCCTTTCACGTCTGTTCCACCTCAATTACTTGACATTTATTTACCTTCGTAGAACCAACAAACCAAGCCATAATCCTTAAGGGTATTGTTCTGCCACAAAAACTAAGTGTTAACTCTTGTATGTTTATTTACCCAAAGATTCGACGAGTAAAGAGATTTTTATATATTTCCTACATACATGTGTATTGGTATTTTTTTTTATTTCGAACAACTTACTTATACCCCTGCCAACAATATCCAGTGAATTCAAAACGAAACACAGATAGATACGAGTATAAAAAAAGGCCAACACAAAAAAAATCTAAAAATTTCTCTCTCAAATATTTCCAAATAATCGTTGAATGAAACACTTGAAAATGCATATGTTTGGTTGTCTGCCACGCTGAATACCCTCAATAGCACGGGGTTTGTGTTTATGGAGATTTTTCAGTTTTTTTCTCTTCTCATTTTATTGCTGCTTCTGTTGCGATCCTTTGAGTCCTCGAGAGGAACGGACATAAAGAGAAAAATATTTAAAATTAGCTGTTATTTTTTTGATACCGCATATATATTTTGTTGTTGTTGAAAATCACAGTGGACACATTATGCAAATAACTATGAAATTACTTTTTATTCGTTTCAAAAGTAAACAAAGACGAAGTGAATGTAAGTAAAGAAAGAAATACCATTTCAAATGAAATTGTTTTATTTAACTGCAATGAATTGTAGATGTTTTTTCCATCCTTAGCTGCCACTATAAAATGCAAAAGAGAAAAAGTTATAAAGTATTTAAAATTTTACATGTTTATTGTGTTGGCTGAAAAAGAAACACAGAAAATGTTAAGTTATTTACATTCGCCCTTGGCATAATATCCAATTTGGATAAATATTGAAGGGTTAGTTATACAATACACCCTGTATCTGGGTGAGGGTGAGAACAAATATGTTATTTAGTCCTTTTTTTATTGGAGGTAAGTCAGGTGCAGAGTTCAAAGCTGACACCAATTTATCGGCGCGGAGGCTGGAACATTTTACGGTGACAGAAGACGGCTGCGTTTGCAGCTTTTTACCAATCTCGGGTTAATTTTTGCCGCGTTCGGGATTTTTTTTGCGATATTATTTAATTTTTTATACAGGATATTTTTCATTTTCGAGGACGATGTTTTTTGACCACCATTTCTGTTTGTTTGGCATTTGTCAGTTTGTATTTGACAGTTGAGCAGAACAGTCGATAACAATTTATTATGGAGCATCTATTGCACCAACAACGTTTTGAGCTTATTAGGACATTTTATCCAAATAATCGTTCAATTGCACTGTCATAGTTTTTGGCAAATATTTCTTAAGACAAGGCCGGAGACGATGGGTTTACCCTAATTCGGGTACAAAGGTGTGAAGATAAATTTAGCCGATAAATTTATTTATCGAAGACACAAACCACTTATACCAAATTCCTAAAGTCTGATTTTTTGCCAAAAAAAATATAAGTTTTGTGCAGAAAAAAGAAAAAATAGGCGTTGTTTAAGTCATATATGTTGAATATAGCTTTATATAGAAAATAAATATTTTTCTTCCTATAAAAAACTGACCTATGTCGAAATTGTATCTGTCGAAATTGCATATCGTCGCTCATGACAAAGGTGAATAAACTTCCAATGTCTACCCGCCTAACACCGTAGAACCATATAAAGATCTTAGCCTGTATATATCCTGATTCCATTTCAGGTCGGAGATATGGCCCAATTTATGCAGTGGCCCATGTCATTGATGGAAATAATGATGTCGAGTGTCATTATTGGGCACCCCTGATAAAGAGAATGGACTACCTGTATATTCCAAATTAGCCCCACGGGAGCACGTAACACTCCCATCCCAAATATATGCTGATTTCATTTCAGGTCGGAGATATAGTCAACTTTAAGAAGCAACACATGTTATTGACAAAAATAATGATTTCGATTGCCAGTATTGGGCACCCCTGATAAAAGTGAATGAATTGCATGTACTTATATATTCGAAATTAGCCCATGGGAGCCAATAGCATCCCCATCCCAAATATGTCCTGATTCCATTTCAGATAGGAGATATAGAGAACTTTATG
Source organism: Phaonia tiefii (assembly GCA_963931995.1). Classification (NCBI taxonomy): domain Eukaryota; kingdom Metazoa; phylum Arthropoda; class Insecta; order Diptera; family Muscidae; genus Phaonia; species Phaonia tiefii. The sequence goes on along the minus strand of OZ008367.1, from coordinate 106,911,355 downwards.
ACGAGACCCATGTCATTGCCAGAAATAATATCTATATAATGCTAGATATCGTATATGATATATCACTGTGTGTAATATATATGATAAAAGACAAAAAAAAATACCCGCGTCTCCCAGTTTTGCCCAAAGTCATCCACTTTTTTATAGACCCCTCAAAGATTTGGGGTCTCGGTGTCATGTTTGCAAAAAAAACGGTAATTTTTTCAGGCTCATATCTTGCAAACATTTCGGAATTTTGATTAACTCTCTGAGGGAGAGTTGTAGCTCTTATCTTAGGTACAGTTTTGTGGTTGATTATCTCCTGACTCTGGAACGGTTTGATACCTATGGACCTGAACAGGGGAAAAATGGTAAAAATAATCGAATTTTTTAAATTTTTTTGCGATTTTGACCTGGAAGATGATTTTTTTTGATTTTGTATGTTTACAATTTTGGTCTTTATGACTGCAACTTTCCCTCAGAGAGTAAATCAAAATTCCGAACGAATTGCAAGATATGAGCCTGATCACTTTTTTTCAAAAATGACACCGAGGCCCCAAATCTTTGGCGGCCCATAAAAAAAAGTCCACGACTTTGGCAAAACTGGGAGACACGGACCTTTTTTTTGGTCTTTTATCATGTAGTGGTGTCCGTATATGGTTATATTTTTCGTGTTGCACTGTGTATTCAACAGAAATGGTTTAAGAAGCGAATATTTCCTCTTTCTGCCGTACAAAACTTGGCAAAAATTAGGTTTCAGATATTTGGTATAAGTGGTTTGTGTCTTCGATAAATAAATTTAACGAACAAATTTAACTTCACACTTCTTGTATCATTAGGATTACGAGTTAAAATCACGATTTCATACCAAATTTTTGTTTTTATTGTGACTATCACAGTGGAGTTTTTTTTTTGGTTTTTCGATTATGACAGCCACTAACTTCTATTTGGTTGGTTGTACCCGTAAACTTTCTTCAACAAAGTTGTTTCCAACATTTTGGGCTTCAACTTCAGGGAACACAGCTTACCTCCAAAACCAGAGTTTTGGGGCTCTTTGGTTCAGAATATCGGCAGAAAATTTCGAGTCCTTCCGACTTCAGATTCTTTCGCCAAATAAGAGAAAACCCTTCACTTTATACGTATATTTATATGCTCATCATCATTTACAATTACACAGTGCAACACGAAAAATATAACCATATACGGACACCACTACGTGATTAAAGACAAAAAAAAAGACCCGTGTCCCCCAGTTTTGCCCAAAGTCATGCACTTTTTTTATGGGCCCCCAAAGATTTGGGTCCTCGGTGTCATTTTTGCAAAAAAATTATCATTTTGTCAAGCTCATATCTTGCAATTCGTTCGGAATTTTGATTTACCCTCTGAGGAAAAGTTGTAGCTCTTGTCATAAAGAATAGAAACTGTCAATATATAAAATCAAAATGACTTCATCTTCAAGGTCAAATTGGCAAAAAAAAAACTTTAAAAAATTCAATTTTTTTTTAAACTTTTTCCCCTGTTCAGGTCCATAAATAGCAAATCATTCAAAATTCAAGGAAACATTCAACTAGAGAAATGTACCTAAACAACTTCCTAGAGTATATGAACTTCCTAGGAATGATTCTTAGCACCGCTTACTTCAACATTGAGATACTATGCCATCTCACCGACCGCAGCAGCACAGGGAAAGCAGTATGCTCAGCACACCCAACAAGGAACGCAGCACACAATATAGGAATCATTCCTAGGAAGTTCAGATCTTATAGAAAGTTGTTTATTGAGATCTTAGGTACATACATAGTTGTTGTTGATTGTTTCCATGAATCTTGAACGGTTTGCTACATATGGACCTGAACAGGAGGAAAAAGGTAAAAAAATCGAATTTTTAAAGATTTTTGGGATTTTGACCTTGAGGATGAATTTTTTTTGATCTTATATGTTCACAATTTTTGTTCTTTATGACAATAGCTATAACTTTTCCTCAGATAATAAATCCGAATCTGAATAAATTGGAAATTCCGAACAGTTTGCAAGATACGAGCCTGACAAAATGATTACTTTTTTGCAAAAAATGACACCGAGGCCCCAAATCGCTGGAGGCCCATAAAAAAAAGTCCATGACTTTGGGCAAAACTGGGAGACACGGGTCTTTTTTTTATCTTTAATGAAAATATAACCATATGCGGACACCACTGCGTGATAAAAGACCAAAAAAGCAAAGACCCGCGTCTCCCAGTTTAGCCCAAAGTCACGGACTTTATTTTATTATTTTGTCAGGCTCATATCGTGCAGTGCGTTCGGAATTTTGATTTACTCTCTGAGGGAAAGTTATAGCTGTTGTCATAAAGAATAAAAATTGCGAACATATAAAAAAGATCTTAATAGTGGTTTTAACCAAAGAACAAAACTATAAAAGAGTACAATGATTTAAAAAAAAAATTACCTATGGGTTATGCAGAAGACAGTACAACGAACAAAAAAATTCCACGGACTATTGAAAGCAGGAAGTCGGGCAAGCCTACATATATTTTTCATGAAACCGTAATTTTAACTCGAAAAACTATTATTGATGCACTTCAATTCTTGTACCAGAATTAGGGTAAAACCGTCTTCTCCTGCCATGTATCGTTTTTTGATTTCCACAGTGTTATAAACACACGAAGAATTTTAGGGGATTTTTTGGTGAAATAATGTGCCCAGCAAATCAACCATTCAGCGTATTATAAAGAATTTTGAAACTCTGCATACACTGGGAGATAAATTGGGGTCTGGCCGAATTGGTAGCCTACGTGCTAAAGAAATTATTGAAGATATTGGAGCAATAACACACTACTGGAGTATTATTCAAATACAGGCGGCAGTTTTGCCGATATTATATTGCATACTAAATTGTTATAAACCAAATATTCGCGCAAAAAATTCTTAATAAATAATATTGAACCGTTTAAGGTTTATAAAAAAAACATCGGACTGGAACATAAAAGTCGCCCTGTATATTTAAAATAAATGCCCGTCTCCTTATTTATGAATTTTTAGTAGAATATAGAAAACTAAAATTCAATGTGGATATACTCGTTTTGAATAAAATGTTCGATTTTTTAATTGGAATAACTAAAGCGGTTAATGCCGGTGTGGAGTATTTCCTTTTGGAAAAAATAATATGACGAAGTTTTCCGTAGACATCTATACGTCGGAAATTACTTTATGATGTTCCTGTCAGATGTTGTATTTAGTACTCTCAAAGCTGCTGATAATGTGAAAGTAGGCACATAACTGCCTCAAAGAGAGTTTATTTTTAAAGTTTTAAAATATATCTCTTATTGGGCTGATAGGGCACTAGAGTTTTACACCGATTCCAAACTGTAATTTCAGAAGTATTTTAATGGTTCAGTACTGGAGAGTGTCGCCATCCCTAAGCGAGGTGACCGTCGTCGAATGAAATGTAAGGAGGTCACAGCATGAATCGAATCGCACGTTCTCATTTAAAAGAGTCGCGCACACTACCATTCCAAATGAGCGTGAAAACCCGCCTAACATCGGAACATATCGGAACGTCATTTAATCTAAAAAATTCCACCGTCAAAAAACTGTAGCAACTTCTGTGGTCGCAGATGCCAAACCCTTTAGAGTGTCTGGTGACTCTCATCCAGGTATGATTGCTGAACCGGTGGAAGAACCAATTTATGAGGACATACACGGTGGTGACATGGCGTTGCAATTCGATAGCCATCAGGCATTCCACTTTAAGTTACTCATATTTTGAAATGATATTTGCGTTGAAAATTTATTTTTGTTTTGATGCAAATTATAAAATTGTAGTATCATATTGGTTTAAATTTTTTTTGGTAACAAAAAATGCCATTTATTGCTTGCAACGACACCTAGAAACTTAACTGGAGTACGGAGAGCCATCCATTTTCGATTCGCTCGAACAATTTAAATCGGCAAGGGAGTTTAATTTTTAATTCTTTGAAGATTGAAATCATTTTAACTCCCGAGTTTTATTGTCAGCTCGGGAGCCGAAATATTATATTCAAAGATTTTAAAATATTACCCGCTCCCGATTTTATGTGCAAAAAGGGTAAAACTTGAAAATGCAAGAAAAATCTTTTGGAAAGTATAGGATTGTGCAAAAATTGTGAATGTGTATTAGAAGGGTAAAAAGGGGGTAAAATGGGTAAACTTCAAAATGCGAGAAGAGTCGATTGGGAAGGTTAGGAATGTGCAAAAAAGTTGAATGAGGGTAAAAAGGGCAAAAAGGAGGGCGAAAAGGGTAAAATTTTAAAATGGTAGAAAACTCGCTTTTGATATGTTAGGTATGTGAATGTGATTAAAAAAGGTTAAAAGGGGGTGGGGTGAGGAAAAGGTAAAATTATAAAATGCGAGAATATCATTTGAAAAGGTTAGGAATGGAGCAAAAATTGTGTTTGGGATAAACAAAAGAGGTAAAACAAGAAAATGCGAGCAAAATCGTTTGGAAAAGTTACGAATGTGTAAAAATTTGTGAATGTGGTTAAAAACGGACAAAAATGGGGCAAAAGAAATAAAACTTGAAAATGCGACCAAATCATTTGCAACATTATGAGTGGGAAAAGTGTATGAAGAGTGATATATTATTATCTATGTCGTACAAGACTTATTTTTCATGCACAAGATTTCAGTGCCGACCCATTCCAGATAATAAAAAGCAAGTTAACCGTCACTTGACAGACATTTTTTGTACGCGATAAAAATAGTTTTAACTGATTTTGTTCAATACAAAATTAATAATTGTAAATTAAACATTTTGACATTAAAAGCAAACTAAGGTGTTTTTGTAAAAATGTTCCAAATTACGAAAAACATGCTCGGTGTTAGATCCAAAACATCTCAAACCCCATGCAACCAAAACCAAGTTTTCTCACATTTTGAGCTTTCTCACATTTTCTCACATTTTACCCTTCTAACCCACATACACTAATTTTAACAAGTTATAAACCATTCCAACCCAAATTTTTATCTTTCACAAGTTTAAAAATTGTTGACGCTTTTTCAATCATCCATTTTATCCACGTACACTATTATTAACACATTCCCAATCTTTTCACACGATTTTTCGAGCATTTTGAAATTTTATTCCTTTTTATGCTTTTTTATCCACATATTCTATTTTTAACATGTTCCAAACGATTTTCCCGAATTTTTACATTGTACCCATTTTTGACCGATTTTATAAATATATATTTTGCTCTTTTTACGCACAAAAACAATTTTTTAACAAATTCAAATCATATCATGTATTTTGTTTATTTTTTGCTTTTTTAAGTTTTACCTAATTTGACTATTTCCGACGTTCACCCATTTTTTAGACACTACGCTATTCCGGAATAAATTCCCAATCATTTCAAACTAAATTTATCGTTGGTTAAATTTTTATCTTTCAATCCTTTGTTAGCCGCAAGCACTCTAATTAACACATTTCCAATCATTCCAGACCAATGTTCCCCTGTTTTCAAATTTAAATTTTTTCCCGCGTACACTATATTTAACATATTCCTAATCATTGCAAACGCTTTTTATTGACTTTTGAAATTCAACCCTTTTTCGCCAATTTTTACCCCTTTCTAACCAAGTACATTATACGAGGGTAGATCAATAACTCCGTGACTTTTAGAACTTCCCTCGTAGATATATGAAATGCAACACTGCTCCCATCATGTACCACCTGCTAATAGCCTACTGTCAAATTTTGAGCAAGTTCCGTGATTGCCTTTGCGTTTAACAGCTGTCCAAAAAATACAACCTCGTGCATCTTTTTAAAAATGGAAAAAAGTGAATTTCAAGTGCTCATTAAACATTATTTTTTGCGACAAAAAACCGACAATCAAACCAAGGAAAAGCTTGATAAATACTATGGTGACTCAGCACCATCGATTACAATGGTAAAAAAGTGGTTAACTGACTTTCGTTGTGGTCGCACAAGTACAAACGACGCTGAACGTTCTGGACGGCCAATTGAGGTCAAGACACCCAAAAATGTCGAAAAAATCCACGATATGATGTTGGCCGATCGAAGAGTAAAAGTGCGTAAGATTGTTGATGCCATACGCATTTCATATGACAGTGTGATTTCGATTTTAAGTGATCGGTTGGGTTTAAGAAAGGTGACTGCATTATGGGTGCCGCGTTTGCTCTCAATTGACCATTAACGTCATCGTGTGACAACTTCAAAGGATTGTTTGGAGTTGTTTAACCGCAATTCGAAGGAGTTTATGCGGCGTTTTGTAACTATGGATGAAACATGGATTCATTGCAATACTCCGGAGAACAAGCAGCAGTCTAAACAATGGGTTTCTCCGGGTGAACCTGCTCCGAAGAAGGCCAAGGTAAGATTGTCGGCCAATGAGGTGATGACATTAGTTTTTTGGGATGCACGCGGCACAATGCACATAGATTACCTTCAAACGGGAAAACCAATAAACGATGAATACTATGCCAACTTATTGGGCCGATTTAACGAGGATTTAAAAAAAGGCCCCATAAGGCCAAGAAAAAAGTCATTTTTATCAAGATAATTCACGGGTGCACACGTGTGTAGTCTCAGCGGCAAAATTCCATGAATTGGGCTACGAATTGGCACCTCATCCGCCATATTCTCCGTATTTAGTCCCCAGTGACTATTTCCTATTTCCAAACCTAAAGAAATGGCTCGATGGAAGGAGATTTAGCTCCAACTATGAAATTATTGATCAAACAAATGCCCTTGGAAAATCCTATTTTTTGGAAGGGATACAAAAATTGGAGAAACTTTAGACTAAGTGTATTGAGCAAAAAGAAGATTATGTTGAAAAATATTTGTTGTTTTTTTTTTTGCAAAACACCTGTGTTTCATTCAAAACGGACTTATTTATCCGCCCTCTATCTAATATATCCCCACACACCGAAAAATCTGTCGTTTTTTGTTGTTTGGATGCAAATATAATGTGTGTTTGGATCTTTTCGCAAATATAATAGGCTTGTATGCAAACATATTGTGTTTGCTCTTCAATATTACATGTTTGAGACACAATAATTAATATGGTAAAATATATATTTTTGCGGCCCAAATATATATGTGATTGCGATACAAATACAGTTGAGTTTGTTGCACTGTTTATACTCTCTCGAGAGCACGATAATAAAAAAGGGCCAACGAGAGAGTCTGTCTTGTAAGTGTGTTTCTGTATTTTTTTCATTATTCTCTCAGTCAGTGATTAACAAATATTCCCGAATATGCGGGTAAATTGCAGTTGAAGTCAGTGTTTCTATGGTTGGCTGATTTATTGCGTTTGAGTTTCATGTATTCAGTCGTCAATGGTTCATCGGACAGAGGATATCAAAAGCGCTTGATCAGTGAAAATATGCAATGCAAGTAAATGTAAAAATTACCGTTTTAATCATTTAATTTTTTGTATTAATTATTTATAAATGTGGATTTTTATTTATAAAATTAATTATAATAAATACCACGTATATATAATTCAAAGAATACTTCGTTTCTAACTATTATTATGTTTGGGAGGAAACACGCATATGTTTCCACGTAAGGCATACATGTTTGCCAGTAAACATGCTACTGTTTCCGTTTAAATACAAGTGAGTTTGGGACTTGAAAACATATGAGTGTTTCAAGTGTGTTCCAAAAATGTACAGGGTTCCTGCAGAATATGTTTGGGAGAATATGTTACAGATGCAGATTTTTTCAGCGTGCAGTCATTGTCCAAAATAAATTTTGGTCTACCTTTAGCAACTTTATTTAAACTTATTTTCCAATTATTAGGCGACCACTAGACCCAATCATTCCATACTCATGATCTCGTTATTTGTAGTTTTTCACCACATATACTATTTACTTAATATATAAGTAGGTAAATGACCCATTGTTCCATCTGATTTTTTAGTCTTTTTATAATACTGCCCTTTCTGATGGACGTTTATTATTTGTTGAACCTTCCACAACATTCCAATCGATTTTGGACGCAGTTGCCTTTTATGTACATCCAAATTGAAAAAAATTCAACTCGCAAGTCGAAAAATTCGGCATCTCTTCACTATAAAACTCTCCCTCCTGGGAAATTAAAAATGAAACTCGGAATCGATTTTTTATTTTTTTTATTTGAGTCGCTCGGGAGCGATTCAAATAAACAAAAGTGTTAAAAATTAAATTCGCTCGGGATTTTAGTTTTTTAAACTCGGGGTGAGAACTTTATATTTAGGAGGAGCTGAATTTGTCGGCTCGCGAGCGGAATTTGTACTTACTCTCATCTTAGCCATTACACTAAAATTTTCCCAACACTTGTGCTTTATCTATTAATTTGCTTTCTCATGATAAAGCCAGCAACTTAATTGATATTCAGTTTGAGTTGGTTTTCGATCGATAAATGTAAATTGCATATAAAGTCGGTATATATACGACGGATTATGTTACCAATTGTATTAATTCAGGCACAGTAAGTAGGCATCTTGTCACGGAGTTCCAGACTAGTCATGACAGTGAATGTTGTTTACTAAGTTAACTATTCTTCCACCGAAAAAATAACCACATACAAAAATTTATCAGATCTTGGAAACCGAAAATACGAACTTCTCATACATTACCCCGCAAAACTAACGACAATAAGGTCATTACGAAAAGTTGAACCTAAACTGTGGTTCACCACTCTCGAAAAGTATTGTGATCTTTACAGTTTTCTTTTTAAAGACCCATTTGAAGTTAATTAAGAAAATTTATTTTTATATTATTGTAGTTTTACTCCAATAAAGATAACGGAAATGTGAGTAAATAATTTCCTATGTAAGTCTGTAGTTCAAATTGATATTCGTAATGAGGAAGCACATCCAAATTAATTTGAACTTTTCACTTTTATGGCTACAGTTTACCACGTTATGAAAATTTAATTTCATTCGACAAGCGAAGACAAACTTTTACTTTCGTTACTTTTGTTTTCCACCAATATTGTGTTCTACACTCTTCTTCTTCTTCTACAATTATGTATGTACGACTGACCAAAGCCGGAAAACTTTAAAGTTTACATCTCGATAGAATTTGTTAACATTTTGCATATTATCTACCAGAAGAAAATAAGATACAAAACAAAAGATTTTTGTCATCGTCAAAATGTTTCCATAAGAACACAAAAGTTTGTTTTATTGTTTAAGAGGCACGAAATACTTAAATTCTGAATTATACTACTCCAAATACAAAATCTGAAATGAATGAAATTGTTTATAGTGCATTGAAAAGACATGAGTACTACTTGAACTGCAAGTAGTTCACAAAGAAAATACTCTAATCTCGTTAAATTCAACTTTATAAATAACACACACATAATACAAAATCATATCACATCTACCTCGCAAATAATTCTATTTTAGTAATATATCATACATATATCGATTATTCTTCCCACACCATATTCACCCCTATCATGAATAAATTTCCGCCCGAAATGTATTGCTCGACAAAAGAAAAGAACTTCCCCTGAATAGGATTTTCCATTAAGGCTTAAATTCCCTTATTGTCAATGGCTTTTACGCGCATTTTCCTCTGTTTTCAATTTGATTTGTTTGCTTTATTTTTTCTGAAAATTTCATTCACGAAGGGAGAATGTGATTAGTTCATACTTTCAAAGATTTCTGAGATTTCAAATCAGTATTTGAGTTAAGGAGATTTTTACAGAAATCATACGATTTTATATATAAATCATGCTATGCATACAGGTTTTATTGAAATCGTACAATTCTATATACAAGCCAGGCGTTTCGCTTGAAAAAATTACGTGGTTTTATACCAGAGTTCCCATAACCCATATAAATCACGGTGGGGAATGGGTAATGATCGTTTGTCCGTAACACACAGGGTATGGGGAAAATAATGGGAAACCGGTTAACCGGGTTTTTTGCTATTAACCTTGCGCCGGTTTTTTAAAAAACCAAATTTTCGAACAAACCGAAATCCTGTTTTTTGACGTCGGTTAACCGGTTATACGATTTTTACTTAATTTGTGTTAATGTCCTTAAAGAAATCAATGAGTGTTCGAACTCACGGGCGATGTGTTAACACCTTTTTGTTACACAGTACCTGTTCGATTTCTATGAACACATTAGTAAATGTCACATTGGAAAATAAAAAACGAATAGTTGTTCTGCTGAAGGCTCTTTTGCTATTGCATTTTATTTTTTTTTTACATCTGTTTAACATTACATGTAATATTGTTAAAATAAATAAAGCAATATTTAGCTCACTGAAATAATTGTTTTTGTTTTGTCATAAACAGTGCGACGACAACAAGTGTTGAATAGTATATAGAACTTATTGCACTCTTTCCGCTCTCATGTAGAGAGTCTGAGTAAAAGAGCATAAACGAGTCTTATTCTCTTTATAGGATATTTCAATATAAATGCACCATTTCGACAATGAAATTATATACAACAATACAAAAAGCATAAATGTTTCAAAAGGCATCAATGTTTCACATCAAAATTATGAATGGACCAAGTTATGACACAAGGAGAGCCATACGTTTTGAATCATTCGCCAGATGTCGCCAGTGCTTTTGAGTCATACAATTCGTTCCATGAGTTCTCTATACCATTCAATAATCTTTGGCGACTACGACCTTCGTGTTTGTTCGCTGCCGCTACATCAATACTATCCTACTTATTTTCAGGCAGAAGCTATTGTTGTGTTACAACAGCCACGTAGGTCATGCTAACGCTGTGTGTTGTTTGCATGTGTTAACTTTGATAGAGTGCCCTACCCGTGCCTATAGATGTTAATAAATCATAAAATAATAATTGATATGATTTTCGAATTTTAATCTAATTTTTGAATTGGAGAGGCACGATTTATATTTTCAAATATATACAGTCCAAAAATTCCAAATGACATTTCCAAAAAATTTTTTTATTATAAGTAGAATTTGAAAATGATTTTATGACTTAAATAAGAATTAATAAAAAATTAATTAGGAATTAATTAGGAATTAATTTTTTTTTCTAATTTTTACAATTACTGAAATTATTGTATAAGAAATATTTTAAACTTAATATAATTCATACACGAAAATCTCTTTAAAATTTGAATATAATTTTCGAATTTATATCAGTTTAATGTGAACTTGAATAAAACACGAATGTTGAAACACGTATTCCAAATTGGAATATTATATATTTTTTATTTAAAATTAGAACGTAATTCTCATATTTAAACAGAGTGCAATTTAATTTTAAGTAAAAACACGCAGAAATCCGGTTCCACCGGTTTTTGCCAAAATTAAAAACCGAAAACCGGTTTCTTCAAAAATTGATTTTTCGAGCAAACGGATTACCGGTTTCTTGAATAATTGATTTTTCGAACAAACCAAAAACCGGGTTTTGAAACATGCCTGTTTTTTGGACATGGTTTTACCAACGATAATGAGGAATTACCCATTACACATGAGGAATGGGTAGGCAGTGTTTACACATTACCCACGGCGATAAATAAGAGGTTATCCAGGGTAACCCATCACCCATTAGTTTTAATCTAAAATTTTTAAAAAAATTATGAGAATGTCTATATTTTGGAAACGGAGCGTCGAATCGACAATATATCTAATTATAGTGACTTTCTCATAAAGTCGTCCAATTCATATGCAGATTTTTTTCCAAAAAATTGTGAAAATAAAAAAAATCCAATAACAAAAACAATAATTCTTACTATACTATAACCAATGGAAGTCTTTAATACGATATCACCTTTTTTTTGGAATAAATCGCTAAAACTAAAACTGTTTGAAATAAAAAATCGCTAAAACGCCCATACATCTATTCATATCTCGAAAACGGTGTCCAATCAAAAACTAACTATTGTTGTGCAGATTTCTAAGAGTTTTTCAAAATTTAGCCCAGATCTCAAAAAGAGCCAAAATAGGAAAATTGGTAAAATACAAAGCGTCTATAACGTTGAAACGGTACGCCCAATCGCAAAAATAAATAAGTTTTTACCTTCCTTTGAGGCTTTAACCACTGGATATCTTTAATACGGTATCACCTTGTTGCAATGAAAAGTTTCAATTTCAGCAATTAAAACAAAACGTGATGCCGTCTTAAAAACACCCATTGCTTAAATTCGCCCATGGAGGTAAAAATATTATTATTTTTGTCATTGGAAATGCAAATCCGGGTGTATACTCAAAGAATATTGGAATAATAAATATCCATGTATATTTAATTTCACAAGAATATTTAATTTCACAAGAGCTACAAATTTCCCTCAGAGAATAAATCAAAATTCCGAACGGTTTGCAAGATATGAGCCTGACAAAATGATCACTATTTTGTACAAATGAAAAAAAATGCAGGACTTTGGGCAAAACTGGGAGACACGGATCTTTTTTTTTTTAGTTTTTTATCACGTAGTGGTGTCCGAATATGATTACATTTCCATGACTTAAAAAATTGGTTATTTGGAATATGGTTATATTTCCATGACTTAAAAATTTACACATATTACTATAACTAAGACTTCTTAATATATAATAATTACGAATAAAACCAAAACCATATTATAAATCAGACCAGATAGTAAGGAGAAAGTAAATTTACATATGTAAGGGAATATATAACACTAATGCCATCGATTCAAATGACAAATTATCCTAGACTTTGTAGTTTCCCAACTGCCACTGAGATCAATAAACTGATATAGCTCATTAAAGTCACGACACATTCTCCTAACTGCATCAAAGGGCGCATAATTCGAACGCTGAAACTCGATGTGAATGAGTTTATAGTACCTCGTGCGTCTCAATGGGACATTTATGAAAATCTCAGATAACAGAAATTCAGAACACATACATCCATCAATTATTTTCAAAACTGTAATTGAGTTTATCATGGTACGTCTACTACTAAGAGTTGGCAATCTGATCAATGCTAGTCTACTGCTATACGAAGGAAGATTATAGTTCGGGTTCCATTCAAGGTTTCTCAGACAAAAATTGAGAAACTGTTTCTGTACCGATTCAATCTTATTAACATACAAATTGTACTGAGGGTCCCACACAACAGATCCGCATTCGAGAATTGGGCGGAGTAGTGAAGTAAAAAGGTTTTTCGTAACATAGGGATCTGAAAGTTCCTTTGTCTAACGTTTAATAAAGTTTAGTACGCCATAAGCCTTGCAATTATGTGGGAGTCGAAATTAAATTTTCTTTCCAAGATAACACCAAGATCTACAAACGAATCCACCTATTCAAGAGCATTGCCACCTAAATTGTATTTTGCCGAAAAGAATGGTGACCTAGACAACAGCATATGCTTACATTTGGCAAAATTAAGCTCCACCAAATTGGCTTCGCACCACGTCTGGAAAGTAGACAAATCCCTCTGAAGTAAAGTATATTGACAAGGGTCTTTGTAAGAAAAATAGATCTTCGCCTCATCAGCGTACATTGGGTCAGGGATTGTGACCTTTGGTCCATATATCGAAAGGTTAAGTCAATAAAAAAAAATCCACAAAAAAATAAAAGTAAAATTCCTGAAGATGCTGTTTTTTTAAAAATTTTTTTTAGTTGATAAAAGAAAGCGGTATTTTGGGTTTCCTTGAATGGGACCCTGGAAAATCAGTTTCTCGTTAATTTCTTTCGGAAGTTATCTAACAAAACTGAATTAAAATCATCTACTAATACATTTAGACTAGACAAAAAACTATAAATTTATGCACATTTTTAGTTTTAAAGCAAAAACCTAAAATTTTGGTTTTCCGTATATCGGAAACCAAATACCATTTGGTTTTTTTGCCAAAAACCAAGTAGAAAACATCTTAAATGTGAATTTTGGAACGAAGTTCCTTATCACACGTTGCGGGATGGCTGCTAAAGGAAAAAATTTTAAACAATTGTTTTTAACTACTTTATTACAACCCATTATTACCAACTATATTAGGTACCTTTGGTTTGGTTTAATGAGAAGTTTTCTAGGTGGAGCCTGGTCATTACATATTGTAGTTTTGAATCGAATAAAATGTAAATTTACAAAAGAAGTTTTAAAAAATAAAATTTTCTTAAAAAAAGTAAATTTTCTCAAAATATAAAGAGTAATTTTTTTCAATAAGTACATTTTCTTAAAAAAGTACATTATCTTACAACAAATTGTCTTTTCTTAAAAACCTACATTTTCTTTAAAGAGTACCTTTTATGTAAAACAAAATATCTTTTCATGAGATAAGTACCTACTCTTAAAATTGTATGCATTCTTGAAAAAATTACCAAATCTAAAAAAATTCCCATCCCTTAAAAAAAACATTTTATTCAAAAAAAAAAAGCCTTCTCTAAAAAAAGGCCTTTTATTACAAACATTCCCTTTCTTCAAAGTACCTTTTCTTAAAAATAAAATAATACCGTTTCTTTTCTTTTCCTTGATTGAGTTAAGACCCCTTTTGAAAATAAGTAAACTTTCTTAAAAAAATAACCTTTTCCTAAAAGAAAACCACGTCTTTAAAAAGTACCTGGTCTTAAAAAAAATTACTTCTTCGTAAAACAAAAATCATACTTTTAGGCTTCATCTTACAGAAAGTACTTCTTCTTAAAAATAGTAAATTTTCTTAAAAACCATTAGCTTTAAATAAAAGAAGTACCTCTCATTAAAGAAAGGACTTTTTCGGGAAAATATAATACGTACTCTTACAAAAAGAAGGGGCCTAAAATATATATATTTTGGAACGAAGTTCCTTATCGCACGTTGCGGGATGGGGGCTAAATGAAAAAAAATTTTAAACAACTTTTTTTTAACTACTTTATTACAACCCATTATTATCAACTATATTTGGTACTTTTGGTTTGGTTTGGTTTAAAGGGAAGTTTTCTAGGTGGAGCCTGTGTATTACATATTGTAGTTTTGAACCCAATAAAAAGTAAACTTAGAAAAGCCAAATTGCAAGACTGGCAAATCCATGAAACACAACCCTCAGCATGGAATTACGTTTGGCAGCACTCTTAGACTCGTACTTTTGGTTTGTGTCCAGACTAACATATTTTTGTTTAATGGAAAATTTTCTATGTGGGGCCTGTTTCTTACATATTGTAGTTTGAACCGAATAAAACGTAAATTTAGAAAAGCCAAAGTGAAAGAAGTTTAAAAATATAACATCTTAAAGAAGTACCTTTGCTTAAAAATGTAAATTTCCTTACAAAAAGTACCTTTTCTTAAAAAAAGTAATTTTTTAAATAAGTACCTTCTCATAAAAAAGTAAATTATCTTACAACAAATTGCCTTTTCTTAAAAAACTAAATTTTCTTTAAAGAATACCTTTTTTGTAAAACAAAATAACTTTTCTTGAGATAAGTACCTACTCTTAAAATTGTATCTGTTCTTTCGTAAAAAAAAGGTTTTCTTCAAAAAAAAAAAATACCTTCTTTTACAAAAAATACCTTTTCTTACAAAAATTCCTTTTCTAAAAGTAAAATTTCTTAAAAATAAAGTACCACCTTTTCTTTTGTTTTCTTGAGATAAGTAGCATTCCTGAAAATAAATAAGTTTTCTTAGAAAAATAATCTTATCCTAAAAACAATACCACTTCCTTAAAAAGTACCTGTTCTTAAAAAAGTATTTTTTGTATTTTGTAAAAAAAATTCATATTCTTATGCTTTTTCTTAGCTTAGTGAGGGCGACACTATCGAGTATTCATCCATGAAAAAGCTTCTTAAAATACCGTTCGAAACCGGTGTAAAACTGTAGGACCCAATCAGTGAGTGTTAAACTTGAACGCGCACAGCTCATTGGTTTGCGAGAAGCTCTCCCTAATCATTTCACGGGATGTAACGGGAAACCATTTTTTTTATTTTAATAAAAGAAGTACCACTCATCAAAGAAATGACCTTTTCGGCAAAATATAATACATATTCTTACAAATGGGGCCTAAAAATATCTATCCTTTTTTTTTTTTAAATGCATTCAGTAAATAAAAAATTTCTTAACAAAAGTTTATCATTTTACAAGATCCATTTAAATTACAGTATTTTTCAACAGGCTCCTTTGGTGTGTTGGAAATGAACTTCGTTCCAACCGGGTGTCCCTGACACCTCATGTAAGTTTTTTTTAATTTTATTAAAATGGAGTCGATTCGGACAGAAAAAATCTACCTTAACTTTTATTCCACGCAAATTTCCAGAACTCTGACTCCTAAACTCCAACTTCGACTCCACACCCCTGCACTTACGTGTCTACATTTTATAATTAGTACATTAATATACGATTTGATAAAGACGTCAAAAATTTTCTCTAAAAGATAAAAGATTTCGTAAAGGTGTCATACCAATTTATTTGCCATTCATACGTTATTATTTGTGTTTCATTAATGAAAAAAGCATTCATACATAATATTCCGTTCGTTCGACCAAGAAATATTATTCAAAAAGTATTTAACTTTTTTCAGCTGGTAGCTATTCTGGTCTAATTTTTGTTGTTTTTTTTTTGTTTTAGTTATTCCACATTGTCATATTATTTATGCATTTTTATTTATGCTTTCATATAGATGTATTAAAATTGTCGTTGTTTTTCATTTACATTTTCATTTTCATTTTAATTTTGTTTTTGTGTGTGATGCTGATATTTTTGCGTTCTCTTGATTTTTATTCCATTTGTTGCTAATGTCGCGGTTGTGTTCAGACATTAAATGCACAATAGCTGCTGGGTAGTTTGCTTGGTTGGTTGGTTCGTACTCGTATTGGTTTGTTGCTCTTGTGCATTTTAATTTGTACTATGTTGTTTTTGGTTTATTATTTAGTTCTGTCACTTTCATATAAAGCCACAAGCTTACCAACACACTGACACATGTACTGTGCTCGCATAAGCTAATTATACGCTATATTGCCACAATCAATTAAATGGCTATACACACAAGAACCAAAGTGCATGTATAAATATGTATTATGTACGTATGTACTGTATTTGTTCACATGTGTATATGATGCACAATTGTCAGACCGGGTTGAATTTTGCTTATAGGTTTTTTTTTTAAATACTCTCATCTCTGTGGGATTATACCAAAATGCATTTCATCTGCTTCGTTGGTTATACGATGTCGATGTAGTAGAACCGATATTTCGCGTAGTCCTGCAGGGTCTATACACGTTGAAAAATTTGTTTTTTTCATTGTTTAGATGCAAACATAACGTTTTTGTACCTTGCCACAAATATAGTATACTTGTGTTCAAACACATTGTGTTTGCTATTCAATACAACATGTGTGGGACACAATGATTGATAGATTATAATACATGTATTTGTGACCCAAACGTGGACTTGTTTGTTGAAAACAGCTGAAAACACTGATGTCAGTGACAATAAAGAAACAAATAGCAGCAGATCTTCAATTCACGAAAACAATGCTTGCAAACATGTACATGGGTCCTGCAGTATGTTGCTGAGGCCGTTATTTTTCAACGTGTAATAATCCATTTACCGTTCAAAAACTGGATGATCCAAACAAACAAACACACATATATTTTACCAGCGATTCGTGTATACATATACTCTAACATATTAACTGCCTACACACATACAAAATCACTCACTGTACAAAACAAACCGCCACAATTCCATATTAAAGCGTAGTACAGAACTGAACATGAGTATCAGGTTGAGAAATATTTTACCAGCCATTCGTGCATAAATACACTCTGGCATATTAACTGCCTACAAACATACAGAAATATTCACTGTACAAGACGAACCGCGACGACTTGATATTAAAGCAAAGTACGGAACTGAACAGGAGTATCAGGTTGAGAAATTTTCATTTATATCTCCACGTTAAAATAAATGTGGAGACGTGAATAAGTAATAGTGAACCTGTTGCAAGTAATTTAATTCACAGCACACAATCAATATTTAAAGTCATTATACCCTCACCCATAGGAATGGGGGCCATATATCAGTTAATACGAAAGTATCTTTGGGCGTTCGTCTTGAGATTTTTTAAGACGAATGATCTGTGACCGTCTGTCTTTCTGCCTGGCGGGTCAACACGATAACAGCCGAAAATTTTTACCGATCATAATAAAATTTTCTCAGTGACTATTATTTGTCAAAAAGCTAATGGGCGTGTTTACCACGGCCCTTCTGATACTTCCCATACAAATCGACACATTTAGCACAAAATCATGTTTCTTCTAAAACTTTTTTCTGGTAGATGTGATTATCTTCAACTCAAACATTGGTTAATAATCTGTAAATGTCTTCTTAACTGGAGAAAATGGGCGAGTTTGCCACACTCATTCTGGCACATCCCTTGCAAGAGCTTAATGGTCGTTCGGGTTGTCAATTCGGTAAGTCGAGAGAAACACTTCCGATTTTATTCAAATTAGGTATAAGGCTTCAAGTCATCAAAAACCAGTCACTAAATTAGTCAAGGGTGATTTTGTCACCTCCCATACAAAAGTTTTTCGGCTGGCTGGTTGTTCGGCAAGTTAACCCCCTTAAATTTTTACCAAAAACAAAGAAATTTTGTCAGTCAATATTATTTATCCAAACTAGGGTTGCGATTGAAAATGGGCGTTTTAGCCGTGCCCTTTCTGGTACCTCCCATAGAAATCCTCACATTTAGTACAACATCATGTTTCTTCCAAAACTTTTTTTCGCTAGAACTAAACCATTGGTGAAAATCTTTAAATGTCTACTTAACTGAAGAAAATCGAAAGCTTGGGGTTGTCAATGCGATAAGTCGCGTGCTACACTTCCGATCTTAAAGAAATTAGATTGTAGGCTTCATGTCGTCAAACGCCAGTCACCGATTAAGACAAAAGTAATTTTGCCACGCCCATGTTTGTGCCTCCCATACATAAGTTGTTCGGCCGGGTGGTTGTTCGGCACGATAACTCCCGCAAAACCGAACCAATCTTTATGAAATTTGGTACTAGACAAAATTTAGTCAAATACCACTCTTCTATGGAAACGAGTAATTTTACCACACCCATTCTGGTACCCCCCACACAAAGGTTGGGCGAATGACCGGTTAATCGACCCGATAACTCTCGTAAACTACAACCGATCTTATGGAAATTCGGTGCTAGATAATGTCTTCCCGAAAATTAAAAATTATCTATTATACCACGCCCATTTTCGTACCGATTTTTTCCGACTTGAAATCTCCCTTAAACCACAACCGATCTTAACAAAATTTGGTACTGCTCAATATGTTGTCAAGAGCTCCTGTATAATAACAAATGAAAAACTTCGCCTTCCCCTTTTTTGTACCTGACATATATATGTATATTGGGCGGACAATTGGCTAGTAGTCACGATAAATCCCCAAAATCACTTAGGATCCTAATTATGTTGGGTATTGAATAATATTTAGTGCAATGCCACTCTGCTATTGAATATTGGCACATTTACCGCCCTCATTCGGTCAATGTAAGGGTGAATATATGTATTTTTTTTTAATACAAGTCGGTCGAAATGGATGACTTAGGGTGAGGGTATGTTTAAGTTGGGTCACCCGACTGAAATTTTTGTACTGGTTAAAATTACTTTCAACGGCAAAGCTGGATTCTTCAGTTCATTAAAATAATGCTTGCAAGCAAATAAATGTTTCCGGCAATATGTTGTTGGGGTCGCTATTTTTCAGCATGCCACAATTCTTGGCATATTTGCAAGCAATATTTTCTTGAACTGAAGAACTGACGTTTTTGTTGTTTATTTATTGTCTGTCTGCTGCTCGTTTTAAGCAGTTTTAAACAAGCAACACCACATTTGGTTCACATAAACATATAAGTTATAACCACAAGTCATTGTGTTTCCAGCATGTAATATTGACTAGCAACCAAAATGTTGTTTGGACCCAATTATACTATATTTTCGACAAGCTACAAACCCGTTATATTTGCATTCTAACCACCAAAAAAATTATAATGTTCAGCGTGCAGTTGGCACATACAATTGAGTCTTCTTTTTTTTAATGCATGACACAGTATGCAAACCCTCTAATTGTCAGGAATGTATTATTCTAACCAGATTTTCTCGACCAGCTTGAACAGCTTTAAATATTAGCACTTGCGGATTTGTTGTTTTTAGGCCGGGAAATTCTAGTTATAATTTCGTCTGCGTTGGGAGGGGACAATCACCAACATCGTCTTCCATTTACTCTATACCATGGATGTACGATTAGTTGATTAATCGATATAGTGATTAGTCAGTTAATCGAATAATTAAAAATTGTGATTATTATTTAAAACAATGATTAATCAGTTAGTTTGAATATTGAAAATAAGTAAGGTAGAATCTGTAGGAATTGCAGTCAATTTGTTTTAATATTAAGGGCCGACTTTGTCAAACTCAGTTGAATGAAATTGCCAAGATTTATATATATTCAGATCATAGCAGAAGGAATTGTTGTAATTGTCGGTAATAAACACGAGGACAAAAACAAATTAAATCAGCTGTTCTAACGCTTCCACCTGTAATAGAAACATCTTGAAACACATTTGAATAATTGTGTTCACAATTCAAATAATTTTTGGAAAAACATACAAATATATACTGCTAGTGAAATACCTATAAGTGCATAATCTGTTTTTACATATTTCACTCTCTATACTTTCATAAAGCAACTAATGGTAAAATATACTTACGCTAAAATTTTTGGCAGATTTTCTGCATATTTTGTGTTATTATTTTTTTTAATTATTTTTTTTATTTAGTCATCCTTCTTGAATGACAGTTTTAAGCGATTTTGAATTGTAAACTGCATTGGACAATACGCCCCTTAAATTTTCTATCGAGTTTAAATCAGAGCTGGCTGCAGGGCTTTTTGTGTGCTTGGCATTGTGGATGTGTGCATTGTCTTGCTGAAATTCAATAAGCTCTGAATCAAGAAGTTTTACATGTCGATCAGCATTAATTTTGTTTGAAACCAAGCAAATGTTACTCTTGCCACGATACCCAAATGCGGCCCACAACATAAGCGATCTTCCCTCGTTTGACGGGGAAGCCTTAAGTCTTGCCAACACATTTGGTGACCATCGGAGCCATTTAAATTAAATTTGTTCTCATCCGAAAAAATTACTGATTGCCGCTCATCGTCCCAAAATTTGTGTGCTTTTGTGAATTCCATTCTAGCAGCATCTCCGATAGTTTTGGTTTGGGCATCCGTTTTCGATAAAGGAGATTTTCACTGGTGCTTAATATTTGCGGAACTTTTTTCTTGGGTATATTTAGATCCAATTGGTGCTTTATCTGTCCAGCACTCATGTTTATTGAATCAACTAAGCGTCGAATTTCCATTTTGCACCTATCACCTACAGTTGGCTTGTGGCCACTTCGTTTGGTAAAAAATAAAAAAAAAAATAAATGGTTTCCCATAACATCCCATGAAGGGACCGGGGAGAACTTCTCACAATCACTGAGCTGTGCGCTTTCCAGTTTTTACTCATTGATTGGGACCTACAGTTTTACACCGATTCCGAACGGTATTTTGAGAAGCTTTTTCATGGCTATATACTCGACAGTGTCGCCGTCACTATGCGAGGTGACCGCTGCCGAAAGAATTTTTTTTTTTGAAGGTGGTCAGAGCCGGGTTCGAACCCAGGATTTCATGTACAAGAGCCGCGCACACTACCATTGCACCACCGATGGCCGGTACAATCATAATTATGCGGATTTTTCAAAAAGTCTATTACTGTATTTCTGTCTTTTAGTCCTCTTCGACATTGTTTTAATATTCGAACCAGATTCAAACAAACTTTGAATCTGAATCTGTTTAAATCTGTTCATATTCACTCAAAGCTCAACCACGAGGCATATTTTACTGTATCGAATGGTAAAACTATACAAACGAAAAATTAACATAAATTCATAGTAGTTTACCTATTTTGGATAATTCCACCAATTAGAGACTCACAATTATAATTAAATCAATCTCTAAACCTTCCGCTTGCACGTTCAACTATCAATGCACATGTAAATATTTCGATTGACAATGAAGTGATAAAAAAGTACACCTGCTGATAACCGTACAACTGAGAAAGAAAACTACGAATATAATAATACAGGAAAATATGCAGAGAATCTGTCAGCATTTTTGCGTACTTAAATGTTACTGTTAGTTACATTATTAAAATATAGAGAGTTTAACATGTAAAAACGTTCAATGCCCATGTAGTTATTTCGCTAACTGTACTATACAATCAAAAGGAACCATTTCTACACTTTGAGTATAGAAAGCTTAGAGAAATGACATTTAGAGTAGCCAAATCTCTCACTAAATTGATAACATTTGGTGTGTTGTAGATGGGCGGTTGAATATTGGAAAGTATTGCTTTAATACTACCAGAGATAGAGGCAATGATTCAAACTAACCAACAATAAATCGGCAGCGGCATTTCGCTTCATTTCAAGGAAAGCAGAGAAATTATCTGTCACATATCTCCAACATATTCTGCACATCTGGGACTGGATTCCCGGTCTTATTTCTACAAAAGAAGTGTTCGTATTCTTGTTGGTTTGACCTATTTTTTAATGGTCCTCGTTATGTTTTGTGTATGTTTACATTTTCTTAGTCCCGCCCCTTCTGTGCAGTCGTTTTTCTTCTAGTGCAAGCTGTTTCTCTTGACCACGTTGCTGGGAAAAAAGCATTGCCATGCTATCCGCGTTATTTTCCTCACAACACTCTTCACGATGACATGGTTTGTCATGAAGTGGACAGTGCCTGTCATTTACTTTTTAAAGATAATTTCATTCAAATTTTGGCCATGGCTACGCTTCACGTAATACATTCTGAAAGTCCCATTTTGGCACACTTTTTCCGACATTTCCAAGACGGCAATCGTGGTTGGCTTGCCCCCATAGACGCTAGACCTCACGCGCGAACAAGGTGGCCAATTATTAGGCCCCCAATGTGAGATTAGTTGCTCACCACACTCGCCTCTCAATTGGCTTACGGTATCGCGTGCAGTGTGGCGTGTGGCACCGTCATGTTGAAACCACAGATCAACCATGTCCAATTCTTCCATTATTGGCACAAAAATGTCCCTGATCATTGAACAGTACCTTCCTACATTGACCGAAATTTTGCGGCCATAATCGTCTTTGAAGAAGTACGGTCCAATGAAGCCTCCGGCCCATAAACCGCATCACACATTGAATTTTGCAAGATGAACTGCCGGCTCTTGAACAGCCTCTGGCTGCTCTTCGGACCAAATTCTGCAATTCTGTTTATGGTCTTACCCGTCAGCCAAATATGTGCCTCGTCGCTGAAGACCATAAATATGGACGTAACTTGTGAAACACATTTTTCGCATAGCTTGAATTTTGAAAATAATTTTTAATGATTGGCAAGTGTTGTTCGTTTTAAATTAAAAGGCAAACTGAACATTATTGTCTTCGACACATGTTGCAAATCGGAACTGGCAAAAACTTATATTGAAAAACTAAATAGCATTAAAAAGTTAGCCGTTATTTGTACTGCGTTTCAGGATCATGGAACTTGGCCGCGTTCTGCGCTAGTAAGTGAGTGAGCTATTCAGCATCTGCCTTGGCTATCGCTTGTAATTACGGCTCCCAGATTATTTATATGTGTCTGATTTCATAAAACGTTCGTTCTGCGTAACCTTGTGCGAACCTTTGTTGCAATCAGGTACTGATCTGAATCGGTATTAGCGCCACGAATCACACGTAGGCCCATAATACTGGCAACGTGCCCTGCATCAATTATCAGGTGATCAATCTGGATTGTTTTGCTGTGTGTATCTGAGTCGATAACCAAGTAGTCCTGTGGATCTCTATATGCTGGAATCTCATATAACTGCTCATATAACTGAGAGAACTTCCTTGCCATGGCGTAATCTATAAGTCTCATTACGCAGTTTGAATTGTTGGCATATTGACTCAATTTACAAGCAGTTGGTTGAAAGACAATCTCTAGCAATTTTGGAATTAAAATCACTTCGAAAAAAAAATGGTGTCCCATAACATCCCATGTAGGGATTGGGTAGAGCTTCTTACAATCAGTGAGATGTGCGTTTTCTAGTTTTATACTCACTGATTGGGACCTACAGTTTTACACCGGTTCCGAGCGGTATCTTTGGGAAGCTTTTTCATGGCTTAGTACTCGTTAGTGTCGCCATCACTATGCGAGGTGACCGTCGTCGAAAGAAATGTAAGGTGGTCTGAGCTTGGATCGAACCCACGTTCTCATGTACAAGAGCCGCGCACACTAACCATTGCACCACCGACGGCCAACAATCACTTCGAACAACCTGTATTTCCACCAAAATGAGCTTTATGGAAGGGTGAATATTTCAACAAAAATGGCAACTCAACAAAATGCGTTTAAACCTGCGAATCAAGATAGTGTGGCCACTCAAATTTTGACAAAGTCCTTTATGGTGTGGTTCAAGGATCTGTTTAAGGACTAGAATCATTCACCTGAAACTGAACACTTCTTATAAGAGGTGATTAAAAACAAGACATAAAGTACCTAACAGGTGTCAATTAACACCTCGGAGGACAACAAAACATATCGGTTCCCCACATACATTAGTTCTAGAACTAGGACCGGTACTTGGCCAGCAAGGAACCTGTCACAATTTCCAGTAGGTATATTCGATATAGCGATGAATGATTTCATTCATCCGTCAAAGCATTTACATATAGAGTAGGCATATCGTATAACTGAATGCTTTCGATTTTATGTGATCAATTATGTATCTCGCTATCCGCA
The DNA here is from genome assembly GCA_963931995.1 of Phaonia tiefii. Classification (NCBI taxonomy): domain Eukaryota; kingdom Metazoa; phylum Arthropoda; class Insecta; order Diptera; family Muscidae; genus Phaonia; species Phaonia tiefii. The sequence continues at coordinate 106,886,655 of OZ008367.1, read as the reverse complement.
AAATGGATTCCTCGTTTCAATCGCAATCCGACGTAATTTCCCATATCCAGAGATAAAGCACACGTCGATATAGTTGGTTTCACCAATCGCATCGACGCTGAAGATACAAAATAACTAACATCAAGATTTAAACAAGACTGTAGCTGATTTAAAAATGAAAACAATAAAAACTCATCTACTGATCATATTGACTCTGAAATAAAATAACTTTCGACAAGGTCTAACATGTGTATAAATAAATGCATTTGCATTCTAAAGTACATGACTATATCCATATGTCCATGCATCATACATATGGAGAAGTTATCGAATAGGGTATCATATATGGGAGCATATTAATTATCTTTAAATCAGTTATGCTGTTAAGCTGCCAGATAATGTTGGACAAGTGCATATCATTACACTGGTATACTGGAAACAGAATTGACGCATACATTATGCAGATCTCAATTCAAATATTCATTTCATATTATCTACCTTAGTTTTCTCTTTAGCCGTTTCTAGACAAATTTTTTAATAATAAGGTCTTAAATTAATTATAATTTTCAATATTTCGAAATTTTTGTATACAATTTTTGCAACTTAATATCGAGTTTTATATGTAGAATCGAATCAAAATCATCCTGAATGGAGGCAACTTTATAGCTGTACGAATTAGGAAATCAGCATCAGTAATTAAATATTTATTTTAATTGAATTTTATTTTTTTTAATTATTTGTTTATAGTTAATCCATGTATAAATTGTTTCTTGTTTATGAATAACCACAAACATAGGTGAATATATTTATATGATAAAATATTATTTATTTTTTGTATGTTTGAATATTATAAGAGAGTTTCTAACGTTATTTGATGCAAGAAACAAAAAAATCATTGGTCAATTGTGGTCAATAAATGCTAACGGGATTAGAGGACTTTAACATAAATTAATACGTAATAATAAAAGGAAAAGCAAATAGCAGTTTAAAAACAATACGTACATGAAATCATAAATGAATCTGTTATCAGTTTGGAAGTAATCTACATAAATGTGCTTTAGAAAGTTAAAGTTTGAAAGTTGGAAATGTTCAATAGACTATAAACGTATTGCCACCATCCCCGATGGAAGATAAAGGCGCTGAGACTAAATTCCATGAGCTATAAGCAAAACCGTTGATCGCTGCCCTGACCATGACACTAACATTAATCTGGTTGTTTTTGGGTTCAAAATTGCCACATTAAACGTTTTGAGTCAAACCTTGGGCAAATTCAGTACACGTAAACATGCCACGAAATGGGGCGGATAGATTTCGCAGCGGCAAAAAAACAGCTATCAGTGGTACGAGATTTCAACATAAAAACACACGCAAGTCTACTTGGGTATCTTCTGAACAGTCTACAAGGAACAAGCTTGGAATTACTGCCTTCGATAGCCCGATATGAAGAAAACTTTGACCTGATACGCCTCTGCAGAATGACTTTGAAAGACATAACATCCTTAGTGAAAGTTGGCAAAGATTTTACTGAGCCATTTTACAATAATCAAGGCATCAAACATGGAATCTCCTCAACATCTTAATGGAAATTACTATGAAAAAAACCAACCCGTAAAAAACATAGTTTTTGACCATAAATTCTTATATATGACATGTGGTTTTTTATTTTACACATTCTCTAGGCACAAACTATAAATGACACCACTACCAAGCACCTTTGTACAATCCTGTTCATATTTGCAGCAGCTCTTAGAATATGTACACCTAACCAACATCCCCAATTTTGTTCAAATACCGTTAACAGGAGCAGTAATAATGGATTTTTAATTTGTGATTAGTATGGGAGGTACCACGCCCCTTTGTCCAATCCCGCCCATACTGTGACAGTTCATTTTTGTCATCGCCATTAGTTTGCCTGCGAAGTTTCAGCTCGATTGGATCACGGGAAAAGGGTTAAAAATCAATCAAATGTTTTTTCGGTGCGGTGCACACAGACAGGAGTTATCGTAAACCACTAGCGTGAAGTTAGCCCACCACCGTAGCCCACATATTTCGATAGTGGGCTAACTTCATGCGGTAGTGCGAAGTTGGGCCCACCTTCAAATTTTATTGCATTTAAATCAAACCAAGCATATACATTTCATTGCACTGGTCATTAATAAAGTGTCATGATGTTCAAAATAGATATTGAAGATATCGAAAGGATACAAGGTCCTTTAAATGCAATTATCCTGCCCTATATATGCCATTATACATTAAATTGTATGATATTTTTATCGAACAGGTTCTCACTTATATTTCCATACTCGTTTTTAGTATTAATGATAAGGCATTTTTGGAAAAATGTCAAGGACATTGAAAAAGGACTATGTCCTTAAAATCCACGAAAACCAATTCCCGCCATATATATGAAAGCTGGCAGAAAATTAAAAAAATTTTGGAATACTTTCACACTTTCAAATTCACAGATATTATTGTAAATACTAAGTAGAAGTTTTATAAAAAATTTCAAGGACATTGAAACAGGACTAGGTACTTAAAATCGAAGAAAACCAATATCCGCCATATATATGAAGACTTCTCAGAAAATTAAAAAAAGTTTTGAAAATTTTCACACTTTAATATTAGGATATGTTGTTGAAAATACTAAGTAAAAATTTTATAAAAAAAATCAAGGACATTGAAATAGGACTAGGTCCTTGAAATCAAAGAAAACCAATATCCGCCATATATTTATAAGAAAATTTTCACACTTCAATATTCAGATATTTAGTATTTGCAATAATATCTGTTCAGTTCGGAATCGGTCCAAATCTGTAGGTCCCTACAGTGGAATATAAATCTGGAAAGCTCACAGCTCACTGGTTGTGAGAAGATCTCCCCAATCTCTTATGAAATGTAATGCGAAACGATTTTGTTTTAATTCGGTTTGACAGTAAATGAGAGCAAGACAAAGTTAACGGCTGCAACAAGCAGAGTATCCACTTGAGCAGGACGTGAAAATTGATAACCGCTATAACTTCGAGGCAATGTACGAATTTAGTTACCTTGAATCTGGCGGAAACGAAATCAGTCAGCCATGACATCAAGCGGAGAATTGTGTTTGTTTCGGGCTAAGCAGGCAATCTAGAGATAACGTTCTGTCACGAGAAATAAAGATCCAGCTATAACAGACTTTATTACAACGTCTCTTCCTTTATGGTGCAGAATCGTTGATCACATCGCCAGCAAGCGAAACAGCAGTGTCATTGTTCGTCAAAAACACGCTCCATATAACATGTCGTCATATGATAGGCAACTATGAGTATCGACACTCAATGGTTCTGAATCGATTTCTATCGTTAAAACTTCAATATCTTTTGATCTAACAAAAATTTTTGAGTTCTATAAATAACCGACTCTAGGCGAGGAGTCAAGGATTATGGCGATATAAAAAATTGAAACCCGCATTGGACATTTAAAATCGCATGGACGAAAAATTTCCAAATTTCCAAAAAACTTGTTTGTTTCTTTCTATGTTTTGTTATACCCTCGCTCATAGGGATGGGGGCATATATAATTTCATCTCTCTGTCCGTCTGGCTGGCTGGTTGTCAACACGATGACTGCTGTAAATCTTTACCGATCAGAATGATATTTGTTTAGTGAATATTATTTGTCCAAACTTAGTTTGGGATTGAGAATAGGCGTTTTGAACATTCCCCTTCTGGTACCTCTCATACAAATCCACATACGTAGTACAAAGTCATATTTCTTCTACAACTTTTTTCTGGTAGATGTGCTTTGCATCAACTCACATATTGGTTAATAGTCTGTAAATGCCTACTTAACTCTAGAAAATCGACGAGATTGCCATGGCCATTCTGGTATCTCCAATCGAAACTTGGTGGTCGTCCGTGGGTATAATCCGATAAATTACGTGAAATACTTCTTACCTTAATGACACTAGGAAGGCTTCACGTTATCAAACGTCCATCACCGATTAAGACAAGGGTGATTTTGCCACGTCCATTTTGGTACCTCCCATACAAAATTTGTTTGGCTGTCTGGTTGTTCGGCACGAGAAGTCCCGCAAAACCGAACCAATCACTATGCAATTTTGCACTAGACAATATTAACTCAAATGCTAGTCTTTTGGGTACTTTGCGCTGGTCAGTTCATAGTTGTAGTTGTAGCATGTAGCAACCAGTTGTTGAATGTTTAACCAGATTTTTTCCGAATATTTTAGGTCGTTGTCATGCTGGAAAATCACTCTTTCAGCAGCAAGACCCGGTTTTTCTATAGTAGCTGGTAAATGATTTTGCAGAATTGAATGATTTTCTTATTTTTTTCAGAGGCCCTACTCCATTCTTCGTAATCCATTCATAACACATACTGCATTCGGGGTAGTAGTATTTGGATCTTTGGTCCAGTACCATGCATGAAATTTTAGTATCAACTATATTGGGTACTTTCGCTTTGGTTTGTGTCTAGACTAACATATGTTGGCAAATTTCGAGTTTAATGGGAAGTTTTGAACCCAATAAAAATTAAATTTAGAAAAGCCAAAGTGAAAGAAGTTTAAAAAAACATTTTCTTAAATAACTGATTTTTCTTAAAAAAAGTAAATTTTCTCAAAAAGTATACCTATTCATATTCTTAAATAAAGTAACTTTTCTCAAAAACAGACCTTATCTTAAAGAAGTACCTTTGCTTAAAAAAAGTAAATTTTCTTACAAAAAGTACCTTTCCTTAAAAAAAGCAATTCTTTTCTTAAAAAAATTAATGTGAGTCCGATCACAGAGGAGATGTGTAAACATCTAGTAATGAAAGTTGGAATTACTTATGCTTTTAGTATATTTTTTTAATTAATCAATTAAAAGTATCAAAACTTTCAATATTGTAAATACATAGGAATTTGCTGGTTTTTGTTTGTTTTATTTAACTCATTTGGTTAGTAAATGAGCACACTGCAGTATATATGTACTGCATTAAAAATTACAGTAAGCAGTAAATTTACTGATTACTGAAAAAATTCAGTAAATTTTTACTGATAATGAAATCTAATTTGCATTACCAGTCAAATCATAGGGCCGTATTAATAATAATCAGTAATCGGGCATTACTGATTACTGAAAATTCAATGCACCTCATCGTGATCATGTAGGCACTTTATAAAAATTGCTGAAAAAAATTTTAGTAATCAGCAAAAATTTACTAGTTAAAGAATTATTTTTACTGAAATTTTAGTAGTACTGCAAAGTGCCCATCCATGGTAAATGCCTTAAGTACAAATAGTTAATATTGGCTTATGGTAACTAAAATAAGATATATAAATTTTTGACTCGATTGTATTTAAAAATCTATGGAAAACTGCATCTATAGTAGTGGAATTGTTAGTTGTGGGGGTTTGTGGAGAATTGCTCACATGCAAGTGGAAAACGTCAAATAAAAATGTTGATAAAGCTTGCGACTGTGGGTTTGCACAATTTGTATTAAAATCTCAACCCATAATAATTGGCATGAGATGGAGATTGTTACCCAATTGTCGTGCACCAGCTTCAGTGTAAGGCAACAGTACGTAATGAAGATATGTTATAATCTTAATTTATATTGGAATCTAATAGAAATTTTATTAGAATTAACATTAGCTCCATTCAGCTTTGATACACTTTGTGTTGTTTTATGTTCTGAGTTGTAATTTTTTTAGTGTTTTGTAAAGTATTTTATTATTTTGTATTTGTTGTGGTTTGCAAGTTATTAATCAGCTGTTTACTGAAATCTAATGTTATTTTACAGCAATGGTTTTCGAAAATTAGTAGCTACTATTGCACACTAGATGGTGCTTATATGCAGCTGTTAAGTATGAATGACAATCTCAAAGATGAAGAAAACTTTTAGTTTTTTGTTTTCCTTATATTTGACAAGTTTAGTTTTTAATTTTCCTTATTTTGCTTTGTTTTAGTAAATTTTTTATTAAAAGTGCAAAAAATGTTTTTAAAAGTTATTAAAATTAAATGTTTTTGTATTCATTTTATTTATTTGTTTTCATTTGCCTACAATAACATAATGTACGACAATTAGTGAAAATTAGTCGCTACTATTGCACACTAGATGGTGTTGAGTATATTGTATGCAGCGTTTGAGTACACTAATCACTCATACATAGCTAACACCGATTTGATAACGCGTTACGATTGGTTAACGATTACATCGCACATCTTACTCTAAATTTGTGATTGTATTGTGAAAAAGATTTTTACCCCCAGCGTATAGATGTTTACACATCAAAAAGTAAATTTTCTTACAACAAATTGCCTAATCTTTAAAAACTATCTTTTCTTTAAAGAGTACCTTTTTTTGTGAAACAAAATAAGTTTTCTTGAGATAAGTACCTACTCTTAAATATGTACCTATACTTGAAAAAGGAAAAATTCTAGCAAAAAATTACATTTCTTAAAAATACATTTTCTTCAAAAAATACCTTCTCTTAAAAAACTACCTTGTCTTACAAAAAATCCTTTTCTTAGAAGTACATTTTCTTAAAAATAAAATAATACATTTTCTTTTCCTTTCTTGAGATATGTAGCCTTTCTGAAAATAAGTACGTTATTTTGAAAAAAATAACCTTTTCCTAAAAAGAGTACCCTTCTTTAAAAAGTACCGGTTCTTAAAAAAGTACTTCTTTGTAAAAAAAAATGTTTATTTTTATAGCTTATATTTATAATACAAAAAACACAAAATGCATAACATAATATAATACAAATTAAAATAAAAATAAAAAAATTCTTACAAAATTCTTACTCTTTTATAAAAAAAAAAATACATTCTATAAAAAAAAAAAATTCTTAAAAAAAACTTTATCATTTTGAAAAAAGTATATTTTCTTAAATATCCATTTAAATTATCGTAGTTTTCAACTGGCGATTTCGGCGTGTTGGAACTAATTAGTACATAACATATAGCGAAGGGAACTTCCTTCCAACCGGGTGGTCCCCAGACACCTCACGTGATTTTTTAATATTACAATGACTTCAACTAATTTAGATGATTCCATTTCTTGATCAGCACAAAGAAACTACTGAGCAATTGAAACAAATAACTATAAATTTATGAGCTATGTGGTGGTCAAAAAAAAATGGTTTCCCATTACATCTCATGAAGAAATTGGGGAGAGCTTCTCACAACCTGTGAGCTGTGCGCTTTCTAATTGTATACTCACTGATTCGGACCTTCAGTTTTACACCAGTTCCGAACGGTATTTTGAGAAGCTTTCTCATAGCTAAATACTCGATAGTGTCGCCGTCACTATGCAAGGTGACGGATGCCGAAAGAAATTTTAGGTGGTCAGAGCAAGGGTCGAACACAGGATTACAAGTACAAGAGGCGCGCACACTTGCCATTGCACCAACGACGGCCACGTGATGGTTCATTGATCTTTAAAGAGTTGAAGAAGAAGCAATATTTTAATATTGAAGAGAGTGCGTAATTGTAACATTGGGGTTTTTTTTAACATATTACGCTCTTTTAAACAAATATATTTCTATAACACAGTGCACCATGAAAAAATATAACCATATACAGACACCACTACGTGATAAAAGACCAAAAAAAAGACCCGTGTCTCCCAGTTTTGCTCTTTTGCATTTTTTTTATGGGCCCCCAAAGATTTGGGGCCTCGGTGTAATTTTTTGCAAAAACCTGATCATTTTGTCAGGCTCAAATCTTGGAAACCGTTCGGAATTTTGATTTGCTCTCTGAGGGAAAGTTGTAGCTCTTGTCATATTGTGAACAAAAATCGCAAAAAACTTTACAAAATTAGATTTTTTACCTTTTTCCCTTGTTCAGGTCCATTGGTGGCAAACCGTTCGAAATTCAAGGAAACAATCAACTACAAAAATTTACCTAAGATCTCAGTAAACAACTTCCTAGATCATATGAACTTCTTAGGAATGATTCTTCCGAACGTTTTGCAAGATATGAGCCTGTCAAAATTATAGTTTCTTTTGCAAAAATGATACCGAGGCCCCAAATTTTTGGGGGCCCATAAAAAAAGTGCATGACTTTGGGCAAAACTGGGAGACACGGATCTTTCTTTTTTGTACTTTATCACGTATTAGTGTCCATATATGGTTATATTTCCATTAATTACAAAATTACACAAAGTGTAATTGTTGTATATTTAAGTGTTCATTATGAAAATTCAAAAAAACTGTTTAGTTCTAAGGTTAATCGCTGCTAATAATTAAAGTTTGAAAATTTCACTTTGGGAAATTTGGTTGTGGCGCAATTGCGTTTGTGAAGAATTCAGTAACAGCGACCAAATTAATAAGCTTGTTTTGGTTACACCGCTTGCTTATATAATGGCTTATTTTGTATGAAATACTTAGCGGAGACTTAGCGAGAACTTAGCGACGCGAATCATTTTCGCTAAGATTCATGATATTTTTTTCGATATCTTTTACCGTTTTCAACCCTTTTTCTTATTGGTGAATAAAATTACTTATCGCTAAATAGCCGTTTTCTTTGAAACTTAGCAAGTGATAATCGCTTGCTTGTAACTAAAACACGACTAATATCACATTCGGCTGTTGGGGCACCAACAATATTGGAATTCTTTTTGTCGTAACCCAAATAATTTTTTTTTGTCGCAACCGTATCAAATGTTAGTATACGTTTTCCAACAAGACTTCAGTTGTGGCGCCCGCATTCAACTGACCCAACCTCAATTCGTTTGTGACAAACGTATTGCGGTTGCAGTAGTCGAATTTTCGGTCGATGCAACCTACTTTTCATCAAATTGTTCTCTGAGTAGAAAAATAAATTGAATTTCTTTTTAAGTGCGGTTGACGAACTTCGCCCCCCATTAAGATCTAGTTTATGTGCCACTCACCCATTGATGTATGTTCAAATCAACTTGAATACAAAAACATGTAAGATGTTTCCATTTAAATGTCTTCTTCGATTTTATTGCAAAACAACAACCCACTGACTGACTGGTTTGACAAATGCATTCCTTCCATTAAAATTTTATTACTTGTACATAAATGTCGTAAGTGCCAATCAATGGGTGTAAATAAAATGAATGGAATTTTCAAGACATTTTCATAAATACGCTTGTTTTTGTTTTGTTTTGTCAACACCATCAACGTCATCAACATCTCAACTATCACAGGGGGTTTAATGCATTTACTCGAATGCTACGATGGGATAGGCATTTATGGTTTGTCTACTTATTGGAAGATGATAAGTAAAATGTCGTCATATTGCCCCACATAATCCGTTAAAGGATCCGGAAAGAGTCTTTCAAAGGCGGGTCCAATTAAGTGACCAGTGTTTTAGCGGCATCTCACAGTGTTCGATTTGAAGCCACTTCTTGGCTTATAAATCGATAGCTCCTCTATGGCCTGCAATTTATCCTGCCTTCTGTATACAATATGCAGTACCAACTCAATTCAATAACAAATTTTTCGTTTGTAAATTTGTTCCTAGTTATTGCAACAGATACAGACTCGACTTATGCCATTGCTGAACTTTGCATGTTTGCACTTAATTTTATAAATAAATGATGATTTATTGCTTGTTCTATATGTGGCTCTATAGCACATCCAGGCATTCTTACAAGCACCTCAATATATTCTTGCAGAGATGCATCTAGGATATGTTCATCACTCCTGCACCTTCTTTTTGTGCCACCAAAAAGATCGACATAGTGCTGGATTGTGGAAGTGATGGTAATGGTGTTAAACAGTATGTGGTCTCTGGAAACCACAAAGTGCAAATTGTGATTGGTAACAGAAAACAAAAAGGCTAAAGGGCTTAACGGTACACAAGCGACAACTGTGCAATTGCCAAAGGATCAATGGGACTACGACTGTTACTAGGTACGAGTAATATGTAATACAACTACTACTACTGACTGATTCGCCTTGCAACTCGAAGTATTTCTGCCATAGCAATTGACTGCGTGGGGTGTAATCGAAAATTTATCGATGGGTGTTATAAACTGCTGAACCCATTGTCCGCATGCATTCTAAATATTAACAGTCTATACCGACCTGTTGCCTGCTCGTGAAACAAAGATTGACAGCACTATTCCAAAGTGAAGTCCGTGTAAGTCGCTGGGCTTCTATCGATTGTGACGGGCGCTTTTTCAGAGACGGAGCACTTTCGATCTAAATAAAATCGAAAATTAGCTTTATTCCAAAGATAATATTATGATATTAATGTTGCAATATAATTTCGTACAAGTGCGACTTTTCATATCCCAAAAGAAAACAATGTAATTGCGTCAAATTGCACGAACGTACCCAGCGGCGGAAGTGGCAAGGCCTTCCACAAATAAGGCATGCGAAATGGTTCTTTTGTAATGCCTTCCTAAAATAAGGCCTGTGGAATGCATGCATTTCTTCATCGGATATAACCAAGAAGAAGATTTTTACACTTTTGAGAAATTTCTTTTCCGATTCTTTTTAACCGTAATTTAATTGGGAAATTTCGTACAAATTTTAAAATTATTATTGTTTATTTAATATTTTCAGGGTATTTTTAAAATTTTCAATTTGAAGTTGGGCGTGGTACAACTTTCTAAGATATATACTTACTTATAAATAAATGTGTAGAAGTGGATAATAATTTTGTGATAAAATAAATAATTTTAAAGTTGTAATTTCCTTTAAGGCTGTAAGAGATCATGTTTTCTCCGGTTAGTGAGAAAAATGTAAATGCCGCGGGTGGGATTCGAACTCACATTCGCTGGACGATCGTTTCGATGTTTGTGAAGCATCATCTTCAGCAGCGTCTAGCCCGTTAAGCCACTGCGGTGTGTATTTACACAAGTCACTAACCGAAGTCATTTATTAATTGATATTTTTGTTTAACAAAAATAAATTAAAGTAAATAACTGCCTCTTTGCAGGGGTTCTAGGGCCTTTTTTAGGCAATGGACAGGGAAGGCTTTGCCTCCCAATCTCGCGCAATGTTAAAATGAAAGGAGGAGATAATGTGTAGGGGAGGCCTTCCATATTTTAAAGAAGACCTGTTTGGTCATGATTTGCGCTGGGTAGTGGCTAGTTAGTAGGTCCTTTCGTGAAATGAATCGTACGTACAATATGTTTTCCAATAAATTCAGTGTAACGCGCGCTTTGTGGCATGTAACGCCGTTCTGCTGAAACCACATGTCTTCGATATAAATACCTTCCAACTGGCTCAGGTAAATGTTAGAAATCGAGTCTTTGTAATGTAAAATTTCAGGAAGTAATAGCGTTTCGAAAATTGCTTGTGTCGCTCTATACCCGCCATTTCTGCTTATTCTCATTCTGGCTTAAACTTATGTCTTTCAAAATAGGATTTTCACAATTTGCTAACGTTGCTCCGGCACGAGTCGATGTATAATGAATTTCCCAACCAAACTAATCCCAAAACAACCGATAACTATCAATAGATAACACTGTTGCCACTTCAAAGTTCTCCCGCGCCAAAACAACACATACGAATTGAAGCGTAGAACTAATGTCGCATTTACACCGCAGTTTATCGCGTCCAGGTTAGCGATAATCTTGTTCCTTCCGACTTTCTTGTTACTTTACCGATCTGTAAAAGTATATGTTTTTCATCATAATTCGGTTCAAGTTATTTTTTTGTGCTATTAATTTTCAATAGAAAATAGTTTTTACAAGAAGTAGTGAAATTGATTATTTCGGTAGATGGTTGGGAATTTAGCTGTTTCGATGCCCACTGAGGTATCTATATCATCACACATTACAGGGATAAACAATTTTCAAATAACCGAGAATTGTTTCAACAACACATACACCATTTCCAATTGAAATTTGAAAAAAATCAACTGAAATTTAAAAATTCTATTTGAAATTTGAAATACATCAATTGAAATTTGAAAATTCTATTTGAAATTTGAAATACATCAATTGAAATTTGAAAAACATCAATTAAAATGTAAAATAAATCAATTGAAACTTAAAATACATCAATTGAAATTTAAAAGATATCAATTGAAATTTAAAACACATCAATTGAAATTTAAAATACACCAACTTAAATTTAAAAATCGAATACATAAAATCGGTTAATAATTTTTAAATTTCAAGTGACGAATTTTAAATTTCAATTGATGTGTTTTAAATTTAAATTGATGTCTTTTGGATTTAAATTGGTGTGTTTCAAATTTCAATTGATGTATTTCATATTTCAATTGATGTATTCCAAATTTCAATTGATGTGTTTTAAATTTCAATTGATGTCTTTCAAATTTCAATTGATGGTTTTTAAATTTCAATTGATGTATTTCAAATTTCAAATAGAATTTTTAAATTTCAATTGATGTATTTCAAATTTCAATTGATGTATTTTAAATTTCAATTGATGTCTTTCAAATTTCAATTGATGGTTTTTAAATTTCAATTGAAGTATTTCAAATTTATTAAATGTTAAATGTCAATTGATGTATTTCAAATTTCAAATATAATTTTCAAATTTCAATTGATATTTTTCAAAACCAAACTGATATTTTTCAAATTTCAATTGGAAATGGTGTAGTGTGAAGACATCCAAAACAATGCTTTACAGAAAACATTAATATTCACAACTTCTTGTCCATATAGTCTTTCATTGAAAGCCAATACATAGGTGTTGGTTCAAAAATAGAAAAAACGATTGCCATGATATTGGCGTTACAGTGTACCATCTGCGTATTACTTCCGATTTTCTTGTTTATCGATCTGTAAAAGTTTATGTTTTTCATCATAATTCGGTCCAAGATTTTTTTACCTATTAAAAATAATTTTCAATAGGAAATAGTTTTTACAATAAGCAGTGAAATTTATTATATCGGTGGTTGGTTGGGAATATAGCTATTTAGTATTTTGCTTATACCTACCAGCTCCCTTCTCAGCAAGTATTTAGGTATATCGTCGTCACACATTATAGGGATAAACAATTTTCAAATTAACGAAAATTGTTTCAATAACACCTACTAGTTCGAAGACATCCATCCAATTTGAGAAGAAACTGATACTGGCCGCTAATGATTTTGGCAGTTTTGTACAAATTTTTAATGTTTTTGAAATAACTGAACCTTTAAAATTGGATTAGGGCAATAAAATCGGCTCATATTTAATCCAGTAAGAACCAATATATCGGCGACGGTGTGAGCTTCAAACAATTGTTGGTGGCGGCGACGCGTCAACAATTTTCGATCGGATCCCATCTCTTAAACAGTTGCTCTTTTGTGTATATTATAATGGTTGAATTTTTTTAGTATTTAACAGTGTTGCATCAAAATGTAGATCAGTTTAAAATGAGGTTAACCATTTCTACAGATTAAAATTGTATGACTAATCTTCTGGGTTAGCGTGATTTAACGGAGTTAACCTTCGAAATGCGTTAATTTTGGTTACTGTAAATGCCGTATAACTCAGATGATAGCAAAAACCACATATTTGTTGTAAAAAAACTATCCTTAAGTTAGCCCAAAATAGGTTGAAAAGGATCGCATGATATCAATTGAAAAGTACGCTCCGAATGTGACAATGCTGCATTCAGTTGAAACACTGGTTGTGCCTCAGTGGTAAAGAAGAAGGGAGAGTGATAAACCAGATTTTTATCTAACAAGCAACAGAAAAGATAAATGTTAAACGAATCGATATACAGACTTAGAAGAGCGTGTAACGTGGGTTTGTTAAAGGCTGAGGTAAGCTAAATTATGTACAGGGATTTTCGTTACGATTTCCGAAATAAGAACAGAATGGTCTTCTCTGGGTTTTCAATACAGATTTTTTATTGGGTTTCTTATGATACAAAACAATTTAATTTAAAGAAACAACATCAGTTGATCTGCTCATTGAGAACACTCTCCTGGAAACGGTTTGAGGCCACCCTTCTGGGAACGATTTTAGAACACTCTTATCGGAACGGTTTAAGAACACTTTTTGGAACGGTTGGGATACCCTTCGGGGATAGGTTTGCGAACAATCCTTTGGTTTGAAAACACTATTGAGAGATCGCGTTGAGAACATCCTCCTGGGACTGGTTTGATAACACTCATTCGGGTTCGGTTGATCGATTTGAGATAATCGATAATTCATTTCGTACTTCAGAACCGACGCCTTATATTCGGATGGGTAGAACTGGGTCGGCAATTGGATTTACATCGGCTGATAACAAGAATACGTGGAATAGTCAACTAGAGTCGCTTTGAAGGCATCAAGGCCGCTATGAACGAATTGTCAGCCGATGCCGCTATAAAGGAATAGTCAGTCGGAGCCGCTATGAACGTATAGTCGACCGGAGCCGCTATATAATTAGTAGTATACAGCCGAAACCGCTATGAAGGAATAGTCAACCGAAGCTGATATGAAGGAATAGACAACCGATGCTGCTATAAACGAATAGTCAGTCGGAGCCGCTATGAAGGAATAGTCAGCCGACGCCGCTATGAAGCAATAGATAGCCGAAGCCGATATGGAGGAATGAATAGTCAGCCGAAGCTATGAAGGCATAGCCAGTCGATGCCGCTCTGATGAAATTGTCAGCCGGTTATGAAGAAAAAGTCAGCCGGTGCCGCTATGAAGGATTTGACAGCCGATATGAAGGAATAGTCAGCCGGAGCCGACATGAAACAATAGTCAGCCGGTGCCGTTATGAAGGAATAGTCATCTCAGGTCGCGATGAGGAATAGTCAGTCGGAGCCGGTCTTGAAAACATTCCTACTGTAAACGTGAGTGTCGCCGAAACACGGAAACATCAATTCGGCATCGTTTTCAAAAACTTCGAATTTCACGCAGTACTACGTATCGAATTTTAACAAAAGACCTTCACCTGCAGGCGTACAATATTAAGCTTACTCAGGAGCTCAAACCATCATACCTTGGAAAATGCCGGCAATTTGTCCAATGGGTAATGGACCATAGTGAAGTCAATGCCAATTTTTCAAAAAAAGTAATTTTCTTCGATGAAGCGCATTTCCATCTGAATTTAGGACTGAGAAAATCCTCATGCAATCATTGAGAAACAAATCCACCCACAACGAGCAACTGTCTGGTGCGGATTTTGGGCAGGCGCCGTGATTTGGCCTTACTTTTTTGAAGATGGGGTCGAAGACCACAAATCTGGACGATGGACCGATCTGGATGTGGTTTGAGCAAGACGGCACCTCCAGCAACACCGCGGATGAAACAATCGATTTGCAGCGATCGATTGCAAGAACGATTTCCAGAACTTATGATGTCAACTGGCTACCAAGATCATTCGATTTAACACCGTGTGATTAATTTCTTTTGGGTTTTGTGATATCTTGGTTTATGCGATTAAACCAGAAACAATTCCTGAGCTCAAATCCGACATGCACCGCATCATCGCTGAGACACAGGCACATCTCTATGAAAAAGTCATGGAAAATTTGATGAAAAAATGATGCTATGTCAACAAAGCCGTGGGAGCCATTTAATGGGAACATTTATTTTTTCAGACCAACAAACATATCACCACTGTCTCATAAAATACGTGTTTTAGTTTAATGTGAAAAAGTGCATTCTTACTGAGACACACTAATATAAATCTCGGTTGAAAACATTTGTTATCTCTGTTATGTGAGGTCACTAAGGGGAAACCTCTCAAATTGCAAATAATATATAATTAATTATAATAATGTGAAAGTTGCAGCTTTACTTGAATCCCCTCGCACATTAAATGTGTCAATGATGTCAAGCTGTGAAAATAAATGCTGACGCTTCCGAACGCTACAGCCACAACATTAAAATTTTTAATGTAAACATTGCCGGGCAGTAAAGAAAGGAAAACATATAAAAGTCGAATAAAATAATACGTTTCCTGCTTACATATCCCTTTGGCTCTCACGTCCGATGTAGTTTGTCGGTCTCCTGTTTTTCCACTTTTCACTTTTCACTCTCCAATACGCCGGTGTTAATTGAACAATACAATAATGACAAATAATACACTTTGTGTTGGTGGTCGACGCAGCGGTTACATTCTTGACATTTTTCGGTGTCATTTTAAAGGCAATATTGTTTTATGCTCACCGCCAACCGAAAGCCCTTCTTCCACCCAAAAAACAAATAATAAAACACCCAACCACATGTCGGTAACCCATTAAGTATCAGACATTGGAAATTGCAGCAATAGAAAGTCGAATGGAAAATATATAGAAATATTTGATTTAAAATTTAAGTTGCTCCCCGGAGCGAGTTTGTGTAGCGTGGAAAACTTAATTTCCCAGTGAGTGGGAAACTGGAACGCGCACAGCTCCCCAATCCCTTCATGGAATTTAATGGGGTAGTATTTTTTTATGATTTTAATTGCGAACTTTCGAGATTTTCTAAAAGGACGTCCATGTGAAAATCATATTACTTTTAATGGGTTCAAATGAGTCGTTTAACTATTAAACGAATTCGGACGATGGTGCTTATTATTGTAACGCGTACAAACTGAAATTGTCTACAATTATGATGATAAAACTGTGGAAGTCGAAAAAAAAACACAGAAATGGACTCATCGGATTTACACAAACTCCGGTCCTACGAATCGAACTGCATCATTAGTTTTTTGGACTAAAATTATGGGTTTATACAAATTTTTTCATACACAATTTTAATTTTTTAAGCAAAAAATTTTTATTTTTTTTTGCTTCAAAAATTTATTTTTAACTGCGAGACTGTTGCTTACCTTGGAAAATAGTGTAGGTGTAGGCTAAATGTATTATAATTGTTAATTTTTCTAAATTTGTTTAAACGAAATCAGATGAGGCGTTCTCGAGTACCAGTGACATATGTATAAACTTGTCTCAAAATAAATTTAAAAAAAATTGTGTAGGAAACCATCATTATAGGGCAAAAAACTAATGATTCGTAGGACCAGAGTTAGTGTAAATACATTGAGTCCGCATATGGTTTGCAGTTTTTGTTTTCAAAAACTTAATCCCGACCCTAATATGCAGTAATCAAATCGTAAATCGTATAATAAAACGGAGCACAAGTTGTCTAAGGTAGCATTTTTGAGTATTTACGCACTAGCCTGTGGCCGCCGGTGGTGCAATGTTAATGTACGCACCTCTTATGCATGAGATCGTGGGCTCGATTCCTGCTATGACCATATTACATTTCTTTCGACTGTGGTCATCTCGATGGCTATCATCGAGTATTTGGCCATTAAAAAGTTTCTCAAAACATTGTTCGGAATCGGGGTAAAACTGTAGGTCGCATCTGTGAGTGCGACACTAGAACGAGCACATCTTACTGGTGAAATCCAATCCCTTCATGGGATGTAATGGGAAAGTATTTCTTCTATGCACCAGTCTGTACAAAAAATAAATACTTGATAGGTTGAGTGATGTTCAATGCCTTCCCAGGCTTATCATCAGCTCCCTTCTTCACAAGTATTTAGGTATATCATCACAGCATAACAACTAAAAGATCGAGTAATATAAACTCAAACGAATAAAAATTCCCATTTCTTCTATTTTCTATCTTCTTCAAAAAAAAAATGTCTTCTCTTAAAAAAATACCTCTTCTTACCAGAATTAATTTTTTTAAAAGTACCTTTTCTTAAAAATAAACTAATTTTTCTTCTTTTTTCTTGATTTAAGTAGCCTAATAGTCGAGTTCGTTTGTATTGTCTATCCAGGCACCGCTTTCATGAAGTTAGTGCCCTTCCTGACCTACGATACCCCAGCGGGTTCCATTCAAGTGCCGCTCTATTAATACCTGATGTTGGGCGTCTAAATATTTAGCCGATTCAATTCCATTTTATTTCACCAATATCCAATTCAATAGGAGTTTTGCACGTACTTTAGCATAGTGCTTCATTAAAAATTTGCTTAGGCCTGTAGATGTGGAGTGTTTGTCTCAGACAATGATTGACAAATGTTTGGACCTTCTTCAGCGTCAGCTTCGTCAAGTTCCAAGTAGTATAACCGTACAACAGTACAAGCTTCACACTGCAGTTGAATATTCGAAATTTCGTCTTTTCCGATATTATCTTATTGCGCCAGATTTTTTGCAGGTTTAGGAATGCACCATGAGCCTTATTCATTCGATCACCATCGTATATCTGCCGCAGAGCTACCATCCTTTGTAATCTTGTGATCTTGTAAATAGTTGACTGAATCCCCCCGTCATCAATTGAAGAACCATCAACTGTTAGTTTTTATATTTAACGGGGTTTTCAATAAGAGCGCTACAAAAGTTTTTTTAAATAAAACACAACCGGTTTTAGATACCAATGAAATTCTTTATTCCTGTGAAGGTACGTTCGATGCCATTATGTATGGAACTCGATTTCTTTTGCATGGCCACCACGGGCACGCTTGCAGAAGTCCAGACGCTGAACCCAATTTTCAAGCATAAATCGGCCGATACTGCTGCAATTTCACGTTCGACATTCGTACGAAGTTCATTAATCGTCGCTGGCTTATTGGCATAGACCATAGACTTGACGTAGCCCCACAGAAAATAATCTAACGGCGTCAAATCGCACGACCGAGGCGGCCAGTCGACTGGGCCATTTCGTGAGATAACACTTTCACCAAACTAGGCTTCCAATAAATTGATTGTGGCATTCGCTGTGTGGCTTGTGGCGCCGTCCTGTTGGAACCACGTGTCCTCCAAGTCCATATTATCCAATTGGGGCCAAAAATATTCGGTTATCATTGAACGGTAGCGATTCGCATGCCGGTCCCAATGACGCCGCCGGTCCATAAACCGCACCAAACCGTAATTTTTTCGGGATGCAATGATGACTCATGGATTACGTGTGGATTGCTGTCTGACCAATAACGCATATTTTGCTTATTGACGAAGCCATTCAGCCAGAAATGAAATTCAGAATTCAGAAATGGGAGACGTAGCGCTCTTAAAGTTGAGGCCACTGACTCCAAATTTCGGTAGTAAATTTTAATAATTTCGACTCGTTGTTGACTCGTATATCTGTCCTTGATGAAATGGCAAACCTTACTGAAGAGAAATGTCAAAAGAGCGGGAAAAAATATGGCGTCGTTTGCTGTCCCTATCGATTTACTTTTGTAGCGTCTCTGTTGAGAAACCCTTTATTTGCCGCATTTTCGGAGAGTCTGTTCAACTTGGCCTGTATGTCATCAAATTTGTGGGCCATCCGACCCATGTGTAGTCTATATATAATATATAGATGTTCATACATACTCCAATGAATGCTGAACGGTACTTCGGCATTAGTTAAGTGGGAGAAATAATGTGGGGGACAAGACATATCCGAGTCTAACTAAAGGTTGACTTTCCTTCCCATTAAATCGAAGTTTGTACACTGCATCTCTCTACCGTTCACGGACCATGGACATTATATTGTCGGGTATCCCCGTTTTGGTTAAGTTGGCCCACATCGAGTTACGGTGTACAATATCAAACGCTTATTCGAAATCTGCGAAAAGTTGGTACAGAGGTGG
Organism: Phaonia tiefii; assembly: GCA_963931995.1. Taxonomy (NCBI): domain Eukaryota; kingdom Metazoa; phylum Arthropoda; class Insecta; order Diptera; family Muscidae; genus Phaonia; species Phaonia tiefii. The sequence goes on along the minus strand of OZ008367.1, from coordinate 106,867,255 downwards.
GTGTAGTTCAACTGATTATTCTATGATTATACGGAGTGTGTTCACGTGGATTGCAAGGCGAACAATACCTAAACATTTAGATACGAATGTTCATATTTGTCGCATGAATAAAAAGATCATTCATTTAATAACTTTGAGGTAACTGAAAGATCATTGACAACACTGCAAACAACTCTTTCGGTAAATATTTTTTATTTGGTGGGAACGGTTCAACTGTTATGTTACGAAGTCGCCGATCAAACTCAAACTCAAAATTATTTCTTCTCCTTGCATGAGGGCTCCATCAAGGGATTTAATAAAGAATTTTATAAAAATAATAATGATTTTAAAAATTCCATTATATTTTATTTCATCAGTATAACTCAAACAATCGAAGTCTGCGTTCATGGAAGTACAACCATACTGAATCTTATGACCAACGACACCCTTGTGAACCCCCTAATATGTCATAGCGGTTACAAGCAACACCTCATACTTATATATGCATTATTGAATCATAGGTTAATTGCTTCATTTGCCATGTCAGGTTGATGTGGTTTATTTCCAAATTTTGAGACATTAAACCATGACATCGATTTGAAATTTTTACATTTTACATTTCCCTGCTACAAATATTTTTAATTAAAATCTACCACACAAATCACTTTATTTTATTTTCACACTTTCCATTATTATTGTTATTATTATTATGACACCAGAGAGCACAAATCAGCACATCACACACGTTGCCTTTCGAATACGTATTAGGTGTTATTTTGTCTGGCGAACGTCCAATAATTTGAAAACGCAGCAACAAAACTATTGAATGTTTAAAGCGTTTATACGTCCTGTCCTGCCTTCCCAACTGGTGAATCGATAAATATTTCGAGCACTTGGAGCTTGTGTGATTTGTGCTGTGTCATAATGTTCAAAATGGATGTGGAAATACAAATTATAAAATATTTTTAAACGATTTTAAGTTGAAAATAAGATTAATAAACAAAACAAGTTATGTAAATAAAACTTAATTTGTTTGGACTTGAGTTTGACTGCCTAAGTTGGATTTTCACAACATTTTCGATGACACAATATTGGGATACAAGAAAAAAGAAGAATCCTGATAAAAATATTAAGAATTGTTTCTAATCGCAAATAATTGTAACTGCAACAGTTTTGATATTCAAATCCGATTTGAGACCATTTTCTACCAAATACATCCTATTCAAAAGAACTATTTTTAATGCGTTCCTAAAGGTCTTCATTGGTGATTTTATTAGACCAGTAACTACGTAGTATTTACTTCAGGCACCGATTAAAATCTACTATGACTATAACTATAACTACTATACTCTCTACTATAACAGCATAAACTTCAACTTGAAGTTGAATGTTAGCATTATAGTCTTCGGAGATATCTTATTATTACACCAGATGTTGTGAACGTAGCACGGATCTTATGTATATATCCCATCATTTTAGCCGCTGCGCAGTCACCATCCTTGGTAATCTCGCATCCCAAATAGTTGACAGAATTCTTGTCTTCGATTAACGAACCTTCAACTGGTAGTAGGGTATTCCTTTATGTGCGAACACTCACATAATATTTATCATTTTTAGAGAAGCCGTTTCAATTAGCCCTAACGTTTAAAATAATTTCGGTTTTCATAAATCAGTCTTTTGTTGTTGTTTGGATGCAAATATAAAGTGTGTTTAGATGTTACATGTTTGAGACACAATGATTAATATGTTCTAATATATGCGTTTGCGAACCACATATATTTATGTTTGTGATACAAATAAAGCTGTGTTTGATGCACTGTCTATGCTCTCTCGATAGGAAGAGAATAAAAGAGGGACAACGAGAGAGTCTATCTCGTAAGAGTGTTTCTGTATTTTTGTATTAATCTCTCAGTCAGTGAGTCATAAATATTCATGAATGTGCGGTTAAATTGCAGATGAAGTGTTTCTTATTTTCGTCAAGCAACCAGTCGTCAATGGTTCATCGAACAGAGGATATCAAAAGAAAATAGAATGAACGTAGGCTCGGACTTTTAAATGGTTTGTGATATTACTTTGGGTTCTGTGTATGCGTTTCTATTCATGTATGTGTGCTACCAAAGTGAGAAACGATTTTGAGGAAAGAAACTGGAATGGGTGGGCATCGTGAAGCCCTTTGTCTGTCCGAGCCTTTACTGAGAAAATAGGAACGGCGGACCATTTGTGAAATAAGTGTAATAAAAAAACACAAGTAATTAATCCACGTTTGGCTTGCATGAACTTTATTTGCACATAAATATCTTGTTTGTGTACCAACGCATAGGGTAACCAACGCATAGCTGAAACCTTCTGAAAACAAAAACGTGAGAGACAACAAAGGAAGGAGAAGCAAAAGAGCAGGAGATTCTCATTTCATGAAAAAATAAATAATGCACTGAATGAAAATAAACGTAAAAAGGGTCGTTTTAAATCTATTAATTTTTTGTATGAATGATTTATAAATGTGGATAAAATTAATTATAATAAGTAATTCGTTTCTAAGTATTATTATATTTTGGAGGAAATTAGCATATGTTTCCACGTAAGTATATGTAGGTTTGGGGGAAATACGCGAATGCTTCCACGTAAGTGAATGGATGTTTGGGATGAAGAACGCATATGTTTCCTCGTAAAAGCACACATATTTGTCAGTAAACATGATACTGTTTGCATTTAAATAAATGTAAGTTTGGGACTTGCAAACATTTGAATGTTTGGATTGTGTTCCAAACATATACATGGTTCCTGCAGAATATGTTTGCGAAGGTTGGAAAGATTTCCCTTAAAGAAAACTCTACATATAGCATACCTGTACAGCTTTCAAATCATCGCTACTATTCTGTCGTCGGTGGTACAATGGCTAGTGTGTAGCACTCTTGCACAAGTAAGCATGGGTTCGATCCCTGCTTTGACCACCTTACAATTCTTTCGACGACTGTCACCTGTTTTATTGTCGACATAATTACCCCGTTTCTCAAGCCGATCGGAGCCGGTGTAAAACTGTAGGACCCAGGCAGCGAATGTAAAGCTAGAAAGCGCACAGTGCCGTGATTGTGACAAGCTCTCCGGGATTAGAAGATTTTCCGGGAAAGTGATAACCTTTCCCACTTTCCTCTAGTAGGGATTGGACAGTTTATCCACGTATTTCTGATATTGCCATAATAGCACCTATTAACGTTAGTGCACCATATATCAACAGCTGCGATGGAATTTTAATCAGAGCGAGAAATCTCGTTATCGTTCATTGTTTTCAGCGCCGCCTAGATTTTTATTCGTTACAGAGGATCCGATGGAATGAGTTGCGATGTATCATTTTGAACTGCAGACAATGTTACAAAGAATTAATTTTATTTCTCTACTTATTCATCTGGTGAAGTTAGATCTGTGCCATCATTATACTCAAAAAAATAAAGTTTGCTATTAATAGCGAACCTTGTACGTTACTGACTAAAAACCAACCCGTAAAAAAACATAGTTTTTGACCATTAAGTCTTTATATATGACCACCCCCCTTTGTCCAATCAAACCCATATTTTGACAGTTCGTTTTTGTTTTCGCCATTAGTTTCAGCTCGATTGGATCACGGGAAAATGGTTAAAAATCAACCCCAAAGTTTTTTCGGTATGCATACAGACAGGTGGAGTTAATGTAAAGAATTTAAAAATGGTCGAATTTTCATTGGAGATTTATTTGGGTTAAAAACTATCTATCAAAGTTTCTTTTACAATTTGGATAAAATACTTAATTGGATTTCATTGGCCGTGCGTTGGTCTATAACATATATTTAAGATGCCATCAATAGGTTGTAATATACTATAAGTCAAACTTTTAAAAGATTTTTCCAAAATTTTATATTTTGGGTATTTTTTCCAATAGTGTTACAGAAATTTTTGAAATCTGAATATTTCTGAACACAGTTTAATGGAAGAGGGTACAGTTCGGTTCTCAGAATACAGTTCGGAACCGGTGTAAACCTTTAAGTCTTAGTCAGTGAGTGTAAAACTTGAAAGCTCACATCTCACTGATTTTGAGGAGCTCTCCCCAATCCCTTAATGGGATGTTATGGGACACCCATTTTTAGCGTCTCATGAGCGTCGACGTGTCGGCAGGCCTTTCGATAACAAAGTTGCTGTAAACAAGAGTGTCGTCGAAATCCCGGGAACATCAATTCGATATCTTTCATAACAACGTCAAATTTCGCGAAGAACCACGCAATGAATATTGGCGAAAGCCTCAACCTTCATGCGTACAAAATTCAGCTCACTCAGGAGCTGCAACCAGCAGACACATGAGATGGTATTTTGTTCAATGGGTCACTGAGGTAAGTCAAGTAAATTATGTTTTTCCGAAATCATCTTCACTGAATGGGTTCTTCGTTAAAAAACAATTTGTTGAATTTAGGGTTCACGAAATACGCACGTGATCCATGAGCAATAAAAGCATCCATAATGAGTAACAGTCTGGTGTGGATTTTGGCGGAATGAAAAGTCACCCAAAAAAATGGAAAGTGACCCAAATTCCAAAAAAAAAAAAATTAATAAAATAATGGTTTCAGTAGGACGGCGCCATTTGCCACACCGCGTATAACAATCGTATTATTGAAGTAACGACTTCCAGACCGTATCATCTCCGATGATCCAAAAAAAAAAAAAATAAAAAAAATAAACATAAAGTACATTTTCATAAATTTTGCATAGCAAAAGTAACAATCGAAAATTGGTAAATTTTTCATATCTGGTTTTTGGGCCAGTGTTCATTGTGAAAAATCATCCCCAATTTTGGGCTCGTTTTCATATTGTAATTGTTGGCAACTTTTGAATATGAAAAACATCAAAAAACAAGAGAAAAATTTACCAAATATGGAGAAATATGATATAAATTTTGGGCGAAATTTCCTATAAATGGGGGAAATTTTTGGGTCATTTTTCATATATTTTTTTTTTGGTGATTTTTCTCTGGCCGAAATGACGACGAAAATGTAGTGATTGCGAATTGCATTTTTTACAGAAATATAATAAAGTAGTTCATGTATTTTCGACTATATGGTATGAATCTGTACGTCATGTGGTTTCAGTAGGACGGCGCCATTTTCCACACCGCGTGTAACAATCGAATTATTGAAGTAACGATTTCGAGACCGTATCATCTCCGATGATTCCGATGTCAACAATCCACCAAAATGATGCGATTTAAAGCCGCGTGATTTTTTTCTGTGCGGTTTTGTGAAATCTCAGGTCCATGCGAATAATCCACGAACAATTGTGCAAAGGGTGCTCTTTTAAGGCAGATATAAACTGAAAATGAAGAAAATAATATTAATAATTGTTGTTGATTTATCCAGTGAATTCATGTAACACCACAGTAAATAATCGGGAGGTGTCAAATCGCACGACCATAATTCAAGCACCGGTTTTATTTTGGAAGAAATAGGGCCCGAAGATGTCACCAGCGTGTTAACCGCATGTGGATGTAATGGAGTCTGTAGGGTCGGCAATTTTGTTTATTGACAAACCCAACTGCTCTAGAGTAAAATCAATGAAAGAACGACGCATATGATGGTCTTGTGTAGGCCAAGATCTTTGCGCATAGTTTTACAGGTAGTGGGCGGACAAATCCTCAAATCCTGCGACCGACGGCGAACCGATAAATTTATATCTTCTGCCACACTTTCGTTGACAGCGGTGACATTCTCTTCAGTACGCACATTCCTTCGACATGTTGGTGTTATTGCATCATTTAGAGGAGCATGTGGTATGAAATCTTTCCCCAGTTCGACGGACGGCTTGCTAAGACGGACAATTATGCGCGCCATAAAAATGATGAACTCGTCTATAACTTGCGCGAATCGATGACTGATTTTCTTGCGTGAATCTATTCCAGATGAATTGCCACAGTTCGTTTGACAGCTAACCCTTTCGTGAGCTATATCCAAGCAAAAAAAAAACAGTACTTATTTCAAATTCAATTGCGAACTATTATTGTGATACCATTTAACACCGTTGTCAGCCGAGGGACTGAGAGGGAAGGTACCAGCTAAATGTTAGTGGTTGCTATCAGTATTAGCACCACGCCTAGATTCGATGTAAACCAGGGAACACGAAAATATTTCATTCACAAGTAACGGATGTGTCATGTAAAATTTAGTTTAACTTCGCTTTAAATTCAAAATTAACAGAAATTTTTTCAAAATTATAATTTTATTGGGAAGAACCATCATTGACTTTAATGATTGAAATACAACAGCGTTCAAATAAATGGCTTCCACGACTTGCTTTACGGTTCTGCATTGGATATACTCAATTGTTCCGTACAGTTTCGATTGTTTGGGTCTCTATCTTGTGAACTACAGCGTAGATTTCCTGTTTTAAGGTTTTTTGTTCTGTTAGCGTCGCCCATGAGGTGAAAATAAGCTTCATCAGAACAGATGCTTTTTCGGTAAAAATGGTCATCTTTGGAACTCATAACTTTTGTAGAAAATTTGTAATATCTCCCAGCTTTCTTCAAGGTAGCCGTCGGTTGTGCAATTTTTGATTTGCGCCGCTCTTGTGCATGGGAACATGGGTTCGATCCCTGCTCAGACCACCTTAAATTTCTTTCGACGACGGTCACCTTGCTTAGTGATGGCGACACTATCGAGTACTTAGCCAGGAGAAAGCTTCTCAAAATACTATTCGGAACCTGTAGGTCCCAATCAGTGAGTATAAAACTAGAAAGCGCTCAGCTCACTGGTTGTGAGAAGCTCTCCCAAACCCCTTCATGAGATGTAATTGGAAACCATTTTGTAATTATTTTCTTTCAAGTGTAAAGCGATCCGTTTCATAAATTTCTAACCTTTAACTACACGCTGAAAAATATCGACCCCAGGAACATATTGCATGAACCATGTGCACATTGTGCATGTTTGGAGCATTGGTTTCGGGAATTGAAGATCTGCTGCTTTGTTTTCTTTAGTGTCGTGCCGTGGTTTGAGTTTCATCAGTTTTCAAGAAACAAACCATATTTGGGTCACAAATACATATAAATTATAACAGATAACCTATTAAAAATTGTGTCCCAAACATGATATATTGACTAGCAAACACAACGTGTTTGGGCACAAGTATAATATATTGGCGACAAGCTACAAAGGCGTTACATTTGCACCCAAACAACAAATAAAGACAAAATTTTCAGCGTGTAAAAATCTGTCACTTCATAAATGCTAAATTGGTCATCTGCTTCGAAATAAGGTGGGTTAATCTTATGTGGTCAATTTGGTTGAATATTTGGTTATCGGACGATTGTGTATTTTTTGTTCAGGAATTTCGTTCCACCCATTAACAGGTGACGGCGAGTATATGAGCCTGTCACCAATGTTGAAACATCCTAGTTAACATGGTTATTAAGATTGCTCAACCAGTCACATATTTACTTTAGCTGTCATTAGGTAGAACTCAGAAAATGGCAATACCAGGGGTAACTTGATTTAAAGCAGAAAGTAGTGAGCTGTTTGGAAATTTCACAAAGGAATTGCTACTTTTTGGACGCCATAAGAAATATCTCATCTCCTAACTGGATAAGTGTGTCATTTACGTGACGCAAGTGTATGTCCTCATGTAATGTGCAATTCCCTGTAGCTTTGACTGTATACATTTTTAGCATTGGCTATTTTCATCTGGCTCTCGATGGCTGTTGCAGTATATTTGTTTTTCATTCATAATATACCTTATGCATTTGTATTTTTAATAAATATATTTTCCGAATTTGGTGTAGTGTGAAAAATGCGGAAGAAAAAAAAAATTTAACAATTTTCCGTAAAATACAAAAACTTATGAATACCCTCACCCCTATTACTACTGCAATAGCTCGTGTTGTATCCAGTGGCGGTAACTATTTGTAACAAAAATGAGAAAAAGTATCCCAGTTCTTCAGTTTTATTTATCAGATAAAACCGTACGAAATTAATAATGAATTAAAATTATTGAACGAATAATAATAAAATGATAAATGACTTTAAATTTAATTTTTGTTTTACATTTTTACCCCATGTTAATTCATTCCTGCCATCACACCTATACGAGGAGGCTATACACAGTCTTCCACAATTTGTTGTTTATAATCATCTCCTAAGTTGTTTCATGCTGCAAATTCTGACGTAGCATCGCGTTGATGATGATGCCCAATTGCATTCGAAATGTTTAAAATAACAATTTCTATTTTTAGTTTTATATTCTTGGATGAATTTGAGTTTTCATATTTGTTATTTTGTGGTTTTCTGTAGATAATAGAATGATTTGTCTCGTTTACAGAAAACTATGAAACAAGTTTATGGATTTTTTATGTTCAGTTCCCAGTGATTGATTGAATGCCATTCTGGAAGCTGTGTACAACAATATTGGAAATCTAAAATAAAATGTAATGTTTATTTTACATTTTCTACAGAGAAATGTCGTAAGTGCTTTTTGTAAATGGAAAATATTGAAAAAGATGAAAGAAATTTTGGAACTTGAAGAGATTCCGAAATAGTCAAAGTGTTGGCGTGCTTAGTAAATACTTGACGTTTTCCAGCACAAAGTTATAATATACGAGAAAAAATTGTTTTCACACTAAAGCAATTTGTTTGTGTTTGTAATGAAGAAAGACTGAACGACAATATTTTGGAATGCAAACAAATCTTAATGGCATCATTGATCGTAAGATTTATACGGAGGATGATATTGAACTTATCATTCATGTTGATGGAGTGAATATTATAAATAAATCTAAAAGGGGTTTTTGGCCCATAATGCATTTGCGAAATAGCTGTGTTTTCTGGAGTGTTGGGCGGCATAGATGGAACACACATTATAAATATACATACACTCACGATCAGATGATCAAAAACTTACAGAAAGTACTGCATTTAGTTGGCCATATTTTTGTAATGTTTTTGTCGACAGCTAAAATCTTACTAGCATCGGAAAGGACATTTTTTAAGATTAGAATCATAACTACAACAACATTAAAGTTTAATGCAACAGTATTTTAGAGATCCTTTCCAAAAAAAGACAAAAAACATAAAAATTTTCCGTTCATATGATTGGAACCATAGATTAATTAATAATATATTTGTTAATCGTCTTGAAGTTTAATTACAATAAATTGTGCGAACATTTTTAATATTGTACACTCACGATGTTAATATATTTACATATTTTGAATATTCACAGTAACAATTTCCTCCAGTCAATAAACCCATGAGTGAGTTGATACATCTATGTATGAATTTATCTATGATTAGAACCACTGCATTTTCAATTTTTTTCCACGAACTCGTATTTGATTTATATATCCAACAAAACTGTGGAACACAAAAAAAATCGAATGAGGTGTTAGTGGACACCCGATTAGAACGAAGTTCGTTTCGCTATATATTATATACTAGTTAGTACCAACTCACCTAAGGCGCCCGTTGAAAAATACGATAATTTAAATTGATCTTTTAGAAAATGTACTTTTGTAAAATGATAAACTTTTTTAAGGATTTTTTTTACAGAATGTATTTTTGATGTGTTAACATCTATAGGCACGGATAGGGCAATCTATCACAGTGAACACGTGGAAACAACACACAGCGTTAGCATCACATACGTGGTTGTTGTACAACAATAGTCTCTGCCTAAAAATAAGTATGATGGTATTGATGTAGCGGCAGCGAACAGACAAGCAGGTCGTCGTCCCCAAAGAGTATTGAGTAGTATACGAGTAGAGATCTTATGGAACGAATTGTATGACTCAAAAGCACTGGCGACATCTGGCGAATGATTCAAAATGTATGACTCTTTTTGTCATAACTTGGTCCATTCACAATTTGGATGTGAAACATTGATGCGTTTTTAAATATTTATGCCTATTGTATTGTTTTGGGTAATAACAAATGGTGCATTTATATTGAAATATTCTAAAAAGAGAATAAGACTGGTTTATGCTCTTTAACACATACTCTCTACATGAGAGCGGAAAAAGAGTGCAATAAGTTCTCTGTACTATTCAATACTTTTTGGCGTCGCTCTGTTTATTACAAAACAAAAACAATTATTTATTTTTTATTTTAACGATATTACATCTAATCTCAAAGCAGATATATGAAAAAAGAATGTGCAATAACAAAAGAGGCTTCAGCACAAAAACATATTTTTTTAATTTTCCTATGTAATTCATAGCAATCTAACAGGTACCGTGTAACAAATAGGTGTTATCGTATCGCCCGTGAGTTCGAACACAAATTGATTTTTTTTAAGTATATTTTTAGGTCCTTTTTTGTAAGAATATGTATTATGTTTACTTCTTTTATTAAAAACTAATGTTTTTTTAAGAAAAGGTACTATTAGTTGTTAGTATAGTTGACCTTTGCAGATATATTTGTTTTTGGTTGTTTCGGCTTAAGGTCATAAGAATAAAAAGAAAACACTTCAAGTATATCTTTTTACAATTTTATTAATATTTTCCAATATCTCGACCAACTTCGTTGATAATGTTCAAGGATATTTTGAGATAACACAGAGCGCATCTAAGTTTTCCGCAGACTTATGTCAACCAAAAGGTACTATTTTTAAGAAGTACTATCTGTAAAAAAAGCCATGAGACTACGAATTTTTTTTCAAAGCAGTACATTTTTAAGAACAGGTACTTTTTAAAGAAGTGGTACTCTATTTTGGAAAAAGTTATTTTATTAAGAAAATCTACTTATTTTCAGAAAGGTTACTTATCTCAAAAAAACGGTATTACTATTTTGTTTTATTTTTAAGAAAATTTGCTTTTAAGAAATCGATTTTTTGTACGAAAAGGTATTTTTTAAGAGGGGGATTTTTTTTTAAGAAAAGGCTTTTGGTCCTTGGTCCTTTTTTCAAGAATAGGAACATTTTTAAAATTAGTTACATATCTCAAGAAAAGTTATTTTGTTTCACAAAAAAGGTAGTCTTTAAAGAAAAGGTAGTTTTTTAAGTAAAGACAATTTATTATAAGAAAATATGTTTTTTTAACAAAAGGTACATATATAAAAAATTTATTTTTTTAAGAAAAGGTACTTTGTTTAAGAATATGAACAGGTATTCCTTTTGAGAAAATTTACTTTATTTAAGAAAATTCACTTGTTTAAAAAAAATTATTTTTTTGAAACTTCTTTCATTTTGGCAATTCTAAATTTACTTTTTATTGGGTTCAATACTACAATATATACTAAGTATTGGTTACATGCTCCACCTAGAAAAATTCGCATTAGACAAGAAATTTCCCAACATATATTAGTCTATTGTTGATGTGTTAACATCTAAAGTATACGCACGGGTAGGGCATTCTATCAAAGTGTTCTATCATTCTATCAGCGTTAGCATCACATACGTGGTTGTTGTACAACAATAGCCTCTACCTTAAAATAAGTATGATGGTATTGATGTAGCGGCAGCGAACAACCAAGCAAGTCGTCGTCACCAAATAGTATTGAATAGTATAGAGAACTCATCAAACGAATTGTATGACTCAAAAGCACTGGCGACATCTGACGAATGATTCAAAACGTAAGACTCTCATTTTGTCAGAACTTGGCCCATTCATAATTTTGATGTGAAACATTGATGCCTTTTGAAACATTTATGCTTTTGTATTGCTTTATGTAATAACATTGTCGAATTATCTTTTACTCAGAATCTCTACATGAGAGCGGAAAAAGACTGCAATAAGTTCTATATACTATTCAATACTTTTTGTTGTCGCTCTGTTTATGGCGTAACATTTACTAATGTGTTCATTGAAATCGAACAGGTCCCGTGTAACAGAAAGGTGTTAACACATCATACAACGCTGTCACCAATGGATGTCTTTAAAGCGGCATAATTTTTTTCACAAAATCGCTAACGATTTTATGGATTTTTTGTCTGAAAATTTTTAGTTTTAGCAGTTTTTTTTAAAAGTGAGGCCGTATTACCCATTATGTGCGTAATATTTAATCGCCATGGGAAATTCCCCATTGGCGTGGGTAGGCACCCATAATTTTCCTCATAGCCTGTGGGTAACGTGTGAACAACTTTCATTACCCATTCCCCACGGCGATGTGTATGGGTTACACATGCGGTGGGAATACAAACTCTGTTTTCAACCAATTATGCCTCTATTACGGTAGGCAACTTTACTCAAAGTTTGGTTGTCACTACAAATTCGCATATAAACCCAAGAAAACAGCTGATTTTTCAGTTACCATCTCAGTTGCCTTGTTTTTGTTGTTTGGCAATATCGATCGCCACTGTTTTTCGGTTGAATTACTAAACTTGTCAAAAAATGCAGCTCCACATTTCCCACTTGCGCGTGTACATAAGTTGGCAAAAGTTACAAGAAAGAGTTAAAAGACAAAAAAATATAATAATATAAAAATAACTAATTCTACTCAATTTTAAATGTAAGTCCAGTTGTCGCAATACAACACATACATTGGTCGGGGGAAGCCATCATTCTGTTCCAGCAAAAAGGCATTGGTGGAGAAATGGGAGAAGTTCGCTGGGGAGTAAAACAGCTTGGGGATACCAGAAAGGATGATTAGGGGTTTCTAAATATATATTTTTGGAACGAAGTTCCTTATCGCACGTTACGGGATGGGAGCTAAATGAAAAAATAATTAAACAACTTATTTTTAACACCATTATTCTACAACCCAGTATTATCAACTAAATTGGGTAATTTTGCTTTGGTTTGTGTCTAGACTAATATATGTTGGGACAGTTTTTCAAAAATGGTATTTTTGGAAACTGTCGTGAAACTGGCGTAGAACCGCGATTCTTGTACGTACTTCTATTCTCGTACGTAGTTAGTGTACGTTGCTTTAGGTGGTAAAATGCATTCCCATAATTTGTTGCACCGATTACACAACCGGAAAACGACACCATACGGGCAGACAGAACCTCGATAGTCGATGTCTGTTTAAATGCTAACGCTACAAATGCAATGTGCACAAAATCGGATGCAGATCCTTTTCGAACATAAAAAAGTGAATCGGTGAAATTGTGATTTAGCGGATCCGGTTCGAAACCAATGCGAGTCCGTAAAAAAAAATTGAAACACGAGTCAGTGAAATTGTGATTTGCGGATCTGTTTCGATCCCGTTACGAGTCCGTTAAAACATAAAAAGCGAATCTTTAAAATTGCTATTTGGCGGATCCGTCTCGAACCAGTTACGAGTCTGAAAACACTTAGAAAAGCCAATCAGTGAAATATTGAATGTATCAAATTTATGTCTGAGTTGATAAAATACAAAAATTGGAAAAAAACCTCAAACGATTTAATTTTTGCTGAAACGTGCTTTTTGTTTGTAAAAATTAATAATACCTATTTGAATTTTAAATAGCTTTTAAATATCAGAAGGAATCCGTTTCGAATCCGCAAAAATTTATAAAAGTGTCTAATACGTTTTATTTAAAAAAATTTAACTCGAAACGCATTCGAATATGAAGTCCGTTGCGAGTTTCAGACGGATCCGAAAAAGTACAAAATCGATTCTCGTTTTCGAGAGGAATTTCGTACGCAAATGGATTCGCCATGAGTCCGTAACGGAAGTCCATTTCGGACAAAGTGTACAAAGAAACGGATACGTCTAGAATTCGTAAGGGATTAATTCGCACACTGGGTTGCCACACTTACACCAATACCAATACAATCCGTATCAACAAGAGCAAGATTGAATATGCAATTAATCAATAAAGAACACTGAACACAAAAACTGTGACCGTTGGTGGTGCAATGGTTAGTATGCGAGGCACATGTACATAAGAACCTGGTTCGATCCCTGCCCTGACCACCTTAAATTTCTTTCGGTGGCGGTCACCTCGACTAGTGATGGCGACACTATCGAGGATTTAGCAATGAAAAGCCTTCTAAAATTACCGTTCCAGACCGGTGTAGGTCCCAAACACTAATTATAAAACTAGAAAGCGGACAGCTCAGCTCACTGGTTGTGAAAAGCTCTCCTCAGTTCCTTCATGGGATGTAATGGGAAACCATTTATTATTTATTTAACACAAAAACTACCAACTGTACTACGTAACATCTTAAACTCTTTTTTTGTGTTGCTACGTCTTTTTTGATTACTCCATCTCTCGGTCATTAGGCCTGCATAGAATTTGAAATATGCAGAGTAACAGTAAAAGGGCAGTGGTCCATTGTTAATTCACATATTGTTCGCAACTTTGAGAAGCTGACGAGGATAATTGAAGGTCAGTTTCTCTGATGACAGATGTACATTTTGTTGAAATAAGCGGGGCGGTTATTGCGAACAGATGACATGAAACAGAATCCTTGTAAAATTATATTGTTTTGCATTTATGTATTAAAATGTTGGGACAAATCCAGTATTTCTATAATCTTTTTTGTTATCTTGAGTGAAACTTTCGCTTCATTTTATATATTCTTCTTTCTTAATAAAATTATAAAAATTTCAACTATTTTCGTATGATTTTTATTGCTAATAACTATACGTAGTTTTATTGATAAATATACTTATTAAAATCAATACATGAAGGTTTTATACTTTTGCAGATTTCTATTGCACTATTATTTCGACCGCACCTGTACTTACTGAACTACTTGTTACTTATAGCTTAGTAGTTGTAGTATTACCTTGAATATCATTCAGCCATAACTTATATGTACGTCTGGGTGTAGTTTTCTCCCTTGGCGTACAGTGGTATAAAAGAGGATTGCGGGAGAAAATCAATGAATCTCTTTGAAATGTTGAAATGTCTGTCCCAAGTATAGTCCACAAGCATATCACACCAATACCTCGCAGCAGAATTAACCCAGGACTATGATGGAAGGAACAGATAGGCAAGTTATAAATAACCAAAATGTGACTTAATACACACATGATGGAAAATCTATCTTTTTGATGCTTAGATGCAAATATAACATGTATATGGAGTTTGTGGAAAATGTAGAATACCCAAACATATCGTGTTGGCTATTCGATATTGCATGTTGTGAAACACAATGATTAAAATGTTATAATATAAGTGTTTGTGATCCAAATATAGCTCCGTTTGGATCATTTGTGAACATTTACCGAAATTTAACAAAAATGTTTAATATTTTGTGGCTCTCATTTGTTTTCTAAATGAAAAACTTTGATTCTGTTTTTGATTATGTTTACTTGAACCTTTAGAATTTTATTGGTTAAGTTGGGAAGATGATACCGGTTAAATGGGCGCCGTCACAATTGATTACCATACGGGCTCGTTTTATGGCATTTCTCATCACTTCGCTGAGAACTTCGGGCGACAGATTCTCGCACTCGTGTCGAATGTGGACCTTGAGGGCTTTTAGGGTCTCGGGCTTGATGATTACCCTTGTTCACGTAAACACGGGACTTCAAAAAACCCCACAAAAAAGTCTGGAACGGTTAAATCGCGCAATATTACGGGCCAGTGCAAATCGCCAAAACGAGAGATGAGGTGACCAGGGTACGCCGCCTTCAGAATATCGGTTGTGGCTCGAGCAGTGTTTGCCGTTGCTCCGTCCTGTTGGAACCACATGTCCTACAGTCCTGATTCGTCGAATTGCGGCAGAAAAAAACTCGGTTAACATGGCCTTATAGCGCGCACCGTCCACTGATGTCGTTTTACCAGCGGCGTTCTCGAAAATAATGGCTCGATGACGCCTCCAGCGTGAACAGAGCGGATGTAATGGCTCCTTGTGCATCACTCGTGGATTTTCGGTGCCCCAGAAGCGACAGTTTTGCTTGTTCACGTACCCGCTGAGGTGGAAATGAGCCTCATCGCTCATTATGAATTTGGTGGAAAAATCGTCCACTTCGTCCACGAGATTGAGGATGGCTTGGGCGCAGGTTACACGCGTTTGGCGGTCGGCAGGCAGCAGCTGATGCACGGACTTGACTTTGTACGGGAACATGCGCAGGTCCTTGGCCAAAATTTGCCATAGGGACGACCGGCTGATGTCTAATTGCGAGGCACGGCGTCTGGTCGATGTTCCAGGCGACAGCCCGAAATCCTCGTCAACAGCGGCGATATTCTCGGCAGAACGGGCGCTCCGGGGCCGGCCACTCCTGGCAACGTCTCGTGTGGTCCCATACTCTTCAAGGTTAGTGGCGGAGTGTTCGCGCAGTCGGTATCGAACGGCCGGGGAATCGGCGACGGTATTCGCGCTGCGCCAACACCACAAACGAATTGTTACGCAAAAAAATAGACACGATTATTCCGCGTTCTTGGGGAGTGTATCGCTGCATGGCTTGTTTACTTGTATTCTACATCTGTCTAGTCCACAAATGTCAAAACAGATTTGCCATTGGCTGCCATTTGCAAAAATAAGAGCATCTTCCAATAGGGTGGTCACTTTTGAAACACCCTGTACTTATATGCAAGCATTATCTTCATCAATTTAAGACCTGGTGCTTTTTTGTTTCGTTGTTGTCTGCCACGTATTTGTTCTCATCAGTCTTCAATAAACAAAACCATATTTTGGTCACAAAAATATATATTATAACAGATTAAACATTGTGTCTCCAAAATGTAATAGTGAGTAGCGAACACAATGTGTTTGGGCCCAATACGTTATATTCGTATTTGTGACAAGCTACAAACACGTTGTATTTGCATTCAAACAACAAAAAGGCCGATATTTCAGCGTGTATTGTTTGAGTACCAACGCATAGTGATAATCGTATTTTAAACTGCTGTAGCGTTTGGCGACGTTTTAACCTTCTGAAAGCAAAATCGTGTGAGTCAACAAAGAAGAGAGAAACAGGAACGAGGATATCAAATGGGTACTAGCTCTTGGGAGACAATGTGCACTCTCTATTGATAAGGGGAACTTATGCCCATTACACATTATAGGGGGTATTGGACAATGTGTTCGGTCACTCGCGTATGGAAGGGGAGAAGAGGTTAAGGATCGAGAATGGCAAGTAGGATATCGTGTTATGGTAGGGGAATACGTGATGCCACAGGGGGAAGTTACTACTGGTGACATATGGAAGAACGCAAAGACTATTGGAAGGGTATGGGAATGATATAATCATAACCAATTCGGACAAGGGGAACAGAACAGTTGGGATAAATGGCGATGGCTACGAGGGCGAGATGGATGAACTTTTAGAGGATAAATCTACATATAGGACAATCAGAAAAGAGCCGACAGCGAGACTACGGAGGATCGACGACGATGTTATGGACGGATATATTGATTTTGAACAGGGGGCGGGCGTGAGTTGACAAGCTCAGCAACTTTGGCACCAAGAGTATATGATCTTCCAAAGATACACGAACCGGGAACAACCCTACGTCCATTATAATCATCGACGAATGTTGCAATCTGGCCAAATGCTTAGGCGAAATATTGGGGAATATAATATCGGACGAATACAACATTAGGAACACGTGTCAACTCGGGGGACGACTACATAATATATGTGAGGAAGACTACATAATATCTGTGATGTAATCTCGTTATTCACTAACATACCAGGCTAGTTGGCTGTAGGATAATGCATGGGGCAATTTGAAACTACCCGACATTTTGAGAATTTTACAATTTTACCTGAGGGACGACAAGTATTTTGTATTATGATGAAACTTAGGCCCGGATATTCGGAATGCCAATGGCAAACCCCTTTGTCTCCTACGACTGCGGATATAGTACTTGACAACCTACAAGACGGTGCAATCGACGAATTGGAGATAATTAATATTACCGTCAAATGTATTTTAGAATATGTTGACGATATCATGGCCATAGTGGGAGAACAGGACACTGCAATAATACTGGGAACTTTGGTCGAACAATTCGATGGGATACAATTTACGCCGGAAGTGGAGCATGAAAATAGCATTTCATATTTGGACACTACTCTTCATCGTAAGAACAACAAAATTAGTTACAACTGGTACACAATGGACATACCATCAGGACGCAATAATTACCCCTCCACACGACCACATAAACGGTAAATTGTCTCGGCGAATACTCTCATCGGTAAAGCTAAAGTGATGGACTATTCAAGGGGGAGAACATCGAGGGGACACGACGAATCCTTAGAGGTGATGATTACCCTGATGGCTTATTGGGAAATCTGATTGATGGGGAAATACGTGAAAATATAAACGAAAACTCCCAGTTGACTTGGAACAATATGGCAAAGTAAACATTGGTGAGTTTGAGGATACGACGAAAACTGACCAAGACTTTGGATACCAAGGAGGACAAAGACAACACTAACTCCGCTTACACAGTGGTTATGTGAATTAACATTACATGGAGAATATTTGTAATTTGTTTAAGATTTGTTATTAATTATTATCTGGTTGAAGTTATTTTATTTTAATGTGATTAAATTAATTGGAAGTGTTAAATGTTTACAAATATAAGTGTTGTAAATTAATGATTCATTTTAAATTTCAAGAAACGTTTAAATAAAGAGTTTTTGAAGATGTTGGAAAAGACACAACGAAACGTCGGAGGAATATAACGAAGTATTGTTACTTGCATTAAAAAGAAAACGGACCAAATTATCTAAAAGAAAAATCTAAACAAATCTCACTTCATAGGGCGAAAACATGCATATGCTTCCCCGTAAAAAATTGCGCCTTTCGGAGGAAACACGAACATGCTTCCACATAAATATATTGATGTTTGGGAGGAAAACATGAATACTTCCACGTAACTACATGGCTGTTTGGAATAAAGCACATATATGTTCTGATGTAAAAGCATACATGCTTGCAAGCTAAAATGCTGATGTTTGCAAGCAAATATGTTAATGTTTGCAAGTAAACATGCTAATGTTTGCATTTAAATGAACGTAAGTTTGGGGTTGCAAATATATGAATGTTTGGAGTGTGTACCAAACATATACTTGGTGCCTGCAGATTGTGTTGGGGATATATGCATATTTTTTACAGCATCTAGAAGCTCCTTAATCTGGAACAATAATAATACACTAATAATACCGCCAATTCACGTTTACTATAAAAAGCCGCATCAAGAAGCCGGCAAATTTCCTGTTACCGACAAAAACCGTAAGTACTGATAAGTACAATATCAAATTTGCAGCATTTTAAATGACACTAAAACTGATTCAAAAATATTAAGAAAAATATTGTGCCTTAAGAAAATGAAAAGGTGAAGGTAATTTACGAACACGATTCGTAAAAACGATATAATCATTCCCACAACGAGCACAACCAAACTACTGTTCCACATCTCTGCAGCCAGTCTCTGTGTATCCGTTCAGAAAATGTTAGAAAATTCTGCATTAAAAGCCCCTTTGTTCCAGCGTTAGTTTGCATATTAAGATGTTTTTCTCGTTGCGCCAAACGCTTGTTAATATTCCCTTGAGCGTAACTTGTTTTAAATATTTTCTCGTTCGCTTTACATATGAGTGCTCGAGTATTTACGAAAGCAAAGTACTGGGAAAGAAAATCTGAAAGAACTCAATAGCACATGAAAACAAACAAGAAAATAGCGACAGCAAAAGAAAAAACTCTTACGTTACGACTTCCGAAGTACCAGAAACGCTTCGATTTCAAGTTGTGCCTTCTGCAATGATGATATTTCTTCAGTTGCTGCCTGTATTGCGTCTACATGAGAAGGTAACAGTTTGGAGTGGATGCTGCCGTATTACTTTCCCCCTTTTGTGTTGTGTTGCTTTGATTCAATAGTTTTTGAAATAAATATGTGAATGAGAGGCAGAGGGTGAACAAAGTCCTTAACGACGTAGTTTGAAAAAGAATCAGGAGCGTAAGAGCATGAAAGGTTTAGCAAAAATTCTCCGTGTTCAATACAATGAAACATAACAAGTGCGAGTACTTTAATAATTGTTATGCATTAACTTTCACTTTCTTTGAATGGGAGAAGCCCTCGCCAATGCCTTAATGGGATGGGATTGGAAACTAACTTAAGATACTTTCACTTTTAGAGGGTGGATGGATGTAACGGCTGCGAGTATTGAATTGTCGTGAAACTTCCTCAAAGGTCCCGACAAATATGTATTATGATTTATATTGAATTTGCGTAATATTATTGAATTATTTCTAAATATCAGCATAATACTTAACATTTAATCAAATACCTTTTATAAAATATATATATATTTTAATTTTTGATTCTAACATGTGACTCACTGAAAAATTGGAAACTTTTTTTTAAAGAACACTGCAGCTCACAATACTTGTGTCCATAATTCTGGGATTGTTTACACTATACAAAAAGGTCCTAAAATTACGGGGAATCTGTCGAGATTTGGATGGAGTTACCCTTGTTTTTATACAGCTTTTAACGGCGAAACAGAAGGGACATTTTAGGCTTTAACTTTTAGTTTTAATGACCGATATTGAGAGATGATAAGAATGACCGATATTGAGTAATGAGAGCAATAGAACAATTTACAAAAATTATGTTCACAATTTATGGGACTTTAACAACAAATTTCATACATAGTAACAAATATTTAAGAGCAGTAAATCAATTAATTTTTATAATTTTGATTTTAAAAAGTTAATTGACTTAAGTTTTTTTATGTGAGTGTAAACAAATATATAGCTCTGTGCATGCATATAATTTTCTTGCCAGTAAAATCACAATTTGTCCTCTAACATATTTTTACTAAATTATGAAATTCTGCAGGAAGCATGTATACATCTAGAATACATTCCAAACATTCATATGTTTGCAAGTCCCAAACTCACTTGTATTTAAATATGTATGCTTTTCCATTCAAACATATAATTGCTTCATCTCCCTCAAACACCCATATACTTACGTAGAAACATGTATGTATTTGCTTCCAAACATAATATTTAGGAACGAAATATTTTTGATTTCCATATATATATATCTATATTATTTTTTTATAATTAATTTTATCAACATAAATAAACAATTATAACCAATTAATAAAAAAATTAAAATATTGAAACCTGAATGTCTTATACTTATTTGCATTGAATGCAGTATTTGCTGCTGCTCTTTTGTTTCTCCTTTCTTTGTTGTCTCTCTAGTTTTTGAATTCAGGAGGTTTCAAATTCGCCCAATGGTATAACAGTTTAATGCCCCTATTACCGTTCACCACTCAACTTAGTTTGGTCGACCTAGAGACGACCCAACTTCAACACGATCAAACCTATCTTTTGTATTGTGGTTCACAACTGTTTTTGGTGGCAATTGTTATGGTGTTACCAGCTCGAAATATTAATTTTGACAAGTAAAAGCAGCTGATTTATGTGAAAATAAAAGAAGCTAACAATTGTGTTGTACTTGCAAAATGGAAATTAATAACGGGTTTTTCAATAAGAGCGCTACAAAAGTTTTTTTAAATAAAACACAACCGGTTTTAGATACCAATGAAATTATTTATTCCTGTGAAAGTACGTTCGATGCCATTATGTATGGAACTCGATTTCTTTTGCATGGCCACCACGGGCACGCTTGCAGAAGTCCAGACGCTGAACCAAATTTTCGACGGTTTTCAAGCATAAATCGGCCGATACTGCTGCAATTTCACGTTCGATATTCGTACGAAGTTCATCAATCGTCGCTGGCTTGTTGGCATAGACCATAGACATGACGCAGCCCCACAGGAAATAATCTAACGGCGTCAAATCACACGACCAAGGCGGCCCATCCACTGGGACGTTTCGTGAGATAATACGTTCACCAAACTTGGTTTCCAATAAATTGATTGTGGCATTCTCTGTGTGGCTTGTGGCGCCGTCCTGTTGGAACCACATGTCCTCCAAGTCCATATTATCCAATTGGGGCCAAAAATATTCGGTTACCATTGAACGGTAGCGATTCGCATTCACAGTAATTTGCCGGTCTTGAACATCACGGAAGAAGTATGGCCCAATGACGCCGCCGGCCCATAAACCGCACCAAACCGTAATTTTTTCGGGATGCAATTATGACTCATGGATTACGTGTGGATTGCTGTCTGACCAATAACGCATATTTTGCTTATTGACGAAGCCATTCAGCCAGAAATGATCCTCATCGCTGAAGATGATTTTCCGATGAAAATCCGAATCATTTTCAAGTTGTTGCTCAGCCCAATTCACGAACATACGACGCTTATGGTGGTCAAGCGGCTTCAGTTCTTGTGTCAATTTGATCTTGTAAGGATGTAGGCCAAGATCTTTTCGCAAAATTCGCCACAACGACGTCACAGAGATGCCCAACGCTTGAGAACGACGAGTGAGAGGCACATTTGGGCTTTCTTGAACTGAAGCCTCAGCGGCAACAATATTCTCAACGCTACGGGCACTTCTTTGTCTCACTGGCACGGGAACATTTTGTACCGTTCCTGTGGATTCAAATGTTTCCAATAGACGCACAATTGTTGATCTGGTAGGACGATTTTGACGACCATAAATTGGACGTAGCACTCTTAAAGTTGAGGCCACTGACTCCAAATTTCGGTAGTAAATTTTATTAATTTCGACTCGTTGTTGGCTCGTAGTTCTTTCCATGATGAAATGGCAAACCTTACTGAAGATAAGTGTCAAAAGAGCGGGAAAAAATATGGCGTCGTTTGCTGTCCCTATCGATTTACTTTTGTAGCGTCTCTGTTGAAAACCCCTTTATATGTTGTATTTAAGAAGAAATATTCGTGATGCAACCAACTCTTTTGAACTACCCAGTGCAAGGTATGTATTTGCACATACACGTTGGCATCCATTCATGTTCTGGACGGTGGTCCTAAACTATTTAACTCCACAGCAAGTCCTTCCCATAGTTCTGCGTGGTGCCAAATTGTGAGTTTCCAAAGGCCACTGCTGGATTTCTTTACATTAGCTGGACAAGTTTCTCAAACTGAGCCTTTTTTCTGATTTATATACTTCTAAAATATATAAAACATTATTGTTTAATTAAAATGTTCAAATGTTAAATGAAAATTACAATTTGAATCCAAAATAATATCTACTAACGATCTCTTATCAAACACGCACGATCGCACGATCTCAAACATGCACAACTATAAACTCAACTGATTTCAAGCAGTGGTGTAAATTTAACGCATTTGTCGATCAAACTGGCACAGAGTTGTCAACGGCAATACGACAAAAGTACAACCACAACCAAAAAATCAGCTGTTGTTCAGTTGAGTTGCGTCGACCGTTGAGTTGAGAACGATAATACCAATTCATCGATTACGACCAAATTCTCACAAAAGTTGAGAACCGTAATAGGGGCATAAAACTCGATTATCACTATGCGCTTGTACACAAATCATATAATAATATATTTAAATACTTGTGTTATTTATTAAATTTCACAAATGGTTAGCCGCTCCTATCTTCTCACGTTGTTGCTCTCTTTCGAACACTTTTGATATCAACTGTCCGATGAGCCAACACTTACAAGATAGACAGTGAATAATCTGTCGTTGTCCCTATTTTATTCTGTTGGTCTTGTCAGATTATAAACAGTACAACGAAAACACCGCTGTATTTGTATCTGTATTATAAAAAGACTGTGACTTGTTATCACCCTCTTATTCTCCTTCTCTCTCGAGAGAGCGAATAAACAGCGCAACAAACACAGCTGTAATTGTATCATAAATACAGTTATACTTGGATCACAAAGACATATCTTATAGTATTTTAATTATTGTGCCTCCAACATGTAATATTGAACAGCAAACACGATGTGTTTCCACAAAAGTATAGTATGTTTGCAATAAACTCCAAGCACACGTTATTTTTGCATCCAAACAACAAAAAACGACCCATTTATCAGTGTGTATGTACAACAATTCAATAGTGACCATAGATTAAATTTGGGACACAAAAATTACTACTTCACATCAATGGGATTAATTTAGTGGTTAACATCTTTTAAGTAAATTAGATTTTAGTAAAATATTCACGCTTAAATGACAGTCTTTTTTTTATGGTTTGGATGGAGATAGAACGTTTTGCTAGCTCATCGAATATATGACAACTTGTGACCAAGCACACAGTGTTTGCTATTCCATGTTACATGTTGGCTTTGTTTGTTGAAAATTGCTGAAAACAAAAACTTGACAGACAACAAAGAAACAAAAACAGCAGCAGATCGTAAATTCATGAAAACAATGGTCCCTGTGTAATGTTATATGGGTCGTTTTTTCAGCATGTAGGTCCGTTTTGTTTAGTAATTGATTCGAGCATCACTGTTTAAATATCTGACCTAATAATGAAAGAACACATTTTGATAATCGAAATTGGATTTATTGATTTTCAAAATATTCTCCATTTTGCATGCGTTTGAACCAATTTTCGAAGCACTTTTGCCGAATAAGTTAGCTACGAAACCTGCATATCGAATGGCTCCACTGTTTTGTCACGCGTCGAAAAAGAAATCATTAGGTGATGCCAAATCGTCTCTGTAAACTCAATGACCCCAAAACTCAATGTTTTTGTTGGGCAAATACGCATTTATTTTAGCCGATGCGTGGTGCTAGGGTGCTGTGACATAACCCCAAAAAGGACATAATCTCAAATTTTTAATTTGGGCTTAAGTCCCCGTTAGATAGGGTCATAATACTAAATTTTAAATTTGGCCTTAAGTCCGCTTCAAAGGGAACATAATCCCAAAAAATACGGAGACAGAAAGTTAAAATGAATTTGGGATTATAGCAGCCGGCAAAGCGGACAGTCAGTTAATTCATTTACACACGTATTCAGGAATATTTATATATAACAGTCTGAAAGAATAATGCAAAAATACAGTTATATACTTGTAATAACATTAACTTAGGCTGAGAAAAATCTCCCTTTATCCCTCTTTTATTATTTTATTCCCGACAGAGCATATCAAGAAAAAATTAAGGAAGCAGTGCACCAAACACAGCTGTGTTCGTATCACAAATAAAGCTGGTTTTGGGTCACATATGCGTATATCATAAAATATTAACCTCGGTGTCTCAAACACGTAATATTTGTGTTCGAACACTAGAATACTACATTTGCGAAAAGCTCCAAACACTCGTTATAGTTGCATCCAAACAAGAAAGAAAGATAGATTTTTCAGCGTGCATGTCCTCAACTCGCTCGTGAAGAATGTCAGCTGTATGACACGTAGCGCCGTCCGGCTAGATCCACATGTTTCGTTCTAAATGCAAAGAATATGTACATAAGCAAACGGTTTTACTTAATAATATTGGAGTCGGAGTAGCAGTAGACTCGTGTATTCTCAAAGTGGTGGGGTCGGATTCGGAGCGCGGTCGTCGATTTTCCAAATGCAGGAGCCGGATTCATGGGTAATCCAAATGCATTAGTCGGAGTCACCCAATTTTGACCCGAATTCACAGGCCTGGTTACAACAGCAACTCGAAATCTATACAATTTCCAACTACCTCGGTGATGGAAACTTTTATCAGAGTGTCTCTGAGAGAACGATGATAACAGTCCTACTTATAAATTTGAGAGGTGTTCATACATATTTCAATCTGTGCCGCTTGTCATACGGGGTATGAATAAAATTTCCATTAACAAACAAAACGAAATTGTAGAATGGTAGCGGGAAGATATTTGTGAATCCAAAAACCATCTACCATAAACCACTTTTTCCTTTCTATTAATTGATTTCACTAGTATTTGACAATAAATAGCTTTGACTGGCCGACGTCCATGAACATGCCAACAAAAAATTTTTTTATGAGTGTTATAGACACTCTAAGTCATATACTTTTTGATCTTCACTTTTATCTATTAATCTATGTTTCGGTTCCCATTTTAAACCGATGCGAGCCACTGGAACTGGCGGCGGCACGAGCGTCAATGAACTCTGTTGAGAATTAGGTACTAAGTGTTGTAATTGTCGTCAGTACACCACCGGCGAAATTCATGACCTAACAGGCCTTCTTTAAAATGCGGAAGGCCTTCCCTACACATTACCTCCTCCTTTCTTTTTAACATTGCGTGAGACTGGGAGGTAAGGCCTTCGTTGCCCATTGCCTATAGAAGGCCTTAGAAGGCATGCAAAAGGGAAGGCCTTATAAGGCATTTACTTTAATTTATTTTTGTTAAACAAAAATAAAATTAAAATAATGCATTTTATCACAAAATCATTATCCACTTCTGCATATTTATTTCTAAGTATGTATGTATCTATCTTAGAAAGTTTTACCACGCCCAACTTCAAATTGAAAATTCTAAAAATACCCTGAAAAATATTAAATAAACAGTATGAATTTAAAATTTGTCCGAAATTTTCCAATTAAATTACGGTTAAAAAGAATCGGAAAAGAAATTTCTGAAAATTGTAAAAATCTTCTTCTTGGTTATATCTGATGAAAAAAATTCATGCATTCCGCAGGCCTTATTTTTGGAAGTCATTACAAACGAACCATGCCGCATGCCTTATTTGTGGAAGGCCTTGCAACTTCCGCCGCTGGGACTACATTTATACAACAGTTGTATAAGTATATGTTTTTAGTATTCCTCACACAAAAATATGCTGCGACAATACATCTTATGCAAGTATGTTTTTGCAGTGTAGTCGATCAATAAGTCCCTGACTTTTCTAAATTCCCTCATAGTTATATGAAATGCAACACTGCTCCCATCAAGTACCACCTGCTAATGGACTAGTGTCAAATTTTGAGCAAGTTCCGTCATCTTCTTTGCGTTTAACAGCTGTTCAAAATATACAAACTCGTGCACATTATTTTTTGCGAAAAAAAAACCGTCAAACAATCCAAGGAAAAGCTTAATAAATACTATGGGGACTGTGTACCATCGATTTCAATGGCAAAAAAGTGGTATACTGACTTTCGTTGTGGTCGAACAAGTACAGGGTGTCTGGTAGCAGATTTATATTTTCAAACTTAAATAAAAGAAAATAATAATTGACACAACGTTTTATTAAGAGCATTGAACGATTGAATTGAAATGCGGATTTTATTTTTTAAAGAGTATGTCATCCAGGTGACCGTTGACATTCGTTGGCCTCGAGAATTTTCGGAAAAAAAATGGTCCAATTATCTCATGCGTGGATATGGCACACCAAATAATTACCCTGGGGCAATACAATGGTTTTTGATGTTTCAATGTCCTTGGAGACCAGTAACGGCAGTTTTGTTTGTTGACGAGGCCGTTTAAGTGAAAATGAGCCCTGGCGCTCCAAAAAATGGGATTTATAGTGCGAAAACGCTCCAACATGGTTTCATAAAAATTTTTGCGTAAATCAAATCACTTTCTTTCAGTTCTATGAATATGAATTTTAAAAGGATGGAACTTCAGATCCTTTTTTAAAATTTTTTTCCGTATTGAAAGTCACGGATTATCACGTAATCTGCTTTCAACCAGTTCAATGTTTGACTGGGCCCCTGGCCGTGGGGCATTCATAGCCGAAGCAGTTGAGCGGAATCTCTGCACCCACGAACGAATTAAATTTACACTCGGTCCATCACTTATTCGCCGAATACCGAACTTTGCACAAAACTGTCGACGAACAATTACGTAAAAATCATTACTCTTAAAAAATATCTCCACAGCGAACGCACTATGCTAACACGACCACTGCGACATCGTGACTGACAAATCCGCGCAATCGATAATTCCAACGGCGCCACCCTCCCTCCGCAACGTTTATTACTTTTTGAAATAATCGTATTTAAAAATATAAATTTGCCATCAGACACCCTGTACAAATAACGCGAAACGTTCTGGACGGACAATTGAGGTCAATATCGAAGAGAAAAAGTGCGGGAGATTATTGATGCCATAGGCATTTCATATGGCACTCCGGTGTCGATTTTAAATGATCAGTTGGGTGCCGCGTTTGCTCTCAATTGACCATAAACGGAATCGTGTGACAATCGTGTCTCAATGGCAAAATTCCATGAATTGGGCTACGAATTGGTACCAGATTCACCGGATTTGGCCCCCAGCGACTATTTTCTATTTCCAAACTTAAAGAAATGGCTCGGTGGAAAGAGATTTAGCTCCAACGATGAAATTATTGATCACACAAATTAGGGACCTCGAAAAATCCTTTTTTTTTGGAAGGGATACAAAAATTGGAGAAACGTTGGAAACGAAAGTGTATTGAGCTAAAAGGAGATTATCAGCCATGTCACAGAGCGCAATTTCGTGCGAAAGTGAAATCAATTTCGTTTTGTTCTTCTACTGAAAATCAAAAACCCAAAAATATTGCGTATTCAAAACAGTTGGTAAAACTGCAGTGAAATTGACAAATGCAAAGAGAAAACACTAAAAAACACTGGTTGTCATATTTTTATTGATTAAAGTATGTTGTCTAGTTTAATAGTAGCTAACTACTTTTAAAAATATATTTTTCTAAAACTTTTTGTTTAATACAACTTTTTTTTAAAAGATTTACTAAGAATATACACGAAACGCAAAAAGTTGTCATACTTCTGCGTTGCCACGTTCGATTTTGTACAACATTGCCACATATTTTGATGCGTCTCTTAAACTTCGCCGCTTGATTTTTTGAACAAAATACTGAGTCCTTTGGTGCACTAGAACTGCTAATATTGAAACTCCTGGCGTACTCCTTTCTATGTTTAATACAGCACTTGAAGTAATCTAATTGTTCACATTCATCTAAAGTTATTTTTTTCTTATTTTGTTTTCCTTGTTTCTGTTTTGTCTATTCTTTTCTCATGGAGCTGCCAGATGTTCGTTCGAAAAGAATGTATTCACTTTTTTTTCGTTTTTACCAAAACTTACGAAAGTCATAGAAGCCAAAGCAAAATGTTATTACGAAAAATGTTACGAATTCATTTCGTTTTCGTACGAAAGCCATGATATGGCTGTATGTTGAAAAATATTTTTTTTTTTTGCAAAAAGTCACGGACTTATTCATCAGCCCTCGTATTTTCATGATTCATTCATGATTCACACGCGAATGTGACTAGGATACAAATTTGTTCACGAAGATGTGAATGAACGTGAGTACAAAAAAAAAAGGCTTCGTGCGTCAGTGTCCCTCTTTTTTTGCGAGCATTCGTGGGCCTGAGTGAAAACTTAAGCACGTACCTATCTCTACTTCGAACCCTTTGAAAATAAATTATCATCACTTAATTGTGCTCGCAACTTAAGATATTTGCTCCTACCTATGCTGGAAAGGACAAGCATGTTCCATTTCTTTAAATTCTACAGGTTTTGCTAAATTTGCTCACCTTAATCAATCACAAACAACAGTACTCGGTATCCCTAAGTTGTTTTTAAGCTTTCATTGATCCTTCTTTCCTCATGTCTGTCTCATTTGGAAGAAGGACAATTAAAAATACAACAATTTATGTAGAAACATATTTGGCGTTAATTGTCATTTTACTTGATTAATACAGATGAGGTTGGGCGAACGGCAGCAGCACCCCTTTTCAAATTTTTTGTTTGTCTTGAGGACCCTCAAAAAAATGTCGTCTTAAATATTTCGTCATCTTCTTTGGATGCCACTCATTCAAGCTGTTGTGCTTGTTTCTTTGCTAATGGCGGTCAAGTCGAAGTATTTAATGCAAATGAATTAAATTGTATTCTCGAGCAAATACTTGCAGATTGAAGAAGAACTCCTTTGGCGTTTGCCAGTTCGCGAACGCGCTAAAAACGTTAATGTAATTCAACAGCCAGTAGCGCATAAACAACAACATTAACATTTCATTTAAATATTTAGCGAAATGTTTGTACGACAACCCATAATCCTCGCGCCTCTATCTCTCTCTCTCTGTCACTCTTTAATATTCTTTTTTTTACTCTCATAGTGGCTGACTTTTCTTTGGTTGATTTAAAAATCGAAAGGGTTTGTGGTTGGAAAATTGGAGGCAAACGCCACAATTATATTTATATTTTAATAATGTCCTTGACTTACAGTGTCCCTTCTGAAAAGGCATATAAACTGACATTTGCTATTGGTCCGAATCGTCTTAGTATATATGTGTGTGCGATTAAAATATCTCTAATTTAAACATAAAATCAAGTGGGCAATGTCCACTGCTCTTAAATTGGTTGGCATGGAACGAATGCCGCAGTGACTAATAAAAAAAACTCAACATCTTCGTTGGAGTACTCGTACTATACTATGTCCCGTCGAGTTACCCTTTCGTTTTAAGAAGCCAAAGAATAAGGCACAAAATTAGAAATATCATAGTTATTTTTTAAGGGTTTTAATTAAAATGAAATTTCTTATGAATTTGATATGTCCCACAGGAACAATAAGGCTTCTTAGGAATCCCAAGAGCGCCTTTGTATGTCTACTCTTGGTTCGACCCACGAAATGAATAAGTACATGTTCATATTCTTTTTGGGAATCTAAGAGTCTATTGTTGTGTTAATAATACCGTCTTTTTTGTTTAATTAAATAATTTTTTTTTTATTTTTTGCTAAAAATCATAAACTATTTGCTTTAGAGTTTTGGAGAACCAAAGCCTGCCAGTTACATTTTATTAACATCGTAAATACATTAAATATTCATCGCAGTTCTGGAATACGAGGGAGGATCAATAAGTCCGTGACTTTTCGAACTTCCCTCGTAGTTATATGAACTGCAACACTGCCCGAAAATTTCGAAAAAATCGACGATTTGGTGTTGGCCGTTCGAAGAGTAAGAGTGCGTGGGATTCTTGATGCCATCGGCATTTCATATGGCAGTGTGATTTCGATTTTAAATGGTCAGTTGGGGTTAAGAAAGCCGTCTTCAAGATGGGTGACGCGTTTGCTCTCACTTGATCATAAACGTAATCGTGTGACGACTTTAAAGGATTGTTTGGAGTTTTTTAATTGGGTTACCTTATCCACCATGTTCTCCGGATTTAGCCCCCAGTGACTACTTACTATTTCCAAACCTAAAGAAATGGCTCGGTGGAAAGAGATTTTGCTCCAACGATGCAATTATTGATCAAACAAATGCCTATTTTACGGACCTCGAAAAATCCTATTTTCTTGGAAGGGATACAAAAATTGGAGAAACGTTGGACTAAGTGCATTGAGCTAAACGGAGATTACGTTGGAAAATAATTTTTTTTTTCAAAAAAAACTGTGTTTCATTCAAAAAGTGACGGACTTATTTATCCGCCCTCGTATATTGTTGGTTCCTAAATGGTTTCAACTTATGTTAATTTCATCAACATAAATTTAAATGGGGTGAATTTAAAATGAAAGCCCATCCATATTCACCACTGGATTGGTCCTAAACATTTATCCTTCTTTTAGGTGACTTAAAGGTGATTGCAGTTGAAATATAAATAAAATATATTTTTTGAAATATAGAAATTCTTCTGCTTTATTTAAATGAAATCTAATCGATTCATAATCGATTCATAACAACACAAGCGACAAAGCGGTCAAATACTGTGATTTTTTCAATACGACAACCGTCAATATGATAACTTCAAAATTTGTTTTTCTACAAGGAAGCTATCATATAATTCGCTTAAATTGACGAATACTTTCCCCACATCCTACTTACTTATTCAACCGGTCTCGAACAACCCCGAGGGGTCAGGGACCTTACAAAACGAAGACAATATATTTCGCCAACCAGTTCGATCTTTTGCCTTAACTCTCCAGTTGCCATACCAAGTGTACGCAGGTATTCGTCAACCTGATCCCTCCAGCGGGGTCTTGGTCTTCCTAATTTTCGTCTTCCTTCGAGTTCGGTTTCGAAAATCCTTCGTGCTGGTTCGTCTTCATCCATTCTACTGAAATGGCCTAGCCAGCGCGCTATTTTGATCCCATTAAATATGTCAATGTTGGGATATAGCTCATACAGACAATGGTTGATGCGTCGCCGATACTTGTGCACTATAGGGCCAAACATTTTTTGGAGTATTTTTCCCTCGAAGACCCAGGATTGTGCGCCATAAAGCAAGACAAGTTGTATGGGAGTCTGGTATAGCTGGATTTTCGTCATTCGAGAGAGGGCTTTATCTCTAAAGTGCTTGCTTAGCACAAAATAACATCTATTCGCAAGCACAATTCCCCCGTTTGATCTCAAGGCTGACGTTGTTGTTTTGTTTACGGCAGATCCGAAGTATATAAATTCGTTCACCATCTCGAAATTATAACGGTTATCAACGTTCACGCTTTGGTCTAATCGCATGGAGACGTTGTTCGTTGAAACCATTGATTTTGTCTTGTCCTCATTTACCGTCAGACCCACTTTTGCTGACTCCTTCTCAATTCTCGAAAGAATCGCAGTAACTTCTCTAATTGAGCATCCAATGATATCTATATCATCAGCATACGCGAGCAGCATGTGACTTTTGCTGCTGATGGTTTTATTCATGTTGACTGCAGCTTTTTTCGTAATGATCTCCATTAAGATGTTAAAGAGATAGCATGATAGGGTTGCGCCTGCCTGAGGACTTGTTGTTTCGAAAGGTTCGGTAAGTTCCTTACCAACTTTCATTGCGGATTTGTTGTTCGGCAAGGTATCATCCAAAGTCGTATGAATTATGCAGGAATACCAAGCTCAGACATTGGTTCGTAGAGTTTCTCCCATATCGGGCTGTCGAAGGCCGATTTATAATCGAAAAATGGATGATATGTGTCAGTTCGTTTTCCGTGGTTTCCTCCAATATTTTGCGTAGTATCATAATCTGGTCAGTTGTCGAATTTCCAGGCCTAAAGCCGCACTAGTATGGCCCAATAAGGTGAGCGCCAATTGGTTTTAGTCCTCCGCACATTATACTTGATAGAACCTTATATGCTATGGATGAAAAGGCTTATTCCACGGTAGTTGGCACAGAGACTCGGGTCACAAATTTTGCTAATGAACTGATGCATGCACCTTATCAGATCACCGCTGCCAGCCTTAAACATCTCCATCGGTAATCCATCGGCTTCTGCGGCTTTGTTCTTAAGCCGGTCAATTGGTTAGGAGGAGGCAATCGACGTCATCATCCAAGTTGTGATCGATTGTCTCATCGTCATTGGATATCTCAGGTACCAGTGGCGCGGATAAATGATCTCTCCATATTCCCAACATGCTCTGCACATCTGTGATGAGATTTCCGTCCTTTTCTTTACAAAAGAGGGGGCCCTGAACCGGCCTTCCTTCTTCCTTCTGTATGACTTAATTTCTCACTCTCTCACTGCCGTTTCTTACGTCTAAATAGACGGTTTACCTCCTTTCTTTCTTCCTATTCCGCTCAGTTGAAGCTAGCTTTGCTATTGACTGAAGCATTGTCATACGTGCAACGTTCCCTTCATCATTTGTAATGATACACTCTTCATCGTACCATGGTTTGTTGCGAAGCGGTTTCTCAAAACCAAGTCCGTTGTTTGCGTCAGTTTTTACAGAGTCTGAAATTGCCCTTCAGGAGGGGAGGGGTTCTGTGCCAAGAGTTGTCAGAGCATGCTTGAGTAGGCTGTGGCTACCTCAGGTAATTGAAGCGTGGATATTTTTATGTTGGAATCTTGTACCACTAAATACCATGTTTTCTGCCGCGGCAAAGTCAATCAGTCTCATACTGTTGTCGGAACTGTCAGCATGTAGACTGAAATTGCCAATAGTTGAATGAGACACATTTATCCTGCCTACTTTAGCATTAAAAACTCCTAGAACAATCTTACTGTCATGGCCAGGGCAGAAGACATAATTTTTCTCTAGGCGCTCATAGAATATGTATTCGGCAGCATCATCTTTCTATTCTATCGAGGTATGCACACAAATTTGGGAAATATAAAGATATTTCGCTTTTTTGCGGATTGCAGCTAGACGACCACTCAGAAGATTGAACCTAGAGACTAGATGTATCAGAGATTTGACAACTGCAAATCTGCAACCAAATTCATGTTTTTTTTTTCATGACAACTGTAGTATATGCCGCAGTTTATTTTTCTTGTGCAGCCATGTCCTGTCCATCGCATTTCCTGGATAGCGGTAATGTTAGCCTTATAACTTTCGAGGATATCTGCCAATTGGATACTTCCACCGGATCTATATAGAGTTCTTACATTCCAAGTACATAACCGTAAATCGTGGCCCTTACAACGTTTGCGGGGGTCGTCAACAAATGGGGGTCGTTTATGTTTTTTTCATTCTTGTATTTTCACTGCCATTATGAAAGGCGGCGGGAGGCAAACCCAGTCCATCGGGTTTATGCATTTTACTTACTGCCAGGATATTTGATCCCAGCCGCCCATTATGGATCTTCTTTCTTCTTTTGGTTACTCTTCTCCGTTGGCCGTATATAGCTTCAGTGATATTAGTCACATACTAACCCTGAGACGCAGCAGTGATCGCCTAACCAATCAGGCTGGTCATTTGTTTCGTCTTCTCACTCTAGCTAGCTAACGGAGGTTTCTGTTAAAGCCATTTTCTAGGACATACTGCGTGGAAGTAGTGAGCTGCTTGGACTGTCCAATGAAGGAATCATTTCTGGCTCCTCTCAAGTGGATGGCTATCAGAAACTTTTCCACCTCCACGGTTAGTCCCATATACGACTTCCACAGACCTAATTATATGCAATGGATAAAGAGATTAAACAGCGTAAGATGCAATATATTAGTCCACTGACGCTTATTGGATAATAAAAGTTACTGATAATATAGCCAAAATCTTTTTAGAGCCAAGTGACAGATATCGCAAATTGGCTCTCTACAGCGAACGACGAAAGAATGGGGCTTCTAAAACTTCTGCCCTAAAGTGTCCGAACTGCTTTCAAAATAACTATTCTCAGGTCACTGAAGTTATCGAACCATTCGGGCATTTATTTTTCCCTT
The DNA here is from genome assembly GCA_963931995.1 of Phaonia tiefii. Lineage (NCBI taxonomy): Eukaryota > Metazoa > Arthropoda > Insecta > Diptera > Muscidae > Phaonia > Phaonia tiefii. The sequence goes on along the minus strand of OZ008367.1, from coordinate 106,832,558 downwards.
AGATGTCGGATAACAAAACCGAAGTAAAACACAATCCAGATCCGACTGCGTCACGGAGAGATGTACCCTGGTCAATTTCTGAAACGCAATGGTTCTAAGCAATATATAACCATGCAGTGGTTTAAATGCAAACATCCGGTTGGTAGATCTTAGTAATTTTCACCGGTACAATCCCTCTATTGTGGACGACCACAGCTAATGACATTCGAACCAAGACTTGGATGGTGTTTTACGTATCCGGTGTCAGTATCCAATTGTCAAAAGTACTCGAAAGTTATTAAGCAGCGATTACTGCTATCCAGGAAATGCAATGGGCAGGTTATGGATGTACCAGAAGGAACACATGTGGCATATTCATAAGAAGGCTACGACATCATACCTCCATTCGTCTCCCACACTATAGGTAATTTATGTAGCTGACATATGCTGCACATTATTTGTAAACGGCAAAGAATTACCAAAAGCTAAACGAAAAATGTAATAAAGAAATTCTTACTTAGATACCCAGATTAATAATGACCTTTTATTTATTGATATTAATCTACAGTTCTCTTTTGTTCGGTGGCTTATAGTAGAATTTTACGTAGAATATTTATCCAATACACACCAACCCCCTAGAATGCAGTTTTGTGGGACAGTTTAGCGCCAACTTAGAGTAAGTATGAAATTAACCCTTAAATGGATTTTCAGTTTTGACTTATTTTTAGCATTCATGTTGGGTTTTGAACTTTGGTGTGTTAAGACACTTGTAGTAGAATTTTATGGGGAAAATTTGTGTAGTACATTTTAATCCGTTATAACTCTGTTTTAGGGATGTTTTTACCCTTTCCACAAAAAGAACACAAAATACCAATAGTTTGAGGCGGTAAAGGGTTAAAGTATTTCAGAAATATATTTCTAGTAAATTTTTATATAAAATTGCTAAACACATCCTATACTTAAAAGGTAAGGATAACATGGTTTCCTACGCCGATTCATCATAAGAATGTGCAATAGGGGGACAATTTCACCCACTCTTAAAAAAACCTCAGCCTTAAACTTTTAAAACGCCAATACACGAGAATTTATTTTTACCCCCTCCATCAGAATCCTTTTGTCAGAACCTTGTTAGTTTCGAAAAAGTATCATTTTGTTCCACAGTATTCCAGCAATCAAAATAGGAACGAAAAGAAAATAAAACAAATGTTTTAGGATTTTGTGGATTCAAGCAGATTGTATTTAATTTGGTATCGATCTTATAAGTAAGATGGCTGATATTAATCAAGAAGGAGTGTAGGTAAATTTTAAAGGAAGTTCCACTTTACCTACAGCTCTAAGATTACGGCGAATAACTTCGATAACATTAAAGTGCGCTATATGTTCTTGAGCTTCGGAGTATATGCAGCACTCTCGTTATTTATGGGATTTTGTTCAAAGTGATTGGGAATTTGTGAGAGATTTAGATAAAAGCAAATTGATTCTAGTTTACATTTAGCGTAAACAATATTCGTTTGCTTAATTTGAATTAAATTTTTTGCTATTTAGTGTTGTTATGTTTGTTTTTAAATTGAATTCATGATTATTTATGTGTTTACGAATTGAACAACTGCATTTTGTTCCTGATTAGTTATAAGTGTACTAACTTTAATTTATTATACTTATTTAATTTCTGTTTGTTAATTGCATCTTGCAACTGCATTCTTTTTACACTATTTTCTTCCTTACTTATTTGTTTTATATCTACTAACTTTAATTTCGTGCTTGTAAATAAATTATATTAATTAATTAAATTTTTTTATTTTCTCCATCTTGCAGTGCAGTTTCTACCCCTGATTGCGAATTATATTCCTTGAACATACTATATTCCTGGGAATGGGACTACTAATGGAACTATGTAAGTCTGCTCCAAATTTGTGATCAAATAAATAATTTTCAAATAATAAAGTTGTGATCAAATTAATAAAAACTATCGTTATCCATTTTTAAAATACCTGAAGAGGGCGTGGTAAATTCTCCACTAGTATTCTTTACATGCGGCTGACGTTATGTACAAATTTGAGAACAGTAACTCAACATTAAGGGGTTTTGCCAAGAGACTGGAAAATTCTCCATTGTGCCCCTGTAACAAGGAATTTATTGGCGCATTTAGAACGCAGGTTAGCAATAACCTTGTTCACTAGTCTTTGCCGTTTATACCATCCAATTTGAGATTACAATGGCATTTTAGGTGGCAACTTTTGTGTGTAGACCGATTCAGAGCAACTCCGTGTCGAGACCAAATTATCGAAGACGGTGGCACAACAGAAAAAATTATTTTGCCGGCTCTTGGGTTTGCCAGTTTTGTACAAATTTGGGATATTTTTGAAATAACTGAACCTTCAAAATTGGACCAGTCGGTCAAATCGGGCCATTCGGTCAAACCGGTTCACACTTAAACTTGTAATTAATTATATCGGCAGCGGCCTGAGCATCAAAAAATTATTGGTGGCGGCAAAGCATTGGTAAAGTTTCGATCGGCAACCGTCAGTTGATTTATTGCGTATGTTTGTTTTATGGTTGATTTTTGTTTGCTACTTAGCAGTGTTGCATAAAATTATACACTAGTTTTAAATTACGTAAATTATTAGACTTCAGTTTTCACAGACTAAAATGGATTGAGTAGTCTTCTGGGTTAGCGTGGGTTAATGAAGGTAATCTTCGTAATACGCTAATCTAGGCCGGTGTAAATGCCGTATATGACCGCATCGCAGACCATGACAGTAAGGGTGGTATTCTATAAGACGTGAATCAGTTATTTCGCTTTACTTTAATGTCTTTCACTCTGCGCATTTCATTCAAAATAGCTCTATAAACCACAAATATAAGTGACAGCTTTCGTAAGCGAACGCAAGCGCGAATGATGTATAAACTAACTTAGAATATTACCCTAAGATTGTTCCATAGTATATTAAGGCCAAAATTTACGGGCAAATATCTTTCAATCCACCATCGGTAGATTCAGTCTACATGCGACTACTTCTGAGAGGGGAATGATATTGATAGTTTACCCCGCCGTAAAATTATTGGTTGTCCGTGGTACAGGATCCGCTAGGCTACATTTGTATGCCCTGAGGAGAAAACAAGAAACCAGATTGATCTCTTGACCATTATTTACATATTTACTTATCCGCTCTCGGACAACCCCGGGGGATTACATATTTCGCCAACCTGTTCGATCTTTTCTTTATTTCTCCAGTTGGCAATACCAAGAGTACGCAGGGATTCGTAAACCTGATCCCTCCAGCGGAGTCTTGGTCTTCCTATTTTTTGTCATCCTTCGAGTTCGGTTTCAAAAACCCTTCGTGCTGGTTCGTCTTCTTCCATTCTACTGACATGGCGTAGCCAGAGCAATCGTGTTATTTTGATCCGTTTAACTATGTCAATGTCGGGATAAAGCTCATACAGCTCATGGTTCATGCGATGCCGATACTCGCCGTTGTGCAATATAGGGCCATACATTTTTCGGAGTAGTTTTCTCTCGAAGACTCTTACAGGTGTTTCGTCTGCTTGCGATAGGAGCAGGATTCTACGCCATGAAGCAAGTCAGGTTAAATAAGGGTCTGCTACAGCTGGACTTTTGTTACTCGAGAGAGGGTTTTATCTCGAAAGTGCTTGCTTAGCCCAAAGTAACATCTATTCGCAAGCACGATTCTCCGCTTGATCTTAAGGCTGATGTTGTTGTTTTTGTTTACGACAGATCCGAGGTATATAAATTCGTCCACTACCTCGAAGTTATAACGCTTATCAACGTTCACGCTTTGGTCTAATCCCGTGGAGGCCCTGCTCGTTGAAATCATTAATTTTGTCTTGTCCTCATTTACCGTCAGACCTAGTTTTGCTGACTCCTTCTCAATTCTCGAAAAAACCGCACTAAATTCTCTAATTTGTGGCCGTCGGTGGAGCAATGGTTAGTGTGCGCGGCTCTTGTACATGAGATCCAGGGTTCGAACCCGGCTCTAACCACCTTCAAATTTTCTTTCGGCGGCGGCCACCTCGCATAGTGACGGTGACACTATCGAGTATCTAGCCATGAAAAAGCTTCTCAAATTACCGTTCGGAATTGGTGTAAAACTGTAGGTCCCAATCAGTGAGTGAAAACTGGAAAGCGCACAGGTCAGTGAGTGGGAGAAGTTCTCCCCAGTCCCTTCATGGGATGTAATGGGAAACCATTTATTTTTTTTTTAACTTCTCTAATTTTTCTCTCTTGACCATTCCTGGATCATTATCTGGCTACGCATAAGAACAAGAAACAAGAACCAGGAAACATAAGTTACCAGCGGTTGTCAGAACCTGCCTAAATAAAATTTTAAAATTCACATGAGGTGCAAGGGAACAACTGGTTGGAACGAAGTTGCTTTCGCTATATGTTATATACCAGTTAGTTACCACACGGCTAAGGCGCCCGTGCATAATACGATAATTTAAATGGATCTTTAAGAAAAAATACTTTTTGTAAAATGAAAAACTTTTTTAAAGAAATTATTTGTTTCTTTAAAATGTATTTTTTAAAAAAAAGTATATTTTTAGATCCTTTTTGTAAGAGTATGTATTATATTTTTCCGAAAAGGTAATTTTTTAAAGAGAGGTACTTCTTTTATTAGAAGCTAATGTTTGTTTTAAGAAAATGTACTATTTTTAAGAAGAAGTACTTTTTGTAGGCAAAGGCCATGAGTATGAATTTTTTAACAAAGAAGTACTTTTTACGAACAAATAATTTTTACAGAAGTGGCACTCCTTTTAGTAAAAGGTATTTTTCTAAGAAAATGTCAAGAAAATAAAAGAAAATGTACAATTTTATTTTTAAGAAAGGGTACTTTTAAGAAATGGAAGTTTTGTAATTTTTTTAAAAGAAGGTTTTTTTTTAAGAAAAGGTTTTTTTAAGAAATGTAATTTGTTTTACAATTGGTCCTTTTTTAAGAATAGGTAAATTTTTAAGCGTAGGTACTTATCTCAAGAAACGTTGCTTGTTTCACAAAAAATTTACTCTTTAAATAAAACATAGTTTTTTAAGAAAAGGTACTTATTTAACAAAAAATATATTTTTTTTAAGAAAATGTACTTTTTGCAAGAATATTTACTTTTTATATGCACAGGTACTTCTTTAAGATAAGGTATTTTTTTTAAAGAAAATGTAATTTGTTTAAGAATATGAATAAGTATTGTTTGTGAGAAAATTTACCTTTCTTAAGAAAAGGCAATTACTTAAGAAAATGCTCTTTTTTAAACATCTTTCATTTTGGCTTTTCTAAATTTACTTTTTATTGGGTTCAAAACAACAATATATACTAAATATTGGTTACAGGCTCCACCTAGAACACTTCCAATTAAATAAGAAATTTTCGAACATATATGAGACATCTGGTTAGTCAAGACATAAACCAAAGCACAAGTAAACAATATAGTTGATAATAATGGGTTGTAACATAACAGTGTTAAAACAAAAGTTGTTTAATTTTTTTCCATTTATGATAACATTTTTATTTTAAAAATTTTTTTTTAATTTTATTTCGTGGTTTATGGTTAATCAAAACGGCAATCCTTTGGTAGGTATTGGTAACCGATGCACATAAAGGCCGTTGGTAAGGCGAAGGTTAAATAAACTTATTCAATGTCTAACCCAGAGCGCAGCGCATATTCCGACATATTTCCGACTGTAGAAAAAGTGCTACAGAAACAGAGCTTGTCGATGAAACGCCACCCCGAGACAATACATTATACGATGAGGAGTATCGCATGGCGAGTAGGAATATAATGCTTCACATATGACAATGCTTCAGTCAGTCGAAGGTTGCAAAGAGTATTTCAATGAAAAAAATGGTAGTGGAGGAAGTGTGACAGTTATGAAATTGATAATTTCAGAACGAAGAACGAAGCCCGAAAATTTCATATCTCCTCTATGTTTCTATATAGATGTGGACTGACATCTGGCAGCAGATGTGCAAAATATAACGACGATTTGGAGAGATCATTTTCTGCATTACTTGTATCAGAAGAATCCAATGTAGATGAAGGAATTTAGAAAAAACAAGACGATTTTATAAAACCATCTGCAGTGAAAGAAACGTCCAACATCACTAGGCGGAATATGCCAACATTTACTGTATCACTGCGTGAATGTTGCTAGCCGGTATAACTTCGGGGTAATGATCGAATTAATTTACCTCAAATCCTCGTTAAACAAAAATAATAACGTCGGCCTTAAATGTAAGCGTAGGGCTTACTAATATCTGTTATTTCGGGTCAAGAAGGGACTTTGCCTTCTGCATCTGTAACAAAAATTCATCTATATCAGACCTTTATACAAACTGTCTTGCTTTCTGGCTCTGGATCCTAGATCATATCGCAACCAGACAAATTCGCTGTAGACTGTTCGAGAGATAATTGATCCGGGAAATATGTGGACTAATAACACTGTGCGGCAAAAAGTAGGGATAAGTGAAGTGGATATGCCCATGGAAACGCGATATAAAAATAGAAAGGTCGTAAAAGACATACGATCCCGACAACGAAGATAAAGAAAATAATACACAACGGGAGTTTCATTCGGGGGTAGGTCAAAAAATTTAAGCTAACTGACTGATACAGGTAATTTTTTCCAGATGAAGACAGATTCTCATCCGATACAGACAACGAACAAGAAGGCGAACCACCGCGCAAGAAAGTAAAGGGAGCAAAGAAATAAAATAAATTTATGTGACTTTACGTGAAAGTAATAAGACTTGACACTTTGTCCTGGTTTGGAATTTTATGATTTTTAAAAATAAAAAAATTTCAATTTTTTAGACAAACTATTATTTTTTTCTTTATAAATTTATTTATAACTGCAAAACTGTTGATTATGTAGAGAAACAGCATATTATAATTCTTAATTTTTCTAAATTTCTAGTCGTTCGCGAGTTATGTCAAACAAAAGAGCCCCAAATGTGACAAATTCCCCTATATGATACTTACTAACTTCAAATTGATATACGTCGATACCTAGACTTGACCCAGCGAAACGCCGGGACACGTATAACTTTTTTTGACCGATATGGCTGGCCGATTTTGGCTTTCGAACAGTGTAATAGATAACGATCACGAACTGTATGAGCTATATCCTGACATCGACATAATTATTAATTCGTACGTACACGAACGAATCCCTCAAATACGGCGACCGAGAGCCCGCTGGAAGGGAATGGAATGGAATGGAATGTTTACTGAGACAATAATCTTTCTTTCCTTTTTTGGCTATTTTACAACCTCATGAGGTCAGATACCTTAAACTTATTAAGTAAATAAACAGTCTAAATAAATTTTATCATATCTTCCAACTGGATCTATCCTTCACCTTTTCTCGTTAGTTGGCAATTCTAAGGATACGTAGGGATTCTTTGCTCTTCGGTCTGGTACGTTATCGAAAACCTTTCTCGGTGGCTAATCTACACCCATTGTAATAAGATGGCCTAGCCAACGCAACTGGCCTTGTTTGATTCCAAGTCGGAATGGAAATTTTGTAGCTCCTGGTTCCAACGACGTTGGTACTCGCCGCTTTCTTTAACAGGACAATATATTTTATGGAGAATTTTTCTTTCGAATACTCCTAGGTGTTTTCATTCGCTTGCGATATGACCCAAGTTTCGGAGCCGTATGTCAGGACAGTTAAAATGAGAGTCTGGTATAGCTGGACTTTTGTCTGTCGAGAGAGAGCTTTGTTCTTAAACTCAGCTTCTTACAACGCTCACTCGCAGGACTCGTTATAACTGTCTATTTCATTGCCATGCGTGCAGCGTCTTTTTCTGCGGTTTTGGTAGACAGGTTTAGACAGGTTTCCAAAGAATGGGAGGTGTGCTTCCACTGCGCTTCTGGGCCCTCGGCAGGGGGAGTATTCTGCTACCGAAGTGAAGTAGGCCCCCCATGGCTGGCCCACTTTTCTGTACAACGTTAAAACCGACCAAGTCGATTAGAATAGTTCTAACGTCAATTCTAGTTACGTTAGTCAGGATGTTATGTGTAATCTAAAAAAAAAGAATGAAATTTAAAATGTTTAATGTACGTTTCAGAAAAAGTTCACAAAGGTTAAAAAAGATAAAAAAATTTTAATTTCTTTATATGGTTTTACTATTACTAGAAAATGGAGAACTCAAACCTCAAGGTCTATGAAAGAAGACAAGATCCTTAAAATCGGTGAAAACGAATTGCCGCTATATATGTATGTAAATTTTCACACTTAATATTCACGTATGTTTCTGGAAATACGAAACAGAAATTTCATAGAAAATATCAAGGACATTGCGACTAGAGTAGTAGTAGTTTCAATGTCTTTGACACTTTTTAGAAAATTTTTTCCTAGTATTTGCAACAATATTTGTGAATATTAAAGTGTGGAAATTTTACAAAATTTTTTCAGTTTTCGGAGAGCTTTCATTTATATGGAGGGAATTGGATTTGATGGATTTTAAGGGCCCAGTCCTTTTTCAATGTCCTTGACATTCAATGTCCTTGATAACACTAGAGACGTGTATGGAAATAAAGGTGGGAGCCTATATAGGGTGGGAGGCATATATAGGGCAGGATAATTGCATTTAAAGGAGCTTGTATCCTTTCGATATCTCCAATGTCTATTTTGACCATTACGACACTTTATTAATGACCAGTGCAATGAAATGTATATGCTTGATTTGATTTAAATACGATAACATTTGAAGGTGGGCCAACTTCACACTACCATATACTACTGTGAAGTTAGAACACCATCGAAATATGAGGGCTACGATGGTGGGCTAACTTCACGCTAGTATTCTGCTCTAGCAGGATAGTGAGCTTTTGTTGATAGGCATTTGATATCTCCGCTATATGTAGCTCGTCGATATCTAGCTATTCCCGTCTCCGGATTCCTCCTCAGTCTTATGCGAACTTTCACTGCCCCCAGGTAACGCTCCAAGTCGATATCGGCACCCCGAATCACACGTATATCCATTAAACTAGAAGAGTGCCTGCCGTCTATTACCCAGTGATCAATCTGGTTCTTCGGTCTCTGATCATTAGATAACCAAGTCGCATTATGTATGTCCTTATATTGTAATCGTGTGCTACTAACTACTACCATGTTCTTTGCAGTGTCGAAATTTATCAGTCTTATTCCATTATCGGAAGTGTTATCGTGTGGACTGTGATTACCGATGGTTGGTCGATAGGCACTTTCCATTCCCCAATTTGGTATTAAAATCGCCTACACACTGAAGAATAATGGTCCCATCGACATATTGCAGGAAACATATACATGCTTGCAAGCATTGTTTTCACGAATTGAAGATCTCCTGCCTTGTTGTCGACTTGTTATCTGTCTCGTTTTTGTTTTAGGCGGCTTTGAACAAAAAAATCCCCATTTGGGTCTCAAACACTTAAATTATATCCTATTAATCGTTGTATCTCAACAATGTTGTGTTTAAGCACAAGTATAGTATATTTAGGACATGCTACGACCACGTTATATTTGCATTCAAACAACAAAAATATACCGATTTTTCAGAGTGTAGAATAATGTTAATGTCATGGTCAGGGCAGCGTTCGTATACTTCCTCCAGATGCTCACAAACTGATCCATTGACCTCATGAACTTAATTCTTAGTCGGTGAATGCACACAAATGAACGAAATGTTGAAATATGGCTATGAGGTCACCAACTACGTTCACCCAACTCCCAACTATAAATCCGCACCCGAATTCGTGATTTCGCCCAATGCAGCTGTAGCAAATATTGAAGTTTTCTTTTTTCGTTGAAAAATATCCTGTCCATCGTATTTTCTGTAAGGTTGTGATGTCAGCTATAGATTTTGCGAGGACATCCGTCAGTTGGATATGGGCTCCCATCATTCCAGATATGTTTATTCTATGTATATATTCCAGATATATATCCTTAAATCGTGGTCCTTATATCGTTTGCGATGGGTCGTCAACAGATAAGGGGGTTTGTTCGTTTATTATATTTTTTGTTTATTTTCATTGCCAATATAAAGGTGGCGGGAGTCAAATCCAGCCCAAGGTGGTTTTGAATTTGACCCACGGCCTGGATAAATATGGTTCAGCCGCCCATTATGGATCAGACCCTGACCAGAATGCAGTGCGTATAAACTGGATTTTTATTACTTTAGTTTTGATCCGCCGCTGGCCAGTAGAGTTAGATCATCCGCGTTTAAAGGACAAAATAATATATCTGCTAGTTCGAGGAGCTTCAGTGCCATGGTCACCTATTTAACTTTAGACGCATCAGTAACCGCATAACCAATCAGGCTGGGCATTCGTTTCGCCTTCTCACTCCAGCTAGCTCCATGAGGGTTCCGATAAAGTAATTGCGCAGGACAATCTAAACCCGAAAGTAGTGAGCTGCTGGGACAGCCCTATGAAGGCACCACTCACCTGGGAGTGAGTATCAGAAACTTTCCACCTCAACGGTCAGTTCCATGTCCCTTATAAAATAATGCTAATTTTAAATTGATGGATCTTGCATTTACCTGCATTTACAAATTTCTGTTTTTTATTATTTGATTCTTTGAACCAAGAATAAATCTTTTTTATATTTGATTCGATTGTCTATCAATTTGATTCTTCTAAAATAGAATATATGTTTCAACTGTAATCGGAGTCACGTTAACATTTTTCAATATTTTCCCACATATGCTTTATATCAGAAATTTAATTCTTTTGCACAGACGATGAGCCCATAAATATGTAATAATAATAATAATAACTATTTGGAAACTGTAACCATGGCTAATGACTAATGAATTTCCACCATGTGGTGTGTGGCAACAAGAAAAGCTCATGTCGCTCAAGATAAAATGCTGGTTTTTAAAGCATTTGTTTATTTCATTTAAATGACAGAAGCTGTAACTAATGATTCTAGTGGTATTAAAGACACTTCAATTATGTGCATTAGAGTGGAATGAAATTCCAAAAAAAAAATTACACTCAGATTATCATTAAAAAGGGGAAAAATAAGAAAAAAATTTTAAACATTTTTGAAATTTGGGAATTTTCTTTATTTTTGTGGGTGAAGTCAAAAAAATCCTAAACATTAACGATTCAACTTATTCGAAACAGTATTTGAGGCACAGAAGAGGATGATTAGTACCCAAAAAAAAAAGAATTTGGACTTCAGAAGAGGATGTTCGACCAATATTTGTAAATTTGGTGTCGATTGCAATGTTAACTAAATTTTTTGAAGGAGCGACGATTTGCCTCAGTTTACTTTTACTTTTTTTTAAATTTCTCCATGATCAGGTCTAATTGGCAGCAAAGTTGTGAACATTTTGTGACCAGAAACTCCAAAATCAGTTATTCCCTATGAAGTGACTACAAATCGCCATTTTGACGAAAATTGAAAAATACGCGTGTTGGAAGGGGTGTATCTTTTGAACACCTGAGTTGGAGTTTCTGACGAATGAATTTTCACAATTTTGCTACTAACAAGACCCACTCTTGGAAAATTAAAGAAACGCATTTTATGGTTGAACAATTGCAAAAAGTAAAATATGCCAAATCGTCCCTCCCTTCTTCAAAAAATTTACTTAACATTGAAATCGGCACCAAATCTACAAAGATTGGTCGATCATCGTCTTCTTTTCCTCATATACTTTTGATTGGGTACTAATCATCCTCTTCTTTGGCTCAAATACTTTGCTTGGATAGTGAACAAGTTTAAAATTTTAAATTTGAAATAAGTTGATTTGTTAATTTGATGTATCTTTTTGAAGTCAACGCCAAAGTTGCGGGATAGGGAGTAAATGAAAAAAAAATTAAAAATTTTTTTTTTTTTAAACTATTATGCTACAACCCACTATTATCAACTATATTGTTTAGTTTTGCTTTGATTTGTGTCTAGACTAACGGCTTGGATCATAGAGAAAGAAATTAACTAGTTGTCTCACAAACACTCCGGTTCACTTATTTAAAGGCACTAAAAATTCCTTATTCTGTATCTTTTGCAATTTGTAACCGATTGCAGAATTTTTAAATGGAAATGGAAGCTAGACATCTTGTGATATAAAAAAATCATGACAATAGTGGTTTCTTAACTAAATAACTTTTTTTTGAGCAATTTATAAAAAAGTGAAAACATTTTTTTTTGGTTCACTTAAATAAAGGCACTTTATTATTTTTTTGTTATTTATATTCGTTTATATTTTTCGATCTTTTAGTTGTCATGTTTTCAATAATTGTCCTTTAGTTGTTATATTTTCAACAATTTTTAAAAGTAAGCGATGATTTTTTGTAGGGAGCGTTTGTTTATTACAATTTATTACATCTTAATCATTTTACGAGTCAAAATGGCAACACAATAAATTTTAAATCTATCGGAAAAAACTAAAATCGATGTTTACCGTTCTGAAGGATACTCTAACCGCGCAATAGCTAAAAAATTGGACGGAGCCCAACAGTTGTCGACAATTACATCATGGACCCCGAGGGGTATGGTTTCATTGTCTTTATCTACGTATGAGACAAGAAAAATCATTATAATTGCTTCTAATTCTGCCTTATCCTTGTCAGAAATAAGAGCTCAAGCTGGAGTGGAAGGGAGCAAGTCATCAGTACACAGAGTAATTAAGAGCTGTGTGTATCTTAAATACCTGAAATTACAAAAAAAAGCCGCCATTTAATGCTCCTCGTAAGGAAAAGCGGCTTCAATTCGCCTGAGACCACATGGTATGGGATGTGCAGCCAAGAGGTCATGTAAATGTCAGGAGAACTGTTGTATTTACGGTAGAGAAGAGGTTTTATTTGGATGAGCCTGATGGCTACAACTATTATTTCCATGACCTGCGCAAAGAAAAGCGTTTTTTGAACCGACATCACAGCCGAGAGGGCGGCGTTATGGTGTAGGGTGCTACTATGTACTATGGCACCATCGATCTTGAATTTCAAAGTGCAAAAATGACTGGTGCAAGCTATAAAACGTTATTGGAATCGGCTTTTCCAAAGTTCAGTGAACTATTTGGTCCCATATCTTGGATATTGCAACAGGATAATGCTCCAATACACAGCGCAAGAGTAGTAAAGGAGTTCATTGAAAGCCAAAATGTTAATATTCTTGACTGGTCACCGTATTCGCCAGATCTAAACATTATCGAAAATGTCTGGGGTTGTTTATCTCGTAAGGTCTATGAAGGAGGTAGACAATTTGATGACAAGCAGTCGCTAATTCAGGCCATTGAGGATGCTGTGAATCAAATTTCGTTGGATTACATAAATTCTCTTTATCTCTCAATGAAAACCCGTATATTTAAAGTTATTAAACAGCCAGTCCTAATATTTCTTAAATAAAGTAAAAAAATACCCATTCATATTCTCAAACAACGTACCTTTTCTTAACGAAGTACCTTTTTTAAAAAAAGGAAATTTTCTTACAAAAAGTACCTTTTCTTAAAAAAAAGTTTTTTTTTTTAAATAAGTACCTTTTCTTAAAAAAATACATTTTCTTACAACAAATTGTCTTCTCTTAGAAAACAACCTCTCCTTTAAAGAGTACTTTTTTTGTGAAACAAAATATCTTTTCTTGACATAAGTACCTACTCTTAAAAATTTACATATTCTTGAAGAAAGGAACAATTCTATAAAGAATTCTCAATAATTAAAAAAAAAACTGTTCTTCAACAAAATACATTCTCTTAAAAAAAATAAATTTTCTTAAAAAAAAACTCATTATCATAAAAGTATATTTTCTTAAAAATAAAATAATACGTTTTGTTAAAAAAATAACCTTTTCATAAGAAGAGTACCATTCCCTTAAAAAGAACCTGTTCTTAAAAAAAATACTTCTGTGCAAACAAAATTCATACTCTTATGGCTTTTTCTTAAAGCAATTACTTCTACTTAAAAATAGTACTTTTTCTTAAAAAACATTAGCTTTAAATAAAAGAAGTACCTCTCCTTAAAAAATTACCTTTTCTGGAAAATATAATTCCAATTCTTAGAAATATACTTAAATAAACCTTCTATAAGAAACAAACTTTTCTTAAAAAACTTTATCATTTTAGAAAACGTATATTTTCTTAAGTTCCATTCAAATTATCGCATTTTTCAACGGGCGCCTTAGGCGCGTTGGAACTAACTAGCACATAAAATATATAGCGAAAGGAACTTCGTTCCAACCGCGTGACCCCTGACACCTCATGTGATTTTTTTAATAACTTTTTCCTTAGTTTTCCCTTATTAAGCTTCCCAAACTACATATCTTTCCAAGTGTGGAACTTTCAAATTAAAAAAAGGAAGTATATTTTCAATCCACCCTAATGTGCATACATATGAGTCGTAATAATCGTACTTCAAGTCATTTAATATGTTGATCCGCTGATACGAAACTTATCATCAACATTAAGAGGATTACTTCGTCTGCCATACTCAGAAGTTGATGATACACCCCTTGGTTATAAAAATTCTCATTTATTCAAAGAGACACATGATAAAATTATTATATATGAGTGAAATCTTAGGCAATGAATTATTTCTATGAACTATTCCTGAATTTAAATTCCATGAAATTTTTTTAGAAACTAATGTAACCACAAATTGCAATAAATTCTATAATTTCCTTAATACATAGTACATATATGGCCGTTGTTAATTTAAAAACAACATGAATCAATAAAAAGGTTTAAAAAAACGTTCAGTAGGTTGTAAAACATATAATTTTGTGAATGATAGAGAATCATGATGATACGTACCTCCTGTAATCAAGCTTATGGACTAATCAAATTGAGAAAGGTCGTCTGAGCAGCCCTGTTCGTCTTAAGAGCACCATTCCATGGCTCGAAAGATTCGTAAGGACACAGCTGCACCTTGTGCCATTTTTTGATACACTATTTTCTATTTAGTACACATTTTAGTTACTTTATCCACTTTTTTGGTGTAGTTTACGTACCTTTTTAGTGCATTTATGGTACAATTAATGTAATTTGTTGGTACTTTTTATATATAGTTTTGGTTCATTTTGTGTATTCTTTGTGCATTTTTAATGAAATTTGTGTAATTTCTGGTGGAGTTGATGTACTTTATGGAACACGATATGTACTTTGGGGCAAATATGTACACTTTTAGGTAGATATAAGTATTGTCTGTAGTTTCGGGTAAATTATATATACTTTGTGATTAAATACCACACGTTTATTACAGGACGAGATTTTCTCTAACCTTTCTACACTGTAGCGTTTTAAGTCTCTCTGTACCGGTACGCGAGATGCTCCCGAGATCCTCGTCCGAGACCTAAAAGAGCGTGAGTAAGTGCTTATAAACAAACACACGCAGGCTGCTCGGGGACGCCCCTGCGTTTGTGTGTCAATTTTTGCCCGTGCTCTCGAGTCGTAACATTGCAACCGAAATCTCGTGTTTGGAGATTTTGTTTGACCAAACATCGGATTTCCAATGCAATAATTCACTGTTATTTTGCTCAAAATCTCCAAATGAGAAAATCCTACTGCAATATGAATGCAGAATAACTCCCTCATCTATTACATTGTGTTTTTTAGTATTTTGTTTTGTTTTGCGCTTTTTTACGTAACAGTTGATGTTGAGTTATATACGATAGGTTACGAAAAAAACGCTCCTATTATTTCGAAGTTATAAACTTGTCTGTGTATGGAGATATTTCGATTTTTAATGTCTTTTCTTGCGTTGAAGATATATAAGTACTCCTTTTGAAAGATATAAAGAGTGGATATCTTACATTGTATCAATGTTAGGAAAAGTTTCGTCGAAGAGGCTGTCAAAATTGGCACACTTAGTCCAACGAGGACCATTGTGATACCACGGGATGCCATATTCCATCCCCATCGTTGGACCTGTAAAATAACCCAATTAGTACTGTCCGGTAAGGTCCCAACGTTATTCAGCTTAACTTCCTGAATGTCTGTTAGCTCCAAAATGATGAAAGATCCTAGATATTTTCCCCTACTCATACAAAAGGCCGGGCAGTACCATACGACATATTCGACCATATCTTCTTTACCCCCACTGCTTCTGCAGTAATCATGGATTGAGATTTCAAGTCTATACGAGTGTCTGCCTATTAAACTGTGCCCAGGGATCATAGCTGCTAGCACAGAGACATGTTGTCTAGGAACGGATACCAGGTTAGCGTACAATGTAGGTCATAATTTGACCATACTTACCTGGTAATCCTGCAATTCATGCCACGAGATCATATATTATTCGTAAGGCAGAGAGTTTCGGATTTGAACTTGAAATTGCACGCAGAAAGGATACACACACCATATCCAGTGGAACAAGTAAAGTAGTTCCTAATGTTACCAGCTCATTTGCACTATGATGTCCTGGAATGTTTCTGTGCCCCGAAACCCATAAAAGGTGAATATTACACTTCTTGGACTTCCTATTTAGAGATGCGCGAAAGTTGTGGGGACTTCTTGAAGTTGGGAATACAGATTGCATGTATCTTATAACAGTCTTACTGTCAGAGTAGATGTTGATAACTTTGGCATACTGGGGGTAGGGGGCCTACTACATTCAAAAATTTCCACTGCGTTCGTGCCTGCCTCAGTCGGTGATGACGTTTCGTCTCACGCAAAGGCTAACTTCTCCGATTACCATGACGCCTGCTGAAAGACACTACAAAGGTATGGTATCTTTTCTGCAAGGTCTAGACCCAGTTCTATAGAATACAATCCAAAGCATAGCTTTCCATGTAGTTTCGGGCCCTGGATGCGTCCATTCCGGCCCTGTCGTTTCGAAAGTGGGTGTCATGTAGTCGATTTATACTGCGGAAAGCCGCAGATCCCTCAAGATTAACCCATCACCATATGGGCTGGTGATCCATTGGCGAAGATTGTCCTAGGCTTATGCCGACTTTGCAGCCAGTTGGGGTTGTGCGAAGGGCACCCTTGATACACACCATTACGATTCTCCGAACTTTTGTCAACGGACTTCGGAAAGTGGATTTTTCCACTACTGGCCAGCAAACAAAACTGCCGTAGAGCAATATCGGGGGACAATAGTTTTATATAGACTATCTTAGGGGATACGTCCATCATCCTCCGTTGGGCTTATAGGGTCTACTGTGGGTCTATTGATACCATCCATAGTGTTTGACTTGCAATGAAGCATTCTGTCGAGAATCACATTTTGATATCTGGCACTATCCTTTAGGTTGTGATAAGCTCTCCCCAATTCCTTCATGGGATGTAATTGGAAACCATTTATTTTTTTTAGTCTTTACCCAAATGTCTTTACCACATAGACAAAAAGGGATGAATATGCGTAAACTTCTACTTCCTGGTTAGGAGCACGAGCTCGGTTCTCTCGAGTTTTACACCCAGTGCGTTCTCCGTGGCCTACATAGAGAGTATCCTAATTAAGTTCTGGAGCACGTCTCTGTACGTGGAGGGGTATTTTTCCTGCACTGCAATTACCAGGTCGTCAAAATATGCTACGACTGTGCAATTTAATCCTTCCAGCTCTAGCAGCACACTCTTCAGTGCTAACTTCCAGCGAAGTGGTGATAAGGCTCCCCTTGGGGTGTTGCTCTATTCGCATTTCGTGTTAAGGCTGAGAGTCCCATGGATGAGTTTATGCGCCTTCTCGTAAGTAAATCATGGATCAAATTAATGATCCTATGGTCAACAGGAAGTGCCGAAAGGTAAAAACATCCTGGTAAGGCGATGATAACCGCAACCTCAATATCGCCAAATGCGACAAGAGTGTATTCCTATATGTAAATAGATTTCTCTATGAAGCTAACTAGAGCGTGCAGAGCGGTTTCCGTAGATTTACCCTCGTTGGAATCATGTTGGCATGTAGGCAACTGGGTTGTACCTGTGGTTGTTCGTAGATATGAGTCAATCATCTTCAATGCCTTCAGAAGAAAGGATGAAAAACACTGGTTTAAAGCAATAATTTCCTCACCTTCGGAACGAAAACTACCTTCGATTTTCTCCAACTAGCTGGCATATATGGTAGCTTGATGCAGTTCGTATAAAGTTTCAGTAACCACGGAGCCAAAAAATGCAGTCCACTTTGTAACCCCACTGGTCCTATGCCGTCAGAGCCAGGTGATTTGTAGGACTTCAAACTTCCTATTGTCCAATGTAGTGGTTCTTTCGTCACGATATCTCCCGTAACGTCCGAGATCACGAAGTCGTTTGGTGAGTCCGACCTCATGTCTTCGGACCACTTTTCTGGAAAGTGTTTGTTAAGCAGGAGGTCTAACGATCCATAACTCGATGCTATCGATCACTCGGTTTGTTCTTTCAGGTATTCCAGAGCGGTGGGAGTCGTCGATACGACGTTGCGCTGTCTCGAAGTCTCAGACGCGTTTTCGACGCAACATTTTTATTGAATATTTGGGTACTCAAAATTTTGTTGGTGATATACTCTTTGACATTTCTCGTAACAAGTACGAAAAGAACACCCCATAAGGAATCCAGATTGAAATGTTCTTAGAAAATTCCCATTAATTGTCACCGAAAACATACGCAACAATAAAGGCAATCATAGTTTATTCAAATTTATTTGGTTCAAATACTATTTGGTTAAATAATAAAAACTTTATCAGGTCATAAAAAAAACGATCGAAGGGGTGTCTGTCCTTTCGGAATTGTAATATACTCACCGAAGGCTTTCAGTCTGCAAAGGAAACATAACCTCCCACCAAAAAAATGGTGTTGTATTGTGTAATTGAAAAAACATTGACTCAAGTATGTTTCAATATACTCACCTAAAACGTTCATTCTACAACAAACTCATTGCAAGCACTTGTCACTACACGATAACTCCATAGAGAATTATCGATATCCAGTGGACAATTCGCTTGGAAATATTCCATTTCCAGCCTCTAGGGCTTTTGGCTCTTATACAGAGCTATCGTCGATTCTTGCTAAAAGGACCGCGTTGTGTTAAAATAATAAGCTCGTGCAAGATGCAGAGGCTGTCACAACCGCTTTAGAAGTTGTCGCAACATGTTAGGGGTTGCTTCATCCGAACTTTATGTGTGGGATCTAAATTTAGATGTAACAACCTTAAATGGGATGAGGCAACTGCAATTCGGTGGTAACAAATGAATCTTCGGTTGATTCAACCTCCTTTCAAGAAACTACTAGTTCTTGGGGTGCATAATGAATCTTAAATTAAGAGTTATGTTAAAGATAATCCCCAATTCCGGTCCACAGGCTTAATTTAATGGTGGCTAGATTCAAGCCTCGTGTTAAAAGGACCGGCTTGGTTTAAAACAACACGCTCCGCTAAGCTTGCAGGTTGCAGAGTTTGTTGCAACCGCATTCACTGTCATTGCAACCGAATTAGAGGTTGTCAGAACCGCATTAGAAGTTATCACAACATATTAGGGATTACTCCACCCGAATTTTAGTTGTGGGGACTAAATTCAGATGTAACAACTGTAATTCGGTTATGACAACTGCATTTCGGTGGTAGTGAACGAATTTATGTTTGATACAACCTTTTTTCAAACAACTACTAGGTCTGTGAGTATATCATGGATCTCAAGCTAAGTGTTGTGGTAAAGATAATCCCCAGGTATTTGACATGATCCGCAGGCTTAATTTTACACCCGTTCAAAGTTATAAGATCCATGGTGGGTAGGTTCAAGCTTCATGTTAAAATGACCGGCTGGGGTACAAATAACAAGCTCGCCTTTTGCAGGTTGCAGAGGTTGTCACAACCGCATTCGATGTCATTACGACCGAATTAGAGGTTGTCACAACCCCATTATAAGTTCTCCCCTCGTCTTAAGAGTTGATTCATCCGAATTTTAGTTGTGGGGACTAAATTCAGATGTAACAGCCTTAATTCGGTTGTGGCAACTGCAATCAGATGTTATGAAATAAACTGACGGTTGATACAACCTCTTTTCAAACAACTGGTAATTCTGTGAGTGTATGATGGATCTCAAACCAAGTGTTGTGCTAAAGATAATGTCCAGCTAGTTGCCATGATCCGCAGGCTTAATTTAACACCCGTTCAAAGTTAAAAGTTCTTTTGTGGTTAGTTTCAAGCTTCATGTTACAGGTTGGGGTAAAAACAAAAATATCGGGCATTTGCAGTCTAAATTTGGAACGATGACCGGGTTATAGATTCAAAATATTTGGGCTATTTTTCTGTCCCCGCGTTGGGAATAATCGTTTCTCTTCTGCCCCCAACTACTTGAATGAGTACCCGAAGAGCATGTGCAATGTCATTAGGCATCCAATCAATGGATCGACCACAGTCTGTAGTCCTACTGGTGATACACTGAACGGAAAAGCATCGTCCCATGGATGAAAATGTTCATCATCCCAACAACTTTTGTCATCGAAAGTGAGCTAACGTAACGTTTCATTCCCTCTATGAAAATGTGTTCATCAACTACAAATTGTTCGTTACTGTGGTGAAAGTATGGTTGTTGCTGCAATGAATTTGCTTCATTATTGCAACGAATTTGTTTCGTTGCTGCAATGAATTTGTGTCATTATTGCAATGAATAAGTATCGTTCTTGCAAGGAATTTGCATCCTTGCTGCTATGGATTTGTTTACTACAATGATTTTGTTACATTGTTGCAATGAATGTTTTGAAGTGGGTTTGAAATTATTTATTGAAAATTGTACATAAATACACTGTCATTATTACATTACAGGTGTTTTGATAACAATTTTTTGAATCATTGTTTGGAAAGGGGTATCAATTTTCTAAATAGATCATAACTATTTATTCCATGTTGAAACACTCGTCTAGGAAAGATTGTGGTAGTCGAGGGGTTGAGTGTTATTGTGACCGTCGTATTCAGGTCCTGCAATTAAAAACAAATATGAGGAATTTATTATTAAGATTTCTTACTAAAATATGTACATCTCTGTCTGTACTTACACTTACCATGAATATAAATACTATTCCCCTATGCTCTAGTCCTATAACATAGAACCACATCATTGTTTTGTTAAATCATGCATTTCTTGTTGTGTTGAGGGTTCTGATATTCAATTGTAAAGCCAAATCTCCCCGTCATTAAGCCAGTGATCGCTCTGCAAGAATTTTCTTCAACTGCTCTTTTTTAACCAAATTTGTTAAAATTTCGATTAGATTAATTTCGTTGTAAATGAAATTGTTACTTTTTATGTTCGTCGTACTTGAAACACTTTGTTTCTTTGACTTGTTCGTTTTCATTGACTTCGTCTGTCCCCACAAATGTATGTAGGCCTTTCGTTTTTTTCTGAATCCAAATACCAACACAACGAAACAGGCGCGACCGAATTATGATTAAAACACAAACAGACGAAACACGAGCGATTTGTACTGTCACGTGCTTACACGCACACAAATATTGAGTTACGTATTTCGGGGTAGTTTTTCTGCCATCGATGCATCACTTTCTTTGCTGTCGTGTTACTCCTTGCATTCTGTTTATTTATCTATTTGATTTATAGATTCGCAAGTTACAAAAACGATCTCATCAAAAACATAAATTCACACAATTTAGTTTTCGCAATAAAAGATTATTACTAAGTATAACTAATTAGTCTGTTTTAACAAAATGTATTTAGATTATTCCGGCGGAGAAATTTGTCTACCACTTTCGGTTGTTACAATTTTCTCTTGCTCGCCACTTTTTTACGCTCTCTCATTTTTTCGACGGCTTCTCTCTCTATAGCACCATAAAAACTAATTACATTACAATAACGAAATTGTTTCGTCAACTAAAACTTTTGACAAACCTCCAAAAGAAATAAATAATAAATATAAACTATAAAGCAAGAGATAAACAAAATATCAGTGGTTAAAAAACTCATGCCCTTACTTTTTTTAATTTTCAACCCATTTTTCTACAAAATGCAAATCAAATAAAATTGTTGAAGGAACGAAAAGTAAGTTGTTGCAGCAATGAAATGAAAAGTTGTCAAATGAGTCAAGTATGAAATTTTTCGTTGCAGCGTCTACCAAACTCTCCGATATACGACACTTTTCACTATACCAACGTAAAAACATTAACGAATATGTTTCATCCATGCGACGAAGCGTTTTGCTTTCAGTGTACCATATCAGCGCCGGGTTACCGATTCTTAGCTTTAAATATTGTAGAAAGATAGTAGCGATTGTTGTAAACGCATAAGATTCACGCTTCATAGTAATTAATTTGCTCGCTCTATTTGCATCACACTACCTGAGTTAAAATGCAGTAACCCCAGCTACTGATTAAACCTACAAAAAAATGTGTTCCCTTTAGTTCAAGTCACCTACCATATACGCTATAAATAATTGAAGATAACAACTCCCAGCGTTAAAAAACTTGAAATACTTCAACTTAAAAATTATGGAATTTAACATCAACAACAACCACCACCACACACACGTTAGCATTAAACTCAAACATATTTCGTAAAAGGAATTTTGCTATTGTTGCGAACACATTTTGGATGGGAGCTTGTCGCAAGCATCTCGCCTTGTACACTCTAGAAGCATGTAAAATTACCTTGTTGCACTTTCTACCTTCCACGCGCTTGTGTCTGTTGCACGACGCTGCATTGTTGAAGCAGAAATAGTTTGAAAATATTTAATTTTTTATATTTTCTGGGTCTTGGCATTTTCATTGCGTCATTTACACAACATTCAAGAGTAACTGAACACAAGTAATCCCCTAACCAGCTCAGCCCCAGAGACAGATTTAGCTAGTGATGTGTATCCTGCGTATCCTGTACAGTGTATATTTCATTTACGGATGCTTGTTGGGAGAAGATGCAGCTAACTAACCTGAAGGATTACACAATGCATAATTTTCAGGGATGGGGAGTCTGTTGTACTGAAAACCGTTTGTTATATATATTTTTTGCTATCAAAATATTGTTTCCTTTTTAAACTCGTCGTGACACGTCATTGACCACAAAATACCGTTTTTGTTTTGTGATGAAATTCTTCGGATATGGTAAGCTTGAACGCCTGTAGGGGGCCAAAAGTTCCTTGGCAAAAAAAAGTTTGGCGTCCACATAACCTGGTCTTCATTACAAATCGAAGACTATGTTTTCTACAATTGCAATATTAACGACTTCAAATACAAAATGTTAATTGTGAAAGATTGACTCGTCTTACTGAGGTAAACATAACATTGTGTAAAATTTAATTTTACCTTAGAGATTGGTCCCAGTTGGTGTAATAGTATGCAGATGCTACTTACATCTTTAAATTCATTCCGCAACGTTCATCTGTTTCTGTATCTATAAATCTATCTCGTAATAAGGCATAGAAAACGTGTTCAAAGTAATGTTCTTATTATTGAAGACAGGGAGATGGTCACCCTAATCACTTTATAGAAAAACGTCATAGCACTTACTACCATTTATATTTGAGGTCATAAATATGTATGGTGGAATTTTCGAGTCAATGTCGTAAAATTTGAAAATACCAGAATAGTACTATTTTCCACCCCACTTCACAATCCTGATATTTTTTGATAACAGCAACAACAATGGCGCCACCGGCAACAGCAACCGCAACAACTATAAAATTATAATGAACAATTCATCCATTGTTGTGGCTGAGATACTTCACTATGTAATAATAATTTATTATTTAGTGGCGGTTATTGTTGCATGCACATTCTATACCCTGTGTATTGTTGTAATAATTGTTGATAAAAAACTTATTGAAAATTCTTGTAGCTTATTACAGTGCATTAGGGATAGGACTTTTTTGTATCAAAATTTACGTGGCCGTAAGTTATGAGAAATGCTATACAAATAAATAAAAAAAAACATTCTGCCCAATTTATTTTATTTAAAAAAAAGTATTTTTGGGTTGGATTTGTGTTAGAAGTAAGGGTTCTTTTTAAAAAACTTCACTTTTTTGCGTAGATCCGGTTTTATAGGGCTAAAACCTTAGACCGCCTAAAGACGGCTTTGGGAGAGAATGCCAAAATAAAATTCCAGAGTAATTTTTTATTTCGCTCAGAGTTATACGCTTTATTAAACAAAAAACAAGAGCTTACAACAGAAATGAGAAATGGGAAAATAAACAAAAAGACACGTTTCCCTTTTTTTTAAAGAATAGGTTAACAAAAAAACGAAATATTTATGTAAAAAAACAGTTTGTTCAAGTTATTTATGATGAAAATCGTAAAACCAATCCTTTTGATGAGAAAGACACAGGTTCAAATTACACTTTCGACATACAATTTGAGTTTCGGAGGTGCAACTAGGAAACTTAAAAGTGTTTTTTTACCTGCACGTGATGAAATCTGTGGAAAATTATCGACTCCATCGTAGCGAAGATCTTCAGGAGGGAGATACGATTTTTCCCCTATTAAGAGTTTTGAGTGGGCGTCCTGGACCTTTGGCTAACGAAGGGCTTTGCAGGGTACAAAGCACATATGCGACCTCTGCTCGGAAGTTTGGTAACTGTTATCGCTTGTGAATAGTGTCAGGCTTGTTGATTCTGTTGAACAAAACGTAGGCGTTTACCATGGCCAAGTCAATTAAATGTATGAAAAGTCGATTTGTGTAATTGTTGCTCTTCACTATAATTTCATATGGAACTCGACAACAAATTTCTTTTCAGAGCGAACAAAACGTGTTACGTTGCTTTTTTGGTTTGTTTCAGGTCGATGCCAGTCGCACTGCCTTATTGTTTTTCCATACTAACAAAGAAATCTGGACTTCAGAAGCAGATCCACAAAATTCTTTAGAATATCCACGAGATTGTTTCTTGAGATCATTGTCGGCCGGCAGCTTACAATTCGGAATGCGATTTAAACCAATAGTAGTCCCCAATGAATGAATTCCCCGTGATTTGAGATATACAAGAAGTGGCAATAATTTATAATAGTTGTTAAAATATATTATATGGTTTTTAAAGTCTGGAACATTTCGTGATTTCTTGACATTGTGTCCCCAATGGTCTGGAAAGCGTATTCGCTTCAATATGAACGGAGGCTTGGGTAGCGAAAAACGGACATAAAAAAATACATGAGGTGTCAGGGGACACCCGGTTGGAACGAAGTTCCTTTCGCTATATATTCTGTAATAGTTAGTTCCAACACCCCTAAAGCGCCTGTTGAAAAATGTTGTAACTTAAATGGATCTTTAAGAAAATATACCTTTTGTAAAATGATAAACTTTTTTTAAGACATTTTTTATTTATTGTGAATGTATTTAAAAAAATATATATATATTTTTAGGTCCTTTTTTAAGAATATATATTATATTTTCCCGATAAGGTCCTTTCTTTGTTGAGAGGTACTTCTTTTATTAAAAGCTAATGTTTTTATGTAAGAAAAAGCCTAAGAGTATGATTTTTTTTACAAAGAAATACTTTTTTTAAGAACAGGTACTTTTTAAAGAAGTACTACTCTTTTTAGGATAAGGTTATTTTTTTAAGAAAATGTACTTATTTTCAGGAAGGCTACTTATGTATCTCAAGAAACGCACTTATTTTAGAAAATTTAATTTTTTCACTTTGGCTCTTCTAAATTTACTTCTCATTCGGTTCAAACTACAATATGTAATAAACATGCTCCACCTAGAAAATTTCCCCGAATACGTTAGTCTAGACACAAACCAAAAGTATGAGTGTAAGAGTAAGTGTGCTGCCAATGTAATTCCATGCTCAGGGTTGTACTTCATCGATAGCCAGACTTGCACTTTGGCTTTTCCAAATTTACTTTTAATTTGGGTTCAAAACTACAATATGTAATACACAGGCTCCACGTAGAAAACTTCCCTTTAAACCGAACCAAAACTACCCAATATAGTTGGTAATAAGGGGTTGTAATAAAGTAGTTAAAAAAAGATGTTTAATATTTTTTCATTTAGCCCCATGCCCCAACGGGCGATAAGGAACTTTGTTCCAAAAACAAAATGTCAATATATTGTCGCACTTCCGAATTGGTTGTTGCAAAGGAAGTCATAATATTTTTTGGGGTGGTATATATATTTGTTTGCTCCACAATGTGGACAATGATACCTTCGTCCAAAAAGTATTCGGAGCACTTAAAGGGTGTATCAAGGTTTTCTCCTAAGTCGTGCTCAGAAAACGCAATCGTAGATTTATCCAGCACTAAATTCTTTTGGCGCCACAAAATTTTCTTAAAAGTCTGCTGTTTTTGATCTATATCCAAAACAGATCCAATTAATTCCCCAGCTTCGCTTATGATGCTGCCTTTAGATTGAATGATATCCCGCTCAGCAGGATATTTGCGTTTCTTTGATCGAGGGGAATTTGAAGCAATCGAAGTAGAGGGAGATAAAAATTGTGCAAACGACGCCAAACTTCCTCTAGGAGTTACACAAATCTCCGATTCCAACATGGAATCTGATATGTTAACTGTTCTATTAATCTCCTCATGAATTCTATCGTTCGTAGGACACTCTGTCTCGTACACATCATCGTCCAAACCGTCTTCCAAAACGTCTTCTACGTCAGTATCATCATCGAAATCCACCACATTTAAAAATTTTGCAATCTCTTCATTAGAGAGCGCTGATATTTTATGCTTCTGTCGACGATCCATATCTATTAAAAGCGTTTTTTAGGATTTGATGTTTCTTGAAATGTTCCACTTTCAAACTTTTTTTTTTGTTCCGAATTATCCCAAAAATCGCCTCAAGACGGGCTATATTCCAAGAGCTATAAAGAGAAACTTTATTTAGGATTCAATGATTTTTCCCCGTTCTCAGTACTATCAGCAACACCACGGCGACTACTGTATATATTTTTTTTAATTTTTTGAAATTCACACTTTTTGAAAAATAATTATTTCGTTCAAATTTCACAACTTTCCAACTTCAAATGGCTGTAACAACTGATGAAAGTATCAGCATGTCTTGCAAACCCAATAAAATCAATCTTTTGGGGTTCCCCGAACTTACCACAATGACAAAGAAAGCGAGTCGAAAGAAAATATGCATGTAATGAACTTAAGCCGTCTACAGGCGGTCTTGGGTACTAGAGGGATAATTTGGTAACAAAAACCTTCTCCCTGAAATCAATCTTTTCCCAAGGTTCTAGACATTTTTTTAATGTTGATTTAATTCCTGATATTTTTTGGAGTTGATTAAACGCAATTAAGTTATTAAATGATGAAAATTTAAAAAAATTCCACTGACTTTAAGAACAACAATTTAGTGGATGAACAATACGAGGGATAATTTATTCATGACCATACTCGAAGGAAATCGATCACGAAAACTGTCACTACACGAAAAATATAGCAGTGTTGCCGGATGAAAACAGGAACATCCTTTGGAAAGTATGAAATTTTTTAGCACTAAGAATTGTATTTACAGTGTGTTGAAAAATTGATCTCGGTCAATACATGAAATTAACCCATGAAGATATTCGAGCGATCATTTTTCACGATCTCAATCAACTTGTTTCGTGTTCTGGTGATAAAGCACCATCAAAAACCACTGTAAATCACTGATACCAAGAGTTCAGTCTCGGACGGCGTTCGCTCCAGGATGAATTTCCTGAAGGTCGTCCAACTTCGGTCGTTTTGCCGGAAACCATCGATGCTGTACGCGAACTGATAAACCAAGACCAACATGTGACATACCGTGAGGTTGACGTTTCCTTGGGAATTAGTATCCCTACCATCAATAAGATATTGCATTTTCAGTTGGCCGTGAAAAAGATCTGTGTGCTTTGGATCCCATATAATTTGACGAATGCTCAAAAAAAGCATCGAGTCGATTGGAGCAAAGAAATGTTGAAAAAATACAACCGCGGTAGCTGAAATGCAGTGTTTGACATCATCACAGGTGACGAATCATGGATCTATGCATATGAGCCCGAAACGAAACAGCAATCGACCGTATGGGTCCTTCAAGACGAGGTAAATCCAACAAAAGTTGTTCATGGAAGAAGGACATCGAAGCAAATGATTGCGTTTTTTTCGATATAACCGGTCATGTGGCCACAGTGCCTTTAATGGAACGTAGGACGGTCAATTCTGAGTGGTATACCACCATCTGTGGGCCAACAGTGTACGAAGAAATAAAGAAATAGAACAAAAGAAGACGGATCAGTTTGCATCAGGACTATGCGAGCTCTCACACATCAGCTAAAACAATGGGCTATTTGAGCACGCAACATGTCAAATTGATGGGTCAGCCACCGGATAGCCCTGATTTGGCATCCAATTACTTATTTTTACTGCATGGCAACGTTTTTCGACTCCCGATGCAGCTGTTGAAGCGTTCATAAACAATGTTTCTTCATAGAGAATATTTTGAAAAACAATAAAACCATTTCCAATGATAAATGATTGTTTTTTATTGCTGGACCCGAAATATAAATAGCAACTCTCGTAGTATAGCATTATAGTATCAGTTGTGTGTTCTAAACCGTAAAGGTTACATCTGTCTCAAAGAAGGCTGGGCTCTCAAAACTGTTGGATTTTAGAAGTAGTGTAAGATAAAACACACAAAAATTCAATGGATTTATTTTTAACCTTTTATCTGTTATTCTTCCACTATTAATACTTGCAATTTCCGGATGGTGGTTAGTTGCCTTCGTTGGTTAATTGCCTCTGTGCTGTGTTTTTTGATATCGGTCTAATCCGTTTCAAGCATATGATTGTATTATCTTACGAATGTTTCTGGTAAAATAACCAATCGGCGAAAAACATATATACATGTGTAGGCATGCAACAATCGCAACGAAGGAATTTACGACACCTTCCTCATATAACGCAGGCGGAAGGAATTAATGCCTGGCTCAAACAGGGCCTGCGAAATTATGATCTGGCGGAATTCAGCCTTTCGAATGGAAAGTGGGTGTTAACACGTTTTTGTTACACAGTACCTGTTCAATTTCTATGAACACATTAGTGAATGATACAGTGGAAAAAAAAATATTTTTTGTGCTGAAGGCTCTTTTGCTATTGCACTTTCTTTTTCTTACATCTATCTGGTTTAACATTAGATGGAATATTGTTAAAATAAATAAAGCAATATTTAGCTCACTGAAATAATTATTTTTGTTTTTTCATAAACACGGCGACGAAAAAAAGTATTGAATAGTATAGAGAAATTATTCCGCTATTTTTCCGCTCTCATGTAGAGTCTGAGTAAAAGGGGATAAACGCGTCTTATTCTCTTTATATAATATTTCAATATAAATGCACCATTTCAACAATGTTATTACATAAAACAATACAGAAAGCATAAATATTACAAAAGGCATCAATGCTTCACATCAAAATTATGAACGGACCAAGTTATGATAAAAGGCGAGTAATATGCTTTTAATCCACCCAGTACTTTTAAGTCATGCAATTCGTTCCATGAGTTCTCTATACTATTCAATACTCTTTGGCAACGACGAACTGCTTGTTTGTTCGGTAGACTATTTATTATACTAGGCTTAACATTTCTATCAGCAAATTTACGACATTTGGCCTGGTGAGATATGAACGGTGGATGTTGAAGAGAATTGCTTTAATAGTACCACATAGTGGAAATGGTACAAAACAACCAACAAAATTACAACAACGATATTTCGTTTTGTGTGTTAAAATTATTGTTTTAAATACTTCACAAATGTATGCTAACAATAACAGTCAATAAATAAGTGTAAAACACATATAAATTTCACAGTTTTTCATCAAGTCAGAAGTTATTGTAATTCCACCTAGTGTAAGTCACTTTTCGTCAAACATCTTTCAGTCACACCAACCACACCATGAAGAGCGTGAAAGGAAACATCAGATGAGTCAAATATTATCTCTTTAAAGAATTATTCTATGGTTTGTTCGCTGCCGCTACATCAAAACCATCATACTTATTTTCAGGCAGAGACTATTGTTGTTGTGATGCTAACGCTGTGTGTTCTGTGCATATGCTCACTTTGATAGATTGCCCTACCCGTGCCTATAGATGTTAACACGTCAAAAACTTTCCAAAGTTGATTACCGTTTCAATTTTTCGAATTCCAAGAAAACAAAAATTTTGGCTTTTTTCTTTATAGCTAGTTGTTTTTTAACACATTTTGACATAATTGTTCATAGTGTGCACAAAATCTAAAAATTTTTTTGTAGAACAGATATTCGAATTTTGGAAATCGAAATATGTTATCTCTTTTTTCCAATTTCTTGAACTGTATCTCATTCCGTTTTAGGACTACAGCCCTCAATTTTTCAGCATTTTTCTTTGAAAACTTTCATCATTTCCCCTGCAGGAGTTTTTACTCGGTCTGTTTCCTAAACTTACAATTTTCTAAATTTTTATTATGTTATATTATTTATTTATTATTTATATTATTTATATTTATTATATTATTTGAAAAGGAATAAGGGAACAAAAGAATTATTTAAAGGAATAAGCTTGAATAAATTTAGAAAATTGTAAATTTCTTTGAAAAAATAAATATGATTTGGGACCATCATAACTTCTTTGCTTCAAAAGCATTCAATGAATATGCTCCACAGTGGGAAAGGTCGATCTGTTCCTCAATAGTGTAGGGTAACTTTTGCTGCCAGCGGATCTAAGTGCCTAAACCTAAATAATTTATTTTTTTCTCAACAGCTTTTAAAAAGTAAGATGATAATAGCATCTTTTTTCTAATAGTATTATTTTCTATACTGATTTGAGTTTATTTGCCAGAGTTATGTCCCAAATATCCCTTACAACACAACATTTGGCATATAAATGGAATTACTGTCGTTGAATTGCAAGCAGGGGGTACTGAAATTCCTCCCCAAAGACACATTGGCAATTCTAATAAAATTTGCCTCAATAACAACCCTGGACCAATGTTATTGTCACTGGCGTGAATTTTATTGGTATTTAGGTATAAAAACATTATGGTAATGTCAATATGTCATTTTCGATGAATTTGAATGCAATATCTCTAAAACTGAATGCGATACAGATCAAAAAATTCGAAAAAATATCAACATTTTTCGATATTCAAAATTCGAAAAAAGCGAATATGTGTTATACGAAAAAAAATTAAATTTATGTGTGCATTATGAACATTCATGGGGCAAGTTAATTATATGACTATTATAATTTGCTATTTAATTTGAATTTCCTGTCCAATTGCAAATTCAAAATAATTAAAAGCATTCCCATATTTCATTACAGTTGACATCCGATTCCACAACCTGCATTTGCATTCCTGAGCAAATGCAAATTCAAAATTTTTTAATTGCCATTGCGAACAACGGTAATTCTTTTGCATTTGCATTCGATAAAGTAACCCAACTTAAAATCCAATGCAAATTAAAGAAACCCATGTATAATTATGAACAATTATTTAAAAATAAAAAAAAAAATAAATGGTTTCCCATTACATCCCATGAAGGGACCGGGGAGAACTTCTCACTATCACTGAGCTGTGCGCTTTCCAGTTTTCACTCACTGATTGGGACCTACAGTTTTACACCGATTCCGAACGGTATTTTGAGAAGCTTTTTCATGGCTATATACTCGACAGTGTCGCCGTCACTATGCGAGGCGACCGCCGCCGAAAGAAATTTTTTTTAAGGTGGTCAGAGCAGGGTTCGAACCCAGGATCTCATGTACAAGAGCCGCGCACACTAACCATTGCACCACTGGCGGGCTCAATTCCATTTCAAAATATGTTAAGACAAATAAAAACAGAAAATCCAAAATTGTTGTTTTCTTGGAAATCGAAAAAAACAAATTGTATTCAAATTTAAATTATTTGTTGATATATCGCAATAGTCCTTGCCTCCTTGCCTTCAATCGGTGTTTCACAGAACTTTAATATGTGTATGAGATCAAAAGATATTGCATTGAAATTGGAAAGCGATTCTGAACCTATCTCACGCAATATTGAAGCCTTACTGCTCTGTCCGTACAGGATACGTGGTGGTGTTAATTTACTGAAAGTTCTTGTCCTGAGATAGATGAAGAGGGGATATGTATCCAAACTGGTTTCAAGTGGTTAAATAAGAGTCAACCGAGTGAGTGGCTAACTAGACAGTGTACTCTAATAACAAATCTGGCCAATAGTGGATAGCAGGAGATCCATGAAACTTCGGTCTCTAAACAGGCCCAAAGTGTTAACACCTGTTGCAGTTTTGAGGGGGCACTGTCTTATTGATAGACATGTGGCGAGACAAAAGATTAAGGCAAAGGACTTCTGTAGAAGCTGAAACGACGAAAAAAATCTACTGAACGTTTTCCCTACACGTGTCCAGTACTAGACGGCTGGAGAATGTATACTATAGGATCCCAACTATTCAGGGCCATAATGTAGGCGTAGACAAGATCTTCAGCCATTTTGGAGCAAACTCAATGGTTGCACGGTGGGTCCTACACATAATTTAGTATCACAATTGACTAGTAAGTCAAAGTGAGCCATTTGTCAGCCACCTATGCCAAACACAAGGTTGACTCATTTTTTCAAATTCCCTGAAATTAATATTCAGCTAATATATGAAGTATATAAATAGATACCAGATTTGGTTACATGCCATCCAAATTATGTGCCCCTCTTAATTATCCTAATAACAGAAGAAGCGCAGGAAGCATATGGTTTGACAAATAACAGTCAACATCATAACCACAAAAATTCAAGGAAAATACAATGGAAGATTCGATGCGCGATCTTAATTTTGTTCTTCTGATGTTTATATATACAATATATCATGCACAATATTTGCCTCCAGAGCCAAATATCCTGATACAGCCAATACCTTTTAGTTCAGATTGATTTGTCTCAGGATATAAACATCAGAACTATCTAAAGTGGTTATATGTATATATATGTCCTTTATTTATTTAAAGAAAATATAACAATTCAAAACAGTATTACAATACAAAGTTTAAATAAAAGGTTCACGATGAACATAGGATGTCAACGAATTCTCTCCATCGAGGTCTGTCTGTGGCAAGTGATTTAATTTGGTTCCATGATAGTCGATTTTGTTCGTAATCCTTTTCCAGATAACGCTTCCATGCATTCGGTGGTCTTCCTGGCATTTGATACTCCTGCAGGTTCCATTCATGTGCCGCTCTAGCAATATTTGGTGTTGGGCGCCTAAGTATATGACCGATTCAACACCATTTTCTTCCACGTATATCCAATTCAATGGGACTGTTGCATACACATTGCCGTTAGAAATTGTCTTAGGCCATGTCTTAGAAGTTGTCCATTTTGGCATTAAAATCTCCCAGAAATATTTTAATGCCACCAATTGACAAGGATCTTACAACAAAATTCAGTTGGCTATACAATTCGTTGCTAACATTGTCCTCATCAGGCTCAGTAGGTTCACAGCAATCCTCTGGAGTTTCGAATTAGAAGTCTCAATTCTTTAGATCAATCGCAATTTATTGGATCATTTTCCTTTATACATTGCGCTTTATTGCCGGGGTATGTAAAACAGTGACCAACGTTCTTCGCTTAGGCATAGTATGTCCACATTGTAGGATTCCATAACTTGTCTAGCCTGTTTGAGTCTCGATTTTTCGGAGAGAGTTTTTACATTCCAGGTATTAATCATAAGCCATTGCTTAAAAACAAATGTCGTTATCGAAGGGGAATATTTTTTCTTTGAATTTATTGACGTTCCTATAACGATTGAACATTAAGACGAGTAATTCATTAGACCAACGCATCCGATCCTAGTGGTGGGGCTGCCAACAACCTCTACGCAGGTATATATCCTGTATTAGGGAGGTACTTTTTATCGATTTAACAGTCTAGCTCCGTAACGTTTTGTAAACAGCAGGGATATGCGTCTTCACCGCACACTACGGTCTTGACAGGAACTGCTCCTGTCCCCGTGCACTAGCAACTTTGCACTCGCACTCACTTCTTTAGAAATATTAGTCAGTAGTTGTTCTAGAGGTGGACATTCTGCAGTGTATTTTTAAGAAATAACGTCTATCATCCATTCTTAAAGAAGATCTTCTATAATGTCTTCCTATTGAAGACCTTCTACAGTATATTTTCTAAGGAAACGAATATGAGAATCCTAGCCGCTTACTCTCACGCAATATTAGTCGTGTTTTGGTTACAATCAAGCGAGTATCGCTTGCTAAGTTGCAAAGAAAACGGCTTTTTAACCAGAACTCATTTTATTCAAAAATATGAAAAATGATTAAAAACGGTAAAAAATTTCAAATTTTTTTTTTAACTTAACAAAAATGAATCGCGTGGCTAAGTTCTCGCTATGTCTTCGCTAAGTGCTTCGTGCAAAACAAGCGAATATATAAAAAGCTGTGTAACCAACACACGCTTATTAAAGACCTAGTACTCTATGTAGCAGGCCTGAAATAAGGCCTTCCAGCTCATAATTTCCGCCGCTGGGACGTTATATACATGGACACACGCATACACTTGTTGTCAAAATTTGTGAATATGAATGTCACATATTACCGACAGATTGCCTATTTCGAGGCGTTTTGTAAGAATAAGGTTACTGAAAATATTTGGAATTTAACTAAAAATTACGGAAAAATAAACTATATGATGCTTATTTTCTATCTTGGGTATTTCAAACGTTATTTATTACAAAATTTACATTGAAGCAAAGTTGGTCTTAAGGAATACTCCTCGCATGTTGGTATTGGAAATTAGCTGCCCCTAAATATTATGGCACCCTGCCTGCAATTGGAACATATGTACAAAGATGTATCTATTGCATTCGGTCATAACCCAACATACATTGTGATATTAGAAAAAAATAATAAATTTAGAAAGTATAGAATCAGTCTTATGCTATTGGAAATTAATAAAGAAATAAATTGTTTCACATTACATCCCATAAGTGGTTAATTGAGTATTTGACTTTTTACTCAAATGTACAAAACAAATTTTTGGCTTCTTTTTTTCTTTTGAATTGAAAGCAAAATAGTTCTTCGATATGACTCTGGTCGTATGTCCTGGGTACTTTTAGGTGTTCGACAGCATCACAAGTTTCACTAGGTATTAATATATTGAAACTTTCCTTAGTTAGTACATGGCCCAGCGATGATTCTGTAATATAAAAATATAAAAGAACAAACTTCTTAGTCAGATATTATATAATTTTATTGGCTCACAATGTGTGCCCGTGTGTTTGTGTGAATTACAAAGGATATTATATCTTTTCCTTTCTTGCTCATATCCGTTTGTGTCGAACGTAAAATCTAATGATAATTTAATTCAAGTTATTTTCAATATCGTATTTCTTCTCTATCGGAAATGAAATATCAACTAATTGCAAACAAAATAACAGCGTAGGATGTGCAGTAGTTTAAGTGACGTAAACTTCAGACATGAATGAGTTATTGCTAAAAATTGCAAGGGGCAGCGTATGATACGCGTAGACACACGTAAACATATTGAATCTTTGAACTTTTACGGATAATTTATAATCAGTAGTTGCGGGCACGCAATATTCTATTATCATTTGTTTAAGTGTGTTGCGAAGACTGTCATGAGTTACTATATACCATATCCCAAACGGAAACAGCAAAATGTAAAGGTTATCTTTTCGTATTATATAAGGGCGAAGAATAAAAGAAACTTAACGCTTTTATGAGTTGTTAGATAGAAGTCCGAATCGTTTATCAAACCATTACCAAATACTTGATAGATGCATTTGTAGCAAGTGTTTAAACATTTACTGTATCAAAACAGCCGCTTGCTGTTTCTTCTTTTTATTAAAAGAAGTTAAATATCTTACATTACAAGCTGATTTTTTTACATAAATCTGATGCACTCCAAAAATATGTTAGTAACAACCGTAAAGAACCCTGCAGTAAACGGAACCAGCTCTGCGTTGACGAATTCATTAGATACTAAAAACTACCACTAGTTACCCAACAACCCACCAGCAAAGCTTTTGAGTGGCGAATTTAACATGGGGATGTCATTGGCGGTAGCCAGTCGACGTCCTCTGCATTACCATTCGGTAATCATTTCGCATATGCTTTGTCTCTAAATATTTTTCTACTAACATGTATCCTGCCAATTCGTCAATCCCACTTAAGACATTATATCGCTAGTGAAACCACTTCCACGGCTTCTGTAGTCCCCAGTGTCTAATTACTTCACTAGCATTGAGAAACCAAATAATTCACTAATACAAGTGGAATAATTATATAGAAAAATAGACATATTTTAATGAGCCTCTTTAATTTATTGTTACCTTTTCAGAAATTCAATCAATAATATTACAATTGTTTTTAATAATACACTAAATCCCACCTTTATTTTTTTTTTTTTGTTTTTATTTGTTTTTTACTTCCACAACAAAATATTCGTCTTAAACAGTAGAAATCTTATGTTGTTATGAACAAATTCTTTTTAAAACTTTTATCACGTCTTCACTGCCCAAAAGTTCTAATTGCGACTGAAGCAAAATAAAAATGCGATTAGTATTCTATTTGTTTTTTATTGTAGTTCTTCCATTTCACATTGGTAGTCTACCAGTGAGTGACCACTTTGTGTATTAACAGTATACTGTAAAGTATCCAGCGGCCACTTTTTGCTTTTGTAGCAAAATCTCCACGGGATATTGTCACAACTTCATGTGGATCTATTTCGTGGCGCAAATAGCCATTGCGCAGAAATTAGCTCTTTCGTCGACGATAAGTAATGCAGAAACAGACCAATTGATCCACACTTCGATTCCTTTGGGTTGATGAAGTATTAGGTGATGTGTATCTAGTTTCTTCGTTAACAAACAAAAAAAGAACATGTCTTGATTCTCTATTTAACACATTACCAGTAAACGCTAAGGTAACTAGCGACTAGTATCAGTAGCGATGTAACTAGTAAAAAGTTCCCTTTTAAAACCGCTGGGAAGGGAAAACAAATACGTTTGCTAAAAAAAACAAATATGTGTTAGTTGACTAGCAAAAACAAAGGGAAAAGATTAGTTGGAAATCACTTCTGCCATTGGACATTTCATGATAAAGTAGTAGTAGTTTCTGAATGACATGTATATTTTATTTTACTAGTATTACTATAAATTGAGTTAAGTGAGATTTTTAAACAAAGTCGTTGAACATGACAGGCAATGGCTTATGGGTTACCCAAGGAACCCATCCCCATTTTTTATCGAAAATGTGAAAAAATTAGAAAAAATATCTATATCTCGGAAACGAAGAGTCGAATGGAAAGTATATCTAGTTTTTGGAGGTTTCCGAGGATTTTCAATAAAGTGGTCCAATTCGTATGGATTTTTTGGAACCAAGTTCCAACAACTTTTTTTTAACACTATTATGCTACAACCCAGTATTATCAACTATATTGGATACTTTGGATTAGTTTGTGTCTAGGCTATCATATGTTGTGAAATTTCTTGTTTAATTGGAAGTTTTCTAGGTGGAGCCTGTAATCAATATTTAGTTTATATTGTAGTTTTGAACCCAATAAAAAGAAAATTTAGTAAAGCCAAAGTGAAAGAAGTTTAAAAAATTAACATTTCCTTAAATAAGTGCCTTTTCATAAAAAAAGAAAATTTTCTCAAATAAAAAATACCAATTCATATTCTTTAAAATATTACCTTATTTTAAAAAAGTACCTTGCTTAAAAAAGGCACATTTTCATACAAAAGTATCTTTTCGTAAAAAAAGTTATTTTTTTTTAAATCAGTACTTCTTCTTAAAAAAGTAAATTTTCGTACATCAACTTGCCTTTTCTCAAAAAACTATCTTTTCTTTAAAGAGTACCTGCTTTGTGAAATAAAATAACTCTTATTGAGTTAAGTAACTACACTTAAAAACTTACCTATTCTTGAAAAAAGGACCAATTCTAAAAAATATTTCCATTTCTTAAAAAAGTTTTCTTCAAAAAAAATACCCTCTCTTAAAAAAATTACTTTTCTTACAAAAATTCCTGTGCTTCAAAGTACCTTTTCTTAAAAATAAAACAATAACTCTTCTTTTCATTTCTTGAGATAAATTGCCTTTCTGAAACTACGTACATTTCCTTAAAAAATTAACCTTTTCCTAAAAAGAGTACCACTTCTTTAAAAAGTACCTGTTCCTAAAAAAGTACTTCTTCGTAAAAAAAACCACACTCTTATGGCTTTTTCTTACAAAAAGTACTTCCCCTTCAAAATAGTACCTTTTCTTAGCAAAACATTAGCTTTTAATAAAAGAAGTACCTTTCTTTAAAAAGAACCTTTTCGGAAAAATATAATATATATTTTTACAAAACGAACCTAAAAATACACTTAAAAAAAAACATGCTATCAAAAATAGGTTCTAAAAAAGTTTATCATTTTACAAAAGTATATTTTCTGAAAGATCCATTTAAATTATCGTCTTTTTCAACGGGCGTCTTAGGCGTGTTGGAACTATCTAGTACATAAAATATAGCTAACCCTGCTGTTAGATTAGAAAAAACTTACGAATCTTAGATTGAGGGACCATTTGGTCCATACTGCAATTTTCATCCAAAATAATAATTTTATCTTATTCTTTGTAACTATTTTGGTTCAAAAATTTCTAAAGCAAGTATTTGACATATCAAAAACATCCGCTAACATATCAAAAACATCTTCTAAATATTTGACATGAAATTACATTCGCTTGGTAATGAAAAAATTTACGAATCTTAGGTTGAGGGACCATTTGGTCCATACTGGAATTTTCATCCAAAATAATAATTTTATCTTATCCTTTGTAACTATTTTGGTTCAATAATTTCTAAAGCAAGTATTTGACATATCAAAAACATCTTCTAAATATTTGACATGAATTTACATTCGCTTGGTAATGAAAAAATGTACTATTGACCAAATGGTCCTCTAACCTAAGATTCGTCATTTTGTATTTTTCTCAGTCCTGAATAAAGTTAGAAAATTTAATTTTCGCACATAACATTGTTTTATTAAAAGACCCCATTAGCAGAAAAATTTAGTCAGTATATATCACCGTTCCAAAGTTACAAGGGAAAACAGAAAAAATTTGGACCAAATGGTCCTAATCTAACAGCAGGGCTAATGGAACTGCGTTCCAACCGGGTTTCTCCTGACACTTCATTTATTGATGTGTTAACATCTATACGCGCGCCTCTAGGGCAGTAAACTATAAATTTAATACATACACAAGTGTTAGGTTTGGAAGTGTAAATCATCGTTTGTTTGTTCGTTGCTTGGCAGTCGGTATTGAAAGTGATTATTGGGCGATTTTCATATAATTTTCCTACGCGATTTTCTCCGGAAATTCATAGCCGATTTTATTAATTTTTGGATTAAAAAGCTAGTGCGGGTTTCGACGAAGAGTTTAGGCCAAAAATTAAGGCGATCCGATATCGGCGAGCCGAGATTTAAGTGTTTTAATTTGGAGTATTAATTTGGAGTAATATTAAAAAAGTGTTTTATGTTGATCTTCGGTTTTGTCTTATCATCGTTTGTTTGTTCGTTGCTTGGCAGTCGGTATTGAGAGTGATTATTGGGCGATTTTCATATAATTTTCCCACGCGATTTTCTCCGGAAATTCATAGCCGATTTTATTAATTTTTGGATTAAAAAGCTAGTGCGGGTTTCGACGAAGAGTTTATTCCAAAAATTAAGGCGATCCGATATCGGCGAGCCGAGATTGAAGTGTTTTAATTTGGAGTATTAATTTGGAGTAATATTAAAAAAGTATTTTATGTTGATCTTCGGTTATATCGTACGAATATAACAATGTATGTATGTATGTACAAGTGTCTGTTGCTTTGCATTCTTTGACTTTTGTGGGAATAAAACAAAAAGTATTGAGCAAGGAAATAATGACACATGTGCTTGCACTGGGTCTTTATATAATTTTAAGTATTAATATTATTTAACTGTAACGTCATCATATGATTGAACGCTGTTTTTTATTTTCCAATGTAACATTTACGAATGTGTTCATAGAAATCGAACAGGTACCGTGTAGCAAAAAGGTGTTAACACATCGCCCGTGAGTTCGAACACTCATTGGATTTTTTTTTTATTTTATAAATCGCCAAAATAAGAAATCGCCAAAATAAAAATTGGATTTAACTCGGTAACGGTGTGTTAAATCGCAAAAATAATGTCTTGAAATATAACGATGGATGTCTTGAATACAGCTGAAACTAAAATTTCTCGAATCTAAAATCGCTAAAACGGCATTATGCCAATATCTCGGAAACTGAGCGTCCAATCAAAAACAACTAATTTTTGAGGGTTTCTAAAGGTTTTTCCGATTGTATGAAAGAAATTTTTTGTAAACATTGTCAAAACTAGAAAATCGCAAAAAAAATTGCTATAACTCGCAGCCCAATCGCAAAATTATAATAATCTTTTACCTCCTTTGGAGGCTTCAATCAATGGATGTCTTTAATGCGACATAACTAATTTTTAAAAAATTGCCAACACATACTTATGTGCGTTTTAGCGATTATTTATTTGGAAAATATTAGTTTAACGGATTTTTTTAAAAAAATATGACGCCGTTTGAAAGGCAGCCATTGGTTGAAGCTTCCCATGGAGGTCACAAATTTATTATTTTTACGTTTGGACGTACCTCTTCCAAATTATAGCTATTTTGTTATTTTAGTCATTTCCTTATTTGGGCGATTTTTTAAAAAAAAAAGTTGTCCATACCAATAGGACCACTTTATGAAAAACCCTTAGAGACACCGAAAAATTTGTTATTTTTCGATTGAACGCTTCCTTTCTCAAATATAAACGTAATGACGATTTAGCGATTTTTATTCGAAAAATTTTTCGAAATTTTTTCTTAGCGATTTGTTACAGCCCCCATTAAGTTAAAAAAAATCATCATTTTTGCGATTGGTGTCACCTTTTCCAAGTTATGGCCATTTCGTTATTCTGGCGATTTTCTTACTATGGCGATTTTTTTAAAGTAATAAATTCCATACGAATTGGACCACTTTACAGAAAACCCTAAAAACTGTCAAATATTAGGTGCTTTTGACATTAATATAGACATTTTTTCATAGTTTCGATCAAAAATGGGGATGGGTTACCCAGGATAAATCACTACCCACGAAATAGGAACTCTGTTTACAAATAATAATAATTTTTTTAATATTGAAATACAAAATACACCATACAATGGCGTATGTATGACATCAGCAAGTCTGTGCCGAAAAGGAAAATCGACTTATGTGCATTTCCAACTTTTTCAGGTGAACATCTTTAGGAGGTACTTTCCATGAGAAGTTCTGACATAGAATTAGATCTGTGAACAATATCTGTTCTAAGACTCCCTGTTACATAAGTCAATTTAAACCAAAACTGGATCTGGTGGTAATTGAGACTCCTGTGGTTATCGTAGTGGACTTAGTCAATATTTTCCTAAGTGCATTTAAGACGTTTTTCCTTTTTGACACAGAAATGTTTATGACAGCCATAATTAGTTGATCATAGCAATGTATTATTTGGTACAACCAAATTAGTTTTTACATTTTTCGTTCATCCAACTAATAGAATATTCACCACTACAGTATAATTTGATTGCTAGAACTAAAACTCGATTGGCAGATCACATTTATTTCGTGTTGCTGTGGCTTCAACTAAATATTTCAGTTCTTGCAAACAAAACTGACCGAATTGATATGCACAACAGTTGGTGATACGGAATACAGTTATTGATAATCACAACCGAATAATGTGATAGTCCAAGGAACCGTCAAATTTTAGTTGGCTATAAATATACGAATCTCTTCTCTGTGTGAATGCACTCAGAGAACTAATTGTTTGAAAAGAGGTTGTAGGAACCGTAAATTCTTCTGTTGTCACCAATTTGCGACTGCCACAACCGAATTGAGGTTGTCACAACCGCATTTATTCCTCAAAACTGAAATTCTTTTGAAACAATCTCGCTTTCAAATTTATTCGGTTGTGGCAACCTGCAATTATAATCGTTCTGCCAATTAAATTTTCTATAATTTCGGTTGCAACAGCCGAATTTGTAATAAATTCGAAATTTACACCAAATCTGGTTGCAGCAAACGAATTTGGCAGCAATGCGGTTTCACCAAACGACTTTGGTATTTAGTTTAAGTCACTTGCAACCACCGAATTTGCCATCAATTAGTTTGCTGTGAGTGAACTTGTTATGGATTCGGTCGGTAGTACCGAATTCCTTGTTAATTCGGTTACCACAACATAATTCTGAAAATATTTCAAACCTGTCTTTTAAAATTCACAAAACAAATGTTACATTATAGAAGTTAAAGAATGAACAATTTAAGCTCTCTCGCGAAAAACGCTGTAAGCGAAATATTTTTCAAAATATTTTTATTCCTCGATTCCTGTCCATATTACATTCCCAGGTTATATAAATGCAAACCTGAGTAAAACCAATCAGTTTCTGACATTTTAAATGTGTGTCAAAGTGAAAAAATCTTGTAACGGGTTTTTCAGTAGAGACGCTACAAAAGTAAATCGATAGGGACAGCAAACGACGCCATATTTTCCCCCGCTCTTTTGACATTTCTCTTCAGTAAGGTTTGCCATTTCATCATGGAAAGATATACGAGCGAACAACGAGTCGAAATTATTAAAATTTACTACCGAAATTTGGAGTCAGTGGCTTCAACTTTAAGAGCGCTACGTTCAATTTATGGTCGTCATAATCGTCATGATCAACAATAGAGCGTCTAGTGGAAAAATTTGAATCCACAGGCATAGTACAAAATGTTCCCGCGCAAGTGAGATAAAGATGTGCCTGTAGTGTCGACAATATTGCTGCTGCTGAGGCTTCAGTTCAAGAAAGCCCAAATGTGTCTCTCACATGTCGTTCTCAAGCGTTGGGCATCTCTGTGACGTCATTGTGGCGAATTTTGCGAAAAGGCCTACATCCTTACAAGATCAAATTGACGCAAGAACTGAAGCCGCTTGACCACCATAAGCGTCGTATGTTCGTGAGTTGGGCTGAAATGATTCGGATTTTCATCAGAAAATCATCTTCAGCGATGAGGCTCATTTCTGGCTGAATGGCTTCGTCAATAAGCAAAATATGCGTTATTGGTCAGACAGCAATCCACACGTAATCCACGAGTCATCATTGCATCCCGAAAAAATTACGGTTGGGTGCGGTTTATGGGCCGGCGGCGTCTTCTTCCGTGATGATCAAGACCGGCACATTACTGTGAATGCGAATCGCTACCGTTCAATGATAACCGAATATTTTTGGCCCCAATTGGATAATATGGACTTGGAGGACATGTGGTTCCAACGCGACGGCGCCACAAGCCACACAGCGAATGCCACAATCAATTTATTGGAAACCAAGTTTGGTGAACGTGTTATCTCACGAAATGGCCCGGGCGATTGGCCGCCTCGGTCGTGCGATTTGACGCCGTTAGATTATTTCCTGTGGGGCTACGTCAAGTCTATGGTCTATGCCAACAAGCCAGCGACGATTGATGAACTTCGTACGAATATCGAGCGTGAAATTGCAGCAGTATCGAACGAGTTATGCTTGAAAACCGTCGAAAATTGGTGGTTGCCGTGGTTGCCATGCAAAACAAATCGAGTTCCATACATAATGGCATCCGAACGTACTTTCACAGGAATAAAGAATTTCATTGGTATCTCAAACCGGTTTTGTTTTATTTAAAAAAACTTTTGTAGCTCTCTTATATAAAAACGTGTTATCATCACTTAGTTTTGGATGTAAAACGTTATTCCACACACAGAGAAGAGATTGTGATTACCAAGAATTGTGTTCATGATCACCAAATGTTGAGCATATTAATTGATTTGTAATTCGGTTTTGGTTGCAAGAACTGAAATATTTATTTGAAGCCACAGCAACAGTAAACAAATGTGATATATCAACCGAGTTGTAGTTGTAGCAATGAAATTATCCTGTAGTGATGAATATTCTATTAGTTGGATGAACGAAAAATTTAAATAGTAATTCGGTTGTATCAAATAATATATTGGTATGCTCAAGTAATTATGTGCTTGAATTTAATGGCTGTCACAACCATTTGGTGATGCTTTAATCCATTATGAATTTTATAGAAGAAAAGTAATACAAATTATTTTTTATTAAATTTGTGTATTTTATATATAAATATATACAAAATTATTTTTATTTATAACCAGGGTTCGTATTTCGTGCCCTTTTTTGATCGAAAATATGAAAAATTGTCTATATTTTCTATGTCGCGAAAACGAAGCGTCCAATCAAAAAAATAACAAATTTTTACCGGTTTCTAAGGGTTTCTCACAAAG
The DNA here is from genome assembly GCA_963931995.1 of Phaonia tiefii. Taxonomy (NCBI): domain Eukaryota; kingdom Metazoa; phylum Arthropoda; class Insecta; order Diptera; family Muscidae; genus Phaonia; species Phaonia tiefii. Next base: position 106,788,431 of record OZ008367.1, on the reverse strand, counting down.
TGTTCCCATTCGCATGAAATAATTTTTTTCAAAAAATCCCCAAAATAAGAAAATCGCTAAAATAAAAAATGGCTATAACTCGGAAACGGTGTGTCCAATCGCAAAAATAATAAATTTCTGGTCCAATTTGTATGGACATATGTTTCCTAAAAACAGCCAAAATCAGTAAGTAAATCGCTAAAATAAAAAAAATAACTATAACTCGGAAAAAGCAAAAGCAATCAATTTTTGACCTCAATAGGAGGCTTTAACCAAAGGATGCCTCTCATACGTCCACAATTGTTTGCATGTTTTTGTTAAGGCGTCAGTAGTGGCGTCATGTTCAACAATTATGTTTAAAAGTCTCACTTCACCGCAATTTATGATAACACAGTACGAAAGTGGTAGGTACACATGAGAAATGTTAACAGAATATGAAAATAGACTTAAAATAAAGAAATACGTGTCTCGGGGGTTTGTACCACGTCAGAATTTTGAGAAATTCGATTTTTAAGCTTCGAAGGACCGTGGAGGTTCACTTGTATTGTAATACTATTATAAAATTTTCTATAAAAACAGAATGGGTGAACCGATTTTAATGTTTGAGCCAGTTTTGAAAAGGGAGTTAAATTTGGATTTTTTTTATTAAAAACACATTTGTTTTCCGCCAAATGGCGCTTTAATTTTCATGTAAAGTTAATAAAATACAAATCCTGAAGCTTACACACGAAAAAATAAACGACCAACATTTTTAACACAAAATAATAGTTAAGATTTCATATTCATTTTTGTATTTTTACATTTCATTACATTTTTGGTTATTTTTTAACTTTACATCAAAATCTGTCCCCATTACACAGAAAAATATAAATAGGTCTTTAATTCTGTTGTGCGGGACAGCTTCATTAGGGTGTTATATTTTTAGTTACAACTATGACATTATCGGCGGATTTCAATGAAATATTTATTTTACTCAAACATCTGGTATCATCCTTTGAAGACATAACAAAAAAATGTTGCTAAGATGGTTTTCTTTGAACATACAGGCTATAGAAAATGCAGAAAATTTGATTACGGTGAAAGAGAAAAATTTTGTCTACCAATCATTTTAATTAGTGCTTGAATACCTAAAGTATCCGTTGGTAATGAAATTATGTCAATAATTTGGCTTTTAGTTTTCAAGCCTGTGGTTGCATTGCTCGTGGAATGCTCCTAATACGTAGCTAAACGTTTGAGAAATATGAAATTCCCATTTTTAAAATTAAGGTTTGTTTGATTTTGTATATTACACAAATATATGGTAAAGTAACAGGTATTGTCAACTTGCCTCAATAATTTAAGAGCATCCATTTTACTAGACTTTCCATCAACATAGTTGATTTACAACTATTACGTTGCTATTGGCCTTCTCGGCTGTGCGATATAACACCTATCAAAAGAGGTATTATTTTCAAATGATCTCTTAAATATATTAACACTTTACATTTACATACAAGTACTATTTAATTTCCAATAAAATTACGCAAATTAATTAATCAATGTCAGTCCTTCGCATAATGCTGACTATCATATTTTACAGTTTCATACATAAAGTCAAGTTTATTATAGCGCATTATGTTCAATTGACGACTGCATAGGGTATTCACAGACGATAGTTTATGGTGTTGTACGACAACAATCTATCAAGGTGCCCTTCTGGGTATATTTTTTATTAATTATTTTCGAAAATAACAAGTCTGCAATACTCCCATAGTCAGTCTGCAAAACTGCAGAATATTCGACGAGAAAACTCATTCATTTTGAAAATCATTCATTGTAATTATATACAATGTTAGGGTGTTCCGTAAAATGAAAATTGTTGAATTTCAGTTTACTCAAACGAAGCGTGAAAATCAGCTGATTATGGAGGAACAGAGAATTTGATTCACAATGGGCCCAATAAACCCATTCTCACAAGGTGTGTACTTAGATGCTCGTTACGACAAAAGAAGTTTAAACTAATCACGTAGAATTACTTTGGACAGTTAATAATACAACAAATAAAGTTAAATAACAACAAAAAGTATAACATTTCAACATTTTTGTTATAAAAAATAAAACTATTTCTGTCGCGGACAAATTTAATCCACATGATTTATATAGGCTGAAACAACCTCATTTCGAACCGTTGAAACCAAAATTAAAAAATATAGAATTTTTTTAAAAATTGCTGTTAAAAGTGTTCAAATTTGCCAAAAATCATCAGACTTTTACGCTTCGCTTGATTATGTTTTATCCGCCGGAGCAGCCTAATGGACGTGAATATGAAAATATCCAAGTGATTTGCATACTTATGCGAATACGTGCAACTGGGTGATGGCATTTTTTAATAACACTGACAGCAACAACAACAACAAAAACTTTTCCATTTGATGCGTGCAATGTAAAAAGTGTTGGAATTTCATGAATCTCCCTTGATGGATTTTTGTCGCTACTGCCAACGTTGCAACACATTAACGTTGCATCAAATGAGCGCCCATAATTGATGCGAATAAATTAACAAATTAAATAGTTTTTGCAATAATTGTGGGTTTAAGTGGGGTCGTAACTATTTTGTTATTAAATTTAATGTGTTTTTGTTTTTATTTTAAAGGTAGATTATTTTGTAGGCACAATGTTGATATGGTTTTTTTTTTTTGTTTGCATATTTTTTTTTTCAATAATATAATTTACAATGTTTACTGCCTCACCGCCATAAGCAGTCTGACAACAACAATCTTTCAAACATAAATTTTTACATAAGAAAAATAATATAATAATTTTTTTAGAATTACAAGTTAATTCAAATTTAATTCAAAAATAAAGAATACAGATGAAAGTATCAAACTAAAGTAAAAGCATTTAGCAAATACTGTTTTAATCCTGTGTTGAAGACAGAACTCGATTCCGAATTTACACTTAATGGCAGTTTATTAAATTCAATCACGCCTATGTGATCTACTCTTTGTTTGGTTATTTCTAAACGACATCTAGAAGGCATCAAATCTGATTGGTGTCTTGTATTGAAACCATGGTTATTCTGATATAACTGTAAGGTGTGATAACTAATTCCTTTTAATACTTTGTAAATGTATGTAAGTTAACAACTGCATTTGATATAAACCACATGTAGGTAGAATGGTTTGGGAGACATCACGATACAGAGGTACAGAGTCCGCGTGATTTAATGTGGTTCTCGACGTGAAGTCCTTAACCACAGGTGAGCACCGCCCCACCAATAACATGTTTGATACGACTGTTAGCGCCGCCCGTGAGATATCCGTGCTACCCCGCATAGAGGGGCAGCCAACAGATCAGGAATAGGAAGCCTTACACCATTGGTATACACGATTACGTGGGTGAACAAACGCCCAGCATTCGCATATCCGCCAGCGCGACTTCTTTCTTCCGTCCACGAGCTACCGATTGAGCAACTCTCTGTACATGAGCTACTCCTCCTTGGTAAAGAGTGAGGTACTATTCAAACCTCTTCCGCGATATGGGCCACGGATCTCATATTTCGAGGATATGCACCTGCCTAGCATACTTCGTTACAAGTAACTGATATACAATGCAACTACATAGCCTCTACCAGCGATTTTGGTGGCAACCACAGCCAGCACGATAGGCATACTCTCTGGTCCGAGTTTCGCAGTGAAGCTGCTTCCAGTTTTTACTTTGTACTAAGTAGGGGACTGGTCACCCCCGGTGACAAAAGCATCAATCGTGAAACAATTCTACAAAATCAACACCAACAACAACATCACGTGACATTGCCATTTAAATGCTAAGATTGCAATTTAACCGTCTAATAATTACAGTCAGACGGCTGCAGCTTTTTCACCGTGGGAGCAAGGCTGTTTCCACCTCTTCCGGTCAATGACAGTGACCGGCAGCCAATCTTCAGGCTTCGCCCGATGATGCCCCCGTGGGTCAACAACAAGACACAAACTGAAAGGGAACGAGTTCGAGACCTTCCACGCGTCAATCCCAAACAGCACACGGTACCAGAAATAGGCCTCTGGTCAGACTTCGCGGCTACTCTACTTCCATATTCGACTCCAACGAAGTCCGGGGCTGGCAGTCCCTGTGTTCGCAGGGTCCAGCAGTACCGACAACGAGATCCTAAACGGCTGAATAACTAGCTTGAAAAAGCCAGGATCACGAAAAACATTTAATCACTACAAAAGGGAGACACCGATAGAGACCAGTGAAACCCACTACAACAACTAAACCGTCCTAGCGCGCCGACTCGCGAAAACACGAGAGGCAAACCGCGTTGCCACACACAACGCATCCGGACACAGAAGCATACTACTCACACACCACTCACCACCGGATCTGGTGACACACATGCCGACTAAATCCTTAAAAACCCCGTAAAGGGGACACTCGCCCAAAACATGGAGCCAATCTTCGATTGGCGCTTCGCAATCACACGACTCCCGATCCGCAAGTCTCATTCTGTGCAAGAATGCATTTAACGACCCGTGACCTGTCATTATGAAACCAAGGCTTAGGTTGAAGCTAAACTCAGGGTTCTTCCCGACGAATTCTACATCCGGTATAAATCTATACGTTACTCGACCGTTGGTACTGGAATTCCAACGGCCCTGACACTCAGATGTGACTAACGCATCTAACCGAGCCTGCCGCTCACTTCTACTCTTGCTCTCTGCTCCAACAATGAGCCATTCTGACTCACCCAGTGCGTACCCCCTCTTGATTTTGAAGTCCGTGCTACGACGCATCACCTCTAGATCAAGAGGAGTGGCACCCATCAAAACTTGTAGGGCCTCTGTAGACACCGTACGACATACTGGCATACATGCCAATAACATTACTCTCTGAACAGAGAATAATCGACGTTGCCCGAAGACGCTTCTAGCAATTTCGCACCAAACAGAAGACCCAAATGTTGCCATGGCAACAAAAAGGCCCCTGTACACGGTCCTGACTGCTTGACGACTCAGACCCCACTCACTCCTCATAACACGCCTACAACGCTCGTCAGTTTTTCGCGAAGTCTCCCTATATGAGGCAAAAAGTTCATCCTTTCCCCCATGGTGACTCCGAGATACTTCACCTCCGTGGAGTAACGGATTGTGCCACCACCATTCAAACGCACGATTGGAAAATGAGATTTGAAACTACCCTTCAGCAACATGGTCACTGTCTTTTCCACCGACAAACTAACTCCTACACGATCGCCCCTCCGAGTGACAATACTCATCATAGCCGACGATAGCTGTTCCAACTCGGAACGAGAACTACCCTCGACCATGATAAGCAAGTCATCAGCGTACGCACATATCTTGCATTCGGCCTCAAGCTCATGCAAAAGCGAATCCATCATCAGATTCCGCACAAACGGTACACAAATGGAACCCTATGGACATCCTCGGACCACATCAACACACTCAGAACTATTTGCCCCGACTATCACTGCTTTTCTGTCAGAGAAGTAACTTCTCCAGAGTGATACTTCCTGACACCCCAGCCCCGCTAGTCTTTCTTCCACGCTCGCCCAACTCGGATAATCAAACGCACCTTTAAAGTCGATGAAAACACCCAGAAGATACTTCTGAGTACACTCTACAACAGTTCTCCTCACGAGCGCCCAGGCATCTTCAACACTTCGGCCCCTTACAAAGCCGAACTGCCAACGGCACTTGCTGTCAGCGACTCTCTCATTCAGTCTCTGCACCAGAATCCTCTCCAGTACTTTTCCAAATAGTGGTAAGAGACTGATACCCCGATAAGAACGAGGATTACTCCTGGCCTTATCGATTGACTTCAAGAGTACAATAACACGAGCTACCTTCCACTCGCGTGGAAAATATCCCTCATGTACACACCGCCCATACAAAGCCTCTAGGTATTCCGGAATAGCCTTCCAGACGCTTTTACACATCTCTCCAGCTATTCCATCCATACCAGGTGACTTTCGCGACTTCACCAACGCCATGCTTTCTGCGATCTCTGATCTTTCCAGCTGCCTCCGCTCTCGGAAAGAACTCCCGCAGCAAAACCTTGACGCAATCACTCCAGGAAGTAAGAATGGCATCGCCATCTTTCAACCCGGAGAGATCTGTCCTCCTACCTCTGCCAAGGCAGATTCTATACACATGACCCCAAGGATCATTCCTATGGCAGGCAACAAACTGTCGTCAATCTTCCTCTTTCACGTTTACAAGCATATCCTTGTAATCAAGATCACTAGCTTCGTTCCGTTTGCCCCTCTGGAAACGTTTCCTGAGACGGCGCACTTCCCTCCGCTTGAGTGTCAACTCACGTGTCCACCATCGCAATTTCCTCAAAGTTTTCTTGCGACACCTTTCGAGGAGATCGTCGTTAGCCCTATGAACAACTTCGCGTAAACACGAGACTTGCTCATCTACGGTCCTACGACGAAAGACTTCCATTGGAATCTCGCTAGCCTCAGCTGCGACGAATTACCCATACACATCCCAGTTCACATCCCTGGGTGCGCCAACGCACGATGTCTAAGCTGCCAACTTCAGTCCGGTAGTCACTTACGGACGGTCTGACCATCCAACTAAACTGAAACGTACTCAAAGCTGCGCTATTCGCAATCGTCACATCTATATCGCTAACTCCTCTACCATTATCGAAAGTGTACTGCTCACTCGGCTCATTCAAGGCATGAAGACGGCCCGATACAATCCATTCACTTAGCATCTCTCCCCGGTAGTGGTTTAGTGACCCAGTCGAAAGTCTGCGTGTTTTACTAAACCACAGCGGGTTTGATGCGTTAGCGTCTATCCCTAGGACGAGAGGGTTACTACTCGCAAGTAGTAGTACCGTGTCCATGTATGCCAAATACGGCCCTAAAGGCTCAGAAAACTTGCAGTAACTGCTACACAAAAATATCCGTCCGCAACCCCCTTCTACACACACGCAAACCCCCAAGTCGGTCCTAGAAACAACGGTACACTCAACGTTACCGTCATTCACGACCACCGCGGAGTTAACTCTCAAGTCAGCGAAGACCCGTATACTCGCAGGTAAACCTGTAATGACACCATGGCCACTAGCAGTTTCCTGAATGAGAGCAAAACTACACTGTCGTTCTACCATTACCTCTCCTACCTGGCACATTGCCGACATTGCCCTACCACAATTTATTTGTAAGATTGTGTGTCCCATACTTAATGTCTAGCCCTCGCTCTAGCCAGCATAACGCTATACATGGGACAGTCCTCAGTCATCATACGATGAGCCGAGGGTCTCCCCTGGAAAGCGCAGTTTCTGCAGTGAATTGCGTTACCGCAATCCCTTGCACAGCGACCCTGCTGACCACACCGAGAACAGGCATTCTCTTTCCATCTGCACTCACTAACGTAGTGATCAAACGACAAACACCTAAAGCAGCTTGGTACCGGATCAAACGGTCGTACGCGGAACGAAAACCATTTCACGTAACAACGACGCGATGCCAGCAAGGGCTCAAGGGCCGAAGCCCGCCCTTCCAAAACAACGTTCGTTGTTCTGGTCTTGGAACTCTCCCACGGCCGACTAGTGAGCCGGACACCACTCTTGAACTCATCGAGCGAGATCCTGTATTTGAGATTTTTCTCGAAGACGTCACCCATGAACTCGTCATGGGTAATCTTCGAGTCGACCCCTTGGACAACAACCCGCACAACCGAGCTATCAGGCACCGTAACGGTGAGCCGGGTCTCCTCAAACTTGGTATGCTTGGCAATACCCCCACGCTCCGCTACAGATGGTGTGCGTATTAATACGCCACCAGCACGAAGCGCCCTGATCTCATGGACCCGCTCTTTTAAAGTGGGCCCCACCTCACTCACCACCTTGCTAGCCACATCCTTGGCAGTTTGGCCCTGACGGCTCCGCACACAAGTCTCGACGGGCTTCACAACCGGTGCAGTGACTACCGAACAACCTCCTCTTACAACTACAGGGGCAGTCGACACTGGAGCCGGTGCGAGGAATGTTGCCGGCGCGGTGGGAACCGCGGGTCGAACGGCACTCCTACTGCTCTCCCTGGGCTTGGCATCAAGACGGCCCCGAAGGCGCTCGTTTTGAGCCAACAATCCTACTACGAGTGCCTCGTACTCCGAAGAGTAATCGAGGACCTTCGCAACCAAATCCTTACTAACATTGGCCTCCATCAAATCGGAGACCAACCTACGGGTGACCGCCTGTGTCCGCTCTACGGCAGCACCGACGTCACCCAGTCCACTAGGACCTACGCGGCTACGGCGAGGACCACCATCGCTACTGGCGGGGGCTGCCGTACCAACAGGTACACTTGGCAGCGGACGCTTCGACACGCCTTTCGGCGTACCAGCAGCACGCAGAACCTCACCTACCTTTCCTATCGTCGACCTCAACTCCTCAGCCAAATCCTTCACACCGACACCACTGGTGCCAGGAACCAACTTGGCGCTGCCTCTGCCAGCAGCACCCCCTTCACTAACTGCCTGGGCACCACTCGTACCCCTCTTCGGGCTGCCTCTATGAGGCACTCCACCTACACCTGCACTACTGCCAAAGTCGGCGTCAACCTGCTTTGACCTAAACTTAGCTTCAGGCGACCCCAGCTGAACCCGTTTGGGAGCCGCTGAAGACGTCGATGAGTCTCCGTCAGTCATCGAGCCAGACATAGCAGCAGCGCTGCCGCCACTACCACTCTGGCCCTGCCGCTTACGGCGCTTCACCATATCACAAAAACAAGTAAGTATTCACAATAAAAACTCACCAGAATCAGCAGTTACTTACTACCAACAAAAGTACTTTAAGAAGCACTATAACGACTTGTTTACAAAATTGACGAACCAAAAGTTGTAAACAAGTTACCGTTTCGCACAACAACAGAGATCACAGCCACGATGCTGTGACAAACTAGTTACCGCACACAAACTCACTAACACTGTCGCAAAAATGACCACTATGGAAATCTAACAACTGACTATCCGAAAACACGTCTGATCGCAACGAGAGCTCACAAACCAATGATAGATACAGAGGTACAGTAGAATAGCAAATAGGTAGGTTCCCAGCGGCGGAAGTCGCAAGCCCTTCCACAAAGAAGGAATGCGGAATGGTTCTTTTGTAATGCCTTCCAAAAATAAGGCCTGCGGAATGCATGCATTTTTTCATCAGACATAACCAAGAAGAAGATTTTTATAATTTTGAGAAATTTGTTTTCCGATTCTTTTTAACCGTAATTCAATTGGAAAATTTCATACAAATTTTAAAATAATATTTTTTATTTAATATTTTTCAGGCTATTTATAAAATTTTAAATTTGATAAAACTTTCTTAGATAGATACATACATACTTATAAGTAAATATGTAGAAGTGGATAATGATTTTGTGATAAAATTAGTTATTTTTAATTTATTTTTGTTTAACAAAAATAAATTAAAGTAAATGCCTTCTAAGGATTTCCTCTTTGCAGACCTTCTAAGGCCTTCTTTAGGCAATGGTCAAGGAAGGCCTTGCCTCCCAATCTCACGCAATATTAAAAAGAAAGGAGGAGGTAATGTGCAGGGAAGGCCTTCCGTATTTTAAAAGAGGCCTGTTTGGACATGATTTCAGGCCTTCCAGGTCATGACTTCCGCCGGTGGGTCTTTCCATGATGAAATGGCAAACCTTACTAAAGAGATATGTCAAAAGAGCGGGAAAAAATATGGCGTCGTTTTCTGTCCCTATCGATTTACTTTTGTAGCGTCTCTGTTGAAAAACCCTATATATCCGTAAATTAGCGGAAGCTATTTTAATTTACTTTGAACAAGCGCTTCAAAAATAATAAATTTGGTTTCCTTTCATAATTTATTTTTTAATTTGAAGAGCTTCCCTATTACTGGAGCCAAATCAGACTTAAGATGCTGTATCTGAATTTGCCATGACATATTATTTTGCAAATATACTCGTAAATATTTAAGTGAGCTTTGTGCTTTAGCTTCAGTTCCATCTAACATAATTTTGCAAAATTCGTTTCTGTGCGGATGAGGTCTAAACCTAATGAAATTGTTTTTTTTCGTGTTCAGTACGAGTTTATTCGAGTTAGCATACTTGGAAATTAGTCTAGCATAATTTTTAATAACATCTTTTAGAGGTTTTTCTGCACAATATGGGTAACGCACACACAAGTCATCAGCATACCTGAACATTTTCCCTTTAAAATCAATATTGTTCAAGTCATTTATATACATTTTGAACAATAGTGTTCCTAAGACACTGCCCTGAGGTACGCAGCATTTTACGTATTCCATTGAACTTCTGCCCGAATTGACTTGTACATATTGCCTCCTGTTACTTAAATAACTTTTGAAAAAACCGAGCTCATGTCCAGCCAAACCATAAAACGACAACCTTTCAATTAATATATTGTGATCCACAATATCAAATGCCTTAGAAATATCATAAAACATAGTACCCTCAACTCCAGCGAAACCTTGGTCCAAACTTCCACAAACATAATTTACCACGTTCACCACAGCCTCATCAGTGTCACAACATTTTCTGAAACCAAATTGGTAATTTGACAATAGATATTCATTCTCTGAAAACGTCTCTAGTTGTCTATATATTAGTTTTACGAAAACTTTATCAAAAGTGGATAGTAGCGAAGTAGGTCGATCGAAAGTTTTCTGTACTAACTGAGTTTGGCTCATTTGGAATTGGTATAACTTTCTGGATTTTCAAAGCTTCTGGGTATTTGGACAAAGAAATTGATGTATTATAGATATTAACTAAGACTGGCGCAATTTCGCTTCCACATTCTACCACCACTTTCGAGAGACTTACTTACATCCAAGGATAATCTAGTTTCCTTCACTTCGTTTATGTCGGTATTCTGAAGTTTATAATATTTTCTATGGCGACGCAACGAACTTAATGAGTTCCAGCCACTGGATACTTCCGTATCTATATTATGCCTCTGTTCACTCACAGAATTTATAAAATATTTGTTGAAACAGTCTGCCATATCATCGTCATTGCCAAAATATTCATCGTTGTGATAATGTTTGGTTTAAAAACTACCATAATTGACGAGGCTTGTTTCGAGTAGACATAAATTGTTCGAGGTAGTAATGGTCCAAGCATTCCGCTCAGGCAATGTTTATAACTTTACTGACACCTTTTAAAATAAATGCAATCTTCTTACTCGGCTATTTTCTTCTTTTCCTCAATAGCTTTTCCTTATAGTCTTTTAAACGCTGTAAATTTATGTTTATCCATGGCGCTATGTCATGTCTTAAATGAGTTTTATTCTTCTTCTCAGTAGTGGCCGTCGGTGGTGCAATGGTAGTGTGCGCAGCTCTTGTACATGAGAACGTGTATTCGATCCCTGCTCTGACCACCTTAAATTTCTTTCGACGGCGGTCACCTCGCTTAGCCATGCAAACGTTTCTCAAAATACCATTCGGAATCGGTGTAAAACTGTAGGTCCCTATCAGTGAGTGTAAAACTAGAACGCGTATAGCTCACTGGTTGTGAGAAGCTCTCCCTAATCCCTTCATGGGATGTAACGGAAACCTTTTTTTTTTAGTTGCCAAAGAAACTGCATTATTGACTTTTGCTTCAGGATCGAATTCGTCAGATATCGAAGAAAACTGCACATAATTACAATTGTTTCGTCTCACTTGTTTATAGTTACAAAGTTTATAAACGATTTGATTTGTGTCTTCAATTTTGACACTAATTTCAAGAGTACAAAACAGCATATTGTGATCTGTAAGTTCACATTCAATAATATCAATTTTGAGGCATTCCCTAACATTACTAAACACGTTGTCAATTGATACCTAGGACACAGGGCGAGTAATAAATGTGTGGCAATGCCTTAGGTCATATGATTGAATAATATCATTAATTTGATGACATACTGTAATTTGCAAAAAATCTAGGTTCGAATCTCCTACAAGTATACAAGGAAAATGTAGTCAATTTTCCAAAAAATCAGAGAATATACTTTCACAACATTTTTGTTATCTGAAAAATGAAATTAATTTCAGTGGTTTTCCTAAAACTTTTTTACATTTAAATGATAAATAATAGACTCTATATAGCTTTTACTTTCGCACAGTTCTACCGTATATTGTAACTGTTCTCTTATGTAGATTGACGATCCTCCATACCCATCACTTCGACAGTAGTGAACATTATTATACCCAGGTATTTTATACAGGTTCACAAGATCAAATTGATACCAAGTTTCTTGAACACATATAATTGTAGTTAAGATCTTAAAGTTTGATATTATATTTTTAAATTTATTAAATTTGGATAATGCTTTGCATATTAACAGATAGAAGATTTAAACAATTACTTTTATATTCCTTATAATACATTTACAATTTATTTATGTAGATCCATTCACCAAAACAGAATCACGGACTATTTCTACTGCTTTCGCCATAACATGGCGATTGTAGAAAATATCTCACTCTAATTATAACATCTTGAAATAATAAGTGATGATTTTTCCGACCTTTCGTATAATATTCAAAAATTAAAATCTTCGAGCGTTTGGTCGTATTTTTAATTAATTATCTTCTTCCATATTTCGCTGTCCTTTGGGAAGCATCGTCAGGAAGATAAACACAATTATTAATTAAAATAGAAATATATTGAACGATTTTAATAAAAATGGTGTTCATTTTCCTGACGATGCTACCCAAAGGGCAGCGAAATATTGAAGAATATAATTAATTAAAAATGCTTGAACATTTTAATTATTGAATCTTGAAATAAATTTTGTCTATTTTGTTTTTTAAGTATTGTATTAGAGTGTTCAAATACGAAACTTTTTCCGAAAACCGGGTTTCGAGTTATTCCAAAAATCTAATTTTTATCAAATATCCCACCCAGACTATAGCCAGTTTTTTTGAAATTAATAAAATCAAATTCCACGAAAAATCTCACCTGCACCGGAATTCTGTAGCTTTTTTAGGATACAAATTGATAGTTAAACGGACAAAATTCAAATTTTTTTATTGAAATTTTTAACAACAATTGAACATTTGTTCGGATTTATATCAATTTTTATTTTTAAATTAAACATTAACAAGACTATCAAATTGACAAATGTATGTTTTGTTTGGTGTTTTAGAGTTACGTTTTTGCTAGTTCACGCATGATTGTAACGACATGTGTTAAAAACAAAAATGTTCAGTTTGCCTTGTCATTCCCACTTGAATAGACTTACAAACGAACATGGCTTGCAAATCATTGAGTTTTATTATTAAAAATCCTGCCCTGTGAAAAATGTGTTTGGCAAGTTACGCCCATTACATGATCGCTATAATCGACCCACCAAGCAGGCTATTCAAGCCATTGTGACCAAATTTCACACAATTTTCACTCTATTGGACAACAGTCAACCAACGCATATCCATAGAGTGCGTATCGAGGAGAATATTGCTGCTGTATCCAACAGTGTTAATGAAGTTCGCGACATGTCCATCCGACGCCAAATGCAGCAATTCTGTTTGTGTTATTTGACCACCAGGAATATTTGGGATAAGGACCTCGGTCTGAAGCCGTACAAAATACAGCTGGTGCAGGAGCTGAGGCCAGGCGATCTACCACAACGTCGTCTTTCCGGTGAATAGGTATTTGAGAAGCTCACATTTTTTTATCGAAAATTTGTCGTCGGCGATGGGACTTATTTTAGGCTCAATGGGTGCGTCAATAAACCGAATTACCAAATTTGGTGCGTGGAGCAGCCAGAGGCTATTCAAGAGCTGCCAATGAACCCTGAAAAAAAGTTTAAGCTTTTCAATCATTGTGCGATTCAATATAATTTTTTCTCATTAAAAATAATTTGAAATTGATTATTTCGGGGGATGGTTGGGAATATATGTAGCTATTTCAATATTTAAATTATTCTTAAAATTATTAGCATTTTATAAAATGCTGGAAACGAACGCAAGTAATAGCCGATAGGAATTTATGTCTTAAGAAGTTCCTACTTGAGATTTATGAGCGTCATAATTAATATGACAATTATAATTTTTAGTTAGTAGTTTATAGTTTGTTAGTTTAGTTTTAACTGATTAATCACGATATCAACTAATCAAAATTATGATTAATCGATTAATCGCACATCTCTAATATACTTTACTTATAAATATTATTCAATACTCTGAAAAAGATCTAAAAACGCTTCTAAAAGAAATTTAGGAAATTTGAACCAATCGCTGAAGCAGTGGTCCGTGGCAGATGTCGTTTTTTCAGGAATCGTGAGGATCCATTTGGTAGCAATGTTTTTTTGAATATATATATATATATATATAATAATATATAAATAAATATATAAATAAATATATAAATAAATATATATAAATATACAAAAATATATAAATACAATTTTAAAACATAACAAGATTTTCATATATGAAAATCTCGTTCACATTTAAATACGACTCTCAAATGTAGATGAGCATAAATGGGGTAAACTACATAAGAGGCAATTACAATTTGTAGTTTAATTTGAGTTACCACTACAAATGCAAATTCAAAAAATTGTAAATACCATTGGCAGTTGTACTTATTTTCAAAACATTTCCTTCATATTGGCACTTTTGGTTTTCAAATATTTTATACAGTACAAGTTTATGAATTGGAAAGTACTATCAGGCAATACCTATCAAAGCCACAAACCCCTACATATAAAATACTTTAAAAACAGAATTGCCAGCATTCAGACAAATCCAAAATATTTAAAAGCATTCCCAGATTTCATTATAATTTGCATCCGATTCCACAACATGCACTTGCATTGCCTGAGCAAATGCAATTCAACAATTTTTAATTGCCATTGTTGTCGATTGCGACACAATCGAGTAATTAGCCATGAAACAGTTTCTCATAGAACAGTTCACCGCGGGAGGTCTGTAACTTTTTATGGACAAAACACTTGGTAGTTGAGTTGACAAACTTCGGAAATTGTATATTGATATTTTAACTCCCGATTTGTATCGTTAAAAAGTTACAGAATTCCGATGCAGGGCCCGTGTAAACCTTTGGTTCCCAATCCGTGAGTGTGAACTAAAAAGGCGCACACCACAGTGATTGTCAGAAGCTATCCTCTGTCCCTTCATGGGATACAATGGGAAAATATATAATGCATCACAATCTTACATCGAAAATAATTACTGCAACATCTGCTTCCTAGACTACCTGATCAGTCTATTGGTTGCCAGGCAGAAATTTTGGCGATTAGGCAATTGACTGGTTGGCTGAGATCTAATAGCACAGCAGTGATGGGGGCCAATGTCAGACAGGATGCTATCAAGGCCCTGGAATCAGTTCCTGAACTCGTAGCGACCAAGGGCTGATACAGATCTCATGATGAGATAACTCTGCAGTACGATATTCACTTTCTATGGGTAGAGTTGCGCAGTGTATTCAGTAGAACAATAGAGAAGATGAGCTGCCAATAACATGGATTGCCGAACATGTTCCATAGAAATTCAAAAGTTATAGCATTCTTCTAGCAACTTTGAAGCATATCCTGCGCGAAAGCTCCAGTGTGATGATGTATACAAAGTATATTCATCCTACAAATCTGGCCGACATTGAATAAAAGAAGGATGTACATGCATATGTCAGTTTTGACGGACTACTGTCATGCTGCAAGTCAGAGCCAATGGCTTAGAAAGAACGTTTACTTCTAAAACTGTTGACTTTTAAAGTATTAGGAAGAGGAAGGATTCACTGCCCATCATCTCCCCATGTATCCAGCACTAGACAGCAGGTGAATTTCTACTATGGGATCCTACTTTAGGGTCCTCGGCTTTGTAGGTTCTTGGAACAAACTAAAGCACACTGAAAACAAACGACATATTTAACTTATTCTCCCAAACACGTTCTGCAGGAAACATGTATATGTTTGACATACACTCCAAATATTCATATAATTGTCAGTTACAAATTAACTTATATTTAAATGAAAGATTAGTATGTTTACTTGCAAATATGCATGCTTTTATGTGGAACCATCCTTGGTATTTTATCCCGAATGGTAAACTATAAATATTTAAACCAGCCCTTTTTATATTTAGTAGCCTTAAATCCATTATTATGTTCACCAAATGAGAATCTGTAGATTCTTGGTTTCTCCTTTCTTTGTTGGTTCTCACGTTTTGCATTTCAGCAGGTTTAAAAGTCACCAAATGTTAAATTTTTATTAAATTTCTTTAAATGTTCACAATTGGTTCGCCGATCCGATAGTCTCACTAGAGGCTTCAGCATAGAAAGTGTGCTTCACGTGGTTGCTATTTTCAGTTTCTTCCCTCAAAATCGTGCCTCACTTGGGTGGGTACACACACACGCTGAAAAATAATGTACATGTTTGCAAGCTTTCTTTCCGTGAATTGAAGATCTGGCGCTTGTTCTTGCTTTATTGTCTGCCACATTTTTGTTTTCAGTCGTTTTCAACAAACAAATTAACATTTGGATCACAAATACATATGTTATAACCAATTAATCATTGTGCCCTAAACACGTTACACTGAATAGCAAACACAATGTGTTTGGACACAAGTATACCGTATTTGCGATAAGCTACAAACACGTTATATTTGCATCCAAACAACAAAAAAGGATAAATTTTTCAGCATGTAGATATGAAAGAATGGCATACGCAGAAAGCAAAGCAACAACAATACAAACCATTTTACCCGCCCGAGCCTTAATATAATCTTTTTCGACTGGTCACAAAAGTTTTTTTTTACTAATATAAGCTTTTTTTTCATAGCACCGACCAAGCGCATTTGATATAAGAAACGCTCACTTCATCTGCAATTTACACAAGCATTCAGGAGTTCTGCTGAATCACAGACTGAAAAATAATGCTAAAATACAATTATATATTTGCAGTTTTGACTGTGAATAATGTCCCTTTGTACCTCTTTTATTACCTTCCTGTCAATATAGAGTAAATAGTGTAAAAGACACATCTGTATTTGTATCCCAAACACAGCTATATTTGGGTCACAAACACATAGCCTAAAACATATTAACCGACATGTAATATTGAATAGCAAAAACGTTGTGTTTGAACACAACTATACAATACTTACGAGAAGCTCTAAACACACATTATATTTGCATCCAAATAACAAAAAAATAAAGATTTTTCAGCGTGTATAATATAAAATTAAGTGGAACCATTTGGGAATATATTAGTGATATGAAACTCTTTTTCCCTTGAAGGACATAGTATTCTCATTTGGTTTTAAATTTTCAATATTGCTTTTAAAGCAAGGCAAAACCTCTGTCTCCAAAAACGAAGCAAAATGAAACAGTTATAGTGGTATACTAGAATACAAAAAAATAAAAATTTTAAACAAAGATTAAACATTCGCTATCTTCTATAGGGAGCCCTAGTCGCATATTGTTTTCAGAAAAATCAAAGAATGAAAGAAATCTGTAATATGGAGAGAGTAAAAACAAATTACAATATACACGCCGGTTAACTTATTTAAAGGCACTAAAAATTCCATATTCAGCAACAGTTTGTAACCGATTGCTGAATTTTAAAAAAAGAAATGGAAGATAAACATCTTGAGATATATAAAAATCATGACAATAGTGGTTTCTTAAGTAAAGAACTTTTTTTGAGCAATTAATAAACAAAAGTCCAAAACTTTACTATTTTTTTTGGATCACTTGAATAAAGGCACTTGTAACTAATTTTAATGAAAACAGTTTTTTTTTTGTTTTTTTAATTTATTTTACTTTATTTAAGAACTATTAATAATGGGTACAACTCCCTTTGTTTTTAATAACTTCAAGTATACGGGTTTTCATTGAGAGATAAAGCAAATTTATGTAATCCAAAGAAATTTTATTCCAAGCCTGAATTAGTGACTGCTTGTCATCAAATTGTCTACCTCCTTTATAGACCTTACGAGATAACCAACCCCAGACATTTTCGATAATGTGTAGACCTGGCGAATAGGGTGGCTAGTCAAGAATATTAACATTTTGGCTTGCAATGAACTATTTTACTATTCTGGCGTTGTGTATAGGGGCATTATCCTGTAGCAATGCCCGAGATTTGGGACCAAATAGTTCTCTGGAATTCGGAAAAGCCGCTTCCAATAACGTTTTATAGCTTGCACCAGTCATTTTTGCACTTTGATATTCAAGATCGATGGTGCCATAGTACGTAATAGCACCTCACACCATAACCCCGCCTCGGCTGTGATGTCGGTCCAAAAAACGCTTTTCTTTGCGCAGATTACGGAAATAATAGTTATAGCTATCAGGCCCATCTAAATTAAACTTCTTCTCATCCGTAAATACAACGGATCTCCAGTCATTTACATGACCTCTTGGCTGCACATCCCATACCATGTAGTCTCTTGCTAGTTGAACCGGCTTTTCCTTACGAGGAGCATTAAGTGGCGTTATTTTTTTTTTGTAATTTAAGGTATTTAGGATACTAACAGCTCTTACTTACTCTGCGCACTGGTGACTTCCTCGCTTCCATTCCAGCTTAAACTCCTAATTTTGACAGGGATAAGGCAGAATTGGAAGCAATTCTGATGATTTTTCTTTTCTCATACGTAGATAAAGACAACGAAACCCTTCCTTTAAAATTTTTTCCATACCACTCGGGGTCCTTGATGTAATAGTCGACAACTCTTGGGCTCCGTCCAATTATTTTAGTTATTGCGCGGTTAGAATATCCTTCAGAACATCGATTTTAGTTATTTCTGATAGAGTTAAAATTTTTTGTTTTGCCATTTTGACTCGTAAAATGATTAAGATGTAATAGATTGTAATAAACAATCGCTCTCTACAAAAAATCATCGCTTACTTCAAAAATAATAAAAAAATAATAAAGTGACTTTATTCAAGTGATCAAAAAAAAAATAGCACATATTTTTAGTTTTTTTTTATAAAAAAAGTCATTTTTTTATAAAAAAAATATTGTCATGTCAAGATGTCTAGCTTCCATTTCCATTTTAAAATTCTGCAATCGGTTACAAATTGCAAAAGATACAGGCTGCTGAATATGGAATTTTTAATGCCTTTAAATACGTGAACCGGAGTTACGTAATAAATATTTCCAAAATATAGTTTTATTAAAAAATAAGTTACTTTGAGCTAACATGTGTTACTATTTTGCTTAAAAAGTGAGCAAAAAACACAACACATTCATGTTAACTTTAGCACACCCAAAATTGGACCTTCGAGAGATAGGGCCTATTTAGTTTATTAGGCAGTCCACTGTGCGGCTTGTTGAGTTAGCGGTTTAAATTCAAACTAAACTCAGCAGCTTAATTAGTCAAACACTAGTACTGAATGCTCCAGCTTACCAACAACCATTTATAATAGTTATCTGAACAAATTCCATTTAAACTCTACCAACTCAAATCCACTTTACGTGAAAGTGTAATACATGACATTCTCGTAAATACACTCAAAGAAAAACGCGTCGTCGCATGGATGAAACATTTTCGTTAATGTTTTTACCTTGTTATAGTGAACACATTTTTGTAGTCGCTGCAACGAAAAATTTCATACTTGTCTGTTTTGAAATTTTTTCATTTCGTTACTGCAACAACTTACTTTTCGTTCCTGCAACAATTCTATTTAATTTGAATGTTGTTCAAAATTGGGTTGAAAATTAAAAAAAAGTAAAGGAATGAGATTTAAACTACTGATATTTGGTTTATCTCTTACTTTTTATAGCTTATATTTATTATTTATTTTTGAGGTTAGTCAACATTTTTGGTTGACGAAACAATTTCGTTATTGTAACGAAACAAATTTTTATGAAAGTATAGAGAGAAGAAATCGAACAAATGAGCGTGCGTAAAATAAAGGCTGGCAGGAGAAAATGGTCAGGGTGAACCGAAAGTTGTAGACATATTTTTCCGACAGAATAATTTAAATAACTTTTTAAAAACAGACCAACTACACCATTTCCAATTGAAATTTGAAAACTATCAATTTAATTTTGAAAAATATCAATTGAAATTTGAAAATCCTATTTGAAATTTGAAATATGTACATCAAGTGAAATTTAAAAATTCTATTTGAAATTTGAAAGACACCAATTGAAATTTGAAAGACATCAATTGAAATTTGAAATACATCAATTGAAATTTAAAAATTCTATTCGAAAGACATCAATTGAAATTTAAAATTCGTCACTTGAAATTTAAAAATTTTTAATCGATTTTATGTATTAGATTTTTAAATTTCAATTGGTGTTTTTTAAATTTCAATTGATGTTTTTTAAATTTCAATTGATGTATTTTAAATTTCAATTGATGTTTTTTAAAATTCAATTGATGTATTTTATATTTCAATTGATGATTTTTAAAATTCAATTGATGTATTTAAACTTCAATTGATGTCTTTTAAATTTCAATTGATGTTTCTTAAATTTCAATTGATGTATTTCAAATTTCAAATAGAATTTTCAAATTTCAGTTGATGTATGTCAAATTTCACATGGAATTTTTAAAAATCAATTGATTTTTTTTCAAATTTCAATTGAAAATGGTGTAGTTATACTTAGTAATAATCTTTTATTGTGAAAACTAAATTGTGTGAAATTATGTGTCTGCTGTGATCGTTTTTCTGATTTGAGATTCTAAAAATCAAAAACTTTAGATAAATAAACAGAATGCAAAGAGCAACACGACAGCAAGGAAAGTGACGCATCGATAGCAGAAAAACTACCCCGAAATATGTAACTGAACATTTGTGTGTGGCTGCGCGTAACGGTATAAATTGCAATAATCTGTTCGTGGTTTTCTGTTTTAACCATAATTCCAATAATTGTACTAATGAAACAAATTCATTGCAACAATGACTAAAATTCGTTGCACCAATGAAACAAAGTCATAGCAGCAACGAAACAAATTCGTTGCAATAATAAAGCAAATTCATTGCAGCAACAAAACAAATTCGTTACAATAATGAAGTAAATTCATTGCAGCAATTACCATACTTTCACCACAGTAACGAACAATTTGCAATTGATGAACACATTTTTATAACGGGAATGAAAAGTTACGTTAGCTCCCTTTCGATGACAAACGACCTTGTGACGATGCCTTTCCTTTCAGTGTACTTCATATTATTGTTAACCAAATATCACACAAATTTTGCCAAATGTTGCTGAGCTGTTGTATGTCAACATCGACAGAGGTTGTCTGGGCCAGTTCATGATTCACGATAGCACAAACAAGTTTCTTGCTGATGGAGAATGAATTAGAATGAATTACATAGAATGTTGTTCAAGAAAACTGGCTGTAAATTTAACAACTTTTGCTTTATAATACAACAAAACAAAAGTTCATTTAATTTGTCTACTTTTCTCACTTTCTACAAATACTTTACCTCTGAGGGTCTTGAACCTATCCCAAAGATGGGCTGGGGTTGGAAGGTTATCATCATGTTGTTATCCTTCGGTGTACGAGTATCAGCTGCTTTATTAGCTGACTTTTTAAATACCAACACTTGTTACATGAATTTGATTATGTACGATTATAAAATCTTTTGGATTTTGCAGCTTTTATTCGGTTAGCGTGTGCTACAATAAATTTGCATATTACAAGAATTAGTTGTACAACAAACCGTAACTAATTTTAAACAATTTACATTTAAGTGACATCAGCAGAAAACACAACAACGCAACCACCCAGCCGACAAGTATACAAAATACCAAACATGGCAAAAGATCTCATCCAATTGCGGGTTATTGGAAATACTTTGGTTTGTCGGTTGGGCAACATCAGTTGCCAGTATTATGTGTATGTATGTGTCAACACAAACAAAAAAACAAAATCAGAGAATTACAACATCATGTCCTTTTCACAGGATTGTGTTATTATAGGTAATGACAAGTTTTTAACCCGAAAAACCCGTACACATAAAAGTAACGACAACAGTGATATTTAAAAGCAGAGTTAGTTTTCAGTTTTGAAGTCTTTATACTCTACGCAAAAAAGGTCATTCCAACACAGATATTGTAATTCAACCCATTGGACTCTTCCCCTGGTGGTGGTTCAGGCAAAACTTTTCATATACATATGTATGGGAAAAAAAACGTTTGCAAAATGTGCAGGAATTCAGAGCAGTGGCATAAAGTTGGTGTGTCTAGCCATGTAATGACTGAACTTCGTTAGAGGTACATTTGGAACTCAGTCTAATCCAATAGTAGTTTCGTAATGAGCTTATTATTTTATCTCCGAGTGATAGCCACAATATAGCAGTGAGGTAACATATTTCTGTTTAATCACAGATTGCACGCACCTCTGATTTAGAATTATAGAAAATAATATATGCACCTGCTATCAAAGGCTCAACAGCTCACAGAATTTATTGACTACCAACGATACACGAACACCAACCTGCTCTTCGATAAACGCACCTGGTTATAGCTTATGCAAATTTATTGTAGAGATTCCTAGAAATTTGGCAAGAGACTGAAGGTATAATATTGGGGGCGCAGTTGATTTGAAATATAGAATACGGTACTTGCGAATTGACGAGGATAAATTATTGGTATCATTTTTCGTTGGTGGCCGTCGGTGGTGCAATGGTTAGTGTGCGCGGCTCTTGTACATGAGATCCTGGGTTCGAACCCTGCTCTGACCACCTTAAAAAAAATTTCTTTCGGCGGCGGTCACCTCGCATAGTGACGGCGACACTATCGAGTATATAGCCATGAAAAAGCTTCTCAAAATACCGTTCGGAATCGGTGTAAAACTGTAGGTCCCAATCAATGAGTGAAAACTGGAAAGCGCACAGCTCAGTGATTGTGAGAAGTTTCTCCCCGGTACCTTCATGGGATGTAATGGGAAACCATTTATTTATTTATTTATCATTTTTCGTTGACATACATGCACGCTGAAAAGTCTGTCGTTTTTTGTTGTTTGGATGCAAATATAACATGTGTTTGAAGCTTGTCGCAAATACAATATACTTGTGCCCAAACGCATTGTTTTGCTATTCAATATTACATGTTTGAGACACAAAGATTAATGTGTTATAACATATATGTTTGCGACCCAAATATATCTGTGTTTCTGATCCTAATACAGACATGTTTGTTGCACTGTTTATGCTCTCTCGAGAGCAAGAGAATTAAAGATGGGCAACGAGTGCGTATATCTTGTAAATGTGTTTCTGTATTTTTGGAATATTCTTTCAGTGCAAATGGCAGATGAAGTCAGTGTTTGTTATTTTTGCTGATGTATTGCGTTTTAATTGCATGTATTCAGTCGTCAATGGTTCATCGGTCAGAGTATATCAAAAGCGCTTGATCAGTGAAAAAATAATAAACAAACCCTCGAACGGTTAAATGGTTTGTGATGATGCTTTGGTTTTTGTGTATGTGTTTCGGATATATTATTGTGTGCTACCATAATGAGAAACGATTTTAAGGAAAGAAACTGGAAAGGGCAACAACCTGAATCCCTTTTTCTGCCCGAGCCTCTACTCAAAAAATCGGAATGGTTTACAATTTGTGAAAAATAATAAAAAAAAACACAACTAATTAATACTCGCTTGCCGTGCATGAATTAGAGATGTATGTAAGTATTTTGTTTGTGTACACTCACAGAAAAATTCGGTTGAGACATCCGAATTAGCCGTAACCGTATTAAGAGGTTGTCTCAACCGAATTAGAGGTTGACACAACCGAATTAGAGGTTAACACAACCTCATTAGAGGTTGTCACAGCCGAATTAGAGGTTGACACAACCTCATTAGAGGTTGACACAACCTCATTGGAGGTTGACACAAACTCATTAGAGGTTGACACAACCTCATTAGAGGTTGACACAACCTCATTAGAGTTTGACACAACCTCATTAGAGGTTGACACAACCTCACAACCTGTTACAACCGAATTTAGATAGTGTCACAAATTAATTATTAACGTTTTTTATTATTAAATGATGATTTATTTTCCTGTATTCTTATAACAAATTCAAAAAGCTCGAAAATAAAATCCTACATATTGGGAAATCTACATCATAATAAATTTGTTTTGCATGCCTCTTCTGACCTTTTTCAAGTCCCGGCCATCACGGGACACCGCACTAATTCTGACGTTCGGCTGATGTATCGGTTGATTTAAGTCCTAAACAATTTTTTATACAGACGATTGCAGCACATCTCACATAACCGACCATGAAAAACTTGAAAACTGTTGATATCTGCTTCAATAATTTCTGCAAAATAAGACGTTTTAATACAAAACATATTTTACTTACCTTTCTTAACAACAGCAAACAATTTTGAATTTGTTTAATTCTTTTTAAAATAACATTTGATTATAGAATTTTAAACGTCATATGTTAAATACAGGGCATTAGGTCGTGGTAAGCGAATTGAATATGAATTCGGTTTTACCCACAGAATTCATGAGAAATTCAGTTACGGCAACGGAATTGACGCCAAATTCGCTCGTTGCAACCGAATTAAAGCTAGATTCGGTTACTGTGACCGAATTGATGCCAAATTCGATAGCTACAACCGAATTAATGCCAGATTCGGTTACTCCAACTGAATTTGGTACCAATATCGGTTCTTGCATCCGTATTTATTTCAAATTCGGTTGATACAACCGAAATTTTAGAAAATTTAGTTGACTGAACGAATATAATTGAAGATTCAGTTGTCACAACCGAATCAGATAAGAATCGGGTTGGCTTCAACCGAATTTTGGTTGTGGGGACTAAATACGGTCGTAACAACCTCAACTCGGTTGTGGCAACCTCAATTCGGTGGTAACAGCCGAATTTATGTGTGCCACAATCTCTTTTCAAACAAGTAGTTCTCTGAGTGTACCGACGCATAGTGATAACCAACGCATAGCTGAAACCTTCTGAAAAAAAAAACGTGAGAGACCACAAAGAAAGGAGAAGCCAAAGAGCAGCAGATTCTCATTTCATAAATAAAGTAATGCATTCAATGCAAGTAAATGTAAAATGGGTAATTTTAAATACTTTAATTTTTAGGTATTAATTATTTCTTTTAATTATAATCAATAAAGAAAGAAAGAATAATTCGTTTCTAAATATTATTATGGTTGGGAGATAATACGCATGTGTTTTCACGTAAGTATTTGGGTTTTGGGGAAACACGCGAATGCTTCCACGCAACTATAGGGATGTTTGGGATGAAGCACGCATATATTTCCACATAAAAGCGTACATATTTGTCAGTCAGCGTACATATTTGTCGCATATACATACACCTGAGTTTGGGACTTGCAAACATATAAATATTTGAAGTGTGTTCCAAACATATGCATGGTGCCTGCAGAATATGTTTGGGAGAATATGTTACATAGGCCGTTTTTAAAGAGTTTTGGGCAAATTAATTATATGACAATTATAATTTGTAGTTTAATTTGAATTATCTTTCGAAATGCAAATTCAAACAAATTGCAATACCATTGGCAATTGTAATTATTTCCAAAACATTTCCTTCATATCTGGCACTTTTGGTTTTCAAATATTTTATACAGTACAGGTTTATGAATTTGAAAGTCCTATCAGGCAATACCTATCAAAGCCACAAACCTCTACATATAAAATAAATACTTTAAGAACAGAATTGCCAGCAGTGAAACGAATTGAAAACAATTAAAAGCCATATTTCAAATATTTTATACAGTACAGGTTTATGAATTTGAAAGTCCTATCAGGCAATACCTATCAAAGCCACAAACCTCTACATATAAAATAAATACTTTAAGAACAGAATTGCCAGCAGTGAAACGAACTGAAAATAATTAAAAGCCATATTTCATTACAATTAACATCCGATTCCACAACCTGCATTTGCATTCTTGAGGAAATGCAAATTCAAAATTGTTTAATTGCCATTGCGAACAGTGGTAATTCTGTTGCATTTGCAATTAAAACAAAAACATGTATGACGTTGACAACATACTTCGTAGTACACCTATAAAATTGGCACTCGGCACTATGGAGGATAAATGTTATGTACACGAATTACTATCGTTCCGTATTAAGGAGACACGGTAGTTTGGATGCAAGGAGAGATTTTATGGACAACGGAGAGGGATGCCTATGGGATCTCCAACATCGCCGATCACGTGCTACAGCTACAACGTGTGCTGTGAATGAGCGGTACAAATGACTGAAGAGTAAGGAAAACTAACAACTGGTCAGAAAAAGAGGCAGTGGGAGCAGAGAGAAAAAACACCGAAATATGCCGGATAAGTAACCAATCACGAAAAGTCAAGAATCCAGCCAATATCAGGGCGACATTGATTGCGGAAGGGCGAGCAGGTTGTCCCCACCCTGCCACGACGATATTAGAACTGTAAACCCCCGGCTTGAGAATTATAAAGCGGCGGGTGCTTATTAAGGCCTTTGGTGAGGGACTGTTTGAACATGTGCATCAACTTATATACAGTATACAGTTGGTGGAATCTTTGACCGACGATTGGAGTCTTAGTGTGTTAAGTCCTGTATTCAAACAGGATTATCCCTGTTTATGTTCCAAACTATCGCTGTGTCAGTCTTTTATCCATCGTGGATAGGGTTTGTCGGGCATTTTGTATGCAAGCCTAAAGCCAATTGTTGAAAACCAGATTGGACTTTATCATACTGGTCTTAGACCAGGGAAATCTACGACTGACCAAATATAAACGCCACGACAAATGTTGGTGAAAAACTACGAAATGTAAATCGACACATAACATGTGTTCGTCGATTGCGAAGCTTCTTCCCATAGCCCCATACAGAGAAATAAGTATGAACTTATGGAAGAATTCGGGATAACGGCAAAATTGATTCGTATCAAATCATCAACATCAAATCAGATTCTGAACCAGGCCAGGACTTAGACAAGGCGATTCGTGCAATAGCTTCAACATCTTAATGGAGGTAATTATAGAAAAGCTGCAGTAAAGATGGACAAGACCATCAACATAAAATGCCATATATTGATGCATTGACATTGACATTACTTAGTGAAATATGCGAGAGTTTATGGCAATATTTTCCAAAACTGAAAAGGAATCAACGAAAGTGGGTCTTGCTGCTAATGAGGGCATGACAAAATTGATCACGTCGGCGACAGAACAAACCTCGCGATCGGGTCGACACTTGAAGATGAATTTATCTACTTTGGGTCCACCGTGCTACAACAGAGTCAGCCTGAAGACAAATTGGACAACTGTATCGGCAAATAAATACTATTTTTGCCTCTGCAAGAAGGTTTAAGAACAAATCCTTCTCTCGACA
This sequence comes from Phaonia tiefii, assembly GCA_963931995.1. NCBI lineage: Eukaryota > Metazoa > Arthropoda > Insecta > Diptera > Muscidae > Phaonia > Phaonia tiefii. The sequence continues at coordinate 106,761,170 of OZ008367.1, read as the reverse complement.
AACGAAAGTCCAGCTATACCAGACTCTTATTTTGCCTAGCCTGGCATATGGCTCCGAATCTTGATTCGGCGGAAAAATTCTCCGTAAATATATGGCCCTATTAAGGAGAACGGCGAGTTTCAACGTCGTTGGAATCACGGGCTGTATAATTTGTATTCCGAGATGGACAAAGCTAGGCGAATCAGATTATAGCAAGTGCGTTAGTTAGACCATGTTATCAGAATTGATAAAGACGAACCAACTCGAAAGGATTTTCAAGTCCTACTCAGTGGAAGCATGAGACGAGGATGATCAAAACTCCGTTGGAAAGACCAGGCTGAAGAATCCCTCCGTATCATTGGTGTTACCAACTGGCGAGAAAGGGCGAAGGATAGAACCAGTTGGGGAAATATGTTAAAATTTATTTAATATAATTATAATAATTTTATGATAAATAATTTTATTATGATAAATAATTATTATAAATAAATTTATTCATTGGAAATGGTTTCACTGTTTTTGAAAATATTCCCCGTGAAGAACAATACACTTTTGCATGCGTTCAATCCACTTTTCGAAGCACTTTGTCCACTCCGATTGAGATACATCCAAAACATGGTTTTTGAACGCTTCAACAGCTGCTTCGGGCGTCGAAAAACGTTGACCACGCAGTAAAAAGAAGCCATTGGGTGCAAAATCAGGTCTGTACGGCGACTAACCCATCAATTCGACATGTTGGGTGCTCAAATATAAGTAGTCCATTGTTACAGCTGATGTGTGAGAGGTCGCATTGTCCTGATGCAAAATTAACCGTTTTCTCTTGTTGTTTTCCATTTCATTTCTTCGAACACTGTTGGCAAACAGATGGTGGTGTATCACTGAGAATTGACCGTCATACGTTCCAGTAAAGGAACTGAGGCCACATGACCGGTTGTACCCAAAAAACCCCGATCATTTGCTTCGACGTAGTTCTTCCACGAACAACTTTTGCTGGAATTAGCTCGTCTTGAAAGACCCATACGGTCGATGGCTGTTTTGTTGCGGGCTCATATGCATAGATCCATGAATCGTCACCTGTAGCGATGTTATGTCTTGTATTTGAGTTACCGCGATTGATTTTTTTCAACATTTCTTTGCCCCAATCGACTCGAGCCTTTTTGAACATTCGTCTAAGTATGTGGGATCCAACGAGAGCAAATATTTTTCATGGCCAAATGCACATGCAATATCTTATTGATTTTTACCACATTAATGTCTAAGAATGCCACAATCTCACGGTATGTGACATGTCCTTCTTGCTTTGTCAGTTCACGTACAGCATCGATGGTTTCCGGCAAAACTACCGAAGTTGGACGACATTCACGAAATTCATCCTGGAGTGAACGGTATTCGAAACCGAACTCTTGGTACCAGCGATTTATAGTGGTTTTTGATAGTGCTTTATCACCAAAGGGTCGACACAAGTTGATTAAGACACTCTTGCCTCGATAAAAAAAAATCGTAAAAAAATCATAGCACAAAAATTTTCACGGGTTAATTCAATTTTTTGACCGAGATGAATTTTTCAACACACTGTAAATGGAAAACATAGTGCTCGTAGGTGAGAGCGTTGTATGTATGTTTAATTTAGTTTCCAAGGAAAGTTCCAGATTGCATCTGGCATCTCTACTATTGCCAGGATCCGTAATATAAATGCCAACCCTCTACTTTTGCTTGCCGTAAGGGCACAAATACTCAAAAAGTGTTTGTAACTTGCTGGAGGCATTCGGTTGAGACAGCTGAATTAGCCGTAACCGAATTAAGAGGCTGTCTCAACCGAATAAGAGGTTGTCTCAGCCGCACAAGAGGTTGTCACAACCTCATTAGAGGTTGACACAACCTCATTGGAGATTGATACAACCTCATTAGAGGTTGATTCAACGTCATTAGAGGTTGCCACAGCCGAATTAGAAGTTGTCACAGCCGAATTATAGGTTGTTTCAACCGAAGTTAGATAGTGTCACAAATGAAATATTAAAGTTTTTTTTTATTATTAAATGATGATTTATTTTCCTCTATTCTTATAAAAAAAATTAAACCGCAATAAAATAAAGTCGTATACAGGGTTTTCAGGAAGTTCCGGACAAATTTCTCCAGCATATTCCTTGGCTCATTTCATGAAGAAAAGTCCACTAGGACCATGCCCGAAAATGCAAGGGTGCGAAATGGCAGCGGGTTCAAAATTTACGGATTGGCGGTCTTAGGGTAGTAGGGTAAAGTTGCTAACTTCTGAGCCAGTAGTCGGATTTTTTTGTTTTTGGGCTTGTACCAATTTCGGCTCTTGCATCCGAATTAATTTCAAATTCGGTTGTTCAAACCGAAAATTTACAAACTATAGTTGACTGAACGAATATAATGAAGATTCAGTTGGCACAACCGAATCAATTATATAACGAGGTTGCTTCATCCGAATTTCGGTTGTGGGGACTAAATTCGGACTAAATTCGTAACAACCTCAATTCGGTTGTGGCAACCTTGATTCGGTTTTGGCAACCTCAATTCGGTGGTTACAGCTGAATTTACGTTTGCTACAACCTCTTTTCAAACAATTAGTTCTCTGGGTGCATATGTTCCAGTTACTCTGGATGTCATCTTTTTTAATAACAGTCAGTGACACTCTCGTCCAGATATCACCTATTTACCTCAGAGCACAGCGATAGCACTCGACAGAGCGCTCATCGCTGAATAGCATTAATTTTATGCGTCCTTGATACCAGCTTGCGTCGTCACAGTCGGGAGATGGATGGATAGACTTCCTGAGAACATCAGAGTATACGGAGGACAGTCCATTTTTCACATAACTGCATTTGTCCTCAGGGATGTTGCCGTTTTTATTTCCCCTACCGATGACCGCCTAGACCTTTATGACGTGAAAAAAGAGCCTTTCTGCTAACTGAAAAATTCTATCAAATTTCTAATAATAGATATATTTGTACCAGATTTTTTTGAAAGAGAAAACGATGGCAGATTTTTTACAGCAACTAAGCATGGTTCTCGGTTATTGTTATTGAGCAAAAAATCTAAAATCTAAAATTTTATATTTTTGACTGTTTTGTAGTTAGGGTGCGATATGTTCGAGCTCCAATTTACCACAAAAAATTGTCTTTTTTTTTTTGCAACAATGGAAACTTCTACCGCCAAAAGTACCTCCACAAAAAAAAAGTTTGGCATTCATGTAAATTACAATAAACTCTTTTCCGGTACACCTTAATACTTATGCAAATTATTGTGTTCTAAGCTCAAAACACAAAATACAATACAACAAACAAAAATGTGTTAGCCACTACTATGGAATTCACATTAGGAAAATGTTTAATATGATACATAATCATTAGGGTGTCCCATCAATAAAAATTTGTTTTTGCTCAAGCTTTATATGAAAGCTCATAGGGTAAAATATTTTTTGAAATTTTTTTCACATTTTTCGGAAGAGGTTTCTAGGTCGCACAAGTTCAATTTCCCCCAAATTTCGGGGTTTCCAGACGTTTTTTGAATTTTACTTAAATCTTGGTCAATAACCACGATTGTGGTAGTTTGTCAAGTTTCCCCGAAAATCGGCGTTGCCGAACCTTTTTTGAATTTTACTTAAAACTTGGTCAATAACCACAATTTTTAAGTTTATAAGTCAAAATTTTTAAAGCAAAAAGTCCAAAGTTTTATTGTAGTTATCTGCATAAACAACGAGTTTATAATTTTGTTTAGTAAACTACCATCTATTAAAATTTTTTCGTAAATTTTGCACAAACTCTGTAAATACCGCTTAAAACTTTAAAAATTTTTACGAAATTTTAAAAAAAATAATGATGCAGTTTAAAAGACAGATAAAATAATTATTACTTGTTGCATTTTTTCATTTGGTGCATTTCAGATTTTTTCATTAATGCTATGTTTAAAGCGAATCCGTTTTAAAAGTGGAAACAGTTCATAATATTTTTTTAGTTTCATATAATGTGTATAAAGTTTTAAAAGGGCATAACTCAGAAACAGTAACCGCAAATTCAAAATTTTTTTTACAAAATTGCTTGGAATATATAAGTCTTTCAAAGTGCGTCATTTTTTTCTTAAATTTTCGTAAAAATTTCAAAATTTATGCAAAATTTTCGAAAAAATTTGATATATGGTACGTTAGTCTGGAAAAAAATATAGGCAAAACTGGTCGTTAATGCATACAGAATAAAAGTTTGGACTTTTTGCTTTAAAAATGTTGACTGATAAACTTAGAAAATCGTGGTATTGACCAAGTTTTAAGAAAGATCAAAAAGCGTTCGGAAAACCCGATTCTTGGGGGAAATTCGACTTGTGCGACCTCTAAACCCCTCCCGAAAAATCGAAAAAAAATCTCAAAAAATACCTCACCCTGTAAGCTTTCCACCCACTTGAGCAACCGAAAATTGAAAAAGAAAAATTTTTTTGGACACCCTAATAATTATCTCCCTACTCTCATCCGGCCCTCGCATCGATTCCAACAAAAAGATTTTGTCTATTTACATTATCTTTATGTGGTCTATAAAAACAGCTGGCTATCATAGGCAGAATTATGTCTTGGCTGTTAACGTGTTGTGTATGTGTTCTTTTTATATTTTTGATTACTCGCATTATCGCTGACAATGAAAATGTTGTCTTTACCCCAACAATATAGCGGCTATGACGAATGAGGGTGGCCGTTGGTGAAGCGTATAAAAAAATTGTCCTTTATAATTGTCAGCGTGTGTCATTTTGCTCGTAAAAAACTCGAATTTTGTTGTTGGTTTTCTGTTAAAAACAAAAAACTAAATTGGTTTCCTCCCAATTTATACTTCATCATTCTCTTTCTTTCAATTGGAACATATTGTTCTGCGGTAGAAAATTACATTACAAAATGACTGTCACGAATTGCTGGAAGTATAAAAAATTTTTGTGTAACTAATTCATTTTCGTCATGGAAACGAAAGTGTAATGATAAAAAATAAAAATCATAAAAACACACAGCGATGAATACAACTTCAATTGAGGGTCAATAAAATCATGAGAAAAAAAACAGGACATTCGAAAGGACCAGAGGCAGTTTGATGTCATTAACTGAAAACACGTAACTTTTTAAAAGATTAGTATGGGAATTGATATTTTTCATGTAAAATTTTTCTTTCACCCACGTTTTTAGGTAAATTTTGAAATTAGAATGCATTTTATGTGAAAGGGTTCTCTGATATCAATTTAAGGTGAATAAGTAATTGCGGTTGATTTCATTTGTTTAACCTTCATCACATATATTGGACACATAGTTTCAAGTAGTGATCTGTGATTAGTGAATGATTGAGCTTCATTTAATGATTTGGGTCAACATGTGATAATAGTGGTCGTTTGAATATTAACACGACCTACGAATTATCTTAAAATCCTTGACCTGTTCTTGCTTTTCAATTCGTTTGCAATGAAATATCATTTATCGTAAATACAAAATATTTAACAGAATGATATGTTGTCAATAAACGTATCTTGTAACATTCGCCACTCTTGCTGATTGTTTCTATTATTTTTCAATTCTGTCTTGACACGGAGGCGCTCAAATTAATCTTAATCAATAAACCATAAGAAAAAATAATTCAGCAAATTTTTGCAATTCATCACGTTAAACTGTGATGAATGGCATAGGGTTGACCGAAAAGAAACACTATACAGTAAAATGTGGATTTTGACTTATGGCCTCAACTAAACTACAAAACCGGACACTGTACAGAGTACGAGCTGGTTGGCGAAATATGTTATCTTAATTTTGAGAGGCCCCTGACCGTCCGGATTTGTTCGAAACCGAATAAGTAAGTAAGTAAATTGAATATAAAATTTGTATACATACACTCCGGTTCACTTATTTAAAGGCACTAAAAATTCCATATGCAGCAGCCTGTATCTTTTGCAATTTGTAACCGATTGCAGAATTTTAAAATGGAAATCGAAGCTCGACATCTTGAGATATAAACAAAATTATGACAATAGTGGTTTCTTAACTACAGCACTTTTTTCGAGCAATTTATAAAAAAAGTATAAAAATGTGCTATGTTTTTGGTTCACTTGAATAAAGGCACTTTATTGGAACGAAGTTCCTTATCGCACGTTACGGTATGGAAGCTAAATGAATAAATTTTAAACAACTTTTTTTAACTACTTTATTACAACCCATTATTATCAACTATATTGGGTACATTTGGTTTGGTTTGGTTTAAAGGGAAGTTTTCTAGGTGGAGCCTGTGTATTACATATTGTAGTTTTGAACCCAATAAAAAGTAAATTTAGAAAAGCCAAAGTGCAATACTGGCAAATCCATGAAATACAACCCGAAGCATGGAATTACATCACCCTTACTCTTACACTCGTACTCTTGGTTTGTTATGTGTTTAGACCAGTGGTCACCAAAAAGAGAATACTAATCAAATGTGAATGTATTGGTGTATTTGTACTGAATCCAGAACAAAGCGGCATGACCATTCTTCGTTGAAAGCTAATGTGCTACTGAATGAAATTTTCTTCTCTCATACGCTCTTTGATATGCTTTTTGTTGACGTTCGTGTTGTGTACGTGTAAAAAGCCGATCGTGTTCGGCCCCTGGGGGCTATGGACGGTGACCACTGGTTTAGACTAACATATCGGGGGATATTTTTTGTTTAATCGGAAATTTTCTAGGTGGAGCCTGTGAACCGAATAAAAAGTAAATTTAGAAATGCGAAAGTGAAAGAAGTTTGAAAAATAACATTTTCTTAAGTAAGCGCGTTTTCTTAACAAAAGTAAATTTTCTCAAAAAAATACCTATTGATATTTTTAAACAATCTACCTTTTCTTAAAAAAAATACCTTATCTTAAAGAAAAAAGCAATCAAAAAAAGTAAATTTTCTTACAAAACGTACCTTTCCTTAAAAAAATAAATTTTTTTAAATAAGTACCTTTTCTTAAAAAAGTACATTTTCTTACAGCATATTGCTTTTTCTCAAAAAAACTAAATTTTCTCTAAAGAATACTTTTTTGCAAAACAAAATAACTTTTCTTGAGGTAAGTACCTACTCTTAAAATTGTTCATAATCTTTCGTAAATAATAAGCTTTTCTTCAAAATAAATAAAATATACCTTCTCTTCAAAAAATACATTTTATTACAAAAATAGATTTTCTTAAAAGTACATTTTCTTAAAAATAAAATAATACCTTTTCTTTTCTTGAGATAACTAGCCTTACTGAAAATAAGTAAATTTTTTTTAAAAAAATTACCTTTTCCTAAAAAGAGTAGCACTTCTTTAAAAGGTACCTGTTCTTAAAAAGAGTACTTCTTTGTAAAAAAAAAAATTCATACTTTTAGGCTTTTTCTTACAGAAAGCACTTCTTTTCTTAAACAAAACCATAAGCTTTTAATAAAAGAAATACCTCTCATTCAAAAATGGACCTCTTCGGGAAAATATAATAAATATTCTTACAAATGGGACATAAAAATATGCTTTTTTTAAATACATTCAATAAATAAAAAATTTCTTAAAAAAGGTTTATCATTTTACAAAAACTTTATTTTCTTAAAGATTACAGTAATTTTCAACAAGCGCCTTAGGCGTGTTGGATCTAACTAGTACATAATATATAGCCAAAGGAACTTCGTTCCAACCTGGTGTCCACTGACACCTCATATATTTTTATTTTTTTATTATTTTAAAAGTAAGCGATGATTTTTTTGTACGGAGCGTTTGTGTATTTCAATTTATTACATCTTAATCATTTTACGAGTCAAAATGCCAAAACAAAAAATTTTAAATCTATCAGAAATAACTAAAATCGATGTTTACCATTCTGAAGGATATTCAAACCGCGCAATAGCTAAAAAACAGTTGTCGACAATTATATCAAGCAATCCGAGGGGTACGGAAAAAATTTTAAAAGGAAGGGTTTCATTGTCTGTATCTACGTATGAGAAAAGAAAAATCATTAGAATTGCTTCTGATTCTGCCTTATCCTTGTCGAAAATAAGAGCTCAAGCTGGAGTGGAAGGGAGCAAGTCATCAGTACGCAGAGCAATTAAGAGCTGTGAGTATCTTAAATACCTTGAAATTACAAAAAAAGTCGCCACTTAATGCTCCTCATAAGGAAAAGCAGCTTCAATTCGCAAGAGACTACATGGTATGGGATGTGCAGCCAAGACGTCATGTAAATGACTGAAGAACCTTTGTATTTACGGATGCGAAGAAGTTTAATTTGGATGGCCCTGATGGCTACAACTATTATTTCCATGATCTGCGCCAAGAAAAGGGTTTTTTGAACCGACATAATAGCCGAGGGGGCGGCGCTATTACGTACTATGGCACCGTCGATCTTGAATTTCAAAGTGCAAAAATAAATGGTGCAGGCTATAAAACGTTATTGGAATCGGCTTTTCCGAATTTTAGTGAACTATCTGGTCACATATCTTGGATATTGCAACAGGATAATGCCCCTATACACAACGCCAGAGTAGTAAAGGAGTTCATTGCCAGCCAAAATGTAAATATTCCTGACTGACCGCCCGGCAGATCTAAACATTATAGCAAATGTCTGGGGTTGGTTATCTCGTAAGGTAAATGAAGGAGGTAGACAATTAGATGACAGGCAGTCACTAATTCAGGCCATTAAGTTTGCTTGGAATCAAATGTCGTTGGATTACATAAATTCTCTTTATCTCTCAATGAAAACCCGTATATTTGAGGTTATTAAAAACAAAGGGGGTTGAACCCATTACAAATAGTTCTTAAATAAAGTAAAATAATTTAAAAAAACAAGAAAAACTGTTTTTCATTAAAATTAGTTAAAGTGCCTTTATTCAAGTGAACCAAAAAAACTAGCACATTTTTGGCCTTTTTTTATAAATTATTAGTTAATTAGAAGTGGCCGTCGGTGGTGCGATGGGTAGTGTGCGCGTCTCTTGTACTTGAGATCCTGGGTTCGATCCCTGCTCTGACCACCTTGAAATCTATCGAGTATTTAGCCATGAAAATGCTTCCCAAAAATACAGTTCGGAACCGGTGTAAAACTGTAGATCCCAATCAGTGAGTATAAAATAGAAAGCGCACAGCTCACTGGTTGTGAAAAACTCTCCCCGATTCCTTCATGGGATGTAATGGGAAACCATTTTTTTTTTAGTTAAGAAACCACTATTGTCATGGTTTTTTTTATATCTCAAGATGTCTAGCTTCCATTTTCATTTTAAGTATTCTGCAATCGGTTACAAATTGCAAAAGATGCTGACTGCTGAATATGGAATTTTTAGTGCCTTTAAATAAGTGAACCGGAGTGTATATACGATTAATGGTATTACCAATGGTACCATTTCAAGCATAGTGAGTAGCCATCGGATGATTAACTTGTCACGGAGTTTGAAACTAGTTGGTATTTTGCACACTAACTGGTGATCTGATTCAAAATGATGCACTTTTTAAATTTAGTGTAATTTTTTTTGTGGAAGTGGCAATTCTGAAATTTCGCAGCTATGATATACAGTGATGTTCAAAATAATAGCCCTTTTTTATTTATTTAATAATTTTTAAATACAATTAAGCTATTGAAAATAATAGTGCATATTTTAAATATAAATTACAAATGCTTGTTTTAAATTTAAATATTTCACTCCATTGCGATTTTATTAAAAAAAATTAGAAACAGTCTTTTTTATCCTGTTCAAATTAATAGACTTATTTCGAATATCTTAAAAAAAAACAATTATTTTTAAACAAAACATTTATTTCCTTAATAACGATGAACATATAATATACTAATATCCTGAATGTCCACCATTATTATCTAAAACTTCGCAGATCCTTCTGGGTATTGACTGTATTAAATGTTGACATTTTTCAGTGGGAATTCTCTCCCAACTATTTTTTGCTGCTTCCCAAAGTTGGTATTTATTTATTTATTTATTTATTTATTTATTTATTTATTTATTTATTTATTTATTTATTTATTTATTTATTTATTTATTTATTTATTTATTTATTTATTTATTTATTTATTTATTTATTTATTTATTTATTTATTTATTTATTTATTTATTTATTTATTTATTTATTTATTTATTTATTTATTTATTTATTTATTTATTTATTTATTTATTTATTTATTTATTTATTTATTTATTTATTTATTTATTTATTTATTTATTTATTTATTTATTTATTTATTTATTTATTTATTTATTTATTTATTTATTTATTTATTTATTTATTTATTTATTTATTTATTTATTTATTTATTTATTTATTTATTTATTTATTTATTTATTTATTTATTTATTTATTTATTTATTTATTTATTTATTTATTTATTTATTTATTTATTTATTTATTTATTTATTTATTTATTTATTTATTTATTTATTTATTTATTTATTTATTTATTTATTTATTTATTTATTTATTTATTTATTTATTTATTTATTTATTTATTTATTTATTTATTTATTTATTTATTTATTTATTTATTTATTTATTTATTTATTTATTTGTTTGTTTGTTTGTTTGTTTGTTTATTTATTTATTTATTTATTTATTTATTTATTTATTTATTTATTTATTTATTTATTTATTTATTTATTTATTTATTTATTTATTTATTTATTTATTTATTTATTTATTTATTTATTTATTTATTTATTTATTTATTTATTTATTTATTTATTTATTTATTTATTTATTTATTTATTTATTTATTTATTTATTTATTTATTTATTTATTTATTTATTTATTTATTTATTTATTTATTTATTTATTTATTTATTTATTTATTTATTTATTTATTTATTTATTTATTTATTTATTTATTTATTTATTTATTTATTTATTTATTTATTTATTTATTTATTTATTTATTTATTTATTTATTTATTTATTTATTTATTTATTTATTTATTTATTTATTTATTTATTTATTTATTTATTTATTTATTTATTTATTTATTTATTTATTTATTTATTTATTTATTTATTTATTTATTTATTTATTTATTTATTTATTTATTTATTTATTTATTTATTTATTTATTTATTTATTTATTTATTTATTTATTTATTTATTTATTTATTTATTTATTTATTTATTTATTTATTTATTTATTTATTTATTTATTTATTTATTTATTTATTTATTTATTTATTTATTTATTTATTTATTTATTTATTTATTTATTTATTTATTTATTTATTTATTTATTTATTTATTTATTTATTTATTTATTTATTTTTTTATCTCACAGCTACACTCCTTAATAGGATACAGCCGGTAATATGTTTTCAACAACGTTATAAAATTTATATTATATACGTTGTAGACATAACATACAATACTTAATAAAATTAAAATACATTTAACATAAGAAAAAGAGTAGAGTACAATTAAAATAATATGAAGAAAATTTGTAAAATTTAAAAATTTAAAAAAAAAGAAAAATATAAATATAAAAATATTAACATAAAATAATTAAAATGAAACAAAATAGTTAAAAAATAATACAAAATACAAAAATAACTTATAATTAAAACAGTAGCAATACAGGAGCTGGGACAGGAATATCTGTAACATGAGGAACAGGAACAGGAACATCAGGTGGAGTAGAACAACAGGGGGATGAGCAGGAACAAGAGAAAAGGTAAACAAACTCCACAAATTTTAGTGGAATGACTCACAGGAACTTTAGGATAAAATCATAGGAGATAACATAGGCAGTCACATCTGGAGCAGGAACGTCGCAACAATATGTGTGGAACGATAAACAGGAACATAAAAATAGCATAATGGGAGATAAACAGGAAGAGTAGGGACTTGAAGATCTGGAACATGAAGATGAGGGACATGAATGTCAGCATCTGGCGTCAACCGCTAATGATCCATCCATCTATTCAGAGTCAGCTACAATTCATTGTAGAATTTAGAATTTATAATAAGATTGATTAATAGAAGCAGGACTGGTTTATTAGAGGAAAATGGTTGGCAACACAAGCTGGATAATAGTTCCCGATTTATTACGAATTAAATGTTGCTTAATTATATTCAAAGAATCTGAAGCGGCTAAGGAATTATAGATCTCATTGCAATCGTAATTGTAACGGACAGTCGGTAGTTTTATAGGATAGAAATATCGGGTTTGTCTACAGGGAACATTAAAATTTAATTGACTCACGAGAAAATTTGAATCTATACAACCCCTAATGAGTTTTACAATAAACATAGCATTTAACATATACCTGCGTTTTTCAAGTGTAGGAAGATCAATAAGCATCAGTCGATTTTTGTAAGGTGGCAAATCATCAATGTTCCAAGCGAGACCACGTAAAGCAAAAAGTAAAAATTGTCTTTGAATCGATTCGATGCGGCCTCTGTAACAGGCATTATACGGACACCACACAATACAAGCATATTCTAATCCAGGTCTAACGAGAAAGACAAAAAGACGTTTAGTGACGAACGGATCAGCAAATTCTTTCGCCCATCTTCTTATAAAAGCTAACAGTGATCTGGCTTTGCCTATACAGGAATCAATACGAAGATCAAATCGCAACTTTTGATCAAGAAGTACTCCTAAATCCATGAAGGAAGGCACATTTTCCAATATATAAAAACCAATAAGGTAATCAAAATTCAACGGTGTACTGCGGCAAAACGAAAGATTTTTACATTTTCCCTGATTTAGCGACATACCATTTACCAAACACCAATTAGTGAGACCATCCAAGTCATTTTGAAAATGGGTGGAATCCTCAGTATCGCATATGATGAATTTCATTTAAAAATCGAGATAAAACTGAAATTTTGAACCCGACCACCTCAGATATCGATGAAATTTTGTTCATAGCTAAATTTGATCAATACAAACAAACTCTCATTTTTAGAAATGACTGGTTTGGGATTTTTTGGGCGTGGCACAGTGGGAAAGTTTTCGAAAAAACGCGAAAATGGTCGAAAGGAGCTCCTTTTGAACTACAATAACTCAGAATCGGCTGAACCGATTTCCATGATCTTGGTATCATTCAAAAGATATTTATGACACGTTCAAAAAAAAATACACTGTAAAAAATTTTATAACAAAAAAAAATTTTAACTAACGAAAAAACCAAAAAGATCAAGGGTTTTTTTACAGTGTATAATTTTTTTAGAAAGGTTTATCCTTCACCTATACCATATCAAAAAATAAAAATGGGTTCTTTTTTAGTTTTTTTTTATATCATTTTTTAAGTAGTGTCACTTCTAGTAATACGTACCGAAAGTTTTCGAAATAATTCGAATAACAGCGAAAATATCAGGTCACATTCTTACACATTTACAAAATAGTTCAACAATTCTAATATTTTAATTTTAACGTGTCATAAAGCCTGTTAAAATATCTTTTGAATGATACACAGATCATGGAAATCGGTTCAGCCGATTCTGAGTTATTGTAGTTCAAATGGAGCTCTTTTCGACCATTTTCGCGTTTTTTCGAAAACTTTCCCACTGTGCCACGCCCAAAAAATCGTAAAACAGTCATTTGTAAAAATGAGGGTTTGTTTGTATTGATCAAATTTAGCTACATACAAAATTTCATCGATATCTGTGGGGGTCGGGTTCAATGCATCTCGATTTTTACATGAAATTCATCATATAGGCATATATAACTTAACATCATCTGCAAACATCAAAATGTTAGAGGATTTAACTGTAGATGGTAGATCATTTAAATAAAGAACGAAAAGTAGAGGACCTAAATGACTGCCTTGAGGAACACCAGATGTTACTGATATAGTTGAAGATAATACATTTTTAAACCGCACTTTTTGGGTACGACCACTAAGGTAAGAAGATACCCATTGCAACAATTTAGGTGGACAACCAATAATATCAAGTTTGAATATTAACAAATTATGAGCAACTGTGTCAAAAGCTTTACTAAAATCTGCATAAATTACATCCATCTGACATTTATCACGAAAAGCTGCAAAAACATGAGACGTTAACTCCAGTAAGTTAGTCGTAGACGACCTGCCCATAACAAAACCGTGCTGATATGGCGAAACCAAACATCCAACAAAATGAAGTAGTCTATTCGTAACCAATTTTTCAAATAGCTTTGGAATTGCACTCAGCTTTGCAATTCCTCTGTAATTTTCAATATTGGATCGACTTCCAGACTTAAAGAGTGGGCTTATGAAATTAGTAAAGCAACAGAAGGAGAATATATTTTACGGAAGAAGTTAGCAAACATATCAGAAATATCGGCATCATCTGATGACTCTGAACCATTGAATTTGATACTAAGCGGATAACCAACTACTTTCCGCTTTGAATTTACAAAGGTGAGAAAATGTTTCGGGTTCTTCAGTAGAACTCTTCTCATTTTAGAGATATAAAAAGAGTAACATTTCCTATTAAGAACGTTAAATTTATTCCTAGCAACTATGTATTTCGCCAAATAAATTAATGAACCACAACTATCATATCTACTTTTCATTCTATTTCTTAAACTACGTAGACCCCTTAATTCTTTTGTGAACCAAGCAGGCCCAGATTCCAAACTTGAAGGATGATAAGGTATTGAAGCAGAAAACCCAGAGTTCACAATATTATAAAAATTTTCAATTTTGCACACAAGACCACCATCATAATTCCAATTTGCATTATGTAGAAAAGATCTGAGTAAGGCAGAATTTGTTCTGGCGAAATTAAAATTCATAGTACGTAGCTCTTTCCGTTGGATTAACCCAGAATTTTCTTCCTGTACATCAAGAGCAAATTTAAATGTTGGATGATGTTTATTCTCCGGTAAGACAATGGGAGAAACTCTACATAAAGAAATACAGTTGCTGTCCGAAAATACGAGATCCAGTATTCTATTGTTCACATTTTTAATAAAATTTAATTGATGGAGACCTAAATCAAAAATGCCATCCCAATAGTTACCAATTATAGTAGAAAATCTTCACAGTTAAGCTTCTTTTCAGTTCCATGCACATATTCTCAATCGGGTTGAGATCGGGAGACTCTGAACGCCATTCGAAAATGGAAACTTCATGTTCACTCAACCAAGATTTGACTAATTTTGAAGAGTGCTTCGGATCATTATCCTGTTGGAAGCGCCAATCAGGTGGCATGTGAATCTCTGCATAGGGGAGCATAACATCTTTAAAAATATCAAATAAATTTATTTATTCATAGTTTCTGTGATTAGGTGTAAAGGTCCAACACCATGCCACGAAAAAGCACCCCAGACCATAATACTGCCGCCTCCGTGCTTAACGGTTTGTTTTGTGCAACGATCATCAAGCTCTTTACGTTTTGGTCTTCGGAAGTTTCGCTGACAATCAGAACCAAATAAATTAATTTTTGTCTCATCGCTCCATAATATCTATGTCCTTGAAATCATCAATGCCTTTGTTGTTGAATTTGGTAGCAAATTTAATGCGAGCTTATTGTTTTTGTAACTTAGCACTGGAACCATTCGGGCTACTCTAACTGGCGAATTATGTTCGAACAATCTGCGGCGTACTGTTACAGCACTGACTTCATTATTCATTTCTGCAGAAATAGTCTCTGATGACATAAATGGGTTCTTTTTTGCCAATAACACAATTCGGGAATCTGTGGGTGAGCAGCTTTGTCGCGGCCTACCCCGAGTTTCAGTAAATGGTTTCCATTTTAATGCATTTCTAACAAATTATTCAGATCTTCCAAGTGAACTAGCAATGAAACCTAGAGTTTTGCCCCACTTCGTAGTTTTTTAGCAACTCGACGTTCCTCAGCAGTGCAATGTACATTTCGGTCCGTCTTTAACAACAACAAACAACAAATGTGTTTTGAAAGAATTGTATTTTACTTACATCCTATTAGTAATTGAGAAGAAAGTTTAAAAACACGGAATGAATTTCGTAATTTAACAAAGTTATAAGAAAAAGGGCTATTATTTTGAACAAGTGAAAATTGCACTTTATTTTGATTTTTAGCTTAACGTGCAAATGATTTCGAATAAATTCCAAAATACAACGAGAATTATTTGTGAAGACAATAACAAAACTAACGGTACACAAGAGAGAAAGAGAGGTTGCCTTTACATGAGTTAAGAGTGATCACAAAACTTTATCTTTGTAATGGGATATTATATTGAACAGCAGTGTATGTTTATTCCCATTATTAAAAATGGCGCGCTTTATGAAAGAAGAACGCGTTATAATTGTGGCAACTTATTACAAAAATTTGGAAAATTATGCTGAGACCGCTGCACAGTGGAAAAAGTACCTAATCTAGGGAGGAAAAAATACAAAACCCGACATGCGAATATTAATAAACCAAATCTAGATTATTAGTCTACGGTAGTGACTGTACTTAACACCATTAAACATTTTTCGACTGCGTCGCTGATAACGAGTGTTGATAATGTGTTTTCTTCACACAAGCTATCAATTTTATTCGTCCAGTTGGCATTGACTTTTAGAGTTTAAATGTCAATATTGTGTGTGCGAATTATTAAAGTTTTTAGTATTTTGTGAGAACTGGTAAGTAAAATAAATGAGTTAGATCAATACTCACTGTTATTATTACACCCTTATAAGTTAAAACATTCGAATCGACTTTTTCTTCACTTTCTGTACATTCGGAAAAGGGTTTTGTACCTGGGTCCGCGAGGGTCCGCCCTCATTTTTTTTTATATATTAACTTCAACTTGTATAGTACAACTGGTGAAGAAATTGGCTGCCAAGAACTGTCAAGTCATTTACTATATACATTTTTAGGAACTATGCCGATTACGCGAAGGGAACTTTTTGAAGTTTGGACTAGTGGAAATAACATTTCTCATAAAAACTTGATCGTTATCAACTACGTTTTTGACAGCCTTGGACTTAACATCAATGAAAGACGGGGAAAATATAAAAACATTTCCCAAATTGTTAAACCTCTGAGCAGTCATTTTCAGACAAAGTGGGTTGACGCCAAACGAACAAAAAAAATTCTGGAGGTTCGTAACTCAGAATGGTTGGATAAAATTATTGATTTTTCTACAAACCAAGAATAAGAGATTTTAAACTCAAACTGCAACTTAGTACCAAATTGAGGACGTCCTCCTAAAACCTTCTCGCAATCTTCCAACAGTTCACAGGTTAAAAAAATATCTAATATTATACAAGGTGCGAGCAGAGACAAACTGTTAGTTGCCACACGAGTGAGTTTATATAAAGCGGGAAAAAGAGATGCGGCTCAAGTTTTAGGGGGCATAGAAGAATCTCCAACAAGAGCATCTAAATTGAAAAAGTCTTTATCCTGTCCGCAAGTCACTCCAACTTGCTATACGCCAGAAGAAGCCTTAGCTTTATACGTCGACGGTAGATACACCAAAAATTCCTACACACGCATGCAATCGGGTGCCAAATGTAGGCATGCAAACATTTATCCGGCGTACAATGTGTTACAGGAGGCAAAAAAAACGGTGTTACCCTAAAGAAGCCGAAATATCAATAACAGATATATCCGGCGAAGTTACACTACAAGCTCTGGCTGACCACACAGTGTTGAGGATTGTAGAAGTACAAAAATCAACTGTTTTGCAGACAATAAATGAAACTTCTTTAAGAAGCTTTACAATGATATACAAATGGGGTTGCGATGGAAGCTCAGGGCACTCAACATACAAACAAAAATTTTCTGACAGCGTATCCACCGCAACTGATGCATATTTGTTTGCCATTTGCTTAGTCCCTTTGCAACTAAGAGTAGGTGAAATTGTAGTTTGGCAAAATCCGCGACCTTCATGTACTCGCTTTTGTCGTCCGATTAAACTGATGTTTGAAAAGGAGACAATTTCTTTAATAACAACAGGAGTCGATGAAATGAAGAATCATATCGAGAATATTATTTCAACAAAAATAGACGATCCAAATATATAGGTAGACCACAAGTTCTATTTTACAATGATCGATGGCAACGCATTTAGTGCAATTTCCGAATCATCTACACAAAGATGTGGAATTTGCGGAGCTACTCCGAAGATCATGAACGATTTAAGCCAACTTGAGAACATAACACCAAATGTCAACATGTGCGAGTATGGCCTCTCTACGCTTCATGCATGGATTCGATGCTTAGAATGTATATTGCACATATCATATAAGCAAGATTTAAAAAAATGGGAAATCTGTAATGCTGATCAAGCCATATATCAAAAAAGAAAGAAACAAATCATTACCGATTTGAAGGGAAATATGCATATTTTAGTTGATATACCAAAACCAGGATGCGGAACAACTAATGATGGCAACACAGCTAGGCATTTTTTCAGTAAACCAGATATAGCATCATCTATAACAGGTGTCGATGAATGCCTTATTAAAAACTTGGGTACCATCCTAACAACCATGGCGAGTGGATATGCTATAAATACTGATGCCTTGTTCATAAAACTATATCCTTGGTACTACATGCCTTCAAGTATGCACAAAATACTAATCCATGGTGCCGAAATTATTAAATGTGCAGCATTGCCAATAGGAATCCTATCTGAGGCAGCTATGGAGTCCAGAAACAACGATATCCGAAAATACAGGGAACATAATACACGAAAAATGTCCCGCGAAAAAACAATGCGAGACTTGTTTAATGCACTGATGCTTTCCTCAGATCCTGTAATATCTTCCATATCCCGAAACACGTCGATCAATCGTAGACGTTCTGAACCTCTTACAACTGATGTACTAAAATTGCTGATGGAGACACGGGTGAATGATAGTTGTGAACTACTTTCAGATTCAGATTCAGAAATGGAATTGATTTAATAAAATTTATATTCGATTTAAATTCACTGTATTATGTATTAACTTTTATTCAAAATGAAATATATATAAATAGAATTGATTTAACAGTTGATTTTCATTGTGATATAATAGAATTGTTTCATATAACAACTACTCGCGTGAATGTAGTCATTGCGGACTATTTGTTTGGCAGAATTATTGGTAAGTAATTCGAGATATGAGACAGAAAGCCTGTCTGCATAAACATTATATTTTTTATTAGGCTAATTGCAACAGAAAAAATATTAAAAAAAAATGATAAAAAAAGTTGTTTTTAATATTAAAATTTAATATATTTTTAGTCCAAAAGAATGTGAAACATTAAATACATGAACTTTATCATGTTTTCCTGAACGAAATAAACAATGTCTAAAATATGAAAAAAAAAGTTGTAACTTTCACAAAAAAAAAAAATATAAATATATTTTGAACAATTTTTTTTTGTTTAACGTTGTAGCTTAATCTGCTTTAAAGTGAAAAAAAATATTACACAAAGAAAAAAAAAATTCCCTAAGCTCTATTAATTAATCGCCGCTAGATGCTCCTTTTCGCCCACTGTGCGCTGCCAAGTTTCAAAGAATTTTCAGACAAAAAAAATCACCTAATGTGTCAAGCATTCGAAGAGTGGTCAAAAACTTCAAAGAAACTGCGAATGTTATGGACAGAAAAAGGACTGTCCGTCAACGTACCGGTCGGTCTCTTGAAAACATTTCTGCTGTCAACGAGATTGTCACCGAAATCCCACCGAATTCCGGATCGTTCTCAACAACTTCAAATTTCTTGAAGCCCACAGCGAATTTTAATAAAAGACCTCCACCTTCATACGTACAAAATGCAGCTTACTCAGGAGTTCAAACCAGCAGACCATGGCCCATGGCAATGGCCTGTCATCAGAGCCGGTCAATATTTAATCGGAAAATATCTTCTTTGCAATCCAATAAAAAAAATCCCAACTACCTCAAAAAATTCGTGTTTTTAATTTAAAATTAAAAAGTGCATTCTTACTGAAACACCCTTTAAAATAAGAATTGCGCAAAAATATGCTTGATCGAGATTTCCAAATGGTGCTGGGAAAAAAATGCTCTGTTAACATTTTGAAAATATCCCAAATCGAAACTACGACGACCGGTAGGGGATTCTAAGAAATTGCGCACAACTTCTGGTGGTCTACTCTTGATAGTCTCCTTTATAAGTATTTTCGCATAAAAAAAAATCGTTAAATATCCCGTAATCATCTTTTCAATGCACAAAGATTGGTTGAAAATAAATTCGGGCATTGGAAATTCCATGATAAAGTCTACATTTTGATCAGAACTCGAAATTGTCAAGCATCAGAATTATTTGTTGATGTTATTGATAAATTAAAAATCGGTCTAACTAGATACAAGTTGCTACTACCGAATTTTAGTTGTATTAACTAATTTTGAGTATTTCAAAAACCTCATTCATCTGAAATAGAAAGTACAACTAATAAAAAGTACAATATTAGAATTTGTTTTCAAATATTAGTCATTGTAATCATAATTTAGTTTGTGTCACAAAAACACTTGTTACAAAGTTATGTATTCGACTTTTCGCAAAAGGCTTTGCTGTTAAAGAGAAACTACAAATATTTGAATGTTACACGAGGACTTTACAGAAAAACTAATATTTTAAACAGAAGGTGATAAACAAAGTTGTGAAAAAATAATAAAGTGTATAGATGCCAGCCACCGAAGAATACATATTCGGCTTTATTACGAATGTCGTGCTCGTATTTCGACTACGACAGTTTTGTAAAAGATTAAAGACAAAGTAGGCGTGTTATCTTTAATCTTTTACAAAACGTTCGTAGTCAAAATGCGACAACGACATTCGTAATAAGAGTGATTATCATAAATTGAGGTGAAGTGAGACTTTTAAATATAATCGTTGAATATGACGCCACTATTGACGCCTTCACAAACACATGCAAACAATTGTGGACACTTGGATGGATGAATAATTATTCTGGATGACACAAATTAACTTAAACATACATATCATACCCAGGGTAACCCATCTCCATTTTTGGTCGAAAATAAGGAAAATTTATAAAAACTGTCTGTATCTGCAAAACGAAGCGTCCAATCGAAAAAATAAAAATTGGACGCACCGTTTCCGAGTTATAGCCATTTTTTTATTTTAGCGATTTTCTTATTTAGGGGATTTTTTGGAAAAAAATACTTCATGCGAATGGGAACACTTTGTGAGAAACTCTTAGAAACCAGTAAAACTTTGATATTTTTCCGATTGGACGCTCCATTTTCGAGATATAAAAATTTGTTCATATTTGGGCACGAAATACGAAATAAATAATAATAATGTTGTTTATATTTAAATATCAAATACACAATTTTAATAAAAAATATTTTTTTTACGTTTTTTTTCTATAAAATTCATAATGGGCATCACCAAGTGGTTGTGACAACCATTAAACTCAAGTAATTAATTGAGCATACCAATATATTATTTGGTACAACCGAATTAGTTTTTACATTTTTCGCTAATCCAACTAATAGAATATTCACCACTACAGGATAATTTGATTGCTACAACTAAAACTTGATTGACAGATTACATTTATTTTTGTTGCTGTGGCTTCAACTAAATATTTCAGTTCTTGCAATCAAAACTGAATTACAAATCAACTGATATGCACAACATTTGGTGACACGGACCGACCGCGATTATTGGTAATCACAACAGAATTTTAGTTGGCTGTAAATATAGTTGTGACAACGAATCTCTTCTCTGTGTGTGTGCATCTTAAGGGAACCCCATGATTGAAACGGCAACAAAAGTGGTTTTCGGGTCACTCCAATATATAGTGTATCTGTATAAATGGAAGTTTCAGCACTTGTGCCCATAAATTATAACTTTCACTGTAAATATGTAACTGAGTAATATAAATCTTCTCTCATTAAAACTAAAATATTTAAGTTCTATAAACAATGTTGACTACGTCCGAATAAAACAATCAAACCTTGAGTTTTCTAGTAACTTTGAATTTGTCTGCACAATTATTTCAATGTAATTGATAACATGCCATCAGCTCTTTGAATGTGTTTATAATTAAAGAATAATAATCATCCATTGACTCCGAAATGTACAAGATGTTATGGTCAGCCACCCCCTCCCCGTCCCACAACCGTAGGGTTGTACAACCATAATTTTGCTGATTATAATTTAAGAGACAAATTAATTGTAATAATATTTTGATCGAATATTGAAATAAGTATTACGTACATAGTTAGTAGCCTGATATATTCTTTGATATTTTATGAAACCTAAGCGTTTGCGTTTATCGTGAGTAAAGTTGGCAGTTTGCGCAAAAGCATCTCGTTTGACGCAAAAATTTATTTCGTATTTCGATTTAACATGGCTAGAACTCTGTAGTTTTGTGTAGCTTTTTTATAAACAGTATCACAATTCCTTTAGTAAAATTGGGTAATCTGTCAAAAAAGTAAGACGATTTTCAAGTTCTTTAAAGTTAAAAAATTTTTATTTTTTTGGCAAAAAAAAATATTATTTTCCGTCAATTTACCGATAATATCTTCTGATCCCGAGTACCGATAAACAAAAGTAGATATACATAGAATAAATGCGTTCATTGAGAAAGTATAGTATGTTTTTTGAAAGCGACCCATGATTTACATCCTGAGAAATATATCAAAATCATAATGTATATTCGTGACAAATCGCAACAATTTAAACAAAGTTCTGAAAGAAAAATATTATCATGACATTGAAAACTGACCATCGCCGGAGAAAATTCCGTTTGCATAGGGTTCTCTATAGGTGGTATTCTCTGAATGTACAATATATATTTAGTGTTTGAAAATAAGCAAAGGTTATATTTCTACAGTTCAATCTGAGCACCCTAAAATTGAGTCAGTTTATCTTCCAGTCTATAAGTTGCTCAAATGTGGATAATCGCCACTACCAACGGCCCCAATCATTGTCGGTCAAAACACCGATTGGTTTCGTTTTTTTTTTAAAAAAACTTTTACAACATTATTTGTCAATGACAAAAATATTCATATAATTTTTATTAGATTCTACACAGCGAAACGTCTTCGTAGCAATTTTGTGTTAAATTTTTGTAGCAATATATGTTGCTTGCAAGTAAGCGAAAATATAAAAATACCTGCATATACCGGGTTTTACAACAGAGACGCTACAAAAGTAAATCGATAGGGAAAGCAAACGACGTCATATTTTTTCCCGCTCTTTTGACATTTCTCTTCAGTAAGGTTTGCCATTTCATGATGGAAAAATATACGAGCCAAAAACGAGTCGAAATTATTAAAACTTACTACCGAAATCTGGAGTCAGTGGCTTCAACTTTAAGAGCGCTACGTCCAATTCATGGTCGTCATAATCGCGTCTATTGGAATTAAGCGTCTAGTGGAATAATTTGAATCCACAGGCGCAGTACAAAATGTTCCCGTGCCAGTGAGACAAAGAAGTGCCCGTAGTGTCGAGAATATTGCTGCCGCTGAGGCTTCAGTTCAAGAAAGCCCAAATGTGTCTCTCACACGTCGTTCTCAAGCGTTGGGCATCTCTATGACCTCGTTGTGGCGAATTTTGCGAAAAGATCTTGGCCTACATCCTTACAAGATCATAGATCATAAGCGTCGTATGTTCGTGAATTGGGCTGAGCAACAACTTGAAAATGATTCGGATTTTCATCGGAAAATCATCTTCAGCCATGAGGCTCATTTCTGGCGGAATGGCTTCGTCAATAAGCAAAATATGCGTTATTGGTTAGACAGCAATCCACACGTAATCCATGAGTCATCATTGCATCCCGAAAAAATTGCGGTTTGGTGCGGTTTATGGACCGGCGGCGTCATTGGGCTGTACTTCTTCCGTGATGATCAAGACCGGCACATTACTGTGAATGCGAATCGCTACCGTTCAATGACAACCGAATATTTTTGGCCCCAATTGGATAATATGGACTTGGAGGACATGTGGTTCCAACAGGACGGCGCCACAAGCCACACAGCGAATGCCACAATCAATTTATTGAAAACCAAGTTTGGTGAACATGTTATCTCACGAAATGGCCCAGTCGATTGGCCGCCTCGGTCGTGCGATTTGACGCCGTTAGATTATTTCCTGTGGGGCTGCGTCAAGTCTATGGTCTATGCCAACAAGCCAGCGACGATTGGTGAATTTCGTACGAATATCGAACGTGAAATTGCAGCAGTATCGGCCGATTTATGCTTGAAATCCGTCGATAATTGGGTTCAGCGTGCCCGTGGTTGCCATTCAAAAGAAATCGAGTTCCATACATAATGGCATCGAACGTACTTTCACAGGAATAAAGAATTTCATTGGTATCTAAAACCGGTTTTGTTTTATTTTAAAAAAGCTTTTGTAGCGCTCTTATTGAAAAACCCTTTACATCAGAGTGGCAATGAAATATATGGAACAACTGTTTTTCTCGAAGTTTAACAAGTACTGAGCGGATTCTTGTGCCATTTGGTCTAAAACTAACGTGGTGAAAATTTGAGCCCAATCGGATAACTCTAAGCCAGTCCAACTTGTGGTCATTTTGGGTGTAAATTTGTATGCACTAGTAAATTTAATTTCTCAGTTTATTTGAATAAAAAATTACACATTAATTTAGTTTCATCTGAACATAAAGTGGTAAAAATGTGAATAAAATTTCAGCACCCTAGGGGTTCAAACTCTTAATTTGAAAAAATTTTCAGATTTTAGAAAAAAATTTAAATTTGCGTTTTTCGATTTTTTCCCAAAAGTTGTTTCTAAATGAAAAAATTTTCAACTCGGATGCCAATGCCTTCTAGTAGAAGTATATATACTTACAATAAACTATAATACCATATAGTCACTCAACGGTTTCACGATAATATGGTGCGACAAAATAGGCCATCATCTCTTGCAATTGTTTGATTCGGTGGTTGTTAAATCCGGTTCCAAATATTGGAATGAAAGACCTGTTCAAATAATCAACTCCGGAATTATTAACAGTTTTATACAAACTGATTTTGGAACGAAGTTCCTTATTGCACTTTGGAAAAAAATTAAACAACTTTTATTTTAACACTGTTATGCTACAAACCACTATTATCAAGTATATTGTTTACCTTAGCTTTGGGTTGTGTCTACACTAACTAGATGTCTCACATATGTTTAATGGGAAGTTTTCTAGGTGGAGCCTGTAAGCAATATGTGGTATATATTGCAGTTATGAACGCAATAAAAAGTAAATTTAGAAAAGCTAAAGTGAAAGAAGTAACGTAAGTATACGTACATTTTCTCAAAAAAAAATCTATTCTTATTCTTAAACAAAGTACCTTTTCTTAAAAAAAAATTTTGTTACGAAAAGTACATTTTATTAAAAAAAAAGTACTTTTTTTAAATAAGTACCTGTTCATCTGGGATGATTTTTACTTATTCGGCCTTTTTATTGGTACTTTTTAATTTTATTGTTCAAGCTCGAGGCCATTCTATATCTCTATTAATAGAAATATAGTTTTCAAAAAGGAGTTTATCAAATGTATTCCTATGATTCCTGGCAAACCGTATAGTTATTTCAGATCTAGCCACAGACCTACTTCAGCGGTTGATTGGAATAATGCTATTGAAAAATTCACCAAACTAAATGCAATCTAAATCTCATTTGAATTGGGAATTCACTATAAACACACAAGAAAACATTTGCAGAAACTTCTATCCATCTCCAGGGAACCATCGGTCCTCATTAGACATGTTTTTTGTTGTTGTTGTTCTTGTGTTTTGTTTGCGATAGTTTAGTATTGGGAAATTGTTGTCCATTAATATAGTTGTAATCTTCTCCTTATACTTTTGAAGATAAGCGACGGGAATTTTCACAAAAAGAATAAGGAGAAGATTACAACTATATTAATGGACAACAATTTCCCGATAGGGTTAGTCAATAGATTAATAAAGCAATATGATAATAAGGGGCAAGATAACCAAAACCCAACGGTGGAACTGAAACAGTTTAAATCATTATCTTATGTGCCAGGATTTTCTGACAGATTAGAAAAACCAAAAATATTTCATACTAATAATTACAAAATAGCCCATAAAGCAACACACACACTAGGTAGATTGTTTAGTAAAACCATAGATAAAATAGATAAATTTGATAGATCTAATATAGTATAGTATAGATAGTATAGGTATAGATAGTATAGTAAATATCGAAGAATAAAATTAATTAGACATACGACCAAACGCTCGAACTATTTAATATTTGAACACAATTCGAAAAGTCGGATAAATCATCATTTACCTTTTCTTAAAAGTACCTTTACTTAAAAATAAAATAATACCTTTTCTTTTATTCTCTTTTCTTGAGATAATTAGGCGTTTCGAAAATAAATAAATTTTCTCAAAAAAAACTTTTCCTAACAAGAGTACCACTTCCTTAAAAAGTAGCTCTTCTTAAAAAAGTAATTCTTTGTAAAAAAAATCATACCCTTATGACTTTTTCTTACAGAAAGTATTTCTTCTTAAAAATTCTAACTTTCTTAAAAAAACAATAGAGTTTAATAAAACAGTAAAAATACCTCTCTTTAAAGGATCACCTTTTCGGGAAAATATAATACATATTTTCACGGAAAGGACCTAACAGTATATTTTAAAAAAATACCTTCTACAGAAATAGTTTTTTTTAAAAAGTACCTTTTCTTAAAGATCAATTTAAATTACTGTATTTTGTAATGGGCGCCTTAGGCGTGTTGGAACTAACTAGTACATAATATATAGCGAAAGGAACTTCGTTCCAACCGGGTGTCGCCTGACACCACATATGAATTTTTTAATTGCGAGTGTTAATCCCCGGCTTCTATAACCAGTTATTGTAACCGATTGTCATATCCGATTTTATAGAATCGGTTTGAGCACATCACTTATGTTTTTAGCTCATCTTTTTAAATTAAGGCCATCTTGGCGATTTTCACTTGAGATGGCATATTTTGCCGGACCATACCATTCTGAAACCGTTGAGTGACTATATCGCGTTATACCTCAAAGTAAGCGTATAGGCTTCTACTAGAAAACATTGGTATCTGAGTTTACTATTTTTGTCATTTAGAGACAACTATTGGGGAAAAAAACCGAAAACCCCAAATTTTAATTATTTTTTTCCTAAAAATTTTCAATTATTTCAAATTAAGAAGTTGAACCCCTACAGTGGAGGGGTTTTTCTCAAATTTTTTCCACTTTATATTCAAGTCAAACTAAATCAATGTGCAATTGTTCAAATAAACTGAGAAATTAGAATTTTCCAGTGTATACAAATTTACACCCAAAATGCCATAACCCGAAAACTTTGACCACAAGTTGGGCCGGCTTAGAGTTATCCCATTGGGTTCAAACTTTCAACACGTTAGTTTTAGACCAAATGGCATAAGACTCCGCTTGGTATTTGTAACAAATCCGAAGTGGATTTTTCAGTGCCACCCTAATATAAATATATGTATGTCAATTTGTATGTAAAATGACAGATATATATATTTGCATCTGCATTTATGTTCGTAAATGTTGCAGTAGCATATAGAATGGTAGATACACGTAAATCAAATATTGCTGATGCGAGAGATAAAAACTTATAAACGAGCAAAATACTTATATAGTTTAGTTTTTATTTAGAAGCGGTATCCAAGTTTAGCTGTCTAACAAATGCAACAACATCACAGCAAACGAAAAGTTAGTGTTTCTGAAGGAATAGTATTGTCATTACTTCGAGTGAATTATAAGGAATAATAAAGGAAACTTACTACAAACTGGTTTGGCTTTTATTTTAAAGAATTTATACAAGTAGTACTTATTTTCAATATTCACACGATATTGAAATCCATCATCTTCGCATTCTAGAAGGTTAACTGGTGGTGACAGCCGACAACCCACTCACCTAGGCATTTTATTTATTTGTGCTACTACGGGCTAGTTCCACCTCACAACCAATTAGTTCTAGTGGGCGTATGGAGAAGTTGGCTCAGTGGAACCTTGAGATTCTCCACGCTACTCCATTTGCACAAGTCATTATTTCTGAACTGCATGCACTCGTAGAACTACTTACTTACTTGCGTAAGTAAAACAACCTCAAACAACACTGAACGAACAAAAGCCTTACGTTGTGTGGACAACATGTTTATTCAACCGGATTGATCTTCAACTTTTCTCTTGAAGTTGGTAACACCAAGCTCTTCCAGGCAATCTTTTACCTGATCTTTCCAGCGAATTCTTGATGTTATTCGAGTACGTCTTTGTATACCTTCCGCACTGGTACATACTGATCAATTCTCCTGACATGGCCTAGCCAGCGTAAACGAGCCATTGTTAGAAGCATAACTACGTCAATATCGTGATACTGATTATGATTAATCCGTCGTCGATACTCGCCGACTATATATTTTTTGGAACATTATTCTCCCGAAAATTCCCAGCGATATTTCATCAGCATACGACATGACCCAGGCTTATGCACCACAAAGCAAAACTGGTTGTATGAGAGTCTGATATAATTGGATCTTCGTTTCTCCAGAGAGGATCTTATCTCTGATGTGCTTGCTTAGCCCGAAATAACACCTGTCTGCACACGCAAAGAAAAATCTCGTTCCTCCCAAACGAAGTCTCAGTTAACTGAAGTTTGTTTGGGGACTGTAGTTGGGAGAAACGAACTTCTGTTAATCCATACATGTCGTGTCGTTTGTGAGTACCGAAAAATGTTTGGAGCAAACTAGAGCTGAAAAAACGCTTGCGAGAAACGAAAAAAACTAAACTAAAAAAACATTTGCGAGAACTGAAAAACGTTTGCAGTAAACGAATTATGAAAAATTAGATCTGAAAAAACGTTTGCGAGAAACGAAAAGCTGTTCCGACAACTGTTCTTTCGGGTACAGCAACCAAGTTTTTATTAAAACTATTATTTATGGCTTCCATAAGCCCTTTTTTGTTTAAATTTTTAACTTTTATGATTTTGGATTTACCATAAAGTTTGTTTTAAAAAAACAATTTGGAATTTTTGTCTATTTTTTCACCGCCTACTTACACGTCTGCCTTGCCTTGCATTCAAATAACAACTAAAAGCGCAGCAAACTACAACGCGTCAATTGTCCTCGCGTCAGTTGAACTCGTTTGTACCAACATGATACATTTGCGATATATGAGTTTATTTGGGAGAACTACATGAACGATTGGCATTAATAAATTAATACAAATCAATCAAAGTATTGTTGTGGCAACCGAACAATACAGGTTTTTTTCTTTGCGTGCAAGCACAATTCTCCGTTTGATTTCTAGGCAGACGTTATTGCTTTTGTTCATGGCAGATCCGAGGTAAATAAATCCGTCAATTTTCTCGAAGTTATAATGGTTATCACCTCTCACCGTTTCATTTAATCGGGTGGCTGCTCTGCTTGCCGAAACCTCTCATACGTTGTCTTGTAAATGTTTACTGCCAAACCAAATGTTTACTGCCAAACCAAAAATTTTTTTCTTTTGTTGTTGTCTGGAAGCAAATATAACTTGTTTGTTGGTTTGTCCCAAATATACTATACTTGTGGCCAAACACATTGTGTTTAATATTCAATATAACATGTTTGGGACACACTGCTTAATAGGTTATAATATATGTATTTGTGACCCAAATATTAGTTTGTTCAGAACTACTGAAAACAAAAACATGACAGATAATAAAGATACAAAAGGCACCAGCCCTCCTATTCACGTAAATAAAGTTTGCAAACAGGTACATGGTTCCTGCAATATGTTGCTGGGGCCGTTATTTTTCAGCGTGTAGATTTGTTCGTGTTGCTGAAGCTTTTCTCACGATGATCTCAACTAATATGTTGAAGAGGGGGTGTCGCCCTCTCTGAGGCCTGCCTGCCCTCGCCTAAATAGTTCAATGAGATCTTTACCAATCTTTACTGAGGATTTCGTGTCGGTCAGTGTCATTCTACAAATGCGTATCATCTTATCATTTTTCCTGTCGACTTGATCATTAAAATCACTTATATCAATCTTAATGTCATGGCCAAGACAGCGGTCGTATGTTTTCTCTAGGCGCTCGTAAAACGTGTCCTTGGTGTCATCGTATTTTTCCTCTGGCGGGGCGTATGCACAAATTACCGATATGTTAAAGTATTTTGCTTTTATACGGATGGTGGCTATACCGTTCACTCAAGGGGTTGAAACTTGAGACCAGATGTCGCAGTCTTTTGCCACCTACACACCCACAATCAAGATCATCTATATTCTCATGGCAACTGTAGCATATGTCACAGTTCTTGTTCCTTGTAGAGCCATCTCCTGGATAATGGCACCGGATCTGAATAGTGTTCTAACACTCCAAGTACATATCCGTAAATCGTGGTAATTGTAAAGTTTACGGGGGTCGTCAAGAAATAGAGGGTTTTAAGTTCCTTATTTATGAGCGTGTTTCGAATATGTCGCAAGAACTGAACAGAGGCCTGATGTTCTCATATCCGGGGATTTTTTTTGATGCGTTAACATGTATAGGCGCGGGTAGGGACTAAACCCACAAAGTGAACACACCCAAACAAGTTTTGTCCGACTGCGATCACAGATTGTTTGGCGTTAAACTCCTCCGAAACGGCTGGGCCCATTTGTATGAAATTTTGTGTGCATATCGGGTTGGTCTCAGAATCGGCCAACATCTGATATAGCGGCAGCGAATAGTTGTCTTGTTTGGGTGCGGAGCACTCTCAGAGCAAAGAGAATAATGGCGTGGTTATACTTATATACAAATGAGATATCAAAAGAGCAACGAAAATTGTGTGAACTCTTGAAGCGTATGTACGAACATAAAAATGTATGTATGTACATGTGGCTGTTGCTTTGCATTCTCTTTGTTTTTGTGGGAATAACAGAAAGAGTATTAAACAAGAAAATAATGTATTTATTATATATATTATTATATATATTTATAGTATTAATATTATTTAAATGTAACGTCATCATATGATTTAACGCTGTTGTTTGCTTTCCAATGTAACATTTACTAATGTGTTCATAGAAACCGAACAGGTACCGTGTAACAAAAAGGTATTAACACATCGCCCGTGAGTTCGAACACTTATTGTTTTTGTTTTTTTGCTTTTTGGGTTATCAGTGTTAAATTTTTGCCAATTCTCTTTTTGCCAATTCTCATGAGCCAAAGTCAAAAAACAATGCTGAAATGCTAACAAATGAACAATGCTGGAAAATCATTAAGTTTTATTATAAAAATTCGTACTTTGTGGAAAATATATCTAGAGCACAACAGTGATCTATATGCACCTCATTACTTAGATTAGTGTTGCATGCCTTTACTTTGCAGACCGCACTAATTCTATAGTGAGATGCTGGGATCCCTCAAGAAAGCAAGGGTTGAAGAGCACTTCCATCAGTATGGCATGGAAGAATTTTGAATTTTCTATGTCATTGTGTAATTACCTCATTATTGGTAATAGAGTCACTTAGATCACTCTGGTTTCAACGTCGTCAGCTCTGCTTTATTCCCCAGTGTTTATGAATATCGCGATATGTTTATCCGTTGGCGAACACAAAAATTGGGTTTGTGGTGTACGACCACCTGGAAGATTATACGCAACGACCTCGCCCTGAGGACGAACAAAATGCAACTGGTGCAAGTGCTGAAGCAGGGCGACCTACCACAACATCGACTTTTCGGTAAATGGGTCTTAGAAAAGCTAGAAGGAGATCACTGTTTTCATCAAAAAATTACCTTCAGCTGCTAGGCTCATTTTTGGCGCAATGGGTACAGCAATAAACAGAATTACCGAATTTGGTCCGAAGAGCAGCCACAGGCTATTCAAGATCTGCCAAGGTACACTGAAAAATTTACTGTTTGGTGCGGTTAATGGTCCGGCGACGCCATTGGACTGAACTTCTTCAAAAACGATGATCTACTCAACGTCACCGGCAATATAGCAAGGTATCGTTCGATGATCACGGGGTTTTTCCAAAATGGAAGAATTGGACTTGTGTGATATGCGGTTTCAACAGGATGGTGCCACATGCCGTACTGCACGCGATACCATGTACATATTGGGAGGCGAGTTTGGTCAGCAGTTAGTTTCACGTTTTGCTATTTGACCCCACTATACTATTTTACATGGGGCCGGGTGAAGTGTCTAGTGTATAGGGACAAGCCAACCACGATGACTGCCTGGGAAGACAACATTACACATGTCATTGATGAGATACTCGCCGAAATGTTGGAAAAACTGTGTCAAAATTAGACTTTCAGTATGGACCACGTAAAGGGCAGCCCTGAGCATCAATTCCATAACATAATCCTTAAAATGTAAATGGCAGGCATAGATTTATCGGCCCAAATTCTAAACATTTTCTGGGTTTTCTTCAATTTTCAAAAACTAAATAGCAAATATATCACACGTTACTTGACAATTTGCCCACTAGGTATATGCCCAATTCCATCTGTGTGTACACACATGTTTGCACAATCAAGCTCATACGAACTGAATGTGTATGCAAATCACTCATTTGTTTATGACTTTGGGGTATTATGCAACTTAAAACCAAATAAAATTGTTATTGGGTATCAAACGTCCGAAGTACATTTATGTATTCCAGTGGCACACTAAGCAAATACATTTTCAGTTGGAGTATGATGACGACATTACAAAAAGATGGCCTTCATTCAGGCCCTATGAGAAATTCGATATATATTCATATCTGATCTCTCATAGGAATCACTTCAGAAGGCTTTCCTTCTATCTTACATTAAAGACAATGCCCATTTCATCTCCGATTCTTTGAGGAGACTTGGTGTCCAGGCTACTAGTGAAATGCTATAACCCACAGAAAAATTCGCCTGAGACACCCGAATTAGCTGTAACCGAACTTAGAAGGTGATACACATGGATTTCGAGGTTGTCGCAGCCACAGTTGGGCCGTTACAAATGAATTAGAGGTTGCCACAACCGAATTAGAGGTTGGCACAACCATTTAAAGGAATACACATCCAAATTTAGAGGTTATATAGGTTTCGAGTGGAGGTTATAGAGGTTTCTATTAATTAAACACGCATTCGCTGAGAATTTCTGAATGTTTTATTTATAATAAAATTTCCTACATTTTCATAAATAATTACAAAACAAGGAATTCATGCAATTAGTATGGGTATTCTTTAGGGGAATAAATTATTTGTACATGCCACTTCAGGCTTTTTTTGAAATCCCAGCCTTCATGGGTCACAGCCCACAGTATGATGAGTTGTGTCTGTCGATTTTCATATTAAACCCAATCATTCGACCGTTCAAAATAAAAATGATCGTGCACACAGAGAAGAGATTCGTTGTCACAACGAAATTTGCAGCCAACTAAAATTTGGAGGTTTCTTGGACAATCTGATCTTGGACAATAATTGTTTTCCGTATCACCAAATGTTGTGCGTATCAATTAATTTCGAACTCAATTTTGCTTACAAGAACTGAAATATTTAGTTGAAGCCACAGCAACCAGAAATAAATGTGATCTGTCAAACGAGTTCAATTCATCCTGTATCGGTGATTATATTATTTGTTGGATCAATGAAAAATGTAAAACCTAATTCGGTTGGACCAAATAATATATGAGCATGCTCAACAAATTACTTGAATGTAATGGTTGTCATAACCATTTGTTGACCCCATATTCCCTTATGAATTGTATAGCAAAAAATACAAATAAATAATTGTTCAAGTTAAAATTTTTTATTTTATATATAAATACAAATCAAATTATTATTATTTCTAACCAGGGTTCGAATTTCGTGGGTAATGGATTACTCTGGGTAAGCAATTATTTTATTATTACCATGAGGAATGGGTAAATAATGGGTAGCTACCCCCGACAATGGGGAATTACTCATCACGATTACACATTACACATGAGGAATGGGTAAGCGGCCTGTACCCATTATCCACTGCGTTGGGTAACGGTTACCCAGGGTACCATCCCCATTTTTTATAGAAAAATTGCGAAAAATGCCTATAAATCGGAAATGGAGCGATAAATCGAAAAAAATATCTAATAGTTGGGTGGTTTCTAAAGGTTTTCCAATGTGGTCCAATTCGAATAGAATAATTTTTTTTTTAAATCACCAAAATTAAAATATAAAAAAATTACTATAACGCGGAAAGGGTTCGTCCAATCGTAAAAATAATTACTTTTTTACCTCCATCGTGGGCTTTAACAAATGGATGTCTTTAATACGGCATCACTTATTTTCAAACAATCTCAAACACATATTTATGTGCGTTTTAGCGATTTTTTTTAAAGTGTTAGTTTAAAGGATCTTTTTATGAAAGGCTTAAGTTAAAAACTAGTACAAGGCACCGCCAAATTTTGGTTGGCTGTAAATAACGGGCCCGCCAAATATCTTTTTTTTGTTGAAAATGCTATAAAAAAAAAACTACTGAATATTTTCTCAAATTTCTTTTTTTATTTGAAAGTACAATCCTTCCGGTTAATAATGGAAAATAATTTCATTCAAATGGCTGCCTCGGCTGGCCATGCAGTAGCCTACACGATCGGTCCAATTTTTAAGCACATTATCGAATGGCTTCACGAATATTGTGCTTTGAAGCGTCAATTGTCTCTGGCTTGTCGGCGTAACACTTATCTTTGAGGGCACCCCACAAATAAATCAAATATGTCAAATCGCAGCTCCGAGGTGGCCAAACGACATCAGCACTGCGGCTGATAATGCGAGTGTAGCTTCGGCTATGTGGCACGTAGCGCCGTCCTGTTGAAACCAAATGTTGCCAATATCCTCCTCTTCAATTTTTGTGAACAAAAATTCGTTCAACATGGCCCGATAACGATCGCCATTGACTGTAACGGCCACTCCTTGCTCATTTGCGAAGAAAAATGGCCCAATTATGCCTCTGGACAAAAAATGACTCGTTTTGGGTGCGTCGGCTTTTCAATGTATGCGTGCGGGTTTTCTGTGCCCAAATGCGACAATTTTTTTGCTTACATACCCGCCAAGATCAAAATGAGCTTCATCTGAAAAGATGATTTTTTTTTTGGCAAAATCAGCATCTTCTATAAGTCGATCGCAGGCCCACTTAGCGAAGCGAAAACGCATTATTTCCCAGCGTTGCTCAAGCGTATACACAACCATATTGGTTCAGCGGAAGGATAAAACTAATTATCTGTCAAATCAGACATGAGGTAGATGTTACCATTCACGAAATAAGCACTAGTTGAAAAAAAAAATCGTTAGATGGCGGACCCTTTATAATTGTGTCTCTGTGTGTGTTCAACCGCGGATTACGAGGGTCAAGCTTTAGTACATCGGAACAATTGTTTAACACTAAAATTTGTCGCTCTGTTAAGCCGTTTGGTGGGTTTTCTGATTCAAAAAAATGTGTGGCAGGGTGTGCAAATTGATGCGTTCCGAGTCCTAGGTATGGGCAACTAGCCGTCTTGCTGCTAGGCCTATTTGTACCGTTTCTGTGGTGTTAAACTTTAACAATGAAAAAGTGCAGAAAATTTTTGGAGTGATGTAGTTCTCCCAAATAAACTCATATATCATGTTCTTGCAAACGAGTTCTCGTTTGCATTAAACGCGTACAAAATTATAGTTGCCGCAAATTTTAAACACGTTTGCGATAACTGAAATTAGCCATTTTTCTAATGACAGCACATATTACGAAGAAAGTAAATTTCTCTCATTTTGTCGACTGTATACACAGTTTTATCCCCTCGTTTGGCATACACACTCTAAATTTCACAAATCACAATTTCACTGATTCCCTTTTTTATGTTTTTACGGATTCGCAATGGGTTCGAGACGGATTCGTCAAATCACAATTTCACTGGTTCGGTTTTTTATCTTTTTACGGACTCGTAACAAGTTCGAAACGAATTCGATAACTCACAGTTCGCTTTTTTATGATTTTATGGACTCGTTACGAATTCGAAACTGATCCGCATCCGTTTTTGTGCATATTGGGATGCTTCTACCTTGCCAATATATCTTGGATGAACAATTGACGCGTTGTAGTCTGCTGCGCGTTTAGTTGTTATTTGAATGCAAGGCGAGACAGACGTGTAAGTAGACAGTGAAAAAATAGACAACAATTTCAAATTTTTTTAAAACAAACTTTATGGGTAAAACCAACATCATAAAAGTTGGGAATTTAAACAAAAAAGAGCTTATGGAAGCCACCAATAAAAGTTTTAATTACAACTCGGTGGCTGTAACAGAAAGAACATATGGTGGAACCGTTTTTCGTGTCCCGCAAATGTTATTGCAGTTCTATTTTTTCATAACTCGTTTACTGCAAACGTTTTTCAGTTCTCGGAAACGTTTCGTTTAGTTGGGAGCAACTACAACGCGGTTGCTGTAATTGAAACAACAGTTGGCGGAACCGTTTTCGTTTCTCGCAAACGTTTTTTCAGCTTATATT
The DNA here is from genome assembly GCA_963931995.1 of Phaonia tiefii. Taxonomy (NCBI): domain Eukaryota; kingdom Metazoa; phylum Arthropoda; class Insecta; order Diptera; family Muscidae; genus Phaonia; species Phaonia tiefii. The sequence goes on along the minus strand of OZ008367.1, from coordinate 106,724,891 downwards.
TTTCATAACTCGTTTGCTGCAAACATTTTTCGGCTCTCCAAAACGAAATGAAATGTATGGATTAACAGAAGTTCGTTTCTTCCAACAACAGTTCCCAAACGAACTTCAGTTATCTGAAATTTCATCCTGGGAGGAACTAGTTTTTTCTTTGCGTGTATATAGATAGGGAATTCACAATGTGTACTATGTAAATGCATATATTACAATCCATGGCCTATTGAAGAAGTCAAACTGTATTTATATCAAGTGGAAACATTACGCGTTGTTGTAATTGTAGGCAACAGCAACAGGCATTTGGTTTTTATAATATACCGACATTGTGTCAAACTCTGCATGTATGTATACAAGCATGCACAAATAAGCATGAAGAAAAACCAAATACACATGAATGTGACAGTAGCTAAGTACAACGTCATGAAAATACTGAAATCAGCTGTGCTAATGCTTCCACTTGATATAAATATAGTTTGCACTATATGTTATTGGGCGACTTCTAATTAGCTAAATTGCCTAAATCAGCTGTTTATGAGAAGAGTACTAAGGAACCCGCCTATCCTAGAAATCGGGGTTTAAGTTGTTTCAAAAAGTGAAATTTTTGCCACACCTGTGGCAAGGGTTATTTTTAATATAAAATATTAATTTTTTTTTTTATTTTCAAAATTTCACACATTTGCATTTTATAGTAATAATAAGGAAAAGTTCGACTTTCACTCTTGTCGTCGTATCAAAAATTTTATGGGGAAGGGGGTAGAACACACGATTTTCAGCACAAAATGTTAAATACAAAAGTTGGGGGAAATCCCTATTGTAGGAGTTATGGACCTCCAAAGTCCAGATAACGCGGGGTTTTTGTCGCACGATTTATTTTTTGTCGGACGATTATTTTGTATTTCGAGTCGTCCGGCCGGGCTCAGGGATCAGGGAGAGAAATACATCTGTTCCTTAATTTGCATTTCAGAATTTTTTAGATTTTGGGAAGATTTAGAAACTATTTTCGATAATTTTTTTGAAATTTGAACGGCCGATATTTCGATAACAAAGCGAGTTATCGAAAATATTCATTTAATTTGTTTTGTTTATTTTGCCTTATATTATTCAAATACACTGCCAGACAAACTTTTTTCGATGGTTTTTAATACATAGTAGCCCCCGTATATCCGAAATTTGGAGGCCCATAACTCGTAATATATAATTTTACCCAAACGTTTGTATCTAACATTTGCAGCTTAAATTATATCTACTACCTCACCGTGGACCGGTTGTCAGATTTTGATTACTGTTATTGTGAGGCGAATATAAACAAACTCGATCAGCTGTGTTGGTGCAACCACATTCTTCACGACGCCTTGCTACAATAGAAAGCAAATGTAATCAGCTGATCGCTTAGTAGACAGCAAAAACATATCTGCAATAGTTGTACTATCGTACAACACTTTTCTATGGTAAAAATCTACTACAGTTAGGATACTCTTGTGAACACCCTAAGAATATTTTTGGTTACTTTGAAATGAATATGGATCGAAAAAAGGCCCGCTATAAGGCCTTAGAACTGTAAACGCAGGCCCGCGATAAAGCCTCCTATGAGCTCCCTGTTCGTAAACATTCATGAATTCACTCAATTGAATTTAGTTGGAGACACAACAGCAGCTGATGAGAATTTCCTTCAAATGAATCGCGTTTCAAATCAAACAAACCATTGCAAATTTTATTATTAACATACAATAAACAATTCGTTCATAATAAAAATAATAATGCAATATTTTTCTGTATTCCAGCAGTCATATATTTAATAGGGAGTTGGGCTGTTCCACGCCGTTTGGACTTTTGCTAAAGTATCAGATAATTTAAATTTTTAACATTAATTGATTTAAAAAAAGACCCGAAATATTTTTAAATTATTAGATAATGAATGTTGGGTGTTTGACTCCAGTAATATTTTTAACGACTCCTCTCCACATCGACTCATAAACTTCTAAGTCATGATACAAGGCAATCTTATATTTTTTGATGACTGTCACCATTGGCAGCTGGTATATGAGTAAGGTGTATTAGAAATAATAACACAAAGAGAAAGGATATTAAATATATATAAGTATAAAATTGTCATCCGTTGTCTCTAAGAAGTACAAGGGAAGCAGATATTTGTCATATATTCGAGTATCAACATCTCAGACCATTCACAAAAGTGCAATGCCGACATATTATGGAGTTGCTCAGTTGTATTTTTCAATCATCAAAAATATGAAACACGTTTTCGTTCTGTTTATTATGACCACTGAAAACGAAAACACTTTAATTTGCAGTTTCATAATAATTTTTATTTTCAAACTAAATTAGTCCAGTATGGTTGAATGTATGTATGTATATTTTCCAATATAATTTCTATTGACAAATTTAAAGCAAAACGAAGCTATAGACATTTTTATATATTAACTAGGGTTCCATTAAAACCATGTCACAAATTTCAATGTCTGGCATATATGTAACAGTCCCTGAAGTTTATGTAATTACTATTTGAAATTAGTAACATATCTGATTCCCAATTTTTGTCAAAATCCGTTTTAATTTCTTAAATATGGACACGACTGAAAGAAAACTAATGATTTAATTTAAACAATTATTTTTTATTTTTAGTTTTTGCGTCTGTACGTGATGTATACCGATATATGATTCAAAGGTATGTATAAGTATGGAAAGTTGTAGCTCTTGTCTTATTATGTCAATTATGCTGTAGCACTTTCTCTATAACTTCCACCGCTGAGCTCTCGATGACGTCGCGCTGTGTAACGCCTCGATGTGAGCGTTGTGTCGCTTTTACATTGTGTGCTGCGTCCCTTGTTGCGTGTGCTGAGCTTACTGCTTTGCCTGTGTAGCTGCGGTCGGTGAGATAGCATAGTATCTCAATGTTGAAGTAAACGGTGTTTAGAATCATTTCTAGGAAGTTCATATCGTCTGTTTAGAGGTAAAACTCATTACCAGCAGTTTTAGAGTTTTCGAGAAAACATTGAGATTCTGATGTTTTCTTTGCGAAAACTTCTGAAATATTGTAAATCGTCGAAACGTCTACATAAACGGAGGTATTTGCTAAAGTACACTTGTTTTGGTACTAATTATTCAAAAAAATTTACACAGGGCTTTAGGACAATCTGTTTTCGCCGAAAGTGAGTTTTACCTTTGAAAGACAAAAGAAATTGTTTGCAGATACTGAGTTTTACCTTGAATATTCTGTTGAAGTTTTTGATGGTATATTTGTTTTATTTTTAATATATTGGATATTTTGCAATAAATATGATAGAATCTGATTGTATTTTTATCTCCATTTTATTTAAAATAAAGAAAATTCATTAATAATAATTTTATTGTATATATTTGAACAGAAATTACTCTTCATCTGCATCACTTTCATCAGCTGCTGGCTCTGGTGTTCTTTCTGCTTCTGACGGATCCGTCTTACAAGGCAAATTCCTATACCACAGCTTTATCTCCTCAGGTATTAGGCCCATGTTGCAGAGCTTAACGAGGTCCTTCTTTTTCTGAAGATCTATTGGCTGCTGATGAAAATATCTTTGATTTAGTATAAACGATTCCTTACATTTTCTTCCTGTGCCTTTAACTTTTATTTGCTTATAATTATCCGTGTGATCATATTTGTAGGAAATTAAGTAAGGATTCTTTTTCTCGTATTTCAGACACTTTTTTCTGAGCCAATTAACTTTATTCCCTTCGTGATCTTTATTTTTGTTTTTGATCATTTTCTCAGAAAGTTTTTGGAAGTGATAAAAGTCGCCGTACGATAATTCAAGGACTTCATACGGGTCTTTATTGCCTTTTGCCATTGATCTGGCATTCTTGAAAATTTCTTTCCAATCATTCATTATAAAAACTGATCTGTTCTTTTTTTGTCTTTCAATCGCCGAATGCATAGAGTCACATTCCATATATGAATGACCAGATTCTAAAAATTTATGCTCAATGATTTCAATCGTGGGATTATTTTGAACAAAATGTAGTAGAGCTGCTGCAACGTATTGATTGCGATTTTGACCTCCGCAAGTGTCAGAGAACATGGATAGATGTGTAATATAGTCCGGTACAGCTTTAAGATATTTTAAAAGCACTGTTGCTATTTCGTTTGAACCTCTTTTTCCATTTAATTCATTCCAACAGTAACAGAATCCTCTTTTTTCCTTTCCGCCTTTATAAACTGGGAAATTGTAAACACTTAGCTTTCGACTGTAATATAATTGCCCTACATCTGTTGAAGCAATTGTAAAACGCTTTGCAAGTCGAAAGTTATTGTTTGAAAGTTCTCGTCTCTATTGGCCCTCTCTTTATCTTTTCGTTTTTCTTTATAGCAGCTTTCTTTTCTGATAATATGAGTTTCATAACTTTGTTTCAAAAGTGGATCATGTTTCGCAGAATCGTATTTTGCACAAGTACTGCATTGATCCTTTTTTGGAGTAAAAAACTATAGATTGTATTCTGTGCAAAAAACTTTTCTATAAACATGACACCTAACAGGTTGAACAGCTTCTTCTTTGCAGAAATCCTTATACAATGTATACATTCTCAGAATACTTAATTTTGAATCCAGGTATTTTTTCTGGCTTGATTGTCTCACATAATGTGGAAGCATTCGTGGGAAGCTATCAATATGCGTTCTTATAAGTTTGAGGTCTTTCGTTGTTGTAGCATTTCCTGGTATCTTGTGTCCTCTTTTGTCGGAACCCGAGAATGTGCTCCCTTCATGATGTTTTTCAGTTACAGCTGTAGTTATGGGCCCATTCGATATGCACAATGTTTTTTGAAAAAACTTAGAACAAACCCGATGAATTCCATCCGAATTTTCCAAAACATATTTCTTAGACATGATATGTGACCTGGTCTACGGAAAGGGGGTTAGTTGTCAAAAAATCAATTTTCACTTTTTGGTTGATTCGGATGGAAGATGAGATGCTTTTTCACGTGGTGAAGAGCAGAGAATCCTAACTTGCTTAGAAGTGTACTAAAAATGTAGAGAAAGAAGAGTAAAAATACGACAAAATGTAATTTATTGGTAATGAACAAAATACATTGAATTATAAGCTATAAAGACATGATTATACAGTAGAAAAACGTATTATGGGCCAAAAATAATAATGCTGAGTAGTTTATGTATTTTTCTTTGTTGTCGTTTTCCTTGAGATCTTTTTACGTGTTGATCCTGCGGAAGATGGACCTGGTTCCTCGTCTGGTTTGAGAACATCTTCATTAGTTTTTGCCATCCGTTTCTTCGATGGCAAATCCGAAACTAAACTGCGAAGATTGTGATAGATGTACCACTAACGTTCCAAAGATAAACCGGCTGGTTGTATAACTTTCAGCATTTCAGGATCGAAATGTATTTTCGATAAATTGAGGACTTCGTCTCGTTGGATGGCAGTTTCATTATCCGAAAATCCTTAAATTTTGGGAGTCTTCCGGGCAGTGGAAGCGCCATTAAATCGGCTATAGACTCGATGAATTTAACAGATTTTTCGATGTCAGCCGGTTTAAATGACTTTGGATGTGTACACGGTTTATTTGCCAGTCCGTGTTGGCGCACTGTTACACCCTGTGCGTGAAAATGACGTACTAAATTTTCGTAACGCTTCATCATCGCTCTCTTCATAGTTTTCATCATCGTTTTCATCATCCTTTTCATGGAAATATTGTCCGTATACGGCACTGAACTCCTCGTCAACACTCATGTTTCATTTCATTTTTTTTGACCCGAAAAAAAATGAACTTTGATGAATCCTTTTCGAACTATTAGTGGTCTTTGAACATAATATCTTCGAACATAAATATCTTCGGTCTTAGAAGGGCTAATGCGAAGCATTATACCTTAAAACAAAGCCTGAAGTGTTGCCTACAATCTGAGTCTAGGTAGAAAATAGGTTTACTAGGGCTGTTTTTTGAGAAAATCAGATTTTTAGCAAAAAAGTGAAGTTAAAAAATCGTATTTTTTAAATTTGTCCCCAATGGGTTAATAAAATGTAATATATTTATATGCAGATTTAAAGAGTTTTTAAAGGTCTTTGTAATGATATTCACCGGAACCTGATCGGACCAGAAATATGTGAGATATGGCCAATTATATACTCAAGCTTTAAAGGCCCATATCTCAAGAAGTTGGACCGAGCGGAAACATTTGTTTTTTCTATTTTAATAAGCTTTTTAATCCCTTTCAGGCCAAGAAAAAAATTGGCCTATGGCCGGTAAAATTTGTTTAAATAGCGCAGACTTAGCTATATCCATATATACCGATTTCTCAAAAACTGGAGCCAATCTGACACTTCCAAATGTACTTTCGCACTCAGGGGACTCCCCCCTAATAGTTCGAAAAGGATTCATCGAAGTTCATTTTTTCGACTATCACAGTGTAATCAACAGCAAACAGTAAACGTCACTTCTTCAGTGTTACTTTTTTAAATGTTCCACACTAGCAACTTACACGATGAACTATAATAATATTCCGACCAACAACAACACTTACTGGACCAACAACAACACTTACTGGACGTCCGGCGCGGAGAATAATTAACGAGATAATGAGAAACTGACGAAACGAGTTGCTTACTTTTAACAGCTTTGTCACAGAAAACTAGTTTTCGCACGTAAGCTCCCTTTTCGTAGACCAGGTCACATATGATGGTTCTTCGCTCCCCCTACTCGCCGTTTAGGCACTTCAATTTTGACATTTTGAATAATGTAGTCTTTTTGGCGGTTGTAGTCATTGAGTCCCCAGTATGTTTTACAAATTAAAATACGGTCATCTTTATAAAAAATGTTATTGAATTTGAATTTACACTTGCTGCAGTTTATTTTTTTTTGGGACTTTCGCAGGTTTGAACCCTGTTTTTGTGTTATATGGCTTACATTCTGAGCGCAGTTTTTTGCAGACGTTCGATTTCCACTTTTCTCTATTAGGTTTTTTTTTCCATCCAACAAGTTTTTTAGCAGAATCAGATATACTTATTTCACTTTCTTCGCCATCGTCTGATGAAGTCAGTTCATAATCCACAAGCGATATAGAACATTTTTGATTTTGACTTTCTCTGCTTGTGCTAGTATTACCTTTTATTTCGGCATTATTCTCGGATTCGTCACAGCCCATCGGTAGTTTTGAATGATCATTATATTTATCGTTCGACGAATTTGATGTCTTTATACAAGGTTCGTAAAGATCATCTGATCCATCAGAAAAATCCTCAGGAAAATCAATAGCCCCACTCTATCTAACAACACCAGCTTTAGCAGACACCTCAGCTTCTATGATATAGAAAATTCAGAAACACATTACACATTGAATGTTAAATAAAATATTCTAGACTTACCTTTTTTATTCATATTTGACGATTACAATCAACAAACTTTCCTTCGGCTTTGCGTCAGAAAATGAGAATGTCAAGACAATGAATACATATTTTTGGTAAAATAACACTACGCCTACTTATATTGGCTCCGCTGAGTACTTATGGTCGTGTAACTGAGTTACACGTGTTTATTTCTTGCCGGTCTTGCCAGATGTTATGTTTGTGCTTTCATGAAATCTAAATTCGCATAACTGCGGAATCCAAATAATCCATTAAAGAACGGCTTTTTCAATTTGTAACTAAAATGAGTTCTACCTCAACTAAAAAAAAATTTTGTGCAGAAAGTTAATTTTACTTTTCCGTAAAATCTTTAAAGAGCTTTGAAGGCTCGTAATAACAATTTTAAATGTTGCCTACATCGAAAAACATTACATTGGTATACTTAACTCGATTTTGAAAAAAATTTCAGTTAATGAGTTTTACCTCTAAACCGACGATATGTTCATTTTTGTAGTTGATTGTTGCCTGGAATTTTGAACGGTTTGCTACCTATGGACCTGAACAGGGGAGAGAAGGTTAAAAAATCGAATTTTTCAAAGTTTTTGACCTTGAAGATGAAGTTTTTTGTTTTTATATATTCACAATTTTTGGTCCTTATGACAAGAGCTACAACCTTCCCTCAAAGAGTAAATTAAAATTCCGCACGGTTTGCAAGATATGAGCCCGACAAAATTACCACTTTTTTGAAAAAATGACACCCAGGCCCCAAATCTTTGGGGGCTCATAAAAAAAAGTGCATGACTTTGGGCAAAACTGGAGGACACGGGTCTTTTTTTTTGTGGTCTTTTATCACATAGTGGTGTCCATATATGTTTATATTTTTTCGTGTTGCACTGTGTAATAAATGTGATTTGTCAATCGAATTTTAGTTCTAGCAATCAAATTATCATGTGGTGGTGAATATTCTATTTGTTGCATCAACGAAAAATTTAAGAACTAATTCCGATGTACCAAATAATAATGTTTTGATTTGGCTTCATAGTTTTTTGTTGCACGCGGTCGGATATTATCAGCCAAAGTGCAGCTGACAAGGTATTTTCTCATATTTTTTGTTTACAGATATTAATCTCTAGCTTTTTTCTCTTCGGTGACTTATAGTAAAATTGTACTTCAGATATTTTTTCATAACACACCAAACCCCTAAAATGCAGTTTCGTGGGACATTTTAGCGCCAACTCCGAATATGTACGAAATTAACCCTTAACCTTAATCTCACCCTCAAAAAAACTTACGTTGTCTTCCCTTGTGTGTGGTTTTTCACACATAGATACGGTATGTCTAGGTACATTGCACTAGAAACATAATTTGTTTGTAGTCAAAATCATGTTTCACCATCAATAACACAGTTATATTTATATATAACAGATACATTAAATTAGTTTTTCTTCAACATATTTTATAAAAACATTCGTCATTCGGAGGAAAACTTTTGGATTTTTTTGGATTTATGTTCAGTGATACGGATGATGTTTCTGAAGGTCCGCGGACCACTGAAGATGTGGATTGGGTTATTGAACTACTGGGATCCCAAACTGATTCAATTATTGAATTGTTGCTAATCGTAGAAAGCAAATACGCCGCTGATTCGGTTCATGGCACACCTTTCCTCATTTGCATGTGTGATTGTGCAACTGATATCCAACCTCACGCAAGAAAACTCGTCGGAATATTGCTTTGTTTGTTTTCGAATTTAGTTTCACATCTTTGAACGCGTTTAGAGCTGATATGTCGATCATATTTGCAAAACCCGCCAACTGCCAACGGTTCGCCTTTCTAATGCAATTGTAACAAGACAACATTGTGTCAACTGTATCCACACCACGCCATCAAAATAAAAAGTATTCAAACGAACCTTTGGCTTTATTATAATATTGAATGATTTTTGGCAATTTTTCCATCACATTCTAAATCATTCGAATCATGCGTAGTGCTTTGCAGTACTACGCAATTATCGTTTCTTCCGATGTATGATACGAGTGTTATGTTTTCTTCGGTGAATGCAAATTTTGATTAAAACATCGGAACTTTTTTGCATTCTAAAAGTTTTGGTGGGATGTTGCTTTTGTTTTTGCGCATTGTACCGACCATTGTTAGACCAAGTTCGTAGGAAGAGAAAAAGTTGTCCATTGTTATATTGTGACCCTTCAGTCCACGAACCTAGTCTAAAACTACGCGTTCACCTTGATTTTACCCAAATATGGTTGAATTTTCCATACGTAACAAATTTCAGCGCAAACTGACAGCCAAAATTAATTCCATATCGTACAGGCTTGTAAGGCATATATTGACGAAACTTGGATCTTTTACGGAAACCAGGCAATTGCTAGTCACAATCAGACGGGTTGAAATAATCAATAATAAAAATAATAGTTCAGACCATTTGTCAAATATTTCGCTAATTGGAGCTAATTTGTCCGTAGAGCTTACTTGACGTCTGCTCATAACGTCATCGAATAACAAGATTCGTATATTGATATGTTATCTTCCACATTATTGCTCTAAATATGGGACGTCCGTATTCACCATTGAACAAGTGCAAATTGTTTCATTCTTTTGATATAATTATTACTAGTATAAGTATGCAACTAAAGTATTAAGTCCATAACAAACATAGAAATATAAACAATATACCTGTAAACTTCAGCCAAAATGAGAACAACGATATATTCATGTAACAAGATATTGTTATAGTTGTTGCAGCATTGCCCTTTTGCATATGCGTTCGACCACTTCAGAATAACATTCTCAATTGGCGGTAGAAAAACAACATAACAGCCGTAATCTTCCAGCACGACCGTGAACTGCTTTAGGATTCCATTCAAAACCGTATTTTGTGACAAAAAATGGATCTACGTATGAAATCCCCATTTTGTTCCATGGCAGGAAATTGAGAATCAGGTTGTCTTTCTTCCGATTCATCATTTCATCAAAAACATTTAAAATAACACTTGACGACAAGAAGTGCTGTTTCTAGTGCAACATATAGAGAAATTACACATGTGTGGAAAACCATACACCAGGGTAAGCAACGTAACTTTTTGAATATCTCGTTAGCAAAAAGTATTTTTGAATCAATTAATGCGTTTTCTGTGCTAAGCGGCAGGAAATGTCAAGAAATTTCATGAACATGGCTTAACAATTTTTTATACAAATTTATAAAAAAGATTCAGTTTGTGTGGATTTCCACACAAGGGTGAGATGAAGGTTAAATGGATTTTCAGGTTTGACTTACTTTTGGCAGTTCAGTTGAGTTTTGAGCTTTGTTATGTTAAGAAACTTTTTGTAGAATTTTATGAGGAAAATTTTTGTAGTACAGTTTAGTCCTTTATACCCCTGTTTTAGGGGTGTTTTTTTACCCTTTTCCAAACATAGAACAAAAAATACCCATAGGTTAAAGTATTCCACAAAAATGTTTCTCGTAAATTTTTACATAAAATTGCAAAACACATGCTACTGCTGAAATGTAAGGATAACATGGCTTCTTATGCCGATTCGTCATAATAATGTGCAAACGAGGGCAAATTTCACACCCCTTCATTCAAATTCAAACGCAAACTTCTTTAAAACGCCGACACAAATCGTATTTTTTAGCTCTGCTACCAGAACCTGTTGTCAGAACCTGCTTATTTGTTTGTGTTCCACAGTGTTACTTGAATTGTATGGCTGCCCAAACTTTTGTTGATGCCATATATAAGCCGTTATATAAAAGAAAAAAAATTATTTTTAATTAAAATTGTGTAATGTATATTAAATGTAAACTAAATTATTATTATTTGTAACCAGTACCTCGTTTCTGTAGTTTGCGAATCGAAAAAGTTTTCACATGAAACATGTGAATTGAAACAAAAACGCTACGAATCGGTACAAAAACTCGCTTCACATATGTGACTGTTTCTACAACATTTGTATTGCGAGAACTTTCTGTGACGTACTGGTTTTTTCCATGCTTATTGGAAAAATGCGAGAAAGGGAGTCGAAAAATGTAAAATTTGAAAGGTCAAAAATACTCACAAATTAAAATGGTGCGAGATTTTGATATTGTTTCTACAAAAAGGCTTTTTAAGGAATTAAGAATTTATATTTTAAGTGGAGAAGATAAGAATTATATCTTTTCTGTTATGTATTTCAACTAATTTTTCCTAAATATTACAGAAAAATCAAAAAACAACAAAAACAATAGTTGAATATATGTATGTCAACTAATTTGGATTTTGCAAAAGATAGTTTTGGGGGTTAAATTCCAACACAAATTGTAAGGATCAATGGGAATCCCTTAAACATCTTCTGTTTTTGAGCTTTTTCGCATTAGCGTATATTGTTTATTTATATTTTGTTATTACTTGACAGCTTACGTGGAAAATTCTAATAAAAACGTCAGCAGTGTTGCTTCTTTTCGCATTGAAATACTGAAATACTTTTTACTCACAAATCGAGAAACAATGGAATTTTTTGTTTAATGTTTAATGTGAAAACTTTTTCGATTCGAGAACTACGGAAACGAGGTACAGGGTTCGTATTTCGGGGTAACCAGGATAACCCATCCCCATTTATGATCGAAAATATGACAAAATTAGAAAAAATATCTGTTTCTCGGAAACGGAGCGTCGAATGGCCAAACTAACAAATTTTTGCGGGTTTCTAAGGGATTTCTATAAAGTGTACGAATTTGAATTGAATTTTTTTTAAACATCGACAAAATAACAAAATCGCTAAAATACAAAAAATGTCTATAAGTCGGAAACGGTGCGTCCAATCGCAAAAATAATAATTATTTAATACCATCGGATATATTTAATACGGCATCAGCTTTTTTAAAGAAATCGCTAAAACTAAAATTTTTCGCATAAAAAAATCGCTAAAACTCCATTATATCTATCTATACTTCGGAAACGGACCGTTCACTCAAAAAATAGACAATTTTTACGGATTACAATGGTTTTTTATAAAGTGGTCCAATTCGTATGAACAACTTTAAAAAAAAATGCGAAAATAACAAAACCGCCAAAATAAGAAAATCGCTTATATAAAAAAAATTGCTGACACGGAAACGGTACGTCCTAAAGCAACAATTATAAATAAAAATAATAAATAAATAGAATGATAACACATAAAAGAAAATATTTTTAATCTGTTGTTCGACTTTTTCTTTATCAATAAATAACACTGTGATAGTTAGTTTTTGACGCGAAAAAAATGAACTTTGATGAATCCTTTTCGAAATATTAGGGGGGAGTCCCCTGAGTGCGAAAGTACATTGGGAAGTGTCAGATTGGCTCCAGTTTTTGAGAAATCGGTATATATGGATATAGCTTAGTCTGCGCTATTTAAACAAATTTTACCGGCCATAGGCCAATTTTTTTTTTGGCCTAAAAGGACTTAAAAAGCTTATTAAAATAGAAAAAACAAATGTTTGCTCTCGGTCCAGTTTCTTGAGATATGGGCCTTCAAAACTTGCGTATATAATTGGCTATATCTCACATATTTATGGTCCGATCTGGTTCCGGTGAATATCATTACAAAGACCATTAAAAACTCTTTAAATCTGCATATAAATATATTACATTTTATTAACCCATTGGGGACAAATTTTTAACCCCACTTTTTTGCTAAAAATCTGATTTTCTCAAAAAACAGCCCTAGTAAACCATTTTTCTACCTAGACTCAGGTTGTAGGCAACACTTCAAGCTTTGTTTTAAGGTATAATACTTCGCATTAACCCTTCTAAGACCGGAGATATTTATGTTCATGTGTAGAAATGTGCCTGTATTTCTGATCTGATTTGTGTCCTGCAAATAATAGTAATTAAAAAACAGTTTTTGACTATAAATTCTTTATATATGACCAACGCCCTTTGTTCAATCCCGATCATATTTGAAGCAACATATGCAATTTTTTTCAAAAGCCGTTAGCAGAAGCAGAAAGAATGGATTTTTAATTTATGATTTGTATGGGAGGTACCACGCCCCTTTGCCCATATTTTGATAGTTCATTTTTGGCGTCGCCATTAGTTTGCGTGCGAAGTTTCAGATCGATTGTATCACGGGAAAAGGTTAAAAAGTTAATATAAAGAATTTAAAAAATAGTTTTTAACCAATGGATGCGTCTTATAAAAAATCCATTAATCTAGAATTTTTCAAATAAAAAATTCCCTAAACCCACACATGTATAAGTTATCGATTTTTATTTTAAATAAGTGATGCCCTATTAAAGACATCCATTGTTTGAAGCCTCCCATGGACTTTTGCTATTGGACGTACCGTTTCAGAGTTATATCGAGTTTTTGATTTTGGCGGTTTTTGAAATAAAAATTCTTCCAACGAATTGGACCTCTATATAAAAACCCCTTAGAAATCCCTAAATATTAGTTATTTCGATTGGACGCTCAGTTTCCGAGATATAGAAATTTTATCGAAAGTTTTCATATTTTCGATAAAAAAAAATGGGGAAGGGTTAACCTTGGTAACCCATTACCCATTGCCGTGGGTAATGGGTAAAGGCCGCTTACTCATAGCCCCTGTGTAATGGATGTTTATGCAGGATAATTTCGCATCGTCGTGAGTACATACCCATAATTTTCCCCATACTCTGTGGGTAATCAGTAATCGTTCGTGTGCGACCGAGTTATGGGTTAAAACCAGGGACCGTAACGGTTTAAGTGCTATCGAAAAAGTTATTTTTTAATAGTTAGTTTGTGACTTAAAAAAAAATTCATGTAAAACAGTTATTTTTCAACGTAAAATAAAAGGTCGGATGAAACTCTTAAAAAGAGAGTTTTATTTGTCCGTCGTAAATAAAACTCTTTTTAGGAGTTTTATTTTTTCCTTCAGAAAATAAAACTCATTTTTCAAAGTTCGCCGCTGATCTGATCAGTACAATTTGTAAAGCAGTGTAATCAATTCTCGTTGGTGAACAACTATATACATACATGCATACATATATACATATATATGTATATATACAGGGTTAGCGTGGAAAGATCATTCTGTGCTCTTAAATTGGTACTAGGGTTTCCAGACGTACTGTTTTCAGCATTATAAATACGAAAATACGAAAATGTTCTTATTTATTCCAAAAATCGTATATACATAAGTATTTACATAGAATACCGTTTTACCAAAATAACAAATTTGAAAAACTTTCCATTTTTAACCTTAATTCAAACATTTCCTTTCATTCATGGCGTAATTGAATTATATTCAATCAAATAATCTGGCTTGGATTAACTCTTTAACGAATTTATATCCTTAAAAGCTTTTTCTGAAAATGTTTCAAAAGAAAAATCTGTTTAAGAAAAATGGAAAAAGATACTAGAAGTGGGTCATTTCCAAATGTCGGAAATATCTGTTAATTTGTATTTTCAATTCCTCTTTCTATGCGGCATGCGAAAGAATATTCAGTTTGATGTTTAATTTTTGGAGAAACGAAAGAAATAAACTTCTAAAGGGCACCTTAGACCAGCGGACTGTCGGGCCGACTTTCGAGTTGGGTAAGGTTAAGTCGAGCAGTCGGCCGACTAGTCGGGCAAAAATCAAAACTAGTTTTATTTTCAGAAAGTCGGCCGGAAAGTGAAACAATGCCCGACACGAAAGTCGTCCTGACAAATAGTCGGCCGACTGGTCCGCAAGTCTAAGGTGCCCCTAATTCAAAATTTAGAAAACGAATTAAAAAAATAATTTTACGTACACTCGTAATGAGTTTGTAAATTTTTTAAAAACAGAAAATGGTAAAAACGGAATTGTTAATCGAGTCCACAAAAACTATAAATATTTGTAATTCCTAAAAAGTTGTAAAATAATATCTTTGATTATTTAATAATTAAACCAAGAAGGTTATATTCAGTATTAAAAAATTTCATTATAGAATAGACTACACTCTTTTTACGTTTAGAAATAAAATGTGAAACACCTGACTAGTTTTTATTTAAAAAAATATTTTTTTTTTCCTTAATTTATAAATTGTTACTGTTATGTTTTATTTCTTAACTTAAAATGTTATTTTTCTGTACTGAACTTTATAATTTTTTAATAAGAGAAATTTTACTTTTATTTTCTTAATGGTACTGCCTTTTTTTCTCGATGTACTTTTTTTGTTGATTTCAAATCTGGCATCCCTAATTGGGACTGAGCGACCTGCGTTCAAATCTTTCCGTTGAAAATTTGGAAAAAATTATGTTCGTTAAATTAAACAAATAAATTAATACAAACTTTATATGAGATAGACTCAATTAAACAAGAAACTGTAAAAAAAAGAAAAAAAGAAAATGAGTTTTATTTAAGACGAAAAAAATAAAACTCCTAAAAAGAGTTTTATTTTCTGAAGGAAAAAATAAAACTCCTTAAAAGAGTTTTATTTACGACGGATAAATAAAACTCGCGTTTCAAGAGTTTCATCAGACCTTTTATTTTTACGTTGAAAAAAAACCCTTAACTTTGTTTGGAATTGGGAGCGTTTTTTTAATATCACCATAGATTCTGAAAGAGCTTTCCGAGATGAATCTATTGGTACATGACAGTATAGGTCTCCGTTGACTCTAACATGAAGAGTTTTTGAGTTAAAATTTTCTGGATAACTGTTATTTACGGTCCCTGGTTAAAACACAATGTTGTTTTGTTGTGTTGCGATTTGTAATGTCGCGAACATACACACTCACACAAATGTTCAATGACATATTTCGGGGTTGGTTTTCTGCCATCGATGCGACACTTTCTTTGCTGTTGTGTTGGTCCTTGCATTCTGTTTATTTATCTGTTTGATTTACAGATATTCAATTTACACAAACGATCACAGCAAACACGTAAATGCACATAATTAGAATTATTAGTAGTATGCATAACTAATTAGTGTGTTTTTACAAATGTATTTCAATTATTCCGGCGGAGTCAACCACCGTGTACCACGTTCGATTGTTGCAACTGAACTGATTCAAGATGTGTATGTGACCCACCACTCATGCTCACTATTTTATCCTGCTGGACTCTTTTTTACGCTCGCTCATTTTTGCAACGGCTTTTCTCTCTTGATCTTCATAAAAATTAAAATCTTTGCAGTAACGAAATTATTTCGGCAACCATAAATTTTACCAAACCTCCAAAATAAATAAATAACAAAAATAAACTAAAAAGTACGAGATAAACCAAATATCAATAGCTTAAATCTCTTGCACTTACTTTTTTTTTTGATTGTTAATTATTTTATCTATCAAATTGAAATTAATAAAATTGTTGCAGGAACGAAAAAACAGTTGTTACAGGAACAAAATGAAAAATTGGCAAAGTAATCATGTTTGCAATTTTTCGTTGCAGCGACAACCAAATTGTCGGATATACGAGGCTTTTCATTGCTGCAACGTAAAAACATTAGCGAAAATGATTCATCCATGCGACAAAGCGTTTTTCTTTCAGTGCAGTAAGACCAATTTTTAATTTATCAATAACATTGACAGATAATTCTGAGGTATGATAATTGTGAATTCTAATCAAAATATTGACTTTATCGCGCAATTCCCAATGCTTGAATTGATTTCCAACTAATCTTTTCAATATGTGTAGTTAGTTGAAATGAGATTGCAGTGAAGAGAAATTCGGCTGTAGCAACTGAATTAATTTTCCAACAACCGGACTGAGTTTGTGACAACCGAATGTTGTCGCAAGAATTGAAATACAATTAGATCAACGACGTAACGTAAGTGGTTTGGTTACTACAATCGAAATTTTCATTAGTCACGTAATGTCAATTGCAGGTTTGAATATTTTGTGTCTTATGATCGAAATTGTTATTAATTCAGTTACAGCTACGGAATTTTTTATTAAATCTGTTACAACAAGGGACTATATATATATATGATACGGTTGCTGCTACAGCAGAATTGATTTACAATTTAGTTGCCACAATAAAATTCTATATCAATTACTATTAATTGCAGCTAAATCAAACTTTCTTCGGCACACTTCAGATCCCGATTCCTTTTAAATTTGGTGAAATTTTGTATTTATAATCCAAAAGGTTGCAAAATTGTTTTGTTGTACTAAAGGCTGAGCCATGAAAAATTTTAGTTTTGGGTCTCCCGTTATATTGAAGCACATTTTCAATTTAGCGGTTATGAAGTGACAGATTATTAGGTAAAGTTTGCAAATTTAAGAAATGGGTTGCCTTATGCTTGAAGAAAATTGGGAAATATTAAGAACTTTCTTTCTTCATCTCAAACTGTAAGATTTAATAAAGAATAAAGTCGACAGAAATATAGTGCATCCAAAACAAATTGGACGAAAGAACTCGTGTACGTCCAGTGCGTTCAGTGAAAAATGTTGCCGTTGTAGCTGAAAGTGTGTTCGAACAGCCATCAATATGAACTTGCCACTGTTCGCTGAAATTGAATATTTACCGCACTTATTAGCGCAGAATTTTGCATAAATACCTCGGTATGAAGGCTTATAAAGTCGAAGTAAGGAGTTCCAGAACTGAAACCTCGTGACTATCCGATGCGTTTTCGATTCGCTGAATGGGCTGCAGATCGTTTAGCTGAAGATGAACATTTTTACCGAAAAATCATATTTTCTGATGAAAATAATTTCCATCTCGGCGGCTACGTTAACAAACAAAGTTGTCGCATTTGGCGCTCGGAAAATCCACACACTGTCTAGAAGAAGCCGATGTAGCCACAACAACTGAGTGTTTGGTGCGGTTTTTAGCAAGGCGGCATCATAGACCCATTATTCTTCAAAACTGAACAAGGAGTCGCCGTTAATGTCAATGGCGACTGGAGCCATGCCATGCTCATCGATTTTTTTTTCCCAAAAGTTGAAAACGATAACTTCCCAGCAAAAATAAAATGAAGTAGTTCTAGTAGAAGTTATTATTTTTGTACATCTCCTGCAACATTATTCGCATTTTTAATGCAATTTTGATTCTGATCAAAAACAACTCCGAAAAATCTACATTTGCATCACATCCATTATGATGCAAATTTATTAAAGAGCTAAAGGGATAGTGGACAAGTGCAAAGATGCCTAAATATATTACTTGTTTTTAATTTGTATTTACTTTCTTTCAAATCGCTTTTCATTTCCTTTGTTTTTCACCTGTTGACAGAAGCATTTGGAGTACTAATAAAAGGTCAATTAATAAAATAATTAGTTATATAACAGGTTAAAAAGTTAAAACCTAAAGTTGTAGCTTAAAGTCATAACTTATTGCCAAGTTTCAAATGACAAGAAATTTAAAAATTGTTGAAATAATAGTTTTGGTTGCTCGTTTGCGGACGAAATGTAGCATAAAAATTCTAGCATAAACTGCTCTTCCAAACAGTCAAATAAGAAGAAGTGCTGCGTTGGACAACGCCATATTAAAAGAAGTACATCTGCACCTAAATTTGCACTACATCTTTCTCTTTTTTTGCTGGGTTGTATTGTTTCAACAGCACGGCGCAAAGTGCCAGACATCACACGTTACAATCGGTGTTTTGCGCACTGTGTTCGAAAACCACATAACCAAACCAAAACTCGGTAGGCCATTGACCGACTCGCAGATGGGATTTGACGTGGTTAGACTATTATCTCTAGGGCGCCGTGAAAGATAGGTGTTACGCAAACAATCCCGAGTCCATTGAGGCCTTAAAAATATCGACACTGTCGTTCACGTCGTAGAGGCAAAAACAATCGAAAAAGAACTGAAAAATTAGGTAGATCGAATGAGGTACTATAGAGCCATTTGAACAATATTGCATTTCATTCAGAAATTTCAATGATGGGTCTTACCATAGAGTGAATCTTATTAGGGAGAATATTTGACTCATCTGACGTTTCTTTCACACTCTTCGTGATGCGGTCGGTGTGATAGAGAGATGTTTGACGAAAAGTGACATACACCAAGAGGAATTACAATAAATGTGTTTTCCACTTTTTTAGTGACTGTTTTTGTTAGCATACATTTGTGTTCTATTTAACACAATAATTTTAACACACAAAACGAGATGCTCGTTGTTTTGACCCATTGCCTCTATCTGGTATCATTGAAGCAATTCTTTTCGACATCCAACGTTCATATTACACCAGACGAAATGCCATAAATTTGCTGAGAGAAATGTTGAGTCTAGTATAGTAATTAGTCTATGGGTCTTAAAAAAAAATTTTAATAAAAAAAAATTCAAAATTTTACATGGCCCACCCTTTTACATATGTAACCTATATGGATTTTCTTAAACTTAAAAAAGAAACACTAATGATCGCCTATGATTCGCTGTTTACGGCATTCGAAACTTGATTTTTTTTATTCATTAGAAGTATAAATTTTTTTTTTTGTGTCCAAGTGCCATATCAAATGTTGGAACCTCTACATTGAAGAAGTCTCAAAAAATTTGTATTATAAAAAAGGGTGGTTCAACCAAAACACACTATGATAATTGTAAATAAAACAAAAAGTTTACAGAGAATTATTTTAATATTTTTTGTTATGTTAGAAGGATCTATGACAATTATGTGTGACACAAAATATCGGCCTAATGCTCGCTACGGTTTCGGTGGCATACCTCGATACGACATTTTCAATAACTTTGAGACATAATTGAGGTTCAATGTCGTTAATGTACCGAATTGTCAATTGTCTCTTAATGTACCGAATTGTCTCAATTATCTCTTTTTTTCTTTTAAATATCCCCAAAGAAAGAAGTCCAACGGTGTCAAATCACATGATCGTGGCTGCCAATTAACATAGCCACGACGTGAGATAACACGGTCAGTGAATTTCTCTCGCAAAAGAGGCATTGTTTCCTTGCCTGTGTGGCAAGTGGCATTATCCTGTTTGAAACACATATCATCAAGGTCCATATCCTCAATTTCTGGCCGCAAGAAGTCCGCTGTCATTCTGAGCAAAAAATCACGAAGTGCACGAAATACATATTGATTTGAACGCCCATTTTCGTAAAGGGCTTCAACAATCTTAACGCGCTGCTTAATTCTGTACCTCTCCATGGTTGAATTCGTCAAACACTGAAATAAAGAAATATCAAATTAAGTTGGGCAAAAAACTTGACGTTAAATTGTGACTCACAATTAACATTGTTAATATCTTGCATTATGTGGCCTTTAGCTGAGCACAAAAGTTTCCAAATGATACTTCACTTATAATTTTGAATCTTTGAATCGGCTTTAGGTATTGAAAATCATAAAAATAAGAAAGGTCAATCATAAATACAATTAAAAGATTCTTCACTCACAGAACAAATTTGTTGAAAAGAGGTTGTAGCAACCGCTAATTCAGAAGTTGCCACCGAGTTGTGGTTGCCACAACCAAACTGTGGATGTCACGATAGAATTTTCTATAACTGAAATTCATTTCGTAATTGAATTTCGAATTACATTGGTTTTATGAACTAAACTTTCTATAATTTCGATTACAATAACCAAATGTGGTACCGATTCGATTCCAACAACCGAATGTGGCATCGATTTGCTGGCATCGGTCGAATTTGGCATAAATTCGGTTGCAACAATTGAATTTGGTATCAATTCGGTCGTATCAACTGTATTTATGAAAATTGAGGTTACTACAACCGAATTTTTCATGAATTGTTTTTGTACAATCGAACTCAGTTTCGATTCGTTTACCACAACGCAATTGTACATATTTCAATCCCGAAATTTACAATTCAAAAAACAATTATTATATTAAAAAAATATGAAGAACGTGAAATTGTCGCCGTCGCGGTTTTAACAAAAAAAATTTGTTAACATGCCTGTTGCATAATTTGCCAAGTCGAGAGCGAAAAGCATCAATTCGTCATCCGCCGTAAATCGCCAAAATATCAATAAACAGTCAAATCTGAGAGAGCATAAAACAAGTTGGTAGCACTTGAATGCCTGTCAAGTATCTCACAAAATTTTATCATTAAAGGTTCTACAACAAATATCGTTTCCCAAAAAAAAACCCCAACTCTAGACAACTAAACTTCGTTTAAGGAATACATTTGCGACAAACGAATATTGCTGTTTTGAGAAACGAAAAAGGTGTCATTGCGGTATATTTATTCAATTAATTTTTCTATTTATTTTTATTGGTTTTTACTTTTTATTGTGTTTGTAATTTTTTATTAATTTTTTCCCAAAATTATTCCGGTTGTAGACTCGATGTACCGAAAACATTTATTAGACCAGGGGGTATCTAAAGATGTGGATTGAAAAGAACGGGAACGTTAATCATTTTTATACTAAGAAGTAAAGAAAATATTTTTGTGGTAAAATAAATATTTTTGCGCCAAACGAGCTCTTTCGAATTTCAAACCGAATTACCAAAAACATGCTTAAATTTGAAAATAACTGCATAATCTCTCCTTTAACTGACATGATTCGAATTTGAGACAGCCTCGCGAATTGTAGCATGCATATACAAATACGAAATGTTCATGTCATAGATTTATGTTTTCCTTACCAATCGTTAAGGACTTTTATCTGTATCAAAGACTTTAAAATGTTACCAAAAAAAACTCTTCTTCGTCCTAGCAGCAATGAAGTGTCTCGTATCTAAGGACATTAAATGACAATAACGAAATATAAAATTATTAAATTGAAATCAATGAAGCAAAACCAAATACAACGAAAAGTTAAAATTATAAGTAGTATGACATGACAGAATTTTACAATATACCAGGAGCATAAATCTGTATAAATAAATCTGTACTATGCAAGTGCCCGCAACGACAATGGAAACACAAGGATAATGGAAAAATTCCAAGATAATATTAAATTCGCCAAAGATCGCGAAGAAGAACACTAAACTACATAATTAAAATAAAACCCAAAGTTAAACATAAAGTAGGAAGCTCTACACTTGGTTTAATTGAATTGTATCCTTATCCGGAGATAGTCCTTTATTTAGATTTAAGATCTGTAATCTTTCCGACAGTTTTATGACCCATTCAAAGGGTCTGTTGTAGTTGAAAACTAAAGACTTCCGTTATTAAAAATAATGATAATGTAATCGTTATTGGCAGGGCCATAATATAAAATGGCAGCAACCCTTACCACAGGTCATAGGGTATCACTAAAACGAAGTCCATTGTAAGGAAGTTAGTAGTTAAGAGATTGCACCACAGAAGATAAGGACAACAAAACATTGGATGGAATAAAAATGTTTTCAGAGTAACTACTGCTGTTGCTACAATTGCTGTCAAAACTTTAAATTATGGTTTTCAGTTTGTTTTTTTTTTTTTTGCAAACGACCAAAACGTTGTAACATGATGGTGTAAAAAGTGTGGTTAGATTATATTATTGGCCACATCAAGCGGAACTTACATTGAAATTTCTCCATGACTAACCAGTGATCTGCTCAAAGTTATCTGCCGGTGTACGGAGAAGAAAGTTTGCAGGCAAATCCAACAAATCGAACAATACCATAACGATTTCAATTTTTCAAATGCCGGGCCAAATGTCTGACTAGCATTTGTCATTTTGAAGGGAAATTTTAACACAAATATCTAGGTCAAATAGGAAACAGTTTTTTTTAGTAAATTGACTTAAAATATAGAAAATAAATGGAATTGCAACTGAAATTAGAAGATAGTTTTAAAAACCCAAATATGTTTACAATAAAAATTGCAACGCTATCATCACTTTCCACATTGACAACTTAAAAAAAGAAAATGCTGGTCCGAGGCATTGTAAGGGGTAGTACAAAAGTAGGTTGCATTTTGACACGCTAGTGTAAGGTCTGCTTTACAAACACCATGTCGCATTGTTAGCAGTTCTACTATGCAGAGGAAGACTAATCCACACATATTTATGGTCTAATCATTTCTCAAATCTCTGGTGTAGTTTTTATTATCGAGAGTCGATAAAGTTTCTATGATCGACTCTATTTGCGAAGACTGTAATGCGCCATTTTCGCTGGTTCAAGCAGTATGTAAATTAAATTGAACCGGTAATTCGGATTCCGAGGTGGGATATATTTGGGGTATAAAAACCTATTTTTAAAAATTTTGAAGAATTGGGTTCCTTGCCTTAAAAAAACACGAGTTTTTTTGTTTCCTTCTCATTCTTACATCGTATAGATAACGATTCTGTTTAAAGATTGAAGTACATTTTACAAAACTCGTCGCAGCTTGCACTCACACTACAAATTGTGAGAATAAATGTTGCAGCAATCTTAAATTCGACAGTCGTCACCGAGTTGAGGATGTCCCAACCGAATTCGGTTGAAACAAGCCCGCTTCATAGCTGATTCGTTTATGACAACAAAATTTCCAATTATATTCGTTCTATAAACTTAATTTTCCATAACCTTATTTGCAACAACCGAATTTGAAATCACTTCGATTGCAACAACCGAATTTGGTATCAGTTCGGTCCCATGCATCGTAATTTGGAACTCGGTCGTAGCAACCGAATTTGGTTTCAATTCCATTTCGTTCAGAGCAATCCCCTTTGACTCTAAGTCATTTGCAAAATAGAATTAGGCGTAAATTCGGTTACAGCAACCGTAGTTATGAAAAATGTTGTTGCTGCAACCGAATTT
Organism: Phaonia tiefii; assembly: GCA_963931995.1. Lineage (NCBI taxonomy): Eukaryota > Metazoa > Arthropoda > Insecta > Diptera > Muscidae > Phaonia > Phaonia tiefii. The sequence goes on along the minus strand of OZ008367.1, from coordinate 106,700,990 downwards.
CTAATTAATTCCGTTGGTCCAACCGAATAGTTGTGTTTTTAACAAGATTTTTTGTGTTTATGAAGAAAGGTAAGTTAGAATATTTTACTTATGGATTTTAAGAATAAATTTTTGAATATATTTTCCTCAAGAATATCCCATATAAAGTGCACTAATAATTAGTTTGGAAAATTAAATTCTCAATAAATCATCACTAAATACGTTTTTAATTGATAGAAACACCATTTGATTCGATTGTGCCACCCTCTAATTTATGTTGCAGCAACCTCTGATTTGATCGTGTCAACCTCTATTTCAGTCTGGACATCCTTTAATACGGTTATGTTATCCGCTAATGTGGTTCTGACAAAAAAAAAAAACGTTTCCAACTACATCTAATTGGAACCTGCAGTTGTACACCGGTTCCGAATAGTATTTTGAAAAGCTTTTTCATGGCTAAGTACTGGATAGTCTCGCCATCACTAAGCGAGGTTGCCATCGTCGAATGAAATGGTAGGTGGTCAGAGCAGGGATCGAACCCACGTTTCTCATGCAAAAGAGCCGCGAACACTACCCATTTTACCACCGACGGCCGCCTTTATACAATCTAGTACCATTTCCGCACAACTCGGCTGCAATGGGGTTGTGACAACCTCTAAATTCGGTTGCATCACCGTATTTTTCTGTAAGTATGTGGGATGAGCATGGAACTCTTTTCAGAAGATCCCTGTGGAGGATACAATGAAGCAAATCGGTGATGACGGAGGCAATTGCGCCTAATTACACTCACAGAACTAATTGTTTGGTAAGAGCCTGGTAAGTGACTGTAGCGTTTTCACCGAACTGCAGTTGCCATAATTGAGTTGAGATTGACACTACTGAGTTTAGTCCACACAACTGAAATTCGGTTGATGCAAACTCCAGTAGGTTGTGACAACTTGTAGTGCGTTTGGAACAACCTACAATTTAGATGTGCTTTTTTCTAATGTGGTTGGGACAACCTCTAAATTATTTTTCGTCTAATTCAATTATAATTTCTGTGGGAGTATGTCACATCGAAGTCGGTTGGTTCCGATGTTGAATCTGTACTCATTCACACTGGAAATTTGACAAAATGAATAGAATCGTTGTCAGTGCGAATGCCGTATTAAGCTTTTATGCAATTTTCCTAAAACGAGTGCATGGCTTTGGACTGAAGCCAAGGGCTGCAAACCGTATATATCTTTGCTAGTGTGGATTTTGACCTGAAAATCTTAAAGTTACGCTAGGAATGAATTAATATTTATAACTTATTTTTGGGTGAGGAATGCTGACTTGGATAGCCCGATTCGGGCAAAAACGTTATGAAGCTTTGTCTTAGAATGGAATCTATGTTAAACTGATACACTCACAGAAATATTTGTTTCAAACAAATTTGTAGCAAGCAAAAAACAAAATTTGTGGCAAGCAAAAAATAAGCAACCGAATTGGAGTCATCACAACTGAATTTAGTCACCACAACCGAAAGGCAACCTCATGTGGTAATTGAAAATTAATTTCATTAATGCACCAACACGAGTCTTCAGTATTTGGATCCCAACACTGAAATTTGGCATTGTTTCATTGCAACAATCGAATTTATGTAAAATTCGGCTACTGCACCCGAAATAATTTACTATTCTATATAACTATAACCAACAAGTTGTCGAAAACTAATATACCTTAATGACGTGTAATCCATTACTTCGCGCTATATAGCAGGGGAGTTACAACTCTAATTCGCTAAGCTGGATTTTTGCCTGACGTGAAAGTGAATTGCACAAATATTTCGAAACACCGATGTCTAATTGCAATTTAAGCCATAATTTCACTTCACAGTTTTGTACTACTGTTGACTACTGTAAAAGTGATGTTATTTAAAATCTTGTCGTAATTTTAGTACTAATAATATCTTCAAATGTAACGAAGTTGATTGTCTTATAATCTATTATTTCACGCCATATATGAAAATATATACAATCTATGTCTTGCGGCCCAGGATTTAAGCGGAGTACAATATTTTTATAATTTCTTGTAAGTTGAACGTTTTCCCTACATGAAATAACATTATGCAGGACGCATGTATATGTTTGGAACATTCATATACTTACGTGCAAGCATTGTTTTCATGACTTGAATTGCTGCTGTTTTGCTGTTTCCTTGTTGTCACTTATCTGTTCTCAGCACGTTACTACAAACAAAGCCATATTTAGGATACAAATGCATATAACGGGTTTTTCAATAAGAGCGCTACAAAAGTTTTTTAAATAAAACAAAACCGGGTTTAGATACCAATGAAATTCTTTATTCCTGTGAAAGTACGTTCGATGCCATTATGTATGGAACTCGATTTCTTTTGCATGGCCACCATGGGCACACTTGCAGAAGTCCAGACGCTGAACCCAATTTTCGACGGTTTTCAAGCATAAATCGGCCGATACTGCTGCAATTTCACGTTCGATATTCGTACGAAGTTCATTAATCGTCGCTGGCTTTTGTTGGCATAGACCAAAGACTTGACGTTGCCCCTCAGGAAATAATCTAACGGCGTCAAATCGCACGACCGAGGCGGCCAATCGACTGGGCCATTTCGTGAGATAACATGTTCACCAAACTTGGTTTCCAAAAAATTGATTGTGGCATTCGCTGTGTGGCTTGTGGCGCCGTCCTGTTGGAACCACATGTCCTCCAAGTCCATATTATCCAATTAGGGCCAAAAATATTCGGTTATCATTGAACGGTAGCGATTCGCATTCACAGTAATGTGCCGGTCTTGATCATCACGGAAGAAGTACGGCCCAATGACGCCACCGGCCCATAAACGGCACCAAACCGTAATTTTTCGGGATGCAATGGATTACGTGTGGATTGCTGTCTGACCAATAACGCATATTTTGCTTATTGACGAAGCCATTCAAAATGAGCCTCATCGCTGAAGATGATTTTCCGATGAAAATCCGAATCATTTTCAAGTTGTAGCTCAGCCCAATTCACGCTTATGGTGGTTAAGCGGCTTCAGTTCTTGCGTCAATTTGATCTTGTAAGGATGTAGGCCAAGATCTTTCCGCAAAATTCGCCACAACGACGTCATATAGATCCCCAACGCTTGAGATCGACGTGTGAGAGACACATTTGGGCTTTCTTGAACTGAAGCCTCAGCGGCAGTAATATTCTCGACACTACGGGCACTTCTTTGCCTCACTGGCACGGGAACATTTTGTACTGTGCCTGTGGATTCAAATTTTTCCGCTAGACCCTCAATTGTTGATCTGGTAGGACGATTATGACGACCATAAATTGGACGTAGCGCTCTTAAAGTTGAGGCCACTGACTCCAAATTTCGGTAGTAAATTTTAATAATTTCGACTCGCTGTTGGCTCGTATATCTTTCCATGATGAAATGGCAAACCTTACTGAAGAGAAATGTCAAAAGAGCGGGAAAAAATATGGCGCCGTTTACTGTCTCTATCGATTTACTTTTGTTGGTGTTATTAAACTTAAAATTTCCTATACCATAAAGTAGCATTCGCTATAGTCTAATATATATCGAGGAAGGAAAATTAACAGTCCCTGTGCCTTCAAGTATCCACACGCAAAGAAAAAATGTTTATTGCTCGGTTGCGGCAACAATACTTTGATTGATTTGTATTAATATATTTATCTCAACCGTTCATATGGTTCTCCCAAATAAACTTGTCTATCGCAAATGTGTATCATGTTGTTCCAAACGAGTTCTCGTTTGCATCAAACGTGTACAAAATTGAATTTGCCGCAAATTTAAAAAAAGTTTGCGATAACTGAAATTATACATTTTTCTAATGAGAGCACAGATTACGAGGAACATAAATTTCTCTCATTCTGTCGACTATATACACAGTCTTATGCACTCATTTGGCATACACACTCATGCATACACACTCGAAAGTGATCACAAACTCTAATGCTTCTTGTTTGTCAATATATCTGGGATGGACAATTGACGCGTTGTAGTTTCCCGCTCTTTTAGTTGTTATTTGAATGCAAGGCGAGACAGACGTGTAAGTAGACAGTGAAAAAATCTACATAAATGGCAACTTATTTTAAAAGAAACTATATGGATAAAACCAAAATCATAAAAGTTGGAAATTTAATCAAAAAAAAGAGAAAGAGTGGAAGCCATAAATAAAAGTTTTAATGTTCAAGATAATGTACAAGTAATGTTTTTCGTAGACGTTTTTTCAGCTATAATTTTTCATATCTCGTTAACGGCAAACGCTTTTTTTTAATTTAGAGCAACTACAACTCGGTTGCTGTAACCGAAGCAACAGTTGGCGCAACCGTATTTTGTTTATCGTGAAGATTTATCGCAAACGTTTTCTCAGCTATAATTTTTCATAAGTCGTTTACTGCAAACGATTTTCAACTACAACTCGCTTGCTGTAACCGAAGGAACAGTTGGCGGAACGGTTTTTCGTTTATCGTGAAGGTTTTTTCAACTCGTTTACTGTTCTCGTAAAGTTTTTTTTTTTATTTTGGAATAACTAGAACTCGGTTGCTGTAACTGAAACAACAGATGGCGAAACCGTGTTTCTTTTCCGACAAACATTTTTACAGCTTATATTTTGCATAACTCGTTTGCTGCAAACATATTTCGGTTCTCCCAAACGAAATGACATGTATGGCTTAACAGAAGTTCATATCTCCAAACTACAGTCCATAAACGAACTTCAGTTATCTGAGATTTCGTGTGGGAGGAATGAGTACACATCGCAATTTAAACCCATATCAAAAATGTTCGGCATATCGTAGAATCTGTCCTTTTGGGATAGTCAGCATACAAAGATTGTTTTTACTTTTCTAGCTCCAAGTATTTTAAAACTGTGGCAACTAACTACACAGTTGATAAGCACAAACAAAACATAAAAAGCATACGCTCACATAATTTCGACTTTGAATGATCATTATTCTCATGCTACGCTCCTCCAAATTGTGTACGAGCCCTCGTAGAGAAAATGAGATATAATTCTAAAATACCAGCAAGGAAGTGATTTCTAACAAAATGTTATGTCACTCTTGCTCCTCAATTTTTCTGCTGTTATGTTTGTTTTGTGTGACAAAATTGTTTGGCTTTCCACTTTTCTCATTTTCTGCTGTGCAACACATATTGTCCTTTGTTTAAATCCTTTTGTGGTAAAATGGAGAAAATTGCAAAAATATCTCGCCAGATTTGAGAGATATTTCCTTTTTTGTGTAAGTTTGTATGAAATTGAGCGAATGTTTGTGTCAAAATGCGTGTATCCGATATTTTTCAATAAAAATATTTTCTTTATTCTGTTGTCAACAAAACAACAGTGGTAGGAAAAATCCCAAGCATAGATTGTTTTTATTTTGTGGATATTTTTTCATGACCAGACACGGATGATGATGGTGTAGTGGGCTTTGTGTCGCCATTCTCTTGATCCTTTCTCATATCCTATCTGCGGTGGGTGGGTTAACGTTTTATCTTCTTTTTTGTTCATTCCGTTAATTGGGAAATGAGATAAAAACAGACATATCGTGCGTTAAAATGTTGACCGAAATAACGAGAGGTATAAAGTGCATTCCCTACACAATATTTTAAAGCAGCTGGTATTAAATAGAGTTGAAAAGCATTAAAATAATAAAAAAAATACTATTGCCGAAAATTCATTTTGTGCATTTAAAAACGGAAGCCGAATTGTAGAAATGAAGTTGTGATGATCGAATTTTGTTGATTTTCCATTCGGTGTGTAAACATATAAAGTCGAGGGTTTGACTGCTCGGAAGTACTCGTATAAGTATATTGTATCTTCCATTCAGATTAGCTTATTCGATAATAACTTCAAATGTCAAACTCTTGGGTGATCTATGAAAAGGGTGTCTTAATATGAATTCACTATTCACTAATTCACCACCTTTTTAAAAAAAAATTTAACGTAATTTTGGAGATAGTTGTGATTTTTTTTTATTGGATTGTAAGGAAAACATGTTCCAATTAAGTATGGTATAAAATATACGTCAAATGGCCCACACGGCTCTGCTGACAGACCGTTAATTGTTGCATGAGTTTTTCCGTGACTTTATCTGGCTGTATCTTACCAATGACGCCTTCGATCTCGGATTTGAGCTCAGGAATTGTTCCTGGTTTATTCTCATAAACCCGAGATTTCACAAAATCCCAAAGAAAGAAATCGCACGGCGTTAAACCGCTTGATATTGGTGGCCAGTTGACATCAGAATTTGTTGAGATAATTTGTTCTGGAAATCATTGCTGCAATAAATCGATTGTTTCATGCGAGGTGTGCCAAATGGCGCGATCTACCTGAAACTGCATATCGTCCAGATTAGTGCAGTGGAAGCCACAAGAACCGCGTTGTCATGTTCCCTGCAATTTTGGCCTCATATTTAAAAAAGTTCGCCCCAATTACGCCGCCTGACCAAAATCCGCATCAGAGAGTTTCTCGTTGTGACTGCATTTGTTTCTCATGGATTGCATGAGGATTTTCTGAACCCCAAATTCTGCAATATTGTGTATTCACGTAGCCGATCAGATGGAAATGTGCTTCATCGATGAAGATGCTTTTTATTCAAAAAATTGCCATTGACTTCATTTTGCTCCGTTACCCATTGAACGAATAGCAGGCGCTTTCCATGGCCTGCTGGCTTGAGCTGCTGAGTAACCTGAAGTTTGTGCGCATCTTTGTAAGCACAAAGGTGGAGGTCTCTTATCAAAATTCACTGTGTAGTATTTCGTGAAATTTTAAGTTGTTGAGAACGTTGCGGAATAGACGTTTTCGAGGTTTCGGGGCTACAGCCTCGTCTACAGCAGCAATGTTTTCCAGAGACCGACTGGTACGTTGACGTACAGGAGTCTGTCTGACTGTCCATAGCAGACACTGTTTCATCAAATTGGTTTTCCACTCTTCCGATGGTTGATACATTAGGTGCACTTTCTCGACTGAAATTTCTTCGATGTATGCGAGCGGTATCAGGATAACTTTCCAAATTTTTGATGTGTTGACATCTATAGACGCGGGTAGAGTAATCTATCAAAGTGAACACGTGAAAACAACACACAGCGTTAGCATGACATACGTGGTTGTTGTAAAACAAAAGTTTCTGCCTGAAAATAAGTATGATGGTATTGATGTAGTGGCAGCGAACAAAAAAGCAGGTCCTATTCGCCAAAGAGTATTGAATAGTATAGAGAACTCATGGAACGAATTGTATGACTCAGAAGCACTGGCGACATCCGGAGAATGATTTAACCCATATTACTCTCTATTTGTAATAACTCTGTTTATGACAAAACCAAAACAATTATTTCAGTGACCTAAATACTGCTTTATTGATGTGTTAACACCTATAGGCATGGGTAGGATATAATCTAATAAAGTCAATACATGCAAACAACACACAGCGTTATCTACGGTGAAGCTATGCTGCGGTAGCATTGAAAATAATATGTGGTTGTTGTACAACAATAGTGTCGGCCTGAAAATAAATATGATATTTATGTAGCGGCAGCGAATAAAAACAACAAGGTTTTCTATTACATCCCATGAAGGTATAGGGGAGAGCTTCTAACAACCAGTGAGCTGTCCACTTTCTAGTTTTACACTCTATAAGTGGGACCTACAGTTTTACACCGGTTCCGAACGGTATTTTCAGAAGCTTTTATATGGCTAAATACTCGATAGTACCGCTATCACTAAGCGAGGTCGTCGAAGGAAATGTAAGGTGGTCGGAGCAGGGATAGAACCCACGTTCTGATGCACACAACCACATGTCCACATTGTTTTTAACTAATTTATTTTATTTTATATTACGTATTATGCATATGTAATACTTCCATTACGCGAAGGAATGCGTAACGAAGAAAACGAAATATTCTACGAAAACATTATTTAGAAATGTACAGTTTTTATATACCCGACTTTGTTGAACGTCACCCTTCACCAAAGAAATACTTGACATTGATTTTGTTTGCGTGTTAATTTTAAGGTACAAATTTTAATCCGAAATTATTTCGATGAGATCGTATCCGACTTAATTTCGAGATCAGTTGGTATCTAGTTTGGAGATCATATCCGACCTCATTTCGAAATCGCACACAGTTCGCGCTTCGAAATCGAAAGAGGAATTGCGGCCGCTCGAGTATCCGGTCTCGAATCAAATCAAATCAGAGAAGTCGGATCCGACTCAACGCTGATTGTGCTTATTGGGTGAAACTGATCCCATCTTCTTCCAGCAAGTACGTAGAAGAAAATTCTAATGTTTTAGATTTTAATCGTATTCCCGTAGCGTATAAAGTTCACCGCTTTTTTGAAATTTCAAATGTGGGGGGTCTCAAACGACGCGTATTAAACGGGTGATTACGGGAACGTCAAATTTTTTTTTATACAAGGGTACCTATAGTCCCCTACTGGCCGTTGAAGTTTCGACTCCTAGTTCATTTAAAAAAAATACAAAAATTTTCGACAATATAGTACTCAAATGACGTGTCATGATTAACATATACGGAAAAAAAAATATTTTCAAAAATTTGATAAAGAGCCTTTTTTCCACAACGTCTGTTTGAAGTCTTTATCATGCATAGTTTGTCTTCCCATTGTGCTGTATTTTACATAAATATTCCACCAACTATATAAAATAAATATATTTGTAGGTGATTTTGCAGGTTTGTGCAAATCAAATGAGATTTTTTGGGAAATTTAACTATTCGATGGAATATTTATGTAAAATACAGGGGAAAACAAAATATGCATGATAAAGATTTCAAAATAACGTCGTATAAACAATGATTTGTCAAAATTTTGAAAATATTTTTTTCCATGTACATATGTTAATCTTGATACGTCGTTTGAGCTCCATATTGTGAAAAAAAAATTTTCCAAAATATACCATGAAACGGAACTTCAACGGCGGGTAGTGGACTAAAACTACCCTCGTCTAAAAAAAATTTGACGTTTCCGTAATCACCTCTCCATTACCCGTCGTTTGAGACCCCCCTCAAAAAAAAAAAAATTTTCAGTACACCCTAATGCATACCGACTTAAATATATTTGTATTAGGAATTCAATAGAATTTTTATATTAGTGACAGTTTAAACCCTAAGATAAATGCAGTACATTAGAATATAATTCGTTTGCGTTAGTCAAAAACTGAGACTGCCGCAAAAATATTTCAGTTGTTATAAAAGTTAATTTTTGCGCATGCAGTTGCAACAACTCATTTGAGGTAAACAAAAGAACAGTTAATGCAAAAATATTTCGTTCGCGTAGATTTTGTTTGTTGTAAACATTTCTAATAAAGAATATGGTTTATTCAACAGACGTTCATTTGCCGCAATTCCATTCGCCAGAAGAAGTTCATTTATCTAAGATTTCTTTTGGGTGCAACGAAATTTTTCTTTGTGCGTGGTTACGGTCATAATGGTTGGTTTGTCCCTGGCACCTTAGACCTGCGGACCAGTTGGGTCGACTATTAGTCAGGCCGACTTTTGTGTCGGGCATTATTTCGCCTTACACTAACCGACTTTCCGGCCGACTTTCTGAAAATCAAACTAGTGTTGATTTTTTCCAGACTAGTCGGCCGACTGCCCGACTTCACCTTACACTTGGAGATGAGTCGGCCTGACTCGAAAGTCGGCCCCACAATCCGTTGGTCTAAGGTGTCATTTAGGGTCATTGATCCCTTTTGCAGTTATTGAACACCCGGCCAGTGTCATTGACTTCTCGTCAAAGTCACTGACGCATCGCATCATTGCATCGCGCTGAAAGTCTTTGACTGATGCTCAAAGTCATTGATTCTTGGTAATGGATATTGGCTAATGATCAAAATTATTGGGCTAAGATCTGGATTATTTTCTCAACTATAAAAATTGCAAGAAGGTGAATCGCATTTGACTAAAAAACCGACGTTAAAGTGAAATATGCAAAACTAATAACCCACAAGTTTTCTACATTAAGATTCACTTTTACCAATCTACTGGATTAATCCAATTCGATCACTTGTGTTTTGTATAACGGACTTCGATTTAATGAATATTACCAATTATGTTATAGTCAATTCAATATTGTCTAATATTATATTAACAACACAATGACTTTCTATCTCATGTCAACCCCTATTTAAACTGTCATTTGTCAATGTGATTCATAACCAGATTTAGCATAGCTAAAGGCTGATATAATTTGCGTAATGGAATAATTTCAAAAGATTTCCAAAAGCAATTTGTATATCCTTCAAGGGCAATTGTATCTTTTTTTTTGTATTCACATTTATTGCCAACAAAGAAACAATAATGCGAATCACTTTATTTTGTAAGTACATACAGCCACTTTGTAACAAATCATAAATCTCTCTCAATAGGATGTGATGATGACATTTAAATAAAGTTTGTCAATAAACTTTTTTTTTGTCTCACACTTTTTTTTAGTTCTTTCTTTGATAATCTTGCGAAATATCCTTATGCCACACACCCAATTCGTTACGATCTCTTAAAGTTAGTTTGTACCATCCATCCACAACCGCAAAAGAGCAATTTTTCTGTGGAAAACTTTGGGCAAGAGCAAGAGTAACACGTCTAACAATAGATACTCATATGAAAAGATGGAAGGGGAAAACATCGCAAAACTTTATACTGTTGTCGCTTTCCATTGTTAGACATCCTTCAAACACATGTATGAATGTTAAGTTTGTTTCGTGTTCTTCATTTTTGTTCTTGGAATGAAATGACTCTTTTTTTTTTGTATTTTCCAGTCCCTCTTTAGGTACAATTCCTCATGTGCCTTTGTCTGCAGTCAGTAGTTGCAGTAGTTGTTCGTGAACTACTATGATAAAGTGATGGATGAATGTGTTCACATTAAGAAATGAAAAGCAAAAAAAAAAAAAGTTCAGAACAAACAACAAAAAGTTGCCCTTATGATAACCCCTTCAGATGTTTAAAACTATGTTTTGTATAAGTATATGTATATACATACACACATGCATACGTATACATATATCATACACATTTATTCAAACAAAGTTTTGCTGTTAGGGAAACCTCAACACAACACTTGCAAATACACACGAGCACAGATACACATGCTCATAAGTTTGAGTAATATTCTTAATTTACAATGAATGATAGAAGGGACTAACGAACGAACGAAATGGCGCACTCCTTGGTTGCTTTTCTTAAACTGCATGCATACATAGCAATATGACTCTAACATGTCTATATTGTACGAGGATCGGGTTTCAAGTGTTGGCAACTATAGACTTTTGAGTTTTGTCGAAACTTCTATTCTAGTTGTGATGGTGATCACTTTTCTGTCAAGAGCTTTAAATTGTAAAACAGAAACACCTTTTGAATGTTAATTAGAGGAATATATGCACGCTGAAAAATCGATATTTTTTTTTGTTAGTCCCGGACATAGTATCTATACTTGTGTCCAAACATATCGTGTTTGCTGTTCAATAATGCATGTTGGAGACACAATGATTAATATTGTTTTTTGTGAATCAACTGTGGCTTTGTTTGTTGAAAACCTAAACCTGATACAGAACAAAGAACCAAAAACGCAGCAGATCATCAAACATGTACATGTACAATATGCTACTGGGACCTGCTTTTACATCGTGTGTTTAGAGTTTAAAATCGCAATAAATCCCACAAAACTTAGGCGATTTCAATTTATTTTCAGTAGATAAATGTATTTGTACAGATTTCTAAATTTATTCAAGCTGAAGACCTTTTTAATATAAAGCTTATTTATTAGCTTTACTTTTTATTGTATAATATATATATAGCTTTAATCCAAAAGGTCTTGAGCTTGAATAAATTTTGAAAATTGTAAGTTTAAACAACAGACCAACTAAAAAACTTCCGCAGGAGAAATCTGTTTCTAATTATATATGACCCTGCTTACGAAAACCCACGTACTGTGTCAAATTTCTGGAGTTTACTTTTTTTTGATTTTTATGTATCATGTGAAACCGGCCGCAAGTCTCAATAACATCGGAAAGTAATGTAAAAATTCAATTATATAAAACAGTAACTATAGAAATGCAATACAGAGGGGGAACTTTAATTGCGTTTTACTCAGAAACTTGCTTTGACACACTAGGTCGGATTACATCGCAGAGTCGCATATAAAGGGTTATCCATTTTGCGGTTTCAAAAGTAAACGTAAATAAAAGACATATAAAATATTTTTTTTTCATGATATTTCTTTTTTATTATAAAGTTTGAACGTTCACATTATGTGTGAAACATTACATCATTTAAATGACCACCACGCGAAGTGTTGCAAGCATTGATTCTTTTGAGGTCATTTTCGACCACTTTTTGACACATATTGGGCGGTATCTCAGCCATAACTTGACGAATGTTGGTGCTTAAGTGCTCAAGAGTTAAAGGTTTAGCATAAACACTGTCTTTCGCGTAGCCCCACAAAAAAAGCCTAATGGTGTCAAATCGCATGATCTTGCTGGCCAGTTCATATCGCCACGACGAGAAATTACCCGGCCAGCCATATTCGCTCGAGTTGTGTGGCATGTGGCACCGTCTTGTTGAAACCACATATTCTTCAAGTCGTATTCTTCAATAACGCTCCGAATTGACGGTGACAGTCGTTCCATCGTCGTTTTCGAAGAAGTAAGGTCCAATCACACCTTCGGACCAAAGAGCGCACCAAAGAGTGACTTTTTCTGGATGTAATGGCCTCTTTTCAATTACTTGAGGATTCTCAGAACCCCAAATACGACAATTTTGTTTATTAACATACCCACCGAGTGAGAAATGTGCCTCATTGCTGAAGAAAATTTTATTCGAAAAATCGCCGTCCACCGCCTGTTGTTCAAGCACCCATTCCACGTATCTACGACGTTGTGAATGGTCAGCTGGCTTCAGTTGTTGTGTGATGTAGTTGTAGATCCAAATGCAAAATACGCCATAACGTGCCGTAAGACAGTCCTAATTCCTGAGAACGACGAGTAATCGACACATTCGGGTCTTCGGCAAAACTTTCACTTACAGCAGCGATATTTTCAGCTGAACGAGCGAAACGATGATGCACAGGCCTTACAATATCTGTAACCGCTCCAGTCTCTTCAAATTTCTTCACAATTTGGCCAATTGCTTGCGTAGTTGGACGATTATGTAAACCATAATCTCCTCTTAAAGCCAGTGTGCACACTTCTACCGATATTCGGTAGATTCTACCGATTTTTGTGTAAATTTTACAATCTACCAATTCTACCGAACAAGGCTTGAAATCTACCGAATATTTAATGAAAATGTTCATTAATTATCTGTGGCAACTTTCATTTGGCGTAAGTATTCTTTCTGTCTTTGATTCTCGAGTTTTTTAACACGATGTCTGGCATCACTCTTAAATGCCGTTAACAGTGATTTAAACTTCATATATTTGTCATATAGTACGTCACTTTCCAACTATGAACATTTAACAATGATGAAAACAGTGTAGGGGGCGCACTACTACACATGTAATGTGAACAATGCAAAAGACAATACATGGTAATTTTTGAATATAACTGATGCCATATTGCAAATTGCTATTTGTATTGTTCATAGGACATGTGTAGTAGTGCGCTCTCTAGATGTCAAACACTGGCATTGTTAAATATTCTGTTAGAAAAGTCACTTGCCATATACAAAAAAACCTGTCATGTAAAACCAATTATAGAAACACTGGCAGCTTTGTGCATTATGGGCATCTTTTAAATCAGCATTAGCGAATATTTAGAATTACCAAAGCATTTACAATGGATAAATTTTTAATAAGGTAAGATGTAAAATTTATTTTGTTGGATTTGTAAATTATTAAAACTATATATTTTACAGACGTCCAACCAGCAGTGATACTACTCCTCCAATTGTCGAAGTTTCCACAGATGAATGTGAACCCTCGAAGAAGAAAAAAAAATACTATCAGAAGTACAAGCCGGAGTGGGAGAGAAGCCGCGAATGGTTGAAGTGTTTTGAAATGAAGGCGTTTTGTGTACTGTGCAACTGTTCCCTTGGAAATGACATATCATATTTGGATCGCCACTCAAAGCTTCAAAAACACTTAAACGCAGCCAAGGCGAAGACCAGCAATAATCTGAAACAACTTTCTGTGATTGAAAGTGTCTCAAAAAGACCTGCATCGTGTAAAAAGATATCTAATGAGATATCCATGGTCATGTACTGCATACAACACAACCTTTCGCTTAGAACAATGAGTTCGTTGCCTCAGCTTTTTAATTTTATAAGCCCTACTGAAACTCCCATTAAGTGTAGTGCTACGAAAGCAATATCAATGGTAAACGACATTTTGGGACCCTACGCCAAAGAAAGAATTGCAAAGGAACTGAGATCTACCAGCTTCACACTGATCTTGGATGAAGGAACGGACATCAGCATGAATAAATGTCTGGTCCTCATAGTGCGTTATCTTCCGTCTGACAAATGCACCGTAGTTGACCGTTTTTTTGGCCTTCTGAAAGTTGAAGACGCAACAGCCCAAGGTTTGTATGATCTTACGGTGAGCTTTTTCAATTCAATGAAAATATCTTTAAAGAATATGATTGGTCTTGCTACCGATAACGCATCGGTAATGAAGGGGCGTTATAATAGTGTTAAGCAAAAGTTTGAACACGAAAACAAAAATTTATTTTATTTAGGTTGCACTTGCCATACATTGAATTTGTGCTCATCTGCTGCTTCCAAGCAGTTGCCTGCAAGACTGGAGAAGCTTGTGAGAAATGTGTACGCATTTTTTTCGCATAGTACGAAACGTCGTAGCGATTTTAAAAATTTTCAAGAAGCCTTTAATACTTTGCCACATAATATATTAAGTGTATGTGAAACGCGGTGGCTGTCCTTGGAAACAGCAGTTGAGCGCTTAATCGAACAATGGGAACCTTTGAGGCATTATTTTTTACTGTTTTCGTTTGAAGAACTTAACGAGTCATCCGCGTCTGACATTTTGAAAGAGCTCAACGATACGAACTATGCTTATTTCTTATTTCTTAACTATATTTTGAAAAAAATTAATGTTTTTAATAAAGAATATCAATCGAAAGGTACTATTATACATTTATTGTATTCCCGTATTACCACCTTTTTTAAAGAATTACTTCAAAACTTTGTAGCTTCGGATCATATTTCACTTGATGCAGATTATAAAAACGAAAGCATTCATATGCCATTTTCTTTAATGTATTTTGGTTTAAAATGTAACGCCTTTTTAGAAACACATGATCTATTAAATGATATTAAAAAAGATTTACTTAATTATTATATTTGTCTGTGCGATGAACTAAGAAAGAGATTTGACTTCAATAACCAGAAATTACAACTGTTGGAATATTTAGATCCACAAAAAATTCAGTCAAATGACATGCCAACGATTCTACCTCTGTTAAAAGCATTTCCATCCCCTGAGGACTGTGAGGAAACATTAAATAGTGAGTGGCGATCTTTCATTTTGTTAAACAAAGAAAAAGTAAAAGTAATTTTTGAAGAGGATTTAGTCCGAGGATGGAAAGCTTTGCGCGAAGAAGAGAATATCTTTAAGGAATTGTTATTTAGTAATTTAAGTCGGTATATGTGTAAATTGGCAATTTTACCACATAGCAGTGCGGCCGCAGAGCGGTCATTTTCTGTTATGAAGATAATAAAAACCGAACAAAGAAATAGGTTAAAAACTGAAAGCATAAGCAACCTAATATTTGCCAAAGAATTGTGCGTTGGGGATGAATTATATATTCCTCCCAATGATTTAATAATTTTTGCACAAAAGTTTAACTTCGTTAATGGATCTTATGTATCATCTATTTAGTTTAAAATGTGTACTAGTCAAATAAAAGTAATGTCTGTACCTTTATAAAACCAAAAACTGATTTCGTGTTATATATGTATATTATTTTATGTATTCTTAATATACTTATATAAAGGGTAAAGGCAAGCGATGACACTTCTTTTGTTGTTTTTATTTTATTTGAAATGCTCCATTGTTTATGTCAATTTAATTTCCCATCAAATGTGAAGTTTTAAATGCGCTTTTGAAAATCTGTTTTGTTTGTCATGCCTTGCACTTACCCTTTATTTACAACTACATTTAAATGTGCAAATTTTGTTTTTTTGTATGTTTCTTTGAATAAAATAAATTTTCTACCGAATTTCATTCAAATCTACCGATTTTTTTTGTCGATTCTACCGAATTAAAAAAAAATTAAGTGTGCACACTGCTTAAAGCACGATATGTGGCTGTGCCAGAATCACCATTTTTGTAGTAGGTTTTAATAATTTGTATGAGTTGTGTGATAGTTAAGCGATCCACTTTCGTCAATGTCAGACTTTCAACTGAAAAGAAAAAATTGGTTTAACAACTTAGTTTGAAAGATGTCGAATTCCAGCCCTATACTTTTGAAACCACCAAATGGATAACCCTATATAATTCGATATGAAATTATTCGTTCGATTTATTTTTTCGATTTTTAATCGATTTTTATTTTAATTTGAGAAGTAAAATATTTTCTTATACAAAAACACCACAATAGCATCCATTTCAGGGCTATACTTATAGACTGATTACATTAAATACCCTATCAAATATCCGTTTGAGGAGATAATACTTTCCTTCAGCAACCTCTAAACTGTGATTTGTAGATCAAAGTTACGAATCGCTTATCAGTGGTAGGAATCCGAGGATAAATCAGCACCACAGACCGCCAGAAGTAAGAGCTGGGCCATTTAAACTTTCCGCAGCTCCCGACCTAGTCGCTCCAGACTTTTCCATCAAAGACCAAAACCATGAGCAGCCCGTAAGGCTATGAGAAGTGATGGAAATTGCGAGAAATTGCAGCGACCATTTACGAGTCATACTCTTCAATTGATCAAAAAATATTTGAATGCTTCAAAATATACCAAAAATCATTTCACAGCAACTAATTTGTGTTAGTTTTTTTGACGTAGAATACGTCTTACCTTACGGTATGAGGAGTCATGTCAGGTTTTTATTGTTGTAATCTTTATTTCATTGAATTTGAGGAAACGGCTAGATGAATTTTTTTAAAATTTTTTTTGTAGGTAAATGAAGATGTTATCTTTCGTTTGATATACATTTCATATTGGTTGATATATTTCTAGTATTTTAATTTCTCAAATGAAAATTGTTTAAACACATACACTCAAACATATGTGTGGTGTTTGGTTGAGTGTTTTTGGTTGCTCAACATTGCTTAGGAACATGTATCTAGTAAAAAGTGAAATGAACAGCAAGCTAATGTTGCTTGGCAACATGTATCTAGTAAAAAGTGAAATAAACAGTAAGCTAACGTAATAAAGCTTTTTTGCGAAAGCTTCAATAAAGCTGTTGTAACATTAATTTTGAATTGTAAAGCGTAAAGCTTTCACACAACGCTCGAATGCTAATGCGAAGACTCGATAAGGTAAACCTTTTTAAATATTAGGGCGGCCCTCTCAACATTCGCAGAACTTATTTCAATAAAAATATTAATTAAAATACATAAATTAAATTAAGTTTAAAAAAATTGCACATTTTTTTTTTTAAACGGACTTGAATCAAATGCCGTTGGTAAATATAAAAATTACAGCAGACAGTTGTCCGAGGCCTTCGGCCACGGACTGTCCCTGCAGGCTGTGTCAGAGACACGGCCATTAAGTTTAACGTAGAATACGCCATCCGATAAGACAGAAAACATATATAACAATAAATGATAAATAATATAAGCAAATGAATTTATTGTTATATATGTTTTCTGCCTTATCGGATGGCGTATTCTACGTTAAACTTAATGGCCGTGTCTCTGACACAGCCTGTAGGGACAGTCCGTGGCCGAAGGCCTCGGACAACTGTCTGCTGTAATTTTTATTATGTCCAAAAAGCATTCGGAAGGTTTAACTTTTTGACGACCACAGGCAAGTGTGTTTGACCTAACGTTTTTGTCGCATATAATGGTGCCGGTAGGAAATAGAACAAATGTATCCATGGGTAAGCGTCAATTCTTTAATTGATCCAGTTTGACCGCTTTGATCCATCTAATTGGGTCAGCAAGTAGTCTTAGTTCAAAGGGATGCAACGGGTCAAAAACGGGGCACACGTTTGGGAATCGTCAGGAATATTTCGGCTCCACACCTCAGCCTTTCAAAGATTTAAAGTCCAATTTCAACGAGCTTACATGCACTGAACATATTGTTGACAATTATGTGTGTATTTTAGACAAAAAAAAAAGTTGGTATCATTTTTTGCGGCGTAGCCATCACGAAAATAATAGAAAAAATTAAATCGCTCTTGCTGAAAATGTATTGTTGCCGACCCAGCAGGGTTGCTTTTTTGAACCTAAAGCCGCCATGTTTACCGTCCTATATCAATTGGAAACACGAGCCGGCTAAATAAAAAAGCCGCCTCTAATTCGTTCAAAGTTTAGAACAGAATGTGTTACCATTCCACCCAACTCATCGTTTTTCGGATACTGACTTCGAAATAGTTGCGTTATAGCATTTGGATAGAATGACGAGGAAAAACAGCAGAAGCGAAATATTACTCGTCACGCGTTCTGGCAACAAAAATTACCAACTTTAAAAAAAGCTGAAATTGTTTTTTCCGATTCAAACTCGAATGTTGAACCTGATGAATGAATTTAAGACATCAATTGACATCTAAGAAGAAGGATACTCCCCCTGTGTATAAAATAAGTAAATAAATAGTTTCCCATTACATACATCCAATGAAGGTATAGAGGAGAGCTTCTCACAATCAGTGATCTGTGCGCTTTATAATTTTTACACTCACCGATTGGGACCTACAGTATTACACCGGTGCCAAACGGTATTTTGAGAATCTTTTCCATGGCTCAGTACTCGATTGTGTCGCCATGACTGAGCGAGGTGACTGTCGTCGAAAGAAATGTAAAGAGGTCTGAGCAGGTCATACAACGGGGGAATACTGTAGAATTTACCCAGCAGTGGAGCAAGTGCAAAATGTTAGAAACTCTACCAAAAAGTTTAAAACAGAACTAATGGGCAACGTCCAGCCACCCCTTCTGTAAAAACAAGGACGGAAATCTCATCGTAAATGTGCCCAGCAAGTTGGGAATATGAAGAGATCATTTCTCCACACTACTGGTACTTGACCCATGCAATGACGATGAGACAATCCACCACAATTTGGACGATCTCGTCGATTGTCCCTCTGCTAACCTAGACGAGGTCAGAACAGGTATTGCCGGCTTAAGAACCACAAAGCCGCAGGATCGCATGGATTACCGGTTGAACTCATTAGCAAAATGTGGTTAGATGAATACATACCCGGCAATTGGAGTCTCAGTGTAATATACCCCATATTTAAAAAGGGTGACTCGAGTCTCCGTGTCAACTAAAGTCGAATAAGCCTTCTATGTATAGTATGTAAGGTTCTATCAAGTATAACGTGCGATAGACTGAAACCAATTACCCCTCATATGATTGGACCATGCAGGTGTATCATTACGCCTGAAAATTCGACAACGGACCAGATTTCCACATTGCGCCAAATCCTGGAGAAGACCCATGAAAAACAAATCGGCACCTATCACCTATTTGTCGATTATAAGGCAGCATTCAATAGCCCGATACTGAAGAAACTTTACGAAGCAATGTCTGAGCTTGGTATTCCTGCAAAACTCATACTTCTTTTCAGAATGACCTTGACGAACACCAAATCCGCAGTGAAAGTTGGTAACGACCTTACCGAAACTAAGCGAGGTCTCAGGATGCCCTTTCATGCTATCTCTTCACCATCTTAATGGAGATCATTACGAGAAAAGCTGCAGTCAACATGAATAAAACAAAAGCAGCAAAAGTCACATCCTGCTCGCGTATGCTGCTGATATAGATACCATTGGGCGCACAATGAGAGACGGTACTGCGGAGTTTTCAGGAATTGAGAAGGAGTCAGCAAAAGTGGATCTGAAAGACAGAATTAATGGTTTCAATGAGCGGGGCCTACTAGGGATTAGACCGAGGAGTGAACGTTGATACCCATTTTAATTTGAAGGTGGTGGATGAATTTAAACAAAACCAACAACGGCATCCTTGACATCAAGCGGAGAATTGTGCTTGCGAATAGACGTTATTTTGGGCTAAGCAAGCCCTATCCCGAGTAATGAAAGTCCAGCTATACCAGACTCTCCTACCTACAACCTGTCTTATTTCATGGTGCAGAAACCCGGGCCTTATCACAAGCAGATGAAATATCTCTAGGAGTCTTTGAGAGAAAAACACTACGAAAAATGTATGGCCCTATAGTGCACTACGGCGACTATCGGCGACGAATGAACCATGAGCTGTACGATCTATATCCCGACATTGACACAGTGTCAGTAGAATGTATGAAGACGAACCGGCACGAAGTGTTTTCGAAACCGAACTCGAAGGAAGACGAAAAATATGAAGACCAAGACGCCGCTTATGTTGGGATCAGGTTGGCGAATCCCTGTTTACACCTGCTATTGCCAACTGGAGAGATAAGGCAAAAGATCGAGCCTATTGTAAGCTTGTAGTATGAATTTCTCATACATTAACTAAAACTAACAAAATCGGTCATTAATTACAAAAAAATTCAGAAATATATTATCTTCGTTGTGTACGGTCCCTGACCCGCCAGGGTTGTTCGAGACATTTTAGTCAATATAGTTCTTCACGTTCATGTACTACAAATTTCACTTTTTCATTTCATTAGCGATTGACCGTCAAAGTTGACGCCTTCTCGCAAAAGCCGTTTCCTTTGTTGATATCTAACTCTAATGTATACCCAAAACATGGGCAACATAGAATAATAAAACCAATAGATGAAGCTGAAATGTCGGGAAATGGCTAGTGTAATGGAAAATATTCTATGTGTCGTTAAAAACAATAAATGGCATGCATTTTTTTTGCTCCAAAATCCAAAAAACTCCTATATTTAATAAAATTTCAAAATTTCAATTTCATATTAAAAGCCGTTTGCGACAAGACCATCATAACTCAAAAATCTTAGTTTCGTCTTAGTTGGTAGAACTCTACAAGGAGAATAGTTATGACGGTTTTTTCAATACAGTTGTTTGGGGTAAATTTTGCGCGTTGTCCAACTAAGTGTCACTCCATGACTAAGTTTACCACAGCCTGTGGTATCAACTGTCTCAAAAAATTAACAACAAACATGAACAGACCATAAACAGACCACAAATACTTGCTGTCATCCATTTGGGGTTGCGTTGATGGGTCAGGCCTCGACAAGTGAGAGGAACAATAAAGGGAAACAGATGTTAGCATTGCATTTTCGATTTTTAGGGGTAAAGGTGGTCCCACAAAAAATGCTGTATCTCAGGAACTACTTGAAAATACCAATCTATTTTTCTGTTTCTGAAAGATAATTAAAGATCCTAAATTCTCATGATTGATTGATTACTGTTCTTGATCTAGCTCTTTATTTGAAATACGATTGTCTTCTTTAAACTACATTTGCGAAATTTGTTTTATCACCATAGGCTTTTTTCTGATTTTATATTTTGTCCCTTAATTTTCTTTAAAAAAATAAAACAACATTTCAAATATCTTAAGTCGTTTTCGAGATATAAAGTCTTGAATAATTAATATTGAGTATTATAATAATTAGTATTGAATATTATAAGACACTAGCTGACCCGGCAAACGTTGTTTTGCCTTCAAATTTTATATGTATTAAATGAGGTCTTGAATACCAAAGTACGATATCACTTAATTTACTTAAATTCAACAGGATAGTTTAGGCGTACTGGTAACACGATAAAACAAATACAAAAAAATTAAACTTATCGGAGCAAAATATAAAATCCGAAAAGTAATTCACAATTGAAAGCTAACCATAAATAACGTTTTCTTAAATATCTCAACTCCAATTCTGAATATGTGGCAAATCGGCCAATAAATAACAATTTCGTAAATAACTAAACTCTAGTAACATCCACCAGGTGAAGTTTTTTGTAAACTTTGTTTGGTACAGACTAATATATATTCTGAATATTGGGTAATCAGACGTAAAATGTGTTTTTTACTATATCAACTGCAGTGCTACAAAATTTGTTTTCCACATAAAAAATATACGTCCTGAATATAGGACAAATCGGGCCATAAATAAAAATTTTGTTGAAGATATGAAGATAAAAAACACATTTGCATGATTATGTTTCGAATTTGAGCCAAATTGGATCATAAATAAAATTCTTTTGGAATATCTTGACCTCACGCCACGTAAATGCTACAAAAAGATTATTTAAATTGGAGGGTCAAAACAACATATGCTGTTTATATGAGGTAGATAGCTTAAGCTGTTCATAATGTATAAATTCACCAACATACACACTAAGAAGATAGCAAAAAATACACGGAATTGTATGGGAACCCTAGGTACAAATTAAAAATGTATAAAGAAAATGCAAAAGAGTGTTTAAAAGTTAATTACTTTTATTGAAGTGCTTTTTGGTACACAATATTTTTTGTTTTGCCGTCTGGTGCGTATACGAATAATTATGATTGTAATTGAAAGCACCACGATTTAAATCAATGCGCAGTGAGCGTCTGGACCGAGCAGTTCGTACGCGATTGGTTTCCACTCTGGCATCCCTCACACTATCCCCTTCAGATGAACGGGTTTGAGTTATACGTACTCGAATAGCATTCAGTCTTTCTTCTCTATGAAAATTTGTTTCGGATGAACGAACTTCAGCATTGGATACTCGAAGTGTTTGTAATCTTACTTGCCGTTGCTCGTCGGTTTCTGAAGCTCGTGATATTTTCTTTCTTTTTGCTTGAGATGTAGATCGGCCAATTGATATTATTTTTGGTGGCATAATAAAAAATACTGTTTTCTTGATATCCAATAAATTATAATAATTCAAAAATTTGTCATAAACTACAAAAAATTCCGGGTATGTCAAGACGACTTAAAATACACTGAGAGAATTCTCTGCATCGTATCAATGAATTTTTGCATTAGATTTATGAAACCTCACTGGAACTCGTCCATTGAAACTTTTCATTACATTAATGAAGTTTTTTATAAAATTAAATGAAAAATTTCATGCTATTTATTAAAAATTTCATACGACTAATGAAAAAGTTTGATTAAAAACAGTTTATAGATGAATTAGTCCTTTGAAATGTATTAATTAATTTTTGAGATAAGAGCAGTATCAACCGCATCAATGGTTGAATTTTCTTTATTCGATGAAACGCTGTTTTCATCTTCTTCTTTATTAGTACTTGAGAATGGGTCTTCTCCTTTATTAGTACTTGAGAATGGGTCTTGTATTGATGAATTGACAGAAGTACTTAGCGAAATTTTTTCTTGTAATTCCTTTGATTTTTGCAAAGCTTTTTCAATTCTTAGTTTGCGCTCCAAATAATGTTTTGTTTCTAGACCACAAATTTCGCAGTAATTAAATTTAGCCGACACAATAATTAGGGAATCACATTCAATACACCGACTGTTGGTATTAGATGATGATGAATATCTGACCATTATTTGATTGTTGCAGGTTTCGCATGACTCATTTTTTTGCAGAGCTCTTCTAGGCATCCATTGACCACAGAAATGGCAATGTTTGCCCATTCCTTTTGCCTGTTTGATTTTCGGCATTTTCGGCAACCACAAATTGTTTTGTTTAAAAAGTTAATATATTTTTTTGTCTCTTGAAGTATGACAAAATAATGTGAAATGTCTTTTCGTTTGTTTATGTTTTCAAAATACAGTGCCAGACTAAACTTTTCATTTGTTTCAATGTTCTAAATACTACTACTAATGATCTTAATTACACCAAAAGATATTAAAAACCAACAAATAATGCTTATTTGCTGCAGCATTGAAATGCAAAAGTTAAATATTTATAAAAATATTTGGAAAGAAAAAAAACGCGTTTTTCGCGTTTTACTATTTTTGTCAAATTATAAGCAATTATAAGTTTTATAAGCAAACATTTAAATATTTGCAAAAAAAATAAAACGCGTTTTTCCCGTTTTAATTTTTTATTGTCTAACAAGTTAAACTCTTGCAAAAATATTACCTTTAGCCTCTTTGTCCAATCCCGCCCATATTTGCAGCAAAACTTCGAAAATTTACAACAAACCGATATACCAAATTTTGTTGAAATACCGTTAATAGGAGCAGAACTAATTGAGTTTTTATTAATGATTTGTATAAGCGGTACCACGCCCCTTTGTACAATCCCGCCCATATTTGCAGCATAACTTCGAAAATCGACACCAAAGCGACAAACAAAATTTTGTTGAAATACCATTAATAGGAAGCGAAATAATTGAGTTTTTATTTGCGATTTGTATGGGAGGTACCACGCCCCTTTGTCCGAGCAAATATTTTTTGAGCCATAAACCACCTCGGACGTCCTGAGAAGACCCTACCAAGGTTTCATCATAATCTGATCAGTGGTTTAGGAGCGCATCGAGGACATACAAACACACATTCATTTTTATATATATAGATTGAGTATTACAGAAAAATAAAAAATTTCTGAAATTTTCAATTTTGAAATTGCTACAACAACTTCAGGAATTTTACTTTTATTTTTTGTGGAGTCTTATATATTGACATAACCTTTAGATATATGGACCAAAGTTCAAAATCCCTGACCCACTATGTCACACTTCTCGTCGCCTGAACCCGATACAAAAAAAATTTTAATATTTATTGGCAATTCGAGTGGTTTGTTATGTTAAGAATGGACTTAAGGTTCTCAGGCACGCCGTTTCAAATTTTCGATAACTATCTCAAAATGTGATCCACTCCCGCCAAAAAGAGGAATTAAATTTTTTTTTTTTTTGGTTTTAAAGTTTGTCAAGATTTTTGTAATATGAAAGAAGGTATACCCTAGTAAATTTTTAAATCGAAAATAGTTCTCCGTTAACCAAAAAGGTACATGATCCATGACGCATTCAAAGGAGAAATATTTTAGCGGATGGATAAATACAATCGAATTATCACACCCTAAAAAACAAACCCTGCAACATTATACAGGAACCAGGTATATGTTTCAACTCACTCTTTTCAGGAATTGTAGATCTATTCCTTTTTTGTTTTTTGGCTGTCTTGTCACGATTTTGGTCTCAGTAGTTTTCAAAAAACAAAGAAAAAATTTGGAACACAAACATATACGTTATAACGCATTAACCCTTGTGTCTCCAACATATAGTATTGAATAACCAACACAACGTGTTTGGTCAGAAGTATATTATATTTGCGACAAGCTACAAAAACTTTATATTTGGGTCCAAAAAACAAGAAAAATTAAGATTTTTCAGCATGCAAGAATGCAATTATGTCAGGTGTATTTTTTTTTGAAATCCTGCCTTGAGATACAATTTTTCGTGTGCCAAATATTAAGGTTTATTGCAACAAAGTAAACTTGAAAAAACTATGTACACACAGGAAAAAGAGTAGTTGCAAATCAATTCAGGCATTGGAAATTCCATGATAAAGTTTATATTTTGATTAGAATTCCGAATTGTCAAACATCAGAATTATTTGTCGATGTTATTGATAGACTAAAAATAGGTTTTACTAAATACAACTTGCTACTACCGAACTTCAGTTGTATTAACCAATTTGACCATTTCTAAAACCTCATTCATCTGAAATGGAAGATACAGCTAATAAAAAGTACAATATTAGAATTCGTGTTGAAATATTAGTCACTATAATCATAATTTAGTTTCTGTCAAAAAAACACTTGTTACAATGTCTCTCGTATGTACGTATGTATTCGATTTTTCACAAGAGGCTTTGCTTTTCAAGAGAAACTACATACAGTTGAATGTTACACGAAGACGTTACAGATAAACTATTATTTTAAACAGATAGTGATAAACAAAGTTGTGAAAAAACAAAGTGTATAGATATCATCCACCGAAGAATACATATGATCATAAATTGAGGTGAAGTGACACTTTTAAACACAGTCGTTGAATCTGACGCCAATATTGACGCCTTCACAAACACATACAAACAATTGTGGGCACTTGACTGGAGGAACTAGTATTGTGAATGACACAAATTAACTTAAACATATATATGATAAATAAATAAATAAATGGTTTCCCATTACATCCCATGAAGGGACTGGGGAGAACTTCTCACAATCACTGAGCTGTGCGCTTTCCAGTTTTCACTCACTGATTGGGACCTACAGTTTTACACCGATTCCGAACGGTAATTTGAGAAGTTTTTTCATGGCTAGATACTCGATAGTGTCGCCGTCACTATGCGAGGTGATACCCAGGGTAAACTATCCCCATTTTTGATCGAAAATATGAAAAATTTAGATAGACTGTCTATATTTATTTTTCGATTGGATATATTCGATAAAAAAAATGTCCACGAAATACGAACCCTGGTTATAAATAATAATAGTTTATATTTACATATAAAAACACAATTTAAAAAAAAAAATTTTTTTAACTTTTTTTTCTATAAAATTAATAAGGGGTTAAAGCATCATCAAATGGTTGTGACAGCCATCAAATTCAAGTACATAATTAGTTGAGCATACCAATATATAATTTGGTACAACCGAATTAGTTTTAACATTTTTCGTTCATCCAACTAGTAGAATATTCACCACTACAGGATAGTTTGATTGTTAGAACTGAAACTTGATTGTGGCTTCAACTAAATATTTCAGTTCTTGTGACCAAAACTGAATTAGAAATCAATTGATACATATGCACAACATTTGGTGATACTGAACAAAATTATTGGTAATCACAACTGAATAATGTGATAGTCCAAGTAATCGCCAAATTTTAGTTGGCTGTAAATATAGTTGTAACAACGAATCTCTTCTCTGTGTGTATTATTGATAAAAAATATCACGTTTTATAAATTTTCACCTTCTGTCCTGCCTACAATTTTGATTTTTGTGACCTAATATTTTGCATCGTTATTATTGGGCAGTAGACAAGCAAATTTGGTAATTTTCAGAAAGGTCTAATTTGTGAGCTGTGACGGTTGAGAAAGAATTGCCCATATTATGGTAGAAGCAAATTTTGTGAGTATGGTAGTGACTGCAACTATTGCTTGCAAACTTTTGAAATTAAAACACGTACTACTGCAACATGCTGTTGGGTTCTAGTTGGCATGACATTTAATTGTTTTCTCTGCATTTGATCTACCCAAAAATGTTTCCACACACATTCGCTACCAAACATTGGGGCAAAAAAAATTTTTCAATTATTCTATAGAGTTACAAAAAATCCAATTACATTTACGCATCACATATTAATAGAGAAATTCCCTGGGGTCATTCTCTGGCTTTGACCGTTTAAAAAGTTATTGGAGGGTTTACGGAATTTTGTTTGTGTTAACAACAAACAGCACCAGTGCCGTTGTAACGAGATTATAAAAACATAAAGACATATGATCTGAACACAATTGCACTCTGTTCTTTTGGATACAATTGCGATAAATGATTGCTGCCCTATACCTCGTATCAATGTATACTATGAAAGTATATCCTCATAACAGGGAAGGGAAAATGGTGTTTTATTTCAGTACCATAAATATTTCATAATAGTATTTCTTTGATCAACAAGTACATGTCATACATGTCATTTCGTTTGGGAGAAACGAAAAATGTTTGCAGCAAACGAGTTCTGAAAACCATAACGCCAACTGTTCCCCTCGGTTACAGCAACCGAGTTGTAGTTGATCCTAACTAAAAGAACGTTTGCGAGAACTGAAAAACTTCTGCAGTAAACGAGTTATTTAAAACTAAAGCTGAAAAATCTTTTGTGAGAAACTGAAAACGGTTCCACCAACTGTTATTTCAGTTACAGCAAACGAGTTGTAATTAAAACTTTTAGTTATGGCTTCCGTAATCTCTTTTTTGTTTAAATTTCCAACTTTTATGTTGTTGGTTTTACCCATAAAGTTTGTTTCAAAAAAAGTTGTAATTTTGGTCTATTTTTCCAATGTATACCTACACGTCTGTTTCGTTTTGCATTCAAATAACAACTAAAAGCGCAGCAATCTACAAAGCCTCAATTGCCTATCCAAGATATATCGACAAGGTAGAAGCATTAGTGTGATCACTTTAATGTGTATGCGTGAGTGTGTTTTGTGAAACGAGTGGATAAGACTGTGTATACAGTCGAGAGAATGAGCGAAATTTACGTACTTCGTAATCTGTGCTCTCATTAGAAAAATGGTTAATTTCAGTTATCGCAAACGGGTTATAACTTGCGGCAAATGTAATTTTATACGCGTTTAAAGCAAACGAGAACTCTATGAGTTTATTTGGGATACCTAGATGAACGGTTGCGATTAATAAATTAATACAAATTAATCAAAGTATTGTTGTGGCAACCGATCAATAAACGTTTTTTTTCTTTGCGTGTAGCATAGTTCCAGAGACTGTTCATCATATCGTGAATGATGTGACGATGGTTATAAATTAAAATCGCGTTCAAGAAATAATCAAATTCACTCAGAGAAATAATTGTTTGAAAAGATGTTAAAGTAACCGTAAATTCATAAATGCGTTTACCACAACCGAACTGAGGTTATCACGACTAAATTTAGTCCCCACAACTGAAATTCTGTTGAAGCAACCTCCTTTCATAATTGGTTCGGTTGTGGAATCATCAATTATATTCGTTATGCCAACAAAAACGAGGGATCACTCCATCGAATTTGACATCAATTCGGTGGCATTAACCAACGTTGGTGTTACGTCGGTTGCAAAGACCGAATTTGGCGGCAATTCGGTTGAAGTCACCGAATTTCTCTTGAACTCTGTTGGGAGAACCAAAATAATTTTAAATTCGATTACCAGCACATAATTCTATTTATTCTAAATCTGACGTTTAAAATTCTACAAGTAAATATTGTATTAAAAAAGCTAAAATTAATTGCAATTGTTGTAGTCCCGATGATTTCAAGGGGAAAAAGTACCATTATTGCGTGGCCGTCAGTGGTGCTCTTGTTCAGGAGATCCCTGCTCCGACCACCTTAAATTTCTTTCGGTGGTGGTCACCTCGGTGTAAAAACTGTGGATCCCAATCATTGAGTATAAAACTAGAAAACGCACAGCTCACTGGTTGTGAGTAGCTCTCCCTAATTACTGCATGGAATGTAATGTGAAATAATTTTCTAAATTATTGTAGTTATTTTTGCTGCATTAAAGCGTCATTAAATGCATACATTAAATGACTACACGCAACAAACCTCGTTTCTCCCAAACGAAATCTCAGATAACTGAAGTTCGTTTGGGGACTCTAGTTGGGAGAAACGAACTTCTGTTAATCCATACATGTAATTTCGTTTGGGAAAACCGAAAAATGTATACAGCAAACGAGTTATGAAAAACATAAGGTAAAACAAAATGTTTGCGAGGATCGAAAAACAGTTCCACCAACTGTTTTTTCGGTTACAGCAAGCGAGTTGTAGTTGCTTCTAACTAAAATAATGCTTGCGAGAACTGAAAGACGTTTGCAGTAAACGAGTTACGAAAAATTAGAGACGAAAAACGGTTCCACCAAATGTTCTTTTGGTTGAAGCAACCGAGTTGTAAGTAAAACTTTTATTTATGGCTTCCATAAGCTCTTTTTTTTTAATTTCCAACTTTTATGATTCTGGTTTTACCCATAAAGTTTGTTTTAGAAAAAGTTGTCATTTTTGTCTATTTTTTCTCTGTGTACGTACACGTCTGTCTCGCCGTGCATTCAAATAACGACTAAAGGCGCAGCAAACTACAACGCGTCAATTGTCCGTCCGAGCTTTTATGTGTATGCGTGAGTGTTTATGCCCAACGAGTGGATAAGACTGTGTATTCAGTCGACAAAATGAGAGAAATTTGCGTTCTTTGTAATCTGTGCCATCATTAGACAAATGGCTAATTTCAGTTATCGCAAACGTTTTTTAAATTTGCGGAAATGAGAAGTCGTTTGCAACAACATGATAAACATTTCCGATATATAAGTTTATTTGGGAGAAATACATGAACCGTTGCTATTAATAAATTAATAGAAATCAATCAAAGTATTGTTGCTGCAACCGAGCAATAAACGTTTTTTCTTTGCGTGTAAATTGATCATTGTGCAGTTTAGCTTTCAAAGTCAGTCGTTTCCCATGTGCTGCCATCGTCTTTTTATAGAAACGTTAAGGACCTAAAGCGTAAGAAACAACTCGTCAGAATTGATGCGGCTACCCTGATGGTAGGGACTTAAAAAACCATCGAAGTGAATGTAAAATGAATTTGTTACTCTAAAGACTACCCAATTGAATCATTACCTCGCTTTGGAATTATTTATGAAAAGCCAGGATTCGAAATAATGGGTGACTTGACACTAAATTAATAGGCAACAATTTCAAAATTCAATTGTGAAACTATTTAAATTCGCTCGTGACAACCTCTAATTCGGTTGTGATAATCTTTAATTCGGTTTCGGCAACCTCTGATTCGGCTGTCACAACCTCTAACTCGGTTGCGAAACCCTCTAATTCGGTTGTGATAACTCCAGATGCGGTTGTGACAACCTCTAAATGTGGTTACGGCTAATTGGGCTGTGACAACTGAATCTTTCTGTGAGTGTATTACCGTGGAATTTTAGCATTATAATATTAGCTTAAAGCGACATGAGGGCATTGAAGAAGGCTTCTCTAGGAAAATCAATTTTACATTTAGGAATATATTTATAAGTATTTGAATTTAATGACCGATTTTGTTAGTTTTTAGGAATGAGGAATTCATACTATAAGCTTACAAGGTCAGGAACATTTTTCTAATAAAAAAATGCTTGGTTTTTGTTGGAAATAATAGACAATTCAGTTAAGCACTCTCAGTGGCACGACTATATTTTCCTTTTTTTATATGGGGATATTAATTCAAATTCGAAAAAATGGGTGACTTTTTTAGGTATTTGGCTTTTCAAGATTCAAGAAGACATTGAGTATTTTTACAAGTGAGCGAAACATTTATTTGGATCGATAAAACAGTGCATGTCATTTACTTCTTAAAGATTCACCTGGTGCATTCTGAGAGCCCAAATTTGGCACATTTTTTCCACCAACATTTCGGCTCTCAACAATGACACGTGTAATGTTGGCAATATTGTCTTTCAAGGCAGTAATCATTACTGTTTTGTCCCTATCGACAAGTGATTTCAAGTACCCCCACAAAAAATATTCTACTGGGATCAAATCGCCCGAAGGAGGCGGTCAATTGACGGCGCCACAACGTGGGACTAAATGCTCACGAAACTCGCCTCTCAATTGGCTCTATGGTATCTCGTGCACTGTGGCATTTACCATCGTACTGTTAAAACCACATGTCAACCATCTCAAATTTTTCCATTTTGGGCAAAAAAAAGTTCGTGATTATTGAACGGTACCTTGCTAAATTGGCTGTATTGTTGCGGCCATGATGGTGTTGAAGAAAAACGGTCCGAGGAAGCCGTCGGCCAATAAACCGCACAAGACACTGAAATTTTCACAATGCACTGGCAACTTTCGAACAGCCTCTGGCTGCTCTAGATTACAACCTTATAGAAGTATATATATACTCGCCCGTAGGTGTAGCTACATCTCTCAGTTCTAAAGGCTTTAGGAGCGGTGTGAGAGGCCTTTACCGTTTTGGGAATAAAAACCACTCGTCTATCCCTCCATCGTCTCATGTATGTGTCTAAATTAAAGTATCAGCCAGGGGATCAATATATAGGCCACAGCCTGAAGTTCCGCTGGTGATACCATATCGGTTCTGGTAGACTTAAAGGGTTTGAAGGTGTGTCCTGGATTTAGTACCAATTTAGTCCTGGATTTAGTTCCAATTTCAAAGGATACTTCTCTATGTGGAGAATGTTCATTTTCACCGGTGGCCTGGTTCAGAGAGTTGCCAGGGAAATGGCTGCCCATAAGGAAATTATGTGAATAACCACTGCAGGTTGTCCACTATCCAGAAGAGTTTTTCAGGTAACCTACTGTAGTTTTGCCAGACGCCAGTATTTTCTTTAGCCTCGACGCCTTAGAAACATGCGTACTGATTTACAGAAGAGCATCCATCAGATTATATTGGCCCATCTGATTGCATTCTTATATCGCCTTAACTTAACTTTGTAATTATCCCAGTCCTGCTTGTCTCTTGAAGACTTGGCTCTGTTACATTGTCGTTGACATTACTGACTTATATTCACAAGTTTTCCATTCCACCAGGAAGACTTCTTCTTCCCCCTTGGCTTCGCTCTTGGTAAGAGATTTGTTGCGAGTTGATAAGAGCACTCGTGACCTTTTCCGCTACGTTGTCTATGTCACTTAAGCACCTTATTTGCACCGATGTTTATGATCCCAAACGACACTTAGAGCCTATTTCAGGCTGAGTCACGTTCCAGTCTAACTGCAATTCGGTATATTTATTAGCAGAGAATGAATTGTCATCAACAACATTCCATACCTAGACCATCTCATACAGGTTATCCGTTGAAAAGGTGACATCTAATTCCTTTAGCTGATGACAAAAGTGTCGTAGTTAGGCATACTTCCAAAAACCATGTTATATTAGACAAAGGGCGAATCTTGTAGCGCACCATTTTACAAAAAAGTCCGGAGTAGTGAGATCAAAGTCGATTCTACTGACGCAACAAATGCGCCTGGCCGTAGTCTTTTAAACGTGCCTCAGTAGTTTCAATTGATTGTTGCAATGCAAATTATTCAAGCATTCGGGCTTTGAACTAAGTTTCCAGCTTTTACGACAGAACATCGACAGGCTAGGAAAGCATTCGTACCCATCTACATCCATTTTTTAATATTTCTTCCCAGTTTAACTATTCTGCCCTCCATTTATAATGATAGCAGTACACCGTCTAGCTTGGGCAATCTAAACTGTACTTGTTTGGAACATAAATATACTTGCGAGCCCACATTGTTTTCATGAATTGAAGATCTGGTGCTTTTTGTTTCATTGTTGTCTGTCACGTTTTTGTTTTCAGCAGTTTTCAACAAACACAGTCATACTTGGGTGACGAAAACATATCTTATAGCATATTAATTCTTGTGTCTCCAACATGTTGTATTGAATAGCAAACATAATGTGTTTGGACACTAATAGACCATATTTGTAACAAGCTACAAACACGTTATATTTGCATCCAAACAACAACAAAATACAGATTTTTCAGCGTGCACGAAATTAGGTTAAAATATTTAAAATCCAGATTTCGTCGGAATACAGAACATAGGATACTGATAATGGATGAGCCCGAAACGAGTTTAGATAAAAACTAAGCTTTTTGAGCTTGAACAAATAATAAATGTAATATCTTTTGAAATCGAATTAGAAGCATTTTTTTGTACTGTATATTTTTTTTGTTGAAGTTCGAGGAGAGCGATGCGGAATTAAGTGGCACTTCGTACAAAAAATTGGGCACGTTGAGAAGGGGCGTTCCGGGGCCAAGTTTCAAAATTTAATAAAACAACTGATCTGTGGGAAATACATGGCTCTCGTAATTTTCAACTTTTCACCAGTTAAACTTTAACAGAAGTGCAATAATTTTGCAATATTTCATACCAATCCTCCTGAAAAGTTAGCAATACTCAACAAATTGTTTGATAAA
Organism: Phaonia tiefii; assembly: GCA_963931995.1. Taxonomy (NCBI): domain Eukaryota; kingdom Metazoa; phylum Arthropoda; class Insecta; order Diptera; family Muscidae; genus Phaonia; species Phaonia tiefii. Next base: position 106,667,365 of record OZ008367.1, on the reverse strand, counting down.
AATATATTACTTTATACTTATAATATTTGAAATCAGACCTCAAAGCTCCATTTTTAAACCTTGTCCAATCTTCCCCAAAATTTTTGTCCTAATATTCCTCCTGCTCTCGTTGCATTTCAAAAGTAATGAAACAAAATCAAAGCGTTTGCCACAATTCTAGAGAAATCGTTGAATATAGTCAGCGAATGGTATAGTGTAACATGACAATAATTATTAGCTTTACAATGTTTGCAGATCTGTTACATTTCTTCCAGATTTTGATTTTTTTTTCAAATATGCAAGTGATCAGGTTTGCATTTGCGCAATTAAGCTAATAAACTCAAAGAAACTGGTAAAAAAAAACCCCTAAATTTGTTGCGGTTTCGAATGCTTCATTTTTGTGCACAATTTCATTCTTTCATTATTATATTTTTCGTTTCTGTTTTTCCAAAACTGATAGTGCAAATCGTTAGCAAAATAAGAGTGTAATTGCTGGCAAATATAAGTGAGTTCCATTCCATTTTCTCTACGCGTACCAATCCAATTGTGTAACACACGCTTTAGCCAAAAACATGGCATCCAGGTGTCCAGCTATCGACCATTTTTTCTAGTGTTTGTAATTAAATAGGGTCAGTAGATTTATTTCGCCAGCCTACAATTGCTGTTACAACGGTACCACAAAGTACCATAAAAGTACACACATTTTCAGTTTCCCATCCCTAACCCATACCGTGCCAACATGACGGGTAGATAATATATTACCCGACATTTCAAAATTAAGTGATTTAAAGTTGTGGAGAGATTTTTGAAGTTTTACATGTATCTCACTTTATTCTATTCCGGGCTTTGTAGTTGAAATGTTAGTTTTGTTTTTCTTTGTTTGCATGTTGTAGTCTGTTTGATAGGGAATCAACAAAACTTTAATTAAAGAGGAATTGCTTCAACACTCTCTCAAGGGATTCCATATACGCGATAGTAACCAAGTAGACGTTGTTAGTGCCAAAAAAGTTGTTATTAATTTTTAAAAATTCTATAAATTGGTAAATTATGCGGTTTCCTGTCGATGCCTTAATAAACTCAGCACCAACTTTCGGGCATGTGTATCTGGGTTTAATATGGTTTTTGTTGATTTTATCTAATTATGCAAGTTGACAATCTACTCTTAATATCGCTTTAATGACCATTATTATTTATAATACTCTAATATTTAATATTTTTTGATAATATCATGATTTAGTCAATCCCAATTATCACCAATAATTTCAAATGCACAAATCTCTATTTGTCATGCAAATTGTACAAAAATTTATAATTTGCATTACATATCTGGATAATGTTAGATGTGATGAGATTGGTTATGTAATTTCTTGTGTTGCCTCATTATAATTCTATGAAATTAATTTGTTATGCAATTTTATTTATGGCCTCTGCAGAGTAATTTGCAATACGGTTTTGAATGCATATTACGAGGGGTCGTGAGGGAGTCAAAACTGGTAAAATACAATACCATAACGTTTCATGAAGCATCTCCCTAATGTAGATAATACATTTGTGGTAATATGTCATCGAGACGTCTTGCAATAATAATCATTCGATTTGGTATTTTGGAATCCCTACAGTCAGTTTCAGCAAAAACTTCAAATCTTTAGTCGTGACTGAGCGAAGGATTTAAGAATTTAGGTAATAAAGGTTGTAAATTATATTCAGACATTCAATGTAGTGTGCGTACGTTTTTCTGATTAGCAGTCTAGTACAAAAAGTGCCTTAGAACATGCTTATAGCCTTGGCCCACTACAGCCCTGAGCCTTATGTAGAAAAGCAAATCTAAGAGACAAAATCGTTTATTACAATTTGTATACATAGACATATACAGGGTGATTCAGGAAGTTCTGGACAAATTTCTCCAGCGTATTCCTTGGCTCATTTCATGAAGAAAAGTCCACTAGGAGTATGTCCGAAAATGCAAGGGCGCGAAATGGCAACGGGTTCAAAATTTTGGGATTGGTGGTCGGAGGGTAATAGGGTAAAGTTGCTAACTCTGAGCCAGTGGTCGGATTTTCTTGTTTTTGGGCTTGTTGGAAAGGTCTTTAAGATGCCTTTCAGAATCAATAAAAAAAGTAGAAAAAAGTCAAATCGCCGAGATACAGAGCTTTCGGAAAAAAATGGAAAAAAATCACATAACCTCAATTTGCAGGTAACTTATGTTTTTATTTGTTGTTTTAAATTAACACGTTTAAGATTTTATTTTATTGAAATTTTCAGAAATGGTTACAACTTTGGAACAGTAAGACCTCTTGGCTTCGTTTAGTAGAAAAAAGTCAAATCGCCGAGATACAGAGCTTTCGGGAAAAAAATGGACAACTAAAATTCAAATAACCTCAAACCTCTCAGCCAGATGGCAGGTAATTTATTACCATTCCAAAATGACCTAAACGAAGCCCAGAGGTCTTACCGTTCCAAAGTTATGACCATTCTTCTGCCGAAAATTTCAGTAAAATAAAATCTTAAAAGTGTTAATCCTAGTGGACTTTTCTTCATGAAATGAGCCAAGGAATACGCTGGAGAAATTTGTCCGGAACTTCCTGAATCACCCTGTATATGCCAGCGAGATCTCGAATTTAGTAACGCTGTTTTGAAAAACATCTGATTCCAATATTACACGAAGAGATACGCCGACATTTAAGATTGTAGCTGCATTGTGAATAAGCGTAAGATCATTTGATAGCGGAATGAAGACGGGCCCCAGGAAATAACACCCCAATTGCAAAATGAAAATGGGCCCCAAACCAATACACAGGTTACAACAATACAAAATTTTGGGGTGTTATTTCGAACATTTGGGGCCCATTTTCACTGACAGTTGGGTGTTTTTTCGTTATGATGGTGGGCCCCAATGGAAGTGGACCCCAATTATTTTTTGGGGGACATTTTCATTTTACTTGACGTCTTCATGTTTTGGTGTGTTATTTCATAACTAAATTGGGGTGTAATTTCTCGGCGTGCAATTTTGTATGGCTACTATAAAACTTAATGAAAAACACCCCATAATAACAAATGAAATTAGGCCCCAAATATTACTAAAAAGTAAATAAAAGTAAATTTTAATAATCTATATTTTACTGTTTTAGGAAGACATGAAAAAAATTTATATAAAAAAGTCCCGCTTCAACACACGAACAACAACAATTTTAATAAACTATATTTTACTGTTTGGGAAAGAAGTGAAAAACAAAAATTTCCAAAAAAAAAAAATCGCGCGATTTTTTTGGGAAATTTTTTTTGCCTGTCGTGCTTTAAAACACGACCCACAAAAATTTTAATAAACTACAAGGTAGCGCAAAAGTAATCGTTCTATCAGAAAATGCTATAAATTTTGCGATTGGCCCCTAATGTCAGTTCTGTTTTGACATTTGTGTAGTAAACACATGCGAAATACACGTTAATGAACAATGTTACGCTGCACTGCTCCAGAACGCGGAATATTGCAGACTATTTATTTGACCAATAATCGGTCGGTGACTTTGGCACAACGTGAATTTCGTCGCAGATTTCCTGGCCGTCCAACGCCTACTGGTGAAACACTGCGACGTTTAGCCGCTCGCCTCGAAGAGACTGGCACAACACGAGATGCTGCCAGGCGTGGCAGACCCCGGAGTAGCCGTTCTGGAGAGAATATTGCTGCTGTAGCCGAGGATGTCATGGAAGCGCCGTCGATGTCATGGAAGCGCCGTGAGCGCTACAGAGCAATGATCAACGAGTTCTTTTTGCCGCAACTTGATGAATTGGGATTGGAAAACATGTGGTTCCAACAGGACGGTGCAACGGCACACACTGCACGTACCACAACCGATATGCTGAAGGATGCATTTCCCGGGCGCCTAATCTCCCGTTTTTGGCGATTTGCACTGGCCAGCAAGATCGCCTGATTTGACCGCTCCAGACTTCTTTTTGTGGGGCGTTTTGAAGTCGCGGGTTTATGTCAACAAGCATCAGATTCTTGCAGGTCTTAAAGACAATATCCGTCAAGAATGTGAGGACCTATCGCCGGAAGTTTTGGCCAAAGTGATGGAAAATGCCATAAAAAGGGCTCAAATGACAATCAACTTTGGCGGCGGCCATTTACGTGACATCATATTCTCGACTTGATGTAAAAAAAACTAAAAGGCCAAATAAAAATAATCCACAAGAAGAATCAAAGTTTTTCATTTTTTTTTTAAATTACAGCCAAAAAACATCGGAAGTTTACTTTTGCGCCACCTGTTATATTTAAAATTTCCAAAAAAAATACGTCAAAAAAGGGGAGACGAATATTTCAAATAACTATTCTATTCTATCTTATTCTGTTTAATGTTTCATGGAATATGTTTATGTGTGTATTGTATATTCATTCTGAAATAAATCAAATCGACGGATAAAACAAAACCAATTGTTTTTATTGGGGCCAATTTTCCTGGAGGGCAATTTCTATTCTTTAAAATTACATTTCAAGAAAACACACCCCAAAGAGTCAAGGAAATATGGCCCTAAAATAAAACAAAAAAAATGAAAGCCGCTCCCACTAAAATATTTGGGGTCGTGATTCACAATTTTTTGTGGCCCTTCATCATTGCTTGGGAGGCTATTTCATTTTGAAATTTGGGGCCCACTTTATAATGAAAACAAACCCTATATATTTGGGGCCCATTTTCATTTTGCAATTGGGGTGTTATTTCCTGGGGTCCGTCTTCCGGCCGCCTGCAGATGGGCTGTTTTACACAGCTATAAAACATGAACGGTGAGGAATTTTAACCTGAAGCGAACGTCATTATAACGGCAGTGCCTAGTAGAATACAGGTGTCAAATTTCATCAAAATTTAATTTCAAAAGTATGGTTTTTGGGTCGATTTTTATTTTTTTTTTGGAATTACCCTTAGGTAGAATTATGAAAATTTTTTATAAATTTAAAAACGGCATTGAATCTTTATGATACATAATACACTGCTAAATTTCGTTGTTATCTCTCATTTCTTTCTATATATTTTTATTACTCAAACATTAATCAACAGCCAAGTTTTACAACTCAAGCGAATGCTTTCGTTCTCTTACCAAACGACAATATATTAAAGCAGCTTCCATATCGGAAGTGGGAAAAAAGGAGAACCCACAACCTAAGAGGGCTAAAACTCTGGTCAAGGGTTGTTTAGTGAGGTTGCAAAGGACGATGCGGTAAAGTGGGAGAGATACAAACACGAGGAATATTGTATTATCCCAAAAGGATAAATGGAAAGATTTTTTCGTCCCATTGCGGTCAAATTCGGAAGGAGAAGTAGGGTTCTCCTTCACGAGGACCGGGATAACTTAGTATCGTTTGGATACCAGCGATCGCAAGGTTACTACGGTGAAGCTTTGAGAGGGGAGGTACATGCCTGCATCCGAATAAACCAATCCGACGTGGACAACATTGAGTACATTCTCAAAGATAGTAATCTATTCCTAATAATCAAGCGGACAATCGCTAGACTGGAAGATCCCGATTCATTTTGTAGACTCGCCATGTTAATTTTGACGAACCGTTTTTAAACCAATCCATGTTCTCGTTTAACTCTGAAGATGTATAGATGGGATCAGGAATTCAAGACTGTACAACAATCCAACAATATGGGGATGAAAACTCGCAGTAACAGGATGAGGAACAATAGGCTATGTTTAACATGCAGATTGTGGGCATTGTATGTAATTGGGTATGTACCGTATCTGTTGATGTTTATTAATCAAGTTCTTATTTTCCTACCTCTGGTCTTCCGCAAGGAAGTATTCTAAGCCCATTACTGTTTAATATTTTTGTAAATGATATTGGCATGTGTTTAAAAAATTCACAACATCTTATGTATGCGGATAATTTAAAAATTTTTAAATCAATCCGTACCTTAAATGATGATGCTTTGTTACAGGAAGATTTGGATATAGTTGCTACTTGGTCAAAGGTTAATGATTTGCCATTCAATACTAATAAATGTTTTAAAATGACATTTCATCGTTGTAGAGCTGCTATTAATTCGTCATATCACATTTATTGTCAACACTTGGATGAAATTTTTGAGTATTCTGATTTGGGTGTAGTTTTTGATTTCAAATTTTCATTCAGATGTCGCGTAGATTTCATCATCTCTAAAGCATACTCCATGTTTTGTTTTATTCGCAGAAATATTTCTAAATTTTCTGATCCTTACACAAAAAAGACTTTGTTTTCTGCCTTTGTCCGATCAAAGTACTAGTATGCATCGATTATTTGGAATCCAATTGCAGTAACTCACTCCTTGCGGATTGAAAAAGTACAGAAAGTTTTCTTAAAGTTTGCCTTATTATCACTAAATCTTACTTTGCCTTTACCAATATATGAAAGTCGCTGTGCACTTATTTCATTACAAACTTTAGATGCCAGAAGGAAAATAGCGTCTATTACATTTCTCCATGCCATTGTTTCAGGATCTATTGATTGTCCAATGTTACTTTCACTTATACGCTTTAATGCTCCATCTCGCTCTTTCCGTCATATGCATACATTTAATATAGAATTGACAATTGACAAGACAATTATACCTCCACTAGCTTATTAATAGATCTATGATATTTTGTATTTCATTTTGTAATAACATTAACTTTTGTCTGCCTCTAAATAATTTTAAACAACTACTATGTAATTTAATTAATTAGTTAAGTTTATTTTGTTATTCTTGTTAAATAGTTATGTAAGATATTTGCTGGTCTGTAAGGATATAATTCCATAGACTTAAATAAAAGAAATTAAAAAAAAATGTACAAATGTATGGAAACCTGTTGAAGCTCTTAGCAGATCGTGAAGAGATTTACGCCTTATCGAACACCAATCTTTCTAAGCTTATATATGGGCTACAACATACCACTAATAGTGACACATTTGAAGACTATTTTTGGTGTCTGACTACGAACAGTATGCGTCGCTGTTGGAGAAGCAAACAAATCTTGCGGTTTCTTTTAATCAACATCCATCATACAATTAGTTCAGTGAACTTCCAGCAGGAAACTTCCGCACTTTGTAAATAGTGGTGATCACCTTATGACTTGTACACAAATGTCCACTCATCAGTGGGTGTGGTGATTATGTTTCATTTTCTAGTACCTTCCATATTTACTGCCATATTTGTATGGATTGTTTTTCTAAACCAGTACATAGGTTACAGTCGGGTGAACCGACTTAATCACACCCTCACCCTAAGTCATCCAATGCGTGGGAGTTCTGTTAAATAAAAAAAACGTCCATACACAATAGCAGATTTAAATTACGCTAAATATTATTGAATACCCAAATTAGTTAGTTTCCCTCCCAATATTTTTTATGCGAGGTACAAAAATGGGCATGGCAAGTTGTTGCCAAAATTTTGATGAGTATCAAATTTTATTAAGATCGGTTATGATTTATTGGAGATATCCAGTCGGCAGACGGGAAATACGCCCAACTTTTGCATGGGAGGTACGAAACTGGGCGTGGCACAATAGCCAATTATTACTTACACAGTACCTTTTAGGATAATATTGCCTAGTACCGAAGTTTATTAAGATCGGTTGTAGTTTACCAGAGTTCAACCGGTCATCCGCCCAACTTTTATATGGAAGGTACCAGAATGGGTGTGGCAAAACTGCTGGCTTTCTGTAGGAGAGTTTCATTTGTCTAAATATTGACTAGTACTAACTTTCATAAAGATTGGTTCGGTTTCGCGGGACTTCTCGTGCCGAACACCCAGACGGCCAAGCAACTTTTGTTTGGGAGGTACCACAATGGGCGTGGCAAAATCACCCTTGTTTTAATCGGTGATTGGCGTTTGATAACGTGAAGCCGTATACCTAATTTCATTAATGTATACGTAATGTAATGTATATTTTTAACACCCTGTTTGGTATGGGAGATACCAGAATGGGCGTGACAATCTCGCCCATTTCCTCCAGTTAACTAGGCATTTACAGATTATTAACCGCTGTGCGAGTTGAACCTAATCACACATGCCAGAAGAAAGGTTTAAAAGAAATATTATTTTGTATTAAATGTGTCGATTTGTATGGGAGGTATCAGAAGGGGCGTGGTCACAATGCCCATTTTCAATACCCAACTCAATATTGGCAAATAATAGTCAACATTTTATTGTGATCTGTAAAGATTTACGGTAGTCATCGTGTTGGCCAGCCAGCCTGCCAGCCAGCCAGACACACAGACAGACAGACGGACATGGCTCAAGCGTCTTAAAAAGTCCTAAAACAAATTTCGTCCAAATATACTAAGGGTCTAATATGGCTCCTTCTGTGTGTTACATATTTTTACGTATTAAATGATATACGAAGTTGAATTTTATGTTTCGGGATGTGGCAACCCTAGTGTTGCAATCTGGCAACTGACAGCTGTATCGTAAGGTTGGACATTTTTGAGGTTATGCGTACTCAGAACGTGTAGACATACGAGCGCTATTTGTGTTGTTTGCAGTAACTTAAAGATTCATCTCGGCCCAAAAATGGAATTAAATCGTGAACATTTCCGTGCGATTATTTTTTACAACTTTCGACGTGGATTAACTCAGCAACAGTGCATGGATGAACTTAATTAAATTTTTGGCGATGAAGCTCCATCAGGGACCAGTGTTTATCGATGGTATGGTGAACTCAAACATGGTCGTAGTTCATTCCAAGACGAATTTCGTGAAGGTCGTCCAAAATCAGCTGTTGTTCCGAAAACCATTGATGCTGTGCGCGAACTGATTTTGCAAGATCGTCATGTGACCTACCGTGAGACTCAGACAACCTTAGGCATTAGTGGGACCAGCATACATTCAATATTGCACAAACATTTGACTGTCAAAACAATTTGTTCGCTCAAAAAAAGGCTCGTGTCGATTGGTCGAAAGAAATGTTCCAAAAATACGATCGTGGTGCATCGAAACACGTCTATGACATCGTGACAGGTGATGAATCCTGGATTTACGCGTATGAGCCCGAAAGTAAACAGCAGTCAACTGTATGGGTGTTTCAAGATGAGTCAAATCTAACAAAATTTGTTCGCGCCCGAAGCACTTCCAAGCAAATGGTTGCCTGTTTTTTCGGAAAAACCGGACATGTCGCAACCGTACCACTAGAACAACGCAGAACAGTGAATTCTGGGTGGTACACAACCATTTGTTTGCCAGTTGTCTTCCAAGGAATCAGAAAAACCAACCGCCGAAGACGGATCACTCTTCACCACGACAATGCGAGCTCTCACACATCGGCTGAAACAACTGCATTTTTGAGCACCCAAAACACCGACTTGATGGGTCAACCGCCGTATAGTCCTGACTTGGTACTGAATGACTTCTTTTTATTCCCGTACGTAAAACAAACTGAGAGGTCAACGTTTTTCGCCACCTGTCGAAGCGGTTGCTGCATTCAGAATGCATGTTTTGGAGATACCTCAATCAGAGTGGCAAAAGTGTTTCGACAATTGGTTCAAACGTGTTTCGACAATTGGTTCCAAAACATTATAGTGATTTTCGATGATTAATATTGGTTTTTGTTCTCTAATCCCGATACATAAAATTCTACCTCGTATACCCTCATCCCTACGGGTGAGGGTATAAATATCAGATGAATTATATTTTGATTTTTTTTAACTATGTATATACGATTTGTTACACAAAAAAACCCCGGAGCCCAAAACCATGGCCATGATCCTGCCTATGAGAATTACAGACAGCAAGACTCTCTCTCGACAAGCAATATTTATCACCTTGTCTGGATTTAAAAATATGTACATTTTTATGTTTTAATGAAGGCAACAAATTGCTCGGTTAATAAATCAGTAATGGCATTCCAGTAATCGCGCAGAGCAAACGGCAAACGGCAAAACAAAAAATTTTCTCATGCAAAATGACAGCTGCGATTCAATTTTGCTGAGCCAACATCGAAAACGTAACGTCGTACATTAGTGCAAGTCAGTTTGTATGCAAGGTTTCGAAGTTTTCGCGTTTACACGAATACCACTAATATTTCTAAATTGTCTACGTAACATTTTGCAATTTCCTATTTAACTATTTGAAAAACTTTTCATATATTCCCTTCGAGAATTGCTAGCAGAATAAATGTTTATAAATATGGATATGTATTTACATCACATATATACACACATATAAGTACAGCGTGAATGCACAGAGGCGGAGCCTTACTGCATGCCGTTTTATGGGGCCAACTTACACATCGGTTGTCCACATCTGCCAAACGTTTAAGTATACTTGATGAAAGGCCTAGGAGCAGGGATAGAACCCAGGATCTCAAGTACAAACGGCGCGCACACTACCCATTGCACTACCGACGACCACATACCAATACGTAGATTAATAAAATCAAATGAGGTGTCAGGGGAAACCCGGTTGGAACGAAGTTACTTTCGTTATATATTATGAACTAGTTGGTTCCACCACGCCTAAGGCGCTTGTTGAATTATACGATAATTTAAATGGATCTTTTATATACGATACTTTTTGTAACTTTTGTAACTTTTTTTAAGAAATTTTTTTTATAGAATGTATTTTTTTTTTAAAAAAAAAGTATATTTTTACATTCTTTTTGTAAGAATATGTATTATGTTTTCCCGAAAAGGGTATTTTTTAAAGAGAAGTACTTCTTTTATTTAAAGCTAATGCTTTTTTAAGAAAAGGTACTATTTTTAAAAACAAGTACTTTCTGTAAGAAAAAGCAATGAGAGTATGCATTTTTTTTACAAAGAATTACTTTTTTTAAGAACAGGTACTTTTTAAAAAAGTGGTACTCGGTTAAGGAAAAGGTGATTTTTTTAAGAAATTGTACTTATATTCAGAAGGGCCACTTAACTCAAGAAAAGAAAAGGTATTATTTTATTTTCAAGAAAAGGTACTTTTAAGAAAAGGAATTTTTTTGGAGCAAATATAGTTGTTTAAGAGAATGTATTTTTTGATGAAAAGGTTTTTTAAGAAATGGGGATTTTTTTTAGAATTGTCCCTTTTTTCAAGAATAGGTACATTTTTAAGAGTAGGTACTTATCTCGTGAAAAGTTATTTTGTTTCACAAAAAGGTCTCTTGAAAGAAAATGTAGTTTTTTAAGAAAATGCTATTTGCTGTAGCTTTTTTAAGAAAGGGTACTTATTTAAAAAAGAAAATAATGTTTTTAAGAATAGATGCTTTTTGTAAGAAAATTTACTTTTTTTAAACAAACTTACTTCTTTAAGATAAGGTATTTGTTATGAAAAGATACTTTGTTTAAGAATATGTATAGCTAGGTATTTTTTTTGAGGAAATTTACTTGTTTTAAGAATAGGCACTCGGTTAAAAAAATTTTCTTTTTTTAACATCTTTCACTTGGGCTTTTCTAAATTTACATTTTGTTGGGTTCAAAGCCACAATATATTCGTTACAGGCTCCACCTAGAAAACTTTCCATTAAACAAGATATTTCCAAACATATGTGAGAGATATAGTTAGTCTAGACACAAACCAAACCAAAAGTAAACAATATAGTTGATAATAAATAGTTGGATGTAGCATAATATTGTTAAAACAAAAGATGTGTAATTTTTTTTTTTCAGTTAGTCCCCATCCCGTATCGTGCGATAAGGAACTACGTTCCAATAAAGTATTTATAAGAATTTAGTATAAGTATTTCCTGACGTGTTGACCAACTGACCCATTGAGGAATACTGACTTAAGCACGTCTTGTGTATATGTCATATATCGACGTCAACTATTGATTAACTGCGGATGATTGCTCCTGACTATTTAGAAAATATATGAAATGTGGCCATCGGTGATGAAATGGTAGAGTGCGCTGGTCTTATACAGGGTGGTGCAACGATTGTGCTACAATAAGAAATTCAAATAACTTTTTTTTAATTATTTTATAGAAAATTCAGTTTTATTACACGCAACTAATTGGTTTTGAAGATGATACGCCGTAAATGACATCCATGCTCATCCACGAATATTCGACACCTAAAAATTATTCGTTGCGGCCTGTACTGTTGACGTCGGGATCGCCTCAATTGTTAACGTATTGTTGGAATGGACTGCTTCAATTCAGTCAAATGCCTTGGTTTCGTTTTGTAAACATATGGCTTGACTTAATCCGTAAAACAAAGAATGGTGCAGTCAGGTTCCGTGATCTTGGGAGCCAGCCGAAAGTGGAGTTTCTGAATATGAATTTGTTTGGGAATTTTCGTCGAAGGTCCGCCATAACCGGCCTGGCTTTGTGTGCAGTTGCTCCATCTTGCTGGAACAAAATGCTATTGAAGCGTATACGTCTTCGACGCAGTTGTGGGTAAAAAAAACTCCTTCAACATCTTTTAATAACTGTCCGCATTGACAGTTACTATCACACCGTTTTATTCAAAGAAGTATGGCCCACAATGCAACTTGATGAAACTGCGCACAACACAGTGTCTCGTTCTGGGTGCAGTTCCGTCTCATGGAGTATTTCTGGATTAGATTTGCTTGTTTACATTGCCGTTTAGATGAAAATTCGCCTCATCAGACACAAACAACCAATTTATCAAGTTCTTGTCATCTACGGCCATTTTAGTAATTTTTTGTCAAAATTCCAGGCAAATATTCAACTCCAGAAGGTTTAACTTATTTTTAGTTTGTACGGAAACAACGTTTAGTCATACAGTGCAACACGAAAACTTATAACCATATACGGACACCACTACGTGATAAAAGACCAAAAAAAAGATCAGTGTTTGTGAACATATAAAATCAAAAAACTTCATCTTCAAGGTCAAAATCGCAAAAAACTTTAAACTCTCGTTGACGTCGCTCTGTGTAATGCCTCAATGTGGGCGTCGTGTCGCTTTTATATTGTGTGCTGCGTTCCTTGTTGCGTGTGCTGAGCTTACTGCTTTCCTTTTCTTCTACGGTCGGTGAGATAACATAGTATCTCAATGTTGAAGTAAAATAAGAATCATTCTTAGGAAGTTCATATGTTCCCCAAAGTTGTATACTGAGATCTTAGGTATATTTTTGTAGTTGATTGTTTCCTTGAATTTTGAACGGTTTGCTACCTACGGACCTGAAAAGGGAAAAAAGATAATAAAATCGAATTTTTTACCTTTTTCCAACCTTTTGATTTTGACAGTGAAGATGAAGTTTTTTGATTTTAAAAATTCAAAATTGTTGTTCTTTATGACAAGGGCTACAACTTTTCCTCAGAGAGTAAATCAAAATTCCAAACGGTTTGCAAGATATGAGCTTGATAAAATGATAATTTTTTTACAAAAATAACACCAAGGCCTCACATCTTTGGGGGCCATAAAAAAATGCAAGACTTTGTTTTGTTGGTCTTTTATCACGTAGTGGTGTCCGTATATGGTTACATTTCCACGACTTAAAAAATTACACAAAGTGTTATCCATTGTAATGACCTCTGCTAACTCTAGTTTCTAGTCTAAACTCTTGGATTTGCATGAATTGACGATGCTACAGCCGCGATTGTATCTTGAACCCGAACATAGGGATATCGATGGTACGGTCTTTGTGCGATGCTTCCATATTCGGCAAAAAAATTATTATTAATATTTGTTTATTATTTATTATTAAATATTGTTTTTGTAGCACGGTTCGCATCCCACCCTGTATGTGGTCTCCTAAATAAGACGTTTGAGATCATTGGACAAGCATAAAGTCATCCGAGTTAAGAAAATATTATAAAATGCGTTATTGGGCCCTTGGACAGATACTTATTTGTGTACATAAAGGCTAAGTGTACCACAGAGTGCACTATGTGTACCATAAAGCTAGCAAAGTTACCAAAAAGTACAACAACAAGAATTCAAATTTTGTATTTCTGCTATGCCATGAATGAATGTAGGTTTTTGCATCACGTCAAATTTACAAAACAATTTGAATGCTATATCAGAAGTACGTAAATCAAGAATACAATTAAATCTGTTTCACAATAAAGCGATTCCGCATCAACAAAGAGTTTTATCCTTTGTACTGTGTAAACAATTTTGTGTGGGATAGGGACGAGCAATATAGTAACACGTTTCCCATAATGAAATTTTAAAACTTTATTTTTTTAGCAGCGTTTAACCTTAGAACTAAAATATTTTTTTTTTAATTTTACGTTGGTATGGTCTCTTTCATAATGAACACTTAAATATGCAACAATACTAGATGTATGTTTAAAAGAGCGTAATTTTTGAAAAAAAACCCAACGTTACAATTACGCACTCTATACAATGTTACAATATTGTTCTCGCTTCAACCCTTTAAAAAGAATGAAACCATCACGTAGCTCATAAACTTATTGTTATTTTTTTTATTCTCAACCATAGGGTTGTGGCATATTCCATTTAATGGGAAAAAAATTTACGCATAGAAGGAGCCATATTTGACCTATCTAATATTTGGATGAAATTAGTTTTAGGACTTTTTAAGGCGATTGAGCCTTGTAGGTCTGTGTATCTGGCTGGCTTGTCAACACGATAACTGCCGTAATTTTTAACCTATCAGAATGAAATTTTGGCAGTGGCTATTATTTGTCTAAACTTAGTTTCGGATTGGGAGTTTTTGACCACGCCCCTTCTGGTACCTCCCACACAAATACACATTGGATAATAATTTGTAAAAGCCTACTTAATTCCAGGAAATGGGCGAGCTTGCCATGCCCATTCTGGTACATCCCACACATAAGCTTGGTGGTCGTCCGGGTTGTCAATCCGATAAATCGCGTGAAATACCTCCGACCTTAATGAAATTACGCACAAGGCTTAATATTTTCAAACACCAATCACCGATTATTACAAGTGTGGTATTGCCACGCCCATTTTAGCACCTGCATACAAAAGTTGTTTGGCCGTCTGTTTGTTCGGCACAAGGGTCCCACAACTCCGTACCAATTTTTATGACATTTTTTACTAGACAATATTTAGTCCAATGCCACCCTCTTGTGGAAAATGAGCTGTTTTGCCACGCCCATTCGGGTACCTCCCATTCAAAAGTTGGGCGGATGACCGATTGATCGACATGATAACTCTCGTAAATCGCAATCGATCTTAATGAAATTCGGTACTGGCGATATTTTTCTGAAAGCTACTATGTAATTAAAAATTGACTACTGTGAAACGCCCAGTTTCGTACTTCCCATAGTTTTACGTATTTCTGTTTGGCCGACTCGATAGCTCCAGTAAAACACAACAGATCTTAATAAAATTTGGTACTGATCAATACTTCGGCAAAAGCTACTATGTAATAAGCAATTAATATCTTCGCCATGACCATTTTTGTACCACCCATATAAATATTGGGCGAGCAATTGGTTGGTAGTCGAAACCACTTAGGATCCTATCTAACTTGGGTATTAAATAATATTCAGCGCTGTTATTGAATATGGTCACATATGCCACGCCCATTCGTTCAATGCAAGGGTGAATATAGGCGATTTTTAACAACACTCGGACGCAATGGATGACTTAGGGTGAGGGTATGTTTAAGTCGGTTCATCCGACTGAAATTTATGTTCTGGTTCTATTGCTCATTAGTTTCCTCGCGCTGACCAAAAATTGTATCATATAAAGTAGTTTAAATCAAGGAATTGCAAAAAATAATAATTCGGAACGTTGCAAAAGAGTCGAATGGAAGTCAGATGACGATTCAGAGAATAAGGCGGAAGAAAAGTAATAAACATGAACTGCTCCTAGATGCTCCAGAAAGGTTGACGACCGTTCTTGTCATCTTTTGGCAAAATTAGTGACAAGTGACAATGCAATTACCCCCAGCTGGGGCACAAAAAATTTTAGATATTGACGCCAGTGAATGGACTGCTCGCCAAAGTCTCAAAAGATTCGGTTTCGGCTGCAGAGAAGTAAAATAAACTATTTTTATCACAAAAGAATATAAACCTTTCCGACGTGCTTTTTTAATTTTAATCGATCCTTGACAGTTGAAGCTTTTCAATCAGAATCTGGTTCAAGGTCATTTCTCCATTAAAAATAATTTTGAATAGAGAAAATTGATAAAAAGAAGAAGTGAAATTAATTAATGCTGTATATGTTTGGGAATATAGTTATTTCGATGCCCAACAAGGCATCTCATCAGCTCCCCTCTCCACAAGTATTTAGGTATATTATCATACATTATAAAAGGATATAAAGCTTCGTACAAAATTCGTCCAGGCCTACGAAAACTGAACTGAGGCTGAACGGAAGAAGTTCCAGTATTAAGTGCGACATGTTTTAAATAATAAATATACAATTACGCATTGTGTTTAAGGTTATACGGTCTGATGAGACTAAAATTAATAGAATTGAGACTGATGGTGTTGCTTGGTACTGGACCAAAGATCCAAATACTACTATCCCTAATGCAGTAACACATAGCATGATAGGTGGTGGTGCATCCGTAATTGTATGCGGATATAACGGGTTTTTCAACAGAGACGCTACAAAAGTAAATCGATAGGGACCGCAAACGAAGCCATATTTTTTCCCGATCTTTTGACATTTATCTTTAGTAAGGTTTGCCATTTCATCATGGAAAGATATACGAGCCAACAACGAGCTAAAATTATTAAAATTTACTACCGAAATTTGGAGTCAGTGGCCTCAACTTTAAGATCGCTGCGTTCAGTTTATGGTCGTCATAATCGTCCTACCAGAACAACAATTGAGCGTCTAGTGGAAAAGTTTGAATCCACAGGCACAGTACACAATGTTCCCGTGCCAGTGAGAAAAAGAAGTGCCCGTAGTGTCGAGAATATTGCTGCCGCTGAGGCTTCAGTTGAAGAAAGCCCAAATGTGTCTCTCACACGTCG
The DNA here is from genome assembly GCA_963931995.1 of Phaonia tiefii. Taxonomy (NCBI): domain Eukaryota; kingdom Metazoa; phylum Arthropoda; class Insecta; order Diptera; family Muscidae; genus Phaonia; species Phaonia tiefii. Next base: position 106,650,568 of record OZ008367.1, on the reverse strand, counting down.
TTCTCAAGCGTTGGGCATCTCTGTGACGTCGTTTTGGCGAATTTTGCGAAAAGATCTTGGCCTACATTCTTACAAGATCAAATTGACGCAAAAGCATCGAATGTTCGTGAATTGGGCGTAGCAACAACTTGAAGATGATTCGGATTTTCATCGGAAAATCATCTTCAGCGATGAGGCTCATTTCTGGCTGAATGGCTTCGTCAATAAGCAAAATATGCGTTATTGGTCAGACAGCAATCCACACGTAATCCATGAGTCATCATTGCATCCCGAAAAAATTACGGTTTGGTGCGGTTTATGGGCCGGCGGCGTCATTGGGCCGTACTTCTTCCGTGATGATCAAGACCGGCAAATGACTGTGAATGCGTCATTGGGCCGTACTTCTTCCGTGATGATCAAGAGTAGCACATGACTGTGAAGTTACTACTGTAATACAATAAATTAACAAGAAAAAGACAACTAGAAATATAAATTTGAAATTAATGGAAATTTCATGTTATTAGAATATAAACATTTTCTGCAGTGTCCGGTTCCGAGAAGGACCGGATCTTTGCACAGTTCTGGTTCTAAGTAAATTGCTGCCCCAAAGAGGCTTAAGTGAAATATTTTATTGTACAAATATAAAATTTTATATAAATACATATGTTCTGCCCTGTCCGGTTCCAATAAGTACTGGGCATTTGTATCGGTTTCGGTTCTCAGCAAGTTGCTGCCCCACAGAGGCTTAAGAGAAATATCTTATCATACGATTATAACTTTTGTTAAAATACACATTTCCGTTCCAGAGGTTAACATTTTTGTTTCCTTTGGAAACGAGCCCTCTTATTCAGGAACCGTTTTACTGTTCTTTTCAGCCCGTTTTTTAGTTCCTGTAGAATCCTTTTTGGGTCAGTTTGGAACCGTTTACGGTCCCTTTGAACTTTCTATTTAGTCCTTCAAGAACCGTTTTCGGTTCATTTGCACCCGTCCTTCGGTTCTTGTAAGCCCCGGTCCGGTTGGTTCTTGTTCCTCGATTGTGTACATCACTAATGCTCACATTGTATATATGAACAATGTTTTTTATTTTTATTCACGAGAGGACAATAAATTCATTTAACCCTGCTGTTAGGTTTCTAGTCTAATTTAATTTTTGCTCATATTGGTTTATAAAAAAGATCACGTGACCTGAAAAATGAAGTCAGTATATATCACCGTTCAAAACTTACAAAGAAAACTAGCCATTATTTGGACCAAATGGGCTTAATCTAACAGCAGGGTTAATTAATTGTTTTTTTTTGGTTTTTACTCAAATATCTAAAATACACAAATTAATTTCCAAACTGTGTCAACCCTGTTACAATTTTGCTCGTCACTCTACGTCTGATGCTGAAACATAACGACAATTTCTAGAATTAATTTGCATTTGTAATTATACAAATGTTACAATTTTGCTTGTCGCTCTATGTCTGATGCTGCAACGTAACTAAAATTTCTAGAATCAGTTTAAAGTACAGTTGAAAGATGTCTCGACTTCAATCAAAGGCCTTTAAGGCGTTAAATTTACCCGCCATTTGGCACATTCGCATACAGTCATGCAGTGTTGTAGACATCTTCCGCTAATACGTACAACTTTGTTGTCATTTGTTGAAGATTAATGGGATATTAATGATAATTGCATGTAAGACAATCTACGCAAATGTTATTAATACGCAACTTGAGATGTTGCGCTGCATTTGCTTATTTGCCTAGGGTATGGAATTAAATTCTGCGAAGTTACGATTGCAATAATTTAGTGATAGCTTGTTCAAATATTAGTACAATGGGTTTGAACGAAATATTTAAAATTTACAAGTAAAATAGTTGTACAAATCTGAGCTGAATTTCTGAATTCTACAGAAAAGCAAAATCTATACCAAAGATGCAGGGTTTTCAAATATTTAGCCAGCCATAGCATAGCTTAGTTTCATAATTAATAATGTATTTTAATCAGAAAACTACTTTTGATTTATAAGAATCTAAACAGTTTATAGGTAGGTGTTAAGATAAATGATTGAAATACAATAATTACTTCGTAAAAGAAATTACTCAATACAAAATTCGAGTGAAGATTAATATTCTCACACTTTTCGTCGGCATTGTTTGTTGCTGGCAACACTTTGATGATATTGATGTCAACCGTTTAGATTTATATGTTTTATTTATACTATCAATATTTTATTTGTGCTTCAAATCCTGTACAATATAAAACATCATCATATCTAGATGAGTTCTATAGAATTTCGTATAAATTATATCTATAAAATGTGTTATAAATTTTCCATTAATATATATTTTGGAAAAAAGGTAAACTTCGCCTATATAAGACGAAGTACAAACATTTCTACTGATTTTATATTTGCCCAACAAAAAATGACAAATGGGTGAAGAAACGTAAAATTTACAAAATAAATTTATTAATATTGGGCCAATTATTCTTCGAATTTCTTTCGAATAATGATTGATTTCAACCACTAAAAGATGCTTCAATCAACATTAATTTCATTGTCCGAAAATCATAAAAGGGTTGTACTACATTGTAAATGTTCAATGTTAGGTCGTAACCTATTTTAAGGGGTTTTGCCATTGGCTGCAATTAAAATAATTTTACTTACAAAATTCAGTGACCACTAATTAACCATTTGATTCAAGTGCCTTCAACCAAATTCCTGTTAATCAAATAATATTAGGAAAATATTATAAATTGGAAAGTCAAAAGTCTATCAGTCTCGTTTAAAAATAATGATGTATTGTTAAAGGCTTCCAAACAGTGGCAGATTAATCCTTAACGTTGTGATTTTAGCAACTGGTATAAATTATACTTTCAACCATAGGATGAGGGATGAATACCTATAGGAATTACAAATTATTTAACTGAGTCATTTAAAAAGTTAGCCAAATATTCCAGTAAACTTTGACAAATAGTTTAATGGAAATAATTACAATAAGATGTTTTGAATTTTTGCAAACAAACACCAAATTTTTAATTTAAAAAAAAAACGAATGAGTGCTCGATCTCGCGGGCGATGTGTTAACACCTTTTTGTTACACGGTACCTGTTCGATTTCTATGAACACATTGGAAAACAAAGAATAGTTTCTGTTCTGAAGGCTTTTGTGCTATTGCACTTTCCTTTTCTTACATCTGCTTTAACATTAGATGTAATATTGTTAAAATAAATAAAGCAATATTTAGCTCACTGAAATAATTGTTTTTGTTTTGTCATAAACAGAGCGACGGCAAAAAGTATTGAATAGTATAGAGAACTTATTGCACTCTTTTGCCACGCTCATGCAGAGAGTCTGAGTAAATGAGCATACACGAGTCTTATTCTCTTTATAAAATATTTCATTATAAATTCACCATTTCGACAATGGTATTACATAAAACAATACAAAAAGCATAAATGGTTCAAAATGTGTCAATATTTAATATCAAAATTTTGAATGAACCAAGTTATGACACAGACAGAGTAATACGTTTTGAATGATTCGCCAGATGTCGCCAGTGCTTTTGAGTCATACAATTCGTTCCATGAGTTCTCTATACTATTTAATACTCTTTGGCGGTGACGAAATGCTTGTTTGTTCGCTGCCGCTACATCAATACCATCATACTTATTTCCAGGCAGAGACTATTGTTGTACAACAACCACGTATGTGATGCTAACGCTGTGTGTTGTTTGAATGTGTTCACTTTGATAGATTGCCCTGCCCGTGCTTATAGATGTTAACACATCAAAAAAATGATTTTTGTTTTAAATTAAATGCAGATATGAGACTTGCCGTGGAGACTTCCTGAGCCACTCACTATGGAGTCGCCAGAAAAGAACCCTTCATAGCGCAGTCCAAGCAGCTCACTGCTGTCGATCTTAGATTAAGGATGTAACGGGCAATGATTTTATCGGAAGCATCCGTTAGCTAAGTGGAATGAGAAGGCGAAATCAAATAGCAGCATGATTGGTTATTCAATCACTGGTGCGTTTTAGGTTAAATAGGTGACTCTGTCACTGAAGATCTTCGAACTATGGGACATATTGTTTTGTCCTTCCAACACTACTGGCCAACCTCGGATCAGAAGTAAAGAAAGAAATATGTAGTTTCGACACACTGGATTCTGGTCAGCGTATGATCCATAATGGGCGGTTGAAACATAATCATCCTGGCAGTAGATAAAATGCAAAACCACGGTAAAATGCCTTCCCCCACTATTATATTGGCAATAAAAAAACAAAATGAGAATGAGAAACAGAAAAGCCCATATTTGTTGACGACCCCCGCAAACGTTATACGGACCACAATTTATGGATATGCATCTGGAACGTTAGAGCACTATACAGATACAGTGCCACTATCTCACAGGCGGATGTCCTCGAGAATTATAAGGCTGTCATCACTGCTATCCAGGAGCTGTATAATGAAGATGAATAGTGTAGGTTGTAGAATAAAGAAGAACTGTTATATGCGAGTATCAGCTGTTGTGAGAAAAGGCATGAATATGCCTGCGGATTATAGGTGGCACAAGATCTGGTCCCCATATGCCACCCCATGAGTGGACGTATAACCACCATCCGCATCAAAGGGAAATTCTTCAGCATATCGCTAATTTGTGTACACGCCACGACAGAAGAAAAATACGATGACACCAAGGAGATGTTCTATGAGCGCCTACACGAAACATCCGACCGCTGCCATGCTCATAAAATTTGTTCTTTACAGTTTTACGGCTAAAGTCGTCAAGGGAAAATATCTTATCCATTAACGGAATGAGACGGTTAAATTTTGCTGCGGCGAAAAACATAGCTGTCACTAGTGCGAGATTCCAATTTAAAGTCATCCACAAGGCTACATGGATATCCCCTGATCAACAGGCGAATCACCTGCTATCTGATGGAAGGCATTATCCTAGTGTAATAGACGTACGTGTGAGTCGAGGAGTTAATATCGACTCGGATCACTACCTGTTTGCAGCAAAGGTTCGCACAAAGTTAAGCAGAGCGAAAGTCGTATGAAACATGACAGATAGAATGCTTGACATCGGAAACCTACAATTACCAGAGATAGCAACCGCATATACAGAGAAGCTCACTCAGCTACTGGCACAGATTGAACCACCGCCTCATGATTCTGAAGTGCACCGGAAATAATTTTCCCACTCTACCGCTTAAAGGCAAACCATGAGACAAACCGAATGTTAAGTGATCGCTGCACGTATGTCAATGCTTCAGTCAGTTACAAAGCGAGCCATGGCCGAGCGCTACAAGGAGAAGAGGAAACCCGTTTGTTTAAGAAGAAAAAATGGTTGTGGAGAAAGCGCGAGAGTGAGAAAAGTGAATCTTACAAAGCCATACAAACAGAAATGGATCAGAACCCCCCTTTTGTAGAAACAAGGACGACAATCTTGTCACTGATGCTGGAAATATGGTGAGATCAGACAAGTCTTCAATGTAGATGAGGGTGTTGATCACACAGAGGACGATGGCGTCGACTGCCCGCTCGGAGCGAAAGCGAAGTTAGAACTGCAATCTTCCGGCTTAAGAACAAAAAATCCGCTGGTGCTGATTGACTACCGGCTGAGCTGTTTAAGGTTGAAGGCAACGAGTTGCAAAGGTGCTTGATATCTGCAAAATAATCGTAAGTAAAATCTGCCTAGACGAATGCATGTCCAACGATTGGAGTCTTAGCACACTGTGTCCTTTTTTCAAAAAAGGCAACCAGACTCTGTGTACAAACTATCTAGGACTAAGCCTTTTATCCATCGCATACAACGTCCTCTCGAGCGTAATGTGCGAAAGACTAAAGCCGTTTGTTGCAGACCTGATCGGATCTTATCAGTGTGACTTTAGACCTGGAAAGTCAGCTATCGACCAGATATTCACATTACGACAAATCCTGGCGAATCCCCACGAAAAACAAATCGCCGCCTACTACCACTTTGTAGATTATAAGGCTGTCTTCGATAGCCCGATGAGGAAAAATCTGTACCAAGATATGTCGGAGCATGGTATTCCTGCTAAGCTGACACGCCTTTGTAGAATGACACTGATCGACACGAAATCCTCAGTGAAGATTGGTAAAGATCTCACCAAACCATTTAGTATGAGGCGAATCCTCAGGCAAGGCGACATCGTAACATGTGATCTCTTCAACATATTAATTGAGATCATCGGGAAAAAAGCTGCCATCAACAGGAATAAAACAAGCAACAGCAAAAGTCACATGCTGATAGCGTATAATGATGATATGGACATCATTGGACGAAATCTGCGATAAGATATTGCAATATTTTCGAGAATTGAGTAGGAATTAGCAACAGTTGGTTTGGAGGAAACGATTGGATGATAGAGTGAACATTGATATCGGCTAAAATTCCGACGCAGTGGATGACTTTATTTAGCTCGAATCTGCCGTGAACAGAAACTACACGCTAAAAAATAACGGTCTCTCTAACATATTCTCCCAAAGATATTTTCCAGGAACCATTTATATGTTTGGAACACATTTCAAACATTTGTAAGTTTGCAATTCCCAAACTCACTTGTATTTAAATGTAGACAGTATCAAGTTTACTCGCAAACATGTATTCTTTTACGTGAAAGCACGTGCGTTCTTCATCCCAAACATCCATATACCTACCTGGAAGCAATTGCCTGTTTCTCCCAAACCTGCGTATACTTACATAGAATTATATGAGTAGTTGCTCCCAAACATAATAATATTTAGAAACAAATTATTCTTTAATTTCAATATATATATATTATTTATTATAACTAATTTTATCGAGATAAAATCCACATTTTTATCTTAAATCCACAAAATTAAAAGATGTAAAACGACCCTTTTCACATCTACTTGCATTGAATGCATTATATGTTTTGTTTTTCATGAAATGATAATCTGCTATTCTTTTGCTTCTTCATCCTTGTATCCTTGTTGTCTCTCGCGTTTTTATTTTCAGAAGGTTTCAGATATGCGTTGGTTATCACTATGCGTTCGTACACAAATCTAGTTCATGCAAGCCAAGCGTGGATTAATTACTTGTGATTTTTTTTATTATACTTATTTCACAAATGGTCCGCCGTTCCGATTTGCTTAATACAGGCTCCGACACACAAAGGTCTTCACCTTGTTGCCCTTTCTAGTTTCTTTCGTCAAAATCGTTCTAACTTTGGTAGCACACATACGAATCACATACACAGAACCCAAAGCAACATCACAAACCATTTAACTGTCCGAGCCATTGTTTGTTATTTTTTCACTGATCAAGCGGTTTTGATATCCTCTGTCCGATGAACCATTGACGATGAACCATTGCATACATGAGACTAAAACTAACAATACATCAACCAAAATAAGAAACACTGACTTCATCTGCAATTTACCCGCCCATTCAGGAAAATTTATGTATCACTGACTGAGAGAATAATGCAAAAATACAGATACACATTTGGAAGATAGACTCTCTCGTTGTCCCTCTTTTATTCTCTTGCTCTCGAGAGAGCATAAACAGTACAACAAACACAGCTGTATTTGTATCACAAACACAGATATGTTTGGGTCACAAAATCATATATTATAACATATTAATCATTGAGTCTGAAATATGTAATATTGAATAGCAAATATAATGTGTTTGGACACAAGTATATTATATTTGCGACAAGGTCCAAACACACTTTTTATTTGCATCCAAACAACAAAAAAGAATGATTTTCAGCGGGTATAACGTCAGCCTAGAAATCCAACGAAACGAGAATTGTGTTATTTCGCCCTAAGCAAGCACTTCAGGGATATGACGTTCTCTCGAGGAACGAAGATCCAATGATTTCAGACTGGCTGCCTTGCTTTATGGGTCATGTTGATGAAACATCACTGGGAACATTCGGAAAATTCTCCGAAATATATACATATGGCCCTATATGGTCAGAATGAACCAGCGGTGAAGGTACTCGATGGACATCACAAAATAGGATGACCCAGGCTTCGCTGATAAGATCAGGTGGAATGTTGCCTACGTGAGCTTGATGTTACCAATTGGAGGAGAAAACTGAAGGTCGAGCCGGTAGGAAAAACTTGTTATCCTCATTGACTCTCTGGTTTGTTCGAGGCCACCTAAATGAGTAAGTAATTTAATACGAAATTATAAACTATAAATGATAAATGTAAAGTTACAACAACAAAGTGCATGTACATTTACAGATCAACTGTGCTCAGTGCATTGTCTCTCAGCTTACATTTTTCAGTGTAACCAATTGTAATTTCTACATATCAGAGGTATATTTGGCGTTCACAAAGTCGAAAATGTATTAGCGTGGGTAACCATATCTACCGACAGTGAGAGACTGAGAGAATAATAATACTATTTTGTTCTCATGGTTTGTTTTGATCAAATACTTGTTTGACTCAACAAATACGTTGTTCACTTTTTTGTGTGTTATTAAACATCGGCTTTATGGCAAATAAATCAGAGCTATTGTTTTCTGCGTAATGACGCTGAAAATATGACTCAAAAACCAGAGTCCACATAGGAAAAGAGTTTCCAGCTTAATGATTAACATAACAGATTTACTGACCATATCTGATATCGCTGGAGCGGGGACGGACGTTACACGTCGAACAATGTCTAGGCCAGTGTTGTCATTAATAATGCCAAACGATTAACCTCTTCCTGGTAGTATTGCATTCCTTCATCTTGCTCCATTTTAGTGTCACTGAAAGTTTTAATATTTTAATAATGACAATGAAGCATATTGATAACAACTATTAAATCTATTGATAGTAGCAATTAAGAATAAGCATTGCAGCAATGAAATATATTCATAGCAGCAGTGAAATATATTTATTATAGCAATCAACCAAATTCGTGGCAGCAACAATAAATGTTGTCGCATCACTGAAACGATTTTAATTCTGCTTTCGTCACAGTAGCGAAGCATTTTCAATTAATGAACACATTTTTATGGCTGAGATAAATCTGTACTTTAGTTCACTTTCGATGAGAATACCTGTTGCGGCGACGAACACTATTATTTCTGCAATGAAGATTGTCCTTGCTGGGTAGATAGATGTCTGTATAAACTTAGCATTTAGGTATTCGAGTGGAACGCCATTTAGTGATATTTGGAAGGAGTCATAGACATAAAACATATTCTGTTGTATTATTTAATTATTTAATAGTTGGCGTGGTATCCTGTCGCTGTTAATAATGTGTCTCTTATTAGCACAAACAGCAACAATACAACGACATTGAATTAGAGAAATTGAAGTTAAAATCACTATGCATGCATATAAAATATGCAGCACTCGTAAAATCAAACTGTGGAATTTTCTGTAACTCTAACTCATGCGGCACCTTATTCATAAAATGGTTTGAGAGGTTTGGGAGAAGTTTCGTGTATGATAAATCATCTCTCAAACCTCTCATAACTTTTTGTGAATAAGGCGGCTAGATTTTAACACCCCTACGAACACCCCATTTTGGTTAATACGTATTTTACAAAACATCCTTGATAAAGTTTTTTAACTTTCAATTCGTCTTTCATAAATCCTCTGCAAAAGGTAATAAGTTCCGGTTCCCATTACATAACTTTAGTGGAAGAGTTGCTTATCCCAATAAATTTTGATACGGTCTTTAATACATGAATATGTATGTACGTACAAGGCTTGTAAATAAAACAGTGTGATACACATCATCTGTGTATTAGATGGCAGACAAGGAATATATGTATATGTATTCATACCTAACGACGTAGGACCTGCGTGTTAAAGCATAACAGCAACAGCACCAACAAACATAACAACTTTAATAAATATCAACAGCAATCAAAAGTAGAGAAATCGAACGTGACTGGAAGAAAAAATTATTTATTAATATCATATGTCATTTTATTAGACATTCATTTACTACTTGCATATCTATATTAATGCTTATGTGGGATTATTATCTTTATGTACATGTTAGTGCGAATAAATAGCACTACGTTAGGTAAAGGGTTTTTCAACAGAGACGCTACATAAGTAAATCGATAGGGACAGCAAACGACGCCATATTTTTTTGCCGCTCTTTTGACATTTCTCTTCAGTAAGGTTTGCTATTTCATCATGGAAAGATATACAAGCCAACAACGAGTCGAAATTATTAAAATTTACTACCGAAATTTGGAGTCAGTGGCCTCAACTTTAAGAGGCCAACTTTAAGAGGCCTCAACAGTCAGCGATGAGGCTCATTTCTGGCTGAATGGTTTCGTCAATAAGCAAAATATGAGTTATTGGTCAGACAGCAATCCACACGTAATCCATGAGTTATTATTGCATCCCGAAAAAATTACGGTTTGGTGCGGTTTATGGGCCGGCGGCGTCATTGCGCCGTACTTCTTCCGTGATGATCAAGACCGACACATTACTGTGAATGCGAATGCAATGATAACCGACTATTTTTGGCCCCAATTGGATAATATGGACTTGGAGGACATGTGGTTCCAACAGGAGGGCGCCACAAGCCACACAGCGAATGCCACAATCAATTTATTGGAAACCAAGTTTGGTGAACGTGTTCTCTCACGCAATGGCCCAGTCGTTTGGCCGCCTCGGTCGTGCGATTTGACGCCGTTAGATTATTTCCTGTGGGGCTACGTCAAGTCTATGGTCTATGCCAACAAGCCAGCGACGATTGATGAACTTTCTACGAATATCGAACGTGAAATTGTAGCAGTATCGGCCGATTTATGCTTGAAAAACGTCGAAAATTGGGTTCAGCGTCTGGACTTCTGCAAGCGTGCCCGAGGTGGCCATGCAAAAGAAATCGAGTTCCATACATAATGGCATCGAACGTACTTTCAGAGGAATAAATAGTTTCATTGGTATCTAAAACCGGTTTTACTTTATTTAAAAAAAATTTTTTTTGTAGCGCTCCTATTGAAAAGCCCTGTATTTGGACATTAAAAACACGGTTTCACACAACAAGTGAGCTGTGCGCTTTATAATTTTTCACTCACTGATTGGGACCTACAGATTTACACCGGTTCCGAACGGTATTATGAGAAGTTTTTTTATGGCTAAATACTCGATAGTGTCGCCGTCACTATGTGAAATCACCGACGCCGAAAGAAATTTTATAGTGGTCAGAGCAGGCATAGAACCCACTGTCTCATACTCAAGAGCCGCACCACCGACGGCCACATTTCTAATAGAAAACTGTTACATTCATGGTGTTTTTTTTTTAAATTCATTTTCAATTGGGTTAGAGCGACGGCATCTCCCAAACGAAAATCGTTCAGAATGTAATGAAAAAAGGCGCACATTAGATATTGAAAATCATCCAAAAATATGGAGAATATTTCTATGAAATATTTGCAATGTAAGAAAAAAAAATTATACATAAGAAGAAACGCACACACAAGCAAGATTTCTAATGAAATCTCACCACAAAATCGGTTTTCGTAAATCCAATAACTTTAAAAATCGCTTAAAAATTTTCGTTCAAATTTTCGATGTATTAGTTTGTAAATCATTTTTGAAAACCATAGCTCGCTTTTATAAAAAGATTTTGAATGTATTGATTTTAATTTTTGTTTAATTTTTCAAGTGCCACTTTGGAACGAAGCTCCTTATCGCACGTTGCGGGATGGGGGCTAAATGGAAAAAAAACTTTTTTTAAAACTATTCTACCACAACCCAGTATTATCAACTATTTTGGGTACTTTTGCTTTGGTGTTTGTCTAGACAAACGTACGTTGGGAAATTTCTTGTTTAATGGCAAGTTTTCTAGGTGGGGCCCGTAACCAATATTTAGTATATATTTTATTTTTGCACCCAAAAAAAGTAAAATTAGAAAATCCAAAGTGAAAGAAGTTTAACAAAAGATTTTTTTTTTATATAAGTGCCTTACTTTTCCTACAAAACATAAAATTTTCTCAAAAAAAAAAATACACATTCATATTCTTAAGCAAAAGTACGTTTTCTTCTAAAAACCTTATATTAAAGAAGTACCTTTGCTTAAAAAAAAAGTAAAAAAAAATACCTTGTCTTAAAGAACTACCTTGGCTTAAAAAAGTAAATTTTCATACAAAAAGTACCTTTCTAAAAAACAAATTTTTTTTAAAATAAGTACCTGTCTGAAAAAAGTAAATTTTCTTACAACAAATTGACTTTTTTAAAAGAAACTGCCTTTTCTTTAAAGAGTACCTTTTTGTGAAACAAAATAACTTTTCTTGAGATAAGTACCTACTCGCAAAAATGGTACCTATTTCTGAAAAAAGACCAATTTTTAAAAATCCCATTTTTTTAAAAAACATTTTCTTCAAAAAATGCCTTCACTTAAAAAAATATCTTTTCTTACAAAAATTCCTCTTCTTAAAAGTACCTGTTCTTAAAAATACAATAATACCTTTTCTTTCCTTTCCTAAGTAGCCTTTTAGACAATAAGTATATTTTCTTAAAAAAATAACCTGTACCTAAAAAGAGTACCACTTCTTTAAAAAGTACCGGTTCTTAAAACTGTTCTTTGTAAAAAAAAAGTTATAAGCCTTTTCTTACAGAAAGTACTTCTGCTTAAGAATAGTACATTTTCTTAAAAAAACATTAGATTTTAGAAAAGAAATGTCGCTCTTCTATAAAAGTACCTTTTCGAGAAACTATAATACCTACATATTCTTACAAAAAGGACCTTTTTAAAAAACTACATTCTATAAAAAAAATGTTCTTAAAAAAGTTTATCATTTTACAAAAAGTATCTTTTCTTAAAGATCCAATTAAATTATCGTATTTTTCATCGGTCACTTTAGGCGTGTTGGAACTAACTAGTACATAGTATATAGCGAAAGGAACTTCGTTCACCTGACACGTTATGTAATTTTTTAGAAACGTTAGACCAATTTGTTAAATGTGTTGATTATTATTTTTTTTTCATTCTTCAAGTGCCGTAGTAACCGCCGCAAACAATTTTTTCTTTTTTACATAGCGCGGTTTTTTTATGGTTTTCAGTTTGTCGATTATCATGCTGGCGACATACGAATGATCAATGGTAAGGGGTGTGTTTTAGCTGCATGATAACTTAAAATGATAGTACAAGACAGAAATATTGTTGGAATGAAATTTTTTTACTATCATTTGTTTCATAATTTCATGACATTTATTTTCTAAATATGATTTCCGGCATATGTCCGCCGCGGCTACAAGTTACATGGTCCATTCGATTAGTCCAATTTTTAACTACTTTCGCCAATAAATCTGGCGGTATGGTGTCAATGGTGGCTTGAATACAGGTTTCCAATGCGTCAAGAGTTGCTGGTTTGTCTGCATAACCAATGCCTTCAGATAGCCCCATAACAATAATCCAGAGGCGTTAAATCGCACGAACGAGGGGGCCACTGAACAGGACCACTTCTAGATATACAGTTGTCTCCACATTGATTTTGCAATAAATCGATTGCTAAGCGTTCTGTATGGCAAGTTGTACAGACTTGTTGGAACCAAATATCATTGATGTTTAGCTGATTAATTTTTGGAAACAGTCAGTCAACATGGCTCGATAGCGCTCGCATTCACCGTAACGGCAGCTCCTTGGTCATTTCAAAAGAAATAAGGACCAATGATACGGCCAGCGTGTAAACCGCACAAACAGTTAATTTTAATGGATGTAATTGTGATTCTTTAACGGTTTGAGGATTGTCTTCACTCCAAATATAGACGTAGCCACTTAACCAGAAACGAGTTTCATCAGTAAACACAATTCTTTGATAAAAATTCTCATGAACTTCGCGAACAGATTTATTTTTTGCTGAGTAAATTTCCACAATTTGGAATCGTCGTTGCAGCGTTAAACAATTTATGATGACTCGCCAATACAGACGATGGAACCAAAACCGCAAAATAAGTTATATGTGTTTATAGAACATCTACTAAACAAATATACGCGGAAGAAAAACAATTTTATTAAATTCATTTATTTTTATATTCATTTATAAAAATCCTCCAATTTCCGGTATTTTAAATTGTCGCCATTTTCGTCTCTTTTTTATATTCTTTACTCCACGAATTGCAAAAGCACCTCACAGCAGGACTGCTCTCAACAAATTAAGACAGCAAAAATAGTAGTCATCGATACAGACGATGGAACATTAAGTGGAACATGACCATGTTTCTCCTAACGTCGCTTCGTGTGTAGCCAGAATCGGATGCATTTAATTTTTCGTTTCGTAGTAAGCGCCGCAAGCGAAAAATCTCAATGTATTCATTAGGGACGCAAATAATCGAGCGAATTTTTTTTAAAATTATTTCCATTTGTTTGTAGGACATTTTTACATTCGCCAGAAGTGACGACAAACGTCAGCTATTGTTCTTCTTCCATAAGAATACATGTAAAAATTTTCATCGCCTACGTTATCGTTCCGATTATGTTCGTACATTTTGGGCTTTTTTGTATTCCGAATGGGAACAGGGTATAAGTGTACGAACACAATCGGAGCGATAATTTTTACACGTATTCTTATGGAAGAAAAATAAGAGCTGACATTTGTCGTCACTTCTGGCGTAGACGACAAAAATTAGAATTAAATATATTTCCCTCGCGTCAACAAGGCAGATTGTTGCCAGCTTAATACAAAAATTATTACGTGTTGAAAAACGTTCATCTATTTTTCTGACAATTAAAATTAAATTATTTAAATGTCTGAAAGAAATGTGAACAGGAATTGTAAATTAATTCTTTATGGGGTATAAAATAACAGACGATGCAGTTTTGCCCTTTCGGCCTGTGGAAAATAATAATTTGCTAATATTGGTGTGTGTGTGTGTGTTTATTTAGGATTGACGCCAACGCTATCGCAGTGATAGTGGTTTTACACTTAAGCGCTGACGGAGAAAATTTGCTTCAAAAATTTGCGCGTCTTATTTCAAAAGATGTTCAATTTGTTGATTGTCATTTTCATTTAATTTTTCAGGTATCGTAGTAAGCGCCGCAAGTGAATATTTCCAATGTATTTGTGAGTCAGGCAATTTTATATTCAGGATAGGAACCAAGATGTATCTATTACAGGTGGAAGCGTTAGAACAGCTGATTTCAATTTTTTCTTGTCGTTGTGGTCCGACTTTGTCCAATGTTGTTTATACCAATTCCAAGATGTATCTAGTACAGGTGGTAGCGTTAAAACAGCAGATTAAATTTTTTCTTGTGCTTATGGTTGTTACCGAAAATTACAACAATTCCTCCTGATATAACCTGAAATAAATACATCTTGACAATTTCGATCGGCTGAATTTGACAAGGTCGGTTTCTGAAATAAAAACAAAATGCGTTCAATTCCTGCTGCTTCTACCTTACTTATTTTGCCATGATAGGAACTATCGAATTTAGCAACGAAGGCGAAAAATAGTAAGACATATATGACATGTATGAGTAAGACATTTTTATATTCGGAACCTCCTCTATTCATTTACTCTAAAAAAAGAACTAGAGGAGGTTGCAGCATTAGAACAACTGATTTTGCTTTCTTATAACCAGGGCTGTAGAGTCGTCAAAATAGAGTCGACTCCAACCGGCGAAATTTTTAAAGTACGACTCCGACTCCACCTCCGACACCGACTCCGACAAAAGACAAAAATGGATCAACATAACATTTTATTTTTTATATATTTTATTTATTTTTATTAATTCTTTTAAAAATAAACAAAATACTATAATAACGAAAACTAAAAATAACAAATCTTCAAATAAAATAACAAAACTTCAAATAGTCAATCTAAAATAAAAAATTGTACTGCATTTGTTTTTAAAAATAGGATAGCCTCAATAATATCTGTCTTCATTGATGCTCTCAAATCGGAACTGATGATTCTGAGTGCATAAAACAGTCGTCCTACGAAGACTTGTGTCGGTGGCAATGCCGTGGCGATTAAAGCAGCATCCTGGAAAATCTTAGGGTACTTTGGAATTGCAAATTTAGTTGCTAAATTTGAAGAACGGTCAAATTTCTACACCTCCTTTAATGCTTGGTAAAAGTCTATTTTAAATTTAGCTAAGACTTTTGGAGTTTCTGTGTCTTCGCTACTTTCTAATAAATTTAAACGACGACGCCTGTGAGAGAATGTCAATGCTTTTGTTTGCTTCGTTTTCTTCTTAATCCTGAGAAAATGAAAGCACAAGTTTATGAGCGATAATCAGGATGACTGTTGAAAATTTTGAAAAAGGAGGAAAAAAGCCGTTTTTTTCAAAAAAGAAAAGTCGCACAAAGTCGCACATTTTTAACGATTTTATTTAATCAAAAACTCAACAAAAATCAACAAAATAAATAATTCAAATTAAATAAACTAAAAAATAATTTATTACAAAAGATTTAGTCAACTTCTGTAAAAAAAAAAGCAAATATTTGAAAATGGAAAATATTGAAAAAACAAAATTCGAAGAATTTTTATTTTGGAAAATGTTTGAAAAATTCTTTCTCGGAGTCGTAGTAGCGAGCCACATTTTAATGAGCTTCATCGGAAAATATGATGGTTTTTTGTTATTAAACAGTCAAAAGTAGGTTTTATTACTTCTCTGAAAAGTTATAATCTGTATGGTTTCTGCATTCACAATTTATATTGATTTCTTACTTAAAATTCTATTGGTTTTATCCTGATGAACCACCGTATAATTATTATAATCTGTCGTATCGTAAATACCGACAAACAACACCATCATCCGCATCACCATGGGAACGGACACGGACACCTACAGCAACTCCAGAACAATGCAGCTAAGAACGCATTAACCATGGCAGTACGTGAACAACTACCAACAAACCAACATCACTAATGCATATCATATCACAGCAACATATAATCAAGTCGCAGAAGAAACACTGGGTGTAGTGCAGCCACAGAGGAAATCTTGGATATCAGATGACAGTTTTAACCTCATTTCTCAAAGAATGGAACTGAAAATGCAGATAACAACAACAATACTACGAGGCAGCAATACCAACAGCTGGCGAAACATAATAAAGTTCTTGGAACGGCTAGAAACAATAGCAGAAGACGCAGCTGGTCAGAGAAAGATTTTTGTCCTATCCACCTCCATTTCCTATTCTTTATCTCTTTCTGTATGTGTTCCTCATTAGTCATGATCCACAGTTCTGTGTTACTTATGGTGTTAGGCCAGAGTATTTTGCATGCGATTTTGAGGCACCTCTTGATGAAAACCTGATGCTTTTGCGCGATGTTTAACATATTGTTACGAATTTCCTTATTCGTCCTTTTTGCGTTGTTTTATTCCCAATAATAAAACTAGGTTCGTTTTCAATTACGATAATTACAACGGTACAACTTCCTATTATTTTACTTATGTATATACTACAACAGTTTACTTTATTTACACGACTTTAATAAGTCTTATATTTTACTATCAAATCGTGTTGCTTACTTTACGGCGGTTAATCACAAACTAAACTCTCCATTCCGAAGACCTCCGCTATTTATACCAACTTACCATACTCAAATGAAGTTGTATTTAGCGAATTCAAGAACCTTCTAGACGTTGTTGCTTATCTTTGTAGAATCATCTCGAATGGTGGAGAGTTATCTTAACTGAGGCGAATTCATCATACTGGTTTAGCGAGCTGGGATGTTGTTACAATGCATATTTTCAGGCGCAACACTAACCGCCTGTTAGTAACAGAATGTTAGTAGAGTCATTAAGAGCAAAAAATAAATAAATAGTTTCCCATTACATCCCCAGAAGGAATCGGGGAGAGCTTCTCACAACCAGTGAGCTGTGTGCTTTCTAGTTTTATACTCACTGATTGGGACATACACTTTTACACCGGTTCCGAACGGTATTTTTGAGAAGCATTTTCATGGCTAAATACTCGATAGTGTCGCCGTCACTATGCGAGGTGACCGCCGTCGAAAGAAATTTTAAGGTGGTCAGAGCAGGGATCGAACCCAGGATCTCAAGCACAAGAGGCGCGCACACTACCCATTGCACCACCGACGGATACAGAGCAAGCAAAAACTTTTACTTATTCGTAACAATATGAATTGAATATTCATATATTGGATATGTGTGAGCTTCTCCATAGTGAATGCAGTCTCACGAATGTCACCCTCGCATTATTGAGCCTGTTGATTATGTCTGTATCTGCGCCGCCGCTTATAGACATTATACTTCCTAGATAGCGGAAGCTATCTACATACTCGACTGGTTGATCTTGTAGTACGATGTTTTCTGTGCTAGCATTGTTGATTCTCATGGCTTTGGTTTTCTTGATATATATCTCAAGTCCAACATTGCAAAGCAATCTCTCCAAGTCTTCCAGTTTTGACTACAGACGATATTGGAGATCTTATGCAAGAGTAGACAAATGCCATCCGTATAATCCAGATCTTCGAGTTGGCCTGAGATACTCCATGTTATTCCTTCTCTTTGACATGTGATAGCTGCCAAATTTAAGAGTTGCCACTTGCACAAAAAAATTGACACTAAGTTTAAAAACTGCAATCTTACCGAGACACCCTTTACTAGTGAGAAATTCAGCGACACTCCCCTTTTCAGAGAAATTAAATATAGCTAAAAAGTTAAGACAGATTCTTATATTATTTAGAATATTATTTAATTACAAGGCATCCAGGTGGAGAGTATATAAAATGTGGCAGAGTCCACGCTGTTTTTATTATTTTTATGACACTTATGCTTTTGTATTGCCCACCACTATACTAACTTTCTGATATTGTGTGCACATACATATATTTCAAAATGTATGTATGTATGTTCGTTCGATGAGATTGTCTAAGCCTGAATAAATCACAAAGAATATATTTACCACCGCACACGTATACGTACACGCTTGTTGACGGCTCTATTTACGCGCTTGCCAATCATATCAATCCAATAGGTTTATAGGTTATGAATTTCTAATGGGGCATGTCTTTTGTGATAATTAAGCTGATAAATACTGTTGTCGTTGTCGCTGTCGATTCCCAAAATCCAATAGTTAGTGGCGGCAAAAGCGTTTGAGTAATTATTTTCTAAGAATTTTGGAATTTCCAATACACCTGTATACAGTGTTTGGAAATTGAAATATTTTTGAAAATAGTTACATTTTTTGATTGGAAATTAGTTTAACCTAGGTAATAATTTTTGGTATTTCAAATAACTATAAGTAGATGGGCATATTCAATACTTGTGAATGCTGCTGAAAAATGTGTCTTTTTTGTTGTTGTTTTGATGCAAATTTAACGTGTTTGTAGCTAGTCGCAAATATATTATACTTGTGTCCAAACACATTGTGTTTGCTATTCAATATTACATATTGGAGACACAATAATTTATAAGTTATAGTAAATGATTCTGTGATCCAAATGTTGTTTTATTTGTTGAAAACTGCTGTACAAAAACGTGACAGAGATTAAAGAAACAAAAGGCACCAGATCTTAAATTCATGAAAACTATACATGCAAACTAGAGTAAGCCATTCGTTTTCGATTCGATCTAAAACATTAAATCGGTGAGGGAGTTTAATTCTTAATTCTTTGAGTATTTGAATCTTTCAAACTCCCGAGTATTATTTTTAGCTCGGGAGCCGAATTTTAATTTTCAAAGATTTTAAAATATTTCTCGCTCCAGATTTAATTCAAATAGAATGAATCGCGAGTCGAAATTCTTGAATATTTTTTAATTGTTAAATGTATATCAAAAATTTACATACGTATCTGTGAAATAATGGAAAAGGGGGCAAAAAGTTTAAAAATTGTATGATACGGAAAAATTGGTTGAATGGATGGGAAGGTGTTCAAATGGGGATAAATGGGGTAAGACTTTAAAATGTGAGAAAAGTCGCATCGAACGATACTGAATGTGTTGAAAATAATGTATGTGGGAAAAAGTACAATTATGAATGCGAAAAAACCATACAGAAAGATTAGGAATGTTTCAAAAATATTAAATGTTGGGGAAAAGGGGAAAAAATGTGGTCAATAGGGGTAAAACTTTAAAGTGCGGGAAAAGTTGTTCCGAAAGATTATAAATTTGGTAAAAACTGGAAATGGAAGTAAAGGAAAAAGTTCAAAATGAGAGGAAAATAGTTCAAAATTATGAGGAATGCAGCAAAAATTGTGAATGTTGGTAAAAAGAAGTCGAAATGGATAAATCTTCAAGTGCGTGTAAACTCGTTTGAAAAGATTAGGAAGGTGTCATAAAAGGTAAACAGGGGGGCAAACAAGGTACATCTTCAAAAGTGCGAGAAAAATAGTTTAGAAATATTAGGATGACCAGCAAAAATTTTGAATGCGGGTAAAAAAGGGTCAAACATGTGAAACTTCAATTACGTGAAAAATCATTTGAAAGATTAGGAATGTGTTAAAAATTGTGGAATGGTTAAAAGGGGTCGAAAAGGGTGTCTATTGTACTCAATCAAAATAGTTCTTTTGATTTTGTGCAATACAAAACTGAAAATATTATATTAAAAGTGTTGGCATTAAAAGCAATCAAAAGAGTTTTTCTGAAAATTTTAAAAATAATGAACAACATGCTCAGTATTAGATGCAAAACATACACACCCCATGCAAGCAAGACTGATTTTTCTTGCATTTTGAGCTTTTACTATTTTGGACCGACGTTCCTTATCCCACGTTGCGGTATGGGAGCTATGAAGAAAAAATTAAATAACATTTTTTAACACTATTATGCTACAACCCAGTATTGTCAACTATATTGGGTACTTTGGCATTGGTTTGTGTCTAGACTAACATATGTTGGGAAATTTCTTGTTTAATGGACAGTTTTCTAGGTGGAGCCTGTAACCAATATTTTGTTTATATTTTAGTTTTAAACCAAATAAGAAGTAAATATGGAAAAGCCAAAGGGAAAGAAGTTAAAAAAATAACATTTTCTTAAATGAGTGCATTTTCTTAAACAAAGTGAATTTTCTCATAAATCCATATTATTAAACAAAGTACCTTTTCCTGAAAATTACCTTATCTTAAAGAAGTACCTTTGCTTAAAAAAAGAAAATTTTCTTGCAGAAAGAACCTTCTCTTAAAAAAAGTAATTTTTTTTAAATAAGTTACTATTCATATAAAGGTACTTTTTCTTACAACAAATTGCCTTTTCTTAAAAAACTACGTTTTCTTTGAAGAATACCTTTTCTAACTTTTCTTGAGACAAGTACAAATAAGTAAAATAAGTAAAAATTTACCTAATCTGAAAAGAGGACAAATTTTTCAAAAAATTCCCATTTCTTAAAAAAAACCTTGTCTTCAAAAAAAAAAAAAAATACATCCTCTTAAACAAAATACCTTTTGTTAGTTCTATGTATAGTTGACTTTTAAAATTATATGTGTTCAGATTTGTTTAGGTTTGAGATCATATGTGAAAAAGAAACCAATGTATAGGATTATCTTTTCGCCACGATTTTATTGGTTAATTCCAATATTTCGAATATGTTTCGGTCATTTTCAAGGATATTGCGAGATAACACAAAATTCGTTGGAACTTTTCCGCAAGCTTATGCCAAGCAACCTTTTTCACATATGACCTCAAGCCGAAACGAATCTGAGCACAAAATTCCTTTTATTACAAAAATTCCTTTCTTAAAAATAAAATAATACCATTTCTTTTCTCTTCTTTTATTTTCTTTTCTTTTCTTTTCTTTTCTTTTCTTTTCTTTTCTTTTCTTTTCTTTTCTTTTCTTTTCTTTTCTTTTCTTTTCTTTTCTTTTCTTTTCTTTTCTTTTCTTTTCTTTTCTTTTCTTTTCTTTTCTTTTCTTTTCTTTTCTTTTCTTTTCTTTTCTTTTCTTTTCTTTTCTTTTCTTTTCTTTTCTTTTCTTTTCTTTACGTTTCTTTTCTTTTCTTGAGATAAGTAGCTTTTCTGAAACTAAGTACATTTTCTTAAAGATATAAACTTTTCCTAAAAATAGTACCACTTTTTTAAAAAGTACCTGTAATTAAAAAAAGTACTTCTTTGTTTAAAAAAATTCCATACTCTTATGCGTTTTTCTTACAGAATGTACTTCTTTTTGAAAATAGTGCCTTTTCTTAAAAAAAATTAACTTTTAATAAAAGAAGTACGAGCTTTTCGGAGAATATGGTACATATTCTTACAAAAATGATCTAAACATATTCTTTCTTTTTAAAAAAATACATTCTATAAAAAAAATATTGCTTCCGTTCAGGCAAGTGTCGATGAATACCGAAATTTATCGATTCGAAGACGTTGTCACCAATTGTGACTGTCTCAAACCACAACCAACCTGTCTCAAACCACAACCTGATAAAGGATTTGGGCTTGCATCTGCATAAGATTGTTTTCACTCAATCAAGGTGTTGTGACATTGAATTGCCTCCAATTAGTTGTGATTTAACACCATTAGACTATTTCTTTTGGGGTTATTTGAAGTCATTGGTCTTTCGCAATAAACCCGAGTCTCTTGAAGATTTACAAGTCAATATTAAACATGCTATTTATGACATACGACATGATTTATTGGAAAAAGTGTTCGAAAATTGGGTTCATGGAATCCTTTTCTGCAAAAGAAGACGTGGAGGCAATTTGAAAGACGTTTTATTCTGAACTTAATTTTATCGATTGTAGTTCACATTAAATAAAAAACATTTGTATTTCCTTAACAATTAGTATGTGATTTTTACAGAAATCATATCACTCAAACTGGAAACCCCTTTACTTATGTTCTTAAAAAACACGTTCTTGTAAAAAACGTTTGGTAATTTCCAAATTCACGCCTTTCTGAATGAGTCCTTATTTGGCATACAAGGCAACATTAACACAAACATTAACATAGCCGGATTATGTTCTTTTATAAATATTTGAACTTGTTCATTTAATTTCGTAAGTTGTCGGGCTGATGCTTTGGGCACTTTTTGATATCTCCAATAAGTTGGTATATCTTGACGCCTATTTCAAGTTCTGTAAAAATTATAGGCAACGTTTTATTGTGTGATGAATGTATTGATGTGAATTGTATTTTCTAAATACTGTGCAGAGTGCGTACGGATAAAACTATGTCAATGTGCTAACATGGTATTTTAAATAATCTATGCTTCCAGGGGAATATAAATTAAGCAAAATTTTATGAAAATCATGCAAACAAATTTCAACCGACTGCTGGACTACGGTAACTTGACATTATAGGAAAGTAATTTTAATGTGTTTACGATATGACAAAATTAAATCGTATGTCCTTGTAATTACAAAATTGTAGGCAGGAGCGAAACTTCGAAATATGTTAAAATATATTTCTTTTCAGTTGGTCCAAATATCCTTTACTTAACACAGATCTTAAAAAGATGTTGCCTCCTTTTAGACAGCTTCAATAACAACAAAATGTTCTTGGAATACTGCGGAATTAAAGCCTTATATTATTATAATATGGAAAAGACTAAGATCGACATGATAAATATTGAGTTTTTGCCCAACATTAATCGCCTATATTTTTTCTGTTAAACGAACCGGCCACACGGCTGACATCTCTTAGCCAATTTTAATCCTTTATACCAATCTCTGAAAAATATGTTTTACAATATTCTTTGAAAACGTTTAAAAAATAAAAAATACCTCAAATTTTGTGGTCCCCAATTATGCATTTTCAAAACCATCAATCCAGTGCGGTGGAGTCGGAGTGGAATTCATAAAAATGAGGATGATTCCAACTCCAAGTTGAGCATTTCTATCAAAAGTTAAAATTTTCGAAAATTCCAATACCAATTACCAAAACAAAATTCGGATTTTTGGTTTGGGGGACGATTCCTGCACAAGCTATCGCACTAGGTGAGTATAGTCAAACCCCAAAAATCTAGGCCGCTGTGTAGTTACTAGTGATGTGCGGTTCCGCGTATTTAAAAAGCCGGTTCTGCCGACTCCGGTTCCGAGAAGAACCGAGTATTTCGACCGGTTCCGGTTTTAAACAAATTGCTGTTCCAAAGAGGCTTAAATGAAATATCTTATAAGAATATAAAATTTGATGCAAATACACATTTTCTGTCGAGTCCGGTTCCGAGAAAAACCGGGTATTTGAACCGGTTCCGGGAAGAACCGCGTATTTGAACAGGTTCCGAGAAGAACCGGGTATTTGGTTCCGGTTCTAAAAAGATTGCTGTCCCAAAGAGGCGTAACTAAAATATTTTATGATAAGAATATAAAATTTGATAAAAATATATTTTTTCTGATATGTCCGGATAGAGAAGAACCAAATATCCAGACCGGTTCAGGTTCTTAACAAATTGCTGTCCTGTAAATAGCTTAAGTGAAAAATCTTATTATAAGGAGATAGAATTTGATAGAAATACATATTTTCGTACCGTCACCCAAAGGTTAACACTTTTGGTTTCTTTGAAAACGAGTTCTCTTAGCCAGTAACCGTTTTACGGTTCTTCTCAAACTGGTTTTCACTTCCGTTTTTCGTTTCGTTTTTCGGTCTTTTTGGAACCGATTTTGGAACCGATCCTTAAGGAACCGTTTTCGTTTCATGAGGACCGATCTTTCGGTTCTTGTAAACCCCGGTCAGGTCAGTTCCTGTAAAGAACCGGTTCTTGCGGACTGGTTCCTCGATTCTGTACATCACTAGTAGCTACACTTTATTTAATGGGGGTGCCCAGTTTCAATTTTCTTATCCGATACTGTCCGAAATAAAGTTAAAAATATAGTATAAATATTGAATTGAGCAAATTCTTGTGATAACATATCTTCAGGGACATTTTACAAGGATTATTTTCGTAGAATATTCGAATGCTCTATTTCAAAGTGTAAAGGGTCCTTCTCCTCCTTTGTTCAATAAGTTATAAAAATGTACACTAAAATGAACAGCTAAGGATTCAGAGTGTTTTACTGATATATTTCTCATTAAATTGAATTATGGGTCGACACAGAATAAAATTCTCTACATTTATATTTTGACGTCCTTTCTTTTGAAACAAGGTCAAGAAAACTGCATCAAAAGTGTTCTACTAGTTTATAGTGGAATATATTTCACTAGCTGATTTCGCAGACGAGAATCCTTCGTCTTGAATTGGCAGATGTCCTGTTAGTCATTTTTTAAAAGTTTAAATCTTGAAATCGTAGAATTGACATCTAGAATGGTCTAGTTTGAACACAATATGTTCAACAAATATATTGTCAGACAAATGTGTATATATTGCCCAAGAAGTTTCCCTTTATTGGCCTTTAGTTCCATTTCAAAAAATGTCACCAAAATCCACCAAATGTGACAAAACAAAAATAGCATTTAATCCTTGTTAAAATATGTAAGAATTGATGCATTTATGTTTTCAAGCCAAATGCAATATTAATCTGATTGGTTAGCAGTATCTAAATCAAATAAATTCACTTTTCACTTCACTTCGTGTGTGCTTAATATATTTCACATTTCAAAAATATAATTTTTTTATAAATACATCAATTCCTCCATATTTTAACAAGTGTTTTATAGTATTTTCGTTTTAAGCTTTGGTGAAATTTTGTGTCACTTTTTAAAATATTACTGAAGGACATATAAACAATAAAGATAAATTTCCTGTGCAATATATACATATTTGTTTGGCAGCATATTTGTAGAACATATTGTGTTCAAAATATACAATTTCCGAATTAAATTTTAGGATTAAAAGACTCCAATTTTGCAAAAAGAACTAAAAGGATTTATGCAAATTCAGGAATAAGGATTCTCGGCTGCGAAATCTATTCTACAATAAACTGGTGAACAGCTGGATATTTTGCCGGTAATTTTGGTGCAGTTTCCTTGACCTGGTTTCAGAAAAGGACAATTTAAATTTAATTTAATTTCATTGTGTAACGTAATGAAATTTAATCAGGAATAAATTCGTGAAATATTCTGAATCCCTAGCTGGTCATTATAGTGTAAATGTTTGGTGTTTTTTGCACAAATAACGAAAACGACCAGTTAAACTTTGAAATAGAGCATTTGAATATTCTACGGAAATAATCCCTCTCAAATTTCACTGAAGGCCTGCTATCATAAGACTTCGAACAATTCAATATTTATTCTCAACTTTTCGGACAGTATCGGATAAGAAAATTCAAACTTGATGCGACCATAAAAAAGTATACTCACCTAGTGTCATCATTTGACGCAGAAGTCGTCCACTCAAAAATTTGTGTTGCCCAGTGATAACCAATATTACACTGTATTAGATAAAAATCTGTTTATCTTCGGTGTAAATCGATTGGTCGTCAGTTTTTGGGTTTCTCATGTGGTGATATCTGCTGTCATATTTCGCAATACAGTCCATGTATTGTTAAATTCGTTGCATCTTTAAAAATGTTCCAACGCACATATAAATTATACTTGCAAATATAAAAGAGAAGTGCCTGAAATTTACAATAATAATAATACAAATTTAACTTAATTTTTTTTCTTTTCAATTCCAGAATCAATGGACTTTATTTTGAAAAGTTAATTCGATTTGTAACAGGTAAGTTTTTTACTATTAGATTTTCCAGTATTAAGTTTTTGCTAGTTCACGCGTTATTTGTGACATGTGTCAATGTCAAAAAATGTAAAATTTGTTTTATCACGATTAAGCTTGCTAACGGACATCGTTTGTAAGCCATTGAGTTTGGTTAACAAAATTCGTGCTCTGTGAAAAACGTGTTTCGCAAGATACGTCCATTTTATGGTCTTTAGCGGCGAGGCTAATTTTTCAAATGGCCCCCTCGTTCGTTCGATTTTACCCCACTAGACTATTTTTTGTGGGAGCACGTGAAGTTTCTCGTCTATAGCGACAAGCCCAACCACCATGGCTGCCTTAGAAGACAACACTACACATGTCGCTGGTGAGATACTGGACGAAGTGTTGGAAGAAGTGTGCCAAAACTGCCTTTCAGAATGGATCACATGAAGCATAGCAGTGGGCAACACTTCCAGGACATAATCTCTAATTTCTTCAATTTTTGAAAACAAAATAGCAAAAAAATCACCCGTTATTATTAATTTTAAATTTAAAAAATATTTTTACAAAATCACTGTGCTGCTAACAGTGACATAAACGGTGTCTCAGTAAGAATGCACTTTTTAATTTTGGACTAAAAACACGTATTTTTTGCGACACGTGTGATTTACTGAATGGTAAAGAAGACAGGTTCCCTTTAAATACGGAACAATATATCCGTCAAACGGGCCCCACGATTCTGATGACAGACCGTTACTCTGTTCATGAAATTTTCCATGACTTTTTCACAGAGATATAGCCGATGACGCGTTGCATCTCTGAGTTGAGCTCAGGAATTGTTTCTGGTTAATTCACATAAACCCGAGATTTCACAAAACCCCAAAAAAAAAACCGCACGCCGATAAATCGCATGGCCTTGGTGACTAGTTGACATCAGAATGTCTTGAAATAATTTGTTCTGCAAATCGTTGCTGCAAAAAATTTATAGTTTCAAGCGCAGCGTGGCAGGTGGCGTCGTCTTGCTAAAACCACATGTCGTCCAGATCCATGCCGGCTGGTTGAGGCCACAAGAACTCCGTTATCATATTCCTGTACCGAAGGCCGTTCACAGTCACTGCAATTTCGGCCCCATCTTCAAAAAAGTAAGGCCTAATTACGCCGCCTGACTAAAATCCGCACCAGACAGTTTCTCGTTGTGGGTAAATTTTTTACTCATGGATTGCATGAGGGTTTTCTGGACCCAAAATCCGAAAATTTTGTGTACTCAGGAAGCCATTTTTGTGGAAACTGAAAATTCTTCTCTCGACTGAAAATTCTTCGAGTTTGCGATTGGTCTGAGCATAACTTTCCAAATTTTTGTAAAAAGTTTTCAAAATTATATATCGTTATTCTTTCATAAAGCGCTCCAATTTTAATAATCGTAATCAAACACTGAAAGAAAAACCTTCATTCCATTAATGAATTCTTACATTGCATCAATGAAAAGTGTCATTGTTTTTGAGCCAATGTCGGGCTTCATTAATGCTATGAACAATGTTACATTAAACGAAAAGATTTTCATAGACCTGAAATTAATGTAAACTTTCTAACCGGAATGAAACATTATCATTGTATTAAAGAAATAGGTTACATTGATATTATAAACCGTTTCATTGATGTGATAAAATATTGGCATTGATGTAATGAACATGTTACATTGATGCTATGAACATGTTTCATTGATGGTATGAACATGTTTCATTGAAGGTCTGAATATGTTTGATTGTATGTGTTTCATTGGTGGTATAACACGTTTCATTGACGGTATGAACATATTTCATTGATGGTATGAACAGGTTTCATTGATGGTATGAACCGACTTCATTGATAGTATGAAGACAATTCATCGATAGTATGAAGATATTTCATCGATGGTATGAAGATATTTCATTGCTGGTATGAACATGTTTCATTGGTGCAATGAGAATGTTTCATTAACGAAAATTTAGTATACATAAATAAATTGAAAATGTATGTATGTATCTATTTCGGCGTTTATCCAAAAACGTCCGATGGATATTTTTTACCGAAATACATATGTAGGTATGTAGTATGTACGTCCATCGTAATATTGTCACAATTATATATGTACATATGTACACATGAGCACAATTTTGCATATGCTATATACGTATGTACATATTTAGTTTCCAACACAGTTAACTAAATGCAATTTTAAATTTTGCCACACAATCATGTAAATTATTTGGACAAAATGCACCCCGCTCCATTTAAAAAAACGAAAATCGAGCAAAATATGGGGATTTCAAAATGTCGGCCGGACCAATTGGGATTCTGCAAATTAATGAATCGTTCAAAATTAATGAAATGATACATTATATTAAAGAAAGATGTTTCATTATTGCTTTTTTAGAAAAAATATATTTAAAATTCAATAAAATGCGTGTAATGTAAAGGATGGCCTATTTAATAGACTCTACTTTACAATGTCGATAAAATGCCTGAATTTGTTCTCTATAGTTTCCCATATTTACATGAAAAACATACTTCATTCCATCAATGTAAAAGATTTCTTAGCATTAGCATTAATGACGGTCCACAAATTCAAAAACTGCAGCAATGAAGGAGTTCATTGATGTAATGTAACATTTCATAGAATCAAAGAAACTTTTCATTGCATCAATGTAAACCCATTAATGTAACCCATTCATTGATGCTATGAAGCGTTTTTCTTTCAGTGTAGATAAAGTAAACAAATATATGAAGCACAAGTGTTGGGAAAATTTTAGTGTAATGCGTAATTTTCTAGATGTTTTTGAAAGCATAAATGGGATTTTTTTTTTGTTGCTAAAAAGAGTCAAAAAATATGAAAATAAAAATCTAAAATTTCATATCAAAAGAAAAAATAATTTTCAACAAAAATATCAAGAATACAACACATTACTTAAAGTAGAATATCTGATGACCATCGAATTGCAAAGCCATGTCACCACCGTCTATGTCCTACTAAATTGGGTCTTCCTCCGGTTCCTTGGGTCTTCCTCCGGTCCTTGTTGAGGGTCCTCAGACACTCTAACGGTTTTGGCATCTGCGACCACAGAAGTTTCTACAGGTTTTGAGCGGGGAAGTTTTTAGTTTAAAACGGCGTTTCGGGATGTTCATCTTTGGGCGGTCTTACGGGTTTTCTCTTATTGATATCCTAACACCGGCCCCATGGGTTTGAAATAGTTTTTTACATAAGAAACAAATGCTATTATGTAAAATCACATAATTTTTCTCACATTTTCGATTGTTTAAATTACTTTCACAAAAATTTCCCACAATTTTGAATAAACGTCAATGAGAATTATGGGAAATTTCAGTGAAAGTGACAGTAGTAGTCTATTATTTCCTTTATCTATGATCGGAATAAACTTATGTGACAGCAGCCAAATTTCGGAGTTGCCACTTGCACAAAATTTAAGAAGTGTAATCTTACTGAGACGCCCTTTATTATAAGCAGTTCAAATTATTTCGTTCTGATTGAAAAGGATACCTCAGAAAATGTTTTTTTTCTAATATTAGTGTCGGAGTAGAAGAGACGTGAATTTTCAAAATGCTGGAATTGGAGTCGGAGCGGAGTCGTTAATTTCTAAACTACTGTTGTTGGAGTCGTTCATCTTTGGACAGACTCCAGAGTTTCTAAGGTGAGTTGTCCTCTCAAAAGAGAATAAACACTCTAAATCCTATGGGTCTCACTTTCCGTGTCTGGTCAGGATGTTGATAAATAAACAAATACAAATTTCAGTGCCCTGCGCGCTTTCTATACCCTCACCATAGGGATGGGGGTATATATCATTTAATACGTAAAAAAATGTAACACATAGAAGGGGCCATATTAGACACTTAGTATCTTTGGACGAAAATCGTTTTAGGACTTTTTAAGACGTTTAAACCATGTCCGTCTGTCTGTCTGTGTGTCTGCCTGGCTGGCAGGCTGGCTGGTCAACACGATAACTGCCGTAAATCTTTACAGATCACAATTAAATTGTGTCAGTGACTATTGTTTGCCAATATTGAGTTTGGGATTGAAAATGGGCGTTGTGACCACGCCCCTTCTGGTAGCTCCCATACAAATCGACACATTTAGCACAAAATCATATTTCTTTCAAACCCTTCTTCTGGTAGATGTGATTAGCTTCAACTCTCACACCGGTTAATAATCTGTAAATGCCTAGTTAACTGGAGGAAATGGGCGAGATGGTCACATGTATATTATCACGTATATTACTTCCGTTTTTGACTTTTTGGTAGAATTTGGTAGAATATCTACTTAATTGAAGAAAATGGACGGTGTCGCCACGCCCATTCTGGTACCTCTCATACAAAACAGGGTGTTCGTCCGGGTTGTCAATCCGATAAATCGCTTGAAACACTTCCGACCTTAATGAAATTAGGTATAAGGCTTCACGTTATCAAACGCCAATCACCGATTAAACCAAGGGTGTTTTTGCCACGCCTATTATGGTACCTTCCATACAAAAGTTGTTCGGCCGTCTGGACCAATCCAATCTTTATGAAAGTTTGTAATAGTCAATATTTAGTTAAATAAAGCTCTCCTAAAGAAAATGAGCTGTTTTGTAGATATATATAGTGGCTTGGGCTTGGCTTATATTATATTATATCAAAGTATATTCTGGTGGCCGTCGGTGGTGCAATGGTTAGTGTGCGCGGCTCTTGTACATGAGATTCTGGGTTCGAACCCGGCTCTGACCACCTTCAAATTTTCCTTCGGCGGCGGTCACCTCGCATAGTGACGGCGACACTATCGAGTATCTAGCCATGAAAAAGCTTCTCAAATTACCGTGCGGAATCGGTGTAAAACTGTAGGTCCCAATCAGTGAGTGAAAACTGGAAAAGCGCACAGCTCAGTGTTTGTGAGAAGTTCTCCCCAGTCCCTTCATGGGATGTAATGGGAAACCATTTATTTATTTATTTATTTATTCTGGTACCTCCCATATAAAGATCGACACGATAACTCTCGTAAACTACAATCGATCTTAATAAAATTCGGTACTAGGCAATATTTTGCTAAGACCTACGGTGAAAGTTATAACTGATTATTGTGCCACGACCAGTTTCGTACCTCCTATACAAAAGTTTGCGTATTTGCGGTTTGCCGACTCGATATCTCCAATATATCATAACCGATCTTAATAAAAGTTGGTAGTGATCAATATTTTGTCAACAACTTGCCATGCCCATGTTTGTACCTCGCATATAAATATTGGGAGGGAAACTAACTAATTTGGGTTTCCATAATATTTAGCGCAATGTCGTCAATCTGCTATGAATATGGTCACTTTTGAGTTTGGGCGTTTTTTTGCAGAACTGCCACATAATGTATGACAGGGTGAGGGTATGATTAAGTCGGTTCACCCGACAGACACTTATGTACTGGTTTTGCACGCGTTTGATGCAAAAGAGAACTCGTTTGCAACATGATACGGCATTTGCGATATATGATTTTATTTGGGAGAACTACATGAACGGTTCCGATTAATAAATTAATACAATTCAATCAAAGTATTGTTGCAGCAACCGAGATATACATTTTTTTTTTCTTTCTTTGTGGTAACAATGGAAGAGCCATCAATTTTCGATATGGGCATTTCCACAGAAAGGTCCACCCTGACCGAAAAATTAAAAGTTATCCACCAGTTTTTTTTACATATATTATTAAAGAGAAGTATTCAAAATTAATTAAATAGAACAGTTCCTAGGTTTTCTTAGTTGCGATGGTGTGTTATCGGGCTACAAAATACAGTTTCATGTATTACAATTTACATTTGTAAGAGTAGTTATGCAATTCGAATCTTCGAAAGTGGAAGACGTGCAAATAAAAGCAGCTCAAACTGCATTTTCAACTAGGTCAATAATTTAAGACCTTTATATAATTTTTTATAACTATTTACTATCTCATCTTGTTCTCCTAATCATTCTTTAACAAAAAAAAAAAATTTCGCTTAAAATCTCTTTTAAACAAGCGAAATATATCCTAAAAATTAAAATATACATATAAAAGCTAAAATTCATGTTTTATTTGCGTTAAGTCATTTTTAAATAACAATTTTAACTAAAAATGTTCTAGTCGAAATTTAAGTAACGTAACGTCACGTCAGATACTAAGGTAAATAAAAAAAAAACTTAGAAAACATTTTTAAATTGTATAACTTGGAAAAGAAACTTATATTGATTTAAATGCTACAAAAAAAGTTTCATAAAAAAAGTCTTGCCAAATTCGCAGAGTTTTTCAATATTGTAATCCAAGTCAAACACCCACTTCTGTTTTTTGTAACGTCACGTCAGCTCATATTTTTACTACTACTTTTGAATCCTCCGTGTCGATTGTTCTCAATTTCTTTAATGAAAAAGTTTTACTTAATTACTACGCAAATATAAAAGAGCTTTTTAAAAATATAACTTTTTCATATTTTTTTTATATATTTTTTCGTACAAATGTCACCTAACGTCAAAATTGAAATGATGTTGTTGGAGCATCCGATGGTCTTATAAATTTTAAGAGGCAATGGTGTTTCATAACACTGCGTCTTAGAGCTTGTCAGTAATGAAATCTTTTAAGAGTTATAATTGCTCTTAATATATGAAAACTATAGCGCCTACTAAAATACTAAAAATACAATCGATACCCCATTAACCCTTATCCTATTGCAAAGCTAATGCAACATGCAGTTTGTGTTTATTGTATGGCTGAGTGTAATAGTTTTTAATTAACCACATGCAAACAAACACAAGGTTATTCTACAAATTAATTTCCTTTGTCGGTCATTCAGATAATGACCTTTGATACCACTTGCAATTAATTTATTCGTCAATAAATGTTCACGGTTTTAATGATAACGACAGTACGTGCATATATTTTAAAATGAGTCATTTGAATTCTATATCTCCGGAACCTTTAAACTTACACTGCGTACTATCTTAAGTTCTTGCAAATATTGACAATAATCCTTTCCGAGAACTATTAAACTTGTCGTCGAAAATGATTGACGAGCACGGACGGAAATAAAGTAGAGTCGACGATAAATAACAACAATAAATTTATGGAAAGTAAGAGATAGAAATAGATAGAAGAAATAAAGCCAATAGCGTGTAATGCGAGACGATTGTAAAATCATAAAGTAATTACGCATTTGTTATTAATAGGAAAGTGTGTAATTAACGATGTCCAATGATGGAGATGAAATCGTATTACAAGT
Organism: Phaonia tiefii; assembly: GCA_963931995.1. NCBI lineage: Eukaryota > Metazoa > Arthropoda > Insecta > Diptera > Muscidae > Phaonia > Phaonia tiefii. The sequence continues at coordinate 106,616,901 of OZ008367.1, read as the reverse complement.
TATAGCCAACAGTTAACGGCTTAATAAATTCCATATTGACTCAAAATTAAAATCGAGATAAGCAGTTGAAATGACAGTAATTCACATCATAATGTTAATACTTGTGTAATGGCTTTGGGAAATTTGGGAAATTCATTATATACAGGATAATGGAATGGGTTGAATTTAATACAAAATACATACATATATTTGTTTATCGTTATATTTACAAACCACTAAAAATAACTCATTTATGTTGACTGAAATTCTGCTTAAAATATATGAGGAGATTATTTAAAAAACTTGATTATTCCACTTTCAACAGAACTGATTTTGTATTTTTTTTTTGGCGTAGAATACGTCTTACCTTACGGTATAGGGAGTCATGTCAGATTGTTATTGTTGTAATCTTTATTTCATTGATTATGAGGAAACGGAGAGATAACTTTTTTAAAATTTTTTTTGTAGATGTTATCTTTCGTTTGATATACATTTCATATTGGTTGATATCTTCCTAATATTTAAATTTCTCAAATGAAAATTGTTTAAACACATACACTCAAACATATGTGTGGTGTTTGGTTAAGTGTTTGAGTTTGTAGCGTGAACACAACTATGCTGCTGTTTCAGTGTGGACACAAACCTTCGGCTGTTGTTTTGATTGATGAAATATTGAAATTTCGTATACTTACTTATGTATTTAAGTGAAACAAAATGTTAAATGTGAATTTGAATTTAACATGGATATATAATTATAAAAAATATAAATCAAATTGATTTGCGTTTGTTATTTATCATTTATACTTACTCTTTTAATTTAAAAACATATTTATCCTATTTTTCCTACCATAAGCTTATGTATATTATCAAAAGTAACTATCAAATAAATAAATTAATTTGCTTATGTTATTTATCATTTATTGATCTATATGTTTTCTGTCTTATCGGATAGCTTATTCTACGTTAAACATAATGGCCGTGTCTCTGACACAGCCTGCAGGGACAGTCCGTGGCCGAAGGCCTCGGACAACTGTCTGCTGTAGTTTTTTGATGTGTTAACGTCTATAGGCGCGGGTAAGCACTAAATTCACAAAGTGAATACATCCAAACACATTTTGTCCGACTGCGATCACAGATTATTTGATGTTAAACTCCTCCGAAACGGCTGGACCGATTTGTATGAAATTTTGTGTGCATATCGGGTATTTCTCAGAATCGGCCAACATCTATTTTTCATACCCCTAAATGATAAGGGTGACCCACCCCTATATAGAACATACATTTGTCCAACTGCGAACACAGCCTGTCAAACAGCGAAAAAAAAACACACACTGATGTAGCGGCGGCGAATAGTTGTCTTGTATGGGTGCGGCGCACTCTCAGAGCAAAGAGAATAATGCATAGAGTAAATATGGGTAGAGAAAATGTTTCACTCACCAAATTTCTGACATTTGTCCTCGTGTGATGTATACGTTTGATGTTGAAAAGAATTGCTTTACTAATACCAGATAGAGGCAATGGTTCAAAACAACGAACAAAATAACACCAACGGCATTTCGTTTTGTGTGTTAAAATTAATGTGTTAAATACAACACAAATGTATTAAGGTGGATCGAAAATCATTTTTTTTTATTTTTTGGGGTCCAAACGGGACTAAAAAGTTTGGTTTTCAGGTAAGAAAGAATATGCTTCAAGATGGGGCCCAACCGATGAGTTTAACCCGCGCCGCACGGGCAAAAGGAAAATTGTTCAATTTAAACAAAAAATTTGTTATGAAAAGTTTAATAACTTCGTCAATTACTTACAGATTTTTAATAACGAAAATGCGTTTTACTCTACACTAAACGGGCTTTTTTAGTAAAGGAACACCTGGTAGACCCTTCTTACAAAATAGTGCATTTAAAAATCGCCAAAGTTGAAAGTGTAACAAACAATTTAAAAATTTTTGAGTTTTCTCGACAATTACTCACAGTTTTCTTAAGTTTCCTTAAATGAAGTATACATTACTCGAAAGGCCAAACTGTTTTCTTTCTAAATCTTGGAAGAAACTAGAAATTAGTTAATAACTGTCTAAGTTACAGCTTTATAAGTGAGCGAAGATATGTAAAACCGTCACAGTGTTATTTATTGTAATAATCACAATAATAGTAGGACTGGAAATAAAAGTCAAAAAATTAATTAATTCATACCAGTCTTATTTCAGATTGCGAAGAAGTCTCATCCCTGCCCAAATTGTGTGTGAAAATTATTGTTTTAATTTTGTGTGAAATTCAAGCGCCTTGTCGGAAAGAAGGAAAATTCAAGAAGATGGAGTGTTCTCTAAGAAAAACCCGTGCTACATATAGTAAAATTTGATGGCTAACAGTTTTGTAGAAGATTTCATCACCGCCCCGCCCCGCTTTACGGGTGTTTTTTACGATTTGTTACAATATAGGACAAAATTAAAAAATTACCGTTATGCGAAATCTTGTATGGGGAATGGGAAGCTCTTGATGTGGAATTTTAACAGATCGGGTTTGAGAAGGGACCCTTGGGCACCGCTACCGCACAATTCTGGGGGCCTGCAAATACATGTCAGCACAGCAAGCTCGAAAAAACACATCGCTGCAGTATAAAATATGATACAAAATGGCTTCAGATGACTCCCACAAGTGGAGTATGCCCATTGTTGGGCGCATTATCGCTGGTAAACTTTCAGGTCAGTATGAACTTTCGTTAGAACCTCATATACAGGAGTTCGGTCTACTTCGCTGTGATATATAGGGTAACATTCAAGGAAATCGGCCAAAATTTTCTTTTGCCCTTGCGCTCCGGGTTAAAGTCATCGTTTGGGCCCCATCTTGAAGCATATTTTTTTTACCTCAAAACCAAACTTTTTAGTCCCGTTTGGACAAAAAAAAAATTTTTCGATCCACCTTAAAATGTATGGTAACAATAACAGTCAATAAAAAAGTTTAAAACACATTTAAATTTCACAGATTTTCACCAAAATGGCATGAAAAATTAAAGCAAGAAGTTATTGTAATTCCACCTGGTGTATATCACTTTTCGTCAAACATCTCTCTATCACACCGACCGCATCACGAAGAGTGTGAAATGAAACGTCAGATGAGAGAATAAGTTTATCTAGGTATGTATTAGTCTATGGAATAATGACGTTGTTGTACGTATATAAAAGGAGATAGCAAGAGAGCAACGAAAATTGTGAGTGAGCGTATATACGAAAATAACAATGTATGTACGCTCATGTGTCTGTTGCTTTGCATTCTCTTTTTTTTGTGGGAATAAAACAAAAAGTATTGAGCAAGACAATAATGACACATGTACTTGCACTGGTCTTTAAATACTTTTAAGTATTAACATTATTTAAATGTAACGTCATCATATGATTGAACGCTGTTTTTTATTTTCCAATGTAACATTTACTAATGTGTTCACAGAAATCGAACAGGTACCAATAGCAAAAAGGTGTTAACACATCGCCCGTGAGTTCGAACACTCATTGGCGATAATAGATAGATAATATTGAAATGAAAACTCAGCGAAAATAAAATTAGGTTAAACCTCTATAAATACACCGGAAAAAAAGAATACAAGTCATTTTCGTCCAAAGTTGCATTCCTAAAAATCTATTTTCCCAAAAAACACAAAAAGTGGAACAGGTAAGTTTTTAACAAAACCGCCTCATACACTCCGGTTCACTTATTTAAAAGCACTAAAAATTCCATATTCAGCGACCTGTATCTTTTGCAACTTGTAACCGATTGCAGAATTTTAAAATGGAAATGGAAGCTTGACACCTTGAGATATAAAAAATCGTGACAACAGTGGTTTCTTAACTAACTACCTTTTTTTGACCAATTTATAAAAAAAAAGTCCAAAAATGTGCTATTTTTTTTGGTTCACTTGAATAAAGGCACTTTATTATTTTTTTATTATTTCTAAAGGAAGCGCTGATATTTGTAGGGAGCGTTTGTTTATTTCAATTTATTATATCTTAATAATTTTACGAGTCAAAATGGCAAAATAAAAAATTTTAAATCTATCAGAAATAACTAAAATCGATGTTTACCGTTCTGAAGGATATTCTAACCGCACAATAGCTAAAAAAATTGGACGGAGCCCAACAGTTGTCGACAATTACATCAAGGACCCCGAGAGGTATGGAAGAAATTTTAAAGCAAGGGTTTAGTTGTCTTTATGTACGTATGAGAAAAGAAAAATCATCAGAATTGCTTCTAATTCTGCCTTATCTTGGTCAAAAATAAGAGCTCAAGCTGGAGTGGAAGCGAGCAAGTCATCAGAACGCAGAGTTATTAAGAGCTGTGAGTATCTTAAATACCTGAAATTACAAAAAAAAAGCCGCCACTTAATGCTCCTCGTAAGGAAAAGCAAGTTCAACTAGCAAGAGACTACATGGTATGGGATGTGCAGCCAAGAGGTCATGTAAATGACTGGAGAACCTTTTTATTTACGGATGAGAAGAAGTTTAATTTGGATGGGTCTGATGGCTATTACGTACTATGGCACCATCGAACTTGAAGTTCAAAGTGCAAAAATTACTGGTCCGAGCTATAAAACGTTATTGAAATCGGCTTTTCCGAAGTTCAGTAAACTATTTGGTCCCATATCTTGGATATTGTAACAAGATACACAACGCCAGAGTAGTAAAGGAGTTTATTGCAAGCCAAAATTGTAATATTCTTGACTGGCCACCCTATTCGCCAGATGTAAACGTTATCTGAAATGTCTGGGGTTGGTTTTCTCATAAGGTCTATGAAGGGGGTAGACAATTTGATGACAAGCAGTCACTAATTCAGGCCATTAAGGATGCTTGGAATCAACCTTTTTTGGATTACATAACTTCTCTTTATCTCTCAATGAAAACCCGTATATTTGAAGTTATTAAAAACAAAGGGGGTTGTACCCATTACTAGAAGTTCTTAAATAAATTAAAATACATTAAAAAAGAGTTTTCATTAAAATTAGTTAAAGTGCCTTTATTCAAGTGAACCAAAAAAAATCAAATTTTTTTACTTTTTTTTTATAAATTGCTCAAAAAAAGTTCTTTAGTTAAGAATTTTTTTTATATTTCAAGATATCTAGCTTCCATTTCCATTTTAAAATTCTGCAATCGGTTACAAATTGCAGAAGATACAGGCTGCTGAATATGGAATTTTTACTGCCTTTAAATAAGTGAACCGGAGTGTATGTTGTTAGTTATTTCTACCACAGCGCACAGTCGTTAAAACTCGATTTCTATAGGCCAAGGTTAATATCTCTTGATCTTTTGAACATTCTAAATGAATAATGGTAACAAGATTTGCATTTTAATTAAACTGCATACAGGTAGAAATAAAACTCGGGTTTTCTAAGAATATTGTTTTACCAGGTAAAAGGGGTCAACAACATAAAAACATGTAATACGACCAAAATTTAAATTAAAAAATACTTAGAAATGTATGTGCGCAAATTTGGTTGTCACTGAGTTCGATTTAATTGGGAGTCAGGATAACAACGTTAATACAAATGTAAATATATTCTCTTTATTGAATTTTATAATTGCACTTCGATTCGATTCGATGATTCGATTTATCCCCTAAATAGTGAATTATCAGGGATTTTTGGGTGCACTCTGAACAATCAGTATTTTTTGATGTTTGTATGCAAATATAACTTGTGTTTGGGGCTGTATATACTATTTTTTTTATCGAAACACATCGTAGTTGCTATTCACAGTTTAAAACACCATGATTAATATGTCATAATATATGTGTTTGTGACCCAAATATATATATGTTTGTGATAGAAATACATATGTGTTTGTTGCACAGTTTATGCTCTATCGTGAGCAAGAGAGGGACAACGATAGATTACTCACAGTCTACGTTGTAAGTTTGTAGCGTTTTTTTTTCATTGTTTTGTCATTTGGAGATGAAGAGGGTCTTCCTATTTCGGCTGATATATTGCGTTTTAGTTGCATGCATTTAAAATAAAATAAATGGTTTCCCATTACATCCCATGAAGGGACAGGGGAGAGCTTCTCACAATCATTGAACTGTGCGCTTTCCAGTTTTCAGTCACTGATTTGGACCTACAGTTTTACACCGATTCCGAACGGTATTTTGAGAAGCTTTACATGGCTATATACTCGATAGTGTTGCCATCACTACGCGAGATGACCGCCGCCGAAAGATATTTTAAGGTGGTCAGAGCAGGGTTTGAACCCAGGATCTAATGTACAAGAGGCGCGCACACTAACCATTGCACCACCGACGTCCACCATCGTTCGTACAACAACAATATTCTATTCCATCAGATTGGAAAAGATTAAATTTTGTTTCATCCCACCAAATCACTCGTTTCCTGTCATCAGATGTCCAGTTTTTGTAAAAATTAATACTAGCATTCAGATTCTTGTGAGCATTCTTTTATCCATATTCATGTATCCACTTTAGTCCACTACGGAATATGGATGTGTGAGAAGAAGCACGCATATGTTTCCATGTGGAAGAATACATGTTTGCAAGTAAACATGCTAATGCTTGCTTTTAAACACAAGTGAGTTAGGGGCTTGCAAATATATTAATGTTTGGAACTTGCAAATATATGAATGTATTGTTGTTTGGGGGAATACGTTACAGCGTGCATAATACTGGTATAAAATGAACCATCTGGAGAAAGTAATGTTTTAGTTTTTTCAGCTGCGTAAATAATTTTTTAAAGTTTGTGATAACAATATACTTTTTTACATTTTAAAACTAAAAAGCCTGATTTTTAACTAAATTGATCCTACCATTTGAAGAAATTATTGCGGCTAGGGAAACCTAACCAATAAAGAGGTAACGCTCCTTCATGCCTTTCCAAGTGTGTACAATGTTCATTAAAGGCAAAAAAGTTATGCCAGTTCAGTCACTCTTTTTTCGAAACCGAAATTCGTCTAAATATTTCCAACGACAAAAAATATATGTATTTGGCACGATCATCGGTGGTGCCATGATTAGTATGCGTGTCTTTAACCCATAATTGAGTGGGTTCGATCTCTCCTCTGACCACCTTACATGTATTTCCACAACGGTCACCCGTTTAGTGATTGCGACATTATTGAGTACTAGGGCATGAAAAAGTGAAATAAATTAAATAAATAAATGCAGTTCGGAACCCGTGTAACACTGTAGGTCCCAATCAGTGAGTTTAAAACTAGAAAGCGAACATACACACAGAGAAGAGAGTCGTTGTCACAACTAAATTGCCGGTTCCTTGGACTATCACATTATTCAGTTGTGATTACAAATAATTGTGTTCTTTATCATCAAATGTTGGGCATATCAATTCAGTTGTATGTAATTCATTTTTTATTGCAAGAACTGAAATATTTAGTCGAAGCCACAGCTACAATATATAAATGTGATCTGTCAATCGAATTTTAGTTGTAGCAATCACATTATCCTGTAGTGGTGAATATTATATTAGTTGGATGAACGAAAAATGTAAAAACTAATTCGATTGTACCAAATAATATATTGGTATGCTCAATTAATTACTTGAGTTTAATGGCTGTCACAACCATTTGGTGATGCTTTAACCCATTATGAATTTTATAGAAAAAAAGTAAAAAAGATAATTTTTTTTTTTAAATTGTGTATTTTATATTTAAATATAAATAAAATTATTATTATTTATAACCAGGGTTCATATTTCGTGCCCATTTTTGATCGCAGATATGCCAAAATTTTACATCTCGAAAACGGAGCGTCCAATCGAAAAAATAACAAATTTTTTCGGGTTTCTAAGGGTGTCTCACAAATTGTTCCAATTCCCATGAAATATTTTTTTTCTTCAAAAAATCGCCAACATAAGATAATCGCTAAAATAATAAAATTACTATAACTCGGAAACGGTACGTCCAATCGCAAAAATAATACATTGTTTACCTCCAGAGGAGGCTGTAACCAATGGATGTCTTTACTACGGCACTATTTTAACAAATCGCTAAAACTAAATGTTTTCGAATACAAAATCGCTAAACCGCCATTATGTACATATTTCGCAAACGGAGCGGAGCGTTCAATGGAAATGTACATAACTATTTTTTTCGGCTTTCTAAGGGTTTTTCATAAAGTGGACTCGAAGTGATTCGTATGGACTTTTTTTTTTTTAAATCGCCAAAATAAGTAAATCGCTAAAATAAAAAAATAGCGGTGCGTCCAACCGCAAAAGCAATAAATTTTATACCTCTATTGGAGGCTTTAACCAATAGATGCCTCTCATACCGCATCACTTAAAATTCGTTAAACTAACATTTTTCAAATAAAAAATCGCTAAAACTCGCATATGTATTTATATCCGAGTCATAAAAATTTTTTACTTCAGCGGTTTTCATATTTTGATGATTTTTTGAACAAAATATCTTCCATACGATGGACTACTTTATGAAAAATCCTTAGAAACTCGTAAAAAGTATTTTTTTTTTTTTTTTTTTTTTTTTTAATCGAGCGAACCCATCGCCGCCACTCTTACCCGCCCCTACCGACCGAGAGGGCCACCTCCCCATAACGTGAGGACAGCGTACACATTATAGACCGGTCTATAACGGGAGAGCAAGGATCATAAGTTCACACGTTACAACCAACTACAGAAATTCTTCACCAGTTGGTATTACACTAACATAAATAAGTATAAAAGTACATCACGAGATATTAATATAACAGACTTCATAAAATATAATAATTACGAGATAGTAAGGATAAAGTAAATTTACATATGTAAAGGAATATATAGCACTAATGTAATCGGTTCAAATGACAAATTATCCTAGACGTTGTAGTTTCACAACTACCAGTGAAATCAATAAACTGATATAGCACATTAAAGTCACGACACATTCTCCTAACTGGATCAATGGACGCATAATTCGAACGCTGAAACTCGATGTGAATGAGTTTATAGTACCTCGTGCGTCTCAATGGGACATTTATGCAAATCTTAGACAACATAAATTCAGAACATATACATCCATCAATTATCTTCAAAACTGTAATAGAGTTTATCATGGTACGTCTACTACTAAGAGTCGGCAATCTGATCAATGCTAGTCTACTGCTATACGAAGGAAGATTATGGTTCGGGTTCCATTGAAGATTTCTCAGACAAAAAATGAGAAACTGTTTCTGGACCGATTCAATCATATTAACATACAAATTGTACTGGGGCTCCCAAACAACTGATCCATATTCGAGAATAGGGCGGACTAGTGAAGTAAAAAGATTTTTCGTAACATATGGATCTGAAAATTCCTTTGCCCAACGTTTAATAAAGTTCAGAACGCCATAAGCCTTGTTCACCATCGTAATTATGTGGGAGTTGAAATTTAATTTTCTGTCCAAGAGAACACCAAGATCAACAAATGAATCCACCGATTCAAGAACATTGCCACCTAAAATGTATTTTGCCGAAAATAATGATGACCTAGAGAACAGCATATGCTTACATTTCGTAAAATTAAGCTCCATCAAATTGGTCTCGCACCACGTCTGGAAAGTAGACAAATCCCTCTGAAGTAAAGAATATTGACAAGGATCCTTGTAAGAAAAATAGCTCTTCACGTCATCAGCGTACATTAACAATTTAGAGTGCATTATGGAGGCGGGTAAGTCGTTAATGAATAACAGAAATAGAACCGGCCCAAGATGACTGCCCTGAGGCACCCCAGATGACACAAAAATAGATCTTGAGAATGATCGACCAAATGATACCATCTGTTCATTAAATAAGAACTAATCCAATTCAGCATGTTACAATTAAAACCCATTGCCCCTAGTTTATATAATAACAAATTGTGGTTAACTTTATCAAAAGCCTTACTAAAATCGGTAAAAATCACATCAGTTTGATCTCCATTAATAAAGCCGTCAATAATAGAAGAGGAAAACTGAAGCAAATTAGTCACGGTGGAACGACCCTTCCGAAAGCCATGTTGACATGGATCTAGGATAGAGGAAACCTGATGAGAAATTACCTCTGTGACTAACTTCTCAAAAAGTTTAGGAATGGCACTCAATTTTGCAATTCCCCTATAATTTGCAACATTTACTAAACTACCAGATTTGTGGAGAGGGATTATATAAGAGCTCTTCCACTTTGCAGGAAAATGGCCGAACTTCAACGAAGCGTTAAATAAGAGAGTCAACGGTAAGCTGAGAGAATTCGTGCAGTATTTCAACATAGAGTCCGGGATACCATCAGGACCAGCTTTATTCGAGGCTTTCAAGCTGATTAAGTTATCTAGCAACCACGAAGAATTTACGACAGGTGCATCAAACGGAATGGTAGAGCGGACAGTGTACGGGTATGATTTGGAAACATCATAGGCTCGGGTGGAATAAATAGATGGGAAAAAATCGGCGAAACAATTAGCAATAGACTCTTCATCTGAATATTCAATACCGTTCGTTTTGATCCTACAAGGTGTGGAAGACGAATTACGCTTCAAGTTAACAAATCTAAAGAATGATTTGGGGTTCCGTTTAAAATTAGCCTTCAACCTATCCAAATATAATCTGTAACTCTCACGAGATTTAGAGTTGTATCTACTCCTAGCAACAATATACCTAGCATAGTCTGCTAGCAGTCCAGATTTGTTATACTTTTTCGAACATCTATTCCTTACATTCTTGAGACTATTTAGAGCCCTTGAGGCCCATGGGGGACCAGTATTACCCATTATTGGCCTCTTGGGTACAGACTTAGAAATATAGCCATTAATAATATTATAGAAATCATCCAGCGCGATTTCAAATTCAAAAGAATTATCACACTGACAAATACTATGCCAGTCGGTATCAAAGATAAGATTATTCAAAAGTATAAAGTTCGCACGCGAAATGCATAGGCCAACATAGGACGAAGAGCAATTGCAACCAACCAGCATGGTATCATATGTATAATTAATTCCCAGCGTTGGATGGTAACTATCCTCAGGAGAAATTAACGGATCAATTCGAGAAATATCAAAGTTGTTAGAATCATCCACTAAAACTAGATGAAGGACTCGATTCATAGAATTGGGAATGTCGTTCAATTGAATCAAACCAAGTTCGGAAATATGCGTAACAAAATCAGATGACCAATCACATGGTGTCAATGGAGTCAGAGAATTAGTATCGGGTAAAGACATCCATGTCACAGACGGCAAGTTAAAGTCACCCATTACAAAAATACGGTCCTTTCTACTGGCTAACGCAATAACTTTTGCAATAGCGTCAATATGCACTTGATATACCTCAAAGCATGAAGATGGCGGAATATAAGAACACGTGACAAACAATTTCAAATCGCCTAAATTAATGGACACCACAATAAACTCAAGATCGCCAATGTCATCAACTGTAACCAACTCAGAAGATAAAGAATTCTCAATTGAGATTAAAACACCACCACCAATTTTACCAACACGATCTTTCCAATAAACTACGTACTTATTGCAGAACAACTCAGAATTAAAAACATTAGGTTTAAGCCATGTCTCAGAAAATGCAATGACATCAAACTCAAAACCAAAGCTATCAACAAATAATCTGGACAATTTAGCATTCAAACCGCGAACATTCTGATACGCCATATTCAAACTCCCAATTAGTTTTTTGGAGCTGCCTTATCTCCAGACGGTATTCTAGCAAAATTATCACGCCTACCATTATCCCGATACTCAAATTCCCTTACGAATGTTCTGTGAGGCCAAAATTCCGAATCCACCAGTCTGACAAATAGATCATCCGGTGCAATAATTTTGAAAGACGACCTACGTTCCGAAAATTGTGACTTCAGCTTGAAGCACTGTATGGAATCGTTAGAATTATTCCCGACTAATTTAGACGATATGTAAAGTCGTACATCCTCTTCGGTCGTGTCGGGGGAAAGTCTAGACACAAAAACTGTCTTCCTTGCCGGTACGACAGTCAACGTTCTTGGTCTCGGTCCTGGCACCGGGGCGGGATTACCACCCGGAGGAGACGACTTATAGCTGTCCGTGGAAGCTATAGTAACTACAGAAACGACTTCAGCAAAAGTAGGGGGGGCAGAAGATTTCATTGGACTTGAAGCTGTAACTGGAGAATTAACGTCCATTAAATTCGGCGAGGAAGGAATTACCAACAATGGAGGGGCCTTCTTAGCCGTCTTCTTCGTTTTCGGCGAGGAAGCTTTCGGTGAACCCGCTCTCTTTTCCAATCCCGGATATTTATTAAACATCCCAATAAACTTGGAAAATCGACCAGATAAAGCCGAAAGCTCCTTTTCCATCTCAGAAAACTCGGACTTCATGCTCCTGAAAAATTTGTAGAACTCCACATCCAATTTTCTACAATCCACGCAACACCACCGAAGACCCTTGTCATCACTAAGATTGTCCGCCACTCTTGCATAAAGGCCAACACATTTGACATGTACTAAGCCATCACACAACCAACACGAAATAAGAGTATCGGTATCCGATCTAACCTTACAGTCTTTGTTCATGCAAGTCATCATTATAATTAAATCAGAGTAAAAAAAAAAATAAAAATAAATAAATAAACAAATAAGAAACAAATACTAAAAACAGAATTCCAAAATCGACAAAATTCCCAAAAAAGTATGAACTTATTATCCCTTTGATATTAATTCCCAAAACCAGATGGCAACTCTGACACACAAATAACGAAACAAAGAGAATGCAAGAAAAACAAAAATCAAACAACTACAACGTTAGATGTTCTCAACAATGGCAAACAAATCAACAGAATTTCCAATTGCACACAATAATACAAAAACAGTATAAACAAGCACTGCACTGAACACACAATTATATCGAGCAATGTATTTTAACTTATCTTTGCACTGTTAACACAACAAGCACTATTTAAACTTTTAAAATACGAAAATAAAGTAAATTCACGGAGCACAACTAAAAAAACGAACTAAACGAGAGTAGTGTTGCCAAACCATTTCGATTGGACGCTCCGATTTCGAGATATTGGCAAAGGGGCGTTTTAGCGATTTTTGATTCCAGGAATTTTACTCTTAGCGATTTTTTAAAAATAAAAGTGATGCCATATTGAAGACATCCAAAGATGAAAACTTCCCAAGGAGGTAAAAAAATTATTTTTTTTGCTATTGGAGTCACCGTTTCCGAGATATAGCTATTTTTTGTTTTAGCGATGTTCTTGTTTTGGCGATTTTTTGGAAAAAAAATTATTTCATGCGTGAGAAATTAGGAACCCGCAAAATATTGATATTTTTTCGATTGGGCTCTTAATTTTCCAGATACAGACAGTTTTTCTAAATTTTGTACATTTGTATACCCTGGGTATCATATGTATGTTTAAGTTAATTTGTGTCATCCAGAATAATAGTTCCTCCAGCAATTGTTTGCATGTGTTTGTGAAGGTGTCAATAGTGGCGTCATATTCAACGATTATGTTTAAGTCTCACTTCACCTCAATTTATGACAATATGTATTCTTCGCTGGCTGAATGGTAACACTTAGCTCATGTCTGATTTGAGAGATAATTAGTTAGATCCTTCCGCTGAACGAATATGGTTGTGTATACGCTTGAACAACGCTGGGAAATATTGCGACATTACTTTGAAAATCATGGTAATGTTGCAGATGCCGACTTTGCCACAAAATCATCTTTTCAGATGAAGCTCATTTTGATCTTGATCAAGCAAAATTGTCGCATTTGGGGCACAGAAAACCCGCACGCATACATTGAAAACCCGATGCACACAAAACGAGTCACTGTTTGGTGCGGATTTTGGTGCACAGGCATAATTGGGCCATTTTTCTTCGAAAATGAGCAAGGAGTGGCCGTTACAGTCAATGGCGATCGTTATCGGGCCATGTTGAACGGATTTTTGTTCACAAAAATTGAAGAGGAGGATATTGGCAATATTTTGTTTCAACAGGACGGCGCTACGTGCCACACAGCCGAAGCTACACTCGATGTTTTGCGCCCTGTTTTTGCAGATGTCGTTTGGCCACCTCGGAGTTGCGATTTGACACCGTTGGACTATTATTTGTGGGGTGCCCTCAAAGATAAGTGTTACGCCGATAGGCCAGAGACAATTGACGCTTTAAAGGACAATATTCGTGAAGCCATTGGTGAAATACAGCTGCACACAATCGATAATGTGCTTAAAAATTGCACCGATCGTGTAGGCTACTTCTTGGCCAGCCGAGGCAGCCATTTGAATGAAATTATTTTCCATTATTAACCGGAAGGATTGTACTTTCAAATTAAAAAAAGAAATTTGAGAAAATATTCAGTAGTTTTTTTGATGTGTAAACATCTATACGCTGGGGGTAAAAATCTTTTTCACAATACAATCACAAATTTAGAGTAAGATGTGCGATGTAATCGTTAACCAATCGTAAAGCGTTATCAAATCGGTGTGAGCTATGTATGAGTGTATTAGTGTAATCATACGCTGCATACAATATACTCATCACCATCTAGTGTGAAATAGTAGCGACTAGAGGCTAGCGCGAGATGAATTGATTGAGTTGTGATTTGTGTGACACTAATACATTGTCATGTCATGCATGTGTTACTACTTGGTATACATAGGACTTCGACGGCAATGTTATGTTCGACTCAAGTAAATCAATCCAACGTGTTCGAACATGAATCGTTTTACTTGAGTGTTGCATGGTACATACGACCACTCATCCAAGACTGTATGGATGACGTTTTGTCGCCCACACTGAATTTATGTTATTCTAACGTTTGATTTGTGTGCGCACGATTGTAATTAAAAAAAGGGAAAATGGAGAATATTGATGTTTAAATTATCGCAATTAATTATTTTTCACTTGTTTTCTAAAAATATGTACATTTTCTTTAAAAAAGTATTTTTACTTAACAAAAGTACTTTTTCTTAAAAATTATCTTTTCTTAAAAAACATTCCTATTCCTAAATACATAATCAGCTTTTTATAAAAAAAGTAAATTTTCTTAAAAAATTACCTTTTCCTTACTTAAATTTTTTTTTTCATTTTTGAAATGAATTCCTTTTTTATGTTGCTAAAGTAAATCAACATACATAGATTGCTGGTAGTACAACACGTATCACAACACAGTTCAACCCAATCATTGGGTAGGAATAGCATCGTATGACTCGACGGTTGCGTCGCAATGACTACTATGAGTGGGTTTACGTGTAGACATGGCATGGCTCGAACCGCTGCTGGCGTCGGCCTTACACACACAGCATAACATTTTGCACGATGAATTAAATGAACCGAAACATGCACTTGTGCTAGCCCTTAGTAGCGACTAATTTTCACTAATTGTCGTACATTATGTTATCGTAGGCAAATGAAAACAAATAAATAAAATGAATACAAAAACATTTAATTTTAACAACTTTTAAAAAGATTTTTTGCACTTTTAATAAAAAATTTACTAAAACAAAGCCAAATAAGGAAAACTAAAAACTAAACTTGTCAAATATAAGGAAAACAAAAAACTAAAAGTTTTCTTCATCTTTGAGATTGTCATTCATACTTAACAGCTGCATATAAGCACCATCTAGTGTGCAATAGTAGCTACTAATTTTCGAAAACCATTGCTGTAAAATAACATTACATTTCAGTAAACAGCTGATTAATAACTTGTCAACCGCAACAAATACAAAATAATAAAATATTTTACAAAACACCAAAAAAATTATAACTCAGAACATAAAACAACACAAAGTGTATCAAAGCTGAATGGAGGTAATGTTAATTCTAATAAAATTTCTATTAGATTCCAATATAAATTAAGATTATAACATATCTTCATTACGTACTGTTGCCTTACACTGAAACTGGTGCACGACAATTGGGTAACAATCTCCATCTCATGCCAATTATTATGGGTGGAGGTTTTAATACAAATTGTGCAAACCCACAGTCGCAAGCTTTATCAAAATTTTTATTTGACGTTTTCCACTTGCATATGAGCAATTCTCCACAAATCCCCACAGCTAACAATTCCACTACTATAGATGCAGTTTTCCATAGATTTTTAAATACAATCGAGTCAAAAATTTATATACATATGTATCTTATTTTAGTTACCATAAGCCAATATTAACTATTTGTACTTACTAAAATTTTACTAAAATTTCAGTAAAAGTAATTCTTTAACTAGTAAATTTTTACTGATTACTAAAATTTTTTTCAGCAATTTTTATAAAGTGCCTACATGATTACGATGAGGTGCATTGAATTTTCAGTAATCAGTACTACCCGATTACTGATTGTTATGAATACGGCCCTATGATTTGACTGGTAATGCAAATTAAATTTCATTATCAGTAAAAATTTACTGAATTTTTTCAGTAATCAGTAAATTTACTGCTTACTGTAATTTTTAATGCAGTACATATATACTGCTGTGTGCCCATTTACTAACCAAATAAGTTAAATAGAACAAACAAAAACCAGCAAATTCCTATGTATTTACAATATTGAAAGTTTTAATACTTTTAATTGATTAATTAAAAAAATATACTAAAAGCATAAGTACTTCCAACTTCATTACTAGATGTTTACACATCTCCCCTGTGATCGGACTCACATTAATTTTCTTTATAGCATTTTCAAAAAAAAAAGTTATTTGGCGGACCCGTTATAAGTGTACACTTTATTGTTTTTTCACAACTTTGTTTATCACTTTCTGTTTAAAATATTAGTTTTTCTGTAAAGTCCTCGAATACATAACTTTGTAACAAGTGTTTTTGTAATAGAAACTAAATTATGGTTACAGTGACTAATATTTGAATACGAATTCTAATATTCTAGTTGTTATTAGTTGTATCTTCCATTTCAGATAAATTAGGTTGTAGAAATACTCAATTTGGTTAATACAACTAAAGTTCGGTAGTAGCAACTTGTATTTAGTAAGACCTATTTTTAATCTATCAATAACATCGACAAATAATTCTGATGTTTCATAATTACGAATTCTGATCAAAATATAGACTTTAGCATGGAATTTCCAATGCCTGAGTTGATTTCCAACTAATCTTTTCCCTGTGCATATCACTGGTTGTGAGGATCTCTTCCCAATCTCTTTATGTGATGTTATGGGAAACAATTTTTTTTTAATTATATTCGGCACCCACAATAGTTGGGCATTCCATATGAATATCTACAACAATATCTAGAAGACAATGATCCGCCGCTACCTGATCCAACAATTCCCTTACACATACAAGGAACGGAAGGACACGTTCAATTGCTCGCTAGCGTGTACAAACGAGTTGTAGAATAGAATCGAGAAGGAGTTATTGCGCTGACATTAGAAAGCCGTGAAAAATTCCCTAGACTTGAAAGCCTAGAAAGTCATGTTTTCTGTTCCTTTTATTACATAATTCAATTGAATTTTTTTCATTTACATTTTATATGCTTTTATCCCTTAAGTTGAATTTTTAAAGAAAGGAAAAATATGTTTTTTGCATTCTTTGTCTGAAATTGAATGAAATTGATATACATAGGTTGTGAATAAATACCCCCCCCCCCCCCACCAGAAAATTTGCGACTGCATTATGAAAAACTCAAATATTCGTCAAGTTTCACGAAAATTTTCCCCAAAAAAGGCAATAAAATTTCAAATAATGGGCGAAAGCGCCCTCTCGCGGTACTAAAAAATAAAATAAATGTCGAAAATGGATTATTCGACCCAAACAAACCTCAAATACATATTTAACTAGAGGAAATAAAATTTTGTTTCCCTTTTTAGTCCAATTTCTATCTCGATTATTGAATATTAAAAAAAAAAGTATTTTAAAAAACATCCGTGGGCTCGAAATTAATTTTAGACCTATTGTTTATTCGGCAAACTTTCTGCAAATGACCCTTAAAACAAGAATCGCGATGAGCTTTTGTCGCAAAAACATTTCATACACCCTAATGTATATATATGCGACGCAAGCTGCCGAACGGGACCCAATTCTGCCAGATGTGAAAATTAAGTTTTTAATACCGCTGGATAAAGAACAAAATTCTGAAGAGAACGCCACCAGAATCACGCAAAACTGTAAAAAATTGCCGAAGTTATGGCATTTTGAATTTGAATGTACAAATGGTACTAGTTTCAAGATAGTTCAGGTTAAAGTTTGACTTAGGCCGTTTTGTCTCTTGGTAACGGTAAAATAATGAAATACAACTAGTTTGTACTCGATCTTGAGAATGTAGATAGAGTTTGCTGCAAAAAACTACAAACATGACATTTTTACCTAAATAGACGTTTAGGCCTGTACTGAAAATTGTACTTTGTCAAAATAAGGTCCCTTTCGTCAGTTTGTATAAAAAGTTAACGTTAACACATGTCTGCCTGTATTATTAAGAATGTATCATAGAAATTAAAACTATTAGTTACATTTTTAAGTTATGTACAAAGTTAAAAAACATCTCAGTGTACCAAATTTTTAGAACAGCACGTTGTTACCCTCATTGCCAGCTGGTGAGCTGTCTTACTCTTACTCATACACACTTAGGTGTGACGCTCGTGGTGCATACATGCAAAACCCCGATAGTGTTCCGCCCCCGGGAGCTATAAACGCCGACAACTGATTTCTACACCTTCGACAGAGTGCACGTGTTTCTCTCTCAGAGTATTTCTGGGTCAATGTGTTTGGTTGTTGGGTTTACATAAAAATCTTCTGACGGATTATAACGTCACGTTACACTTCTTCCATTTCCGCATCCATCTAGATTAGTAACCTATACTATTTCCGGAAATAGTTCTGCTTGACGTCAATTGACTTATAAATATATAACTATAACTTCGTTAATATTTATACTTTTGCTATCAAGTTGGTTGTAACTTCTTTCACAAGGAAATCATTGTTTACTTTGCGTCAAACTATTGCTGAATTTCCCAAAAACCAACATGCACATGTACATGGATATTTTGTCGACAGGATATGCTCAAAATACCAAATAAAACGTTATGTTGGGCGGAAATTGATTTCCGCTAAGTGTTGTCTTTTGTACATACAAACATGATAGCGATAATAATATATAATTTGGTATGGCTAAGATTTTAGTAATCTCAAATAATATTTAGAATTTATTTGGTTTATCATTTCCATTGAAATATAGCTGTGTAACGGCAAAAGACTTCAAAAAGGCTATAACTGTTTTACGAAACAAAAGAGGAGAGAAACACTCCGAAAACGAAAACTGCAATTAGTGACACAATTGAACAAGACGGTATCTGGCGCTGATGAGAAGACACAAAATCTTCGAAGCTATCGTCCGCCCATGTGAGTTGAAATCCCAATTCCGACTGTTTAATTATTTCATTATTTGCAGAAAAGCCAGATTTGTTAGCTCGTTGAAAAACTACAAAGAAAAACTTTAAATATTCCGATTCTGATAACTGGATTTACCGGTCCTACTCTTACAAAACTTGGTGTTTCTAAAATATTATGCGTTTAACTGGTTTCTGTAATGGTTAACCGGGTTTGAATTACTTTACTGAATACTCTATATTCAGACGCCGAAGCATATCGTAAAATTTGGTGGCCGGTACTGGAAGAATTCACAGACTTGAGTCTGTTAACACAGGCTGAGAGACAGACATTTGTGTGCATCATGGGTGACCTATTCACAATCCTTACCGATAGTGTGAAGTATATACTCCATCTGTCAGCACTAGATTTGCTAGCCAGCATATGGTCAGAGAACACTACACAGTAATCTGTGACAAATCTCGGTAAAGTACACTACGTGACATTCACTTCGGACTTTGAGAGAACATGTATATAGAAGGTAGGCTGAAGTTGATGGAACAAACACCAGGGAATAAAGGGTTTAGAAGTAGATATAAACATGTCGCAAAGTCTACATAATCACTGTGTCGTTTGTCAGGCATAAGTCGTGGAAATTTACAAACTAACTTTAAACCTAACGAATATAACGTTTAGAGCTCATTTGGAGCCAAAACAATAATTTTGTTGCTCCAATGGGTGACTTCATCAGTGAACGTGACTCGCACTTTCCCTGAAAATTAAAAACTTTTATGGTAAAAGTCATTTCACTTGCTGTAAACAAACTTTAATTCACCTTAAAATTTTTGTAATTTACAAATAAAGAAACCCGTTTATTGGTCCGATGTTCATTATCGGACGATGCGCAATGGGGGCTAAATGTAAAAATATTAAACACTATTATGTTACAACCCAGTTTTATCAACTATATTGTTTACATTTGCTTTGGTTTGTATCTAGACTAACGAGATGTCCCACATATGTTGGGAAATTTCTTGTTTAATGGGAAGTTTTCTAGGTGGAGCCTGTAACCAACATTTTGTATATATTGTAGTTTTGAAACCAATACAAAGTAAATTTAGAAAAGCCAACGTGAAAGAAGTTTAATAAAGGAACATTTTCTTAAATAAGTGCCTTTCCTTAAACAAAGTAAATTTTCTCAAAAAGAATACCTATTCATATTCTTAAACAAAATACATTTTCTAAACAACTACGTTAAAAAAAAGTACTTTTGCTTTAAAAAAGTATATTTTTATACAAAAAGTATATTCTCTTAAAAAACCTAATTTCATTTTTAATAAGTACCTTTTTTAAGAAAGTGGATTTTCTTACAAAAAATTGCCTTTCCTTAAAAAAGAACCTTCTCTTTACAGAGTACCTTTTTATGAAACAAAATCACTTTTCTTGAGATAAGTACCTACTCTTAAAAATGTACCTATTCTTGTAAAAAGACCAATTCTAAACAAATTGTCATTTCTCTTAAAAGAATACATTTTCTCATAAAAATTCCTTTTCTTAAAAGTACCTTTTCTTAAAAATAAGATAATAAATTTTTTTTCATTTCTTGAGATAAGTAGCCTTTCTGAAAATAAGTAAATACATATTCTTAAAAAAATAACCTTTTTCAAAATAGACTACTACTAGACTACACTTCTTTAAAAAGTACCAGTTCTTAATAGAAGTACTTCTTTGTAAAAAAATCATACTCTTATGGCTGCTTCTTACAGAAAGTACTTGTTCTTAAAAATATTACTTTTTCTTAAAAGAACATTAGCTTTTAATGAAAGAAGTACCCTTCTTTAAAAAAGGACCTTTTTGAAAAAATATTATACATATTCGTACAAGAAGGACCTAAAACTATATTTTTTTTAAATACATTCTATAAAAAAAATAAATTCTTAAAAAAAGTTTATCATTTTAAAAAAAATATCTTTTCTTAAAGATCCATTTAAATTATTGTATTTTTCAACGGGCGCCATAGGCTTGTTGGAACTAACTAGTACTTCCTATATAGCGAAATGATCTTCATTCCAACCGAATGTCCCCTGGCACCCCACTTAATTTTTATAAATGAGAAGTTGTTTACTCTTCTTTCTCTCAGGCCCAATACATATACTTTCAATATACACATATATTTTTCAAAATATGTACACTAAACTACACTATCTCTTAAATTGATTGTGTTTTCTTTCTTCCAAAAAAAAAGAGTTTCCCATTACAGAGGGATTGTGAAGAGCTCCTCACAACCAGTGAGCTGTGCGCTTTGGAGTTTTATAGTCACTGGTTGGGACCTACACTTTTATACCGATTCCAAACGGTTTTTTAGAAGCTTTTTCATGGGTAAATGTTCGATTGTGTCGCCCTCACTAAGAGAGGTGACCGCCGTCGAAAGAAGTGTAAGGTGGTCATAGCAGGGATCGAATGCAGTGATGGTGTCTGGATTCAACGTAATTACTGGGAACGCGTAAATAGATGCTAAAATATATTTGTGCTTAAGATACAGAACAATATTTGTATTAAAGAGAGCGAACCTCCAACCAATATAAATCTCATTCAGTAAAATATAATTCGTTTGCGACAACCGAAAAGCAGTTTATGGGAAAATTTTTTCATTTCTCGTGCAACTTTTTTGAGTTAAAGTAATTCTGATAAACGAAATAAGTTCTAATAGAAATGTTTTCGTTTCGTATTCGTTTTGTATTGTTAGAATTATATTTTGTTACAGTTTTTTGTTTGTCGCAAAAATTTGTCGGTTCTCGTAAAAGTGTTTTAAGTAAGGAATTACTATAACCGGCTGCCGATAAACAAAGTTACTTTTAATAGAAATACTTTCATTCTTGCAAACGGTTTTTATGATTAGAGTTGGTATTTTTTGTTTGTTGTGAACGTATTTCCGTTCCCGTTAGCGATTTTATGTATTTATCACAAAGGAAATGACGTGCTTGATTCAAAAAATTTTTGTTAGCCGAACACTACCCACACGAAATTTATTTTCCCGCGATTTCGTTTGGGCGTAAAGAAATTTTTCTTTGGTTGTAATTGATACAAAGTATCAATATAAGTGTACAATTTCTGTGAATTTTATTTCTAATTTCAATAACAGCTGGGGCATAGAAACATTCCAGGCAACGCTAAAACTGCTGAATTGGAAATATTCGCGACGGCTAGTGGATCTACATTATAATTGTATCATCTTTTCTACATTTAAGCTATTTGCCAAAACATATCTCAGATGGAGAAATGACAGTTTGTCTGGAAATACTAAAAGCAGAATCAACCGACGTATTCCAACCTGAGTAGCTTTAAGTACTTAGACATCAGTTTGGTAAATCCGTGATTTTTTTTATTAAGAAAAAATTTTTTCAGCAAAAATAAACGTTTTATTTCTCAACGTAGTCGTATTTTAGATCGACACTTTTACTCCATTGCTTTTCGAATTTGTGTATATCTTCCAAATAATATGTTTTCTCAAGGTCCTCAAAATAGGCGTTTGTTTCCGTGATGACCTGTTCACTCGACCCAAATCTCTTTCTATCGAGTCAATTCATCAGGTTTGGAAATATAAACTCGTCACCGGAGTCTAAATCCTAAGAATATAGCCGATGAGGTAGTAAGTCGTAGATAAAATAATGGATTTATGCCATGACGACTACACATCTGTGCGCCGCCGCGTTAAGTATCATGGAAAAAGAGCAGTTCTTCGCCAAATGTGGTTGATTTTGTTTCAAATCAATGTCGAATCTGTCCTACAGCTGCAAATAATATTCGCCGGTGAACATTTTACCCATTCGAGGTAACCGATGTGGATGACACTGCCTGAATCCAAAAAAAAAACTGTCCCCATGACCTTGTTGACGTCTGTGGTACACGTTCACCTGAAGAATGGATTCATATTTTGTCCATTGTTAGGAGACGGCACTGAAACTCTTTCGGGTTGCCGTTGAACATCGGAAACACTCTTCGAAGTGGTCACACGGTTGTGCTTATGGTCGAGTGTGAATAATCGCGGAATCTATTGCGCGGATAGCTTTTTCATGTTCAAATATTCATGCGAAATGTGATGTATGCGCTCAGTTAATATGCCTCATGCAATTCACGCTCTTTTAGCCTCCGATCGATCAAAATCATTCATTGGATTATATTGATGATTGTGACGACATATTTGGGGCATTCTGAACTTTCTTCGTTATTTGGGTTCGTACAACTATAACGGAATTCAGTAAACCACTTTTAACCATTAAAATTTTTAAATCGGAGTCCCCTTACTAGTTTTGAAGCCTTTCCCTGGTTTTGATGATGGTTTCTAATGCAAAAAATAATACTTGTTGAGCACACGAAATTCAACAAAAATTATTCATTTTCGCCGAAATTCACGAGCTTGTCTGCTGTCAATGGCCCTCAAAAATAAAATCAATAACGTAGGTTGATTATAATTGTACAGTTGTCTATCAGCACAAGGCAGTTCACAGACGCATTAACTACGAGGGAAGTTCAAAATGTCACGGAGCTTTCGAACAGTCCTCGTAAACTAAAACAGGTATGTTCATCTTATGCCCTATGCCAATTCTCGGGTCTTTATATGATTACCAGAGACTTGTTACGATTTTATTCCGTTTTCAAATGTATAAGATATTCAGGGAGTCAACCCAGGCAAGTACAATATTTTTATTTTGGGGAGCGAAACAAAAATATGGGGTTGTAGAAAAATGTAAATGAACAGTTAATGTAATGTATATATTAGTATATATATGTTTTGGTTACAAGCAAGCGATAACCGCTTGCTAAGTTGCAAAGAAAACGACTTTTTAGCGACAAGTAATTTTATTGAAAAATATGAAAAAGGGTTGAAAACGGTAAAAGATGTCAAAAAAATATTTCTTTAAACTTAGCGGCTATGACTCGCGTCGCTAAGTCCTCGCTAAGTCTTCGCTAAGTGCTCCATACAAAATAAGCGATTATGAACGGGTTTTCAACAGAGACGCTCCAAAAATAAATCGATAGGGACAGCAAACGACGCCATATTTTTCCCCGCTCTTTTGACATTTCCCTTCAGTAAGGTTTGCCATTTCATCATTTAAAGATATACGAGCCAACAACGAGTCGAAATTATTAAAATTTACTACCGAAATTTGAAGTCAACTTTAAGAGCGGAAAATCATCGGAAATCATCTTCAGCGATGAGGCTCATTTCTGGCTGAATGGTTTCGTCAATAAGCAAAATATGCGTTATTGGTCAGACAGCAATCCACACGTAATCCATGAGTCATCATTGCATCCCGAAAAAATTACGGTTTGGTGCGGTTTATGAGCCGGCGGCGCCATTGGGCCGTACTTCTTCCGTGATGATCAAGACCCGCACATTACTGTGAATGCGAATCGCTACCGTTCAATGATAACCGAATATTTTTCGCCCCAATTGGATAATATGGACTTGGAGGACATGTGGTTCCAACATGACGGCGCCGCAAGCCACACAGCGAATCCCACAATCAATTTATTGGAAACCAAGTTTGGTGAACGTGTTATCACACGAAATGGCCCAGTCGATTGGCCGCCTCGGTCGTGCGATTTGACGCCGTTAGATTATTTCCTGTGGGGCTACGTTAAGTCAATGGTCTATGCCAACAAGCCAGCGACCATTGATGAACTTCGTACGAATATCGAACGTGAAATTGCAGCAGTATCAGCCGATTTATGCTTGAAAACCGTCGAAAATTGGGTTCAGCGTCTGGACTTCTGCAAGCGTGCCCGTGGTGGCCATGCAAAGGAAATCGAGTTCCATACATAACGGCATCGAACGTACTTTCACAGGAATAAAGAATTTCATTGGTATCTAAAACCGATTTTGTTTTATTTAAAAATACTTTTGTAGCGCTCTTATTGAAAACCCATATATAAGCAAGCGGTGTAACCAAAACACGCTTATTATTTCTTAAAATTATTTTAGTTGGGTAGATAATTTATAATCTGCTGATACACATCACCATGGAGAATGTGTAATGAACGTTTATCCATTACCCACAGGGTAATGCGAAAAATAATGGGTAGCTACCAGCGACAATGGGGAAGTACCCACTACGATTACCCATTACCTTCAGGGTAATAGGGAAAATATTGGATAACCCACGACGATGGGTAATTGCCCATCCCGATTACCCACTACACATGGGGAACTGGAAAGCGACCTTTACCCATTATCCAAGGCGATGGGTATTGGTTTTCTCAGGGTAATCCATTTTTGGTCGAAAATATGAAAAAGAAAATATGAGTGTCAAATCAAAAACATAACTAATTTTTGAGGGCTTCTAAGGGTTTTTCATAAAGTGGCCCAATTCGTATGGAAGCATTTTCTTTCAAAAATCCCCAAAATGAGAAAGTCGCTCAAATACTAAAATGGATACAACTCGGAAACGGTGCATCCAGTCGCAAAGCAATACATTTTTACTTCTGTAGGAGTCAATAACCAATGGATGTCTTCAATATGGCAGCACTTTTTCGAATACATTTTTCGAATCGCTCAATCGCCCACATTTGTTCGCGACTTTTTAAAAAAAAGTGATGTCGTACTAAAGACATCCATCCGTCCATTGATTAAAGCTTCCTATGAAGTGAAAACAGATTATTTTGAACGCACCGTTTCCGAGTTATAGCCATTTCCACATTTCAACGATTTGCTTATTTTGGCGATTTATGAAAACCCCTTAGATAACGCATTAGAATTTGATATTTTTTTGATTAAATGCTCTGTTTTTCGACCAAAAATGGGGCTAGGTTACCCCGGGTAACCATTACCCATCGCCGTGGGTAATGGGTTAAGGACGCTTACCCATTCCCCATGTGTAATGGGTAATCGTGATGGCAAATTCCCCATCGTCGTGGATAACAACCAATTAGTTCAATTATGAGCCTGTGAGTAACCGAGGGTAATCCAAATCCACACGAAATACGAACCCTGCTTAATATGAATTGTAATATATATACACGCTGTAAAATCTGAATTTTTTCGTCCTTTGGACGCTAATATGACGTGCGTATTGTTTGTCACAAAAATAGTATACTTGTGTGCGAACACATTGTGTTTGCTGTTCAATAGTACATGTTGGAAACATATGCGTTGTTATAACACATGTGTAGGGGACCCAAATTTGGTTTTGTTTGCTGAAAACAAAAACGCGGAAGACAACGAAAAAACAAAAAGAGCAGCAAATCTTGAATTCTTAAAGACAATGTTCCAAACATGTACATGGTCCCTGCATAATGACGTAGGGGCATCACGAATTTCATCACGAATAGACTTACACACGAACAACTCGTGCCCATTATTTAGATTTATTAGCAAAATTCTAGCTCTGTGAAAAATGAGTTTCGGAAGTGTTCACTTTATGGTCGTGAGTAATCGACCTGCGGAGCAGGCTATTCGAGCCATTGTTACCAAATTTCGCATCAGTTTCGTTCAATTGGTCATCAATCCAGCAACCCGTATCCGTAGAGTGCATACCGAGGATAATATTTCCCTAGTATCCACCAGTGTTCGGAAAGATCGCGATATGCCCATCCGCCACCGATCGCAGCAATTTGGTTTTTGTTATTCGACCACCTGGCAAACTTTACGTTAGCACCTCGGTCTAAAGCCATACAAAATACAGCTGGTCAGGAGCTGAAGCCGGGCGATCAACCGCAACGTCGTATTTTCGGTGAAATGCTTTAGTTGGATTTTCGGCTGGAAAAAAATGAGTTTTCATCGAAAAATTTTCTTCAGCGACGAGGATTATTTTTGCCTCAATGGCTACGTAAATAAACAGAATTGCCTAATTTCTTCCGAACAGCAGCCGGAGGCTCTTCAAGTGCTGCCAATACATAGTGAAAACGACACTGCTTAGTGCTGTTTATGTGTCTGCGGTATCATTGAGCCGTAATTCTTGGAGGACATTGAGGGGCGTAAAGTTGCGGTCAAAGGTGCAAGGTACCGTTCGATGATCACGGACTTTTTTTGCCCAAACTGGTAGAGTTGGATTTGGTTGACATGTAGTTTAAACACAGCGGTGTCACAAGCCGCACTGCACGCGATATCATGAACCAGTTTAGAGGCTAGTTTGGTGAGCAATTAATCTTACGTTATGGCCCTGTTTATTGCGAGCCTCGTTCGGGTGATTTGACCGCAGTAAACTATTAATGTGCGGGCACATGAACTCTTTCGTCTGTAGGGACAAGCGAATTGCTGCCGTGAAAGGCAACATTACATTTTGGAAAAGTGTGCAAAATTTGAAGTTTCCGAATGGACCACTTGAAGCGTAGTCGTGGGCAATATTTGCGTGGAATAATCTCTAAAAATTACATCCTTAGATTTCATTCACTTGTTAAATTTTACTGTGTCTTCTTAAATTTTCAAAATCCAAATAGCAAAATAATCACACATTACATAGCCTTTTTATTTATTGTGCAACTCCCCATAAAGATATGAACCCAAAATATAAAAATGAGCAGCATCAGGAGACACATCTACAGAATCCACCTGCCTATTTCAGTCACATTCAGGAACACAATTACCAGGTCCTACAATAAAATCAAAACAATATGTCCTTTAATTTAAATCAATTTTTTTATATGAAATAAGCCAGGAATTTTCAGTGTTCCAGACAGCATAAATACTTGTATGCAAGCAACAGGAATGAAGAAGAATATATTACTGTCACACATTGAGGCAATGGATTCTTTTTTCTGGGACTACATCAGTTTCCACAATGAACACACACACACACACACACCAAACAACCCTAAAATTATAAACATTTGTTTTTTTTATTGATTGAAATCTAGAACTGTTGATGTTTGTGAATTTGAACTGATTGATCTGGGAATGAACAAAAATGTCTCGTTGTTTTATAAATGTCACAGTGTTCCTAAACCCCTTGCAATATATTTTGACACAGAAAAGTTCCATCCACAGCTAAGAAAAATAAGGTATTTGACTCAAGTTGCAATGCGTTAGGCCTTCGTGCTGAATAGAGTCCATATTGTGATAACATATACGGTTTAAAAAAAAATTGTGTTCCATAACATCCCATGAATTGATTGAGGAGAGATTCTCGCAATTAGTGATGTGTGCGATTTCCAGTCTTTATCCTCATTGATTGGGACCTACAGTTTTACACCGATTCTGATCGGTATTTTGAGAACCTTTTTCAAGGTTAAGTACCGGATAGTGTCGCCATCACTAAGCGAGGTAACCGTCGTCGAAATAAATGTTAACTGGTGTGACAGGGATCGAACCCACGTTCTCATGTACAAGAGCCGCGCACACTAACCATTGCACCACCGCCGGCCACATATATAACATATATGATAGTGAAGATAAAAAGGTGTAGGGGCGAATAGGCCAACGTGAACCAGAGGTGAGAAAGAGTCTGAAATTAATATCAAGTTAAAGCATAAACTTTACCGCAGTCATATCTAAAATATGAGCTCTAAGGCCTAAACTTATTGGGAAACTCGTGAAATCAAAATCACAACAAACTACTGTCAAAGTTGCGAGACCAATTGTTCTGCCGTTATAGCTGCTTAAATGCTTCAATTTCCTTTGTCTAAAATGTCAGCATGGTAAGTAAATGCAGAATACAGAACAGACGATCAAAACTAAACTAGTTCTGGTCATTATGCCCATGCCTGGTTAAAGCAAAGCAATAGCCATATAAAGGGTTTCCCAATAAGGCCTTGTCAACTTTTTTTTTTTAAATAAAACGCAAACCATTTGAGATATTTCCAAAACTTTATGATCGACTTGAAATACAATCAAAACATATATGAATGGAACTCGACTTCGTTCATATGGGCACCGCGGGCACGTCGGCAGCGGTCGATTCTTTGGACCCAATTTTCGATGACTCGGTCACACATTTCGGCCGTAACGGCCGCTATTTCGCGTTGAATGTTCTTCCGACGTCGTAGGCTTTTTGGCATAGACCAATGATTTGACGTAGCCCCAAAGAAAAAAGTCTAGAGGCGTTAAATCACACGAACGAGGCGGCCAATTGAATGGTCCATTTCTTGGGATAACACGCTCACCAAACTTACTCTTCAATACATCGATTGTAACGTGTGCTGTGTGGTTTGAGGCATTGTCCTGTTGAAACCACTTGTCGTCCAAGCCCATGTTTTCCTATTCAGGCCAAAAATAATCGGTAATCATGGCGCGATAACGATCACCATTCACACTAACGTGACGATCGTTATTGTCGACGAAAAAATATGGCCCAATGACGCCGCCGGCATGGAAACCGCACCAAACAGTTATTTTTTTGTGGTTAAAGTGGTGATTCCATCGCGAAATGGTCCATCGGCTTCAATTCTTGAGTCAGCTTGATCATGTATGGATGTAAACCAAGATCTTTACGCAAAATTCGCCATAAAGTGGTCTTGGCGATGCCCAGTTCTTGAGAACGCCGCGGAATCGACTGATTTGAATCGTTTGCTACGGACGCCTGAACGGCAGCGATATTTTCGTCACTTCAACTTGTTATTGCTTTTCTACTACGGCGAGAATAACGACCGAAAATTGGAGTTTAATTTTCGTATGTTGTTCGTTCGTGTAGTTTACCATGATGACAGTGTTGAGTTTACTAAAAAAGGAAAGTAACAGTTAGATGATCTGAGAAATAGTGCGTTCACAAATTAAATTCAAAATTGTCAAGTACCTATGGGAAAACCCGTTATTTCAAATTCCTTACAAATTTAATACTACAACAGATTTGATAGATTTGTCAGCGACTGTTTTCAAACTCGTGTTCCTGTTCGTTAATTTATCATTCCAAGGCTACATCATAAAGCAAATTAGAATAGAGTATTTTGTTCTCTCATCTGACGTTTCATTTCACACTCTTCGTCGTAGGTTTGTGCAAATGAGAGTATTCGACGAAAATTAACTTACACCAGGTGGAGGTGCAAGATCTGTAGACATAACTTTTTCACGTCGTTTTCGAATAGAATTGTGAAATTTAAATATATTTTGTACTTTTTTTGTTGACTTTTATCATTAGTATATATTTGTGATGTATTTAACATGACTACTTTTCCACACAACCACGAAATGCGGTTGTTGTTGATTTGTTGGAGGTTGTGTATTATTGCCTCTATCTGGTAGTATTGACGTCATGCGTTGAAACATCCAACGGTTATATACAACAAAACCTATGAAGTTAAAATGTATGAAAGAATAAAATACTCTATTTGAATTTTCTCTATTAACTGCATAACTCGCTGTCTGACAAGCCGATGACGACACAATGTTAGTACTTGTTGAAATTGGGATTTGCCATCCAAATCTTTATCCTTCTCTCCATCAATTCAAATCTGGACTAAATATTTTTTTACTTTGTATGACCTTAAGTGTGACCAGAACTCTAATCAAATTGCTTTTAACTTATCGTACATCTTAATTTCCACAAGAATCATCACCTTTACACCCACGCCCCCATGTAGTACCGGCGAACTTTGGAAATGTTTTGAAACACTATGAATCTTTGCAGACTCAGAGGCACATACACGGCTGTATCAATGTGTTTGTGATTCACCATGATTTAAAATTCATCGTATAAAAATAAAAGAGAAAAACATTTGTTTTAATTTCCCCAGAGTAGATGCGCCCGATGGCCATGAAATGAATTTAAAATGGTTTGTTATTTGTTTAATCCCACCCACAATGGCAACTACCGGACAAGCAGACAGACATCCCGGCATCTGTGCAGGTGACAATGCATACATACTCGTAGGTAAATGATACTATTGAATATCGAAGCATTTACGGGGAAAATAGAATTTCGAACGTATTGACGATTGGAAAAAAAGAGTGTTATATTCAATTACGTGTTGGGAAATGTGGTTAGTTTCTGCGAAATTAACAGTAAACTGTCCACGATACATGATACGGTGACAATTCTTTGAAAATTAAATTGTTTAGAGGGGAATTTCAGCACAGCATTTGCATCCAATTATATGCGGGTAACGTCGAGTATCATGGTGTGCTTGATGCAGTCTTTAATGGAACAAATTTAAAATCGTCATCAGTTTAGTTCAAAAGATTTTGTCAATAAATTGGTACAACACTAGCTTAGACTAGAGATGGGCGGGATTCACGCGATTGCGAATACGTGTAGGATCAATACTTGCACCCAGAAAAATCTATCTTTGTTTAT
The DNA here is from genome assembly GCA_963931995.1 of Phaonia tiefii. NCBI lineage: Eukaryota > Metazoa > Arthropoda > Insecta > Diptera > Muscidae > Phaonia > Phaonia tiefii. The sequence continues at coordinate 106,585,429 of OZ008367.1, read as the reverse complement.
TGTTAGGATGTAAATCTAACGTATTTGTACCTCTTCGCAAATATAGTATACTTGTGTCCAAACACACCGTATTTACTATTCAATATTACGTATTGGATACTCAATGATTAATATGTATGTTATAATACTTATATATGTTTTGTGCCCCAAATGTGGCTTTGTTTGTTGAAATCTGCTGAAAAGAAAAACGTGACAGATAACAAATGAACTAAAAGCAGCAGATCTTTAACTCATGAAAACAATGCTTGCAAATATGTAAATGGTTCCTCTAGTGTTATGCTGGGGTAATTCTTTTCAGCGAGTGATAGCGTGAACGTTTGTGAATGTGAGTAGTGACCAAATCTTCGTGCGTAAGAATGACTTAGTACTAGAGTGTCCTTACAACCTGAATTATTTAGAAACCGGTTTTCGGTTTGTTCGAAAAATTAATTTTTCAAGAAACCGGTTTTCAGTTTTTAATTTTGGCAAAAGCCGGTGGAACCGGTTTTTCGGTTTTTTTTTGCTTTAAATTAAATTACACATGTAGAACTTACACTACATTTGTTTAACGACCATTGCATATAACGGGTTTTTCAATAAGAGCGCTACAAAAGTTTTTGATGTGTTAACATCTATACGCGCGCCTCTAGGGCAGTAAACTATAAATTTAATACATACGCAAGTGTTAGGTTTGTAAGAGTAAATCATCGTTTGTTTGTTCGTTGCTTGGCAGTCGGTATTGAAAGTGATTATTGGGCGATTTTCATATAATTTTCCCACGCGATTTTCTCCGGAAATTCATAGCCGATTTTATTAATTTTTGGATTAAAAAGCTAGTGCGGGTTTCGACGAAGAGTTTAGGCCAAAAATTAAGGCGATCCGATATCGGCGAGCCGAGATTGAAGTGTTTTAATTTGGAGTATTAATTTGGAGTAATATTAAAAAAGTATTTTATGTTGATCTTCGGTTTTGTCTTATCATCGTTTGTCTGTTCGTTGCTTGGCAGTCGGTATTGAAAGTGATTATTGGGCGATTTTCATATAATTTTCCCACGCGATTTTCTCCGGAAATTCATAGCCGATTTTATTAATTTTTGGATTAAAAAGCTAGTGCGGGTTTCGACGAAGAGTTTAGGCCAAAAATTAAGGCGATCCGATATCGGCGAGCCGAGATTGAAGTGTTTTAATTTGGAGTATTAATTTGGAGTAATATTAAAAAAGGATTTTATGTTGATCTTCGGTTTTGTCTTATCATCGTTTGTCTGTTCGTTGCTTGGCAGTCGGTATTGAAAGTGATTATTGGGCGATTTTCATATAATTTTCCCACGCGATTTTCTCCGCAAATTCATAGCCGATTTTATTAATTTTTGGATTAAAAAGCTAGTGCGGGTTTCGACGAAGAGTTTAGGCCAAAAATTAAGGCGATGCGATATCGGCGAGCCGAGATTGAAGTGTTTTAATTTGGAGTATTAATTTGGAGTAATATTAAAAAAGTATTTTATGTTGATCTTCGGTTATATCGTACGAATATAACAATGTATGTATGTATGTACAAGTGTCTGTTGCTTTCCTGCAGTATTGGTAATCGACTCTACGCTGATGAGTTCATCGACTACCACAAACCTTTCGTCGACTACTCGCTAAACTACCAGCAATGCTTTTGAGCGGCGAATTTAACAAGGCGATGTCCGCTTTGGTAATGCCTTACTGTTCGTCGATTACTTCATCGGTAACATTTCGTCGACGCATTTATCTGTAACATTTCGTCGACGCATTTATCGGTAACATTTCGTCGACTACTCGCTAAACTACCAGCAATGCTTTTGAGCGGCGAATTTAACAAGGCGATGTCCGCTTTGGTAATGCCTTACTGTTCGTCGATTACTTCATCGGTACAACAAATTATTCGCTTTATTTTGAACTCAAATTTTTTATTTGAATTCAACTATAAGGTTAACAACTTAAGGCATAAGATGAAACTAACGATATTAAATTCTTAAGGTTAAGAAAAACAATAGAAAATCTCTGGAGACACTACCTTACAGATTACCACTGAGTACCAATGTAATCGGCGATGTAGTCAATGAAAAATCAATGGCGATGTAGTCGATGAAATGTTGCCAGCCACTACTTGTGAAACTGCAGGGTTTGCATTCTTTGACTTTTGTGGGAATAAAACAAAAAGTATTGAGCAAGAAAATAATGACACATGTGCTTGCACTGGGTCTTTAAATAATTTTAAGTATTAATATTATTTAACTGTAACGTCATCATATGATTGAACGCTGTTTTTTATTTTCCAATGTAACATTTACGAATGTGTTCATAGAAATCGAACAGGTACCGTGTAGCAAAAAGGTGTTAACACATCGCCCGAGAGTTCGAACACTCATTGGATTTTTTTTAAATAAAACAAATAAAACAAAACCGGTTTTAGATACCAATGAAATTCTTTATTCCTGTGAAAGTACGTTCGATGCCATTATGTATTTATTTCTTTTGCATGGCCACCACGGGCACGCTTTCTGAAGTCCAGACGCTGAACCCAATTTTCGACGGTTTTCAAGCATTAATCGGCCGATACTGCTTCAATTCGATATTCGATATTCGTACGAAGTTCATCAATTGTCGCTGGCTTGTTGGCATAGACCATAGACTTGACGTAGCCCCACAGGAAATAATCTAACGGCGTCAAATCGCACGACCGAGGCGGCCAATCGATTGGGTCATTTCGTGAGATAACACGTTCACCAAACTTGGTTTCCAATAAATTGATTGTGGCATTCGCTGTGTGGCTTGTGGCGCCGTCCTGTTGGAACCACATGTCCTCCAAGTCCATATTATCCAATTGGGGCCAAAAATTATCGGTTATCATTGAACGGTAGCGATTCGCATACACAGTAATGTGCCGGTCTTGATCATCACGGAAGAAGTACGGCCCAATGACGCCGCCGGCCCATAAACCGCACCAAACCATAGTTTTTTCGGGATGCAATGATGACTCATGGATTACGTGTGGATAGCTGTCTGACCAATAACGCATATTTTGCTTATTGACGAAGCCATTCAGTCAGAAATGAGCCTCATTGCTGAAGATGATTTTCCGATGAAAATCCGAATCATTTTCAAGTTGTTGCTCAGCCCAATTCACTAACATACGACGCTTATGGTGGTCAAGCGGTTTCAGTTCTTGCGTCAATTTGATCTTGTAAGGATGTAGGCCAAAATCTTTTCGCAAAATTCGTGTGAGAGACACGTTTGGGCTTTCTTGAACTGAGGCAGCAATATTCTTGACACTACGGGCACTTCTTTGTCTCACTGGCACGGGAACATTTTGTACTGTGCCTGTAGTTTCAAATTTTTCCACTAGACGCTCAATTGTTGATCTGGTAGGACGATTATGACGCCCATAAATTGGACGTAGCGCCCTTAAAGTTGAGGCCACTGACTCCAAATTTCGGTAGTAAATTTTTATAATTTCGACTTGTTGTTGGCTCGTATATCTATACATGATGAAATGGCAAACATTACTGAAGATAAGTGTCATAAGAGCGGGAAAAAATATGGCGTCGTTTGCTGTCCCTATCGATTTACTTTTGTAGCGTCTCTGTTGAAAAGCCCTTTATATGTTGTATTTAAGAAGAAATATTCGTGATGCAACCAACTCTTTTGAACTACCCAGTGCAAGGTATGCATTTGCACATACACGTTGGCATCCATTCATGTTCTGGACGGTGGTCCTAAACTATTTAACTCCACAGCAAGTCCTTCCCATAGTTCTGCGTGGTGCCAAATTGTGAGTTTCCAAAGGCCACTGCTGGATTTCTGTCCATTAGCTGGACAAGTTTCTCAAACTGAGCCTTTTTTCTGATTTATATACTTCTAAAATATATAAAACATTATTGTTTAATTAAAATGTTCAAATGTTAAATGAAAATTACAATTTGAATCCAAAATAATATCTACTAACGATCTCTTATCAAACACGCACGATCGCACGATCTCAAACACGCACAAAATATAAACTCAACTGATTTCAAGCAGTGGTGTAAATTTAACGCATTTGTCGATCAAACTGGCACAGAGTTGTCAACGGCAATACGACAAAAGTACAACCACAACCAAAAAATCAGCTGTTGTTCAGTTGAGTTGCGTCGACCGTTGAGTTGAGAACGACAATACCAATTCATCGATTACGACCAAATTCTCACAAAAGTTGAGAACCGTAATAGGGGCATAAAACTCGATTATCACTATGCGCTTGTACACAAATCATATTTAAAATAAATGTTATTTAAAAATTTCACAAATGGTTAGCCGCTCCTCTTTTCTCACATTGTTGCTCTCTTTAGTTTCTTTCGAACACTTTTGATATCAACTGTCCGATGAGCCAACACTTACAAGATAGACTGTGAATAATCTGTCGTTGTCCCTGTTTTATTCTGTTGGTCTCGTCAGAATATAAACAGTGCAACGAAAACACCGCTGTATTTGTATCCGTATTATAAAAAGACTGTGAATAATCTCTTGTTATCACCCTCTTATTCTCCTTCTCTGTCGAGAGAGCGAATAAACAGCGCAGCAAACACAGCTGTAATTGTATCATAAATACAGTTATATTTGGATCACAAACACATATATTATAGTATTTTAATTATTGTGCCTCCAACATGTAATATTGAACAGCAAACACGATGTGTTTCCACAAAAGTATAGTATGTTTGCAATAAACTCCAAGCACACTTTATTTTTGCATCCAAACAACAAAAAACGACCGATTTATCAGTGTGTATGTACAACAATTCAATACTGACCATAGATTAAATTTGGGACACAAAAATAACTGTATACTTCACATCAATGGGATTAATTTAGTGGTTAACATCTTTTAAGTAAATTAGATTTTAGTAAAATATTCACGCTTAAATGACAGTCTTTTTTTATGGTTTGGATGGAGATAGAACGTTTTCCTTTGTTGAAAATTGCTGAAAACAAAAACTTGACAGACAACAAAGAAACAAAAACAGCAGCAGATCGTAAATTCATGAAAACAATGGTCCCTGTGTAATGTTATATGGGTCGTTTTTTCAGCATGTAGGTCCGTTTTGTTTAGTAATTGATTCGAGCATCACTGTTTAAATATCTGACCTAATAATGAAAGAACACATTTTGATAATCGAAATTGGATTTATTGATTTTCAAAATATTCTCCATTTTGCATGCGTTTGAACCAATTTTCGAAGCACTTTTGCCGAATAAGTTAGCTACGAAACCTGCATATCGAATGGCTCCACTGTTTTGTCACGCGTCGAAAAAGAAATCATTAGGTGATGCCAAATCGTCTCTGTAAACTCAAAACTCAATGTTTTTGTTGGGCAAATACGCATTTATTTTAGCCGATGCGTGGTGCTAGGGTGCTGTGACATAACCCCAAAAAGGACATAATCTCAAATTTTTAATTTGGGCTTAAGTCCCCGTTAGATAGGGTCATAATACTAAATTTTAAATTTGGCCTTAAGTCCGCTTCAAAGGGAACATAATCCCAAAAAATACGGAGACAGAAAGTTAAAATGAATTTGGGATTATAGCAGCCGGCAAAGCGGACAGTCAGTTAATTCATTTACACACGTATTCAGGAATATTTATATATAACAGTCTGAAAGAATAATGCAAAAATACAGTTATATACTTGTAATAACATTAACTTAGGCTGAGAAAAATCTCCCTTTATCCCTCTTTTATTATTTTATTCCCGACAGAGCATATCAAGAAAAAATTAAGTAAGCAGTGCACCAAACACAGCTGTGTTCGTATCACAAATAAAGCTGGTTTTGCGTCACATATGCGTATATCATAAAATATTAACCTCGGTGTCTCAAACACGTAATATTTGTGTTCGAACACTAGAATACTACATTTGCGAAAAGCTCCAAACACTCGTTATAGTTGCATCCAAACAAGAAAGAAAGATAGATTTTTCAGCGTGCATGTCCTCAACTCGCTCGTGAAGAATGTCAGCTGTATGACACGTAGCGCCGTCCGGCTAGATCCACATGTTTCGTTCTAAATGCAAAGAATATGTACATAAGCAAACGGTTTTACTTAATAATATTGGAGTCGGAGTAGCAGTAGACTCGTGTATTCTCAAAGTGGTGGGGTTGGATTCGGAGCGCGGTCGTCGATTTTCCAAATGCAGGAGCCGGATTCATGGGTAATCCAAATGCACTAGTCGGAGTCACCCAATTTTGACCCGAATTCACAGGCCTGGTTACAACAGCAACTCGAAATCTATACAATTTCCAACTACCTCGGTGATGGAAACGCTTATCAGAGTGTCTCTGAGAGAACGATGATAACAGTCCTACTTGGAAATTTGAGAGGTGTTTTCAAGCATTTTCGACGGTTTTCAAGCATAAATCAGCCGATACTTATGCAATTTGACGTTCGATATTCGTACGAAGTTCATCAATCGTCGCTGGCTTATCGGCATAGACCATAGACTTGACGTAGCCCAACAGGAAATAATCTAACGGCGTCAAATCGCACGACCGAGGCGGCCAATCGATTGGGTCATTTCGTGAGATAACACGTTCACCAAACTTGGTTTCCAATAAATTGATTGTGGCATTCGCTGTGTGGCTTGTGGCGCCGTCCTGTTGGAACCACATGTCCTCCAAGTCCATATTATCCAATTAGGGCCAAAAATATTCGGTTATCATTGAACGGTAGCGATTCGCATTCACAGTAATGTGCCGGTCTTGATCATCACGGAAGAAGTACGGCCCAATGACGCCACCGGCCCATAAACGGCACCAAACCGTAATTTTTCGGGATGCAATGATGACTCATGGATTAGGTGTGGATTGCTGTCTGACCAATACCGCACATTGTGCTTATTGACGAAGCCATTCAAAATGAGCCTCATCGCTGAAGATGATTTTCCGATGAAAATCCGAATCATTTTCAAGTTGTTGCTCATCCCAATTCACGCTTATGGTGGTTAAGCGGCTTCAGTTCTTGCGTCAATTTGATCTTGTAAGGATGTAGGCCAAGATCTTTACGTAAAATTCGCCACAACGACGTCACATAGATCCCCAACGCTTGAGATCGACGTGTGAGAGACACATTTGGGCTTTCTTGAACTGAAGCCTCAGCGGCAGCAATATTCTCGACACTACGGGCACTTCTTTGCCTCACTGGCACGGGAACATTTTGTACTGTGCCTGTGGACTCAAATTTTTCCACTAGACGCTCAATTGTTGATCTGGTAGGACGATTATGACGCCCATAAATTGGACGTAGCGTCCTTAAAGTTGAGGCCACTGACTCCAAATTTCGGTAGTAAATTTTTATAATTTCGACTTGTTGTTGGCTCGTATATCTATCCATGATGAAATGGCAAACATTACTGAAGAGAAATGTCAAAAGAGCGGGAAAAAATATGGCGTCGTTTGCTGTCGCTATCGATTTACATTAGTAGCGCCTCTGTTGAAAAACCCTTTACTTATATTAAATAACCCTAAGGCTCAAACACTGTAATTTTAAATGTAATACGAATGGTCGAATAAATCATCACATTTTTAAAAATATATATCATATTCCAATTTTGAATTCGTGTTTAATATAAAAAATACAAATTCGCATTAAAATGATTTAAAATCGAAAATCATATTCACATTCGAAAAGGATTTTCATGTATGAAAACCTTATTAAGTTTAAAACATTTAGTTATCAAATTATTTTAATTTTGAAATTTGATAAAAAAAAATGTTTGAGAAGCTTAATTAATTCTTAATTAATTTTTAATTAGTTCTCATTCCCATCATCAAATCATTTTGAAAAAAAATTGTTTGATCATATTTCAAAATGGAAATCATGTTTCTTAATTCCAAAATTTCACTAAAATCCGAAAATAATATCTTTCATTATTAATATTATTAACACAAATTAAGTAAAACCCTTCTAACCGGTTAACCGACATCAAATAACCGCTTTCCGGGTTATTCGAAAATTAAGTTTTTTAAAAAACCGGCACACGGTTAATAGCAAAGAAACCGGTTAACCGGTTTTGGACAATCTACGTAGTACAATATTTGCATGTGTGAGTGTCGTGAGTACTAGTATAAAGAAATATATGTATATAGGGAGAACATTTCTCTCATCTGACATTTGCTTTCACACTATTCGTGGTGAGGTCGTCAGTATGATAAGGTTCAGTTAGACGTGCCATAACCGTAACCATATAAAACAGCATCTTATGGGATACAATGTATTCGATTACACTGTGCAACACCAATTTTGGGGGTGGGCGATTCCTGCGCCAAATGATTACTAGGTGAGTATAGTCAAACCCGAAAAATGTTGCTGCGTAGCTAAATTTTTTTATGGGCGTGGCAGGTTTGAATTTTTTTATCCGATACTGTGCGAGATAAATTTAAAAATTGAGCATAAATATTGAATTGCCCGAATTCTTATGAAATATCTTGTAATAACTACTGTGTCAGAATTGATACCATATATATATATACAAACTCAGATATGCAATTTACATATGCGAATTAGTATCGGTCGAAGATCTCTAAGTACCAACATACACTGAAATATCCGTAATTCGGGTTACGTTTTACATGGTCCATTCCGAAGGTCCAATTTGGGCAAACTTTTTTCAACATTTCGGCGTAATGCTGTCTGCTAAGCCAGCAATCATGGTTGGCTTGTCTTTCACGTGCCCCTACCAAAAAACCGTCTTGCGGGGTCAAATCGCACGAACGAGGCGGTCACGTGACAGCGCCACAACGTGAGATTAATTGCTAACCAAACTCGCCTCTCAATTGGTTCATGGTATCGTGTGCTGTGTGCCATGTAGCACCGTCCTGTTGAAAACACATGTCAACCAAGTTTAGGTTTTGCATTCTGGGCAACAAAAAATTCATGATCATCGAACGGTACCTGCCTCCGTTGGCCGTAACGGTGCGGCCACCATCATCTTTGAAGAAGTAAGGGTCCAATGATAGTAACGGCCCATAAACCGCACCAAACAGAGTACATTAGTAGCTGTTGACCAGCCTCTGGGTCCTCTTCGGACCAAATTCGGCAATTTTGTTTATTGACGTACCCAAGGAGATAAAAACTAGGCTCATTGCTGAAGACCATAAAGTGAACGTATCTTGTGAACACACATTTTCCACAGAGCACGAATTGTTATAATACAACTCAATTATTTGCAAGCGTTGTTCGTTTTTAGTCCTATTCATGATGAAGTTGAAAGGCAAAGTGAAATTTTTTGACTTTGGCGACGATGAACGCGTAGTTCATCGGTGGCAGAGTAGTCTAAACAAAACTGAAAGTTTACAATCATATGTTTGAGCAATTTTTGTAAAATACTTGGATCTCTTTACCAATAAATTAAACCAATTTTGCACAAGATAAGTGGCAATTCACTGCAATGGTCTACTCATAATAAACCTTCTTATTTTGGTATACATGACTGGTGAGAATATATGTTCAATAACACATATCTCTTCAATATCATACATCTCTTCATCGTACCAAGGTTTGTCTTTAAGCGGGTTTCATAACCAAACACTGTCTCTGCAGTAGTTTCCATAGAGTGCTTACGTATTTCGACTGCGTCTAAGGATTATGTGACGTGAGTTCGTTCTGCACCAGTAGCCGAGTGAAGTTCCCTGCAGAGGCCGTGTCTATCTCAGCTATCTGCATCTGAATCTTTCCAGGGACCTGCTTACTATGCATCTGGTTTTGTAAGACTTTCGTTCTGCTTAATCTTGTGCGACCCTTTGCTGCAACCAGATAGTGATATAAGTCGATAGTAGCGCCTCAAATCACATGAACGTCCATCACATTAGTACACGCTGAAAAAACGGCCTCTGTAACCTATTCTCCCAAACATATTCCGCAGGAACCATGTATATGTTTGGAACACACTTCAAACATTTATATGTTTACAAGTGCCAAACTCAGGTCTATTAAAATGCAAACATTAGCATGTTTACTGACAAATATGTATGCTTTTAATTGGAAACATATGCGTGCTTCATTCCAAACATCCATATACTTACGTGGAAGCATTGGAGTGTTTACCCCAAACCTCAATATACTTACGTGGAAATATATGTGTATTTGCTCCCAAACATAATAATATTTCGAAACGAATTATTTTTTCATTCTTTATTTATTGTAATAAATTTTATCAATATCTATCCGCATTTACTTGTATAAATAATTAATACAAAAAATTAAAAGATTTAAATGATTTTTACATTTACTTTCATTCATTATTTGTTTTGTTTTGAATCTGCTGATCTCTTGTTTCTCCTTTCTTTGTTGTCTCTCATGTTTTTGTCTTCAGAAGGCTTCAACTATGCATTGGTTATCACTATGCGGTGGTACACTAATTACTTGTGTTTTTGATATTATATTTCACAAAATGTCCGCCATTCCAATTTTTTCAGTAGAGGCTCTGGTAGAGAAAGGGACTCAGGATGTTGCCCTCTCCAGTTGCTTTCCTTAAAATCGTTTCTCACTTTGGTAGCACACATAAATATATGCGAAACACACACACAAAAACCAAATCAATATCAGAAACCATTTGAACGTCCGAGCGTTTGTTTATTCTTTTTTCACTGATAAAGCGCTTTTGATATTCTCTGTCCGATGAACCATTGATGACTGATTGCATGAAATTAAAACGCAATGCATCACACACATTCAGGAATGTTTATGAATCACTCACTGAGAGAATAATATAAAAATATAGATACACATTTACAAGATATACACACTCGTTGCCCCTCATTTATTCTCTTACTCTCGAGAGAGCATAAACAGTCCAACAAATACGACTGTATTTGTATCAGAAACACATATAAGTTTGGGTCGCAAAAACACATATTAATCATTTTGTCTCAAACACGTAATATTGAATAGCAAACACAAAGCGCTTGGGCACAAGTATATTATATTTGCTACAAGCTCCAAACACATGTTATATTTGCATCTTAACAACAAAAAATAACTACATCAATTTCCAGGTGATCAATCGGGTTTTTTGTTTTTGATCTGGGGATAACCAAATAGCCTTGTGGATGTCTCTATAATGGAATCTCGTACTACTGATAACCATATTTTTCCTCGCGGCAAAATCTAACCCTCTCATCCCTTTATCGGATGTGATGACGCGAAGAGGGAATTTATAGAGGGTTGGTTTAAAAGCTTTTCCCTTACCGCCTTTAGCAGTAAAATCAATTAGAACAATTTTGATTTCATGGCCAGGGCAGCGAACTGAAGTTTCTTCTAGGCGCTCATAAAACATGTGCTTGGTATTATCGTAAATTTTTCCATCAGGGCATGTGCACAAATTAGCGATTTGTTACAATATTTTGCTTTTATGCGGATGGTGTCTCGTTTACCCACGGGGTTGAACCTGGAGACCAGAAGTCGATGTCGTTTGCCCGCAATCAAATTCATTCTCTTTCTCATGTCAGCTGTCACATATGTTATAGTTGTTCTCCCCAGTACATCGCGTCTCCTGGATAGCAGTACTGTCAGCCTTATAGCTCTCGAGGACACCTGCCAGTTGGATTGTGTCACCAGTTTCGAATAGCGCTCTAATATTCGTCACGCTGTAAAATCTGCTGTTTGGTACTTGTGTGCAAATATACCGTGTTTGTAGCTTATCTCGAATATAATATACTTGTGTACAAACACATTGTGTTCGCTACTCAGTATTATATGTTGGAGACTCAATGCTTAGTTGGTTATTATATACGTTTTTGTGGTTGAAATGTGGCTTGATTTGTTGAAAACTGCTGAAAACAAAGAAGACAGACAACAAATAAATAAACTAGCTGCAGTTCTGCGCTTCATGACAACAATGCTTGCACGATAGTTTATGAATGTTTCAAACATGTACATGATTCCAGCAATATGTTGCTGGGACCGTTTCTTTCAGCATATGGTATTTATATCGTATTAATAATTATAACGTAATTATAACGTCATTAACAAATAGAGTTTCGTTTTCATAGCTTAATTTTCTTTAATAAATAGTAGCGGTAGCCCTACGTGGCTTTGCATTTTACCTAGTCTATGTCATGTTTGGTAGAACTCGGGTTGGATAGAAGTGGTTGCCGCTATTAACACACTTACTCCAATCACACCATTCTGATACCGCGTGATCGGACGCCGTTGACCAGTTGTGTTGGTTCATCCGCATTCTAATACAGAATTTACACCGACCAAGATTAGCGCACTTCGAAGGTTAACTCCGTTAACCCACGCTAACCGATAGGATTACTCATACAATTTTAATCTGCAAAATCTGAAGTTTAATTTTTAACCTCATTTTAAACAGGTGTACCTTTTGCTGCAACCCTGTTAATTACTGAAAAAATTCAACCATACACAAAATATCAACTGTTTCACAGGCGGAAGCCGATCAAAAAATTTTCGACGCGGCGCCGCCATTAACAAATTTTTGATGCACACGCCACCGCCGATATAATTGGCTGTTATTGGTTTAAAATGTAGGCCGATTTTATCCGACTGTCCTGATTTGAACGACTGATCCAATTGTAAATGCTCAATTATTTCAAAAGCATCCCAAATTTATTCAAAACTGGCAAAATCAATAGCCGCCAATTTAATTTTTTTGCTGTGCCGCCGTCTTCAATAATTTTGTCTCGGCACGGTGTTGGTCTAAGCACGGTGTTGCCTACTGAGATGCCAATTTAATATCAAACTCGTTGGTGTAAACGACAAAGATTATAGAACAAGCTTATCGCTAACCTGTCCACGATAAACTGCTGTCTAAATGCTACATAAGGCCACATGAGAAATACATACAGAGCATTTCTTGAGTATTTTTATAAATTTCCAGATGCCCATAAGATCCACATTGGCAACTGCGAGATAATCTACAGTTTACTCATCCACTCTGTATTCGAGTGCCTACGCTATATCGTAGCCTCAGGTAGGGGGCGTATAATTCCATATTGTTGAAAGAGACCCAATCCAGTTATGGTGAAATACAAATTTTTTTATCGTATTTTGCTCTGCCAGCTATCAATGGCGTATTGTTTGGAGTTCAAAATCGACATTTGTTCACATTTTGTACGGACGTTTTGCAAAACCTCCAGACGTTTATTGGCAATATGTTGTTGTTAATAGTCATATGAATGAAAACTTGGGAATGATAAGGCCATCCTTTAAAAATTAATTCACGCACACCACTGTATAATACAAAAGAAAATATATCGATCAGAATAACATTATCTTCGAACGATGAAACTAAGGTGTTCGAGATGTTCAATATTTAAAAATGCATTTGTACCGGATCAACTTAAGTACAAAAATTCGAGTCTGATTAGAGACTTGTCTGAGACATTTGCAATTCCTTTTACACATAAACCACCATATAATTTTAAATCGGATTAGATTGAATTAAATCCCAACAGAAGGCAAAGTTACCACAAAGGATCAATAAGTCTGCAAGATTTTTTTACTTGAGACCTTAAACAATCACATATTTATAAGCAACGCATAATATTATGGACCTTTATCCTCATACTATAAGATTTTAATAATAAAAGGCCACGTGATTTTGGAAACACACTTTAAAATACATATACTGCAAGCACCAGCTGATTGTTAACCTATCCCTGTATACTACACGAAATAGAGGGTAAATTTTCACTCTACTGTATAAACATTTTTCACTTCATCGTTAGTGTATTAGTCACGTGTACCTTTTAATTTTTAAAAATTCTTTCAGTAAACCTAAATTTCATACCTTTTTCATAGACCTCATGTGTTGTCCAAACATTTGTTTGCATTGTTGGCATTGATAATGTCAAATTCCATTATAACTTGGTCAATTTTGCTGCCAAGACTTGGGTGGCCCGACGTCTTTGTTGTTGATGCACATAAGGAGTTTTTATTTCACATATTCATACCCTTAAATTAACACTTCAAAATTCACCTGAGGCCACATAAGCGTCTTTTTTTTTTGTTCTTTTCCACTTCTTCTTCGCCATTACCATCCTTTTCTCCTTGTGCTGTGCTATCCCTTGTGTAACGGTTGTTGTTGCTGACTATCCATAGGATTTCTCTATTATAGTATGGTATGCCTTTTCTGGGATATGATGAATAAAATCACTTAAAGCTCCTTAAAATTGACCTTTTTTGCTTTTAGTGCAAGAGCACTTAAACATTAAGTAGGCAAACAGCTTCTGTATCTGCACAATACATATACTTACACAAAACTACTCCTGTGCTCAAAACTCCAAGTCCACAAAACCATATCGTAGGCGAATGGAGGTATTCCCGTAGTTTTAGTGTTAATGGCGGGGTGAAATAAAACTATGCCAACTGTGTACGAAACGCATGAACGCAGTATGAGCGACAATGGAGCATAAAACTGTTTTTATCCTTCCTTAACCACAAGCACATTATATGCTTATGCTGAATGAACATTTAAATTTACTATTTATAAAATGTACAAGACGAAGTTAAAGACCAAAGATTGACTGCGGAGGCGGAATAAGAGTTGATGAGTTGAAATTCACATTGTAGCAAAAAATTAAAATGTAGTTGAAGCTGTACAACATTACCCGTAAGGTATTAAAAGTTTGGTGTCATTACTGGCCACAACACAGGTTTGCATGGAATTATCCCTTCCTGAATTACAAATCATTTAAAGTAAGCTATGATCATCCTCCAAGGGAGGGTGGAAACTCCCTGGTTTATATTTTTAATGTACATTTCAATTTCAGTCTTTGACTCAATTCTTCAGATTTTAGCACAAAATAGACATAATATTGTGCAGCATCGTACTGTATTTGGGGCTGTAAATTATAACAGTTTACATCGGCTTGTGAATGGTGTACAGTGGTTCAGAATCGATGTCCATTGGGCAGAATTCAATAATTTGTTATGTAGTGAATATTTTTTATTTCAGTGAAAACCCGATTATAGTTAAGAAGCCAAAGATTATTGTGAAAACAAAATATATAAAAAAACAAATTTTTTAGTTCCTTTTTGTAGGAATATGTACTATAATTTCCCGAAAAGTTAATTTTTTATAGAGAGGTACTTCTTTTATTAAAAGCTAATGTTTTTTTTAAGAAGAGGTACTATTTTTAAGAGAGTTACTTTCTGTAAGAAAAAGTCATAAGAGTTTGAATTTTTTTACAAAGAATTACTTTTTTAAGAACAGGTACTTTTTAATGAAGTGGTACTCGTTTTAGGGAAAGAATATTTTTTTAAGAAAATGTACTTATTTTCTGAAAAGCTACTTATCTCAAAAAAGAAAAGAAAAGGTATTATTTTATTTTTAAGAAAATGTACTTTTAAGAGATGGAATTTTTGTAAGAAAATGTATTTTTTTAAGAGAAGGTATTTGCTGACGAAATATTGTTGTCATACGACGTGGTGTCCTTGTTCCCAAGTATACCGATACATTTGGCCATTAAGACGGTAGAGAGGGAATGGAGTATACTGGAAAAATGTACACAAATACCACAAGACTTATTCATTGAATTGTTGAAATTTTGCATAAAAAAGACGAGATATTTCAAATACGAGAACAAATTTTATTTATCACTAGCTTCACCAGTGATAGCTGACATAATAATGGAGGAGTTACTTGACGAGGTTGGAAGTGAAGGTTGGAAGGAAGTGAATCTTGAAAAAGTATTTTGGCGACTTATTTGCTGTGATAAAGGAGAATGAAGTGCATAACGCACATAAGGCTTTTAACACACACAACGGACAAATAAAATTCACGATGGAAGAGGAAAAGTACAAAAGATTACCAGGTCTGGACCCTGTTGTAATTCGACAAGGCAACCTGGTTAAACTAGATTAGTACCAAATGACTATAGCGTCCGGAAGACTAATTAACGTTAATTCTAAGCACCCTATTATCAATAAGGCGACAAATTTCGTGCATAGTGCTACGAAGATCAGCGACAAGGAGTTTCGTGTGGAGACTAAAAGGAGAATAAGGGAAATTCTTCGCAAAAATGACTTCCCGGTCAGAATAATAAATAATTCTAAGCACCCTATTATCAATAAGGCGACAAATTTCGTGCATAGTGCTACGAAGATCAGCGACAAGGAGTTTCGTGTGGAGACTAAAAGGAGAATAAGGGAAATTCTTCGCAAAAATGACTTCCCGGTCAAAATAATAAATGGTCTACTGGATCGGAATGGACACACAGAACAATTTATGGAACGAGGACAGATCAACGAGACGAAACCCAACCGAAAATTCACAAATCTCTTATTCCGAGAGGTTGAAGTATTCCGATATCTATGACAAAGGGTCATATGAGTTGGGGTGGAAATCACACAAAACCCTGAGCAGATTATTTAGCCGGACAAAGTCCAAAGTGACGGAAAAGGATAAGTCTAATACTGTCCCAGCAAAAAACACTGATAACCCGGAAGCAGAATTGTAAGGCGAAAATATGGTGGCAATCGCTTACAAAGCTGCTGAAATAAGTCATGATTTTTGTATGGGATGTCCCACTTGGAAGCACTACTTAAAGGCGACCAAAGGAACTTCATTCATTGCAGTCTAGAAGATATGCAAGATATGAAAATTATTGCCTTACTTTATTGCAGTGCAGTAGGCGAGCGACAAGAAAAGAATTAGCATTCCCTTGCAATATCGCTATCTCGGTAGCACAATTGTATGCTATAGAATGGTCTTTTAGTTTGTAAACATTTTTAAATAAGCCTCGGTAGGTAAGTCATTCCATACTTCATTGCAGTTTGGTATGCCGTAATTGTAATGACTTCTAAGTAAGCGCTTCAGTATGGGGAAAAAATTGCTAGTGCTTCCAAAACCATAAATATTTTCTGCTGGGGTGTATCAGATAAAATGCAATGGGGATATGACTGACGTATGCCAAAAGGGCTACGTTCGCACTACGATGACGAAATTGAAGACAAGACTGTCTTCCCACAAATCAAATTTAAAGGTCGCCTATATACCTATGGAACAGAAAACGGCATTAGCGGCCCAGTGCTCTGCGACGGGTCATAAACCTAACTTTGACGACGCTGACATTTTACTCACGACGTCTCACTCTCGAAATTTTGCACATAATTAACGTTCCCTCAGAGAAACGACTCAATTACAAGACCGGCACAGACCAATGCACTCAAATATATCGACACACAATAAGCAAACAATAATTGACGAAAGCTTGCACACTGCGTACGAGTAATTTGTTTTTTTTTTGTGATTTATAATACAATTAAATTATTGGCAATCGCTTTGTGATCAATATGTTATTAATGTTAAATATTTTTGTATATAGAACCCTGAGGATGATTAGCGATCAGTGTGACCAAATCTAATAAAATAATGCTAAAAAATGCTAAATTTTGTCTTTTAATGCTAAAAATTAATGCTAAAATATAAAAATTTCTTTTTAATTTCTATATCCTTTATAACGAGTTTATTTTTCATAATCCGTCTCTTGTGCTTCCATACATATACGTTTTAATTCATTTGAATAAAAAAATCGATTAAATAAACAACCACAAATATTTTATTCAATAGTAAACTACACTCCGGTTCACTTATTTAAAGGCACAAAAAATTGCAATTTGTAACCGATTGCAGAATTTTAAAATGGAAATGGAAGCTAGACATCTTGGGATACAAAAAAAAATCATGACAATGCTGGTTTCTTAACTAAAGAACTTTTTTTGAGCAATTTATAAAAAAAAAAGTCAAAAAATGTGCTATTTGTTTGGTTCACTTGAATACAGGCACTTTATTATTTTTTTATTATTTTTAAAGTAAGCGATGATTTTTTGTAGGAAGCGTTTGTTTATTACAATTTATTACATCTCAATCATTTTAAGAGTCCAAATGGCAGAACAAAAAGTTATAAATCTATCGGAAAAAACTAAAATCGATGTTTACCGTTCTGAAGGATATTCTAACCGTGCAATAGCTAAAAAACGGACGGAGCCCAACAGCTGTCGACAATACCAACAAGGAATCCGAACGGCATGAAAAAACTTTTAAAGGCAGGATTTCATTATCTTTATCTACGTATGAGAAAAGAGAAATCATCAGAATTGCTTCTAATTCTGCCTTATCCTTGCCAAAAATAAGAGCTCAAGCTGGAGTGGAAGCGAGAAAGTCATCAGTACGCAGAGTAATTAAGAGCTGTGAGTATCTTAAATACCTGAAATTACAAAAAAAAGCCGCCACTTAATGCTCCTCGCAAGGAAAAGCGGCTTCAATTCGCAAGAGACTACATGGTATGGGATGAGCAGCCAAGACATCATGTAAATGGCTGGAAAACCTTTGTATTTACAGATGAGAAGTAGTTTAATTTGGATGGGCCTGATGGCTACAACTATTATTTCCATGCTCTACGCAAAGAAAAGCGTTTTGTGAACCGACATCACAGCTGAGAGGGCGGCGTTATGTTGTACGGTGCTATTACGTACTATGGCACCATTGATCTGAATTTCAAAGTGCAAAAATGATTGGTGCAAGCTATAAAACGTTATTGGATGATGATGCTACACAAAGGAGTAGCGAAATATCGAGGAAAATAAATATAACTACAGCAAATCTGACCTCAAGCTCGAAGAATATTGATTATTTATTGATAAGGAAAAGGTCGAACAACAGAATAAAAATAATAAAGTAAAATAAATTTAAAAAAAAAACAAGAACAACTGTTTTTCGTTAAAATTAGTTAAAGCGCCTTTATTCAAGTGATCCAAAAAAAATCCACATTTTTGGACTTTTTTATAAATTGCTCAAAAATTATTTAGTTAAGAAACCACTATTGCCATGATTTTGTTTATACCTCAAGATGTCTTGCTTCCATTTTCATTTTAAAATTCTGCAATCGGTTACAAATTGCAAAAAATACAGGCTGCTGAATATGGAATTTTTAGTGCCTATAAATAAGTGAACCGCAGTGTATAAGTACCAAGGAACACAAAAATTTCAGAATTAGTTACATCTTTTCTTGATTTTAAAAATCTTTCAAAATTGTAATAAAAATACGACTGTGGAACACACAGAGTCTTCAAAAAATTAATTTATAGCATCAAAATTGTCAGATTTTAAAACTATTTGGTAGCAGAGCTGTTTCCAAAGATCGTATAGTCATTACATCATTACTTTCAAACATTTTATTTACTCTTTGTACATCAGACTGCAAAGGTTTCAAAAACTTTAAATATAATAAATTCTTTCGTATAAATTCATATAAATTTTTTAAAATCTTTGCTTGATGGCATGATCCTGTCATTGCGGTTATTTCAAAATGAGTTTTTACGCTAGCCATTTTTAATCGACTAAAATTTTAGCGGACGGTTTTACTTACGAGTCTAAAAGAAGAATAAAATTAATATATTTGAGATTTACTAGATTAATGACCAGTTTTTAAGTGGGTAGTTAACTATCGGATTACTTAATCTTAATTCTAAGATAATTAGAGGTTAACTTTGCATTTTGTTTCTCAGTGGTGAGTTAATGTAAGTCGCCATATTGTCAACTAATATGACAACCCTTGTATTCTTATTGAAAAAAACGTGTGTTTTGCGATAAATACCAAAACCACAAAGGGGAACAAACAAAATGGAATTATGTAAAATAAGAAATAGATGCATAAAATCGAAGTCATTTTAACAAAAATGTATAAAAAACTATATAGGCGCAACAATTTAACGATGTAGACTCAACGTATGTATGCAAATCTGAAATATGTACCGCCAAATATGTATTTTATACAATCTTTATTTCTTACTTTGACAGTCAGTAATTTGATTGTCAAAATAATATGGTTCTGACTATAAGTTAACCAACCAACATTGGGTGGTTAAATCATAGTTACACAATGACTAAAAAACACAAATCGCTGGTTAACCACAATTTAACTAAAAAACGAAGGTCACCACTGACTGAAAAACTGGCCATAAAAGGGCTAGAAAATGATATATGAATGCTAAAAAAAAATGCCAAATGCTAAATGGAAAATTTGCCGCTAAATCAAAATAAATAATGCTAAATTTAGCAGCAAAAATGCTAAAATGGCCACACTGTTAGCGATGCCCATCGAAATATTGGGAAAATTTAATAAATCTTGAACAAACAGTGGAACCCGCTGGTATTTTCATGTTATAACCTTAAGCCAAACTAATTAAACGGAGAAGGTATTTTTTGAATAAAACTTTTTTTTTAAGAAATGGGAATTCTTTTTAGAATTGGTCCTTTTTTCAAGTATAGGAAAATTTTTAATAGTAGGTACTTTTCTTAAGAAAAGTTATTTTGTTTCACAAAAAATTTACTCTTTAAAGAAAAGGTACTCTTTTAAGGAAAGGCAATTTGTTGTAAGAAAATTTACTTTTTTAACCCGCCAATGGTGACGTACTGGTCTGTGAAACCGGCTGTGTTAAAAAATTCGTATAACTTTATTCTCCGTTATTGTTTTTTGTTGCGATTTCGAGTAGCTGCAGCATTGCACATCCCCCACCATCAGTTAATGACCAAGCTGCTTAGTGAGCACAACTTCTGTATTTTTTTTCTAATCTGGTGTGTGAGACCGTGAGTATCCGTGTATGTAAGTAAAATAATCGCATCACTTTTTTATTATATTTTGGAAGGATACCAATTTTTGTTCATTTTATAAAAGTTCCTATTGTCGAAAGACTAATAAACATTATTTTCCTTAATGAATATGTGATTTTTTATTTTTTCTTAATTTTAAAAAATTTATTTCTAAAACATTGTTATTTTTAATGCTCTATTTAAAAACATTTGTGAATTTTAATATTGAAATAAAATAACTTAAAATTATTATATATCTTTGTTTTATTGTCAAAGTGCATAAAAAAAATCATTAACTATTAGCAACACGTTTCGAAAAATCTTCAGTTGAAAACCCCGGTGTATGAGACCGGCGTCACCATTAATCAAAGTCAAATTTGCGTCACCATTGGCGGGTTGAGAAAAGGTAACGGGTCCGCCAAATAATTTTTTTTTTTGGAAAATGCTATAAAAAAAAACTACTGAATATTTTCTCAAATTTCTTTTTTTATTTGAAAGTTCAATACTTCCGGTTAATAGTGGAAAATAATTTCATTCCAATGGCTGCCTCGGCTGACCATTAAGGTGGATCGAAAATCATTTTTTTTTATTTTTTGGGGTCCAAACGGGACTAAAAAGTTTGGTTTTCAGGTAAGAAAGAATATGCTTCAAGATGGGGCCCAACCGATGAGTTTAACCCGCGCCGCACGGGCAAAAGGAAAATTGTTCAATTTAAACAAAAAATTTGTTATGAAAAGTTTAATAACTTCGTCAATTACTTACAGATTTTTAATAACGAAAATGCGTTTTACTCTACACTAAACGAGCTTTTTTAGTAAAGGAACACCTGGTAGACCCTTCTTACAAAATAGTGCATTTAAAAATCGCCAAAGTTGAAAGTGTAACAAACAATTTAAAAATTTTTGAGTTTTCTCGACAATTACTCACAGTTTTCTTAAGTTTCCTTAAATGAAATATACATTACTCGAAAGGCCAAACTGTTTTCTTTCTAAATCTTGGAAGAAACTAGAAATTAGTTAATAACTGTCTAAGTTACAGCTTTATAAGTGAGCGAAGATATGTAAAACCGTCACAGTGTTATTTATTGTAATAATCACAATAATAGTAGGACTGGAAATAAAAGTCAAAAAATTAATTAATTCATACCAGTCTTATTTCAGATTGCGAATCTAGTCGTGAAGGTCTAATTTTAGCCACCATTGCATCTCGTAAAAGACTAAAAAAATTTGAGTCTAAAAAGGATTATAAAATGCACAGTATCTGAATTATTTTCTTGTTCTCTTTTTCTTAAATAATGCTGTTTCTCATATAATTAATATATAATATAATATTTTTATATAAATTAATGGTGTTTGTGTTAAGTTTTTGGCTTTGGTGTGTTCTGACACATATAGTAAAATTTTATGGCTAACAGTTTGGTAGAAGATTTCATCACCGCCCCGCCCCGCTGTACGGGTGTTTTTTACGATTTGTTACAATATAGGACAAAATTAAAAAATTACCGTTATGCGAAATCTTGTATGGGGAATGGGAAGCTCTTGATGTGGAATTTTAACAGATCGGGTTTGAGAAGGGACCCTTGGGCACCGCTACCGCACAATTCTGGGGGCCTGCAAATACATGTCAGCACAGCAAGCTCGAAAAAACACATCGCTGCAGTATAAAATATGATACAAAATGGCTTCAGATGACTCCCACAAGTGGAGTATGCCCATTGTTGGGCGCATTATCGCTGGCAAACTTTCAGGTCAGTATGAACTTTCGTTAGAACCTCATATACAGGAGTTCGGTTTACTTCGCTGTGATATATAGGGTAACATTCAAGCAAATCGGCCAAAATTTTCTTTTGCCCTTGCGCTCCGGGTTAAAGTCATCGTTTGGGCCCCATCTTGAAGCATATTCTTTTTTACCTCAAAACCAAACTTTTTAGTCCCGTTTGGACAAAAAAAAAATTTTCGATCCACCTTACTGACCATGCAGTAGCCTACACGATCGGTCCAATTTTTAAGCACATTATCGATTGTGTGCAGCTGTATTTCACCAATAGCTTCACGAATATTGTCCTTTATAGCGTCAGTTGTCTCTGGCTTGTCGGGTAACACTTATCTTTGAGGGCACCCCACAAATAATAGTCCAACGGGGTCAAATCGCAGCTCCGAGGTGGACAAAATGCTGATAATGCGATCTTCAAAGACAGGGCGCAAAACATCGAGTGTAGCTTCGGCTGTGTGGCACGTAGCGCCGTCCTATTGAAACCAAATGTTGCCAATATCCTTCTCTTCAATTTTTGTGAACAAATATTCGTTCAACATGTGAACAAATATTCGTTCAACATGTTCGATGAAAAATGGCCCAATTATGCCTCTGGACCAAAATCCGCACCAGACAGTGACTCGTTTTGGGTTCATCGGCTTTTCAATGTATGCGTGCGGGTTTTCTGTGCCCCAAATGCGACAATTTTGCTTGTTTACATACCCGTCAAGATCAAAATGAGCTTCATCTGAAAAGATGATTTTTTTTTGGCAAAATCGGCATCTTCTGTAAGTCGATCGCAGGCCCAGTTTCCCATATTTCCCAGCGTTGTTCAAGCGTATACACAATCATATTCGTTCAGCGGAAGGATAAACCTAATTATCTGTCAAATCAGGCATGAGCTAAGTGTTACCATTCACGAAATAAGCACTAGTTGAAAAATGAACGTTAGATGGCGGACCCGTTACTTAGTTAAAAAAAAACTTTTTAGGAAAAGGTAGTTTTTGCAAGGAAAATTACTTTTTTAAGCACTGGTACTTCTTTAAGATAATATATTTTTTTTAAGAAAATGTACTTTGTGTAAGAAAATAAAAATGTATTTTTTTGAGAAAATATACTTTTTTAAGAAAAGGGACTTATTTAAGAAAATGTCTTCTTTAAACTTCTTCCACTTTCGTTTTTCTAAGTTTACTTTTATTGGGATCAAAACTACAATATGTACAAAATATTGGTTACAGGTTTCACCTAGAAAACCTCCCATTAAACAAGAAATTTCCCAATATATGTGATACATCTAGTTAGTCTAGACACAAACCAAAGCAAAAATAACCAATATAGTCGATAATAGTGGTTTGTAGCATAATAGTGCTAAAACAAACGTTGTTTAATTTGTTTTCAGTTAGCGCCCATCCCGCAACGTGCGATAAGGAACATCGTTCCAAAAACAATAGATTGATTTACTCCGGTGATTTGTTTCAGCTTTTAGGCACACAAACAATACAAAGAATATACCTATATACAAAGCTAGTTCATGGAAGTAAAGCCCTGTTTAAATTCTTGAGTTTTTTTTTTATATTAAATTTCACAAATGTTCTGCCACTTCGATTTTCTCAGTAAATCTGTTTTTCTGCTTCTTTCCTCAATATCGTTTCTCACTTTAGTATCACAAATATATGGGAAAAATATAGACAAAATCCATAGCAACACCAAACACCTTTTAACCGTCCGAGACTTTGTTTTATTTTTTGACACTGATCACAAATATTTTCTACTAATATAATTATTTTTAACAGCGTACTTATTTAACCGAACAAGTGCTTTTGATATCCACTGCCCAATGAACCAACCACTACCGACTGAACACATGAAACTAAAATGGTATTCACCAGCCGAAATAACAAACACTCGCTTCATCTGCAATTTACACGCATTCAATTATATTTATGAATCACTGACTGAAAGAATAATAAAAAAAATACAATTACACACTTACAAGTAATACTGCGAAAAATCTCTCTTTGTCTTACTCTCATAAACATTGCAACAAGCATAGCTGTATTTGTATCATAAACATAGATATATTTGGAGCATAAAAACATATATTATCACATCTTAATCATTGTGACTCCAACACGTCATATTAAATAGCCAACACGATTGGATTGCACAAAAGCATGCTATAATTCCGGCAAACTCAAGATACGATGGCGGATCAATAAGTTCGTGACTTTTAGACTGAAACACAGTTTTTTAAAAAAAAAAATTTATTTTTCAACAAAATCGCCTTGCCTCCTTGTCCAATGTTTCTCCAATTTGTGTAAAATAGGCATTTGTTTGATCAATAATTTCATCGTTGGAGCCATTTCACCAAGCCATTTCTTTAGCTTTGGAAAGAGGAAATTGTCACTGGTGCCTAAAGCCGGAGAATATGGCGGACGAGGTACCAATTCGTAGCAGAATTCATGGAATTTTTCCATTGAGACTACACACGTGAGCACCCGAACTTTTATGGCCAATTGAGAGCTAACGCGGCACCCATCTTGCAGACAGCTTTCTTAAACTCAACTGATCATTTAGAATCGAAACCACACTGCCATATGAAATGACTATGGCATCAACAATCTCACTCACTTTTGCTCTTCGATCGGCCTACACCATGTCGTGGATTTTTTCGACATTTTCGGGTGTACTGAACTCAATTGGCCGCCCAGACCGTTCAGCGTCATTTGTAATTGTGCGACTACAACGAAAGTCAGTGAGACACTTTTTTACCATTGAAATCAATGGTGCAGAGTCCCCATAGTATTTATCAAGCTTTTCCTTGGTATGATTGACGGTTTTTTTTGCAGGAAACAATATTTAATGAGCACTCGAAATTCATTTCTTTCCATTTTTAAAAAAATGCACGAGGTTGTATGTTTTGAAAAGCTGTTAAATGCAAAGTAAATGACGGAACTTTGACAGTATCTTGAAAATTGACAGTGGTCTATTAACAGGTGGTACTTGATGGGAGCAGTGTTGCATTTCATATAACTACGAGGGAAGTTCGAAAAGTCACAGAGTTATTGATCCGCCATCGTATATTTGAATCCAAATAGCAAGCAACAGATGTTTTAGTGTGCACATTCAGCAATATTTATGAATCACTGACTGAAATAATGCAAAACTACAGTTACACACTTACAACATAGATAATTTCCCGTTGCCCCTCTCTTATTCTCTTTCTGTCGAGAGAGCATAAACAAAGTAACAAACACAGATGGATTTGTATCACAAGCACAGATATATTTGGATCACCAACACATATATTATAACATTTTAATCATTGCGTCTCCAACATATAATATTTAATAGTGACGTGTTTGGATACAAGTATTGTATATTTGCGATAAGCTCCAAACACATGTTATATTTGCATCCAAACAACAATTTTTAAAATAAAACTAATTTTGTACTAACATAACTTTTTTGATTGAAAAGCCATTATTGAATGTAGTACATACGTCGAAAGGCCCGAATGTTCCCAATTATTTCAGAGTAAGGTTTGCCTATCAGTAGCACCTTCAGAAAAATATAGTGTGCAATAAATAGAATTTTTCAGTCAAACCTGTACGCAGTATCAATCAATGCAAATTTTATTTCCTTCAAAATCGAAAAAATCATTGAGTTAATTTCTTAAATATACTGAAAAGTCTTATTTCCAGTGTTATTATTTCAAAATAATCCGTGGCTACATACCGAAATTCGGAAACCTGTAACAAAATTCAAAAATATTTATTACGAAATAAATTGATTCGGTATCACTGTGCGTCGGCGCAATGATTAATATGCGTGGCTTTTGTACATGATAATTGGTGGACAGCCCCCGTTTTGATGACCTTTTATTTTTCTCGGTGACGAGAAAGATAGAGAAATTCGACATAAAATTGTAGATCCGAAAACGAAAAGCACACAGCTCGAGAGAGAACCTCTCCGGTATCCCTGCAAGGGATATAATGGGTACACTATATTTTAATGTTCTAACTCTTTTTTGTCATAGTTTTTATTCCGACGCAAAGTTGCATTCAATTTCTATTTCAAAACTCCGTGTTGTTCAAAAGTTGTGTTAAGTTTTCAAAACGTAATCTCAAACCATTTGCATTTGAATGTTATTGTAAAGGTTATACGGACACACAACTCCGATCCAACATCATTATAAAAGTCTTTATAATCTTGTACGATGTTTTTTACCTCACTGTAGGGGTAACACATTCATCATATACCATGATATTTCCGTGTGTAGTTTGATCTTTCTTGATCACCTACTGCTTTACTGGTTCCATTGCACCGGAATTCAGATATTCCTGCGGGTTGTTTTGGTAGAGTATGGCCAATTAAAGGGAAATTTCTTATATGTATTCAATAGGTGGTTCTTGGATATCATGTTTTTTAGACAGTTGATAATGGAAGTTTGAAGCTATTTCACAAGCATAACAGTCATTATCCTAGTCTCAGATCCGCAAAGATGGAAGGATTTAATATTTACTTTAAAAAAATCACAGTTTTTTATGGGTAAAAATTGAGAATAATACTGAGGTTTTCCAAAGCCTCCGCTAAAGAACCGTGAGATTTGGAGAACCTACTAATGTCGTAATTTAACAACGTAATTTTCGTAATTTTGCAACACCACCATCTGAGGTAATAGCCCACCAGAGATAGGTGGACGCATTGATATCTCTGATAGTATACTCAACTGTAACAACATTTGCGTTGGGATCAGATACATGTACTTTAAGCCCCGTGGTCTGTGCGAACACCCAAAGAAAACTTTGTTGCTGAGGCAACCGAAATAGCCCTAACCGAAATTAGGTGTTATCGCAGCAACAATGGAGCTAAGTCTGCCACAAACGCATTATAGTTTGTCACAACCGCATCAGAAGCTGTCACAATTAAAATAGAGGTTGCGACAACCGAATTAGAGATTGCCCGAGCCGAATTAGAGAGTAGAGTTTAAGTTTGGGAATATTCTGATTTATAGTTATTTGACTAGTAACACTATGAAGTTTAGTTTCTATCCGTGTTTAATAACAATGTCACGAATTTCCTTATTCGTCCTTTTAGTGTTGTTTTATTCCCAACAATAAAACAAGGTTCGCTTTAAATTACGATAATTACAACGGTTTAACTTCCTTTTATATAGTACAACAGTTTACTTTATTTACACCACTTTAATAAGTCTTATATTTTACTATCAATTCGCGTTGCTTACTTTACGGGGTTTAATCACAAACTAAATACTCTCTTCCAAAGACCTACGGTATTTATATAAACCCACCATTCTCAACTGTAGTTATCTCTAGCGAATTCAAGAACCTTCTAGTCGTTGTTGTTAGTTACCTTTGTAGAATCATCTCGAATAGTGAAGAATTATCTTAACTAAGGCGAATTAATGCTACTGGTTTAGCGAGCTGGTATGTTGTTACAATGCATACTTTCAGGTGCAGCATTAATCGCCCAGTTATTTCCATATTGTTAGTCTGGTCATGAAGAGTGAGTAAAATATTATTAATCGTAACAATATTATTTTTAACAGTAGGTTTTGCTTCTTGTATTGTATTCAGCGTAATTACGCTTACATTTTGATATTCGAGGAATCTTAGTAAATCTATAAATAGAAGTCGTTTTTCTAAGTTATATCATCATTTAGTACTATTTGCTCACATCTCTACTCAATTGATATAACCAAAATAAAGAATAGCATCATGTGTTTGAACATTCTAAATAACAATACGTGTGGAACTATTGGTTTTGTTTGATTAGATTATTAGTTTTAATATGAAATATTCAAACTTCGACGAGTAAATAAAACAATAGTTGTCAAAATGTTGTGAAATATAACTAAACTTGAAAAAATCTATACCTGAATATCGCAGCTCAGATTTCCAACGAGATTTTGGTATAATTTTAGTTTACATCTCGCGTGCATGAGAGTTGTTCAAGTTGTTCTTCTTCTGACACTCAAAAAAGAAATACTCTGATTCAAAGAATGCATCAGTTGAAATTCTTCCAAATATCATGTTCCACACTCTTGTAATATTTTGTGTTCACAAAATCAAAATGAATTCTTGCTATTTTCTGTTGACATTTTAGATCTTTTAACAGCTTGACAATATGCATTTGACAGGCAACCACTGTCACTCTTTCTCACGCGATATGTGTATTACGTACTTATGTGTGCGAGTGTGCGTATGAAGAAATTGGTTGAAAGTTGTTGTTTTTCATGCCTTGAAAGGGATATTTTGCTGGTAAAGAAATGAAGGCGACACATGTCACCAGTGATATGAGTAAAAGACACTCAGTAAATGCGAGTGAGTATATTGTAAAATTCCTAGCGACAGTCGAGAAAAATTGAAGCAAAAGAAAGAAAAACATCTACAAATTTTACGGAATAGAAAATAGACACGCTTCTTACAGTCGCAAATGTTGCATGTTGCTATTTGTTTGAACGACAAGAGATGCGAAAGTTGATATTTAACCTACATATGTACATTTAAGTTACATCTCATGGTTCTGTGTCGGATTTTCTATTAGTAGAATTAAAGTTAGTCAATTACTTTTACCGCCACTATCTCAATCTCTAGATATCCTACTGTTAGTGCTCTCTAGCTTATCTGAGGAAAGGAAAACGGCGTAAGTGAATTTTTTATAATTTTCAAGAAAGCGTTTTTAAAGTAGAAAGTTATATTTGAAACATTGTTAAGATATTTGAAAAATTGTTAAGAATATACCATGTTAGTTATGAACATATATATTACTTTGTTTAGCAGATCTAGCTAAAAATAAAAATAAGCGCTTTTGCAAAACAAAATTGTGATATTTTGGAGATCTTATCGCCTCATAAGCTGTTTCCCTTAAAGTAAATACTTAATGAAATATCGTCTTGTAAGCGCGTAAGTCATGCTCAAATTATAAAGGGGGTTCCTTAGTAATAATGCACTTTTTCATTGTAAAATAAAAACACGTATTTTTTAAGGTAGTTGTAATTTGGGTATTTGATTGTAAAGAAAGCATGTTCCAATTAAGTAGCCAGTAAAATATGCGTCAAATGGCCCTCAGGGCCCTGTTGACATTTTCCATGACTTTTTACAGAGATATGGCTGTATCTCAACGATGACGCGTTGGATCTCGCATTTGAGCTGAGGCATTATTTGTAGAGAGATTTCACAAAACCCAAAAGAAAGAAATCGCAAGGCGATATATCGCATGATCTTAGTGACTAGTTGATATCAGAATTTATTGAGATAATTTTTTCTGGAAATCGTTGCTGGAATAAATTGATTGTTTCATGCGAGGTGTGGCAGGTGGTGCCGTCTTGCTGAAACCACATTATAGTCACTGCAATTTCGGCCTCATCTTCAAAAAAGTAAGGCCCAATCACGCCGCGTAACTAAAATACGCACCAGACAGTTGCTCGCTTTGTGTGCATTTGTTTCTCGTGGATTGTATGAGGTTTTTTTGACACCAAATTCGACAATTTTGTGAATGCACAAAGCCATTCAGATGAAAATTCGCTTCATCGGAGAAGATGATTTTTTTGAAAAATGGGCACTGACTTGACTTTGCTCCTGAGTAAGCTGAGTTTTGTACGCATTATAGTGAAGGTCTTTTGACAAAATTCGATGCGTAGTGCTTCGTAAAATTTGAAGTTGTTGAGAACAATGCCGAATTGATGTATTCGGGTTTCCGGCGGCACTGTTGTTTACAGCAGCAATGTTTTTAAGAAACCGACCGGTACGTTGACACAGGGGTCTTCCAGTTCATAATTGACCCAGTTTCTTAAACTTTTTTGACCCGTTTTCGAGTGGTTGGCACATTAGGTGCACTTTCTGGACTGAAAATTTTTCGAAGTTTGCGAGTACAAAAAAAATTACAAAAAAAATTACACTAAATTTAAAAAGTGCAATCTTACTGAGAAACCCTTTATTTGTGTACTTTGATTCGCCGATGTCTACCTAAGTGGTATGGAATATATTATTTTGAAAAAAACAACCCACGTTGACTTAAGTTGTTATTCCACAGGATGTTTTTAATAGTATTAAATATTATGTTTTGTTAGGTTGTGATTCTACATGAAGCTCCAACTATAAATGAGGAAAGTCAAAAGTCGTAGGGCTATCAGTAACGGATATACCGGCCGAACTAAACCAAATTTTGGCAGGTAGTACACTCGACCAAGAAGATCCCATAATCCTCGTAATTCCTAAGAGATTTTAAGATTTTTCCTTTTATCACTTGCATCTGGCAAGCAGCTTCTATTCCATTTTATCATTCCGTGAAAGGTTGCAACTATAAATGAGGTAAGTCAAAAGTCTCAGGGCCATTTCTTACTTACTTAAGTGGCCAAACACAATCCAGTGGGGTCAAGTGCCTTACAAAATGAGCATAATATATTCGTGAAACGGGCTCTATCTTCAGCTTTCTCCTCCAGTTGGCAACACCAAGCTCTGGCATGGAAAATTCAATCTGGTCTTTCCACCAAAGTCTTGATCGTCCTATTTTTCGATGTCTTTGAATACGCCTTCGAATACCTATCGCACTAGTTCTATCTGACCTATTCTACTGGCATGACCTAGCCGGCCTTAACTTGCTATATTGACATGCATAACTACAGCTGGTTGTTCATCCGTCGTCGTTACTCGCCGTCTTCGATTATAGGACCATATATTTTTGGGAGCATTTTTCTTTCGAAGACTCCTCCCAGTGAAAATTCACTAGCATGCGATTTAACTCAGATTTCAGCGCCTTAAAGCAAGACAGGTTCTGCGAGACTCTCATATAGTGGATCATATCTGTAAGGTGCTTGCTTATCCCGGAATAACACCCGTTTGACAGAACAATTCTCCGTTTGATTTCCAGGCAGGCGTTTTTGCTTCTGGGGGTAAATAAATTCGGGGTAAATAAATTCGTCCACTACCCTGAAATTACTTTAGAGCTGTTACCAATGTTCACGCTATTATCCAGTGGGGTGGATATTCTTGTAGTTGAAACCATTTATTTTTTTCTCTCTTGATTTATTGCTAAACTCACTTTTGATTATTTGTTTTCAATTCTTGAAAATACTGCAGCAACTTCTAGCAGATTTCTCCCAGCTATGTCGACATCAACAGCATATGCGAGCAGCGCGTGATTTTTGCTGCTGATAGTTTAGTAGTGTCGAGTGCAGTTTTTCTTACAATGATCCCGATCAATATGTTGAAGACAGATAGGGTGTCGGCCAGCCTGAAGCCTCACCTCGTACCAAATAGTTCGATGAGATCGGTACCAATCTTTACTGAGGATTTCGTGTCGGTCACTGTCATTCTACAAAGAAGTGTCAACGTAGCGGAAATACCAAGCTCTGACGTAGCTTGGTACAAGTTTCCCCGTATCGGACTATCGAAGGCAGCCTTATAATCTACAAAGAGGTGGTAGGTGTCAATTTGTTTTTCGTGGGTTTTCTCCAGTATTTGTCGTAATTTGAATATCCCATCGATAGTTCGCTTTCCAGGCCTAAAGCCACACTGATAAGGTCCGATCAGGTCTACAGCAAACGGTCTTTTACACGTTACACTCCAGAGGACATAATGCGTAAAGCCTTTTTACACAAGAATTTGTACATATTTTCTGGCCGCTTTTTTTTGAAAACAAGGCCAGAGTATATGTACAAACAAATAGCTCAGGCGGTAGTCCAAGAGCACCAGGGTCTTTGTTGTTCTTAAGCCAGGAAATTGCAGTTCTATCTTGGCTTTGGCTACGAAGAGGACCGTCGATGTCTTCGTCCTGAATTTCCCCCACACTGTCATCTATATTGAAGTCTTCTGGGGCAAGTAAAGCGGAGATGTGAACCCTCTATATTCCCAACATACTCTGCACAATTGTGACAGGATTCCCATCCTTATCACTACAAAAGGAGGCTTGGATTTGTACCAGTGTTGGCGGTTTAGAATATTTAGGAAATGTTTAGCTTTTGTTTTGACTGCAGATCTTTTTTGTCTTGAAATAAAGATGTAGGGTCTTTTTACCTCTTTTTTTTAGATTAGTGCTCTTGTTTCAGCCTTTTTTTACGTTAACATCTTGTGAATAACTCTTTTCGAAGAAATTGGAGGTCTAACATTTTCTTGACATCTTAGCAAAATACACTGATCATCAGAAATTATAATTTGATCCAATGAATGGATGTAGGGCAATCATTTTATTTTTAGTTTTTATGGATATGACTAAATCCTGAAAAGATGTAGTACTTAAGAGTACTCGTATTACGTTGAGATTTCCAAAAAACTTGTGACAATTCAAGAATTTACAAATATTTCGTTGTATAATAAAATATAAAATGTTTTAAAACTTACTTGACGTTTCACCATTTTATGAAGTATTACATTGTTTCTGAAAGACGTATCGCGTTTCGTGCAATACCGTGACAACTCAAAATTTCTCGGTTTTGAATCGAGTACAACACGTTATTATCTTTCGTATGAATTAATTCCAATATATAAAAATTTTTACATTTGGTGTAACAGAATTTTGAATTATTATTTTGCATACAATCCTATACAACGAAAAATTATATTTCCTTGAAACTTTGATTTACGAAGGAATATAAAGAATTACGAAATGAGGAAAGACCTATGATTTTGCCGAAAGTTAGGATACACAATTTCGGAATACTTAGGCTTTATTGAAGTAAAATCAAAAACCTGTAAAGAAAAATGGTGATGGTTGAAATCTGATTTATGATACCACATCCAGTTGCTTTCACAACTTTTTGGTTTGGTAGGGGCCCTAAATCTAATGTCTTAGAAAGGGTTTTAATTTATGTCTATATTCGCACGGATATATCGATTGCAACCCAACTTCTTGTGCTTTGCACTTTCCCCATTTTCCTTTGAAAACATTGAAAACTTCTGATTTTTATTTGATTTATATTTGTTAATTGTATGAAATATAATTATCTCCGGGAAATACTGGAAACACTATGCGTTTTCATTCCAACTCTTAAAACTTCGGACACCTCGTATTTATCATAAATTCAAAATCAAACTTCAAATTTGTATGAAAAAGTTTTACGAGGTATACGACAGATTTAAGAGTTTCAATAAAAAGCTTTTCTATATTTCATCATGTCATGTCACATATTTTTAGTTCAAGTTTCTGAGATTTTCCTCAGGTGCCTATGGTAGTTATATATGAATATTACACAGTGTGTAATTTTCTAAGTCATGGAAATATAACCATATACGGACACCACTACGTGATAAAAGACCAAAAAAAGGCCCGTGTCTCCCAGTTTTGCCCAAAGTCGTGCTCTATTTTTTTATGGGCCCCCAAAGATGTGGGGCCTCGGTGTCGTTTTACAAAAAAAGTGATCATTTTGTCAGCCTCATATCTTGCAAACCGTTCGGAATTTTGATTTACTCACTGAGAGAAAGTTGTAGCTCTTATCATAAAGAACAACAATTGTCAAGATATAGAATCAAAAACTACTTCATCTTCAAGGTCAAAATCCCAAAAAACTTTAAACAATTCGATTTTTTTTAAATTTTTCCCTGTTCAGGTCCATAGGTAGCAAACTGTTCAAAATTCAAGGAAACAATCAACAACAAAAATGTACCTAAGATATCAATAACGTCTGAACTTCCTAGAAATTATGAGAGAGTAAATCAAAATTCCGAACGGTGTGCAAGATATGAGCCTGACAAAATGATTACTTGTTTGCAAGAATGACACCGAGGCCCCAAATCTTTGGAGGCCCATAAACAAAGGCCATGACTTTGGGCAAAACTGGGAGACACGGGTCTTTTTTTTGTGGTCTTCTACCACGTAGTGGTGTCCTTATATGTTTATATTTTTTCGTGTTGCACTGTGTTATAGTCGTAAGGATAATGACAAGTCAATGTTGATGTTAATTCATGGGGTGTAATGGGAAACTATTTTTATGTATTTCCTTATGTCAAATGTCATATGTAGCAGATAATACAATGCCATTTTTTGTGAGATTTAGTTTATTGAAAAAATTCTAAAGCCTCGGGAACTATTGTAGCATTCTAACTAAGGCGGGAGCAAATATTGCATATCTAGTTACTGTCATTTGCCAACAATCATATCTTTTGCTATATTGAAAAATCATATTTTGTTCATGTCATGTTGTACGATAGAGTATGCGTATCCCGTGTCGAGGAGAGCGAACATGAAGTAAATACGAATACGTGGTCATATGTGAGGGTGGACGTCTATCGGTATTATTTCTCTTGGCTGCTACAGAAATGTCTACTAGTAACTTCTATCACACAAGTTTCCAGCAGCGCACTTCGAAAGGCCTTGTTTAAATGATTTAAATCGCAGCTTGAAATACGTATTCTAGTATATTTGCAGGCTCTGATATCTCTTTATTGCAAATCACAAACAAGAGTGACATAACTGTTTTTATTTATCCTATAATATGGAAGACATTTTCTCATTTACAAACACCGACACAAAGTAAGGCCTTCCAGCTCAAGCCATCCGCAGCTATTTAGATTTCATTTACCTCGCACTTGTTCCAGAATACCAATGTGTTGGCATCATAACTCACTCAATGGTGTATCCATTGTGTTATTTCATAGTAACTGCTACTGTTGCTTCCACTGTATTATGCTGCCTCCTCCATCGTTAGCTGCAAGATCCATTCCAACATAGAATGTGCCATTGCAAATGCCAACTGCTCGTGCATGGGTTGTCTGCTGTGCAAGAGCAGAAATACGATACACATGTACAACGAGATGACATGTTGTGATATTTATCTTCTTGTACTTTGGCAAAATGTTTATGTCACTTGCACGAGTATAAAAGATTTGTATATTTTTTGAAGTTAAAAACTAAAGGACAGGAATTATATTACAGGAACCTAAATGTTAAAACAATTAAAGTGGAGTCGAAAAGCATAAAAACAATGTTGAACAATTTCAAGGCTCATTAAGCAAAACATCTGTCATATCAATAGAAAGGAATGATAGTTGGTATGGAAATAATGGTAAAAATACTAAAATTGTGCATATGACTTATTCACAAAAACTATCGGTAACCAACTACTTATATAGTGTAAAGATAGTTCTACTGGAACTTTCAATCTGTCTTATTCTCTATGATATAAATTAGTAATTTCCCAATGCATCTTATGAAGGGTCTACACTCACAGAAAAGTTCGGTTGAGACAGCCGAATTAGGCGTAACGGAATTAAGAGGTTGTCTCCACTAGCCCAGATATGCCGACGGCCGTACTAGTGCAACAATCTTCGTAGTTTTCCAAAATAGCTTTATTCTGACAGATTATATTACAAAACTGAAGAAAGAATAAAAAAAATATTTTCTAACTTGGATTTTGAGTCCGTACTACATGTAGTACGCTCGGCGCACATGTGGAAGCAAAACACAGTAATTTCATGTGATTTAATTCAAGTCGTTTATTATTCAGCAACTTTTGTGAACATAATTAAAGAAAAAACAAGTGAATAAAAAAATTATTTGGTGGCTACCATAGTATGGAAACATCTGCTCGTCCACTGAATTCTGTATGGTTTTCGGAGCTTTACTATGGAAACTCTTGTTCTACATTTGTAAGAGTGGTCTAACTTTTGCGAACTTGTCTGTTTTATCCAGACTGTTATTATCCACAAAGTGCAAGTTTCTTATTATGAACTCACATCGATCCCTTCTCATTGCGTTCGACACAAAAGAATGAAATCTCGAAACCGTATTGTAGCCACTCAGTACCAAAATTCGAATATAGCACCTGATTTCGTCTGGAGTTATATTTGCAGTAGCATTTTGTTTCGACGCATAGTCATTGGAGTATTGAGTAATGCCTTGCAGCAAGTCACCATCAGAAACTTTTTCGAACAATTCAAGAGGTGTAGGTAAAATTTCCTGTTCACATGCTGTAACAATACTGATGATGTAATACATTTACGTTTCTTGGCCTGTTGCAATAACGCAAGTGGAATGCCGTCTTCACTATCCGAATCAAAAAGCTCAGTCTCAGTATTTAATAATAGGGATGGTAAGTTTTCAAAATTCACTTTATCTTCTTCTCCAGGATCTTCATCTGTGACGTTGTTGTCCGCACAATTAGTGGGCACAATTGACATATCGTAAGAATTTTGCAAAAACTTTTAGAGGAAGGCATTTATTATCTCATTTATTGTTAAAAATCTGGAAAAAATAAGTTGTTGTTTTCACCATTTTTGAACGCTAATGCCGAACGTACTACATATAGTACGTCAGCATATACATCAACTAAAATCACATATAATTTTCGTTTTCAAATATACTTTTGCTACGTATCAGTTTTTACAACTATTATAATAAAAAAAAACATAGAAACGCAACAAAAATAAAATATGCATATAAAACTTTTTCTCACCGATTACGTGATATCTTCACACTTTTGCCAATTTTACAAAACTGAAATCCCTGACCCAAAACGATACACATAAGGAATCACCCTAGACAAAAATTATCAACGCATGCTTTATTGACCGTTATATTCTATAGCACAACAACATGTAGATTAGAAAATCTGAAGCACACTAAACGCAGAAACCTGAACATAACAGGTGTACTACATGTAGTACGGTCGGCATATCTGGGTTAGAGGTTGTGACAACCTCACTAGAGGCTGCCACAACCTTATTAGAGGTTGACACAACCAAATTAGAGATAGACACCACCTCATTAGAGATTGACACAACCTCATTAAAGGTTGACACAACCTCATTAGTTGTTGCCACAACCTCATTAGAGGTTGTCACAGCGGGATTAGAGGTTGTTACAAATGAAAACGAAACGAAAAATTCGGTTGAGACAGCCGAATTTGCCGTAACCGAATTAAGAGGTTGTCAGAACCGAACTAGACGTTGTGACAACCTCCTTAGAGGCTGCCAAAACCTCATTAGAGGTTGACACAACCTCATTAGAGATTGACACAACCTCATTGGAGGTTGACACAACCTCATTAAAGGTTGACACAACCTCATTAGTGGTTGACACAACCTCATTAAAGGTTGTCACAGCGGAATTAGAGGTTGTTACAAACGAAAACGAAACGAAAAATTCGGTTGAGACAGCCGAATTTGCCGTAACCGAACTAAGAGGTTGTCTCAACCGAACTAGAGGTTGTGGCAACCTCATTAGAGGCTGCCTAAACCTCATTAGAGGTTGACACAACCCCATTAGTGGTTGACACAACCTCATTAGTGTTTGACCCAACCTCATGAGAGATTGTCACAGCTGAATTAGAGGTTGTTACAAACGAATTTAGAATATTAATTTTTTTATTATTATACGAGCTGACCCGGCAGACGTTGTCCTGCATAATATATCAAGCGATTTGTATGGGAGGTTCCAAGCCCCTTTGTCCAATTGGACCGAATAGTAAATCTAAACCACCCAGGGGGCCACCCAAACGCATACAACAGAATTTATTCAAATCGGTCCAGAAGTTTAGGAGGAGTTCAGTCACAAACACACGTGCAGTAGAATTATATATATAAAGATGATGATTTATTTTCCTGGATTAAAAAGCAATAAAGTAATAAATTTATTATAACTGCCTCTTCCGAACTTTTTTCAAATCCCGGCCATCAGGGGACACTAATTTTGACATGTTGCATCGGTTGCAATGGAATTAATGCTAGATTCGGTTACTAGAACCGAATTTGGTATCAATTTCGGTTCTTGCATCCGAATGAATTTAAAATTCGGTAGCTTCCACTGAAGTTTATCAAAATTCAGTTGACTGAACGAATATAATTGACGATTAAGTTGTCACAACCGAATCAATTATGAAACGAGGTTGCTTCAACCGAATTTCGGTTGCGGGGACTAAATTCGGTCGCAACAGCCTCAATTCGGTTGTGGCAACCTAAATTCGGTGGTAACAGCCCAATTTACAGTTGCTACAAGCTCATTTCAAACAATTGTTCAAACACGCTCAAAATTGAAAAAAAATTTGTTCTCTGGGTGTAGACAGACCTTCTCATAGTCATAATCAGACAGCTGTGCGCTCTATAGTTTTACATTCACTGACTGGAATCTACAGTTTTACACAGGTTCGGAACTATTTTGTGAGAAACTGTTTCATGGCTAATTACTCGATAGTGGCACCACTGCTAAGTGCGAAGGGATTGATACCACGTTGTCGTGTACAAGAGACGCGTACACCAACCACTTTACCACCGAAGAAAATGGGTTAGTTACCTGCTGCTATACTGAAGGATTTTGGAAATGCAACAGGAGAATTGAAGACATAACTATTAATCAACAGTTTCACATTCCTATAAGATTAAATATTTGGTACGCAGAATTCATACTGCAAGGGCTGATCTGTGAAACAGCACTGGATCTACGAAGACAGCACTAATTGAACATTGACTCCTGAGGACTACACAATGATTGCCTTTCTTAGCTTTGACTGTGCGTTCCATAATGTCATGCCTTAGGAAATAGAATCGGATCTAGCGACGCATGGGGTGGATGCAGATACTTAGGGGCTGGTATGCGAAGTGGTCTAGGAGCTATCTTGGACAGGAATCTTCATTTCAGGCCCAATATAGTTGATACAGGCGATGATAGTCCTCTACACCTTTAAGAGGGCTACGTGTTGCAACTAGCATCCCTCCCCGTTAATTTTTCACTGAGTCTATACAGCGGTGGTGAGACTACTAATGCTGTATTGAGTTACCTTGCAGTGGCGAACACTTGGAAACGGTACCTATTGTGAAATACTGACTATGGTTCAGAGAATGAGGACAATATTCATCGCAGGTGCTCTGTGCACCAATTCCACTGATGATCCGAGCGTAATACTACATTTGATGCTGGTAGCCATTATGCAAAGGCTGGTGGCTCTTACATCTACCATTGGGTTAAAATAACTTTCAAAATGCAGTCATGAATATGTCGACTATCCGAAAGTGGAACGAATATTCGATCTGAATTATCGCACCCAATCCAAAAGGCATTCCCGAAACAGGAGAGTTCCAGGTGAAGAGGAATATATAGGTTAAGACAACCGTCACAATGGGGCTTGAGCGTAGTCAGTCATGGAATAGTGTTGATAGGTGTGCCGAACATTCACGAATATGACATCTAAACGAAAGCGGAACCTATATTTCATTATCGCACTCCACCGAAAAGAGATTCCTAAAGCAGGAGAGTTCCAGGTGAACAGGAATATATAAGTATAGGCTAAGACAACTTGCACAATGAGGCATGATTGTAGACGGTCATGGAATATTGTTGAAATGTGTTCCAAACATTCATGAATGTGTGGACTACGCGAAAGCGGAACCAATATTCGATCTGAGTTATCGCACTCAAATGTAATAGGATTCCTGACACAAAATAGATCCAAGACAACTGATGCTCGGAATTTGAATGCTCAGGTAGACTATGGGATATATGCTGGGGAACTAGTGGGCACTCTTTCACGTAATTTAACTGACCATTGTAGCGGTTATCAGGCGGAGTTCTTAAAGATTAGTGACGTGGCCGGTTGAAACAAAACTACGCGCTGAACAATATTGGCCCCAGCAGCATATTGCAGGAACCATGTACATGTTTACAAGCATTGTTTTCATGAATTGAAGGTCTGCTGCATTTTTGTTTCTTTGTTGTCTGCGACGTTTTAATTTGCAATAGTTCTCAACAAACAAAACCACATCTCAGTCACAAAAATATATATTATAACGTTTTTCTGCCACAAAAACATAAATTATAACGTATTAATCATTGTATCCCTAACATGTAATACTGAATAGCAAACGCAATGTGTTTGGAGACAAGTATAGGTGATCAAAGGACAGATTTTTCAGCATGTAGGGACTACTTTGATGATTTCACAGGAACTGTAACATGTTGCCATACCGTTAGACACTCACAAGGCTATCCTTCGTGAACGCACCTATGTGGTAAAGCATAAAAGGTGGACGATATGCACAGACCCAATTTTCATTAATTGACATAAGGGTTCAGTGCTTGTGTCAGTCTTCACGGGATACACGGGTCGATATTGACTAGCAGCACGTCTCCGAACCTTCTGTCATTAATTGGCATAAGGGTTCAGTGCTTGTGTCAGTCTTCACGGGATACTGTCCAACTGAAGGTATGCGACAACTCTGGAAGTCATGATAAATGTCTCTTGCAGAAGGTGCTACTATGAGCAAGAACAACTTTCTACTCTGCCCGTGTCCAACAGAGTCTAGCAGAAGGGTTTCTGCTATGGGATTCTTATTGAACTAGAAAAATTGGTCCAGCAAACTAAATGATTCTCCGGTAGTTAATCCGCTGGATTGAAAAGTTGACATGATTATTGGCTGCTACCAAAATCTAAGGTAGTACTGTTGTGGTCCAGTACTTTCGTAGTCCAGTACCAGACTGAGCAGATTTATCTGTTTTCCACAAATGTTTTAGGTGTTAAACAGATTTCACAATCTATGGTTTGCGAAAATTCATAAAGACGGGAATCCTTTAAGACCGTTATGCACTTTGCAAATTTTTGGTTGATATGCTCAAAAATGTGACGGGAGCCTCTAAATATAATGTTAAGGACGCAATTGATTTCAAAGCAAGGATAAAAAGCTTGAAAATATACCAAGACGAGATATTAGTATCGTTTGATGTGGTCATTCATTTTCCAAGTATACCCATAAATTTGGCATTAAGGACCATAGAGGAAAAATGGAGTAACATTGGTATTTTTATGGAATTACTGTCGCTTTGTATCAAGGATACACGTTATTTTAAATATGAGGACAGATTTTATGAATAGTGAAAGGGCATGCCTATGGGTTTTCCAGCGTCACCGATAATGGCGGACTTTATAATGGAAGGAATACTTGACACGACGCTCAATACATTAACGAGTAGACCGAAAATTATAACAAAATATGTGACGATATATTTGTATCAATTGGGAAATGTGAGGTGGAGGACACGATGAAGGCGCTCAATTCTTTCAATGGACAACTTCAATTTATAGCTGAATAGGAAAGGGGCCAACAATTACCATACCGTGATTGCATAGTTATAAGACAAGATGGAAATTTAAAAGTTGACTGATATCAAAAGCCTACAGTGTCAGGACGACTGATAAATTGTTATTCAAAGCATCCAAGAGGGACAATAACTAATACGGCCAAGAATTTCGTTAACAGAGTGGTGAAAATAAGCGGCGTGGATTTTCATGGGGAAAATATGGAGTAGGTACGAACGATTTTACACATGAACAGTTTTCCCCTCAACACGATTGACGACTTGCTTATGCGAACAGAGTTGAAACCACCAACACCAAAGGATAAAACGAGACCGGAGAAGATATATAAATCCATAACGTGTGTGCCAGGACTCTCGGAAAGAATCCAACTTTAAAACATTTATGAGAGGGAGAAATACCATTTAGCTCAAAAGTCTAACTTTACTCTAAATCGCCTTTTTAGTAAGATACGGAGACAAAGCCAACATATGCCAGAAGGCATATTTTGGTACTACGATGAATAAACTGAAGACGAGAATTTCATCACATATTATAAGCCTTTAGCACAAAAAACAGCACTCGCCGCCCACTGTACGTTAACTGGACACAGGCCAAACTTTGATGATGTGAAAATTCAAACTGAAGAGAAGATTTACTCATGACGTCTCTTTCA
Source organism: Phaonia tiefii (assembly GCA_963931995.1). Taxonomy (NCBI): domain Eukaryota; kingdom Metazoa; phylum Arthropoda; class Insecta; order Diptera; family Muscidae; genus Phaonia; species Phaonia tiefii. Next base: position 106,543,388 of record OZ008367.1, on the reverse strand, counting down.
GGAAATGCTACATATTATTGACGTTCCGTCTGAGAAAAGACGATACGGACCAATGTGCAAAAGTTTACAATATACATTTGACAAATTTAGGTGGAAAAATCAAAGCTTGCAGCAAAAACTAGTAGTATACTTTTTGTTACCTCACGATGTAATTATATGCATAAATATTATTGCGATTTCCTACTCAATAATCTCTAACAGACAATATTGTACATGAAAGACAAATTTTGTGTTTATTGTTTTCACTAATGTTTTACAAAATCTTTGTGTTTTTCTTATAAAGGGTCCGCCATCTAACGTTTTCTTCTCAACTAGGGCTTATTTCGTGAATGGTAACACTTAGCTCATGTCTGATTTGACAGATAATTAGTTTTATCCTTTCGCTGAACGAATATGTTTGTGTATACGCTTGAACAACGCTGGGAAATATTGCGACATTACTTCGAAAATCATGGTAATGTTGCAGATGCCGATTTTGTCAAAAAAATAATCTTTTCAGATGAAGCTCATTTTGTTCTTGGCGGGTATGTAGACAAGCAAAATTGTCGCATTTGGGGCACAGAAAACCCGCACGCATACATTGAAAAGCCGATGCACCCAAAACGAGTCACTGTTTGGTGCGGATTTTGGTCCAGAGGCATAATTGGGCCATTTTTCGTCGAAAATGAGCAAGGAGTGGCCGTTAGACTCAATGGCGATCGTTATCGGGCCATGGTGAACGAATTTTTGTTCACAAAAATTGAAGAGGAGGATATTAACAATATTTGGTTTCAACAGGACGGCGCTACGTGCCACACAGCCGAAGCTACACTCGATGATTTTTGCTAAAATTTTTTGCTAAAATGTACAGATTTTTTTGAAAAAAATATAATAACACTATCCAGTAAACATGCTTATAATGTAACGCGGAATCTGCGAAGTGGCAAACTAATGGAAGTAGACCTACGAGTGCGAAGATTTTCACTAATAGCAAATTGCCAATGAGTGCCATATTGTCTAAGAGGGTGAGATTACAAACGATACACGAATGGAAGGAGGATCTCTACAAGATCCTCAAAACGAAAATACAGGCGATGTAACCAGAATGTTCTGCAATCAGCAGATGGTAAACTTGGGCGACGTAAACCATTTTAAGCAATAAAGGCTCACTTGAACTATGAACGAAAATAACCTGCAATCGAATATGGTGCGAATCAGACTGGTGAACCTCAAAGATACGTTGGGTGGTCGGTATGGACACAAAATTAGAGGCTTAATGAACTCGAAATGACTCATGAGGCCACTAATATACCCTGTGGATTTTGTACTGTATCTGTTCACTGACACATACATAAGTTCCCCAAAATCATAACTTACCAGATTGTTGACATCGGTGACATGCTGACGATTGGTTCGGCCAAGCTCGGCGGATGGGTGTAGTTCTTGCACATGGGTAGTAACTAAAAAAGAAGAATCATGTCAGCCATAATTGGGCAAAAGACATATAAAGGTCCCGAAGCAATACAACAACAAAAGGGCAGATGTGTGCTCACTTCTCACTTGTAAAACACTTAAAATCATGCCACTGCGGATAGTTTGCCAGTAGTTTCTCTCTACTTTGTATCCTCTAGGATACCCTTCATGACGCCAATGTCCAAAGTTAAAAAAGCAAGTGTTAAAAATTATTCTAACAATATCTGCTCGTTTGGCATGGTAAAATATTACTGAAACCTGACTGTTATAGGCAAAAACTGACTTATTTCAATAAGAACATATAGGCACATACACCAGGGAACTTGAGTACATATGACTATTACTTCAAGCTGCGTTGGTCAATGGTTAGTGTGGGTGACTTCTGTAAATTAGATCTAGTGTTCGAGTCCTGCTCAGACACCCTTTTATTTCATTCGAAGACGTTAATCTCACCCAGTAATGGCGGCACAATTTAGTATTTAGCTATGACAAAAGCTTCTCAGAAAACAGTTCGCAACCGGTCTAAGACTGTAGTTCCCAATAAATGACTGTAGAGCTATAAAGCTCACAGCTCATTAATTGCAAAAAGTTTTCCCCTGACTCTTCATAAGATTTAATTGCAAATTATTTATTTATGGCGGCCGTCGGTGATACAATGGCTGGTGTGCGCGGCTCTTGTGCATTAGAATGTAGGTACGATCCCTGCTCTGTCCACCTTATATTTCCCTTCGACGACGGCCACCTCGCTTAGTGATGGCGACACTATCGAGTATTTAGCCATGAAAAATCTTCTCAAAATACCGTTCGGAACAGGTGTAAATCTGTAGGTCCCAATCAGTGAGTGAAAAATTAGAAAGCGCACATCTCAGTGGTTGTGAGAAGCTCACCCCATTCCCTACATAGGATGTAATGGGAAACGGGGTTTGTTTTTATTTATCTATTTCGTGCGTGGATAGACTTGTTTATATACCAGGAACTATGTCTCATCAAAGTTAGCAAAAGATAATTTTGTTAGAAGTGATTTTTACTTCCATTTAAGGATTTAATATTTGACGTAAGTTAGTGTCCCTTAGCTATGGTGAACTGAAAACCGTGTTTTGGAATTTCAATAGTTGTGAGAGGGGGTCTTAAATTGTGTGTATTGAAGAGATGATAACTGACTGATACGTTAAACTTTTGGGGGGGGGCTAAATGAATGAAATTTAAAAAACTTTTTTTTAACAACTTTATTACAACCATACACGGGGCAAATTAATTATATGACAATTATAATTTGTAGTTTAATTTGAATACCCTGTCGAAATGCAAATTCAAAAAAAATCAGTACCATTGACAATTGTACTTGTTTTCAAAGCATTTCCTTTATAGCTGACACTTTTGGTTTTCAAACATTTTATACAGTTAGGGTTTATGAATTTGAAAGTACTATGGGGCAATATCTATCAAAGTCACAAACCTCTACATATAAAATACTTTAAAAACAGAATTGCCAGCAGTCAAACAAATTCAAAACAATTAAAAGCATTCCCTTATTTCATTACTATTGGCATCCGATTCCACAACCTCCATTTGCATTGCCTAAGCAAATGCAAATTCAAAATTTTTTAATTGCCATTGCGAACAATGGTAATTCTTTTGCATTTGCATTAGATAAAGTAACAAATTAAAATCCAATGCAAATTAAAAAAACCCATGTATGTTTACAACCCATTATTGTCAACTATATTGGGTACTTTTGGTTTGGTTTGGTTTAAAGGGAAGTTTTCTAGGTGGTGCCTGTTTATTACATATTGTAGTTTCGAACCCAATAAAAAGTAGATTTAGAAAAACCAAAGTGCAAGACTGGCAAATCCATGAAGTACAACCCTGAGCATGGAATTACTTTTGGCAGCACACTTACTCTTACACTCTCAGTTTTGTTTTGGTTTGTGTCTAGGCTAACATTAGGGGCACAAATCTTTTTTAATGGGAAGTTCTCTAGGTGGAGCCTGTTTATTACATATTGTAGCTTTGATCAGAATAAAAAGTAAATTTAGAGAAGCCAAAGTGAAAGAAGTTTAAAAAGTAACATTTTCTTAAATAAGTGAATTTTCTCAAAAAAAGTAAAATCTCTAAAAAAAATACCTATTCATATTCTTAAACAGAGTACCCTTTCATAAAAAAATACCTTATCTTCAAGAAGTACATTAGCTTAAAAAAGTAAATATTCTTACAAAACGTACCTTTTCTAAAAAAAAAGTAATTTATAATATATTAAGTTTTCTACAATCTTCGATTGAAATTCTTCTTATTATTGAAACGAGCTTAAGATCTAATATTTCCAATAAGCTCGTTTCAATAATAAGAAAAAAGTATTTTTTAAATAAGTACCTTTTCTTAAAACAGTGCATTATATTACAACAAATTGCTTTTCTTAAAAAACTATATTTTCGTTAAAGAGTACCTTTAAATTGTACCTGTTCTTGAAAAACGGACCAATTAAAAAAAAAATCACATTTCTCAAAAAAAAACTTTTCTTCAAAAAAAAATACGTTCTCTTAAAAAAATACTTTTTGCTACAAAAATTCCTTTTCCTAAAAATAAAGTAAAAACTTTTCTTTCTGAAAATATCTAACTTTTCTTAAAAAATAACCTTTACCTTTAAAGAGTACCACTTCTTTAAAAAGTACCTTTTATTTAAAAAAGTACTTCTTTGTGAAAAAAATTCATACTCTTAGGCATTTTCTTACAGAAAGTACTTCTTATTAGAAATTGTACCTTTTCTTAAACAAAACTTTAGCTTTTAATAAAAGAAGTGCCTCTCATTACAGAAAGGACATTTTGGGAAAATATAATACATATTCTTACAAAAAAAGGGACCTTCAAACATACTTTTTAAAAAATACTAAAAAAAATTCTTAAAAAAAGTTTATTATTTTACAAAAAGTATCTTTTCTTAAAGATCCATTAAAATTATAGTATTTTTCAACAGGCGCCTTAGGCGTGTTGCAACTAACTAGTACATAATATATAGCGAAAGGAACTTCGTTCCAACCGGGTATCCCCTGACACCTCATGTAATGTTTTAATTTTTTGGTGAATATGGGGCTCAAACCGCATGATATGAAGACCGTAAGTAAAGAAATATATTTTCAAAATTTTGACAGAGCAGTTTTATTCACGCATATTGAACACTTGATCACTTAGATTTTTTCCGATTTTTCAAATACTTCTCAGTGTATCTCGCGAATTTCATTTTAATTATATTTAATTTATATATTTGACAGAGGTTTCACGTAAAATTCAAAACAAAAACAAAGAAAAATTGAGAAGAGACAATATGCTTTATTAAGATTTCAAAATCCTGCCATGAAAAAGAGTGCTCTATCAAAATTTTCAAAATATATTCTTCAGTTTATGCTCTTCATGACACGTCGTTTAAGCCCCATATTGACCAACCAACAAATTTGTTTGTTTACTCAAATGTACTAGGCATCGAAATATAAAGTGCCGGTAGCGGACTATAAGCACCCTCCTATAAAAGTAAGTTTGACTTTCGCTTAATCAGCTCTTTAACACACAGCTTGAGACCCCCGCTTCAAAAAAAAATTTCACTACACCTGTCTTTCCGAAATCTGAAAACTCACAATGGTTTGGCGTGTCCAAAGAGTTTAGGAAAGCAAAAAATAGTTCGATTTTCACTTTCTATGGGTAAATTATATGGTGAGAAACATTCTTCAAATATTAATTGCAATAAAAAGTTAAGTATACTGTGCACTTTCAATATGTGGTCCCACTGATGAGGACCTACAGTTTAACACCGACTTCGAACTGTGTAGATTGAGAACCCTTTCTGTTGCTAATGAGCGAGATTATAGAACGAAAGTCATCAGAGCGGGGTCTGAACCCACAAACGCATGTACATGAGTAAGGACGGTTTAGATTGCACCACCAACGATACAATAACAAGCATAACATTTCGACGTCTCTACGCTTTAATTTCTATCTATATGTTCTATAGTTGATATAACACGATACTTAAGTTCTTCTTAATTATCTGATTCCATTTTTCATTGCCTTTGTCTTCCATTATCGATAAAATCGTACATAATATATAATTTAAAACTTACAATCATTGCGTATTGTCAGATGTTCCTTTAAAATTAAATTTTCACTCCATAAAATCGAATACTCTATCCTTTTGACATTGAAAACACAAAGAGGAACAAAATTATGAAATCTTCTTTGCTGTAGTCGAACGTTTTTCTATTTAAGATGATTAGATGAGGACAAAGAAACCATTAGCGGCACAGATGGGGGTAGATGTCATCGCAAGAACCATGGACATATACCATAAGTCCTTGGCTGGTGCTTTGTGTATTGTTATGTTTAGAATAAACGACCACAACAACATCAAAATTAATGACATTAAAAAGACACTCATTAATTATGTGGTGTTCCGATATCACCAACACCGCCATCACCATCAACATCGACACCATCATCAGCATCGTTGAACACTTCGCTAAACAGGTGTGGGCAAATGAATAACAGAGGTATCAACAAAACAAAATATTTTCCCAACTACGAACTGAATGCACAATTTTTATATGAATAAAGCTGGTGTAGTACTAGTCTCTATGTGCAACGAAATTCATAATCTTTGCGAATTAGTAAGAGTGCATCCAATAGTTTCCAATTTTTTTTCTGTATGATCATCACCTTGGTAATTTCAGTCTACATGCCGACAGTTGCGACAACGGTATGAGAATGATTGACCTATCCATGGCAAAAAACATGGTCATCAGTGGTACAAGATTCCAGCATAAAGACATCCACGAGACTACTTGGGTATCCCCTGATCAAACAACGATGCACCAAATTGATCACGTGGTAATTGATGGAAAGCACTCACCTAGTGTGATCGAGTGGTTAACATCGATTCTGGTAGCAGCAAATGTTCGTACAAGACTAACTATAGGCGAAATTCGGACGAAAGCTGCAGTCACCAGAGCCAGCCACCCCTCCCTATGACGATACTGAAGATAATTAAGAAGAACTTAAGAACTTAAACCCATTTACAACTCTATAAAAACCGCCGCAACAACCGTACATGGTTTGATAAACTGCTTCGCAACAAACGATGATACGATGAAGAGTATCGCATTGCAAATGATGAAAATAACTCTGCACATATGGCAATGCTTCAGACAATTGCAACGCGAGCTGCGACTGAGCGGTATGGGAGAAAATAAGGAGATAAACCGTTTCTTTAAGAGTAAGAAACGGCAGTGGAGAAAGCGCGAGAGTGAGAAAATTGAGTCATACAGAAGGAAGAAAGAAGCCCGAAAATTCTACCAAAAAATCAAAAACGGAACTAATGGACAAGGTTTAGGGCCCCCTTCTGTAAATACAAGCACGGAAATCTCATCGCAGATGTGCAGAGCATGTTGGGAATATGGAGAGATCATTTCTCCGCGCTACTGGTACCTGAGATATCCAATGACGATGGGGCAATCGATCACAATTTGGACGACGACGTCGGTTGCGCCCCTCCTAACCAAGACGAAGTCAGATCAGCTTTTGCCCGACATAAGAACGACATAGCCGCAGGAGCCGATTATCGGCGCAGCTGTTTAAGGCTGGCGGCGATATGCTGATAAGGTACATGCACGAGATCATTAGCAAATCTAAATGCTTGCCCGGGGCTTGTATTTTCAGTGTACTATTCCCCATTGCCGTCGGTGGTGCAACGGTTAGTGTGCGCGGATCTTGTACATGAGAACGTGGGTTCGATCCCTGCTCAGACCACCCTACATTTCTTTCTTCGACGGTCACCTCGCTTAATGATGGCGACACTATCGAGTACTTAGCCATGAAAATGCTTCTCAAAATACCGTTCGGAATCGGCGTAAAAATGTAGGTCCCATCAGTGAGTGTAAAACTAGAAAGCGCACATCTCACTGATTGTCAGAAGCTCTTCCCAATCCCTTCATGGGATGTTAAGGGACACCATTTTGTTTTTTTTTATTCCCCATATTTAAAAAAGGTAAAAAAATAAATGGTTTCCCATTACATCCCATGAAGGGACTGGGGAGAACTTCTCACAATCACTGAGCTGTGCGCTTTCCAGTTTTTACTCACTGATTGGGACCTACAGTTTTACACCGATTCCGAATGGTATTTTGAGAAGCTTTTTCATGGCTATATACTCGATAGTGTCGCCGTCACTATGCGAGGTGACCGCCGCCGACAGAAACTTGAAGGTGGTCAGAGCAGGGTTCGAACCCAGGAGCTCATGTACAAGAGCCGCGCACACTAACCATTGCACCACCGACGGCCACATTTAAAAAAGGTAACCCAAGTCATTTATCCATAGCACTTACGGATCTATCAAGTATCAAACGCTGAGGACTAAAACCAATTATCGAAAAACACGGAAAACAAATTGACGCCTATCATCTACTTGTCGATTTAAATGTAAAACTGTAAAACTCATACGACTTTGCTCATACGATGACGAACACCAAATCCGCAGTGAAAGTTGGTAAGGATCATACCGATCGTTTTGAAACTAAGCGAAGCCTCTGGCAAGGCTACACCCTATCATACGACCTCTTTAACACCTTAATGGAGATCATCAAGAGAAAAGCTTCAGTCAACATGAATAAAACGATCGGCAGCAAAAGTCACATGCAGATGATGTAGATATCATTGGGCGCATAACGAGAAGAGTTACTAAGGTGTTTTTGAGAATTGAGAGGAAGTCATCAAAATTGGGTCTGACATTAAATGCGACATTCACGCGATTTGACCAAGCGTGAACGTTTATAACCGTTGATATATCGAAGTGGTGGATTAATTTATATACCTCGGCTCTGCCATAAACAAAAACGTCAGTCTTGGAATCAAGCAGAGAATTGTGCTTGCAAATATATGTTATTTTGGGCTAAGCCAGCACTTTAAAGATAAAATCCTCTCTCGAGTAACAAAATCCCAGCTATGCCAGACTCTTATATAAATTGTCTTGCTTTATGGCGCAAAATCCTGGGTCTTATCGCATGCAGACCAAATATCTCTAGGAGTCTTCGTTAGACAAATACTCCGAAATATGTATGGCCCCAACAGCATGTATCGGCTGTGCATTAGCCATGACATGTATGAGCTAAGTATATCCCGATAAAAAATGATACGATTGCGCTGGCTAGGCCATATCAGTAGAATAGATGAAGACGAACCAGCACGAAGGGTTTTCGAAACCGAACTCGAAGGAATGGGTTAACTTATTTAAAGGCACTAAAAATTGCATATTCAGCAGCTTGTATCTCTTGCAATTTGTAACCGATTGCAGATTTTTAAAATGGAAATGGAAGCTAGACATCTTGATATATGACCAATCATGACAATAGTGGTTTCTTAGCTAAAAAACTGTTTTTGAGCAATTTATAAAAAAAAGTCCAAAAATATGCTATTTGTTTTTGGTTCACTTGAATAAAGGAACTTTATTATTTTTTATTATTTTTAAAGTAAGCGATTATTTTTTGTAGGGAGCATTTGTTTATTATAATTTATTACATCTTAATCATTTTACGACTCAAAGTGGCAAAACAAAAAATTTTAAATCTATCGGAAAAAACTAAAATAGATATTTACCGTTCTGAAGGATATTCTAACCGCGCAATAGCTAAATAAATTGGACGGAGCCCAACAGCTGTCGACAATTGCAAAAGATACAGGCTGCTGAATATGGTATTTTTAGTGCATTTAAATAAGTGAACCGGAGTGTTTGTGTTTATTCCCTATTCCGTAGGTCCGAATTTGGTTTGGGTGAAATACTTTCTACACGGCATTATTTCAGCTCACATGCCACCACCATGGGACACACGTATCTATACTCAAGCAGACTAATGCAATATATATGACTTCCTATTCCTAGTTAAATGTGCCTAGTATTCGAGAGGATGACTGGGGTATGTCTAAATTTGAGGTATGGAGGTTAACGAATGTAGAGTCTTTTCAGGGTTTCACTATGAGGCACAGCTAAGCTTTCAAGACTGGGGAAAACACTAGTGACTGGCAACAGAACAGCAACTTATGCCAATGACTCCTCTAGGAGCTAATGCACTTGCAATGGGGAGTTGCTTAATCGCTTTAGGAATAACCATATCTCTGATAATTTTTTAAACACGGAGATCAATTTATGTGAACAAACCTCCCATAAATAAAAATTTTATAGGGAAATTGTTGGTCAGTCGAGGATTAAATGGAATATCGGAGGCTTCATATCATTTAAGTCACCGTGGCCGATATGGCATTACCAACAGAATTTCAATCATTGGCCCTTCAGGTGTTTCCGCGGCTGATACAGTTGCATGTCACATGTATATACTTAAGATGGATATTAAAGGTGGGATACAAGGAAATATCATTGACTGGACCTGGACATGTTTCCTACAAGGCATAAATTGCCCATCATAGAATTTATCACTGTGATTGGATTTAAAATTATTTTTGATGTGTTAACATCTATAGCGGCGTATAGGGACTAAGTCTATCAAAGTCAGATTTTATGCTGCTGCTAAAACCAGATTTTATGCTGCTGCTAAAACCAGATTATATGTTGCTGCTAAAACCAGATTTTCTGCGGCTGCGAAAGAGAATAATGACGTGTTAAACAAAAATGAGCGAGCAAGAGAGCAATGAAAGAGTGGTGTGGCAGGGGTGAGGCAAACGAAATTGTGTCTAGAGCGTATGTATTAACGTAATAATGTATGTATGCACATGTGTCTATTGCTGTTGTTGTAGCCACGCAAAATTTCATTTGCAAGCCCATGGGCTTGCGCAGTCGACGTTATGGTGATGTTGTGTGTTTGGTTGTTTCGTTGTTGTTGCTATGGCCAAACAAAGCGGGTCATTTAATTTTCAGCATTGCCCGGTGTATACAAAAAAACTATTATTTTTTATTTTCCAATGTAATATTTACTAATGTGTTCACAGAAATCGAACAGGTACCGTGTAGCAAAAAGGTGTTAACACATCATCCGTGAGTTCGAACACTCATTGATTTTTTTTTTCAGATTGCGACTCCATTTTGGATCTCAAATTTATATTTAGGTGAAAAATGCAACGATTCCTGTCTACACTTCTAAGACGGCTATATGCTGCAAGTGGGAACTTCCACGCAGGTTGTCCATTGGATCTATGATGGCAAGTCCTATGCGCAACTAACTATGATCCAGAGAATGGAGATGATGTGCATCATGGGTATGTCCTACTAATGTGCGATATGTAGTATTACATTTCCTGACATTGGACAATAGAGCGATATCGTTAACTAGATAGCCTAGAAATCTGCCACCAGGTTAAGGCAAATGTCACAATGGTGTAAAATTGATATTGTTCATGGAATAGGTTTATGTGTCGATTATTCACGCAACGGCGGAATCAACAATTGATTGGAAATATTATACTGTCATTCCAGAAAGATATATCTGGAACGACGTTTTCCTAGCGTGTAGGGATATATGAGTTCTACGCGGATTGTGTGGGATCAGCTAGAGCATATGGTATATTTTAGAGAATTAGAGTTGTGTCTTGGCCGTAGCCAACCTGATAAGTGTAGCATTTATAAGATATATAATTTTTTGGATTTGATAATTTGGAAGTGGGGAATATATATTTTACTTTCGGGGGCATAAATCTTATCTGATAGCTAGGGCGCTATTAAGACCTGCGAATCAATTATCCAACTTTTTAAGATCCAACTCTTTTAAGAACCTTAGAGAATTGTCTCTTCTAATTGATCCACGATTTCCGGATTACTGGAGCAAACATTAAGGTTTCCCTATGAGGCTACTCCAAATTTCGGCAGTCCTTGCTATCACAATGAACTCAACAGACTAAGCGAGTCGTGTAGCGACTGTCATCACCACGTTACCTAACTTAGAAAATTCTCCCAAAATGCTCAGTTCCACGTTTCGAACATAGAAATTTGGTTTGCCCGGCATGCATTCGCAGACTCAAAAACTTTCTATCTTTCTATAGGCCTTGTGACGGATCTTGGTGACTTCTACGACCTTGCATTTAGTTTAGAACAATACAGCATGATCGTCAGCTAGAACAGACATACAGTTTATTCAATCAGGCAATTGCTGCTCCCCTAATTAGAGGATATAAAATACACATTTATCTGAGTAGTTTTTATATACGTAGTAGTTTTTATATACATAGTAGTTTTTTCTAGACTATAAGGTTTGGTTACTCTTGATGTTCCGATATCCTGATTTAGACTCGCCAATCGCGTACACTGATAGATTATGCCATTCAAATATAACTTTGGACAGCGCAGGAAAACACGGTTCCGACAAAATCATGCATCGCATTTCTAAAACAATGCTGACGAAGTCACGTTCGTATACGTTTCAAGTTGTTGTACTTTTGAATTCATATCTGGAGTGGTTTCAAGAATCCGCAATCCTGCCTCTGTTTCTGATGTAGGAAAACATTTGATATATTTACTAGAAACGATAAACTAACAGCGATACTATCAACGTCGTAGCAGTGAAAATAATTCTCAACTATAATGCTATGGCTGGCAGCAGCACTGTAACTTAAAATCAATCCCTGCAACAATAGGTGAGATATTTTAGGATAATTTTGCAGGATTGAAATGAGTTTGTTAACCTACAACGACATGGCTGCCTACAATAGCACGAACTTTTTCTAAACAACAGCAACGGCAGCAAACTTACAACTCTCGCCCAACTGTTATGCTGGAAATTCAGGGAAAATGGCAACCAACCAGCCAACCAGCTAGCCAGCTAGTCAACCATTACCACAAAAAGTAACTCATGCCACACATTCGTATCTGGGGGACATTTGATTGCGCACAACTAGAAAGAGTCATGTTCGAGCGTTATTCGAACATTAAAAATCTAACACGTAAAAGTAATTTCCAACAAAATGATTCATAGTGTTTGTCCCCTGAACGGTAAATTGTTATATTTCATCTTAAGCTGACAATGAGATAAAGAGGGAGAAAACGTTTTCGTGTGATATACACGTATACACGGGAGTATGTGCTTAGGGAATTCACGTTTAACACTTTTTGGTCAGGGAAGACTACAAACGCACACAAACACCAACCGACACACAAACATGGGCGAGTACATCCGGTCCTTCGTTCGTTTTGTTTTTAACTCATTCATGTTTTTGGTTAAGTAATCATTAATAAGTCACTAAACAGTCTGCGTTTCCCTTTTGGTCCATCCTCTTAATACATTCCACTGTTTTGTGCTTGCTCTTGTTGGTAGAGTAAAAGCGTTTTGTGCGTTTCTCTTTTTGTCATGGTTCGAAATTAGAAAACAACACTTAATGTACACCAGTTCTCCACAGGCCCCACCCGCCAGCAGTTCGGTGACTTTCTTTGATAGCTAGTAAATCATTTACACGTGAATGACTTGTTAATGCATTTGCCTCTATGGCTAACTGAACTACGTTCAAACTTTTATAGAGTTAATTAATGTCTGTGTTTTGTATAATTTATGGATTTGAAAAAAATAAGATTAAAACTGTTTTTAAAGCAATTACTTTTCTAATTTTCACAATACTTGTGGTGAAAAAGTTTCGTTGTTGCAGCACTCTGGCGTATAAGTGATATCAGTTTGGTTACGATTAACTACTAATACGCCATGGTGGCTGAATCAAACCAATTGAACAGATTTTGCAATATGAATAATATATTTTGTGTGGCCTGAACTACACGATGCTGAGGCTAATAAATTTCTGAGGGAATGGGGTATTGCCAAAGAATATTTCCAAATATTTCACTAGTGGATAATATTTATGTGGCGGATGTAGGTACATGTAGGACTTCTATATGTCTTTAGTTTATTTGAAATATGATTAAATTAGATTTAAATTTTGTATCTTTTTCTCATTTATTTCATCCATTTATATACAGGAGACGATATCGAAAGTTCAGAATATTTGCATTATTAGCTCAGTTAGTAAGTTACTTAGGTAACCTCAAACAACCCAGAGGGGTCAAATGCCTTACAAAATGAGGATGACATGTTTCTCTAAGCGGCTCGAGCTTCAGCTTTTCTTCTCCAGTTGGTAACAACCAGCTCTCGCAGGCAATATTATAATAATGATGGTCCTATTTTTTTATATCCATCGAGTACGTTTCCGAATGTCTTTCACACTGGTTCACTTTGATCTATTCTACTGACATGGTGTAGCCAGCGTTAACAGATTATACAGCTCGTGATTCATCCGTCTTCGATACAGATCGTATTATATTGTAGGACCATATTTTTTTCGGATCATTTTTCTCTCGAAGACTCCCAGTGATGGTTCATCAACATCCCAGGGTCCTGCGCCATAAAGCAAGATCGTCTAACATAGTTGGATCTTCCTTTCTCGAGAGAGGACCTTATCTCTGAAGTGCTTGCTTATCCCTTTGCAAGCACAATTCTTCGTTTGATTTATAGGCTCAAGTTATTGCTTCTGTTCACGGCAACTCCGAGGTAAATAACTTCGTTCACTTCCCCGCAATTATAACGATTATCAACCTTCACCCTTTCTTGCAATGCGGCGGATGTTCAGCTTGTCGAAGCCATTAAATTTGTTGTGTTAAAATACAAAATTTCATTCATATCACTCAATAGAATGTCGATATGATTTAACCCTACAGGCGATTGGTTAGGAAAATATGGACTCAGTTTAGTGCCGTTTAGAAATTAATAGTGTCAACTAGAGACTGTTCAGTCGATGACCTACCACCTCAATATGAACGTTACAGTATCCGCATCAAACTTTTACATAACGGTCCAGAATTTTTTTGTCTGTGCTATCTTTAATTCAAGGCTTTCCTGCGTCTGTTATCATCAATATCTCCGCGGCTCTTCATCAAAACCAGAAATTTCTACGAGAGTGCACGAATCATATGATTTCGTGTTTGCGCGAATATCTGGGATATATCGGAAACGGGTAGTCCAAATGCAGATATCTGTTTAAATCATAAGCTATGACGACATTAACAGATTTTTCATGTTCGAAAAATTGCAATCCTATTTCCAAAGTGAGAGCTGTGGTGCCCAAACTGAACGTTTGTTGATAATAAATTTTGGTTGAAAATGAAGAACCCACAGCGCGCGCAGTACGCAAGTTTGTGCAAACATTTCGTAAGATAGGCCTACCAACGGACAACACTCGCTGTGTGGTTCGGACCAACTAGATAAGCAGTTTGGTGTAGATTTTGAAGTGATAACATCATTGGCCCATAGTTTTCTAAAATGCTGCTGAAAATGCCATATCAGTCAACGGCGAGCGCTACAGAGACATGTAAATAGATTTTTGATGCTTTCTGAGCAGAGAGGTATAAACTTCGATAATCTTTGGTTTCACCAGGACGACGCACCGCTTCACACGGCTCAGAAACAATCAATCTTTTGCGCTCTAAGTTCGGTAATCGTGTTTTGAGGCGTCTTGGCGATGCCAACAAACCACTTCGGAGCTGAGTTTGACCAGTTGAGACTTTTTCTTGTGGCGTACTTTTTAAGATCGATGCTTTGCGAATAATTACAGGTCATATATCGCGTTAAGCCATTTTAAGCCACTTACAGTTAAGCCATTCGTGAGGTAAAACCAGAAACCCTAACCAAGGTCTTGGCAAATTCAACTGATAGGGTGAGCTAATGCGACTCCATCCTCGGCTGCCGCATGGTTGCAATTGTTTTCCATAAATAGTGGGAATATTTCTTATTTCTTCTAAAGCCATAATATAATTTTATTTAATTTTTACAGGGTGGACCAAAAGTCACCAAAGTCTGGCCAACTGTTGTTTTCTAACGGCAAAATTTAGACAATGCCGATGATTTAATTCTTCTATAATGCTTGCACCAATTGCACATTATATGGGAATAATAGTAAATTTATTTTTTAATTGCACCGTAGTAACGTAGTAGACATTCCCAGCTGAGCTGGATGCTTTCTGGTAGATGTTTCTGCTGTTTCGTTGACACTTTGCTCTGGTACTTTGTTCATTTGCTCCATTATTTATTCTCCAGCTGTCATTTATATAATCTGGAAAAAAATAGAAAAAAAATATATAAACGAAAAAGTTATTACATTTTTAAGCCACATCCTGTAAAAAGATACTTGTCCGTGGACCATCCCGTATATCTGATAATTTTTCTTTTGCAGTAGTGTGATCAACTTGGTACTCCATAGCAGACTCAATAAAAATGCTTTCGAAACTTTCATGTCAAACGAAAGATAATGATTAAAAATCTACGATATCCAATTGAAAGTTTCGAAATAGTTCAAAATTAATTTCTAAATTACAACAATGGTTCAGACTTGAAAAGCTCAGGGATTTTTCGTTATGTTTTGTTTTGAAATTTAAAATGTTTAATCTATTCGGTTTGGTTTTTAGAAAATTCGGTTTATTTTATGGCTTATATTTACGAAATATGGGATCAACTACTAACTTAAATTGGGTTAATTTCTGTTTCAAAAAGCTCGATGAAATTTTAGAGATGTTTTAAGAAATGCATTTGTTATTAATACGTTTAGTTGTGATAAGTAGCCTCTCTTGATCCATTAGGTCGCACGAATATTTCAGATTCAATGCCATTATCCATTATTTACAACGTCAGACTGTATGGTTCTTTGCGGTACTTGATGCAGACGCAATCTCGATATTCGGACCGATTAGTCGACTATCTTTGCGCTAAATGCATACGTTTTTGGTCTATAATCAAAATCTTCTTTAGCAAAGTCTTTACATTTTCCTGGAATTCAGGGCATTTTAGCACTATAATAATTGTACTACTAGACTTGTATAACAGTTCTAATATTGTTACGATAAATTCTTTACATGTTTGGCTTAACTAATAAGTAAAAAAAAAAAAAAATAAATGGTTTCCCATTACATCCCATGAAGGGACTGGGGAGAACTTCTCACAATCACTGAGCTGTGCGCTTTCAAGTTTTCACTCACTGATTGGGACCTACAGTTTTAAACCGATTCCGAACGGTAATTTGAGAAGCTTTTTCATGGCTAGATACTCGATAGTGTCGCCGTCACTATGCGAGGTGACCGCCGGCGAAAGAAAATTTGAAGGTGGTCAGAGCCGGGTTCGAACCCAGGATCTCATGTACAAGAGCCGCGCACACTAACCATTGCACCACCGACGGCATGTGAAAATAAAATTGTTATGTCGACGACGTTTGTGGTGTGTATTGCAACTTGATTAATTGCCCCTAAAAATATGGCATAGTTGCAAGATGAAAAGCTACTTCACTCCAATTCACCACGAATGTTTGATGATATGGCGGAAACCGTCTGTAATAACTTATCATTGGTAACCGAGAACATATGGTATTTCATCACGACACATTAAGTCAATGTCCAATTTTCTAGTGGGAATTTTCTAGATTGGGAACTGAACTCATATACATACTGTTACGAATAAGAAAAAGCTTCTGCTTGCTCTTAATGACTCTACTAACATTATGTAAATAACAGACGGTTAGTGCTGTGCCTGAAAGTATGCATTGTAACAACGTACCAGCTCGCTAAACCAGTACCATGAATTCGCATCAGTTAAGATAATTCTTCACCAGTCGAGATGATTCTACAAAGATAAGCAACAACAACCACGTCTAGAGGGTTCTTGAATTCGCTAGATATAACTTCATTTGAGTATGGTGAGTTGGTATAAACAGCGTAGGTCTTTGGAATGGAGAGTTCAGTTTGTGACTAAACCCCGTAAAGTAAGCAACGCGAATTGATAATAAAATACAAGACTTGTTAAAGTGTTATAAATGAAATAAACTGATGTACTATAAAAGGGAGTAAAACCGTTGTAATTATTGCAATTTAAAGTTTCGTTATTTGGAATAAAACAACGCAAAAAGGACGAATACAGAAATTCGTAACAATACTATATAAATCGATATACATCGTCGGCAATAATGTTCATAGAGTGTTGTCACATAGAGCCGCCATTCCTCACAACTAACATTTCATTTCACACTATTCTTTGTGCGGTCGGTGCGGTATAGTGTTATTTAACTTAAACTGACTTAAATTAGGTGGAATTACAAAAATTTTTGACTTAAATTTGTCGTATCATTTTGTTTAAGAACTGTGACATTTAAGTGTGTTTTGGCCTTTTTTGGTATATGTTATTGTTAGTATATAGTATTTGTGGTGTATTTACACAAAAATGTTAACACACAATTCGAAATGCCGTTGCTGTTTTCTGGATGGTTCGTTTGACCCATTGCCTCTACCTGGTGTTGGTTAACGCAATACTTTCCAGTATGCAACGTCCATATGCAACCACAACTCACCTCGTAAATTTACTGAGACAAATGACTACTCTATACGCCATTACTCTATGAAAGTGATATTTGAAAACGACCTGCGAGTACTGTACTGTACGAGTAAACTAAAGTAAATTTACTGTAATATGAAAAGAAACTTGTTTTATTAACGGGCAACAAAACAGCGATAAAAATAGCAACTAGATTATTCGTACCAATATTACCTCTGCCGCCATCTAAATTACTAGCAGCAACCGGACGGTGATTGTGGCTGTCGGTAGTGCAATGGTAGTATGCGCGACTCTTGTACAAGAAAATGTGAGTTTGATCTTTCATCTGACCATCTTACATTTGTTTCGCCGACGGTCACCTCTCTTAGTCATGGCGATACTATCGTATTCTTAATCAAGACAAAGATTCTCAAGATACCGTTCAGAAGCGGTGTAAAACGGTAGGTCCCAATCAGTGAGTGTAAAAGTAGAAAGCGTACAGCCCACGAGTTGTGAGAAGCTCTCCCCAATTTCTTCTCTGGATGTAATGGAACACGATTTTTTTAAATCAGAAGGTGCTTATTAACCTACTAGATTTCACGATGCGATAGGGCAGAGCCTCTTACATATGGTGAGATGTACACCCTCTAATTTTAGAGTCATTGATCAGCACCGACACTTTGACACAAGTTCTGAATGGGTTTTTCGAATATTTTCGCATAGCTAATTATTCGTCTGTGGTGCAGTGGTTAGTGTGCATTAGACTTGTACAAGAGAACGTGGGTTCGATCCTTGCCCTAACCACCCTACATTTTTCATTCGCCGACGGTCACCCCGTTTGCTACTTAGCCACGAAACAGCTTCTTAAAATTCCGTTCGAAACTGGTGTAAAACTGAAGGTCCTAATCAATGAGTATAACACTATAAAGCGCACAGCAAACTGCTTGTGAGAAGGTCTTCCATATTTCTTCGTTGGATGTTACGGGTAAATTATTTTTAATATTACCAAAATGACAACAACAACATTAAAGTTATACAGTATTATAAAGCTCCTTTTACAAAAAACAAATTCAAAATTTTCCGATTAATTAGAACCATATAACAAATCTCAATTAAAAATTAAGTGTATTAGAATTTAATTATAATACCCGTTAATATTTAGTTTATTCATAATATTGTAGACTTTTCAATAGTGGGTGCTTCCTCCGTTGTTTAAAATGCCTCAAATATCCGGCTGTTAATTGGTTCATAATCCAAAGAAATCTAATTCTAGGAGTACTTAAATGGTTGAATTAGTGATTCCATACCTTCGAGTTCAATCCAAATCAACTCCAAACGTTTTCAATTAAATTTATGTCGGGAGAATGTGGTGGTCAATTAAGTAGATGAACATTTTGGTTTGAAATTAATTTATTTACAACTCTGGCAGTATGAATAGGAGCATTATCTTGTTACAGAATCCATGGAGTCGGCCGAAAAATATCATTTACTTTAGGAAAGCTGATTGTAACAAAGTTTTGTACGTTTATCCAGTCATTTTCGATTGTGCCATAATACGGTACTGCATCCCAGACTATAACTCCACCCTCTCACAAAATTATTTTATGTTTTTAATTTTTGTTAAATTTTTAAATATTGAAATTGCGGGCCACCCTAATATTCTTTTCTGATAATTTTGTCGCAACAACAACATACATACTGGGTTTGGTCATTATGTTTTGTATCGTATGTATGTATGTTGTTGCTTGTTGTTTACATTCACAGTGTGTAATTTTTTAAGTCATGGCAAAATAACCATATACGGACACCACTACGGGATAAAAGACCAAACAAAAGACCCCTGTCTCCCAGTTATGCCCAAATTCCTCCAGGTTTTTTTTTTATGGGCCCCCAAAGAAGTGGGGCCTCGGTGTCATTTTTGCAAAAAAGTGATCATTTTCTCAAGCTCATATCTTGCAAACCGTTCGGAATTTTGATCTACTCTCTGAGGCAAAGTTGTGGCTCTTGTAATAAAGAACAAAAATTGTAAACATATAAAATCAAAAAAAACTTCATCTTCAAAGTCAAAATCGCAAAAAAACTTTAAAAAATTAAATTTTTTATTTACCTATCTCCCCCTGTTCAGGTCCATAGGTAGCAAACCGTTCAAAATTCAAGGAAACAATCAACTCCAAGAATGATCCTAAGATCTCAATAAACAACTTTCTAGAACATATGAACTTCCTAACACCGTTTAGGTAGCCCTTAGATAGCCGCAAAAATTAAAAATTTCCCGAAAATTTTTTAATTTCATTTGTTTTTTCGTTACTTCAACATTGAGATACTATAAAGCCTTCTCCCGTAAGTGAAAAGGCATGGTGCAGGTTTCATTGTTATACTATTACTGATTTTATTAATCTTAGTCCTTAGGTAGTATGGGTTAACATTTAGAGATAGGGTTGTAACAAAGAGTAGTAGCATGGATATTTAGTAATAATGATTCAGCGTTGTAGGGATTAGTAGTCTCAGCAGGGATGGCACTACAATACTATCTATATACTATAATTATCGATGCAAAAGACTATAACAGCAACAACAGCGCTGACGAAGTCATTTGCTCTGTTTGGTCATTCAGCCGTTATACTGTTGTTGTTATTTCTTTTGAATTCTCTATCTGGATTAACTAACTGTCGTTCCTAAGTTGATGGATTTGGTGGCCCGCGATAATAAGAAACACTTGTAAAATCAGTTGTGGAAAAGAAACGAAACATTACAGATGAAATATTAAAATCAAACGTATACCTAAAATCAAGCTTTTGTTTAAATTTTAAAATAAATAGTTTTCTGCGCGAACAATGACTAAATACATATATATACCTGCTAATTCCTCGTATCGTGAAAATAGCAATTGTAGCCATCTGGACTCTCTAAATTACATAAATTCTTTTCGTCACTAAAAACCATAGTACGTTTGCATGACCTTTATCATTCACATGACCTCTTACTTCAATGCCCCGAGTTATAGGCTCTCTATAAATTGTAACCGATTTTCTTTGCACATTCTTCAGCAGCGGTTTTTTTCAGTTGTTTTTCAATTTCAGGTACTTGCAGCTTGCAATATGCGAGTTCTCACACATCAGCTGAAACAATGAGCTTATTTGAGCACTCAACATGTCGAATTGATTGTTCATCCGCCGTTCAGCCCCGATTTGGCACCCAATGACTTATTTTTCAACGTTTCGACGCCCGAAGCAGCTGGTGAAGCATTCAAATACCATATTTTGGAGGTGTCTCAATCGGAGTGGATAAAGTGATTTTTAGATAATGTATGACAAATTCATACTAAAAGCTTATAAGGCCAGGAACATTTTTCTAATTGAAAAATGGATGGGTTTTGTTGGAATAATACACAATTCTGTTAATCACATTATACAGGGTGATTCAGGAAGTTCCGGACAAATTTCTCCAGCGTATTCCTTGGCTCATTTCATGAAGAAAAGTCCACTAGGACCATGTCCGAAAATGCAAGGGTGCGAAATGGCAGCGGGTTCAACATTTTCGGATTGGAGGTCGGAGGGTAGCAGGGTAAAGTTGCTAACTTCTGAGCCAGTGGTCGGATTTTTTTCTTTGCTTGTTGGAAAGGTCTTTAAGAGGCCTTTCAGAATCAATAAAAAAAGTTTCGGAAAAAAAATGGAAAAAAAAATTCACATAACCTCAATTTGCTCAGCCAGATGGCACGTAACTTATGTTTCTGTTGAAAGATAGCCATACCTCTTACCTTTCCAAAATGACCTAAACGAGGCACAGAGGTCTTACGGTTCCCAATTTATGACTATTTTACTGAAATGCAAAAATGTTTGTTTTTGTTTTTGGAAGCGAAATAACAGCACACATTTATTTGTTTTTGTAAATTAACAAGTTTAAGATTTTTACTACCCGAACCCGCTGCCATTTCGCACCCTTGCATTTTCGTACATGGTCCTAGTGGACTTTTCTTCATGAAATGAGCCAAGGAATACGCTGGAGAAATTTGTCCGGAACTTTCTGAATCACCCTGTATATAGATAGCAACCTCGTAAGAGCCACTTCAATTGTTATTTGAAGATATATCACCTTGGGGTCTCTGGCGCCGTTGTTTCCTTGGAGCGGTGTAGTCAAGCACAAGTCTAAATTCAATAATAGCATCTATATCATTACTCCTAGCTAGACATAACCTACAGCTAAAAATTTCAAATCCAATACAAACTGGAGACGGTATACTTTTAATAAAAATTTAAACCCTTCTTGTCGTATTTATAAAAAAAAGTTTATCGTTCGTTGTCGTATTTTATCTTATATTTTGCCTTGAGCTGAGGAGTTAACCAAATCAAATTTGCCCTGCTTTATTCTTGGCACTTTAAATAAAATGAGTATTAAATCCATGTTATTTTCGCAGAATAATACATTATCTTTTCAATCCACTGCAATTCGACATAGATTTGCTATGGATTGTAACATAACAATGTTTCGTATGCCTGTCGTTATCCTTTTGTCAGGAGATTTTATTCTTTACGGGCTTCAGAGACAATTTAGCTGACAATGCGATTAGAACAAATACTCGTATACAACAGTATCACTCTACACTGTAGTTGTCAATATATCAAATTGAAATGTACGCACAACATTACAACGCACTCTCACCTACCGACTACCACGCACATGCACTCGCATAAAGACGCATTATCGCATACTGGAGCCAATAAGATTTTGATGCTTTGGATTTCCGTTTCCGTTTTTTATTTCTATATGAAAATAAAATATAAATCAAAATAGCTTAAATGGCTCTTCTCCCATAAGCCAATGCTATAAATACAAATACATTTTAGTTTTCCCCCTACACTGTCATCTAACAGAAACTTGCGCAATATTGCCCCTGCACCACAAACCCACGACTGCGTTATCATTGTTAAGCTGTTGCCGCTGTTACTCCACTGCTACAATGTTCAACTATTCATGGTTGGCGGGTTTGTAAGTTAAGGTAAATGTTATCAATGTTGCAGTCAGACCATTGGATTAGCTATGTTGGGTTTCATGCATGAGGCAGGCAGCAGGGAGATGGGGTGTAAATGTCAACTTCAACTATTGACAATCAATTTGTTGCGATTATATTGAATTAAGCTGAGAAAATTTATTGATCTGCTGCAATAACAGACAGGACGAAGACACTATCAGCATCAGGTAACCACACAGACGGCAGCACAATGAAGGTAATAGCAATTCACTGGGTGGCTAAATTACTGCAGGAAATGAATGATATAAATGGTGCTGTTGGGTATTGTGTATTATTTGTGTACTATTTTAAGTAACACGTAGCTTTTGAATAAGGACGAGAATCCACAATTAGCGTCATGTCCTTTAAGTGCCAACATTTTGAACAGATTTTAAGAGAACTAAGTACATTTTCTTGTTGTCCGCCAAGTCTATGATTTTACAGTATACACTGGTCAACTGTGCCTTTGCCTTTAATGAAGTTTCATGTTATGTCAATGTACAAAATTTTCATAACATTTAATTATAAACCTATTATTCTTAAACTGATTACTTGGCCTTCAGGCAAGTACATAAGTCACCCATTTTCTTTATATTTTAAAATTTCAAAAGTACTCAGAATTCAAACTACAGTTAAAAGTGACACTTGAACATGCAATTTACATACAATACACACTTGATGTGTAATATACTTATATATAAAGTAGATACATAATATATGTTTGATTTTAATATTAATTAAAGTCTTTAATAACCCCTGCAAAATTAATAACTTGCATGCCTAATCGAATCACAATCCCTTGCATTTTAAGCGAAACACATGAGTATATATTTGAAACATAACTATGACATCAAAATATGTGTACTATGGTTGTGTTCAATAAAACTCGATATAATCTGCTCAAAGGCACTTTTAGCAAAAAATCATTATTTGTGTAGATATATATCTATATTTTAGAACCATTTATCTTTCAATACCAAACGAGACTTAAGATGCTCATTTGATAGCCTGACCGCCACATTTTATATATAAAGTTGACTCCATTAATATTAAAACAACATCTTTTGGCAATGTTAACTTTCGAAAGAGGATTAATCCTCCTTTAAAATATTGGTAAAATCAAAATATTAATGCATTTTTGTTATTGTTAGTTTCAGACTTAAATGTAGATTAAGGTGGGTCAATCAAAATGTTTACAAGGAGTACAACAGAAGCGCAATCCTAAGAAACTCTTCAAGCAGACAATTGTTCTAGAATAAAAATTCAGCCCCCGATCTTTCACTTGAAAATTTATATATGGTTGGTTGGTTGATTGAAAAGGCTGCAAGACAGCACGCTGTCTAGCACACTTAGACTAAAGAATCCCATTGTGATACCTGCAGTTTCCTCTATAACAACTATTGACTAGTCGTCTAGCAAATTTTCCCTTTCAATGGATTTGTCTATAAGACCTAGTGGAATATCCTGTAGGGCTATAGTGCTAACTAAATGTGTTCCGAATATCCGACTTCTCAGTCCTGCCAGATCAGAGTAATCCAAGAGAAGGTGTTTCCTCGTTTCCTCGTCCTATTCCATGCAGCATCTACAGAGAGTGGAGTTTCTATGTCCCACTCTTAGGGCGTGTTTCTCTACAAGACAATGTCCCGTAAGTGTTCCTATCATTGTGGATAACCAGCCTCTCGGCAAGTTAATTAGTTGCCTAGTCCTCTACCTGTCCACCTGTTGTCAGAGGACCCTGGCTTGTTTGCAAGTTGAAGTAAGTCTCCACATGTCCTTGAACATATTATCGGCCCACTGCCTGATTTGCAAACGGTAGATAGGGATTGGCATACTAACATCTTCTTTTCCGGAAGAACATGTGCCGCAGTGCCCTGTCTAGCTAACGCATCCGCTACACAATTGCCTGGAATGTCGCTGTGTCCCGGTACTCAGATGAGCCTGATGTCAAAATACTCTGCCATCACCCTAAGTGACGAGTGACATTCTTTCACCGTCAGGGACGTAGCAAACATGGCCTCCAGGGATTTTATAGCAGACTGGCTGTCTGTGTAGATACATATTCTCCGGAGGGTTGTGACACTACTTTTCAGTAGTTCAGCAACCTCCAGTATGGCGGTAATTTCCGCCTGAAATACACTACAGTGATCAGGCAGCTTGAAGGAAATATTTACATTTAGGTCCGATGAATTGACCCCATATGCTACTTGCTCGTCCAACTTTGATCCATCCGTGAAAAATCTGATACTACTGGTATCCCCCTCCAGTGACTTTTCCCAGGTATTCGTGTTCGGAATATAAGTCCTTAGATTTTTCGCTGGTAGAAGGTAGGGGATACAGTAGTCCGTTTTTACGGGAATAGAGTTGGTCCGGTGTAGTAATTCAGCGTGTCCGGAATGCCCCGATATCAAAACGCCACAATCTCTGATTCTCACCAGGGATGAAGCGCTGCCGATTCGGTCATGATATCAAGGAGTACAGATGTTCAGGATAGCACTAAGTGCAGTACCTGACGTCGTGCCCATTGACCCACTAACGCTAATCAGTGCTCATCTTGGAATTTTCTTCAAGGAATTCAGAATATATTTCTATAACATGAATGTCCAGTAAACTTTCAAATGTCTTAAGAACAAAAGATGATAGACTGATTGGTCTAAAGTCCTTTGGTTTGTCGTGAGAGCATTTGCCCGCTTTCTGGGCGAAAACCACTTTTGTTTGCTTCCAAATGCTAGGAATGACTTCCAGCATAAGGCAGCCCCTGAAAATTGCCTCCAACCAACTACAAGATAGGTATAGTGCCTCTCGTAATTGCGCGGGAATTATCCCGTCAGGTCCGGCTGATTTATAGGGCTTAAAGCATCTAATGGCTCATATCAGATTCTTTCTGCTCACTATTGAGCGAACTTTTTCTAAGCTAGGTGAGTTTCCGCCTAGTTCTTCTGGCTGATGACCAGCATTCCTGTCATCGTTGGGACAGAGGGTATCCAGGAGAATGCCAAGAGACTCTTCAGACGAATTCGTCCACGTTCCATCGTCTTTCATTAATTGAGTTTTTAGCGAGTACGTATCTTCAGCGTGCAGTCTGGTTGGTTCCCTCAATGGATTCAGAGAAGTTTCGGCAGGATTTCCATTTGGCCTTCTTGATTTCACCTTTATATAGATTAAGACTAATCTTGTAAACGTCCCAATCCCTTCGGTCGCCGCTTTTGTTGGCCTTGTTGAAAAGCCGCCGAATGGACGATCTTAGATCCTGAAGCACAACGTTCCACCAATGAGGTTTTTTGTTACTCTTGGCAGCATTATAACCACTGGTCTTACAGGGTTCATTGAACGCGTTCCTGCACGCATCAGTAAATTTGCCAAATAGTTCTTCCAGCTCTGGCACATTAGTCGGAATATTCGGATGGTTACCTAAGAGTTTCCTTAGGCGCCCACGATAGGCATTCCAGTCCGTTTTCTATAATTTTTAAAAACTTCGTTTTTCAGAGGTTCGATATTTACATGGAACTGTAGATATCTATGATCAGAAAATGAGCGATCAGAAAGTACGCTCCAATCGGATACAGTTACATAGTCGTAGCTAAGTAGTAAAGTTAGGTCTAGTACTTCCCTCCTAACCGAAGTTATTAAGGTCGGTTCCTCGCCTCTATTACAGATGGTCAAGGTTTCGCTTATAATGAAATTAAAAATAAACTCACCTCGATCATTGGTGCCGGTATTCCCCCATATTGTGTGGTGCGCGTAGGCATCGGCTCCTATAATGACGCTACAATTCTGTCTTTTTGCCTCCGATACAATATCCCTGATGCACTTCGGAGGGGGTGATTCAGTATGGTCGTGCGCTATGTACGATGATACTAGCCAGAATTTATATAGAAAATAACCTAAAAATACACGAAATTTACAAATTTGCATTGCAATTGATGGAGGATTAACCCGTATCGCCGGCAGAGAGCTTGGAATTTTCTCAGCCGTCTGCATATGTGTTCATTAGCATGGGTCTATTTTTTTTGTCGACAGAGAGTATATTAGATGCGTAATCTGCGGTAAATTCTAATAAAATAATTCGAAAGAACTATAGTTCTAAAATGAAAATCGAGAATTGGATTTTTCGCGAGAAACTTATTTAAAAACAAAGCATAAAAGCAGGAAACTTTATAGCTGTATAGGATATTGACACGTGCATTGATCTATCTTAATGCTATTAATGTTAATCAACAGAAAGAATAAAAGCCACAAATAGAGTTCTGCGTAGCCAGATATTGTTTCAAATAACGTTTCCTACAAATTTTACAATAAATTATTATTCAAAATTATATACCGTAATACACTGTAAGGGTTGTGTCAGTAAAAATGCAATTTTTCATTCTAAAATAAATTCATGTAATTTTTGAGATAGTTGTGGTTTTTGATGTGTTATCATCTATAGGCACGGGTGGGGCAATCTATCAAAGTGAACACATGCAAACAACACACAGCGTTAGCATCACATACATAGTTGTTGTACAATTATAGCCTCAGCCTGAAAATAAGTATGATGGTATTGATGCAGCGGCAGCGAGAAAACAAGCAGGTCTTCGTCGCCAAAGAGTGTTGAATAGTATAGAGAACTCATGAAACAAATTGTATGACTCAAAAGCACTGGCGACATCTGGCGAATAATTCAAAACGTATTACTCTCTTTTTGTCATAACTTGGTTCATTCATAATTTTTATGTGAAACATTGACGTCTTTTGAAACACTTATGCTTTTTGTATTGTATTGTTTTATGTAATCATACATATATGTGTGTAAACGTTCTAAAATCATTGTTAGATAAAAAATCTTAATCAATTAGATATAAACTGCTTTTTTGTTCTCCTGTAAAATTACCTTTCTGGTTCATATCCACTTTTCATTCTCACGTCTTTTATTGCTCAAAAAAAGTTCTTTAGTTAAGAAACCACAATTTTCATGGTTTTTTTTTATTTCTTAAGATGTCTAGCTTCCATTTCCATTTTAAATTTCTTGAATTGGTTAGAAATTGCAAAAGATACAAGCTGTGCATTTAAATAAGTGAACCGGAGTGTATATGGTTTCGTAACGCAAAACAAATTCAGTGTTCGACGTATGGCTGAAGGTTAGATAGAGGTCTTTTCTGCTACCCATTCATGGTATTCTATTACGGCTATCAATAGTAAGTGTCATAATAACATCACGATTGCTGTATATTGCTCGACGAGAAACATTGGTTAGCAATTATAGAAATCCATCATTACCCAGAATATGTGGCGATTTTCGAGGATCAGGTACCTGTAGACCCACGAATACTATATACCCCATAAATGATCGTTATTGATTTTTGCAGTGAATGGCGACACAAACAAAAGCTATCATCACCTAAGTGAAACATGTCAACGTAGTCTGAGCAATCACAATTTAAAGAAGGTATTTTTTATCCTCTAAGCGTTGATGAATCCGAAAGGTTGTTACCAAAATGGAAGATTTTTTTTATGCATCTCTCACGCACAGTTTTTGTGCCATCGAAATGCATTTTCAATAAAACATTTTCCGCACGAGCAAAATACGCATTGGTTTGTACAACATTATTAACAGTATCTCTACAATTTTGCGGTAAATATTATATCGACTGAGCTATAGTATTTTACATTAAAGTACAGTGGTATTCAGTTCGTATTACATAAAGTGAGCAATTTGTCCCGTCTTTACGTTGGCTAAATATTCTTGGTAAAATCCTCTGGAAACTGCATTAGCTATTTGATATATTCAAGAATTTTTCGTCCGTCGAAATTCCTTCCCGGACTAATTGGTTGAAAATCAGATATTTCTTATGACAAGGTATCTTTCGTTAACTTGAAAAAAGACAAAGATGTTATAAAAAGATAAAGATTTTATTAATAATTGAAACGTAGATCTTTCTTGATATTTACACCGGCTTCGAAGTATATGGTGATGTAAAGATGAAGATGTAGAACAAATGGTCTAAAAAAATTTATATAATTTTGTTTTCCTGGCAGGTTATGTAACGGTTTTCGTTGGCGCAGTGATGATTAGTGCTGCTTTGACTATATTTGTATGAGACTTGCCTCCAATATTTTCTCTTGCTCAATCATTTTCCTTCTGCTGTCAATGGAAAACGCTATAATATCGGAGTCATTGTAATGTTGTGGGCCCACCAAAGCTCTGGACTTATTTTGTCCCCCTACAGACTTTGGCTTTATTCATTACAAAGAATTCCCCTCTTTTGTCCTCAAATCCAACGTCTCTAAAAAGAGCCGTTGTTAAAAATGAAGCAACTCTGTCGGAAATACTCAATCCGCCGCAACCAACTGCACAATTGTACTTTATCTCCCTGATGATGGACTTTTTTTTTAAGGGAAAATCGATATCCAATTCCACCAATTCCGCCAAGCAGGGTCTGTATGATGTCGGATCATATCTAGCTGGTGGCTCTGTTGAAAGCAACTGAGAAATTTCTGAAACAGGTTCAGGAATTGTATGTTTTCTACTTGTGAGCTGATGTAGCATAAATTCCCTTAAGTGTTTTGGAATCAATCCACAGGAACAACGATATATTAGTATATAGTCCTGGTATTTCCCGATGCAAAATATATTGCTTAGTGTGTGCAAGTACGCCATGTAACTTTCAGGAGTGGATTATTCATTATTTCCTTACACAACACTGCTCTTTTTAATGATCGCAATGTCTACGTTTGACACTATATCAATCAATCTATCCGAATACTGTTTGCTATTAATATTATAACAATCGCTCAAAAAATACTACTTCTAAACATTATGTATAATAGGGTAATTAAGTTCGGAAAAGTCACTTGGATGATGTACCTCTAAAGGCGGAGAACCAATAGACGTTGCTGACGACCCCATTACACAAAGTGGTGTGTCATTACATCCCATGAAGGGATTGAGGAGAGCTTCTCACAATCAGTGAGATGTGCGCTTTCTAGTTTTACACTTACTGATTTGGACCTACAGTTTTACACCGGTTCCGAACGGTATTTTTGAGAAGCTTTTTCGTGGCTAAGTACTCGATAGTGTCGCCATCACTATGCGAGGTGACCGTCGTCAAAAAAAATGTAAGGTGGTCTGAGCAGGGATCGAACCCACGTTCTTATGTACAAGAGCCGCGCACACTAACCATTGCACCACCGACGGCCGACCCCATTCTTGATACAAATTTTAGTCAAGTTTTAAGAATCTACAAATATTACCAGTTGAAATAGCACCAATTGTATACACGCTTTTTGCTTGAAACCACGCGGTCAATTTCACAAATCAATCAAAAAAGAAATAATTTGGCCTAATATTTACTAAAAACAAAAGCAAGTAAAAAACAAACAGAAGTAAGTAAAACAATCTATAAAAACATACAGAGAAACAGAGCATAACCAATTGCAATGCACTCACAGAAAAATATGGTTGAGACAGCCGAATTAGCCGTAACCGAATTCAGAGGTTGTAACAACCTCATCAGAAGTTGTTACAACTTCATTACAGGTTGGCACAACTTCGTAAGAGGTTGCCACAACTTCATTAGAGGGTGACACACCCTCCTTAAACGTTATCACAACTTCATTAGAGGTTTTCACAACTTCCTTAGAGGTTGTCACAATTTCATTAGAGGTTTTGAGGTTGTCACAACTTCATTAGAGGTTGACACAACCTCATTAGAGGTTGACACAACCTCATTAGAAGTTGACACAACCTCACTGGAGTTTGTCACAACCTCAGTTGAGGTTGCCACAACTGCATTATAGGTTGACACAACTTCATTAGAGATTCTCACAACATCATTAGGGATTGACATCCGAATTCAAATAGTGTCGCAAATAAATTTTGAATTTTTTTATTATTAACCACTGATTTATATTCCAGTATTCTTATAAAAATATTAGAAAGCGAAAAAAAGAATAAAGTCATTTCAATTTCAGTTGTACTTACAGAATTCATGAGAAATTCAGTTACAGCAACGGAATTGGCGCAGAATTCGGTCGTTGCAACCGACTTAATTCCGTTATTGCGACCGAACTGATACCTAATTCGGTAGTTACAACCGTATTGATGTCAAATTCGGTTGTTCCACCTGAACTGATGCTACATTCGGTCACACAAACCAAGGTTGGTACCCATTTCGGTAGCTGCATCCGAATTAATTCCAAATTCGGTTGTTCTAACCGAAATTTTATAAAATTTGGTTGACAAAACGAATATAATTCAAGATTCAGTTGTCACAACCGAATCAATTATGAAATGAGGTTGGTTCAACCGAATTTCAGTTGTGGCGACTAAATTCGGTCGTGACAACCTCAATTCCGTTGTGGCAACCGCCATTCGGTGGCAACTGCTTAATTTATGGTTGCTACAACCTCTTCAAGCTATTAGTACTCTGGGTGTGAGGTGAAGCATTTCCAATGATAGAGCTAAAAGTATTTTCTTTTAAATTTTGGAATGACACAAAAATATTTTGAAAGGTTGTTTTGATGTTGTGTGTTGTCTTATGTTATATACAAGTTTTCAAGTGAAAACCCGGAGGCTCGATTGTAAGTTTAGAACAATAGATTCTTGCAAACATTTTCTTATAATTATCCATTGACTACGTATCTGCTATACTCTTGGTCGGTGAAAAAATTGGCCCACCCTAATGTACATACATAAAAATATTTTTTTATACACAGGTCATCGGAGGATGAGTTTTCGTCCAATGAATTGAACACCGTGTATTGCATTATATTGTACTATATTGGAACAAATGAGGTTGTCGATTTGTTTTTGTTCAGTGAAGGTAATTACATATGTTGCTCGCCCTGTCCAAATTGTGTGAAAGCTACGTTCCAGTAATCGGCAAATTCAGTTGCCACAACCGACTTTTTTCCAATTGTCTTTCAAATTGGAAAACTATATTGTTATTTGTTAAGGGAACATATATTTAGTAGAATTGTTTCTCCCTCTTATTGATTAATACAATTTTATTTCTAATTATGTAAATAACAACCGTTTAATAAAATGAATAACTCTTAATGTTAAAATCTCACTTGGTCGCAAACTTTATCAAAACTACCATTTTTCAATTAAAAAAATGTTGCTGACTTTATAAGCGTGTAGTATGAAGTACTCAAATATTAATCAAATACTAACGAAATCGGTCATAAAATAAATGGTTTCCCATTACATCCCATGAAGGAATTGGGTAGAGCTTCTCACAACCAGTGAGCTGTGCGCTTTGTAGTTTTTTATACTCACTGATTGGGACCTACAGTTTTTCTTCGGTTGCAAACGGTATTTTAAGAAGCTTTTTCATGGCTAAATAATCGATAGTGTCGCCGACACTATGCGAGTTGACCGCCGACGAAAGAAATTTAAGGTGGTCAGAGCAGGGATCGAACCCAGGATCTCATGTATAAGAGGCGCGCACACTACCCATTGCACCACCGACGGACGACCACCAATTGGTCGTTAAATTCAAAAAGGATTTAAATAATGGCTAATGGGCTAAGTTGGTCGTCGGAGGTGCAATGGTAGTGTGGGCGCCTCTTGTACATAGAAACGTAGGTTCGATCTCTGCTTTGACCACCTTACATTTCCTCCGACGGCGGTCACCTCGCTTAGTGAAGCCGACACAATTGAGTACTCAGCCTTTGAAAAAGCTTCTGAAAATGCTGTTCGGAATCGGAGTAAAACTATAGGATCCTATCAGTAACTTTAAATCTAAAGACGATGATGGCCACCACGTTACGGTGAATGGTGCAAAGGTATCGACCGATGATCAAGAACTTGTTTGTACTTAAAATGGAAGAATTGGACTTTGTTGGCATGTAGTTTCAACCGGACGGTGCACACATGCCATACTACTCGCGATGACTTACACCAAATGAGAGGCGATTTGACTCTGTTAAAGCCATTTTTGTGGGGCTAGTAAAGTCTCTTCTATAGAGACAAACCAATCACAATTGCTGCCTTGGAAGATAACAATACACGTGCCAGATAACAATATCATTGGTGAGATACCGTCCAAAATGTTAGATAAAGTGTGCCAAAATTGGACTTTCAGAATGGACCACGTGAAACGTTGCCGTGGGCAACAGTTGCATATAATAATTTTTAAAATGTCTCTAAGCCTAATATCGTCTGAGCCATTCATGATATAGAACGAGAAACCATCAATAAAAAAATTTCGGGATATGGGTATACCCATTTGGGTATTTGTTATTTTCAATAAAGCAAAACAAATTAATTTCACTTCATTTTATTTAAATTTTAAGCGGAAGTTTGTATTTGGACCACCCTACCCTTGCTTGTAAGCTAGTGCAACAAATACAATAAGTTAGATAATGAGATTAGTGTCTAATTTTCAATTATCCAAAAAAGTTTCAATAAATATCCAGGAAAGATGTTGCCAAAGACCCATGTAAACGTCAGAGGAAAATAATGAATTAGATTTGTACTTGAATTTACAAAAAAAAAACGAATCAAAAAAGCCTAAGGAGCAGTACGGTAACTCGGAATCATTTATTTTTAAATACAGATTTTTTGCCTGTTTTGTACCTAGAAATGTCTAATGGATTTTATAAACTCAAGTCCTTTTTTAGTAGTAAATAGCTCAAATTTACAAGTGACGAGGATGAAATTAAACTAGCAGTATGAAAAAGCGTAATATCCTTAAGTACAATTAGCTAATTAAATGTTATTACCCTGACAAATATCCTGTATTACTTCCGATATGCACAGCAAACGGAAGAAGTTAACGCCTACCTTACGTATAAATTACACTTAATTCAAAGTAAACATTATATTTTGAAAAACTTGTATATACTATTTAAATATAATCCCCTCATGACTCTTATCATTTTGAATGGGAGGACCGTACTTGTTTTTGTACTATGTCCTTCCTGTGCACTTTGAATGTCAACCATGTAAATACCATGATATTTATGCAAATGTTTAATGGGCTGCTATAAACCCCTTTTTCTGTGCTTTCCTGTATTTCTTTAGCAGCGGTCGTATGAACGATTTAGTGAGATAATAGTTTCATAAATTCCTCACTCCTTACACAGTTCCGGTGCGTACGCACAGGATACATCACCCGCACGCCCGCATCCTTAAAGTTTCATAGACTGCCGCAAACAAGTGCTTCCAGAAGCAGTTGGTTTTGTTGTAAAGTAGAAGGCGTTGAGCGGAAGGCGGGAATACGAGTATATCTTCGAGATACGAGTAGTGTTTATTATAAATAGTTTTGTTGTACTATTCCCGCTTTAAATGAAACGCCATTTGTAATTTCCCGTTCATTTCCCTAATTCGTTTGCGTGACATTATAAGCACTTTCTATGAACTTGAAGGAAGAAGAACAATGATGCTATATGCTTTGTACTTATGTACATGGGTACATATATATGTACATATAAATAAATTCATACTGAGTGTATAAATCACTTGAAATGCTGCACATCCTAACACTCCAAGTGTTGGAGCAGAAGAAATTCACACATTAAATATTGTATAGGACTTGACGCAATTTTAGTAAAAAAAAAAACACTATCTGGTGTCATGTGTTTTATTATTTTACTTCTCTAATAGGACAATTCTCTTGACAATCTCCCGCCAGGCTCCAGCCTCTAATGGCAGCCCGTTAATGTTGATGAGTTTCTTCATTTCATTCGAGTACAAGAGTCGAAAGTAACTAAAGGGACAAAAATCAAGATGAACATTTTCTAAATTGACATTAGTGAAAAATCATGTTTGTCACAGACACACATACATATTACATCTCGGAGTCATAGAGCTTTCGACTGGAGTGAAGCGACTTCTGCTCTATGAATTTGGCTGCGTACGTCTTCTTTGGGCCAAGTTAAAACGTATCCCATTAAGTTAATGTGGTCATAATAAATTTTTACTGGTATGGTCAACAGCAAGACCATGATTCACATGCCAAACGGATTGACAAATTCATCTAGTTAAGAGGTAGAGTAAGGGCGTTGGGCAGTAATCAGCAAGAACTAGATTCGTTAGAAGTGTTTTGTTCTCTAATCATCACTATTGTGAATAATATTTCACAGGCAATTGTTTAGTATGATTAGGTTATAAA
This sequence comes from Phaonia tiefii, assembly GCA_963931995.1. NCBI lineage: Eukaryota > Metazoa > Arthropoda > Insecta > Diptera > Muscidae > Phaonia > Phaonia tiefii. The sequence continues at coordinate 106,508,523 of OZ008367.1, read as the reverse complement.
TTCCAGCTCACAAGTATTTGTCATATTAATGCATAGAAGAAGTAAATAATTCAATTAAACGATTTCATTTATATCTAGTGTAACTTGTCTCTAAAATAGTTGTCCTTGTATTCGCCAGGGGTGTGGAAGCGGATTTGGGGTTTAGGAGTCGGAATTCAGGGAATTTGTTGGTGGAGTTGAAGTTGATTTGTTTAGCCCGACTCCAAGTAATAAAATGAATAAAAATATGGGATCAGTAACCTACAAGTAGGTACAGGAATACTCCTATTTCCGAACTTAGGAATTGCAAAGTTTCAACCTGGTCCTCCATGACGAACGAAAGCTTTCTTTCGCATTCTATTCGAACGAATAATGATCTTAATAATATCTTCAAGTTTGGTTGGGTATAAGATGTTCCTTATTTTGTATATAACGATAAAATTAAAATAAATGACATGAGGTGTTAGGGGAAACCCGGTTGGAACGAAGATCCCTTCGCTATATATTATGGCGAATAGGAACTAAGGCCTAAGGCGCCCGTTGAAAGGGACGATAATTTAAAGACACTTGAATGATAAACTTCCTTTAAGAACCACCGTCGGTGGTGCTATGGTTAGTGTGCGCGCCTCTTGTACATGAGACTCTGGGTTCTGTCCCTGCTCTGATCACCTTAAATTCCTTTCAGCGGCGGAAAAAAGCTTCTCAAAATACCGTTCGGAATCGGTGTAAAAACTGTAGGTCCCAATCAGTGAGTATAAAACTGGAAAGCGTACAGCTCACTGGTTGTGAGAAGCTCTCCCCAAGTCCTTCCTGGAATGTAATGGGAAACCATTTTTTATATATTTTTTAAAAAACAAGTACATTTTTAGGTCCTTTGTGAAAGAATATGTATTATATTTTCCATAAAAAGGACCTTTTTGAAAGAGGGGTACTTCTTTTATTAAAAGCTAATATTTTTTAAGAAAAGGTGCTATTTTTAAGAAGGAGTACTTTCTGTAAGAAAAATCCATAAGAATAAGCATTTTTTTTAGGAAAAGGTAATTTTTTAAGAAACTCAAGAAAAGAAAAGAAAAGAAAAGAAAAGAAAAGAAAAGAAAAGAAAAGAAAAGAAAAGAAAAGAAAAGAAAAGAAAAGAAAAGAAAAGAAAAGAAAAGAAAAGAAAAGAAAAGAAAAGAAAAGAAAAGAAAAGAAAAGAAAAGAAAAGAAAAGAAAAGAAAAGAAAAGAAAAGAAAAGAAAAGAAAAGAAAAGAAAAGAAAAGAAAAGAAAAGAAATTGGTAAAAGAAAAGAAAAGAAAAGAAAAGAAAAGAAAAGAAAAGAAAAGAAAAGAAAAGAAAAGAAAAGAAAAGAAAAGAAAAGAAAAGAAAAGAAAAGAAAAGAAAAGAAAAGAAAAGAAAAGAAAAGAAAAGAAAAGAAAAGAAAAGAAAAGAAAAGAAAAGAAAAGAAAAGAAAAGAAAAGAAAAGTAAGGGTATTATTTTATTCTTAAGGAAAGGTACTTTAAAGAAAATGAATTTTTCTAAGAAAATTTTTTTTAAGAGAAAGTATTTTTGTGAACAAAAGGGTTTGTTTAAGAAATGGCAATTTTTTTAGAATTGGTAATTTTTACAAGTATAGGTCCATTTTTAAGAGTAGGTACTTATCTCAAGAAAAGTTATTTTGATTCACAAAAAAATTACTCTTTAAAGAAAATGTAGTTTTTTAAGAGAAGGCAATTTGTTGTAAGACTATGTACGTTTTTAAGAAAAGGTAGGTCTTTTAAAAAAAACATTACTTTTTTAAAGAAATGTACTTTGTGTAAGAAAATTTACTTTTTTAAGCCAGATAAGGTATTTCTTTTAAGAAAATGTACTTTGTTTAAGAATATAAATAGGTTTTTTTTGAGAAAATTTACCTTTTTTTAAGAAAAGGCACTTATTTAAGAAAATGTTCTTTTTTAAACTTCTTTCACTTTGGCTTTTCTAAATTTACATATTATTGGGTTCAAAACTAAAATTATACTAAATATTGGTAACAGGCTCCACCTGGAAAACTTCCCATTAAACGAGAAATTTCCCAACATATGTTAGACATCTAGTTAGTCTAGACACAAACCAAAGCAAAAGTAAACAACATAGTTGATAATACTGGGTTGTAGTACAATAGTGTTAAAACAAAAGTTGTTTAATTTTTTTTCATTTAGCACCCATACCGCAACGTGCGATAAGGAACTTTGTTCCGAAAATCGATTACCCATGCTTGTATTTTTTTTAATATTGGGAGGAACAAAACTATCTCGTATATAAAACGACAAGTCTAACGAAAACATAAGTTAAAGCGCAATTCGTTCCAGTACAAATTGAAAATAAATTTAAAAAAATTTAGTTGGAAGAAAAATATACAAGAATGGAGAAGGAGAAACCTCCTGCCGCGAAGGGTCTTGTACCACAGATCCTAGTGCCGTCCCCCGGGATAACAAACTAGCGGGTACCACGAAGAGGAAGGAGAGGACCCTCCTCATATCCAAATATTTATATTTCCCTCCAAAGCGTCTGGTGCCAGAACTCCTGGTAGCTCTCTGTACCAAATCGCTGTCGTAGAAGAAGAAGAATTAGATCGAACATCCACTCGAATATCTGGTGGACAGTCTGCAGCAAACTGTCCAAGACTTAACGACTGAGAATGAGCGATTAAATAAGTACAGATTTGCTGCCTTGTAGAGTTTTGCAACCAAACTGCTAGTTAAACAGAAGGAGTAAATGCTTGTAACGGGTTTTTCAATAAGAGCGCTACAAAAGTTTTCTTTTATAAAACAAAACCGGTTTTACATACCAATGGAATTTTTTATTCCTGTGAAAGTACGTTCGATGCCATTATGTATGGAACTCGATTTCTTTTGCATGGCCACCACGGGCACGCTTGCAGAAGTTCAGACGCTGAACCCAATTTTCGACGGTTTTCAAGCATAAATCGGTCGATACTGCTGCAATTTCACGTTCGATATTCGTACGAACTTCATCAATCGTCGCTGGCTTTTTGGCATAGACCATAGACTTGACGTAGCCCCACAGGAAATAATCTAACGGCATCAAATCGCACGACCGAGGCGGCCAATAGACTGGGCCATTTCGTGAGATAACACGTTCACCAGACTTGGTTTCCAAAAAATTGATTGTGGCATTCGCTGTGTGTCTTGTGGCGCCATCCTGTTGGAACCACATGTCCTCCAAGTCCATATTATCCAATTGGGGCCAAAAATATTCGGCTATCATTGAACGGTAGCGAGTCGCATTCACAGTATTGTGCCGGTCGTGATCATCACGGAAGAAGTACGGCCCAATGACGCCGCCGGCCCATAAACCGCACCAAACCGACATTTTTGCGGGATGCAATGATGACTCATGGATTACGTGTGGATTGCTCTCTGAACAATAACGCATATTTTGCTTATTGACGAAGCCATTCAGCCAGAAATGAGCCTCATCGCTGAAGATGATTTTCCGATGAAAATCCGAATCATTTTCAAGTTGTTGCTCAGCCAAATTCACGAACATGCGACGCTTATGGTGGTCAAGCGGCTTCAGTCCTTGGGTCAATTTGATCTTGTAAGGATGTAGGCCAAGATCATTTCGCAAAATTCGCCACAACGACGTCACAGAGATACCCAACACTTGAGAACAACGTGTGAGAGTCACATTTGGACCCTCTTGAACTGAAGCCTCAGCGGCAGCAATATTCTCGATACTACAGGCACTTTTTTGTCTCACTGGCACGGGAACATTTTGTACTGTGCCTGTGGATTCAAAATTTTCCACTAGACGCTCCATTGTTGATCTGGTAGGACGATTATGACGACCATAAATTGGACGTAGCGCTCTTAATGTTGAGCCCACTGACTCCAAATTTCGGCAGTAAATTTTAATAATTTCGACTCGTTGTTGGCTCGTATATCTTTTCATGATGAAATGGCAAATCTTAATGTCTAAAGAGCGGGAAAAAATATGGCGTCGTTTGCTGTCCCTATCGATTTACTTTTGTAGCGTCTCTGTTGAAACACCCGTTACATGGAGACTACTCCAATGATGAAATCGAAGACGCTTTGAATGCCTTGAAGGACAAGTCTGCCCAAGGGCGGGTGTCCGCATCTGCTGATGAGATGTCCCTGGTGTCATCAACAAAATCGAAACCAGCAAAGTCAACACTGCCAAGTTCAAAACTAGAGTAACACTTTCAATATAAAAATGAATAATTTTGAGGTAAAATTATGGACCTAGTGGCTTTATATTTGGAAAATCCAAAACTGACCAGGAGAAAGGCCACAAAAAACAAATCAAAAGCCACAGTCTAATAAGGCGGTGTGTTATAGCATGATATGAACCATTCCGAAGCTACGGCTGAAACTGGTATCCCCGCTAAGAGGATATGTCTTTGCTGAATGCCACTGACCCCCACCAACTCCTCAATAAGGGTGGTAATAGCTTGCCGAACTACTTGATTTCAGAGGCGGACCTAAACAAGGCGACACCATTTCTTCGATCTCTCCAACATCTTAATGGAGACTGTAATCATAAACGCTGCAGTTTCCGTGCATGAAACCATTAATAGCAAACAAAAACAAAAGCTGCTCGCCATACTGACCATAATTTACTGTGGCAAGACAAACTCAATACTTTCAGCGAGCAGAGACAACGCTCGAGGAAATCAGAACGTAAATATTAATAACCGTTGTAACTTCAATCTATGGCGAATTGGTTGGCCTCAGATCTTGCATAAACAAAACAGTAACTTCGGACCAGAGATCCAGCAGAAAATTCACTCTGGTAGTTGTAATTCCAGGCTAAGCAAGCACTTCTCGAGAATCAGAGATCCAGCTATATCAGGCTCTCACACAACCTGTACTTGCGACGAACCATAGGTCGTATCACAAGTTGACGAAACTGCACTTGTCCCATCCAAAGAATAATGTTCCCGATGTTATAACGGCTATCAACGTTCACATTTTTATCCATCCTCGTTTGCTTGTGGTCGTTTACTGCCAATCTTCTCAATTTTTCTCTCAACAACCGAGAGTAGTTTCACAATATTTTGCCAACTCCAAATCCGCAACCAAATTCATGTTTTTTTCTCACTGCAGCTTCATCTCTTGGAGCAAGAATTTGTACCCAGACATTGTTCTCATTTTGTATATTCGTTGACAATTCAACGGTGGCGAAAGGCAAGCCCAGCCCAACGTGGTTTTGCATTTTATCTTCTAGCCAGGATGATTATGCCTCAGCTGCCCATTGTGGATAGATATGCTGACTAGAATGCAGTATTTCGAAACTGGATTGGTTTTTTTTGATCCGCCGTCGGTCAGTAGTATAGGCTCGTTCGCCTTCCAAAGATAAAATAATATGGCCCCTAGTTCGAAGATCTTTGGTGACAAGGTCACCTATTTAACCTGAAATGCTTCAGTGGTCGCATAACAAATCACGCTGCTGATTCGGTTTATGTTCTCACTTTAGCTGGCTAACGTAGGGTTCCAATTAAGCCCTGGGATATATAAAGAGTGTCTCAGTAAGACTGCGCCTTTTTAGTTTTATAATAAAATCACGTACTTTTTAAGATATTTGTAATTTTTTTATTGGATTATAAAGAAGACATGTAGCGATTGAGTTCGGAGTAACCTATCCGTCATATGGCCTCCTCGGCTCTGATAACAGGCCATTAATCATTTCATAAAATTTTCCATGACTTTTCCACAGAGTTGCGGCTGTATCGCGTTGACGCGTCGGATCTCGGGTTTGAGCTCAGAAATTGTTTCGGATTTATTCGCATAAAGTCGATATTTCAGAAAACCCTAAAGAAGGAAATCGCAAGCCGTTAAATCTAATGATTTTGCTGGCCAGTTGACAAAAACAATTCTTGAGATAATTTGTTCTAAAAATTGTTGCTGCAATAAATCAATTGTTTCATGCGCGGTGTGGCAGGTGGTATCGTCTTACTGAAACAAAACCCCGTTATCATGTTCCTGTAACGAATGCCGTTCACAGTAACTTCAATTTCGGCCTCTTCCTCGAAAAAGAAAGGCCCAATCACGCCGGATGACCAAAATCTGCACCAGACAGTTGCTCGTTGTTGGTGCATTTGTTTCTCGTGGATTCCATGAGGCTTTCTCAGCCCCAAATTCGACAATTTTGGGTATTCACGAAGCCGTTCAGATAGAAATGCACATTGCATTTGCTAGCTATTTACTATAATATGTTTGAGATACAATGATTAATATGTTTTAATATATATTTGTGATACCCAAATATGGTATTGTTTTTTGTTGAGAACTGCCGAAAACTGCGGAAGATCTTCAATTCATGACAACAATGCTTTCACGTAAGTACATCGATGTTCCAGACATATAAGTACACTGGTCCTACGTGATGCTGCGGGGCCTTTATTTCCAGCGTGAATGAACATGCTAACGATGTGGTAGATATTGATTTCATTATCTATAATAATCCGCTTAAGAGACCAGAGAATTTCTAAATTTTTCCTAGACTACTACTAAATTTTTCCTAAACTACTTCATTTACTACTTCATTCATCCTCAATCATTAATAAGGGATCGTCGCACAGTGGTTCATAATCAAGTTTCATCCGCCAAATTCAAATTAATGAATTTCAATTTCTTCATGAATTTTTTTTTTCACAAATTTTTAAGTAATATTTAATAATGCGTACAAAAAATTAAAAATTTGTGTATTACACATATTAGATTTTTTCGAATTTTGAATTTATAAAAGAAAGCAGGTTACTACAAAAAAAATACCAAAATGAGAAAGAGAATTGTTATAACCTTTTTAGGTGCATAACTACTTTTTTAAAGTCGTTGAGAAAAAAAGAGGTATTTACGTTTACAGTTCAAGAAATGCGAAAGGAAGCATCAATATTTTTCGATTTTCAAAACTCGAAAAAAAAAGAATATCTGTAATACGAAGAAACTCTGTCAACTCCGTTATCATCACCACAACAATTTTGTACGAATTATGAACAATTACGTCAAAAAATCCAAAATATTTTTTCCAAGAAATCGAAAAAAAACAAAAAGCAGACAACCTTCCGAGTTTTTCTGAATTATACCCCACAGTGCGATTTTCAATGATAATGTATCTCAATAATCCTTGACTTCTTGGCTTCAATCGGGTATTTACGGAACTTAAAAATGTTTCCCAGATCCAAAGATATTGAACTTAGTTGATAAAAATCGATTCTAAACCACCCACTATGCGAAGATCCCTTATTAGTAAATGGGGATGAATGAAGTAATTGTGGTACGTTCAGAAAGTAACAGTATATCTTCCAAATATAAGTTTTGACCTTTCATTATACTTAAACAATGGAACGTGGGAAAAACTTTAAATTTTGTTCAAAAAGAACAGGACAAAATATTTTTATAAAATTTTGAATATCGTACCCCAAATCGGATTGTTAAACCAGTGTACTAAGCTAATATATCGACACGTTCCCGGCAGAATGTGTTAAGCGACAAAATGGAAATTGTTCAGGAAACGTAAACAATTTCTGTCACGTAGCTGATTTGTATTATCTTTTCGGTTATTAATAACTCATGACGTGGTTATGTTAGGGATATTCTCTTTATATCGAATTGTGGAGCTTGGCATACATTTTGAGAATATGGAAAAAAGCCATTGTCGCCTAATATGTCGCTTAATACATTCTGCCGGGAACGTGTCGATATTATACCTTATTCTAAAAATCAAAATGTTTTCAATACAACTACACTATTTTCGAAGATTTCTGAAGTCATGGCCGCCCACACAACTTTATACCAGAAACAAAAAAAAAAAGTTTTAAATTTTTCTCTATTTGGCTTGAATGGTCTAATAACTTCGGATAGACATATTCGTGTGATGATCTCCAACCTCCACCAAATTTTTCACACATAATCTCTCTATAGTTAGATACAATTTTATATAAAAAGTCGAGGGTACACAACCGCGAATAATTTTATTACCTTATTTCGAAAAAAAAGCCTAAGGGTGATTATATTTGGGGCGTTTGCGGCACACCTTAGAGTTATCCGATCGGGGAAAATTTTGCACGTACCTGATTTAGGAGCAAATGAACAAAACTGGGGGTGGGAGCAAAACATTTTCATCGCTAAAAAATCTCCATACAAATAAGGGCCACACTAATCTACATGTTTGCTACATTTATTTGATATCAGTAGATTTCAAATTGTTGATGGTTGTACTTCCCTAATGTAAACTATAACTCAAACTTCTTTCCATTAACCACTAATGAGTTGGCAAACAGCAACTCAAATTATATGTTGAATGTTTTTGCTATCTAATGAAGATATATTGATTTAAACTTTAACCTACATACACACACAAGGCACACAAATATTATCAAGCTTTAAATATAAGTATATGTGCTGGAAGGGATAATAAATGTCATCATAATGTCATTATCAATAATATGATTACAATGTAGCAATTCCTTTGAGAATTCAATATGTTTATTTAGTTTAGTGTAATCAATATAAGTTTCCGGAATTAATAAAAGTTGTCGATTACTTAGGAAATTATTTAATATATACAGTTTTAATTGACCTTAATGCACTGTCAGTCATTCTCTATTTTTAATTTTTTTAAATATTCATAATTCTTATTTATTTTCCTTGTCATAGTTCATGTAGTTTCTTCCATTATCATTGCACATTTTTCTCTAATAACAATAAAATTGTAATTTTCCTTTCTCCTGTTTCTTGATCTTCTATTGAAATTGTATGTAGTATTTTGCATACTTGAGTGATTGAAGTAGTAGTTTCTCTTCTGCAGCCACATCTATTACGCCAGCACTGCACTTTATGACCGACAATAGTGGTTTAACGCGACTAAAAAAAAATTAGTTTCGCTATCAGTAATAAGGACAAAAGGGAGCTGCTCCATTGCTCCGGTTGCAGTGCTCGACTGGCTACTCTCTATTTAAGCTGTTAATGCTAATTTAGCTAATTTAAATAACGCTCAATTTTACTTTGTTACAATAGATGCCACAAGCCGTTGGCCTGGTTGGCTGGCCATAGCCAACAAACTAAAAGATAAACTTTTAAAACACACCATGCGACAGTGCCAACAGTGGGCGTCCTTAATAGAACAAACGTTAGTACCAGCCGATGTATAAACATGGAAGGTAAGGTATGTGACTACAGTGCGTTCGAAAAATTTGTTACAACCTTAAAGTTTGTTTGAAATTTATGATAAAATCGACCATTTTCCTACCCTTCTTTATATACTATTTATCAAAATAGTTCATTCATATAAATAATTTAATAGCTCAACCAGAATTATCAAATTTTGAAGCATTAAATCACACTGTGTGTAATTTTTTAAGTCATGGAAATATAACCATATACGGACACCACTACGTGGTAATACCAATAAAAAAGACCTGTGTCTTGCCCAAAGTCATATTTGCTACCTATGGATCTGAACAGGGAAGAAAAGGTAAAAAAATCGATTTTTTTTAATGTTTTTTGCGAGTTTGACCTTGAAGATGAAGTTTTTTGATTTACTATGTTCACCATTTTTGTTCTTTATGACAAGTGCTACAACTTTTCCTCAGAAAGTAAATAAAAAATTCCGACCGGTTTGCAAGATATGAACCTTTAGTTGTGTGTAATTGTTTAAGTCATGGAAATATAACCATATATTGACACCACTACTTGCTAAGAGACCAAAAACAAGACCCATGTCTCCCAGTTTTGCCCAAAGTCGTGGACTTTTTTTACGGGCCCAACGATTTGGGGCCTCGGTGTCATTTTTGCAAAAAAGTGATCATTTTGTCAGGCTCATATCTTGCAATTCGTTTGGAATTTTGATTTACTCTCTGAGGGAAAGTTCTAGCTCTTGTCAAAAAAAAACAAAATTTGTGAACATATAAAATCAACTTCAAGATCAAAATTGCAAAAAACTTTAAAAAATTACCTATATTTCCATGACTTAAAAAATTACACACAGTGAATATAAAAAATTTCTGGAAATTTTTCACTTTTGCGGTTACCTAAACGCTACATAAGCGCTACCTAAACGGTGTTCACAATCATTCCTAGGAAATTCATATGTTCTAGAAAGTTGTTTGTTGAGATCTTAGGTAAATATTTTTTGTTGATTGTTTTCTTGAAGTTTTAACGGTTTGCTACCTATGAACCTGAGCAGTGGAAAAAAGATAAAAAAAACGAATTTTTTAAAGTTATTTGCGGTTTTGACCTTGAAGTCGAAGTTTCTTTATGACAAATGCTACAACTTTCCCTCAGAGAGTAAATCAAAATTTCAAACAGTTTGCAAGATATGATCACTTTTTTGCAAAAATGACACCGAGTCCCCAAATCGTTGGAGCCCATAAAAAAAAAATTAATGTGAGTCCGATCACAGGGGAGATGTGTAAACATCTAGTAATGAAGTTGGAAGTACTTATGCTTTTAGTATATTTTTTTAATTAATCAATTAAAAGTATCAAAACTTTCAATATTGTAAATACATAGGAATTTGCTGGTTTTTGTTGGTTTTATTTAACTTATTTGGTTAGTAAATGGGCACACTGCAGTATATATGTACTGCATTAAAAATTACAGTAAGCAGTAAATTTACTGATTACTGAAAAAATTCAGTAAATTTTTACTGATAACGAAATTTAATTTGCATTACCAGTCAAATTATAGGGCCGTATTCATAATAATCAGTAATCGCGCATTACTGATTACTGAAAATTCAATGCACCTCATCGTAACCATGTACGCACTTTATAAAAATTGCTGAAAAAAATTTTAGTAATCAGTAAAAATTTACTAGTTAAAGAATTATTTTTACTGAAATTTTAGTAGTACTGCAAAGTGCCCATCTATGGTAAATGCCTTAAGTACAAATAGTTAATATTGGCTTATGGTAACTAAAATAAGATATATAAATTTTTGACTCGATTGTATTTAAAAATCTATGGAAAACTGCATCTATAGTAGTGGAATTGTTAGCTGTGGGGATTTGTGGAGAATTGCTCATATGCAAGTGGAAAACTTCAAATAAAAATTTTGATAAAGCTTGCGACTGTGGGTTTGCAAAATTTGTATTAAAATCTCCACCCATTATAATTGGCATGAGATGGAGATTGTTACCCAATTGTCGTGCACTAGCTTCAGTGTAAGGCAACAGTACGTAATGAAGATATGTTATAATCTTAATTTATATTGGAATCTAATAGAAATTTTATTAGAATTAACATTACCTCCATTCAGCTTTGATACACTTTGTGTTGTTTTATGTTCTGAGTTATAATTTTTTTAGTGTTTTGTAAAATATTTTATTATTTTGTATTTGTTGCGGTTGACAAGTTATTAATCAGCTGTTTACTGAAATGTAATGTTATTTTACAGCAATGGTTTTCGAAAATTAGTAGCTACTATTGCACACTAGATGGTGCTTATATGCAGCTGTTAGGTATGAATGACAATCTCAAAGATGAAGAAAGCTTTTAGTTTTTAGCTTTCCTTATATTTGACAAGTTTAGTTTTTCGGTTTCTTTATTTTGCTTTGTTTTAGTAAACTTTTTATTAAAAGTGCAAAAAATCTTTTTAAAAGTTATTAAAATTTAATGTTTTTGTATTCATTTTATTTATTTGTTTTCATTTGCCTACGATAACATAATGTACGACAATTAGTGAAAATTAGTAGCTACTATTGCACACAAGATGGTGTTGAGTATATTGTATGCAGCGTATGAGTACACTAATACACTCATACATAGCTCACACCGATTTGATAACGCTTTACGATTGGTTAACGATTACATCGCACATCTTACTCTAAATTTGTGATTATACTGTGAAACAGATTTTTACCCCCAGCGTATAGATGTTTACACATCAAAAACTCCATGACTTTGGGCAAAACTGGGAGACACGGGTCTTTTTTTAGTCTTTTATCACGTAGTGGTGTCCGTATATGGTTATATTTTTTCGTGTTGCACTGTGCAATCTACCTAACAAGGAACCACTTTAGACTTTGAGGAAATTAGATTTCGAAAAGTCATAATTACTTTCTGCATTCGAGTCAGCTCTGGGTCGTACTTCGTTTGCTACACAGCATATCAATCGGTTAAGTGGAATTTAAAAATGTCTCCTCTGCACCTAAGATTAAGTTTTTTATTTAGTTTTATCGTATGAAACTATATGGCTGAACCCATATGACTTTTTCAGCCATAGTTTTTGCCCGAATTCACATCAAAACTATGCATAGAACCACCAATTATCCTTAAAACGCGAAATATTGATCTCATCACTGTTACAAATATCGGATGATATATTTGGAGGTTCTTTTTTACGTATAAATTTTAGGGCAGGTGAAACTGTCGTGACAGTTTTGTACAGTATTGTTTGAAATGCCATCATGGAAAGACTTAACTCGGCATAGTGATTACAGATTATTCAGCTGCTGTGTATCTCGGCGATTCAGAAAGGCCTCTTAATGACCTTTCCAACAAGCCCAAGCCCAGACCTTTCCGACCACTTGCTCAGAAGTTAGCAACTTTACCCTACTACCCTCCGACCAACAATCCGAAAATTTTGAACCCGCTGCCATTTCGCACCCTTGCATTTTCGGACATAGTCCTAGTGAACTTTTCTTCATGAAATGAGCCAAGGAATACGCTGGAGAAATTTGTCCAGAACTTCATGAATCACCCTGTATATAAACATTGTTGCTAGACATTGTTTTCTTGGGGAATGGCATGCATTTTAAGACAAATCATCAAAAAAAACACCAAACTTTTTGCGCTTTTTGGAAAAAAGTTCTCACCACTTTTCTATTAATAATAGTTCAGGATATTCTCTACAAATACATTAAGTTTTTATACGTACATATTTCAAACATACCTAAATGTAGATAGATTTTATGTATACCAGAGTTTCCTATTTTTCATATAGCATTCAACAGAGCTCTCTAAACTCAGCGATTTAAAAGAAAAATCATATTTCACGAAATATATCTCGACGTGGAAAGCTGCCTCCGATTTTTTTAACCTGATATCTGCATGTGTTTCAACCAAGCTAGTCGATAAGCTAAACTACGGGCGGATCAATAATTTCGTGACTTTTTGAATGAAACACAGTTTTTTTTTTTTGGAAAAAAAAATATTTTCAACTTAATCTCCTTTTAGCTCAATACATTTTGTCCAACGGTCCTCCAATTTTTGTATCCGTTCCAAAAAATAGGATTTTTCGAGGGCCATAAAATAGGCTTGATCAATAATGTCATCGTTGGCGCTAAATCTCTTTCCACCGAGCTATTTCTGTAGTTTTGGATGTAGGAAATAGTGACCGTGGGCTACCAATTCGTAGCCCAATTAAGGGAATTTTGCCATTGAGACTACACGCGTGTGCTCCCGTCCGTTTATGGTCAATTGAGAGCAAACGCGGTACCCATCTTTCAGCCGGCTTTCTTAAACCCAACTGATCATTTAAAATCGAAACCGCACTCCCATATGAAATGCCTATGGCATCAACAATCTCACGCACTTTTAGTCTTTGATCGGCCAACAGCGAATGCCACAATCAATTTATTGGAAACCAAGTTTGGTGAACGTGTTATCTCACGAAATGGCCCAGGCGATTGGCCGCCTCGGTCGTGCGATTTGACGCCGTTAGATTATTTCCTGTGGGGCTACGTCAAGTCTATGGTCTATGCCAACAAGCTAGCGACGATTGATGAACTTCGTACGAATGTCGAACGTGAAATTGCAGCAGTATCGGCCGATTTATGCTTGAAAACCGTCGAAAATTGGGTTCAGTGTCTGGACTTCTGCAAGCGTGCCCGTGGTGGCCATGCAAAAGAAATCGAGTTCCATACATAATGGCATCGAACGTACTTTAACGTACTTTTATTGATACACCCTCTACCTAGAAACAAATGTGGAAATTCCTAAAATATTCTGAAAAATACCATTTTTGGGGATTTTACGGTTTTTTGGGAGATTCTGGGATTGTGTTAAAATGAACTGTTACACAATTACGTGCCTTTGAATCTAGATTATATGATTAAGTAAACTGGCAAGTTTCGTTGTTATATCTCATTTCTTTATATATTTTTCTTTTGCTCAAAGCAGTGGTTGGGATTGTTTAATTTCCGTTGGATTTTGCAAAATTTGCAAAATTTGGAAATTAATTTCGTTTTAAGAAGACTCCTTATAGATATTTCTACAAAGGTATGATTTTTGTGGCAGGGCCCATTATTGACATATATGAATGAAACATATCATCATTCAAATGTCTTTCTTCCATTACCTCATTCCATCTACCCAATTTCTCAGTACATTTTTGATTATTTATGACTCTATCTCGTGAACGACAGCGTCGATTTCGTGTTTTATGTCCTCAACCGACTCGAGATTCTCGTCGTAAGATAAGTCATTACTATATTTTTTTATTGCGCCCCAGAGATAATAGTCTAACAAGGCCCAACAAAAAATATTGGTAGTATTTCCATGAGAATCAGTTTTGCAGTACTTCCCGAAATTAGGTATAAAGGCTTTATCAACTTCCAAAGAATTCATTTTACACTATTTCCAAAAAGTTGTTATGAAAATGTTTTCAGGACAAAAGATTTTAGAAGTAGTTGAGAGTGTGACTAGGATCAAAAATTAAAAAGAGAATCTTACAATTTATCAAAATTAATGACAGATATTTCGTATACCAGGTTAATTTCTAGCAAATTGTTTTAAATCGAATCATTGAATGCATTGAATTTCAAGTTGTCACCACTTTTGAAATGTAGATACTGTTCAACTGCTTCTTCAACGATAGAAAAAAATTACTTCTTCTTTAGTATTAATTAAAATTTAAATAAAAGAATTAAATTTTTTAAAAATAATGAGCACTAGTGAAAACGTAGAGTGGTTCCCTCCAAAGCCAAGCCCATGTTAAATTCACTAATGTTGATATAGTTTTTCACTGTTTCCGGTTAATGGTTCCTATTACCTTTTGACTTCTTTGGAAGCAATCTTTCTGCTGGAGGTCAAAAGGCAGCTACGTGGCGGCCAACGGACTTCCTGATTCTGCGGTTTTCGAACACAGTGCGCAAAATATCGATTGTATGGTTGGCTGTGTGGGACATAGTGCCATTCTTTTTAAACCAACCAACCTGTTACATATGTCATCCACATCAATTTTGGGAACAACAAATTACTGAGCATGGCACGGTAACGTTCGCCATTAACGGCAACGGCCGCTGCCAGAAACCGCACCAAACAGTCACTCATTGTGGATGCATCGGCTTCTCCTGTATGACTCGTGGATTGTCCGAGCACCAAATGCGACAATTTTGTGTGTTAACGGTGCCCCCGAGGGTGAAAATTAGCTTCATGGGAAAGAAGATGCAGCCAAGCGACCTACATGCCATTTATCGAAGAGAAAACGCATCGGATGCTTACGAGGCTTCAGTTCTTGAACTAATTAGACAGTATAAGCCTACATACCGAGTCCTTTATGGAAATTTATTTATGGAAAGAAGGCGAGAAATGTTCAATTGCTCCGAACGGTGCGACTTATGGCTGTTCGAGCACACAATCAGCTAAAACGGAGATACTGTCCACTGAACACACTATGCGAGCACGCACACGATTTTTCTTTTGTCCAACAGAGACCCAGATTGACGAAGTCGCTTCACAAATTGATCCACAAACTGCGGCGATGACACTATATTTCTATCAAATATATTTCGTAGATTCCTTACAGTTTGAGTTGCAGACTCAGAAGTTTGGAAGAAAGTTTTTAATATTTCCCAAATTGTTTGAAGAGTAAAGCAACCCATTTCGTAAAATTCTAACCTATAACTAATAATCGGTGACTTCATAAATGTCAAATTGGTCATCTCCATCGACATAACCATACATGGGTTTTTTTCATTACATTACTGTATCTAATGAAAATGCAAAGAAACTACCATTGTTCGCAATGGCAATGAAAATATTTTAAATTTCCATTTGGAAGCCATTGTGGAATCGGATGCCAACTGTAATGAAATATGGAACTGATTTTACTTATAATTAGTTTGAATTTGTTTTACTGCTGGCAATTCTGATTTTAAAGTATTTTATATGTCGTCACCTAAAATGCCCAAAGACGTAACCCTCATTTTCAAAATTTTACAGGAGAAGCAAAAAACCTTAAAAAATCCAAAGTATTTCAGTTTTAAACGCGTTCATTCCACGGCTTACCTTAGGAACTTCGAAGTCTACTATTTTGCACATATATATTCAATCAAAAAAGCAGTTTTTATTTGTTGAGGGTTACGCCTTTGGGCATTTCAGGTGACGATGTATAGGTTTGTGGCTTCGATAGGTATTGCCTCGTAGTATTTTCAAATTCATATACCTGTGCTGTATGAAATATTTCAAAACTGCCGCATATTAAGGAAATGCCTTGCAAATAAATACAATTGTCAATGCTATTAAATTTTTTTTTTGAATTTGCATTTGTTGATGTAATTCAAATTAAACTACAGATTGCATTTGTTATATAATTAATTTGACACACGTATGTAAATAACAGTGGGTTCAAATTCCAAATCACACGTAACGAGTAGAGTGGCGAGACAATAACTCCGCCGAGTGCTCGTTTCATCTAAAGCCCGGTATTCAGTCCTTGCGAAATTTTCATACGAAATTTTGACATTTATCTCTGAACGGAAGTTCTTCTTGGAGAGAGTTACCACCTATTTCTGATTAACTTTGCAAATATTTCAATAAAATTTTCTCTTCGCACTCCATTTTACCTTGTAGCGTAGCGGTAGTTTTGTTTGCCAAAATAATCGAAATATTAAAATTACGTTCGAAACCATTATCAATCAATTGGTTTCGTACGAAATAACTTTGGTATAACAACCCTGTCATTGATGTTGCATACGAAATTTTCGCAAAGAGCTGAGTACCAGGCAAATGAAAAGTGGGCGAAATTTACGGTTCACTAAATTCTCGGCATTGTTTATATACGTAGACACTTCTTATGGGAACGAACATTTCATAAAAACTGAATACAGGGCTTAAGCTGTAAGGCAAGTCATTGACCGAGTCAGTGACCGAATACTGCACACAGGGAAAAGATTAGTTGGAAATTAATTCAGGTATTGGAAATTCCATGCTAAAGTCTATATTTTGATCTGAATTCGTAGTTGTCAAATATCAGAATATTGTCGATGTTATTGATAGATTAAAAATCGGTCTTACTGAATACAAGTTGCTACTACCGAATTTTAGTTGTATTAACCAATTTGAGTATTTCAAAAACCTCATTCAGCTGAAATGGAAGATACAACTAATAAAAGGTACAATATTAGAATTCGAGTTCAAATATTAGTTACTGTAATCATAATTTAGTTTCTGTTACACTTGTTACAAAGTTATGTATTCCATTTTTCACAGCGGCTTTGTTGTTAAAGAGAAACTACGTATACCGGAATGTTACACGAGGACTTTACAGAAAAACTAACATTTTAAACAGAAAGTGTTGTGAAAAAACAATAAAGTGTATAGACATCAGCCAGCGAAGAATACATATTATCATAAATTGAGGCGAAGTGAGACTTTTAAAGATAATCATTGAATATGACGCCACTCTTGACGCCTTCACAAACAAACACATGCAAACAATTGTGGACTCTTGGCTGGAGGAAATACTATTCTGGATGACACAAATTAACTTAAACATACATATGATACCCAGAGTAACCCATCCCCATTTTTGGTCGAAAATATGAAAAATTTAGAAAAACTGTCTGTATCAATAGAAAAAAAACTATTTTTTACGGGTTCCTAAGGGTTTCTCACAAAGTGTTCCAATTCGCATGACATAATTTTTTTTCAAAAAATCGCCATAATAAGAAAATCGGTAAAATAAAAAAATGGCTACATCTCGGAAACGATGCGTTCAATCGCAAAAATAATGAATTTTTTACCTCTATACGAGGCTTTCATATACGGATGTCTTCAATATGGTATCACTTTTATTTTTAAAAAATCGCTAAAACTAAAATTTATGGAATCAAAAATCGCGAAAACCGCTCTATACCAATATCTCGGAAACGGAGCGTCCAATCGAAAACAAAACAATTTTTACTAAGGATTATTATTTCTAAGGATTTTTCATAAATTGGTCCATCGTCTGGAAGATATTCTGTTAAAACAATCATCAAAATATGAAAAACGCTGGAATAAAAAATGTCTATAACTCGGACGTACATATGTATGTGAGTTTTAGCGATTTTTTTATTTGAAACATGTTAGTTTAACGGATTTTAAGTGATGCCGTATGAGAGGCATCCATTGGTTAAAGCCTCATATGGAGGTAAAGAATTTATTACTTTTGCGGTTGGACGCACCGTTTCCGAGTTATAGCCATTTTTTTTATTTTAGCGATTTTCTTATTTTGGCGATTTTTTAAAAAAAAATTATTTCATGCGAATTGGAACACTTTGTGAGAAACCCTTAAAAACTCGCAAAAATTTGTTATTTTTTCGATTGGACGCTCCGTTTTCGAGAAATAGAAACTTTTTAATATTTTCGATCAGAAATGGGCACGAAATAAGAACCCTGGTTATAAATAATAATAATTTTGTTTATATTTAAATATAATATACACAATTTTAATAAAAAATATTTTTTTTTTACCTTTTTTCTATACAATTCATAATCGGTTAAAGCATTATTAAATGGTTGTGACAGCCATTAAATTCAAGTACATAATTAGTTGAGCATACCAATATATAATTTGGTACAACCGAATTAGTTTTTACATTTTTCGTTCATCCAACTAATAGAATATTCACCACTACATGATAATTTGATTGCTAGAACTAAAACTCGATTGACAGATCACATTTATTTCTTGTTGCTGTGGATTCTACAAAATATTTCAGTTCTTGCGACCAAAACTGAATTAGAAATCAATTGATACATATGCACAACATTTGGTGATACTGAACAAAATTATTGGTAATCACAACTGAATAATGTGATAGGCCAAGTAACCGCCAAATTTTAGTTGGCTGAAAATATAGTTGTGACAACGAATCTCTTCTCTGTGTGCGCCGAGTGAGTCACTAAAATCACATTTTGTTTACTGGTTTGTTCCTTGTCGCAAATATAGTACAGTTGGTCCAAACACATTGTGTTTGATATTCAATATAGCGTGTTTGGAATACAATGATTAATAGGTTATAATATATGTATTTGTAACCCAAATGTAGCTTTGTTGATTACAAATTACTGAAACCCAAAACGTGACAAAAAATGAAGGAACAAAAAGCAGCAGATTCTTGCAAACATGTATAATGGTCCTGTATTGTGTTGGTGGGGCCCGTATTTTTCAGCGTATTTTTCACTCGGTTGAGAGTTCTATTGCGGCATTTATTTAGTTTATTTTGTGTCTTAAGATGGGAAGCAAGTAGAATTCATTTCCATTAATCACTGTAATATAAATGAACTGATTCTGCAAAATACGTTTGAATACCTGGCCGCTTTTTCTCTCGGTCTAGTGTCATCCCACTGTCTCGGCACTTTAGGCATAAGTACATATGTGTATTTTATTTTCTTGATGTTACAATAAGAACTCTACTTCATGAGAGTTACCTTTACCTTCTGAAAAAAGTGTTATGTTAATAACGATATTTGGTGTTATGAACATGCAGAGGGAACCAAAAAGCACTATATTTAACACACGCAAACCAAGGACCATATGAAATTCTAAAACTGTTTAAAATTATAATAATAATTAGTGAACGTCAGTTTCTAAACAAAAGCCTGAACTTGGTCTCGGAGTCATCCACAAGTTTATGACTCCATGCAACTAACCCAACACTGAATCCGAGTACGGCTTCACAGCACTGGCTTTCACAAGGGAATATTTTTAGAATTTTTCCATATTCTTTAGGTCTTTATTTAAATGAGAATTTTACTAAAATTAACTAAACCAATGCTGGCATATACAAATACATTTTGAAAGGTTACCCTGAAGTGAGACTGTTACTACTTTGATGAATTTTGACACAACAAATTTAAACCCATTACTGACTGGTAAGTACAGTGACTGACTTTAACCCATATTAGAAGTAAAGGTCTTTAGGGTTTCAGCATATATTGCTTACATTTCTTCTGCCTAGAATGTGGTCCTAGTTGATGAATTAACTTAAAGTTCATACCAAGTATTTAAATCGGGAACAGTTTTATTACGCAAACGCACTGTATGTGCCAAGCACTTGAATTATAATGCAGCTGTAACGTTGGAACTCTACCATGTCCCCATTTATCTAAATTGTTAATAATCTTGTTCAAGGTACAAATTGAAAGAGAAAGGAAAAAATAAAATTAATAAAAATATTATAAATAATTGATGTTGATGGAACGTAAAGAAAACTGTTTTATAAATGCAAAATATTACTCGGAACTATAATTACAATTATATTATGCATTAAAGAATTAATCTTTAAAGTATTAATGTTTCATAACATTTGTTTTTTGCGTCTTATTTAGGGACCTTGAAGGATAACCACTAACCTAATTATTTCCCAAATTCATATTGAACGTAACTTGTACTTGTACTATTTTTCTTATTGTCTCTAAATTATCCATTAGGGTGGTCCAAAATGGCAACGACGGAAGTTTCCTGCTCCATCCGCTCCTATCAAAGCTGGGAAACGTAAAACGTAAATGTATGCAAAACGAATATCAACATGTTAATACCTTGAGGTGCATCAAACGACAAAAAGAAAGACAATATTGTATGAGAATTACAATTTTGCTAACAACATTAAAGTATATAACTCAATAAATAGCTAAGAGCTTTTTAACGGTTTGGGAATATTTTTGAGATGGCTAAATATCGCTAAATATTGATGGAAGGCACTCATCCAGTGTAATGGACGTACGAGTGATCAGAGGAGCTAACATCGATTCTGATCACTACCTGGTAGCAGCAAAGGTTCGCACTAGATTAAGTAGAGCGAAAATCGTACTAAACCAGACGCAGAGGAAGCTAAACATCAGAAAGCTACAATTACCAGAGGTAGCCAACGCCTACTCAAGGAAGCTCTCGCACCCTTTGGCACAGAACCCACCCCCTCCAGATGGCGATCGTGAAGCACAGTGGAAACCAATTTCCGACTCTATAAAAACTGCCGCAACAACTGTACTTGTTTTCCAAAAATAAACCTCTTCGAAACAAACCATTGTACGATGTAGAGTGTCGCATTAAAAACGATGAAATAACGCTGCACGCATGGCAATGCTTCAGTCAATTGCAATGCGAGCTTCAACTGAGCAGTATAGGGAGAAAACAAAGGAGGTAAAACGTCTCTTTAGGCGTAAGAAACTGCAGTGGAGAAAGCGCGAGAGTGAGAAAATTGAGACATACAGAAGGAAGAACGAAGCCCGAAAATTCTACCAAAAAGTTAAAAACGGAACTAATGGACATGGTTCTGGGCCCCCCTTCTGTAAAGACAAGGACGGAAATCTCGTCGCAGATGTGCAGACCATGTTGGGAATATGGAGAGAGCATTTCTCCGCGCTACTAATACATGAGATATCCAATGACGATTGGACAATCGATCACAATATGGACGACGACGTCGATTGCCCCCTCCTAACCAAGACGAGGTCAGAACAGCTATTGCCCGGCTTAAGAACAACAAAGCCGCAGGAGCCGATGGATTACCGGCGGAGCTGTTTAAGGCTGGCGGCGATGAGCTGATAAGGTGCATGCATCAGCTCATTAGCAAAATTTGCTTAGATGAATGCATGCCCGGCGATTGGAGTCTTAGTGTACTATGTCCCATATTTAAAAAAGGTGACCCGATTATCTGTGCTAACTACCGTGGAATAAGCCTTTTATCCATAGCATATAAGGTTGTATCAAGTATAATGTGCGAAAACTAAAACCAATTATCGCTGACCTGGACCTTTAGGCCTGGAAAATCGACAACTGACCAGAATTTTACGCTACGTCAAATCCTGGAGAAGACACACGAAAAACAAATCGACACCTATCATATATTTATCGAATATAAAGCGGCCTTCGATAGTCCGATACGGGAGAAACTCTATGAAGCAATGTCTGCGATTGGTATTCCTGCAAAACTCATACGCCTTTGCAGAATGACCTTGACGAACACCAAATCCGCAGTGAAAGTTGGTAAGGATCTTACCGAACCTTTCGAAATTAAGCGAGGCCTCAGGCAAGGCGACACCCTATCGTGCGATCTCTTTAACATATTAATGGAGATCATTATGAGAAAAGCTGCAGTCAACATGAATAAAACCATCAGCAGCAAAAGTCATATGCTGCTCGCGTATGCTGATGATATAGATATCATTGGGTGCACAATTAGAGAAGTTACTGCGGTTTTTTCGAGAATTGAGAAGGAGTCAGCAAAAGTGGGTCTGACGGTAAATGAGGACAAGAAAAAATCAATGGTTTCAACGAACAAGGTCTCCATGCGATTAGACCAAACCGTGAACGTTGATAACCGTTATAATTTCGAGATGGTGAACGAATTTATATACCTCGGATCTGCCGTAAACAAAAAGAACAATGTCAGCCTTGAGATCAAGCGGAGAATTGTGCTTGCGAATAGATGTTATTTTGGGCTAAGCAAGCACTTTAGAGATAAAACCCTCTCTCGAGTAACAAAAGTCCAGCTGTACCAGATTCTCATTCAACCTCGCTTGCTTTATGGCGCAGAATCCTGGGTCCTATCGCAAGCAGACGAAACATCTGTAGGAGTCTTCGAGAGAAAAATACTGAGAAAAATTTATGTATTGACATAGTTAAGCGGATCAAGATAACGCGATTGCGCTGGCTAGACCATGTCAGTAGAATTGATGAAGACGAACCAGCACGAAGGGTTTTCGAAACCGAATTCGAAGGAAGACGAAAAATAGGAATACCAAGACTCCGCTGGAGGGATCAGGTTGACAAATCCCTGCGTACACTTGGTATTGTCAACTGGAGAAATAAAGCAAAAGATCGAACTGGTTTGCGAAATATGTTATCTTCGTTTTGTAAGGTCCCTGACCCCCCGGGGTTGTCTGAGACCGGATAAGTCAGTAAGTAAGTAAATATCGGTCAGAGAAATAGTTGTTTTTGAGCCCTCGTTCTTTGTGTGTGATATGCCGCATATTTCTGCGGAGGCTTATGCCTCTCTTAGTGACACCATTCACAACCTGAATGATTGTAACAATTAATATGTGATTCCAGGTATTTAAGAATTTGTTCGTCATTTATAGGTCATGCTGTCAAAGTGCAGATCGTCTGAACTCTTTCATTTACAAAATGTTCCATACTGCGAGGTAACCGCAATGTTTCAACTAGTCATTCTTTGTGTCGAAATACAGAACATACCAGTAGAGAAATTTCAGTCGGGTGAACCGACTTAAACATACCCTCAACCGAAGTCATTCATTGCGACCGAGTTACATTACGCTAAATATTATTTCATACCCAACTTAATTACGATCCTAAGTGATGAGTTATCTTGACTATCAGTCAATTGCCCGCCCGATATTTATATGGGAGGTACAAAAATGGGCATGGCGAAATTTTTCATCCCTTTTTACACAGTATTTCACAAACTATTGATCAGTACTAAATTTTATTAAGATCGGTTGTGGTATTCGAAAGATATCGAGTCGGCCAGCCGGAAAGCCGCCCAACTTTAATGTGGGAGGTACGAAAATGAACGTGGACAGTAGTTAAAGTTTTAGGAAAACATTGCCAAGTGCCGAATTTCATTAAGATCGCATGTAGTCTACGAGAGTTACACTGTGTGTAATTTTTTAAGTCATGGGGCCTCGGTGTCATTTTTGCAAAAAAGTGATCATTTTCTCAAGCTCATATCTTGCAAACAATTCGGAATTTGTCATAAAGAACAAAGAACTCTTGTCATAAAGAACAAAAATTGTAAACATATAAAATCAAAAAAAAACTTTATCTTCAATGTCAAAATCGCGAAAAACTTTACAAAATTCAATTTTTTTTTACCTTTTCGATCAACCGGTCATCCGCCCACCTTTTGTGTACATTTGAGTAAATTTTGTCCTGTACCAAACTTCATAAAGATTGGTTCGGTTTTGCGGGACCAGCCGGCCGCAAAACTTATCTTGGCAAAATCACCCTTGTCTAAATCGAGGTACCAGAATGGACGTGGCGACTTCGCCCATTTTCTCCAATTAAGTAGATATTTACAGATTATATTAACCAATGTTTGAGTTGAAGCTAATCACATCTACCGGAAAAAAGGTTTAGGAGAAATGTGTCGATTTGTATGGGCGGTACCTGATGGAGCGTGGCAAAAACGCCCATTTTCAACACCGACCTACGTTTGGACAAATAATAGTCACTAAAAAAATATCATTGTGGTCGGCAAAGATTTACGGGAGCTATCTTGTCGAACGAAGCACCAGCCCGCCGCACAACATATCTCGGTGACTGGCGTTTGATGACATGAAACCTATAACCTAATTTCATTAAGATCGGAAGTGACTCATGCGATTTATCTCATTGACAACCCGGACGACTACCAAGCTTTTGTATGGGAGGTACTAGAATGGGCGTGGCGACCTCGCCCATTTTCTCCAGTAAAGTAGATATTTACAGATTATTAACCAATGTTTGAGTTAAAGCTAATCACATCTGCCAGAAAATGTTTTAGACGAAACATGATTTCGTATTAAAGTATCGATTTGTATGGAAGGTACCAGAAGGGGCGTAGCCGAAACGCCTATTTTCAATACTAACCTAAGTGTGGACAATTAATGGTCACTAACAAAATATCATTGTGACCGGCAAAGATTTACGGGAGTTATCAGGCCGAACAGCCAGCCGGCCGAACAACTTTTGTATGGGAGGGCGTGGAAAACCCTCCTTTGTCTTAATCGGCGAATACCCAATTTCATTAAGATCGGACGTGATCGGACATTAACAACACGGACGATCGCCAACTTTTTCTATGGGACATCGCCCATTTTCTCCAGTTAAGTAGATACAAAACGAATTACGATTTCGTACGAAATGTGTCGATTTGTGTCGGAGGTACCAGAAGGTACGTGGCCAAAATGCCCATTTTCAATCCCAAATATAATTTGGAATACAATTTGGCTTCCAGGCGATATCGCCGCAATATTATTTTGTTTACTAGGATTTCTATCAGTACACGCAAAAAAAACTGTATGTTTTCGTTGTCAGGGTGCAAATATAACAATATATGTTATAATTTTTGGTTAGTGTATGAGAAATTCATACTACAAGCTTACAAGTCATGTACATTTTTCAAATTGAAACATGGTTGGTTTTTTGTTGGAAATAATAGACAATTCAGTTCAACACACACTCACTGGCATGACTAGTTTCGAATTCCGTGACAAGTTCATCATCAGATGCCTAACTACTGTGCCTGAATTGATACCATCAGTTGATCATCAATCGTATATATACAAACTCAATTCTGCAATTCACATGTGCGAACTAGTATCGATCGAAGATCCCTAAGTATCTACATCACTGAAAGGCCTATAAATCCAACAACAAGAACAGACAGAATTTTTCCACCATGTTCTTCTTTTCCTCATGCATTCTCGCATAGTTGCAATGCCTTGAGGTGAGTTTTAATCAATATCACAGATTTGTATTTTTCCGTGGTATAGAATTTCTGAAGACCGTCAGACCATCAGTCAGTTACATTTATTTGAATTTGAATTTTGTTGACCGATTTTGTTATATATTCAAATAAATATATGTTATAATATTTGATTTTGAGACCCAAATATGGATTTGTTTTGTTTGAAAACTACTGAATACAAAAATTTCACAGACAACAAAGAAACAGAAAGCAGAAGATCTGCAACTCCTGAAAATAATGCTACATCGTAAGTATATGTGACCGCGCTAATAAAATTCACCCAATGTCTCAAAACAAGTTTTTGATTAAAACGAAATTAAAGTTCCTCCTCAGTGTTGTATTTTCATAGTTTACCGCTGTATGTAGTTGCCTTTTTACATTACTTTCCGATGTTATTGAGACTTCCAAGCGGTTTCTATGAAAATTTAAGGTTTTTTACATGCAACTCCAACAAAAAAGTCAATTTATGAAATTGGACACATCACGTGGCTTTTCATGATCAGGGTCACATATGGATGTCCAAAAATATACATGGTTCCTGCATGACGCTACAGGGGATGGTTTGTTTGCAATAGGAATCAGTTTGTTAGTTGAGGTGGAGTAGTATCGTACATTTTCAAAATGCTGGAGTAGGGGTTGTTCGATTTGGTCAATAACCATGGAATTTGAATACCGACATGTACACGCTGAAAAATATGTCGGGTTTTGTTATTTGGATGCAAATATAACATATGTTTGGAGCCTGTCGGAAATATAACATACTTGTGCCCAAACACATTGTGTTTGCTAATCAATATTACTTGACTGAGACACAATGATAAATATGTTATAATATATGTGTTTTCGGTTCAAATATATCTGTGGTTGTGATACAAATACAGCTGTGTCTGTTGTACTGTTTATGCTACCGCGTGAGCAAGGGAATAAAAGAGGGGCAACAAGAGTGTCTATCTTGCAAATGTGTATACATATTTATTTTTGTACTATTCTCTCAGTCGGTGATTCATAAATATTCCAGAATGTGCGTGTAAAATTCAGATGATGTCAGTGTTTCTTATTTGGCTGATGTATTGCCTTTTAATTTCATGTATTCAGTCGTCAATGGTCCATCGGACGGAGGATATCAAAAGCGCTTGATCAGTGAAAAATGAATAAACAAACGTTCGGACGGTTAAATGATTTATGATGTTGCTTTGGTTTATGTGTATGTGTTTCGTATATATCTATGCGTGAAAGGAAAAAAACTGGAAGTGGCAACAACGGGAAGCCATTTGTCTCTCCGAGCCTTTAATGAGAAAATTGGAACGGCGGACCATTTTTGAAACAAGTGTAATAAAAAAAACACAAGTAATTAATACACTCTTGTCTTGCATGCACTAGATTTGTATATAAGTATATTGTTTCTGTACCAATGCGCATAATGGTAACCAACGCATAGTAGAAACCTTCTGAAAACAAAGACGTGAGAGACAACAAAGAAAGGAGAAGCAAAAGAGCAGCAGATTCTCATTGCATTTTAGATCTTTTAATTTTTTGTATTAATTATTTATAAATGTGGATAATTATAATGAATAAATAAAGAAAGAATAATTCGATTCTAAATATTATTACGTATATGGAGGTTTGGGGGAAACACGCGAATGCTTCCACGTAAGTATATGGATGTTTGGGATGAAGCAAGCGAATGTTTCCACGTAAAAGCATATATATTTGCCAGTAAACATGTTAATGTTTGCATTTAAATACACGTGAATTTGGAACTTGCAAACATATAAATGTTTGAAGTGTGTTCCAAACATATACATGGTTCCTGCAGAATATGATTGGAAGAATATGTTACAGAGGCATTTTTTCAGCGTGTAGTTATTAATATAAATTAGTTTTAAACACTTGCCTTTAAAAGTGTAACAAAAATCAAGTTTGATTTGTTTTTAAATTAGAAAAAATACATGATTTTAGGATTGTCGTGAAAGATACCGTTATGCATCCGGTAACCGGGTATGTTTTTCTTTAAATTAAAGCAAATGAACAGAATATTTAAAAAATATAAACGCATTTTTTTTAGTATAGTGTAACAGGAATAAAAATTTTCCGAATTAACTAGTGAAAATTAACGGAAACCACTAATATCCCGAATACCGCCGAATACGAGAAGTATTTATCAATTTTAGTTGTACACTCGTAAAACCCACAAAAAATAATCTCAATAAATATAGGAGAGAAAAATTCGGATCACAGCACAGCAGGCAGAGAAATCTGCTCTTTTTTTACTATTTGGATGCAAATATATCGCTTTTGTAGCTTGTCGCAAATATACTATACTCGTATCCAAACACATTGTGTTTGCTATTCAATATATATGTTGTTGTGACCCAAATGTGGCTTTGTTTGTTAAAAACTGCCGAAATCAAAAATGTGACGGACAACAAAAACACAAAAGGCAGAAGACTTTCATTTCATGAATCCAATGCTCGCATGTAAATACATGGATGTTTCAGACATATACAGGTTTACTTCATAATGTTATAGAGACCGCTTTTTTACATCGTGTATCACGTCATATGAAAGTAATAGGTGTATGAGAAATTTACTTGTTGCACGAGTTTGCTAAATAGGCCCCCGGTAAATGGTGTTTTCCAAAAGTGCCAAAGTGTATACTTTGTCACCCTCGTAGTTAGTTTATATTTCTAATTTGCCAAAGGATACGCAAAAAAGAGGGAGAGAAAATAACGATTTCAAATATGAATTTAATTCTTGGCAAAGAGAATATGCCACTCGTTTGTGAAATTTCTTATATTACCAAAGGTAGTAAATAGTGAAAGAGATGTTAAGCCTCACTTAATACCTGCGGTTATTACATGTATTCCTTACTGTGTAATAAAAGATGCAAACACTCCAACTCTATATCGACATTTACATGAAGCCGTAATCTATTGCCATATAATCGGGCGCTACCGTCAAGGGAGGCGTGTTCAATATCTTGGTTATTTATCGCCTTGGCGGGTTTTGTGTCTGTGTGGTACAATTTCGCAAATTAAATTCTTTTGCTCTCAAGGATTCCTATTTGCATGTGTGTATATTAAAAATTTGTACTCCTTCACTCGCGAATAAACATAAATAATTGCGGATTGCAGGGAAGCTGTCAAAAACTCGAACTTAACGTTACTAATTGTACATGCTTCTGTTTATGCTCTGGCGTATATGTTTATTTGGAAATAATTACAAATAAATAAATTATGTTTATAAATGAAATTAACTAAAATAAACATTTTGCCGTCCCGCTCTACCACTCACTCCATAAACCAACGAAGCAAACATTTCATTTGTAAACCTTCAATTTGAAAGAGCTTTTGGTTTAGGTTACCAGCATTTGAAGAAAAATATATATATCCAAAGGCTTTCGACATCGTCTCCGCTCGAAGTTAATTTCAAACATCCTTTTGTTTTGTATGGAATGGCGAAGGAGTGGGAAAAATCATTGGAAGCATAGAGCCTCAGCGTAGTAAATATATGAATGAATTCCTTTGGCGCTGTTATGCGTTTATTGGAATTTACTTCATTTACACTTTTGCCAGTTTCATCGTTTATGACACGCACAACAACAAAAAAAAACACAGCTAAGAAAAAATATTTCTACCCAAATACGTGACCATTTTTTCAACATTTAGTCTCCGCACGCCAAGTGTGGAATGAAACACATACCTACACGCATACAAACGAAATAAGAATGAAAAAATTCTATATGAGAGAAGTGAACACATACAAACATAAATGTACATAAATGTAGGTGGGTGTGTTGCAAATACAGTCTGATGCCATACAAGCAAATCAGAAATATGAACATCCCAACAATTTCGTTCTGGCCTATAATTTATTTAGGTTGACCAAGCTGCGTGAATATTTGGCAACAGCTTCATAAATAATACCAACAGCTTCATAAATTTGCCATTACTGGTACTAGTTTTGCATAAAAACACATTACCTAAGAACAATAACAGCTTGGCAGGAGCAGCACTATGAATTTTTGTTTGGATGCAAATATAACGTGTTTGTAGGTTGTCGCAACTAAAATATATTTTCGTCGAAACACATTGTTTCATTACATGTTGGAGACGAAATTACTAGTATGATATAATAATGTTTTTGTGGCCCATATATGAGTTTGTTTGTTGAAAACTTCTGAAAACAAAAGCATGACAGACAAGAAAGAATCAATAAGCTGCAGATCTTCAATTCACGTAGACAAATCTTGACCGAAAGAATAAGAATGTTGCTAACATACGCATGGTTTATGCATAATGCTACAGGGCCGTTTTTTTCAGACAATTCATACACGCTGAAAAATCTGTATTTTGTTTGTTGTTTGGATGCAAATATAAAGTGTGTTTGAAACTAGTCGCAAATATAATATATTTGTGTCCAATCACATTGTGTTTGCTATTCAATATTACTTGTTTTGAGACACAATGATTAGTATGTTATAATATATGTGTTTGCGACTCAAGGATGTCTGTTTTCGTGGCGCAAATACAGTTGTGTTTGTTGCACTGTCTATGCTCTCCAGAGAGCAAGAGGATAAGAGAGGAACAACGAGAGATTCTATCTTGTAAGTGTGTATCTGTATTTTTGCATTATTCTCTGAGTCAGCGATTCGTAAATATTCCTGAATCTGTGTGCGCCAATTGCAGATGAAGTCAGTTTCTTATTTTGGCTGATGTATCGCGTTTTAGTTTCATGTTTTCAGTAATCAATGGTTCATCGGACAGAGGACATCAAAAGAGTTTGATCAGTGAAAAACGAATAAACGAAGGCTAAATGGACGGTTAAATGGGTTGGTAATGTTCCTTTGGTTTTTGTGAATGTTTTTCGGATAAATCTATGTGTGCTACCAAAGTGAGAAATGATTTTGAGGAAACAAAATGAAAAAGGGCAACAGCGTGATGCCCTTTGTCTGTCCGAGCATTTACTGAGAAAATCGGAACAGCGGCCCATTTGTGAAATAAATACAAGAAAAAACACAAACAATTACTCAACGCTTGGCTTGCATGAACTAGATTTGTATATAAATATCTTGTTTGTGGACCAACGCATAGCTGAAACCTTCTGAAAACAAAAACGTGTGAGACAACAAAAAATGAGGAACAAAAGAACAGCAGATTCTTATTTCATAAAAAAAAACAAATAATTCAAGTGCAAGTAACCGTAAAATGTGGCCTTTTAAATCTATTAATTGTTTGTAGTAATAATTATTAAATTATAATTTAACGGGTTTTTCAATAAGAGCGCTACAAAAGTATTTTTAAATAAAACAAAACCGGTTTTAGATACCAATTAAATCATTTATTCCTGTGAAAGTACGTTCAATGCCATTATGTCTGGAACTCGATTTCTTTTGCATGGCCACCACGGGCACGCTTGCAGAAGTCCAGACGCTGATCCCAATTTTCGACGGTTTTGAAGCATAAATCGGCCGATACTGGTGCAATTTCACGTTCGCTATTCGTACGAAGTTCACCAATCGTCGCTGGCTTGTTGGCATAGACCATACACGTAGCCCCACAGGAAATAATCTAACGGCGTCAAATCGCACGACCGAGGCGGCCAATCGACTGGGCCATTTCGTGAGATAACACGTTCACCAAACTTGGTTTCCAATAAATTGATTGTGGCATTCGCTGTGTGGCTTGTGGCGCCGTCTTGTTGGAACCACATGTCTTCCAAGTCCATATTATCCAATTGGGCCCAAAAATATTCGGTTATCATTGAACGGTAGCGATTCGCATTCATAGTAATGTGCCGGTCTTGATCATCACGGAAGAAGTACGGCCCAATGACGCCGCCGGCCCATAAACCGCACCAAACCGTAATTTTGTCGGGATGCAATGATGACTCATGGATTACGTGTGGATTGCTGTCTGACCAATAACGCATATTTTGCTTATTGACGAAACCATTCAGACAGAAATGAGCCTCATGGCTGAAGATGGTTTTCCGATGAAAATCCCAATCGTAGCGCTCTTAAAGTTGAGGCCACTGACTCCAAATTTCGGTAGTGAATTTTAATAATTTCGACTCGTTGTTGGCTCGTATATATTTCCATGATGAAATGGCAAACCTTACTGAAGAGAAATGTCAAAAGAGCGGGAAAAAATATGGCGTCGTTTGTTGTCCCTATAGATTTACTTTTGTAGCGTGTCTGTTGAAAAACCCGTTATAAATGTGGATTTATATTGATAAAATTTATTATAATAAATAATACATATATATAGAAATCAAAGAATAATTTGTTTCTAAATATTATTATGTTTGGGAGGAAATACGCATATGTTTCCACTTAAGTATATGTAGGTTTGGGGGAAACAGTTGAATGCTTTAAATTTAAATATAAGTGAGTTTAGGACTTGCAAACATATGAATGTTTGAAGTGTGTTCCAAACAAACCATGTATCTGCAGAATATGTTTGGGAGAATATGTTATTTCCCAGCGTTTACCGAATGTTCCTGAAGCCACATTATATTCCCTGTGCCCGCGTCAATTATTAAAATCTACGATGCGGTGTTTTTGGTCGGATATTAAAAGTGCGTAAGAAGGCGTAAAAAGCTACTCCGTTCGGAGCCGGTGTAAATCTATGGGTCCCAATCAGTGAGTGCGAAACTAGAAAGCACAGAGCTCACAGGTTTTGAGAACCTCTCCTACAGTTTTTCC
Organism: Phaonia tiefii; assembly: GCA_963931995.1. Taxonomy (NCBI): domain Eukaryota; kingdom Metazoa; phylum Arthropoda; class Insecta; order Diptera; family Muscidae; genus Phaonia; species Phaonia tiefii. The sequence continues at coordinate 106,476,154 of OZ008367.1, read as the reverse complement.
TCGATTCCGAACGATATTTTGAGAAGCTTTTTCATGGCTAAATATTCGATAGAGTGTCGCCGTCGCTATGTGAGGAAACCGCCGCCGAAAGAAAAATTAGGTGGTCGGAGCAGGGAGCGAACCCAGGAGCTCATGTATAAGGTCACAAGATTCTGAAAAAAATGTCTCCCATTATATCCCTTCTTGGGTTGCCTCTTGTACATGTGATCCTGGGTTCGATCCCTGCTCTAACCACCTTAAATTTCTTTCGGCGGCGGTCACCTCGCATAGTGACAGCGACACTATCGATTATTTAACCATGAAAAAGCTCCTCAAAATATCGTTCGGAATCGGTGTAAAAACTGAAGGTCCCAATAAATGAGTATAAAACTAGAAACCGCACAGGTCACTGTTTGCGAGAAGTTCTCTCCAATCCCTTCATGGGATGTAATGGGAAACCATTTATTTAAATACCTATACAGGTCAGTGGTCTCGGGTTTGCATGACTAGGTGGGTATGAAAAAAATATAATAGCGAGTTTGCAATTAATTGGCCATAAACGCAATCATTTGCGATATTCAGCAGAAACAGGGAGAGTGCTAGAATCATGACCAACACCTGAGTCCAAGCGACAACGAATGACATAATTAATTCACGATGAAAAATCGTAATGAAAAAATTAATTTTCTAGGCTGCCGTGATTGCTTCTGTGTACAGCAGGTCCGAGGTAAATAGAGTCCACTACCTCGAAATTATAACAACTATCAACGATCACCATTTCATGCAATGGGGTGGATATTCTGCCTGTCGAATTAATTTTGTCTTGACCTCTTTTACCGCGAACCCACTTTTGCTGATTCCTTCTAAATTCTGAGAAATGCTGCATTAATTTCTCGCAGATTTGCGACTTTTGCTGAGGATAGTTTTTTCATGTTGACTGGAGTTAATATGTTGAAGAGATCGCATGATTGGGTGTCGATGGTTCGCTGACGAATTCTATTTGGTTGTTCTCACGCTTTCCTCACAACCGTATTTATGCCCACATCCATACGATGGGGGTACATATCATTTAATACCATTTAAGACCCTTAGTTTCTTTGGACGAAATTTGTTTTACGACATTTTAAGGCTATTGAGACATGTCAGTCTGTCTGTCTCTCTGGCTGGTCAACACGATAACTGCCGTAAATTTTTACAGATCACAAAGAAATTTTGTCAGTACCCATTATTTATTAATATTGTGTTTGGGATTGAAAATGGGTGTTTTTGCCACGCCCCTTCTGGTACCTCCCATACAAATCGACACATTTACCACAGATTAATTTTTTTTCGAACCTTTCTTCTGGTAGATGTGATTAGCTTCAACTCACACACCGGTTAGTAATCTGTAAATGCCTACTTAACTGGAGGAAATGGGCGAGATTGTCACCCCCATTCTGGTTCCTCCCATACAAAACAGGGTGTTCGTCCGGGTTTTCAATCCGATAAATCGCGTGAAACACTTCCAACCTTACTGAAATTAGGTATAAGGCTTCACGTTATCAAACACCAATCTCTGAGCTAAACAAGGGTTATTTTGCCACGCCCATTTTCGTACCTCCCATACAAAAGTGCACGAGAAGTCCCGCAAAACCGCACCAATCTTTATGAAAGTTTCAATATTTCAATATTTAGTCAAATAAAACTCTCCTATAGAAAATGAGCTGTTTTGCCACACCCATTCTGGTACCTCCCATATAAAAGTTGGGCGGATGACCGATTGGTCGATACGATAAGCCTCGTAGACTACAACCGATCGTAATAAAATTCGGTACTAGGCAATATTTTGCTAAAAGCTACGGTGTCATTTAGAAGTGACTATTGTGCCACGCCCAGTTTCGTACCTCCCATACAAAAGTTGGGTGGATGACCGGTTCGCCGACTCGATATCTCCAGTAAACCACAACCGATATAAATAAAATTTGATACTGATCAAAATTTTGGCAACAACAAGCCATGCCCATTTTGCTACCTCGCATATAAATATTGGGAGGGAAATTGGTTGGTAGTCAAAAAAGATTCAGTGCAATGTCAATCTGCTATTGAATATGGTCACTTTTGGGTATGCGCGTTTATAACATAACTCCCACGCAATGGATGACTTAGGGTGAGGGTATGATTAAGTCGGTTCAGCCGACTGAAACTTCTGTACTGGTTTTTTCTTAAATAAACGGATTTCCTCTATCCTCTTCCATTTATACCGCTCTGGCTCGACTTGGGTTCCAACTGACTGAAGCATTGCCATACGTGCAGCTTTCTTTTCATCACTTGCCATGCTATACTCTTCATCGTCCCATGGATGTTCTTTAAGCGGTTTTTCATAACCAATGACGGCCTCTGCAGCACTTTTCATATAGTGGGAATTGTACTTCCACTGCCCTTCAGAATCATGATGCGGGGGTGCGGAAAATAAAGAAAGAAATACATTGGTTGGTTGAAAGACATTTTCCTTGCTGACTTTAGCATTAAAATCATCTAGAACAGCCTTAATATCATGGCGAAGGAAGTGTTCATGGTGTCATTGTATTTTTCTTCCGTCGCGGAATGTACACAAATTAGCGATTTGTAAAATTATTTCGCTTTTATGTGGATGGTGGCTATCACGGGGTTGAACCTTGAGAGACCAGCTGTCGCAGACTTTTGAGAACTACAAACCCGCAATACAATTCATGCTTTATCGCATGGCACCTGTAGCATGGCACCATCAGTTCTTCTGCCTTGTACAACCATGTCCTTTCCATCGCATCTGCTGTAATTTCACTGCCACAGTAACGGTGGCGGAAAGCAAATCCAGAACACCGTAGTTTTACCTACTGCCAGATCGATAATGTTTCAGCCGCCCATTATGGAGCAGACGCAAACCAGAAGACAGTATGTCAAATCTGGATTTTTGATTCTTTACTCTTGATCCGCCGTCGACAACAAAGGGAAAAAGGAAAAAAATAATATGTTCGCTAGTTTGGAGAGCTTCGGTGACAAGGTCCCCTATTTATTCTGGGACTCATCTTCTTTTCTTTTTTTTTTTCTTTCATTGGTTATTTTACAACCTCATAAGGTCAGATGCCTTTTACATATTAATTAAACAAACAAATAAATAAGTTAAACAAATTTAAACATATGTTTCCAACTGGTTCTATTCTTCGCATTCTCAAGCTAGTTGGTATCACCAAAGATACGGAGGAATTCTACATCCTGGTCTCACCAACGGAGTCTTGGTCGTCTTCTTTCCCTGCTTCCGTCGGGTACGTTTTCAAAGACTTTTCGAACTGGCTCATTTTCAACCATTCTAATAACGTGGGCTGGCCAACGCAACTGACCAATTTCATTTACAAGAGGCGCGCCAACTAACCATTGCACCACCGACTACCACAAATTCATCCACTACATCAAAATTAAATCGGTTGTCAACGTTTAAGTGCGGACCAAGTCGAGTGGTTTATCTAGTTGTTGACACCATCAATTTTGTATTGTCCTTATTAACAGCTAGACCCACCTTCTTTGATTCGTTTTCCATTCATGAAAATACTTTCGTAACCTCTCGAAAATTTCGCCAACAACATATGACCTTTCGTGCTGATGTTCTTGCTCATCTTTACTGCAGCTTTTCTCATTATTATCTCCATTAAGTTGTTGATGAGATTGCACGAGAGTGTGTCGCCTTTTCGTAGTCCTCTCTTGGTACATAATGGCTCGGTGAGGTCTTTCCCCACCTTCACTGCTGAGATGCAGCAGTTATAGTATAACCAATCAGGCTGCCCATTCGTTTTGTCTTCTCGCTCTAGCTACCTAACGGATGGTTCCGATAAATTCATTGCCCGGGACATACTTAATCTAAGACCGGAAGTAGTGTGCTGCATAGAATAATTTCTGGAAATTCCCAGTTGAGTGGCTGTCAGAAACTTTCCACCTCCACGGTCAGGACCATGCCCCAAGTAAAATAATTACTTATTACTTATGGTCATATTAAAACATCGCTAATCTCCAGTGATCACTCTGGTCATAATATTTGGCTGGTTACTGTACTGTAATAGTATTTATTGTATGTTTGTACATTTTTGCACAGAAGATATCAAGTTAATATGAGTACACATTGTTTCGTTAGTGCTGATGCTGTTCTTGTGGTTGTTATATGAGTCCTTTACGCTCTAAACTTCCTCTGCTTCTTGCTGAGACTGTTCTTGGTCAATGATGCCAGTGGGTTGGTTGTTGCTATGGACAAATTTTCGTTTGGAATTCCACTAGTGAACTGAAAAGTTGTACAACATAAATTTTATTTATTCTCCCTTTTTTCATGATTTTGTGTTTTTTTTTCTTATTTTTCACATCTTTTTGTTATATTATTTTTTGAGCATTTAAGCGTAAAATGATTTGGTACAATAGAAATGGTCAAAGTATTTTATGAACAATGGGGGGAAAAAAAACAAAACAAAAAATCAAAATTATGAGCAAAAATTGAATTTAAAGCATTAAATTGCATTGAAATTGTACACCCTACGAGTAATAATGGGTCAAGTTAAAATGATGAGTGCGATTGAGAGGCGTTATTATAATTTTTCGATACAGGCCAATGTTTTGATTAAAAGTGTTTACAATTAATAATATAAGACCAATTTAAATTTAGTAAACCCATTTATTGAGTCAAAATAAAGCCCACACATTTCAAAGCGGTCCTGAAAAAGTGAATTTGTGCAACAAAAAACATCCGAAAATTGGTTCCTAGATCAATGTAAAATCATTTAGGTCATAACTTAATCGACTTTGTCTGGCATCATCTTGATGTTATTATTTTCATAGACTCAAGCATTGGCTTCCGCAATATTTATGACCGGTTACACGAGAAGTGTTAAGTGCTTCCGGTGTAAGCCATGGAAACATATTTCATTTCCGGTTCAACACTTTAATAAAAAAAAATATTTATGTATTTGGTATTTGACTTAAAACTTAGTATTTCCAGAAATTTTTGGTTTTCAAAATGGGAATGTGTACTAACAAAATTCGACAATCGGAACTGAAATCTAATGGAGAAGACAATAAAGGTGTTAAAGCAGAAGACAAGTTCATGTATTATAGACAATCGAATAAACGATAACAATAATTTACCAGCCATGGAGAAAAAGCTATTGTACATTGTCCCCTTCAATGTTTCGACAACATTAGTTATTTCTCATTTTACATATACAACAGTTTAAAATTAAATTTTTTCAAATTTCCACATGTTTCATACAAGCATGTGTCACACATAAATTTACTTCCAAACCATGTCATCTTTGGAAACGAGTTAGATTTCTCATCTGTAGTGGATGGTGGTGTTGTTTCACAAATTTGTTAATATCCCATCGCATTTGCTCCTGTGGATCAATCCTTACTTGTTATACACTCGACTCATAAAAGAGGAAAACTTTTCGTTTTACGACAAACATTGAGAAGACGAGAGATTTTTCGTAGCTGCTGCTACTCCTGCTGTTTTTGTCATTTACTTAGTTTGTTAACACAGATGTTGTTTCGCCCGCTCTGCCCAAATGTCGGTAAACTTGTCAACACAGTTTACGACGTGCGAAATGTCTATGAAAATTTTGATAACTTTGATACTTTTTTAAAAGTTTATCGTCGTCATAAGCTGTAGATGGATGGCATGGGGCTGCAGTTGGTCCTCATCAACATATGTTCATCAACAAAAAGGCGAAAAAGACAAACGTGGTTTACAAGAGTTTATTGAACAGTTGATGTGGTGGCACATCCATCGCATGTATTCTTTATCATGAGGTACCTCAAAAAGTTTTGCACTTTATCAAAATTTCTAAGTTGGCCAGACATTTTATACCTACATATTACAAAATTGCAACTAGTTGTAGTTAAGGGTGTCGCAATAAACGAGTTTTTACAATGCGATAATTTCAGTCTAGCAATGGTAAGTATGTGCGACTCCTGTATATGAGAAAGTGGGTTCCATCCCCGCTCAAACCATCTGATATTTCTTTCAACTATGGCGATCTCGCTAAGTGAGAAGTGACACTATCGAGTAATTATCCATAAAAAAGCTTTTCAACTCAAACTCTCCCCAAACCCTTCATGGTACGTAATGGGATATCATTTGTTTTTGTTTATTGGTGTGAAATTGTCGGTTCCAACTGGGAGTGTCAAACTAGTATCTCTGAAACCAGTGTTTCTTAAACCAATGTTTCTGAAATCAGTGTTTCTGAAAGGGTTTCCTCTGTCCGTTCATTGGATGCACTGGGAAAATATTTATTATACAGGGTGATTCAGGAAGTTCCGGACACATTTCTCCAGCGTATTTCTTGGCTCATTTCATGAAGATTAGTCCACTAGGACCATGTCCGAAAATGCAAGGGTGCGAATGGGTTCAAAATTTTCGGATTGGTGGTCGGAGGGTAGTAGGGTAAAGTTGCTAACTTCTGAGCCAGTGGTCGGCTTGTTGGAAAGGTCTTTAAGAGGCCTTTCAGAATCAATAAAAAATAAAACAATAATAAATAAAAAGTGGAAAAAAGTCAAATCGCCAAGATACAGAGCTTTCGGAAAAAAAATTCACATAACTTCAATTTGCTCAGCCAGATGGCAGGTAACCTCTTACCTTTCCAAAATTACATACCTCTTACCTTTCCAAAATTACATAAACGAAGCCCAGAGGTCTTACCGTTCCAAAGTTATGACCATTTTACTGAAATGCAAAAATGTTTGTTTTTGTTTTTGGACGCGAAATAACAGCACACATTTATTTGTTTTTGTAAATTAACACGTTTAAGATTTTATTTAATCGAAATTTTTGGCTGAAGCATCAAACACATAAGGAAAAAAAACATTTGATGTCAATGTGGTTCCCATTTTCTACTAAACACAATTGCAGCTGTTTGCGAACCACATCCCCCACGTTTAGTTCACTCATCTTTTCACGAACTTTCACCGCAGCTTCCTCAATGTGTGCAAGTAACTGCTCACGATTGTGGATCTGCACAGAATACACACAATCTTTCATGTAGCCCCACAAAAAGAAATCAAGTGGTGTGAGATCTGGAGATCGTGGCGGCCAGGCGATTGGTCCAGCTCGTCCAATCCAACGTCGAGGGAAATTGGTGTTAAGCCAATCCCGCACAATAAGCCCGTAATGCGCTGGAGCACGATCTTGTTGGTAGAAAACATGATTTCGTACCGCCAGAGGTACTTCCTCTAGGATTTCTGACATGACTTCTTGCAAAACAAACAAATAATTTTGCGAATTTAACCTGGGCGGAAGTACTTTTGGCCCAATCAAGGTGTTGTCGATGATGCCAGCCCAAACGTTGACGGCAAATCGGTGTTGAAATGCTGTTTCTTTCTTGTTGTGGGGATTGTCATGGGCCCATTCGAGCAAATTATGGAAATTAGTTATGCCGTATCTCGTGAATTGCACTTCGTCGGTCCACACAATGGAACTTAAAAACATAAATGCGTGTACATCACATTGCAACACCTCACGGCAAAAGTTGATGCGTAGTGGCAAATCGGCCGCCAAGAGTTCTTGAACTGGTCTGAAATGGAATGGATGTTTTTTTCTTTATGAAGGATGCGCCATACTTTTGATTGTGCCACACCAACTAGAACCGCGATTCGTCTTGCGCTTGTCGTTGGGTTCTCGTCTATCGCACCCTAAATTAACAACTGCAACGTCGTGTTGTTCATTTCCGGGACGCTCCATTTGTGTAAACAAAAACAAAAAATCTGACCACTGGCTCAGAAGTTAGCAACTTTACCCCACTACCCTCCGACCACCAATCCGGAAATTTTGAACCCGTTGCCATTTCGCAGCCTTGCATTTTCGGACATGGTCCTAGTGGACTTTTCTTCATGAATGGGCCAAGGAAATGGCTGGAGAAATTTGTCCGGAACTTCCTGAATCACCCTGCATGTTTTTTAGTTTCATATAATCAGACTCAGATGTTTTAATATTTTTGAACGTGCCTAAGCACAGTCTGCACTTAAAACCCAATATCTATAATTTTTTGAAGTTCGAAGTTCCTTATCACAAGTTGCGGGATGGGGCCTAAATGGAGAAAAAAAATTAACAATTTGTTAACACTATTCTGCTACAACCCAGTATTATAAACTATATTGGGTACTTTAGCTTTGCTTTGTGTCTAGACTAACATATGTTGATCCTGAACATCGGTACTCCTGATATCATAGCCGAATCGACAGCCGCTACATCCCTGCTTAGAATCAGAGATTGTGGCATCATGATATCGATGCACTACGGACATGTTGAATTGCTACACCGGATCAACTCTATTCCCGTAAAAACGGACTACCTTATTCCCTTCCTTCTACCAGCGACAAATCTAAGGACTTCTATTCAGAACAGGAATACCTGGGAAAAGTCACTGGAAGGGGACACCAGTAGTATCAGATTTTTCACGGATGGATCAAAGTTGTACGAGCCGGACGGACCTAAATATAAATATCTCTTTCAAGCTGCCTGATCACTGTAGTGTATTTCAGGCGGAAATTACCGCCATACTGGAGGTTGCTCAACTACTGAAAAGTAGTGTCACAACCCTCCGGAGAATACGTATCTACACAGACAGCCAGGCAGCCATAAAATCCCTGGAAGCCATGTTTGCTACGTCCATTACGGTGTAAGAATGCCACTCATCACTTAGGGTGATGGCAGAGTATTTTGACATCAGGCTCATCTGGGTACCGGGACACAGCGACATTCCAGGCAATTGCGTAGCGGATGCGTTAGCTACACAGGGTACAACGCCACAGGTTCTTCCGGCAAAAGATGGTGTTAGTATGCCAATATCTACCTACCGTTTGCAGATCAGGCAGTGGGCCGATAATATGTTCAAGGACAAGTGGAGACTTACTTCAACTTGCCTACAAGCCACGGTCCTCTGGCCACAGGTGGACAGGAAGAGGGCAAGGCAACTACTTAACTTGCCCAGAGGCAGGTTATCCACAATGATAGTTACACTTACCGGACATTGTCTTGTAGGAAAACACACCCTAAGATTGAGACATAGAAACTCCACTCTCTGTAGATGCTGCATGGAAGAGGGCGAGGCAACGACGAAACACCTTCTCTTGGATTGCCCTCCTCTGGCAGGACTGATAACTAGGATATTCGGAGCACCTTTAGTTAGCACCGTAGCCCTACAGGATATTCCAAAAGGTCTTATAGACAAATCCATTGAAAAGGAAAATTTGCTAGACGACTAGTCAATAGTTGCTATAGAGGAAACTGCAGGTATCACAATGGGCTTCTTTAGCGTAAATATGCTAGACAGCGTGCTGTCTTGAAGCCTTTTCAACCAACCAATATATGTTGGGAAATTTCTTGTTTAATGGGGTGTTTTCTAGGTGGAGCCTGTAACCAATATATATATTGTAATAATGAACCCAATAAAAAGTAAATTTAGAAAGCCAAAGTGAAAGAAGTTTAAAAAAGAAAATTTTCTTAAATAAGTAGCGTTTCTTAAAAAACAAAATTTTCTCAAAAAAAATACCTATTCATATTCTTAAACAAAGTACCTTTTCTTAAACAAAGTACCTTTTCTTAAAAAACTTACCTTATCTCAAAGAAGTACCTTTCCTTTTTCGGGCTGAGTAAGTTTCGAAGTACGTCCAGAACGGGGCTTTGACACTAAAACTCCACTTTTTTTATAATTGTCAACAACCCACCGGATTGAAGAATGACATCTTTCAAATATTTCCGCAATTTCTCGGAAAGCTTTTCCTTCTTTTCACGAATAAACAATAACTGTTCGCGTGGCAACACTAATTTCCTATCGTTTTGCTTTCATTTTAAATCCTACTTTAAAATAACCTACTTTAAAATAGCTTATAAACTACAAGATTCAGTAGTCATTGCTGTTTATGTATCACTTTCTATGCAATGACTACAATCAATAACTTTCTAAACAAAAGTTACATGAGGTGTCACAGGAAACCCGGTTGAAACGAAGTTCCTTTCGCTATATATTATGTACAAGTTAGTTCCAAAACGACTAAGGAGCCCGTTGAAAAATACGATAATTTAAATGGATCTTTAAAAAAGAAAACATACTTTTTGTAAAATGATAAACTTTTTTAAGAAAAATTGTTTTGGCTTTTTGTAAGAATATGTATTATATTTTCCCGAAAAGGTTCTTTTTTTAAAAAGAGAATGTTTTTTTAAGAAAAGGTACTATTTTTAAGAAGATGTACTTTCTGTAAGGAAAAGCCATAAGAGAATGATTTTTTTTTACAAAGAAGTACTTTTTTAAGAACAGGTCTTTTTAAAAAAGTGGGACGGTTTTTATCAAATGATTATATTTTAAAGAAAATTTACTTATTTTTAGAAAGGCTACGTATCTCAAGGAAAGAAAAGAAAAGGTATTATTTTATTTTTAAGAAAATGTACTTTCAAGAAAAGGAATTTTTCTAAGAAAATATATTTTTTTAAGAGAATGTATTTTTTTTTCGAGGAAAATGTGTTTTTTTTTGAGAAAGAAAATTTTTTTAGAATTGGTCCTATTTCAAGAATAGATAATTTTTTAAGAGTAGGTACTTATCTCAAGAAAAGTTAGTTTGTTTCACAAAAAGGTACTCTTTATAGAAAAGGCAGTTTCTTTTAAAAAAAATCAATTTGTTGTAAGAAAATTTACTTTTTTCAGACAGGTACTTATTTAAAAAAAAAATTGTTTTTTTAAGAAAAGTACTTTTTGTATGAAAATTTACTTTTTTAAGCCAAGGTAGTTCTTTAAGACAATGTATTTTTTATTAAGAAAATGTACTTTGTTTAATAATATGAATAGGTATTCTTTTTGAGAAAATTTACTTTGATTGGGAAAATGCACTTATTTAAGAAAATTGTCGTTTATTAAACATCTTTCACTTTGTCTTTTCTAAATTTACTTTTTATTGGGTTCAAACCTACAATATTTTCTAAATATTGCTTACAGGCTCCACCTAGAAAACTTCCCATTAAACAAGAAATTGTCCAACATATGTGAGACATCTAGTTAATTTCTTTCTCTATGATCCAAGCCGTTAGTCTAGACCCAAACCAAAGCTAAAGTAAACAATATAGCTGATAATACTGGGTTGTGGCATAATAGTATTAAACCAAGGCATGTTTAATTTTTGTTTTCATTTAGCCCCTATCTCGAACACTTGTTACCACATTTTCCTATTTAAAAATGTAATATTTGTTGAAGTCTTTAAATTGCATAAAATAGTTATCTTGATGATCGTAAGTATATCTGTGTTTTACGAAAATGGTTTCAAAGGTGTGCCTCACTATTTTCATATCACAAATTGATGTTAATAATTTTTTTTCCTTTTACGCAGATTTATGAGGCCGAGTGTATATGCAATATAATCTGGTGATTCATTGCGAAAAATGTGTTAGGCGGATTGCTACCAGTGCAGCAAATCCATGGCCATTACTTAGTTCGGCTTTTAACTTTTTGGTAGAATTTTCGGGATATATGACAGCCCTTCAAGACTGGTGACAGGATTTTTGTTCAGACCTAACAATTCAATGAGTGAATAGGTGGTGACTGCCTCTGGTTAATGCTGATTTCAGGTGCACAGTGTGCAAAATAATGAAAATTAAGAAATTTGGTTAAAAATTAATAATAATATAAATAAATAAAACAAAAAATTAAAGCGATAATAAAACTGCAATTGATTTGCATTTGACCTTTTCGACGCTGTTGTCTCCGTTAATAAAACTAGATTATTTTTAAATTACGACAATTTCAACAGTTTCATTTATTAAGAATTTACCATAAGTCTTTTCTCAATAACACTATTTTCAACAATGCGTACCTTTCTTTACACGTCACATCACCTTTACACCACCTATTTATCCGAGTACAACTCCTAATCCGTGGTATCTATCAGCAGCTTCGCAAACCATCTCGCAAAACAGCTCTTGAAGCATTGGAAGCCAATATTCAAGCCACCAAAAAGTAGTCAAAAATTGGAATGATCCAATGGACCATGTTACTCGTAGCCGCGACGGACACATGCCGGAAATAATATTTAAAAAGTAAATGCCATGAAATTATATACCCGATTTTAATAAAACAAAAATCATTCGAACAGTATTTCTGTGTTGTATTATCATTTTAAGTTCTCATGCAGCTTAAAAAAATCCCCTGTTATAACAATGGCTTGACCATCGCTATTCCTGGACGACTGTAATTTCAGGCATATAAGTTTCGAAGACTTCCGTTATTGGTCAGTTCCCTTATAACGTTTGCTTGAGCTGTCACTGAGTAAACGGTTTGAATGGTGTAATTTTTGTTTCTTTAATGAATAAATTATTTAACTTGAAAATACTTTTATTTGTGGAATACATTTTGGTATATACCAAGAGAGTCTAATCGAATTTGTCTCGAATCGGTGATATCAAATCGCCAAACACTGAAAAAACATGCAGACAAAGATAATTCACTACAATCATATATGTTGCACATAAGTACATTACTCATGTAACTGTATCTATCTAAATCCGGGTTTACTATTAATTACAAGATATAATAAATAAGTTCACTAATTAGAAATTCACACAAAAAAATTGCGTATTCCCTTACATATGTATATTTTAATGTTTGCATACATTTTCAGACTTCCCTCTTCCACTTCCTTGTAGCGTGTTTTTCCCCACCATTGTTATTTCTCAACACTCAAGTGGATTTGTGGTACACAGTTGGCAACTAATGAATATCTGCCATCACACTGTGCCACAAGCAGCATTAAATGCCAATGTAGAAAACATAAAAAAAAAACTCCCAACGTGATAGGTTTAATACGGCGAGTATCATTGCAGATGCATCCCACGCACAGCTACTGCTGCTATCCATGCTAGTGTCAGCCATTCGGTGGGCCAATGAGCGATTCATTGCAAGACCGCCAAATTGAATTGAACAAAACTCAACATGGAGATAATTTTAACACGCAAATACCAAAAAACACGTCTTTTTACTGAAATAAACTGAAAAAATCTAAAACAATCTTAAATATAATGTTTGTTAGGGTGTCTCGTGAATTTAAAACATACAACGAAGTTTTCCTACACACAGACAAAACGGTCTGTGTAACATTATGCAGGACTCATGTACTACATGTTTCAAACATCCATATATTTATGTGCAAGCATTGTGTTCATGTATTGAAAATGTGTTGTATTTTTGTTTCTTTGTTGTCTGCGACGTTATTGTTTTCAGCAGTTTTCAACAAACAACATCATAGCTGGAGAATAAAAACATATATTATTAACATATGAATCTTTGCATCTCCAAAATATAATATTGAATAGCAAACTCAATGTGTTTGGACACAAGTATATTATATTTGCAACAACCTACAAACGGTTTATATTTGCACTTAAGCAACAAGAACAAATACAGATTTTTCAGCATTTATGTACTGCTTAGCGTATTATTGTTATCAGCAAAAAACTATAGACTTTTTATAAATATTTGCAACAAAATTTTTTCAATCTTATGTATTACAACGAATTATTATTTATCATTAATTACATCACTTATTACGAGTATATTTTCGGTTTCCAGATACTTAATCTGACACTCTAATCTTAATCCAATCATTATGTCTATGCCAGAGAGTTGTGTTCCTAAAAACAAAACACATGAGTCACCCTAATGTGTGATTCTCTCATAAAATGTACATACAATACAATGAACTACTAAAACGTTACTCTTTTAGAAAATACTCAGTAAAAAATTATATAAAGGGTGTCTCAGTAAGGATGCACTTTTTCAATTTAAAACAAAAACACGTAGTTTTTGAGATAGTATATCGGGAACGGAGCGTCGAATCGAAAAAATATCTAATTTTTGTGACTTTCTCATAAAGTCGTCCAATTCGTACTTAGATTTTTTTCCAAAAAAATCGCGAAAATAAAAAAAAATCCAATCGCAAAAATAATAATTCTTTTATCTCCTCGGGAGCCTTTAATACATCACTTTTTTTTGGAAAAAATCGCTAAGACGCCCATATGCCTATACATATCTCGAAAACGGTGCGTCCAATCAAAAACTAACTATTTTTCGCAGAGTTTTTATAAAAGTTTTTCATAATTTGGCCCAGATCTCAAAAAAATTATTAAAATACAAAGCGTCTTTAAACTTGCAGCAGTAAACTCAATCGCAAAAATAATGAAGTTTTTACCTTCCTTTGACGCTCCAGTGGTTAGGATATCTTTAATACGCCAACACCTTTTTTTCAATGAAAAGTTTTAGTTTCAGCGATTTAAGAAAAACGTGATGCCGTCTTAAAGACATCCATTGGTTAAAGCTTCCTATGGAGGTAAACAGATTATTATTTCTGCAATTGGAAACAAGAATGCACTTTTTCATATTAAAATAAAAACACGTATTTTTTGAGATAGATATGATTTTTTTATTACTATTGTAAAGAACACGTGTTCCGATTAAGTATGGAATAAAATATCCGTCAAACGACCCCCTCGGCTCTGTTCACAGGCCATTACTCTTTTCATGAAATTTGGCATGACTTTTTCACATAAACCCGTGATTTCACAAAAGCCCAAAGAAAGAAATCGCACGGCGTTAAATCGCGTGATATTGGCGGCCAGTTATTATCAGAATTTCTTGATATAATTTGTTTTGGAAATCGTTGGTGCAATAAATCGATTCTTTCATGCCCGGTGCGGCAGGTGGCGCCGTCTTGCTGAAACCCACATCTCGTCCAGATCTATGCGGACCACTTGAGACCACACGAACTCCGTTATCATGTCCCTGTAATGAATGCCGTTCACAGTCACTGCAACTTCAGCCTCGTCTTCAAACAAGTAAGGCCCAGTCACGCCTCCTGACCAAAATCCTCTCCCGACAGTTGCTCGTTGTGGGTGCATTTGTTTCTTCTTTCACCAAATTTGACAAGTTCGCGTATTTACGAAGCCATTCTGATGGAAATCCGAGAAGATGACTTTTGGAAAGAAGTTCCTTATCGCACGTTGCGTGGTGGGGGCTAAATGAAAAAAAATTATACAACTTTTGTTTTAAAACTATTATGCTACAACCAAGTATTTAACAATATTATGCTACAACCCAGTATTACCAACTATATTGTTTACTTTTGCTTTGGTTTGTGTCAAGACTAACTAGATGTCTCACAAAATTTGGCAAATTTCTTGTTTAATGGGAAGTTATCTAGGTGCAGCCTGTAACCAATATATAGTATATATTGTAGTTTTGAACCCAATAAAAAGTAAATTTAGAAAAGTCAAAGTGAACGAAGTTTAAAAAAGAAAATTTTCTTAAATATGTGCCTTTTCTTAAAAACAAGTAAATTTTCTCAAAATAAAAATACCTATTCACATTCATAAACATAGTACCTCTTCTTAAAAAAACACTATTCTTGAAGAAGCATCTTTGCCTAAAAAAAGTAAATTTTCTTACAACAAATTGTCTATTCTTAAAAATAGACAATAAACTATATTCCTTCTATGTTTTCTTTTCTTTTCTTTTCTTAAGATAAGTAGCCTTTCTGAAAATAAGTAAATTTTCTTAAAAACCAACCTTTTCATAAAAAGAGTACCACTTCTTTAAAAAGTACCTGTTCTTAGAAAAAGTAATTATTTGAAGCAAAAATTGATACTTCTTTGGATTTTTCTTACAGAAAGTATTTCTTCTTAAAAATAGTTCCATTTCTTAACAAAAATATTAGCGTTTAATAAAAGATGTACCTCTCTTTAAAAAATTACATTTTCGGGAAAATATAATACATATTTTTACAAAAGGAGCAAAAAATATACTTAAAAAAAAAATTCTATTAAAACCAAAAAATTTTTCCTAAAATCGATTTTGATTTTACAAAAAGTGTCTTTCTTAAAGATCCAATTAAATTATCGTATATTTCAACAGACGCGTTGGAACCAACAAGTACATAATATATAACTGGGTGCCCCCTGACACCTCATGTGATTTTTTTTTTTTTTAATTGGCATTGACTTCACTTTGCTCTGTTACCCATTGAACGAATTGCTGGCGCTTTCCATGGTCAGCTGGTTTGAGTTCCTGATTAAGCTGAATTTTGTACGCATGACGATGGATGTCTTTTGCCTAAATTCGATACGTAGGCCATCGTAAAATTTGAAGTTGTTGAAAACGATGCTGACTTAATGTTTTCGGGATTTCGGCGACAACTTTGTTTACAGCACCAATATTTTCAAGTTTTAGACAGGTACGTCGACGCACAGGAGTCTTACTGTCCATAACCGACCCAGTTTCGTCAAATGTTTTGAACACTCTTCGATTGGTTGACACATTAGGTGCACTTTCTCGACTGAATATTCTTCGAAGTTTGCGAGCGGTCTCGGCATAACTTTCAAAATATTTCTAGAAAGTTTTCACAATTATATCGCGTTGTTCTTTCCTAACGTGCTCTGTTTTTAGTAATCGGAATAAACATATGTAACAGCTGGCAATTTGCACAAAAAAAATTAAAGTAAATTTAAAAAGCGCGATCTTACTGAGCACCCTTTACTATCAAACGAAATAAAACAATTCTGAAATGATTTATACAAATGATATGAGTTAATCAAACAATTTAGTTGCGGAAAAAAGTCCTGGTTATTTTTAATTATTTCGTACACGATTAAAACAAAAGCGATTTATTTATTTTTTGAATACATTTCATATTCAATTAAAATAATCAATTTATTTATTTTAATTGAGTTTTTTACCAATCCAACAATTTGATTATCTATGGATGTAATCAATAATACCAGACAGTTAGTTAAAAGGACTTCAGAGAATATTAATTCAAATGAATTTATTTTGATGCAATTTGTAGAGCATAAGGAGGCCATACTGAGTCTATCTCAGCCCAAAACTTACAGTAAAGTTATTTCCCAATTATAAAAAACCTTATACCGTCTTAAACACATAAATCATGTATAAATCATCTTTATTCACAAACAATTAAATGGAGTTGATAAAACACTCTCATACATACAATTGTCTTGTCATATTTGGCGAATTCAGACATTCTTCCGTAACTCCCCAGCCGATTAAATATTCACAATTATATGAATTTTAAACAGCCCTTTTTGCTGCAACGAAAGCCGTCGTAAGCTTAGCTGAAAACGCTTAACAAAATAGCTGCCAACCATTATCTAGTCCTTTTGCAAGTAGTGAGAGAGGAAAAAACTCAATAAATCTAAAATCATATTGGGATTTTATGCAAATTTGATATTTGCTTCACGGAAAAGAAAAAAGTCGTAACCCGCAATAAATCGTTTTGTCTCTATGAAATATTTTATTCTATTAAAAGCGAAAAATACCAAAGTTGATTTTCTTCTGCCTTCCACCCAAAATACAATAGGTCTTCTGATGTTCGATATTTGATGATGGGTATGGTATTGGAATGTTTATATACAAATCAGCTGTAGCGCAAAATGAAAAAAATAACACAAACGGCTGGATTTTAGGATGTAGTGAATCAGGTACAGAAATATCACTCAGCTGAACCGACTTAAATGTAACCTTATATATATATATAAAGGGTTTTCCAATTTGAGTGCTATGATTTAAAAAAAAATCGCTACTTGTTAGGGAAATTCAAATGTTGTTTATTTAATGTGAAGTACAATCGATACAATTAAGATCGGAATAAAACGTCTTACAAATGGCCTCCATGTCTTCTTTTGCAGGAACGTATTCGATGAACACAATTTTCGATCACTTTTTCCACTAAACCAAGTCCTATGTGTTGCATAGCACGTTCAATATTGACTTGTAAAGCTTGAAGAGACCCTGGTTTATTGCTAAAGATCAATAACTTCAAACAACTCCAAAATAAATAGTCTACTGGTTTTAAATCACTACTTCTTGGAGGCCTTTTAATGTCACAATATTTGAAATAATCGAATCTCCAAACTTTTCTCGCAAGAATTCGGTTCATGACGTTTAGGGTAGTCCAGTGGCTTCAGTTCTTGAGTGATAACAATTTTATATGGATACAAGGCCAAATGATAAAATCATTGACTAATTTGTTAACCTTGTTCTTGCGTTTATCTCTCCTAGATGAAATTGTAAACATTACTGAATACAATGAATTACAGATCATGACATACCACAAATGGCCGAAACGTGAGCTAGAAATCATATCAATATTATTTATCTTTTTAAACAGAATATAAGAATCTTAAACAATATATTCGTGAAACATATGGTTCACGAAGAACATAAGACTCCAACGAATACTCTCCATCGATTTTTGTCTCTGGCATGTGATTTAATTTGGTTCTATGATAGATCTTTTAAAAATGTACATATTCTTGAAAAAAGGATCAATCGCAAAAAAAAATCCCATTTTTTAAAGAAACCCCTTTTCTTTAACAAAAATACCTTCTCTTAAAAAAATACATTTCCTTACAAAAATTCGATTTTTAAAAATAAAATATTACCTTGTCTCTTCTTGAGATAAGCAGCCTTTCTGAATATAAGTAAATTTTCTTAAAAAAATAACCTTTTCCCGAAAAAGAGTGGCACTTCTTTAAAAAGTACCTGTTCTAAAAAAAAAGTACTTCCTTGTAAAAAAAAATGCATACTCTTATGGCTTTTTCTTTCAGAATGTACTTCTTCCGAAAAATATTACCTTTTCTTCATCATGAAAAGAAATTTGGAGTCAGTGGGCTCAACTTTAAGAGCGCTGCGTCCAATTTATGGTCGTCATAATCGTCCTACCGGATCAACAATTGAGCGTCTAGTGAAAAAAATTAGAATCCACAGGCACAGTACAAAATGTTCCCGTGCCAGTGAGACAAAGAAGTGCCCGTAGTGTCGAGAATATTGCTGCCGCTGAGGCTTCAGTTCAAGAAAGCCCAAATGTGCCTCTCACACGTCGTTCTTAAGCGTTGGGCATCTCTGTGACGGCGTTGTGGCGAATTTTGCGAAAAGATCTTGGCCTACATCCTTACAAGATCAAATTGACGCAAGAACTGAAGCCGCTTGACCACCGTAAGCGTCGAATGATTCGGATTTTCATCGGCAAATCATCTTCAGCGATGAGGCTCATTTCTGGCTGAATGGCTTCGTCAATAAGCAAAATATGCGCTATTGGTCAGACAGCAATCCACTCGTAATCCATTAGTCATCATTGCATCCCGAAAAAATTACGGTTTGGTGAGGTTTATGGGCCGGAGGCGTCATTGGGCCGTACTTCTTCCGTGATGATCAAGACCGGCACATTATTGTGAATGCGAATGCAATGATAACCGACTATTTTTGGCCCCAGTTGGATAATATGGACTTGGAGGACATGTGGTTCCAACAGGATGGCGCCACAAGCCACCCAGCGAATGCCAC
The DNA here is from genome assembly GCA_963931995.1 of Phaonia tiefii. Lineage (NCBI taxonomy): Eukaryota > Metazoa > Arthropoda > Insecta > Diptera > Muscidae > Phaonia > Phaonia tiefii. The sequence goes on along the minus strand of OZ008367.1, from coordinate 106,456,793 downwards.
AATCAATTTATTGGTCGTGCGATTTGACGCCGTTAGATTATTTCCTGTGGGGCTACGCCAAATCTATGGTCTATGCCAAAAAGCCAGCGACGATTCATGAACTTCGTACGAATATCGAACGTGAAATTCCACCAGTATCGGCCGATTTATGCTTGAAAACCGTCGAAAATTGGGTTCAGCGTCTGGACTTCTGCAAGCGTACCCGTGGTGGCCATGCAAAAGAGATCGAGTTCCATACATAATGGCATCGAACGTACTTTCACAGGAATAAAGAATTTCATTGGTATCTAATACTGGTTTTGTTTTATTTAAAAAAACTTTTGTAGGCCTCTTATTGAAAAACCCATTATTTTTTAAAAAAAAAAACCCCATTCTATAATAAAAAACTTTTCCTTAAGAAAATTTTAGCATTTTACAAAATGTATCTTTTTTTAATAGCATTTTCACACTAGCGTACATTTTAGGGGAACGCATGGAAGATATTGAAAAAATTAAACATGCGTTCACACTTGCAACATCTTACATCTTCCATCTGTCATCTTATAATATTCATTTCTTAATATGCCACATCACTGTAGCGAAAATGTTGTGATCAAAAATAAGTCGAACTAAAATAGTTTAGGAAATGTCTGTATACTGTCTTGTCTATTGGGGCCCAGAAGTCGAAAGAATGGAGAATAACATTCGTCAAATGTTTATTTCTTAACATTTCACATTTATTACAACTGTTGTTGAGGCAAATATTTGAAAACATTTAAATCAGCTGTTCTAGCGCTACCACCTGATATAAATGCATCTTTTGTTTTGATTTCTGAATTTTTTTAATTTTTTCTAGACATTCAATTTTGTCCTAGTGATGGACTTAAAATTATCGAAAAATGTGAGGTGTAACATAATGAGATAGGAACATTTTTCAAAGATGTTGAGCTCACAAAGTGTCAAATTTGTATGGGGAAATGTTAACATCTTTGGCAAATTGCTTGAAGATGTAAGATGTGCCGTAGTGTGAAAAGGCTATAAAGATCCATTTAAATCGTCGTATGTTTCAATGGTCGCCTTAGGCGTGTTAGAATTAGCTATTACATAACATATAGCGAAAGGAACTTCGTTTCAACCGGGTGTCCCCAGACATCTCATGTGATTTTTTTGTCCACTCTTCGAATGGATGACACACTAGGTGTATTTTCACGACTGAAAATTCTTCGAAGTTTAGCGAGCGGTGTCAGCATAACTTTCCAATTTTTTGTAATAAGTTTTCACAATTATGGCGCGTTGTTCTTTCGACAAGCGCTCCATTTTTAATAATCGGGTAAACAGTATGACAGCTGCCAAATTTTAGAGTTGCCACTTGTACAAAGAAATACACTATATTTAAAAAGTGTCTTTTTTTTTTTTGTTTAAATTTTCAATTTTAGGGATATGTTTCCGATTAGTTTTATTTCACATCCTTAGTGTTTGTAAATCGGGAGCCAAAGTTCAATATGTGTGCTTGCGGCTCTCAAATTTGGAAGGAGCAAAACCTGTCTAACCTGTAGACGGACGAAATTTAAAAACCCTACCAAGTCTGTAAGATTTGACATATCCTCTGCTATTCATTTCATACTCTGACCATACTATGCGATAAGGGGACAGAACACAGCGTCATTTGACTAATCGTTGGACTAAATGGGACTGTGAGTCAGGGCCTTTCGTAGCTAGACCTCATGCTGACTATGCACGTTACAACCGGTTGGTACAACCTAGAACAAAAATCAAAACATTTTGGTTTTCATACAACCTTTCACCCAACTTCAACTCATGTAGAACCGTCAAAAAGTTCTATACAACCAGTTCTAACGTCTGTGTACACAACATTAAAAAATGTTACCCTTGGATTGAAAAACTGAATATACCTCCCTAGCCTTTGATGCGAAACCTAATAGTAATGGGAAAGGATTAAATAACAGCAACAACAATGTGTCGCAATATGTAAATTTGATTTTGTGTTCGGTTTCTTGCCCGCTTCTTTTTATAATCCTTCGTAACGCAAACGTATAATTGAATATGAAAAGCATAAAAATGAATAAAAAAACACAAAGAATTGATGATGTGTACAAGATCTTTCACTAGATTTGTCCTTTTATTTCGGTTATTTTTTTTTCTCTGAAACTTCTAAAGACTTTGTGAAAATTCATACAGCATTTTTTGTAGTCCTTTTGTACTTTTTGTTCGTGTTACTTGTATTTGCGTGACCTTGAAGTCATCATTATTTTGCTGTTCATGTCCTCATATGGTGACATCTATGTGAAATAGTATATAATTTTTATTATGCATTTACACATGTATCATACACGTGTAAATGTATAAATTAATTTATTTTGTTGTTTGGTGCTCAATCCTGTAATAAGGATACACAGCTCTGTGCGCCAATTAAGGCATGTGTAATGTTGCCATTTAACATTAATTGCGGTTTTTATAACCTGACACCTCATGTTGTCACAGGATATTACTTAACAGTGTACTACCATTTACACTGCTCTTGCAGTTGTGTGATACGGTACGAATACATGTTGAAGCGCGGTTTTTGTCTTAAGATCAATAAAGGGATGTCCTTAAAGACGACTGCTATGATTAAATTAATACACTATTATTTACAAGTCGGGAAGATCAACTGCTCGGCGTTCTATCCATCTTTTGATGCAGTTGTATCGGTCTCATATCACGACTGTTATAAACTTTCATATATAAATACTAGCTGACCCGGCAGACTTCGCCCTGCCGACAAAAAGTATTCAATGATGTCATGGCCACAAATGAATTCACACATTTTATACAGGGTGATTTAGGAAGTTCCGGACAAATTTCTCCAGCGTATTCCTTGGCTCATTTCATGAAGAAAAGCACACTAGGACCATGTCCGAGAATGCAAGGGGGAATTTACAAAGACAAATAAATGTGTGCTGTTATTTCGCTTCCAAAAACAAAAACAAACATTTTTGCATTTCAGTAAAATGATCATAACTTTGGAACGGTAAGACTTCTGGGCTTCTTTTAGGTCATTTTGGAAAGGTAAGAGGTATGGCTATCTTTCAACAGAACAAAAACATAAGTTACCTGCCATCTGGCTGAGCAAATTGAGGTTATGTGATTTTTTCCCCCATTTTTTCCCCCGAAAGCTCTGTATCTCGGCGGTTTGACTTTTTTCTACTTTTTCTACTGATTCTGAAAGGCCTCTTAAAGACCTTTCCAACAAGCCCAAAAACCGACCACTAGCGCAGAAGTTAGCAACTTTACCCTCCTACCCTCCGACCCGCAATTTGAACACGCTGCCATTTAAGTGATGAAATTGTGGAAAAATGAAGCGTTTGCCGAAAAAGAAAGTGTTGTTTCATCCAGGCAGTGCTCCAATTCACAAACGCTGTAAAATAACGGTCTCTCTAACATATTTTCCCAAACGTATTCTGCAGGAACCTTGTGTGTGTTTGGAACACACGTTAAACATTCATATGTTTGCAAGTCCCAAACCTACTTGTATTTAAGTGCAAACAGTATCATGTTTACTGGCAAACATGTATGCTATTACGTGGAAACATATGCGTTCTACATCTCAAACATCCACACAAGCACTAGCGTGTTCTCCGAAACCTACATAAACTTACGTTGAAACATATTTGAATTTCCTCCCAAATATAATAATATTTAGAAACGAATTATTCTTCGATTTCAATATATATGTATTATTTATTATAATAAAGCCATGCGTGGATTAATTACTTGTGTTTTTTTCTTACGCTTATTTCACAAATGGTCTGCCTTTCCGATTTTCTCAGTAAAGGCTCGAACAGACAAAGGGCTTCACGTTGTTACCCTTTCCAGTTTCTTTCTTCAAAATCGTTTCTCACTTTGGTAGCACAGTAACATCACGAACCATTTAACCGTCGGAGCCTTCGTTTATTCTTTTTTCACTGATCAAGCGCTTTTAATATCTTCTGTCAGATGAACCATTGACGACACAATACATGGAAGTAAAACGCAATACATCAGGCAAAATAAGAAGCACTTCATCTGCAATTTACACGCCATTCAGGAGTATTTATGACTCACTGCCTGAGAGTATAATGCAAAAATTCAGATACACTTACAACATAGACTCTCTCGTTGTCCCTCTTTTATTCTCTTGCTCTCGAGGGAACATAGACAGTGCAACAAACACAGCCGTATTTGTATCACAAACATAAATATATGTGGGTCGTAAACACATATATTATAACATACTAGCTGGACCCGGAAAACTTCGTTTTGCCTTCAAAGTATTTCTAATGACAATGGGTGAACAAAATTATTTTGCTTCATTATGTTTGCAGTATATGAGTGGATCAGCTGGCGTTCCGACACGAGATAATGCCACGTTTAAATGACAATGGGCAAATAAACCTGTAGTTGACTGGAATATTATGCAGAAGAATGTTCAATAACTATTTGTTAGAAGTATTTGTTTAGATTTCGATCGTGTCCTGATTTGCTTCAGAAGCTTCTCATTATACTATAATATCTGGGCCCGCTGCGCTTTGTTACCTGAATTGTAATTTTAATGAAACACAATTTTGTTATTTTTCTTCTATTTATTCAAGTGCTCTAGGATATATAATATTTCTAATTTTGCCATCTGGTGCAAATACATATAAGTCTGAAGGTTTACCCACACGTGAACATGCAACATATATTGTCATTGGGAAATACAGGGATTTGTCAACTTTAACCCACAGACTTGAAGTGACTGCCCTGCGTTTTATTTATGGTCATGGCAAATGTCAACCGAATCGGAAACTGCAATCCTTTGAAATCGATGGGCATATCTGTAGGTATAACGGGAATGCGTGGAATCAGGGCATCGGTTCCTTTATAATTTCCTGTGATTATAGTAGCCTCTATAAGATTATTCTCCTTTTTTTTTACAAAATTCATTATTGGGATAAAGATATTTAGGATGTTCTCGAAACTGACCGCAATGATGTTCATATTCATTCGTACCTGTGGTCACCTTCTTAGCTTCATAGTTTGAACTGTTTAATAGCCGTATTTTCATTGGTTTCCCCCAAAAAGTAATTTGCATCATATCAGTAGTATATGTACCGAACCTCATATTCATACACTGTGTTGTCCGTACACCAGGCTGTTGTGAACCTATTTCAATATATCTCAAAAGATATTTGGCAGATTTGATTCAAATATTTTTTTTTAAGTTAGAAGCATTGAACTTTAAATAAAATGATTTAAATCGAATCGGCCATATATTTTTTGAGATACATTGAAACATGTTGTCTAGTGCCAGGTTTACGGACAATTGTTTGATATAGTATATGTAAAATATTGACGCGTGTGGGCAGCACCTCGGCCCTTTTGCCAACTTGCTTCTAAATAGCCTGTTCGTATATGTAGGCCAACTGTAACATACTGTGAAATTTTCAGGACGATCAGACCATTATTATGACTGCTATAATGGTTTATTTTAAAAGGGGCCTGGTACATCCCACTACCACTCTGGCTGTAATTCATAATGTATCAACAACATATACACCAAATCTCATCTTCATACCTCTGATAGTTCATGAGTTATAGCCAGTTTAAATTTCAAATGGTATGGGCGGTGCCACGATGCTTTATCCAATCACTACCAAGTATAACCAAGGACTATCCTTAGATCATCAGTACCACATTGTGAAATTTTCATAACAATCGGTACATTAGAAAAGACGTCAGTGCGATTTTTGAAAAGGGGGCGTGGCACTGCCTACTTACAGCCTGGCTGTAATTCATACTGTACCAACAACATATATATGTACAAAATTTCATCTTCTTACCTCTGATAGTTCATGAGATACAACCATTTTAAATTTCAAGTTGTATGGGCGGTGCCACGCCCCTTTATCCAAACATTTCCAAATATAGCCAAGGATTGACAGCAGGTCATCAGTACCGCATTGTGAAATTTTTGATAACAATGGGTATATAAAAGATATGTGGGAGCTTCCCACAATAAGTCATCTGTGCACCTTCTAGTTTTAACTTCAGTGATTGGGACCTACAATTTTAAACCGGTTCCGAACAGATTTTTTAGAATCCTTATCATGGCTAATTGCAAGATAGTGTCTATGACGACGGCCGTCGTCGAAAGAAATGGATCTAAACCAGAGTCAGAGTAGGGATCTAAACCACGTTGTCATATAATACAAGTGACGCGCACACTAACCGTTGCACCACCGACTTCATATATACCGGTCTCAAAAGATGCCACTGCTTGTAGCATTGCCATGCAGAAGTAAAGATGAAATTAACAATGTGTTGTCGAATATCACGAACAAACTTTTAAAACAATATTAGGAGTATTTATAAGTCAAATATGTATTTTTCCACGACACCTGGCAGTTAAACGTGTATTCAAGATTAACATTTGGCACATGTGGGACCCCATTAAATCGATCTGGAATTGTACCCTTATAAATATTTGCAATCACCATGACACAAGTTCACGTGACGTAACACAAAAATTGATGCGCATCACCTGGTGCCATACAACTACTAGGTTATCTTCTTGTGAGCCATTGTATCCTTGTCATGTTTTCGCCTCGTCCTTTTGACAAATTACAAATTTAAAATAATTGTCATTGTATCATCATGTGTTCGTCTTTAATCATTGGATTGTCGACACATGCGTTTGTTTTCTTTTATTTGTTCGCAAAAAGTCAAGACAATGAAATGAGAGAAACCAATTTCACCTTGTAAAAGAGGATATTTATGAAATTGTCAACTTGTATGACAGCAAGACGTTATTTGTGTGCACTAGACCGACTCACTTAAAAAAGTTGCTTTTGTCCACCCTTCGAAATGTACCTAGGTTTGTTTAATGATGATTCGCAAAATATTTCGTGTCTAGCATTATAATCCCGGGGCCTGGACCAGTTTAAAAATTTTATCTTTTTTTAGAATTTTGTAGTTTAACCAAACACAATATATACATAATTCATATCATATGTAAGTTTATTTTAAAGCGCATCCAAAGGCATACAAAACATGACAAAACAAGTCCTGCCACATCCTTTTTTCAGGGATAATCTGAAAAAAATATCGAAGTTTTAAAATGTTGATACGGAGATTTTTCTGATTTATAATGTCAGATTGGAGTAAATCTAAATATTCAAAATATTTTCCTGAGCACCTCGGAAAATGTATTAAATAATAAGTATATCTATTTTATAAATAATAAATATAAAAGTATATGTATAGAACCTTGTTCCAAGAAAATATTTGAAAACATTGACCTTGTGTATTCAAAAAACCGGGTTTGCAAAAATGTCGGTTTTCGGTTTCTTCGAATATTCCGATTTTAGCGAATACCGAGGTGTATAAACCGGATTCGGTATATTTTGAATTTTTTGAAATCGACTACCGAGCAGATATCCACGAAATAGCAAGGCAAAATACCGCTAGGAACCGGTGTAAAACTGCAAGTCCCAATCGGAGTGTGTTAGCCAATGCCTTCATGGTATGTGATGGGAAACTAAAGTGTGGCCCATGTATAATTTGGAATTTAATTTCGCTTTTTCCAAAATACTAATATAGAGATAGTACCCCATTCGACCAACATAATTTTTCAGTACATTGTCGGTTGTTTGGGCCTCTATTTCGTGTTTTATAGGTTCAGAGAAATCGGGCTTGTTTGCGGAACACCTATCTTTCACGGCGCTGCAGAGATAATAGTCTAACAGGTTCAAAGCGCAGCTGCGAGGCGGCCAAAGGACTTCCCAGTTTCGTCTGATTATGCTGTTTTCGAACACAGTGCGCAAAAGATCGATTGTAGAATTTCTTCGCCCATATCATCCTCTTCAACTTTTTGGAACAATTGCTTGGTCATTTTCGAAGAAAAATGGACCTATGATGCGGCCATGCAGAACACCGCACCAAACAGACACTCATTTACGATGCATCGCCTTCTCCGCGATGGCGTGTGGATTTTCCGAGCCCCAAATGCGGCAATTTTGTTAACGTAGCCCCGAGATGAAAATGAGCTTCACCGGAAAAGATTATTTTTCGGTAAAAACAAAACCGAAACCTCATCGGATGGCCACGAGGCTTCGGTTCTTGAACTATTTTAATTTAATTCTTCGTACCGAGGTCTTAATGCAAAATTCTGCTCAAAGAAGTGCAACAAATGATCAATTGCTGCCAACGGCGGCGAGTTGAAGATGATGGTTGTTCCAGCACACTTTCAGCTACAGTGGCAATATTTTCCACTGGACGAGTACGTAGATGAGTCCTTTTGTTCAATAAGGACCCGGATTGACAAACTGGCTTCACAAATTGATCAACTAACGGTGTTGATGGAACTGTATTTCTATCGAATTTTTTCGTAGATTTCTTACAGTCTGAGCTGAAGGCTCAGAAACCATTTCGTAAATTTCTTACCTTTTTCTAATAACGTGTTACTTTATAACTGTCAAATTGGTCGTCTGCTTCGATATAAGGGGGTTTAATTCCAAATTTTACTTGGCCCACCCTTTATTTATTTTATTCAACCTATCTGTTCTAATATTGGATATCCCCATTTAGCCCAAGTCATCGTTGAGTAAATACTCCTTTGGACGTTTTGTACTTCTTTCTGGATAGTGAATACTGTTTATTGTTTTATGCATACTACCTGTGTTGTCATTCGCTCCGGAACTGTCGGCGAAATAATTCGTTAGCAAGTTTTTTGTGTCTGTTTGATGGGGTTAGTAACCATAGATTTGTAATTCTGCATTGTTCATCAGCTGTGTAAAAACCGAAAAAACCGGTTAATTGAATCGAAATAATCGGTGAAACCGGTTCTTCGAAAATAGCACTATTTAAAACCCCGACGTACGGTTAGCCGGCAGGAATTCGGTTAACCGGTTTCGGTTTTGAATACACTATTCCCACCGTATTGAATTCAAAACGCGAACAATTGCGAATATCAAAAAAAAGCTGAAGCACGTATTTACTTATATCGACTAAAGATTAAAATATCTCCGCACCAAAAACAACAAAATACATTATTTTCCCGAATATCCCTGTGGCCGTCGGTGGTGCAATGGTTAGTGTGCGCGCCTCTTGTACGGGAGATCCTGGGTTCGATTCCTGCTCCGACCACCTTAAAATTTCTTTCGACGACGGTCACCTCGCTTAGTGACGGCGACACTATCGAGTACTTAGCCATGAAAATACTTCTCAAAATACCGTTCGGAATCGGTGTAAAATTGTAGGTCCCAATCAGTGAGTGTAAAACTAGAAAGCGCACATCTCACTGATTGTGAGAAGCTCTCCCCAATCCCTCCATGGGATGTTAAGGGACACGATTTTTTTTTTTTTTTTATCCCTGTAAAAATATATGTGTCAGGACAATATATCGATGGACGCGCCATAAACTCCCTTTCATATGATACTAATACTGTACAGATTGTCTTTAGCTAAAGTACAAATTTCTTTGAAAACCTTAAAAACATACCTTTTTTAAAAACGGTCCAACTCAAGGGATCTTAATGCTAGACACGAAATATTTTGAGAATCATCAGAAAAAAAAGGTTAATTTTGACTGGTGGACTAAAAACACTTTTCACTCCAACATAAAATGTGAGTCGGTCTTGTGAGCCCCACATTCCTCAGATATAGATGTATGTAATTTAAGTACAAAACAATGGAGTTGTAGTCCATTTTTAAGGTTATTAACTTTTTAGTAATATCGCGTCATACACAGAGCTAAGAAATTCATTTTCATGTAATTTCCAATAATAATTTACATTTTCAAATAATTTACACATTGTCAAATAATTTAGTCTGGAAATGTAATTTTTCTTCACCAAAACAGCACAGTGTAAAACTCTACTATTGTATAACAAATTACATGAGATGTCAGGGATAACCGGTTGGAACGAAGTTCCTTTCGCTATATATGTATTAGTTACTAGTTAGTTAGCCTAAGACGCCCGTTGAAAAATACGATAATTTAAATGGATCTTTAAGAAAAGTTACTTTTTGTCAAATGATAAACTTTTTTATAAGAATTTTTTTTTTATAGAATGTATTTGTTTTTTAAGAATAAAGTATATTTTTGAGTCTTTTTTTGTTAAAATATGTATTATGTTTTCCCGAAAAGGTGCTATTTTAAAGAGAGGTACTTCTTTTATTGAAAGGTAATGTTTTTTTTAAGAAAAGCTACTATTTTTAAGAAGAATTACTTTCTGTAACAAAAAGCCATAAGACTATGCATTTTTTTACAAAGAAGTATTTTTTTTAAGAACAGATACTTTTTAAACAAATGATACTCTTTATAGGAAAAGGTTATTTTTTTAAGAAAATTTACTTATTTTCAGAAAGCCTACTTATCTCAAGAAAAGAAAATGTATTATTTTATTTTAAGAAAAGGAATTTTTGTAAGAAACGTTTTTTAAGGAAATGTATTTTTTTTTAAGAAAATTTGTTTTTTAAGAAATGGGAATTTTTTTTTAGAATTGGTCCTTTTGTCAAGAATGGGTACATTTTTAATAGTAGGTACTTATCTCAAGAAAAGTTATTTTGTTTCCCAAAAACGTACTCTGTAAAGAAAATTTAGTTTTTTCAGAAAGGCAATTTATTGTAAGAAAATTTACTTTTTTGAGAAAAGGTAGTTAGCTTAAAAAATAACACTTTTTTTAAGAAAAGGTACTTTATGTAAGGTACTAATGTAAGAAACTTACTTATATATACAATTGATGATCAACCGATGGTATCAATTCAGGCACAGCAGTTAGTCATCTGATGATAGATAAGATATAGTATTTTTTGACAAAGGGTACTTTGTTTACGAATATGAATAGGAACCCTTTTTGAGAAAATTTACTTTTTTTTAGAAAAGGCACATATTTAAGAAAATATTCTTTCTTAAACTTCTTTCACTTTAGCTTTTCTAAATTTACTTTTTATTGGGTACAAAACTACAACATATACTAAATGTTGGTTACATTCTCCACCTAGAAAACTTCCCAGTGAACAAGAACTTGCCCAACATAAGTTAGTGTAGACACAAACCAAAGACAAAGTACCCAATATAGTTGATAATACTGGGTTTTAGCAGAATAGTGTTAAAAACAAGTTGTTTAATTTGTATTCATTTAGCCCCCATCCCGCAACGTACAATAAGGAACTAGTAATAACAAAGGTGCAGTACTCACGAAGAGTAAAGCCTTCGTAATAACAAAGATGCAGTGCCCACGAGGAGCAACGTCTTCGTAATAACCAGGGTGCAGTACCCACGAGGGGTAAAGCCGAGGTAATAACGAGGGTGCAGTTATCACGAAGAGTAAAGCCGTGGTAATAACCAGGGTGCAGTACCCACGAGGGGTAAAGCCGTGTTAATAACAAAGGTGCAGTACTCACGAAATGTAAAGCCTTCGTAATAACAAAGATGCAGTGCCCACAAGGAGCAACGTCTTCGTAATAACCAGGGTGCAGTACTCACGAAGAGTAAAGCCGAGGTAATAACCAGGGTGCAGTACCCACGAGGGATAAAGCCGTGGTAATAACAAAGGTGCAGTACTCAGGAAGAGTAAAGCCTTCGTATAGTTCTGAAAAGAACTGTTAGGAACGGGTATAATGCCCTCGACTTAGCAATGAACTTCGTCTTGGACCAGAGTTGACTATTTATCCAATGACTACTATAATCTCATTGAGAATTAGAAGGTGACGTAAGAAAGTGATACACATCGGAACTCATATTCTAGTGCAAACCGGTATGCCATCGGCTGTCTTTCAATAGTGATGGCAAATGTTGTACTACAAGGTGGCGCAAAAGTAATCCTCCTATCAGAAAATGCTATAAATTTTGCGATTGGCCCCTAATGTCAGTTCTGTTTTGACATTTGCGAAATACACGTTAATAAACAATGTTACGCTACACTGCTCCAGAATGCGGAATATTGCTGACTATTTATTTTCATCAAAAATAATCATGAGTGATGAGGCCCATTTCCATCATAGCGGGTACGTAAATAAGCAAAATTTACGCTTCTGGGGCACTGAAAATCCGCGTGTAACCCACGAAGAGCCATTACACCCGCTCAAAGTCACTGTATGGTGTGCTGTTTTCGCTGGAGGAGTCATCGGACCTTTTTTCTTCGAATACGTCGCGGGCCAAACGGTTACTGTGAATGGTGAGCGCTACAGAGCAATGATCAACGAGTTCTTTTTGCCGCAACTTGATGAATTGGGATTGGAAAACATGTGGTTCCAACAGGACGGTGCAACGGCACACACTGCCCGTGCCACAACCGATTTGCTGAAGGATACATTTCCCGGGCGCTTAATCTCCCGTTTTGGCGATTTGCACTGGCCAGCAAGATCGACTGATTTGACCGCTCCAGACTTCTTTTTGTGGGGCTTTTTGAAGTCGCGGGTTTATGTCAACAAGCCTCAGACTCTTGCAGCTCTTAAAGTCAATATCCGTCAAGAATGTGAGGACGTATCGCCGGAAGTTTTGGCCAAAGTGATGGAAAATGCCATAAAAAGGGCTCAAATGACAATCAACTGTGGCGGCGGCTATTTACATGACATCATATTCTCGACTTGATGTAAAAAAAATTAAAAGACCAAATAAAAATAATCCACAAGAAGAATCAAAGTTTTGCATTTTTTTTTAAATTACAGCCAAAAAACATCGGAAGTTTACTTTTGCGCCACCTTGTATTTGTGGACACGGTTGGTAAACTTTCGTATAAATGTACTATTCGCGGGTGTCGTACATACTAGTTCATTATATTATCTTATTCGTGGTTATATTAGATTGTTCTCCATGTACGGGCGAAAAGTTTTCGTCACGTTACACGTTCCAAAAAACTTCCTATTTCATTGCCAAAGTAGGGCGTGATTTTGTTACAATCTAGCGATTACCAATTGCTTGCTAGTAATAAAAACGACAGACCTGCGATAATTGTCATTTGTCAGCAATTTGACAGCATTATGCACACGCTGAAACTCTGAATTTTTTGTTTCTTGTATGCAAATACAGGGTGTCCGCCGGGAAGGTATACTACTTTGTTTTGCCGCTATTTTGGTAACCATTAGTCTTGACAGTTTATATTTGGCAGTCGTGAAGTAGAGACGTGGTAAATTTATTGTGGAAAAATATTCGATAAACCAACGTGTTTTAATCGTTAAAACATTTTATCAAAATCAATCATCGATTACTGTGACGATGACAAAGTTACAAGAAATTTTTGGGAGAAACAACGTGCCAACAGAACCCACTATTTATCGTATAGTGATTGATTTCGAAGAAAGAGGGTCTGTAGCTGATAAACCCAAGCATGGGCCACAAGGTACTGCAAGATCGGCTGAAAACATTACTGCTGCTCAAGATAGTGTTCAAAACTATCCATCGACCTCAATTCGACGCCGTGATCAGGAGCTTGATCTTCAAGGAACAACTTTGGCCACAATTTTGCACAAGGATTTGCATTTGTTTCCATTTAAGATTCAGTTGACTCAAGAGCTTATTCCACAAGACCATTTACAACCCCGAATTTCATGAAAAATTCATAATGAGCGACGAGGCACATTTTCATTTGAATGGATAAGTGAATAAACACAATATTCGATTGTGGGCAATGGAAAACCCTCAAATTATTCATCAGTTACCTTTGCATCCATTAAGAGTGACTGTCTGGTGTGCAATTTGGTCAGGAGGAATCATTGGACATTACTTCTTTGAAAATGAAAACTGTCAATGGGGAGCGATATCGTGATATGATTGAAAACCATTTAACGTCACAACTGCGTACTTTGGGATTGATTAACATGTGGTATCAACAAGACGGTGTCACATCGCATACAGCCACGATTACAGTGGAATTACTGCGAGGCCTGTTTCCACAACAAGTTATTTCAAGAAATGGTGATGTTGATTGGCCTCCACGGTCGCCTGATTTGACTGCTCCGGACTTCTTTTTGTGGGTATATCTGAAAAGCAAGGTTTATGTAAACAAACCAGAAACGCTTCGGCAACTCAAACAAAATATTCGTGATGACATTAATGAAATACCTCGTGAAATTTGTGAGAATGTAATGAAAAATGTGCTCAAAAGGGCTCGCATTTGTGAGGCTAACAGAGGCGGAGATTTATCTGATATTGTATTCCATACCTAATTGCCGACATTATATAAAACATTTGTCAATATAAGATCCATTCTCTTTCATTTAATCAAAAATTATAAAAAAAAATTATTATACCTTCCCGACGGACACATAGTGTTTGTAGCTTACTGCAAATAAAGTAAACTGGTGGCCAAACACATTGTGTTTGCTATTCAATATTACATGTTGGAAACACAATGATTATCAGTTTTTAATATATGTTTTTGTGACCCAAATGTGGATTAGTTTGTTGAAAGCTACTGTAAACAAGAAAGGAAAAGTCAACAAAAAAATAGAAAACGGGAGATATGAAAACAATGCTTGCACGTAAGTATATGGATGTTCCAAACATACACGTTTAAAATTTGTCTTCTTTTGTTGTTGGGATACAAATATAACGTGTTCGTGGTTTGCCACAAATATAGAATACTTGTGTCCAAACACATTGTGTTTGCCACTCAATATTTCATGTTGGAAACACAATGATTAATAGTTTATAATAAGTGTTTTTGTGGCCCTAATATGGCTCTGTTTCTTGAAAACAAAAACTTGACAGACAACAAAGAAACAAAGATGATAAAATTCGTGAAAACAATGGCCTGTATGTTTTTCAGCGTGTACAAAGTGTCAAAATAAGAATGGAGTTCGTCAACATTAGCAACATACCAGCTATATATATTTTCCTTGCTCTAACGGTCGGTATGTATTCTTCTTCTTATCCTTTAATTCGCAATAAGAGTGACCCAAAATGTATCACCCTGTCGGAAAATTATATGACTGTTGCAAATGGCGAAAAATTATAGTTCTGTTTTGATATTTGGAAGCAAACAGACAGATAGTATACCATACAATGCTATATTCTTCAAAAAATGGCGGAATCATCGTGACTATTTTGTACAGAATGCTGCGCCAGATATTTTGGCGCAACGTGAATTTCGGCGCAGATTTCATAGTCGTCCTACGCTAGCTGGTCAAATTCTTAGACGTTCTTTTTCCAAAGTTCTGAGTTATCTACTCAAAGTGAAACAAAGCGACGTAATAAATTTGATAGAGATAGAGTGTCTTCAAAACAGTTGTGGATCAATTTGTGAAGCGGGTGCGTCAATCCGGGTAGTTATTAGATAAAGGAGCTCGTGAACGTGCTCGTCCAGTCCATTCAGTGGAAAATATTGCCATTGTAGCTAAAACTGCTCTCGAACAGCCATCCCATCAACTGTGACTGTTTGGTGCAAGTTTTCAGCATGGCGACATCATAGGCCCATTTTTTCTTCGAAAATGAGCAAGCAGCCGCCGTTACTGTCAATGACGAGCGTTACCGTTACCGGCATCGTTCTCAACAACTTCAAATTTCACGAAGCTCGACTCACCGAATTTTGACAAAAGACTTCTACCTTCATGAGTACAAAATTCATTTTACTAAGGAGTTGAAACCAGCAGACCACGGAAGACGCGTGCAATTCGTTCGATGGGTAACGGAGCAAAGTAAAGTCAATGCCAATTTTTCATAAAAAAAGTCATCTTCTCCGATGAAGTGCATTTCCATCTGGGTGGCTTCATGAATACACATAATTGTCGAAGTTGGAGCTCAAAAAATTATCATGTGATCCACGAGAAACTACTGAACCCACAACGAGCAACTGTCTGGTGCCGATTTGGAGTAGGCGGCGTGATAGGGCCTTACTTTGAAGACGAGGCCGAAATTGCAGTGGCTGTGAACGACATTCGTCGCAGGAACATGATAACGGAGTTATTGTGGTCTCAACTGGACGACATGTGGTTTCAGCAAGACGGCAACACCTGCCACACCGCGCTTGAAACATTCGATTTATTGCAGCAACGATTTCCAGAGCAAATTACCACAAGAAATTTTGAAGTCAACTGGCCACCGAGATCATGCGATTTAACGCCGTGCGATTTCTTATTTGGGGTTTTGTGAAATTTCGGGCGTATGCCTATAAACCAGAAACAATTCCTGATCTCAAATCCAAGATCCAACGTGTCACCGGTAGGATACAGTCACATCTCTGTGGAAAAGTCATGGAAAATTTCATGAAAATAGCAATGGCCTGTCATCTGTAAGATCTGTAAGGGGCCATTTGATGGATATTTTATTCCATAGTTAATCGGACATATATTCTGTATAATCCAATAAAAAATCACATCTGTTTCAAAAAATTCGTGGTTTTTATTTTAACATGAAAAAGTGCAGTCTTACTGAGACAACCTACTTGATTGCACGTCCATCCAAAGTAAATCCTGCTTAGTGAAGTATAACTCGTTTGCGGTTTATGAAATCACACAACTGTTAATGCAAAAAGTTTTTCGATTCTGGTAAAAATTTGTTGGAGAGGTTCGTTTGCTGGAATTACTTTCCCCAGTTATCTGAGATATCGTGTATTTAGTATCGAGCAAATGCTACCGTTGTATATGGAACAATTGGCAAAAAGTCAAACAATCAAGTATGATACCTAAGTAAGAGAAAATAATGATTTGTCATGTACGTTATCTACAATATAGATTATATTAAATTAAATAAAAATATGATTATATCGGTCAACAGTTATACTTTATCTTACGGTGTGTGTATATAAGAATCTATGAAGTGACAAAATAATCCTATCTTCTTGTTTTCAAGATAAAATTTGGAAGAGCGTTTTTAATTTCAAATATTTTACGTTAGCCCTTGAAGTATTTTTCCCACATCCTTCAATGTGCCATGTTACATATGTGAAAAATTCACCACCATAAGGACGCATATTTAAAACTACGTATAATAACTATTATTTATTGCCATTATTATTAATGTTTTAAGCCAGAATACCTTTTGTTAATTTCACTACAACAAAAATGACTGCATACATTGCGAAGTCATGGAGTGAAAACAATTTCGTTTGGTCTCTTTGTAATGTGGTTCATTTTTGGTTTCCTTTTTGCTTGCTTATTGTTCCCCCATGTTTGTTAATGAGTCCTTAAGGTACAATTTGAAAAAGGTTTCCGAAAATAAAAACGTAAAGTCATACATCAATTATGGACAGAATATCGATTTGAGTTGAGTTATTTTAAACCACATGATTTGAAGAAGAATTGATGTTGTTTGTAGGAAAAATCATAAAATATTACGAATCTGAAATTTAAATTAAGCAGCTGAAGTTAATTCGCTTTAACCGCAGGAAAATGGAAACGAAAGAATAAATATAGTGAAGGTATTTTACAACAAAAAAAATCCAACTCGTAACGAGTCCGTAAAATCACAAAAAAAACGAACTGTGAGTTCTCGAATTCGTTTCGAACCCGTTACGAGTACCTAAAAACATAAAAAAATACAGCAGACAGTTGCCCGAGGCCTTCGGCCACGGACTGTCCCTGCAGGCTGTGTCAGGGACACAGCCATTAAGTTTAACGTAGAATACGCCATCCGATAAGACAGAAAACATATATAACAATAAATGATAAATAACATAAGCAAATGAATTTATTTATTTGATAGTTACTTTTGATAATATACATAAGCTTATGGTAGGAAAAATAGGATAAATATGTTTTTAAATTAAAAGAGTAAGGATAAATGATAAATAACAGACGCAAATCTATTTGATTTATATTTTATATAATTATATATCCATGTTAAGTTCAAATTCACATTTAACATTTTGTTTCACTTAAATACATAAGTAAATATACGAAATTTCAATATTTCATCAATCAAAACAACAGCCGAAGGTTTGTGTCCAAACTGAAACAGCAGCATAGTTGTGTTCACGCTACAAACTCAAACACTCAACCAGACACCACACATAAGTTTGAGTGTATGTGTTTAAACAATTTTCATTTGAGAAATTTAAATATTAGGAAGATATCAACCAATATGAAATGTATATCAAACGAAAGATAACATCTTCATTTACCTACAAAAAATTTTTTAAGAAAAGTTATCTCGCCGTTTCCTCATAATCAATGAAATAAAGATTACAACAATAACAATCTGACATGACTCCCTATACCGTAAGGTAAGACGTATTGTACGCCAAAAGTGAAACAGTGCCATTGTGATTTGGCGGATCCATCTCGAACTCGTTACGAGTCCGTAAAAAAATAAAAAAGCGAATTAGTGAAATTGTGAGTAGGCTGATCCGTCTTGAACCCGATACGAGTCCGTAAAAAGAGAAAAAAGCGGATCAGTGAAATTGCGAATTGGCGAATTCGTATACACCTTGCTACGAGTCCGTAAAAATATAAAAAAACGAATCAGTGAAATTGTGATTTCCAAAGGTAATATAAGGACCACCCAATATCAACAGTGGAGGACGTCGCAAAAGAATCAAATATACCAAATAAATTAAATTTCAAATTTAGATAAAATTCACGTGCAAAACATTAAAAACTTACAAGTCAAAATAATAGAATTAATATAATTAAAATCCGTTTCGAATGCGCAAAAACTGATAAAAGCGAATCCGTCTCGAATTAATTTTATTTCCAAAAAACGAATCAGAAACGGAGTCGCAAATGAAGTTCGTTACGAGTTCGAGACGGATCCAAGAAAGTACAAAAAACGATTCGCATTATCGAGAGGAATTTCATACGAAAACGAATTCGTTATGAGTTCGTAATGAATGTCCGTTTGGGACAAAATGTCCACAGAAACGGATCCATCTCGAATTCGTAACGGACTCATATGGCACATTGGGACGGTACCTGTTCGATTTCTATGAACACATTAGTAAATGTTACATTGGAAAATAAAAACAGCTTTCAATCATATGATGACGTTACATTTAAATAATATTAATACTTAAAATTATTTAAAGACCAGTGCAAGTACATGTGTCATTATTTTCTTGCAGAATACTTTTTGTTTTATTTCCACAAAAAACAAAGAGATTGCAACACAACAGTCATAATACATACATTGTTATGTTCGTACATACGCGACACAAGTTCACACAAATTTCATTGCTCTCTTGCTATCTCATTTTTATATACCTACCCGCCAGTTTTGTAAGTGGCAATAACCACTTCGGAACCAGCTTCGTAGTTGGATATCCAGGCATATACTTCCTATTTTACCCACCAATAGTCGGCAACGTAGTCGGTGTATAGTTTTTAGTTTCAGAACTGACTCCAATGTAGTGCAGAATAGGAACAATCGACCTTTTATAAACTACGGTAGTGCAAAACGTAGTGAGTTTATATAAAACAAATATTTTCTTGATTATTCCATGCCCATCTGAGTTTTTAGACTTAAAAAAAATTATGTAAACTACCAACTGGTAGTGCAGAAACGAAGCAGTCGACACTTTTTTGAAAATAAAATTCTGACCCTCTCTTAGTATCTTCGTCTCTGCGTTGTATGTTCTCACTCCTTCAAAACTTATAAAAAAGGCTTGTTGTCATGTGTCAAACAAGATTTTGCGAACAGAAATAGTTGTTTTATGCAACCAAAAATCAAAAACGGATGATGCGCCCGATCAATTTTAATTCAGTCTTGAGTTACATTGTGAGTCGAGTGTAAAAAAGGTAATAATGAGTTCGCGGGAATTAAGGAGAAAAATTATATTAATATAACCTTTAATATATAATTTTTTTTAAATAGGCTTAAGCCATGAATTCAATAATTCAACCGGGTGGCATTTTAAAAAATTTAAATCATTTGCAGCCTGAAGAAATTGTTAGTAATTACAAAATTGATGACGTTCATTAAAAAATGGGTTTTAAGCGCACTTTATAAATTCAAATTATAAATTCAGTATTTTTTAGCCGCGATCCCCGTCACTTCCGCTTCAGATTTGGCCGAGATACAGCTGTGAAAATCTATTAAAAGCGTTATTTTCAAAATGCATAGACAAGAAAACACTGAAATATGTGAACTGAATTTTACTTGTTGTCCTTCTTGAAATGTTTAATGTTACGTTTTAAATAAATTGTCTCTTTTTAAAATAGTTTTGTTTTTTAATATACAACATATCTCACTTAAATAGGAATGTATTCGGGATATATATTCCAGGAATGTAATTGGTTCCAACGGGGTTGTAAGGTACTGAGTACGATGGGGTTAGCGACGTGCTGGATACTTTGAAGTAGTTGGGTAGTTAGTGTGTAAGAACTAGCTTCGTAGTTTAACCCTTTAGGCTGTTTCAGTAATTGCAATCTATGGATTGGCTACGGAGCTATAGTGGTGTAATGCAGAGAAGGGTGAATTAACTCCGTCCTAGGACAACCCCACGTTAAATTCGCCAGTCAATAACAGTGCAAGTAGATTTGGAGGTAGTTAGTGGTGGTTGTTTTGAAGCTAGCTCTGTAAATAGTTTTGAACCAACTACATTTCCTGACTGGTATAACTACGTCATTATTATCTTTGCTCTGAGCGTGCAAGAGAATGGAAACATGAGAGATTGGAGACATGAGAGTATGGAGACATGAGGGTAATGATACATGAGAGATCGAATGAAACAGCACATCACTCTAGTGGTCGTTTGTTTCGTTCAAAAAAGCGAAACAAACGAAACATGAATTTTTTTTCGAGAATGAGACGCGAAACACACAATCACTCTCATATTTTCAAATTATTCTGGAGACATTCGAATGTTTTGATTTTGGTTTGTGTGTGTTGGAGAATAAGGAAATGTTTTATTTGTTTCGTTTTAAAAAGCGAAACAAAGGAAACATTCCCGTCAGTCCGATAGTTAGAACTAAATAAAATTAACTAAATTATTATTTATTTTATGAAGAATTTTTGTGTTTAACTTTTTGGAAAAATTTACATTTTAAAAAAAAAATTATTTATTAAAATTTTTTTTTCGTATTGCCTTCAAATGTTAGCCGATATATGTACAAAGTTTGTTTGTTGTTGTATTATAGTTGGTACAGTGTCTCTACAAAACTCCCTATAACGAACTCCTATAAACGAAGATTTAAATTTTTTTGCTATTTTATATAAATATTTTATTTCTGCAACCATTATTACTCGTATAATACAAAAGTCGGAGATGGTCGTGTTGGGCAGCCTACAATATGGGTTCAGTACACCAGTGCTAACATTTTAGTCGGGTGAACCGACTTAAACATATTCTCGCCCTATGTCATTCATTGGGTCCGAGTTTCATTCAAAGGGTTTATATCTCCAATTACCCGAATGGCCGTTGCAAATACACCGTTATTCACTATTCTATTTTGTTATTGAAGATTTATCATGAGAACCAGCTAATTGTCTGTCCAAAATTTGGGTTACGGAAGATATCGTGTATATCACCCGGAAAACCGACCGACTGTTACATGGGTGATACAAAAATGGGCGTGGCGAAGTTGTCCACTTTTAATTACAAAGTAGCTTCTGTCAAAAACATTGCCCAGTACTGAACTGCATTAAGATCGGTTGAGGTTTACGGGAGATATCGTGTCCGTCATCCAGAAAGGCGCCCAATTTTTACATGGGAGGTACAAAAATTTTCAATTTTCTCAATTTTTAATTGCAACGGTGGTTTTGACAAAACACAGCGCAGTACCAAATTTCAATAAGATCGGCTGTGGTTAAGGGAGATATCGTATTATGTAACCGGACTTGCTCTCCCAATTTTTATACGGGAGGTTCCAGAATTAGAGTGGCAAAATCGGTGATTTCTCATAACAGAGTGGAAGCGGACTAAATAATAACTAATACCAAATTTTAGTAAGATTTTAGTCTTGTCGAGTAGACAACCCGGTTGGTACCAACTGGGTGTGGTGTGGCAGAATCAACCTTGTTTTACTGGATGAGTGACATTTGACGAGATGAAGCCTAATACCTTATTTCATTAAACTCGAAAGTGTTTTACACCATCTATCGAATGGGAGTTATTGAAATGGGCGTAGAATTCGCGTCAATGTTCTCCAGTTTGGGTAACATTTATAGATTACACTGTGCGACAAATTGTAGGGGTCAGTGATCGGCAGGGGTTCTGACTAGTGGGAAAAGTTGTATTGGTCAAAAACAAGTTATACGTCTCCCGGCGTATGGCTGGGTCACGTCTAGGAATAGAAATATATCGGTTTAAAGTTAGTAATACTTATAAGGGAATTTGTCACGTATGGGGCTCTCTTGTTTGACATAACTCCAGAACAACTTATAAAAATTAAATTAAAATTCCTTTAATTTACTGATATACTGTTTCTCTACATAGTCTACGGTTTTGCAGTTATACATAAATTTATGAAGAAGAAAATAATTTTTTGTCTAAAAAATTTTAATTTTAAATCATGAAAAATCGAAAACGGGAAAAGTGTCCAGTCTTATTACTTTCACGTAAAACCACTCGATGAACGCATACATTTATTTTCGTTTGTTTGCTCCTTTTATTTTCTTGAGTGGTGGTTCGCCTTCTTGTTCGGAGTCTGCATCGCACGAGGATCTGTTGTTTTTAATCAGTATGTTAACTTCTATTTTGTGACCAACCCTCGTAGGAAACTCCCATTTCATATTCTTCTTCTTCATCTTCATTGTCGTCTTCTTTATCTTCATTGTCGTGATCGTACGTCTTTTGCGAATTTTGAGAGACATATTCACTCCAATTTTCTGGAAGTATTGCAACATCTTGGTCACAAGAGCGGGGTATTTGTGTGCTCGCTTACTTCCCAAACAATAACGACTGACTTTCTTCACTGCCCTCCACGCAAGGTAATCATTACCTACAAAAGCGTCTTTAAATTCATTTGATTTTCAGAGCTTCCGTATATCGGACCCATTCAGAACACTTTTCTTCGCTGTTTCAAATTTCAAACAATCGATTGATTTAGAATGGCTTTCATGAAATTTTTGACGATTTCCAGTATGACATGGAGACGGGGCATGAGGACGTTCTCCATTGGCACGATTGGCAGTTGTATCCTTTCTACATGCATGTGGTATATGTTTTCTTTAAATCGGGTATCGAACAGACACAAGAGACACATGTGTTTCTTTAGCCTCCTTAGAGTCCTCTAATAAATAGCATCGCCACGACTGTCAGCTAACAACTGATCCGCCACATGCGATCATTGTAGACAACTTTATCCAAAATTATTTTCAGGGAATCGTTTGTCTCACTTATGCCTGTGCTGTAGCCAATGGGAATACTTATTCTGTTTATGTGTTTATGTAGCAAAAGGACTTTCAAGCTTAATTTCGAATAATTGACGAACGTTCACCAATCACCTGCGACGAAAATAATGTCCAGTTTTTAGGCAACAAAATTCTTTTTTTCTTCATAAATTTATTTATTACTGCAAAACTGTTGATTATGTAGAGAAACAACATATCAGTAGATTAAAGGAATTGTAATTCTTAATTTTTCTAAGTTTGTTTCAGCAAAATCGGACCAGTCGTCCTCGATTTATGCCCCAAACGTGGCAAATTCACCAATATGACACTTACTAACTTTAAATCGATATATCTCAATTCCTAGACGTGACCTAGCGAAACACCGAGACACGTATAACTTTTCTTGACCGATATAACTTTTCCGCTAGTCAGAACCCCCGCCGATTTTGACTGTCGCACAGTGTTATTAACCAATATCCAAGTCGAAGCGAACCAGTCAAAAGTTTTGTACCAAATGTGTTGATTTGTATGACAGGTAACAGAATAATAATAGTCACTGATG
Source organism: Phaonia tiefii (assembly GCA_963931995.1). Lineage (NCBI taxonomy): Eukaryota > Metazoa > Arthropoda > Insecta > Diptera > Muscidae > Phaonia > Phaonia tiefii. Next base: position 106,433,022 of record OZ008367.1, on the reverse strand, counting down.
AAGGTGCATTGCGATGGGTAAAGGTTTACGATAGTTATCGTATTGGGCAAATAGTCAGAAACACAGACGGGTATGGCTCAAAGGCTTAAAAAGTCCCAAAACCAAAGATACCTTGGATCTAATTCGACTCCTTCTATGCGGTACACTTTGTCCCGTATCAAATTACATATACGTCCATCCCTATGTGTGAGGTTATAAAAAGTGCTGTGTAAGAGGCGATTGATCACTCTAACCTTGGAATTTTTCAATTGTTTATGCCAATATGCCCACTGTACTTATAATGGTATTGCTTAAATTCAAGACTTTATCGGTTTGCTTTAAATTAATTTGCATTTTTCTCCGAAATGTGGCCTTTCTCGCATTATACGTGTTGGAATTTATGAAAAATTCGCAGCTGTTTTTTCTATTCGTTTTTTTTTTTTTTTTTTTGTGGAAGAGGCGAATCTCAGTTTCGTTAAAGCTTTTTACTTGTGGTTTCTGTTGCCACCGAGGAGCGTCCAAACAGAAACACAACAAAAACTTCATATGTTATGCTTTTTCTTGTTTCACATTTCGGCCATGTGTTCGTCTTGTCCTTCGTGTTCATCTGAAAATCCTCCTGTCCGCTGTATACGTGTATGAATGTTACAATATTCCACTGACCACAGAGAACAACGTAACGCTTTTTAACTTTCCATTTTCGACATTTGACTGTTGTCTCTGCGCTGCGAGTGAGTGTGGATTTTGGCCAGAGTTTCATGTTTCATGTTGTACTCGTGGCAGTTACAGTGGTTGTTTCTGCTGCGATTGCAACGATAGCCTGAGATGTTGATGTTGGCCCCTATGCAGGGTTTGGTGGCCGTGGGGGCTGACGAAACTGTTAAAATACATAACCAACATGCATGCTGCGATAAATAATAGGGGGAAAAACAAAAGCAGCAGCTCATGCAAATGGAACACGCTGTGTAGTATGTTAACAACAATTTATAAATTCCCTTTTTTGCACAGTTGTTGGTTTACTGTTAGTGAGTTTCAACAGTATAGGCCCATTTACACTTGTTGGTTGTTTGCTGTTTGTTGGTTAATAGTTTGAGTGGTTGTTGACCAAACTTTCCATGGATGAAAATCAGTGCAAGGGTTTAAATAGTATTTAAAAAAATTCACTAAACATAAATACGATTAAATTGGAACAAAGCTAGGGGAAGTGATGCTCTTGACATTACGATTAATTTTAATTGCAAGAAATAAACCTGCCACATATATTGCAGTACCACCAAGCCCAGATACGAGTATCAACATCCATACAATTTAATATTAATATATAAATTGTAGTTATTCCCACCTTCTGATTGCCTGTCACCATCTGCCTCCAATTTCATTTCTGTTCACCGTCATAGCAATGAATTAAATTACATGCATAATTTAAAAATGAAAATATAATCAATCTGCAAACATATTAAATCATAGTATTATCCAACATTAATGATGCTGATATTTCTTTTTAAAACTGATATTGTGTCAATATTTTATGTTCATATCATTTCGTTGCAGATTCCATTTGAACTTTTCATCGTTTTTCACTTCACTCTCAAGGTAAGTTATCATGTTTTCATTTAAATTGGACAATATTTTTTAGCCTGTTAAAGTTTAACAGCTTATAATTTATGTATTATCGAACTCATATGTATTCACGTGGAGCTACTGTTGCAAATAATGTACCAGCAAAATTGTCACAACCAAGCACAGATTTCGCCGGAATAAATGACAAAACTTTCGCAAAAACTCAAGAAAATTTACAGCCAACTCAAAAAGGGAATGTGGGATTTATTGTGTTTTCCTTTGATACAAATGGGTTAAACCATAAGTAACAATTTTAAGTTCCGCAATGGTTGACAAACAAAGTGAACCTAGGTAGTAAAATGTAACAAGGATGAAGGCGCAATCTTTGGTGACTGCATAGATAAACTAAGGGATTTTTGGCCCTACTTCACTGCCATAAATTCATTTGTAATTTATGGTACAGTTCGTTCATATTATTCGTCAATCTGAACGGAATGTGCCGGATTGGATTTCTATACTCCATGCAATATTAATAAAAATATTAACTTTAGACTTCCAAATCACACTGGAAGCTTTTGAATCTTGATAATTGTGACGTAGTTTGTTTTCTAAACCTCATGTTATACTAAGTATTGACTGTCAACGAATGAGTGTGGTGTATGTTGCATCTGCAGTGTTCTACTAGTTAATTAGATTAACAAAGTTTAATGTTACTGAAATGTCGATCATATCTGTAAGTTGAAAAGCTACCACTAACGATATCAAATCGAACGGTTAATGAAATCGCTACAAAGTTCTTTGGACTAATCGAGCTTCAGATGGCGCTACTACCAGTTGGTTAGGGAAACGGCTAGATGCTGTTGTGTACAGCTGTAACTGATATACATTGCGGCTATCGACGGCATTGTAAGTCAGTCTGTATTGAAACGTACAAAACATATTTTATTGATGTGTTAACATCTATAGCGGCGTATAGGGGCTACATCAATCAAAGTCAACACATGCAAACAACACACAGACAGGTTTTCTGCTGCTGCTAAAACCAGATTTTATGCTGCTGCTAAAACCAGATTTTATGCTGCTGCTAAAACCAGATTTTCTGCGACTGCGAAAGAGAATAATGACGTGTTAAACATAAATGAGCGAGCAAGAGAGCAATGAAATAGTGGTGTGGCAGGGGTGAGGCAAACGAAATTGTGTCTACAGCGTATGTATTAACATAATAATATATGTATGTACATGTGTCTGTTGCTGTTGTTGAACGGAGATATAAAGCATAGCCACGCAAAATTTCATTTGCAAGTCGACGTTATGGTGACACACTAATACGTCAGCTACTTCGTACAAAGTATGTGTGATGTTGTGTGTTTGGCTGTTTCGTTGCTGTTGATATGGCAAACATGTGGTTATGTGACACACGTATACGTCAGCTACTTCGGACAAAGTATGTGTGATGTTGTGTGTTTGGTTGTTTCGTTGTTGTTGCTATGGCCAAACAAAGCGAGTCATTTGATGTTCAGCATTGCCCGGTGTATACAAAACAAGTAATTTAATTCAATAAACTATTATTTTTTATTTTCCAGTGTAACATTTACTAATGTATTCATAGAAATCGAACAGGTACCGTGTAGCAAAAAGGTGTTAACACATCATCCGTGAGTTCGAACACTCATTGATTTTTTTTATTAATAGACATTTTTTTATTAATAGGGTTTTCTTATTGATGTGTTAACATATATAGGCAGGGGTAGGGTAATCTGCAAAAATGCACATGCAAACAAGACATACCGTTAGAATCCCATACGTGGTTGTTGTACAACAATAATCTCTGCCTGAAAATAAGTATGATAAGTATCGTCGTCAAAGAGTATTGAACAGTGTTACCATGATGGCATAATTTGTCTTTCTTTGGCAAATTTTTTTTTTTTTTTGTTTTGGCACTTGTATTTTAAAATATTATGCTAAGTGCCGTTTGGCACAATTACCCCACAATTTCTTTCAATTTATTATAATTTTTAGCACTATTGGTTTGCAAACTTCACAATTTTTCGTATTGAAGTTTTCCACCATTAATGTATTTGAAATATCTGTTTTTACAGCATATTTATCGGTATCAACAATTTAGGTTTAATAAACACTTATGTAAGCGTATTTTCGGCAAAGTGTTGATTTTGCAAAATTGTGCCCACTATGTCTTATGCATTGCTCCATATCAAAACGTCTAATATTTGTTGCGTCAACTTGTTTGCATCAAATACGCACAATACAAGTATAATTCTTCCTGGTTGATTAAGACACAAATGCCAATGAGAATTTCGAATTAGGGACGATTTGATCACTTTTCTGTAGCATAAATAGAACGGATTCCAAAAGACATTATCAAAAACTTGGTAAATTCTATTGTACGAAGATTGAAAGAAATTGTTAAGAACAATGGATATCAAACAAAATAATAAATTAATTTTTTGCAAGACTTATTTTAAAAATGTGATACGTATTGAAAGGCAAACCTTATTTGGCTTCTAATGTTGGCTTGGCTTAAAATATGGCTTACAAATAAAACCATAACAATACTTGTTTTCAATTTGAAGAGGTAAGGTATAACAGCTGTTTACAGTCTCCATTACAGATGTTTTAGGCACAGATATAAATTCTAGAACGAAAATTTACGCATAATGGTTTCGCAAACGGCTCAATTTTTGAGAATATTTGGCATAATTTCTTAGTCGGTCTCTGGCAACACTGGTAATGAATAGTATAGAGAACTCATGGAACGAATTGTATGACTCAAAAGCACTGGCGACATCTGGCGTATAATTTAAAGCGTCTTACTCTCTTTTTGGCATAACTTGGTCCATTCATAATTTTGATGTGAAACATTGATGCCTTTTGAAGCATTTATGCTTTTTGTATTGTTTTATTAATTATAAAAGTATATGACAATTAATTATATGACAATTATAATTTGTTTTTTAATTTGAATTTCCTGTCCAAATGCAAATTCAAAAAACCATTGGCAATTGTACTTATTTTGAAATCAATTCCTTCATATCTGGCAATTTTTGTTTTCACATATTTTATACAGTACAGGTTTATGAATTTGAAAGTACTACGAGGCAATACCTATCCAAACCACAAACCTCTGCATATAAAATACTTTCAAAACAGAATTGCCAGCAGTCAAACAAATTCAAAAATTTTAAAAGCATTCCCCTATTTCATTACAATTGGCATCTGATTAAACAACCTCCATTTGCATTGCCTGAGCAATTGCATTTGATAAAATAATGCAAATGAAAATCCAATGCCGATTAAAAAACCCATGTATGCATGGTGCATTTATATTCAAATATTATATAAAGAGAATAAGACTCGTTTATGCTCTTTTACGCAGACATGAGTGCGGAGAAAGAGTGCAACAAGTTCTCTATACTATTCAATTCTTTTTGTCGTCGCTCTGTTTATGACAAAACAAAAACAATTATTTCAGTGAGCTAAATTTTGATTTTGTTCAGTTGAATGCCGGCATTCAAACAAGCAGGTTGTCGTCGCTCTGTTTATTACACAACAAAAACAATTATTTCGGTGAGCTAAATATTGCTTTCTTTATTTTAACAATATTACATCTAATGTTAAAGCAGATGTAAAAAGATAGAAAGTGCAATAGCAAATGATCTTTCAGCACAAAAGCTATTCTTTTTTTATTTTCCAATGTAACATTTACTAATGTGTTCATAGAAATCAAACAGGTACCGTGTAACAAAAAGGTGTTAATACATCGCCCGCCCGTGAGTTCGAACACTCATTGATTTTGTTACAAACATCAGTGCGGAGATCTCACCGAATTTTCATCAACCCAGTGCCAATTTTTGTTTATTTTTTGTGGTTTATGAAAACAAATCCTCATTCATATTTTCGTTTTCATTTGAGGTTAGTTTTACCTATATCACACAGTTGCATTTAGGTGTGAGTCTTCATCTTTTTTATTTTCCTAAAATTTAGCTAAACTTGTGTAAATATAACTTGGACCCATGGTGGAATTAGGGCGAGGGGTTGTTTAAGCGCATCACTCCACTGTAATTTCTGTACTGGTTTAAACGGTTTTATTTGGATCCCTGCTTTTTCTTCTTTTCAGTGAACCGTATGTCTATGCTGTTCACAAAAATGTCGATTATCTCTAAATCCGGTGTAGATTTTAATTTGAGAATTATTTAGTTGCTAACGTACAAACTCAATGGCAATGCCGGAATTTAAAACAACAATTTTGAATGTATTCGCTACGATTTATTGTGTTGTAAGTTCCTGTCTTAATGAGACTGTTGTAAGTCCTTACATTTTGCACCCGCTCTATTTAACAAATCTGTGTGTTACGCTGCTGCCATAAGTCAACTTCAAACTATGTGATCAATTCGTTATATTTGTGCTACAGGAAAACCCCAATTTATACATATTTTTGTCTGCAAGTATCTTCTCGCACACATGTGTCTGGTTAAAAAACATACCATAAACTTAACAGTATTTCGTCGGCAAATGAAGGCTATAAAAACGCCTTGTTGAAGGCCCTCTGTGGACGCTTTAATCTGATATGCTGCTAAAAGTTGGGCCAACAGTAATCACCCAATGTTCTTTCGCTTTTATTTCTTTTTAATGAAAAACGCTGGTTCTGCCTGTGAAATTTGTTTATGTAATCCATTATAATTTATTCCATCACGTTGAGAAAATGATATCGGTCAATTGCCCGCCCCCAGAGTTAATGATCATACGCGCTCGATTTATGGCATTTTCCATCACTCTTGCCCGGACTTCGGGCGACAGGTTCTCGCATTCTTGGCGAATATTCTTCTCATGGACTCTGGAGTCTAAGGCTTGTTGGCGTAACCGCGACTTCAAAACACCCCATAGAAAGAAGTCTAGAACGGTTTATTCGGGTGATCTGGCCGACCAGTGCAAATCGCCAAAACGAGAGACTAAGCGACACCGAAATGCTTTCTTCAGAATATCGGTTGTGGCTCGAGCACTAGAACCACATGTTCTCCAGTCCCAATTCATTCAATTGAGGAAAAAAAAATTCGGTAATCATGGCCCCCGGCGTTCTCAGAAACCGAAAAATTGCCCAATGATTCCTCCAGTGAAAACAAGACACCACGCAGTAACTTTGAGCGGTTGGTTCTTCGTGGGTGATACATGGATTTTCGGTGCACCAGAAACGATTATTTTTATTCACGTAACCGCTAAGATGGAAAAGATCCTCATCGCTCATGTTAATTTTGGATGAAAAATCGTCCTCCACCGTAAGAATGGCTTGAGCGTAGGTTACCCGCGTTGTTTTTTTGTCAAACCAACACTCAGGGGATGCCCCCTATAAATGCAGTGCATTGTGTTGGCGACGGAAAATTGAGGTAGTGGAGGGTGGTAAGGGGGAGTAGTGTCTGTTAACATTTGCCTTGAATGTTTGTATGTCACAATTGGTGGGAAATACACCAGCCAGAAGATTATTCCACATACGGACTGTACGGCTGAAGAACGAATTTTCTCTATAGTGTGTAGTGGGGTCAATCGGCAACTCGATAAAAAACGGATGAGAGTTCCTGGAAAGCCGCGTACTTCGGCTAAATATCCTCACGTCTGGCATAAGTTGACGGATGTCCGAGGAACACATACTGTGGAAATATCGATAGAATAGAGACACACAACCCACATTTCGACGATGTTCAAGGGAGGCAATAGAGTTGGATACCCTACTGTCCCCTATCAACACCATAGCTCTCCTCTCGACACGGTCGAGAAGCTCCAAAAATGACCTAGGTGCACCTGCCCTTATATGGGAGTTATAGTCCATCTTTGGCCTGATGTAGGTGGTGAAGATATTGAGAAGATCAGATGGAGTGAAGTATTTCTTGCACCGCTTTAAAAATCCTAGACACTTGAATGCATCTTTCGACACTTCAAATACATGTTTTGCACAACGGACATCGCATTGTATTTTCATGCCCAGAACATCAAGAGCGTCTGATTGATCAATATCCACACCGTCCATAGACAATGACGACACACCTGGGTCAGCAATACGTTTATGCGACAACAAACAACACTGGGTCTTACACGCATTAAAATCTACTCTATTCCTTCGACCCCATTCAACAATGGACACCAGATCGCGGTCGAGTGTTTCATTCATCGTCCGGCGTTTGACTTCAATCTCTTGAAGACTAGGCCTACGATCGAATGAATAAGAATGGCAGAGGTTACTATCATCGGCAAAAGAGTAGATTGGATTGTCAGTCTGACCCAGGAGATCGTCAATGAAAATAAGAAAAAGAGAAGGAGAAAGAACAGAGCCCTGTGGTACACCTGCAGTCAATTTATGCTCGTCGGATGAAACCCCATCTACAACAACTCGTATAGTGCGATCTCTGAGAAAACTAGATACAAATCGAGTGAAGTTATCACCGACACCAAAAGCAGCGAGCTTTGACAAGAGTGCATCGTGCCAAACTCTGTCAAAGGCCTTGGAAATATCAAGAGCCACTACCTTACTCTCACCAAGCCGGTGGATGGATCGACTCCACTTTTCCGAAAGGAACGCCATCAAGTTTCCAGTATATCTCATTCTACGGAAGCCATATCATTAATATCATTAAGAAGATCATTGGACTCAAGATATTTCTCAAGGTGGTGGCTAATCATGCTCTCCATACCCGTCGAGAGCACAGAACAAATTGCAATTTGGCGGTAATTTGCAGGGTCACTTGCATCACCTTTTTTAGGGATTAGCTGGACATTAGCAACCTTCCAACGTGCCGGGAAGACTCCCGCACGGTATGCAAGATTGAAAAGGTTGTCAGTCAACAGCTCACAGTTGATACACTGTCTGCAGTCTGTAAGGGAACATATTTAAATCATTCATGAAAATTCTCCGTACGGGCCGCCGGCTAATGCCCAATTGCATGGCACGTAGTCTGGTCGATGTTCCGGGCTCCTTTTCGACATCGTGGGAAACCGCAGCTATATTCTCAGCAGAACGGTTTCTGCGGGGCCGGACAGTCTCTTAAAGGCGAGTCGCCAAAGTCCGCAGTGTTTGTTCAGTTGGTGAAATAATTCTTCCGCATGCTTGCGGAGTAAACCGATTCATGGCTTGTTGATTTGTATTCTGCGATTGTTTACTTCACAAATGTCAAAACCGAATTGATATTTGGCGCCACTTGAAAATTTTTTCGATAAAATAAGGCGATCTTCTTCCAGCTTCTCTAAGGCCCATTCAGCGAAAACACTAGGTTGTGTTACCTCGGCCGGCTTCAGCTCCTGCATAACCTGTATTTTGTATGGCGTTACATCGAGTTCCTGAAGTACAATTTTCCAGGTGACTGAATAACACAAACCCAATTGCTGCGATCGGAGATGGTTGGACATATCGCAACCTGCATTAACACTGGCGGATACAGCAGCAATAGTCTGTTGGGTACTCACCCAACGGATGCGGGTTGGAGGTATGGTAACCAATAGAGTGACGCTGGTGCGAAATTTGGTCACAATGACTTGAATAGCCTGCTCAGTGGGACGATCCGTTGTCATCAGAATTACTTGAGATAATTTGTTCTTTAAATCGTTCTGCGATAAATCGATTGTTTCATGGGCGGTGTGGTAGGTGGCGCCGTATTGCTGAAACCACATGTCGTCCAGATCCATGCCATCGAGTTGAGCCCACAAGAACTCCGTTATCATGTTGAAGTAACGAATTCTGGTCACAGTCGCTGCAAGTTTGGACATAGGACAGCCCAAGCAGCTCAGTACAACCTAGAAGTTTGTCCCGGGCAATGGCTTTATCGGAATCCTCCGTTAGCTAGTTAGAGTGAGAAGGCGAAACCAGTGAATAGCCTGATTGGTTATGTGATAACTGATGCGTCTCAGATTAAACTGGCACCTGTCACTGAAGCTCTTCGAACTAGCGGACATATTCTTTTGTCCCTTAAAGGCGAATGATGAGCTAACACTTCTAGCCAAAAGTAAGGCCCAATCACGTCGCCTGACCATTTGTTGCATTTGTTTGCATTTGTTTCCCATGAATTGCATGAGGATTTTTTGAGCCCCAAATCCGACAATTGTGTGTATTCACGAAGCCACTCATATGGAAATGCGCTTCATCGGAGAAGATGACCTTTTCTTTGAATAATTGACAGACTTCACTTTGCTCCATTACCCACTAAATAAATTGCCGGAGCTTTCCATGGTCTGCTGGTTTGAGCTCCTGAGTAAGCGGAATGTTTTACGCATGACAGTGGAGGTGTTTTGTCAAAATTCGTTGCGTGGTGGTTCGTGAAATTTGAAGTTGTTGAGAATGATGCCGAATTGATGTTTTCGGGTTTTCGGCGGCACTCTCGTTTACAGCTGCAATGTTTTCAAGATTCCGACCGGTACGTTGACGCACCGGAGTCTTACTGTCCGTAAACGACAAACTGTTGACCATTCTTCGAATGGTTGACACATTAGATGCACTTTGTCGACTGAAAATTCTTCGAAGTTTGCGAGCGGTCTCAGCATAACTGTCCAACATTTTTTGTAATACGTTTTCACAATTATGACGTGTTGTTCTCACGTAAAGCGCTCCATTTTTAATAATCGGATAAACATATTGGACTGCTGCCAAATTTCAGAGTTGCCATTTGCACTAAAAAAAATAACATAAAATTTAAAAAGTGCAACTTTACTGAGATACCGTATATTGTTTTACTATTGGGTAATTCCAAAATATTTTGACACAGTCCAGGATCCGACCTCTTTTGAATTGTATGAAATTTGAACAGAAATTTCTCCTCGTTCATACGAAAATACAGATTTTTGTGTCGATTTTTTTTGGAATTACCCCATATCAACAAAAAATATATTAATATTAACCGTGGGAAACATTCTCGAAATTTGAGAATGTCGAATTCTTGAAAATATTAAAATCAACAACATCCACTTTCTTGAAATGCAATAATGTGTATATTGGAACTACTTATATAAGTATTATCTTAGCCAACCTGTTATATGTGAAGTACATTTAAGCCTTATCTCGTGTTTTAAATCTCACTATAGATTGTGTATTGAAAGTGTAAAAAAATCGAATACGTTCTAGAAGGCCTTTCGAATTTTCCCGTTCTGGCAGTAAGTGCGAATATATAACAGGACAATATTGAGTAATGAATTGTTTCTAATGAAGTGACAGTAATTGATTGTAAAAATGTTCATTTGATATTATTTTTCCAATTGTTTCATTAAACTAAATGAAATATAAATGAAATATGTTTGTGGGTTGTACTGGTTTTTTTTATTGAAATAAAGTGATTAATTTGTCAAAGTGTAAAAAATGATATTAAACGGAAAAACAAAACAAAATTATAATATAAATGGCCACGTAAAATAATTAATAGTTGTGTTCTAGAGAATAGTGCACAAATTAATTTGTAATCAAGGACAAGTACTAGTGTATTAAAAACAGGAAATGTATTCGTGCACCTTAGCAAGTACGAATGCCACATTGAAGCCACAATATTTTTCTATTTTTGAAAACAAGGAATGCACATTTCCAGGACTGCTGTTTAATTAAATTCATGTACGTGTAAGCAGGTCCAAGTGATCAATCTGCATGGTGGTGTGTGCTCTTTTAAAAGCACTATATATATTTATACTGTAATTTTAAGATTCATATGGCTAAGATTCATATGGTCCGGACGATGACTTTATCGGAACCCTGCGTTATCTACCTATGGCGTGATTGCTTAAGCACACACTGATGCGTGTCTGGTTAAATGGGTAACCCTGTTCCTGAAGATCTTCGAACTAGTGGGCATAGTATGTTCCAAACACTGGCTTTATCGAACCCTGCGTTAACTACCTAGTGTGAGAAGACGAAACCAATGAGCAGCCTGAATGGTTATGCACACATTGATGCGTCTCTGTTTAAATAGGTGACACTGTTCCTGGATTACTGGCATATTTTTTTTTTTTTTTTTTTGAAGACGGATGAACCAACACTACTGCCCAACGGCGGATCAAAACTAAAGAAGCAAAAATCCAGTTTCGACACACTGCATTCAGGTCTTTCTGTCAGTAGATAACATGCAAACCATGGTGGGGTGGGTTTGCCTGCTGCTACCATTATATGGCAATACAAACACGCAAGAAATATAAACGAACAAACCTCCTATCTGTTGACGACCATTCAACACGTTACAAGGACTATGATGTATATATATATATGGATATGTACCTGGAAGGTAAAAACGCTGTACAGGACAGAACACTACATTTCCATCTGATGGATAATCTCACAAAATATAAAGTTGACATCACAGTTATCCTGGAAATGCGATGGACAGGATATTGTTGCACAGGAAATGAATACTGCTATAATTACTATAGCTGTCATGAGAGAAATAACGAATTGGGTTGTGAATTTAAAGTTGGCAAGCGTCTGCGACAAATAGTCCCAACGTTCAACCCAGTGCGTGAGCGCAAGTGTGTCCACTATTCGCATGAAGGCGTATTATGTCAACATCTCGTTAATTTGTGTGCACGCCCCGACTGAGGATTAAGCCAATACGTCATTGGATAAATGTTTGAGCATCTAGGGGAAATTTACGAACACTGCTCTGACCACGACATTAAATCTATTCTGGGCAATCCAAATTGGGAAAGGAAAGTGCCTTTCGACCAAATATCGGAAAATTTCAGTCTACACGATACCACTTCCAGTAATGGAATGAGACTGACAGGCTTCAACCCTGTATAGAAGATGCTTGTTTGTCGCACACGATTCCAACATAAGGACATAAATATGGCAACTTGGCTATCTCCTGATCAGAGATCAAAGTACCAGATGGATCACTTGGTAATAAATGGCAGGCACTCGTCTTGTGTTGCAATGTCGGTGGTGCAATCGTTAGTGTGCGCGCCTCTTGAACTTGAGATCCTGGGTTCGATCCCTGCTCTGACCACCTTAAATTTTGTTTCGTCGGCGGTCACCTCGCATAGTGACGGCGACACTATCGAGTATTTAGCCATTAAAATGCTTCTCAAAATACCGTTCGGAGCCGATGTAAAACTATAGGAACCAATCAGTGGGTATAAAAGTAGAAAGCGCACTGGTTGTGAGAAGCTCTCCCCGATTCCATCAACGAATGTAGTGGGAAACCATTTATTTATTTTTACTCGTCTTCTGTAATAGATGTACGCGTGATATGGGGTGCCTTTATCGACTCGGATCAAGGCAAGCCGAACAAGAGAAATTCTGGATAGTGACAAGTTGCAAATACTTACTAGCGCAGAATAATCTCCCGGGAACCCTGGAGCACAGTGGATGCATATCTCCAATTCTTTAGAAACCGCTACAAGAACCGCGGACATATAAACCGTGATTCGACAAAGAATGTCACATTGCATGTGCCGAAAGAGAAGCTACACGTATGGCAACGAAACAGCCAGTTACAACGCGTGCTATGACTGAGCGCTACAAAAGGCTGAGGAAGGAGGAAACCCAACGGTTTAGACAGAAAAAGTGACAGTGGGAGCATAGGAAGTGTGAAAAGACAGAAATGTGCAGGATAAATAATGAAACGAAAAAACTTTTCCAAACCATAAAAAGATCGAACAACGGACCAGATAATGGGCTAACCTCCTGCAATGACGAGAATGGGAATCTGGTTACAGATAAGCACTGTATACGTAAAATGTAGAAAGGCAATTTCGCAGCACTCAGAATCTTCCACTGAGGATCGGTAGAAATTGGTTCACAATCAATGTCTTGCTAGGAGAGCTCTAAATATTGTTAACTTCATTGGTTGTAACGGTTGATAAATGCAAAATCGGGCCGCCAAAATTATGAGTATGAAAAATATGTTTCGTATGACATAAATAGCAAAATTTGCTAAACAAATATTTACAAGAAATATGGAGGTGTCAGTTGCCAAAATCGATCAACTTCATATGTATATCCACAATATTTGTATATTAGTGTCTGTGGGTTAAATTAATATATTCAGTATATTTTATATTTATCTATATATTACATACAAGTGTAGTGAAATAGTATATAATGTTCGTTTGATTTTTTAATGAATATGGAATTTTGAAACACTCCGGTAACTTCAGTTTTTACATGTTTTTTTCATTGGACTTACTCGATTTGGCAACTGGCACCTCAATATAATATTTCACTATAAGATTCCCAAAAATATCATAGAATCGAATTATCACATTTTTAGAACGAAGTTCCTTATCCCAAGTTACGGGGCGGGTTCTAAGTGACAAACAAAAAATTAAACACCTTTTTTTAACACTATTATGTTACAATCCAGTATTATCAACTATATTGGGTACTTTTGCTTTGGTTTCTGTCTACACTAACATATGTTGGCAAATTTCTTGCTTAATGGGAAGTTTTCTAGGTGGAGCCTGGAACCAATATTTAGTATATATTGTAGTTTTGAACACAACAATAAATAATTTAGAAAATCCAAAATGAAAGAAGTTTAAAAAAAGAAAATTTTCCTAAATAAGTGCCTTTTCTTAAAAAAATTAATTTTCTCAAAAAAGCTAACTATTGATCTCCTTAAACGAAGTACCTTTTAAATTTTCTTACAACAAATTGCCTTTTCTTAAAAAACTACATTTTCTTTAAAGAGTCCCTTTTTGGTGAAACAAAATAAAGTTTCTTGCGTACTTAGTTTTAAAAATTTACCGATTCTTGGAAAAAGGACCGAATCTAAATAAAAATTTAAATACTTAAAAAAAATCCAATGAGTATTCGAACTCACGTGTTAACCTCTTTTTGTTACACGGTACCTGTTCGATTCCTATGAACACATTCGTAAATGTTACATTGGAAAATAAAAAACAGCGTTCAATCATATGATGACGTTACATTTAAATAATATTAATACTTACAATTATTTAAAGACAAGTGCAAGCACATGTGTCATTATTTTCTTTCTTAATACGTTTTGTTTTATTCCCATAAAAAACAAAGAGAATGGAAAACAACGGACACATGAACATACATACATTGTTATGTTCGTACATACGCTACACAAGTTCACAAAATTTTCGTTGCTCTCTTGCAATCTCATTTTTATATACGTATGTATATTACGTCATAATTCTCTTTGTTCTGAGAGTGCTCCTCACCCACATTTTATTTGACTTACCTTTCACAATAATAAAAACCCAACCCGTAAAAAACATAGTTTTTGACTATAAATTCTTTATATATGACCACGCCCCTTTTTGCAGCAGATCTTTGAAAATGTAAACCTAACCAACATTCCCAATTTTGTTCAATTACGGTTAACAGGAGCAGAAATAATGGATTTGAATGGGAGTTACCAGGCCCCTTTCTCCAATCCCGCCCATATTTTCACAGTTAATTTTTATCATCACCATTAGTTTGCCTGCAAAGTTTCAGCTTGATTGGATCACGGGAAAAGGAGAATGTAAAGGGAATTTAAAGAATTTAAAAAGGCGTTCAATCATATGATGACGTTTCATTTAAAAAATATTAATACTTAATAACACAAAGACAAGTGTCATTATTTTCTTGATTAATACTTTTTGTTTTATTCCCACAAAAAACAAAGAGAATGCAAAGCAACATACGCATGTACATATATACATTGCTATGTTCGTACATACGCTACACAAGGTCACAATTTTCGTTGCTCTCTTTCTATCTCATTATTATATACGTATAACCACGTCATTATTCTCTTTGCTCTGAGAGTACTTCGCACCCACAAAATACAACTATTCGCTGCCGCTACGTCAGTGTGTTTTTTTTCGCAGTCTAACAATATGTTTTTCGCAGTCGGACAAATCTGTGTTCTATATAGGGGTGGGTCACCCTTATCATTTAGGGGTAAGAAAAATAGATGTTGCCGCTTCTGAGACCTACCCGATATGCGCACAAAATTTCATACAAATCGGTCCAGCCGTTTCGGAGGAGTTTAACGGCAAAAAATGTGTGATCGCTGTTGGACAATCTGTGTGAGCGCAGGCGGACAAGTTGTGTTTGGATGTATTCACTTTGTGAATTTATGCCGTACCCGCGCCTATAGATGTTAACACATCAAAAACCTTTTCTTCAAAAAAAATACCTTCTCTTAAAAAAAAACATTTTCTTACACAAATTTCTTAATAATACCTTTTCTATTTTTTTCTTTTCTTTTCCTGAGATAAGTAGATTTCAGTACATGAGTACATTTTCGTAAAAACGTAACCCTTTCCTAAAAAGTACTTCTGTTAAAACAATAATCATACTCTTATGGATTTTTCTTACAGAAAGTACTTCTTCTTAAAAATAGTACGTTTTCTTAACAAAAACATTAGATTTTAATAAACGAAGTGTCTCTCGTTAAAAGAGGACCTTTTCGGGAAAATATAATACATGTTCCTACAAAGAGAACTTAAAAATATCGCAGCGGCGGAAGTCGGAAGACTTCCATAAATAAGGCATGCGGAATGGTATTCATTTACTATCAGATATAACCAAGAAGAAGATTTTTACAATTTTGAGAAATTTGTTTTCCGATTCTTTTTAACCGTAATTTATTTGGAAAATTTCATACAAATTTTAAGATTATATTGTTTATTTAATATTTTTCAGGTTATTTTTAAAATTTTCAATTTGAAGTTGGGCGTGGTAAAACTTTCTCAGATAGATACATACATACTTATGAATAAATATGTAGAAGTGGATAATGATTTTGTGATAAAATGCAATATTTTAATTTTGTTATTGTTTAATAAAAATAAATTAAAGTAATTGCCTTCTAAGGCCTTCCTCTTTGCATGCCTTCCAAGGCCGTCTTTAGGCAATGGGCAAGGAATGCCTTGCCTCCCAATCTCACGCAATGTTAAAAAGAAAGGATGAGGTAATGTGTAGGGAAGGCCTTCCGTATTTTAAAGAGGACCTGTTTTGTAATGATTTCGGGCCTTCCAGGTTCCTTCCTATTTTTCGATGAAAAAAAGGATGATCTTCTATAACGCCCATTCACCGAAAAGATGCTATATATTGTACGGCTTTAGACCGAGGTCCGTACGTAAAATCTTCCAGGTGGTCGAATATTTTTTAGGCTATGCGAATAATCAAACGAAACGAAAAATTAACAATGACCCAAAATTTTTGGGTGTTTTTGCATTAAGAAAAAAGACCCAAAAAAGGAGGTAAAATCGCCCAAAAATTTAAGAACATTCGCCCAAAAATATAAATCCAATTTATGAACAAACACCCACTATTTTGTGGTGATTGTTCATAATGATAAATCGCCCAAGACTGTAGCGAACAACCGCCCAATTAAGTGAAAGGGCGAATTTACATTTTTAAAAATTTGGGCGATCATTCATCATGAACAAACACCCAAAAAATCAAAAATAATAAACGCCCAAATACGCCCAATTTTTTTTCCCATATATTTTGGGCGATTGTTCATTTTGGAGTTTTGGGCGATTTTCACTTGGGCGATTATTCGCATAGCCTTTTTTTTACTATGCCGGATTTTGTTCATTAACATATTAATGTTCAGACTAAAGCTTACAAGGTCAGAAACGTTTTCCTAATGAGAAATAGATGGGTCTGTGGAAAAAATACACAGTTCCGCACAGGGATTTCGTAACTTTTTAACGATAACTTGACAAAATTGCGAAATTTTGTATAGACATTTTATAAATTCTGACAATTTAACTACCGATTTTTATCGTTAAAAAGTTAGAGATTTCGAGTCAGAGTGTTCAAAACACCGGCATTTTTGATTAAACGGTTAATTCAAATTTTTGAAAAACAATTAATACAAAATCTACACAAAATAAAATTTTCTTGTCTTGATTTGTTTGCCTTAAAAAAAATCATTATTATTATGAAGATATAGCAGCATTTGGCAGATTTTAATGTTCTTAAATTCTCCGTTAAACAACACATTTGTAAATTTAATTCAATTCAGTTCAATTCAATTGAATTAAATATAATTCAATACCACTCAATTCAATTCAATTAAATGCAATTCAATTCAATTAAATGCAATTCAATTCAATTCAATTCAATTCAATTCAGTTCAATTCAATTCAACTAAATTCAATTCAATTCAATTTAATTCAATTCTATTCAATTCAATTCAATTCAATTCAACTCAATTCAATTCAATTCAGTTCAATTTAATTCAATTCAATTCAATTCAATTCAATTCAATTCAATTCAATTCAATTCAATTCTATTCAATTCAATTCAATTCAATTCAACTCAATTCAATTCAATTCAATTCAATTCAGTTCAATTCAATTCAATTCAATTCAATTCAATTCAATTCAAGTCAAGTCAAGTAAATTCAATTCAATTCAATTCAGTTCATTTCAATTCAATTCGATTCAGTTCAATTCAATTCAATTCAATTCAATTCAATTCAATCTAGTCTAATCTAATCTAGTCTAATTCAGTTCAATTCTTTTTATCTTCTTATTTGAATTGAATTGGTTTTTATTGAAATGAATTGAATATTTTTAGTGGTATTTCAATCTCAAAATTTCACAATTGTATTTAAATTTAAAAATAAAGTTTAGTTTTGAAATCAATATGTAAATGTAAATTAAATTATAATTTGCAATGCCTGTTTAATGTAAAATTTACGGGTTTACTCATATGCACATTAAACTTATTTAAATTTGAAAATCATGTTCGATTTTTCCGCAATCTCGCAATTTTTATGAACGATAATCTGATAAAGTGTAAAAAATGAAATGATATACTAATTTAAATTATTTAATTGTGATTCGAATGATGAAATCATTGCGAAATTACAAACTGTTTAAAATCTTATTATTATATTTCAAAATAAATGTCGCGTTACTTAATTCAAAACAAAAATAATTAATATATAAAACTTACATATTTTTTTGTTTATTATTAAAAGTTTGTAGGAATTAACAAAAATTAAGTATAAATCGACATAGCCGACATCTGATAACCGATTTTCGGTTTATTCGAAAATTAGGTTTTTCTAAAAACATGAACACGGTTAATTGGACGAAAATCGGTTTCTCCAAATTTTCGGTTTCGGTGTTGAACACTCTAATTTCAGTGCTGGAAAGCGTACTCACTGCCATGACTTGTTTCGAATATTTGTGACAAGAAATGATAAAAATTTCACCATTACTTTGTGAACTTTTCCAGAATTTCTCAGCAGATTTTTCAGTTTTTTCCTTTTTTATTTCGTAAGTCGGAAATAGAAGTTCGAATAATATTAATCCGCTCAAAACTATATATAAATAAATAATTAAATAAATGGTTTCCCGATACATCCCATGAAGGGATTATGGACACATTCTTACAAACCAGTGAGCTGTGCGCGTTCTAGTTATATACTCACTGATTGTACAGTTTTATCCCGGTTCCAAACGGTATTTTGAGAAGCTTTTCCGTGGCTATATACTCGATAGTGTCGCCGACACTAAGCGAGATGACCGACGTCGAAAGAAATTTAAGGTGGTCAGAGCAGGGATCGAACCCACGGTCTCATGCACAAGAGCCCGCACACTACCACACAAGTAGGAAATGAAAGTTCGAATATTTATTATTAATCCGTTCAAACCTATAAATATAGAGTTTAAAAAAACAATTGTAATTAATGTTGAATATCATTTCATTATTTGCAAACACTAGCGAAACAGCCTTTCAGCATGTCAACATCTTGACGTGTGCGGTTTTGATTCACAAAATTCCCCTAAATTGGATTAAAAAAAATATGATTTTTTTTTAAATATGATTGATTGACACTTGAACAGAAATTTTACTGAAATAAATTAAATATATAAATATTTAAAATCCTCTGGCACATAAACATATTACATACATACGAGTATGTACATACAGGCACGTATAATGTTTATAATTATATTAAAAACGACAAGAACAACAATGCCAAACTGTAATTATACTGTTGAACTTGGGAGCGTATACACATGCAAATATTTTTCTGTCTTATTGTGTGTTTCTACTTAACGTGTTAGCAATTTGTTAGCTCAGACTAGGAAGCGGCAACGAAAAGTAAAACTTGGTCTTTGGCAGTTTTCTCATACTGAGTTTGTTCATCGGATATAAAAGTCTTGAGTAATTTATGTAATAATCCGGCGTTACAAAAAGGATGAAAAATCCGTCCTAACTAACTCAAACAAAATGTATCAGGGAATATAGTCGTCCATGTGAATAAAGGGTTTCCAATAAGGGTTATTCAATCTGTATAGTTTTATCATATAGAAAACTTTTGGCACGAAGTTCCTTATCGCAAGTAGCGGGGTGGGGGCTGAAAAATTATTAAACAACTTTTGTTTCAACACTATTATGCTACAACCCAGTATTATCAACTATATTGTTTACTTTTACTTAGGTTTGTGTCTAGACTAACTAGATGGTTTATATATGTGGGGAAATTTCTTATTTAATGGGACGTTTTATAGGTGGAGCCTGTAACCAATATTTAGTGTATTTCATAGTTTTGAACCCAATAAAAAGAAAATTTAGAAAAGCCAAAGTGAAAGTGAAAGAAATTTAAAAAAAAGTAAATTTTCTTAAATAAGTGCCTTTTCTGAAAAAATTTTAGTTCTCTCAAAAAAATACCTATTCATATTCTTACACAAAGTACCTTTTCTTAAACAAATACCTTATCTTAAAGAAGTACCTTTGCTTAAAAAAGTACATTTTCTTAGAAAAAGTAAATTTTCTTAAAAAAATAATTTTTTTTCAAATAAGGACCTTTTCTTAAAACATTACATTTTATTACAACCAATTGCATTTTCTTAAAAAACTACTTTTTCTTTAAAAAGTACTTTTTTGTCAAACAAAATAACTTTTCTTGAGGTAAGTACCAACTCTTCAAAATGAACATATTCTTGCAAAAACACCAATTCTAAAAAAATTCGCATTTCTTAAAAAAAAACTTTTCTTGAAAAAAATACCTTCTCTTAAAAAAATACTTTTTCTTACAAAAATTTCTTTCCTTAATAACAAAATAATACCTTTTTAAGATAAGTAGCCGTTGTGAAAATAAGTACATTCTCTTAAAAAAATATCCTTTTCCTAAAAAGAGTACCACTTTAAAAAGTACCTGTTCTCAAAAAAGACTTCTTTGTCAAAAAAATTCATAGTCTAATGGTATTTTCTTACAGAAAGTACTTCTTCTTAAAAATAGTACATTTTCTTGAAAAAGAACACTACTTTTTAACAAAAGAAGTACCTCTCTTTATAAAATTACCTTTTCGTTAAACTACAGTACATATTCTTACAGAAAGGAGATAAAAATATATATTTTTTTTTTAAAATAAATTTTTTAAAAAAAATTTTTTTTAAAAAAAGGGTTATCATTTTACAAAATTTATCTTTCCTTAAAGATCCATTTAAATTATCATATTTTTCAACGGGCGGCTGAGGCGTGTTGGAACTAATTAGTACAGAAAGGAACTTCGTTCCAGGTGTTCCCTGATACCTCATATGATTCTTTTTTATAGCCTGGTCACTTATCGTGAATTTTTTTGATGGGGTTATACATAGGTTATAAAGAAAAACTCTTGATTTCTCCAACAAACGGAGTATGACTCAGAAGCCGCCCCACCGACTCTAACACAATCCTGTTCAAAGTTTGGGTATATAATTGGCGATTGATTTATACATTCTCAGAAAAAATTGCCGAATTGCCCGTAACCAAAATTAGAGGTTGTCTCACCATCACATGGGCATTAGAGTTTGTCGCATTAGAGTTTGTCACAACCGCATTAGAGGTTGTCACAACCGCATTAGAGTTTGCCACCAACCTGTTAAATGATGCTTCAACATTATTTCAGTTGTGGGGCTTAAATTCAGTCGTGGCAACCTCAATTTAGGTGTGGCGGTAACAACCGAATTTACGGTTTCTTTAACCGCTTTTCAAACAAGTATAAATGTGCGTGTAGCTACTGTTTTAAAAATTATTAATAGTTGTAAGAGATTTGAGAGACATTTTTTTATGATAAATAGTATCTCAAACCTCTCATACCCTTTAATGAATAACGCGGATAGAATTCAATTTCATGAAGGAATCTTTATTATCTTATAAAGCAACCATTCTTTACATATATTTTGTATAATTATTTCGTTTAAATTTTGGCCATAACTGTGGCCTCGTGCATATTCTCCCTAGAAACTTCTTGTTATCAATTCACAACAGTAAAGCGCATTGTTTTCTGAGTCACATCTTTCCCCATTTACTATCCGGTATCCCTATAACATACTACTTTTCCATATACTATGTACACACATAAACAAAAACAAGATCGAAAGAAATGATAATATCTGAACCATCCATAAACTCATTCATATACTGCTTGATGCTTGTACTATGTACAAGTATAGACAATGATATTTGTTGCAAGTTATGTAGTTGTAAGACGCGTGTTTCTCTTTCTCTGTCAGTTTCTACTATGACAATATGTCATCGAAAGCAACATTAAACGAACCGGAAGTAAAATTACCCTAAATGAGGGAGGGAGTGGAAACTTTTAAAGAAGCAAACAACGTCTACACTGCATGAGTGTGTCGAAAAAAATGAAATAATAAATATGTTAAAACAATTAAAAAATTTAGTGAATCTTATGTTTTACATTACACAGTGCAACATGAAAAAATATAACCATATACGGACAACACTACGTGATAAAAGACCAAAAAAAAAGACCGTGCCTCCCAGTTTTGCCCAAAGTCATGCACTTTTTGTATTGTGTGCTGCGTCCCTTGTTGCGTATGCTGAGCTTACTGCTTTGCCTGTGCTGCTGCGGTCGGTGAGGTAGCATAGTATATCAATGTTGACGTAAACGGTGTTAAAAATAATTTTTGTTCTTTATAACAAGTGCTACAACTTTCCCTCAGAGAGTAAATCAAAATTCCGAAAGGTTTGCAACATGTGAGCCTGACAAAATTATCACTTTTTTGCAAAAATTACACCGAGGCCCCAAATCTTTGGGTGCCCATAAACAAAAGTGCATGACTTTGGGCAAAACTGGGTGACACGGGTCTTTTTTTTTTGGTCTTTTATTACGTATGTGTGTCCGTATATGGTTATATGTCCATGACTTAAAAAATTACACATAGTGTTATACACCGTCGGAACCTTGTGCCCTCGCTCCCATCATTACGCGTGCGAAAATAACCTTTCCATTAGCCAAGAAAACATTTTTTGTCCGAACAACAGAAATGCGTTTTGTCACATACTACAAACTCTCCATTTAAATGGACTATAAATAATCCCCATTTTTGTCATTTAATATGAAATTTTCCGGGAGCTTTAAAACGATGTGTGTGAAACTCGCCCTAATGGAATTTTTTTTAAAATTATGATCTGATTGCTTAGGCCCGTCATTGATATTTATGAATGAAACCAACAATTTTCAAATGGCTTCCACGACCTTCTTTACAGTACCCCCTTCAGTCTACCTAATATTACAGTAAATTTGCGATTGCTTGGGCCTCTATCTCGTGAACGACATCGTTGGTTCCGTGTTCTAAGGAGTCAATGGACGAAGTGTTATCTCATCCCCAAATCGGACAAGTTTGTTTAGTAGCATAGGCCGATGTGAAAATGAGCTTCATCGCAAAAGATGATTTTTCGGTAAAAATGCTCATCATTTGAACTCGGAATTTTGGAAGAAAGTTTTTAATATTTCCCGATTTTTTTCAAGCGTAAATCAACCACTTTCGTAAATTTCTAAAATTCAACTAATAAGCTGTTATATTGGCCATTTGCTTCAAAACAGCTTCGAACTCCACATTGTACATGGCCACCTATAGAGTAATTCTATACCAATAGGTGCCATCTGTCTCATCCGACGTTTTATTTCCCACTCTTCATGCTGAGGTCGATGCCATAGAGACATGTTCGACGCAAATTGATTTACACCAGGTGGAGTTACAATAACTCTTGACTTAAATTTGTCATATCGCTTTTGTGGGCAACTATGAAATTTAAACTTATTCTGAACTCCTATGTTATCTTTAACTTTTAGTATACACTTGTGTTGTGTTTAATACAAAAATTTTCACACACGAAACGAAATGCCATTGTCATTTCCTTGTTAGTAGTTTTGAACTAATGCCTCTATCTGCTATTAGTAAAGCAATGCTTTTCAACATGCAGCGTCCATATGCAACAAAGCCTAATCTATTAAATTTACTAAGAGAAGTGGATAATACTCTAGGTATTAATTATCCTGTGGAACCACCCTTTATATTACTATGGGAGCAGAACAGATTTGTAAAGTAATCCATACTCTCTATGTATAAGTAGATAATATAATTTAAATGTATGCACATGTTATGAACAGAAAAAGTACTAAACAACTTGATTAGCCATACAATTGATTAACCATATTTTCGATTAATCTACATTTTGATTAATCAATTTCTTCAATTTGCGTGTATGGTAGATTCGGGTGATTCAATTGTAATGCAGATCATTGACAGGAATTACACTGTACAATAGGGCGGGTCGATTTGTAGCGAGGCAAAAAAATCGTTCAAGTGACAAGGAATATCGTATTCTAGGGATCAGAATAAGAAACTTTGCCCGAGGAACCGTACGTCGAAATCGAATTCTAATGTCCCGACTTTTGACCCGCAGGATCAAATTTTGAAAAATCCCACTTTGACCCATTTAGAGTGCCCCAATCGAGTCCAAATGTATGACCGACCCCCACTAACTTTGGAGGGCCGACCTACACCTGCCAGGGGCACAGCCCCTGGAACCTTGGTCAGAACATATGTAACATATGCGGCTTGGTTCGAGAACACCTCAAAGAGTTTATGCACGATCAACATAATCAGAGAAGACTAACAGTGGATGCATTTGTGATTAAAATTGAAGAGCAAGGAGAAACGTCTATGTCATCAATGCCAACATACCAAGATCCCGATGATACAACATACGCATCGCCATTGGTTCCAGAAGATACGGATAGAAGACAACTTCACAATACACAGAAAGATACGATTGTTTTAACTTTGCCTTGATATGTGACAGATTTGGTGTGCCTTATAGAGTAGCATCAGCATTGGGAACAGCTCTTTCCGAGATTTTATAATGAAAGATAAGCATGGCAAACCTCTCATCATGGATAAATCGAAAGTTCGCAGAGAAAAAGAGAAATGCAGACAAGAAGTGCTTCGCAAGCGTTTTCATTCGATGGCAGAAAAGATGATACTTTAACGAGAGCTAAAATTGATGAGAAGTATCATACTAGGATGGTCAAAGAACCTCATCTTGTTATTTTGAGAGAACCGAATTCTGAATTGATTGGTTATGTAAGACGGGAACATGAAACCGCTGAATACAAAACAACCAATTTAAATGATTTTTTCAACGACAAAAATATATCACTGGATGTATTAATTGGCATTGCACTGACGGTGAGCCCACAAACACTGGCCCACACGGTGGAATTATCACACGATTCGAATTTTCTGTTAAAAAGACCATTGAATTGGTTCGTTTGCCTTCTACACTTCAACGAACTTGGTTTGAAGCTTTGTATGAATCAACCAGCAGCAAACTGAGCCGTCAAATCGAAATTTGTGAAACTCTTCCGGTAAGTCATTGCTATCACTCATTTATTATAATTTTTAACCGTTTTTAATTATTTTATTTTTATACATTTTCAGGTGGCGGACGGCTTTCAGAAAATTGAGTTGAAAAATATGCCCCCTGCTAACATCAAACCAGGGAAAATTGTACATTTTCGCTGCCTCAGCAAGGCCGCTAGATTATTACGATTATATGTGACAACGGAAAATCTAAATGAAAATGTAAGAATTCTGGTTGAATTTATAATTAAATGTTATGCGCCAATGTACTTCAATAGTAGTGCATTATTTTTCAAGTTCATTAGTTGGTAACGATTTCTAGAACCTCGTTTACGCAGAATTGTCAATCAAGTAAATACAGATAATAAGCTATGATGGGGGACTATATCTGGTTCCTGATAAGAGAAACAGACCCACAACAATATCAAAGGTAAAATGCAATGTTTGAATAAATAAGTAGATTCTAAGGGCTTTAGCGAAAAAATTCACTATATTTTTGTCACCCAACAAATTTTAATTTTTTTTGTAATAAAAAAGAAAAAACCTTACCATAGACAAAGTTTTTGTTGTATTTTTCAAGCTCATCTGAAGGTTATCTACACAGAAAAAAATACTTCATTAGAAGTACATGACATTTTTTCATTTGGTTGACTAGTGAGATAATTTCAAAGGTAAAATGCAATGTTCGAACTTAAAAGTAGATTCGAGGGCTTTAGCGAAAAAATTCACAACTTCATTATTAATTGATGGATTTTCTTAAAAAGTAGCTTGTTTGATTTCTAAAACCTGCCACATTGCGTATAAAATACAAAAAAAATGCACTCTGTGAATTAATATTTTTTTAAAATGCTTTAAAGGGCTTTCACTTGTAAATTTTCGGTAAAATTTTGTAAAATTCCTGATTCAACAACCGATTACGACCGCTGTAGCTAGCCGATGAATGAAGACGCACATTATTTATGTTTTGGGGTCTACTACCATCCATTTAGTATATATTTTGACGAGATTTGTTAGTTGTTGAAACAATTTTTCATACAAAAACAAATTAACCAAAACAAAATTTTTAAAATTTAAAAAAAAAAAACAAAAAAAAAATTTTTATTGCGTTTTTCGAGCTCATTTCAAGGTTATCTACACAGAAAAAATTATCGCATCCGGAGTACATGAAATTTTTTTTCATTTTGTTGAGTAGTGTTATCTTTGTCTACGTATGAGAAAAGAAAAATCATCAGAATTGCTTCTAGTTCTGCTTTATCCTTGTGAAAAATAAGAGCTCAAGCTGGAGTGAAAGCGAGCAAGTCATCAGTATGCAGAGTAATTAAGAGCTGTGAGTATCTTAAACCTGAAATTACAAAAAAGCCGCCACTTAATGCTCCTCGTAAGGAAAAGCGGCTTCAATTCGCAAGTGACTACATGGTATGGGATGTCCAGCCAAGAGGTCATGTAAATCACTGCAGAACCGATGTATTTACGGATGAGAAGAAGTTTAATTAGGTTCAGCCTGATGGCTACAACTATTATTTCCATGATCTGCGCAAAGAAACGCGTTTTTTGAACCGATATCACAGCGGAGAGGGCGGCGTTATGGTGTGGGGTGCTATTACGTACTATGGCACCATCGATCATGAATTTTAAAGTGCAAAAATGACTGGTCCGAGCTATAAAACGTTAATGAAATCGGCTTTTCCGAAGTTCAGTTAACTATTTGGTCTCATATCTTGGATATTGCAACAGGCTACACAACGCCAGAGTAGTAAAGGAGTTCATTGCAAGCCAAAATGTTAATATACTTGACTGGCCACCGCATTCGCCAGATCTAAACATTATCAAAAATGTCTGGGATTAGTTATCTCGTAAGGTCTATGAAGGAGGCAAACAATTTGATGACAAGCAGACACTAATTCAGGCCATTAAAGATGCTTGGAATTAAATTTCTTTGGATTACATAAATTCTCTTTATCTCTCAATGAAATCCGGTATATTTGAAGTTATTAAAAACAAAGGGGGTTGTACCCATTACTAATAGTTGTTAAATAAAGTAAAATAAATTAAAAAAAAACAAGAAAAACTTATTTTCATTAAAATTAGTTAAAGTGCCTTTATTCAAGTAAACCAAAAAAATAGCACATTTTTGGACTCTTTTTTTTAAATTGCTCAAACAAAGTTCTTTAGTTAAGAAACCACTTTTGTCATGATTTTTTTTTATATCTCAAGATGTCTAGCTTGCATTTCCATTTTAAAATTCTGCAATCGGTTACAAATTGCAAAAGATACAGGTTGCTGAATATGGAATATTCAGTGCCTTTAAATAAGTGAACCGGAGTGTACTTATATAAATGCTAATCTGCGGTTTTATTGAATCAGCCTATATTAGTCAGTTTTATTCTAAAAATTGTTTGACTGATAAAAAAAATTATGCAAATATGATTAATCAGTATTCGATTTAATTGCTTATTGTTTTCATAAATCATAATTTTTCATTATACAACTAGTTCTTGATTATTCAAACTAGTACAATTTTTGTGGTAAATATATGTAGTAGTATTCATTAAAAATAATACTACCGGAAACTCTTGTTTGACGTAAGTTTGCCTCGAAGTGTTTTATGAGGCACCAAGCCTCATATATATTAATGTGCATCGGTTATCAAAACACATGATAGCGAATCCTCCAAATTTTTGACGTTACGCTTTAAACGTTTCCTCAGGAAAATTTACTCGAAACTTTTCTTAATTTGGCGCAATTCGTTTTGTATGAAAGAGAGAGAAGAGTTTTGACATTTGCCAAGTAAATTTTCAGAGTTTTCAAACCTCTTGCGCGTTAACATGCATACCACCAATATTGTTGGCGTTTCCATCTAGCGTGTAAACAAATAAGGTCTATGGTTTGTTTACTCGTGCGCATGCAACATAGAGAGTGGACCATGCGAGGACAATATTATATACTGCAAACCTTGTTTATATTCCGCGAGTCCTTTGTGTTGTCCTGCGAGCCCTTTGTTATCCTTGGAAATACCTTGTAAGCTACGAAGATTATGCCGTGAGAGGTCATCCTATATCCTACTAGTTCTTGGTGATATTCTGTAAAGTCCAGCCCTATATCCTGACAATTAAGGGTGTTCCTTGAGAGGTCGCCCTAGATTCTGCGAGTCCTGCCATATATCCTGTAAACCCAAAGAGTGTGTGGTGAGTGGTCACTCTATGTACAAGGCCTGTCTTATTATAGGGTTCTTAGTTTTTATATTATCGAATGTTAACGATGGTATATTTCCAAGTGTAAATCATAGATTAATTTATACATAGATTTGTCAACTCTCTCATCGGTTTAAAGATTGAAGGGAAGCGAACTTGTGTTTGAACAACAAGAGAAGAATCCTGTCGCTGAGGTTTGACAAGCACAGCTGAAATTGCTACTGTGAATGTTCAAACAATGAACATCGTGAATACACTAAACTAAAAATTAAACTATGCTATAAATAAACAAAAATAGAAGCAAAACATCGTTTACTCTCAGTTACAAAAATGAAATAAAATTCTTGGACAATACTTGGCCGCCGCGAGCTTATTCCAGCCACCAAAGGAAGCTCGCCGTCACAAGTTTTACAAACTTGTGTTACCTGAGACTTTCCAGTTACCATTTATTTCTCACCCAGCTCAGAAAAACCATCGTGTAATCAAGTCTGTTGCGGATTTTGGTTAGGCGGCTTGATTGGGCCTCACTTTTTTGAAGATGACGCCGAAATTGCAGTTATTGTGAACGACATTCGTTACATGAACACGAGCACGGAGTTCTTGTCGCCTCAATTGGACGGTATGGATCTGGACGACATGTGCTTTCAGCAAGACGGTGCCACCTGCCACACCACGAGTGAAACAACCGATTTATTGCAGCAACGATTTCCAGAACAAATTACCTCAAGAAATTTTAATGTCAACTTGCCACCAAGATGATGCAATTTAACGCCGAGCGAAGTCTTTCTTTACGCTTTCATGTAATATCGGGTTTATGAGAATAAACCAGAAACACTTCCTGTTCTCAAATCGGAAATCCAAACCGTGATCGGTGAGGATTTCATGAAAAGAGCAATGGCCTGTCATCAGAGCATTCGGGGTCGTTTGACGATTATTTTATTTCATACTTAATCGGAACATGCCTGCTATAAAATTCAATAAAAAATCACAACTGTCTCAAAAAATAAGTATGTACCTTTATTTTAATTGAACATACACATTGTTTATGAAAGCTAACCACTATAGCGTTAGTCTGTAACTGGAATTTCAAACTGTTTTAGCTTTCATTATGGAGTGGTCAGATAATGAATTGCTCTAAACTACAGTCACACATCGTTTTTAATTAGCGCTATACAAGTTAATATACATTCATCTATTCAATCATTGAGATTTACCTATTCATCATTCGTTATAAACTACATATACTTATATAAATTAAATTAAATAAAAATTAAAGTTAACAACAGAATATTTATTAATTCACACATATTTAATCTCAAGTTTTGAAGATAAATTACGCTATACCTTCTTATTTTGCACTCTTGTATGGAAAAAATTCAAAACATTTCAAAATCCGTCAACATTTTAATCAGAATTGATTACGAAACCCTTAATATTTAATGTGTTTAAACATTTTTAAACTAATACAAGCATTGTTAATTATGAAATTATAAATTGAGTTAACTTTCTTTCACGAACGGGTATGATCATTCAGTAATTTCGTAACAGATGTATGGACTGTCTAGACAAAGTCAACAGCAACAATGGGTGTGTACAAATACATTTCTAAGGCAAATTTATTTTGTTCTTCTAACATTACACACACTGTCATATATTTATCTGTCCTTCCCCAGCGGCGGAAGTCATGACCTGGAAGGCCTGAAATCATGACCGAACAGGCCTTCTTTAAAATACGACAGACCTTCCCTACACCTTACCTCCTCCTTTCTTTTTAACATTGCGTGAGATTGGGAGGCAAGGCCTTCCATCCCTCTCTCCTAGAAGGCCTTATGAAGGCCTGCAAAAAGAGTAGATTTAGAAGGACTTACTTAAAAAAAAAATAAATACGGAAATTAGCTTCATATTTCAGATTTATATTTTAACCAATTGTAATTCTTATAAATGATTTTTTTTAAATTCTGCAGCCACAGGAATCGAACACATGACCTTAGAACTTACAATCGGACGCTTTATCTACTGGGCTATAGGATGTTATGATTTTGCAACGACGAATTGCGAACATGTGGAAAGACAGGGTTTCATGAACAACAGCGTCTTCTGGCATTCTTTTAACAGGCCTGTGGAAGCCTTATAAAATCATGCAGTTCGCAGGCATTATTAAAGAAGGCATTACCAAAGAATGACTCCGCATGCCTTATTCGTGGAAGGCCTCGCAAATTCCGACGCTGGGTCCTTACCTATCCTCAAAACGACTACCATTAAAAAATTATATGTTGGAAATTTACCGGTGTCTGTTTCCGATGAAAATAACCACCCCAGATTGAGCAAGGCCGGAAAACTTACTGTAGCTATATCCGAAGCAATCATAGCCTGGAATGGTGGGGCATTACATACCCACTCTTGAATTACTCAGTCTTTCAACAAAAACAAACAATGAAATCCTAAGTATAAGGGGTGTTCCTCTCGCGCAATATATGCGATGGTCCAATAGATTCGGCTTCAACTCTATTTCAAGCAAAGTACAAGTATTAAATTAAATTTGTGTTTAGAATTTAAAAAAGTACATCTATTAATATACAAAGGGTGTTTCAGTAAGATTGAACTTTTTAAATTTAGTGTATTTTTTTTTGTGCAAGTGGCAACTCTGAAATTTGACAGCAGTCACATATGTTTATTCCGATTATTAAAAATGGAGAGCTTTACGAAAGAACAACGCGTTATAATTGTGACAACTTTTTACAACAATTTTAAAAGTTATGCTGAGACCGCTCGCAAACTTCGAATAATTTTAAGTCGACAAAATGCAGCTATTGTGTCAACCATTCGAAGAGTGGTCAACAAATTTGAAGAAACTAGGTCGGTTATGGACGGTAAGACTCCTATGCGTCAACGTACCCGTCGGTCTTTTTAAAACATTGCTGCTGTAAACGGTAGTGTAGCCAAAAACCCGAAAACATCAATTCGGCATCGTTGTCAACAAATTCAACTTTCAGCAAGCGCCGGCAATTCGTTCAATGGGTAATGGAGCAAAGTGAAGTCAATGCCAATTTTTCAAAAAAACAGGCATCGTCTCCGATAAAGCGTATTTCCATCTCAATGTCTTCGTGAATACACAAAAGTGAATAATTTGGGGCTCGGAAAATCCTTACTTTTGGCCAGAAGTTTTGGCTCATTCGCCTTCAAAGGGCAACAGAATGTGTCCGCTTAGTTCGAAGAGCCTCAGTGACAGGGTCATCCATTTTACCTAAGAGCATCAGTGATAGCATAACCATTGCCCGAGGCATACTTCGAAAAAGTACTCCACACCTAAACCTGTTGTAGGAAAAATTATTTATTTTTATTTTCTTACTAATAGTAATCCAAATAAGCATTTGTGAAAATTTTAGCCTTCTAGGTTTATCCGATCACTAGATATAGAAAGTTGCTTATAAGCAACTTTGGGCAGTTAAGGAAGTGTTTTAGGGGTATAGAAACTAAATAGATATATAGAAACTCATAGCAACAACTGTTTTCAATTCATTTATTATGTATTTTTAGTGTCATATTAGGTATGGTAAGATAAAAAACAGTTTCTGTTAGGGTTGCAGCATAAATGGACTCCACATTTATTACATTTTGAGAACGGCGTTCCTTTCTTACAAAGGCGGCTTCTACCTTTTGCTCCCCAAACGACGTAGTGGCCTCTGTCGTCGTACCTCTTCGAACTTGTGGGCTCTTGAACTATTTTAAGACGTTTGCTCGATACTGGCGAGGACTGCTCAGAGTACGTATCCACATTGTTCACAATACCTTCACTAGGACGTCCCCTTTTTCGCTGAACAGAGCAAGTGAATGAATTGGTAGCGCTTAGCAGTTCATGCGCTATCTCCATTTGAAATCGTACTAGCGCGACATGCTTTTCGTTCGGCTGAACAATTTTGAGATGCTTGCGGTACAAAAGCCATGAGTTCGTTACCGCTGTTCCCAATGCCCAATAAAATATGCGCATGTACCACTTATTGGAACGGCGATGAACTCTGTAGAGTTCCGTGAGCATATCCGCAAGATCCACTCCACCCATGTGTTGATTATAAGCGGATACGGATATTCTTTCCGTCCCATCGATTGCAAGTTCCAATCGGCTCATCAGCCACGAATGTAGACAGCAGCTGAACTGCTTTATTGTCAAACCACCGAACTGCGACTATGCCATGGGTCATTTCACATTTCATATCATACGACCCCCTGCCCAGCTTTTTCAAGTCAGATTCGGACTTTAGTTCGCAGTTTCCCATTCGATTCTTTCTTATAGTTCCCTTACAAACGATTCCCATTTCTTTTAGAGATATCAGAAGGCTGACTGACGTGAACCAATTGTCAAAATATAGCTTGAAATTTTGTAATTTTAGCAATGAGGTTACTAGATTCAACACAATGTCTGACGATATGCCCAGGCCATATGAAGGGCAAGTTCCATCACCAACACACAATGCAAAATCGTATATAATTCCCGAAGAACCGGCTCAAGTAAACATTTTCATTCCCCATTTGTGAGGTTTAGCAGGGTTGTACTGTTTGAAAGATGACCTTCCTTAAAATCAAAACTATAAGTCCAAAGACACTTCTTATTAGAGTTTGTAAACTTACCTTTATATGCTATTACTTGCTCATCTACACTTTGGTGCTCTTCTTGAGGAAGGCCATTGCACTTTTCCTTGAGCATTTACAAAATAGGGCGTATTTTGTATAATTTATCAAAATTGGCATCGCTGATCTTGGGCTGCTTCGATTTATCGGAAAAATGCAGAAATTGTTTAATTTTCTCAAACTTATGGCGTGGAAGTGATTCAGTGATTGCAGTCAATTTCAATTCTTTTGACCAAGGAATTTTAAAATTCGGCAATTTGACTACGCCCAAATACAATAAAACTCCCAGATATCACCGAATATCTTCCGTAGAGCATTTCAACTCAGAGCCAGACTCTTGAAGTGCATACAAATTAGTCTCTCTCATCATCAATTCAATCAAAGCATCATCAAAAAATGAGTTGAAATACTCTATGGGTTTTTTTTACTTCGTTTACGGTTTCTTCCGTAGCCTTCCATGAGATCTATGGTGGATCGAA
Source organism: Phaonia tiefii (assembly GCA_963931995.1). Classification (NCBI taxonomy): domain Eukaryota; kingdom Metazoa; phylum Arthropoda; class Insecta; order Diptera; family Muscidae; genus Phaonia; species Phaonia tiefii. The sequence continues at coordinate 106,399,564 of OZ008367.1, read as the reverse complement.
TGACCTCTTTCGCCATTTCAACTTCGTCATATCCACTTTTTCGACCACAAAACATCCAGCACTCTCGTTTTCAGCTTCATTTTCTGCATCTTTGGAAACGATGTTTTCCAGCATATCTATTTCTAAATCATCTCCCCTTTCCAAAACTGCCACCAAATGACTCTCTAAGACTTCTAAGTTTTCGTCTTCACTTTCTTCGTCCGATGACTTCTCCCAATCAAACTCGAGAATCTTCTGAATGTCGTCATCATTCAAGCCTTTCGATTTGCTCATATTGATTTTTTTTTGTTACCACCGATGCCCAAAGTTGCTTATAGGCAACATTCATACATAAAAAAATCTAGAACTGCAACAAGTTATTATTTTTAAGAAAATTTAATGTTTACAAGTTACTATACCTGTTTATCACGAAAATGAGTTCTATCAGAAACTTTCCACCTCTACAGTCAGTCATTTAATATGAGGCAGAAATTGCAGCGAATGTGAACGGCATTCGGTACAGGAACATGATAACGGAGATCTTGTGGTCTCAACTGGATGGCGTAGACCAGAACGTGATGTGGTTTCAACAAGACGGCGCCACCTACCATATTGCGCATGAAACAAACGATTTATTGCACGCAACGATTTCCAGAACAATTAATCTCAATAAATTCTAATATCAACTGGCTGTGCGATTTCTTTCATTGGGGTTTGGTGAAATCTCGGGTTTATGGGAATAAACCAGAAATAATTCGTGAGCTCAAATCAGAGATCCAACGCGTCATCGGTGAGATACAGCCACATCTCTGTAAAACAGTCATGCAAAATTGTATGAATACCACCTCTTTGTAGTTTATAATGCTAGCTTTGACAGCCCAATACGGGGAAACTGTAGCAAGCTATTTCTGAGCTTGGTATTCCTGCTAAGCTGACACGTCTTTGTGGAATGACACTGACCGACCGTAAAGATTGGGTTGGATCTCACCAAACCAATTAGTACGAGAGTAGGCCTCAGGCAAGGCGTGAAAGTTGATAACCGCTATAATTTCGAGGTAGTGCACGAATTTATTTACCTGGGATCTGCGCTTATGGTCCAATCTAACTAATCATGTCCAAATTTGATGTAAAATGTGATATGTCCGCTCAATTGAGATGCCACAGCCTCAGCCACCACGCACAATTTCAATCTACAGAAATGCATGAGATACTTAATAGTATTCACAATCCAAAAACATTCTAAGGAAAATTTACTCAAAAATGACTGTCAAATAAGAGAACAAATAGGCTAAATACAATAAATACAATTAAATAATGATATCTGTAGAATCAGCACCGGAATTCTATTACTTTTTAACGAAAAAAATGGGTAGTTAAATAACGAAAATTCGGAAGTTTTATGAATTTTGGGGATTTAACTACCGATTTTTATTGTTAAAAAGCTACAGAACTCCGGTATAGGTTACGCTAAAAATAAACAAAGAAAACGTTTAAAAGCAAAGACCTAAATTGTACTTCATGCTTGAAATATGATTTAAAAAAGAATAACTTGAGTGTGATCTTTAACCACGAAATGTTATTTTTTTATAGGTTGTTATAATATTTTTTTAAAATAATATGAATTAAAAATTCACGATTTTTATAAAGCGTATTGTTCTTCATTTCGTTAAACAATCCGAATCTAGTTATTAACCGACTTTTACACTTTGGGTTATCCGAATCCGGGTTAACCGAAAACGCGGTTTTTCCGAAATTGGAATATTCTGAGAAACCGAAAACCGACATGTTTATAAATCCCGGTTTTTTGAATACACTAGCCTTCTGCGAAAAGAGTTATGGCAAAAATCCAGGACGCTGTAGTAGCCGACACTGCTAGTTCATCGAAGATCATTCAATTTCAAGATTATCCTTTATGCTTTTTGGGTAATTGGGAAAATGACAAAGATGTTTTTGTTTGTCCACATACCAAAAACTCGAGCTAGCATTCAATCCGTTGCAATACATGCAAAAATTGTGTTTGATATTGGGTCAAATTGACCCACAAATTGTTTGTGCAGAAGGGTAAATACAACCAGGTTAGATTTTTTTATTGGTCTGAAGCTGTACCTCGATTGCACTTTTGTAAGGGGTAAAGTTTATCTAAAATTATTTGTCGCTTCGGCAAAAATGCTCGCTAGGATTCAAACTTTATGTATTTTGTTGAGCTGTGTTTTTTGTTTGCACATACAAAAAAAAATGGTGTCCCATCACATCCCATGGAGAGATTAGGGAGAGCTTCTCATAATAAGTGTCTTTTTCCCCCGTTAAAGTTAATTGTGGCTTAATTTGTACCGGGTAGTGAGCCGATATTAAGCGCCATTTCCTTTTCCCGCTTCAATGTTCAATATCAAAAAATTGTAACAAAAAGTTATCTTAGATAAATTTGGATATCATTTCTTGTGAATGAAAATGTTCGAAAGAAGGAGATATCCAAACCTAAATTTAAAAAATAGCTTACACGTGGTAATTTCATTTAAATTATTTTTGTTTAATGGAAACATACGTATATTGTATATTTGTAAATCTGTAAATTTGAAGGATCGATTGTTTTTCGATTGAAAATAAAATTGGAATTAACAACGTGCGGTAAATGCTATACATCTTCATCATGGTTGATTTATCTATCAGGTATAGTCGTTTAAACAGGTGTTTAATTTTTTTCATGTCATTTTTCGTATCACTTGTCAAACCAATATGCATTTTGTTTTTATAAATTTTAGTATTCTTGTATTGTTTTTATATATTTGTGTAAAGTTTGACAACTGAAACGAATGAACAAAAGCCTACAACTACAACAACACCTGCTGTTACCAGCATATTTTTGTTAGCATTGACTACAATCGTGTTGCCGTATCGCATATTTTTCACCCATTAGAATGAATGCTGCCACATAGTGTAGTATTCTGCGTTGTTCGTCATAAGTCATAAGCGGTAATAGATTAATGGAATAAGAAAACAAACCAAATGTTTATATACGTGAATTATTTCCATAACTGAATATCAAATTCATTAAATTGTTATTCATTTATAAAATTACGTTGAATATACAAAAAATTTATATAGTTTTATGGAGGAATACAAGTTTAACAATGGGGCTGCTTTTTCTTTCACTAATGGCCAGTTTTTAAGTGGGTAGTTAACTATCGGATTACTTAATCTAAATTCTAAGTTAATTAGAGGTTAACTTTGCATTTTGTTTTTCAGTGGTGAGTTAATGTAAGTCGCCATATTGTCAACTAATATGGCAACCCTTGTATTCTTATTGAAAAAAATGTGTGTTTTGGGATAAATACCAAAACAACAAAGGGGAACAAACAAAATGGAATTATGTAAAATAAGAAATAGATGCATAAAATCAAAGTAATTTTAACAAAAATGTGTAAAAAACTATATAGGCGCAACAATTTAACGATCTAGACTCAAGGTATATGTACAAATACGCAAATCTAAAACGTGTATTTTATACAATCTTCATTTCTCCCTTTGACATTCAGTAATTTGATTGTCAAAATAATATGGTTCTCACTATAAGTTAACCAACCAACATTGGGTGGTCAAATCATAGTTAAACAATGATTAAAAAACACAATTCGATGTTTAACCACAATTTAACAAAGAAACGCAGATCACTACTGACTGAAAAACTGGCCATAAGCTATTGCCAATTTTGACTTTCCAAAAAACGATGCACTTAATACTACAAAATGTGGCAACATCTGCTGTAATGGTTTAAAACATTCGATATGACAAACATGTTTGTAGCCAGTGCCAACAAATACATGGTAGCAGGAGAAGTTGTTGTAGTTGCAGGCAGCAAGAACAGACATTTTGTGTTTGTTCGTTCGTGTTAGTTGCCAAACTATACACAAATATATACCAACAATACAAGAATACGAAAAACTATAAAAACCAAATACATATGATTTTGACAAGTGAAACGAAAAATGACATGGACAAAATTTAATCACCTGTGTTAAAGACAATACCTGACAAATACTTCTGCCATGATATATATGCTAACATTTACTACGCGTTGTTATGAACAATTTAATTCCAATTTTGTTTTCAATCGGAAATAAAAATCTATCCTTGATATTTAGAGATATAAAAATATACGTAGTCTTCCATTAAATAAAATAATTTGAATGAACTTACCATGTGTAAGCCATTTCGAAAATGTCTAGATTTGAGTCTCTCCATCTTAATAACATTTTTTTTCACAAGAAATGATAACAAAATTTATCTTAGATAACTTTTTGTTGGCATTTCTTGAAATTGAACATGTGGCCACATTGGCATTGCTCTAGTCGGAATTTAAATGGGTATACTTTAAGCTATAATTAACTTTAGCGGGGTAAACTAAACACACATAATATTTTCGCTCGAAAGCCGAATAGAGTATATTTCTTCTAATATGTGAACGGATGCTGAAAATATACGGTCGCTAATATCAGAGGAAGTTAGTAGTTTTGTCAAAATTCTAAAACATTACAAGTTGTCTTCATTTTGTTTTTCTACGCAGTCCCTAATTTCATCTTCGACTCGTCATTCTCAGTATATTTGCATTTTTATTTATGATATTTTGGTAAGAAATCTTTAAATTGAGTATCTCATGCAACACAATTTATTATTTTAATTTTATATTAATTATATGTGCAATTTTTGGCAAACATTGACAATTTTGGTAACGATTTGTTTATTGAATTTTGAATCACGCACGATTTTAAAAATCATGCACGATCTCGATTGCGTGACAGATTTTCATTTCAATCAAGAAAATGCATGATTCGCACGTGAATTACGCGTGACACGAAGGATCCCCGTCACACCCACACTTCTACTAACAACCCCGTTTTTGTAGTGTCGAAATATATCATTCTCATTCCGTTGACAGAGGTATTGGGGGGTAAACCGAATTTACCGATGGTTGGCTTAAAGACATTTGCCGTGTCTACTTTAACAGTAATATCACCTAGGAACATTTTAATATCATGACCAGAGAAGCGGTCATAGATCTAGATAGGCGCTCATGAAACATGTCGTTGATATCATTGTATCGGGTTTTTCAATAAGAGCGGTACAAAAGCTTTTTTAAATAAAACAAAACCGGTTTTAGATACCAATGAAATTCTATATTCCTGTGAAAGTACGTTCGATGCCATTATCTATGGAACTCGATTTCTTTTGCATGGCCACCACGGGCATGGAACCACATTTCCTCCAAGTCCATATTATCCAATTGGGGCCAAAAATATTCGGTTATCATTGAACGGTAGCGATTCGCATTCGCAGTAAGGTGCCGGTCTCGATCATCACGGAAGAAGTACAGCCCAATGACGCCGCCGGCCCATAAACCGCACCAAACCGTAATTTTTTCGGGATGCAATGATGACTCATGGATTACGTGTGGATTGCTGTCTGACCAATAACGCATATTTTGCTTATTGACAAAGCAATTCAGCCAGAAATGAGCCTCATCATATATTGGACGTAGCGCTCTTAAAGTTGAGGCCACTGACTCCAAATTTCGGTAGTAAATTTTAATAATTTCGACTCGTTGTTGGCTCGTATATCTTTCCATGATGAAATGGCAAATCTTACTGAAGAGAAATGTCAAAAGAGCGGGATAAAATATGGCTTCATTTGCTGTCACTATCGATTTAATTTTGTAGCGTCTCTGTTGAAAACCCCTTTATTTATCTACTGTCGGTGCATGACCACAAATTTAGGAAATCTGACAGAATTTTCCTTTTATGCGGCTATTCGTTCAGTAACAAGGTTGAACCTTGTGACTGGATGTATCAGTCTTTTGCCAACTACAAATCCAATTCATACTTTTCTGATGGCAGCTGTTGTACATATCGCAGTTCTTCTTGCTTGTACAGCCATGTCCTATCTATCCTGGATAGCAATAGTGTCAGCCTTATACCCATCAAGAACAACTGTCCGTTGGATAGTGGCACAAGTTCTGTACTATGTTCTAACATTTCGAGTGCATATCGGTAAATTGTTGTCCTTAAAACGTTTGCGGGGGTCGTCAACTAATAGGGGGTTCTATATTGTTTCAGTTGTTTACCGAAACCTATTTGAAAGAAAAATATTTTTTTTTTGAACTCCGTCAGCACTGCATACCCAATTTCAATTTAAGTATGCAATAACAATATCAATATTAATTTTTTTCATACCTTGAAAAAAAAAACAGAGTAAATAAACGAAACGATGGCTTTAGACGCCCACATGCCATAAGGACCACACACACCAAATTTTATCAAAATCATACGACCAAAGTCCCAGTTGTATCATTTCTTGACAGTTTCACATTAAAAACCCATAACAAAAAACTAAATGAAACATAAATACATATATAAAATATATGTCTATAAATAAAAATGGAAAAAATCGCACGTGGAAAAATGAGAATGCCTCCTCTATTAAATGAAAAAGTTGGTGGTTAAAATTGCTTATGTTGGAAATGTAGATATTAATTAAATACAAATAGCAACGCATTGCACATTAAGATCGGACTTCAAACGGCAAACACGATATTCGGCAACGTTTATGGTGCACCAATACCCGGCAGGTAATTTTCACTTATTTTCATCATATTGGAGTTGTCATTTTGTAATTTAAAAACCGAACTGGCATTCCAGACTACAAGGGCACAAGTCTCATGCACTATTAAGGGGAAAAAAGTGGGAAAAGAGTTGAGGGATTTTTACAAATAACTACTTATAATATTAAAAATATTTTAAAAGCCGACGGAAACAAGAAATTTAGAAACACCGAAACTTGCCAATACCTAGGACAAAAATACCACTTCTGTCAAATATTGAGATGGTACATTAAAATAGAGGTATTAAGTTTTGGTATGAATTGGAAACACCACATAGACGAAAGGGCTAATAAGGCCTACAGATGCGGGTCGCTATACAGAAGGGCTATAGGGTCCAAATGGGGCCTCAAACCGACTATGACACACTGGCTCTACAGAATCGTAATCAGGCCCGTACTAACATATGCTTCTGTAGTATGGTGGGCGGCAGTTGAGAGGAAATGTAACATCGCAATACTGCAGAGGGTTCAGAGAATGTGCTGCATTGGTATCAGCGGTGCAATTAGGACAACCTCGACCAGAGCCATGGAGACTATTTTATGTATCCAGCCAATCGAGATTAAAATCAAATACGAGGCTGCCCCTGCGGCAAAACGCCTACAAGCTACAGGTGAATGGATCAACAGGGATCTTACATAAAAACACCAACGGCTAACTGGGGCCTTAGTCGGGTACACGCAAGATACGAGTGAATCTGACCGAATACCCGAGATAAGGAATAAGGCGAACTGCGTGACCCTAACGCCAACTAGAGACGCCTGGCAGAGTGCGACCCTGGCACCAATGCCAAATGGGACTTGCTGCTACACGGATGGCTCAAAGCTAGGAGAAAAAACGGGTCTAGGATTCTTCATTGAAAATCCAGCAACCGAATCCCACCTACGCCGATAATACAATCCCAGCCGAGGCAAATATATTCACAGATAGCCAAATGGCAATAAAGGCAATATCATCGGAAACTGTCAAATCTAGAACGGTCGTCCTTGACTGTAAGAAGGTAATAAACGATTACTCTATGCACGGCAGACTCAACATCATCTGGGTGCCGGGGCACAGCGGAGTATTCGGCAACGAGAGAGCGAACCTCCTGGCAAAGAAAGCCAGGGAACTCCAAACGGTGAGCCTAGATGGAGCGAAACCCTTTTGTGGTGACAAAGGCTGAGTTAAGTAAATGGGCGGAGTCGGCACATATAGCCCAGTGGAACCGGGAATCAGTAGGCAGGATGACAAAGATCCTATGGGGAGACCCAGATGGACTGAGGACAAAAGGTTTGCTGAAACTGGGAAAATCCGAAATGAGCAAAATGATGGGAGTCTCAACGGGGCATTCGGGATTACGGGCCCACCTGTACCGTGTTGGACTAGTGGCGAACAGTGAGTGCAGGGCATGCATGGAGGACGATGAGACGTTGGGGCACTTCTGATGCCACTGCCCGGCCTTCACACAAGCTAGATCCAGATATCTTTCGGATAGTACGACACCGGACATGACCAAACTTGTTTGTATGGACTGGAACAAACTAAGGAATTTCGTGAATAGCACCGAGTTCCTATAAGGGATATAGTGAAGTAGTAGGATAAACTTAGAGCGCACAACAGGTCGAACTTAGCGGCTTAAGTGTATGTCTTACTGACATGGGAAGGTTTAGAGTGCTCCTTCTGAACACTCAACACCGCACCCCTCCTTTAAAACTAACTAACTAACTAAGTTTTGGTAGATGAGATTTCGAAACAGATGGTCAATTTGACAATTATGAAGTGACAGATTACACAGGTCTACAAATGATTTTAATTACAGGCTTCTGACAATGGAATCTGGTAGAGAAAATCAAAATAAAACATTCCTTTGTCTTTTGAATTGGGGTTGAAGTGACTACGTACCTAAATATGTGGTCTTTACATCTGAGGTATAGGGTATGTTCAGAAAATTTGTTGAAAATATCAAGGAACATATTGATCTTCTAACTCCCCCACCAAACGGTAATTTTTGGCTTTATTCTAACAAATCGTAAAAAAAGCCCCTAAAGAGGGGGTAGGCAGGGATGAAATTTTATGCAAAAATGTTGGCCATAATATTTTGCATATAGGTCAGAACACAACACAGTAAAGCCCACAATTCAAAAAGCCAGTCAAATCCAATTTTGCCCATTAAGGGTTAATTTACTTATTATTCAGAGTTCAGAGTTACATAAAAGTCTTCCAAAACATGAATTGTTCGGGGTTAATATGTATGAACAATTTATTTTATAATAAATTTCACTATAGGTCTCTAAAAAAATAAGCTCTTAATATCGAACATAAGTATGTATGTATATTCAAAAATAAATTCTTAGTAAATATATAAGTTAATTTTTTTTGCATTCACTTTAGTTTTCGCTCAACACAAATCTGTTATAAGACACAAAATGTTCTTACCTTTATAGCGTTCTTTCATTGAAAGACGTATCTGATGAAAACGTTCGCCATGTTCATATGTCCTTTAGGTATATAACGTTTTGCAATTTCTGCAAATATCAAAAATAACACCGCGTAGTCGTATGGGGTATGAAAAATATTACAAACTATAGTGTCACTTTTCTTCTATCATGAAAAAATTTTCCGCAACGAAAGCCTTGAAGTTTTGTTTTTATTTTTTTTTTCATTACAACAGTTACTCTTGTCTTAAATAAGTTATTTTTTGTTTAAATTCTTATACATGGTGATTCAGGAAGTTCCGGACAAATTTCTCCAGCGTATTCTTTGGGTCATTTCATGAAGAAAAGTTCACTAGGACCATGTCCGAAAATGCAAGGGTGCGAAATGGCAGAGGGTTCAAAATTTTCGGATTGGAGGTCGGAGGGTAGCAGGGTAAAGTTGCTAACTTCTGAGCCAGTTGTCGGATTTTTTGTTTTTTGGGTTTGTTGGAAAGGTCTTTCAGAATAAAAAGTCCAATATAAAGAAAAAAGTCAAATCGCCGAGTTACAGAGCTTTCGGAAAAAATAATGGAAAAAAAATTCACATAACCTCAATTTGCTCAGCCAGATGGCAGGTGACTTATGTTTTCTTTTCTGGCAAAATATATTCATACCTCTTATCTTTCCAAAATGACCTAAACGAAGCCCACAGGTCTTACCGTTCCAAAGTTATGACCGTTTTACTGAAATGCAAAAATGTTTGTTTTTGTTTTTGGAATGGTTTTTTTGTTTTGTTTTTGGAATGTTTTTGTAAATTAACACGTTTAAGATTTTATTTTATTGCAATTTTCAGAATCAATTAAAAAAAAGTAGAAAAAAGTCAAATCGCCGAGATACAGAGCTTTCGGAAAAAAAAATGGAAAAAAAATTAAAAAAAATTCACATAACCTCAATTTACTCAGCCAGATGGCAGGTAACTTATGTTTCTTTTCTAGCCATACCTCTTACCTTTCCAAAATGACCTAAACGAAGCCAAGAGGTCATACCGTTCCAAAGTTATAACCATTTCTGAAAATTTCAATAAAATAAAATCTTAAACGTGTTAATTTAGAAAAACAAATAAAACCATAAGTTACCTGCAAATTGAGGTTATGTGATTTTTTTTCCATTTTTTTCCGAAAGCTCTGTATCTCGGCGATTTGACTTTTTTCTACTTTTTTTATTGATTCTGAAAGGCCTCTTACAGACCTTTCCAACAAGCCCAAAAACAAAAAAATCCGACCACTGGCTCAGAAGTTAGCAACTTTACCCTACTACCCTCCCACCATCAATCAAAAAATTTTGAACCCGCTGCCATTTCGCACCCTTGCATTTTCGGACATGGTCCTAGTGGACTTTTCTTCATGAAATGAGCCAAGGAATACGCTAGAGAAATTTGTCCGGAACTTCCTGAATCACCCTGTATAATCTTCAATACCAAACCATTTTTCATAAATCTTATGCAAAAGTTTGATTAAATAGCGATATTTTAAGCAGAAAACGTATCTTTCTTTTACTTGTTTAAATTTTTGTTCATATCTAAGAAGGAATTGTATGTTATAATAAATCTAAAATTTTGTTTGTTATGTGTGTTAGCTCACAAAATGAAGTATAATAAAAGCATTATATCTGTTATAAAAAACTCCAAAATCTGGTAAAAGAACTTAACAAAACATTAAGGATGATATTGAAAAATGTAAAGCAACACAAAAAGTCGAAAATGAGTTGAACAAGAGCCGAAAGGAAAAAATTATTATCGGAAGATTTAATGTCTTAGCCAATACGGAAAATTATAAAAAGGATCTAATTGATGGCTTTCATACAAAATCCAACATCAGGCGAATGATTCAAAACGTACTACTCTCTTTTTGTCATAACTTCATAATTTTCCACAAAATTACATTCATAATTTTGAAGTGAAACATTGGTGCCTTTCGAAACATTTATGGTTTTTGTATTGTTTTATGTAATAACATTTTCGAAATGGTGCATTTATATTGAAATATCATATAAAGCGAATAAGACTCGTGAATGCTCTTTTACTCAGACTCTCTACATGAGAGCGGAAAAAGAGAGCAATAAGTTCTATACTATTCAATACTTTTTGTCGTCGCTCCGTTTATGATAAAACAAAAAGAACTATTTACTAAACAACTATTTACTCTCTTTTTGTCATAACTTCATAATTTTCCATAAAATTACATTCATAATTTTGAAGTGAAACATTGATGCCTTTCGAAACATTTATGGTTTTTGTATTGTTCTATGTAATAACATTTTCGAAATGGTGCATTTATATTAAAATATCCTATAAAGCGAATAAGACTCGTGTATGCTCTTTTACTCAGACTCTCTACATGAGAGCGGAAAAAGAGAGCAATAAGTTCTCTATACTATTCAATACTTTTTGTCGTCGCTCCGTTTATGATAAAACAAAAACAACTATTTCAGTGAGCTAAATACTGCTGTTTATTCAGTTGAATGTCAGCATTCAAACAAGCAGGTCGTCGTCGCTCTGTTTATGACAAAACAAAAACAATTATTTAAAAAATAAATAAATGGTTTCCCATTACATCCCATGAAGGGACTGGGGAGAACTTCTCACAATCACTGAGCTGTGCGCTTTCCAGTTTTCACTCACTGATGGGGACCTACAGTTTTACACCGATTCCGAACGGTAATTTGAGAAGATTTTTCATGGCTAGATACTCGATAGTGTCGCCGTCACTATGCGAGGTGACCGCCGCCGAAAGAATTTTTTTTTTTTTTTCAGTGAGCTAAATATTGCTTTATTTATTTTAACAATATTACATTTAATGTTAAAACAGATGTAAAAAGAAAGGAAGTGAAATAGCAAACGATCCTTCAGCACAAAAACAATTTTTTTTTATTTTCCAATGTAACATTTACTACTGTGTTCATTGAAATCGAACTGGTACCGTGTAACAAAAAGGGGTTAACACATCGCCCGTGAGTTCGAACACTCATTGATTTTTTTTAAAATAAATTATGCCGTCTTCAAGAAAACAATAGGTTAAAGTCTCCAATGGAGATATAAAAAGTTATTATTTTTCGGATTGGACGTACCCTTTCCGATCTATAGCCATTTTTTTATTTTAGGCATTTTCTAATTTTGGCGATTTTTTTTTTAAAAAAATTCTTCCATACGATGAATGATAATGAAAAACCCCTCGAAATCCCAAAAAATTTTTAATTTTTTCAATTTTAATTTTCCAACATTTTTAACATTTTCGTTCAAAAATGGGGATGCGTTACTCTGGCGATAGGTTCCCCTGGGGAACCCATCGCCGTGCATAATGGGTAAAGACCGCTTATCCATTCCCCATGTATAGCGGGTAATCGTGCAGGGTAATTTCCTAGTGTAGTGGGTAACTACCCATTACCCTATGGGTATTGTGTAATCGTGATGGGTAGTTCCGTATTGTCGTAGGTAGCTACCCATTGTTTTCCCCATACTCTGTGGGTAATTAGTAACCGTTCATTACCCATTCTTCACGGAGATATGTATGCGTTGGGGGTAAATACGAACTCTTTTGTAACCACTTATAATTTAAAAATATCATATGAATGCTTAAGTTAATTTGTGTCATCCACAATCATAGCTCCTCCATCCAAGTGTGCACAATTGTTTGTATGGGTTTGTGAAGGCGTCAATAGTGGCGTCATATTCCATGATTATGTTTAAAAGTCTCACTTCACCTCAATTTATGGTAATGATAGCAAAATAAGTAAATACATGCTATTCAGAAACTAGTTTATAGAGATATATCAACTGGGCATATTTGTCTTGTCGATAACAGTAAAATATACATGGTCTTTAATGACTTTCTTTTGGTTTCGTATAGAAAAATATGCATAAACAGTTGCTTTTGTACAAAGCATACCAAATTCTGGGTCTATAAGGTGTAAAATGTAAATACCATACCATACTTTTTGGTGGATGATATACATTATACAAGTATTTTATTGTATTTTCATAAAATTGTTTCTCACTTTAAAATAGTAGTTTTTCTGAAAAGACCTCGTGTAACATTCAAATATATGGAGCTTGTCTCTTACAGCAAAGCCACTTAAAAAAATTCGAATACATAACTTTGTAAGAAATGTTTTTGTAACAGAAACTAAATTATGATTACAGTGACTAATATTTGAACACGAATTTTAATATTGTACTTTTTTTGATTTGTATCTACCATTTCAGATGAATGAGGTTTCAGAAATATTCAAATTGGTTAATACAACTTAAGTTCGGTAGTAGCAACTTCCATTTAGTAAGACATATTTGTAATCAAATAATTCTTATGTATGATATATAGACTTAACATGGAATTTCCAATGCCTGAAATAATTTCCAACTAATTTTTTCCCTGTGTATGCATTGAAGCCCTTGGTGGAAGAAGGTGTTAACTCACTTTTTTTCAAAAACAATATTGTGCTTCTGTTAATGTTTCCATGGTATCTGATTTTGTTTTAGATAAGAAAAAAGTCAACATCTGATATTTAAATTATTAAAATAAAATTTTACAATTTTTTCTTAATTTTTTTTTTAAAATCAAACACCATGAAAACATTAAAAGAAGGAAAATATTGTTTTGGAAAAAAAGTGAGTTAACACCTTCTTCCACCAAGGGCTTCAATTGTATCTTCCATTTCAGATGAATGAGGTTTAGAAATATTAGACTTTCCAACTAATCTTTTCCATGTGTGCAGCAGTAATATTTTCCTCAGTGCGCACTCTACGGATTCTGTTTGGTGAATTGGTGTCCAATGGAGTGAAACTGGTGCGATATGTGGTCACAATGACTTAATGGCCTGCTCTGTGGGTAGATTATGACGACCATAAAATTGACGTAACTTGCGAAATAAATGTCGATACTCAGACTCAGTGATGTAAAAGCGGTCTTAGTTTGTAAGTCAATTCATGTTGAAATTTCGAGGAAAACTGAACTTTTTTGACTTTGACACATGTCTCGAATCACGCGTGAACTGACAAAAATTTAACACTGAACACCAAATTGCAAAAACATCACTCGTTATCTGCTACTTTAACATTAAATTTGCACGGTTACGGATTAAGTAATTCCTACAGTAAAACAAAAATTGCTTGAAATTTATATGTGTTTATCTCCGGACTGGAATGTATTGCACTTACCCCTATACCGGCATGCCTGTAGAAATTTCCGCTATTTTTTACACTTTCATTCTGACATACGTGACAGTTTTTATTACCGAATTGCATTTGTTTCAATTTATTTCAACACTTAACATTATGTTAAGCGTTATTTTTCATGTGTAATGATGGCGGGATGTTTATTCACATACAATTCCATTTAACAGAGGTGAACAGTATTAAGCACAAATTAAGGACGATTGGAAATGTATGTGAAAGAAACACGATATTGACATTTCAAATGGTTACAGTAAATCAGAAATCAAATGAGATTCATTAGAAATTATCGTGTTGGCACATTCGTTATATCTTTTCAAAATTGATTGTTAGTGGTTAAGTATTAATGACACCGATATTTGGCCAAAATTGTGTTGTCATTTTGTATTGATGAGTATTTTGAATTGATTAGCGACTGTTGGAAACATGTTGTCATACTTTTTACTTCGAATGAAATTCAGCTATGATTCTATTCAAAGCACTTGCCCAACATTTATATTCGCATTAGCACATTAATTCTTTGAAATACTTCAACAGACAACGTTTACGTTATCTGAGCTCATCTGTGATGTATTGGACATTACTGCATTATCCTTAGAAATTTACTACATTTTGGTAGAAAGGCACTTTCCATCCAAAAGTACTTCATCACAATGCCTTTGCCCATTATTTGTGAGGGGGGGGGGGGGGGTGTTGGCGAAACATTACATTTTGGCCATAACAAAGCGTGCATATGCATGCATTTATTCCATTATGTAGTTCGGCCATAATCTAAGCGTTCCTAGTCCATATTGATGTTGTTGGAGCTGCTGTTTGCTAAAAGTAATATTAATGATATTTTGTTGTATAAACATTATGGAATGATTATGTGTACTTTGCAAACGAATCAGAGGTAGGTATGCAAATCGCGAGAAAAATCTAGCTTTCGGTATGTTATAAACGAAACAATCTCATGTGACAATAAGCAGCTTAAATATACATATTATAATCACACCTGCTACCATTCTCCTAATGCGAATCGGAAATTATACTGGAAAGTGTTAAAGTCTCAAGTACATCCGTGCCATGACAATTTGATTCACTGGTTTATCCGTAACATTTTTGATACTACGTGTGTTGAATCTTGCGGTTATTGGTTAAGTCGACTGTCAAAAAATCAATAAAATTCACAGGCCATCAGGAATGAACCATACTGCTTGGGTTTAAAAATTTAAGCAGTAGAAGCAATAACAAAAATAGCGTACACCCATAGCAAATTAACAGACCTAATCGCAATCGTATTTAGTGGTTGTCGCTACCACATTAAATGTCGTCACAGCCGAACTATAGATTGCCACAACCGCATTAGATGTTGTGACAACTTATTAGAAGCTGCATCAACCGAATTGTAGTTGTGGGGACTAAATTCAGTCGTGACAAACTCTATTCCATTGGGGCAAATGTGCTTACAAATACTTTCCATTGCGTGTAAATATATTACATATCGTTGGTGTTAACCCTTTGACGGCCAACTATTTTTGAACGAAGCCATTTAATTTATTTGACTACTTTCGAGATCTGTGACCTAATAATGGCTACGACGCAATAAATTGGACCAACATTTTTTAATCGACAAAAAGATGATATGTATTGATTTGCTTTTTTGGGGGGGGGGGGGTTTCCAGGATTTGGCGTAGCGTGAATATTTGGTCAGTCGTGGACTTGCCTAATCTAAAACCACACTGATAAGGTCCAATCAGGGTTTCAACAATTGGACTTATTTGCGATGGATAAAAGACTGATACCGCGATAGTCGGAACATTACATGGATAACCCTTTTTGAATAGAGGACCTCAATATACCGAGATTCCAATCGCCATGCATACATCGCAGTTCGCAGGAATTGGATTTATGTTATTTGACCACCGTAAATATTTCACTTGACGACCTCGATCTAAAGCCGTACAATATACAGCTAGTGCAGGAACGACCTACCACAACGTGGTCTTTTGGATGATGGGGCCTTAGAGAAGCTAGAAGAATATCACCCTTTTTTTATCAAAAAAGTCTTCAGCGACGGGGTTCATTTTTGGATCAATGGGTACGTCGATAAACAGAATTATCGAATTTAGTCCGAAGAGCAGCCAGTGGCTGTTCAAGAGCTGCCAATTAGAGTGTCCAAAACCGAAACTGAAAAACCGGTGAAACTGTTTAACCGGTTTTTTTTTTTTTGATTTTAACCTTTGCCGGTTTTTAAAAAAAAATAAGTTTTAAACAAACCGAAAACCGGTTATTTGACGTCGGTTCACCGGTTATCCGAGTTCTACTTAATTTGTGTTCATATCCTTAAACAATAATATACATATAAATTATATGATTTTCGAATTTTTATGGAATTTTGGAATTCCGAAACATGATTTCTATTCTCAAATATGATTTTATGTTCCAAAAAGTTCAAAATGGCAATTCCAAATAAATTTGTTTAATCAAATGTAAAAGTGATTTTATGACTTGTATCACAAATAACTACAAATTATTTAACTACAATATTTGAACTTTCCAAAATATTGTTTTTCAAATTTAAAAATTAAAATTATTTTATAAATATAAAGATTACTAATAAGATTTTCATACATGAAAATCTCTTTTAAATTTGAATATTTATGAATAATTTATATGAGTTTAATGTAAATTTTAATAAAACTTTTAAACTTTATAAGTATATTAAACACGTCTACCAAATTGGAATATGACATAATTGATTTATTTAAAATTAAAATGTATTTATCATATTTAAACACAGTTCAGAAATTTTTAATTTTAAACACAAATAAGTATATGCAACGATCGCTAGACAAATGTATTGTAAGTGCTACATGTTTAATTTAAAACAAAAAACTCGAAAAAACCCAGTTCCACCTGTTATTGTCAAAATTAAAAACCGAAACCCGGTTTCTTGAAAACTTGATTTTTCGAACAAACCGAAAACCGGTTTCCAAAAAATCGACACTGGGTCTTTTGGACACTCTGCTTCCAATACATCTTGCAAAATGCAATGAGGATCCTGCCCTAGTTAGTTCGTCTGCCTTTTCGTCCCCTAGGAGATCCTTGTGGCCTGGTATCCAAGTAAGAACCACAGTGTCCAGCCAGCCTAGCTCGACAAAATTTTCCCTACATTCACTAACGAGTTTAGATGCAGTGTTGTAAGATTTAAGTGATAGGAGAGCCGCTTGGTTATCCACAAATATTCCGAATGGGATCTGTTTTTCGCTGTAGTATAAGTGCGGCGCAGGCTTCTTTGATGGCCAGTACCTCCGCTTGGAAAACACTGCACTTGTCTGGGAGTTTTAATGATAAATTGAGGCCTGCCTCTTCGCAGAAGACACCCGAGCCTGGTCCACATTCCATTCTGAATCCGTCCGTAAATACTTTGGTGTCAAAACCTGTAAGTGGTTTCCCTTTATCCCACTCTATTCTCCTGGGAAACCTGACATCGAATAGACTATCGAACATCAAATCGGTGGTTATATTGAGTTCTCTTGGGATTATCTTTAGTATACTCGCATGCTCTTCACAGATCAAGAGTGTTTAGTCGGGTGGCACTCCAGGCCGCACTAGCATTGCATTGCATTAAGGGCTTCAGTTGGACACGTCCTCATTGCCCCTGTTATGCCGATGCAAGCTGATCTCTGTACTCTATACAGCAGTTTCATGGTGGACGTCTTCCCTGTGACAGGCCACCATACCACTTCTTCATAGGAGAGCATGGGTCTGATTATGCTAGTGTACTTCCATAGCACCATTTTCGGTCGGAGACCCAACCGGCTTCCGAACATTTTCCGACAATCGTAGTACGCAACGGTTGCCTTCTGTGCACGATGCTCTATGTTATCCCTCCAGGAAAGTTTAGGGTCTAGAATCATGTCCAAGTACTTGGTGTGAGTTGATAGTGGAATCTCTATTCCACTTAGCCGAGGAGGATTAAACTTTGGTATCTTGGTCTTCGTGTTAAAAAGCATGACCTCAGTTTTCCCTGGATTAACTACAAGACCACTCCCAGTGGCCCAATCGTTAAGTGATTTCAAGGCCCCATTCATGATTTCGCTCAACACAGATCGGAACAAACCAGGCACCATTATTACCACGTCATCCGCATACGCCACGGTTTTGATCCTCCTATTGTCTAGTTTCAGTACTATTTTCTTGATCACGAGTAACCAAAGTAGTGGAGAGAAGACTCCACCCTGAGGAGTTCCCCTATTCAGTCGCTTTGATGGCTCGCTGTTTCCCATAGAGGCGTTGTTAATTCTGCTCTGTAGCATTGTCACTATCCAACTCTTGAGGAATGTCTCCACAAGTTATTCCTCTAAAGTCGCTGAGCTCACGTTATTGAATGCACCCTCTATATCCAAGAAGGCAGCGAGGGTATATTGTTTGTGTTCCAAGGACCTCTCAATAGTTTTGACGACTTCGTCCAGGGCTGTGTCAGTTGAGCGGCCTTTTAGATATGCATGTTGGCTGCGTGATATTTTGGGCGATCGATCCATCTTCTGGCTAATGTGTGCGTCCATTAGCCTTTCAAGAGTTTTCAGAAGAAACGATGAGAGGCTGATTGGTCTGAAATTCTTTCTACTCTAATGACTCCGTCTCCCCGCCTTTGGAATGAAGACCACTCTTACCTGGCTCCAACTCTTTGGTAAGAAGTTAAGAGTCAGGTAGGATCGGAATATAATACAGAGCCCCGGCCTAATTATGACCTGCGCGCATACCACCATCTTTGGTATAATACCATCTGGGCCCGGAGATTTATATGGTGAGAAGCCATATGGTCCAAGGAAATTTTGACGACGTTTACACTTTAGCGGCGGAAAACGATTACTCATGACGATTTAGTCACATAATTCGCATTATCTTAGAGTAAAGTCTCAATTACAAGGACGATGTTGACCGCTGCTCTCAAATACTATATGAACACTCAATACACAACGATGACAAAGTATGCATTGGCAGCGTAAATTGCGATGCATTCTCAAAATACTCCTGCGAATATGCCCTCTGAAGCAGTTTGTTGATATTGAAATATATCTTTTCCTACAGGAGGACAAATTCATATATTACTTCTTGAAGGACACCTGGAAAGAAGTCTCGTCTAAGGGTCCAAAACGAACTGAAAGATATACTAGTTTTCTTTCCGAAAACAGGGAAGTCTAGAGGGCTTCCCTGTACCTTCGAGAATATCCCATAAGCATGTACACTAGGGTGGAGTGAAAAAATTATTTTTTTAAATGTCTTGCAATTGTGCTAAATAGGTGCCAATTGCCTTCAAAGTTAAACGTGCAAACTTTGGATTCGATAACAAATTGTCTTCAGGTGCCGCCAGGGCTCTCAGATTTGAACTCTTATCACAATTTTATTTTTTCTACTTAAATGAATCAAATACATCAAGCAGCACTCAGAATATTATCTCTGTCAATGGAGCTTCTTTTGTAGGGGAATAGGGGCTTTTAACAGATCAAAGAGGACGGAGAAAAATGGCTATAAGTCATGTTGACAAGGGAGCCAGTGAACGTCTAACAAAAATGCATATGAGAAAGCAATTACAACGTCAGAGAATTTTGAAGAATCATGAAGAAAAATTAAGTTGCACAACCATTTTACATCATGAAAATGCAGATTTATCAACTTTAGAAGAAAGCAACGTGTCGGGAGAAGTTTCTGAGGATAGTTCTGATGAGAGTGTTTTTTTTTTCTGCCGTTTTCCGAAGGAACAGAAGAGAATCCCAAACCTTCAACATCACAAATGCGAGTGAAGCTGCCTTCCCTAGCATCCATTTGTGATCGAACGGGTGTTTCTGCCAGAAAAGCGGCAACTATTTCGTATGGGGTACTTCATGATATAGGAATGATAAACGAATCGGACAGCTGTAAGGTAATAGATAGAAGTAACATTAGAAGGGAGCGAATGAAAAATCGAGAGAAACTTCGCGAAAAATCGTATTATGAGTTACAAAGTTCAGCTATTAAAGCTTTGTACTATTTTGATGGGAGAAAAGATTTGACTATAATCCAAGAAAAGCGAGGCAATAAATACCATCGGCGTACCATCTCACAGGAGCACATTTCTTTATTAGCAGAACCGGAGTCAAAATACTTAGGCCATGATACTCCCAATACTGGTTGTGCTCAAAATATTTCGGAAACAATTGTCCGGTTTTTTCGTGAGAAAAATATAAATATTATCGATCTTACAACTGTAGTATGTGATGGAACAGCAGTCAATACGGGAAATAGAAACGGAATAAATACTTTGTTGGAGAAGGAAGCCAGAAAGCCACTGCAATGGTTGATTTGTCTGTTTCATGCAAATGACTACCATTGAGACATCTCTTTAAATATTTAGATGGAAAAACTATTGGTCCAAATGACTATGTGGGTGACATAGGAGAACAGTTGTGAAAAACAGTCTGTTATGAATTTTCAGTTGATTGAAGGAAATCTGCCAGATATGTTATGTGTACTTCCAGATCTCAGTACTGATCAGAAGTACCTACATGAAATCTTTTTGGTAATTAGCTAACAGAAATCCTGGTGAGCTCTCACACTCAAGATGCCTCACAACGGCAAAGAGGACCCTTCGACTTTATGTTAGCAAGGAAAATCCTTCTGAAAACCTTAACACACTAGCAAACTATGTTGCTAAAGTGTATGCTTCTATATGGTTCCGTATCAAATTAAACCCATCTTGCGTTCAAGGCCAGGCACTTGTTTAAGTTGATTCAACATTCCCGATTTCTTCCAGAGGAACCCCAACAAGTAGTTGATGCCGTAATACAAAGAAATGCATATTTTGCCTCCCCAGAAAATATTCTTTTGGCAATGCTTACCGACCACAAGAAATCCATATGAGAATTAGGTCTAAGAAGAATTCAAAAAGCCAGAAATAGCAAAATATCAGATCCCAGTGACCTACACAAAATGAGAAAGTTTGTTATACGTCATATAAACTTTCAGGCTACATACTATGTGAACACGATTTCATGGCAAAATTTAAATCTTACAGAACCTTACAGAGATTCCTGATGAGGAACTGAAACAACTTATTGAAGTTGCAGGTGAAACTAGTGAACAGTGGTCAGTTGATTTTCAAACATTTCCCTGCCACACCCAGGCGGTTGAGAGGACGGTGACGGAAGCAGTTTGCGGGGGAAACAGCGTGGAATGGATTTATTCGGGCTAGAGCAGAATCCCAAAAAATCTTGGCTGTTTTTGAAACAAAAAATAATTTTTAAATTGCATAATTATTTTATAACGTGTATCTTAAATTAAAATGTTAGCACTTTTGCTAAAAATACTTATTTATCCATACTAAATTATTCACAATTTTTTGCTTTCATTAAACATTTTTCAAAGGAAATATAAGAGGTTTTTCAATAAGAGCCCTACAAAAGTTTTTTTAAATAAAACAAAACCGATTCTAGATATTTCACGTTCGACATTCGTACGAAGTTCATCAATCGTCGCTGGATTGTTGGCATAGACCATAGACTTGACGTAACCCCACAGGAAATAATCTAACGGCGTCAAATCGCACGACCGAGGCTGCCAATCGACTGGGCCATTTCGTGAGATAACACGTTCACCAAACTTGGTTTCCAATAAATTGATTGTGGCATTCGCTGTGTAGCTTGTGGCGCTGTCCTGTTGGAACCACATGTCCTCCAAGTACATATTATCCAATTGGGGCCAAAAATATTCGGTTATCATTGAACGATAGCGATTCGCATTCACAGTAATGTGCCGGTCTTGATCATCACGGAAGAAGTACGGCCCAATGACGCCGCCGGCCCATAAACCGCAACAAACCGTAATTTTTTCGGGATGCAATGATGACTCATGGATAACGTGTGGATTGCCGTCTGACCAATAACGCATATTTTGCTTATTGACGAATCCATTCAGCCAGAAATGAGCCTCATCGCTGAAGATGATTTGCCGATGAAAATCCGAATCATTTTCAAGTTGTTGCTCAGCCCAATTCACGCTTATGGTGCTCAAGCGGCTTCAGTTTTTGCATCACTTTGATCCTGTAAGGATGTAGGCCAAGATCTTTTCGCAAAACTCGCCACAACGACGTCACAGAGATGCCCAACGCTTGAGAACGACGTGTGAGAGACACATTTGGGCTTTCTTGAACAACTGAAGCCTCAGCGGCAGCAATATTCTCGACACTAAGGGCTCTTCTTTGTCTCACTGGCACGGAAACATTTTGTACTGTGCCTGTGGATTCAAATTTTTCCCCTAGACGCTCAATTGTTGATCTGGTAGGACGATTATGGCGACCATAAATTGGACGTAGCGCTCTTAAAGTTGAGGCTACTGACTCCAAATTTCGGTAGTAAATTTTAATAATTTTGACTCGTTGTTGGCTGGTATATCTTTCCATGATGAAATGGCATACCTTACTGAAG
This sequence comes from Phaonia tiefii, assembly GCA_963931995.1. NCBI lineage: Eukaryota > Metazoa > Arthropoda > Insecta > Diptera > Muscidae > Phaonia > Phaonia tiefii. Next base: position 106,376,866 of record OZ008367.1, on the reverse strand, counting down.
AGAAATGTTGAAAGGGCGGGAAAAATATGGCGTCGTTTGCCGTCCCTATCGATTTACTTTTGTAGCGTTTCTGTTGAAAAACCCGTTTCTATCCGTTTTTAAAATTGTTGCCCTTTACACTACCCAAGAAATCGCTACATGGAGTTTTCTATGATTTTTCAAACAAAAATCGAATTTTCAAAACTAACTACAAAAACTTTCTATTAAGTTTATCACATGGTACAATTATTTCTGAGGTAAACTCGTTTGAACAGCTGATTTTATTTTTTTCACCCCAATATTCGTTGAAGTTGTCAAACTCACATGTATTTTGTTTTTGTACTTTTTTGTATACTTGTGTTGTTGGTATTAATGTGATAGATTAATTAATGTGATAGATACAAAGATTTCCAACAATATTTTGATAAGAGCTTGTTAACTACAGACAATGAGCGAAAAATTCAAAAAGATTTTTAATATAAAAAAATTGTTGCCTGTAAAGTCGGTTTTACGGGCGAAGATTTTACGTGACAACGTCTTTTTCTCGGTAGAATATTTATTGATATGAATATAATTAAATTGCACAATAGGAGTGCAATGAACTCACTTGCCCAATGAGTGTTAGAACTCACGGGCGATGTTTTAACATTTATTGAAACTTATGGTTTAGGAAAATAGAAGTAATTTCAACACCATCTAGGTACCTGTGCGATTTCTATGAACACATTATCAAATGTGACATTATAAACAATAAACATATCCTTTATTATAAAATATAAACATTTCTTTTATTATAAAAAATAAACATTTCTTTTATTAAAAACAAAAGAAAATAATTTACTAACCAAAAAGTATTTCAATTCATCATATTCGCATATCGTTTTTAAAGCCGACCGCAGCTCTCTGTTTCGTTTTGGCTACCTAATTCATATGAAAATTTCTACACACAAACATACACTACACATATCATAAAGCCAAAAAACAAAAAACAAAAAAAAACAAAAAATAATACCTTATCCAATGCAGACTGATCTAAATCAATATTCATACACACGCACATATATACGCACATACATACTTGCTCAGTCGTCATATATATGATGTGCCAAAAAACAAAAACACTCACACCACCGACCAACAGCCACTAGAAGCCAGCAAAGCAAATCGTTTCTGGCACACAAGTAAACACATTGCGTTTACTTGTGTTCGGTGACTCATCGTAACGTTACCGGGCGTTACACTTTTTCATAAGTGACTCCCAGCCGCAACCTAATTTAAGACGTTGTCACGTCAAAACACTATATTCATCATAAAAAACCAGTTGAAAGCGAAACAAGTTAGAAGTGATTATGAACAACTTTTGAACCTAGCTTTAGTTTTCCTCGGTGAAGACTCTGGAAAAAAGATTAAAACACCAGATGACCGCCAAGATCGCGTTGGCTGCAAAAAGCAGTGTACGCTTTAAAAACGTGTTTATATCGCAAGGAAGAGAATGTTGTTGATGTAGAAAAGGTGCATCTTTTAGGTGATATTTGTTTATTTATTGTGTTTGTGTACATTCCTTATTGGTATGATTGTACCGCAGCTAATCATTGCCTTTTGAATGATATAAATTTTATCAATAATATTAAAAAAATTAAAGAAATTACTTACAAAATTTACTAAAGATCACTTGTGGTACATGGGCTACCATTTAAGCGCCCTTTCGATTTTTTGACGAAAGAATTAATCTGCACGAAAAGAGGAGAATGGTAGCGAACTTGAATCTTGAAAAGAGCACTGATGAAATACCGATTCGAAAGATAAACTACATCGAAAAACGCATAAAACCTACTGATTGCATCAGTACAACAACGCGGGAATTTTTTCAAATCATAGATTTGAATACTTCCTTTTTGGAAATAGATCCGGCAGTATGGGATAATGACGAGACTTACAATAAAGCTAAAAAAGAGATATCATATATTAAAGTCAGAAACGACTCTGCCGAACTAGCATTATGTCGCATTAAAGATATAAATTTTAAAGATGAGGGAAAGACACAAAATGTCATTGTATCGACTTCATACCAGAAATTATTTTAAACTTTTCTTTTTTCAACATTTATACTGTTTTTTGATTATTATTAACATTACAATTTGATAAATAAATAAATATCAACTTGTGAATTCTTAATTTTTTAATATTTTTGAAAATTTGATTTTTGTTTGAAAAATCATAGAAAACTCTATGTAGCGAATTTTTGGGGCAAAAATTTTAAAAATGGATAGTGCTATTCAAGAGAAATATCAACTAGTTCATTTGCGCCAGTATGTGATAACTCGTGCTCTTGAAAGTCAGAATTTCAGCATGATTTATTTACTTCTTTGACTTTGAGGTTCATTTTCACGATTTCTGTTAAGCCCTTGTCAAAGCCATACTTAAAGATTATTTCAACGTTAATTTTGAGTAAAAGTTTTTTTACGGAATTGGGAAATATTGAGCCAATTATATATAAAGTTGTGATTGTTTAAGGAAAAGTCTAAATTCAAAACTCCACGAAACAGATATGAAATCGAAATTGGCTCCGGCGACAGTTTTTTTAAATCCAAAAAATTGGAAAAACAGTAGGTTCTAAGCTCAGAAAAGTCCCAAAAATCGAAAGACGAGTGTGTTTTTTGACGTTTCCAAAATTTGCAAAATTTTGGAACAGCCTAGTGAGCAGGTCAGACGGACTAGAAAATTTTTGAATTTTTTAAAATAAACTTTTCTTGTGGTAAAACTAACTCCCAGTTTTATTCCACCTCAAAAAGCGATACTTAAATTGTATTTAACATTAAAGATTTGGAAAAATTTTGTATTCGACTCAATGGTAGCTATCTGAATTTCAAAACTATAAAGTTTACTAGTTTTGAAATGCGGGAACCTCTATATTTTTCAAATAACCTTACAACTAAACTTAATACAATATCCTCTTTATTCCACTCAACCAATAACCAGGAGTACATTAAGTTATACTACTTTCAAATTTGGGTTTGTATGCCATGTTTGCTTGCCTGCTTAGCGCTGGAGGGGAGGGGTGATGGTCATTTTTCGTTTAGTGAAAACTGAAAACATTCGTTAACAATGACCATAAAGTATGACTACAAATAAATTAAGTGGTTAAAATGTATATTTATTTTAAATTTTCCTTGTTTGTCTGTGTTCATGGCATGAAAACAACAGTAGTGCGCTGGGCTGCCACTCAGTGTGAAATACCAAAAAAAAACTCCTAATATTAATATGCACGAGGATAAGGGAAGTGTCAGAATATTTATGCATTTCGTATGAGTTAAATTGAAAAATATTGCATACGTTTTACTTCATTATTAATATTACAAAGATCAGCAGGAGTAGCAGGATTTTCAAATATGCAAATTTTACTTTGGTAGAATTTATTGCTGAAACACTCTCTAGTATATAACAAATCCAAAACGGCAAGAAGTGGGGGTACAAATTTGTGGATTGCTGGAAGGTCGCAGTAAAATGCCTAACTACCATAATCAACCGTACTATGTATTTTGTAAGGAGAGATTCTCATGTCTTTTACTGGCCTGGATTAAAATATTAGCGTTGTCTGACAAATATGTTCTTCAGAAACTTTAAAGTGCTCTTTTCGAAATTATCTTAAATACTTTTTCCAACTACTTGTAATGTCATCATTACAAACTAATTAACTCTCTGCTGCTAAATGGTACTGAGAGAAGAAAAAAAAACATTTAATAAAAAACAAACAGTATTGCAATTATAAAGTTATTAATAATGATAAAAGTGGTTAAAATGCACGTGGTTTAATTAACATTACATTAACAAACAAAATGCGAAATAATTAAATTTCGAATGAAAAAACAAACGCATTCAAAGCAACAGATCAACCAACCAACAGTGTAATCGAGAAAATACCCATGTACTTTGTGGAAACATTATAAATAATTAAATAACACCAATTAGTGATATAGCCCGGCAATTTGTACACAAAACGAAAACATAAACTCAAATTAACTCAAATCCAATATAATGTAATTAAATAGATATAACAGCAGAATCTATGAGCGCAATGCGGCTGCTGCCTGCAATGTGGTTTAAAGTTGAAATTGAAATTGTGCCAAAGTAAATTTAAATATTTAAGAAGTTAACTTAAAGCCGGAAATCCCATTCTCTCATTGCAATTCTCAGTCACACACATTCGCCACTTGTAGAAAATCACAAATTGAAATGAAAAACCACAAATCCTACTTTGTATATCTCCGTATGTGTGTGTGTGTGTGTGTGTGTGTGAGTGGTTTAGTAAAAAAGGACGACTCCACACATCGACATGTCCGGATATTTTCTATGCGTGTTTCGTTGTGGACGTGTCAGGAATGCGTAGTGAAATATCTAAAAGGCGGATATACCAATAAACATCAACACAGCGCCATTCAACTATTTATTCAAATGTTTATTTGAATAGCGTCCCAAGAAGTCTAAGCTAGAACAAATTATGATAGGGACGACAACCCGATGCTGATGATGAGATTGTTGAAATCGGAACGAGGCAATCTAATCAATTTTCCAAATAATCAAGATTCCAAAAAGGACAAACGTACATATCAAATATTTAAATTGTAAATATTTTATTAATATAAGACATTTAGTAGTGCGATGCAATTGTTTTGGTTTCAATGGCGTCACACGATTATAATGTGTAAGGATAGGTCAATGATGCAGAGGTGTGGAAGATTCCTTAAATATTGAATGTGACAAGTCCGCTGTGTTTAAAATCCGAACTTCGACTCCTACTCCACAACGTAACAGGAGTCCTGTTCCAAATCCACAAATCAACAAAACGTATTTAAATGTTTTTGTTTTTGCTGGTTTACTGGTATCAATTATAACCACGTGAATGTACAAACTATACGTTCTACGAACTTATTAAATAAAATTTCATAATGTAGTACAACATTTTTTTCTAAAAAACATTTTATGACATCTCGTCCTTATTAAAATAAATAAATGGATTTCCATTACATCCCATGAAGGAATTGGGAAGTGAACCAATGAGCTGTGCGCTTTCTAGTTTTATATGTTGAAAATCTTTTCATGGAAAATCTTTTCATGGCCAAATCCTCGAAAAATCTGAAAATCTTTTTCATGGCCAAATCCTCGATAGTCTCGCCTAATCAATAAATTTTTTTTTTAAAGCTCAAGCTTTTTTTTGAGAGCTTATAGGGCAAAGTATTTTTTAAATTTTTTTCAGATTGTTTGGAAGAGGTTTAAAGGAGGTTTTTTTGAATTTTATTTATAACTGGAGGTTTTTTTGAATTTTATTTATAACTCGGTCAATAGTCACGATTTTCTTCGTTTGTAAGTCAACATTTTTAAAGCAAAGCGTCCAAACTTTCATTGTATATCCATAAACCACCAGGTTTGGCAATGAATTTGCTCAATAAGGTACCAGGTATTAAATTTTTTGGATAATTTTGCATACATTTTGTAAACAAAGCTTTATAACTTTTTAAATTTCTATGAAATTTACAACTCTAAAGACTTTAACAGACGGACAAATCCCAAACAAATTTGGAAAAAAATTTCAATTTGCAGTTACTGTTCCAGAGTTCTACCATTTTAAAGCTTCTTACCCATTGTATAAAACTATAAGTAATAATATTATAAACTGTTTGCCAGTTTTGCGTCGGATTTCCTTTAAACATTGCATAAATGCAAAAATCTACATGCGTGTTTCTGTGTATTTTCTCCCAAACATAATAATATTTATAAATGAATTATTCTTTCTTTCTTTATTTATTGTGTTTAATTTTATCAATATTTAATACATATATATTTATTTTTAATACAAAAATTAAAAAATTATTTGTTTTGTTTCGAATCTGCTGCTCTGTTGTTTCTCCCTTCTTTATTGTCTCTCACGTTTTTGTCTTCAGAAGGTTTCAAGTATGCGTTGGTTATCACTATGCGTTGGTACACGAACAATACTTACTTACTTACTTACTTATCCGGTCACGAACAACCCCGACCTCACAAAACGAAGATAACATATTTCGCCAACCAGTTAGATCTTTTGCCTTATCTCTCCAGTTGGCAATACCAAGTGCACGCAGGGATTTGTCAATCTGATCTCTCCAGCGGAGTCTTGGTCTTCCTATTTTTCGTCTTCCTTCGAGTTCGGTTTCGAAAACCCATCGTACTGGTTCGTCTTCATCCATTCTACTGACATGACGTAGCCAGCGCAATCCTGTTATTTTGATACGCTTAACTATGTCAATGTCGGGATAAAGCTCATACAGCTCATGATTCATGCGTCGCCGATACTCGCCGTTGTGCACTATAGAGCCATAAATTTTTCGGAGTCTTTTTCTCTCGAAGACTCCTACAGGTGTTTCGTCTGCTTGCGATAGGACCAGGATTCTACGCCATGAAGCAAGTCGGGTTAAATAAGAGTCTGGTACAGCTGGACTTTTGTTACTCGAGAGAGGGCTTTATCTCTAAAGTGCTTGCCTAGCCCAAAATAACATCTATTCGCAAGCACAATTCTCCGCTTGATCTCAAGGTTGACGTTGTTGTTTTTGTCTACGACAGATCCGAGGTATACAAATTCGTCCACCACCTCGAAATTATAACTGTTATCAAAGTTCACGCTTGGGTCTAATCGCGTGGAAGCCCTGCTCGTTGAAACCATTAATTTTGTCTTGTCCTCATTTACCGTATGACCCACTTTTGCTGATTCTTTCTCAATTCTCAAAAACACCGCAGTAAGTTCTCTAACTGTGCGTCCAATGATATCTATATCATTAGCATACGCGAGCAGCATGTGACTTTTGCTGCTGATGGTTTTATTCATGTTGACAGCAGCTTTTATCATAATGATCTCCATTAAGATGTTAAAGAGGTCGCACGATAGGGTGTCGCCTTGCCTGAGGCCTCGTTTAGTTTCGAAAGGTTCGGTTAGATCCTTACCAACTTTGACTGTAGATTTGGTGTTCGTCACGGTCATTCGTTTTGTAGGAATACCTAGCTCAGACATTGCTTCGTAGAGTTTCCCCCGTATCGGGCTATCGGAGGCCGCCTTATAATCGACAAATAGTTGATAGGTTTTGATTTGTTTTTGTGGGTCTTCTCCAGGATTTGGCGTAGCGTCAAAACCTGGTCGGTTGTCGATTTTCCATGCCTAAAGCCACACTGGTATGGTCCAATCAGGTCAGCGATAACTGGTTTCAGTCTTTCGCACATTATGCTTGATAGAACCTTATATGCTATGGGTAAAAGGCTTATTCCATGGTAGTATGGGACATAGTACACTGAGACTCCAAAGTTTGCTAATGTGCTGATGCATGCACCTTACCAGCTCATCGCCGCCAGCCTTAAACAGCGTCGCCGGTAATCCATCTGCTCCTGTGGCTTTGTTGCTTTTAACCCGAGCAATAGCATGTACATGGGACATGGGACTGTCCGTGGAGGTGAAAAACTTCTGATAGCCATTCACTTGGGAGTGACCAGAAATGATTCCTTCATTGGGCAGTTCGAGCAGCTCACTACTTCCACGCATTATGCCCTGGGCAATGGCTTTATTAAGGCGAAAATAAATGAGCCTGAGTTGGTTATGCGATCACTGATGTGTCTCAGGCTTAGTAGGTGACTGATGTCACTGAAGCTCATCACGCTATCGGGCATATTCTTTTGTCCTTTAGAAGGTGGATGAGTCAAACATATGAGCCAACAGCGAGTAAAACCCCAACAGAAGAAAATCCAGGTTCGACATATTGCATCCTGATCAGCATCAGATTCATAATGGGCGGCTGCAATCAAATATCCTGGCAGTAGTTAAAATGCAAAAACCCGGTGGACTGGGTTTGCCTCCCGTCACCGTTCATAATGGCAGTGAATATACGAAAACACGAACAATATACTTATATACAAATCTAGTTCATGCAACACATGCGTGTATTAATTACTTGTGTTTTTTTTTATTTTATTTCACAAATAATCCGCCATTCCGATTCGCGCAGAAAAAGGGATTCACATAATTATGTGCGAAACAAATACAAAAAAACCAAAGCAACATCATAATCCATTTAACCGTCCGAGCGTTTGTTTATTCTTCTTGCACTGATGAAGCGCTTTTGATATCCTCTGTCCGATGAACCATTGACGACTGAATACATGAAATTAAAACGCAATACATCACGCACATTTAGGAATATTTATGAATCACTCACTGAGAGAATAATGCAAAAATACACATTCACAATTACAAGATATAGACACACCCCAGCGGAAAAAATACACCTTACGTAATCGCTGACGTAAGGTATATTTAGTAGCCGTCAGTGGTGATTATGTTGCTTATGCTTCCGCTTGCGTTTAACATAGAAGTGTCCTAGGCCGTTAATCGGTGACTCTTCGCCACAATATAAGTAACGATGTCATCGGGTCTGCTTATAGTCCCACTGATTTTGTAATTAGGAAAGACATTGGGCCTGCTTATAGTCCCACTGATTTTGTAATTAGGAAAGACATTTGGTCTGCTTATAGTCCCACTGACTTTGTAATTAGGAAAGTCATCGATTCTGCTTATAGTCCCACTGACTTTGTAATTAGGAAAGACATTTGGTCTGCTTATAGTCCCACTGACTTTGTAATTAGGAAAGTCATCGATTCTGCTTATAGTCCCACTGACTTTGTAATTAGGAAAGTCATTGGGTCTGCTTATAGTCCCACTGATTTTGTAATTATGAAAGTAATTAAATCTATATAAATAAAAGTGAATGTTTGTCTGTTTTTTGTTTGTTTGTTTATTTGGTTTTTTAGAGTCTCTTTTCAAAAATAGCTCTAATTAACAAATTCAATTTCTTACAACTTATTTATTTTGTTTTTTAGTTTTTTTTAAATTAACAAATTAAAGTTTAAAAAATTCAATTTTTGGTTTTTTTAGTTTTTTTTATATTAACAAATTAAAGTTTATAAAATTCAATTTTTTTTTTTTTTGGTTTTTTTAGTTTATTTTAAAATGACAAATTAAAGTTTAAAAAATTCAATTTTTTTTTTTTTGGTTTTTTTATTTTTTTTTAAAAAATTCAATTTTGGTTTTTTCAAATTCAATTTCTTAACACTTATTTATTAGGTTTTTTAGAGTCTCTACATTTCTTTGCGTAAAATCTATTTTTATAACTTTTGAAGCAATGCTGCATATTTTTTTTAAAATTTTCGTATGTAACGCCCTCTTCCTTAACAGCTTCTGTAAGTAAAAAAGAGGAAAATATTACATTAGATATTAAAAAGTGGTAATAAATAAACCTACCGAAAATGGCTTCATGTAGGGCTTTAAATTCTTTAAGGCCTCTTTTTCCATTCACGCCATCATAGTTGGAGGCCAAATAGACGTCCATGTGTAGCAGTCGATCAAAATTTTTTTCTAATCCTCCTGGCCTCAGAATGGTCCTTATTTTTGCTACCTATGGGTAAAAAGGACTGTGTACGAAGAAGGAATGAATCCATTAAATGTATTAAAAACTTACGAATGTCTCCTGGTCGTCCAATATTAATTTATTAACCCGTTCCATGTCCTCGAAACTTGCTATAGGGAAATCCGGATTATTGCCCACATAGACGTTTCGCTTAACTAATTGCTGTAAAATATTATGTGATTGACTTTGGTCAGCTGAAATAATAAAAAAAATATGTTGTTAATCTTTGTTATGGAGAAAATGAATTTTTATGGTAAAAATGAATTTTGTCTCACAGTGTTAGTTACTTACCTTTAAGCTTCTCCATATCATTTTCCATGTTATTAAGTTTTTGTAATAAAATATTTTGGTTTTTCAAAAGTGTTTGAAGTATGGACATTATCTCTCCATTTTCCATGTTGTTATCATAATTTATAGGCATTAAAAGCGGCATTTTTTTTTTAAATATAGATATTTACCTAATAAATATCATTGGTGTGAATTATTGGTATCAAAACAATACTATCACCGTATGGTAATAGTATATATTTAAATATGATGTCTTTTAAGGGACATTTTTCCTCTGTACTTAAAGCGGATGGCGACGTTGTGTATATTCCCATATTAGGGCCTGATTTTAATGGCATTTCGAAAAAATTTTGAAGACTGTGAAACCTTTGGCCAACAGCAAAAAATTGTGAGTTTTCTTCTTCTTTAAACGAGTTTATTAAGAATGGAACTCCTGGTGATATAGAGCAGATATTATTGGGCTTTCTTGTAGTCAACGTAAACAAATCCGTGGAATAAGATTTTATAAAACCTTTTCCATTTTTTTTTATTCCAATGGTTTTCCTCTTTAGGGGATATTTATGCACATTAAACTGATTGTTAAGCTGTTGTAATACATTTGTTGGACTTTTTACTTTTTTTTTAATAATTTGCAAAAAATTCTCAAATTTATATGCGGAAAATGATTGAGGATGCCCCAAGTCACGGACGCATTGCGAAATATGTAGCAAATTGTGGACGTTTTGTGTCAATCTCTTTTCGGGGTATAACAACGTAAAATTTGTCACAAAGTCCTGAAGCATGCTTTCGGAAATGTCTATTTCTCTCAAATGATTTGTATGTGATAAAAGAAGTCTATAGGCACAGTGGAGTAACATCCAGTGGTAATAGTAATCACTGTTTAATACATCTTTTAAAACCACAATGGATGTGTACAAAAGGAATTGCCTGAATTCTATGGCTTTCCATCTTGGCAGTTCGTCTAAACTTCTCGGTTTCCTAGCGAACTCCATGGGAACAAAAGAGTATAGAGAAACCAACTTTAGTGATATCAAATTTATATCATCCTTCTTCAGCTTATGGAGCAACCCCTCCCCACGAATTAGTAAATTCAATAGTTTTTGTGTTACTCCAATGTCTATTAAATGCATCACGTCAAGGGGAAATTGAGTAACCATTTTTACGTTAATTTTCTCCAAAGCAGTCTTTTCTTCTTTATATTTATCAATGTGATATTCCACGTCTTTTCGGTTTGAAAAGTCTTCATCGGTTCTTAAAACGCCAACATGATCACTATAGACCGTAACATTTGAAACACGTCTTCCCAATTGAGTGCATTTCGAACAGCCTTTAAATGCATTATGCCCAACTGTTCCGCATACATATGATCGAGCAGGTGAGTCACATATAAATGCCCGTATATTGATTTTCACGGCAACGTCGTTTATTATGTAGCCATTGTCTTTTAAATTCGACATTTCATAACAGAAATCATGTAGAAATAGATTAATGTCTCGGGGTTTTTTTACACCGAAATAAGATCCTATTAAAAACACATCAGTATCCTTAACGTTGTGTAGATTACCCATAATAGGCCACAAACCATTTTGTGAGCTTTTAAATAATGGCAAACCATCAATGCCAATGTCCAAATGTAGTTCTTTGTATCCAATAATTTTAGATTTAATGGTGTCCAGGTATTGTCTTACACCTAAATGAAAATATTCCCCTGGACTCACACTCCGTACGATTATTTCTTTACGCCTACCAATTAATGTACTCGTTGAAAGAGGCACTACAATGTTTTCTGATCTTAAAATTTTTAGTAAATCATCACAACATCTTTTTCCTGGATTGTATTTCATATACCAGTCACTCAATTTTTCGGTTATAGTTTTATTTTCATTTACAATTTGCATATTGTCTGTAGATACTTCAGTATTACTGTCTAAATCAATATCTTCATTCACTTTATCTTCATCATTATTTTTATTGTTGTTAGGGTTTTCGCTTTCACTATTATTAGTAATTTTAGTTATTCTCCATCTGTTCGCCATCCGCCTTAAATTTCTTGAAGAAAAACCTTCCATTTTTTTTTTCATTAACCTTTTTACACCAACTTTATTAATTTAATTTATTTACACACTTTTTAAATTAACACAATTATTTATTTAAACACTTTTTAATTAGCCGTCACTCACACTTTACGTTCAATGATCAAGTTTCAACTAACAAAAAATTATACACACACAAAAAATCCAAAAAGGACAAACAGAGAAAACAAACAAAGAACACAAAATATTACATGTTTGTTGTTGCATTTTGTGTATCGAGTAACGGGATCATCATTCTTTATATGATGCATATATTCCAAGTCTGTGCTTGGCACGCGCATATACAGTGAGCACCAATATAAAGTATACAAAAAGTTTTTTTTTCATTGAGACATGTATATTTTGTAACTTAAATTTTTTCTTTTATTTGCATTTTTTAAAATTTATGTTAAATAATGTTTTAAAAAATGCAAATAAAAGAAGAAATTTAAGTTAGAAAATATACATGTCTCAATGAAAAAAAAACCTTTTGTATACTTTATATTGGTGCTCACTGTATGTATATATGGCAGGTATATTACCACCATACCACACACCGCCACATTTGTGTTACTTAGCAGAATGAAAGAGTGTAAGTGAAACCTTTGTTGGTAAACAACCAAAAAACGTGTGTGTACGTGGAATCAAACGACAACTGAGACGTTTTGTTCTAAGTGCTTACATGTTGCCTAACACAATCACCGATGTGTAATCGGTGACTAACGAAGTACTGCGCTCAAGTAAGCTATCATTTTCCGCTGGGACGCTGCCCCTCTTTTATCCTCATGCTCTCGAGAGAGCATAAACAGTACAACAAACACGACTGTATTAGTATCACAAACATAGATATATTTAGGGCGCAAACACGTAACATTGAGTAGCAAACACTATGTGTTTGGGCACAAGTGTATTATATTTGCGAAAAGCTTCAAACACATGTTATATTTGCATCCACACAACAAAAAACGACAGATATCTCAGCGTGTAACAGCATTTAAAATTAGTGCGATTCATTAAATGCAAATGTAACGCTGAGAGTATTTATTTCCATTAACGTTTTGTTGGAATTGAAAAATTCCTTTGACGTCTTTAACTTGTAGATTATTTTGCACATTTTATAACTGTTGGTAAAGGTGTATACTCACTTGATTATCGTGTTGATTAATGCAATAAATCATTCATTACATTTATGATTTATTAACTATCATCAATAACATAGTGTAGTGTTTGCTATGTGTAAAACGTGTCTAAAGTGCCTCGTTAAAATGCAACATTGTTGGTTGTGTTGGTTGCAAAGTGAATAACTGACATTTTATTGCCACGAACAGTGGCATAAACACGCAGGCAAGTAGTTGTTGGTTGACGGTTTAAAGTGATTGTCATGTACTCTTATTGTATACATAAGATACACAAGTTATACTCATAGCTGTGTACGAAGGAAATACACCTCAATACACCCCCAAACGATGTAATTTACAGATAATTGGTTTCGACAGTTTTGTTGCGAAAAAGCAGTTAAGTATTCGTTTTTTTTTTTTTTTAAATTAAATGCTACGAGGGAGGTCCCAAAACTAGCCGAACTTACAAAGAAAATACAATAAAGTGTTCTTTATTTTTCAACATAATATCCTTTAGCTCGATACACTATTTCCAGCTATATTCAATAGCTTCGATACCCTGTTTATAGTAAAAACTGTGAAACTCCTTAAAATAGCTGTCACCCGCAGACTTCACCTCTTCATTATGGGCAAATCTTTTACCACCGAGTTTTTTTTTCAAGTTTGGAATTAGAAAATAGTACAGGGAACTAAATATGGCGATAAGGTGTGTGATGGAGCAATTCGAACATTCATTCAATAATTTTGGGCATCGAAATGCTGGGTTTGCACGCTGAAAAATCGGTCTATTTTGTTGTTTGGATGTAAATATAAGGTGTGTGTGGAGCTTGTTGCAAATATAACATACTTGTGTCTAAGCACATTGTGTTTGCTATTCAATATTCCATGTTTGCGACACAGTGATTAATCTCCTGTATATATATAAAATTCTCGTGTCACAATGTTAGTTTCCAAACTCCTCCGAAACGGCTGGACCGATTTATATGAAATTTTGTGTGCATATTGGGTAGGTCTGAGAATCGGCCAACATCTATTTTTCATATCCCTTAATGATAAGGGTGACCCATCCCTAAATATTTTTTTTTACAAAATCTATATACGATATTTAAAAATGAGTTTGTGTTTGTTTGTATTTTTTAGTACCGTATAGACATGAAAACGGTTGAACCGATCATTTTGAAATTTTCAGAGAATGTAGCTGTCGGTGGTGAATGGCCCCGCCCATGGGACCCTATTTTTGAAACGCAATATCTGGAGGACTGTTTCACCAATCGCCTTGTGTGGATGCATTTGACAGCAAAACTCGGGATCCAGCAAAAAAAATGGGCGAGATCGGATGAGTGGGCGTGACAAACAACTTGAAACTTTGTACGGCTCTAACTCATGAACTATGAATATGGTATTTGGTATATAAGTTGTTTGTACAGTTAGAATTACAGCCAGGGTGTAGGTGGAAAATTCAGGTACTGATGACCTGTTGATAGTCCTTGGCTATACTTGGAAAAGATTCGATAAAGGGCCGTTGCACCGTCCATACAACTTGAAGTTTAAAATGGCTATATCTCATGAACTTTCAGAGATATGAAAATGAGATTTGGTATATATGTGGTTTGTACAGTATGAATTACAGCCACTGTCAAAGTGGGTGGTGCCACTCCCCCTTCTCAACACCGATCTGACGGCTTTTCTAAAAGACCGATTATTATGTTTTACAATGTGGTACTGATGACATGCTGATAGTCCTTAGGTATACTTGGTAGCGATTAAATAAAGGGGGTGGCACCGCCAATACAACTTGAAATTTAAAATGTCTATATCTCATGAACTATCAGAGGTATGAAGATGAGATTTGGTATATATGTTGTTGGTACAGTATGAATTACAGCCATTGTGGAAATGGGATGTGCCACGCCCCTTTTTAAAAAAGCCGTTATAGAAGTCATATAATAGTTTGATCGTCCTGAAAATTTCACAGTATGTTACAGTTGGCCTGTAGATTCGAACAGTTTTAAATAATTTTTTTTAAAGTTCAATGCTTCTAACTTTTAAAAAAAATATTTTAATCAAATTGGGCATATATCTTTTGAGATATATTGAAATATGTTAACAACAGCCTGGTGTACGGACAACACAGTGTATGAATATGAGGTTCGGTACATATACTACTTATATGATGCAAATTACATTTTGGGGGAAACCAATGAAAAAACGGCTATTAAACAGTTCAAACTATGAAGCTAAAAAGGTGACCACAGGTACGAATGAATATGAACATCATTGCGGTCAGTTTCGAGAACATCCTAAATATCTTTATCCCAATAATGAATTTTGTAAAAAAAAAAGGAGAATAATCTTATAGAGGCTACTATAATCACAGGAAATTATAAAGGAACCGATGCCCTGATTCCACGCATTCCCGTTATACCTACAGATATGCCCATCGATTTCAGAGGATTGCAGATTCCGATTCGGTTGACATTTGCGATGACCATAAATAAAATGCAGGGCAGTCACTTCAAGTCTGTGGGTTAAAGTTGACAAATCCCTGTATTTCCCAATGACAAAATATGTTGCATGTTCACGTGTGGATAAACCTTCAGACTTATATATATTTGCACCAGATGGCAAAATTAGAAATATTATATATCCTAGAGCACTTGAATAAATAGAAAAAAAATAACAAAATTGTGTTTCATTAAAATTACAATTCAGGTAACGGAGCGCAGCGGGCCCAGATATTATAGTATAATGAGAAGCTTCTTAAACAAATCAGGACACGATCGAAATCTAAACAAATACTTATAACAAATAGTTATTGAACATTCTTCTGCATAATATTCCAGTCAACTACAGGTTTATTTGCCCATTGTCATTTAAACGTGGCATTATCTCGTGTCGGAACGCAGCCCCGGATCTAAGGGGGGGCAACTGGGGGCACTTGCCCCGGGCGGCAGTTTCTGGGGGCGCCAAATCCTTGAGACAAGAATTCCAAATATCAAACAAGTGAAGCCAGGGTTTGAATTGCATGCTTCAAATGAACAAAAGCAAACAAATTGTTGCTTTGCTTAAAGTTTTTTGAGTCAAGAAAAGAAACTGAGTTTCAGTTACTTGCCTCACTTGTTGTTATCAACAGGGATGCCAACTCAGTTCTTTTGGCACTAAATCTAGTGCAATTTGAGATTTTAAAAAAATGTTGGTAAAATTTATTTTTTTGGTATCATATGTATAAATTTTATGAAATATTATAAAAAAATACGTTGGATAAAAGATTTTGCAGAGACTTACAGCAATCGAGTAGCAAAGACAAAATTATAGATGTGATAGATCCAGGTACTTGGTCGGGCCACGAGAAAATAACAGATCAACAAAGGTCATTCTTGAGCAAACAAGCAATATTACTAAATAATGAACATCCAAACAACATAGAGTTTAAGTACACTGAACGCAACGGTAGGCATTTAACACATAGCATGTGGTTCGGAAAAATGGCGAATAACGAAAGTATTAAAAGATCCTGGCTTGTTTATTCGAAAACAAAAAATGCACTCTACTGCAGTGCCTGCAAGCTATTTGACAGCACTTCTATATCGGCATTGTGTAAGGATGGTCTCACAAATTGGAAAAAGACTTCAGAAAAATTATATGAGCATGAAGTATCACAAGCGCATAAAGAATGTTTATTTAAATGGAAAACCCGTCTGCAACAAATGAAATCATGTCAGGGCATCGATCGCGACGTAGAGCGATTAATTCACTCCGAGAAGGAAAAATGGAGACATGTTCTACATGTAGTAATGGACGCTGTCATGTACCTTGCCACAAACTGTCTTTCATTTAGAGGTTCGGAAGAAACACCGAGTGATCTCGCTGAAAGTGGTCCTCAGCCTAATCAAGGTAATTTTCTTAATTTGATAAGTCTGCTCGCTAAATATGATCATACTCTCAAGTATCAATTGAACCACTTAAAAAAAGGACATGTGTCCTATTTGTCAAAAACGATACAAAATGAAATCATCGAGATAATGGCAAACAAAGTTCGAAATACCATTTTGAATGAGATCAAGGATGCCAACTATTTCACAATCATGTTTGACTGCACTCCAGATATATCTCACACAGAACAATTGAGTCAGGTGATTCGATACATCAAAATAACAGAAACTGGTTGTGAAATAAAGGAAAGTTTTATTGATTTTATTGAAGTTGACGGAAAGACTGGAGAATATATCACACAGTGCATTCTAGAAAAACTAGAAGCTGATGGTTTGGAAGTGCAAAAATGTCGTGGACAATCTTACGACAACGGATCCAATATGGCCGGCATATACAAAGGAGTCCAATCCAGAGTTTTACAAATGAACGAGCTGGCAGAGTTTGTACCGTGTCTAGCGCACTCTCTAAATCTTGTTGGCGTGCATGCAGCTTCAACATGCCCACAAGCAGTTAGCCTATTTGGGCTCGTACAAAAACTTTATTGTTTCTTTGTCGGATCCACCACGCGGTGGAAAATAATGCAAAAGTGTACAAAGACAAACTTAAAAGGAAGTAGTCAAACCCGATGGTCGGCTAAACATCAAGCTGTTACTGCTCTATTAAATAATTTACCGGAAGTTGTCAAAGCTCTGGAAGAAATTGAAGAATCCTCTCTAGCCGCAGAATCTAAGTATGAAGCTGGTCATTTGCTGCATGCAGTATTGGATTTTAAATTTATCCTCAACTTGACAATTTGGGATAACATTCTTCGAGAGATTAATAGAGTGAACGTTTAAATACAAAAAGACGATATTATCATTTCGCGTTCTGTGGCGATAATGCAAGGCCTTGTTAAGATCTTGCAAGAATTAAGAGAAAAACCGGTAGAATATTGGATCAAAGAAGCTACACCTGTATCAGAAAAGTTGGAAATTGAGCCGGTTCTTAAAAACAAACGCATTTCCAAAAAGAAAAAGCAACACGACGAAATCTGTGAAGACGAAATAAGAATGCTAGATCCGACTAGGCTATTTTTCAAAGATATGAAAGTAGTGTTTGACAAAATTGTAACAGAAATTGAGGCAAGAGTAGAGAGTGCAAAGAGTCTACATGAAAAATTCGCCTTCCTCAGTGGCCACGCTTTTTTAAATATGTCGACAGAAGATCTGCAAAAAAAAAGGAGCCGATCTAGCTTTAAAATATTCGAAAGACTTGAATGCAGTTAGTTTTTGCCAGGAACTTGCCGTATTTAAAGAGCTAGTGCATGATATTAATGAAAAATCAAGTGCCTTCGACCTGTTACAACATCTGTACAAGCATGACTTGAAAGAAGCGTTTCCCAATGTTAGTATAGCTTTAAGAATTTATTGCACATTACCAACAACATCTGCAAGCTGTGAGCGAAGCTTCAGCAAACTAAAAATAATTAAAACTTATCTACGTTCAACAATGAGTCAGGAGCGTCTATCTGGCCTCGCGATCCTAGCCATTGAAAATAAAACTGCCTATGCGTCGGACTTTGAGGAGCTAATAGATTCTTTCGCAGAAAAGAAAGCACGCCGTGTAAAGTTGTAGTCCTTCCTGGTTGTATATTTTTCCTGTGTTTCTGTTTTATGTCATAAATGAAAGTTATAGATAATAAAAAGTTTAAATTTATTAAAGGATTATTATTTTCACAAATGGTCACAAAAAATGCTGCTCATTTGTCAGTTTTAACAGTTTTTCTCAAACATTGAAGGGAGGGGGCGCCACTATCAAGTTTTTGCCCCGGTTCGAAAAAAATCGTAGATCCGGGGCTGTCGGAACGCCAGCTGATCCATTCATATACTGCAAACATAATGAAACAAAATAACTTTGTTCACCCATTGGCATTAGAAAAACTTTGAAGGCAAAACGAAGTTTTCCGGGTCCTGATAGTATGTTATAATACATGTGTTTACGGCCCACATATATTTATGTTTGTGATGCATGATGCATGGTTATCAATCGACCAAAAAATTCGGTTTTATTGCGGTGAATCGTCGCCAGACACTCTACTGAAACATCTTCACGACGCTGTTTTTGCTCTAATGAAAGCAAGCGCGGCACCCGTCTTGCGCATAGGTTTCTCATCATCAAATCTTCGGTCAATATACGATGAGTAACAGTTTTTGCAATACCTACCATTACAGCCAGCTCACGCATCTTCAGCCGACGATCATCCAATACCATTTTGTGGACTTAACCGTGCATGGCGTGGACACCTCAATTGGTCGACCACTACGGTGTTCGTCTTGGTAAATCGTACGACCTCGGTTAAGCTCTGGTACCCAATATTTTACAGTCGTAAACGAAGGAACAATTTTTTCCACGTTTAGAAAATTCACTGAGATCGTTTACTTTTGATGACTCAAATATCCACCTTGAAACGTAAAAGAAATGTTTTCTACGGTTGCCACTTTTCACCAAAATATTTGTTTTCAAACTACTGGCGCCATCTATACATCAGGTCGGCTAGTTTTGGGACCACCCTCGTAAATTCCCAATTTTTTGTAATAGGCTGCATGATAAAAAAAATGTTGCAATTCCTCGACAGGAGTTGATCGACAAAAATACAATATCGGAAATTTAACAATTGAATTTCTGTGATAAAAATTAATGCCGCCACTGTGTATAATCATAATTTTAATAACCTGAAGGTTTTACAGGAGAGCCAATTTGTTATGAAAAGGGGTCAGCTTCTCTAGAAAGGTTGAAAGCGATTGTGAAAAATATTCTATGATTTTCAAAGCTTCTTGAAACAGACAGACAGTCTATTAAAAGAATTAGGATTAGGATTAAAATTTGGAAGGTTAGGAGATATGAGCTATGAGCTACATCCCAACCTTGACATAGTCAAGCAGATAACGCAATTGCGCTGGCTAGGTCGTGTCAGTAGTATGGATAAATACGAACCAGCACGAAGGGTTTTCGAAACCGAACTAGAAGGGAGACGAAAAATAGGAAGACCAAGACTCCGCTGGAGGAATCAGGTTGACGAATCCAGGCGCACACTTCCAACTGGAGAGATCAGGCAAAAGATCAAACAGGTTGCCGAAATATGTTATTCTCGTTTTGAAAGGTCCCTGAACCCGCCAGGGTGTTCGAGACCAGATAATTGAGTAAGTAAATAAGGTTAGGAGAGTGAATCTTAATATCAGTCATATGTGAATTTCATGTTCAATGACCCACTAATAGTGATGACCAACATAATAACAACCCTTGTTATGAACATTGATGGTTATGGTAAAGTAGCTGTGGTGGATGATTTCGCATAAGTAGGAGTGTTGAGATAATTCTCGCTAAGTTGAGTTTTATTTATCCCTATAATGTATGATGATATACCTAAATACTGGTGGAGAAGGGAACTGATAATATGCCTTTGTGTGCAATGAAATAGCTATAGTCCCAACCACCCACCATAATGATAAATTTCACACCCTTTTTTAATATTTCTATTAAAATGTACGGTTTAGTAGAAAAAGTACATTTTAATAGTTATTGATCTTGAACCGAAAAATTATTAAAAACCTCTCTTAGGACTAATAACGCTATGTCTGGTCGGAGCTAATTTACATTATAAAAGTCTAAATTCAATACAATTACTGTTACTTATCTCAAACTGTAGGATATCCAGAGACTTTGACAATGGGGGTAAATTGTAGAACACATCACATTTTACAAAATCAGCCTGTTAATGTTTAACACCGAGAAATTACCGGTTGTTTTAACATCCATCAATGTACATACATATCCGACGCTTCATATTATAAATTAGTTTTGTGTGTATTAACACTAGGGTGTAACTTAATTTTCCACATATATTAGGTGAAAAATTTGTATTTTCCTTATTTGGATGGAAATATAACGTGTGTTTGGAGTTTGTCGCAAATATAGTATACTTGTGTCCAAACACATTGTGTTTGCTACTCAATTTTACATGTTTGAGGCACAATGACTAATATGTTATAATATATTTAACTGTGATCCAAATACAGCTTTGTTTGTGCTACAAATACTGTTATGTTTGGTGCACTGTGTACTTCTTTTTTTGCGCTATGCTCTTTACTTTTACATTATTCTCTCTGTCAGTGATTAATTTTATATTCCTGAATGTGTGTGTAAATGAGTTATGTGTTGCTTAGGTTCTCTGATCATACATTAAGTCGTCTATCGTTTGTTTGAGACGTTTGGGTTGAAAAACTCGAATGCATCGACGTAAGTGGATAAAACATGAATATGATTCCACCACGAAGCGGAGAATTGTGCTTGCGAATAGATGTTATTTTGGGCTAAGCAAGCCCTTTAGAGGTAAAGCCCTCTCTCGAGTAACAAAAGTCCAGCTGTACCAGACTCTCATTCAACCTGTCTTGCTTTATGGCGCAGAATCGTGGGTCCTATCTCAAGCAGACGAAACATCTGTAGGAGTCTTCAAGAGAAAAATACTCCGAAAAATTTACGGCCTCATAGTGCAGAACGGCGAGTATCGGCGACGCATGAATCATGAGCTGTATGAGCTTTATCCTGACATTGACATAGTTAGGCGGGTCAAAATTACGCGATTGCGCTGGCTAGGCCATGTAAGTAGAATGGATGAAGACGAACCAGCACGAAGGGTTTTCGAAACCGAACTCGAAGGAAGACGAAGAATAGGAAGACCAAGACTCCGCTAGAGGGATCAGGTTGACGAATCCCTGCGTACACTTGGTATTGCCAACTGGAGAAATAAAGCAAAAGATCGAGCTTGTTGGCGAAATATTTTATCTTCGTTTTGTAAGGTCCCTGACCCCCCGGGGTTGTAAGTAAGCAAGTATGGTTCCACGTAAAACTATGGAAGTTAGCAAGTAAACATACTAATGATTGCATTTAAATATAAATTAATATTATTACTACTATAATTAGTATAAGACTTCCAAATATATGAAAAATATATGTATTCCAAACATAGGCATGGTTCCGCCAGAATATGTTTGAGAGGATATGTTACAGAGGAAATATTTACAGCGTGTAGAATTCAGATGCGATATTACTTTTAAGATAAGTATTTAAATTATGAAATTACTTCACATTTTAAGGAAATAATTCTGTACTCTACCAAAGCGGGTGTGACACTCGCGTTCCTCAAAAAAGTTTGATAAAATATAAGTGATAATAAAGAACAATTTTGACAAAATAGGTGACTTTTTACCTACGTTACCACAAGTGCTGTTAGTACATTCACACTAAAAAATCGATTTTTTATCTCTGCCTAAAAAATCTTTTAACGCTTATCACCCTATCAGAAATGCCACTACATTTTATACAAGCACGTGTAAGACAAACATATTTAAATACAATCATAATACACTCGATGAAACCACATAGTATTTACAGACATAGTATAGCTGTGTGTGTGTGTGTGTATGTGTGTACTAGACTAGGTAGAATAATACATTAATTACTAAACTCGGAAACGCCTGTTGTGTTGCCACTTTATATGTTAATAAGATAATCAACCGTTTTATAGCTTTATCCTAAATGCCATACGAATCGGTTTCGAATTCGAGACGGAATCGCTTCTTCATACATTTTGTCCGAAATGAAAATCAGTTATGGATTCATAACGAACCAGTTTCCGCGTGAAATTCCTAGCGAAACTCCGAATCGCCATTACGACCTTTTCAAATCCGTGTCGAAGTTGGATTGGACTTAATATTCGACTCCATTTCCGGATTCGAGACGGATAAACTTTTGTCAATTTTTGTGGATTCGTTCTGAATTGTCTGCCTCTAATCCACTGAACTTTTTTACTTAAGATATATAATCTGAGGTACATGGGTCCACCTTTTTAGTATTAATTTTTTCTGCTTTTGGCAAACGGTGACTTGTTCACCTGGACATATCTAGATTTTATAAAATACAAACTCAACAGAATGGACATATCAGTTTTCGGGATACGGTAGAAACAATAATTTACCAACAGTGTAGAAAAAATTAACATTACAAAAAGTGGACTTACGTGTACAATGTGGAGCAAAAGTAATCATTCAAAGTTCTTTTGCTGCAACTTTTTTTAAATGAAAACCTTGGTTCTGCTTGTGAAATTTGTTTACTTAATCCACTAGAATTTATTCCATCAAGTTGAGAAAATGATACCGGCCAAGTGGCTGCCGCCAGATTTGATGACCATAAGGACTCGTTTTATGGCATTTTCCATCACTCTTTGCCAGAAATTCGGGCGACAGGTTCCTTAAGGGTTTCAAGAGTCAGAGGGTTGTTGACGTAAACCCGCGACTTCAAAAAACCACATAAAAATAAGTCTGGAACGTTTAAATCGGGTGACCTGACCGTCCAGTCCAAATCATCAAAACGAGATATTAAGCGCACCGGAAATGTCTCCTTCAGAATATCGGTTGTGGCTCGAGCACTGTGCGCCGTTGTACTGACCTGTTGTAACCACATGTTCTCCAGTCCCAATTCATCCAATTGAGGAAGAAAAAAAATCGGTAATCATGGCGCGGCGTTCTCAAAATAAAATGACCCGGTGACTCCTCCAGCGTTAACAGCACACCACCCATTAATTTTGAGCGGGTGTAATGATTCTTCGTGGATGATCTACGAATTTTCTGTGCCTCAGAAATGATTATTCTGTTTATTCACTTAACCGATAAGATGGAAATGAGCCTGAACGCTCATGATAATTTTCGATGAAAACCCGTCCACCTCTTCGTTGAGATTCAGGATGACTTGAGCGTAGGTTACACGCGTTTGCCGGTCAACAGCTAGCAGCTGATGCACTGTCTGCACTTTTTAAGGGAACATCTTCATATCTTTCAACAAAATTCTCCGTAGGACCCACCGTCTAATGCCCAATTTCGTGGCACGTCGTCTGGTCGATGTTCCGGGCTCCTCTTCGACATCATGGGCAACAGCAGTGATATTCTTAGCAGAACGGCTGCTTCGGGGCCGGCCATCCTTGGGAAGATCTCGTGTTGGTCCAGTCTCTTTAAAGCGAGTGGCCGGACACCGCAGTGTTTGTCCAGTTGTTGTCGGACGGACAGGAAATCAGCGACGAATTTCATGCTGCGCCAACACAATCGACGAATTGTTGCGCAAAACCCCATTATTATTGCCGTGGGGAATGGGTAGCGATCGTTTACCCGGATAGCTACCCACGATAATGGGGAATTACCCATCAATGGGTAGATACCAAGGGCAATGGGGAATTGGCTTTCACGATAACCCATTACCCCCATGGTTATGGGGAAAATAATGGGTAACGACAATAGGAAAATGTAAACCACGATTACACCTGGGAAATTAGTAAGCGGCCTTTACTCATTACCCACGGCAATGGGTGATGGGTTACCCAGGTTAACCCATCCCCATATATGATCGAAAATATAAAAAATTAGAAAAGTCTATATCATTTTTGACGGCTTCTAAGGCTTTTTCATAAAGTGGTCCAATTCGTATGAAAATTTTTTTGTAAAAAATCGTAAAAAAAAAAATTTTGAAATAGAAAAATTGTTACAACTCGGAACCGGTATGTCCAATCGCAAAAATAACAAATAATAAAAAATAACAATGGATATCTTCAATATTGCATCATTTGCTTTTCAAAAAAATTACTGAAACTAAAATTTTTTGATTAAAAAATCGGTAAAACGGTCTCATGTCTAAATTTCGGAAAAGCAGCGTCCAATCAAAAGAATATCCAACTTTATTGGCTTTTAAACAGGTTTCATAAAGTGGTCCAATTCGTATGGAACAATTTCTTTTTCAGATATTCGACAAAAGGAGAAAATCGATGAAACTCGAAAACCGAAATAACTCGAAACCGATGCGTCCAATCGCAAAAATAATAAATTTTTTACCTCCAATAAATTTTTTTACCTTTAACAAATGGATTTCTGCAACATGGCACCAATTTTTTTCCAAGAAAATCGCTAAAACTAAAATTGTTCGAATAAAAAATCGCTAAAACGTTCTCATGCCTATGTTTCGTAAATGGTGCGTTCAATCAACAAAATAACCAATTTTGACGGGTTTATATGGGTTATTCTAAAGTGGCCAAATTCGTATATAAATTTTTAAGCCGAAATAAGAAAATAGGTGGAATAAATTCGGAAACGGTGCGTCGCAAAAATAATAAATTTTATGCCTGATTTTTGACCCATTGTTTTTATTATACCCACATTTCTGTCTATGACTATGTACATTTTGTAACACAATGGCTGGGGAGCCAAATGAGTTGGATAAAATTGAATTATATCTATAATGTTATTATTTTTACGTACATTAGTATTAAAATGATATATGAATAATATGTTTATATTTAGTTGTAAGTACTCAGGAAGTTATTACTATGTACTGCATATATATTTTGGCCTGGCTTTGGCTGGCTTTGTATTACAATACTGAATAAATAAATAGAGGGGACTAACCAACGGGGGTTCCTAATACGGCATCGCTTTTTTAAAAAAAATCACATAGCGTTTTAGCGATTTTTTATCCGAAAAATTTTAGTTTTAGCGATTGTTTTTTTAAAAAAGTGATAACATATTTAAAACATCCATTGCCCAGTGCCTTCTATTGAGGTACACAATTTTGTCACTTTTGCGATGCACCGTTACCGAGTTTCAGCGATTTTCTTATTTTGGCGATTTTTTGAAGAAAACATCTTTCATACGAATTGGACTACTTTATGAAAACCCCTTGGAAACCCAGAAAAAGTTAATTTTTTCGATTGGATGCTCCGTTTCCGAAATATAGACATGAGAGCGTTTAGGCGATTTTTTTATTCGAAAAATTTTAGTTTTAGCAATTTTTTTAAGAGGTAAAAAAATTACGATTTTTGGGATTTGACGCACAGTTTCCGAGTTATAGCCAGTTTTGTATTTCAGCGATTTTAATAATTTGCCGATTTTTTAAAAAATAATCTTCCATACGAATTGTACCGCTTTATGAAACCCCTTTTAGAAATGGCTTCAAATTTTACATTTCAAAAAGCCCTAAAAATTGGTTATTTTTTCGATTGGATGCTCCGTTTCCGAGATATAGACTTTTTTCTAATTTTTTCATGTGGGACCTCTGCGCCGAAAAATTTTTTTTTTACTTTTTGAGTGATTCTTATAGGAAAAAAACGCTCTTTCAAATGCCGCAATCCGCAAGTTTCTATGTCTTTTAGTTTTTTTTACAAATCACCTGTAAAGATGAACATATTTAATGAAATATATGAAAAAATTAACGAAGCGCTTTTTTTAAACGCGTTTTTCTCAATGGGTAATGGGTAATCGTGATTGATAAGTCCACATTTTTGTGCATAGCTACACATTATTTTCCGTACATTACACATTCCCCACGGCCATGTGTATGGGTTACACATGGGGGGATAAATACGAACACTGACCACAACTGTAAATCGTTTGAAAAATTTTTTTATAGAATGTGACTGCCTCTAGTGCAGTTGTGATAACCCAGTTGTGATAAAGAAAAGAGCCGCTTTGCCTGTCTTCGTGTTCTCTTGATGAGGACGAAGTAGTAGGCTTTTGTAATTTACTCTTTTGTTGGACCAATACGGACAGAAATAAAAGGGAATGAGTATTATCGTTCGATGCATAGTTATTCAAACACTTTTAAACTTTGTAACGGGGTTTTGTCGAGGGCTGAGGTAAGCTCAGCCATGTCCAGAGACTTTCGTTAGGATCCACCAAACCTTTCGAAATAAGAACAGAATAGTTTATCCTATTAGGGGGTTTGAATTCAGATCAGGGATGATATTTGTAGTGGATAACGACTTTTTTACCTCCTTTACCTCCTAAGAGTACTTTTGGATTTGATTCAGCAAATTTTATGTGAGAGGTTTTTAAATACAACGCATGGCAAAATAAGTAAGGTAGAAGCAGTAGGAATTGGAGGAATATTGTTTTTATATCAAGGTCCGACCTTGCCAAACACAGCTGATCGAAATTGCCAAGATTTATTTAATGTTATTTTTTGTGTAATAGGACTGAAATATATGTGTGCCTGAAGCCAACATAAGTGTTCACTACATTTACACCGAAATATTAACAAACCATACGCAGATTAAATGAATTGTTCTATATGTTCTACAAACAGCCAGTTAATTTTTATTGTAAATACAGATTTATTTAATTATTTTATAAAAGGTACTCTTACGTCGAAAAAAGTACTTTCTGAAGAATACAAAAGGACCCCTAGAAAATGATCAAATATCATCACTGATTCAGATTCTTTATTGATATTTAATTTACAAAGTAATTTGATTGGATTCGCTGCGTGGATCGGTATCGGAAATGCTGGTTCGGTATGTGCTTTACATGTCCGGTTAGAACGGTTCGGTATCGGTTATCATCGGGTGGTTTACATGGAAACAGTAATCCGAAGCCCCTGTGTAGGAACAGTGAGTCGAAACTCCTGTGTAGGTACAGTGAGCCGAACCCCTGTGTAGAAACAGCGAACCGAAGCCCCTGTGTAGGAATAGTGATCCGAAGCGGCGGTGACTAATCTTTGGTCTCTCCTTCTACATCATTTCCCTAGTACTTTCTCGATCAACTGTGCCATAGAAAACCAAAGACGATTTACAATTAGACGACCAGAAGATGTGCGCAACTTGGCAACCCTGGCAAAAGAGAAGCAAAAACCAACCCTGGTAAAAGAGAACCAAACGCAGTTCTCTCTCGCGTCATATCTTGTTTATTTCATACTATTTGCACAGTTTATGTAATTTTACTTCAACATGGTTGGAATTTGTATAGTTATATACAATACACTATCAAAAAGCTGCTCGTGTATTGAAATATTCAATGAAGAGAGTAAAAGAGAGAGTAGACAAGTACTAGGGTTTCACTCGTTTTGTTTGTTGGCATTTGAGTGAAGAGAAATTTTGACTGTCTACTTGTACATCGTTTTTGAGAAAACCCCTGCGTAACCTCTAGTTGGAATATGATGACATCTAATTTGGTTGCTTCAACCGAATATTACGAATTTACGACTTTTGACTTCATTTTATACTTTTCGTAAAATTAGAAAAATCCAAACGATTTTTCGATCCGGTCTTATGTAGAATTTAAATGAAAATCGGATTACCCAATGTAAATAACAAGTAGACATACATTTGTACATATTATCAGGTAATGTATATATTTGAATATGTACGTACTTAAGTGCTTAGCCTATTTTCCAATAAATGTTAAGAACTATGAAATTGTCTACTAATTACCTGAGTATCTATATTTACATCTGATTTTGTGTACGTGCATTTGAGTGTAAAACTAAAGCCTGATAAAGATACAATTTGTCTATGCTAATTATGTCCTCAAAAGTGAATATCAGGAATCAATTGCAAACTGAAAATCTTTAAGACACACACATGTTAAGAACTGCGATGTTGAGGGACTGAGATATTGATATGGCATCAACGCTGTCAGTACATTGAAGTATGTAACATTATCTAACACAAACTTATTGCATTTTAATCAGATTGAAGAAGCATTACGGGTATAATAAATTTCCTAATTCAAAAGTAGGATGGAACTTCTTCATACCCAATGATTTAGTTATTGCATGAGTTCACATAATGTATAGTTTCATTGTTAATATTTTGTGGGGGACAGTGTTTCGGTAGTAGTTTCAAATGAAATTATTTCAAGGCAAAATATAACCAGATTATGTCTGGTCTAACGTTCAGAAAAATTTAAATCTTGATTTAATTTTATACATTTTGAGAGCTCGCTGTCATAGCCACTTAAATTCAAAAAAAAACCATAATTTTTATCGCCTACTTTATATTTGGCCTGCGTTATTAGTCCTTCCACATTGCTTTTGTGACACTCCAAAATCGAAGGAAAGTGCCGTAGATGAAAAAACCTCTTCCGAGTTCTGCACGAATTGTAATATTCTCTAATCCCGCAACGGTTTTCAAACCACTGAACAATTTAAGTACCTGCTGTCGCCATAAATATCAATATAAATATTTAATAAATCACTGGTTATTAACTTAACACAGCGATTGAGAGAATAAGAAATATTAAATACGGAAGAAGGGAAGGAATAAAATCAGCCCAAGGCAACAAAGGATCTTCAATGTTTGATTGACATGTATTTTAGTCAAAATCCCATATGATTTAAAATATTTATAATCAATTTTACAATAGTACAAAAGGATTTTGTGTTTTCTTGCACAAAAGCACATAAATACGTGTATATGTTCCTAACGATGTCGTTTATTCAGGATATTTAAAAAACAAATGCCGTTTTATGTCACATGTTAACCAACAACGGGTGGTCCAAATACAGGTATCTTTTAAAACATATGATATAGTGAAATTTTTCCTGTTCGAAATATTGACTATCAGTCAATATCAAACCTCCGCGGGCCAAAATGAGTCGGTTTACGCTTGAACAACTTTGGGAAATATTGTAAATTTTTGGAACGAAGTTCCGTATCGCACTTTGTGGGATGGGGGCTAAATGCAAAAATTTGAAACAACTTTTTTTAACTACTTTATTTACAACCCATTATTATCAACTATTTTGGATACTTTTGGTTTTGTTTGGTTTAAAGGAAAGTTTTCTAGGTGGAGCCTGTTGACTACATATTGTAGTTTTGAACCCAATAAAAAGTCAATTTTGAAAAGCCAAAGTGCAAGACTGGCAAATCCATGAAGTAGAACGATGGCAGCACACTTTGGCAGAACACTTACTCTTACACTCGTACTTTTGGTTTGTGTCCAGACTAACATATTTCTTGTTTAATGGGAAATTTTCTAGGTGGAGCCTGTTTATTACATATTGTAGTTTGAACCCAATAAAAAGTAAATGCCGAAAAACGAAAGTGCAAGACTGGCAAATCCATGAAGTACAACCCTGAGCATGGAATTACATTTGACAGCACACTTAATCTTACACTCGTACTTTTGGTTTGGTTTGTGTCTAGACTAACATAAGGGGGGAAATTTCTTGTTTAATGGAAAATTTTCTAGGTGGAGCCTGTTTATTACGAGGGGGCTAACAATAGAGTAGAAAAAACTTAAACGCTTAATAGAGTAGAAAAAACTTAACAAAAAATGTTTTAATTTTATATCTTTATTCTCCATCTCTTTGCATTTTTTCAACGTAATCGCCGTTTATTTCGATACATTTTTGAAGTCAATAAATCCAGCTTGAAAAACAGTCTTCATAATCTTCTAATTAGCAACTTCTGGGCTCCATACCTTGCTTTGTAGTTTGGTTTCTGGATCGTACTTGTAAAACCATGCTTCATCACCTGTTATAATTACAAGTGAAATACTTTCCGTTTTTGAATTTGTCAAGCAAATATTGAGCAAAACGCACACGCCTCTTTTTGAGCTTCAGTTAAAATTCTAGGAACCCATCGTGCAGATTTTTTCGTGTATCCAAGATTATTTTTTAAAATGCGCGATACAACCGTGACATTCAATCCCAGTTCTTCAGCAATCATTTCCTGGGTCAATCTTGGATCTTCGTAAATTTTAGACTTCACCACCGCTACACTTACATCGTCAGTCGCAGATTTTTGACGGCCTTCTCGAGGTTCGTCCTCCACAGAAAAATGACCGGTGTTGAATCTCCGGAACCATTTTGAAATAGTCACAAGGGATGGCGCATACACTCCAAACGCTGTTTGGCATTCACTAAATATTTCGGCTTGAGCTTACGCGGAAATCCAAAAAGAATAGCAAACCGAATTTCTCGCTGCGTTGGCACAGGGATATCACTAATTTTATGATTTCTTGTCTTCATTTTGACCGAACTTTCTGAAACTTAGAGTGAAATATCGTAAGATTATAATAAACAGTATCCAATTTTTATATAATATGACAGCAACTAGCGAACTTTTGTTAGCCCCCGAACATATTCTAGTTTTGAACTGAATAAAAAGTAAATTTAGAAAAGCCAAAATGAAAGAAGTTTAAAAAAAATTAAATTTTCTTAAATAAGTGCGCTTTCTTAAAAAAAGTAAATTTTCTCAAAAAAATTCCTATTCATATTCTTAAACAGAGTAACTTAACTTAACAAAATACCTTATCTTAAAGAAGAACCTTTCTTAAAAAAGTAAATTTTCTTACAAAAAGTACGTGTTCTTTAAAAAAGTAATGTTTTAAATAAGTACATTTTCGTAAAAAAGTACATTATCTTACAACAAACTGCCTTTATTTAAAAAACTAGCTTTTCTTTAAAGAGTACCTTTTTTTGTAAAACGAAATAACTTTTCTGGAGATAAGTACCAACTCTTAAAATTGTACCTGACCTTTCGCAAAAGACATTTTCTTCAAAAAAAAAAGTACCTTCTCTTAAAAAAAGTACATTTTCTTACAGAAATTCCTTTTCGGAAAAGTATCCTTTCTTAAAAATAAAATAATACATTTTCTTTTCTTTTCTTGATATAAGTAGCCTTCCTGAAAATAAGGACATTTCTCAAAAACACCATTCCATATTCTTAAACAGAGTACCGTTACTTAACAAAATACTTTATCTTAAAGAAGTGCCTTTGCTTAAAAAAGTACATTTTCTTACAAAAAGTACCTTTTCTTAAAGAAGTAATTATTTAAATAAGTACCTTTTCCTAAAAAAAGTACATTATCGTACAACAAATTGCCTTTTCTTAAAAACCTAAATTTTCTTTAAAGAGTACCTTTTTTGTAAAACAAAATAACTTTTCTGGAGACAAGTACCCACTCTCAAAACTACAAAAAATACCATTTTCTTAAAGAAATTCCTTTTCTTAAAAGTACCCTTTCTTAAAAATAAAATAATACCTTTTCTTTTCTTCAGATAAGTAGCCTTCCTGAAAATAAGTAAATTTCCTTAAAAAAATAACCTTTTCCTAAAAAGAGTACCACTTCTTTAAACGTACCTTTTCTTAAAAAAAGTACTTCTTTGTAAAAAAAATGCATACTCTTATGGCTGTTTCTTACAAAAAAACATTAGCTTTTAGTAAAAGAAGTACCTCTCATCAAATGAAAGTCCTTTTCGGGAAAATATAATACATATTCTTACAAAAGTCACCTAAAATATACTTTGTTTTTAAAAAATACATTTAATAAATAACAAATTTCTTAAAAAAAGTTTATCATTTTACAAAAAGTATCTATTCTTTAAGATCCACTTAAATTATCGCATTTTCAACGGGCGCCTTAGGCGTGTTGGAAGTAACTAGTATATAAAATATAAGTAAAGGAACTTCGTTCCAAACGGGTGTCCCCTGACACCTCATGTAATTTTTTCCAAAGTAAGTACTGTGTTACCCAAAGTCTAAATTTGATGGAAAGTAGTTTTGACCCAAAATGAGGAACCCACCGCGTGTGTTGTACATAAGTTTTTGCAAAAAGTACGTGCGATGGGCTTCCTAGTGATCAATACTCACGGCCCCCGTTGTCGTGGGGTTCGGACTAACGAGTTCGTATGGTGTGGATTTCCTGACAGCATTGCCACTTTTTTCTCAAAAATCCTACTGAAAACACCATTTCAGTCAACGGCGATCCCTACAAAGCCATGATTACAAACTTTTCATAGGTTGGAACGGAAGATATGGTCTTGGATAATCTTTGGTTTAAGCAGGACCGCAGACCAGTCTCACAGCTCATTACACAGTACTAAGTCCATCAAAAGCACTAGGTTCAGTAACCGTGTTATCAGACGTCTGGGCGATGTCAATTGGCCTGGGAGCTGTGATTAGACCCGGATATACTTTTTATTGTGGGGCGCCGTTGAAGGCCGATGTTATGCGAGTAATACGGATACGATTCACACCGTTAAGGCTAATATCGTTCGGGCCATTCGTGAGATAGGACCAGAAACCGTTAACAAAGTCTTGTGAAAATTGAACTGACAGGATGAGCTGGTAGGATGTTTGGATCACGTGGTTGCTAAAGATACTACTTAGCATCAATTAGTGTCTTGAGACACCGTTTTGCATACCACATCACACCGGACAGTCTAATGTACAGTGCCTACTTCCATCCTGTTAATCGGAGATACCTCATTAGATCTCCTATCTATCCTGTGTATCTCAGTGAGGTTGTGTAGGAAGGCACGGCTTATAGTCTTTAGTCGTCTATTCATTAGAGCCGGACAACTGCAGCGGAGATGATTCACCGTCTCCTCTTGTTCTGCGTCTTTGCAGGTACGGCAGTGGTCATTGTATGGAAGATTCAGCCTTCTTGCGTGATAGCCGATTGGCCAGTGCCCGGTCAGCACGGCAATTAGCCTTGATATGTTTCCCCGATTTGGCTAATCAGGCAGTTTGTCCGGTGAATGTTATATTCTGGCCATGTGGTTTTGGATATGCGACACGTTTCGGTTCTATCCCATCTCGCCTTTGCTCGTTCAAGTTAATACAGGAAATACCTCTTTTGACCGGCCGTATAGGCGCTGCGACTGACACTATATGGAATTCGTTGGAAGAGGATCCTGCCCTGGCTAGTTCGTCCGCCCTTTCATTTCCTATGAGACCCTTTTGGCCTAGTATCCAAGTAAGAACCACATTGTCCAGTCGATCTAGCTCGACTAACGAGTTTAGATGCAGTGCTGTTATCTACGAATCTCTACGAATATCTACGAATATGTTCTCCGTGGCAATATAAGTTCATATAATTGGTATAATATGAAGCATTGCATTAAGAGCTTCAGCAGGACACGTCCTTATTACCCCTGTTATGCAGATGCAAGCTGATCTCTGTACGCTATACCTCAGTTTCATGGTGGATGTCACCCCCACGACATGCCACCATACTATTGCTCCATAGGAGAATATAGGTATGATTATGCTAGTGTACATCCATAGCACCAATTTCGGTCGGAGACCCCCTCGGCTTCCGAACATTTTCCGACAAGCGTAGTACGCAACGGATGCTTTCTGTGCGCGGTGCTCTATGTTACGCTTCCATTATCGTTTAGGGTCAGAATTATGCCACAAGTACTTGGCGTGAGTTGATAGTGGAATCTCTATTTCACTTAGCCGAGGAGGATTAAACTTTGGTATCTTGGTCTTCGTGGTAAAAACCATGACCACAGTTTTCCCGGGATTCACTCCAACACCACTTCCAGATTCACTCCAAGACCACTCCCAGTCGTTAAATGATTTCAAGGCCCCATTCATGATTTCGTTCCACACGGATGGGACAAACCAGACACCATTATTACCACGTCATCCGCATACGCCACGGTTTTGATCCTCATATTGTCCAGTTTTAGTAGTATTTTGTTGGCCACGAGTAACCAAAGTAGGGGAGAGATGACTCCACCCTGAGGAGTTCTCATATTTACTCGCTTTGATGACTTGCTGTTGGCCATAGAGGTGTTGATAATTCTGCTCTGTAGCAATGTCGCTATCCAAATCTTGATGAATATATCCACGCCTAGATTTTCAAGTGATTCTTCTATAGCCGCTGAACTCACATTATTGAATGCACTCTCTATAACCGCGAGGGTATATTGTTTGTGTTCTAAGGATCTTTCAAAAGTTCTGACGTCTGTTAGATATACATGTTGGCTGCATGATATTTTGCGCGATCCATCCATTTTCAGGCGGATGTATGCGTCCATTTGCCTTTCAAGCGTTTTCAGAAGAAACGATGAGAGGCTGATCGGTCTGAAGTCCTTTGGGATCTCATGAATCCGTCTTCCCGCCTTGAGAATGAAAACCACTCTTACCTGGCCCCAACTCTTAGGTAAGTAGTTAAGAGTCAATCAAGATCGGAATACGATACAGATTTTTGGCATAATACCATCTGGGCCGGAGATTTATATGGTGAGAAGCTATTGATAGTCCAGGATATCCTGTCTGGACTGATTATATCGTCTATACCGTTAGTAATCGGTGTAAAACTGTAGGTCCCAATCAGTGAGTGTAAAACTAGAACGCGCACAGGTTACTGATTGTGAGAAGCTCTCCCTAATCCCTACATGGGCAGTAACGGGAACTAATTATTTATTTTATTGCATTCGGATACTCTTTAAGTTTATCCTTGTGCGGCTTCCAGGATCCATTTATATAGCTTGCGTTGAAAGTTTTGCGAGATTCTTTTCTTAGTGTTGTGATCTCATCTGTCCACCAAGGCGGATGGGTTTTCTTCGGGCGTGGCTGAGGACATGATACTTTGGATGCAGTATCCATGGGTTCCTCCAACTTGGATACAGCTTTTTCTACGTGTGTAGTGGTATTAATGTGTTTCTACTGAGGTACTGCGAAGCCAGCCGTGATATCCACATGAATGAAATTGTGTTCCATTAATAATGGGATTATTTTTTATTCTTACACCAAAAGATATTAAGTTTAGTTCATTTTATTTATTGTATTTTTAAAAATATACTTGTATTTGGACCACCCTGTATATTAAGACAATGAACTCAAATGATTTTGTTTTCAGGCACACACCAAACAAATGCGGCTTTCGTCCGATGTCATTTTCGTATCCAAATCGCAATGAGGTTTTTTGTTTGAAGTGTCAAAATTGTCATGTAAACAAACAAGAAAAAAGGCAGGGATAAACCAATTGGTAATTGTTAAATCAACTTCAGTTTTTACCGATTAAAATTGTACGAGTAATCTTCGTTGACGTGGTTTAACGTAATTAACCTTCAAAATGCGCTAATCTTGGTCGGTGTATATGCCGTGTAACTCTGTTAACCCATGCTAACCCACAAGATTACTCATACAATTGTAATCCGTAAAAGCTGAAGTTTAATTTTTAACCTCATTTTATGCTAGTGTACATTTTGATGCAACACTGTTAAGAACAAAAAAAATGCAATCCTAAAAAAAGTATACACAAAAATCAGCTGTTTCAGCTGCGGAAGCCGATCAAAAATTTGTCAACGCGTCGCCGCCACCAAAAGTTTTTTGTAGCTCACGCCGCCGCCTATATAATTGGCTCCATCGATTTAAATTATGAGCTGATTTGACATACTGTACGACTGATCCAAATTTAAAGATGCAGTTATTTCAAAAACATCCCAAATCGGTACAAAACTGGTCGCCGATTACTCTAAATGGGTCTTAGCACGAAGTTGCCACCTGAGATGTATATGGCAATGTCTTTTTATAATTCCTCATTTTCGTAAAATTTACAATAGCGTACGAAGATGATGGATGGTGATGATGGTGATCATCCGCCCAAACATACCCTAAAATACGGAACTCATACCAACTAACAAAAAATCAAACACAATGATATACAATTACATGTACACCGGCTTCAGAATGTATCTTAACGTATTAGAATTGTTCAATACCAAAAATGTTACGTCAGTCACGTTACGTCAGTCACGGAACTTATTTCGCTCAAACCTCAACATCTTTTGAGCATAATTTTTTGACGCATTTATACTGATTGTATTCTAAACTATAGACATAGAAGAAGATATCCGGACAAAAAAAATAAACTTCACATTGAAACTTTTAGAGAAAAGCCATTTGCAAAAGTGACCTGAATTATTGGTGAAAAAATGCGTTACGTCAGTCACGACAAATTACACCATTTTTACAGCCAAAATTCAGTAATTTTTTTTCAATTAAATCACTGATTTTAATTAAGCTTAAGCTGAATAATTTTTCCAAAAAAAAATTATAGCTCTATGTTCAACAGTTCACGAGATAGAATAATTTGAATGTTGTAAAAACTCTGCGAATGTTACGTATGTCACGAAAGACATTGCCATATTTAAGATTAAATTGTGTGCTGTAAACGGCAAAGATTGGAGAACAAGGATATCGCTAACCAGATCGCGATAAACTCCGGCCTAAATGCGACATTACTGATAAAACCCCGGGTTTGCGCATTTATACGCCAGAAAGTTAGCTGATTACACAGTGCAACACATAAAATGCAAACTCCATTTCGTGTGAAATTTCTCAAACTATTTATCGAACCTAACAACCCGCTGTTTGGGGTTTGTTAGTTTAGCTGCTGATCGGATTTTATGGACTCATGTATATTTTGGCTAAACCTTAATTTTCCCAAAGAACATGCAAATTTTCCCACGGCTATATCTCGGAAATCAATCGGAATTTTGTTTTCCTGTCTTCACTGCAATTGTAGCTATTGACTAGGAGTAAAAAAGTATAAAATTAACTAACCCTAGTGCATCTAGTGCCCCAAAATTTTAAAAATTATGAAAAATTTAATTTTTTATACCTTTTTCACAATTTTCGACCCATATTTTCGACAAGAATTTTGATTTTTGTTTGGGTTTAATAATAATTTTCGCACGTGATTTTTCGCATTTGTAGTTTTACTCACCCTTGAACACGTACATAACAAATAAAGGGTTTTTGAAAAAATATACGGACTTGGCCATAAAGGTTGGATCCTACTACCGGAGGATTGTCCGATGCCCAAATGCGGCAATTTTGTTGACATAGCCGCCGAGATGAAAATGCACCTCGTCAGAAAAAATATACCTGTATTTGGACGTTGGCAAAACAACAATCAAATCTAAGACATTAAGTGAAAAAAATTCGCAGTTTGCGAGTTAGTATCAAAAAATAATGAAATACAAAAATTTCTGAAGTACTCAATGGTATATAGGAGCTATTTATCCCATTTCTCCACCGACTATTCAATTTCTGACTTGTTTCAACCCTTCCACATCGACAACTTTTAATGTCGTTTCACATGTTGTAGTACTCACCTAAATCTGAATTTCAGGTTTCCCTACAACGTCTATGTAAAATACCAACCTACTTTTTTTACATAGACTTCACTATCAAACCTGAAATTTAGGCTTATGTGAGTAGTCTGCTTAAAGAGTGGAATTGATATATATATATTTGTCATGCTGAGTTCAATGCGCTAATTTAGAATCTCGATTTTGTATGGGAAATTTTATATAATTTCGGCGAAGTTATAAACATTCTTCGAGACCTTCCGGTAGAGTGTATAGAGACTTTCAGATTGTATTGATGTGTTCACAAAAGTTGTTCCAAAAAAGTTTTGCCAAATTTGGTTAGTGAACATTTGTTAGGTTTTGCTGAAAAAAGTAAAAAAATTATGTTTGACTATATTTTTTCAAACAAAATTGCTGGAACAAGTTAATTTTTTGGCGTCAGATGTTTGTTTGTTCAACAGATTCATAGTTACATTATTGTCAAATTCAGTTAAGGGGTATCACGAAGTCTGAATAAGCTCTTGGACAAACACTGACGACACCAATTTTCGAAGGGCCCACTGATTTTCAGAACCTTTTGAGGCCCATATAAAAAATGTTCATAATATGTCACAATTTCTTGATCGCCTTTCTATTATTTCGACTCGCGAATCATTCATTTTGACTTACATCGGGAGCGAGCAATATTTTAAAATCTTTGAAAATTAAAACTTGGTTCCCGAGGTTAAAATAAAACTCGTTTAAAAGATTTACCTCTTCAAAGATTTAGAAATTAAACATTAAAAATGCGAGCGAATTGAAAACGAATGGGTCTCTTTACGCTGGTTTGACTTAAAATTGGAAATTGTGTTGTAATTTTTAGCCAACATAATAAGTGAAATTATGTGGACGGAAAAGAACGAACGGAACTTCGTTTGATTCCTTCAAAAAGCACCCCCAGTTTCTATTTTAATTAAACTCGGCATGACGAGAGTTCGTATTTACCCCCCCCCCCCCCCCTCAAATAATGGGTAGCTACCCACGTTGATGGGTAATGGGTTACCGAGGGTAATCCATCCTCATTTTTGATCTAAACTATGCACAAATTATAAAAAGCCTTTATGTCTGAAACGGAGCCTCTATATGTGGCCCAATTCGTATGGAAGATTTTTGTACCAAAAATTGGCAAAATAAGAAAATCGCTGAAATACAAAAATGGCTATAACTCGGAAAAAATAATAATTTTAGTAATCCGTAGAAAAAAAGTCGCTAACTAAAATTTGTCGAATACAAAATTCGCTAAAATGCTCATATGTGTTAGCGATTTTTATAAATGGTGATGGCATAATAAAGACATATATTGGTTAAAGACTGCTTTGGAGTCCTTTTGAGGTAAAAAGTTATTATTATTGCGATTATTATTTCCGAGTTATAGCCGTTTCCGAGTTATTGGCACTTTTTTTATTTTCAGCGATTTCCTCATTTTGGAGCTTTTTTGAAAAAAAATCTTCCTACGAATTGGACCACTTTATGTAAAACCCTTAGCATTCTTGAAGAATTAGTTATTTTTCGATTGGACGCTCCGTTTCCGAGGTATAGAAATTTTTTCTAATTGTTTCATATTTTAGAACAAATTACCGAACGTCGTGGATAACTACTAGAGTATCAAACTAACCGCCATTTTTTAAAAACCGGTTTTCGGTTTCAATTCAAGATTCAATTCAATGTTTAAACAAACCGGTTTTCGGTTTTAATTTTAATTTAAATTATACATGTAACACTTACAATACATTTGTTTGTGTGCATACTTATTCGTATTTAAAACTCCAAATTTCACAACTCTATATGACCGTCGGTGGTGCAATGGGTAGTGTGCGCGCCTCTTGTACAGGAGAAACTGGGTTCGATCCCTGCTCCAACCACATTAAAAAAAAAAACAAAAAAAAAATTCTTTCGACGACGGTCACCTCGCTTAGTGACGGCGACACTATTGAGTATATAGCCATGAAAAAGCTTCTCAAAATACCGTTCGGAATCGGTGTAAAACTGTAGGTCCCAATCAGTGAGTGAAAACTGGAAAGCGCACAGCTCAGTGATTGTGAGAAGTTCTCCCCGGTCCCTTCATGGGATGTAATGGGAAACCATTTATTTTTTATTTATTAAAATATCACAATTACGTTTTAATTTTAAATAAATTTTTTTTTATTAAATTCTACTTTGGAATGCGAGTTTAATATAAAATTTAAAAGTTTTAATCAAGCTCATATTAAACTGATTTCAATTCGAAAATCATATTCAAATTTGAATGAGATTTTCATGTATGAAAATCGTATTAAGCTTGAAACTATTTATTTATAAACTTATATTATTTTTGAAATTTCGAAAAAAAAATGTTAAAACTTAATTATCTCTTAATTAATTTTTATTCGTCATAAAGTCATTTTGAAATTTGAATAAAAAAAATGTGTGGAAATATCATTTAGAACTTATTGAAGCAGAAAAACATGTTTGAGAATAGAAATCATATTCCTTAATTCCATTAAAATTCAAAAATCGAATCAATTATTATTAATATATTTAAAAATAACAGCACAATTTCCGAAATACCGGTTAAACGACTACAAATAACCGGTTTCCGGTTTGTCCGTAAATTTCGATTTTTAAAAACCCGGCACACGGTTAATAGCAAAAATCCTGGGTAACCGGTTTTTCGCTTTCGGTTTCGGTTTTGGACACTCTAATAACTACCCTTTATTTTCCACATTACCTTGAGGGTAATGGGTAATTTTCATGGATAATTCCCCATTGATGTTTGTAGCTACTAGGGATGCCAAACGGGAAATCCCGAAACCCCGGGAATTTTCGGGACTGATGAATCCCGAATCCCGGGATATTAATAAGTAAATCCGCGGATTTTTTGGGATTATCATTAATTTTGAAAAACATAAAACTAAAAACAATGACAAAAGTTCAGTGTGGTATTATTTTTTGGAAGAGTCGAAAGGCGCACCTCAAGCAAAATGCAAATTGTGCAAATAGGATTTAAAGACCAATGGCGGTTTAATAACACATCTTAACGTAAGTTAATTTTGGCATATACATATCTATTATACGGCTTACTCTCCAAAAATTACAAAATTTATTGCGTCGGGTAGACGATGTTATTTTAAGCAAAGAAAGTGAAATAACAAAATCGAGG
This sequence comes from Phaonia tiefii, assembly GCA_963931995.1. Lineage (NCBI taxonomy): Eukaryota > Metazoa > Arthropoda > Insecta > Diptera > Muscidae > Phaonia > Phaonia tiefii. The sequence continues at coordinate 106,336,128 of OZ008367.1, read as the reverse complement.
CAAATGCATAGTTTCGGAGTTATGTATCCCGACATTTCAAATACTTTTTCCACTAACGTACCGTGTCAAGTCATAACAAGCTCAAAAAATAATGTAGCATTTTTCGATAAGTCGCTTAGTTATCGAGTTATCGGATATTTACGTTTCTCAAACAAAAATTTAAAAAATTTTTTAAAATAATTTTTTTTTTTATTTGAAAAAAAAATATTCAAAAAGTCGCGCGATGTTTTTAAATAATTTTTGGTTTTGTTTGAGAAAAGTAAAAAAAATCGATTTTTTCTAAATTTCAACATCCTGTAACTCGATAACTAAGCGACTTATCAAAAAGTGCTGCATGATTTTATGAATTTATTTTGAATTGTTTTATACAAAAAAAACTGATATCAATGGCTTTACACGGTACGTTAACGCTATAACCCCCTCACATGTCCGAAATTGCGGGGCCCATAACTCCGAAACTATGTATTTGCCCCGATTTTGTTATTTTACTTTGTTTGCTTAGAATAACGTATTCTACCCCCCTTGTGATTGTTTTTTTTTTTGAGTTTGAGCCTGTTTCCAAAAAAAAATTTAAAATAGAATCCCGAAAAATCCCGAAATCCCGGAAAATCCCGGGATCCTGAAAATCCCGAATCCCGGGATTTTTTAAAATCAATCCCGCTTCGCATCCCTAGTAGCTACCCATTATTTTCCCCATACCCTGTTGGATATGGGTAAACGACCGCTACCCATTCCCCGCGGCAAAAAATAATGGCTTACCCAGGGTTACCCAATACTCATGAAATGCGATCCCTGGACCTGACCGAGGACAATTCTAAGATCATTTGATTAAATTTTACGAAACATATAGAATTTGAAATGTGTAATTTATTGACATTCAATAGTTCAGATAATGTAGTGGCATCTCTTTAGCTTTATGAGTTCAATGAAGAGAAAAATTTAAATCCAAATATTTTTCCTAGTTATATAGAATTTATGTGTGTATTGTATGTATGGATATGGAAACATATTTGTATCTTCATTCCAAGGATGTATTAAATTGAATGCAAACCACAGCTGAGAGTTTAGTTCATTTAAATTGTACTACATCGAATTGAAATCGTCCCACTTCGTTGTGGTGTTTGAAAGGAAAAGAAGAACATAAAATTATGGTTTTTCTGCACAGCGGGTGGAGATGTTCGCGCATCCTCAGCAAAAGAGAAAGGCTTTACCATTTCATTCAACTACCACGAACTGCCAAAACAATAGACAATGCTGTAGTAAACGCATGTGGTGTTTTACAAATCGAACACATATTGCCGTTATTACATATTGGCATGTCAGTCAAAAAATTTGTACTTAGACCGCTATGAACAAAATAGACAAGCAATAAAGTTTATTACATTTAAAGTCCTTTTTATAAATGAAATATTTAAAAAGAATTGTACAAAGGAATATGGGTTTGCTTGAGTTTTTTCAGAAGCTTTTGTACAAAATCTTCACCACACATTCATAATACTGAAATAGTCTAAAACGATCCCTTTAATTGTATAATGGTCACCTGTATCTGAATTTAATATTCACAAAAAATCCAGCTTCCACTACATCTCGTAGTATGTTTCTAATAGTAACCAGATGCTTGTTTATGCCAAATAGATTTTACTAGGAAAAACATTTTAAATCTCGTTAAACCATGCAATCTGAATTCTTAGCTCCAGTGATATTGTTCACTTCTTATTGTGCTTCTTCTTCTAGTGGTACTTAAGTTTGCTACTTCTTTTCATATCAGAGCAAAGACGGTTCTAAGTAGATGACAGTGTTAGTGTCCCTATGATTGTCACACGTTTCTCCTAAGCTTCAGCTATCCTTTTTTATTTGAGCACACATATCCTATTGTATTTATACAAGTGGTACATGAATACGACGAAGATAAGGATGACGACGACGACTCAGAAGGATGATATGTGTTTACAATTTCAACAAAAGGTATGTTCCATCATCACCACCACTACAACACTACAAGTATTCATGTAATTTACCCCAAAACAATAGAAATTATCGAGCATTATTGTCTGTCACTGTATGCCTCTCTTATTACAATTACAATTTGTGGTCCTTATTTTGGATTTACAATTGTTCCTTATTGTTTCGTCTCTATTATTTACTATATTTCCAAATAATGGGTGTTTGTTTGTTCATAATTTGAAGGACAAAATGTGGATGTATTAAAGTTCGCACTAATACGTATTTAAAGAAGGATGACGACTTTGAAGATTACCAGCAATTGGTTACTGTTGCTTAAGTGTTCTACTTTAGTTATTAGTAAAAGGCTCAATAACTAATATACATTTTAGTTTTGTTTCACGTTTCGATTTTGTTAATTTACATACATATTTATTTATATAGTGTATGAGGAGTCGTAGAACAAAACGTGACTTTTCGTATATTTTTTACAAAATGTTTATTTTTTTTAATAATTGTTCGGTTCAAGATCAATCACAATTAAAAAGTACTTTTTCTATGAAAAAGTACATTTTAATACAAATATTAAAAAGAAATGTGTGAAATTGATCATTATGGTGGATGGTTGGGAATACAGCTGTTACAATGCCCACCAAGGCATATCATCAGCTCCCTTCTCCACAAGTATTTAGGTAGTAAAGATCGAATATTATAAACTCAAACGGATATAAATTTGAAGACCCACATGGTGAACTTAGGAGACAGTCCCCAGCGCTTTCCTATCGCCCCTTTACAGCAGTAAAAAGCAACAGACGCCTTTTTCACGCTCTCCTTCACATTAGGTTTCCAAGACAGTTTTCTGTTGAGAATTATTCCCAGATACTTGACCTTGTCCGTCAACTGTAATTGCACCCTATTAACTAACGGCAGTTCAAATGCGGGTTTTTTTTTATTTCCGAGAGAACAAGATAAGCTCGGTGGGTTAAGTGATAGTCCGTTGTTAGCGGTCCAGTTCGAAATCAAACTATGTAGGCTGGTTGTACGAATGCCAAGTAAATTGAGGTTCCTACCCGTATAGATGATAGCAATATCATCGGCATTGGCAAAGACCTGCCATTCGGCCCTGTCCAATTCAAGAAGCAGTTCATTGACAGAAGTTAACCGTAATAGTGGAGACAGAACTCCCCCTTGCGGTGTCCCTCTGTTAAAGTTCCTAGCAATTGTAACACCACCCCATTCAGCTTTGACGGATCTATCCTCCAGAAGCTTCCCAATTAGGCGCCTCACTAACCTGTCGACTCCTAGATTCTGTAACGACCTAAAAATCGTCGAAGGTTAAATGTTATTGAAGGAAGGTCCCTAGAGCAATGACCTTATTCTCAAGAGAGTTTTCTATTATGCTGACTATAGAGTGGTGAGCCGTCTCAGTTGACCTGTCCTTGATATAGGCATGCTGAGAACTCTATAGTAGATTCTGTGGAAGATTACTTCGAATATGAATGTCCAGTAACCTCTTAAATGACTGTTACTGATTGGTCTAAAGTCCTTTGGTTTGACATGAGAGCATTTGCCCGCTTTCGGGACGAAAACCACTTTGGTTTGCTTCCAAATGCTAGGAGTGACTCCCAGCATAAGGCAGCCCCTGAAGATGGCATCCAAACAACTACAAGGTAGGCATAGTGCCTCCTGTAGTTGCGCGGGAATTATCCCGTCAGGTCCGGCTGATTTATAGGGCTTAAAGCATCTAATGGCTCATATCAGATTCTTTCTGCTCACGATTGAGCGAACTTTTTCTAAGCTAGGTGAGTTTCCGCCTAGTTCTTCTGGCTGATGACCAGCATTCCTGTCATCGTTGGGAAAATAGGTATCCACGAGAATCCGAAGAGACTCTACAGACGAATACGTCCACGTTCCATCGTCTTTCACTAAGAGTTGGTTCCTTCTATGGATTCACAGAAGTTTCGCCAGGATTTCCGTTTTGCCTTCTTGATTTCACCTTGATATAGATTAAGACTAATCTTGTAAACATCCCAATCTCCGCCAAATGGACGATCTTAGATCCTGAAGCTTTTGATACCCTTGGCAGCATTATAACCACTGGTCTTACAGGACTCATTGAGCGCGTTCTTGCACGCATCAGTAAATTTGCCAACTAGTTCTTACAGCTCTGGCACATTAGTCGGAATATTCGGATGGTTACCTAATAGTTTCCTTAGGCGCCCACGATAGGCGTTCCAGTCCGTTTTCCTACAATTTTTAAAAATTTCCTTTTTCAGAGTTTCGATATTTATGTGGAACTGTAGATATCTATGATCAGAAAATGAGTGCTGAGAAAGTACGCTCCAATCGGATACAGTTGCAAAGTCGTAGCCAAGTAGTAAAGTTAGGTCTAGTACTTCCCTCGCCCCTATTACATATTGTCAAGGATTCGCTTATAGTGAAATTAAACACAGAGTCACCTCGATCATTGGAGCCTGTACTCGCCCATATTGTGTGGTACGCGTTGCCATCGGCACCTATAATGACCCTACAATTCCGTCCTTTTAACTCCGATACAATATCCCCCACGCAGTTCGGAGGGGGTGATTCAGTGTGGTCGTGCGCATTATACGAGTATGCAAGATCTTGGCCTACCTGGGGTTGATAGGTCGAAGGTCCTGTAGCCATTGCACCTGATACCACATATACGATTACTGGCCGTCAATTGTTCTTGTATAAGGGCCATATCGGCTCCACCCTTCGCAAGACGGAGAATGAGGTTGGAAGATGCTGCTTTACTCCGACGAAGATTTATGTGCAGGACTTCCATCATCTACAGGATCTTCAACTCCGGGTACCTCGATCACGGTTGTCTCGTGATCACCCTCGCTGGTGATATACAGGTCGATGCTGCTGCCACTGTCGTCATCCAGTAGTGCTTCTTCAGCATCTACCGCCGTTTCAGAATGCTTCAAACATTTACATCTGTTTATTTTATCGTAAAATCGGATATAAAAAATTATCTTGGACTTCCCAACATTTTGAAATAATTAAAAAGGCGCGTTTTGTTCTGCAACTCCTCATATGTCCGTTATTTATTTAAACAGAATATAACACTATAAAACCATTTTACTATACAAGGTTTAAATAAAAGTTTCACGAAGGTCATAGGGCTTCAAACGTTCCAATAATGATTCTAATTTAAGACGGGTGATTCATTAGAGCACCGCTTCCGATCCTATTGCAGGGGCTGCCAACAACCAGTAGGCAGGTGTATACTCTGTATTGCTATCGACTTACCAGTTTAGTTTCGTAGTGTTTAGAAACCAACAGGGCACTTCGAGCAGGATGTGGTTCTTCACCACGCACTAAGGTATTGGCAGGAACTTTTCCTATCCTAAATATTTGTAAAGGTTACGTCGAAGTAGCTCTTCCCTATTGATACAGTCACTTAGTCCCATAAGAACCTTTGTAGTACCATAGGTCATAATGTTTCATCCCCACCAAGGCCCCGTGAATTACCCTGATATTGATAAGTGGCGTGGAAGCAATGTTACATCCCATACCGGTGAATGTGAATGTGAATGAAGAAGCTACGTACCACAGTTCCTGGCGAATTACTTACTTACTTATCCGGTCTCGGACAACCCCAGGGGGTCAGGGACCTTACAAAACGAAGATAACATATTTCGCCAACCAGTTCGATCTTTTGCTTTATCTCTCCAGTTGGCAATACCAAGTGTACGCAGGGATTCGTCAACCTGATCCCTCCAGCGGAGTCTTGGTCTTCCTATTTTTCGTCTTCCTTCGAGTTCGGTTTCGAAAAGTCTTCGCGCTGGTTCATCTTCATCCATTCTACTGACATGGCCTAGCCAGCGCAATCGCGTTATCTTGATCCGCTTAACTATGTCAATGTCAGGATAAAGCTCATACAGCTCATGATTCAAATTAGTTAGTAAAAAAATGGTGACCCATAACATCCCATGAAGGGATTGAGGAGAGCTTCTTCTCACAAGCTGTGAGATGGGGGCTTTCTAGTTTTTACACTCACTTATTGGGACCTACAGTTTAACACTGGTTCCAAACAGTATTCTGAGAAGCGTTTTCATGGCTAAGTACTCGATAGTGTCGGCATCACTAAGCGAGGTGACCGTCGTCGAAAGAAATGTAATGTGGTCTGAGCAGGGATTAGTTAGTGCTCCGCTGAAAAATCCTCAGATCTTTCAGCTTTACACATGCAGTCAGGGTAGTAATAACATGAATGCAGTAATATCCTGTAGTAATATCCTAGATGTTGTCTCCTACTCGCGCAAAGTCAGGGCAGTAGTACAGCAGATGTTGGACGTTCTTATCCTCCTCTTCATCCCAACAACTTCCACAGTAATCATGAGCTCAGACTCCAAGTTTGGACATAGTGTCCTGTGATTATAGCTACAAGCATAGTGATATCTTGTCTATGAATGGAGAACAAGTTTAGCGTACGATTCCGGACATATAGTCGCCATACTTGCCTGAAGGTTCAGCATTTTATCCCTCCAGGCCAGCTATCTCTCGCATGCCAGAGAACTTCGGATTTAGGCATTAGCTGGCATGATCCATATCCAGTGGAAAATATAGTGTTGTCCATAACCTCGCCAGCTCATCCGTTTTGTGGTTCACTGGAATGTTTCTGTGCCCCGGCACCCATATAAAATGGATGTCAAACTGTTTGGTCATCTCATTTGGAGATTCGGGGCAGTTATAGGATATTCCTGAAATCAGAAATACGGATTGCATAGATTGATCACAACGATTGATCGTTGATCACTTTTCGTGCGAATCATAGGGCTACTTGTCCGATTGTCATGCCTTCTGCCTGAAAGGCACTACAATAGTCTGGTAGTCTTTATAGAACTATAGTCTCCAAAACAGAATATATTGCAAAACCCACTTTGCCATTTAATTTACAGCCATAAGTGTAGAAGCCGAAATTTTTTCTGCAATCTGGTATGTGTCTCTCCCAATCCTGCCTTTCCGAGATATGAGTGGCGAAGGTTCTGGCCTGACCGGCAAACCTAGTGGTAAAAGGTGAAGTATAAGCACCAAGCCCGTGGTAGGAGTTGTGCACTTAATAGATTTCTTCATCTGGGCACTTGTGATGGGCCATTGACATTGTCTGGAATATTGTCGACAGACGTAACTAAGTGTATTATTCAGTACCCGCCAACTAACAACAATGCCGTAGAGCAAAATCGGGCGAACAGCAGCTGTACAGTAAACTTTATTCATGGATAGACGACATCGTCTACTGATGGCTGATCTCATATTGTCTAGTTTAAAAGTAAGCTCGGCAGAATTAACCTAAATGCCTTGTATAACTTCTCTACCATCTAGAGACAATGACTGAATATATGAATCTTTCAGCTTCCACTTAAAAAGTACGAGGGCGGTGTTCTCCGGATTTACTACCAGCCTCTTCTTCGTTGCCCACTTAGAGAGTCTTATTATACAGCCCTGGGTTACACCTCTCTATGAGGAAAGTCGTTAGCATATCATCGCTGCGTCAACCAATAGAGTTATGTGTAATTGAAAAAGATTGTATTGCACATTTGAAACCCATTTTTATTCCAACATATGCCAATGTCGCTGTGTCCTAATATTTGTAGAGGATTCGAAGGATACACTCAGAGAACTAATTATTCGAAAACTGGTTGTAGCAACCGTAAATTCGGCTGCTGTCACCGTGTTGCGATTGCCACAAGCGAATTGAGGTTGTCGCGACTGAAGTTGGTTGGTTGGTTGGTTCACGTAGTTGCTACATATACTATTTAGCATCAATTAGTGTCTTAAGACACAGTTTTGTATACCACATTACTCCGGACAGTCTCCATCCTGTTAATCGGAGATACCTCATTAGATCCCCTATATCTATCTCTAATCGGAGATACCTCATTAGATCCCCTATATCTATCTCTTGTTATCTCAGTGAGGTTGTTTAGGAAGAGTCGACCTATAGTCTTTTGGCGTCTATTCATTAGAGGCGGACCATTGAAGAGGAGATGTTCCACCGTCTCCTCCTCTTCTGCGTTTTCGCAGGCACAGCAGTGGTCATTATATGGAAGATTCAGCCCTCTTACGTGATTATCGATATCAGCACTGCAATTAGCCTTGGTATGTTCCCCGACTTTGGCCAAGGAGCGAGTTAGTCTGGTGAATGTTATATTCTGGCCATGTGTTTCTGGATATGAGGCACGTTTCCATTCTATCCCATCTGGCCTTAACTCGACCAAGGTAATGCAGGAAAATAACTCTTATGGCCGACCCTATACGCGTTGCGACTGACACCATATGGAGTTCGATGGAAGAGATTCCTATCTTGCCTAGTTCGTCTGCCATTTCGTTCCCAAGGAGGCCCTTGTGGCCTGCTATCCAAATAAGAACCACCTTGGCAAGTTGACTTAGCTCGACAAGTATTTCCCAACATGCACCAACGAATTTAGATGCATTGTTGTCAGATTTTAGTGATAGGAGATCCGCCTGGCTATCAGCAAATATTCCAATGCGCTCTGTTCTCCGTTGAAGTACAAGTTTGGTGCAGGCTTCTTTGATGACCAGTACCTACACTTGGAAAACGCTGCACATGGCTGGGAGGTTGAATGAGAAATTGAGGCTTGCCTCTTTGGAGAAGTTATCCGAGCCGGTTCCACGTTCAATTCTGGATCCGTCCGTAAATACTTTGGTGTCAAAATCTGTCAGTGGCTCCCCTTTATCCCACTCTATTCTCCTGGGAAACTTTACATCGAATAGGTTATCGCACGTCAATGAGGGGGTGCAGTAATCGGTGGTTATACTGAGTGCTCTCGGGGTTGTCTGTAGTATTCTCCCATGTCCATGTGCGCTGCTCTTCCATATTCAAAGAGCATTTAATCGGGTAGCGCTCCAGGCCGCACTAGCCGTTATGTGAAGCCCCTGTTAGGCCGATGCAAGCTGATCTCTGTACGCTATACAACAGTTTCATGGTGGACGTCTTCCCCGGGACAGGCCACCATACCATTGCTCCGTAGTATACATCCATAGCACTATTTTCGGTCGGAGACCCCATCGGCTTCCGAACATTTTCCGGAAAGCGTAGTATGCGACGGTTGCTTTCTGTGCGCGGTGCTCTATGTTAAGCTTCCAGGATAGTTCACTGAATTTATTTCCCACAACTAAAATTTGGTTGAAGCAACATCGTTTCATATTTGATTTGGTTGTGACAACTGAATCTTCAATTATATACTAAATTTTGAAAAATTTCAATTAGGAATTAATTCGAATGCAACAACCGAAATTGGATATAGTACAAGCTGATGTCAACCGTTTCGTTTTTCAAGGTCGGTCGTTTGAGATATTCTGGCTTCGTTTTTTTTATATAAATATAAGGGTTTAGGACCTGAAGCGACAGACACAACTCGTCGGAATTGGTGCGGTAACCCTGATGACCTGATCTACTAAATCGGTCGGTAATGGATGTAATATGAATTAAAGATTACCGCTTGTGTATTATTACCTAAACATTACCCCATGTATATAATTACCTCGCTTTGGATTGATTTATGAGAACTTGGGAAAATAATTCACCACTAAATTAATAGATAAACATTTCAAAATGCAGTTGTGACACTGTCTGAATTTGGTTGTGAACTCGGCTGTGACAACCTCAAATGTGGTTGTGGCAACCTCTTATTTGGCTGTGACAACCTCTAATTCGGCTGTGATAACCTCGTATTCGGTTGTGATAACCTCTAATGCGATTTTGGCAGCCTCTAATTCGGTCGAGCCAACTTCTGATTCGGCTATGATGGCTTCTAGTGTGGTTGTGACAACCCCTAAATTCTGTTACGGTGAATTCGGCTATCTCAACCGAATTTTTCTCTGTTCGTGCTGTCTTTTCAACAGCTGAGAAGTACCTTTATTCGTTCGCGCATATTAGCCAATCATTCTCTCCTATGCCATCATACGCCGGGAATAATGAAAAATCGTTTGATCACGTCATTAGCCACCGATTTATGCCAAGAAAGTTTTCAATACACCTGGTTACCACCATTTCTGGTTAACCTTCTTACCTGTTTTTGTTTATTAATTAGTTCAGTCATTTTGTTGTTTTTTTGCTGTCTTATTATTCCATTCCATTTACACTAGAAATATAATAAATTTAGCTTAAACGGAGTAATTCATCCTACATGAAACCGGCTATGTATAATACAATTTATATAGGTATTTCAACGACAGCAACAACAACAAAGTCGCAATAACAATGTCATTAAATATATTGATTTGAACTTTATTTGCCTTTTTGTAATGATTCTGTCATTTATTTTGAGTTTACAAGGAGGTGAGACAGACTCCCTTAGAAGAACAACCAACATACAGGACACAGAATTGTAGGATTATGTTACATTAAAATGAAATGGATTTTTCAGGACTTAATGGGATTTAATATTCCAAATTTATATTTTTATGATGGATTTAAATTTTGAACACGAGAACACGCCATAAATTGAGGAGGCAATCATGTTTGTGTTATCTGTCTTGTTTTTATTTTGTCATTTCTCAACAGTTTATTTTTTGTTTGTCTTTGTTCGAATTTAATGACCGCTGTAATAAAGCATGAAATCCAAGCCAACATAAATTTGTTGTTACTGAGTTATTGCGGCAATTATTAAAAAACTTTGAAATTTATTTAAATTTGTTCTTGCTGTTGTGTTTTTTGTAATTTATAGGTTTTTTGTTAATTGAAGTTTATAAAGTTAAAAACTTACTGATTATTGGGCGGGTATATCTGGGTAATATGAGTGATTTGATGAAACCAATTTAAACGAAACGTCAAATCAAGACTTATGATGACCAATTAATTATAACATTTATGTAAGGTCGTTATCAGAAGGGCTTTTGAATTCCAAGATATAATAAAAACCAAATGGAATGACAAGTCAAAGATGGCTCCGAGCAATATTGTCAGTAGCTCTATTAAATTTCCTGTTTAAAACTCCTTCCCTAGAGAATTTTTATTAAGAATTAAATTAGTTGTTATCAAACAACCTGGTTTGGACCAGTGTCATCCTTCGTAGAGGAAATCGATAAATACATTTATTTTACTGCAATGGCCTCCAGACATTTGTATTTTGATGATCAGAAATAATGTAATGCCAGATAATTAGACCCCGTTATTGATCTGTTTTTTTTTATATGCGCTATTAAAATTAACTAATACAAGTGCATGCTAGTAGGTCACCGAATTCCCACGATTAGCAGAGCCTTTTTATTATGGAGATTGGCATTTTTAATCCTCATAATGGTCGTCGGTGGTGCAATGGGTAGTGTGCGCGCTTCTTGTACTTGAGATCCTTGGTTCGATCCCTGCTCTGACCACCTTAAAATTTCTTTCGACGGCATTCACCTCGCATAGTAACGGCGACACTATCGAGTATTTAGCCATGAAAATACTTCTCAAAAACACCTTTCGGAACCGGTGTAAAAGTGTAGGTCCCAGTCAATGAGAATAAAACTAGAAAGCGCACAGCTCACTGGTTGTGAAAAGCTCTCCCCGATTCCTTCTAGGGATGTAATGGGAAACCATTTATTTATATATTTTTTTTTTTGATGGTCCAATCTCCGCCTTTGTAGATGTCACAATTGTAGCGTCATTTTAGGTGCCGATGCCAACGCGCACCACACAATACCGGCACCAATGGTCCATCCGAATATTCCGACTAATGTGCCATAGCTGGAAGAACTAGTTGGCAAATTTACTGATGCGTGCAAGAACTCAATGACTCCTGTAAGACCAGTGGTTAGTGAAAGACGATGGAACGTGGACGTATTCGTCTGTAGAGTCTCTTGGGATTCTCCTGGATACCTATTTTCCCAACGATGACAGGAATGCTGGTCATCAGCCAGAAGAACTAGGCGGAAAGTCACCTAGCTTAGAAAAAGTTCGCTCAATAGTGAGCAGAAAGAATCTGATATGGGCCATTAGATGCTTTAAGCCCTATAAATCAGCCGGACCTGACGGGATAATTCCCGCACTACTACAGGAAGCACTATAACTATCTTGTAGTTGGTTGAATGCAATCATCAGGGGCTGCCTTAGGCTGGGAGTCATTCCTAGCATTTGGAAGCAAACCAAATTGGATTTCGTCCCGAAAGCGGGCTAATGCTCTCATGTCAAACCAAAGGACTTTAGACCTATCAGTCGATCATCCTTTGTTTTTAAGACATTTGAAAGATTACTAGACATTCATGTTTGAAGTAATCTTCCACAGAATCTACTATCGAGTTCTCAGTATGCCTATATTATGGGCAAGTCAACTGAGACCGCTCACCACTCTATAGTCAGCATAATAGAAAACTCACTTGAGAATAAGGTCATCGCTCTAGGGTCCTTCCTGGACATCGAGGTAGCCTTCAATAACATTCAACCTTCGGTGATTCTTAGGTCGTTACAGAACCTAGGTGTCGATAACTAAGAGACACGCCTAATTGGGAAGCTTCTTATGGATAGACCCGTCAAAGCTGAATGGCTTGGTGTTACAATTTCTAGGAACGTTAACAGGGGTCACCGCAGGGGGGAATTCTGTCTCCACTATTATTGTTAACTTCTGTCAATGAACTGCTTCTTGAATTGGACTGGGCCGAATAGCAGGTCTTTGCCTATGCTATCATATATACGGGTAGGAACCTCAATTTACTTAGCCATTCGTACAACCAGCCTACTTATTCTGATTTCGAACTGGACCGCTAACAATGGACTATCGCTTAACCCACTTAAACCCGCTTTTGAACTGCCGTCAGTTAATGGGGTACAATTACAGTTGACGGAAAAGGTCAAGTATCTGGGGATAATTCTCGAGAGAAAACTGTCTTGGAAACCCAATGTGGAGGAGAAGGTGAAAAAGGCGTCTGTTGATCTTTACTGCTGTAAAGGGGCGATAGGAAAGCGCTGGGGATTGTCTCCTAAGATCACCATGTGGATTTATACGGCAATAGTCAGACCAATACTTCTCTATGGCATCGTAGTTTGGTGGGGGTCCCTCCAAACGAAATATATTCTGAATTCCTTGATTAAAATTCAAAGAACAGCACTGATTAGCGTTAGTGGGGCAATGGGCACGAAGTCATGTACTGTACTTACTGCCATCCTGAACATCTGCACTCCTGATATCATGGCCGAATCGGCAGCCGCTACATCCCTGGTGAGAATCAGAGATTGTGGCGTTTTGATATCGAGGCGTTCCGGACACGCTGAATTACTACACTGGATCAACTCTATTCCCGTAAAAACGGACTACTGTATCTCCTACCTTCTACCACCGACAAATCTAAGGACTTATATTCCGAGCAGGAATACCTGGGAAAAGTCTCTGGAAGGGGATACCAGTAGTATCAGATTTTTCAAGAATGGATCAAAGTTGGACGAGCAAGTAGCATATGGGGTGAATTCATCGGACCTAAATGTAAATATATCCTTCAAGCTGCCTGATCACTGTAGTGTATTTCAGGCGGAAATTACCGCCATACTGGAGGTTGCTGAACTACTGAGAAGTAGTGTCACAACCCTCTGGAGAATATGTATCTACACAGACAGCCATGCTGCCATAAAATCCCTGGAAGCCATGTTTGCTAAGTCCCTGACGGTGAAGGAATGACACTTATCACTTAGGATGATAGCAGAGTATTTCGACATTAGGCTCATCTGGGTACCGGGCACAGCGACGTTCCAGGCAATTGCTTAGCGGATGCGTTATCTAGACAGGGCACTACGGCACAGATTCTTCCGGCAAAAGAAGGTGTTAGTATGCCAATCTCTACCTGCCGTTTGCAGATCAGGCAGTGGGCCGATAATATGTTCAAGGACAAGTGGAGACTTACTTCAACTTGCAAACAAGCCAGGGTCCTCTGGCCACAGGTGGATAGGAAGAGGACTTGTCAACTACTTAACTTGCCGAGAGGCTGGTTATCCACAATGATTTGGAACAGTTACGGGACATTGTCTTGTATGAAAACAAGCCCTAAGATTGGGCCATAGAAACTCCGCTCTATGTAGATGCTGCATGGAAGAGGACAAGGAAACGACGAAGCACCTTCTCGTGGGTTGCCCTGCTCTGGCAGGACTGAGAAGTAGGATATTCTGATCACATTTAGTTCGCACCGTAGCCCTACAGGATATTCCTGTACGTCTTATAGACAAATCCATTGAAAGGGAAAATTTGCTAGACGACTAGTCAATAGTTGCTATAGAGGAAACTGCAGGTATCACAATGGGCTTCTTTAGCCTAAGTGTGCCAGACAGCGTACTGTCTTGCAGCCTTTTCAACCAACCAACCAACCAATGGTCCAATCTCCGCCTTTGCAGATGCCAGAAGACTTTTCAGTGTTAAATTGAGTCAACCAATTGTTTCGCGTGTATATGCTAAAATATCGGCCTCTTTGTTGTTGTTTGGATGCAAATATAACGTGTTTGTAGCTTATCGAAAATATTGTGTACTTGTGGCCAAAAACATTGTGTTTGCTAGTCAATATTACATGTTGAATGATTTATAGGTTTTAATATATATTATTGTGACCCAAATATGGCTTTGTTTGCTGAAGACTGCTGAAAACAAAAAAGGGGCCGGAGAGCGAAGAAACAAAAACCAGCAGATCTTAACTTATTGAATATAATGCTTGCAAACATATTCATGGTTCCTACAATATGTTGCTGGGCCCCTTTTTCTGCGAGTTTCTATGGGAACATCAAGAAATTCCAAATACAATAATGTATCGACATTTTGGTGAAAATCAGTTGAGAATACACTGCATCACCACAAATATGTTATAATTTACAGAAAAACTGTTATTTTCAACAGGAAGTGAGAAACAAATTGTGAAAAAAAACAATAATGAAATGTATGGTAAGTATACATAGTCACACTTTACGCCGTCTGACCCAGAATTTGATATGATTTGGACAAAAACAATGGTTGACATATATTCTCCCATACAAAATCAAAAGGAGGTCATTAAAGTCCATGTATATTATACTGATATCCAGACGAACATGTACAGTTGATATATCTTACCACACTAAAAAATAAAATAAATGGTTTCCCGTTTCATCCCATGAAGGGATTAGGGAGAGCTTCTCACAATCTGTGAGCTGTGCGCGTTCTAGTTTTACACTCACTGATTGGGACCTACAGTTTTACACCGATTCCGAACGGTAGTTTGAGAAGCTTTTTCATGGCTAAATACTCGATAGTGTCGCCATCACTAAGCGAGGTGACTGTCGTCGAAAGAAATTTAAGGTGGTCAGAGTAGGGATCGAACCCAGGTCCTCATGCACAAGAGCCGCGCACACTACCATTGCACCACCGACGGCCACATCTTACCACACTACTATCTTACCACACTACTCGCTGAAAAAAAACGGCCTCTGTAACATATTCTCCCAATCATATTCTGCAGGAACCATGTATATGTTTGGAACACACTTCAAACAATTATATGTTTGCAAGTCCCAAACTCAGGTGTATTTATATGCAAACATTAGCATGTTTTCTTACCAATAGGTATGCTTTTACGTGGAAACATATGCGTGCTTCATCCCAAGCATCCATATACTTACGTGGAAGCATTCGTGTGTGTCCCCCAAACTTCCATATACTTACGTGGAAACATATGCGTATTTTCTCCCAAACATAATAATATTTAGAAACTAATTATTCTTTCTTTATTTATTACAATTAAAATAAATAATTAATATTTAAAATATTTAAAATTACCCTTTATACAATTACTTGCATTGTATACATTACTTTTTTATGAAATGAGAACATGCTGCGCTTTTTCTTCTCCCTTCTTTGTTATCTCACGTTTTTGTTTTCAGAAGATTTCAAATATTCCTTGGTTATCTCTATGCGTTGGTACACGAACAATATACTTATATAGAAATCTAGATCCTGACAGATTAAATACTAGTGTTTTTTTATTATATTTCACAAATGGTCAGTCGATTTTCTCAGTAGAGGCTCGGACAGAAAAAGGGTTTCACGTTGTTGCCCTTACCAGTTTCTTCCCTCAAAATCGTTTCTCACTTAAGTAGCACACATAAGTATATATAGACGAAACACATACACAAAAACCAAAGCAACTAAACAAACTATTTAACCGTCCGAGCGTTTGCTTATTCACTCACGGGCGATATGTTTATATCCTCTGTCTGATGAACCATTGACGACTGAATACATGAAAATAAAATGCAATACATCTGCCAAAATAAGAATCACTGACTTTATCAGCAATGTACATTTAGGAATATTTATGAATCACTGACTGAGATAATTATGCAAAAACACAGATACACGCTTACAAGATAGACACTCTCGTTGCCCCTCTTTTATTTTCTTGCTCTCCAGTGACCATAAACAGTGCAACAAACACAGCTGTATTTGTATCACAAACACAGATATGTTTAGGTCGCAAACACGTATAAAATTTATGCAAAAACACAGACACACGCTTAGAAGATAGACACTCTCGTTGCCCCTCTTTTATTTTCTTGCTCTCCAAAGACCATAAACAGTGCAGCAAACACAGCTGTATTTGTATCACAAACACAGATATAGTTAGGTCGCAAACACGTAAAAAAAATACATAAATGGTTTCCCATTACATCCCATGGAGCTGTACGCTTTCTAGTTTTATACCCACTGCTATTATAACACATATATTATGATATATTAATCATTGTATCTCAAACATGTAATATTGAATAGCAAACACAATGTGTTTGGAATCAAGCTCCAAACACGTTATATTTGCATCCAAACAACAAAAAACGACAGATTTTTCAGCGTGTAAGTACAAAAAACTTACATCGTTCCATTTTCACCGAAATTTTGGTTGAAGCTCGAAATTTGCTAGCGTTTTTCTATGCAACTTTGCCGAACGCTAACCACCAGCATGTGTAACGTAAAGTGTTGATTATTTAGGAATTATTTGCCTCGACAGAATTAATGTTTTTCTTTTTTACTGTTTGGTTAATTTTTTTTATAAAAATTAGATATTGTTCATGAACAACTAAAATCTGCAGCCATCTGACGCTCTAGAGCCAATGCTGGCCTTAGATTTACACAAATGCTCTAAGCAGTTGTCAAATCACCCAATCTACTATAAGATGGCAACTTTAGCCCTTATAATGCATTTACGCGAATAACGTCAACTTTAATGCTTAAAACAAAACCGGCCTAAAATTTTGTCTAAAAGGATTTTGTAAAAAAAATAATGCAATGAGTGTTCAAACTCACGGGCGATGTGTTGACACATTGTTGTTACACGGTACCTGTTCGATTTCTATGAACACATTAGTAAATGTTACATTGGAAAATAAAAAAACAGCGTTCAATCATATGATGACGTTACATTTAAATAATATTAATACTTAAAATTATTTAAAGACCAGTGCAAGTACATGTGTCTTTATTTTCTTGCTGAATACTTTTTGTTTTATTCCCACAAAGAACAATGAGAATGCAAAGCAACAGAAACATGAACATACATACCTACATTGTTATGTTCGCACATACGCTACACAAGTTCTCACAATTTTCGTTGCTCTCTTGCTATCTCATTTTTATATATGTATGACCACGTCATTATTCTGTTTGCTCTGAGAGTGCTCCGCACACACACAAGACAACTATTCGATGCCGCTACATCAGTGTGTTTTTTTTTTCGCAGTCTGACAATCTGTGTTTCGCAGTCGTACAAACTGTGTTTGGATGTGTTCACTTTGTGAGTTGAGTCCCTACCCGAGCCCATAGATGTTAACACATCAAAAAGTTCTGCTCACTACATATTAATTAGGCAAATAGAAATACTACACAATTGAAATCCGCCGCAGGGAAAAGGACCAATGTCGAATCTTCCTAATGTGCACATTAACGACACATATACTTTATTTTCAATCAGAATTTAGAGAAATCAAATCCTGCTGATTTACAACAAACGAATATGTCTTTTTAGGTCTGTATACTCTTGTACGTATGTTCAACACATTTCGAAACTGGAATGAAACAAATTAAAGGAAAACAAAATATAATGAAACTGTCATTACTTCAGTCCATACAAGAAAAATCCGTAAAATGTATACCTCCATAGCAGGTGAATAGGAAAAGTAAGTGCTTTTTCAGTCAAGGACATGTGAGCATCATCTGTATTAGAGTGGCTGATAATGTTAATTTTTCTCGTTTAACAAAAATTTATATATGAAAATCCCAATCCTATACTTGCTCCAAATCGATGTCAAAATTCTTGTCTAGTTTGGCAGCCTACTTCCGTATCATAATTTTTCCTTTTCTTTCTACAACTGGTGTCGGCCTGTTTTTGGAATAAATCAAAAATTTAAAATGGCTACACCGTAACATGTGTATACAAGTTAACGGAACTTTTTCCGTTTAAATGGTTTCGAAATCCATGCATTCAACTCGGAATATGATACTCGTAATAGCTTTTGCACTGCAGATGTGAAAAAGTCTGTCAAGAAGCTCTTAGAAAAAACGGTTCGCCAATTTCCTTCATCATGCATGCATTTACTCTTTAAAGGGGATGTATATTTCGTGTATATATTGAAGATTCGTTTTCCTTTTTTCTTTAATGTTAAATACTGCATGAATCGAATATGATTTTTTATGGTCCTGTAGAAAAATGTCAACTTGTAATGAATTTTTGTTCACACCTCTGCAAGTTCATTGTGTTTTCCAATCTACTTAATTTGGAAAATTTTCGTAACTAACATTGTTCGGAACACACACATAATGTCAAGTGTCACACTATACATCTGTTTCACATAATTATGTGGTTTGAACTAGAGAGAGTCAACAATTACGTTCTTTTATAGTGACTACACAATAATTAAATTGTTTATTTAAATTTTTTTTTTTCATTCTCAGGTTTGACATAATTATTAATTTATTACAGGAATGAATGGTCAGAAGTTAATGGAGCAATAAAAATACTAAATAAGTGCAAAAGCAATAAAATATGTTGTATGAATGTAAATTTTCTAATTTAATGTTTGAAATTTGTGGAATCACAAGTGAAATACTGTTTTACGGGACGAGATCCCTACATGCGAAACCTTTCTGCCCTCTAAAGTAGAGCTTTTAAATGCATACCTATCCCCACTTTTGATAGAAAATATGAAAAAAAATTTCCATTCAAAGGAGCTCTTTAAAACAACTTCCATATGACTGGCAATTTCGTCTCGAAACTTTGGACTATCATGAAAGCCTCATACAAACTTTCATTATTTATTTCCTTTGCAAGAACCACTAACAAAATGATGACGCTACTGGTGACTACCATATTTGTATAGGGTGATTCAACAAGACCACAGATTTTACTTGATAAATAAAAAACCTCCAAATTGGTCGCGATGATTTATTTTTTTAATTCGTCGTATCTTTTGATTTCATTCTTCAACTCTGAAACACGGTTGCCACGGTTGGTAATATCCAACCAAAATTGGTAACATTTAAACGGCTTGGTAACATGGTAACATTTTATTCATTTTGGTAACCTTTTTAAATGAAATAATTAGTATAAGAAAAAACATTTGATTTCATACTTCTATTTGAATATTTGACGAACTGTGATCTAAAATGTTATTTACGAACAGAAGAAGACATGAAGCAGTGGCAACACTATTTGGGAGAATTGAATGGTTATGGGTCTAATCAAAATATGCGCTTGTTGTCGTTCGCACTAAATAATAAATATATTCGTCTCTTTCGCACTACCGAACTCTTTGTGCTTTGATTGGTCTGATTATAAGAGTGTTAGGGTAGTATTCTATAAGTCGTGAATCAGTCACTTCGCGTTACTTTTGTCGTTTTGGTTGCTTATAAAACGTGACAGCTGTTCGGTGACTACCTGCGTTGAGTTACGTTATTTAATAGGTAGTTTATAAAACGCAGCGTAACGGTTTTGATCACTTCAGCTGTCAAATTGAACACGCCCAGTTTTTTTTTTTTTTTTATATTAATTTTTATTTGATCATTAAATTTTTATACAAAGTTTAAATATTAAACCCACGAAGCCATTCGGCTTGTCTGTATACGGATATATACAAGGTTAGTGCAGCGCCTGAAAGTATGCATTGTAACAACGTACCAGCTCGCTAAACCAGTAAATTGAATTCGCCTCAGTTAAGATAATTCTCCGTCATTCAAGATGATTCTACAAAAATAAACAACAATGTCTAGAAGGTTCTTGAATTCGCTAGATATAACTTCATTTGAGTACGGTGAGTTGGAATATATAGTGGAGGTCTTTGGAATGGAGAGTTCAGTTTGTGATTAAGGTGTCCCTTTAGAACTGGATTCGGAGCAGGGTAGGAATTTTGAATCTGCCATCTTGAAAGAAATATGCGGGAGGAATGGAATTCGTGGTATAAGAACGACATCAGTGCGCCCTCGGACTGACGGCACTGTAGAGAACTTTTATCAGGCTCTTGAAGAATATTTGAGGAAGATCGTCAGTAAGGATAGAAAATTCTGGGACGAACGCATGCCAAAATTCCTTCTAGCATACCCGTCGGCCACCCCGAATACCACTGCCCGAACACCAGCTAGTGCCGTCTTCGGGACAGAGTTAAAGCTCCCTAGAAATTTGGAGTTTAGCAACTGCCTAACATCCGACAGTGGGGAGAATGATGGTATCCCAGGAGAGCTTAGCGAACTTCACGAGTTTGTTCGCAGCAGAATGAAGTTGGTCAGTAGTAAGATAAAAGCCAGGTACGACCAATCGGCAAATTCCGAAGGATTCCATGAAGGCCAGCTAGTTTTACTGTTCAACCCACAGCGCAAGAAAGGGTTATCTCCAAAACTTCAGACTCACTGGGAAGGCCCTTACAGGGTTGGAAAACGAATAAATGATGTGGTTTATAGAATCCAGAAAAGCCAAAGTCCAAGAGCTAAAATGAAAGTCGTGCATTTGGAAAGACTAGCTCTGTATAGAAAACGGGGGGTTGAGCCTGCTCGAGACGAACAGGCTTAAGTGGGGGGCAGTGTTACGAATAAGTAAAAGTTTTTGCTTGCTGTTAATGACTCTACTAACAGTATGTAAATAACAGGCGGTTAGTGTTGCGCCTGAAAGTATGCATTGTAACAACGTACCAGCTCGCTAAACCAGTAGAATGAATTCGCCTCAGTTAAGATAATTCTCCGCCATTCGAGATGATTCTACAAAGATAAACAACAATGTCTAGAAGGTTCTTGAATTCGCTAGATATAACTTCATTTGAGTATGGTGAGTTGGTATAAATAGTGGATGTCTTTGGAATGGAGAGTTCAGTTTGTGATTAAACCCCCTAAAGTAAGCAACGCGAATTGATAGTAAAATACAAGACTTGTTAAAGTGTTATAAATAAAGTAAACTGTTGTACTATATAAGTAAAATAAAAGGAAGTTAAACCGTTGTAATTATCGTAATTTAAAACGAACCATGTTTTATTTTTGGGAATAAAACAACGCAAAAAGGACGAATAAGGAAATTCGTAACAATACTATAAATAATAGCATTCGTAAAATTTGTTGATATACTTAAATAGAGCAAAAATTTTTTAATCTTTTTCATTCTGAGCATTTAACTCAAGATAACTTTTTCTAATATATAATTGTTTATTTTAGTTGGGCAACTCTGTAAACCGCATAGGTCAGTGACAGCTTTCGTAAACAAACGCAAGCGCAAAGTGATAAATAAACTACAATTTTTTGACTTTGGCGATCGCTTTTGCGTTTACGTTCAATTTTAGAATACTACACTTAGGATACTTGTGCACTAAATAATTTTGCATTGATTATGATTTTGTATACCATAGTTTATTTTGTGGTTTTGGTTTATCCTATGTATGTATTTAATTTTAATTTCTCTAATGTATTCTTTTAAATAAACATTTGTGGCCAGTTTCACAGTTGAAAATTCTAGATTTAAATTAACTTTAAATGCCCGGTGTTTGTCATTTAATATGAAAATTTTTGTTGAGCTTTTAAATAACGAGTGTGAAACTCGCCCTTATTAATGTTCTAAATAAAAAAATTTAAAAATTTGGTAAATTTTTTGGAAAATTCTAGTAATTAAAAAATTATCGCTGTGGCAACCGTGCTCTGAAATCGTAACAGGCTTATTGGCATAGACCTTAATTTTCACGTAGCCCCAAAGAAAGAATTCCAATGATGTCAAATTGAAAGATCTTGGCGTCCATTTGATCTTATTGTTTCGTGAGATAATGCGCCCTGGGGACTTCTTTCGCAATATAGTCATTGTTTCATGCTCTGTGTGGCAAGTGGCACCGTACTATTGGAACCACATATTGTCCAAGTCTATGTCATCTAATTCAGGCCACAGAAAGTTTGTTATCATGTCACGATAACGATCATCGTACAGCGCTACCGACATCATTTTCAAAGAATTACGAAACGATGACTCCGTCAGCCCTAAAACCACACCAACCAGTGGCTCATTTTTGGTGTATAGTTTTTCTTGAATAATATGTGGATTGTCGGGACCCCAAATGCGGCAGTTTTGTTTGTTAACGTAACCGTTTAGGTAAAAATGTTCATAATGCACAGTGGTTCAGTAGTAGGACATAGTGGTCAAATCACGATATTCGATTTTGTCACAGTTAGATCACTCTAATACTCACTATTAGTGGTACTTCTAAAACATGCAAAAAGATTTGCAATCAGTTGGTGTTTACAATAACTTTTGTGCATCGGTAGTGAACATATGAAAACAACTTTCCTTACCTTTATCAGCAGAGCTAATAAAGTTAATCTCTAGTGCGTGTTTTTCAAAGAAAATATAATTTGTGACATATTGATTTACAATGGATATTCAAGTTGAAGATGTGTGCAGTTATTATTATGTATTTATTAATTTTTTTAGCAAAACATATTTTGCTGAAAGTGGTTTTATGCCAAATCAATTTTCACATAAATTTTTATCTTTTTTTTTACTGAAACTTTTAACTATGTTGCCGTTGTATGCCGCCTTTCAGTTATACATGAAAATGTTAGTCTATATCTCTACTTTTAATTTAAAAAGAAATTATCTGCGATTGTTTGCGAATGTGCATGCTACAGAGGGTCTACGTCTTTGCGGCTAGATTCGTAGCATATATTTTTTATCGTTGGTTTTCATACATTTGCCCACTGCACAGTTCATGTTTACGATTTGCTTTGTTGTTTTATTTCTTGATAATTTTTCCAAAGTAATTTCAATTGCAGGGTTGCCAACTCACTGTAAAACACAAATTTTCTCACATGAAATATTAAGTATCTTAACTAATAGTAGGCAGACATAGATTTGGCAACCCAGTTCTTTCCGACGTTTGTCACCAACCAGAGTAACAAAGGAGCAATATTGTAATCTACAGAACAATATTGTAATCTACAGTGCGTGTTTTTCAAAGAAACAATTATTTATTTGTGTTTTATTGCTTTACAATGGATATTCAAGTTGAAGGTATGTACCGTAATTATTATGTTTTGTTTACTTTTTTGAGCAAAATATATTAAACATAATGCTTGTACTTGATACTTGGCTGTCGATTAAGGAAACTTCGACCGAAAGTGAGCGGCGTAATCGTGTTGTTCAATGCCTAACGCAGTTACTGCCAGATGCGGAACAATTAAACATTGGCAATTTTAAAATTAAAATAACCAACCTGTGTAAAACGTTTGCGATCACGTTTGCGTATGGTGACTAAATATAGTGACTGGCTTGGTGAAATCGAAGTTTGTGATCTGCCTGCGATAGTCAGCGAACATGCTCTGAAGCCTGCAGTATTCTAACATAATTTCCTTTAAAAATTCACAATTTGTTGGAAATAAATGTCAGCTGTTTATTTTCTAAAACTCTAGTACGATTTCTGTAATAAAAATATTTAGTTTTGATATCTTTAAGCATCTATGAACACAACAACAAAAACACTATTTTAATATACCTATGGAGAAAACCATATATGGCAAAGAAAGGACATACATATGTGGGTTTCCTTTCACAAAAGTAGAAAAATAAACATTTTGATGCCTGTAAGAAGAACGTATTACAAGTGTATACATATATTTACACGTATGTACATAAAATAATGGCACCGAAATTGCTCTGATTCTAACAACAAAACACGTGAACGCTGTGCCCACATATTCATTAGGGGTATGACTTTATACGGAACCATGTTGCCGGAGGAGTAAAATAACTATATAATAAGTTTTGGGTCAGAGCAGGACAAAACAATTCTCGCATCGTAAACATTTTGCAATGTCCGGAGGAATGACATATTGTTGGTAGTGAATCTAAGTCATTGTAGTTATGATAATGAGATGGTGGTTGCAAATGTGGACGGTGGTGCGTGAGCTCAATCAAATATTCATGAAAATGTTTTTTTGTGATCAACACAGAAGTTTAAAAATCCTTCCCCCAATATTCTCACGCACAAATTCAACAGAGACGGGCAAAAGTATTCGTTGATTCATTGAAAGCATTTGGTAGTGCAAAGTGTATAAACGTACAAACAATAAGTAATTGTCAAATTTAGTTGAAAAAATGGCTATCAGTTCTTGTTATTATTTGAAATTCCTAAACAATTTTCAAATTCTATTTCTTGGTCTTGTTATTATTTGAAATCGCTAAACAATTTTCAAATTCTATTTATAATTAAAATGTTCGTGCGTTAGGTCTATTTTAAATTATTTTATTTTTCAATATTTCGCTACCCATTGGGTAGCATCGTGAGGAAGATAATCAACAATTACTAATTAATAATGAATTTGTTGAATTATATGAGTTTTTACTTTGTTATTGTTGTATTTTCAAATGACATAAGGGAACATTTTTATTTTTTAATTAGTTTCACTATTAATTCGTAATTGTGGTTTATCTTCCTGACGATACTACCCAATCGGTAGCAAAATATTGAAAAATTAAATAATTTAAAATAGACTTAACGCTCGAACATTTTAATGTGATGATTTAACATTTTCAATTTTGAAATTTTTCATGTAAAACGTCGTGCAGTGGGACCGATTGCAAAAAAAGTGGTAATAATTCCATAACTTCTAAACTATTTGGTGTGTCGTTTAAGGATGTACTAGAGATGTGTAGAGGAGGAGGCATGCTTTTAGGATATTGCATTTGAAAACACCAGGTTGTTACGTATAATTCGGTACAGGGTGTCAAAGTGGATCACTTTGATGCTGTTCATGCAGAATAAAAAATACGCTAAAATGTGTGATTTCTCTTTAACAATTTAAAAGATATTTTCAATCATTCAAATCTTAATTTTGAAAACACCTCCGTATTGAGAATACATCTGGAAAAAATAATCCTTGAATTATCTCAAACCGCTTAGAAGAGCCAAGTTCTCAAAATTAAATATTTTTTGGAAAAAAAAAAATCGAAAAATTTAGGCAAAATATCATCTTATTTTTATGTCAGTCATGGACCAATTATCATATTGACAAGCACACCTGGTAGTTACAAAAATAGGTAATTTGATTGATTTTGAATGGGGGTAACTCAAATACAGTGACAGCCTAGCCCATAATGATTGTAAATCATTGATTTATGAAATAATGATTCAAGGGAACAATTTATTGTGATTGGTGATATCGTACGGAAATTATTATACCGATTAGGAAACCAGATAGGGTACACATGGTTAGCTAAAATTTATAACAACGAAACTACAATTTTCCTAGACGCAACGGAAACCTTATAAATGGGTTGATGGGTAGGGTTTTGGCAGCCATATTTTCGATTTTCTAAGACCCTATCTTGAGTATTCGTTGCAAATTTTATTGTGTCTTTTTAATGTAAAAAAATTTTAGTTTCGTTGATTTGCACTTCCGCTCACGATATACCGCAAATTCAGGCCAAAGTGTTCGTTTTACGTGCTTTAAACAGGGTAGGTGTAATTGCAAAGATAGACACACTATTCATTTTTGAAAAATTTATATCGTCTTCTAAGGAAGTGTGTTTAATGTGTATATATTTCTAGACTTTTTGTACACTTTACAAAAAAATGTGTTGAAACTGTTAATTTTTAAAATATTTAACAAATCATGTGGAAATTCGACAGGAAGTATAGAACTACGTATGAGCCCCAAAAATCATCATTTCACACATTATAGTTTAATATCTGCTTAATAAAATGCAATTGACATTTTTTGAGAAGTAGTGAAAGAACAATGAGATTGTTAGTCTGGAAAAAAGTCTCCAGAATATTTCACTTTTTGTTTTTTTTTTTGAGATTGTTAGTCTGGAAAAAAAGTCTCCAGAAAATGTCACTTTTTGTGCATATTTTACAATCGTGGCCACATTTATACAGAGGATGTTTTACTTTTTATGACACCTGTTTAAAAACATTCCAATATAGAAACGTAAAGCAAAAAGTCAGAACAAAAATTTACATATTTTATTTTTGATTGCAAATATTTTATGAATGGTAAGAGAGATATTTTACATAGTATGTGCTGTTGAAGCTGTTGAAGAGTAAATTTGAATATAATTTCCATAATTTCCATAATATTTACATTTTTCAGATTCATTATAATTACATGCTTAAGAGTACAAGAATTTTTCTTTTTCAACTTAATAATTAATCAATGTTTACAAAATTTTTATATACAAATATAACATTTCAATGGAGGCAAAAACTGGGCAAAAACCTATATGAATTACTTAAACCTATTTTACTTAACTAACTACTGACTAGATAAACACCTAAGAAGGTGCAAGCTCATTGATATGATCGAAGTCGGAGTTAAGGCATCTGAGATTAAAATTATTAGTTAGTTTGCAGACCCTGTCAGCTACTAAATCTAAGCCCGCGATATCATGAAGCCGAGTGGTAGAAAATAACCATGGGAGGTTGTAAATTAATTTTAATAACTTATTATGAGTTATTTGCAATTTTCTTATATGGCAATTAGCGGTAGTAGACCACACTGGGGATGCATAAAATATGACGGCATGAAAAATTGATTTTAGTATAAGTCTCTTGTTACAAATGCTTAGGTAAGAATTTCGATTTATGAAGGGATATAATATACGGATTAGTACATTCACCTTATTAATTATATAGGGTATGTGGTCCTTAAAAAGCATTTTGGTGTCAAGCATAACACCCAAGTATTTGACCTTCTGTTCCCAACGTATAGGAATGTTGTTGATATTTACAGTGGACTGTGGGGTATAACACATTTTTCGTCTCCTGGTAAAATAAATTGCCTGTGTCTTTTCGCAGTTCAACATTATTTTCCATTTAGTAAAATAAGATAATATTTCGGCTAATGCTCTCTGTAAGTTAGCTATTATATCTTCTGCCAAGATTTCAGAGCTGAAGATTGCTGTGTCATCCGCGAAAATAGACAACGTACAGTAATCGAATTGTGGAAAATCGGCTGTATATAAATTATATAAGACAGGAGATAAACAAGATCCCTGGGGACAACCTGCAGTAATAGAGTAACGCTCGGAAGTGTGTGGCCCAATATGAACTTTAAAAGTCCGAGAAAGGAGGAAACTATGGATCATCTTAATTAGATACCCCGGTATGCTTAATTTTATCATTTTAAAAATTAGGCCGTCGTGCCAAACGGAATCAAAGGCGGCTTTGACATCCAGTAAGACCATGCCAGTTGATTTTTGGTGGTTAAAGTTAAATTTTACTAAGTTCCTTATTCTTATTAGAGGATGCGCCGTATTGTGTTCTTTTCGGAAGCCAAACTGATGCGCGGGAATAATATTATTTGCTTCTATAACATCTGTCAGTCTTATTTTAATTACTTTTTCAAGTATTTTGCTTATACTTGATAATAAGCTTATAGGTCGGTCTGAAGCTGGAGACTCTGGTTGTTTACCGGGCTTTCTAATTGGGATAACTTTAGACTCCTTAAACTCTTCAGGAAAATAGCAAAGTTTTAAACATGAATTGAAATATTTTGCCTAAATTTATTTTTAGGAAATTGCAGAATATATATTTTTGACTATGAAATATAAATTCCTAATATACATACATTTGTTGGATTAGAAAATTATAAATATTGTATTTAGGGATGATAATTAGTCATTCGGTCTTTTTACTAGTTCTTTTTATTTTCTTATTCAAGCTCCAGACCATTCTAAATTTCTATTAATAGAAAAAAAAGGCCGAATAAGTAAATCAAAATCATCCCTGATGAACGTGGAGCACGACGAAACTGCGTTCAATTGTTATTGTCTGTAAGAATTGTGTTGTCTTTTAGGGCAACAACAAAAAAAATGTTTAATGGGAAGCGATGGTTCTCTGGAGATGGATAGAAGTTTCTGCAAATGTTTTCTTCTGTGTTTTCCTTGCGATATTTTTCGAACACTTGCATAGTCGTGAATTCTCAATTCAAATGAGAATGAATTTGTTTCATTGATGCTATGAATTTGTTTCATTGGTGCAAAGAATGTGAGTCATTGTTGCAATGAATTTGTTTCATTACTACAATGATTTTGTTTCATTGATGCAATGAAAGTTTTGAAGTGTGTTTGAAATTATTTATTGCCAATTGTACATAAATACACTGGTAGTATTACATTGCAGGTGTTTTGATAACAATTTTTTCAACTTTTGTTTCGAAAATTGTTCTCAAGTATATAAATATATTAAATCAATGTTGACAGACTCGTCTGGAGAAGATTGTGGAAGTCGGTGGGTTATTGTGGCCGTCGTATTCAGGTCCTGCAGCTAAAAACAAATATGAGGAATTTATTATCAAAATTTGTATTTAAGATATGCAGATATCTATGTATGTATGTACTTACCATGAACATAAGCTCTACTCTTTTAACAGCATCAATGTTTTCTTAAATCGTGCAGTTGTTGTTGTGTTGGGGGTTGTTGTTGTGTTGAGGGTTCTCCATTCAATTGTAGCGCCAAATCTCCCCATCATTAAGCCAGTGATCGCTATGTTCGCTATGTTCGTCTTACTTGAAACACTTTGTTTCTTTGACTTCGGCTGCATGCAAAATGTCTTTATGGCGTTCGATTTTTTCTGAATCCAAGTACCAATACACCGAAACAAGCTCGACCGAAGTACCAACATTTTGTTGCGATTTGTACCGTCACACTGTGTCACGTGTGTGGCCAAAAGTAGTTAAACTCGACCTTGGAATTTATTAGAGAAGAGTATACCAATCGATAGAAAACACTCTGATTAGATAATGTTTAAAATATTTTTCAAAATTATTATGTAGCTTCAAACTTATGGTGTCTCAAACTTCAGGAAAATGGATGAATTATTGATGTCACTATAAAGCTTGTAATATTTGAATGTATTGTAAGGGGAGAAATGCCTATTATTATTTTAGTTACTGTGCAAAAATGTTGTACATTTGTTAGGTCAATGGATTTTTGATATGGTAACTCTGTTTTTGCTTACAAATATAAAGCATACGAAAGCAAGAGAAAACACGTGTTCTCATAAAATTGTGTTATTAAGTAAGTAAATGCAAATTTGATGTTATAATATAGTTACAAGTATGTAAAGGGTTTCTCAACAGAGACGCTACAGAAGTAAATCGATAGGCACAGCAAACGACGCCATATTTTTTTTATACGAGCCAACAACAACGAGTCGAAATTATTTTAATTTACCACCGAAATTTGGAGTCAGTGGCCTCAACTTTAAGAGCGCTACGTCCAATTTATGGTCTTCAGCGATGAGGCTCATTTCTGGCTGAATGGCTTCGTCAATAAGCAAAATATGCGTTATTGGTCAGACAGCAATTCACACGTAATCCATGAGTCATCATTGCATCCCGAAAAAATTACGGTTTGGTGCGGTTTATTGGCCGGCGGCGTCATTGGGCCGTACTTCTTCCATGATGATCAAGACCGGCACATTACTGTGAATGCGAATCGCTACCGTTCAATGATAACCGAATATTTTTGGCCCCAATTGGATAATATGGACTTGGAGGACATGTGGTTCCAACAGGACGGCGCCACAAGCCACACAGTGAATGCCACAATCAATTTATTGGAAACCAAGTTTGGTGAACGTGATATCTCACGAAATGGCCCAGTCGATTGGCCGCCTCGGTCGTGCGATTTGACGCCGTTAGATTATTTCCTGTGAAATTGCACCAGTATCGGCCGATTTATGCTTGAAAAACGTCGAAAATTGGGTTCAGCGTCTGGACTTCTGCAAGCGTGGCCGTGGTGGCCATGCAAAATAAATCGAGTTCCATACATAATGGCATCGAACGTACTTTCACAGGAATAAAGAATTTCATTGGTATCTAAAATCGGTTTTGCCTTATTTATAAAAACTTTTGTAGCGCTCTTATTGAAAAACCCGTTATTTTCAAAATAAGTGCAATCCAGCTGCTTTTATTTGCTAATTTGTTTAATAAAAATATTTTTCAGTGTCAACACAGTTAAAAATACGCGAATTTTATCATTTGTGGTTAGATGTAAAACAAAAGAGAGATATTGAAATTGTGAATATACTCGAAATTTTTGCAGTAAATAAATTAACTCGATCACTCTCAGCTAAAGAATAGATGAAAATAGGAAACATATTAAAAAAGTTCAAAAAATGTTGGTCAGAATGCCGTAGAAGAAAATCTTTATTTGAGACCAAGTTAAAGAATTGGTTAGACCTCGAAATATTTGACAAAATATCCAGTGGTGTAAGTGGGTTTAATTTTTTAATTCCAATATATATAAAAATATTATATGTTAATTGGGTACATAGTGCAAGTAATACAACAGGCAGACCATGTGCGACTTACGAGGAAGCATGGTGCAGAACAAAAAGGAGGAGAGTGAATGAGTCGGCAGATGCTTTAAGGGAATCAGCCAAAAAGGTTGCAGACCCCACGAAAAAACAGACCGTAGCAGTTGAAAAAGCACTGGTTCTATATATTGATATGGATAAATATAAAATGATGCGAAAAGTCGTCAACGAAATTCACAAAAATTGTTTTCCATCATACCATGCAATTTGCGAAGCAAGGAAAATATTGATGCCTGATGGCATATCTGTTACAGAAACCTCGGCAGAGGTACCATTACAAAATATTTTAGAAAAAACCGCTGAGAGCATTTTGAACACGTGTGATTTTGAAACAAAAAACGATGTTGTGTTAGAATATAAATGGGGCTTTGATGGAAGTGGAGGTCACAGTGTCTATAAGCAAAAGTATGAAAATCAAAATCCTTCTGCTGAGTTTCTGTTTGTAACTGCTTTCGTACCTCTGCGTATTCGCAATTGGGCAACGGAAGAAATATTGTGAGAAGACTATAGACATTCGTCTTGTAGGTTTTGTAGACCCTTGAAAATAATATATACAAAAGAAACTCCGGATGTCCTTAATGCCGTAAAGAGTAGCATAGATGCAGAAATTCAGTGCCTGAGAACTTTTGATTATGTAAAAAGAAATTGTATTGTCCATTTTGAAATGTAGCTTACAATGATAGATGGAGCAGTACTAAACGTACTAAATAACAATAAAAGTAGTTCCTGCTGTGTATTATGTGGAGCAAAGCCATCGCAAATGAATTTCGCACTAGCTTTCGAAAGAGAAGTGGACGAAGAATGTTTAAAATATGGCTTACCAACGATACACGCCTGGATTAAATGTTTTGAATGTATTATACATACATATCGCTTATAAACTCCCTATAAAAACATGGAGGTCTGTAGGAAAAGAGCAAAATGACAAACTGAAACAAAACAAAATTAAATTTCAAGAGAAATTTAAAAGAGAAATGGGACTTATTGTGGACCTCATTAAACCAGGATTTGGCACATCGAATGACGGCAACACAGCCAGTCGTTTTTTTTCTAACCCAACTTTATCATTTCAAATCACTGGTGTTGATTTGGATATTATTCAAAATTTTCTTTAATTTTAATAGTAGTTTCGTGTGGGAAGAAGATAAAGAATATAACATTCGAAAAACTTTTAAAAGATACTGCATTACTGTATTTCAATTATCAGGCTTTCCATAATACCAATTGGGATGTTATAAGAAGAGACAATTGAATCAAATTATAAAATTATTAGGAATAACAGATTGAGGCATACAAGGAAATGTAGCAGATCTGCTACAAATCATGATTTAATGAAGTCACTCATACTAAAAACTGCGCCTTCAATATCAATGCATAGTAAAAGTAAATTATAAATATAACTGAAATGATATAAAACCTTATATAATTGAAAATTCCAACATAATTTCTGATCCTGAAATAATCGATGAAACTTTATACGATTCAAATAGCGTTTATAGTAGTGATGAGAGAGAAGAATTTTCGGATTTTTAATGTACGCTCAAATAAATATATGTATGTATCTATATCTTTGACAAAATTAAAAGAAATATGTATTATTACTTGATGCATATTTACAGTGTTTTATTTAATTTAGTATATTTTTCAAAAAATTAAAAGTTGGTACTTATGAAAATGTATTTTGAAATTTTATTTGCAAAAAATATCAGGTAAAAAGTGCCAAATTTTAAAAAAATAAAATTTTTAAGGTTTTGGTTGCATTGGCAACAACTTCTTGGTCGAACTTAACATTTCGTGAAAAGTTTAGAGCCAATGCCCAGTTATTATGGCCGATATCATTTTCTTTTTTTTTGAAAGAGAGAATGACAATTTTCGTGGAAAAATTTCATATTTTTTTGTATCAAGGATATATGGGAGGTGGGCGTGTCCTTTGAGATAATTTCAAAAAATTTAACAAAGTTATCAGGAATATATCAGAGACCAATCGAGCCAAGTTTGGTTCAATTCCAGAAACAACTTTGGAAAATATAAGGTTTTTCATTTCAGGATATATGGGAGGTGGGCGTGTCCTTTCAGGTAATTTCATATAATATAACAAAGTTATCACGAATATATCAGAGACCAATCGAGCCAAGTTTGGTTCAATTCCAGAAACAACTTTGGAAAAAATAAGGTTTTTTCATTTCAGCATATATGGGAGGTGGGCGTGTCCTTTCAGGTAATTTCATATAATTTAACAAAGTTATCGGGAATATATCAGAGACCAATCGAGCCAAGCTTGGTTCAATTCCAGAAACAACTTTGGAAAAAATAAGGTTTTTTCATTTCAGCATATATGGGAGGTGGGCGTGTCCTTTCAGGTAATTTCATATAATTTAACAAAGTTATCAGGAATATAGCAGAGGCCAATCGAGCCAAGTTTGGTTCAATTCCAGAAACAACTTTGGAAAATATAAGGTTTTTCATTTCAAGATATATGGGAGGTGGGCGTGTCCTTAGGCCGATTTTCTCTAAACTTCGTTTTTTTTTTCCTACTTATAAAAGCAATGTGTACTAATTTTCATTCTTTTATGAAAACTCCTTCTATTTTTGGCCATCGTTTATATGAAAACACGACACTGTGCGTCATGCGCACACACACACACAAATCTTCAGTTACATATTTCGGGGTAGGTTTTTTGCTATCGATGCGTCACTTTCTTTGTTGTCGTGTTGCTCTTTGCATTCCGTTTATTTATCTATTTGATTTATAGATACTCATAAATTCACACAATTTATTTTTCACAATAAAAATTATTACTAAGTACTAATGTCTATAACTAATTAGTCTGTTTTAACAAATTTATTTAAAATATTCCGACGGAGAAATATGTCTACACCTTTTGGTTGTTGCAACGGAACTGATTGAAGATGTGTACGTGACCCACCACTCACGCTCACCATTTTATCTTGCTGGCATTTATTTTACTCTCGCTCATTTTCTCGACTGTTTTTCTCTCTTTACTTTAAAATAATAAAATACTAAAAATCAACTAAAAATATTGGCAAACCTCCAAAATAAATAAATAAATATAAACTATAAAAAGTAAGAGATAAACTAAATATAAGTAGTTTAAATCTTAAGCCTTTACTTCTTTTTATATCTAACCAATATTTCTACAAAATTCAAATTAAATAAAATTGTTGCAGGAACGAAAAGTAAATTGTTGCAGCTACGAAATGAAAAATTGTCATAGAAATCATGTATGAAATTTTTCGTTGCAGCGACTAACGAATTGTCGGATGTACGACACTTTTCTGTATAGCAACGTAAAAACATCAACGAAAATGCCTCATCCATGCGACGAAATGTTTATCTTTCAGTGTAGTTTTTTTAAAAAACAAGTTTTGCAAAATGCATCCCCATTATTCCTCGCAAACCGTATAGCTATTTCAGATCTAGCCACAGATCTTCACCAGCGGTTGTTTGGAATGCTGCATTTGCAAAATTCATCAAACTAAATGCAAACGAAATCTTATCTAAATTGGGAATTGTCCACTATGCAAGTGTTCGAAAAATATTGCAAGCAAATCACACAAGAAAACATTTGCAAAAAACTTCTTTCCATCTCCATAGGACCATCTTTTGATCTGTCAAACCTGCAATTGGCCCTTGCTTAATTAATTGAATATTTCATAAAATTGAAGACTTTAATAAATTGTGACAAAAGTCAGGCGATATATTTCACCAGAAAAAGGAAGCAATGCTTTATCCCACAAAATAATACAAATGTTAGTAATAGTGAAATCAAATGGGAAAATAGCATAAAATGCTAAGGTGTAGTCTTAGACACAAAACTAACATACAAAGATCACATTTCTTATATTGTAAGGAAATCAAATACACTTACAAGATCCATTTATCCTTTTATAAACCGGAACTCGGCGTTAAATATTGACAACAAAATGTTGATTCTAAAATTAATTTTCCATGCTGTTATGTTCCATGCAGCTGCTGTTGGGGTCAAAAGTGCAAATTGTCACTTGAACAGGCTCCAAATCCTTCAAAATAAACTTTTAAAGTTAATCTACAATCTGCCTAGATATTACTCTACGACAAGACTTCACCAACTTGCTGATGTTCAATTGGTGGCCGTCAAGATCGACAAATTGTCCGAAAAGTTTAAAGCCAAATGTTCCTATTCGGAATATAATCGTATCATTGAGCTGGCCTCATGATAAGTTAATTAGTTTTAAGTAGTTTCTAAGGTTATATCATATAAAAATACAAAAGGTTTTATGGAAATTCTTACCTCCATTTATAATATTAAAATCCTATCCTAACTCTTCACGTATAAATATTATAATTATAGAGAAATCTGTATATGCTATGCAAACAATTAAAATTGAATTGGATTGAATTAAGTAATTCTTATTGCTTAATTATTAGTGGCAGAGGGCTGAAATTTTGGCACAACACGTAACGGTTTCACCTCTTTAATATTAAGTTCCTTTTAGATTTTTCGATGCAAAACTTCTAAGGATATTCAAGGATCGTAT
Organism: Phaonia tiefii; assembly: GCA_963931995.1. Taxonomy (NCBI): domain Eukaryota; kingdom Metazoa; phylum Arthropoda; class Insecta; order Diptera; family Muscidae; genus Phaonia; species Phaonia tiefii. The sequence continues at coordinate 106,300,834 of OZ008367.1, read as the reverse complement.
TTTAAAAGGGCAATATTAGACACCCTTGGGTTGTGAAAATAAAACATAAATTTGTAGCAAATAGCGCATATCGTATTCTTTCATTTGATATGAATTTTAGTGTAATTCGCATTGTCACATCGGTGAAGAAAATTGTATTTTAACTTGTATTTTACCGGCATATGAATTTCAGTAGTTTATATTTATGTTGTGTGTTTAGCACTACTGAATTAGCACTACTTCAATTCCAAATGATCAGATAACTTTTGTGTTTTCATGCCCTTGCCGATTTGTGTTTTCGTGCGCTTGCCGATGTCTAATAAAAATACAATTGATGTACTTACCATTTTAGTCACAGTGGGTGGGCATCTAATGATGATCTTGTCAAGGAGTTCGAAACTAGTCGTGCCAGTGAGTGTGCTTCCTGAGTTATCTATTATCTCCAACAAAACTCTTACTTACAAAATATCACTTACAAAAATATATCAGACCTTAAAATCTTGTGGGATGAACTTCTCATGCATTGACATTAAAAATTATTTTTATTTTCTATTTTCAAACATCACAGTTCATTTTCAATTTCAAACATAAAAAAAATGGTTTCCCATTACATCCCATGAAGGGACTGGGGAGAACTTCTCACAATCACTGAGCTATGTGCTTTCCAGTTTTCACTCACTGATTGGGACCTACAGTTTTACACCGATTCCGAACGGTAATTTGAGAAGCTTTTTCGTGTCGCCGTCACTATGCGAGGTGACCGCCGCCGAAAGGATTTTTTTAAGTTGGTCAGAGCCGGGTTCGAACCCAGGATCTCATGTACAAGAGCCGCGCACACTAACCATTGCACCACCGACGGCCATTTTCAAACATCACAGTTCAAAAATTTCGAGAATGGTAAAATACCTGTCTCCATTTTATAATGAGATTCCAAAAAAATTTTAACTAAAACCGAATTATGATTTGCAACACGATTCCTCTTTGCTGCCTACACCGTTGTAATATTAACCTACGCATAAAGTGTAACAGAAAGTAACTACGAATACTTTTTCCCTTTAGTGTACGCACAACTATTAATAGTGCATAAACGACGCACAATCTAAAATAAATTTCTTTGTTAGGAAAAGGAAAATGAGCAAAGCAACATTTTGTAATAGCATTTTTTTTTTGTTGAATAAATAACAACAAAAACATAGGAACCCCCGTATTCAACAATTCCAAGGGAATGGTTAAACAAAATCTATATTACTACATCTTAACACATACATACAACGTCAGAGCAATATGGATTGAAGAACTCTTAAATGGATACGAAAGTACGTACTAAAATAACCAAAGGAAAAAATCATTTCTTGGAATGCCTTTTACCAGGCCTGTACTTTCAATCTAATTCCATTGAATTCCATTTCCATTTTCAAATAACACACGTTGAGATTGAATAGAGTTTTCAGGAAGGACTTCGGGATATGATAGAAGGCTTGCAAGATATAGACTCTTGAAAGAGATGAAAAAGTGTCGATAGTTTAAATTTGTTTATTATTTTATCAAATATTGCAATGATATTTTGGATAAAATATTTGGAAGCAGAGTTCGTATTTACGGCTCATGTGTAACCCATACACATTGCAGTGGGGAATTTGTAATGAACTCTTACCCATTACCCACACAGTATGACGAATATAATGGGTAACTACCCACGAAAATGGGGAATTACCCATCACGAGTACCCCTTAGCCTCAGGGTAATGGGGAAAATATGGGGATGGGGAATTACCCATCACAATTACACATCACGGCATAGTTAAGAGGCCTTTATCCATTACCCATCGCAGTGGGTTACCCAGGGTAACCTATTCCCATTGTTGATAAAAAATTTGTAAAAAAAAAAGACAAGAGTCTATATCTCAGAACCGGAGAGTCGAATCGAAAAAATAACTAATTTTTGAGTGTTCTAAGTGTTTCGTAAAGTGGTCCAATTCGTTTGGACGAATTTTTTTTTCCAAAAAATCGCCAAAATAAGAAAATCACTGAGATTCGAAAATAGCTACAACTCGCAAAAGACGCGTCAATCGCAAAAATAAACAACGAAGTGCCCGTCGGTGGTGCAATGGTAGTGTGCGCGGCTCTTGTGCTTGAGGACGTGGGTTCGATTCCGATTTCTGACCACCTTAAATTTCTTTCGACGGCGGTCACCTCGCTTAGTGACGGCGACACTATCGAGTATTTAGCCATGAAAAGCTTCTCAAAATACCGTTCGGAACCGGTGTAAAACTGTAGCTCCCAATCAGTGAGTGTAAAACTAGAACGCGCACAGCTCGCTGGTTGTGAGAAGCTCTCCCTAATCCCCTCGTGGGATTCAACGGGAAACCTTTTATTTTTTTTAATATCACAATACATATGTATTAGCAGTTGAGAGTGTCACTGTAAGAAAACATCAAATCAGCTGGTGATGGAGGCTTTAACCAATGGATGTCTTTAATATTTCATCACTTCTTTTAAAAAAAAAATTCTTAAACGCCCATTTGTCTTACCCATTTTTTTTCTAAAAAGTGACACGATATTAAAAATTTATTATTTTTCGATTGGACGCACCGTTTCCGAGTTATAACCATTTTTGCATTTCAGGGATTTTATTTTGGCGATGTTTCGAAAAAAAAATTCCTTCCATACTATTTGGGCCACTTTATGAAACTCCCTTTGAAATATATAAAAATCTTTATTTTTTAGATTGGACGCACGGTTTCCGAGTTATAGCCGTTTTTGTATATCAGCGAATTTATTTTGGCGATTTTTTGAAAAAAAAATTCTTCCATACGAATTGGACCAGTTTATGAATCCCTTTCGGAAACCCCCAAAAATTGGTTATGTTTCGATTCGACGTTCCGTTTCCGAGACATAGATTTTTTTCTAATTTTTTCACATATTCGATCAAACGTGGGTAGGGTAAACCATTATCCACGGCGATACCCACCGCCGCTTACCCAATCTCCATTGTCGTGGGTAACTACCCTTTATTTTCCCCATTACCGTATGGGTAGTCGTGATGGGTAATTCCACATTGTCGTGGGTAATGACCCATAGGGTAATGGGTAATCGTGATGGGTAATCCCCCATTGTCGTGGGTAGCTACTCATTAGTTTCCCCATACCGTGTGGGAAATGGGTAAACGATCGCTTACCATTCCCGACGGCAGTAATAATGTGTTACTCATGGTAAACAATAAACTACGAACTTTGTTTGGAAAGCTTTATTTCTTATAGAAGAAATATATTTCAAAATATTTAATTACTAATTTGTTAACCAATAAAAATTTCGTTCGCTTACTGACAGCAAAACAATCGAGTAATTCGCTATGAAAAAGCTTCTCAAAAAGCAGTTCGGAACCGGTGCAAAACTCCAGGTCTTAACCAGTGAGCGTAACAGTAGACAGCGCACAAATCAGTGATTGCGAGCAACTCTTCCCTGTAGCTTGTATTGTGATGTATTGTCAAAATACAAATTAATTGATTAATATCACTATAATATTAAGTAAACGTTCGGTTCAATTTGGGTTACAAATAACGCAAAATAACATTTTATTCATACCCGCTGAAAAATTGGTATTTTTCGTTGTTTGGATGTAAATATAATGTGTGTTTGTAGCTTGTCGAATATATAGTATACTTGTGTCCAAACACATTGTGTTTGCTGTGTAATATTATATGTTGGAGAAACAATGATTATTGTGTTATAATAAATGTTTTCATAACCCAGACATGGCCTTCTTTGTTGAAAACGGCTGAAAACAAAAAACAAAAAGCAGCAGATCTTTAATTCATGAAAACCTGCTTGCGTCTAAGTATATATTTTCAATGTGTACATATTATCTCCATACATATTGAGACAAATGTGTATCGGGCAACAACTACAAAAGACTCATAAGAAGATCTGTTGCTTTTTAGTTTTTGTTTTTGTCTTCACCAGCTTTCAACAAACAAAGCTATATTTGGGTCAGAAAAACATATTAATCATTGTGTCTCCAACATGTAATATTGGATAGCACTTGGATATCACTATTATTGAAAATAAAGTGACTACATCGAATACAAATAATTTTTCACAATTTCGTATCCTTAGTTCCTTTATTTTATTCTTAAACTGTAATGAGTCCTTTATGTTATATTTTGAGACTTTTCCAATCGTTTTTAGTATGTTTGTAATGTACCTAAACCACTCATAAGAAGGGGAATTGACAAAAGAACTCTTTGGTCTCAAGAACTTGTTGAGTATTTTTGGGACTCCATGCTACCTAGGTGCTGTGGACACATTTGTCTTAAATCTGTTACTTTTGGAATGGAGTTCCTTATCGCACGTTGCGAGATTGGGGCTAAATGAAAAAAAAAATAAACAACTTTGTTTTACCACAATTTTTTACAACCCAGTATTATCAACTATGTTGTCTACTTTTGCTGTAGTTTGTGTCTAAACTAACATGCCGGGAAATTTCTTGTTTAATGGGAAGTTTTCAAGGTGGAGCCGGTAACCAATATTTAGTATATATTGTAGTTTTCAACCCAATAAACAGTAGATTTAGAAACGCCAGAAACAAAATTTTCTAAAATATGTAAGTATAAAAAAGTAAATTTTCTCAAAAAAATACCTATTCGTATTCTTAAACGAAGTATATTTTCTTGAAAAAATAGCTTATCTTAAAGCAGTACCTTTGCTTAAAAAAAGAAAATTTTCGTACAAAAACTACCTTTTCTTAAAAAAAGAAATTTCTTTCTAAATAAGTACCTTTTCTTAAAAAATTACATTTTCTTACAACAAATTGCATTTTCTTAAAAAAACTACCCTTTCTTTAAAGATGAAATTTTTTGTGAAGCAAAATAACTTTTCTTGAGATAAATACCTACTTCCTTAAAACAACTTATGTCGGTTGTTCTTTTCCGCACCAGCTTATTTTGTTTGTTTATATTTGACAGCTTTCTTGGAATATTCCAATAAAAACGTCATCAGTGTTGCCTCTTTTCCCATTGATATACACACGCTGAAAATTTTTTTGGTTGCAAATAAAGGGGTTTTCAACAGAGACGCTACGAAAGTAAATCGATAGGGACAGCAAACGACGCCATATTTTTTCCCGCTCTTTTGACATTTCTCTTCAGTAAGGTTTGCCATTTCATCATGGAAATATATACGAGCCAACAACGAGTCGAAATTATTAAAATTTACTACAGAAATTTGGAGTCAGTGGCCTCAACTTTAACAGCGCTACGTCCAATTAATATTCGTCATAATCGTCCTACCAGATCAACAATTGAGCGTCTAGTGAAAAAAATTTGAATCCACAGGCACAGTACAAAATGTTCCCGTGCCAGTGAGACAAAGAAGTGCCCGTAGTGTCGAGAATATTGCTGCCGCTGAGGCTTCAGTTCAATAAAGCCCAAATGTATCTCTCACACGTCGTTCTCAAGCTTTGGGCATCTCTGTGACGTCGTTGTGGCGAATTTTGCGAAAAGATCTTGGCCTACATCCTTACAAGGTCAAATTGACGCAAGAACTGAAGCCGCTTGACCACCATAAGCGTCGTATGTGCGTGAATTGGGCTGAGCAACAACTTGAAAATGATTCGGATTTTCATCGGAAAATCATCTTCAGCGATGAGGCTCATTTCTGGCTGAATGGCTTCGTCAATAAGCAAAATGTGCGTTATTGGTCAGACAGTAATCCACACGTAATCCATGAGTCATCATTGCATCCCGAAAAAAGTACGGTTTGGTGCGGTTTATGGGCCGGCGGCGTCATTGGGCCGTACTTCTTCCGTGATGATCACGACCGGCACAATACTGTGAATGCGACTCGCTACCGTTCAATGATAACCGAATATTTTTGGCCCCAATTGGATAATATGGACTTGGAGGACATGTGGTTCCAACAGGATGGCGCCACAAGACACACAGCGAATGCCACAATCAATTTATTGGAAACCAAGTCTGGTGAACGTGTTATCTCACGAAATGGCCCAGTCTATTGGCTGCCTCGGTCGTGCGATTTGACGCCGTTAGATTATTCCCAGTCGGGCTACATCAAGTCTATGCCAACAAGCCATGATGATGAACTTCGTACGAATATCGAACGTGAAATTGCAGCAGTATCAGCCGATTTATGCTTGAAAACCATCGATAATTGGGTTCAGCGTCTGGACTTCTGCAAGCGTGCCCGTGGTGGCCATGCAAAAGAAATCGAGTTCCATACATAATGGCATCGAACGTACTTTCACAGGAATAAAGAATTTCATTGGTATCTAAAATCGGTTTTGTTTTATTTAAAAAAAACTTTTGTAGCGCTCTTATTGAAAACCCCGTTATAACGTTTTTGTAGCTTGCCGGAAATATAGTATAATTGTGTCCAAACACATTGTGTTTGCTCTTCAATATAACATGTTTGGGTTACAATGATTAATAGGTTATTATATATGTATTTATGACGCTAATTTGTTGAGAACTGCTGAAAACACTGGTGTCTGTCACAATAAAGAAACAAAATGCAGCAGATCTTCAATTCACGAAACAATGCTTGCAAACATGTCCATGGATACTGCAATATATTGCTGGGGCCGTTATTTTTCAGCGTGCAGAAACTCTTTTTACTTACAAATAGAGGAGCGATGCAATTTTTTGTTTCATGGTTAATGTGAAAACTTTTTCGATTCGAGAACTACAGAAACGAGGTACTGATTACGGGAACATCAAGCCATTTTTATACGAGGGTACTTATAGTCCCCTACCGGCCGTTGACGATTCGAATCATAGTGTAATTTCAAAACAAATATCATTTTTGGTCCATATGGGTCGCAAACCACGTGCCATGACCAGTATATATAGAAAACTATATTTTCAAAATTTTGACAGAATATTTTTCGCGAAAGTCAACACAAAAGATCGGAGAAACTTTTTTGACAAATTATTTTGTAAGTATAATAATGTCTCCCGCATGATGCCTTCGTGGACAAGCGTTATGACTGCTCGTCTAAGGATCTTTGCTGGAACTGATACTATGTTCTAAAAAATTAAAACATGAGAGTATGATTTTGTTTAGGAAATATTTTGAAGATATCTGACTCAAGCTAGAGACTCAAAAGTCGCGGCCAATTTTGAGATGTAACGTAGGTAATGAATAAAGCTTCATCATTACGTAAGACTTAAGCCAAACGAAAGCCGACCTAACAGTTAAAATGCATGCTGAGATTGTGAGATACAACAAAAGTTCAATACATACTTGGAGTGATTGCCGCTGAAGTCATTTAACAGGTTATTGAAATCAGACGTATGAGGTTTACTTTCCTCATATGATAGTCCAAAGTAAAAGGAGTCTAGGATTCACAAATATGCATTTTAGTATGTAACTGCGGAATAACTAAATTTTTTTTAAGTCGAAAGGTATGCAATTGGCGGTTTATAATTTCCTGACATTCTAAGAAACCTCCAAAAATGTTAGTGATATGAATGGAGTTCGAATAATTTCGAAATAGGCAGAAAGGCATTTCATAAATTTAAAAAATGTCCCTGCTAGAGTTTAAACTATGTACCACTAAACGTTGAAGTTATTATTCTTCGCCTTTTTAAAAAAATATGAAAACAGCTTTTGTTTAGCCTTCCAAAAAATTCTAGTTACTAGCCCTTCCAAACGAAGTTGTGATAGAATGATGTTCGACTAGTGTTTCTTCAATAAGAAGACTTACCTGAACATTTATGGTATCTGTCAGAAGGCCTGGAAGAAGGCCTACTCTCGTAATGCCTTCGCAATATTCTTACTACTGTCGTACATACCTATCAATGAACGTTCGCCTTTTATATATGCTGCAATTACCACTAAGTGTACTCTTCGTCTCCATCATCGTCGATTGCTTCATCTGTTGTTTCGTTTTCTTTTCATTTCAAATTCTTTCAATGCTAAAAACTATCGCATTTACACCATTCAACAAACAATTTCTAATTTAATGGGATTCCTATATGGATATACATATGTACATATGTATGTTGTACGCACACATATCTATGTATATGCGCAAACATACATACGCACGCATTTACCTTGTTTAAATACTTGTGCATATAAATGTATATAAATGTTGTATGCATATGTGTCGTTGTCACTGAAGTTCCTATGAGGTCATATTCGAAATGTTACAACTTTCGCAGCAGAAAGAAATAACAATGGGAAAGACAACGACATATAGCAAAGTGTATAAGTATCGTATTTATAAAGGTAAGATCAGCCCTATTCTACTGTCGTTTGTGTACGCACATTATCCCTGACTTGCTGTCGCTTTATCCAACGAGGGTGTTATGTATATTAAGGAAATAGAGGTTCTGGAAAATATGTTATTAGTATTCTTTAACGAAATCCTTAAACAAATTAATACCGGATTTTTGAAAACAAAGTTGCGTTTTCCGCATTGGGAAACGTCCCCTTTGAATAAATTCTAGAATATTTTGGTTTCTTTATAAAATAATTTGTGAAAATTATCCGTTTGCTAGACAAATAGAAATATACTTCTCATATTTTCTTAAATATCGTATATATCGCTTGAAAAGCCTAAGTTTTTTTTTTTAAATCCGGTGAGAAAATTGATAATCAACTAAGTTACAGGCTTATATGTGCGCAAACGTTTTCCAGATTTTAGGGGTGTTTTGGAAATTTCACAAGCAGATTCTCGACAATACCTACAAGAAAAATACTATCACTTCCCAGGTATTTCTACTTTAGTTTTTTTTTAACACTGGTTAATCGTCCAAACCATCCGACGAACTGTAGATAAATTTTCTACCACACACTCTCTAAATGATGGAAATGATTCCAACACTTCGAAGGAATGTGTGTACTGAAGAGAATATCGTCGCTGCAAACGAAAGAGTGGAAGAAGATCCAAATATATCGATACGTCGTCGTTCGCAGGAATTGGGGTTCTGACCGTCTACTACGTGGAAAATTTTGCACAAACATCTTGGCCAACTCCCATATAAGATCAAACTGCTGCAGGAATTAAAGCCACGACATCATCATATGTGTCATTCTTTCGCCGATTGGGCTCTAGAGCAGTTGGAAACTGTCCCGATGTTTTATCGCAAAATTGTGTTCAGCGATGAGATAAATTTTTTCCTCAACGGGTTTGATAATAATCAAAATTATTGCACATGGAGTGAGACCAATCAACAACAGACCCTACAGACTTTATTGCATCTAGGAAAAATGCACAAAATGCAATTACACGCTGGTGGCATCATCGGACCCTATTTCTTCAAAAATGAGGCCGTAACTCGCGTTACGGTAAGTGGAGATCGTTACCGCATAGTGATCAAATGTTCGACAATATGTACGAAATTGATCTGAGCGGGATATGGTTTCAACATAATAGCGCTACGTGTCTTACGACAACCATCGATTTACTGAAATCAAGATTTTACGATAAGTTGACTTCAAGAAATGGATCTGTCAATTAGCCTCCAGGTGGTGTGATTTGACACCACTCGATTATTTCCTGTGGGAAAATGTCACTGGTTTATGCTGTCTATTTTTGCAACTTTTTAGAAGAGCGTTTTAAAGGTTCAAATTTCATTTGTAATGTAGTGACTGATCGAGATTTTCAAATAAATCTTGTCCAATATCTTGAGAACAACAAATTGGATAATTCACAAAAAAAAGATTTAGTGTGCAGTACGAAATATAGAGCTCGATTCTCGTAAAATTAAATTTGAGCATAACTCGAGTTCTGCTGTTATGCCTTCTGCTCACAGAATTGACGCCTTTTAGGTGTGACCCAAAATTGGACGTCCAGAGTGCGCTTCGTCATGAGCAGTCGTGGTGGCCATATGCCCGAAATCATTTACAAATGTTAATGTTATGTATTGAACTTTCGACTAAAAAACTCTTTTGATGGAAACTTAATTTATTCTGTTATTTTACACAATTTCGATTTCTATCGCGCGTAACACCCTTTACTACCGCATGGTAGGAGAAATGGTTGGAAATTGTCCCACACAGTGAGAGATAGAAATCAGTTGTTAATTATATGACAGTCGAGTGTTGAAAATCAGAGCAGCGAGAGTACGGGAAATGCGTTAGCATATGCGTCTGCAAACGAGCACTGCTGTGACAACAATCGACGTTCGGCGAATAATGCTAATTATTTGAAACAGGTGGTAGAAATGACAGTTTGATTTGTTTGATTGATACTAATGACAGCAAAACTATGTTTGATGCTGGTTGCATCGAACGAAAATATGCATTCTATTTAATTATTGCGCGTTGTAAAGGGTCCGCCATCTAACGTTTTTTTTTTCAACTAGTGCTTATTTCGTGAATGGTAACACTTAGCTCATGTCTGATATGACAGATAATTAGTTTTATCCTTCCTCTGAACGAATATGGTTGTGTATACACGCTTGAACAACGCTGGGAAATATTGCGACATTACTTTGAAAATCATGGTAATGTTTCAGAATGTGAGCGAAAATTGCGTACGAATTTTGGAAGAAGAGAAGCACCGTCAGCTCCGTATGTTCGTTACCTTGTGAAAGAAGTGAAAGAAGCTGGCATCCTCATCGATAAACCAAAGCGTGAAAAGCCAAAAATAGTGCGTACACCCGAGAATATTGCTGCTGTGGCAGAAAGTGTGCGTGAAGCGCCATCAACATCAATTCACCGTCGTTCTCAACAATTGAACATTTCGGAGACATCATTAAGACGAATTTTTCATAAAGACCTTGGTATGACGCCATACAAAGTCGAATTGGTTCAGGAGTTGAAGCCAACTGACAATCCAATGCGTTTTCGCTTCGCTAAGTGGGCCTGCGATCGACTTACAGAAGATGCCGATTTTGCCAAAAAAATCATCTTTTCAGATGAAGCTCATTTTGATCTTGTCGGGTATGTAAACAAGCAAAATTGTCGCATTTGGGGCACAGAAACCCCGCACGCATACATTGAAAAGCCGATGCACCCAAAACGAGTCACTGTTTGGTGCGGTTTTTGTCCAGAGGCATAATTGGGCCATTTTTCTTCGAATGAGGAGGATATTGGCAACATTTGGTTTCAACAGGACGGCGCTACGTGCCACACAGCCGCAGCTACACTCGATGTTTTGCGCCCTGTTTTTGAAGATCGCATTATCAGTCGCAGAGCTGATGTCGTTTGGCCACCTCGGAGCTGCGATTTGACACCGTTGGACTATTGCTTGTGCCCTCAAAGATAAGTGTTACGCCGACAAGCCAGAGACAATTGACGCTTTAAAGGACAATATTCGTGAAGCCATTGGTGAAATACTGCTGCACACAATCGATAATGTGCTTGCTACTGCATGGCCAGCCAAGGCAGCCATTTGAATGAAGTTATTTTCCATTATTAACCGGAAGGATTGTACTTTCAAATAAAAAGAGAAATTTGAGAAAATATTCAGTAGTTTTTTTTTATATCATTTTCAAAAAAAAAAAATTGTTGCCTGTAAAGTCGGTTTTACGGGCGAAGATTTTACGTGACAACGTCTTTTTCTCGGTAGAATATTTATTGATATGAATATAATTAAATTGCACAATAGGAGTGCAATGAACTCACTTGCCCAATGAGTGTTAGAACTCACGGGCGATGTTTTAACATTTATTGAAACTTATGGTTTAGGAAAATTGAAGTAATTTCAACACCATCTAGGTACCTGTGCGATTTCTATGAACACATTATCAAATGTGACATTATAAACAATAAACATATCCTTTATTATAAAATATAAACATTTCTTTTATTATAAAAAATAAACATTTCTTTTATTAAAAACAAAAGAAAATAATTTACTAACCAAAAAGTATTTCAATTCATCATATTCGCATATCGTTTTTAAAGCCGACCGCAGCTCTCTGTTTCGTTTTGGCTACCTAATTCATATGAAAATTTCTACACACAAACATACACTACACATATCATAAAGCCAAAAAACAAAAAACAAAAAAAAACAAAAAATAATACCTTATCCAATGCAGACTGATCTAAATCAATATTCATACGCACGCACATATATACGCACATACATACTTGCTCAGTCGTCATATATATGATGTGCCAAAAAACAAAAACACTCACACCACCGACCAACAGCCACTAGAAGCCAGCAAAGCAAATCGTTTCTGGCACACAAGTAAACACATTGCGTTTACTTGTGTTCGGTGACTCATCGTAACGTTACCGGGCGTTACACTTTTTCATAAGTGACTCCCAGCCGCAACCTAATTTAAGACGTTGTCACGTCAAAAAAGTTATTTGGCGGACCCGTTATATACAATTTCTAACAGCAATTCTAACCCTACCTCGTTGGCCGCTAGATCACGAATAACAACTGATGAATCTCATATCTATTCATCTATGCCTGAACTCTCAGACTAGTGTGACCAGTGGGTATCTATGAATACTGATGAGAATCGAACATGGAATTCGATTAAGAAAAAAGTGGATGGGAAAATGAGCGACAAGCAACTAGAATCAAACCATAAAGCAAACTACGATTAAATAGTGTTTGGTTGATACTAATGACAGCAAAATTATATTTGAAGGTTGTTGCATCGAACGAAAATATGCATTCTTTGTATGCCCAACTTCTAACAGCAACTCGAAGTCTACCTAGTTGAACGCTAGATGACGAAAAACAGGTGATGGTAACTCGAATTCGATTTAGAACAGAGAGAATGGGAGAATGAGCGACAAGCAACTAAAAGTAACCAATGAAGCGAATTAAGCTCAAATAGTGTTTGATTGATACTAATGACAGCAAAACTATGTTTGATGCTGCTTGCAACGAATGAAATATGAAACTAATAACAGCAATTCGAACTCTACCTCGTTGACCGCTAGATCGCCAAACACAGCTGGTGGAAACTCGTAACTATTCGTCTATGGTTGAACTCTCAAACTAGTCTGACCAATGGGTATATACAATAATTCGATTTATAACAGAGAGGATGCGAGAATGCGCAACATGCAACTAGAAGTAAACTACGATATAAGACTAAGTTTAAATGGTGCTTGATTGATTCGTATGACAGCAAAATTATGTTTGATGCTGGTTGCATCGAACGGAAATATGCATTCTGTTTTATTTCTGTGCGTTGTATGTCCAACTTCTAACAGCAATTCGAACTCTACCTTGTTGACCGCTAGATCACCAAAAACAGCTGGTGGAAACCCGTAACTATTCATCTATGCTTGACGACTGTGACTAGTCTAACCTGAGGATATATATGACCAAGCTGATAAGAATGGTAAATAAAATTAGATTTAGCACACAGTGGATCGCAGAATGGGCTACAAGAAACTAGAAGCAAACAATGAAACAAACTAAGTTTAAATAGTGATTGATTGATACTAATTACAGCAAAATTGAAGATACAGTAAAAACACAAGAGATCGAAAAACAGCAGATATCTATTACTCTAGAAGATCGGGAATATCAGGAAACTGAAGAACAAGTGTAGGTATAACAAGTGTTGGTACAATAAATCCCAAATAAATTTTTCACTTTCTCGATAATAGTGTTTAATTGGTATTTCAGAAATAGTTATATCTACAGTGCATTGCAAAATTTTCAAACCTGGTCAAAGAAAATTTATTCAAATATTAAAAAAATTACACGAGGTGCCACGCGACACCCGGTTGGCTAGATATTATGTACTAGTTAGTTCCCACACGCATAAGGCGCCCGTTGAAGAATACGATAATTTAAATGGATCTTTAAGAAGAGATACTTTTTGTAAAATGATAAACATTTTTTAAGAAAATTTTTTTTATATGGAATGTATTTTTTCTTTAAAAAAGTATATTTGTTGGTCCTTTTGTACGAATGTGTATTATATTTTCCGAAAAGGTTATTTTTTAAAGAGATCTACTTATTTTATTAAAAGCTAATGATTACTTTAAGAAAATGTACTATTTTTAAGCAGATGTACTTTCTGTAAGAAAAAGCCATAAAAGTATGAATTTGTTTACAAAGTATGTACTTTTTTAAGAACAGATACTTTTTAAAGAAGTGGTTCTCTTTTTAGGAAAAGGTTATTTATTTAAGAAAATTTACTTATTTTCAGAAAGACTACTTTACTTACCTCAACTAAAGAAAAGGTATTATTGTATTTTTAAGAAAAGTTACTTTAAAAAAAAGGAATTTTTATTAGAAAACGTATTTTTTTAAGAGAAGGTATTTTTTTGAAGAAAAATTTTTTTTTAAGAAATGGAATTTATTTGTGGTATTGGTCCTTTTTTCAAGAATATGTACAATTTTAAGGGTAGGTACTTAAGAAAATGCACTTATTTAGAAAATGTTCTTTTTTTAAACATCTTTCACTTTGGCTTTTCTAAATTATCTTTTTATTTGGGTTCAAAACTACAATATATCGACACGTTCCCGGCAGAATGTATTAAGCGACATATTTAGCGACAATGACTTTTTCCATAATCTCAAAATGTATGCCAAGTACCACATTTCGATATACAGAGAATGTCCCTTTCATAACCACGTCATGAGTTATTGAGCAACTGAAATGGTAAAAACCGACAAAATAAACAAATCATCTACTTGACAGGAAGTTTTTTTAGTTGCCGGAACAATTTCCATTTTGTCGCTTAATACATTCAGCCGGTAACGTGTCGATATACTAAATAGGGGTTAGAGGCTACACGTAGAAAACTTCCTATTAAACACGAAATTTCCCAGCAGATGTGAGACATCTAGTTAGTCTAGACACAAACCAAAGCAAAAGTACCCAATATAGTTGATAATACTGTTTTGCACACATAATAGTGTTAAAACTAAAGTTGTTTAATTTTTTTGCATTTAGCCCTCATCCCGCAACGTGCGATAAGGAACTTAAAATAAAATAAATGGTTTCCCATTACATCCCATGAAGGGACTGGGGAGAACTTCTCACAATCACTGAGCTGTGCGCTTTCTAGTTTTCACTCACCGATTGGGACCTACAGTTTTACACCGATTCCGAACGGTAATTTGAGAAGCTTTTTTCATGGCTAGATACTCGATAGTGTCGCCGTCACTATGCGAGGTGACCGTCGTCGAAAGAAAATTTTTAGGTGGTCAGAGCCGGGTTCGAACCCAGGATCTCATGTACAAGAGCCGCGCACACTAACCATTGCACCACCGACGGCCGACGATAAGGAACTTAGTTCCAAAAAAAAACAAAGTATCGTATTTAGAAGAATATCGGATTTAGGGAGAGCAAAATGGTGTTTTAATTATAAAGGAGAGTTCATTGCACCGTATACCAATTAGAGAGTGTTGTGAACATACCTTTAGAGAAAACATATTTATAGATCGTTTTGGAACAAAAATATTACAACTCACAAGAATTTTGCGAAAGGACTCTTCAATCAAATCGTGATCCAATTTGATAACATAATTAATCAGTTATTGCCAATGGGATTTTAGTGTGCGATAAAAGCATATATGGGAAATTGTTTCTGAATTTGTCTTAGTCAACAATAACTTGAAACGGAAGAGATCTCTGGATGATGGAAAATCTATTTCTATCATTTATTAAAATGCCGAGGGACACTACAAAACTCCGTACTTTTTATTCCATTCTAAGACACACACCCTGCCCCATAATTATTTGTTAACCAAATTAATTACCCAACCCTACATACTTCCCTCAAATCTGTCTTTAACATTCAGGATATTCGAGTTTATTGTTATTACTCGTATAGTTTGATTGTGGATTTGTAGTTTATTTTATTATTCCATTGTGTGAGGCTGAGAGTGAGTCTAGCTGCTGTGTGTGTCCAAGTGGAGCTAGCTTGTCGACTATGTGTTAGTAAATTCCTGTTGTTTTAGCAGTTCTTTATTGCCGTTTTCAGTGTTTTTATGACTCAATAATAGGTATATTCACACACACTTACATGCGTAACGATGCACGGCTTTCTCATTGTCTTTGCCATGAGTATCACTGTGTGAGTGAGGAAGTGGGCTTATGTGCCAAAGTGTGGTTTCTCACATATGCCTGTATGTTTTTTTTTTTTGTATGTGCAAGTGTACATATATTCACTTCAGTGTGGGTCATTTGAAGAGATTTTCAGCCATTTTCCCCCCTTCAAAACTTCAACCATAAATACTTATGTTCATTGGATGCTATTCGGGTCCGTTAATCTTTAGTCCGTGGAAATATATGGCATTATATTGTATTTTTCTGCACTTGCTGTTGTAGTTGGTTTGTAATTGTTTTGTATCCGGTTTGTATTCTCCCTCTGTGAAAACAATGCAATAATTTAATTATTTGATAAAAATCTGGGATTTGCCACCATTAAACCTTATTTAATAATTAACTCTCCTTATCAAGATCCACTAAAAATTATTAACCTAGATTCCGGGGTTGCGAAAGGTGACCAATTAAGTTGAACAAACAATTAGTGCTTAGAGGGTAGTACGATATGTATAAGGTTTCCTTTGTAAAGCAATACATTTGGGATCAAGTAAATCGTTCCCAAAGTGCGTACATCTATACGAATAAGAGTAAATTTTAACCCTTATCAAATAAGCGACAAACTTAGTAGTTAGATTAATAAGTTCGAAGTAGTGGAAATTACCTAAAGAACAACTTTTAAACTAACAACTTTAGTGTTAAGACATCGGATTTTGTGGCGATCTTAGTTATGTATATGAAGTTTCCTTAACTTTGTAATATAATTAAGTTGCACATCTTAAATTAAGTCTGTATGTTGAAATCTGCCTAAAGCGGTTTTCTAACGAAAGTTTGTTAAAACTTTTTTTTTATAAATAAAGGCGAGGTTTTTACAATTACCAGAACTTGACATGGCTCAACGACTCACTAACCACATTTCCACTGGCAATAATGTCTTTGGAAAAATATTCAAAACCATTAAGTTTGAGATTCGTACTAACTAATATTTATCTTCTTTGTAACAGTCAATTGGTCTTAATCATCTATAAAAATGTTGGTAAAGGTAAAGCATTGATGGGTTGCAATATCTTAAAACTTTAATTGAAAGATCAATCCAGTCCACTAATAAACTTAAAGAAAGATTTAGTCACACCTGTGAATTTTTCATCGACTCGATACAGCATCCATATCTCAATAATATTCCAACGTATTAAGGATTCCCAATTTCTTATGAGAATTCTAATTTCTAATGTTCAATTTTATGGATGAGGCGGTATATAATTTGATTAAGTCCATGCGAAATTTTGAAAAAAATCATATAAGGTGTCAGCAGACACCTGGTTGGAACGAAGGTCCTTTCCCTATATATTATGTACTAGTTAGTTCCCGTCGGTGGTGCAATGGTTAGTGTGCGCAGCTCTTGTACATGAGATCCTGGGTTCGAACCCTACACTGACCACCTTCAAAAAAAATTTCTTTCGGCGGCGGTCACCTCGCATAGTGACGGCGACACTATCTATATATATAAAAGAATAACGTTACTGACTGACTGACTGACTCAACAACGCCAAGCTCTAACCGCTGGAACTAGGAACTTGCAATTGGGCATGGAGGTCCACCCTCTAGCGCTGACGTCCGCTAAGACGGGATTTTTGGAAATTCCTACGGGGAAGGGCAAAAAGCGGAAAAGTCTCTCCCATGGCGGCCTGCCCAACCACCTTTGGCTAAAAAGCTGAAATTTTGCATATTTGTTAATTCGGATATGCCATTAGTCCCTGGTATGGTACTATTTGCAGTTTAGCCCAGAAGCTTGGTAAATTAGCGAGTAAACGGGGGGAAAGTTCAGAAAACTCTTAAAAAAAGTTCATAAAACTACCGATAACGAAGTATCGGGCTTTTCAGCTAGTCGAGTATATAGCCATGAAAAAGCTTCTCAAAATACCGTTCGAAATCGGTGTAAAACTGTAGGTCCCAATCAGTGAGTGAAAACTGGAAAGCGTACAGCTTAGTGATTGTGAGAAGTTCTCTCCTGTCCCTTTATGGGACGTTTACTTGATCCCAAATTTTTTATTTATTTATTTAGTTAGTTTCAACACGTCTAAGGCTCCCGTTGGAAAATATGATAATTTAAATGGATGTTTAAGAAAATATACTTTTTGTAAAATGATAAACATTTTTTAGAAAATTTTTTTTATAGAATGTATTTAAAAAAAATTATATTTGTAGGTCCTTTTTGTAAGAGTATGTATTATATTTTCCCGAAAAGGTGAGATCCTGGGTTCGAACCCGGCTCTGACCACCTTCAAATTTTCTTTCGGTGGCGGTCACCTCGCATAGTGACGGCGACACTATGGAGTATCTAGCCATGAAAAAGCTTCTCAAATTACCGTTCGGAATCGGTGTAAAACTGTAGGTCCCAATCAGTGAGTGAAAACTGGAAAGCGCACAGCTCAGTGATTGTGAGAAGTTCTCCCCAGTCCCTTCATGGGATGTAATGGGAAAGGAAACCAACCAACTTCTTTTATTAAAACCTAATGATTTTTTTTAAGAAAACGTAAAATTTTTAAGAAGAAGAGTATGAATTTTTTTTTACAAAGTGTAACTTTTTTTAAAAGCAGGTACTGTTTACAGAAGTGGTACTCTTTTTAGGAGAAGGATATTTTTTAAGAAAATTTACTTATTTACAGAAAGGCTACTTATCTCAAAACAAGTAAAGAAAAGGCATTATTTTATTTTTAAGAAATCGTACTTTTTTCAAATGGAATTTTTGTAAGAAAACGTATTTTTTAAGAAACGGTATCTTTTTGAAGAAAAGGGTTTTTTAAGAAATGGGAATGTTTTTAGAGTTGGTACTTTTGCTCCTAAAAGTTATTTTGTTTAATAAAAAGGTACTCTTTAAAGAAAATTTAGTTTTTTAAGAAAAGGCAATTTGTTGTAAGAAAATTTACTTTTTTAAGAAAACGTACTTATATTAAAAAAAATATTTTTTTTAAGAAAAGGTACATATTGTAAAAAAATTTACTTTTTTAAAGCAAAGGTTGCTTCTTTAAGATACGGTATTTTTTTTAGAAAAGGTATTTTGTTTAAGATATGAATAGGTATTTTAGTTTTGAGAAAATATACTTTACTTAAGAAAATTCACTTTAAGAAAATTTTCACTTGGCTTTTCTAAATTTATTATTTATTGTGTTCAAATCTACAATATATACCAAATATTGGTTACAGGCTCCACCTAGAAAACTTCCCATTAAACAAGAAATTTTCCAACATATGTATGTTAGTGTAGACACAAACCAAAGCAAAAATACCCAAAGTAATATATAGTACTGGGTTGTAACAAAATAGTGTTAAAAAAAGTTATTTAATTCATTTCATTTAGCCCCCATCCCGCAACGTGGGATAAGGAACTTCGTTCCAAATAGTAAAGGGTCCGCCATCTAACGTTTTTTTCTTTCAACTAGTGCTTATTTCGTGAATGGTAACACTTAGCTCATGTCTGATTTGACAGATAATTAGTTTTATCCTTCCGCAGAACGAATATGGTTGTGTATACACGCTTGAACAACGCTGGGAAATATTGCGACATTACTTTGAAAATCATGGTAATGTTTCAGAATGTGTGCAAAAATTGCGTACGTATTTTGGAAGAAGAGAAGCACCGTCAGCTCCGCATGTTCATTACCTTGTGAAAGAAGTGAAAGAAACTTGCATCCTCATCGATAAACCAAAGCGTGAAAAGCCAAAAATAGTGCGTACACCCCAGAATATTGCTGCTGTGGCAGAAAGTGAGCGTGACGCGCCATCAACATCAATTCACCGTCGTTCTCAACAATTGAACATTTCGGAGACATCATTAAGACGAATTTTTCATAAAGACCTTGGTATGACGCCATACAAAGTCCAATTGGTTCAGGAGTTGAAGCCAACTGACCATCCAATGCGTTTTCGCTTCGCTAAGTGGGACTGCGATCGACTTACAGATGATGCCGATTTTGCCAAAAAAATCATATTTTCAGATGACGCTCATTTTGATCTTGGCGGGTATGTAAACAAGCAAAATTGTCGCATTTGGGGCACAAAAAACCCGCACGCATATGTATATTGAAAAGCCGATGCACCCAAAACGAGTCACTGTGGTGCGGATTTTGGTCCATAGGCATAATTGGGCCATTTTTCTTCGAAAATGAGCAAGGAGTGGCCGTTACAGTCAATGGCGATCGTTATCGGGCTATGTTGAACTAATTTTTGTTCACAAAAATTGAAGAGGAGGATATTGGCAACATTTGGTTTCAACAGGACGGCGCTACGTGCTACACAGCCGCAGCTACACTCGATGTTTTGCGCCCTGTTTTTGAAGATCGCATTATCAGTCGCAGAGCTGATGTCGTTTGGCCACCTCGGAGCTGCGATTTGACACCGTTGGACTATTATTTGTGGGGTGCCCTCAAAGATAAGTGTTACGCCGACAAGCCAGAGCCAATTGACGTTTTAAAGGACAATATTCGTGAAGCCATTGGTGAAATACAGCTGTACACAATCGGTTATGTGCTTAAAAATTGGACCGATCGTGTAGGCTACTGCATTGCCAGCCAAGGCAGCCATTTGAATGAAGTTATTTTCCATTACTAACCGGAAGGATTGTACTTTCAAATAAAAAAAGAAATTTGAGAAAATATTCAGTAGTTTTTTTTTATAGCATTTTCAAAAAAAAAAAAGTTATTTGGCGGACCCGTTATAAAAACAATTGTTTAAATCTCAAAGACTTACTAATGGCTACTATTTAAACTGTTTCTTCTTCAATAGCACAAAATCTATTTATTCATAGCAGCAACTGCAGTTTCATTGTTGTAAACTAAAATGCAATGCGCACAGCCAAAGAATTCTTTTATAACGGCTTTCTTTGCAGTAACAACAAAAACGGCGGATGTACGAAAATGTACATTGAAGCAAACACACTGGCAACTATTTGCAAGATGCACAGCTCACGGTTATTGCTATCCTAAATTCCATCAGAGTGCACACAGAGAACAAATTCGTTGTAGCAACCAAATTTGCAGCCAACTAAAAGTTGGCGGTTCCTTAGACAATCACAATATTTAGTTGTGAATACCACCACCTGTGTTCCGTATCACCAAATGTTGTGCATACCAATTGATTTGTAATTCAGTTCTGGTTGCAAGAACTGAAATATTTAGTTGAAGCCACAGCAACAATAAATAAATGTGATCTGTCAATCGAGTTTTAGTTCTAGCAATCAAATTATCTTGTAGTGGTGAATATTGTATTAGTTGGATCAATGACAAATTTAAAAACTAATTCGATTTTACCAAATAATAAATTAGCATAATCAACTAATGTCTTAAATTTAATGTTTGACACAAGCATTTGTTGTTGCAATATCCCATTATGAATTTTATAAAACACAAATATTAAAAAATTATTTTTTATTAAAATTGTGTATTTTATTTATATTTAAATAGAAACAGAATTATTATTATTTGTAATCTGGGTTCGTATCTCGTCGGTAGTGGGCTACCCTGGGTAACCCATTATTATTACCGTGGGGAATGGGTGGCGAGGGTTTAACCATTACCCACGGGGTATGGGGAAAATAATGGATACGTACCCACGACGATGACCAATTACCCATCCAGATTACTCATGGGGACTGGGTAAGCAGTAGGGTACCCATTTAATCGGGGTTTTTGATTATTCGGTTAATCGTTAATCGTAAATTTCAATCTGACAATTAACCGAACAAAACGCAATCAAATTATTCGAATAAAATAAAACAGACAAAAAAAGAAAACAGTGTTCAAACCTTGTACTAGGCACATTTATTAAAACAAAACTTAACAAAAGCAACTTCATTATAATGTATAAAAAATATGTAGTTACAATTCACAAATCGTAGTTGCAGCAACATGGAAATTAGTTCAGCAACATGAAAAATTAAAAAGCCAAAATTTAAAAATTCTCAAAGTTTGGACCCAAAATTGCCACGCTTTCCGGTACCTCCCCTACAAAGGGTAGGGTCGCTCTGAAACTATATCACACTATAACACCCTATTGGATTGATTAATTTTTACAAAAATTTTGCAAAACCTAATTTTCTGACTATTATCCGTATTGTATATAGTTTGAGCAGAATCGGACCAGGTATTTTGATACCCCCATACAAAGTGACCAGTGGGTCTTTTTTTAATGAACTAATTTGAGACAATTTTTTTATGTATGTCTATGAGCCAAAGCACTGTGGGACGCTTTCTCTCAACAAACTAGCAAATCGTTGTCATATGAGTTGCCACATTGTAGGAGTGTTTCAAGACGGACTATTTGCCATAAACACGTACTTATATTTTATTAATCGATTAATCGCTATGATTTGTTCCAGTTAATCGTCAATCGAAAAATTTAATTATCAACATGTTCGGCTAATTTTATAGCACGATTAATCGATTAACCGAATAATGATTAATTGAATTGTTACCCTAGTAAGCAGCACGTACCTATTACATGCGGCGATGAGTACTGTGTTACCGTCCCCAATTTTGATCGAAAATATAAATAAAAATTATGCAAAATTTCTATAACTCGCATCGAAAAATTTCATAGAGTGGTTCACTTCGTATGAATTTTTTATTATAAATCGACAAAATAAAAAAATCGCCATAGGAGGCTGTAACCAGTGGATGTATTTAAAAATCGTCAAAATTAAAATTTGTAGAATAAATAGTCCGTAAAACGCCATTATGTCTTTATTTCGGAAACGGAGCGTTCCATCAAAAAAAACACTATTATGCCACAACCCAGTTTTATCAACTACTTTGGGTACTTTTGCTTTGGTTTGTGTCTTGACTAACATATGTTGGGAAATTTCCTGTTTAATGGGAAGTTTTCTACGTGGAGCCTGTAACCAATATTTAGTATATATGTATTGCAGTTTTGAACCCAATAAAAATATATTTAGAAAAGCCAACATGAAAGCAGTTTAAAAACATAACATTTTCTTAAATGGGTGTTTTTTTCTAAAAAAAAAATATCAATCAATCATATGATGACGTTACATTTAAATAATATTAATACTTAAAATTATTTAAAGCCAAGTGCAAGCACATGTGCCATTATTTTCTTGCTCAATACTTTTTGTTTGCTCTGAGAGTGCTCCGCACCCACATTTTATTTGACTTACCTTTCACAATAACAAAAAACCAACCCGTGAAAATATAGTTTGTGACTATAAATCCTTTATATATGACCACGCCCCTGTGTCCAATCCCGCCCATATTTGCAGCAGATCTTAGAATATGTAATCCTAACCAACATACCCAATTTTGTTCAAATACCGTTAACAGGAGTAGAAATAATGGATTTTTAATTTGTGATTTGTATGGGAGGTACCACTCCCCTTTGACCAATCCCGCTCATATCTTGATAGGTCAGTTTTGTTTGCCATTAGTTTGCCAGCGAAGTTTCAGTTCGATTGGATCACGAGAAAAGGGTTAAAAATCAATCCAAAGTTTTTTCGGCATACATACATACTTACATGCTTACATGCATACAGACAGGTGAAGTTAATATAAAGAATTTAAGATGGCGTTCAATCATATGATGATGTTTCATTTAAGTAATATTAATACTAAATAACACTTAAACAATACAAGTGTCATTATTTTCTTGCTTAATACCTTTTATTTTATACCCACAAAAAACAAAGAGAATGCAAGGCAACAGACACATGTACATACATACATTGTTATGTTCGTACATACGCTACAGAAGTTCGCAATTTTCGTTGCTCTCTTTCCATCTCATTTTTATATACGTATACCCACGTCATTATTCTCTTTGCTCTGCGAGTGTTTCGCAATCACACAATACAGCTATTCGCTGCCGCTACATCAGTGTGTGTTTTTTTGCAGTTTGACAAACTGTGTTTCGCAGTCGTACAAATCTGTGTTCTATATAGGGGTGGGTCACCCTTACCATTTAGGGGTATGAAAAATAGATGTTGGCCGATTCTGAGACCTACCCGATATGCACACAAAAATTTCATACAAATCGGTCGAGTCGTTTCGGAGGAGTTTAACGGCAAACAATGTGTGTTCGCTGTCGGACAATCTTTGTGAGCGCAGTCGGACAAATTGTGTTTGGATGTATTCACTTTGTGAATTTAGGCTGTACCCGCGCCTATAGACGTTAACACATCAAAAGTAATTGTTTTTAAATAAGTACCTTTTCTTACAACAAATTTGCATTTCCTAAAACACTACCTTTTCCTTAAAGAGCACCCTTTTAAGAAACAAAATAGCTTTTCTTGAGATAAGTAGCTACTCCTAAAAATTTACCTATTGTTGAAAAAAGGGCCAATTATAAAAAGAATTCCCTTTTCTTAAAAAAAGCTCTTAGCTCTCTAGAGACTAGCCTGCCACCATAAGTTCACGAAGTCTCGTTCATTATTGTGGAAGCACCGTGGGCCTGGCTACATGTTGAAAACTCCTTTACCGGTCGTCGAACTATATTCGATAAGTTTGGGACAATTAGCCCGAGGTCTCCATGTAACCATTCTTTGTATTCTTCTTCAACAGATAGATGAAAACAACCAAACAAGTACCTGCATAGATCATGTGGTTACAACAACAGTTTAAAACCACTTCGCAGAGTTTGGCTACATTGAAGAAAACAAAAAAACGTGTAACAAAATTGAAACAAATACGCAGGGTTTGGAAAACACCAACACCATTATTTACTAAAAAACTAAATTTACAAATAAAATAAGCAAACTGGAATTCAATAATAGAGCAATACAACAATACAATTGAACTATTTAATAATATATTTAAAGACTTTTCCAATATATATGAAAATTCACAAAATAAACAATTAAATTTAAAAAAAAAGAAACGATTACTCTTGGTTATGTGATGTGATACTGCAATGCTGTAAAATTAGAGACAAACTACACAACAAATGGTTGAAAAATAAAAATAATGAAGTAAACAAAACAATAAAAAAAAATTACAGCAGACAGTTGTCCGAGGCCTTCGGCCACGGACTGTCCCTGCAGGCTATGTCAGAGAAACGGCCATTAAGTTTAACGTAGAATACGCCATCCGATAAGACAGAAAACATATATAACAATAAATTCATTTGCTTATATTATTTATCATTTATTGTTATATATTGTTTCGTGGAGTCCTAAGAAAAAATCAAAATAACTCCGTCATTTTTACTCGTATATTAACACTGAAGATGTCATTGAGAAGGTTATAAACTCAGCTTCGTAGCTCCGTATGATTCTCTGGAACATAACGTTAAATTATACAGCTTAGTTTTATTTTTGTCGGTGGTATTTAAAAATTTTTCGAAAGTTATCATTTAAAACTACATTGATCGCAAAAAATTTTGAAAATTTTTACCCGCAGTAAAAAGCGATATTTAATACCTTTGAAAATGTTAAATGTTTCAATAAATTTTTTATTTTTTTTTCAATTTTTTGTAAATATTGTGGATTTTAAAGAAACATAATCAATTAAACTACCAATCCATTGTCTCTTATTTTTCCGATTCTATTGAAACATTTAATGCATTCATATTCAATATTAAACTGTTTTATAGTTAGACCTGAAAGCTTCAAAGTTGTTTGACAAAAATTCAAATATTACTTTTCGGATATACATAATTTACATATCATTTCAAAGGTATTAAATAGTGCTTTTTACTGCGGGTAAAAATTTTGCTACATTTTTTGCGATCAATGTAGTTTTAAATGATAACTTTCGAAATATTTTGAAATACCACCGACAAAAATAAAAATAAGCTGTATAATTTAACGTTATGTTCCAAAGAATCATACCGAGCTACGAAGCTGAGTTTATAACCTTCACAATGACATCTTCAGTGTTAATATACGAGTAAAAATGACGAAGTTATTTTGATTTTTTCTTAGGACTCCACGAAAATCCTCTAAAAAAAGGCATTTAAACTTCTACAACTCAATCAATTTCAAAAATACACATAAAAACAATATGTGCAATGCAAGAACTCCTAAAGGTCTACGTACCCATAATAAATTTTCCAAATATCTGCAACATCTTAAAAGTTCCAACCAAAAAACCTGATAATTAGATAGCTCACAATTTGCTGAACCCAAAATCGCAATATTTTGCAAATAGTCATTAAACACTCTGAACTTCATTTTTAGGTAGTGACAGCAGCAATTTTTTTTTTACCCACCCTAATATACAAACCTAGATTAACATTTCAAATGGAAAATACATACCGAAAACTAAGAAAGCCATCTTACGCCCTGTACCACCTAGGTAACTGAGTTCCATATAGTGTCTTAAGACAGGCTTATTTCTCATTGGCAGAGTCTTATTTGAGGCATGGAATTACTGCATATTAAAATCGCTACAAATAAATTAAAACCGACTAATAAAACACCTTCACAAAAAGCACAACAACTCCACGCAAGCATTAAATCGAAACACATTTTACACTAGTAATAACAACAATCAAAACCGACAAAAAAAATACCTTCGCTTAAAAAAATTGTTTTTCCTACAAAAATTCCTTTTCTTAAAAATGAAATAATAATACCTCTTCTTTCCTTTCTTGAGAGAAGTAGTTTTTCTGAAAATAAGTACATACGTTTTCTTTAAAAATAACCTTTTGCTTACAAGAGCACCACTTCGTTAAAAAGTACCCGTTCTTAAAAACGTACTTCTTTTAATAAGAGATGTACCTCTTTTTAAAAAATAACCTTTTCGAGAAAATATGCTACACATTTTTACAAAAAGAACCTAAAAAATTATTTTTCCTTTAAAAATACATTCTATAAAAAAAAATTATTAAAAAAAGTTCATTTTACAAAAAGTATATTTTCTAAAAATCCGGTTAAATTATCGTATTTTTCAATTTTAGGCGTGTTGGAACTAACTAGTACATAATATACATATTGTGAAAAGAAATTTCGTTCCAACCGAGTGTTCCCTGACACCTAATGCAATTTTGTAAAAATAGTCAAAGTAAAAAGATAGCTGTGACTGTGTGACTCTAGCTGTGTGAAGCGGTGGTAAACAAACAAACAGAAATCGTTAAACAACATTTTTCAATAAAAAATCGCTAAAATCGCTGGCGTATTAAAGACATTTTTGCTACACGGTACCTGTTCGATTTCTATGAACGGACACATTAGTAAATGATACATTGGAAAATAAAAAACAGCGCTCAATCATACGATGACGTTATTCCCACAAAAACCAAAGAATGCAAAGCAACAGACACTTGTATATCCATACATACATTGTTATATTCGTACAAACGTCACACAACTTCACAAAATTTTCATTGCTCTCTTGCTATCTCCTGTTTGTATACATATAACCACGTCATTATTCTCTTTGCTCTGAGAGTGCTCCGCACCCACATTTTATTTGACTTACCTTTAACAATAATAAAAAACCAACCCGTAGAAACATAGTTTTTGACTATACATTCTTTATATATGACCACGCCCCTTTGTCCAATCCCGCCCATATTTCGACAGTTTATTTTTGTCGTCGCCATTAGTTTGCCTGCGAAGTTTCAGCTCGATTGGATAACGCGAAAAGGGTTAAAAATCAATCCAAAATTTTTTCGGCATACATGCATTCAGACAGGTGAAGTTAATATAAAGAATTTAAAAAGGCGTTCAATCATATGATGACGTTTCATTTAAAAACCAAACACACAACATCACACATACTTTGTACGAAGTAGCTGACGTATTAGTGTGTCACCATAACGTCGGCTTGCAAATGAAATTTTGCCTGGCTATGATTTATATCCGTTCAAAAACAGCAACAGACACATGTACATACATACATTATTATGTTACTACATACGCTATAGACAATTTCGTTTGCCTCACCCCTGCCACAGCACTCTTTCATTGCTCTCTTGCTCGCTCATTTTTGTTTAACACGTCATTATTCTCTTTCGCAGTCGCAGAAAATCTGGTTTTAGCAGCAGCATAAAATCTGATTTTAGCAGCAACATAAAATCTGGTTTTAGCAGCAGCATAAAATCTGACTTGGATAGATTTAGTCCCTATACGCCGCTATAGATGTTAACACATCAAAAATTCATCCATACGACTGGAGCACTACATGCAAAGTCCTTAGATACCACCAAAAATTGGTTAGTTTTTCAATTGGACGCTCCGTTTCTGAGATACAGAATTTTCCTCTACATCTTTCACATTTTCAATCAAAAATGGGGATAGGTCGTGATGGGTAATTACCCATGACAATGGGGAACTACCCAATATTTTCCCGTGACGAATAATTCTTCATTCTCGTAGGTAGCTACCCATTGTTTTCCCCATAAATACAAACACCGTTTGTAACCAAACAGTTAAAAAAATATCATATGAATGTTTAAGTTAATTTGTGTCATCCACAATTATACTAGTTCCTCCAGACAAGTGTCTACAATTGTTTGCATATGTTTGTGAAGGCGTCAATAGTGGCGTCAGATTCAACGATTGTGTTTAAAAGTATCAGTTCTCCTGAATTTATGGTAATGATAGTAAATAATAAAAATACATGCGATTCAGAAACTAGTGTGGAGCGATATTTAAACTGGGCATATTTGTCCTGTCGATAACAGCAAAATATACATTCTTTTGATTTCTTATAGAAAAATAAATATCAACGCATTCCAAATTCTGGGTCTATTCGTGGTATAATGTGACTTACTTACCATATTTTTCCGTGGATGATATTAATATAAATATAAATACAAGTACTTTATTGTATTTTCACAAATTTGTTTCTCACTTTCGGTTTAAAATAATTGTGTTTCTAAAGAGTCCTAGTGCAACATTCAAATATAGTCTCTCTTTGACAGCAAAGCCTCTTATTAAAAATCGAATTCATAACTTCGTAACAAGTGTTTTTGTAACAGAAACTATAAGTAAATTATTATTACAGTGACTAATATTTGAACATGAATTCTAATATTGTGATTTTTATGAGTTGTATTTCCATTTCAGATAAATGAGGTTTTATAAATACTCGAATTGGTTAATACAACTAAATTTCTGTAGTAACAACTTCTACTTAGTAAGAAGAACTTTTTTTTAATTTATCAATAACATCGACAAATAATTTTGATGTGTGAAATTTATGAATCCTAATCAAAATATAGACTTTATCATGGATGGATCTCATGAGGCTTGTATACTAAATGCTTACCACGAGACGCGTCAGAGCCGAAGTGCCCGCCTAGACATTAGAGACACACCTTAAGGAGGGGTATTGTATCCACATATGTCACAATAGCCATAAGAGGCAAGTATCCCTATGTGTTCTATGGGACATTATCTAACGTAGTATAAGGTGCCTTATGGTGCTGGTGATTTTTACCTGAAGGTATAAAATACCTATTGCGAAATCTTTCGCGCTGAATGGTTTTGAAATTAAGATAATACCTAGCTGTTGTTTTGGACAGCAAGCTTAGTGGAAAGGGAGAAAAATGTGACGATAGCTCTATACACCTGCAAGTAGGCTATACTCAGCGGTTGTAAGATCGATATTATTCCAGGGGGTTATCGTGTGGTGGCAGGTGCTTGAGTAACCCACCTGTTGTGCACTATTGACTATGTCTCAGTGAATGGCGACGATATGTATCACGGATGCTGTTCGCACCACTCCCACTAATGCACTGAATGCAATATTGTATTTGTTGCTAGTCCTAGTCGACATTATAGACAGGCAGATTATTTCCATGTCTGCCATCAGTTAAGGCTAATCTCACAATGGGCTATGGTTGGATTCGGTCATGCAACGGTAATGAAATTTACTCCTAACATTCCTGCTTTTGTCGACTACCCGAAAGCGGAACCACTATTCGATGGGAAATACCTCACTCTTGTACCAGAGAGGAGCTATTCGAACACAGGAGTTCCTGGTATAGAGGGATATGTGAATATATACACGGATGGTTAGAAAACGAAAGGCCAGGCAGGCTACGGGCTCAAATCTTGGCAACTAGGGAACTACCTGATCATTGTAGGATGTATCAGATGGAAATTTTGGTTATTAGAGAAGTGCCCGGCTGGCTGAGGCCAGCAGTCATTGGGCTCAATGTCTTCACGGAGCATAGGGCTGTCATCAAGTCCCTATAATTAGTATTCCTGAACACAACAGCTGGCCAGGAGTGCCGCAAATGTCTAAACAAGATATCCCAGCTGTATGATATTAACCTCATGTGCGTGCCGGTGTACAATGACATTCTGGGCAACTGCATAGTGGATGAGCTGGCCGAACTAGGGACTACCTTACAGATTCCACAGGAATTGAAGTATGTTGGCATGCCCCTAGAGACTTACAAGAGAGAGACTGCCGGAGAGATGGACGCGGGGCAGAGGTTTTTATACGATCAAGACAAATCTGACACATAGTGCATAGCAGGGGAACCCGCGCTACTAAAGGTCAGGGCAAATGACTTCTGTAGAAGCTGTAACGATGAGGAAGAATCCACTTAACATCACTAGCCTGCAGGAGGATTCGTTAGCCCTTGGTATCAAAATGGACTAATATGTCGAAGTGAATTGGTAATCGACTGCCACCAACACCTATGTAATGGAAAGTGAAGTAACAAAATAATGTACTAGGGAAAGCCATAGCGTTTTATTTTTTGAGCTATTACGATCGATTTGGAACCATTTGTTTGAAAAGGGATTGTAGCAACGGTAAAGCCAGATGTGGCCACTGACTTGCGGATGCCACAACCAAACTGAAGTTTGGTCTAGTTGGTCTAGCAGAATTTTTTGGTCTAGTTGTTTGTGATGAAGAGATGACGAATAATTTCCCAATATTTAACTTTGCTTAATTTGTAGGATATGTGTTCGTGCTTTTTCGTGTTACAGTACTCACAAGTTGCACGCACTATACACGCTCGTTATTTTTTTACACTGCACAAACACGAACTGCACGGGCGCATGCACGAAATGCAAATTTCTTACACGAACACATCGTGCAGACGAGTGGCACAGCATAAAGCACAGCCGGTGCCCACTTCTACTGTAAACTAATCCAACAATAGGATATTTTTTGCTAATTGTTTTGTCAGTGTTAAATTGTTGTCAGTTCACGCGTGAATCGTGACATGTGTCGAAGTCAAACATGTACTGTTTTCCCTGCCATTTCACCAGGAATAGATTTACAAACGAACAACGCTTGCAAATCATTGAGTTTTTTTTATCAAATTCGCAAACTACGTCCATTTTATGGTCATCATCGACCCACAGAGTAGGGTATTCAAGTGAATAATTCTCCCTGTGACCAAATTTATCACTAGTTTCACTCTATTGCACGTCAATGCTCCAACCCGTATCAGTTGAGTGCGTACCGAGGAGAATATTGATGTCCATCCATCGCCGATCATACCAATTGGGATTGTGTTATTCGACCACCTGGAATATTTTACTTCAATATTTTAGCTGGTGCAGGAGCTGAAACCGACTAAATGAGCGTGGAAGAAGATCACCTTTCTTTTGAGAAATTGTCTTCACCGACGAGGCTCCTGTTTATCGAAATTGGTACGTCAATAAACCGAAGTGGCCAGAGGCTGTTCAAGAGCTGACTACTCACCCTGAAAAATTCACTGTTTAGTGCGGTTATGGACCGGCGCCATCGTTGGACCGTACTTTTTCAAAGACGATGATTGCTGCAACGTTGCCGACAATGGAGTCTGATCACAGAGTTTTTGTGCCCAAAATGGAGGAAATGGAGTTGGTTTAAATGTGGTTTCAACAGGACCAATTGACATGAACCAATAGAGACATAAGTTCGGTGAGCAATTAATTTCACGTTGTGGCGCTGTCAATTGGCCTCCTCGTTCGTGCGATTTGACCCCACTAGACTTTTTCTGTGGGGCCACGTGAAGTCTCTCGTCCATAGGGACAAACTAACCACGATTACTGCCTTACACGACCACATTACACGTGTCATTGTTGAAATTCTATCCGAAATGTGGAAAATATCTGCCAAAGTTGGACTTTCAGACTGTACCATGTGAAGCTTAGCCGAGGGACATATTTCATGAAATCATCTGTAAAAAGTAACTGCCAGGCATTGATTTATGAATCCAAATAAATATTTCATTCACTTGTCCAAATTGTCCGTGTTCCCTCTATTTTCAAAAACCAAATAGCGAAACAATCACCAAGTATTTGACGGAATCTACCAACCAGTCGGCCACACAACTTTTGTATAGGATATGCCAAAATGGGTATGGCAAAATCACCCTTGTTTTACTTCTATGTGTTATCCCTTTTACCGTATCAACATTGGGCTATGATGACCGAATTATTCGGTTTTGTTTTTAGTTTTGTTGTATAGCGGCAACATATAAACTCGGTTACGCCTAATTTCGTTGTCTCAACTGATTTCTTTTTCTTTGGGTCTAAACTAATCTAAGTCAACTAGGAGAATTTTCTGACCATTGGTGGGGTAATGGTTAATTTCTACGAATATTGTACATGTACGCTGAAAAATAACGGCCTCTCTCACATATTTGCCCAAAAATATTCTGCAGGAACCACGTATATTAGGGCGGGTTGATTTTTTGGTCGATGAATCGTATAGCAAAAACGTAAACTACATAAAATTCTAAGAAAATTCTCCGAAGAAACCATGTATCTAAAATAAAATCCTAATACGCGCCTCTCGACTTGAAAATGTGTATGCCCGCCTTTGCCAAAAAAAAAAATGTTTGAAAAAATAGCTTATCCAGAAAGAAATCGAATTTTCTGAATAAACTTGTTTAGTGAGGTAGTTCTTTTGGACTTGACATTTTTTCTACACTCAAATTTTTTTTACATAAAAAAAATATTCACCCAAGTAAAAAAGTTTGTATGCAATTTTATATTTAATATTTTTATAAGGAACAGAGATAAAAAAAATTTTCTTTCATAATTTAATAAAAAAGATTAGAAATACAAAAAAAATTACACTCCAAAAATTGTTTTCAGTATGCAAACGCAGATTAGGTAAAACGCGTTCTAACTACTTTTTATATAGAACGCAAATCAGAGGAGTTGCAAATTGGGGTTCAACTGCTTTTTTGATAATTGAATATTTTGATCAGTCTCAAAACAAAACCTGTATTGCATAAACTATAATATAATAAAACATAATATATTTTAAAAAAAAAGAAAATAATTTTAGCGAAAGAAGAGGAAACAAAATTTTCAAGTCGAGAGGCGCGGATTAGGGTTGGATTTTACACACATGGTTTCTTCGGAGAATTTTCTTAGAATTTTTTGTAGTATACTACGTTTTTGCTATACGATTTTTCATTTTTTTTCATCCATACAAATCAACCCCCTCTTTATGTATATGTTTGGAACACACTTCAAACATTCATATGTTTGCAAGTCCCAAATTTACTTGTATTTAAATGCAAACAGTATGCTGTTTACTGGCAAACCTGTATGACTTTACGTGGAAACATATGCGTTCTTCATCCCAAACATCCATATACTTACGTGGAAGCATTCGCGTGTTTCCCCCAAACATATGGAAACATATGCTAATTTCCTCCAAAATATAATAATATTTAGAAACGAATTATTCTTCAATTTATTATAATTAATTTTATTATTAATTATAATTCATTTTAACAATATAAATACACATTTATAATTAATTAATACAAAAAATTAAATTATTTAAAACGGCCCTTTTTACATTTATTTGCATTGGATGCATTATTTGTTTTTTTTTCATGAAATGAGAATCTGCTGCTTTTTTTGCTTCTCCTTTCTTTGTTGTCTCAAACGTTTTTGTTCTCAGAAACTTCCAGCTATGCGTTGGTTATCACTATGGGTTGGTACACGGACAATGTATTTATATACAAATCAAGTTCATGCAAATTATGGGGTTCTGTCAACGGATTCTTATAAAAAAAACTTAAAAAAATATATGCGTATCGGCGTTTTGCCAGATCTGATCAGATTATATTTTTTGGGTGGGGGGGTTAAAGTTTCCGCCCCCCCCGGAACTTTCCTGCAACATATCGGCATGCAAAATTGTGTGTTCCTTCCTTACTTATGAGGTGCAAAATATGTTCAACAGTTTTATAGAAAAGATTCCGATAAACATTTTTGTGGATCAAATAAACCCTCGAACTGTCACGCATAACCATAGTTTTTACTTTTTTTTATTTTTAAAACTCACAAAAAACAAAAATTGTCGCCATAAAATTTAACTACATGTGTCCGAACACTCCAAAACACAATTCTGAGCCCAAGTGCTACATAATGAGCAAAAACTAACTGCCTTCTAAAGGTTAATAATGAATTTTGTCATTTTGCTGTTTCCATTAAAAATAGTCCACACTTAATGAATTTTGTCATATTTCAGCTTTTAGTTCTATTTATTTTTTGAAGTACTTGGTAATTCTACGCCTGTATCATACTATGACCAACATAAATCTGATATTAAAGAACGTAAATCCAAAAGAACGTAATCAAAAATGGCATGATCATCACTGTCAAATAACAGTGCACTGAAACAAATGTTTATCTGAATCTTTTCTATAAAACTTCTGAACATAATTTGTACCTCAGATGTAAGGAACGCACAGTTTTGCACGCCGATATGTTGCAGGAAAGTTCCGTGGGCGGAAACTTTGACACCCCCTAAAGATCAGATCTGGCGAAACGCCCATACACGTATAGTTTTTTTAGACCGTTCTACCAGAATTCGTTGACAGAACCCCATCATTTTGATAAAAGTATAATTTTGTCTCACAGTGTTACTTGTGCTTTTTTATTACACTTATTTCACAAATGGTCCGCCGTTCCGATTTTCTCAGTAAAGACTCGGACAGACAAAGGGCGTCACTTTGTTGCCCTTTCCAGTTTCTTTCCTCAAAATCGTTTCTCAGTGTGCTAGCACACATACATATATACGAAACACATACACAAAAACCTAAGTAACGTCACAAACCATTTAACCGTCATAGCCTTGGTTTATTAATTTTTCACTAATCAAGCGCGGTCGATATCATCTGTCCCATGAACCATTGACGACTGAATACATGAAACTAAAACGCAATACATCAAGTAAAATAAGAAACACTTCATCTGCAATTTACACGCACACTCAGGAATATTTAAGACTCACTGGCTAAGACAATAATGCAAAAATACAGATACACACTTACAAGATAGACTCCCTCGGTGTCCCTCTTTTACTCTCTTGCTCTCGAGAGAGCATATACAGTGCAACAAACACAGCTGTATTTGTATCACAAACGTAAATACTTGTGGGTCGCAAACACATATCTTATAACATATTAATCATTGTGCCTCAAACATGTAATATAGAATAGCAAACACAATGTGTTTGGACACAAGTATATTATAGTAGCTACAAGCTCCAGACACACATTATATTTGCATCCAAACAACAACAACAAACAACAGATTTTTCAGCATGTGGCAGCAATTTAATTTCTTTCGGTGGCAATTCCCTCGCTAACTGAGTAATTATCTTTTTATACCATAACTTCGTAAAGCATAATCATTGGGAATGGGTTCAACAGTGGAGATCACGGTAAGTGACTCTACAGAAAATGTGCACTGTTCACAGATTTTGAGAACCTCTACCCAATTTCTTCATGGGACGATGTGGGGAAAAATGTATATCAGTGACCTCAGCTCTAGTTCTACGTAACAGCCAATCGCGGTTACCAGGTGGTATTCCCACTGTGACTAAGTTGACTGCAACAGTAATTAAATAATTGAATATAAAGTTCAGTTCATAAAACTGTATATATGTATATAATTTAAATAACAATTGTCGTCTCATGCTCAATAAGCTGCGACCCGACTGTAAGCCATATTTAATTGCTGTCTAGTCGTATCTTAAGTAGCGATATCAGCAGACGATGATAACATTTTTGTTATAAGCACACGACCAATTTTGACCATAAATCTAGACCCATTTGGATTATGTATTTTCCTGTGGATTATTTAAATTCTCATGTACATTTAATTGTGGCAATTCCATTGAACGTAGTCCCTGTAACGTGGATGCGAATCTAAGCATCATTGGCATAAATCCCACAATAAAATTTATAACATCTTCTTCAAGCAACAATAATATTTCTGTATCCTGCCTCTATCCATTTATTTGTTTATCCTTTTATGTTTCGTTGGGTCCCAAATCGAAATCTCAATTGATTTTATGTCACATATCTTTTTAATAAGGTCACTTCACTTGGGCCAAACGTGAAGAAAAATTGTCGCAAAAATGTAATTTAATACGACATCATTAAAAACTTTTACAGAAAATGCCCTAAAACAAGAACACCAAGGAGAAGTAGCGAAAAAAAAATTGAAAACAAATTGTTTACAATTCCATAAAGATTTAAATGTAGAATATGAACTCAGGCAAATAACAAAACTTTTTTGCATTTTTTTTTTCGTTAGACCTCTAAACACATACTTTTTCCCCTCGAAAGACTAAAATAAATAAAAGGAACCTAAATTTCTGTTTTCTCCACTTCATTTTTCTAATCTCTAAAGTCCCCAAAACAAAACAACTGGCACACCAGAACAGAGTGGACTGGAGACTGGGGAGAATTCAATGGAACAGTACAATGCGAACTGTTGTACATTTGCAACGTGTTTGCGGCGCGCGCTATGCCATACTAACGTTGTACCAAACCCATCCCGATTCCAGCATAAAGAATGAATGTGTTTACTTTTAAAGTCTATTCCCTAAAGAAAGTCCCTTACAAATGAGGGGAAAATATACTAAAGTTGGAAAGAAAAGCAAAATTATGGCTTCAAATACAAACTGTTTTCCAAGTTATTAAAGCCGCTTTTAAATTTCTGCTACAAGGATGAGTGCAGAGAGGGTGGATTAAAAGGGAAGCGATCTGATGTATACAAGGAAACAAAAGTGGCAAAATTGTAAACACAAGCTGAAACTTAGACACAGAACTCTCACTCACACACCATTTCATATCATGTCCTGTTATCTCTTCATACACGAAAACAAAAGTTTTTGATTCAGTTAAATTGTGGTAATGTAAGGATGATTTTTAGTAAAGGATATATTATTTTATCGAAGTTATTATTATTATCATAAGAGGAATCCGTTGACAAGAATGTAGCCAAGAAAATGTGTAAGCACTAACAGTAAACAAAGGAAATGACTGACAATGGCTGACATATGAGGAGAAACATGTGATCTATGCAGGTCAATAACAAAAATTTACCGATTACGTTGTAAAATTGTGTATTAATCAGTAGGATTTAATACTAGTAATACAAACAAAATTAAACTGAACAGGTTTGGCAAACTTGCGGTAAAGTAGCCAGACCCAAAAGTTAAGCGGTTTGACCTGTATTTTATTGCTAAATATTTTTACGCAAACGTAAACTATCTTTTTGTGAGCAGTATAATCAAATAGTTTATTTAAAAATATAAAAATATTTTGATCATTAAAGTCTAAATTCAAATACAAATTCGATCATATTCAAAATTCCTACAATACTTTTGTAATAAGTTTAAAATCTTTTTTTTTTTATTATATTTGTAAACATTAGAGTGATGCATTTTGAGCTTTGTGAGAAATTGGATTTTGAACAACAATTTCCAAAGTAGCCTAATATTGACCCATATCTGCGAACGACCATAGGTACTTTTAAGTTGTCCACATGCCAGCACGCTCACAACACCGGCAAATCTGGGGAAACCACTCTGCATGCCCAATGCAGATTCATAGAGAAATCTTTTTACATAAAGAAATACAATCTTGTCGCATTTGTCGACACAGATGAACCGTTTAACAACGTCTTACCAGGCTCGACACAAACAGCTCTATCGACATTTTGTGTTGATCGGGGGATCATTAATTTGATCTATGAAGTGGCCGTCGGTGGTGCAATGGTTGTGCGCGCGGCTCTTGTGCATTAGAACGTGGATTCGATCCCAGCTCTGACCACCTCAAATTTCTTTTGACGGCATTCACATCGCTTAATGACGGTGACACTATCGAGTATTTAGGCATGAAAAAGCTTCTCAAAATACCGTTCAAAACCGCTGTAAAACTATAGGTCCCAATCAATGACTGTAAACCTAGAACGCGCACAGCTCAGTGGTTAGTGAGAAGCTCCCTAGCGAACAAATTAGTACTCCGCAGAAAGGTCCAGATATCGTTCATCTTAACTTAATGTCTGTTAAATCCAACATGAAGTAATATCCTACATTTTTCCCCTACTCTTACAAAGGACCAGTCAGTAGCACAAGAGATATTCGACGGTCTAGACCTCCTCTCCATCCCCACAGCGTCTGAAGTAATCATGAGCTGAGATTCCGAGTCTAGGATCGCGGATGTCTATTAGACATTGCTCAGTGATCACAGCTCCCAAGTAGAGATATGTGGTCTAGGAATGGATGTCAGCTCTAGATTACGATTTTAATCAAAAGTAGGCAATACTTCTGTGGTGATCCTGAAATTTGTGCCACGATACCATATATCAGTCGCATGTCTGGTAGTTTCGGTTTTAAGCACGAGCTTGCATCAGGTAGGGGCATACCCATATGCTACATATCCAGTGGAACAGGTAAGGTAGTTCCTAATTTTGCCGGCACATCTGGTCTATGGTCCCCTGGAATGCTCCTGTGCCGATGAAGAAGTATAAGGTGAATATCGAGCTGCTTCGCCATCTCAGTGAGAGATGCGCGGAAGTTGTGAGCAGTTCTTGAAACCAGGAATACCGATCCCTTCATGGGAAGTAACGGGAAACCATTTTTGTAACAGGAAACCTTAACTCGAAATGAGGAACACCCCACGGGGGAGTCTTATCTCCACTCATCCGGAATTTAGCACTGAACAGAGTTATTCTAGAGTTGGAGCGATCAGGTGGCACAGTTATAGCATAAGCTGCCGTCCTGACAATTGCAGTGCAGGAAAAATACCCCTCCACATGCAGACATGTGCTCCAGAACCTAATCAGGGCCACGGAGAATTGACTGGGTGTAAATCCAGGGAAACCCGAGCTCGTA
The DNA here is from genome assembly GCA_963931995.1 of Phaonia tiefii. Lineage (NCBI taxonomy): Eukaryota > Metazoa > Arthropoda > Insecta > Diptera > Muscidae > Phaonia > Phaonia tiefii. The sequence goes on along the minus strand of OZ008367.1, from coordinate 106,261,849 downwards.
CTGTTTTCCAGGAAGCAGACGGTTCCGTATATTCCTCCCTTGTCTCGATGTGGTAGAGAAATTTCCCGAAAGGATATTCCCAAATATCTAGGTGTGATACTCGACAAAAATCATAATATTAAGTCAAACACTATGAATAGGATCAGCAGAGCCACATTGGCTCTATATTCGTATAGAAAGGTCATCGGAGGACGATGGGGCCTATCCCCGAAAATAATTTACAGGATGTATACAGCTGTTGTGCGCTCGATATTGCTTTACGACATTGTTGTTTGGTGACCAATACTGGAAAATCTCCTCACCAAAGTCGTGTTGAGAAAAGCCAAGAGAAGGGAAATGGTGTGTATCCCGTGTGCCCTTCGCACAACCCCTACCGAGAGTTTGGTACCTGTCACCACAAAATTTGCAGGAAAGGCAAAAGGCTGCAACGTTGGCAATATGCCTAGACCATTCCTCGCAATGGATGACCAGCCCATTGGTCATGGGTCGGTTTTGAGGGATCTTCGTCTATCTACAGTAAAAGTCGTGAACATGACAACCACTTCAACTTTTAAGAAAAACTATTCCACTTATAGCCCTGACAGACAAGACTGGAAGATTCGCATACAAGGTTATAGAAGGTATTTAGGCTTCTACACTGACGCTTCCAAACCTTATAGCAAAGTATGATTTGGAATCTATTCTAAAGCGCTAGGTCTAGACCTTCCACAAAGGATACCCAACCATTTTAGTGTCTCTCAGGCAGAAGTCATGACAATCGGAGAAGTTGCCGCAGGAAGAAACGTCATCACCGCCTGGAGTATGAATATCTACTCTGACTGTTAGACTGCAAAATTATCGCCGCTATCTGTATTCCTGACTTCAAGAACTGTCAGCAACTGCCGCGCATAACTAAATGACATGGCCAAGCAGTTCGATATTCATCTTAAATGGATGCCGTAGTACATGAACATTCCACGGAAGCATAGATCAGATGAGCTGACAAGATTAGGAACTACCTTACCTGTTCCACTGGATATGCAGGATCAAGATTAGGAACTACCTTACCTGTTCCACTGGATATGCAGGATCGGTATGCAAAACAAATACTAAATAGTTTCCCGTTACATCCCGTATGAGCTGTGCGCGATATAGTTTTACACTCACTCATTGGAACCTACAGTTTTACACCGGTTCCGATCGGTATTTTGAGAAACTTCTCCATGGCTAAGTACTCGATAGTGTTACCGTCACTAAGCGAGGTGACTGACGTCGAAATAAATTTAACGTGACCAAAGCAGGGATCGAACCCACGTACTCATGCACAAGAGCCGCGCACACTACCATTGCATCACCGACGACCACAGGTATCCAAGGTCAAGCTCTCTGCGAATGATAGATGGTCTCGTGGCACAAATTGCAGGATCATCAGGCAAGTAGGGCCTACTTATGACCAAAATCCTGCTCTAAACTTGATATCTATTCCTAGGCAACATATCTCTATGATAGTGGCTGTGATTACTGCACAATTTTTAATAGACAGACATGCGTCTAGACTTGGAATCTGATCTCGTGATTCCTGCAGAAGCTGTGGGATGAAGAGGAGGACGAGAACGTCGAACATCTCATATGCTACTGTCCGGCCTTTGGACATTACTTCATCTTGGGTTTAACAGGCATTCAGAAAGTTATTATGAATGATCTTTGGACCTTTCTGCAGAGTACTACTAATTGGTTCACTACGGACCAATGTATGTCATTTCTTCAGCCACATCCTGGAACATTGGGATGAAGCATCGTTTGGTTTAAACGCCCTTTAACACTTCAGGGGGATTTAACAGGTTAAACGATGGGAACGGATTATGACGCTCCGTGGTATCACAACGGTCCTCATTGGACTAAGTGTGTGAATTCTGACAACCACTTTTACCTGACCTAACACAACCTAACTTAAGATTGACCTCTTCTTAAAATACACTAGCTGAACTAATTATTTGAAAAGAAATTGTACCAATCGTAAATGCCTCTATTGCCACCGAATTGAGGTTGTCAAGACTGAAACCAGTTTCCACGACTGAAATTCTGTTTCCATTATAATTGATTCGGTTGTAATAACAGAATTTCCAATCTAATTCGTTCTGTCTCCTAATTGTTGCATAATTTCGGTTGCGACTTTGGCAACAATTCGGTTGCATCAACCGAATTAGGTTTTAACTCGACGGCAACATAGTGTGTAGGTAATGCCCACATTTATCAGCGTGTAGTACAAGCAGATGTCGTCAGTCCTCAAGATTTTCAAGGTCGATCCTTTGAGATGAGATACTGATATACACGCCAAAAATATGGGAGTCATATTTATATAGAGCGGTAGAATGGTTGGGTTTAAGATACGAATCTGATACACACAACAGCACATAATTAGATCTGTGACCCATAAATGGTGCGACTTCGGAAGTGGCTTGCAAAATTAGTATATTTCCCGAAATTTTACCCATTTAAAGTACAATAATTCCAAGTTTTGTAATAATTTATGAAAATATTGGAAAATTGGTCAACAGAACATTACAAAATTCTCACTAAATGCCTTTTTAATTAATAGAAATAAATTATAAATTTGTATTAGGTTGATGATGTTTTCAAATGATGTTTTCAACCTCTAAATCGATTGCGACAACGTATAATGCGGTTGTGACAACCTCTTAATTCTGTTGTGACACCCACTAAAACGATTGTGGCAAACTCTAATGCATTTGTGACAAATTCCTATGCGGTTGTGACAAACTCTAATGCGGTTGTAACACCCTCTAAATCGGTTGTGACAACCTCTAATGCGGTTGCAACAATCACAAATTCGGCTGCGACACCTCTAAACCATTGTCAAGGGTAGCTACCCATTATTTTCACCATACCCTGTGGGTAATGGTTAAACGATCACTACCCATTCCCCATGGCAACGGGAACCCATAACACACAAAATACAGACCCTGGACACAAACAACGAAGTAAACACACAAACATGAATTGTTGGATGCTCTGTACACACGGAAAAAACGGCCCCTGTAACATTATGCAGGAGTCATGCATTTTCCATATAATTACGTGCATGCAGTGGTTTCATGAACTGAAGATCTGCTGCTTTTTGGTTGCTTTGTTGTCTGTCACGTTTTTGTTTCCAGAAGTTTTCAACAAGCAACGCCATATTTGGATCACAAATACATATATTATAACCCATTAATCATTGTGTCCCAAATATGTTATATTAAATAGCAAACACAATGTGTTTGGACATGATGTTTGGTTTAATTTTTGAAAGCCTCTGCCTGGGTCCACAGCCTTTTAGAGTGAACGGTTTCCTTTAATTGAAAATCTTAAATATATACATTGACAATATTTAAACGATATAATATTCGATTTCTAATTCTTTAGAAAATCATATCAAGAGCGAAATTCGTGAGATTGATAGATGACCACTTGTACAAATTGAAACTAGACGAGCGAAACAGACAAGTGCTAGGTACAGTGGGTCGCACGAGAAAATATTTGAACGCAAATAAAGATATTCTCATAATGAATGCGGACAAAGGCAGGCGGCAAAACGGTAGCAGTGAAATTAGATGACTATAAGAGGAGAGCGATATATTCACCTATAGAAGCTTAAGGAGAGATCCCACAACAGGACTACAGGATAAAAATAATAAATTAGTAGATAAACTATACGAGGGATAATTTATTGACGCCCATACTAGGAGGAAATTGACCACTGCACCCAGAATATACGGATTACCTAAGATCCAGAAAGATGGTAATCCTTTGAGACCCATTTGTTCGTCAATTGACGCACCGGGTTTTGGGCTATGCAGGTTTATGTTGGATATACTTAAGAACGTGACGAAGAATTCAAAATAAAGCGTAAAGGACGCAGTGGACTTCAAGACGAGGATTCGGAACATAACTTATTCCCAGCATAGCAATTAATCTACCTCTAAGGACTACAGAGGTTATCTGGGACGAAATTGGACAGTACACGAATATACCACCAAAGGATTTTATGGAAATTTTGACATTCTGCATTAAGGACACACGCTATTTCCAGTATGAAGATAGACTCTACGAACAGCGGAAGGGTATGCCCATGGGATCCCCAGCATCACCAATTATATCTGACATCATCATGGAGGTATTATTGGATACAGTACTCGACACATTGGGGGAGAAGCCGAAAATCTTGACGAAATATGTGGACGATTTATTTGTTGTTATCAGAAGAACTGAAGTGGCCAACATGATGACAGCTTTGAATTCTTTTAACGGACAACTACAATTCACGCTCGAAGAGGAAAGGGACAATAGGCTATAATATTTGGACAGTTTGGTTATCAGTCAAGGAAATGCTCTCAAAATGGACTGGTACCTCGGAACGATTGATAAATTATCATTCCAAACACCCAAGGAGGACACTGCGAGCAACTTCATTAAGAGAGTTATGAAGATAAGTCACGCTGAATTCCACAAGACGAATAAGGGGAAAATGGTGGGAATCCTTAAATTGAATAGTTTCCCCGGGAAAATTATAGACAATCTGATATGACGGGCAGAGACGAGCAAGCCGACTGAACGCCGTACTGAATCTGACAGAATTTATAAAACAACAACGTATGTTCCGGGTTTCTCTGATAGATTGAAACATTCCAATACATATGACAACGGAAAATATGAATTGTCGTTAAAATCGAATTTAACCGTGAATAGTATATTTAGTAGGACGAAGTCTATTATTGACAAAAATGACAAGCCAAACGTTGTGTAAAAAATTCCATGTAATTGCGACAAGTCCAGCATATGCCTGAAGGTATATGTTGGCACTACAATGAATATATTGAAAACTCGAATATCTGCTCATAATTAGGACCAAAAAGCTAATTATAAGCCGATAGAACAAAAGACAGCACTCGCAGCCCACTGTAGTACCTTAACTGGACACAAACCGAATTTTGACGAAGTGGAAATTCTGACAGAAGAGAAAAATTACTCAAGACGCCTCTTCCCGGAAATGCTGCATATAATTGACGTTCCATCGGAGAAAAGGCTTAATTTCAAACGAGATACAGATCAATGTGCGCAAGTGTATAGGCACACAATTGACAAATTCAATAGAAGGACAAATCAGTTGACATAAGCCTGTGGAAAAACTTGGACGAGCTCTGTATTATCTTAAAATGTAATTAAAATGAATCATTCTCCCTTTGGGGAAAATAATATATATTTTTATGTTGATTCTTGTTTGAACTGTTCAATAATGTTTATGAATACTTTGTGCTTATTCTTGTTTTATCAGATCCTTGAAAATGATCAACGAAGTTTTGTCGAAATATTGGAAAATATTAATAAAATTGTAAGAAGAAATACTTGAAGTGGTTTCTTTTTATTCTTATAACCTTAAGCCGAAACAACTGAAAACTAATATATCTACAAAGGTCAACTATACTGACAACTAAAATCGTAAACAGTAGTTAAATATGATGTTAACAAATCATAACATACAATTATAACTTCAACAATATTTCTGCGATTAACATTACACCGACGATCACTTAGTAGTAGTTTAAATATGCAGTAGTTAAAAATGCAGTAGTTTAAATATTCAGTCACCAACTATCTTTAATTCCAACCCTATTGACTGAATTGTTTATTTTACCGGATTCAAACAGACTTTGATTGAGGAATTATGATGGATTTTGATTCCTTCTGATTTCAGATTACAATTGTTCACCATCTCCCTCCAGGAAATTAGAGAAACACTCAATCAGCATGGGTATGTAAACAAATTGTCATCTTTTCATTTTTTTTTACCGTCTGCCTTTTTTCTTTGTGACAGCCGGAGTAAGTGGTAAAAACATATGTCTGATTGTTTGCTTTAGTGTTCGGATATTAGAGACATTTACACAACCAAAAAAAAAAGATACGGCAACAACAGCAACGAAGGAATGTTGCTGCCATAATTCATCGCTCGGTGAGGGGTCGCATATATCTCAAGGATTTGTGTGAAGAAATTAGTGGTGAGACAGTGACGTGGCGGTTTCTTGTCACTAGTTAATGAAACCTAAACTCGCGGATGCGATTGCTCGTAAAGATTTATATGATTAATTCATGTACTTGACTGTTTAAGCCAATATGTGGTCTTCAAAAAACATGCAAAAATTAATAATCTGATGACAAACAAAACCATCGCAATATAAATCTTAAAGCCTCCACTTTCAATTCAATACCAGCTGTCTATTGTTACGAATTTACTACCCGCCATCATTTTTATAACTATTGACCCCTTTTATTCTATACTGCACAACCTGGACTGGTTATTTCACAGGTTAGACATGTTAAATAAATTGCCATTTGGTTTTTTTGTCCCTTTCTGAAAATTGTTGTAGAGTTTCTTGAACAGTTTTGGAGTTTCCTTGCACACAATTTACAATAGAATTTATATTTGTCTCCTTGTGATAGAAACGTTTAAATTATTCTAACTTATCAGCATGAACTAGTTATTGGAGAAACCAAAAGTTATCTATTATGGGATTTGTATACACATTTCTGCCCCTTCATTATCTAAAGCAGAGTCAATTTTAAATTCTTTACATGCCATCGTTCACTGCTATTGTGTGCGTAAATTTGTTTCGTCAAATACAAACAAAAGGGTTAATCGACCTACGACATTAACATGTTTAAATCCCTGATCAATTGGTTAATAAAGGAACTGTTCCCAGTATCTGGTGCAATCATCAGTTTGAAACCAGCCCCATGAACTGCAGTATAATTATCCGTTTTAGCTTTATTTATCTTTAATAAAACAATGTTCCTTTTAAACTTTGATGCTTAGGCACTTTTGAGCGTTTGAACACTGACTGATATTCGTGTTAGCAGCAGGTTCAGCATCTACCTTCTCGATTTATCAACCGATCGAGGTGAGATCGAATATGGTAGCTTTGAACTTACTGTCACGATGTACTTATCGACGTTAAGCTTCTCCAATCTGTTCACTCCGACATGGGTCTGCCGGCGGAGGTAGAAATTTTCTGATAGCTACACACAAGGAAGTGACCTGAAATGATTCCTTCACTGCTTCCTAGATTAAGTTTGTCCCGGACAATGGATTTATCGGAACCTTCTATTAGGTAGCTACACCCTGAAAGATATTGGCTCCAGCAACCTATTGCAGGAAACATGTACATATGTACATGTTTTCATGAATTTAAGATCTGTTGCCTTTTAGTTTCTTTATTGTCTGTATCGTTTTAGGTTTTAGCGGTTTTCAACAAACAAAGCCACATTTGGGTCTCAACAACATATAGTTTAGCCTATTAATTATTGTATCTCAAACATATTATATTGAGTAGCAACAACAATGTGTTTGGGCACAAGTATAGTATATTTGCGACAAGCTACAAACACGTTATATTTGCATCCAAACATTAAAAACAAACTAAATTTTTCAGCGTATAGAGTAAGGAGGCGAAATGAATCAGCAGTCTAAATGACAGCCACTAATACGCTGAATAATAACGTCCCCAGCAACATATTGCAGGAAACATGTTTACATTATAGTATACTTGTTCCCAACTACATTGTGTTCGCTATTCAACATAACATGTTTGGGACACAATGACAAATAGGTTATAATGTATGTATTTGTCACCCAAATATGGATTTGTTTGCTGAAAACTGCTGAAAACAAAAACGTGACAGACACTAAAGGGACAAAAGGCAGCAGATCTTCAATTCACGAAACAATGCTTCAAACATGTACATGGGTCCTGCAATATGTTGCTGGGGCCGTTAGTTAGAGCTGATTTCAGTTCAATTGGTCGATTAGGTTTAATACAAGCAAGCAGGAACTGCATAGCATAACATTGGAGCATATAATCGCTAAAATGACCTGAGACATCAATTGATATAAGCTTACGCAGGGGTGAAAATTGAGATGGGTCTGTAATTTTCATTCCATAATTGATTGCAAATTGGGTGAGACTAAGAGCATGAAATAGAAAAGTACTTCGAGAAATTCACAACTTAACAAAAATAAACTGCTGAAACAAGTGAACTACCGGAACACAAGAGCGGAATATTGTGAACTAGTTCAACTAATTCACAAGACGGAATCCATCAATTTAACTAGTTCGATCGTGAACTACACAACTCTACTATCAGCGATCTCTCCAACATGTTAATTGAGCTGATCGTGAGAGAAGCTGCAGTCACTACGAATAAAACTAGGAGCAGCGAGAGTCACATGCTGACTATAAATGCTGATGATTTAGACATCACTGGGCGAAATCTGTGACAAATTTCTGCATTAATTTCAAGTATTGAGAAGGAATCGGCAAAAGTGGGTATCGGCAGTAAAAGGAGATTAATTGTTTCGACAACAAGAGCATCCAGGCGATTGGAGGGAAGGGTGAACGTTGATAGCCATTATAATTTCGAGGTCCTGGACGAATTCATTTACCTGGGATCTGCTGAAGGCAGAAGCAATACCATCAGCCTAAAAATCTAACGGAGATATGGGCTTGCAAACAGGTGCTATTTTGGGTTAAACCAGCACTTCAGAGATAAGACCCTCTCTCGACAAAAGATCCAACTATACCCGTATCAGACTATCATAAAATATGTTTTGCTTTATGGCGCAGAATCCTGGTTCATAACGCATGGTGGTGCAACCTTACTGGGAGTCTGTTAATTCAAATGATACTTAAGCTATAAATTTAAGGCATTATCTCGTTGTTACATTATAGTTGCGCTTTTGTATAAATATGTAGTTGGAAGTTCATCTGCCGCAAACATCGAGCATCATAAAATAGAAATTATCCGGCAGGAACCAATTAAGATGAAATTTCACAAGGCCATAGCATAACTTTTTTGTATTTAGTAAAAATCCCGCACACTGATCATGTTAATATGGACAGTGCGATCGCTATGAAATGTAGTAATATAAACAAAAATGATTGATGCATTGAGGTTTAAAGCGCATCTGAGACGTACAAAACCCTGTCTCTTTTGTTGTTTGGATGCAAATATAACGTATTTGTAGCTTGTCGCAAATATACTATACTTGTGTCCAAACACATTGTGTTTGCTATTCAATATAACACAATATGTTTATTGAATATAGGTTTTTGAAACCCAAATGTGGCTTTGTTTATTGAAAACCGGTAAAAACAAAAACGAAACAGACAACAAAGAAACAAAAAGGCAGAAGATCTTCATTTCATGTAAACAGTGCTTCCAAACATGTACATGTTTCCTGCAATATGTTGCTGGGGCCGTTATTTTTCAGCATCTAGTTTTGTTACCTTTTTTGTAAGTATTTGGTAACGCGTCATCACCTCTAGTGATTTACAATTCAAAAAATAATGCTAAACATAACTCACGAATCGCAAATTAATACTAATATTAATTTGGTAAAATATAGGTATTTTCGCAATTAATTAATGTTTGGGAAATACAAAAATTAAGAAAGTAATGAGATAAAACAACGTGTGTTTACTCATATAATGTAGATTCAGAGGCATGAATTTTCCAACATTCTTCTTGTACTGATAAAAATGTGGTCAAATATGGTTTCCAAAAAGCTAAAAGTTTTACGCTTGTTTTTTTTTAATGTTTTGTATTTTAATGCGGGTCATTTTCTCAAAAAACAATGAATTTCTAGGGATTTTATCTTATTTTACAACATATGATGTTGTTAATGTAATACGTTTCCGAAATTAATTTATCTTTCCGCCAAGTCAAGATATTCTTAAGTAACTGAAAAACCAAAGCAAAATTTTCCAAAAAATTAAATATTTCCCCAAATATCCGAGTACCATAAGAGTAAATATAAATCTTCCGGTATGTTTGTTCCTGGTTAATTTATCTTTCCGCCAAGTCAAAATATTCTTAAGTAACTGAAAAACCTAAGCAAAATTTTCCAAAAAATTAAATATTTCCCCAAATATCAGAGTACCATAAGAGTAAATATAAATCTTCCGGCATGTTTGTTCCTGGTTTTTAGCAGCGCTACAAACATATACGTGTATAAAATATTTTTAATAAAAATACATTTCAAAGGTTATTGGGATTATAATTTTTTTAATTACCGTGGTAGTCAACTTTAGGTACTCACTGTGCGACTCCACATAATTCTATTTCTCTAGCATACGGTCTAAGCTATAACTGTGCGCAATTTGATCTTGATCGGTGCATCCGTTGAGAAATGGCTGAAATGTTTCAAATTTTTCCGAAAAATCCTCCACTGTTTATCGCGTAAACATAGAGCAGTAGATAAGAATCTCTCTTAACGTTTCAATTTCGAGGAAATTGCTTCGAGTTTCAGTTGCTCTTTGGTTGAACATAAAACGGACAAAAACAAAATCACATGAGGTGTCAGGGGACACCAGGTCGGAACGAAATTCCTTTCGCTATATATTATGTACTAGTTAGTTCCAACACGCCTAAGGAGCACGTTGAAAAATACGATAATCTATGTGGATCTTTAAGAAAATATGCATTTTGTATAATGACAAACTTTTAATAAGAAATTTTTCTTTTATAGAATGTATTTTTTAAAAAAAAAATGTATATTTGTAGGTCTTTTTTGTAAGAATATGTATTATATTTTCCCGAAAAGGTTCTTTTGTAAAGAGAGGTACTTCTTGTATTAAAAGCTAATGTTTGTTTTTTCAAGATAAGGTACTATTTTTAAGAAGAAGTACTTCTGTAAGAAAAATCCATAAGTGTATGAAATTCTTTACAAACAGGTACTTTTTTAAGAACAGGTACTTTCTAAAGAATGGTACTCTTTTTAAGATAAGGTTATTTTTAAGAAATGAACTTTTTTCAATGTATTATTTTAGTTTTAAGAAAAGATACTTTTAAGAAAAGGAATTTTTGTAAGAAAATGTATTTTTTTATGAGTAGGTATTTTTTTGCAGAAAATGTTTTTTTACGAAATGGGATTTTTTCTGTAGAATTGGTCCTTTTTCAAGAATAGGTTCATTTCTAAGAGTAGGTACTTATCTCAAGAAAAGTTATTTTGTTTCACAAAAAAGATACTCTTTAAAGCATGAAACACATAGACGACGACAGGCTACCGACCACAACCTGTCAAAAATAAAATACATGCGTTTATATGCAAGTGAATATTTTAACGACGGCAAGGCGATACGACTGCATAGACAACTACTTATGTAGCCGTAGTTGAATTAAACTAATTTCTATTTGTGTGGGCGACAATCAACAGGTTAGAGCTGCCCGTGCCTGAAGTGGCACCTCTGACAGAATAATCAACTGTTTTCACAATTTTTTTTATGGTTGTAATAATATTTATTAAATATTCTCCAGACATTTTATTTTCTTCTAATACAAATAACACAATAACACAAACGTCAACATTACAGATCAGCTGTTTACTTTGCAGTTGCCGTCTTGAAAATAATTCAGTAGCTGCCACACGTCTACATTTGCAGTCAGCGGCATTTGTAGTCGTGTGTTCATGTAGCCTGTCGTCGTCTATGTGTTTCATGCTTAAGGAAAAGGTTGTTTTTTAAGGAAAGGTATTTGGTTGTAAGAAAATGTACTTTTTCAGAAAAGGTAATTTTTGTAAAAAAAATTTAGTTTTTTAAGCAAAGGTATTTTTTTCAGATAAGGTATTTTTTTAAAAAAAAGGTACTTTGTTTAAGAATGTGACTAGGCATTTTTTGAGAAAATTTACTTTTTTAAGGAAAAGACACTTATTGAAGAAAATGTTATTTTTTAAACTTATTTCACTTTGGCTTTTCTAAATTTACTTTTTATTGGGTTCAAAACTGCAATATATACCAAACATTGGTTACAGGCTCCACCTAGAAACTTCTCATTACACAAGAAATTTTCCAACATATGTGAGACAACTAGTTAGTCAAGACACAAACCAAACCAAAAGTAAACAATATAGTTGATAATACTGGGTTGTAACACAATAGCGATAAAACAAAAGTTGTTCATTTTTTTTTAGCTCCCATCCCTCAACGTGCGATAAGGAACTTTGTTCCAAAAAGGAACGCGGATTTTCGTTCGATACAACCAATATAAAATATAAATATAAATAATTAAACACTATTTAAATTAAGTTTGCAGCAAGTTTTGCTTCTGGTTGCTTATCGCACTTTCACCTATCTAATCAGTTTTCTATCAATTTCTTACTTTATAGTGTATCGGCTGTGGCATGAATACCCACTTGTAGATCGTCCTTTTCCACACGGGAATAGGGTAAGGAGAATCGAGAGATTCGAGTACGCTTAAACGCATTCAAATATGGAAGTGTGAAACCTCTCTTTTATACCTTGACAATCAATATCGTTCCCAAATCAAACAAATTTCAAAGGAGTTCAATTCAGGATAGTTATCAAAAAAATTTTTGAATCTTTTGAAATTGGGGTCTAGGGTATAGCAATTTCGAAATCCAAAGAATTTTTCCATTTCCATTATATTCTGAAATGCATAGATATACCTGAAGCATGCACTTACGCAGGATTTTTCGAATAATTGTTTGAAATATTTTTGTGAAAATTTTAATTAACCAGGATTTAATTTGGAGGGTCAAATTTGTTTATATCTAACAAAATAAAAATGCTTTATTTTATTAAAAAAAATTATTATATTGGAAGTTCTCTTTAACATTTATAGACCACGTAAGGAAATACTGAAGACCGGTGGCGCAAAATATAGCATGAAAATATCTCGGGAACGACAGAGAATTGTGAATAAAAACATGTATGTATATAGTTGAAGGTGCTTTAGGCAAACGAATGTGATAAATTCGCCAATATATAAGACGAATTGGATAAATCCCTTCATTAATTTCCAATTTAGGGACCCAGATAATCAGGATCCTCAATCCCCTTCCCTCCTGTCTACGTGCCTGAGCTAAAGCAAATTAAAATGTCCCATTTATGATCGAAACTTTTAGGTTTTTTTAAACTCAAATGTCCAAAAACATCTGCCAATCACAAAGTATAACTAAATTGGTTTCTAGGACGCCCATTTGTAATTTTCCCATGAATTTACAAATTTTGCACAGAGTACGTGAGGGAAACCTACCCACGTCCACAATCCTGCTTAATAGTGTTGAGGGATGGTGTGTTTGCGGCATTTAAGTAAGGATTTGCCGCTTTCCGTTTAATTCAATTGTAATTTCGTTAAAGGCAAGTTAAATGAAACAGAAAATCATCTTATAATCATTGTGTCTGGCGGTACTGACAACCAGCCAAAAAAAAGCTGTTGACAAATATGGCTACATTTATAAGTACAAATACAGTGGGTGCCAGATGAACGTCGCCAGTATGAGAAATGAAAATATTTTCAGACTTATCGCAGAATTGAAAAATGGTACACTGCTTAAACAATAAGGGCTTACTTTAGTATCCACCTTGAGATTTTGTTCTACAGTGCAACGGTGGGTTGATAACACAGTGCAACAGTGGGTTTCGGGCCTCAACCAAACCAACAAATTGTGATAGTACTTGGACGTGGTATAATAAAACCCCAGTTGGATTTGCTCCTGAGGGTCAGGCCCTATTTCAGATTTTACTACAATAAATCCTAAACAGCTTGAAATATTTCATTACAACCTTTAGCAATATTGTAGCTATTTTCCCATTGCACAATTCCCTCTATTATAGTTCTTAGCAAAAGTACACTGTTAATCGATTATTCCACGAAACGTCGTGAAAAATTACACATATTTTATAAGTTTTGACATTTCTCGCCTAACTGTATACAAATTGCGCTAGCTGCCTTCAAAAGAATTGTAGCTTATAAATTTCTTGATAACTTTTCTAAATACTCTGATCAACAAAAATTATATTTGGAGCTAAATAGTTGGTGTAGAAATATGTATTCAATATTAAACAAATTAAAAATTGATATCTTCTACAAAGTTGTAGTGCTTAATATATTTAACAAAATTGTCAAATACACTAACGAACAAAAATTACATCTTGGGTTCCAAAATGATTGTACCAATTCAGAAATTAAATTTTTTTTTAAATTTTCGCTTATAATTTCTAAACTATTAACACAGGAACGAAATAATGTTCTCCACAGTTGTACAACTGAAGGCTTTCGACAAAATTGCGAAATACAATTTAAAAAAAAATCTTTTTTAAGTAACCAATACAATAATCGAGTCACCCTATACGACGCTCAGGTAACAGTCCTATATAAAGGGGTTTTCAACAGAGACGCTACAAAAGTAAATCGATAGGGACAGCAAACGACGCCATATTTTTTCCCGCTCTTTTCACATTTCTCTTCAGTAAGGTTTGCCATTTCATCATGGAAAGATATACGAGCCAACAACGAGTCGAAATTATTAAAATTTACTACCGAAATTTGGAGTCAGTGGCCTCAACTTTAAGAGGCCTGAACAATCAGCGATGAGGCTCATTTCTGGCTGAATGGCTTCGTCAATAAGCAAAATATGCGCTATTGGTCAGACAGCAATCCACACGTAATCCATAAGTCATCATTGCATCCCGAAAATATTACGGTTTGGTGCGGTTTATGGGCCGGCGGCGTCATTGGACCGTACTTCTTCCGTGATGATCAAGACCGGCACATTACTGTGAATGCGAATCGCTACCGTTCAATGATAACCCAATTGGATAATATGGACTTGGAGGACATGTGGTTCCAACAGGACGGCGCCACAAGCCACACAGCGAATGCCACAATCAATTTATTGGAAACCAAGTTTGGTGAACGTGTTATCTCACGAAATGGCCCAGTCGATTGGACGCCTCGGTCGTGCGATTTGACGCCGTTAGATTATTTCATGTGGGGCTACGTCAAGTCTATGGTCTATGCCAACAAGCCAGCGATCGAACGAGAAATTGCAGCAGTATCGACCGATTTATGCTTGAAAACCGTCGAAAATTGGGTTCAGCGTCTGGACTTCTGCAAGCGTGCCCGTGGGGGCCATGCAAAAGAAATCGAGTTCCATACATAATGGCATCGAACGTACTTTCACAGGAATAAAGAATTTCATTGGTACCTAAAACCGGTTTTGTTTTATT
This sequence comes from Phaonia tiefii, assembly GCA_963931995.1. NCBI lineage: Eukaryota > Metazoa > Arthropoda > Insecta > Diptera > Muscidae > Phaonia > Phaonia tiefii. The sequence continues at coordinate 106,246,787 of OZ008367.1, read as the reverse complement.
TAAAAAAAAACTTTTGTAGCGCTCTTATTGAAAAACCCGTTACAATCTACTTTAAATAAAGTGAGAATTGACATTTAAATATATATATGTGCATCCCATCTTAAACCGTAGCATTTTGCAAAATGAAAAATGCGTCTGGTGAGTGACCGAGCATTAAAATGTAACGTTCGAAAAAATATAATTTCTAAGTGTCACTTTACGGTTAGGTTGAAAAATATAAATGAGCCAAAAACCCAAAATGTAATTTTTGTTCATTAGAGTATTTGACAGAATTGTTAAGTATATTAAGCACTACAACTTTGTAGAAGATCTCAAATTGTAATTTTTTGAATATTGAATACAACATATTTCTACACCAACTATTTAGCTCTAAATATAATTTTTGTTGATTAGTGAATTTAGAAAAGTTATCTAGAAATGTATGAGCTACAATTCTTTTCAATCAATCAATCAATTTATTATTTCATTAATATACAATATTACAAAACAAATTTTATACCACTTGGAGTTTAAGAGTTGTCTCTTCTTCTTCCTTATAATTAATTACAAATTTATGAAAATTAATAACTTAAATCTAATATACTGTACATGGAGGCAAAAATTCAAAAAAAACCTGTATGAATCAGTTAAAACTTAAATACTACTTAATCTAACTATGAATACAGTTCATTGATATGATGATAATTAGATGATATGCACCTCACATTAAAATTATTTGATTAACTGTGCATTTATCCTTGGAAATATATTAGAGGGAATTGTGAAATGGGAAAATAGATACAATATTGTCAAAGGTTGTAAAGCTATATTTCAAGCTGTTTAGGATTTATTGAAGTAAAATCTGAAATAGGGCCCTGTTCTTCGGGCTGTAAAAAAAAATTGTTACGTATAGGAGCAAAACCGAGCGGGGTTTTGTGATTTTCACAATTTCACAATATTTTGGTTTGGTTAAAGCCCGAAACAAATTCCTTTAATTTGTGTCACAGTGTAATCAGACTATAAAAATTTTTCTATATATGACTTTTGCGAAAGATAAATGGGATATCTATATTCCTTAAACAGTATCACTTTGCGACGCTTTATCCTAACTCATTAATTGTTACACTAATCGTTGCAATTCACACTCACGCTATTCACGCAGAGTTAAAAACGCTTTCAATATAAATAATACTCGCATGGTCCCATTAGGAAACCCCGTTATGAGTACTTTTATAGATACATCCGACTCAACAAAAAATTGCATACAACCATAGACAAATATACAAGAGTTTCTATCACTCTCTTTACGTTATCTCGATGACGCTTAGGTAGTAGGCCATTGCATCCAGTTCGAGTTGCTATTGGGTTGTACTCTTTGATTAGCCATAAAACGGGTAGAAATAAAAGGGCATACGAATTTTCGTGCGATGCAGCCAAAATAAAACATAATTTAGTTGTCATAAATATCAATCAAAACTATTTAAATCAGAGGGTATCCATGTCACACCTGGGTGACTGTGTAATATGACAATTATAGAAAATAGAGTGGATAAACGAGGGAGCGATAAGCAACCAGACGCAAACCATGCAGCAAACTAAGTTTAAATAGTGTAAATAGTGATACTAATGCCAACTAAATTATGCTTTACGTAGGTTGCCTCGAACGAAAATATGCATTGCCTTTTATTTCTGTCCGTCTTATGTCTAACCAAAGACTAAAATACAAAAGCAACTTGAACTCGATGAACGTAAAGAGAGGGACAGAAACCCCTGTCTCTTTCTCTGTGATTTAACCTTAGTTTGCTGCAAGGTTTGCTTTCAAAATTAGGCGATCGAGGAACAATGGACGCAATAAACTGATCGTGGCTTGGGCTGGGTGAGCTGTGGTGCCGCCCTGTTGGAACCAATCGTTGCCCATGCTGTTCGTAATAACAACTGGCGTAACAAAATCTGTTATCGTAGCCCGATAACGCTGTCCATTGATAGTTACGGCTGCTCCAGGATGGTCTTCGAAGAAATAAAGTCCAAAAATCCTTTCCGCACAAATTCCAGCCCAAACAGTCACGCGTTGGTTGTGAATTAATTGAGGATTTTCATGGGTGCATAAATGCTTAATGGGGTGGTTTGATGGTGAATTCCCCATTCGTTATTTTGCAATTTACTTCGTTGCCTTCTCCCAATTGATGTCACAATTTCACTTGGACTGATGCTTCGAACGTGGACTGTCTGTCATAAACCAATCTGGAAACAAAAGACAAAGTTGTAGGGTTGTCATATGTGCATGGTTTAAATGGTCCATCCCAATTTTCGGTGCTACAACGAAGTGGACGTTTTTGCGACGAAATTGAATGTTATAAAATTGGCGAATGCATCCCCGTTTTTAGGACTTGATGTTGAACTGGAAGAGAAAAGGGGCCTTGATGTATGTAAATTGCAGCCGGAATGTTTGTGAGACGGGAATGTTAGTGACAACCAGAATTGCTATCTGTCCTCGTCCACATTGCTTTTGTATCACGGATTCTGTCAATGAAGGCAGCTACGGAGGCATGATAACCCACTTATTCGGGCCAGAATGTAGGGACATGAATTTGAATAAACCTTGTGGCGACATGATACACAATTCACCAATCGTATAATTATTCGTTTTGAGTGATGACAATTGGACTCGTTGCTGGTTTCTAAAGCCATTGGTATATATATTTGGACGAAATTCGTTTTAGGACCCCTTTTAAGATGATTGAGTCATGTCCATCAATCTGTCTGGCTGGCTGGTTAACATGATAACTGTAGTAAATTTTAACCTATCACAGTGAAATTATGTCGGTGACTGTTATCTTCCCACACTTAGTTTGGGATTGGAAATGGGCACTTTGACCACGGCTCTTCTGGTACCTCCCGTGTGCCGATTTTTCAAAAATCTTAATTTTAGATGTCGGTTAACCGATTTATGCTCAATTTGTGTTAAAACTCCTTACAAACTTTTAATAAATAAACAAACAAGGGTATTATTTTCATATATTAATTATATTTTTTGAATTAAGTAACACGACATCTATTTTGGGAATATAATAATTATAAGATTGTAACCAGTTTTTAATTTCCCAATGGTTTCATCATTTGAATAACAATTGTATAATTTAAATTAGTATATCAATTAATTGCTTACACTTTATACTCATGAAAATTGCTTTCAAATTCGAACATAATTTTCAAATTTAAATAAGTTTAATATGAATATGAATTAAACTTGTCAATTTTACATTAAACAGCCATTGCAAAGTGGAATATGATTTACATTTTAAATTGAAAATAAAACGTTATTGTTAAATTTAAATCTACGGACATTAAAATCGTGAACTCGGTTGCAACAACAGTATTTATTAAAAATGCGATTACTGGAACCGAGTTTCTTATGAATCTTGTTCGTACAATCGAATTCAATTCAGTTCCCACTACATAGTTTTATTTAGGTTATTCAAACTTGATGTTTAAAATTCTAATGAGAATCTATATATTAAAAAATTGTTAATGTCGCAGTTTTAAAAAAATTACTTTTTGTGATAAAAATATTATAATTATGGATTCTTGGTTAAATAGTCTTATTTTCTAGAAATTTTCCATCTCATTGGCGAGGAGCATAGGCAGATATCATCAGCTCTCTTGCTATTCAATGTCGGTCGTTAGAGCTGTGCGGATGTACAAGATGTACATCATCTTTATACAGGTCGGTTGCGACCAACCTATAAATCGGCAGACGTAACGCATCATTATAAGGGCTTTGTCTCATAAAGGCTAGGACTTCAAAAGAGGTCTGAAGTTACATGTAAAATTACTTTGATTCCCTAAAGTGTAACCTGTATGAACTGCATGAAATTAAATTATGAATCAAAATGTCAAAATTTCTCACCAACTGCGTTTTTGATTACTGTTTTTACGTTGTTTTTTATGTTTTTACGTTGTTTTTTAATGTTTTTACAATTTGGTAGTCAGTGCAACGAAAAATGTGATAAACGGTTTCTTTGAAAAATTGTCATTTCGTTACTGCAACAATTTTATTTAATTTGAATTTGGTAGAAAAATGGGTTAAAAATTAAAAAAACAGTAAAGGCGTGATATCTAAACTACTGTTATTTGGTTTATCTCTTACTTGGTTTATCTCTTACTTTTTATAGTTTATTTTTTAATTTTTTTATTTTGGGGGTTTGTCAACATTTATAGGTGACGAAACAATTTCGTCAATGCAACGAAACTACTTTTAATGAAGATAGAGAGAGAAAGTAGTCGAAAAAATGATCGAGCGTAAAAACAGGCCAGCAAGAGAAAATGGTGAGAGTGAGTGGTGGCTAACGTACACATCTTAAATCAGTTCCTTTGCAACAGCCGAAAGTGGTAGACATATTTCTATGCCGGAATAATTTAAATACATTTTTTAAAAAAAGACTATTTGGTTATACTTAGTAATTGTATTTCGTTGTGAAAAACAAGTTGTGTGAATTCGTGTTTGCTGTAATCGTTTGTGTAAATTGAGCATCTATAAATCAAGTAGGTAAATAAACAGAATGGAAGGAGCAACATGACAGTAAAGAAAGTGATGCATCGATAGCAGCAAAACTACCCCGAAATATGTATCTGAACATTTTTGTGTGTTGATGCGCAAGACAGTTGATGAACACATTTTCATAGCGGTAATGAAACTGTACGTTAGCTCACTTTCGATGACAAAAGTTGTTGGGGTGATGAACATTTTCATCCCTGTGACGATGCTTTTCCGTTCAGTGTACTTATTTTGTTTTTATAACTTATAAATTTTGGTAGCAGTCTCTAATGCGGTTGCGACAACCTCGAATGCGCTTGAGACAACCTCTAAAGCGGTTGTGACAACATCTAAATCTCTTTTCCGGTTCCGTTCTCACTCCCATAATTCGGTTGTGGCAACCTTTAATGCGGTTGTGATAACCTCTATTGCGGTGTGACAATGCCATATAATGCTAATGCGATGCGATGACCTCCAGTGTTAATGTGGCAGCCTCTAAATTCGTTGTAGCAACCTCAAATTCGGTTGCCTCAACCTAATTTTTGTGTGAGAGTGTGTACCATCAACAAGTCAAACTTTAAGTGCTGGTTTCAGATTTGACGCATCTACACAGACTTTACCATATCCTGAAACAAAAAAGGCATTCGTAGTATTTGCCTCTACGGCTACTGTAGTTTATTGCTCCATGACTACGGCTCTAAAATAATGGTCAATTGAAATTTCCAGTAAGAATATAACTTACGTTTTTTACTAAAAATTTAGGCGAAGAGAAGCACTTAAATGAGTCTCAAATAAATATGTCCGTAGGCCTAAGCGCGACTCAGTTTTTGAGCATACTCAGCTTCTGATCATAAATTACAGTTGTGAACAGTTGGAACAGTATGGATACACAATTCTGACAGATTAGCTTAACCTCACATAATATTCTTATACATCTAAAATATATACAAATTTACTTAGAGAAAATAAAAATCTGTATCATATTTGGTATTGACTAAATTATATTATTTTAATGAACGTGAAATAGGTTCATAGAGAGCATTATTTCTTCGATGCATAGGAACATTAAAGTATTCATTGGCATGAAGACATTTAATGGGATCGTTGGCGCCAATACAACTGAGAATTTCGGGACAATCAATACTCCCAGCAACATGTTTGTATAAAAATATTAAAGAATTTTTGGATCGGCAATCTAGTAAAGTATCCAAATGTATCAATTTTACACCTGGATACGTATGAAGGCTTTATCTTTTGACGGCCACACCAAACTTTATGCATCCACTGTACCACTAGCCAAAATTTCAAATATCCTCTTTAGCATTCACAAAGCAACGGAAACATTATGTTCAACACAAATTTTTACCACGAACTAAGATACTAAAGAAGCCAAACAATTTCATCTTTTCAATGTCTTCAAATTTAACCAAGTTCCGTGGTTCGCGAATTTGCGTTAAATAAAAGCAAAAGAACACCACATTGAGATAAAATATTTAAAAGGTTATTCCGATGAAGGACATTCATATGCAAAACAGCCTATCATCAGCTAGCATTGACACACATCATTCCACCCTCTTCAGCACCACTCTAGACTGTATCGTGTTTTAATTCTAAGGCCGAAGAAATGAAACTTCAACAAATTACATTGCTGCAGTGAAAAGTTTCGTACATTAGACGATTTGGTCTGTTACTGTAATCAATTTATGCGTTGTGGCGATTAATCTATACATTGGCGAAATTTGTTGGAACCATGTCTCGGGGTGACGAAGCTTTGATTTGCAGTGCAGACGTGTGTGCTTGTCTATTTGAAAACGTTAACTAAATGAAAATATGATTTAGCATTTTGTATACGGCCACGTTCTTTCGTATTTTATATTGGTAAATAATAATTTGGGGACATTTTCGCTTGTTTTTTTAACAATCGCTTAAAATGTTAACGTAGAAGTTGTAAATCAGATACCAACAAAGATAAATGCTGATATAAAATAAATTGTTATTCGACTACGAGCTTGATACACCCAGCGAAATAATTATAAAGGCAATATATATTTCTAGGTACTCTCTATGCACTGGGGTTTTTGGAGTTTAATTTTAATGCATATATGTGTCAGTAACCAATATATATAAAGGCAACATGAAAAAGAAACCGAATTCGAATAGTAGTAAATAGGAACTTAAATAGAACTGAGTTTTATTTGATTGTTATTTTATTGTTTTAAATTTAACGTAGGTAAAATTAAAAAAAAATAATTTATAAAGAATACCTGGAGGAAAGTACCTAAGTAAAGCAGAAAAGGGAAAATTTTAAGATTATCATGATGAAGGTCTGTCCAATCGGGAAATTTCGAGGCGATTGAAAAGATCTAGCTGTGTCATTGACAATTTTATCAAATAGGGTGGCCAATATGGAAACACAAAACGACCAGGAAGGACACCACTGATCAGTGGCAGCGCCAAAAGAGAGATCAAAAGGGTTGCTGTTAAAGAAAACTTCGGCGATATGGAAATTATTGCTGAATTGAGCTTGGGAGCAGGGTTGCGCCGTGTTCAACTAATATTGAAACGCGACTTGCAACTGTCATGTGGAAAAAAGTATGCAAAACTTGGTCTCAAACCAGTACACGAATTAGCCAGATTTAAATTCGCTGAGATATACACATTTTGGGATGAGGGGTTATATTTTCCGATGCAAAAATTAAATTTGCATGTACCTGATGGCTGGGACGAATATTGGCGTTCCAGAGATTTTTCTAAAATTATGCGTCAGCGGCGAAATTTTGGCGCTATGAATTATAGAGAAACCACTCCAATATGTTTCGTTTGCACAAGGATTGACTCCAAGTATTATACTCGACTATTGGATGTCGTCTTAGTTAATTCTGGAGAGTAAATTTGTGTTCCAGAATTTATCATACAGCAGGACAACGCAATAGTACATCGGTCTAAGAAAACTCCAAAGTTTCTGGAGCCCAGAAATAATACAAACTCTCGACAGGCCTGTACTTAGTTCTGATCTCTATCCGATCGAAAGCCTCTGGTCTATTTACGTACCCAAGTTTACCACCCAGGACTCCAGTTGAAGAATGTCAAGGATCGAAGAGAAGCAATACCAGAAAATGGAATGTAACTGATCTTGCGCATATTCATTCGATGATAAACTTAATGCCAAGATGCTTAGTAGAAGTTATTAGCGATAATGGAGATCAAATGTCTTACGAAACTTTTTAGAATATTCGAATAAACCTGTTGCACTAGTAATTAGTTTATTTTTGTTGATTCACCTTGAAGAAGTCATATTCATAGTATTTTTGCTGAAAAGTATTTAATTTTGCAAGGACTAATACAACATAAAATAAAAACTTGAATAATCCTCACAACATTTGGAAAAAAACGAAAAATGGTGTTGCCTTTATATTTATTTCGCTGGGTGTAGTTTTGTTATTTGTTCCAACTTGTCCTAATAGATCCTGAAAAACATGGTATAATTAACAGATTAGCAACACCGCTATGTATTTGATCCAAAAAATTAAATACATGCCACACTATAAACCACATCGAAAGGGACAACATGAAAAATATTTGTATAAAAACAACAGAAGCAGCAGTAGCAGCAGTGCAAAACAGCACCAGTGACAAACGCCAAAGTAGAGCAAAGAACAAAAAAAAAAAAGTTAAAATATTAAGAGCTTATAATGATGTTCCACATAAATAACATTTACTTTAAAGACATTACGGAATCATGGCACACAAAAAATGGGGTATCATCCTTTTCTGGTGAGTGTTTTTTTCCTCTCGTAGTTTTTCTTCCTTTTGGCGATGATTTCCTCAACAAATCATTGCTAAGAAATTCATAAGGATTCTCTTGCACTCTTTCTACTTTATCGCGTCCTTTCTTGTTCATTCTTGCTAATGGTAATATAAGGTTAGCATAACTTTGTTTATGTAAAGCTTTAAATCGCGAAAAGATATTTATGTTTCATTGTCAGGGATGGAAGACTTAGTGTAGTACTACTACTGGTGCGTTTCGTTCAAGTTCTGGAAACCTTAGTACTTTAGAGAAGAAGCATTATGCTCTTATTACAATGTTAAATTATTTCCTACGATAATTTGATTATGTGTGTGTTTCTAACCCATGCATTTTCGTATGGGGGAGCTAAGTGATTTTAGGCCTCTCCCCATACAAATTGGTGTAAAAATTAGTTATTGCTTGGACAAAGAACGCGCCAATTGTTTTTCGCGTATTCTGATCTAACTCTCAATGTGTTTTAAATATTCGCAGCTAAGTGATGTCTGAAATTTTAATAGTTTAGCTGGTACTCTGTTGATATGTTTGTACACGCTGAAAAAATTTTTCTTTTTTGTTATTTGGATACAAATATAACGTGAGTTTAGAGCTTGTCGCAAGTATAGTATAGTTATGCCCAAACAAATCCTGTTTGGTATTCAATATTACATGCTGGATGCACAATGATTAATATAATCTAATAGATGTGACCTGCTCCACGAAAAGGGATCTCTGCGCCGAAAAATTTTTTTTTTACTTTTTGAGTGATTCTTATAGGAGAAAAAACGCTCTTTCAAATGCCGCAAGTTTCTATGTCTTTTAGTTTTTTTACAAATCACCTGTAAAGATGAACATAATTAATGAAAAAATTGAAAAATATGATATAAACAGATAATATATATAACATATATATACATAACAGGTTTTTAACTGATAGAAATATTTTTCATAGAGGCAACACTGCATAGTGAACATCGTACAAAGTACCAGAGAGTCGAAATACATCGCCAGATGATCAGGTTGAAGGAAGAGTTGCATAACCATGCGCAAAACACGGAAAAACGGAGCGCTTTTTTAAACGCGTTTTTCTCAATAACTTCTTTTCGGCGCAGAGGTCCCTTTTCGTGGAGCAAGTCACATATGTGTTTCCGACCTAAGTATTTCTGTGTTTGGGGTACTAATACAGCTGTGTTCGCTGCACTATGTACTCCCCAGCGGCGGAAGTCATGACCTGGAAGGCCTGAAATCATGACCAAACAGGCCTTCTTTAAAATACGGAAGGCCTTCCCTACACATTACCTCCTCCTTTCTTTTTAACATTGTGTGAGATTGGGAGGTAAGGCCTTCCTTTCCCATTGCCTAAAGAAGGCCTTCGAGGGCATGCAAAGAGGATGGCCTTAGAAGTCATTTACTTCAATTTATTTTTTTTAAACAAAAATAAAATTAAAATAATTTATTTTATCACAAAATCATTATCCCCTTCTACGTATTTATTTATAAGTATGTATGTATACTCTGAAAAATATTAAATAAACAATAATAATTTTAAAATTTGTATGAAATTTTCCAATTTTTTTTTTTTTAAAAGAATCGAAAAATAAATTTCTCAAAATTGTAAAAATTTTCTTCCTGGTTATATCTGATGAAAAAATGATTGCATTCCACAGGCCTTATTTTAGGAAGGCATTACAAAAGAACCATTCCGCATGCCTTAATTGTGGAAGGCCTTGCGACTTCCGCCGCTGGGTCACTATTAAGATCAAGATAAAAAAAGAGGTTACAAAGAAAGATTATTCACGGTCTAAGTTGAAAATGCGTAAGTGTATTTTTGAATTATTTTTTGGTCAGAGATTCATAAAACTTCCTGAATGCGTGTGTAAATTGCAGATGAAGTGAATATTTCATACATCTAATGCGTTTTAGTTTCATGTATTCAATCGTCACTCTGATAGAGTATAGCGAATGCGCTTGGTTGGTTAAGTGTGCATGTTGAGAAGGCAGGTAGGCTGGAGCTAATGATTTAACACAGATTGCATAATAAAAGGCTTGATTTATTCCACAAAATGTATTTATATTAAAATTCCTATACATATGGGCAAATCTGCGGTACAGTACGATTCCATGTCACTCAGGCTTTTAACCACTTTAAGAGCAATATATAATATTTCTGAAAGTGTCATAATTTTCAAAACGACGAGTTTAACCTCGCCAACATCCTACAGTTTTATAATTATGCTGCTAATGTGGTCTACTGAGCTAAGGTCTACCCTAATTTACCCTAATTTTGCTTGTAACTTTCGAAAGTTGTTCAACTCTTTTGGCTATAACCTTTTCAGCATAAAAGGAAATCGTTCTAATCCTTTTGTGGATGATAGTAATGATCTATACGTTGGAAAATGCATGTGCCAGCAGTGTGGAATAAATGGTAGCTCTTCAAAATCTGTCACTCTGTTTTTGCATAAAACGATAATTAAGAGGATTTTCGTTTTTACGCTTTCAGCCTCAAAGTAATTGCAAATTTTTTTATATTGGATTATAAACGACAAACATACTAACAAAAGGCGACCTAACAATTTAGTGTGCCTTCAGCAACAAAGAAATTATGACAGTACAAACATCATCAGGTCCATGCGTGCAGATCATGAAATTTCATATTTTTTGAAGAGCACATCCGCAGTTTAAGAAATAACTAGTGGCAACCCTGTGTGATCGGTAAATATGAGTACTACTATTATTGTGTGTAAGTGCTAAATAGATCGAATTATTATTTTGGTGCCGAGAGCCATTTTAGGTTAAATTTTATTGATTTTTATAGGTTTTTCAAGCTTAACTTGCAATAGAACCAAAAGGGATAATCCGATCGTTTTAGCACTTTCACAAAACAATGGCGCCTATAAACTCTCTGATATAAGCCAAATTTCAACCTTTAATTCTTTAAACTGCGGATGTGCCAATCAATTAAAAAATTAATTTTTAGCGTTCTATTGAGTAAAAAGTACCGCAAAGCTAAAAACGCCATCCAATCTCTTTAGCACTTTCACATAATAATTGCATTGATCATACGGAGAATTTAAGATATATTGGATGCCATAATTCTCAAAACTGCGGGTGTGCCTTTCATTTTAAATTTTCCTTTGAGCGAATTTTGGAGAAAAAACTGTTGTAGACAATTCAATGTTAGTTAATTGTCATGGTAATATCTACCATTTAAGATATATTTGACCCAATAATTCAGTTCGAAGCGACTTCAAACATTCTAAAAGACTTACGAGAAAATGATGTCTACATTGTGATAGACTTTCCTCAAAATTACATTTGTAAATATGATAATGAAATTCAAAGTGCTCAGTTTGGAGCATCAAATAGACAAATATCCCTTCATACTGGTGCTTTTTACTATAGAGATAAATTGACTGGAAAAATCGTATGCAATTCTTTTTGTGCACTTTCTGAATGCCTTCGGTATGATGTTGCTGCAGTTTGGGCACATTTGGAGCCAATATTAAAATTGATTACAAATACTGTGCCAAATATTTCTACAATACACTTCCAAAGCGACGGACCGTGCACTCAATATAAAAATAAAACAAACTTTTATTTATTTACTCATCAGTGTGAAAAATTAAATTTAAATTATGGAACGTGGAATTTTACTGCACCGGGTCATGGAATGAGTACAACAGATGGAATTGGAGGTACAGTCAAAGGACTGCGATAGAGCAGTAGCTCAAGGTAAAGATGTAGCCCATGCTGAATCTATGATCAATATTATAAACTCAACAGCCTCACAGAAGATTAGAGCATTTTTAGTATTTCAAACTGACATTGCTAGAATGGATTCAAATGTCAAATCAGAAATTAAAGCAGTTCCACATACAACAAAGGTTTTTCAAATTGTGTGGTCTAACAATAACAACAAGATGCTGTACCTAAACCATTTAAGCTGTTCTTATTGCGTTTTTAATGGGGTTTATAATCATCATATGTGCTGTCACTTTCCTTTAAAACAAAATAAATGGTCTTTTGAGGACAAAAATGCTGTTACTTCTAAAAAAATTAAAAATAAAACACATAAAAATTAACATTATTATATTTAAAAATAAGTATTTATTTTCTTATTAAATACATTTTTTATTAATAAAACTTGTTTGATAAAAATAAATAAAAAATTAACTATACTACCTAAAATCAATAATGGAAACATAGTACGACTATCCGTTTTCTATTACACTGTCAGTGATCATTGTAAATCTTAAAATATCTTTTTATCTTAAATCAGGGTCAAAGTCTGTAAAACTAACTTAAAAAAAATTACATATTAAGATAATTCTTATCTGTAGCCTAAATTGTTGGACAAACTTGGAACCCAAATTCGGACTTAGAATGGAAAGGTTTTTCGAAAACGTGTGTTTGCATCCCCCGAAAGTTAAAAATTTTGAAAATTTTATAAAATTGTACATTCTAAAAATTCTGGGGTTTTTCGCTTCTAACTTTTTCAGCACTTGAAAAAAAATGATGCACGCGAGCACATTATTTATTTTTAATGTATTTTTTAACAAGTTGACGCTAAAATAAAACGTGTGCCACTAATTTGAAATATTTCATTTTTCAAAATTGAAATCGTACTATTTCGTAGATTTTCCCATATAACAAACAAAATATAAGAATTTAAAATGAAAAAAAATGTTTATAAATTATAACCTTATTTTTGGTATGAAAACCACTAGAAATTGCTTTTAATATTTGAACTATTTATCTCTGAAGCACCGCGTATTTAGCCAACTTGCCTTAAGTACTTTTATGTTGGGAACGACGAAGCCTTAGGTACGCTAATTGACATTTAAAAGGTTTTGTTAAATAATAATAAATTGACAATCTGAAAAATTTTAATTTATAAAAGTGTTGGCAGATCGTTGCCAAAACTATGTGGATTTTGGAGGTGGCGCTAACAGAGCATGCTGTGGAAAAAGTGCATATTTATTATTTATTAGAGACACAATGACTAAAATTGTATAATCAGAGTTCGTACTTAACCCCACATGTGTAACCCATTCACATAGCCGTGGATAATGGGTAATGAACGTTTACCCATTACCCACAGGGTATGGGGAAAATATGGGTAGTTCCCCATGACATTGGGCAATTACCCATAACACATGGGGAATGGGTATGTGGCCTTTACCCATTACCCACGGCGATGGGTAACTGGGTAATAGGTTACCCTATTTTCGATCGAAAATGTGAAAAATTATTAAAAATGTCTATATCTCCGAAAGGAGCGTCGAATTGAAAAATAAATAATTTTTCGGGGTTTCCAAGGCATTTTCATGAAGTGGTTCAAATGCTGGAATAAAAAATTACTATAACTCGGAAACGGTGTCTTTAATACGGTATCATTTTAAAAAATATCGATAAATCTAAAATTTTTCAAATAAAAAATCGTTAAAATGTCCTTATGTCGATAACTCGGAAACGAAGCGTCCAATCGAAAAATAACTAATTTTTTTTATTAAGTGGTCCAATTCGTATGGAAGAATTTGTTTAAAAAAAATCGTTAAAATAAAAGAACAGCCATAACTCGGAATCGCAAAATAATAAATTTTGTAGCAATGGATACTTTTAACATGGCATCACTTTTTTTATTTCGTTTGAGATAACCGAATTTGCCATTACCGAAATTATTGGTTGTAATAACCAAATTTCGAGGTTATCGCAGCCACACTAGAACCCACAACAACTGAATGAGAGCTGTCATAATTAAATTGGAGGTTTTCACATCCGTATTAGACGTTATCATATAACCGAATTTAGGGATTGTCAAAACGGAATTTTGAGGCTCTCACAACCGAATTTAGATGTGAGCACAACAACACTAGAGTCAATCGGAGCCGAATGAGAGGCTGCCTCAAACTAATTGAAGTTGGTCACATACGTATTAGAGGTTGTCATAACCGACTTTAGGAGTCGATACAACCGAATTAATAGTTTGTCGCAACCAAATTAGAAGTTGTCACAAGCAACTTTAGAGAATGCCATAACGGAATTTAAATTTTGTCATTACCGAATTTAGGGGTTTTCAAAATATATGCCAAATTTTGTTTAGGTTTTTTCTACCGCACTTGAATTTTAAAAGAGATTGTCCAACCTACTAATTTAAAACTCATCTAATGATAATTTGTTAATGTTTTACTGATATTTGTATTTCAGGGATGATTTTTTCCTCTATTTCCTATATTTAGGGAACCAAATTAAATGGACATGCCACTTCTAGGCTTCACAGACTACATTCTCAATTATGATGTGTTGTGTCTGTCGATTACCTGTGGCGCCCGTCCTTCAAGCTTTCCAGAAGCGATGACATCTGCTTGTAATGCACATTGATAAATATTGACATTACCGAATAACTTTATGCACTATTTTGCGTTTAGGTTGATGGAAAAAATTTATCAATAAATTTAAAGCACCATTATTGAGGTTACTACCAGGCAACTAAACACTTCAATGAAACGTTTTTGTTCAGTTGTGTACATTAGAGATCGACTTGGAAAATTCATCAAATTTTGGAGAAAATTATAAAATTTAAACATTTCGAAGTTGGTTTGGTGAACAAAATACTAATATCTCTTGATACCAATTCAGGCTATAGAATATACACCGGCAAACATATTAAGGAATAATTGGAAAAAATTATGCACCTATATAAACGTTATTCTAATATTACCGAACTACTACAAACCATAGAGAAAATTAGACTAGAGTGACCATCTGACGTTTCATTTGACACTCTTCAAAAAAGGTAGCTACTACAGAGACACCACGTGGAGTTACAATAATAAATGTTGACTTAAATGTGTCATGTCGTTTTTGCGGCCAACTGTAGAATTTAAACATATATTTAACTGCTTTATTATGATTTATTGTTAGTATACTTATACATTTGTATTGTATTTAGCACAACAAATGTATCACACAAACACGAAATGCCGTTGTTGTTTTTTGTTGGTAGTTTTAAACTAATGCCTCTATCTGGTATTATTAACGCACTCCATTTCAACATTAAACATGCATATCCAACCACACCAAATATAGTAAATATATTGAGAAGAGAAGTCGTTCCTCTAGGTATCTTTACTCTATGATAAAAACCCATACATACTGAGTATACGCATAGAAATACCAAAGCTATACACAGTTAGGCCTTTTTGACAGTCAATCGCAAATGTTGGTACATTCGTCAAAATATAAAATAAGATTCCTTAAATGTATTCCCAAAATTCCCTATTAAACACTTAACATCTTTACTACGGTCCAATCTTTAATTTAATTGTGCCTTTGAGAATTTGATATTTAACAAATTTTGAAAAATTTTCCAAATTGTATTTGAACGGTTTGACAGGCTAAAAATATGTATTCTAAGCATTTGGTGGTTACTTGGTAACCTCTTTAACGGATAAAGAATAAAGCAACTGCGAAACAGTTACTTCCCAATTCCTAATTATTTAAAAAAAAATTTTTCAGCACTATATATTGTGATAAATACATATATACACGCTGAAAAAAAAACCGACTCTGTAACATATTCTCCCAAACATATTCTGCAGGAACCATGTATATGTTTGGAACGCATTTCAAACATTTACATGCTTGCAAGCCCCAAACTGGGGTGTATTTAAATGCAAAAATTAGCATTTTTACTCACAAATATGTATGCTTTTACTTGGAAACATATGCGTGCTTCATCCCAAATATCCATATACTTACGTGGAAGAATTCGCATGTTTCCTCCAAACCTCCATATACTTACGTGGAAACATATGCGTATTTCCTCATAAATATAATACTATTTAGACACGAATTATTCTTTCTTTCTTTATTATAATTTATTTATTTATTTATTACTGAATGCATTATTTTTTTTTTGGTGAAATGAGAATCTACTGCTATTTTGCTTCTCCTTTCTTTGTGGTCTCTCACGATTTTTTTCAGAAGGATTCAACTGTGCTTGGTTATCACTATGCGTTGGTACACAAACAATATACTTATATGCAAGACAGGCGTGTATTAATTACTTGTGTTTTTTTTATTATATTTCACATATGGTCCGCCATCCCGATTTTTTCAGTAGAGGCTCGAATAGAAAAAGGGATTCACGTTATTGCCCTCTCCAGTTACTTTCCTCGAAATCGTTTCTTACTTTGGTAGCACACATAAATATATTCGAAACGCATACACAAAAACCAAAGCAACATGAGAAACCATTTAACCGCTTATTCATTTTTCACTGATCAAGTGTTTTGATGTCCTCTGTCCGATGAACCATTGGCGACTGAATGTATGAAACTAAAACGCAACACATCAGCCAAAATAAGAAACACTGACATCATCTGCAATTTTCACGCATACTCAGGGATATTTATGAAACACTCGCTGAGAGAATAATGCAGAAATACAGATACACACTGACAAGATACACACTCGTTGCCTCTCTTTTATTCTCTTGCGCTCGAGTCAGCATAAACAGTCCAACAAACATGACTGTATTTATATCACAAACACAAATATATTTGGCTCGCAAACACATTTGTTATAACATATTAATGATTGTATCTCAAACATGTACTATTGAATAGCCAACACAATGCGTTTGGGCACAAGTATATTATATTTGCGACAAGCTCCAAACACATGTTATATTTGCATCCAAACAATAGAAAACTATAGATTGTAAGTATACACTCTCGATAAGATGATTAGAACCACTTAAATTTCTAGTTTTAGTAGGGCAAATCTTTTTGATTTTCATGTTAACAACTAAAATTTTACTATCCTCGGAAATGGCATTTTCTTAGAATAGCAACAGCAACACTAAAGTTTAAACAAAACCAAAAAATTTTCCGTTCATACGATTAGAACCATTTTACAAATTTAATTAAAAATGCATTATTTCATAATTTAATAATAAGAACCATTAATATTTACATTATTTACGATATTATAGAATTTTTAATAGTGGGTGCTATCTCCCTTGTTTGAAATAACAAAGGCAAAAATATACGGCTTTTTGTTGATTCATAAAGTGCTGTTAATAATCCAAAGAAATCCAATTCCATGAGTCCTTAATGGTTTGAATTAGTGATGACTTATCGTCGAGTTGTCTTCGTCCTTCATTACCCAAGCGAGAAAGCCAACCCCAAACATTTTCAATTATTTTTAGGTTGGGAGACTGTGGTGGTCAATTAAGAAGACGAACATTTTGGTTTGAAATGAATTCTTTTAAAACTGTGGCATTATGAATAGAATCATTATCTTGTTGCAAAATCCATGGAATCGGACCATAAATATCATTTACTTTCAGCCTGTAAGTTTTTCCAGTAATTTTCAATTGTGCCCTAATACGTTATTGCACCTCAGACCATAACTCGACCTTCTCTGCTGTGATGACGATCCTCTCCTCTTCCAGCTCCTCTTTTCGTTTATCGTGAAAATAATAATTGAAGTCATCTGGTCATCTAAATTAAATTTATTTTCGTCACTAAAAACCACAGCACGCCAGGCATTAATACGACCTCTTACTTGAATGTCCCGTCATATACTCTCTAGCAAATTGTAACCGATTTTTTTGTTAACATATATTCTACTGAAAGCCGAACGGTGCTCCTGCATTACTTGCCTCCTTTACCTCGTCCGTGATTAGAAGAAATGATGTGGGAGACAAGACACATCCTTGTCTAACTCCCGCAGATGTGGTGAAAGGTTGGCATTTCGTTCCATTAAAATGAACTATATACGCTACGCAAAATCCTGGAAAAGACCTCCGAAAAGCAAATCGATATATAACACCTTTTTGTCGATTATAAAGATGATTTCGATAGCCCCATACGGGGAAAACTGTATGAAGCTATGTCTGAACTTGCGATTCCGGCAAAATGGATCCGCCTCTGTAAAATGACGCTGACCAACACCAAATCAGCACTAAAAGTGGGGATAAACCTCACCGAACCAAGCTAGATCTGAGATGAGGCGACACAATTTCGTGAATCTGTTCATCATCGTAGTGGAGATGATAATGAGAAAAACTGCAGTAAATACCAACAACCACGAAAAGCCATATGTTGCTGACGTATGCTGACGATATAGGCATCATTGGGCGAAATTTGCGAGAAGTTACTGCAGCATTTTCATGAATCGAAAAAGAATCAACGAAAGTGGGTCTTGCTGTTAATGAGGACAAATCAAAATTGATGGCATCAGCAACTATAAAAAAGTCTCGACTTGGTCCGCACTTGAATGTTGATAAATGATTTAATTTTGAAGTGGTAGATGAACTTACCCTCCTTGCATCCGCCGTGAACACGCACAACAACGTCAGCCTGGAAATAATAGGTGAATTGTGCTTTCTCGACAGACAAAAGTTCAGCTATACCAGAGAAAAATTCTCAGTAAAATATATGGTCCTGTTACACGCAGAAAATCTGTATTTTGTTGTTGTTTGGATGCAAATATTAGCTTGTCGCAAATATAATATACTTCTGTCCAAACATATTGCATTTGCTACATGTTTGAGACATAATGATTAATATGTTAGGATATATGTGTTTTCCACCCACACATATTTATGTTTGCGATACAAATATAGATGTGTTTCTTGCACTGCATAAGAGATTAAAAGAGGGACAACGAGAGAGTAAGTGTGTATCTGTATTTTTGCATTATTCTCTCAGTCAGTGAGTCATAACTATTCCTAAATGTGCATGTAAAACGCCGATGATGTCAGAGTTTCTTATTTTGGCTGATGTATTGCGTTCTAGTTTCATGTATTCAGTCGTCAATGCTTCATCGAACAGAGGATATTAAAAGCGCTTGATCAGTGAAAAAAGAAGAAAAAAGAAGATTTTTGCTACGACAGCGAGAAACGATTTTGAGAAAAGAAACTGGAAAGGACAATAACGTGAAGCCCTTTGTCTGTCCGAACCTTTACTGAAAAACTCGGAATGGAGAACCATTTGTGAAATGCCTTATCTTAACTCTCCAGTTGGCAATACCAAGTTTACGAAGGGATTCGTCAACCAGATCCCTCCAGCGGAATTTTGGTCTTCCTATTTTTCGTCTTCTTGTGGCCGTCGGTGGTGCAATGGTTAGTGTGCGCGGCTCTTGTACATGAGATCCTGGGTTCGAACCCGGCTCTGACCACCTTCAAATTTTCTTTCGGCGGCGGTCACCTCGCATAGTGACGGCGACACTATCGAGTATCTAGCCATGAAAAAGCTTCTCAAATTACCGTTCGGAATCGGTGTAAAACTGTAGGTCCCAATCAGTGAGTGAAAACTGGAAAGCGCACAGCTCAGTGATTGTGAGAAGTTCTCCCCAGTCCCTTCATGGGATGTAATGGGAAACCATTTATTTTTTTTTATTTTTCGTCTTCTTCGAGTTCGCTTTCCAAAACCCTTCGTGAAGATTCGTCTTCATTCATTCTACTGGCATGGTCGCTTAACTATGGTAATGTCGGGATATAGCTCATACAGCTCATCGTTCATGCGTCGCCGATACTCGCCGTTGTGCACTATAGGGCCATACATTTTTCGAAGTATTTGTTCCTCGAAGTCTCCTACAGATGTTGAATCTGCTTGCGATAAGACCCAGCATTCTGCGCCATAAAGCAAGACAGGTTGTATGAGAGTCTGGCATAGTTGAAGTAATAAAAAATCCAATGAGTGTTTGAACTCACGGGCGATGTGTTAACACCTTTTTGCTACACGGTACCTGTTCGATTTCTATGAACACATTCGTAAATGTTACATTGGAAAATAAAAAACAGCGTTCAATCATATGATGACGTTACAGTTAAATAATATTAAAACTTAAAATTATTTAAAGACCCAGTGCAAGCACATGTGTCATTATATTCTTGCTCAATACTTTTTTTTTATTCCCACAAAAGTCAAAGAATGCAAAGCAACAGACACTTGTACATACATACATACATTGTTATATTCGTACGATATAACCGAAGATCAACATAAAACACTTTTTTAATATTACTCCAAATTAAAACACTTCAATCTCGGCTCGCCGATATCGGATCGCCTTAATTTTTGGCCTAAACTCTTCGTCGAAACCCGCACTAGCTTTTTAATCCAAAAATTAATAAAATCGGCTATGAATTTCCGGAGAAAATCGCGTGGGAAAATTATATGAAAATCGCCCAATAATCACTTTCAATACCGACTGCCAAGCAACGAACAAACAAACGATGATTTACTCTTACAAACCTAACACTTGCGTATGTATGTATTAAATTTATAGTTTACTGCCCTAGAGGCGCGCGTATAGATGTTAACACATCAAAAAATCACAAGTAATTAATCCACCCTTGGCTTGCATGAACTTCTTTTGTATATAACTTGTGTACCAACGCATAGCTGAAACCCTCTGAAAACAAAAACGTGAGAGACAACAGAGAAAGGAGAAGCAAAGAGCAGCAGATTCTCATTTTACGAAAAAAAAACAAATAATGCATTCAATGCATCAACATGTTAAAAAATGCCGTTTTAAATCTTCCAATTTTTTGTATTAATTATTTAGAAATGCGGATTTATATTGATAAAATTAATTATAATAAATAACACGTACATAAAGGGTTCTTCAACAGAGACGCTACAAAAGTAAGTCGATAAGGATAGCAAACGACGCCATATTTTGTCCCGGTTTTTTGACATTTCTCCTCAGTAAGGTTTGCCATTTCATCACGGAAAGATATACGAGCCAACAACGAGTCGAAATTATTAAAATTTACTACCGAAATTTGGAGTCAGTGGCCTCAACTTTAAGAGCGCTACGATTGGGATTTTCATCGGAAAATCATCTTCAGCGATGAAGCTCATTTCTGGCTGAATGGCTTTGTCAATAAGCAAAATATGCGTTATTGGTCAGACAGCTATCCACACGTAATCCATGAGTCATCATTGCATCTCGAAAAAATTACGATTTGGTGCGGTTTATGGGCCGGCGGCGTCATTGGGCCGTACTTCTTCCGTGATGATCAAGACCGGCACACTACTGTGAATGCGAATCGCTACCGTTCAATGATAACCGAATATTTTTGGTCAAAATTGGATAATATGGACTTGGAGGACATGTGGTTCCAACAGGACGGCGCCACAAGCCACACAGCGAATGCCACAATCAATTTATTGGAAACCGAGTTTGGTGAACGTGTTATCTCACGAAATGGCCAAGTCGGTTGGCCGCCTCGGTCGTGCGATTTGACGCCTTTAGATTATTTCCTGTGGGGCTACGTCAAGTCTATGGTCTATGCCAACAAGCCAGCGACGATTGATGAACTTCGTACGAATATTGAACATGAAATTGCAGGAGTATCGGCCGATTTATGCTTGGACTTCTGCAAGCGTGCCCGTGGTGGCCATACAAAAGAAATCTAGTTCCATACATAATGGCATCGAACGTACTTTCACAGGAATAAAGAATTTCATTGGTATGCATATGTTTGGGGGGAAACACGCGAATGATTCTAAGTAGGCATATGGATGTTTGGGATTAAGAACGGATATGTTCCCACGTAAAAGCATATATGTTTGCCAGTAAACAAGATACTGTTTACATTTAAATACAAGTGAGTTTAGGACTATATAAATATATGAATGTTTGAAGTGTGTTCCAAACATGTACATTGTATATGGGAATATGGTATATGGGAATATGTTTGGGAAAATATGTTAGAGAGGCCGTTATTTTTCAGCGTGTAAACAAAACGGCGAGTCATTGGAACCAAGAGCTATATCATTTGTACTCTCACGTGGACATAGTTAGGCGAATCAGAATAGACCAATTGCGTTGGCTAGGCCATGTTATCGGAATGGATAAAGATGAGCCAGCGCGAAAGATTTCCTATAACATATCCGATGGAAGCAAGAAAAGAGGATGACTAAGACTCCGGTGGAAATATCAGGTCGAAGAATCCTTCCGTATCCTTGCTGTTACCAACTGGCGAGAAAAGGCAAAGGATAGAACCAGTTGGAGAAATATTTTAAAATTTGTTTAATTTTTTGAATTTCGAATTGAATCACGCAATGATGATGTGACCAGATGTAGCCTTGTATGATATTAAGGAATTTCTAGCCTTAGGTGAAAGTAGAAAGCCGACTCCGTTTATACGTTGTATAAAGCAGTGATTAGATGTCAATTGGGTTTTGCCACTATTAAGCCTACGTATTTCGGTCAGATCTAGGATGTCCACATTATAAGATTCCATAACCCGTTTAACCTGCTCGAGTCTCAACTTTTCATTGAGTCTTCTTTCATTCCAGGTACACATGACGTAATTGAGGAGGGGTTGTTTTTTTTGAATTTATGGACGTTTCTGTAATGATTGCAATTTAAGATGGGTGATTCATTAGACCACGGTAACCGATTCTAGTGCTGGGGCTGCCAACAACGTATAAGCAGGCATATCAGCTGAATTTCAGCATCTATGTAGTGTGTCTACGTAGACTTATACCTAATACGCTTCGATGTTAGCGTGATAATCAAGGTTTTTAAACCAAACGCCTTCTCACTTCAGATACCATCAGCCGAGTATCTGATGCATTTCACAGAGCCCAATATAGAACGGAAAAATACAGAGGCATCCTTAGGACAATTTCGTTGTTACTCAGTGCAATTATTTCTATACACGTTGAAAAATATTGGCCCCAGCAACATATTGCAGGAAACATGTGCCTGTTTGCAAGCACTACTTCAATGAATTGAAGATCTGCTGCTATTATATTTCTTTGTTGTCTGTCTCGTATTTGTTTTTAGCGGTTTTCCATAAAAAATCCACATTTGGGTCACAAAAACATATATTATAACATATTAATCATTGCGTCTCAAACATGTTATATTGAATAGCAAACACAACGTGTTTGGGCACAATAATAATATATTTGCGACAAGCTACCAAGACGTTATATTTCTATCCAAACAACAAAAAAGACAGATTTTTCTGCGTGTAGATATTAAAGAATTATCTTTGATCTGCTTTCCAATTTTACGATTTATATAATATCGCAGTCTTGTTCCATCCGTTTTGACGCCATTTTCCAAAGTAGTGATTACAATCAATAGTAATATAAATTATATTTTTTAAGTACCAAATCCTTGCAAAAAGTACCGATATGTATTTTTTATGGTACAATTTTGAAAATATCATCCGTGATGTTTGTAAATGTGTTAGTTTTATGCCTTCAAGTAAATCGGCGTTTGTGATTTGGCGATAAAAATGATTTTCCTCTTTCTTTTCTTCATCCAAATTTGTAATCTTTAAAAATATTATTTTTAACTTCCGTTTCCCTTTGACGATTTCATAGAAATTTAGATTTGCTTTAAACAAATTTTCGTCTCAAAAACATTCTCTCTGGATTTTTGGCAGGATGTGTCGTCGTCGTATTATGTGCATGTTACGATATTATGTACATCTATATATGAAATATTTTCAATTTAGCACAACGGGTGGGTGGGAAACAGGCGGCAGACATTGCGAGAAGGAAGGCAATTTTCATACTTGAGTGGCTGCAATGATGTGTCATAATGTGCCATCATTATTGTATTTTTAATGTTTTATTCCGACATTTGAATGACTATGCGGGGATGTTAAAACGCGTATGTATAATTATATATATATGTGTGTGTGTGTGTTTGTGCGTGAGTGTTTGTGGTTATTTGAATGCCTTTTGTATAGCTCTTCTCTCTAAGTATGTTTGTGTTTGGTTGGTATCTTCCAATGTCTGTCAGTATGTCTTCTACATCATATGTGGGTATCTTCTGTCGTGTACCCACATAAGATGTTTCCACGGTGTTGTTGACAAGTAATGGTGTTTTGGTTTTGTATTTATTATAAATTTAGGATTTTTATTTCTGTTTCTTGTTGATGTTGTTGCTGTTGCTGAATGAGCATCAAGGACAGTGATAAGAATTTAAAAATTTAAGAACGAATTAAAATACCAATTATCATTTAAAGTTATGCTAGTAATAGCATTAATTATTTCCTCTTGTAGACTATTATCGATACTGAGAGTTAAAAGTTCAGTTTTTCCTCAATTGAAATTGGTGGTACATTTTGAGTCTAAGAGCAGTTTAGTGATTTATAAAATCTGGATTTATTTATTAACAGTTATTGAATTTTTGTTTATTCAACCCTCTGTAGTTAGGGAAGCTCTCAAGCATATATATCACTAAATGTCATGGGTTTTGGAAGTGACGTTTTTACAGTTAGTTACATCTATCGTTGCAGCAACTACTTGATTTCTTTCTTATAACTTGATTTCCCAACGGCGGAAGTCATGACTCGGAGGGCCTGAAATCATGACAAAATAGGCTTTTTTTAAAATACGGAAGGCCCTCCCTACACATTACCTCCTCCTTTCTTTTTAACATTTCGTGAGATTGGGAGCCAAGGCCTTCCTTGGACATTGCGTAAAGAAGGCCTTAGAAGGCAATGCAAAGAGGAAGGTCTTAGAAGGGATTTACTTTAACTCAGTTTTGTTAAACAAAATTAAAATTAAAATATTTTATTTTATCACAAAATCATTATCCACTTCTACATATTTATTTATAAGTAGTATGTATGTACCTATCTTAGAAAGTTGACCACGCCCAACTTTAAATTGAAAATTTTACAAAATATATGAAAAATAATAAATAAAAAAATTAATTTTAAAATTTGTATGAAGTTTTCCAATTAAATTACGGTTAAAAAGAATCGAAAAATAAATTTCTCAAAATTGTAAAAATCTACTTCTTGGTTACATCTGATGAAAAATTGCATGCATTTCGCAGGCCTTATTTTAGGAAGACATTACAGAAGAACCATTCCGCATGCCTTATTTGTGAAAGGCCTTGCGACTTGCGGCGGAAAAATTCAACAAACTAAATGCAAACGAAATCTCATTTGAATTGAGAATTCACTATAATGCAAGTGTTCGAAAAATATCGCAAGCAAAACACACAAGAACACATTTGCAGAAACTTCTTTCCATCTCCTAATGAGATTCCGTTTGCATTTAGTTTGCTGAATTTTTCTACAGTATCCTTCCAAACAACCGCTGATGAAGATCTGTGGCTGGATCTGAAATAGCTATACGGTTTGCCAGGAATTATACGGAAACATTTGCAAAACTCCTTTTTAAAATAAAACTATATCTCTATTAATAGAGATATAGAATGGCCTCGAGCTTGAACAATAATATTAAAAAGTACCAATAAAAAGGCAGAATAAAGAAAAATCATCCCTGATGAATTTAAATGAATAATTTAAATTAAAAGAAATAGTTCATCTCTTGAAAGAGGAGATGCGTATCTTGCTGGCCTTATTTTACGCTCGACTTCTTTTCTCTCTTTCAAATTAAATAAAACTAATTTCTCGACGACTTTGTCCATACAAAGTGTTCGAAACATTGGTTTAGCAAGGAATATAAAGACAGGCCTACTATCAATAGGTCTACCTGTTTTTAACAGTATCTTCCAAGCGAAACTAGTGGTAATATCGGAGGCATATGGCCCGTTGCGAATCCACGCTATAGTAGGGAAGAGTGTGAACATCATCTCGGATAGCCAAGCTGCGATAAGAGCTCTATCCTCAGAGGAGAAAAGATTGATAGTGGTTCGTGAATGCAGGAGTCTGTTGGACGAGAGCAACGCCACATCAAGACTTTCCATAATAGAGTGGGTTCCGGGTCATACGAACATAGCCGGAAATGAAGGCACGGATGAACTAGCGTGAAAGGTTCAAGTGGAAATGCGAATTGACGAAACGTCATTGGAAGCACTCTAAACACGAGGCAGGCAGAAACTGGAGAGAACTCACTGCCTGTCGCATATCACGGATATAGTGTGACCTAGATATGGCAGTAAAAGGACCGAGTTCCTGATGACTCTGAACAGGAACGCAATAGCCAGAGCGACAGCTCTCATAACCGGTCACTGGACGATTGGTACACATGCCACTAACACTGGAATACAATACAGACATTACTGTCGTAGGTGCGTCGACAAACGTATCGCGGAAACCCTTGAACAGTATCTCCTCTCCTACAGTGCCCAACAATGGCAAATATATGGAGGACAACTTTGGGAAGGCCGTTCTATGATGGAATACAGGGACTGGGGAGTATTGTACTCACCCTACTTCTACAATACATTATCAGTACTAATTGAGTGGCCGTTGGTGGTGCAATGGTTAGTGTGCGCGGCTCTTGTACATGAGATCCTGGGTTCGAAACCGGCTCTGACCACCTTCAAAAAAAAAAATTCTTTCGGCGGCGGTCACCTCGCATAGTGACGGCGACACTATCGAGTATCTAGCCATGAAAAGCTTCTCAAATTACCGTTCGGAATCGGTGTAAAACTGTAGGTCCCAATCAGTGAGTGAAAACTGGAAAGCGCACAGCTCAGTGATTGTGAGAAGTTCTCCCCAGTCCCTTTATGGGATGTAATGGGAAACCATTTATTTTTTTTTTACTAATTGAGTATAAGTGAGTAACCTCAATCTAGTACTGACACATTCTATTCTTTTTTTTTTTTTGTTCCTAGGGTAACATGGCTATTCAATATGGCATCACTGTTACTAGGGTGAGGATACTTGGGAAGATTTCTGAGTCACTGTAACCTGACATAACCTAACAGGGCGGACCATTTAAGCCCATTATGTGAGTGAGTGGCACAATCTGCTCGTCTTTACACACGTTTTCCATTATTTTTAGTATTATTTCGGCCTGATCATGTCGAATATTGTCCTTCAAGACTTCCGGGATCCATGGCTTGTTAACATAAACTTTGGACCTCAAATAATCCCACAAGAATATGTCTGGAGCGGTTAAGACGGGAGATGCGAAAGGTTTAAATCGTCCTCCCTGAACGTTTATATAGGGTGATTCAATAAGACAGCGCATTTAATTTTATAAATTAAACTCAAAAAAATATGTGGAACTGATTTTTTATATTTTATTATGTTTCTTAATTTGTGGCATTTACGTGTAAAGCACAATAAACGTTAAATACTCACTACGTCTCCTATGGCAACACAGGATCCGCGTATGAACATTTTCTATGACTTCTTGGCATATTTCGATCTGTATATCATTTATAATACATATGATTTAGTTCTTCAGCTCTGGAATAGTCTCACGCTCTTAGGTCACTCTTTCCTCGTACACTCACAGAAAAATTCGGTTCAGACAGCCGAGTTAGCCGTAACCGAATTAAGAGGTTGTCTCAACTGAATTAGAGGTTGTCTCAACCTCATTAGAGGTTGTCACAACCTCATTGGAGGTTGACGCAACCTCATTAGTGGTTCACACAACCTCATTAGTGGTTCACACAACCTCATTAGTGGTTGACTCAAAGTGGTTGGCATAACCTCATTAGAGGTTGGCACTACCTCAGTAGAGGTTGTTACAACCGAATTTATTTATTAATTAAAGTTTTTTTATTATTAAATTATGATTTATTTTTCTGTATTCTTATAAAAAAAAATAAAAAGAGAGAAAATAAAGTCATATAAATCGGGTAATCTTTAGGGTAATAAATTTGTTATACATGCCTCTTCCGATCTTTTTTCAAGTCCCGGCCATCATGGGAAACCGCACTAATTCTGACATGTTGTATCGGTGGATTTAGGTCCTAAACCATTTTGTATACAGACGATTGCAGCACATCTCACATGACCGAACTTGAAAAACTTGAAAACTGTTAATATCTGCTTGAATAATTTCTGCAAAGTAAGACATTTTAAAACAAAAGATATTTTACTAACCTTTCTTAATAACCACAAAAAATCTTATCATAATTTTAAACGTCAGATTTTAAATACATAGAATTATGTTGTCGGAACCGAGTTGAAAATGAATTCTGTTGTACCTACAGAATTTATGAGAAATTCGGTTTCAGTAACCGGATTGACGCCAAATTCGGCCGTTGCAACCATATTAAGACTAGATTCGGTTATTGCGACCGAATTGATACCAAGTTCGATAGTTACAACCGAATTGAAGCCAAATTCGGTTACTACAACCGAATTTATGCCAGATTCGGTTACTTCCAACCTAAATTTTATAAAATTTAATTGACTGATCGAATACAATTGAAGATTCAGTTGTCACAACTGAATCAATTATAAAACGAGGTTGCTTCAACCGAATTTCGTTGTGGGGACTAAATTCGGTCGTAACAACCTCAATTCGGTTGTGGCAACTTCAATTCGGTGGTAACAGCCGAATTTACGGTTGCTACAACCCCTATTCAAACAATTAGTTTTCAGGGTGTAGCCCTAGAAAAGACGCCTAATGGCGTTAAAGCTCAAGATCTCGGCGGCCATTTGATCTCGGTGTTTAGTGAGATAATTCGTCCTGAGAAATGCGTTCGCAATAGGGCCAGTGTTTCATGAGCTGTGTGTTTTATGCGGGTGGTGCAACTTTTGCACTAGATTTGTGCAGTTCCGGGGGAGAAGTTGGAAGTTCCCTAAAAGGAACAAAATGAAACAGTTCCAACTATATCTCTTAAGTTGTTGCTAAGTTTTTTATTTTAACGTAAGCTGAAATCTAAAATACACTTCTGCTGAAAGTAAACGAGTTTTTTCATATATTAAATTAGTAATTCTCTGGTCAACACAAAGTGCCAATAGAACCGATTTTATCAATCCCGGAGAGATGTTGATAAATGCACCTTCTGTATCGCCAAATGCAAGAAGAGTGTATTCCTTCAGGTAAATAGATTTATTCTTAAAACTCACTAAAGCGAGCAGAGATTTCCCCTTATTGTAAAAGAACTACTTATGATCGTTCGTAGATATATATGAGTCAACCATTCTCTCCAGTGCCTTTAGAAAAGAGATGCTGATTGGTCTAAAGAATTTTGGACTAATATGCGATGAATTTTCCGCTTTCGGAAGATGAATTCTGTCCATCTAAGATAAATATGGGATAGTTTGATGCAGCTCATACAGAGTTTCAGAAGCCAGGTGATTTGTAGGGCTTAGGACTTTATATTGCACAGTGTAGTGTTTCGTTTGTCACGATATTTAACGCAACCTGCGAGATGACGTGATTGTTCGGTGAGTCCGAGCTGATGTTTTCGAACCAGTTTTCTGGAAAGGTTATGTTAAGTAGGAGGTCAACCGATTTATCACTTAATGGCGTCCGTCGGATCGTTTATTCCTTCATATATTCTAGATAGGCTTTCTATATTTCTATTTTCTTCTAGAGGGCTTTGCGCAGTCTGGAAGTTTCACATGCGTTTTCAATGGCTTCGCGGAAATTTTTCGAAGACCTCCTCTTTGAAGATCTTTCTTATAGTATTTACATCTAATTTTGTACGCTTTCAAATCTCACACCGTCCTTAAGTACTTACTTTGCCCTATTAAAATTCTTTCTGCCAGACTCAGGATTTGCAGATCCTTTTTTGACTACGGTGTATCCTCTAGCTCTGGTAGAAACCGATGGGACCAGTGGAATCAAGTGATGTGTTAAAGTGAGAACATCGGTGAAATCGTCAATCTTAGCGGTACTAGCTGGTTCGGAGAGAGGAATGTACCACGGTGTATTCTCTAGCTCTGGTAGAAACCGATGGGACACGTGGAATCAAATGATGTGTTAAAGTGAGAACATCGGTGAAATCGTCAACCTCAGCGGTACTAGCTGGTTCGGAGAGAGGAATGTACCACGGTGTATTCTCTAGCTCTGGTAAATACCGATGGGGCACGTGGAATCAAGTGATGTGTTAAAGTGAGAACATCGGTGAAATCGTCAATCTCAGCGGTACTAGCTGGTTCGGAGAGAATAATGTTTTTTATAATACCGTTTAAACTTTGTTTGGACTTTACCCATTTTGTTTCGCGAACGTTTATGATGGTCAGAAAACTTATATTCACTCGACACCTCCCATCTTTTGCTCGACTGAAAGGAGTCCTGTGATGCAAAGGTGGCATGAAGGATCTCTTTCCTATTAATAGTAATAAAAGTGGGCTGATTGTCCTGCTTACAAACAGTGTCTTCACCTAAATTTATATTTGTAATTCGTCAAATTGTAGTCCGCACAAAGAACCAATTGTTTATACTTCTCTGTCGCATCCATTAGATTCCATATCAGAAGTGACGGTCATGGGCCAGAATTTTCATAGGTCGAATAGGGTGACGCTAACAAGTTCCGGCTATTATTATTTATTATGATTTATTAGGATTACGAATACTGTATATTGTTTATGGATTTCTGCTTACATACTACTTGTGTTGTCATTAGTTCCGAGACTGTCATCTAAATAGCTGTTGGCAGATACATCTTCCACGTCCATTGGACAACTTATACCGGGAAACAGACGGCGAAATAATTCTTTGGCAAAGCCTCTTCTGTCTATCTGAGGGGGTCTGTAACCATAGTGAGCAACTGATCGGTCTTTATTATTGTTATTCTGTGTTGCAGCATCAGTTGTTTAATAGTTTTGGTTAACCGGTTTTGGGTTTGAATACACTAGTAGTTAGAGCCAATGAAGTTTGAATGTCTCCTTTGGAGCACACCATTTAACAACTTTACGCGAGGAAAAATCGGTATTTCTTCTTGTTTGAATGCATATGTATTTATCTGTTGTCGCAGATATTGGACTCTTTTTTTTGAAATCTGCTGAAAACAAAAACGTGACAGACAAAAAAAGGGAAAAAACAGCAAATCTTCAATTCATGAAAGCAATACCTGCACGTAAGTATGTGTTCCAAACATATACATGGTTCCTGAATAATGTTACAACAGCTGTTTTTTCAGCGTTCACAATTTGCGGGCATCCAAAGTATAGTAGAAAATATTAAAGTTGTCGAGATCATTTTTCTCAAATTTCGCCAAAACAATGAATGATGTACGAAACTTTCTGCTTCAGCAAACTCGTATTAATATTTCTGGAAGCCTTTAAAACTACAATAAAACAGTTCCGGAGCATTTAAGGAAATATGTTACGTTGCGGAACGTTTTTGAATCAAAATTACCCAAAACAATAACACAATGACTTTTATTATCAGTGCACTATTAACCACCATGTTGTATCCGGTAGGATATTTGACAAAAAAAAAAAGAAAAAACGTTACCCTAATATAAATATTCATAAAGTTAAATTTTTTGTTTCTTTTCAATAATGTCGCAAAAGCGTAAGAAAGAAAATAAAGACAGCATGTCAATAATGACGTCAACATCTAAAAGAGACAAAAACCTTAATATTATATATAACACGAAGGTGACCAGATGTCTGTCGAATATATGAAAAAAGGAGATACAGTTTAAACAAGAAATTGGTACAAAAAATTCAATGAGTGTTCGAACTCACGGGCGATGTGTTAACACCTTTTTGTTACACGGTATCTGTTCGATTTCTATGAGCACATTAGTAAATGTGACATTGGAAAATAAAAAACAGCTTTCAATCATATGATGACGTTATATTTAAATAATATTAATACTTAAAATTACTTAAAGACCAGTGCAAGTACATCTGTCATTATTTTCCTGCTTAATACTTTTTGTTTTATTCCCACAAGAGACAAAGAGAATGCAAAGCAAAATACACGCGTATATACATTGTGTTATGTTCGTAAGCTTACGAGTAGCAAGACTTAGTCTTTTAAGACAACTATCGCTGCCGCTACATCAATACCATCATACATATTTTCAGGCAGAGACTATTGTTGTACAACAACCACATATTATTTTCAATGCTAACGCTGCATTGCTTCGACGTAGATATCGCTATGTGCTAACGCTGTGTGTTGTTTGCATGTTTTGACTTTGTTAGATTATACCCTACCCGTGCCTATAGATGTTAACACATCAATAGAGTAACATTTAGCTCACTGCAATAATTGTTTTTGTTTTGTCATAAACAGAGCGACGACACAAAGTACTGAATAGTATGGAGAACTAATTGCACTCTTTACCCGCTCTCATGTCTTACTCTCTTTATAGAATATTTCAATATAAATGCACCATTTTGACAATGCTATTACATAAAACAACATATAAAAAGCATAAATGTTTCAAAAAGCATAAATGTATCAGAACAACATATAAAACGCATAAATGTTTCAAAAATCATAAATGTATCAGATGAAAATTATGAATGGACCAAGTTATGAAAAATAAGAGTGACACTTTTTGAATCATTCGTCAGATGTCGCCAGTGCTTTTGAGTCATACATTTCGTTCCATGAGTTCTCTATACTATTCAATACACTTTGGCTAAGACGATCTGCTTGTTTTTTCGCTGCCGCTATATCAATACCATCATACTTATTTTCAGGTAGAGTCTATTGCTGTACAACAACCACGTATGTGATGCTAACGCTGTATGTTATTTGCATGTGTTCAGTTTGATAGATTGCCCTACCTGTGCCTATAGATGTTAACACATCAAAAACCTATACTCATTAAGAGTATTTTAGTACTCAGTATAAGATTTAGTGTAATAATCACTGAAAATGCAACTATGTGTTATTGATTAAACTACCCTTAAAGCGCAGTAATTCTGCGAATTTACTCTAGGAAACCGATAACATGTAGGAAAGTGACTTCTACGCTTGTGTTTGAATAATTCGCTTTCAGTGTGTGATTTTTTTTTTTTTTCAGGGGATGCCCCCTATAAATGCAATGCATTGTGCTGGCGACGGAAATTTAGGTAGAGGAGGGTGGAAAGAGGGAGTAGTGCTCATTTACATTTGCCTTGAATCGCTGTATGTCACAATTGGCGGGAAATACACTTGCGGGAAGTTTATTCCACATACGGACCGTACGACTGAAGAACGAATTTTCTCTGTAGTGTGTTGTGCGATCGACTGGCCAATAGATAGTAAACGGATGGGAGTTCCTTGAAAGCCGCGTACCTCTGCCAAATGTCCTCACATCTGGTATAAGTTGACGGATGTCCGAAGAACACGCACCGTGAAAATACCGATAGAACAGTGTCACGCAACCCACATTACGCCGATGGTCAAGGGAGGCAATAGAGCTGGACACCCTACTGTCCCCTATCAACACCTTTGCTCTCCTTTGTACACGGTCCAGCAACTCCAAAGATGACTTTGGAGCACCTGCCCATATATGGGAGTTATATTCCATTCGCGGCCTGATGTAGGTGGTGTAGATATTAAGGAGATCAGATGGAGTGAAGTACTTCTTGCACCGCTTTAAAAAGCCTAGGCACTTCGATGCATCTTTCGACACTTCAAATAAATGTTTTGCCCAGCGAACATCACATTGTATTTTCATGCCCAGAACATCAAGAGCGTCTGATTCCTCAATATCCACACCATCCATAGATAATGACGATACGACTGGGTCAGCTGTCCGCTTGTGCGAAAGCAGACAGCACTGGGTCTTCCCCGCATTAAAACTTACTCTATTCAATCGACCCCACTCAACAATGGCCTCGAGATCGCGGTTGAGTGTTTCATTCATTAATTGACGTTTATCACTAATTTCCTGAAGATTTGGCCTGTGGTCGAATGAATATGAATGACAGAGATTACTGTCATCCGCAAAAGAGTAGATTTGGTTCACAGTCCGACCCAGGAGATCGTCAATGAAAATAAGAAAAAGAGAAGGAGAGAGAACAGAGCCCTGTGGTACCCCTGCCGTTAATTTATGTTCATCGGAAGAGATACCATCTATAACAACTCTTATAGTGCGATCTCTGAGAAAACTCGATATAAATCGAGTGAAATTATCACCAACACCAAAAGCAGCCAGCTTCGACAAGAGTGCCTCATGCCAAACTCTGTCGAAGGCCTTGGAAATATCTAGAGCCACCACCTTACTCTCACCAAGGCGGTGGATGGATCGACTCCACTGTTCCGAAAGGAACGCCATCAGGTCTCCCGTAGATCTTCTCCTACGGAAGCCATACTGTCGATCATTAAGCAGGTAATTTGACTCGAGATACTTCACAAGATGGTGGTTAACCATGCTCTCCATAACTTTCGAGAGCGCAGAACAAATAGCAATTGGGCGGTAATTGGCGGGGTCACTTGCATCACCTTTTTTGGGAATAGGCTGGACGTTGGCTACCTTCCAACACGCCGGGTAAACTCCAGCGCGGTATGCAAGATTGAAAAGGTTGCGCAGTGGGCGTGCCAGCGTTGAAGAGCACTTACTTAGGACCAGTGCTGATATACCATCCGGACCCGGGGATTTACCTACGTCGAGATTCGCGAGAACCTTTTTAACTCCTCGTGTTCGAAAAAATATTTCAGGCATGAAGCCAGATACGTTATCTACCACGGGGAGTGGTTGATTGCTTTCTGGCAAGGAAGAATTCCTTGCAAACATTTCAGCCAAAAGATTTGCTTTATCAACCGGTTCAGTGAATAAGTGGTCATCTTTGACAAGAGTTGGAATAGAAGAAGAACTATTCTTTATTCTTCTCGCAAATGACCAAAAGTTCTTACTTCCCCTAGGGAAAGAGAGGACATTAGCACGAATACGCTGTTCGTAAAGAAATTGTTCTCGTAGAAGTACTTTGGCACATTCTGATCTTGCCTGCTTGCGTAGCATTTCAGTGTGGACGTTTTTATTTCGACACCATTCACTGAATGCTTGTTGTATTTCGTACATTTCGTCTGTGAATTTCATATAAGAAGAGGCTGTGCTCATTAAATATATTCATATACTATTGATGATGTCCCACGATAAGGGACTTGGCACGGAGTTCAAAACTAGCCATGGCAGTGAGTGTGCATATATTTCTGGCCTTAAAATCTTGTAATATCATCTTCTTATACAGTAACATGTAATACGACTAATTTAGGAGATATGTTACAATGTATCTTGTAAACCTGTTTCATTCTGAAATGCCGTTTTAACTATAATCTTAAAATAAAATTTTAACAATCTTTAATCTACACTTTTACTTTTAGACAGTGGTAATGCTGCCCTCAGACGTACCAACCTGTCATAAGTTGAATCAACTGTTGGTACGTTTGAGGGATAGTTGAAGTTAGTTGGTCGTCAGTTGAATGAAAAACAAAATTTTTTGATAATTTGGTGAAGTTGAACCAACTGTTGGTACGTGTGGGGGCAAGCTGTTCAACTTCATTGTTTTTCTTAAGCGACATACGCTGTGAGCGCAAGAACGTTGATCGAAAGAAATAAATCAATAAATAAATAATAAGAAATAAATAAATAAATAATAATAAATAAATAATAAGAAATAAATAATAATAATAAATAAATAATCACTGAATGTTTCATCTAACGTTCGCATATAATTTGTATAATTTTTGCCTAACAGTCTTTCAATGTTTTAAAAGTTTTATGTTTGAAAATGCATTTCAATTTATTAACCACTATTTGGCCAACTTTT
The DNA here is from genome assembly GCA_963931995.1 of Phaonia tiefii. NCBI lineage: Eukaryota > Metazoa > Arthropoda > Insecta > Diptera > Muscidae > Phaonia > Phaonia tiefii. The sequence continues at coordinate 106,211,108 of OZ008367.1, read as the reverse complement.
TTCTTTAGTTTTTTATTTTTCTGTAATTATTTCTTCTTCCTCTAAGATTACATCAATTCTTTGTAGCGCAAGGACATTCGAATTCATGTTGACGCTTCAAAAATAATTTTTAAATTAAGTTGAATGAAAAGTTGATTCAAAAGTTGAAACGTGTGAAGAGAACGGCCAACTTTCTTATTCAACTCAAACGTCAAAAGCTGAATCAACTGTTGGTACGTCTGAGGGCAGCACAACACTATTTAACATTTAGATGTTGCCACCGAATTGCGGCTGTCGCAACCGAATTGAGATTATTACGACTGAATTTAGTCTGAAACTGAAAATCGGTTTCATAATTGATTCGGTTTCAAGTGGGTAAAATGAATTTGTTACCCTAAAGATATATGAATTATTTCCCCGCTTTGTAAATATTCATGAGAATTTAGGTAAATTAAACATCACTAAATTAATAGACAAACATTAAATTAATGAAGAATTCTTTTGTGACACCATCTAAATTCGGTTGTCACAATTTCTAACTCGGCTCTGCCAACCTCTAACTCTAGTTTGTCAACCTCTAATTCGGCTGTGAGGGGCTTTATTTGGGTTGAGACAACCTCTTAGTCATCCGTGATATTCTCTAGTGTGGTTGCGACATCCTTTAAATTAGGTTACTGCTAATTCGGCTGTCTCAGCTGAATTTTTCTGTGAGTGTCCAAGGCTAAATGTATTAGTTTTTTAATTTGAGTGCGTCATGCCAGAAATGATCAACAGCATTGGAAATATCCATATCCAGACCGACTCCACTGTTTCGAGAGAAACACCCGTCGAATGTCTTCCATACAGTCACGCACTTAGGGGGCCATTGAATTCGAGATAATTCACCAGATGGTAATTACGTTAATCTCATTTCAGCCCACCATAGCTGGAAACAAGTCTGATACTGGTTTCAATAATTGAGTGTTACGGTAGATTAGAGTGACTGTGAGTTCCTCCCAAGGAATCGCACCCAAGTAGCAGTGAAGGTGTTTTGAATAGCCTAGTTACCCTAAAAAGAAAATAAAGAAAGGAATGTGACAGTAATATATCGACACGTTCCCGGCAGAATGTATTAAGCGACATATTTGGCCACAATGACTTTTTTCCATATTCTCAAAATTTATGCCAACATCCACATTTCGATATACAGAGAATATCCCTTGCATAACCACGTCATGAGTTATTAAGCAAATGAAATGGTAAGAACCGAAAAAATAAAACAAATCAGCTACTTGACAGAAAGTTTTTTTCGTTTCCTGAACAATTTCCATTTTGTCGCTTAATACATTCTGCCGGGAACGTGTCGATATTGAGGTTACTCACTTATTAATTGGCTATATGGTACTATTAATATATTTTAGAATTAAATTGATTTCAATACTACCCAGTTCCTGTATTCCGTTAAAAAATGGTTTTCCTAAAGGTGTCGTCCTTATACATATTTGCCAAGGCTGGGCACTCTAGGAGATATATGTTGGGGTTTCTGCCATAAATTCATCGTCGCAACTACGACAGTAAAGCCTGTGTTGTATTCTAACGTTAGCAGCATGTGTACCAATTGTCCAATGACCGGTTATGATAGCTGTCATTCTGGCTACTGTCCTCCTGTTCGGTTCTCCGCCCAAAAATTGACTGTAGTCAATTTTGAGTTTTAGCTATAGATGACACATAAGCGGTGCTTTTTTTTACCTGCATGAGAAGTATCGATATCGATAACTATGGTTTCACAGCTGAAAATGTCAAACTGTGTTGACGTTTCTGTTCAGTAAAGTTTGGGAAGTCATGATGATTCTTTTAACGCTGCAACAACTCTTCCAAATTGTGGAATTTTACTTTGAAAAAAATAAAGGTGTTCTTAAAGTCCATGAGCACTTTTTATCAACTAATTGTGCTCAGTGATGAAGCTCATTTCTGGTTTAGTGGCTACGCCAATAAGCAAAATTGCCATATTTGGAACACAGACAATTCTCAAGCCGTTAACGAATCAGCATCCACTAAAATTGATTGTTTAGTGCGGTTTTCACGCTGGCAGCATCATCGGTCCTTATTTCTTTCGAAATGAGCCAGACGCTGCCGTTACGGTATTGTTGTTTCCAAGAATGAATCACCTAAACATCAACGACATTTGGTTCCAACAAGATGGCGCAACTTGCCATACAGCGCGCTTAACAATCGATTTAATGCCAAATAATTTAGTTACAACTTTATTTCCAGAAGTTGTCCTGTTCACTGGGCCCCTCGTACGTGCGATTTATCCCCTCTGGACTACTTTTTATCGGGCTATATTAAGGCATTAGTTTATGGCGACAAACCAGCAACACTCGAAGCATTGGAAGCCAATATTCAAGCCACCATTGATGCTACACGGCTAGATTTATTGTAAAAAGTAGTCAACAATTGGACTGATCGTATACACTATGTAACTCTTAGCCGCGGCGGACATATGTCGGGAATCACATATAAACGATAAATGCCATGAAATTATGTAGCAGATTTTAATAACAACAATTTCTTTCCAACAATATTTCTGTCTTGTATTATCATTTTATGTCCTCATGCAGGGGAAAAACACCCGTTACAAGAAAATACATTATTTCCAAATATACCAATGAAGAAGTTTGGGTAGAGTAAGCTAAGCGTTAGCCACTAGGTAATTTGAACCTACAGTATTGTTATTGGGTCGGAAATTATCCTTATCCTATGGATTCCGGTCACTCGTTACAACACTGAAATAAACACGTAAATACATAACATTATGAATATTTGCATTGGCCTGATGTAAAAGTTAATTAATTTCTAACCTACATCACATTTCATTGGATCCATCAAGTTAATGCAAATAATTTGCTAACTTGTCAATTTAAGTCATGTTAGTCATTGAGTTGATGTAGAGCGTCGATTAGTAACATTAGCTTGTTTGTTCATATGTATATATGAAATTATTTTATAAATTTTATTAAAATTAAACGTTGTTGGAATAAAAATTTTCATTAATTTGTTGATTATTTACATTCAATTCTTATAACTCATTTCAGTGAATTAAAACATTGCATTAATTATATTTAAGCATTTGTTTAATCCAATGTATTTGTTACGTTAAATTAAAGTTCAAGGTGTCTTTGCTCCACTCCTCCCTTTTAACTTAATAGGGCAAAGCGGTGACAACACTCAGTGCCACTTGTCATACGGGATGTAAATATAAGTTTTTAGCATTTAATAATCAACACCCAACTGACCACAAATGTAAAAAAAGAAAAAGAAATTCAAATTCGAAAACGTTACACCGGTCACTATACCGGTCAGCCGTACTCACAGAAAAATACAACTCTGTGATATAGATTAACAGTCATCTCAGTGCACTCACCACTGCGAGAATGCAAGAGGAAAAGTATAACAAGGGGGAAAAAAGATTGCTGTTCTTGTGTTGGAATTATTGACTTTTCAGAGTATGTTGGAACTTAGGGATCTCCTATCGCAACTAATTCGCATATGTAAATTGGATATTTGAGTTTGTATATATACGATTGATGATCTACCGATGGCATCAATTCAGCACAGTAGTTTAAGCTGGCATGCCACTGAGTGTGCTTAACTGAATTCTCTATTATTTCAACACAAACCAACTACTTTTTAAGTAGAAAAATTCTCCTGACCGTGTAACCTTGTAGTATGAACTTCTCATATATTAAATAAATCTAACAAAACAACTAACCGATCGGAGTTTTAGCTGTCTTGCGCAACCGTACATTTTTGCCCAAACCGCCGATTGGATAAGCTTTATACAACAACCAATAAAGTTCGTCAAGCAATTATTAGGAATGATTTAGATGAGACGTTGTAAAAAATAGATGGCTTACGACCGAATTCTGTAGAAAATTCCAAGAAGTTTAACATAGCGGTGTAAAATTAAAGTTTAAAAAATGTAACCAAAATGATGTAAAAATGAAAATGAAAAAGTGTGAAACAAACATAATCATTAATTTAAGGAAAATATTCATTGCATCAATGAAATTCTACATCAATTAACTATAAACGTATTGAAGAAACTTTTTCATTGTGTTGATGATCAATTACATTTTCAGTGTATTAGCTTTGAAAGTCTTCACTTTGTTATCTATTGGGTGTTTTCATAGCTGTTTGGTTTTTCAGTGTAGAATCTTTGGTGGTTCTGTTGTGATTCGTATCATATGCCGCTCCCCACGACAACTGAACTTTGTATTAATTCGGTTGCAATGACCTTGTGTTAAAAAAATGTGGTTGCTGCAATTCATTTCAACCCGATTAAACAACATAAATAAATAAATAGTTTCCTTTTACATCCCATGAAAGGATAGGGGAGAGCTTCTCGTAATTAGTGAGCTGTGCACTCACTGATTGGGACCCATAGTTTTACACCGGATCCGAGCGGTCTTTCGAGAAGACTTTCATGGCTAAAAACTCGATAGTGCCGCCGTCACTAAGCGAGGTGAACGTCCTCGAAAGAAATATAAGGTGTTCAGAGCAGGGATCGAACCCGAGTTCTCATGTACAAGAGTAGCGCATACTAACCATTATGCCACCGACGTCCACGGCCACAACATAATTCTATATATTTCAGACCTGATGTACGCAATTTTTAAAACCATCTTTATATTACAAAACCTAAAGATTGCAGAATTGTTACAGACAAAAACAATATCGATTTCGATTGTGGCAGCCTCTGATTCGTTTGTGACAACCTCGAATTCTACTGTGGCAATCTCTGAATTGTTTGTGATGACTTCTATTGTGGTTCTGGCAAACTATAAATTCGGTTGTGACAACCTCGTTTATCACTATTTCGATGTCTCAGCCGAATTTTTATGTGGGTGTTAATATCCATCGGCAGTAAATATAAAATTACGTTTAGCGCATCAGGAGTGCTCAAAGATCTCCTAATGCATTACGTCGCAACTACCTACAGTCTTGTTGAATGTGCACATTATATGGGTCTATCCGCAGAATCCATAATAAAGTAAACTCCTGTTGACCCCGAACTATATTTAATTTTCAAGATACTACGGTTGGTGATTCTTTTTTGACAAACTTTTCATCCGAACTTGCTTTCTATCAGTTTCCGCAATTTTGGTTTTGCTTCTCTTCAGTTTTTGTTTTGCTATTGTATTCGCCATTAATTAGAATATAACTTTGTATTCTTCCCTAGATGTGCTGCGTCATTTCCCCATCTGTATCGTGTCATCTTATGAATTGTAACAAATTTGAATTTTTAAGAAATTTACATGTGCATAAGTGAATTTGTGTACTACGACATCTGTCCACCCTAAAGTTTTAGACAAAAATAACTAAAAACAAAATATCCTCATATTTGCATAAACATTTCCTTAAAAAGACAGTTTACGAAAAATGCTTCATCTTTCCCAGTACGAGTACAACAGAAAAATAAAAAATCCAAAACGCATGGAAGAAATTAGAGAAGAGAATAAACTTGAAAACTGATTCTTAAACAAAAAAAAAAGAAACAGAAGAAACAAGAATGAAATAACAGAAACCATGTCATTGTTCTATAGTTTTACATTATTACTATGGCCAAGGACAAATACATAAAAGAAACCGAAAAGCAAAAATAAAAAAAGCACATAACAACAGAGAACGTTTCCTTATAAGATGTAGTTCTTACATACACAAAGGATGTCAATACCACTTTATTTTACTTTGTTCCAATACTCTCAAGTTCGGTCACAATCTCGTAGCGATTTGGTGGGATGGGTGGGAGGATTGTTGAATACCCATAGGAACCCAATCTTTACGCATAGGGAGAAATTTGTTTTCTTTGGTTGGCATTTGTGTGTTTTTTTTTATAAGTTTCGAATTTTTCGTCCTTTTTTTTAAGCTGCTACTTCGTCCGATGATAGTGTGGGAATTGGAGTTGGTATTAGTTTAATTGTCGTGTCTGTATTTTGTCTAAGTGTTTAAGGCCAAAATTGCTCGATTAACTTGCATGTTTGGTTCAAAACATTTTATATTTAAATACTGCGTTATTTGGCAAGACAGTTCCAACTTAAATCTAGGAGATTCTCTTCCTATAAATAATCAAATTTACTTTGTTATATAAATGAGTAGGAATTAGTGCACTGGGCCATGATATTTGGCGTGCGCGAAAATATTTTAATTTAATATAAATTTAAAACCTATTTAAGAATAAAAATAATTATTTTTGAAAAGATATATAATTTGTCTACTTGGCATGTGCGACTGAAAATGTTTGCATCTTTTGATTCGAAATTGCATCTCAAATCATATTGTAATTTTAATTGGGGAAGCTGTATTGTTGTGAATATAATTATTTAATGTAACATCAGAATTCCCAAATTCTCCTTTCGTGCCATTAGCAGGGGGTAATAAGGAATTTTACCACCTGGTCAGTGCTGACCACTAGCTCTTTTAGGGGTGAATGTGTTTTGGCCTGAATAATATTTGAACATTCTCACAACAATGTATGTATTTACATCAAAAGCACCAACATTTCCAAATGCCTAATTTATACGAAATAAGGGTGATTGCTGTCGAACGAGACGAGTGCGAAGTTGCTAGTTCACAGGGAGAGGAAAACTTCATGCCAAGACCGTAGTGCATGGTAAAGAGCCACATCCTGTTTGAGGTGCCCCTGCTCTTTACTAAACATTACGGATCTAGACTGGTAAGTCGGCAAAATACTTCCTTAATACAGTGTAAACCTGCCTAGAGGTTGTTGGCAGCCCCACCACAAGGATCAGATACGGTGGTCTATTGAATTACTCCTATTAAAGTACAATCACTACATAAACGTCAATATGGCCATCGGTGGTGCAATGACTGGTGTGTGCCGCGGCTCTTGTGCATGAGAACGTGGATTCGATCCCTGCTCTGACCACTTTAATTTTCCTTCGACGACGGCCACCTCGCTTAGTGATGTCGACACTATCGAGTACTTAGCCATGCCATGCTTCTCAAAATACCGTTCGGAACCGGTGTAAAACTGTAGGTCCCAATAAGTGAGTGTAAAACTGAAAGCGCACATCTCACTGATTGTGAGAAGCTCTCCCTAATCCCTTCATGGGTTGTAATGGGTAACGTTTTATTTTTTGTTTTACAGAAACGACAATAAATTCAGAGGAAAACATTCCCCCCAATAACGACATTTGGCTTTAAACAACGGTCTATGATTGTCACCTGGAATGTATGAATTTTGTCCGAACCCTCGAGACTCGAACAGGTTAGACGAGTTGTGGAATCCTAAAATGTGGACATCTTAGGATTAAGTGAAGTGCGTTGGCTGAGTAGTGTCAAATCTCAATTACCATCTGGTCACTGCTTTATTATCTCCGGCAATGATACGCAACGTAGGAGTATAAACGGAGTCGGAGTTTCTAATAGGGTTAAAAGTGCTCTAATATCGCACAGGGATATATCTGATCGTATCGTAGGATTTCTGTGCTACATGCGTATGCACCTACTGATCCTGATGAGGACAGTATTAAGAACAAGTTCTATAGCCAAGTGGATTTTGCTGTAAGCTCCTGGTTAATTGGTGACATTAAAGTAAGTCTGAAAGATTTCAATGCCAAAGTGGGCAACGACAACAATAACCTACAGGAAGTACTGGGATGGTATTGGAACTGTGAGAAATGACAATGGTGACAAGGTCATAGATTTCTGTACTCACCATCGACTGTTTATCGGTGGAACAGAATTCCCCCACCGAAATATTCACAACTATGCATTAGACATGGGACTGTCCTTGGAGATCGAAAGTTTCTGATAGCCATTCACTTGGGAGTGGCTGCAAATGATACCTTCATTAAACAGTCCAAGCAGCTCACTACGTCCACGCAGTATATTTTGGGCAGTGGCTTTATCGGTAACCTCCATTAGCTACCCAGCAAAAATATAATGAAGTAGTTCCAACGGCTCTACCCCTTTTCAGTACTGCCAACGAAGTACTATGTGCGGATTTTCGGCATACAAGAATCCGAAATTGCATTACAGATATTATGGTGTTTCTCGGAAGAAAAAGATTATCTGCCACTAATGCTGTTATTGTTCGTCCAAGTTCAACGTCTTCGAAAGCTCCATGGTGAGATGCTAGGCTGGCAATCAAAATGCTTGAGTTCGCATCCCGGTCCCGGTCGGGGAAAAATTGTTACAGAAAAATAATAATTAATTATTTCAACCCCGTAATTTGTATGGTATACTTTCAGGCAATTTGATTCCGAAAATTTTGGCAACAAATGTTCGTTCGATGTATTTGCCACTTTGGGCAATTTTTTTTTTGAATAACTACTAATTTAATCGACATATTGCAAATCGCTTAGGAAAAACAAGGTTTGATTTGGTGAGATTTGAACTCAGGACCTTCACCAGCTGCCGTTTTCTAGTCAGACATGCTACCATCGTGCAAATTTTTGTGTGAAGCGCTAAGGAACAGAATTTATTCTACTTAAAAGTATCCATATTGGGAGTACTAGCCTCCAAGGATAACACTATATAAAAACCGGCGGTGTAGCATCTAAATTTAAACTACCTCTTACCTCGTAGTTCTGGTGGAAATTCTGGTGATTGGTATACGTTTTTTTTTTGCTGGGTAGCTAAAGTGAGAAGGCGAAACGAATGAGCAGTCTGATTGGTTTTGAGATCACTGATACTTCTCCGGCTTATTAGGTGACCCTGTCACTGAAGCTCTTCGTACTTGTGGACATATTCATCTGTCCTTTAAAGGCAGGTGAACCAACACCCCTGGCCGACGGCGGATCAAAATTGAAGAAACAAGAATCCAGTTTCGACTCACTGTATTCTGGTCAGCGTTTCATCCATAATGGGCGGATGAAACATGGTCATCCTGGCAGTAGGTAAAATACAACACCACTGTGGGCTGAGTTTACATCCCGACGCCATTTTATAGGCAATTATACACAAGAAAAGTAAACAAACAAACCCCCAAGCTGTTGATGACCCTCGAAATCGTTACTAGGGCCACGATTTAAGAATATATACTTGGAACTTAAAAACACTATACAGGACGGATGACACTTTCCAACTGGTGGATGTCCTCGAAAAATATAAAGCTGACATCACAGCTATCCAGGAAATGCGATGGAGGGGATAGGGTTGCACCAGAAGGAAAACATTCGATATTTACTACAGCTGCCATGAGCGAAAGCACGAATTCGGGTGCGGATTTATAGTTGGCAAGATACTGGGACATGGGACTGTCCGTGGAGGTGGAAAGTTTCTGATTGCCATTCACTTGGGAGTGGCCAGAAATGATTCCTTTATTGGGCAGTCCAAGCAGCTCACTACTTCCAGGCAGTATGTCCTGGGCAATGGCTTATCGGAAACCTCCGTTAGCTAGCTAGAGTGAGAAGGCGAAACAAATGAGCATCAAATCAGGTTTAGTAGGTGACTGATGTCACTGAAGCTCATCAAACAATCGGGCATATTCTTTTGTCCTTAGAAGGCGGATGAGCCAAACATACGGGCCAACGGCGGATAGAAACTAAAAGAAAAAAATCCAGTTTCAACATATCGCATCCTGGTCAGCGTCTGATCCGTAATGGGCGGCTGCAATCAAATATCCTGGCAGTAGGTAAAATGCAAAAACCCGGTGGACTGGGTTTGCCACCCGCCACCGTTCATAATGGCAGTGAATATACAGAAACGAAAAAGAAAACATAAACAACCTCTATTTGTTGACGACCCCCGCAAATGTTATAAGGACCACGATTTACGGATATGCACTTGGAATGTAAGATCTCTATATAGATCCGGTGCAAGTATCCAACTGGCAGATGTCCTCGGAAGTTATAAGGCTGACATTACCGCTATCCAGGAAATGCGATGGACAGGACATGGCTGCACAAGACAAAGAAACTGCGATATATACTACAGTTGCCGTGAAAAAAAACATGAATTTCGTTGCGGATTTGTAGTTGGCAAAAGACTTCGACATCTAGTCTCTAGGTTCAATCCTGTGAGTGAACGAATAGCCACAATCCGCATAAAAGCGAAATATTTTTATATTTCTCTAATTTGTGTGCATGCCGCGACAGAAGAGAAAGATGATGATGCCAAAGACATATTGCATGAGCTCCTAGAGGAAATTTCAGTCTACATGCTGACAGTTCCGACAACGGTATGAGATTGATTGACTTTGCCGCGGCAAAAAACATGGTCATTAGTGGTACAAGATTCCAGCATAAAGACATCCACAAGGCTACTTGGTTATCCCCTGATCAAAGAACTAAGCACCAAATTGATCACGTGGTAATTGATGGAAGGCACCCATCCAGTGTAATGGCCGTACGAGTGATCAGAGGAGCTAACATCGATTCTGATCACTACCTGGTAGCAGCAAAGGTTCGCACAAGATTAAGTAGAGCCAGACGCAGAGGAAGATGGACATCGGAAAGCTGTAATTACCAGAGGTAGCCACAGCCTACTCAAGGAAGCTCTCGCAACTTTTGGCACAGAACCCACCCCCTCCCGATGACGATCCTGATGCGCAGTGGAAACCCATTTCCGACTCTATAAAAACTGCTGCAACAACCGTACTTGGTTTCGAAAAACCGCTTCACAATAAACCGTGGTACGATGAAAAGTGTCGCATTGCAAATAACGAAAAGAACGCTGCACTTATGGTAATGCTTCAGTCAATTGCAACGCGAGCTGCAACTGAGCGGTATAGGGAGAAGAGAAAGGAGGTAAACCGTCTTTTTAGGCGTAAGACACGGCAGTGGAGAAAGCGCGAGAGTTAGAAAATTGAGACATACAGAAGGAAGAACGAAGCCCGAAAATTCTACCAAAAAGTTAAAAACGGAACTAATGGACATGGTTCAGGGCCCCCCTTCTGTAAAGACAAGGATGGAAATCTCGTCGCAGATGTGCAGAGCATGTTGGTAATATGGAGAGAGCATTTCTCCGCGCTACAAGTACCTGAGATACCCGGTGACGATGGGACAATCGATCACAATATGGACGACGACGTCGATTGCCCGCTCCTAACCAAGACGAGGTCAGAACAGCTATTGCCCGGCTTAAGAACAACAAACCCGCAGGAGCCGATGGATTACCGGCGGAGCTGTTTAAGGCTGGCGGCAATGAGCTGATAAGGTGCATGCATCACCTCATTAGCAAAATTTGGTTAGATGAATGCATGCCCGGCGACTGGAGTCTCAGTGTACCATGTCCCATATTTAAAAAAGGTGACCCGAGTCTCTGTGCCAACTACCGTGGAATAAGCCTTTTATCCATAGCATATAAGGTTCTATCAAGTATAATGTGCGAAAGACTAAAACCAATTATCGCTGACCTGATTGGACCATACCAGTGTGGCTTTAGGCCTGGAAAATCGTCAAGTGACCAGATTTTCACGCTACGCCAAATCCTGGAGAAGACACACGAAAAACAAATCGACACCTATCATCTATTTATCGGTTATAAAGCAGCCTTCGATAGTCCGCTACGGGAGAAACTCCATGAAGCAATGTCTGAGCTTGGTATTCCAGCAAAACTCATACGCCTTTGCAGGATGACCTTGACGAACAACAAATCCGCAGTGAAAGTTGGTAAGGATCTTAGAGAACCTTTCGAAACTAAGCGAGGCCTCAGGCAAGGAGACACCCTATCGTGCGATCTCTTTAACATCTTAATGGAGATCATTATGAGAAAAGCTGCAGTCAACATGAATAAAACCAGCAGCAGCAAAAGTCACATGCTGCTCGCGTATGCTGATGATAGATATAGATATCATTGGGCGCACAGTTAGAGAAGTTACTGCGGCTTTTTCGAGAATTGAGAAGGAGTCAGCAAAAGTGGGTCTGACGGTAAATGAGGACAAGACAGAATTAATTGTTTCAACGAGCAGCGCCTCCACGCGATTAGACTAAAGCGTGAACGTTGATAACCGTTATAATTTCGAGGTGGTGGACGAATTTATATACCTCGGATCTGCCGTAAGCTAAAACAACAACGTCAGCCTTGAAATCAAACGGAGAATTGTGCTTGCGAATAGATGTTATTTTGGGCTAAGCAAGCACTTTAGAGATAAAGCCCTCTCTCGAGTAACAAAAGTCCAGCTGTACCAGACTCTCATTCAACCTGCCTTGCTTTATGGCGCAGAATCCGGGGTCCTATCGCAAGCAGACGAAACATCTGTAGGAGTCTTCGAGAGAAAAATACTCCGAAAAATTTATGGCCCTATAGTGCACAACGGCGAGTATCGGCGACGCATGAATCATGAGCTGTATGAGCTTTATCCTGACATTGACATAGTTAAGCGGATCAAGATATCGCGATTGCGCTGGCTAGGCCATGTCAGTAGAATGGATGAAGATGAACCAGCGCGAAGGGTTTTCGAAACCGAACTCGAAGGAAGACGAAAAATAGGAAGACCAAGACTCCGCTGGACGGATCAGGTTGACGAATCCCTGTGTATACTTGGCATTGCCAACTGGAGAGATTAAGCAAAAGTTCGAACTGGTTGGCGAAATATGTTATCTTCGTTTAGTAAGGTCCTTGACCCCCCGGGGTTGTCCGAGGCCGGATAAGTAAGTAAGATACTGCGGCACCTAGTAAGGACGTACATAAGACGACCTGGTTATCTCCTGATCAGAGAAAGAAAACCCATATTGATCAGTTGGTAATAGATGACTTACACTCTTCTAGTGAATGAATATACATGTGATTCGAGGTGCCAATATCAACTCGCAATCGTAAGTAATACATAGGAATCGCCTTATGGACAAACCTTCGATCAACTTGACCATATACTGTCAGCAAGATGTTTCTGGATTCATTGCTGAGCGTCAGAACCAAACGTTATGATGATATTAATAGCGACCACCAACTCTATGTGGGCGCCTTCCGTCTCCGTACAGCGGCTGTCAACGGTTTTAAGGGTAAACTCTTAAAATACAATACAGACCGTCTGTAGGAACCATCCATATCAATGAAGTACTATCAAATTCTACGCTCCAATTTCGCACAGGACAGCGTGGTCATGCATTGTCCTAACACTGAAGGAAACAGCCAAGGAGGTCATTGGCTATAAAAGATATGTGAAAAAACCTTGGAGTAGTGCAGAATCCTGGACAGAAATTTGGAATCGAGAACGCTTGCCCAATATTCGTAAATGATCGAAGACACATCAACGGAACTTCCTCCCAAGCAGAGATCAAAGTGGCACTGGGCAAAATGAAGAATCACAAACTTCTGGTCCTGATAATATTCCAGCGGAACTGTTGAAATATGGTGCATCAGCGATAGCAGATGTCGTTACGATGGTCATCAGAAGTACGTGGACAGACAACAAAATCCCTTCGGAGTGGAAAAGGGACTAGTTATCACTATCCCGAAAAAAGGTGATCTAACGCTATGCAGGAACTGGAGAGGTACTACATTGCTAAATACAATAGACAAAGTAATGGCGTCCCTTATTCTTCGACGAATTTCGCTTGTTCGTGTGCCAACCGCGTGGGCACACTCCGTACACACTCGCCTCTGTATCTACTTTTCGTAGAATTCAAACAAGCGTTTGATTGTGTACACCGCAACTCAATGTGATCCACCTTGACTAAAAAGGGGATACCGTACAAGATAGTGTTACACTTCTAAACCTTCACAAAATCTGGCACAATAAGCGAATATCGGAAAGGACGAAATTGCGAATATTCAATTGCAGGGTAAAGTCCATGGCAATCGGTCGTGCAATGGTTAGTGCGCGTGCTTCTTGTACATGAGATCCTGGGTTCGATCCCTGCTCTGACCACCGTAAATTTCTTTCGGCGACTGTCAACTTGCATAATGACGGCTACACTATCGAGTATTTACCCACGAAAACGCTTGTCAAAATATCGTTCGGAACCGGTGTAGGTCCCAATCAGTGAGTGTAAAACTAGAACGCGCACAGCTCACTGGTATTCACTTGAATGGAACCCAAAGGGGTGTCGAACGCCAGGAAGACCACCACATGCATGAAAGCGGTGCATGGTGAAGGAATACAAACAAACTAATCTATCATGGGACCAAATTAGATCACATTCCAGAGACAGAAATCGATGTTGTAATATTGTTTTATTTAAAATGAAAATGTTCGACCGTTAGCTCTATTTTAAATTATTATATTTTCACGAATATAGGCAACAATCACTAATTAATTATTAAATAATTTAAAAGAGACCTAGGCTCGAGCATTTTGATTTTAAATAGAATTCGAATAAATCATCACATTTTTGTAATATTGTTTCATATTTTTATATTCTGTTTAAATAAATAAAAGAGTTATATATTCATAACCGTGTATGCGTGTGACTATTATACACAAAAATCAGGGGCCAGATAAGTTTCGTGTCGAAATCTGCATTACAAGGGTATGACAAGAAGGCAATTTGAAGTGAAACTATTTAAATATGACAAGTCAACAGAATCTGGACCAAATTAAAAAAATATTTTCATAACTTAAACTGCAGTGGTGCGATCCAAATGAAAATCATAGAATTTTTGAATTTCAATTTGCTCAGTCAATACAAATGCAGGTTGTGGAATCGAATGCCAATTGTAGTGAAATATGGGAATGGTTTTAATTTTTTTAAGAATTTGGTTGACTGGTGGCAATTCTGTTTTTAAAGTATTTTATATGTAGAGGTTTGGTGCTGAATAATGCACCTAATACAAAGGTAGGTGTATCATAATTTAATGGCAGCCCAGTTAGAAATATTGGCTTGAAGGCATTTTCACTAATATTTCCTTAGGACAATGTCAGTTAGTACCGACAATTTATATAAGACATATTCATGACATGTCACTAGTTTTGACAAATATGATACACATATGTGCCAAAAAGAGAATTCTAAGATATTTCCTTGAATAATATAAATTTAAAAATATTTATGGATCATGGGTCACGAATGGTGCTGTTGCAATAATACGTATGATCAATGTTACATACAATTTTTTAGGATTTAGTATTAAATATTGGCGTGGCGTGTCTTTTTTTGATATGTTAACATCTATAGCGGCGTATTGGGACTAAATCTATCAAAGTCAAAATCTGGTAAAACCAGATTTTATGCTTCTGCTAAAACCAGATTTTCTGCGACTGCGAAAGAGAATAATGACGTGTTAAACAAAAATGAGCGAGCAAGAGAGCAATGACAGAGTGGTGTTGCAGGGGTGAGGCAAACGAATTTGTGTCTATAGCGTATGTATTAACATAATAATGTATGTATGTACAGTATACGCTCTCCTAACGGACACCTCTCTTAAGCGGACACCTCCCATAAACGGACGCTTTTTTCAGTACCGAAAAAATCCTTAGGGATTTTTTATATTTTCCCCTCTTGAGCGGACAACCCTCCCATAACCGGACGCGGGCACTTTTTTCCACACCAAAGGGCATTTTTGATCCTCCTAACCGGACAGCTGACAACACTGTTTTAAAACTGTTCATCCGTTTAACGCTGTTTTTCTGTTTAATCATTTCCATATTCCCGATATATTTATATTGCAGATGAGACTGGCTTATATTTTCGTCACTACCTGATAAAGCATTTGCATTAGGAGGTGAAAAATGCGCTGGTGTAAAATGGCTAAGGATACGCTCAAGATTTTTCACTGCGTCAGAAAAGAATTCCTTTAAGTTATTGGGAAAGCTACGAAACCTCGGGCGTTTCGCAACATTAATTTGAATAATTTACCAGTTATGTAGCGATCAAACAAAAAGGCTTGGATAACGTCTGATGTGATGACTTATTTTCTCGAGCAGTTCGATAGAAATATGCAACTTTGCTATTTTTAGGCAATGTGGCTTCTCATCCTCGGGATCTCAAACTGACAACTGTTGAAAGTTCTGATTTGGATTCCCGTAACACTCACAAGAACGACAAAGCAAACGAAGATCAATTCATTCACATTGCTTTTGTTCACTTTGTCGTTTTTTTGAGTTTTTCGGGAAACCAAACCTGTCGTTTAGAAAGCGAACGAAAGCGTTCGCCTGAGTTGAAGGAATTGGCTGTAAGTTTTTGTATAAATCATTATTCTTGAAACATATTTTGACGAAGATGGAAGATGGAAGTTCAGCTTTGGAGTTATCAAAACCAATAAATACTATAAACAGAGTTCAGAGCCAAATCCAAGTTGATGTCGAAGAATAAATATACAAATTTAGATAATGAAGTCTTCATTAAAATTAAAGATGTGAAAAACATTAATATTGAAATGCTAATTGCGTTCCAAGAAAGTGAAATTATAAAGAGTCTTATTTAGCTATAAGAAAACTATAACCTTTTTCCTTATATCATAGCGACCTTAAAGGTGTTACATACTTACTGATCTTCAAATACATCTCGAAGTTATTGAAATAAAGAAAAATTTAGCCGAGCTAAAATGCCTGACTTTTGTTTGTAAATTCATTTGAATACCTTTGCATTCTTTGACTTTTGTGGGAATAAAACAAAAAGTATTGAGCAAGAAAATAATGACACTTGTGCTTGCACTGGTCTTTAAATAATTTTTAGTATTAATATTATTTAAATGTAACGTCATCATATGATTGAAGGCTGTTTTTTATTTTCCAATGTAACATTTACGAATGTGTTCATAGAAATCGAACAGGTACCGTGTAGCAAAAAGGTGTTAACACATCGCCCGTGAGTTCGAACACTCATTGGATTTTTTTTTAAATCTTAGGTGGTGTTATAGATTTGATAATTAGCAAATTACACAATAAATGGTTTAACGTGATTTTCTATGTATAAAATCTAAGAGTAAATCTCGTATTACTTATTCATTTCTAAAATTAATTAGGTTTCAAAGTCGAATGAAATTTCTGTATAAAACTTTATATATTGCTTTAAACGCACTGAAATTTCGTCCGCAATGTGTTGATTAAGGAATGTATTAAACAAGTTTTTTACAGACAATGTTACTGTTAACAAGAATATGTAACTAAGACAGACCTTCAAATTATGCCTTTCGATTTTGACTGCATTGCCCTGAGATTTTCATCCACAAGACGGCAGTAAATATAAACTTCCTAATACAAAAAGTTCTATAATTTTTATGTAAAATATATTTATAGTAGATTTTGTAAAATATATATCTTTTATGGCTGTGCAACTAATAAATTGTGTTATTACATTTCAAATAAATTTATGGGAATATTCCTAAACAATATTTAACGTATTTTATTAAATCCAGAACTTACCACCTTTGTACATAAATTTCACCAAAAAATCTCTTACAATCTCAAATATCCCAAATGCATTTAAAAGTATCTTTCCGAGTAATACCTGAAAACGTATAATAAACTCAAACGACGTAGCCACAACTTTTGATTTTTATTTAGCCCAGTTCTTCCTTTTGTTTTCATTCCACTTGGCAATAAGTACGGCTTAAATTTTAAAAATTTATAGCAACATTTTTATTAAGTGATTTACAGTCGTTGCGGTTGCTATTGGAGACTAAACTGAAAACATTTCACCCACTCTTCAAATACAGCCCTGCAACCCCATCAGCTTCCGCTGCTGCAAACATCAACTATTACATTTTTGTGGTTTTTATAAATGGTCTTCTGTCAGTCTCTGGTGTTCTTTGCATCCTTTGGTATCATGACCCAACTGTTTTACTCTATTAATACTTTCAACACATCCTCAGTGAAGTAACAAACTCACTCCCTGTGCCCAAAAAGAAAAAAGATTCCCTTTTATCAGTGTCCATTCATCCCGTTTGCCCTTGCCAATCAAAGGAAAAAAGGAACAGCACAACGAACCCAGGAATCATGTACATATTTTATTATTGTTGAGGTTGTTATTCAGGTTGTTGTTGTTGTTGGTGTGGAAGACTTAAATATGCACAAAATAACCCAGTTTCATTAGACAGGTCCAACCCTTGATGAACGTGCAATAGACCTCAAGAGGAAAAGGCTGCGAAGAATTAATAGCACAAAACAAACGGACGAAAAGTGTGCAAACCAAGACTCCTTATCCCAACAATAATCATGTGTTATTATCATTGTTATCATTTGTTTTTTTCTTTTTTGTCCTTAAGAGTAAACTTATGATTTGCCAAACATAATCAAACAATAATATTGCACATTACATTAGAATGACTCGGTTTTAGATTTTACTTCTTTTTACTCTCTTTTTTTTTGCTCTCTCTAGTAGTAATAAGTATGTACGGGGATAATCATTTAAGACCCTGTGCCAATCGGTAACAAAGTACACAGACTAGTAAAAATACGACATTTGCGTGGTGAATAAAATCTTGTTGAACCACATATCGTCGAGTTCATAATCTTCAATTGCAAGCAACAAAATCCTGTTATCAAAGGGCCATGACGCTGTGCATTGACGGAAACAGTTCTTCCAGCCTCATTGGCGAAAAAAGTACGGCCAATGAAACTTCCAGACTATAATACGCACCAAAGAGTCATTTTTTCCGCATGCAATAACTTTTCCACATTCACTTCTGGGTTCTCTCAGTCCCATATGCCACTATTTTGCTTGTTGAGTGAGAAATGAGCTTGACCGCTGCAGACACTGTTGTTCGAAAAGTGCCCACGTTTGAATCGCCACTTTTGTAGTCAGTTTTACCTATTAAGGCTGTCTCAGTAAGAATGGACTTTTTCATTTTAAAATAAAATCACGCATTTTTTGAGATAGTGTTGATTGTTTTATTGGATTGTAAAGAAGACATATTCCGATTAAGTATTGAATAAAACATCCGTCAAATAGCCTCCACGGATCTGATGACAGGCCTTTACTCTTTTCATGAAATTTTCCATGACTTTTTCACAAAGATGTGGCTGTATCTCACCGATGACGTGTTGAAGCTCGGATTTGAGCTTTCGAATTGATTCTAGTTTATTCGCATAAACCCGAAATTTCACAAAACTGCAAAAAAAAGAAATCGCACGGCGTTAAATCGTATGATCTTAATGGTCAGTTAACATCAGAATTTCTTGAGATAATTTGTTCTGGAAGTCGTTGCTGCAATAAAGCGATTGTTTCATGCGCGGTGTGGCTGGTGGCGCCGCGTTGCTGAAACCACATGCCATCCAGATCAATGCCGTCCAGTTGAGGTCACAAAAACTCCGTTGTCATGTTCCTGTAACGAACGCCGAGCAAAGGCACTGAAATTTCGGCCTCATCTTCAAAAAAGTAAGGACCAATCACGCCGCCTAACCAAAATCCGTACCAGACAGTTGCTCGTTGTGGGTGCATTTATATCTCGAGGATTGCATGAGGGTTCTCTGAGCCTCAAATTCAACAATTTTGTGTATTCGCGAAGACATTCAGATGGAAATGCGCTTCATCTTAGAAGATGACTTTTTTTTAAAAAAAATTGGCATTGACTTGACTTTGTTCCATTGCCCATTGAACGAATTGCCGACGCTTTCCATGGTCTGCTGGTTTATGCTCATGCGTAGGCTGAATTTTGTACGCATGAAGGGGGAGGTCTTTTGTCAGAATTCGTTGCGAAGTGCTTCTTGAAATTTAAAGTTGTTAAGAACAATGCCGAATTGATGTTTTCGGGTTTTCGGCGACACTCTCGTTTACAGCAGCAATGTTTTCAAGAGACTGACCGCAGGAGTCTTACTAACATTCCTAACATAACTAAGCATAACTTTCTAAATTTTTGGAATAAGTTTTCACAAATATAACGCGTTCTTTCGTAAACCAATCCATTTTTAATAATTGGAATAAACATATGTGATAGCTTCCAGATTTCAGGTTCTCACTTGAACAAAATAAATTACACTATATTAAAATAGTTCAATCTTACCGAGATCCATACGATGTATGTATGTATATGTCATAGGATCCATATTCGTTTATGGCAAAGCTGACAACCTTGCCAGACCGCCGGTTTTGAAACAACGAAATGGATAACCCATTAATGTCGCATTTAGACCGCAGTATATCACGGCCATGTCAGCGATAACCTTGTTCTTTAATCTATACCGTTTACACCACCCAATTTGAGATTAAATTGACATTTCAGGTGGAAACTTTGTACTTCTACCCATTTAAAGCAACTCTGTGCCGAGACTAAATTACACGGTGCGACAAAAAAAATTCCCGGGAAGTCATACTATTTTTCTGATAGGTATTGTCGAGTACAACAAGAATCTGTATTTGAAATTTGCCAGTCACATCAGAATTTTGAGATTCGGGTAAAAACCGGGTTTTCGTAGCTCAATGCACTTATTAGCCAGTAACTTACTTGATTTTTAACCGATTTTCAGTTGCTCAACGGAAGAAGAAACTAGTACCTTTAAAATTGTATATATATTGTTATGGTTGGCTTAAAAGCTGTGTATTTCTCCACCAAACACATCTTTTCCTCACTTTTTTCGACATTTTTCAATTTTGGCGATATTTTTACGCATTATTTTATAAAGGAACCGTAATATTTTTTAATTTATTCAAAAAATATATTTACTTGTGAGTAAAACGCAACTTTGTTTAAAAAAAAACCGTTCAAAATTGACTGAGTTATTCATCTATTAAGTAATCAAGTAAGTTACTGGCTTATAATAACCGGTTTTTTACCCGTATCTAAAAATTCTGATGTGACTGGCAAATTTCAAATACAGATTCTTATTGTACTCGACAATACCTATCAGAAAAATAGTATCACAGCCCGGGAATTTCTACTTCATTCTTTTTTGTATCACTGTGTTATCAATGACGACGGCACAACAGAAAAATTAAATTCGCGGCTCTTGGTTTTTCCAGTTTTATACAAATTTGGTAATTTTTTGAAGCAAATAGACTTTAAATTGAATCAGTCGGTCAAATCGGGTTAGTCGGTCAAATCGGAACTCATTTTAAACCGGCGAGAGCAAATTATATAGGCGGCAGTGAGAGCTTCAAAAAATGGTAGCTGGTAGTTAGAAGAGTTGCATCAAATTGTACACCAGTTTAAAATGAGGTTAAAAATTAACTTCAGTTTCTACATATTAAAATTGTATGAGTAATCCTCTGGGTTAGCGTAGGTTAACGTAATTAGCCTTCGCAATGCGCCAATTTTGGTCGGTGTAGATACTGTATAATATAGTTTTGTTTTCAAAAGTGTTCTTGCTTATCGGCTTCATCCAACGCAGTTCCAATTTTGTGTCCGGCACCGCCGCCAAGTTTTTATGTCGACTTGTAGCTCTACTCATCATTTATTTATAAAAAGGACAACGAAAGACATATAAGTTTGTTAGCAATTTGGAGAACGAACATATTCGTGGATTGCAAAGATGGCATTCGAAAGAAAATAAAAGAGAACACATTCTCGGCGTTGCGATAACAGCACTTTAAATGATTTTCTAGGTACCTAAAAAGAATTTCCAAATTTTTAAAAATTTTAAATCCAAATTATTTGTGTGGTTTGGACCATACACCAAGTAAATCCCACATACCAGTTCAGTTCAGTTCCAGTCAATTCAATTCCATTTCATTCAATTCAATTCAATTCATTTCATTTCAATTCAATTCAGTTCAGTTCAGTTCAGTTCAGTTCAGTTCAGTTCAGTTCAGTTCAATTCAATTCAATTCGATGCAATTGAATTCAATTCGTCTCAATTCAGTTCACTTCAATTCAATTCAATTCCATTCAATTCAATTCAATTCAATTCAATTCAATTCAATTCAATTCAATTCAATTCAATTCAATTCAATTCAATTCAATTCAATTCAATTCAATTCAATTCAATTAAATTCAATTCGATTCAATTAAATTCGGCTTGGAATTAGTTGTGTGATATTTTGAGGCCCGGTTGTACGTTTCCCGATTTGACTGTTTTGCAAAGGCAATTTATTTAAATTTCACATACTTCAGCGACATTTGTAGTGGCAGAATTTAATAGAACGTCAAACTAAAAAATTTTTCAAGTTCCCTAAAATTATCTTAAAAATAGGAGAATCTCAGATTTAAGTATTCGATTAGTATTCCCACTAGAATCCTTGCAATCCAAAAGTAACTGGCAGGCCATATTATCAAGTAAAGTTTGGGGTACTGTAACGAAATTTATTTATTATTCTGAAACTAATGTTGGATAAATGACATGGGGTAATGTTGGGTCTAACTCAGTTCCACTGACTGACACTCCTGTACCATTTAATACACAATTTCGAATCCGTTTTGTTCTTAACAAACTTTAAGTAGATAATTGCTTAAACGTTTTTCAGTTTGTTTTTGTTTTTTTTTTTGATTTAATTGTTGATTGTTTCCTTGAAGATTTTGTGTACTTCTTGTGTGTTTTGAACATGGGTTGAAATGGAAAATTTCCGATGTTTTTAGGAAATTCTAAGAAACTTTTCTTTTGAAAGAGTTCTAGTAATGAGAAAAAATTACTTCTCACTTGTTGTCGTTGACAATAATTTTTCCCACCTTTTCACCCCATGACTGTTCAAGGAAATGCTCACGTGTGTTTTAAAATTTTTACAAATTTTGTATTTATATTTTTTATTTGTACTACATATTAAATTTATAACATTTGTCTAGAAATAAGAACAACAATATTTATACAGTCTGTTCATATCTGAAAGACAGTGAAGAGAGAGAGAGAGAGACGTTTTTGTTCGCCTACAGAAATTCGTTCAGTCCCCATGAAACGCACGTGTCAACTGACGATAAAGAAATTCCTTTATCCCAAAAATTCCTTGTGAAAATATTTTGTATACTGAAATGCGAAAATTAACAACAACAACAATAACATTATCACAAGAACGCTCACTACGAGTTTTCCCAAGGAGAAATATGTAAGTCATTAGACGATAAAAGTGAATGTTGAAATCAACACAGAAAATACAACAACAAAAAGCACCACCATCAAATGCGAATACATGAGGAAATTCTTTATCAAACCTTCCACAACAATAGATAGAGCGAACGACCACATGCCACAAATTGTGGAGAACTTGCCTCATTTACCTCCTACCACCCGGTAATGGCATGTAGGAAGGGAAATTTTCTCTTTCAATACCAAAGAAATTTTCTCTTAAGATCCACATAATACACCAAAAGAGTACAAGTAGGAAAAGCTCTTGGCCACATAGGAAAGAAATTTAAAAATTGGAAAAACTTCCCCCCATCCCAATGTATGAGGATGGGTGGGCGAATTTGGATGTTGTTGTGGATTCCATTATGACCCAATGCAATCATTCTTATGTGGAAGACTATTCTTTAATTCAAACATAAATTGGTTTAATTTCACCCTCGCTAGTCGCTTTTTGTTTGGGTTTTCAAAGTGATTGATATCAATGTGTAATGTGGAAACGATAGGCCTTTTTATAGTTAAATCCACAGGTGTTATAATTACCAGCACAGCGCAAGGCAGAGGTCAATGTCAGTGTCAGTGGCAACGTTGGTTGGTGTCTGGGGTCTTTATACGAGCACTATAATGACATAAACGTATCGGTGAGGAAATTTTAAATCATTGGCCACATTTTTATACTAGTGTCTGTAGGTTTACGAAAACTTTTGATTGTCGATATTTATATGGTAATACATTTGTTATCGGAACTAGTTACATATATAGTTGGAAATTTTTTATTTATTTATTCGGTTTCCAAGTGTTTATATTAAAGTGATGCCAGCCGCCACTTTATGAGTAACGCAAAACTCAACGCCTCCAATTTGCTAAGGATACAATGACATGGTCAGACAAGTGGTCGAAAGTGGTGTTTTCCGGCAAGAAATAATTTAATATCGATAGACCAGATGGATACAACTACCATTTCCAAGATTGAAGAAAAGAACAAAAACTGTTTTATAAAGAAACAGCAGAGAAGAAGGAGTTATGGTATGGGGTGCCATGCCCTACTACGGCACAATCGATTTGGTTTTTGAAACCAAAACCAGTACATAAATTTCAGTCCGGTGAACCAACTTAGACATATCCTCATCCTAAGCCATCCATCCATTGCGTTCAAGTGCTGTCAAAACACGGCTATAATATCCCTTACGTTGAACGAATGGGCATGGCAAATGTGACCGTGTTCAATAGCAGATCGACATTGCGCTAAATATTATTTAATACCCAGCTTAGATAGGATCTAGGGTAACCATTCAATTAATCATTATTCGGTTAATCGATTAATCGTGCTATAAAATTAACCGAACATTTTAATAACACAATTTTTCGATTAACGATTCACTCGAACAAATCATAGTGATTAATCGATTACTAAATTGTGGCCGTCGGTGGTGCAATGGTTAGTGTGCGCGGCTCTTGTACATGAGATCCTGGGTTCGAACCCGGCTCTGACCACCTTCAAAAAAAAATTCTTTCGGCGGCGGTCACCTCGCATAGTGACGGCGACACTATCGAGTATCTAGCCATGAAAAATCTTCTCAAATTACCGTTCGGAATCGGTGTAAAACTGTAGGTCCCCATCAGTGAGTGAAAACTGGAAAGCGCACAGCTCAGTGATTGTGAGAAGTTCTCCCCAGTCCCTTCATGGGATGTAATGGGAAACCATTTTTTTTTTTTAAATTATAAGCACTTGTATATGGCAAGCAGTCTATCACGAAACACTCCTACAATGTGGCAACTCATATGACAACGATTTGCGGACAAATTTCATAACTTTACACACATTTCAAACAGATTTCATGTTTTGTTGAGAGAAAGCGTCGCACAGTGCTTTGGCTCACAGACATACATAAAAAAAAAATTGTTGCCTGTAAAGTCGGTTTTACGGGCGAAGATTTTACGTGACAACGTCTTTTTCTCGGTAGAATATTTATTGATATGAATATAATTAAATTGCACAATAGGAACAAGGAATTGATTGAAAATAAGAATTGCACAAATTTTAACTATAGAAATATATTTTGTTTAGATTGATTTGATTTTCATATTGATTAGATGTTAAAATTCTTGCTCAACACAGTTTAAATCAAGTTTTCTTATATCTGCCACTTTTTCTTAATATTTGTAATTTTAAAGAATCAATTCGAAAATCAAAACATTTATTCAGATCGAAGGTTCAAATTTTTGCTAAATAAATTTGAAATTAATTAAAATTTGTAAAATAAAAAAAAAAACCAATGAGTGTTAGAACTCACGGGCGATGTTTTAACATTTATTGAAACTTATGGTTTAGGAAAATAGAAGTAATTTCAACACCATCTAGGTACCTGTGCGATTTCTATGAACACATTATCAAATGTGACATTATAAACAATAAACATATCCTTTATTATAAAATATAAACATTTCTTTTATTATAAAAAATAAACATTTCTTTTATTAAAAACAAAAGAAAATAATTTACTAACCAAAAAGTATTTCAATTCATCATATTCGCATATCGTTTTTAAAGCCGACCGCAGCTCTCTGTTTCGTTTTGGCTACCTAATTCATATGAAAATTTCTACACACAAACATACACTACACATATCATAAAGCCAAAAAACAAAAAACAAAAAAAAACAAAAAATAATACCTTATCCAATGCAGACTGATCTAAATCAATATTCATACACACGCACATATATACGCACATACATACTTGCTCAGTCGTCATATATATATATGATGTGCCAAAAAACAAAAACACTCACACCACCGACCAACAGCCACTAGAAGCCAGCAAAGCAAATCGTTTCTGGCACACAAGTAAACACACACATCCGCACACACAGAATTATTTATTGAGTGGGAGAGAGACGCAAGGCATTCGGCGGGCCTCTCTCTCGTTCGGTGACTCATCGTAACGTTACCGGGCGTTACACTTTTTCATAAGTGACTCCCAGCCGCAACCTAATTTAAGACGTTGTCACGTCAAAAAATTTCTCAAAATTGGTTCATTAAATTGGGTGTTATAGTCTGATGAAATTCCAAGACCCACTGGTCACTTTGTATGTGGGGTATCAAAATACCTGGTCTGATTCTGCTCAAACTATATACAATGACGATAATAGTCAGAAAATTACGTTTTGCAACATTTTAGCAAAAATTAATCAATCCAATAGGGTGTTATAATGTGATATAGTTCAGAGCGACCCTACCCTTTGTATGGGAGGTACTGGAAACGTGGCACTTTTGGTCCAAACTTTGAGATTTTTTTAAATTTTGGCGTGGTACCCAAAGTCACTAATTTTCATGTTGCTGCAACTACGATTTGTTAATTGTACGATACCTACATATATTTTATACTTTATAATAATGAAGTTGCTTTTGTAACGTTTTGTTTTATTTTAATAAATGTGCCTAGTACAATGTTTGAAAACTGTTTTCTTTTTTTTGTTTTGTTTTATTCGAATAATCGATTAATCGAATAACTTGATTGCGTTTTGTTTGGTTAATTGTCAGATTGAAATCTACGATTAACGATTAACCTATTAAACAAAAAACCCGATTAAATGGGTACCCTAATAGGATCATACAAGCTGAAAAATAACGGTCTCTCTAACGAATTTTCCCAAACATATTCTGCAGGAACCATATGTACATATGTTTGGAACACCCTTCAAGCATTCATATGAAGTCCCAAACTTAATTGCAAACAGTATCATGTTTTCTGACAAACATGTATGCTTTTACGTAGAAACATATGCACTCTTCATCACAAAAATCCATATACTTACGTGGAAGCATTCGCGTGTTTCCCCCAAACCTACATACACTTACGTGGAAACATATGCGAATTTCCACCCAAATATAATAATATTTAGAAACGAATTATTCATCGATTTGAATATATATGTATTATTTATTATAATTAATTTTAACACTATTAATCCACATTTATAAATAATTACTACAAAAAAATTAATAGATTTAAAATGGTAATTTTTACATTTATTTGCATTGAATGCATTATGTGATTTTTTTCAATAAAATGAGAATGTGCTGCTCTCTTCCTACTCCATTCTTTGTTGTCTCTCACGTCTTTGTTGTCAGAAGGTTGCAGCTATGCGTTGGTACACAAACAAGTTATTTATATGAAAATCAAGATCATGCAAGCCAAGTGTAGATTAATTACTTTTTTTATTTTTTTATTACACTTATTTCACAAATGGTCCGCCGTTCCGATTTTCTCAGTAAGGGCTCGAACGGACAAAATGCTCAAAATCGTTTCTCACTTTGGTAGCACAAACGCATACACAACAACTAAAGTAACATCACAAACCATTTAACCGTCCGAGCCTTTGTTTATTAATTTTTCACTGATCAAGCGCTTTTGATATCCTCTGTCCGATGAACCATAGGCGACTGTATACATGAAACTAAAACGCAATACATCAGGCAAAATAAGGAACTCGTCGTGTGCAATTTACATGCACATTCAGGAATATTTGTGACACACTGACTGAGAGAATAATGCAAACATACAGATTCATACTTATAAGATAGACTCTCTCGTTGCCCCTCTTTTATTCTCTTGCTCTCGAGAGCATAAACAGTGCAACAAACACAGCTTTTTTTTCACAAACATTAATATGTGTGGGTCGCAAACACATATAGTATAGCATATTAATTATTGTGCCTCAAACATGTAATATTGAATAGTAAACACAATGTGTTTGGGCACAAGTATATTATATTTGCGACAAAGATTCTGTTTGCGTGGTAGAAGAGTTGGCAAATAATGTGCTATGAGGGGTAAGTGGGGAACCTTTAAGATAAAAAGAAAAAAAAAGGTTAGTGGTTTTTCGGTGAAGATTGTAATTACGGATTTTATTTTAGGGGGTAACGAGAATACTGACCCTGACGAACTTAACAGCAATGATCTTAGGCGGTGTAACGACAACTGCTATAATGTCGATGAGTGATAGAGTCGAGTGAGTGATACATCTATTTCTAGCACTCCGACTCGGAGCGTCTGGTCTAAACAGATTCTAAGGGTCAAATATGGCTCCTCCTATGCGTTACATTTTTCCCGTATAAAAAGATATATACTCCCATTCCTTTGGGTCAGAGTAAAAAAATACTGGAGCACCATTTTCCTCAGTTTAGTAATTTGTTTGGACCCATAGCAAGAACTTACCAACAATATAATGCTCCAATGCTCGTACCTTCTACTAGAGCTGAATCAAATGTAGAACTTTAGCGAAATAGTGATTTAGATATATAGACACAAAATGGCAACTGCAAATGCTGAGCGCATATTATACTTCCTTAAAATTTTTCTATATTATCTCTTATTTTGAGCGCTTTACCTTGCTGACGCTCCCATCTTAACTAAGTTCTTCAAACTATCAAAGTCTTAACATTTTTCTAAACACAAAATATAAATTTTTGAATTTTTGAAGAATTTGAAATTCAAAACTGCCTGCCGTACTGATCTCTTGTCGCTCCCAATAGTTTTCTTGATGTTGAATTAACAAAATACATTGAGTGACGCAAGATTCCCACACGGCATCCGCATTTGATTAGGACATGCATTATTCTATACTTTCGAAATGGAAAGGAGTTGTTGCAGATTTGTATCTTTTTCTTTCTAAAACCGATTCAAGTTTTAAAATCAGTTCAAAACTGAATACGCTTTTACGAGAAAACGGCACACAGTCATCCAAGTCAGGGTTTTGGGTCATAACATTGTTTTTGAGAAAGTAGACTGGAAAAACCCCCATAGTCGTGGTAATCACACATGTTTGTTTTGCAGGAAATATACCGGAACAGTCAAAACGTTTTGTTTTGTTTCGTGAAACAAGATTTCTTAAGCGCCAACATACACTAAAAGACCTGAAGCAAAACACATTTTCAATTCAACTACTTGCCTCTTGAATCAAAAGCGTTTTGACTGATGTAGTGTGTTTTCAGTCTTGATGTCTTACATGGCTGCAGTGACTAGTTTCTTACATGCAACAAATTTGTCACTGCCGCAGTGAAAATGTTCATAGAACCGACGATTTCGTCGTTGGTGCAGTGAAGTCGGCTATTATAGCGATGAATCGATACATTACCTGACTTGTGATGAAGCAATTCTCTGATGAAAAAATGTAAGTGGGTGTTTTGGCTCTTCTTATAATATAGTTTCGAAATTCAATCCACTGTTATCAAAAATTTTTATATTTCGCGTTTAAAAAGCAACACCACTTTCACAGCTTTCATTCGACTGAATCAAACAATAACTAATTTTACTCAAAAGAGAATGGTCTTTAATACAGTATTTTGAAACATAAAAGCTAAACAAAATGAACTAAACTTAAATTCTTTTGGAATATTATAGCTTTAGTGAAACTATCAAATATTCCCATTTTTTATGGAACACAATTTCATTCATGTGGCTGCCGGGGGTGGCTTCCAGTCAGTAGAATTTCCAAGAATGTGTTGATGGTTTCTGGCAGAGTTCGAACTTACCCCCCATGTCTAACCCATACACATCGTCGAGGGGAATGAGTAATGAACGTTAACTAGTTAACCAAAGGGTATGGGGAAAATAATGGGTAGCTACCCATGACGATGGGTAATGGGTTACCCAGGCTAACCCATCCCCATTTTTGATCTAAAATATGAAAAAATTAGAAAAAATTTATATATCAGGAAACGGAGCGTCCAATCGAAAAATAACCAATGTTTGATGCTTTCTCAGGGTTTTTCATAAAGTGGTGCAAAATTTTTTCCCAAAAATAGCCAAAATAAGAAATTCGCTAAAATAAAAAAGTGTATATAACTCGTAAACGGTTCGTTCAATCGAAAAAATAATAAAAATGTTACCTACATAGAGGCATTAACCAATATGGCATCATTTTCTTTTTAATCCCTAAAAAAATCGAACAAAAAATCGCTAAAACGCACTCATGTGTATATCTCGGAAATGGAGTGTCCTATCGAAAAATAACCAATTTTTGCGGCTTTCTAAAGGTTTTTCATAAAGAGGTCCAATTTCTTCGAAAAATCGCCAAAAAAGCAAAATTGCTAAAATAAAAAGCGGCTATTTAACTCGGAAACGGTGCGTCTAATCGCAAAAATAATAAACTTTTTTCCTCCATCGGATGCTTTAACCAATGGATATCTTCAATATGACATTTTTTAATGTGTTAACATCTATAGGCACGGGTAAGGCAATCTGTCAAAGTGAGCACATGCAAACAACACACAGCGTTAGCATCGCACACGTGGTTGTTGTACAACAATAGTATCTGTCTGAAAATTATTATGATGGTATTGATGTAGCGGTAGCGAACAAACAAGCAGGTCGACGTCGCCAAAGAGTATTGAATAGTATAGAGAACTCGTGGGATGAAGTTCATGACTCAAAGGCACTGGCGACATCTGGCGAATGATTCAAAACGTATTACTCTCTTTTTGTCATATGCTTTTTGTATTGTTTTATGTAATAACATTGCCGAAGTTGTGTATTTATATTGAAATATTCTATAAAGAGAATAAGATTCGTTTATGCTCTTTTACTCACACTTTACATGAGAGTGGAAAAAAAGTGCAATGAGTTCTCTATACTATTCAATACTTTCTGTCGTCGCTCTTTTTATGACAAAACAAAAACAAGTACTTCAGTCAGCTAAATAGTGCTTTATTTATTTTAACAATATTTCATCTAATGTTAAAGCAGATGTAAGAAAAAAGAAAGTGCAATAGCAAAAGAACCTTCAGCAAAAAAAAAATATTCCTTTTTTATTTTCCACTGTAACATTTACTAATGTGTTCATAGAAATTGAACAGGTACCGTGTAACAAAAAGGTGTTAACAAATCGCCTGTAAGTTCGAGCACTCATTACTTCTTTTTTTTAAGTGGTGCGATATTGAAGGCACCCATTGGCTAAAGGAGGTAACATTTTTATTATATTTGCGATTGAACGCACCGTTTTCGATTTATAGCCACTTTTTTATATTAGCGATTTTCTTATTTTGGCGATTTTTCGCAAAAAAAAAAATTCTTCCATACGAATTGGACCACTTTATGAAAGCCTCTGAGAAACCAGCAAAAATTGGGTATTTTTTCGATTAGACGCTCCGTTTCGGAGATATAGGAATGTTTCCTAATTTCTCCATATTTTCGAGCAAACTTTGGGATAGGCTACCCTGGATAACCCATTACCCATCGTCGTGGGTACCTACCCATTATTTTCCCCATTTCCTTGAGGGTGATGGGTGATTCCTCATCGCCGTGGGTCACTACTCATTACTGTCCCCATTGCCCTGAGGGTAATGGGTATTGCCGTGGGTAGCTACCCATTATTTTCCCCATACCCTGTGGATAATAGTAAACGATCGCTAACGAATGGCTTGGATGATATTAGCCTTAGGCATGTGGATCGTTTCTAGATTATTCGCATAGCATCGACCTTTAACGGCAAGCCATAAGAAAATATCTAAAGCGGTCAAATATCAGCTCCGAGGAGGCCAATTGACATCGCCAAGATGGTTTAGAACAGAATTACTGGACGTAGTGCTCAAAACTGCTTTCGTTTGATGAGATGTGTGACATGATGTATCACTCTACTGAAACTAATGACATTTCAAATTCATATCTTCTATTTAAACCAATAAAAATTCCATAATCATGGCTTGGTAGCACTCGCCGTTGACTGAAATAGCGTTCCCAGCAACATTTTCGGAAAAAATGCATCAATAATGACATCAGTCCAAAATCCACACCAAACTCTCACTATATGTGGACCAACTGGCTTCTCGACAATGACGTGCGGGTTTACCGATCCCCAGGTGCGGCCGTTTTGATTGTTGACATAGCCGCCGAGATGTAAATGCGACTCGTCAGATAAGAATGTTTTTAGGTCAAATTCGATGTCCGTTGGGGCCTTCTGTAAGGCCCATATTTCCCAAAGTTTTTCAGGCGTAAACTGGCACATTTTGGTCCGCGGAATTATGATACTTGCTGATAATCAATACTTCAAACAGAAAAAATTTAACAGTGTCAAGGGAACACATGATTTAAAAAGATACCTATATTTGGACCACCCGTTATACGCGCTTCATTAACTAGATGCGGCAATAGCATTCAAAAGAGAAACAAACAATAAAAAGTGTAGATTGCATTTTGATCTACAGTCTTTGCTACTACGGTAAAGTCTACAGGCTCTAAGATAACGTTGTTTGCAGGGATTGGGGAGAGCTTCTCACAACCAGTGAGCAGTGCGCTTTCTAGGTTTATACTCACCTACAGTTGTACATTGATTCCGAACGTTATTTTGAGAACCTTTTTCATGGCGTAATACTCGATAGTGCCACCGCCAATAAGCGATGTGACCGCCACCGAAAGAAATATAATATATATACCATTGCACCACCGATGATCCTACTTCTATTACTATCCACTGTGAAAATCCTTGTGGTTTTCAGTTGATTTCTGCTTCATCAATATCTGGCATTTTCTTCAATGAATGCCCAATTCAATACGGGTTTTTTGGGTTTTCAGGGGTATTTAGAAATATTGTTATGCCGGCAAACACGGAGTATTTGTCTTTGCCTGTAGCGGCAGTGGGGTAATGGTCAGTGTGCGCGAATCTGGTTCACGAGAAAGGGGGTTTAAGCCCTGCTCTGACGTCCTAACAATTCTTTAGTTGACGGTCAACTCGTTTAGTGATGGACACTATCGAGCACTTTGCCTTGAAAAAGCTTCTCAACATACCGTTCGGAAACGTGTTAAAACTGTAGGTCCCAATCAGTGAGTCTAAAATCTACAAATCGCACAGCTCACTATTTGTGAGAAGTTCCCCTCAATCCCGTCATGGTCTGTAATGGGAAAGCAATTTAGTTTTTTTTTTAATTACTTGTCTCAGACTCTGATTGATATCTTCGTCAAGCTCCATGTAATACTACCTTGTAGAAGTGTCATATTCACGCTGCAGTTAAATATTCACAAATTATTATACTATTCGCCCTTGTTCCCGTTGTCGTCGTCGACGTCAATACAATAAAAAAGATTTTGCCTAATGTTTTAAGGCGGTTGTTTTTGGATCATAGACATCAAAAACTTTGTAGTTGTCGATGTGACAATACATTTATAACGTTCTAAAGTTGACAAAAATCTGAGGACGACGTCGACGACGACAACGGGAATAAGGCCGATTATATATTTTTATTACAGTGAATTTTATAAAGATTTAAGAATGCAACATATCGTTTACGGGTTGCAGTTTATGTTTCGGGATTAGAGAACAAAAACAAATATTAATCATCGAAAATCACTTTATTGGTTTTCAAATATTCCCCATGAAGATTTATACACTTTTGCATGCGTTTGAACCAATTGTCGAAACACTTTTGCCAGTCTGATTGAGGTATCTCCAAAACATGTATTCTGAATGCAGCAACCGCTTCTTCAGGTGTCGAAAAACGTTGACCTCTCAGTACTGGAATAAAAGAAAAAGAAGTCATTCGGTGCCAAGTCAGGACTATACGGCGGATGACCATCAAATCGATGTTTTGGGTGCTCAAAACCGCAGTTGTTTCAGCCGATGTGTGAGAGCTCGCATTTTCGTGGTGAAGAGTGATCCGTCTTCGGGGGTTGGTTTTCCTGATTTCTTGGAAGACAACTGGCAAACAAATGGTTGCATACCACTCAGAATTCACTGTTCTGCGTTGTTCTAGTGGTACGGTTGCGACATGTCGGGTTTTTCCGAAAAAACAGGCGACCATTTGCTTGGAAGTGATTCGGGCGCGAACAACTTTTGTTGGATTTGGCTCATTTTGAAACACCCATACAGTTGACTACTGTTTACTTTCGGGCTCATACGAGTAAACCCAGGATTCATCACCTGTCACGATATCATAGACGTGTTTCGAAGCACCGCGATCGTATTTTTGGAGCATTTCTTTCGACAAATCGACACGAGGCTTTTTTTGAGCGATTGACAAATTGTGTGGGATCCAACGCGAACAAATTTTGTTGACAGGCAAATGTTTATGCAATATTGTATGTATGCTGGTCCCACTAATGCCTAAGGTTGTCTCAATCTTGCAAAAATCTTGCAAAATCAGTTCCCGCACAGCATCAATGGTTTTCGGAACAACAGCTGATTTTGGACGACCTTTACGAAATTCGTCATGGAGTGAACTACGACCACGATTGAATTAACCATACCATCGATAAACACTGGTCTTTGATGGAGCTTCATCGCCGAAAATTGAATTAAGTTCATCCATGCACTGTTGCTGAGTTAATCCACGTCGAAAGTTGTAAAAAATAATCGCATGAAAATGTTCACGATTTAATTCCATTTTTGGGTCGAAATTAATCTTTTAAGTTACTGTAAACAACACAAATAACGCTCGTATGTCAAAACGTTCTGAGTACGTATAACCACAAAAATGTCCAACTTTACGATAAAGCTGTCAGTTGCCAGATTGCAACACTAGGGTTGGCAAATACCGAGACATAAAATGCAATCTCGTATATCCCTTGTGGAGCCACATTCCTTGATATTCTTGCATCCCAAATAGCTGATGCAATCTACGACTTCAATTAACTATCGATTATCATTTGGTCTTTCTTATTAACTTTATTTTTCATATTTATTCTTCATACCTAATCTGACCAACTGATTGTGGCCAAAAACCGGTACACAATAGGTTATAAAGCAGAATTTTTTAAATAAAACCATAAATACATATGAGGCTAATTATGTAAAATAAAGCGTTGTATTTTGTTGTGCGACCTTTTTGTTACGAATAAATAATCCAAATTATTCGAGCTTGAGGTCAGTTTGCTTTTTTATTTTCGACATTTCACTACACCGTTGGATAGCATCATCGGCAAATAAAATGCCGATGATCAGGTTATTCATATCCCTTGTTTTTAACTTATAGACGGTTAGTATAACTTGGCCCTGGTGTCATAAAAGTTATGGATCATAAAACATATATTATCTGCCAAGTTAATGTCGTGTAGGTGCTCGTACATATTCCTCGAAATGCCTACATTATCTTAAGCAGGATATATATACAACAGGAGAGACAAGACACATCCTTGTCTAATGCCCACAGATGTGTTAAAAGGTTGGCATTCCTTTCCTTTAAAACGATGTTTGTATCTCGAATCTTGATATAGTTCCCGAATCATGAATACTATATTTTGTGGGATCACTTTGTTAGACAAGGCCTATTCAAAATCTAAGAAAAATAGGTACAGTGAGTGTAACTAAAAACGAGAAAGAGCACAACTCTCTGATTATGAGTAGCTCATTCCTATGCTTTCAAGGGATGTAATAGGACAATATTTATTTATTACCGTAGCTGCGCTGGATTGTTATTATGATCAGTCAATTTTAATTTTGTATGCCACATGGACTCCTCCTTGAGTGATGTGTGGAACGTCAGTACCCCAAATGCGGCAGTTTTGATTTTTAAATTTTTTTATCCGCTTAGGTGAAAATGTCCCTCATCTAACTACTTACTTACTTATCAGGTCTCGAACATCCCCGGGTGGTCAGGGACCTTACAAAGTGAAGATTATATATTTCGCCAACCAGTTCGATCTTTTGCCTTATCTCTCCAGTTGGTAATACCAAGTGGTAATACTAAGATCGCTCTAGACTTGGTCTTCCTACTTTTGTCTTCCTTCGAGTTCAGTTTCGAAAACCCTTGGTTCATCTTCATTCATTCTACTGACATGGCCTAGACAGCGCAATCGCGGTATTTCGATCCGCTTAACTATGTCAATGTCGGGATATAGCTAATATATCTCATGGTAATACTCGCCGTCGCTGATACTCACCGTTGTGCACTATAGAGCCACAATTTTTTCTGAGTATTTTTCTCTCGAAGACTCCTAGAGATGTTTCGTCTGCTTGCGATAAGGCCCAGGGTTCATAAAGTAATACAGGTTGTATAAAAGTCTAACAAACCTAGATATTTGTCACTCAAGAGAGTGCTTTATCCCTAAAGTGCTGGCTTAGCCTAAAATAATATCTATTCGCAAGCATAATTATCCGCTTTATCTCTTTGTTGATCCGAGGTACATATATAATTTCGTCCACCACCTCGAAATTATAACGGTTATCAACGTTCAGGCTTTGGTCTAATCGCTAGTAAGCCCTGCTCGTTGGAACCATTAATTTTGTCTTGTCTTCATTCGTGTCTTCTTGACCCACCTTAAAACCATTTTTGCTTACTCCTTCTCAAATTTAGAACTCACACTACATCATCCGCATACGGGAGCTACATGTGACTTTTGCTGCGGTTGGTTTTATTCATGTTGACTGCAACTTTTCCCATAATTATCTCCATTAAATAGTTAAAGAGATCGCACGATAGGGTGTCGCCATGCCTGAGGCCTCGCTTAGTTTCGAATGGTTCGGTGAGATCATTACCAACTTTCACTGCGGATTTGGTGTTCGTCAAGGTCATCCTGCAAAGGCATATGAGTCAAGCTCAAACATTGCTACGAAGAGTTTCTCCCGTATCGGGCTATCGAAGGCCGCCTTATAGTCGACAAATAAATGATAGGTGTCGATTAGTTTTTAGTGGGTCTTCTCCAGGATTTGGCTGAGCGTGAAAGTATGGTCAGTTGTCGACTATCCAGGCCTAAATCCACACTGGTATGGTCCAATTAGGTCAGCGATAATTGGTTTTAATCTTTCGGATATTATACTTATACTTGATAGAACCTTATATGCTATGGATAAAAGGCTTATTCCTCGGTAGTTGGCACAGGGACTCGGGTCACCTTTTTCAAATATGGAACATAGTACACTGAGACTCTAATTGCCGGGCATGCATTCATCTATCCAAATTTTGCTAATAAGCTGATGCATGCACTTTATCAGCTCATCGCCGCCAGCCTTAAACAGCTCCGCCGGTAATCCATCGGCTCCTCCGGCTTTGTTGTTCTTAAGCCGAGCAATAGCTGTTCTGACCTCCTCGATTAGCCCATAGCCATTGAATATCTGAGGTACTAGTAGAGCGTGGAGAAATGATACTCCGAACATGCTCTGCACATCTGCGATGAGATTTCCGTTCTTGCTTTTACAGAATGATTTTTTGACTTTTTGGTAGAATTTTCGTGCCTCGTGTGCGAAATGTACTTCATGCGAACGTCTATTATCATAAAGCGTTTGGCCGACTTGTACGCGTTGTTCAACTCACTATCGCATCCATGATTAAGTTTGACAAATTCTGTAATACCAATTGTCTGAAAAAATCACATGAGGAGTCAGGGGACACCCGGTTGGAACGAAATTCCTTTCGCTATGTATTATGTACTAGTTAGTTCCAACACGACTAAGGCGCCTGTTAAAAAATACGATAATTTAAATAGATCTTTAAGAATCGAACCTTTTTGTAAATGATTAACTTTTTTTAAGAATTTTTTTTTATAGAATGTACTTTTTTAAATTTCCTTTTTGTAAGAATATGTATTATATTTCCTCGAAAAGGTCCTTTTTTAAAGAGAGGTACTTCTTTAATTAAAAGCAAATTTTTTTAAAAAGAGGTACTACTTTTAAGAAGAAGCACTTCTGTAAGAAAAATACATAAGAGTATGATTTTTTTTACAAAGAAGTACTTTTTTTAAGAACAGGTACATTCTAAAGAAGGAAAAGGTTGTTAGGAAACCCAAATTTTTTTAAGAAAACATACTTAGTATTTTCAGAAAGGCTACTGATGTCGTGAAAAGAAGAGAAAACAAAAGGTATTATTTTATGTTTAAGAAAAGGTACTTTTAAGGTAAGGAATTTTTGTTAAAAGGTACAAAGGAAATTTTTGTAGAATTGGTCTTTTTTCAAGAATAGGTAAATTTTTAAGAGTAGGTACTTTTCTCATGAAAAGTTATTTTGTTTCTCAAAAAAGGTACTCTTTAAAGAAAGGGTACGTTTTAAAGAAAAGGCAATTTGTTGTAAGAAAATTTAATGTTTTAAGAAAAGGTACTTCTTTAAAAAAAAAATACTTTTTTTAAGTAAAGGTACTTTTGGTAAGAAAATTACCTTCTTTTAAGCAAAGGTACTTCTTTAAGATAAGTTTATTTTTAAGAAAACGTACTTTGTTTAAGAATATGAATAGTAATTTTCTTTGAGAAAATGTATTTTTTTTAAGAAAAGGCACATATTAAACGTTATTTTTTAAACTTTTTTCACTTTGGCTTTCCTAAATTTTCTTTTTATTGAGTTTAAAACTACAATATATACTAAATATTGGTTACAGGCTCCACCTAGAAAACTTCTCATTAAACAAGAAATTTCCCAACATATGGTAGTCTAGACACAAACCAACGCAAAGTTACCTAATATAGTTGATAGTACTGGTTGTGTTAAAAAAAGTTGTTAAATTTTTCTTCATTTAGCCCCCATCCCACAACGTGCGATAAGGCAATTCGTTCCAAAAAACATTAACATATCACAGAAAACTAGTGCTGTCAAAGATCACCATTACAATCGAAATACTCTATAAAACATTGAATGTATTGAGATCTAACGTTTGACCCAGTAAAATCTCTCACAGAAAACTAGTGCTGTCAAAGATCACCATTACAATCGAAACACTCTATAAAACATTGAATGTATTGAGATCTAACGTTTTACCCAGTAAAATCTCATATATCCTTGATAGCGAGCGGACCTGATGGTGAGTGTATAATTATAAAATTTCATACAACTCTTAATTTGAACATGAATTCGCTTTGATGACTTTAATTAACAATAATATAAAACATTAATTTTGTATTTTAAATATTTACCCATACGTTGATAAATTATATCGCTTTAATAATATTTAACAAATTCTGTTTCATTTTAGATAAGAATGTGACAATTTTTCAAATAATCCCACGATGGTATGTAAATTATTAAAATATATGTATTATCAATGTTTTAGCTTTTAATGAAATCCCTCTATGTAAATTGTGTGCAGTTTTTCATCATAACATTTCACCAATAAATCGTCTATTGTCATTCGTTAAATTCATTCAATTATTTAAAAGGGAACGACACAAAAAAAATACATAATTAAATTGCAAACAATACACGGATATTAAAATTAATGACAGATAGAATGGGAGCGATTTGTTGCCCTACAAAAAATACCAAACAACTGAAACATTCACTCATGTACTCATTTGTTTGTGAAAAATATTTTAATTTAATTTTAAACAATGACTTTTAATTTGTTCATCCTGCTGTTGTGTTGTTGTTGTTGTTGTTGGCGTTGGTGGTGGTGGTGTTGGTGTTAACCGTGTCCTTAAAGGGTGAGGTCACCCTAATACGTAGTTAGTTATTTAAATCCGGGCAATCTAATTTCAGATCGAAATTCATTCAAGTCATTCGTTCTTTCGTTTTCATTCAGCACTGTCATCATTCCTTAAAAGGACAGTCCAACGACTATGGCCTTGCTCCAAGTATAAATATACATAATATATTTTTGCCTATAAATTAATTTAAATTTAGCAATCAATTGACACTTATTAACAAAAAAAACATTGATGGCATTTTTCATTGAAATTAATTGTCCAACATTTGTCTCTGTCGAATAGCGCCCACCACTAATTCCGATTCACCCCTTTTAGTCTTTATGATGGGAACGATGATGGTGGCAAAGGGACTACGCATAAATCTTTTTGTATTTCTGTTCTTTAGATTGGTATTATGATTAATTTTGAGTGCCCATCAGTAACCAACATTGACGGAAGGTCCATTTGGTTTTGACATTCAGATTAAACATCAATGAATCATTGGACTGTGGCAAATCTTATCGCTTTTGTTTCATAAATATTAGATGAATGAAACCAAACAAAAATTTATTTATTGCTACCATTTATAGCTAATACCTAAAACAAAAAGTTGGTTATTTGGGGGGGGGGGAAATATGATATTGTTTTAAACTTTCGAAACGATAGGTGAAATATTACCCTTAGTAACCATCAGGGTAAGTACTAGCTATATTGTGATGCTCCAGCACGAAATTGTATATGTATATTTATCCTATATTTGTATATAGCATTTCCGGCTTTATGTTATTCGTTTCGAGTAAGGGAGAGGGTAATGGCTTCACATCAGGGCGGGCCAATAGAAAATTGGGAGTGGCAGAACAAACAATGCGTTAGATGGCGAAAAGGTTGAGGAACAATTAACAATCTTTCCAAATAATCCGAATGTGTTGGGCAAAAAAGTGCCGTCTATGACAAATTACTCTCATACGACTCGAAACATACAAACTTTAGAAGTGATGATAAAAATTTCAAAAATAATTTAGAAATTAAGTGTTCGTGATAATCGACATTTTAGAGTTACTCAGAAATGGTAGGTGGAATGTGGCATAGAAGTAGCATTTTCATAGACAAACAAAGTTATGAAAACATTCGTAAATACTAAAGTAGACATCAACAAATGTATACGAAAACGTTTCAATTATTGGAAACAATTGCATTCGCAAAAATATTTCCAACATATTTAAAAAGACCCAGAAAAGATCCGTTACGAATTCGAGACGGATCCATTTCTTCGTAAATATTGTCCATAACGGACATCTCGATAAAGCGGACCGTTTTTAATGTGTTAACATCTATAGCCACGGGTAGGGCAATCTATCAAAGTGAACACTTGCAAACAACGCACACCGTTAGCATCACATACATGGTTGTTGTACAACAATAGTCTCTGCCTGAAAATAAGTATCATGGTATTGATATAGCGGCAGCGAACAAACAAGCAGGTCGTCGTCTCCAAAGAGTAGTGACTAATATAGAGAACTCATGGAACGAATTGTATGACTCAAAACCACTGGCGACATCTGGCGAATGATTCAAAACGTATTACACTATTTTTGTCATAACTTGGTCCATTCATAATTTTAATGTGAAACATTGATGCCTTTTGAAACACTTATGCTTTTTGTATTATTTTATGAAATAACATTGTTGAAATGGTGCATTTATATTGAAATATTCTATCAAGAGAATAAGACTCGTTTATGCTCTTTTACTCAGACTCTCTACATGAGAGCGGAAAAAGAGTGCAATAAGTTCTCTACACTATTCAATACTTTTTGTCGTCGCTCTGTTTATGATAAAACAAGAATAATTATTTCAGTGAGCTAACTATTGCTTTTTATTCAGTGACAAGTGAGCTAAATATTGCTTTATTTATTTTAACAATATTAAAATGTTAAAGCAGATGTAAAAAAAGAAATTGCAAAAGCAAAAGAGCTTTCACCACGAAAACTATTATTTTGTTTGTTTTCCAATGTAACATTTACTAATGTGTTCATAGAAATGGAACAAGTACCGAGTAACAAAAAGGTGTTAACACATAGCACGTGAGTTCGAACACTCATTAATTTTTTGGTACTCTTTCGGATTCGTCTCGAACTCGCACCGGACTTCATAATCGAATATGTTTCGGTTTCGATTTTTTTTAAATAAAACGGATTTGAGACGGATCCACTTTTATAAATTTTTGCGGATTCGAAACGGATTTATTCCGATATTTAAAATTAAAATATTTAATGAACTATATTTCTATTTTCTATCCGCTGAAGTTTTTCACTTACAGTATATATTAATTTGTACAAATAAACAAATTTGTTGTCTGATAAATTTATATCGTTTTAGTTGTTTGTAAATTTTTTGTGTATTAGCAACTCAGAGAAGAATCTGCGGCATTAAATATTTTTATGTTTTTAGGGACTCGAAAAGGGTTCGAAACGTATCCGCTATATCGTAAATTCACTGGATCTCTTTTTTATGATTTTGCGGACTCTTAACCGGTTCGAAACGGATTGGAGAACACACATTTTGCATTTTTATAATACAGGGTGTGCCAACTTACCATGAGGTTTGAAAATTTAATAACTTTTTCGTTTGTATATTCTTTATTTTTGTTTTTCAGATTATAAAATATACAAAATGATAATTTTTTTACCTTCACAATGATGGGCCCGTTTTAGAGCATTTTCCAGAAAATCATTCAAAATTTGTGGCTGTAGCGTTAGAATTTCTGCAACAATGTTGGCCTTGAGTTCAAGGATAGTCTCGGGTTTGTTCATATCCACTCGCACTTTCAAATAACCCCAAAGAAAATATTCGGGTGCTGACAAATCTGCCGAACGCGCTGTCGAAGTAATTTCCTAATTTCTGGAAATTGCTCAGTCACGAAAAATTCTACTTAAAATTAACATTGTGTCTCGGGCAGAGTGGTCAGTGGCTCCATTCTGCTGAAACCACATCTCAGGTCTGTTTTCTAGAGCAGGACGTATAGAATGTTTTATCATAACCG
This sequence comes from Phaonia tiefii, assembly GCA_963931995.1. Classification (NCBI taxonomy): domain Eukaryota; kingdom Metazoa; phylum Arthropoda; class Insecta; order Diptera; family Muscidae; genus Phaonia; species Phaonia tiefii. The sequence goes on along the minus strand of OZ008367.1, from coordinate 106,168,949 downwards.
ATACCGCTCTCCAGTTGCGGTTACAGCACTTCCATCTTCATTTTCGAAGAGGTAAGGCTGTAGCGCCATAGGGTGTAGGCTGTAGGGTGCAATTGGCGTTGATGAACGGCTCTTGGATTTTCAGAAGCACAGATGCTACAGTTCTACTTATTAGTAATGCCATTCATATGAAATTTAACTTCCTCACTCATAATCAGACTTTCAATAAAATGTATTTCAAGTACTTATAAGTAAACAAATTATATTATTCCAGTTCTTTGTTCAGTTGTAAATCTTTCCATTATTTATTTTTCAGGAGTTATCTATATAATCTGAAAAAGGAAATCACAAAAAATATATAGCCGAAAAAGTTATTACATTTTTAAACCCCATGATTACTTTTGGTCCACCCTGTATAACGGACTCGTAACGGGTTCGAAGAGAATCTGTATTCGTTTTTGTGCACATTGGGGAATTATTAATTTATACCGACAAATGTGTGCACTCCAATTTATCCTGCGCCGTCCTTATTAGGTATCATTGTAGATGACCGATTTCATAGCAACAGTTGTAATAGCCTAGTCAATATTCTGAGTTCGAAAAGCGTCAAAAGAGAATGCCAGAACCTTTCGAAAACACATCAGTAAGAAAGTTTTTGCGTTTGAAAGTGACCTAAATCTTGACGGTCATCAGAAAAGAGTCAAAAATAGAAACGTGGGTAATTAACTTTCCTTGTTTTTCCTGGATCTTTCTACATCATACATGAACATGATTTTAGCATAATTTATGACCATTTTTATACCCTCTTTTAGATTCTTTTATAATTATAAGTATTTTCTGATTCTAATATGGATCATTGCTAACACATTTTAGATTCTTTTTACTACCAATTTCGGTGGCATTTCACACTGCTCGATTTGTATACACGTAGAAACATTGTTGTTTGGGTGCCATTATAACGTGTTTGTAGCTTGTCGCAAATATAGGATACTTATGTCCAAACACATTGTGCTTCCTATTCAATATTATTTGTTGCAGACCCAATGATAAATATGTTACAAGATAAGTTTTTGTGACCCAAATATAGTTTTGTTTGTTGAAAACCGCCGAAAACCAAAACGTGACAGACAACAGAGAAACCAAATACCAGCAGATTTTCAATTCATGAAACAATACATGCACGTGTCTCAGTAAGAATTCTGTCAAGCAGACGCAACAAAAAATCGACGGGTATTATTCTCCTTGATATTGAAAAGGCTTTTGATACAGTTTGGCACCATGGTTGGATCTATAAGCTAATTTCCATGCAACTACCAAAATGTATATGCAAAATTATTGCCGATTTCCTAGACGATAGAAAATTCTGTGTATCGGTGAACAATGCTCTTTCGTCTACCAAAATTATTCCCGGGGGGGTTACCTCAAGGCTCAATACTGTCTCCCCTACTGTACGCAATTTACACATCGGATTTCAAAGTTCCAAAAACGAATGAAATAGAATACTATGCCGACGACACAGCTCTCCATACTTCCAGCAAGCATACAAGCGCTCTACTGAAGAAAATGGAAAAAGGTGTTGTATCCTGCAACAATTACTTTACGAAATGGAAAATAAATATCAACCACGAAAAGACATGGGCAATAATCTTTCCGTGCAACAGATCTCCTAAAAGATGTCCAAGACGGGAATCAGTTAAAATATCTAGGAGTCACATTTGATAAAAAAAAAAACTACTTTATAGGCCGCACATTGAAGAGACTTGCGGAAAAGCATTAAAATCGTTAAGAGCATTATGGCCTCTATAAAACCGAAGATCATATCTAAACCATGAGAATAAAAATATGTTATTTAAATGTGCCATTAGATCAATATTGTCCTACGCATCTCCAGTGTGGTACAAAGCCGCCAAGTGCCATATAAGCAAAATACAAATCATACAAAACAAGTGTTTGAAAATGATTAACAACAAGCATTGGATTTATTCCACACAAAATCTGCACAACGAAACCGGTTACGAAATTTTTCCCGATTTCATCCGAAGACAAAACCAAAACTATTTTAATAAAATCAGATACTCTACTTATGGTATAATAAGAGATGACTGCATTGAATACTTACGAGTATAACATTTCCCATATTTCTAAGAAACTCATCAAACTGAAAACGTTGCGTTATAGCTGATTACTTCCCGAAAATAGTTTAACTATACACAACTACATTTTCTGACAGTGTTGATTTTTCTTTTACTGCTAATCATATAAAGGTATGTATCCCATTTTTCGTTTAATAAAAAATATAAACGATATCAAATTTGCTGTATATACTCTGCAATAAATAGTATAATGTAAAAGCATAATTTGATGTAATATCTAGTTGATAAATCCCAAAAGATATATGTATATATAATGTGTATTATATTAAAGTAACAAATTGGATGAATAAATTAATGAATGAATGAATGAATGAATATTCAGCATACTTAGGAGCTCAAACCAGCAGACCATGGAAAGCGCCGGCAATTCGTTCAATGGGTAATGAAGCAAAGTGAAGTCAATGCCAATTTTCCAAAAAAAATATTTTCTCCGATAAAGCTCATCTAAATGGCTTCGTGAATACAAAAAATTCCAAATTTGGGGCTCAGAAAATCCTCATGCTATCCATGAGAAACAAATTCACCCAAAACGAGCAACTGCCTGGTGCGGATTTTGGTCAGGCGGCGGGTTTGGGCCTTACTTTTTAGACTTATTGCAGTAACGATTTCCAGATGTCAACTGGCCACCAAGATCACGCGGTTTAACGCAGTGGGATTTCTTCCTTTGGGGTTTTGTGAAATCATGGGTTTATGCTAACAAACCAGAAACAATTCTTGAGACCAAATCCAGGATACAGGCATATCTCTGTAAAAATGTCATGGAAAATTTTATGAAAATATTAATGGCCTGCCATCAGGGCCGTGGACCATTTGACAGATCTTTTATTCCATACTTAATGGGAATTTGTCTTCTTTACAATCCCATAAAAAAAATCACAACTGTTTCCAAAAATACTTGCTATTGCTTTCAAATGAAAAAGTGCATTCTTACTGAGACAGCCTTTATCTGAATGTTACAAACATATATATTATTCCTGCTTAATAGTCAAAATTATTATAAGCTTGCTTATATTTTATTGGCATAGGTATAATTACACTTAAAAGAAAATTGATATTAAAAAGTAATAATTTAGTGTAAGTTAAAGTATGATGTTAATAAATTGTTTCTTAACTGATCGCTTTTAAACTGAGAACGATATACATATACATTGTATATGGTCAAGAAGATGTTACATAATGCAGGTTATCCTCCCTTATAAGAATTCTAATTTCAGCTTTTTTCTTTCTGCAAGATATTAAGCAATTTGCCCTTATAGATTATGCAACCTCGAGACATCTGTTGGTAATCTGAGGCCAGCTCCAAATCGCACCAAATTTAAATGTACGGCCGTCGGTGGTGTAATTGATAGTGCGCTCGACTCTTTTTAAAATCATGTATGCCACCTTTTTAATGAATTTTTTTAACGTTCGGAAAGAATTCATGGAAAGGTATACTTTATTAATGTGCTTATTTTTATATACGAGAAGTATAGCAATTTTTGAAAATTTCCCTCTTTTTTCCATTCTTTTATGAGCATTTATAAATAAAAATCAGAGAAAACTGTATTTTCAGAACATAAATATTGAAAGGCTCATAAATAATTTCAGAAAGTGTCGTCTATCTCTCCGCATTATGAACGCTGAGAAATTCCTCATGTTTTTGACTCTTTTATGACTCTGAATTTCAGAGCGCTCAGGCAAGTGTTGCCTGGGTGTTTATTCCTACAACTTTCAACACTGTTGTTATGCTACGGTCTACTTTTATACATTTCCCTATACAGAATTTCGCATGCTGGCTGCACAAATTAATGTACATTGAAATATCACCTAATGCAGTAAACTCTAATAACAATTAAGTAATACCCAATATAGAAATACCACTCCATCGGAGTGAAATGAGGACTAAACCGCGAGTGTAATAATCCCCAAAATGTGGCATATAATTCCTATTGAAATAAAACCCAATGCATAAAAAAACAGAAGTGGGAACTTCACAAAAATAAATTTGAACACTGTACAATCTAAACTTTCCAAATTCCACTAACTTTAAATCCGACCTAAAGTCAACAAAAAAAAATTAGCTGTGTGAGCGCCTGCAGAATTTTACAATGAGGAGAATTTTTGTCGAAGACTCCGTTTCAAAATTTCGACAATTTCTTTGACTTCAGACGGGTAACAAACACCGTGTTAGAAAATTAAAATTTTGGCCCGCCTAAGAAGGAAACTATAACTATGTATATTAGGGTGTGCCACAAAAATTTTCTTTTTCGATTTTCATGGTTTTTGAGATTTTTTTCAGATTTTTCGTAGAGACTTATTTGTCGCACAAGTCGAATTCCCTCCAAAAATCGGGTATTCCGAACATTTTTTTAATTATTCTTAAAACTCGGCCTATAACCACAAATTTCTCAGTTTTTTAAGTCAAAAATTTTTAAAGCAAAACGCCATTTTTTTGCCAATGATTTTGCTCAATAACATACAACGTATTACATTTTTTCGTAAATTTTGGGTAAATTTTGTTAGTAACGCTTTATAACTTTTAAAATTGATATCAAAATTTAAAAAAATAATGATGCATTCTAAAAGGCGGCTAAATTCCAAGCAATTTGGTAGAAAAAAATTTTAATTTGGTGTTACTGTTCCAGAGTTATACCATTTTAAAACCTTTTACTCATTATATGAACCTAAAAATATTATAAACTGTTTGACATTTTTGCATCGGATTTGCATTTAGTTTCTATGAAAAATGTCAGACACTAATGATGAACTTTAAATGACGGATAAATGCCAAGCTATGGGCCAATTTTTCATCCGATTTACTTTAAACACTGTATTCATGAAAAAATCTACATGCGGTTAGTAACGACATGGAGTAGGTTTGTAAGCAATCATACATACGGTTGCCGCAATATGTTGCCGGGGCCATTTTTTACTACGTGTAATTCTTTGTCGTTACTTAGCGCATGCAGATTTTTTCAATAATACAATGTTTAATGCAAATCCGATGAAAAAAGACAAACAGTTTATAATATTATTAGGTTCATACAATGGGTAAAGAGTTTTAAAGTGGCATAACTCTGGAACAGTAACTGCAAATTCAATTTTCATAGAAATTTAAAGCAAATCCGATGCAAAAATAGCAAACTGATTATAATACTATTAGTTAGTTTCATTCAATGAGTAAAAATGCTTTAAAATGTTATAACTCTGGAACATTAACGGCAAATTCAAAATTGCTTGGAATTTTTAGAATGCATCATTGCGTTTTTAAATGTTGATAGCAATTTTAAAAGTTATAAAGCGTTACTAACAAAATTTATCCAAAATTTCCGAAAAAATGTAATACGTTGTATGTTATTAAGCAAAATCATTGCCAAAATGGTGGTTTTATATAAGTTTTAACGTTTTGCTTTAAAAATATTGACTTACAAACTAAGAAAATCGTGGTTATTGACCGAGTTGTAAGTAAAATTAAGAAAATATCCGGAATAGTGCATCTTTTAAAGTGCATCATTACTTTTTCAAGTTTTTATAGGAATTTTAAAAGATATAAAGCGTTATTTACAAAATTTACGAAAACCTTTAATACGTGGTACCTTATTGAGGAAAATCATTGCCAAAACTGGTATTTTGTGCATATACAATGAAAGTTTTGACGTTTAGTTTCAAAAATGTTGACTTACAAACTAAGAAAATACCATATTTTTTGAGGAAATTCGAATTGCGCGACCTCTAAACCACTTCCGAAAAATCTGAAAAAATTTTCAAAAATACTTTCAAAAAAACACTGAGCAAAAAAAGTTTTTTATTGCTGGGACACCCTAATGTAAACCGACTCACAAAAAATTTCTTTTGTCCACCTCTCAAAATGTACCTTGGTTTGTTTTATAATGATTCTCAAATTATTTCGGGTCTAGCATTAGCATCCCGTGAGCTGGACCAATTTTACTAAAGATAGTATTTTTTAGTTTTTCAAAGAATTTTGTTCCTTACCCATGGACATTGTATATTTATACAACATTGTTATCATATCAAAGGCTTTTTTAAAGCACGTCCAAGGGAATATAAAGCATGCCAAAGCATTTCCTGACACATCCTTCTTTCTTACCTTGTATCACATCCAAGGTCCTTGAAAATCAAATAAAAATTTCTAGCGAATATTGATGATCGTAATATTTCATTCGATGTGCATATTGATGCATCTCGCACTATCCGATTGATCAAGAAAATTATTTTAAAATGGATATCCTTTGAATTTTAAAGGTTCGGTAAAAAGGATAAACGATCACACAATAAAAAAATGAGTACACAGTTTTGGTACTGGTGGTTCATAGTTTCTCCTTCGTAGGAGATAAAAACGTTTCGCACGGTAAGATATTTATTGTTACCGATTTTTTTTTTGGGAATGGGACGAGAGTCCTTTATATTGTGATCTTGGACATTAAAGATAAATTTAAAAATCTAGTGCTTTAAATTCACTCTTTGAAAACTAAGCCAGTATGATTTCCCAGCAAACTTTGTGGCCAAATATATCACATTTTTTACATGATAGAGAAAAACGATTAACTCTATTGTATTTAGCTTATTAAAACCCTACGTCGCGACCTGGTAATAATATAGATTTTTAAAGTGCAATTATCACACATAGTGCAATAAATACAAAAATTCTACAGGGTAATTTATTTTGTTTTCCGCAATCCGTTTTAAGTCATTTCGAAGCAATCGGGTGTCAAAGTTAACATTTTGGCTAATTCTGAGTACAAGTATGCAATGTTTCATCAACCGTAGCTATTGAATGGTAACCGGCAATGCCAGTTATGCTGGTCTCCATTCAAAAAAGACAAAATTGAAGCCTTCGGACACAAGTATGAAAGGTCGGGGAAGGCAATTTTGTAGCCACACAAATTATATTTGCGATCTAACACAAAAATAGCCGACGTATTGGATCGTAAACTCGGACTTTAAGTGGCACCATAACACAAAAAAATCAGTTTAGAAAAACCTCTAGGGTGCGCCCAAATTATCTTCGACTTACCTTTACAACTAGGGTATGACTACCTCAATTTTTTTTGCCCACCTAATCTAGTGAGTGTTCGCGTTCCTTTAAACTTGTTTTCTCCCAAAGGAGAGAATATATCTTCTTGAGATGGCCACCTTTGTGTGCGCGTGTGGATATGGTCTGTAGATTATAATAAGCGGTTTTATTTATTTGGCGCAAATGTAGATTTTATACATTTCGGGATAAATGAAAGTTTGCTTAAATCAAAACAAACGACTTCTACGATAAAAGTTTGTCATTTGCATGAAAAGTACTAACCTTTGGCGTCAACCATGAGACTGAGTAGCAAACGAAATATTTTTGTGGCAAACTAAATAGTGTTGCGCCAAACGAGCTGCAAACATTTTAGTTTTCTTTGCCTGTAATGTTACTTCTCTGTGGCCGTCGGTGGTGCAATGGTTAGTGTGCGCGGCTCTTGTACATGAGATCCTGGGTTCGAACCCGGCTCTGACCACCTTAAAATTTCTTACGGCGGCGGTCACCTCGCATAGTGACGGCGACACTATCGAGTATCTAGCCATGAAAAAGCTTCTCAAATTACCGTTCGGAATCGGTGTAAAACTGTAGGTCCCTATCAGTGAGTGAAAACTGGAAAGCGCACAGCTCAGTGATTGTGAGAAGTTCTCCCCAGTCCCTTCATGGGATGTAATGGGAAACCACTTATTTTTTTTTTAATGTTACTTCTCTATACTTGGCATTATTTCACTGAAGAGTGGTTTACTTAGTAATAATTTTTGCCATAAACAGTGCGATTTAATACTGGACATTAGTATGGACATTGATTAGCCTTGACTAATATTGTAATTTTATCACCATCCTCCCTCCTTACAAAACGATAAGCAATCGCTATTGTTCGCAGGCCTATAGTGCTGGAAAATTATGTTGGATATAACGGGGTTTTCAATAAGAGCGCTACAAAAGCAAAGTAAAACAAAACCGGTGTTAGATACCAATGAAATTCTTTATTCCTGTGAAAGTACGTTCGATGCCATTATGTATGGAACTCGATTTCTTTTGCATGGCCACCACGGGCACGCTTGCAGAAGTCCAGACGCTGAACCCAATTTTCGACGGTCTTCAGGCATAAATCGGCCGATACTGCTGCAATTTCACGTTCGATATTCGTACGAAGTTCATCAATCGTCGCTGGCTTGTTGGCATAGAACAAAGATTTGACGTAGCCCCACAGGAAATAAGCTAACGGCGTCAAATCGCACGACCGAGGCGGCCAATCGACTGGGCCATTTCGTGAGATAACACGTTCACCAAACTTGGTTTCCAATAAATTGATTGTGGCATTCGCTGTGTGGCTTGTGGCGCCGTCTTGTTAGAACCACATGTCCTCCAAGTCCATATTATCCAATTGGGGCCAAAAATATTCGGTTATCATTGAACGGTAGCGATTCGCATTCACAGTAATGTGCCGGTCTTGATCATCACGGAAGAAGTACGGCCCAATGACGCCGCCGGCCCATAAACCGCACCAAACCGTAATTTTTTCGGGATGCAATAATGACTCATGGATTACGTGTGGATTGCTGTCTGACCAATAACGCATATTTTGCATATTGACGAAGCCATTCAGCCAGAAATGAGCTTCATCATATGTTGGACGTAGCGCTCTTAAAGTTGAGGCCACTGACTCCAAATTTCGGTAGTAAATTTTAATAATTTCGACTCGTTGTTGGCTCGTATATCTTTCCATGATGAAATGGCAAACCTTACTGAAGAGAAATGTGAAAAGAGCGGGAAAAAATATGGCGTCGTTTGCTGTCCCTATCGATTTACTATTGTAGCGTCGCTGTTGCAAACCCCTTTATTACCAATGTGATAAGTTAGATAACAAATTGTTGACAAAGTTCATGCTCATTAAAGACAAGATTGTAATCCGATTAAATCCGTCAGCGCGATTGAAATTTTTGAAACAATTTACTTTTTCAATTATTGTTTTTTTTTCGAGTGTAATTTTGGAAGCACTGACTAACTACATAGCAATGAAAGAAGAGCAAACGCCTGGTGTACTTTGTTCGTGGCATCTGTAAATGATTTAAATGAGCAGTGCTTCTGGTGTTGGTTTCCGCGTCATTTCTTTGAAACAAAAAGAATATCAGGAGAGATCATTTCATCACATTTGGAGGATTACAAATATGTACGCATCAACTACGTATAATGCACAATGTGTTTCGTTTAAATGTAAATGTTGTTCAACCCCAATATATGCAGTAGTGTTTATTAAAATAGCAAAAAGCAATACAATAAAAAGGAATTGTTACTTCTTACAATAATATTAATGATATGAGATGCAAATACTCTAGCCTTTGTCAACAGAGTATATATGGCTGCTATAGTTTTATATTGTTTTCCCCTTAAATTTACGTATGCAGTTGGTGGAGAATCTTATAATTATTAAGCTGTGTGCTAACAATGTCTGTACTCACAGATCTAGATCTATAATACAATACATCATAGCCGTGATTTCGTTAAAAGCTATCGGTTATCGGTTTATTGTACTAATAGCCAAACTAGCTACAATTAGAACCTATACAAGGGTTATATTCTTGCTATTTTGTTTTTCAGTATGTTTGCCAGCTCACGCGTGATTCGTGATATGTATCACAGTAAAAATGTGTAGTTTGCCTTGCAATTTGATCATGACTGGACTGACAAACAAACAATGTTTGCAAATCATTGAAATATTTTATCAAAACTCGTGCCCTGCGAAAAATGTGTTTCGCAAGTTCCGTCCATTTTATGGTCATCCTAGTCGCCCACCTAGTAGGCTATTCAAGCCGTTGTGACCAAATTTCCCACCAGTTTCACTCCATTGCACGCTGAAAAAAACGCACCCATCCACATATTGCAGTAACCATAGATATGTTTGCAATCATTGGTTTCATGAATTGTAAATCCCCTGCTTCTTTGTTTTTCTTTTCAGCAGTTTCCAACAAAACAAAATGTATTTGGATCACAAACACATATATTTTAACAATTAATCTCCTACATTAAATACTGAATGGCAAACCTAATGTGGTTGGACACAAGTATAATATATTTACGACAAGAAACAAACACGTTATATACCGAGGCGATTATTGTTGCTGCAACCGCCAGTGTTAATGAAGATCGCGAAATTTCCATCCGTTTGCCGATCGCAGCGCTATAAATAAATGATTTTCCATTACATTCCATGAAGGAATTGGGGAGAGCTTCTCACAAACATTGAGCTGTGCGCCTTCTACTTTTACTCACTAATTGGGACCTATAGTTTTTACACCGATTCCAAACTGAATTTTGAGAAGGTTTTTCATGGCTAAATACTCGATATTTTTTTTGCCCAAACTGGAGCAAATGGTCTTGGTTGATATGTGGTTTCAACAGGACGGTGAACAAGCCACACTGCTCACGATGCCATGAACCAATTGAGAGGTAAGTTCGGTGAGCAATTATTCTCACGTTGTGGCGCTGTCAATTGGCCGCGTCGTTTGTGCGAGTTGACCCAACTAGACTATTTATTGGTGGGGAGGGGGGCACGTGAATTCGCTCGTCTATAGGGACAAACCAACCACGACTGCCGCATTGCACGACTACATTATACGTGTTATTGCTAGCATGCCAAAATTTGACTTTCAGAATGGACCACGTGAAGTGTAGACACTGATTTATTTTTATATATTTATAAAAATTTTTATACTTCTATACTTTTTTTTGGAACGAAGTTCCTTATCGCACGTTGCGGGATGAGGGCTAAATAAAAAAATTAAACAACTTTTTGTTAACACTATTATGCTACATCTCAGTATTATTAACTATATTGGATACTTTTGCTTTGGTTTGTGTCTACACTAACAAATGTTGGGAAATTTCTTGTCTAAGGTAAAGGGAAATGTTCTAGGTGGCGCCGGAGTGGTCGATATGGGTAAATTTCCCTGGAAACAAAAAATATTAAAACAATTATATAACCATGCTTTTTTGGCCTTTGTATTGTGAAAAAATTTTAAAAGAGATATGCTTTTCTATTATTTATATTCTATTTTCAAATGTAAACAAGAATCGAAATAAATGCGATTTTTGAGTGCTTTTTCGTCGCATCCGAGTGAAAAATGGTAGTACGCAAAGAGCATGTGCCCTCTGGTGAAAATGGTGATTAAGCAAATGAATCATCTATGGTTTTTATATATCTATGTTTAAGGGTAGGTTTTCTAGGGGGAGCCTGTAACTAATATTTAGTATATATTTTAGTTTTGAACCCAATAAAAGGTACATTTAGAAAAGGTAAAGTGTAAAAAGTTTAAAAAAAGAAAATTTTCTTAAATAAGTGACTTTTCTTAAAAAAGTAGATTTTCTCACAACAAAGACCTATTCATATTCTTAAACAATGTACCTTTTCTTAAAAAAATTACCTTACCTTAAAAAAGTACCTTTGATTAAAGAAAGGAAATTTTCATACAAAAAGTAACTTTTCTTAAAAAAAGTAATTTTTTTGTATAAGTATCTTTTCTTAAAAAACAAAATTTTCTTACAATCAATTGCTCTTCCTTAAAACACAAAATTTTCTTTAAAGAGTACATTTTTTGTGGAAGAAATTAACTTTTCTTGAGATGAGTACCTACTCTTAAAAATTCCCCTATTCTTGAAAAAATTATCAATTCAAAAAAAAAACTCAAAATAAATCTTTTCTTCAAAAAAATATCTTTTCTTAAAGAAAATTAATTTTCTTGCCAATATTCCTTTTCCTAAAAGTACTTTTTCTTAAAAATAGAATCATACCTTTTCTTTTGCCTTTCCGAAAATAAGTACATTATCTTAAAAAAAATAATAAATTCTGAAAATAACATTATCTTAAAAAATGACGTTTTCCTAAAAAGAGTACCACTTCTTTAAAAAGGAAATAAATAAATGGTTTCCCATTACATCCCATGAAGGGACAGGGGAGAACTTCTCACAATCACTGAGCTGTGCGCTTTCCAGGTTTCACTCACTGCTTGGGACCTACAGTTTTACACCGATTCCGTACGTTATTTTGAGAAGCTTTTTCATGACTTTATACTCGATAACGTCGCCGTCACTATGCGAGGTGACCGCCGTTGAAAGCAATTTTAAGGTGGTCAGAGCAGGGCTCGAACCCAGGATCTCATGTACAAGAGCCGCGCACACTAACCATTGCACCACCGACGGTGCAACAACGGTTCTTAAAACAAGTACTTTTTTGTAAAAAAAAATCATTCTCTTATGGCTTTTTCTTACAGAAGTACTTTCTTCTTAAAAGTTTTACCTTTTCTTAAAAAACACATTAGCTTCTAATAAAAAAAGTACGTCTCTTCAAAAAAGGACCTTTTCGGGAAAATATAATACATATTCTTATAAAAAGGACCTAAAAATTTACTTTTTGTTTACAAGTAAAACTACATTCTATAAACAACCGAATATATAAGCAAGCGGTGTAACCAAAACACGCTTAATGACACTTGTCTTTATATATTTTTAAGTGTTATTAAGTATTAATATTATTTAAATGAAACGGCGTCATATGATTGAACGCCTTTTTTTATTATTGTGAAAGTTAAGTCAAATAAAATGTGGGTGCGGAGCACTCTCAGAGCAAGAAAATAGTGACAAATATGCTTGCACTGGACTTTCAATAATTGTAATATTACTTAAATGTAACAGGATCATATGATTGAACGCTGTTTTTTATTTTACATTTACTAATGTGTGCATAGAAATCGAACAGGTACCGTGTAACAAAAATGTGTTAACACATCGCCCGTGAGTTCGAACACTCATTGGTGTTTTTGATGTGTTAACATCTATACGCGCGCCTCTAGGGCAGTAAACTATAAATTTAATACATACGCAAGTGTTAGGTTTGTAAGAGTAAATCATCGTTTGTTTGTTCGTTGCTTGGCAGTCGGTATTGAAAGTGATTATTTTGCGATATTCATATAATTTTCCCACGCGATTTTCTCCGGAAATTCATAGCCGATTTTATTAATTTTTGGATTAAAAAGCTAGTGCGGGTTTCGACGAAGAGTTTAGGCCAAAAATTAAGGCGATCCGATATCGTAGAGCCGAGATTTAAGTGTTTTAATTTGGAGTAATATTAAAAAAGTGTTTTATGTTGATCTTCGGTTTTGTCTTATCATCGTTTGTTTGTTCGTTGCTTGGCAGTCGGTATTGAAAGTGATTATTGGGCGATTTTCATATAATTTTCCCACGCGATTTTCTCCGGAAATTCATAGCCGATTTTATTAATTTTTGGATTAAAAAGCTAGTGCGGGTTTCGACGAAGAGTTTAGACCAAAAATTAAGGCGATCCGATATCGGCGAGCCGAGATTGAAGTGTTTTAATTTGGAGTATTAATTTGGAGTAATATTAAAAAAGTATTTTATGTTGATCTTCGGTTATATCGTACGAATATAACAATGTATGTATGTATGTACAAGTGTCTGTTACTTTGCATTCTTTGACTTTTGTGGGAATAAAACAAAAAGTATTGAGCAAGAAAATAATGACACATGTGCTTGCACTGGGTCTTTAAATAATTTTAAGTATTAATATTATTTAACTGTAACGTCATCATATGATTGAACGCTGTTTTCTATTTTCCAATGTAACATTTACGAATGTGTTCATAGAAATAGAACAGGTACCGTGTAGCAAAAAGGTGTTAACACATCGCCCGTGAGTTCGAACACTCATTGGATTTTTTTTTGTATTATTCACTTATAGACATTTTCTGTGTGTTTTGTTAAATTTGTTAAAATCAAATAGCAAAAAAAATGCTCATTATAATTGGATCACCAAATTCGAATAGGGCACAATGTCGGTTTTTGAACATTTATCAGGAGAAACAAATAACTGAATTTCTCTGAACCTGTATGGAATTTGAGAGCTAAAAAATGTTTGAAAGAGCTAACCATTGAACTGCATCATAAAACACTGAAATATTTTTTTGAATAAAGCAGTGCAGAAAAAACTAGTGCTATAAATCTTAATATTAATCTTGTATTGACTATAAGTTTAATATATTGTAAATAAATAAATAAAAACAGCTGTTACTTTTTTCCGAGACGAGCCCTTTTCGAAAAAAAACGACAGAAGACCTTTTCCCATTTTGGGTGCTTCAATTGTCTTGCTCTAACGCAGGGTATATACATAAAGAGTTTTGCAACAGAGACGCTACAAAAGTAAATCGATAGGGACAGCAAACGACGCCATATTTTTTCCCGCTCTTTTGACATTTCTCTTCAGTAAGGTTTGCCATTTCATCATGGAAAGATATACGAGCCAACAACGAGTCCAAATTATTAAAATTTACTACCGAAATTTGGAGTCAGTGGCCTCAACTTTAAAAGCGCTACTCATCTTCAGCGATGAGGCTCATTTCTGGCTGAATGGCTTCGTCAATAAGCAAAATATGCGTTATTGGTCAGACAGCAATCCACACGTAATCCTTGAGTCATCATTGCATCCCGAAAAAATTACGGTTTGGTGCGGTTTATTGGCCGGCGGCGTCATTGGGCCGTTCTTCTTCCGTGATGATCAAGACCGGCACATTACTGGCACATTAATGCGAATCGCTACCGTTCAATGATAGCCGAATATTTTTGGCCCCAATTGGATAATATGGACTTGGAGGACACGTGGTTCTAACAAGACGGCGCCACAAGCCACACAGCGAATGCCACAATCAATTTATTGGAAACCAAGTTTGGTGAACGTGTTATCTCACGAAATGGCCCAGTCGATTGACCGCCTCGGTCGTGCGATGTGACGCCGCTAGATTATTCCCTGTGGGGCTACATCAAGTCTATGCCAACAAGCCAGTGACGATTGATGAACTTCGTACGAATATCGAACGTGAAATTGCAGCAGTATCAGCCGATTTATGCTTGAAAACCGCCGAAAATGGGGTTCAGCGTCCGGACTTCTGCAAGCGTGCCCGTGGTGGCCATGTAAAAGAAATCGAGTTGCATACATAATGGCATCAAACGTACTTTCACAGGAATAAAGAATTTCATTGGTATCTAAAACCGGTTTTGTTTTATTTAAAAAAACTTTTGTAGCGCTCTTATTGAAAAACCCGATAGTTATTCTTGCAAATGTTTGTATTCTTCTTCTTATCTTTGAATGCACAATAACGCATCTAATGCCGTTTCTCGAGACTTTTTTCGACTGCTAATTGTATGAGACACAATGGAATCTGTAATATCAAATGACGCTTAATATCGCTTAGCTCTTTGCACAATCTCTATACAAGCAAGCGGTGTAGTCCAAAAAACGACTAATTATACCGAACCGCTATAATGATTCCGAACAGAAACTTTTGAAATAAAAAAATGATTTTGTGGCATATAATTTTTCGCCATAGCTTTAAATTAGCCCAAAGCTTAAGTCACACGTGCCAGATCTATAAAACAACTTCCGTGTACTTATTTTCCACCAACCCTGTGCTATTTTAATGCTGTAAACTGTATGTAAAAATCTTTTACCGACATCTGCGGACACAATTAAGTTAAAAGCAAAACACTTCAGTATCACGACCAAATATTGAAAATTAATATTTCATTTCTTAAATTTTAGTCAAAGCGAACAGACGGCCACAATCAGGCACAACCAGAAAACCAAACCAGGCCGGTAGTCTCTCAAACGTCGGACAAAGCGACAGGCAAACAAAAAGGCCGCCAACAAAAATTTGTTTTCAATTATTTACGGCAATCGCGTGTGATTGCTCAGACTTGTCAGTGCTTAGTTATCGTGCTGTACCAGACAAATTCCTACAACTTAAGCAAAATGACAAAATCATCACTTCTATTTCTGATTTGTTTAATTTTCAACGTAACATTATTATTATCTTTTGTTCCGTCCATACAAAGTGTATCGCATTCCGGCAATCTGCAGTGTAAAGAATTAAGTAAGATTTATATTTGTATCGTGAAATCCTTCTTATGGTCAGTGTTGTTTCTTTTTTTTTTGTTTGCTCGTGGTTTTGTGTTTATGATATTTGGTAATAAATCATTGTAGGGTCCAATGAAATTGTTAAGAATTGTGCTAAGAAATATGATTCGATTATTTTCGCATGCACATTAGTCATAGACGAATGTCAAATATAAATAGTTGCATCGAAAATGTGTCACTAACATTAACCTTTTTTTGAAACCCGGGTGATATGTTGATTCTATCTTCAGAAGAGTCAGATTTTAATATTTTAAGATTAGACGATAGATTGTGACTTTGAGTTTTACAAGCATTTTGAATATTACTGAGCCAGTTAACCATCGCAAAAACACATCCACTTCTCTAATAATTCTAAAAAAATGGCATACTGACAGAATAGTACATGGGTTCCGAATATTAGAACCAAACTCCAATTGGAAATATCAATATGTGCATATGCCCATTTATCCCCATTGAGACGTAAAAACAAAATTTGGTAAATTTTGCAGACATTTGACGCTTCATTGCAGTGAGAAATGTAACTAAGTAATGTTAACATTGTTCGCAATGCTTCTTTTAATTTTATAACTGAATGAATTAAAATGAAGGTTGAAATCCATTTGGCCGGGACTGGCTAAGAAAAGAACCCCAAAACTCGAGTAAAATTTTGTAACTACAAAAACGAAAAAAAATTTTAAATATCAGACCAATGAGTGCACCTAGGTACATCTACGAACAATCAAGTGTGGGAACTCAAATTAAAGGTATTCTCCTCGTGAAGTTGATCGTACATATATTTCGGCTGAGTGGAATCTGCGGACCGAGGTAGCCCTATTGTTAGATATTATACCGGCTCAGGTGAAATTAAAAAAACAAAAACCCCAAATAAGAAATAAAAAATAATATAAATTTGTTCGAAAAATTTCCCTGGAAATTTTCTTCACAAACGGCAAAGTTTGGGTATTTTTAAAAAAAAAAAGTAACAATTTTTTTTTAAAAAAATCACACCACAATTTTGAAAATTTTTTTTGGTCCATTTCAAAATGGGATAAATTAAATATTTAAATTTCTTCAGGAAAAGTATGCCCCCATTTATGGAAATTATCGAAAAACATAGCGTCGCTGCGCCAACGAAAACAGTTATGTGTTTTTTGTTAAATTTTCAGGAAAGCAAAAAAACAAAAATTTTCTTGGAACATTCGTTCTACAACTTTGTCTTTGCTAGTACCATATACTTCGGAGCAGATGCAAATATCAGAAAACAGCTTTTGTGAGCGTATGTATAAATAGAAACGGTTTTCAATTAAGCAATAAAAAATTATTTTCGCCGGCGCAGCGACGATACGAGAAACACAATTTTGAAACCTCAACCGGAAATTTTTTTTATAAACAAAAAAATTTGTATTTAAATTTTTCCTAAATTTGCCTTTAAAAACAAACAAAACGGAATGTTTTTTTTTGCTCCATTTTTAAGT
Organism: Phaonia tiefii; assembly: GCA_963931995.1. Classification (NCBI taxonomy): domain Eukaryota; kingdom Metazoa; phylum Arthropoda; class Insecta; order Diptera; family Muscidae; genus Phaonia; species Phaonia tiefii. The sequence goes on along the minus strand of OZ008367.1, from coordinate 106,151,366 downwards.
GGGAAAAATTTAATATTTCAATTTACGGATATCATACGGAAAACGCAGTTACGAAGGTGAAAAAGAAGAATTTTTTTTAAAAATACTTTTTTTAATAACCTTTTTTTATATTTTATATTTTTGTTTAAATCCGCTTTTAAGCCAACTAAAACGCACTAATTCTTTTTGCTTCTTCTTCTTTTCGAGCAGTTCATAAAAATCATTTTCGGGACCCTATTTTGGACCCAGAGGACTAAATAAGTCCGATACCAAAAAACTTTTTTTGGTTTTTTTAATTATCATATTTTACTTGAGTTTTAGTTTTTTTCGGGGGGAGCTTTCAAAGCCCCCTTTATCGACCCTGAGGGACCCATGTTAAAAAATTAAAAAATTTTTTGTTTTCTGAAATTGCCATATTTTACTCGATTTTCGATTTTTTTAGCCCCGCCCGGCCAACTGCATTTTTGCCAAAATGACTTTAGTTGCGCCAACAGAGAAATTCGCTTAGAGTAACCGAATTGACTCCAAATTCCTTCGTTGCAGCCGACTTAAGGACAAGTTCGGGTATTGCAACCGATGCCAAATTCGGTTGTTGCACCTGAATTGATGCCAAATTCTGTTGCTGCAACCGAATTTGGTTACAATTTGGGTTCCTGCATCCGAATTAATTTCAATTTTGGTAGTTACCAACGAAATTATTGAAAATTTAGTCGACAAACCGAATAATATTTGAAGGTTCAGTTATCACAACCAAATCAATTATGAAACGAGGTTCCTTCAACCAGATTTCAGTTGTGGAGGTTAAATTCAGTCGTGACAACCTCAATTCGTTAAATTCGCGTGTTGCCACCGAAATGCTGTTGCTACAACCTCTTTAGATCACTGGACAGCACGTCGGGCCGAAAAAAAGTTGCAGGTACAGGATTTGGTTACCAAAGAAAAAATCATTCTATGGGTCAAGCAGGATACACACAAAATTTCGGGAGAAACAATTAACCCATTCATGTCACGCAATGCACTTAAAGCAAAAACGAAATAGCAATTTCATATTTTGGAAAATTTTAACATAATTGGGTTACATTGTCAAAAATGTTAGGATGTTGAAATGCAAAGTTGTGATGAAAAAATTATTAGTATGCAAAAATAGTAAATGCAATTTACTTTAAATGTTAAAGTAGAAAACGTAATTTGTTGTTTTTACTCTTTATAACAGGAACAATACAAATTTGAGAATTTAGAATAAATGGGTTTTATAGACGAGGAAATAGCCAATATATCGCATCAAAAATATCATATAAAATATTAAAGGGTGCCTGCATTCGGGTCGAAAACTCAATATTGATACCATCGCATTCCGACCCTAATTGCAGGAACCCTGCAACTCTTTTTGAGATATTCGTAATGCGCTATATCGACAATTACCTCTTCTATAAAATCCAATTATTCTAAATTCTCGGAATTGTGTTGCCCCAATTTTAAAGAAAAAATATTGCGTTTACTACTTTAAACATTAAAGTATATTGCATTTATTGCATCCTTCAAAAGTTTTGATTCACAAAGTGTTAATACTACTACTAACCTAACGGATATTTTTTCATTTAAATTTTATACTGAAATTATATTTACATATGAATAAATACTAACGACCAAAATTTTTCATCGAAAGGGCGTCTCAGTAACAACGCACTTTTTCATTTTAAAATAAAAACACGTATCTTTTGAGATAGTTGTCATTTTTTTTTTGGATTATAAAGAAGACATCTTCCGATTAAGTGTGGAATGAAATATCCGTCAAACAGCCCCCACGGCTCGGATGACAGTTCATTAATCTTTTCATGAAATTTTCCATGATTTTTTCACAGAGATATGGCTGTATCTCACCAATTACGAGTTGGATCTCGGATTTGAGCTCAGGAATTATTTCTAGTTTATTCTCGCATAAACCCAAAGGGTTAAATCGCATGATCTTGATCTTCGAATGGTTGACACATTAGTTGCACTTTCTCGACTGAAAATGCATCGAAGGTTGCGAGCGGTCTCAGCATAACGGTCCAGACGGGTAAAAAAGTATATACAGGGTTAAAGAGGACATTTTCACCTTTGTCCGGATGGTTTAGTTCTCCTGCTCGCTTTTGATCTTCAACAGTTCACTTCCACGAAAATTGGAATTTGACGAAAATATAGTACTTTAAAAAATAGTGCATAAACCCCAAAATTTAATTTATGCAGAATGCTAAAGGTTGGTCGAACCAAAATGCACGATGTTAATTGTAAATATAAGAAAGATCTATGACAATTATATGTGAAACAAAATATCGGCCAAATGCTCGCCACGGCTTCGCTGGCATACCTCTATCCGATGGTACACATTTACAATGACTCTGAGACATAATTGAGATTCACTTTCGTTAATGTGCCGAATTATCTCATCCTTTAAGTCTTGAATTGTTCTTGGCTTATTGACGTACACTTTTTCTTTTAAATATCCCCAAAGAAAGGAGTCAAACGATGCCAAATCACATAATCGTGCCGGCCAATTACGTGAGATAACACAGCCATTGCATTTCTCGCGCAAAAGAGGCATTGTTTCATTGGCTGTGTGGCAAGTGGTACCATTCTGTTAGAACCACATATCGTCCAGGTCCATATCCTGAATTTCTGGCCACAAGAAGTTCGTTATCATGCTGGTCAAAAAAATTACGAAGTGCACGAAATGTATTTTGATTTGAACGTCCATTTTCGTAAAAGGCTTCAACGATTTTAATCTTAATTGTGTACCTCTCCATGGTTGAATTTGTCAAACACTGAAACAAAGAAATGCCAAATTAAGTTAACCTACCAAAAAAAGTGCAGTCCTTTAACGACGACAGTTTGCGAGGAATGATAATTTCTTATTGATTAAATATAAAATATTCTGTTTTGTCTAAAATAATTTCAAACATTTGTATTTCACTGCATGCCGAGCCCAATATTTTGCCCAAATTCTTTGGCTACCCTAATCCTAACAGGTTTGTTAAAGATTTGGAAATCGGTGACAACAAAAAATTTAGGTTTTGGCCAACGAATTGAATTCCTGAACTACAGTGCGGCGTTCAAATATTCCATTTCTATTGAATTTTGGTTCCAACAATGTGCCATGATACAAAACTATTTCTAAATTGTTGACACTCGTAGAACAAAGTTGGAAACACGAATAGGCTGAAAATTGAATTTCCAAAAGTCTTTATTCATTACACCTTAATCTACAATTACAAGACATATGTATATATGTAGTGTCATATATGTGACGATATTTCCAAAATTTGTCCAGACCTAATCGTCCAGACCCAATCGTTAATACAGAATATATAGTAAACACTATATCTACTCTTTGGATGGATAACATTGTATCATACAGCCTATTTTGAGTTCAAATTTATTTTTTTCTATGTTTTTATAAGCTAAAAATGCCAAACAAATAAATTTCAAATGTGTATTAGTTTATTATCTACAAAATTACATTAATAACGTCTTAGAACATTTTTGAAAAATTAGACCGCAAAATTTAACAAAATTTCCTTTTTTGTCGATATATTAAAACATGTCAATGTGTAAAAAATATAACTAATAATTCACATTACCACGTGCCACAGGTGATGAAGAGCATCTAACTGAACCAACTAAGAGGCAAAGTTGAGTCTTGTCAAGTTAAGGCGTAGGTGTTGTAACACAACGACCGCACCGATGCTACAATATGACTAATCGAGCTGATATTTCGTCAAGCAAAAACATTGAAATTTCGTTGAACCGAGTTCACTGTGAAACAATTGGTCTGTCACTTTTAAGTAATGATTACTCAAATTTCTTAAAACCATATGCATACATGTATGCATATTGTTCAGGTGTGTAATGAAACGTTGATGAATTGTTGACATTGATATATTTATGGATTTTCAAAAGTGATTTAATGTAAAATAAAAATCCGAAATATTGCAATGAGTAGTTTTAGGTTTCTTTTTATAATTAGTATATAATGATGAGCAAATACAAACAAGTAATTAAAAATAGATGAAAAAATTTCAATAATTTACTGAAGGCGATTGTTATTAGCTATTTGAAGAAAAAGCGGCAAGCATTGTTAACACACTGACTGATTATATTGCACGCTAAATACACCTAGATAATTAATTGAATGAGAAGAGGTTGTAGTAATAGTAAACTCCGCTGTTGCCATTGAATTGCGGTTGCCATAACCGAATTCAGGTTGTCACGACGGAATTTAGTACCCACAACTGAAATTCGATTAATGCAAACTTTGTAAGTGATTCGGTTGCAGCAACTGAATCTTCAATTCATTTAATGTAAATTTTCTAAAAATTCGGCTGGAACAAACGAATTTTGAATCAATTCAGATGCAATAACTGAAATTGGTACCAAATTCCGTTGAAGTACCCGAATGTGGCACCAATTCATGTGTAACAACTAGAGTGTCAAAAACCCGTAATATTTTGGAAACCATTTTTCGGATTATTCGAAAACTCAGGTTTTCAAGAAACCGGACTTCAACTTGTTCAGGAAAAAAATTTTCTGTTTATTAATTCACTTCGTTTTTAATTAATAATTGTGTCTATTTTCCTGACAATGCTACCCAAAGGCAACGAAATATTGAAGAATAAAATTATTTAAAAAAAACGACCAAATACCCGAACATTTTAATTTTAAATACAACTCTATTTAAATCTGACAATTACGTTTTAATTTTAAATAAAACCATTATGACATATTTCAATTTGGAATGCGTGTTTAATATAAAATCTGAATGTCTTTGTCAAATTTGCATTAAACTGATTTAAATTCGAATTTATTTTTTTTTAATTTTAATTCTTAATCGGTTTCACATACAACCAGATACATAGATCTTATAATTAAAGTATATGACTTTCAGTGGTACTTCATAACATGGGAGATAACAAACAATAAAGGCGTAAATAAGAAGAAGAAAAAACACGTATCAACAAAAAAAAAATTATAATTTTGAATATCATATTCAAATTTGAAAGTGATTTTGATGTATGAAAATATGACAATTACGTTTTAATTTTAAATATAACAAATATGTCATATTCCAATTTGGAATGCGTGTTTAATATGAAATTTAAAGTCTTATTCAAATGTACATTACACTGATTTAAATTTGAAAATCATATTGAAATTTGAAAGTGATTTTCATGTTCAAGTTTAAAGCATTTATTTATAAAATAATTTTATTTTCTAAATTTGAAAAAATATGTTTGGAAAGTTCAATTAATTTTCAAATAATTTTTAATTATTTCTTATTCAATTTCTTATGGAAATGCCAGTTAGAACTTTTTGAAACATAAAATCATATTTGAAAATAGAAATCACGTTTCTTTATTCCAAAATTTCATTAAAATTCGAAAACCCAAATTAAGTAAAAATCGGCTAACCGACGTCAAATAACCGGTTTCCGTTTGTTCGAAAATTAGGATTTTTAAAAGCCGGCACACGGTTAAGAGCAGAAAAACCGATTAACCGGTCTTTGGGCACTCTAGTAGCAACCGATTTTGACATTAATTAGGTTTAACTGTTGAATTTAGTATATATTTGGTCTCAAGGACCGAATTTAGCCTTAAGTCGGTCCTTTCGCTATATATTATGTACTAGTTAGTTCCTACACGCCTAAGGCGCCCGTTGAAACATGTGATAATTTGAATGGATCTATAAGAAAAGATACTTTTTGTAAAACGATAAACTTTTTTAAGAAATTTTTAATTTATTGAATGTTATTTTAAAAAAAAAAGTATATTTTTATGTCCTTTTGTAAGAATATGTATTATATTTTCCCGATAAGGTCCTTTCTTTGATGAGAGGTACTTCTTTTATTAAAAGCTAATGTTTTTATGTAAGAAAAAGCCTAAGAGTATGCATTTTTTTTTTACAAAGAAACACTTTTTTAAGAACAGGTACTTGTTAAAGAAGTGGTACTCTTTTTAGGATAAGGGTATTTTTTTAAGAAAATTTACTTATTTTCAGGAAGGCTACTTATTTGTGTATTCAACAAGTGGGTTTTTCAAAAATGTCGGTTTTCGGTTTCTTCGAATATTCCGGTTTTTGGCGAAACCGGTTTTCGGTTAAACCGAGGTGTAAAACCGGTTTCGGTTTTTATAAAAAAATTTAAAACTGCATTTTATAATCGTAGTTTATTTTTAATTAGGGTTTTAGAATTTTGTGATCGACTACCGACTACATAACCATGAGACAGCTTGTTAAAATATCGTACGGAACCGGTGAAAAACTTCAGGTCCCAATCAAAGTATGTAAGCCCCTGTTATGTAACGGAAAACTAAAGTGTAGGCCGTGTAAAATTTTTAACTTAATTTCACTTTAACACAGTACCTCATTCCATCAATTCAACTTTCAATACATTTTCGATTGTTAGACCTGTATTTCGTGTTTTAAGGACTCAATCGATTTGGGATTGTTTGCGTAACACTTATCTTTCACGGCGCTTCAGAGACAATAGTTTGACGGGTTCAAATAGCAGCTGCGAGGCGGCCAATGGTTATGCGAGTGATTATGTGGTTTTCGAGCACAGTACGCATAAAATCAATTGTAGCGTTGGCGGTGTGTCACTTAGCGCCATCCTGTTGAAACAATAAGCCGTCGATGTCATCTTTTTGATCTTCTAGGATCAAAACATCTCTGAGCATGGCATTTTCGAAGAAAAATGGGAAGAGATGATTTTTCGGTAAACAAAATACTCAACTTCAGCCAAGCTACCTTCAGCCCATTCAGCGAAGCGAAAACGCATCCTGTGGTCACGAAACTTCAGTTCTGCGAACGGTGGCGAGTTGATGTTGAGCGCACACTTTCAGCTACAGTGGAAATATTTTCAGCTGATCGCACTGGACGAGCACGTACACGAGATAATTTGTTCAATATGGACCCGGATTGACAAACTTGCTTCATAAATTGATCCACAAACTGGATTGATGCCACTCTATTTCTATCGAATTTATTTCATAAAAATTTAAAGAAAGTTTTAAATATTTCCTCTCAAGCGTACCGACCCATTAAGTAATTTTCTAACCTGTACTAATCTGTCACTTTCTAAATGTCAAAATGGACTTCTACTTCGAAATAACGGGGCGTTCAAATTCCAAATTTTACATGGCCCATCTTTTATTTACATTGTTATTTTATTCACCCTATCTGTTATAATATTTGACTACCCCATTTCGGTAAAATCATCATCGAATAAATATTCCTTTGGACATTTTGTACATCTTCTTGGATTGTGAATAATGTTTATTGTTTTACGCATTTCTGCTAACATACTACCTGTATTGTCATTAGTTCTAGAACTTACACCTAAATCGGAGTTGGCAGATATGACTTCTGTACCCTTGGACAACATATCTCCGCAAATTATCGGCGAATTAATTCGCTGGCAAAATCGTTTGTGTATGTCTGATCGGGTCAGTAACCATAATGAGCTGCGAAAAAGGATATAGGTTTGTAATTCTGCGTTTTTATATCATTTGTTTAAAAACAGAAAAACCGGTTTTTCGACTTGGAGTAACCGGTTTCGGTTTTGAATACACTACTACTTATGTATCTCAAGAAAAGAAAAGATAAGGTATTATTTTATTTTTAAGAAAGGGTACTTTTAAGAAAAGGAATTTTTGCAAGAAAATGTATTTTTTGTAAGAGATGTTATTTTTTTTTTTTTTGAAGAAACGTTTTTTTTACCAAAGAACAGGTAAAATTTTAAGAGTAGGTACTTATCTCAAGAAAAGTTATTTTGTTTTACAAAAAAAGGTACTCTTTAAAGAAAAGATAGTTTGTTAAGAAAAGGCAATTTGCTGTAAGAAAATGTACTTTATTAAGAGAAGGTACTTATTTAAAAAATTACTTTTTTTAAGAAAAGGTACTTTGTGTAAGAAAATTTACTTTTTTAAGCAAAGGTACTTCTTTAAGATAAGGTATTTTGTTAAGTAATATAATATAATATATGTATATAACATATATTATATACATATACACAGGGTGATTCAGGAAGTTCCGGACAAATTTCTCCAGCGTATTCCTTGTCTCATTTCATGAAGAAAAGTCCACTAGGACCATGTCCGAAAAGGCAAGGGTGCGAAATGGTAGCGGATTCAAAATTTTCCGATTGTCGGTGGTGCTAACTTCTGAGTCAGTGGTCGTTTTTTGTTTTTGGGCTTGTTGGAAAGGTCTTTAAGAGACCTTTCAGAATTAATTAAAAAAGAAGTAAAAAAGATACAGATGGCAGGTAACTTATGTTTTTTTTCTGTTGAAAGATACCTCTTACCTTTCCAAAATGACCTAAACGAAGCCCAGAGGTCTTACCGTTCCAAGGTTATTACCATTTTACTGAAATGCAAAAATTTTTGTTTATGTTTTTGGAAGCGAAATAACAGCACACATTTATTTGTTTTTGTAAATTAACACGTTTAAGATTTTATTTTATTGAAATTTTTGGCTGAAGAATCAAACACATAAGGAAAAAAACATTTGAATTGAAGCCGTTTGCAAACCAAATCCGCTACGTCTAGTTCACTCATCTTTTCACGAACTTTCACGGCAGCATCCTCAATGTGTGCAAGTAACTGCTCGCGATTATGGTTCTGCACAGAATACACACAATGTTTCATGTAGCCCCACAAAAAGAAATCAAGTGGTGTGAAAAGTTCGCAACTTTAGCCTACTACCCTCCGACCACCAATCCGAAAATTTTGAACCCGCTGCCATTTCGTACCCTTGCATTTTTGGACATGGTCCTAGGGGACTTTTCTTCATGAAATGAGCCAAGGAATACGTTATAGAAATTTGTCCGAAACTTCCTGAATCACCCTGTATATTCGAAATATCCCCGTATATGTTAGTCTAGACACAAACCAAACCAAAAGTACGAGTGTAAGAGTAACTTCCCTAGAAACCTAGAAATCTTCCCTTTAAACCAAACCAAACCAAATGTACCCAATATAGTTGATAATAAGGGGTTGTAATAAAGTAGTTAAAAAAAAAGTTGTTTAAAATGTTTTCATTTAGCCCCCATCCCGCAACGTGCGATAAAGAACGTCGTTCCAAAAATCTCATTCATTAAAATTGTATTTTTTTTTTAATTTAGTCATAGTACACACAAAATTTATTTGTTATCAGACATACATTTTAATTTTAGTGAATACTAGTGTTACTATCTTTGCTTCCATTTCTAAAATATAGCTTTAAATTCTGATTGCGAATTCAAACCCAAGTTGAAACTAACACCCTCAATTGATGTTATCTACTGAAAGCTGACAATAAAAACATTTAATTTCCTCTTATCCTGCACAGATTCATGGAATTGTTACTCAGGCAAAAATGATGGATACTCTTGCAGCAGTAAGGATCAAACAAAAACAGAGACCAGGTGGTATTACGACAAAGGATCCTGTCACAAATTCAACTATAAAGGCTGTAATGGCAATCGTAATCGATTCTGCACCAAAGAGATATGCTTGAAAAGATGTGAGGGCGAATAAAAAACTAGTCGCACGCTAACCTTTAAATGCAAATGAAATTCAATTAATTGTTCGCCGTAATCACCATAGAAAATGCTAATAAAATATTGTCATACTACCATAAATTCACTGTTATTACCACAATTTGTATTGTCGGCGTTTGGTTGTTAACAACAAACTTGTTAGATGACATTCAATTTGGTCTTTATCACTTTGATGAATGACAAGCAATGAAATCTAAAAGGAATGTGACAAATTTTCGGTTTAGGGGTGACAGTGTAAATCTATACATCATACAACACCAAATATCGACCATTTGGCATTTGAAATCACATAGATTTTAACAGAAACATGAAAACGGCAACAACAATAAGTAAATATTGTCATATGGTTTGCTTTGATAATTTGAACTAAGAATAGATGGATGGATTTCTGTTGAACCAACGAGTGGGCCAGTTGTCGCAGACAAAACGTACGATAAATTGAGAATCATCAGCACCAACTATGACGCATTGAAGACCATTGCAATCATACATGGATGACGCTCTTCGATTTGGACAAGAAACAGTCAATCATTTCAAAAGCATACGCCCCCATGGGAGTATGGATTCGTAACAAATTACATTCATATATTTTGAAAATGGATTTGGGCGAATGCGTGTAGTTTCGGATTTTATGGATTTGTCATGTGGGTTTACAGGTCAATTGTGTCAATCGATAGGTGTGTATTTGTACGTAATAAGACTAATTATAGTTACTAAATATCTATTTTTGTTTACCAATTTGCTTACATCAATGTAATAATTACTTGGGCTAAAATTAGAAACGTGTAGGAATGATTTAGAATATAAATATGATTATGTAGGGCGCACAATGGTGCAAGTCCGGTAAAGGTAGCCAACAAATTTTGCAAAATCTAGTCAGTCGTAGTCAGTAGTTTTTAATAGAGATTCAGTTTGCAAATTCGAGCCAACTATTAGGAATAGCCCAATACTAGGAATAAAATTTAATATTTTTTACACATAATGTTTCATTCTAATGATCTTGCTTTAATTTTCAGAACTTCTTTCGGTACGAAAATGTATTTCAAGAATTGCCAGTTTGTATTTTGGAAGATAGACAACTCTGAGAATTTGTTATATAATTTTCAAAAGTCAATGTTTGCCCTGACTCCGAAAATACTAGTGTTGTATAGATTGTATAGTGTTATATAGATTGTATAGAAATTGCAAAGAATTCGATTTAGCTTTTAACTACACCTAATTTCCTCTAGCTATTTCACTGAATTAGCTCTTCTATTTTCTTTGTTTTTAGCTTTGCAACTCAATAATGTTTGTTATACTTATATAATTCCGATATTCAGGTTCTTTATCTTCCATATCAAATTCCCTCAGGTCTCTAGATCATTTGGTTCATTCAAATTTTTGTTTGCTCTTTCGCTCTCAATTCAGATTCAGATTTAAAATGTAATTAACTCCATACGAGGGTTGCTATTTATATTTCGGGTCCAGCAATATAAAAACAATCCATTATCATTGGAAATGGGTTTATTGTTTTTCAAAATACTCTCCGTGAAGATCAATACACTTTTGGATGTGCTCAAACCATTTCTCGAAGCACCATTTCCACTCCGATTAAGACACTTCCAAAACATGGGTTTGAATGACCCATCAATTCGACATGTTGAGTGCTCAAATAGCCCATTGTTTCAGCTAATGTGTGAGAGCTAGCATTGTCTTTACCCAAAATGATCCGTCTTCTCTTATTTCTTCTTCGAACACTGTTGGCCAACAGATGGTGGTATACCACTAAGAATTGACCGTCCGTCCTATGTTCCACTGAAGGCACTGTAACTACATGACCGGTTATACCGAAAAACGCGGATTTAACTCCTCTTGAAAGCCCCATACGGTCGATTGCTGTTTTGTTTCGGGCTCATATACATAGATCCATGATTCATCACCTGTGACGATGTTATACACTGCATTTGAGTTACAGCGGTTGTATTTTTTCAACATTTCTTTGCTCCAATCGACACCAGCACTTTTTGGAGCATTCGTCAAATAATGTGAGATCCAACAAGAACAAATCTTTCTCACGGCCAAATGAACATGCAATATCTTATTGATGCTTGTCATACTAATGTCCAAGGATGCTTCATCTCACGGTATGTGACATGTCGGTCTGGCTTTATCAGTTCATGCACAGCATCGATGGTTTCCGCCAAAAACGACCGAATTTGGACGACCTTCACGAAATTCATCCTGGAGCGAACAGCGTCCGCGACTGAACGTTTGGTAACAGGGATTTACTGTGGTCTTTGACTTTGCTTCATCAGCAAAAGTCGAATCAAGTTGAGTGAGATACTCTTGTCTCCGTAATTCACGCCGAAAATGGTAAAAAATCATGGCACGAAAATCTTTGCGGGTTAAGTCAATTTTTTTCCAGAGATGCATTTTTCAACACCCTGTAAATACAACAAATTGTAGAGTAATTATTAAAACAAGAGAGAATATTTGACTCATCTGACGTCTCCTTTAACACTCTTCGTGGTGCGGTCGTTGTGATAGAGAGATGTTTGACGAAAAGTGACATTCGCCAGGTGGAATCACAATATCTTCTGACTTTAATTTTTTATGTCGTTTTGGTGAAAAACTGTGAAATTTAAACGTGTTTTACTCTTTTTTTGTTGACTGTTATTGTTAGCATACATTTGTGTTTTGAATATTTTTGTTAAAGAATATTGAAAAACAATGTATTCTCGCATAGTTACACCCATTTAGCGGTCATAAGACCAACAGAGACTTGGTAACTCTGTACTCCCATTTCAGATTGATTTTATTAACACACTGTTAATACACCATCTGACGCTAACACCATCTACATGAATCGGTCACCTTGGACCAACCATATGGCATTATGCAACATCTTGGTATATATGCCTTTCTACAACCACAACCATCACGTACTATCGCCATCCCTTTTCGATTGTTGCAGAGATTTCTTGGCGACAACGTCAAATATTCGTGGTCAGTTGGTATGTGGAAGCTTTTCACCACACAGCGACGGCATATTTTTAAAATTAAATTTGGATTTAAACTGTTAGACTACATAGATAAATAAAAACCATAGATGTTGAGAGATAAGTGGTGGATTTTAAAGTAAAGGCAAATTTTATAGATGGCGCCGGAGTGGTGGATATCGTAGATAAAGTAAACTAATAGATGAAGCACAAGTGTTGGGAAAATTTTAGTGTAATGGCTAATTTTCTAGATGTCGTTAAAAGCAATAAATAGGATTTTTTTCCCCAAAAAAAAAATTAAAAAAATATGACATTAAAATTCATATCATATCATCATTTTCAACAAAAATACCACATCGAAACAATAATACAACACGCTACCTAAAGAAGAATATGTGATGGCCATCGAATTGGAAAGCCATGCCACTACCGTCAATTTTTTAATAAATTTGTTCTTCCTCTGGTTCAGCTACCATTCTTAGTTGAGAGTCCTCAGACACTCTAACGGTTTAGGGATCTACTACCACAGAAGTTGCTACAGTTTTTGGAAAGTTTTAGATTAAAACGGCGTTCCAGCTTCTTCAACTTTGCGCGGTCTGACGTGTTTTACCCTATTGATATCCCACCACCGTTCTCGTGGCTTTGAAAAAAAAATTTACATCAGAAACAAATGCTATTATGTAAACTCTTTTAAATTTTTTCACATTTTCCAATGTTTAAATTACTTTCACAAAAATTCCTCACAATTTTGAATAAACGTCAGTGAGAATTATGGGAAACTTCAACGAAAGTGAGAGTAGTAAGGGACAGCACCTAGTGAACAAAGTTGACAATAGTCGCGTTATATCTATTATTTCCTTTATCTATGGTGGATATGGGCAAATTTCCCTGAAAACAAAAACTATTAGAAAAAACTATGCAAGCATAACCTTGCTTTTTTGCATTTTGTATTGTCAACAAATATCAAAACCGATACGATTTTCTATTATTTATATCCTATTTTCTAATTTAAACAACAGAATCGAAATATAGATGATTTTTGAGAGTCTTTTCGTCGTACGAAAGCAGCATGTGCCCTCTGGTGAAGATGGTGAATAAGCGAATGTAATGTATTGTAACACTATATAAAGGCCGTTTAAGATTTTTGGTGTCTTTGAATGAAACAAGTTTTAGGTTTATCAACTTTAACGATAATTTGGTAAGGAATTTCGTTTATTAAGCCAACGATATTCGATGTCGCTATCTGTTTCGATATAACCCCAGTACAAATTGTACCTATCAACCTCAGCACTACCGCCCTATGAGGTAACAAATATTAACTGATTTCCACGGAACTTGGTGCATAAGCTTGTCTTAGGGCAAAGATGATAGTTTTTGAAAATGGGCAATATCGATTACCGTTTTGATGTAGCCCTATATAAATTGTTCCAACCCTAATGGAGGCGAGCGGCTACAAACATTAACTGGCAACAAAAGGTACATCCCCATCTATATGCCATCGACAGTAATTGTAGACAGGTTATGGACAAAAGGTGGTGTCGGTTATTAATTAGTAGACTTAGGTCGATTTTGTTGCGGATTTAGTGCCTTTGGACGTGGCCACGTGTGTTAATCTTAAATGCTATTCAGCATTATTACGCACTTGCTATTGTTCACCTGGTCAATTGTATTTCTTTCATGTGTATGACAATTATTAAATAGGTTAATGATCTTCGTTTAATATGATACAGCTAACAAATTTTTTCCACAGCTGTCCACTTAAGCGAAATGTATTTACAAAAATTTCAAAATTCAAATTGCCTATTCAGTGCTTAATGAAGAGCTGTCAAATGACCATTAATAACTAGACGCCAGGCACAGATTTGCAAATTCACCAAATTTGTATGTCAAAAATGTTTCACACAAATCAACATGACAGCTACATTAAACCATTTATGAGATGACAGCATCGGAAAATCTAAATTGAATTAAATGCTAAGTAATCACTCAGTTGTTCTGTAAAATAATACTTTTTAATTGATATTAGTCGTTTTTTTGGTATCAGGTGAAATATTTTCAAAACATAAATGGGCATATCAAATCATTATTAGACATTTGTGAAAAAATTATAAAATTATTATTTCAATTTATTAATTTTACCTTCCAAAATAGTATATTTTATTATAAAATGACAAGCTTTACCTCCAAAACGGTTTTAAAGCCCATAACCGTACTATCATCCAACTATCTGCGTAACGTGGGGCTTCCACAATCTGTTCACATCGGTACTGGATACACACATACTTGTGGTGAAACCAAAAACATCCAAACCAAGCAACAACCCAAGCAAACCAAGCAACCCGAAGAAAGTAACCGAGACAACCAAATCCGACCCATTTATCCCGGTAAAGTACGCTTGGGTTTCTTACCGGATGAATGGTTTACATATTTCTATAGAAAAACGGGTGTTACGGGACCCTATGTGTTTGGTCTCGGGCTGCTCAATTTTCTATTCTCCAAAGAAATCTATGTGTGTGACCATGAATTCTATAACGGCCTCGCATTGGGCATTCTGTGTATAGTTGGGGTTAAGAAATTTGGTCCTACTGTCGCCAGATATTGTGACAAGGAAGTCGATAAAGTTGAAAACAACTGGAAACAAATGCACGAGTCGGAAATACAGGATCTGCAGAATTTGATTGATCAGGAAAAACAAGAGCAGTGGCGTGCTGAAGGTGGTCTTCTACTGATGGAAGTGAAAAAGGAAAATATCGCCATGCAATTGGAGGCGGCATATCGAGAAGGGCTGATGAATGTCTACCGGGATGTTAAACAGCAATTGGATTATCAAGTGGCTTGTAGAAATGTTGAGTTACGTATAAATCACAAACATATGGTCAACTGGATTGTGGATCAAGTAGAAAAGGCTTTGCCAAAGTCAGACGAAGAGACGGCAAAAAACCGCCGTGCTAATTTGAGTGCTATGGCTTTAAGGATTAAGTCGTCATAGTGTTGCCTACAATTACTACTTCCCTTACTATTTACATGATTATTCAATAAAGGCCACAATGTTGAAATTTACTATATGCCATTCTAATCTGGAACGAAAGCTTTCGTTCGCGTTGTAGACGGAAGAAAGTTGATTTGGGTTCCACAATCTTATACAAACAAAATAAATCAAAAAATTTTACAAAAGTTTTCAGTACGAATTTTGTGTTTTTCTATTTCAAATTTGCTGTCTGTCAGTAGGTAACAAACATAAAGTCAGGCGAACGAAAATGTCGACTTCAGCCCAGTTTTGGTCTGAATGTAATCAGAACATTTTATTGTCATCAGCCCAAGTGTAATTGAATTTGATTGTACATAATTACAAACCCGTTATTAGCCTTTTTTTCGGAATACATTTGTCGCATGGCAAAATAAGTGAGGTAGAAGCAGTTGGAATTGAAGGCATTTTGATTTTATTTCAGGAGCCGAAATTTCAAGATGTATTTATTTCAGGTTATATCAGGAGGAATAATTGTAATTTTCGGCAACAACCACAAGGACAAGAAAAAATTTCGTCTGCTATTTGAACGCTACCACCTGCACTAGATACATCTTGGAATTAGTATAAACAACATTTGACAAGGTCGTACCACAACGACAAGAAAAAATTTAAATCAGCTGTTCTAACGCTTCCACCTATAATACATGCATCTTGATATGTCGTATGTTACATTTTGACACATCAAGATATTTTGTATGAACATACGACAAAAAGCCACTGGAAATTTATAATACGATACAGGAAAATTGGGAAATTTTGTTTTAAAATCATAAGGCTACATTTTATGAAAAGCAATGAACAGCTATTAAACAAATAAATTCGCAATTAACGAAAATTAAAATTAAAAGTAAAACGTTCACAATTCATTAGTACTATGGCTGAGGATAATATTATCTATGTATCTGTGAATAATTCTTCATAAAAATTTCGATCACCCTCTGTGTCAAAATAGCACATCCTTACTTTCAAATCTTTTAAGTTGTTGGCATCAAGTTTTTTGGGGTCTAATACTGACAATTGTATTTAAGAGAAGCTATCGGATATCACCATCATTATCTTTGGCAAATTTTCTTTTTTAGCAGTTTTATAAATTAATTTATCTTTACCATGCGTCAGTTTATAACCGATTTGATAAATGCTTGCATTATTAGATTCAATAAATTTTTGATTTTTTCCATGGGCCAACTTAAAATTTTATTAAGACGTACAAAAAAACTAAATGTGAATTTTTTGAATTTTTGTCTTAAAGATTTAGAGGTCGCTACCGCACCCTAAAGTCTGGAATTAAATTTCTGGAATTAAATTTTCAAATGAAATAAAAACCAAGCACTTTTACAAACGCAACAGTCATATAATATAACTTGTGCATTGTATTTCGGAACTTCCTCGAACTATACAAAATATTAGTTGTATTCATTCAAACAAGAAAATCAAGAACTTTTGCTCAGCGTAAGTTGGCCTCGAAGCGTTTTATGAGACACCAACTCAAGTTGCCCTGTGTATCTGTGCATCAGTTGTCTAAACATATGATGGAGAAATGTTGACAATTTACACGTTTCTCTTCCCATGTTTGCTCAGCAAAATAGAAAGAAAATAGATAGAGAAATTTTTTTGTTTTGACATTTGCTGTGCAAATTGTCGAGGATTTCGAGTTTTCAAGAATACAACGATTAAATTGTATAAGCAACCTACCTAAATGGCAATAAAACGTTAAACTTAATATCAATACGCTTTGAGTAAGCGTTTTATTTTTGAGTGACATTTTGTCTGTTCGCTATGCAATGTAATTTGCGTTTATAGTTCGGGAAAGTACCGAGTTTGTACATTTCTTGATAAATTCGATATATAAGCTGGTGTGATTATTTTTTGTGTTAGTTGCTTAAGTCTCACGCGAGTGTTCACACGCCGGTCATTTGACTGCAATATAAGTTGATTACATTAATTATTGTGTGTGTTAGAAAATGATATTTCCAAATTATATTCCTTTCACTTCTTTAAGCACGTAAGTATATAAAGAATGTATGTATGTATGTCATTGTTGATAAATTATTTTATTTTATAATAGGTAAATCTGTACGAAGTAAAACAACGATGGCGGCCAGTTCATCAACATTGAATTCGCGTAGGAATACAGAGGTGTGGCTTGTAGGGCAGCCATCACCGGAGCTAAGCAAAACCAAACTTCCTTCAAAAAAGGAAGTATTAAGTCTTCTTTTTTACTATAAATATAAGAAGAATCAAAGCTTTAGAAGTTGTTGCGGTTCTACAGCAAACGAGGTCTTAACGATTTGGGAAATGGCCGCTATACCAACACAAACCAAACGACGTGTTGTAGATAAAATCGATCAAATATTTAAGTGTTGGCAGAAACTTAAAAAAAATAAGGAAAATAAATCTAAACGCTCCGAAGGTTTAAACAAAAAAGAACAAGAGTGGAAACTGAGCTTGGAAAATCTTTTTGACATTGCACATGCAAATGCTCTAGAAATAATCCCAATACAAGAAGACAAAGATTTTTTGGTTGCTCAGCGAAAAGCAGGTTGACTTGGCAAAATCGGATATAATCGGAAAAACTCGCGAAAAGGTAATGTTGGGGCAAACTCGCAAGGATATTAATACCACCCATAAGCAATGTCAAATTCAAGTTTCGTATTCTTCAAGCGACGATGACGACGATGATACACCAATTTCTACATATGTTGAAAAACAGCCAAAATCTCGCGAAAGAAAGCAAATTTGGAACGAGAACTTGGCAGTTAGTCTCGATGTTGCAAAATTAAGTGATCGAAAAGCTGCAATGGTTTTAACGCATGCAGTAGAGCACTTAGGTTCTGACCCTTCCGAATACAATATTAACGTGTCTTCTCTACGTCGAGGTCGAATAACATATCGAACAAAAATGGCAGAATCTTTGAAAAATAAGTTTGATCCAGATGTCCCCCTAACTGTTCATTGGGATGCCAAAATGATAGGAGATATCAGCGGGCATGAGCAAGTAGAACGACTTCCTATTCTCGTATCTGGTAATGGAATCGATAAACTCCTGGCAGTTCCAAAGTTATGTGATGGAACAGGATTTGCTGCTGCTTCAGCTGTATATGAGGCATTGTTAGAGTGGAATGTTAACGACAGAATAAAATGTCTCAGTTTTGATACAACTGCTACTAACACAGGGCGAAGAAATGGTGCTTGCATTTTGTTAGAGCAGAAAATGGAGAAAGATATGCTTTGGCTCGCGTGTCGGCATCACATTTCGGAAATTATGCTTGAAGCTGTGTTTCGACAGACTCTTGGAATATCAACCGGTCCAGAAATATTAGTTTCTAAAAGATTTAAACAAGCTTGGTCAAAAATTGATCACTCAAATTTTAAATCTGGAATATGTGATGATTTTATATTAACGCACGTCAAAAATTCTGCTGATTGTATTTGTTTTGCCGAAAATCAGCTAAAAGAGTTTCAGCCACGCGACGACTACAAAGAGCTACTAAAGCTGACAATAATATTCCTTGGTGGTGTACCAAAAACAGGAATATTCTTTAGATCACCAGCAGCTAAGATGGCTAAAGCAATATATTCTTTGAAAATGTATCTATTCAGAGAGCAATTCAAGCTTAGTGATAGCGAATTCTGCGGAATACGGAATGTTTGCATTTTCATTGTTAATATTTACGTTAATTATTGGTTTACATCCGCCTCAGGACCTTCTGCATCAAGAAATGACCTGCAGTTGTTAAAGGATTTGAAATCATATAAAAAAATTCATCAACCGATTGCGACAATAGCCTTAAAAAAAGTTCTTGGTCATCTCTGGTATTTATCAGAAGAGCTAGTAGCATTTGCTTTTTTTGCCGATAAATTTTCGAATGAAGTCAAGAAAAAGATGGTAAGTGCTTTAAGCACAGAAGGAGTAGACAGACAGTCCTGTAAAACGAATTACTGTGGATGAAACACTACTTCACTTCAAAAGTCTAGAAGATTTTGTTTCCAATAATACTCTAAGATTTTTCAGCATTACTGGTATTAATGCCGGTTTCCTGAAAAAAAAAAGTTGAAGATTGGGAAGACGATGCCGATTTTAAATTAAGAGAGAACTGGTTCGATCTATGAAGGTTGTTAATGATATAGCCGAACGCGGAGTGGCATTGATGCAAGAGTATAATAAATTGCATACACACAATGAAGAACAGAAGCAATTCTTGTTTTTATTGGTGAAATAATACAGACAAAAATATCCAGATTCGAATAAATCGACCTTGTGTAAATAATATTTTACTATACTATTTGTATTTAAATGTGTATTAAATTTATATTAAAAAGCAGTATGTATTTATAATTATATTAATAACTAATATTTTATTCAATGAATTGATGTTTAGTTTTAATTTTTTACATTTATTTTGTTAATTTTAATTAAATTTTTAATTTTTTTTCATTTTACCACCCAAATGCATTATTTTCTTAAAATAAAACAAAAGAAAACTGAAAAATATATTTCAAATATATAATTTCTTATTAAGGACACTTAAAAAATCTCCACTTAGGATGTATAATATTAAAAGTATTTTCATCGACAGACTGACAGTGGATAGGTGAAAAAATACAAAAATATCAAAAAATATACCATAACATTAAAACCGAAAATTTTTGTTTTGTACACATGCTGTAACGTGTGTCACAGATGCAAAGTTATGTGAGAAGCTCTCTCCAGTTCCTTCATGGGATGTAATGGGAAACCATTTTTTTATGGTCTTTCGTTCTGCCTCCACGTGTAGGCCAACAGGCCTTCTTTATGAAGGGAATTGTGTATGCCTATGGGGTTTTTTCCAAATTGAAGAAAATGCTTTATGACAAGTCTGCTTCCGAAGGGAAATAAGCATGTCTATCATATCTTTTTAAACCTTTAGGGGCGGCCTCCCTCAAGAACCGAGATGATAATGCGTATCGAATTTTTCGTTAGTCTTGGAGAAGGGGCAACCAAGACCTGTGAGTATGCTTGCTGGGAGACGATGTAGTTGAATGTTAACAAACTTTATCAAAAGGCTCATTCGGAGGTATATTTTGAGAATACCCCGGCGTTGACGCTGCTGGGGGACTAAGTATACAAACATATGTAAAATGTCAGCTGTTTAGAACTTGAACGCCGTAAACATTTACATACCGCATTTTGAATTATTAATAGGCATATGTTTTTACTCTGATATTTTATCGATACCGATGCAAAATTTTGCGTGTCTACCACAATCGGTATAGGTTCGTATAAGTAACATAGTACATACATCTTTGTGAACAATCAGTTTTAGTTTTATATGCATCCCACCAAACAAAGCAACTTTGCGGATATATCGCCATCATATCGCCTGGAAGAAATATTGTATTATGACGACAATTATTTTTGTATTTCCCAAGTTTCTCCCGTCGTTAGATACTGTTTCCCGAAAAATTGTAAAGTCGAAATTGTACATGGACATAGCTGAGGCGGGCATCAGTGGTGCAATGGTTAGTGTGCGCGCCTCTTGCACACTAGATCCTAAGTTCGATCCCTGCACTGACCACCTTAATCTTCTTTCGGCGGCGGTCACCTAGCCTAGTGACTGTGACACTATCGAGTATTTAGCCATGAAAATGCTTCTCAAAATATTGTTCGCAATCCGTCTAAAAACTGTAGGTCCCAATCAATACCTTCACGGAATGTAATGGGAAGCCATTTATATTATTTATTTATTTTTTTATTTTATAGCTGAGGACTTATGCCAGAGCAATTGACAAAAAATCAGACATTAATATTAAGTTGAATATTTGATGAAACGTTGTCATTTTCGGAATTATTTATGGTTGGAGTAATAACAAATATAGACAGAAATGAGATATAGCAAATAAATTTGGTAATTTGCTTACCCATAGAATGCAAATTCAGAGCCAAAAAATTCCTCCTAATATAATTCTGGAATTCCTCCTAATACAATTCTGGAATTCCACAAAATCATCTGCAATCCCCAGAAATGAAATGATATTTTAGAATTTTTCTACATTGTTATAACACATGCAGATATCAGATAGAACGAATTTAGACAGCTTTGGAGAAAGCTGTATGAAAGATAGGCAACTCTGGTAGTTACTGATTTAATGTATATTTATCTTTGTTTCAAATACGTATAAGTACTTAATATGTTTGAGAACGAATTCCTCTAGTATTGGTAAAAATGTGGAGATACCTTTTTTCCAAAAAGCCTCAAAATGATAGTAATTTTTTGGAACGAAGTTCTATATCACACGTTGCGTGATGGGGGCTAAATGAAAAAAATTAAACAACTTTTTTTTAACACTATTATGCTACAACCCAGTATTATCAACTATATTGGATACTTTTGTTTTGGTTTGTGTCTTGACTAACATATGTTGGAAAATTTATTATTTAATGGGAAGTTCCCTAGGTGGAGCCTGTAACCAATATACATATATAGGTACGAATCCAATAAAAATTAAATTTAGAAAAGCCAAAGTGAAAGAAGTTTTAAAAAAGAAAATTTTATTAAACAAGTTTTCTTCCTCAAAAAATACCTATTCGTATTCTTAAACAAATTACCTTTTCTTAAAAATTCCTTATCTTCAAGAAGTACCTTTGGTTAAAAAAAACTTTCTTACAAAATACCTTTTCCTAAAAAAAGTATTTTTGTTAAATAAGTACCTTTTCTTAAAAAAGTACATTTTCTTACAACAAATTGCCACTCTTAAAAACTAGCTTTTCTTTCAAGAGTACCGTTTTTGTGAAACAAAATAACTTTTCGTCAGATAAGTACCTACTCTTAAAAATTTACCTATTCTTGCAATTCTTAAAAAAGTTTCCTTAAAAAACACATTTCTTCAAAATAAAAATACCCTCTCTTAAAAAACACCTTTTCTTACAAAAATTCGTTTTCTTAAAAGTACCTTTTCTTACAAATAAAAGTAAACCTTTTCTTATCTTTTCCAGAGATAAGTAGCCTTTCTGAAAATAAGTACATTTTCTTAAAAAATAACATTTCCCTGAAAAGAGTACCACTTCTTTAAAAAGTACCTCTTCTTGAACAAAGTCCCCGCAAGAAAATTCGTGAATTTTACGTTCGTTAGGCAAGAGGTGTAGAGAAGTAAGAGAGGAGGAAAAAGTGACATGAAATGCCCTGATATTGTGTTTTGGGGAATTTTATCAATTTCTCTTTGTGTCGTTTCCATTTTTGTCTTGATATTGACATTTCATGGATATTACTTTTGTGATAATTCAATAATTCGGAATTGGAAAAATTCAACGTGTAATAGTTCGATGAATTACGTATCAACTTTAAAAGAGAACTGAAAAATATGCCCGCAAGAAATGCCATCGTGTAATAGAGCTCTTTGTAAAGAAAATACATACTCTTATGGCTCTTTCTTCCAGAAAGTACTTCTTCTTAAAAATTTTACCTTTTCTTAAAAAAAGACATTAGATTTTAATAAAAGAAGTACCTCTATTTAAAAAAAAGACCATTTCGAGAAAATATTATACATATTCTTACAAAAAGGACGTAAAAATATACTTTTTAAAAAAAATACATTCTATAAAAAACAATTCTTAAAAAAGTTTATCTTTTACAAAAAATATCTTCTTAAAGATCCACTTAAATTATCGTATATTTCAACCGGCGCCTTAGGCGTGTTGGAACTGACTAATACATATTATATCGCGAAAGGAACTTCGTTCCAACCGGGTGTCCCCTGACACCACGTGTAATATTTTAATCTTTTGACTTTAAATGCATGTGATTTCCACAAAAAACACATTGGATTTCAACGCATTTTCCCGTATTTTACAACACATGCTGTTGTTAATGTGAAAAGGCAACAATTTCTAAAAACATTATTATTATTTATTTTTTTTCTTCCTAATTCCTTGATGGGATGTAACGGGAAATCTTTTTTTTGTAGATTTTTAGAGGCGCGCCAAATACACTCTGAAAAATCTGTTCATTTTTGTTGTTTGGATGTAAATATAACGTATTTTTAGCTTGTCACAAAAATAATATGCTTGAGTCCAAACACATTGTGTTTGCTTTCAATATTACATGTTGGAGACACAATGACTAATGTGTTATAATATATATTTTTGTGACCCAAGGCTTTGATGAAAACTCTTGAAACAAAAAAAGTTACAGACAACGAGAAAGAGAAAAGTAGCAGATCTGCAATTCATGAAAACTATGTTTGCAAACATATGTGACCTGGTCTACGAAAAGGGAGCTTACGTGCGAAAACTAGTTTTCTGTGAAAAAGCTGTTAAAAGTAAGCAACTCGTTTCGTCAGTTTCTCATTATCTCGTTAATTGTTCTCCGCGCCGGACGTCCAGTAAGTGTTGTTGTTGGTCCAGTAAGTGTTGCTGTTGGTCGGTATATTATTATAGTTCATCGTGTAAGTTGCTAGTGTGGAACATTTAAAAAAGTAACACTTAAGAAGTGACGTTTACTGTTTGCTGTTGATTATCGTCTTCGCATTTCGCATGAAATGAAACATGAGTGTTGATGAGGAGTTCAGTGCCGTATACGGACAATATTTCCATGAAAAGGATGATGAAAACGATGATGAAAACTATGAAGAGAGCGATGATGATGAAGACGAAGTATGTGTATCTCAGGCAGAAGATGATACCGAACAAACTTTTGTTAACATGGACCTGTATGTTGTTGATGTAAAGGAGGAGGAGCTGGTAACAAAATTTCTGTCAAAAGATTGTTGTAATAATGAATGCCATACACTGATACCACGGGAAATGATCGAGAGTACGCGGAACAATTGTTTAGAGATGTCGAAAAATGAAATTGATTTAGTGATACTAAGTCACATCGAAGCTGGAATTATGAGTAACGAAAAGCTAGAACGTGTATACGCAAAGCTTGCTGGGCGGAAGAAATATGGACAGAGACAGGATACAGAAGTTATGAGGCATAGAATTCAATTTAGCTTCTACAGAGTACCTGTTTGTCGTTCGTTTTTCCTTTTTGTACATGCCTGTACGACGAAGCGTTACGAAAATTTAGTACGTCACTTTCACGCACAGGGTGTAACAGTGCGCCAACACGGACTGGCAAATAAACCGAGTACACATCCAAAGTCATTTAAACCGGCTGACATCGAAAAAGCTGTTAAATTCATCGAGTCTATAGCCGATTTAATGGCTCTTCCACTGCCGTCGAAGAAACGTAAGGCAAAAACTAGTGAAGATGTTGTCAAACCAGACGAGGAACCAGGTCCATCTTCCTCAGGATCAACACACAAAAAGATCTCAAGGAAAACGACAACAAAGAAAAATTCATAAACTACTCAGCATTATTATTTTTGGCCCATAATACGTTTTTCTACTGTATAATCATGTCTTTATAGCTTATAATTCAATGTATTTTGTTCATTACCAATAAATTATATTTTGTCGTAGTTTTACTCTTCTTTCTCTGCATTTTTAGTACAGTTCTAAGCAAGTTAGGATTTTCTGCTTTTCACCACGTGAAAAAGCATCTCATCTTCCATCCGAATCAACCAAAAAGTGAAAATTGATTTTTTGACACCTAAGCCCCCTTTCCGTAGACCAGGTCACATATTCATATTTCCTGAAATATGTTTCTGTTGCCGCTTTTTTCAGCGTGTATATACAAAGTATTTTCAACAAAAAAATTCAACTCATGAAAACAATATATAAATATTTCCTGGAATATATTTCTGTGGCCGTTGTTTTCAGTGTGTGTAGAAAATAATTTTTAAACTAAAAAAATTTTAAGTTTTATTAGGGTTCAAATTTGTTTCATGGCAGAGGTGGTCAACTTTAGGTTCCCCAGTGCGACTCCAGTGGGGTCAATAACGTTCAAATTTATCAACGTCTCTAGCCTAAGACCTCAGTTACATCTTGGTCGGTTCAGCCGTTTAGAGAGAGCTGAATTATTTCCATATTTTACAAGAAACCTTCCTTATTTACAACATCAGGATTTTTTCTGTCCTTTGCGGAGATATGGAATCGTGAACCAATTTCTTTAAATAATTTTACGTAGCACCTCATATTACATGAATCCCCTTGTTTAATCCCCTTGATTTATTTCTGTACGCCATTCTAAATGGGAAGACATTTTTATATACTTATATTTCCTAACGTTGTAAAGGTCTAAATATTTTTTGGTTTTGAAATAAAACAAATTTATTATACAGGGTGGAGCGCTGTAATTTGCTTTTTTGCACTGCAGGCTGTGGCGGCACTGTTGGTCGAAGAGTGTGGAGAGTATGCGTGGCTTATAGTGGCTGACGGGAGATTTGTAGTCGTCTGCCTTTAAGTTGCCGTCATGCATTGGATACGTGAGGAGAGGTCATTTTGTGTTGAAGCGTATTTTTCAAATGCGCACTCGATCATTGCAGTGCAGCGTGTTTTTCGTTTACGATTCGCTGTTCTCCCACGCGGAAGTGTTCCTGGACGGCAATCAATTCAAAATTGGGTAACTTCATTGAGAACAGCAGGGAATGTGTCATGTGTACGAAGGGAACCTGAGAGAAGGATTACAACACCACAAAACATCGAGAGAGTTAGAGTAGCATTAGTGTAATATCCGAAACGCTCTGCTCGGAACCAATCACTGAATTTTCACCCGTATAAAATATGCGTGGTCTAACAATTGTCAGTACGAGACTATTTGACACGGCGGACCTCTTGTGAAGACATTCTTGCAATATACCCCGTGACGCAATTGTGTTCTTTTCTGATGAGGCACCAGACTTAGCCTCATGCAATTTTTTTCCTTTGGGGTTACATGAAGTCGACGGTGTATATCAACCGTCCCAACACCTTGGAAGACCTAATTAACAATATTGAGGCTGAAATTGGCAGAATACCAGACGACATGCTTGTTAGAGTCGACATTTGCCAGATTTAAAACTATTTATAACCATGTAATTTAATTTAATTGAAGGGTAAGGGGTTCAATATAATTAAAATATAAAATAAATTTTTCTAAGATTCATAATTTTTTAATTTCGTTCCCAAATAAGCAAATTACCGCGCTCTACCCGTATTTCCTTTTTTTTGGTTGAGTATTGATAAAACATCCCGGCAATAGCCAAAGAAAGCTATTCGCAAAAATACTGCTTGAGTAATATATTTTATGACGATATGAAAGTAATATCTTCGTAATATCGCAATGAATATATATCTTCCAATTGTTTGTTGGGACATATATAGAGATTTTTACACATTCCTTATCCTGGGACTCTTCGCATTTTCCGCCCGTAGATGTAGGAAAACTTACTATTCAAATACATTAACAACTTAACTAAAACTTGAGGGTATTTAGCAAACAAAAAAATAAAACTTTTTTTCCCACTTTGGGCAAAATTATAACGAGCATCCTAACACACATGGACACCTTTTGCGTTCCTTCAATACTCTAGCCTCTTCTTTTGATTGATATTGACTTCATGGAAGCTATGTGTTGATGATTTGTGAAAAAAAAACTTGAATAATTTTGCATTCAAAACTTTTTCCTGGTTCCTGAAGGTATGCGGTGTGTGGTGGGTATGGGAATTTGGTGGTATGGGTAGCGACGGTGATGTATGAAAAACGTGACCTAACTTTTCTTTGTGCCTTTTGAAATCTTTGTAATGAATAATCAATAATCAAAATGGATATTTTCCATGACATTATGGTATGGTATATTGAATGACTTTGCGTTTAACAAAAAAGGGGAAAGCAAAAAAAATTTATATTTCATTTAAATGTGTTGGTATTTATATGTTAAAATCCGTTTCAGGGCAAAATCAAAAAACTAGAATACCTTTTACAAAGTGACCGTTAATATTACAAAAGCTGGATGTAAATGAGTTTATGGTAGCACCACTGTATCATTTGTACCATATATATCTAAATATATCACAAAAAAAAATAATGTAACATGTGCAAGGATTGTGTAAGCCATATTCCTTTGCATTCGTGTATGAGGCGATGACGATTGTCGCCATTATTGTTGTTGAAAACATGTAAGGTACGTCAAATGTTTTTGTTTAAAATTTCCCTAAACTCTAAACCAATCTTCTCAATATCTTCTCAATATCTTCTAATACTGCATCTGGTAAACCTGGGGATTAGGTGTCCAGTGAGCTGATGTTTGTCTGTCCGATAATGGTGTTGCTTTGTTTGGAACTTGCTGAGAATATAGGATGAACACCGGATATACCATGTGATTCATTTAGAGGTCTTTTTCATAGACCACGCGTGACTGATATCACACTGTCATCTTATTTTTCTCCAGTATTACTTGATACAGTGTTGGGGTTTTTTAATTTGCATTGGATTTTACTTTTCATTAATTTATCTTTTGCAAATGCAAAAGAATTACCATTGTTCGCAATGATAAGAAAAAAAAAATTAATTTACGTATGCTCAGGCAATTTAAATGAAGGTTGTGGAATCGGATGCCAATTGTAATCAAATATGGGAGTGCTTTTAATCATTTTGAATTTGTTTAACAGCAGGAAGTTCTGTTTTTAAAGTATGTAGAGGATTGTGGTTTCGTTTGGTATTGCCTCATAGTACTTTCAAATTCAAAGTACATTGGCGGATTTAAGGGCGACGTATTGAGACGATGGCCCAGGGCGGGAGTTCCTAGAAAGTGTCATTAATATAAATAATGACAATTTTTTCGATTCCATAAACGTTTTTGATTCAGCATTCACGATTGCGCTAACAGTCCAGGAATCAGCTGAATCGTAGATGCTTATTTGTGCTCACAACATGCAGACTTAAAATGTCAATTGGGCATCTGGTGTTTTGGCGTAGAATACGTCTTACCTTACGGTATGAGGAGTCATGTCAGGTTTTTATTGTTGTAATCTTTATTTCATTGAATTTGAGGAAACGGCTAGATGAATTTTTTTAAAATTTTTTTTGTAGGTAAATGAAGATGTTATCTTTAGTTTGATATACATTTCATATTGGTTGATATATTTCCAGTATTTTAATTTCTCAAATGAAAATTGTTTAAACACATACACTCAAACATATGTGTGGTGTTTGGTTGAGTGTTTTTGGTTGCTCAACATTGCTTAGGAACATGTATCTAGTTAAAAGTGAAACGAACGGCAAGCTAATGTTGCTTGGCAACATGTATCTAGTAAAAAGTGAAACAAACAGTAAGCTAACGTAATAAAGCTTTTTTGCGAAAGCTTCAATAAAGCTGTTGTAACATTAATTTTGAATTGTAAAGCGTAAAGCTTTCACACAACGCTCGAATGCTAATGCGCAGACTCGATAAGGTAAACCTTTTTTAATATTAGGGCGGCCCTCACAACATTGGCAGAACTTATTTCAATAAAAATATTAATTAAAATACATAAATTAAATTAAGTTTAAAAAAATTGAACATAATATTTGTTTTTAAACGGACTTGAATCAAATGCCGTTGGAAAATATAAAAATTACAGCAGACAGTTGTCCGAGGCCTTCGGCCACGGACTGTCCCTGCAGGCTGTGTCAGAGACACGGCCATTAAGTTTAACGTAGAATACGCCATCCGATAAGACAGAAAACATATATAACAATAAATGATAAATAATATAAGCAAATGAATTCATTGTTATATATGTTTTCTGTCTTATCGGATGGCGTATTCTACGTTAAACTTAATGGCCGTGTCTCTGACACAGCTTGCAGGGACAGTCCGTGGCCGAAGGCCTCGGATAACTGTCTGCTGTAATTTTTTGTTTATATTTTATTGTTTGGTGCATTGTAAGTGTAGCTTTGCTAGGGCAATATGTCGTAGAACCGACAAATATTTTCGTTTGTCTATCAGCATTTGTACATTTAAAGATTTGTGTGCTCACGGAAATTACTCCTTCTTCAGACTTACTGTTTAGGAGATATGGTCATATTTCTCTTTTAAACTTTAGTCTGAATTTTTGGATATGCTGAAATGGAACCTAACAATAAGCGTTCGAATCTTATATTCTAATAGGAGTTAATCCACTAATTAATTATTGGGTTGGTGTTTATTGATTTGATTATATAAATGTGCGCCTTACATTTTTTTCGAAGATGGTCACCTCGCTTAGTGAGGGAGACACTATCGACTATTTAGCCAAGAAAAAACCTCCTCAAAATTCCGTTCAGAACCGGTGTTAAACTGTAGGTCCCAATCAAAGAGTATAAAACTAGAAAGCACAAAGCTCACTGATTGTGAGAAGCTCTCCCCAATCCCTTCAAGGGATGTAATGGGAAACAATGTTTTTATATTATGTGATTTGCTTGGAATTCCCTATGAAGGAATCATTACTGGCCACTCCCAAAAGAATGGCTATCAGAAACTCTCCACCTTCACGATCAGTCTCCTCTTAACGGACTTATTCATAAAAAACAAAAAACACTTTTTTCCAAAATTCGACTCTTTGTACATTTTAAACTCTCCTCTGCTCAGTTGTACGTCTTTTTTGGCGTGAATTTAAGTACATTTTAATCTACAACAAAATTAAAAATATATATAAAAACAGTGAGCGAAATTTTTGCAAAACATTGAAATTGAAAATTTTTCTCAAAAATTGTACATTTTCAGTGAATGCTGACTGTAGGGTTCATTTCCAACTGATCATAATTTTAAAACCTCATTTTACAGACCTTGTTTTAAAGACTGCAGTTTTAATCATTTAAAAATTGTAGCCGATATTATTTAAAATTTATACAAATTCGTCCAAAAACAAGATGCAAAATATAACAAATATAATTATAAATTAGATTAAAGTTCAAATTTTATGAGAAAAAAGTTTAAAACTCTCAAATAATTTAAAATATATGTAATTACTGTGTGCATGTGAAAATATGTTGTTGTAATTATTTTTAATTTAATAAAAGGAGAAGTTTACTATGTTTTCAAACAAAGAAATGATAACAGTGGAAATATAAAGAGAAGAATATTTCCAAAATATTACAGTATTCTCCTTTTAGGGGTTCAACATTTTGTCTGAGCTCAGAGAAGAAGAACCTCCTTGCTTTAAAATCGCTTTTACTTAGATGTTTTTTCTGAATCTTCAGCCTATTTTGCAAGTATTACAAATTTTACTAAACTCCCTTTAGTTATGAAGGGCAGGAATGTGCAAACTGGCAGAACTAATTGCATCAAAAGAAGTTGCAGCGATGACCGAGTTGGGGTTGTCACATTGAAAGTCAGTCCTCTCAACTGAAATTCGGTTCAAGCAACCTTTTAACCGTTGTGACAATCTCTAGTGCGGTTGTAACAAATTCTAATTCGGATATGATGAAATCTACTATGGTCGCGATAGCCCTCGCAAAATACTACAATTTCAGTTCAGGGCATTATTTTCTCAAAACGTTACCAAATTCTATTTATCTAATACTTACTACATATTACTAGTTAGCTTATTTCATTATTTATTGAAATATATGTGACTTGCTCCACGAAAAGGGACCCCTGCACCGAAAAGAAGTTATTGAGAAAAACGCTTTTAAAAAAAGCGCTTCGTTTTTTCGTGTTTTGCGCATGGTTATGCGTGGTTATGCATGGTTATGAGTAAAATTTTGATATTTTTGTCATTTTGTACCTTTGATATTGAACTTTTTTTAAATTTCAAATATTATATATATTATCTGTTTATAACACATTTTTCAATTTTTTCATTAATTATGTTTATCTTTACAGGTGATTCGTAAAAAAAACTAAAAGAAATAGAAACTTGCGGTTTGCGGCATTTGAAAGAGCGTTTTTTTCCCATAAGAATCACTCAAAGAGTAAAAAAAAATTTTTTCGGCGCCGAGGTCCCTTTTCATGGAGCAGGTCACATATAAGAAATCTTTCTTCTCCATGGGTCGAACCAACAACGATCTCTAAATGAACACCAATGTACATAAAAACATATGATCCAAAGAATTAAAAAAATTAAAACATCAAACATTTTTAAATCTCGTGTAAAAACTCAGTCATGGGAAATTCTGAATTACTTAATGGAAATGCGAAGTAACATTTAAAATTTGACGAAATCTATCTAGTGACAAATACTACTGTTGTATCAACTTCTCTCAACTAAGGCATCATAGATGACACTTTTCCCTCTCAACACTGTTGCAGTTACAGTACACGCAGCGAAAAAATGGTCTCTCCCAAACATAATATTTCCAGTATTGCATATATAAATGGTGAAATTATAAGTATAATATTAATATTAATATGTTTGCCGTGAATTAAAATATACACATATTATGTTTAAAGTATCTCAGTAAGATAACTTTTTTAAATTAAGCGTGATTTTTTCACACATCACATATGCCACATATGTCTATTCCGATTATTAAAAATGGAGCGCCTTACGAAAGAACAACGCGTTATAGTTGTGAAAACTTATTACAAAAATTTTTAAAGTTATGCTGAGGCCGCTCGCAAACTTCCAAGAATTTTTAGACAAGAATGTGCACACCTAATGTGTCAACCATTCGAAGAGTGTTCAAAAAATTTTAACAAACCGAGTGAGTTAAGGACAGTAAGACTCCTGTGCATCAACGTACCGGTCGGTCGTTTGAAAACATTACCGCTGTAAACGAGAGTGTCGCCGAAACCCCGAAAACATCAACTCGGCATCGTTCTCAACAACTTCAAATTTCACGAACCACTACGCAACGAATTTTGACAAAAGACCTCCACCATCATGCGAACAAAATTTAGCTTACTCAGGAGCACAAACCAGCAGACCATGGAAAGCGTCGGCAATTCGATCAATGGGTAATGGTGGAAAGTGAAGTCAAGTTTAACAAAAAAATTATTCTTCTCCCATAAAGTGCATTTCCATCTGAATCGCTTCGCGAATTCACAAAACTGCCGAATTTGGGGCTAAGAAAATCCTCATACAATCCATGAGAAACAAATGCACCCACAACGAGCAACTGTTTGGTGTGGATTTTAGTCAGGCGGCGTGATTGGGCCTTACGTTTTTGAAGATGATGTCGAAATTGCAGTGACTGTGAACGGCATTCGTTACAGGATCATAATAACGGAGTTCTTGTGGTCTCCACTCGATGGCATGGATCTGGACATGTGGTTTCAACAAGACTGCGCCACCTTACAGAAACGATTTCCATAACAAATGATCTTAAAAAATTCTCATGTCAACTGGGATATCTTTCTTTATGTATTTGTGAAATCTTGGGTTTATGCGAATATTAAGGCTTTTCAACAGAGACGCTACAAAAGTAAATCGATAGGGACAGCAAACGACGCCATATTTTTCCCCGCTCTTTTGACATTTCTCTTCAGTAATGTTTGCCATTTCATCATGGAAAGATATACGAGCCAACAACGAGTCGAAATTATTAAAATTCACTACCGAAATTTGGAGTCAGTGGCCTCAACTTTAAGAGACCAACTTTAAGAGGCCTCAACAATCAACGATGAGGCTCATTTCTGGCTGAATGGCTTCGTCAATAAGCAAAATATGCATTACTGGTCAGACAGCAATCCACACGTAATCCATGAGTCATCATTGCATCCCGAAAAAATTACGGTTTGGTGCGGTTTATGGGCCGGCGACGTCATTGGGCCGTACGTCTTTCGTGATGATGAAGACCGGCACATTATGTGAATGCGAATCGCTACCATTCAATGATAACCGAATAATTTTGGCCCCAATTGGATAATACGGACTTGGAGGACATGTGGTTCCAACAGGACGGCGCCACAAGCCACACAGCGAATGCCACAATCAATTTATTGGAAACCAAGTTTGGTGAACGTGTTATCTCACGAAATGGCCCAGTCGATTGGCCGCCTCGGTCGTGCGATTTTACGCCGTTAGAGTATTTTCTGTGGGGCTACGTCAGGTCTATGGTCTATGCCAACAAGCCAGCGACGATTGATGAAATTCGTACGAATATCGAAGTGAAATTGCAGCAGTATCGGCCGATTTATGCTTGAAAACTGTCGAAAATTGGGTTTAGGGTCGGGACTTCTGCAAGCGTGCCCGTGGAGGCCATGCAGAAGAAATCGAGTTCCATACATAATGGAATCGAACGTACTTTCACAGGAATAAAGATTTTCATTGGTATCTAAAACCGGTTTTGTTTTATTTAAAAAAAAACTTTTGTAGCGCTCTTATTGAAAACCCCTTTACCAAAACAAGTTCTGAGCTCAAATCCGAGATCCAACGCGTCATCGGTGAGATACTGCCACATGTCTGTGAGAAAGTTAATGGAAAATTTCATGAAAATAATCACAAATATCTAAAAAAATATGTTCTTTTATTTTAAAGTGAAATAGCGCTCTTACTGAGACAGCCTTTATAATTAAGTTATAATAAGTTAGGTTTATTTGTAAAACGTTGATTTCTTTGAAATTTATTAAGATAAACATGCGCAAACATGAACTATTTATCACTGTACATTTGTGTATGTAAGCCAAGGTGCGGAAAAACTCGTCACGCGCGACGAACGTAAATGCCGTATTAACACACAATTAAATTATCGCATTATCAGGATTAAAAGTATTTTTTTCTTACCTTTCTAATCCTCTAATATCCTGCTCTGTAAACTCGTTCTAAAAACTGTGAAATTATAGTTAAATAAATTATTTTAGCGGCTTGTAGTTTAAGAATTATATTAAACATTTTAAACATCGAACATGTTAATTTTGGACTTCGGACTTGGAGTTCAACTTTTAAAATCGTCTGCTCTTGAAATAATTCAAACGGTGTTGATTTGCGGAGATGGTTTGATGTTCCAATGGCGCTACTTTGGGTTCATCGGCGGCATCTGTGTTAATTTGTAAATGGCGCGTAGCAAAACGACGTGTTGCAAAATGAACGCCAGAAGTGCTCTCCACAACTGTAATTATTTTCAGATTTACTAATCAAAATGTATATTATTTTTATCGAAGGCACAGCTGGAATTAACTCTCCACTTCGCCCTAAAATACAGTTGTAAGTAAAGTGCCTGAGGATATACAACAGTAAAAAATTTTGCTTTTCCTGATGCTGCTCGCGTATGCTGATGATATAGATATCATTGGTCGTACAATTAGAGAAGTTACTGCGGTGTTTTCAAGAATTGACAAGGAGTCACCAAAAGTGGGTCTGACGGTAACTGAGGACAAGACAAAATTAATGGTTCCAAGAGTAGGGCCCCACGCGATTAGACCACAGCGTGAACGTTGACAACCGTTATAAGTTCGATCTGGTGGACGAATTTGTATACCTCGGATCTGCCGTAAACAAAAACAACAACGTCAGCCTTGAGATCAAGCGGAGAATTGTGCTTGCGAATAGATGTTATTTTGGGCTAAGCAAGCACTTTAGAGATAAAACCCTCTCTCGAGTAACAAAAGTCCAGCTGTACCAGACTCTCATACAACCTGTCTTGCTTTATAGCGCAGAATCTTGGGTATTATCGCAAGCAGACGAAACATCCGTAGGGGCCTTCGAGAGGAAAATACTCCGAAAAATGTATGGCCCTATAGTGCGAGTATCAGCGATGCATGAACCATAAGCTGTATGAGCTATATTCCGACATTGACATAGTTAAGCGGATCAAAATAACTCGATTGGGGTGGCTAGGCCATATCAGTAGAATGGATGAAGACGAAGCAGCACGAAGGGTTTTCGAAACCGAGCTCGAAGGAAGACAACAAATAGGATGACCAAGTCTCCGCTGGAGGGATCAAATTGACGAATCCCTGCGAACACTTGATATTGCCAACTGGAGAGATAAGGCAAAAGATCGAACCGGTTGGCGAAATATGTTATCTTCCGCTTTTTAAGGTCCCTGACCTCTCGGGGTTGTTCGAGACCGTAATTAAGATTTTAATTTAATTTTTTAAATTGCTACTTCTATAATTGTTGATGTTTCAAATATCGTTGTTGTTACAATAAACAAAAAATCTAATATATAATCCGCATCAAACCCTCAGATACTCTAACCCATAAGTGTAGCCACATTTTTAAATCAAAATCCCAAAATTGGTAATAAACCCCCAAAACTGGTAAGATTGTTTGAATGCGAGCGATAAAGCACGGATCTTCTGTTACAGAAAAATGAAGCAAAACTGTCTTCGGTCAGTTAGTTGGCGAACCGAAAAATTATCGCAGTTGCCAGAAACTAATTTTCAACTGAATTTTTGAACTGTAGGCCTTCGACGCAATTACGAGTATGTAATTTATAATTATAAGCTAAATACTTAAATAAAGAAATATCTAAATAAATAATTCAGTCTGTGGACCTACAATATTACCTACAGACTTTAACTTAAAACTAAGAACAAATTCCAATATGGACATAAAATATTCAAATTCATGCAAATATCAATGTGCTGATTAGAAATTCTAAAAGAATTCATTTAAGACGGTATTAGTAGGTTCATCAGCCAAATAATTAGATATATGAATGGGCAAATTAAAAACAGAGTTATGTCGCAAAAACGTATTGGGAACATTTAAGTTTATTAGGCCAACCAAAGCAGGATAATCAATATATACACAAACTAATTTATAAATAAATTTTAATGATAACAAGCTTCTTTTATTTCATTTAACATTTTGGTTGTTTCAGTTGATAAATTTAAAAATATGTCGCGAAAATAACAAATATGAAAAATATGTTTTTATGTTGAAAATATTAAACTTTGCTAAAAGGAAAATTTACGAGCAATATAAAATTTCGTTATGAGATTTCCAAAAACTTTATAAAAACCACTTAACAAATTTTATTTTTATCATCTTAATCATTCATCATAATGTTGATCACGTTTCCCCAAAAAGGGGTCATAACAAAATTCCCAAAAATCATCATAAAAATCGTAAATAAAATCATAAAATATTTGTAATATAAAGTCAAGTATGCACAGAGCTGAAAGCGAGAGCACAGAGCTGAAAGCGAGAGCTGAAGGCGAGAACTAAATGATTTGGACTCGCAATACGTTGCTTAGGCGCTTTAATTTTGAATCTGTAATTTTGAACTCGCTCACGATTTCTGCTTGTTTAAATCGAGAGCGAGTTATCAGTGTTGCCATTTTGGTGCTAAAAGCAATTTTTTTGTTGTCTGGCCATCTTTGCGACATCTGTTTTCTTATCCCGTACCAGTTACCCGAAAATTGTAAAATAGTAATTATAAGCCGAGTGTTTAAAAAACCGACATTTGCTAATAACCGGTTTTCGGTTTTGGTTTCATAGAATGGAAAAACCGGCGAAAAAGGTTAATGTTCGGGTTTATTTTTTCGGTTTTTTATTTTTGATGTGTTAACATCTATACGCGCGCCTCTAGGGCAGTAAACTATAAATTTAATACATACGCAAGTGTTAGGTTTGTAAGAGTAAATCATCGTTTGTTTGTTCGTTGCTTGGCAGTCGGTATTGAAAGTGATTATTTGGCGATTTTCATATAATTTTCCCACGCGATTTTCTCCGGAAATTTATAGCCGATTTTATTAATTTTTGGATTAGAAAGCTAGTGCGGGTTTCGACGAAGAGTTTAGGCCAAAAATTAAGGCGATCCGATATCGGCGAGCCGAGATTTAAGTGTTTTAATTTGGAGTAATATTAAAAAAGTGTTTTATGTTAATCTTCGGTTTTGTCTTATCATCGTTTTTTTGTTCGTTGCTTGGCAGTCGGTATTGAAAGTGATTATTGGGCGATTTTCATATAATTTTCCCACGCGATTTTCTCCGGAAATTCATAGCCGATTTTATTCGTTTTTGGATGAAAAAGCTAGTGCGGGTTTCGACGAAGAGTTTAGGCCAAAAATTAAGGCGATCCGATATCGGCGAGCCGAGATTGAAGTGTTTTAATTTGGAGTATTAATTTGGAGTAATATTAAAAAAGTATTTTACGTTGATCTTCGGTTATATCGTACGAATATAACAATGTATGTATGTATGTACAAGTGTCTGTTACTTTGCATTCTTTGACTTTTGTGGGAATAAAACAAAAAGTATTGAGCAAGAAAATAATGACACATGTGCTTGCACTGGGTCTTTAAATAATTTTAAGTATTAATATTATTTAACTGTAACGTCATCATATGATTGAACGCTGTTTTTTATTTTCCAATGTAACATTTACGAATGTGTTCATAGAAATCGAACAGGTACCGTGTAGCAAAAAGGTGTTAACACATCGCCCGTGAGTTCGAACACTCATTGGATTTTTTGTATGGAAACTATGCTGAAATTTTTTAAGAAAAATATATACAAATTCGGCGCTAAATATAATTTTCTTGCAGAAAACTGTTTCTGACCTTGTAAGCTGTAGTATGAATTTCTCACGCATTAGCTATTCTATTCTATTTAAATAAATTATATTCTATTTAACTAATGTTCTATTTAAAGTAAATGTCCCTCTCCTGATTTGCATTTTTAATAAATAAATAAATTAAAATTTGGAAAAATGTACACCTTTTCAGAACAGTCTTCCAGTAGCACTAAATATTTTCTACTTGATATACAGACTGGAGTGCAGTAAAAGCTCTTTTTTCAAAGAAAACAATATAAACTTTTTTCTAGAAATCTTTGTTTTGCAAATTTTCTTTTATAAAACTTTTTTATTAAATGTTTCGTAAAATAGGGATCGCTAAAAGTTTCTTTTAGACAACTTTTTTGTCAAATATCTCCTCTAGAAAACACTGTTGCCTAAAGTATATTTTAAGACAACTTTCGTGTGATCCTTTTCTTATAAAATCACTATTCTCAAAGCAGTGTTTTCTTTTCAAAAAAGATCTTTAAATTTTGGAGTTGTACTTTTTAAAATCTCGTTTTAGGCGTAACGATTTATTGAGCAAAAAGCCCTGTACATCTATGTTATTGGTGGAAAAGGAAAACGTATTTCTGAAAAAGTGACTTCTGAATATTTACAATCAGACTGTGTAACATTGGGACATCATTGGAACACGCCAAACGATTTCCGTCTACTATTATAGGTGTGGTTGCGAAGAAACCACTTCTTCTTTAAAAAATACTTCAGGTCTTTATGCGAGATCTTAGAGATCACAAACGAACTGAAACACATGTTTATTTTGGTCGTTAAATTGACACCTCGAACCCACGAAACAGTGTTTGAAGTAGAATTTGTTAAAAAATGTAAGCGGAACTGTCAGAGGCCAATATGAAAATGAGAGCTCTAAGTTATGTAGGTACACTGAATGTAATATCTTCGTCATAAGAATGAAAATGTTTGTCGCCCCAATAACTTTTGTCATCGAAAGTGAGCTAAAGTACAGTTTCGTTCCCGCTATGAAAATGTATTCATCAATGCTGTAGTTGTTGCGGAAATGAACAGGTTTCATTGCAACAACAAATTTGTTTAATTGCTGCAATGAATTTGTTTCATTGCTCAACGAATTTGTCTCATTGCTGCGATGTATTTGTTTCATTGTTGCAATGGATTTGTTTCATTGGTGCGATGAATTTGTTTCATTGCTGCAATGAATTTGCTTCGCTGCTACAATGAACTTGTTTCATGGCTGCAATGAATTTGGTTCGTCGCTACAATGAACTTGTTTCATTGTTGCAATGAATTTGTTTCGTCGCTACAATGAACTTGTTTCATTGCTGCAATGATTTTGTTTAACTGTAGCAAAGAATATTTTGTAGTGTGTTTGAAATTATTTATTTATTGATATTTACATATTACATGGGTGGAAAATGGAATTGTATACTTTTAATAAGAAAGATTGTGGCATTTGAGTGTTTGTGCGTCAATGTGGTCATGGTATTCTGATCCTACAACTAACAAATACATGAAGATACTAGTAATAAGCTTCCTATTCATATAATATGTGTAGAAGATATGTGGATATACATATATGTACCTACCATGAACATCAAGCTCCACTATCATTACGACTTTCTTCAAATTGAATAAAACAGAATATAACATCTCGGTTCAATCTTCCTTTAACCACACCGTATGTATTCTTCAAATCATAATTTGTTGTTGTGTTGAAGGTTCTCCCATTCAATTCCAGTGCTAATTTTCCTCGTCATTAAGCCAGGGATCGCTCCTAAGCATTTTCTTTAATCGATCAACTTGTTTTATATTAATCAAATTGTTGAGTTTTTGTTTTGGTTTGTTTAAATTTAATTGAAACATTTTGTATCATCAATACGTCGGCTTCAAATGTCCGCACACTTGTATTTCGTTTTTTATTGAATCACCCAGCGGCGGAAGTCATGACCTGGAAGGCCTGAAATCATAACCAAACAGGCCTTCTTTAAAATACGGAAGGCTTTCCCTACACATTACCTCCTCCTTTCTTTTTGACACTGCGTGAGATTGGGAGGCAAGGCCTTCCATACCCCATTGCCTAAAGAACGCCTTGGAAGGCATGCAAAGAGGGAGACCTTAGAAGGGATTTACATTAATTTATTTTTGTTAAACAAAAATAAAATTCAAATAATTTATTTTATCACAAAATCATTATCCACTTCTATGTATTTATTTATAAGTATGTATGTATCTACCTTAGAAAGTTTTACCACGCCTAACTTCAAATTGAAAATTTTAAAACTACCCTGAAAATATTAAATAAACCATAATAATTTTAAAATTCGTATGAAATTTCCCAATTAAATTACGGTTAAAAAGAATCGGAAAAGAAATGTCTCAAAATTGTAAAAATGTTCTTCCTGGTTATATCTGATGAAAAAATTCATGCATTCTGCAGGCCTTATTTTAGGAAGGCATTATTTATGGAAGGCCTTGCAATTTCCGCCGCTGGGGTACTGCCTACAAGTCTTTGCATGCAAGTAAATAATAATAATAAACTATGGGAAAAAATATATAAACCAAATAATATTGGTCAACAACTCATACACTTACTTTTATATTGATTTTTTGCCCGTTATTCTCCAAAATTCAAATTAAATATAACTGTTGCTGCAAGAAAAAAATTGTTGTTGCAGCAACGAAGCGAGAAATTGTCAAAGAAATAATGGATGAAAATTTTTCGATGCAGCAACAACCAAATTGTCGGATGCACTAAATTTGTCATTACAGGAACGTAGAACATTAACGAAAATGTTTCACCCATGTGGCGAATGGTTTTTCTTTCAGTGTAGTACAGGTGACGCAAAAGTAATCCTCCTATCAGAAAATGATATAAATTTTGCGATTGGTCCCTAATGTCAGTTCTGTTTTGACATTTGTGTAGTAAACACATGCGAAATACACGTTAATAAACAATGTTACGCTACACTGCTCCAGAACGCGGAATATTGCTGACTATTTATTTGACCAATAATCGGTCGGTGACTTTGGCACAACGTGAATTTCGTCGCAGATTTCCTGCCCGTCCAACGCCTACTGGTGAAACACTGCGACGTTTAGCCGCTCGCCTCGAAGAGACTGGCACAACACGAGATGCTGCCAGGCGTGGCAGACCCCGGAGTAGCCGTTCTGCAGAGAATATTGCTGCTGTAGCCGAGGATGTCATGGAAGCGCCATCGATGTCATGGAAGCGCCGTGAGCGCTACAGAGCAATGCTCAACGAGTTCTTTTTGCCGCAACTTGATGAATTGGGATTGGAAAACATGTGGTTCCAACAGGACGGTGCAACGGCACACACTGCACGTGCCACAACCGATATGCTGAAGGATGCATTTCCCGGGCGCCTAATCTCCCGTTTTGGCGATTTGCACTGGCCAGCAAGATCGCCTGATTTGACCGCTCCAGACTTCTTTTTGTGGGGCTTTAAAAGTCGCGGGTTTATGTCAACAAGCCTCAGACTCTTGCAGCTCTTAAAGACAATATCCGTCAAGAATGTGAGGACGTATCGCCGGAAGTTTTGGCCAAAGTGATGGAAAATGCCATAAAAAGGGCTCAAATGACAATCAGCTGTGGCGGCGGCCATTTACATGACATCATATTCTCGACTTGATGTAAAAAAAATTAAAAGACCAAATAAAAATAATCCACAAGAAGAATCAAAGTTTTTCATTTTTTTTTTAAATTACAGCCAAAAAACATCGGAAGTTTACTTTTGCGCCACCTAATAGTATGTATGAAATGGAAAACTGCAATTATAATAATGGTAAAATTAAACTGTAAAAGTATTATTTTTGTGCGGTAACCAATTAAATGTCCACAAAGGTTACAATATTTACCGGCGTCACAACATAAATATGATTGTTTGTAAATATATTATTATTATGTGAAACCATATTAAAAGATGTATTTTCTCAACGTGTACAAAACGTGCCCGATGTAGATTTTAAAGCACAAACATGTTTGCTCGTAATTCCTTGAAAAGCTGTGAATATTGCATAAAAATTGCAAACTGTCTTGCCGGTATTCCTTTTTTCGTACTTGAGTGGAACATGTCTTTAAAGTTGTATAAACAAATCCCTTAAAAGCAAGCGAATACATGTTCACATGTACTGTGTATGTATGGGTGCTGTTTTGCATAAAATCTTATGCAGAGATGTAGTTAAAATGGTAGTACGAGCATAATAGGAGGGTTTCGATGGAAGAGATTGAGACAATGCATCAAATTGTAAAAATATTGCTTGATATCAGCTTGAACCGAAAAGAATTACTCATACTAAAATTTAACTTTCTCAACACAGCCGAAAGAAACAGCTGAAAGCAATCATGTTTGTTATTTCAGCAAACATATGTGTGTTGTTTTATTGAACACTTTCTATGGTATTTTATAAACCCTGTACACTATTTGTTGTTACAGCAAAATATTTTTTGTATATAAGTAATAGCAGACAAATTTTCTGCTCAAAATATCAAGATTAAATCCACTTTGTTAACCAAATTACTAAAGAAAATATGTAGTTAGAAGTTTGTTCAATAAGATATCTCGTAAACGATATGAGATATAATTATCGCGATAGCAGTGATCGAAGGGGCATACACATTTTAGTATGATCAGGTAGGAGGCGGATCAATAAGTCCGTGACTTTCGAACTTCCCTCGTAGTTATATGATATGCAACACTGCTCCTATCAAGTACCACCTGTTAATAGACTACTGTCAAATTTTGGGCAAGTTCCGTCATTTACTTTGCGTTTAATCAAACCAAGGAAAAGCTTGATAAATATTATGAAGACTCTGTACCATCGATTTCAATGGTAAAACAATTGGTTTACTAACTTTCAGTGTGGTCGCACAAGTACAAATGACGCTGAACGTTCTGGAGGGCCAATTGAGGTCACCACACCCTAAAATGCTGAAAAAATCCACGATATGGTATTGATGACCCTTCGAAGAGTAAAAGTGCGCGAGATTGTTGATACCATAGGCATTTCATATGGCAGTGTGGTTTCGATTTTAAATGATCAGTTGTGTTTAAGAAAGCTGTCTGCAATATGGGTGCCGCGTTTGCTCTCAATTGACCATAAACGCACGGGTGCACACATGTGTAGTCTCAGTGGCAAAATTCCATGAATTGGGCTACGAATTGTTACCTTATCTGCCATATTCTCTAGATTTAGCCCCCAGCGACTATTTCCTATTTCCAAACCTAATGAAATGGCTCGGTGGAAAGAGATTTAGCTCCAACGATGAAATTATTGATCAAACAAATGCCTATTTTATGGACCTCGAAAATCCTATTTTTTGGAAGGGATAAAAAATTGGAGAAACTTTGGACTAAGTGTATTGAGCTAAAAGGAGATTATGTTTGGAAAAAAACTGTTTCATTCAAAAAGTCACGGACTTATGATCCACCCTCGTATGCAGATAATTTTATCAAAAATTTTCAGTTAGAACCTTGTTGTTCTAAGGTCGCGATATATCGATGGTCTTAAGTTGTTACCTCGTAACTGATTTTTTACTATTTTTAAGGAGACGAAAAAACGTTATGACTTTATTAAAAACCAAGATATAAATTAAAAATAATCTAATTTTTTTTTGAATAAAAGTTATTTACCAATTTTAAAGTTATAACATTTTGTTCGTCTCCTGAAAAATAGTTAAAAATCAGTTACGAGGTAACAATTACTGACCATCAATATATTTTTTTTACTTTAGTTTCTATTTAGTTTTTAATTATTCTATAAGTACAAATTACAAACTGATTTTCACAAATAACCGCTTATCTCTAAATTGTACGATTTTGTGTTAGTGATGCGAAATTTGTTTTTCTTAACTTTCTATCCCTGCGGCCAAATTTATTTTCAAAATTGTGTCCCTTTACAAGATTATTCATGCAAATAACAGTGACAATTCACTCACACATTACAAAAATCATTTCATAACTAACAAATTATGCAGACCTGTATATTATATTTTTTGGATAGAAATGAAAATTATTTTCTGATAATTTTTCATTGAAACCCGCTTATCAGCCGTGGTTGCTTTTGTAGCAATTTTTCTAAAGAAACCTACTTATGCGCAGATAATTTTATATTTCTGGACACACTTGAAGCATTAAAAACTATGTATTTTATACAAGCTAAAAAAAAACCGGCCCAGCGCCATATTACAGGAATCATGTATATGTTTGCAAACATATTTTTCTTGAATTGAAGATATGCTGCTTTTTCGTTTCCTTGTTGTCTGACATGCTTTAGCTATCAGCAGTTTTTTATCCAACAAAGCCACATT
Source organism: Phaonia tiefii (assembly GCA_963931995.1). Classification (NCBI taxonomy): domain Eukaryota; kingdom Metazoa; phylum Arthropoda; class Insecta; order Diptera; family Muscidae; genus Phaonia; species Phaonia tiefii. Next base: position 106,107,241 of record OZ008367.1, on the reverse strand, counting down.
TTGGGTCGCAAAAACACATATTATAATCTAGTAATCATTGTGTCTCCAACATGTAATACTGAATATCAAACACAATGTGTTTGGACACAAGTAAACTATATTTGCGACTAGCTACAAACACGATACGTTTGCATCCAAACAATAAAAAAAAGATTTGTCAGCGGATGTCCTTCCGCCGGCTATTATTATCCTTCTTGGATTTGTGACTGAAAATGGTTTGATTAATATTATAACATCACTACCACCATTACCATCATTAACATTATGAAAGAAATACTTAAAATCTTAGTATTGTCTTAATTTTTGAAAATAGCGCTTGTTAGCTCTCCCGAAAAAAATTATTTTGAGAGATAAGTGATTATTTGTGCCACCAATTACCGGTATATTTTGGAAACAATCTATTTCTATTTCTATTTATTTATTTCGGGGGTCCAGTACAACAAGATATGCATCTAATAGTTATAGTACAGGATTTTATACGTTCAATTGAATTTAATGAGACATGTGCTAATGAAAAGTAAAAACTTATAATACTAGTAATAATAGTAATAGAATAACATAGTAATAAGAAAACAACCAAATTAGCATCAGTCTGAAAATGCAATTTTAAATGAAAAAACAAAAATATGAAAATATAAAAGTACAATCAAAAAGTATCAAAATCACAATAAGGCAGAAGGATAGATTGACAAAGTTCATAGAGACAAGATTTAATAAATTAAGTACAAAAAGAAAGAAAATTAAAAATAAATAGATAATAATAAAAGTTTGTTAGGTTCTAAATGTAGTGTCGACACAACAAAAAAAGAAAAATTTAATTTAAAAAGTAATTATATATTAAACGTTTCAAACAAGTAGCGTTGCTGGTAGTTTGCAAATAATGGGGTAAGGTGTTCCAGAGACGTATTGCATGTATATAGAACTGCCACTCAGAGACCAATGTTCTATGTCTTAGAGGGACTAATATTTTCCCTCTGTTTGATCTTGTGAAATTCAAACGATCCAGAAGATATTGTGGGGATTTTTCATAAATTATCTTATGCGAGAGTATCAAAACACGAATCTTGAACAGATTTTCAAGTGATACACCATATAACTTGAGATTATAGTTGGATATGTGGTCATATCTTCCTATGGCATAAACATATCGGCATATGTTATTAAATATTACATTCAGCCTTCTTTTGCTTAATGAGTCGCAATTCGAAAACACTTCACAACCATAAAGCAAGGAAAGCATTATGCAGGTTTTCGCAAGCAATAACCTTTTTCGCTGTGGCGTAACTGATTTTGTAGACCAAAAGGCCCTTAGTTTGCTGTACGTAGCTCCTACAATGGTATTCACATGATTAGACCAGGTTAAAGTTCTATTAAATATTATACCTAGATTTTTCACACTATCAACAATTTCAATTTTCTGACCATTAAGAGTTATGTTCACATTAAATTGATGGTTACTAGTCCTACCATGAATAATTAGGCATTTTGACTTTTGGGGGTTCAAACAAAGGCCATTTGCCTCAGCCCAATCGTGAACATTCTGTAGGTCACAGTTAACCTTACACACTGTATCTTGAATGGACAATGTATTCGTCCCCATATAAATTTGAACGTCATCCGCACACATGTGAATATTACAGTTTTCTAAATATTCTGGTAGGTCATTTACGTAGCAAGAAAACAGTAATGGCCGTAGTATTGATCCCTGCGGTACCCCTCTAGAGATGGAAAGTGGATCCGAAACATCGTTTTTCAAAAATACAGACTGTCTTCTATTTTACAAGTATGATCGGATTAAATGTATAGCAGTACTCGAGAAGCTAAAAAAGAATTTCAGTTTTGAACATAAAATGTTGGTATAATTGAGCTGACAAAAACTGAACCTTCTAGAAAAAAGTGGTGGTTTGCATTGCAGGGATCTCGTAGGATTCAGAAATATTTTAATCTGTTTTAGAATTAACTTGTTGCTGCTCGAATGAAATGGAACATTGTTGCACAGGGTAACCGTCGTTTCTGTATATAAAAAGTGGTTCATGTAAAATGTGGAATTTATAGCCCCAGTAACATCGAAGCATATTGTCTGTCTGACATTTAGGAAGTGATAGATTACAATGTTGTAGTCGAAAAATGTATCAACGTTCTAGTAAATAGTATCGGTTAGAGGCAAGTCTACTGAGTTGTTCGGTTCCCATAAAATCTCTGTATCAACTCAAATTTGTTAAAAAATTTATTTTTACCAATTCTCAGATTTTCCTGCACTTTTATTGAAAAAAGAAGATGTTTTGCAATTTTTTCCGCATAACTCTAAACGACTCCATATTTTTCACTCACAATATTTGGTCATGGTAAAGCCGTCGGTGGTGCAATGGTCCGTGTGCGCGGCTGTTGAACATGAGAACGTGGGTTCGATCCCTGCTCAGACTACCTTATATTTCTCTCGACGACGGTCACCTCGCTTAGTGATGGCGACACTATCGAGTACTTAGCCATGAAACAGCTTCTAAAAATACCGTTCGGAACCGGTGTACAACTGTAGGTCCCAATCAGAGAGTGTAAAACTGGAAAGCGCACATCTAACTGATTGTGAGAAGCTCTCTCCAATTCCTTCATTGGATGTTATGGGACACCATGTTATTGTTAAAGCTGAACAACCTTTGTGAACATAATTAAGCAATCTGAAAGTGTCTAGTCACCCCAAATAGCACATAAAGACCACTTTGTATCTTAAAAATGGTAATTTGTATTTATATGTCATCATTACTCGAGAACGACGAATTAAGAAAAATTTACAATTAATCCATTCCTACGCTATTACTCAACGTAATCAACAGTTTCACGGTTATAAAAAAAGAATGATGAAAAAAAAATATTTTGTTGCTTGAAACATGAAAATTGTTGATTATTATGAAAACAAGACACATCAGAAACCGCAAAAAAGTGTAAAGTTTTAATAGTTTATCCTAAAGTCACAAGACCTGTGAACAAAATTGAACATGGATCACAAAATCGATGAACGTGTTTCGCACTTTATCACAATTTAGTGGAAGTATCTCATTTTGTCAAGAATTGTGATTTTTTGTTTCGGTTGCAAATTATGAGTGATACAATTCTTCTTGACAAACTGAGATACCTTGAGTAAATTGTGAATAAGAGCGAAACGCGTCCATCAATTTTTATGATCCATGTGTGACTAGACACGTTGACATGCATATTGATTCATATGTGACTAGACACGTTGACAAAAGTTGTTTAGCTTTGCCATGGCTACAATTTGGCAAAATATTGTGAGTGAAAAATTTGGAGTCCCTTGAAGATATGCTGACAAAAAAAAAATTTCAAAAAATTGCAGAAAAAATCTGAGAATTGGTAAAAATCGATTTTTTTCAAAAATTTGATTTGATACAGATATTTCATGGGTACCGATCAACTCAGTAGACCTGCCTCTAACTGATCAAATTTATTAGAATGTTGAAATAAAAATGTCATGCCAAAAACTACAACAGTGTTATTTTAATTTACGAAATGGGTCGTGTTGCGCTTGAAGAAAATTGGGAAATATTAAAAACAATCTTCCAAAGTTCTGAGGTTTCAACTCAAACTTTAAGAAATCTACGAAATAAATTCGAGAGAAATAGAGTGTCAGTTTGTGAATCAATTTGTAAAGCAACTTCATCAATTCGGGTCTCTATTGGTCAAAAGAACTCGTGCACATGCTCACCCAATGCGTTCTGTGGAAAATATTGCCGGTCCAGCTGAAAGTGTGATCGAAGAGCCATCAACATCAACTCGCTACCGTTAGCAGCATTGAACATTTCTCGCACTCCTTTGCGGAGAATTTTGCATGAAGAACTGGGTATGACGCCTTATAACTTCTAGTTAGTTCAATAACTGAAACCTTGAAACCTGAATGGGCTGAAGATAGCTTGGCTGAAGATAAGAACTTTTTACCGAAAAATCATATTTACCGATGAAGCTCATTTTCACCTAGGGGACTACGATAACAAACAAAATTGTCGCATTTAGGGTTCGTAAATCCACACGTCGTCGAGGAGAAGCAATGCATCCATAACATGTGGCTGTTTGGTGTGGTTTTCGGCAAAGCGGCATCATAACCCCATATTTCTTCAATAATTAGCAAGGGCACGCCGAAATCTCGCTGCAGCGATTTGACCCCTTTAGACTACTACCTCTGGGGCTCCGTGAAAGATAAGTATCACGCGACCAATCTCGAGTCTATTGAAGCCGTAAAACATGAAAACGACGTTGTTGTTCACGAGACAGATATCCCAAGCAGGCTGAAAATTTGGGTAAGTCGAATAAGGTACTACTCGAATAAGGCAAGTCGTAGAAGCCATTTGCACGAGGTTGTTTTTCATTCATAAATGTCGTGAAAACTGGAAAGCGCACAGCTCAGTGATTGTCCCTTCATGGGATGTAATGGGAAACCATTTATTTTTAATGTCATGAAAATATGACTATAGTCTTTTTTTAAAGCAAAATAAATTCAAAATTCTACGTTATGAAAATAACCCACACTTGAACTCAATGTTAATCTAAAATTACGCACAGTTTTAATCCTAGAAATTCCGCATTAGAAACTGCAAAATAACAGACAACCCAAAACTTCACTTTATAGCAAGTACACAATACTATTGCGGAGTGCTCGCAATACGGTGACCCGTTTTAAACTCTTCTTCTTTAGAACCAATGTAAAAAACAACGGATGTGAAAAATTGTGTTGTGATATCTTCTTCTCAAAAATGTTGGTTTTCTGAGAATTTAATCAGACGTTGACTGGCATCCTTAAATTTGCAATCACAATTACTACCCAACATATATTATCGTACGCAGAGACAAGGTTTGGAACAAATATTACCCTTGTGATAAGGCCACTTTTTCACCACTGCCTTCCGCCACCGTTGTATTGGCAATGAAAATATAAACTGACAATGTGAAACATGAAACCACCTTATTTGTTGACGACCCTCGTAAACGATCTGTGGCCCACGATTTACGGAGTGCATACTGAGATGTTGGAACACTTTACATATTCGGTGCCGCTATCCAACTGGCAAATGTCCTCGAGAATTATAAGGCTGACATTACTGCTGTCCTGGATATACGATGGTCAGGTCAGGTCTGGTCATGGTCAGCTGTCACGAGAATGGTATGAATTTTATTGCGGATTTGCAGTTGGCAAAAGACGGCGACATCTGATCTCAAGTTTCAACCCTGTGAACGTATAGCCAACGTCCGGATAAAAGCGAAATACTTTAACATATCGCTGATTTGTATACATGCCCCGACGAAAGACAAAGTAGATGACACCACGAATATGTGCTATGAGCGCCTAGAGGACGCATACGAACGCTGCCCTGGCCGTGATATTAAGATTGTATATGAACCAACCATCGGTAATTTCAGTCTACACACCAACACTACGATATTCCAACATAAAGAGATCCATAAGGCCAGGTGGATATCCCTGATCAACAGGCGAAGAACGAGATTGTTTACCAGGTAAATGATGGAAGAAATTCTACTAGAGTAATAGACGTACGTGCAATTCGAGGAGCTAATATCGCTTCGGATCACTACCTGATTGTAGCAAAGGTTTGGACAAGGATGAGTAGAGCGAAAGTCGTACGAAATCAGACAAAGCTACACCTCGAAAAGTTGCAATTACCAGAGATAGCCACGGTCTATCCAGAGATCCTTACTCAGATTTTGGCGCAAAACACATCTCCGCGTCTTGATCCTGAAGCGCTGTACATTTCCCACTCTATGAAAACTGCTGCAGAGACCTATTTGGTTATGAAAAACCCCTTATAGACAAACCTAGGTACGATAAAGAGCGTCGCATGATAAGTGATGAAAATAACGCTGCACGTATGGCAATGCTTCAGTAAGTTACAACACGAGCCACGATAGAGCGGTATAAGGAGAAGAGGAGAGAATAACCCCGTTTGTTTAAGAACAAAAAACGGTTGTTGAGAAAGCGCGACAGTGGGGAAATTGAATCTTACAGAAGGAAGAATGACGCCCATAAATTCTACCGAAAAGCACAAAGCCGGACCTACGGAAATGATTCAGGTCTCCCCTTTTGTAGAGATATGGAGGGGAATCTTGTCACAGATGAGCAGACTATATAAGGAATATGGAGAGATCACTTCTCTACTTTACTTATCCCAGGAGACTTCAATATAGATGAGGATGTTGAGCAAATACTGGAAGATGGAGTCGACCGCCAGCTCCTAGTCGAAGCGAAGTTAGAACAGCAATTTCCCGGCTTCAGAACAACAAATAAGCTGCTGCTGATGGTTTACCGGCTGAGTTGTTTAAGGCTGGCGGCTATAAGTTGGAAAGGTGCAGGCATCAGCCTCAGCCTTAGCATACTATGTCCTGTTTTCAAAAAAGGCGATCCGAGTATGTGTACAAACTGTCGTGGAATAAGCCTTTTATTCATCGTATACAAGGCCCGAGCGTAATGTGTGAATGACTAAATCCGTTTCTTGCAAACTTGATTGGAGCGTTAGCATACTGTGTCCCGTTTTCAAAATAGGCGACCCAAGTATGTGTACAAACTATCGTTTACTAAGACTTTTATCCATCGCATGCAAGGTCCTCTCGAGCGTAATGTGTGAAAGGCTAAAGTCATTTGTGTGGCTTTAGGTCTGGAAAGTCAACTATCGACCAGATATTCACATTACGATAAATCATGGAGAACCCCAGCGAATAACAAATCGACCGACACCCACCTCTTTGTTGACTATAAGACTGCCTTCGAAAAGCCGATACAAGAAAAACAAAACCAAGCTATGTCGGAGCTTGGTACTCCTTCTAAGCTGGTACACGTTTGTAGAATGGCACTGCTCGACACGTAATCCCCAGTAAAGGTTGGTAAAGATCTCACCGAACCACTTAGTACAAGTCGAGGCCTTAGGCAGGGCGACAACGTATCATGCGATCTCTTCAACATATTAATTGAGATCATCGTGAGAGAATCAGCTATCAACACGAATAAAACTATCAACAGCAAAAGTCACATGCTGCTCGCTTATGCTGATGATTTAAACATCATTGGACGAATTCTACGAGTAGTTACTGCGGAATTTCCGAGAATTGAGAATGTATCAGCAAAAGTGGGGTTGGAATTAAACGAGGACAATATTGGCCGAATTAATGGTTTCGACAAGCAGAACATCCATCCGATTGGATGAAAGGTTGAACGTTTATAACCGTTATAATTTCGAGGTAGTGGACGAATTTATTTACCTCGGACCTGCCGTGTACAGAATCAATAACATTAGCCTGGAATTCAAGCGGAGAATTGTATTTACAAACAGGTGTTAATATCAGGCACTTCAGGAAACGAAGATCCAACTTTATCAGACACTTTATACAACCTGTCTTGCTTTATGGCAGAGAATCCTCTGTCAAATCGCATGCTGATGAAACATCACTAGGAGTCTTCGAGAGAATAATGCTCTGAAATAAATATAATAGAAAGCGGCGTCTATCGACGACGAATAAACCACAAGCTGTACAATCTGTATCCCGATACCGAAGTAGTTATGCGCATCAATGTATCACATTTACGCTGGTTCGACCATGTCAGTGGATCGGATCAGAGTGAACCATTTCAACGACGTATTCAACGACGTAATCGAATGATATCGAAAAATAGGACGACCAAAACTTCGCTGGAAAGACCAGGTAGAAGATTGCATGCGAGGGCTTGGTGTTACCAACTGGAGGAGAAAATCTGAAGATCGAGGCGGTTGGTTGGAGAAACATGTTATCTTCGTTTTGTAAGGCCGTTGATCCCACTCCATTATTTGACGCTACGTAAGTAAGTAATGGAGAAAATATCAAAAACGTGTCTCGTTATTTTACGTAATGGGATCTGTATGGTTAGAAACACAAGACCATTGTACTTTATATGTAGAACAACGTGAGTCCAAGATATATACATTTTAGTGTAGGGTAGGGATGCCACTAAGGGATACCCTGGGACTTACGCGTTCGGATTTGAATTTTTTAAAAATTATATGATAAATTTAAAAACAGAAATTTTGGAAAAATTTCTATGCAGATAAATTTACTTTTGAGATATCGATTTGAAAGACTCTGCCTTGAATCTCAAACGTTATATCTAAAAAATGTACCACAAGGACTAGACAAATACTCAAAACGATCACTGGATTAATTTAAAACGACTTTGGTGCCTGCGGGTTTTTATTCCTTTTATGTTTCTGCTTTAAACCCAATTTCCGTTTCTCTTTTGGAAAGAACAATTATAAAAATATTAACGGAATCACCACAGGAAACCTATTTAAAAAGGCCGTGCGATTTTTTAAAATTTGTTTTTAATAAAATCGACAATTTCCCCAGTTACGTTTTGTCTTTGCTATTCCGTCCAAACCGAATGAAAGAGTGTCAATTTTCCCCCGCAAAATATTGGATTTGTAATGTTAGTGTAGCTTTCGCTTAAATTAGATACAACGGGTTTTTCAATAAGAGCGCTACAAAAGTTTTATTAAATAAAACAAAACCGGTTTTAGATACCAATGAAATTCTTTATTCCTGTGAAAGTACGTTCGATGCCATTATGTACGGAACTCGATTTCTTTTGTATGGCCACCACGGGCACGCTTGCAGAAGTCCAGACGCTGAACGCAATTTTCGACGGTTTTCAAGAATAAATTGGCAGATACTGCTACAATTTCACGTTCGATATTCGTACGAAGTTCATCAATCGTCGCTGGCTTGTTGGCATGGACCATAGACTTGACACAGCCCCACAGGAAATAATCTAACGGCGTCAAATCGCACGACCGAGGCGGCCAATCGACTGGGCCATTTCGTGAGATAACACGTTCACCAAACTTGGTTTCCAATAAATTGATTGTGGCATTCGCTGGGTGGCTTGTGGCGCCGTCCTGTTGGAACCACATGTCCTCCAAGTCCATATTATCCAATTGTAGCCAAAAATATTCTGTTATCATTGAACGGTAGCGATTCGCATTCACAGTAATGTGCTGGTCTTGATCGTCACGGAAGAAGTACGGCCCAATGACGCCGCCGGCCCATAAACCGCACCAAATCCTAATTTTTTCAGGATGCAATGATGACTCATGGATTACGTGTGGGTTGCTGTCTGACCAATAACGCATATTTTGCTTATTGACGAAGCCATTCAGCCAGAAATGAAATTCAGAATTCAGAAATTGGACGTAGCGCTCTTAAAGTTGAGGCCACTGACTCCAAATTTCGGTAGTAAATTTTAATAATTTGGACTCGTTGTTGGCTCGTATATCTTTCCATGATGAAATGGCAAACCTTACTGAAGAGAAATGTCAAAAGAGCGGGATAAAATATGGCGTCGTTTTCTGTCCCTATCGATTTGTTGAAAACCCCGTTGTTATTACTTGGTTATATTTAGTGACTAGATACCAAAATAAAATAAGAAATCTCGCAAAATCCCAGGCGCCTGTAAAATCCTAGACTTCGGGGAATTATATTTTCAAATCCCGACAACCCGACATTTTTGAAAGTTTGTAACGTTTGGCATCCCTTGCGTAGAAAACAGACATTAACCTGAAAGAACACCTGAAAGCAATGCAAATGGCTTTAACTCTACGTTATGACTTTTGTATGCAACGCCACATGTACGGTAGGTAGGTAACCTCTTGGTAAAGACCCGAAAATTTGCTGTTTATCCCATCGTCATCACCACATACACGAAAATATTTAAGAGAACACATGTGAATGAATGTGACTGTGGATTAAGGTGTACTGAAACTGGTTTTTGTTTGGAATTTTAATCGTGTGGGGTCCCAAAAGATGCGTATTGAAGAACTGATTGCTGAAACATCAAACTTTTTTAACGAGAGTACTTATAGTTCCCTACCGGCTGTTGCAGTTTCGATTTTTTTGGTCAGTATGGGGCTCAAACAAAGTGTAATGACAAGCATAATCAGAAAAATTGATTTTTAAAAATTTTGATAACATTTTTTTCACAGCAGCATTTTGAGTCCCCTTCCATTTGAAACAAATTTGTTCAGTACACCCTACTGTGCACGCACGGTAATAGCCATGTATGCACGTGAGTATGTGCGTACGTGCATTTCATCATGATTTTGACAACGCCAAATAGTATGCATTACATTTGCGAAAGTTTTTCCTTCGGTGGCCACCCAACACATATGGATTGCGTTTGGAAGTGTTTCGCTGTTGCAATGCACCCAGCACTGGAGGTGTTGGATTTGGTTTTTGGTATTTGGTTGCACTTACTCTACGTCACTTCGATTTATGCAAAGATTCAGCAAAACAGGTAACGTTTGCCATTCCAAGAAACGAATGTTTATGCATGCATACATTGTAAACGCCTTCGTAAGCTTAAATTGTGTAAGCTGTATTTTCTCATGCAAAGAAAAACAATATTGATGCTGTAAGAAATTTTAAGACAAGAGTTTTGAGTATTCTGGAAACTGTTAAATACGATATGACACTTCTGGTAAAAGACATATCGCATAAAGTTGAACAATGGAACCATGGTCATACAAATTTGAAAAGGTTTAGCTTAATCCTAAAAGTAAATACAAGTCAATAATAATCTCAAGATTAACGGTCAAATTACTTTTCTTTCTAAAACCGTTTACTATTTAAAACTCGGTTCGGAATTGAATACGCATTTACTAGTTGAGTGTAGATAGTAACCTCAAATGTAACCCAATAACTCAGTTATATGACTTAGGGCGAGTTTCACACTCCCCATTTAAAAGCTCACTTTGAAAGCTCTCAGAAAATTTTCATATTAAATGACAAGCATCGGGTATTTAAAGTACATTTAAAGGGAGAATTTTCAACTGTGAAATTGGAATTGAAAATTGTAAATGTGGTTTGAAGCTAGAGGTTTATTATTTGCCTCGAAAATGTATATTACCACAACTTCTAAAAATGTTGATAACTTTAAACATATGGCCCGTATTCGTAGCGAAAACTTAGCCACCGGCTACCATCTGAATATCGATATTTAATTCAGAACGTTTCAACTTTGATGCGACCAACGAATAGCTACAAAACGAACAAATATATGCTATCTCTTGACGAACAACAAACCTGACTATCAGTATTGTATTTGGCTAAAACACTCATTTTCATAATGGATAGGAAAATATTATGAATCAACTGTTGCCGAACGACTGACTAAATCAGTACATGCTGAGAAATATGTAATTTTTACAGTAACATAACGTGTGTTTGGAGCTCGTTGCAAATATAATATACTTGTGTGCAAACACATTGTCTTTGCTATTCAATATGACTTGTTTGAGACTCAATGATTAATATGTTATAATATTTGTGTTTGCGACCCAAATATATATATGTTTGTAATACAAATACAGCTGTGTTTGTTGCACTGTTTATACTCTCTCGAGAGCCAGGCAATAAAAGAGGGTCAACGAGAGAGTTTATTTTGAAACTGTGTACCGGTATATTTGCATAATTCTTTCAGTCATTATTATATCCTTAATGTGCGTGTAAATTTCAGATGAAGTTTCATTTATTTAGTCGTCAATGGTTCATCGGACAGAGGATATCAAAAGCGCTTGATCACTGAAAATAGAATAAACAAAGGCTCGGGGGGTTAAAAGATTTGTGATGTAGCTTTGGTTCTTGTGTATGTGTTTCGTATATATGGATGTGTGCTCCCACAGTGAAAAACGATTTTCAGGAACGAAAGTGGAAAGGGCAACAACGTGAAGCCCTTTGTTTGTCCGAGGCTTTTTGAGAAAACCGGATCGGTGGACCATTTGTGAAATATAATAAAAACCATACAACTAATAAATACACGGTTGGCTTGCATGAACTAGATTTGCATATTAGTATATTGTTTGTGTACCAACGCATAATGATAATCAACGCATAGTTGAAGCCTTCTGAAAAAAAACGTGAGAGACAACAAAGAAAGCAGAAGCAAAAGAGCAGCAGATTCTCATTTCATGAAAAAAAAAACAAATAATGCATTCAATGCAAGTAAGTGTAAAACGGGTCGTTATAAATCTTTTAATTTTTTGTATTAATTATTTATAAATGTGGATTTATATTGATAAAACTAATTTCAACAAATGAAACAAATACAGCGATTTTCGCTTAAAGCGAACTTCGAGTGACTGATCAAATTGGTTCGTTTTAAGCGACGTTCGCTTTAAATGAAGACATCAAAAAACAATTCCTGTATGTGCACAGGTATTTAGTTAACCCCTTGTTTATTTATTAAAACAATTTTTGGATATTGTAGTTTTTAAAAAATAATTTAGTTAGTATGTAGATATTTAAAAAAATAACTTTAATTTGAGCCAAGTGGTCAAGAATTTGTTGTGGAGTGTCGCGTGACTGAAGAAAATTTTTTACATATCTTACACTACACATTGCATCCAGGGTAGTTGTAGCTCGAATTGGCATCGCCGTCAAGGTCATCATCATTAGCGCAAACAGTCTGCAAAATAGCTGCACCGTTCAGTTCTTCCGTAGTTATAAGATCATCATCAAAACATATGCAATCGTTGAAGCTTAAAGTCGCGACAGCTCAGCAAACCTTTTTTATTACCATCTGTAAATGTTTCCATTAATTCTATTAATGGCATATCATCCTACGAGTTAAACCCATCTTCATTGTTGGCCAGTCCGCCGTGCAAGCATTGCGTGAATGACACCCTGGTCCATAGTTTGTAAAACTGAACTTGTATTTTGATGCATAAACACTAGTTTAATGCAGTCTAAGTCCTTAGCAGCTCAGTTGTCTACCAGCAGTATAATTTTTCTATCGTAGTCCCATCGTAGTCTCATTCTATTAATTCATTGGCGTAAATTTCGGATGTCATCTAAGCCTTTTTATTTGCTTGGTAATTAACTGGTAATTTTTTAATGTTTTTAAAGCACCTGGGATTCATTATTCGGAGTAAGTTTATAAAATCAACCAGTTTGGTCGCCATTAAAAATGTCCTCATCTTTAAAATTGTTTCTCATACCTGGCCACTTATTTTGCAACCAATCATTGGCCACATCAATATTGACTTCGGCCACCTCTCCAACTACTTTTACACTGGTGATGTTGTGGCGTCTTTTAAATCGAACTATCCAACTTTCGCTGCACTTAAAATCGCATTAGCTAAGCTTTACCCCAAATTCTCGTGCCTTAGCTTGTAAAACGGTATTGCTTACAGTCATATTATTGGCTCTTTTCTGGGTAAACCATTTTAGAAGGCAATTATCCAGTTCCCTGACGGAAGGGGTTTTAACTTTTTTACACTTGAGGAGTTTTGCTCAAAATTATTTAGCACCAAGTGCTTATTTTCCCAAATTGTATCTATTGTTGACTTAAAAAAAAAAAAAAATGGTCTCCCATTACATCCCATGAAGGAACTGGGGAGAGCTTCTCACTACCAGTGAGCTGAGCGCTTTATAGTTTTATACTCACTGATTGGGACGTACAGTTTTGCACCGGTTCCGAACGGTATTTTGAGAAGCTTTTTCATGGCTAAGTACTCGATAGTGTCACCGTCACTAAGCGAGGTGGCCGTCGTCGAAAGAAATTTTATGGTGGTCGGAGCAGGAAACGAACCCAGGATCTCCTGTACAAGAGGCGCGCACACTAACCATTGCACCACCGACGGTTGACTTACTGAGGCTTTTGTTTTGTCCCTTCTTGTAAGCGCTTTATCATATCAAATTTATCTTTAAAAGAAAAACACTTTCTTTGTTTTGCCACTGTTACAACAGTCTGCACATCGCCTTCACACAAAAAAAGAATTAAACCTAGGGGAAGTACCTGGTTAGAGCATACGAAAAATAAAGCACCACCAGTTACCAGCTCAAAAACATAATTTTTTGTTCATGACAATACTTTTTTCGTTTAAACGAAAAAAAACCAAATTTTACAAGCAAAAAAGTTTCTTACAACCGAAAATTCGCTTTAAGCGGGTTCGTAATAAGGAAAAAAATTGCAAGGCTTTTATAGACAAAAAGCTCGTGCGTTCGAAAATGGTTCGTTTTATGCAAAAGTTCATTTTAAACGGGTTCGCATATAAACGAAAAATACTGTATATTGATTATTTTTGGGAGGAAATACGAACATGTTTCCACGTAAGTATATAGAGGTTTGGGGGAAACACGCAAATGCTTCCACAGAAGTATGTGGATATTTGGGCTGAAGAACGAATATGTGCCCACGTAAAAGCATACATGTTTGCCAGAAACCATGCTACTGTTTGCACTTAAATGCAAGTGTATTTGGGACTTGTAAACATATTAATGTTTGAAGTGTGTTCCAAATATATACATGGTTCCTGCGTAATATATTTGGGGGAATTTGTTACAGAGGGCGTTTTTTCAGCGTGTAACTTAAACTTATTTCAGTTGGAAACTCGTTGTACACTCAATTACTAACCTTGCGTTATGAATACGGGAGACAAAATATAAGTAGTACTTAAAATATAACTCCATTTGATCTTGAATTTTTAAATAGGAATACCTTTTATATACTTTTGAGTGTATTTTTCTCTCGAATACTCTCATTTCATAGGTCTGGTGTTTTCCCAGGTTTTGAGCTTCGTAAACCAGAACCAGTAATATAAGAGTCGTATGTACCTGTTTTTGTTTTTGAGAAGTCCTTAATTTCTGATAAGCTTGCGATGCTTTTATGATCATTGTCTTCATTATGACGTTGATGTGATAACAGAACTCGCTGTCGCTTTGTCGTTGCCATGGATTGCTTTCAAAAGGCGTAATCAAAATATAGTTTTACATGATAATAAATGAGAAGCTCATGTCAAGCTAGCTAACATGGGCAGAAAAAATGTCAAAACTTGATATGTTTTGTTGGAAAATTCAGAATAGCAATCAGTTCAAACTCCGTGACAAGTTCATCATCGGATGCCCGACTAATGTGCCTGAATTGATATTATAGGTAGGCATATCAATAATTCGTATATACTACATGTGCGTGCACAGACCTATATGGGTCTCCTTTGGTACACGTTCACCTGCAGAAGTTCACTGCTTCGACTGTTCCTTGATCTCTGGAGTGTTGTGATAGAGCCGTGTTTTGTGCACGGGTACGAAATGAAGTAAACGTCCTATCAAATACTGAAATAAGTGGTAATGAAGTGGTCACACGGTTTCGCTTACTGTCGAGTGTAAATAATCGCGTCACATACAGCGAGAATATTTATTTAATGCCCAAATATTCGTGTAAAATATGATGTACCCGTTCAGTTGAGATGACTACAGAGCATGAGGTTGGCACTTTCGCTCTTCGATCGTCCAATATCATTACACTGTGCTGGTACGACCGTCGGTGGTGCAATGGTTAGTGTGCGCGCCTCTTGTACAGGAGATCCTGGGTTCGATTCCTGCTCCGACCACCTTAAAATTTCTTTCGACGACTGTCACCTCGTTTAGTGACGGCGACACTATCGAGTACTTAGCCATGAAAAAGCTTCTCAAAATACCGTTCGGAACCGGTGTAAAACTGTAGGTCCCAATTAGTGAGTATAAAACTATAAAGCGCACAGCTCACTGGTTGTGAGAAGCTCTCCCCAATTCCTTCATGGGATGTAATGGGAGACCATTTTTTTTTTTTGGTACGAACACAACGGAATTTAGAAAACCACTTTCTAGCCATTGAAATTGATGGTCCCCACAGAATTTATCAAGCCTTACCTTGTTTTCTTGAATAGAACACAAAATTCAATTTTTAACATTTTCGTCGAAATTCACAAAGTTGTTTGCATTCCACACACCCTAAAATACGCAGCTCACTTAAAATATTACAGGAGTCTATCAAGAGATAGTAGTTGAAGGGAGCTGTATTGAGATTCAATTAACTGCGAGGTAAATTCGAAACATCACAGAGCTTTCAGGCGCCCTCGTATGCAATTCGTCATTCGCTGGAAAATATGTATTTTTGGATGTTTGGGATGCAAGTATAAGGCGTTTTGAGAATGTCGCAAATTGAGTATAGTACTTGTACCCAACCACATTTTGTTTTCCACTCAATATTATATCAGGACATGTCTGCACAAGAAAAAGAAACTTCGACATATACTACGGTTGCCATGAGAAAAAACGTGAATTTTGTTGCGGATTTGTAGTTGGCAAAAGACTGCGACATCTAGTCTCTAGGTTCAATCCTGTGAGTGAACGTACAGTATTATTTATATTTCCTATTTTTATATTTCCCTAATTTGTGTGCATGCCCCGACAGAAGAGAAAGATGATGATGCCAAAGACATATTCTATGAGCTCCTAGAGTAAATGTATGACCGCTGACCTAGCCATGGCATTAAGATTGTACTAGGAGATTTTAATGCTAAAGTAGGCAGGGAGAATGTGTTTCATCCAACTATTGATAATTTCTGTCTACATGCTGACAGTTCCGAGAACGGTATGAGACTGATTGACTTTGCCGCGGTAAAAAACATGATCATTAGTGGTACAAGATTCCAGCATAGACACCCACAAGGCTACTTGGGTATCCCCTGATCAAAGAACGAATAACCAAATTGATCACGTGGTAATTGATGGAAGGCACTCATCCAGTGTAATGTACGTACGAGTGATCAAAGGAGCCAACATCGATTCTGATCACTCCCTGGTAGCAGCAAAGTCTCGCGCAAGATTAAGTAGAGCGAAAGAGTAGAGTACAGTAAAAAACCACTAGAAGAGGAGTAGAGGAAAAGAGTAGGAGAGTAGAGGAAAAAACCAGACGCAGAGAAAGCTGGACATCGGAAAGCTGCAATTACCAGACTTAGCGACATCCTACTCAAGGAAGCTCTCGCAACTATTGGCACAGAACCCACCCCCTCCTGATGACGATCCCATATCCTACACTATAAAAACGGCCGCAACAACCGTATTTGGGTTTGAAAAACCGCTTGGCAGCAAACCATGGTACGATGAAGAGTGTCGCATAGCAAATGATGAAAAGAACGCGAGCTGCGACTGAGCGGTATAGGGAGAAAAGAAAGGAGAAAGCGCTAGAGTGAGAAAATTGACACATACAGAAGGAAGAACGAAGCCCGAAAATTCTACCAAAAAGTCAAAACCGGAACTAATAGACATTGGTCAGGACCCCCTTCTGTAAAGACAAGGACGGAAATCTCATCGCAGATGTGCAGAGCATGTTGGGAATATGGAGAGATCATTTCTCCGCGCTATTGGCACCTGAGATATCCAATGACGAGGCAATAAATCAAAATTTGGACGACGACGTCGATTGTCGCCTCCTAGCCAATACGAGGTCAGAACAGCTATTGCCCGGCTTAAGGACAACAAAGCCGCAGGAGCCGATGGATTACCGGCGGAGCTGTTTAAGGCTGGCGGCGATGAGCTGATAAGGTGCATGCATCAGCTCATTAGCAAAATTTGGTTACATGAATGCATGCCCTGTTGGACTCTGTGCCAACTACCGAGGAATAAGCCTTTTATCCATAGCATATAAAGTTCTATCAAGCATAATGTGCGAAAGACTAAAACCAATTATCGCTGACCTGATTGGACCATACCAGTGTGGCTTTAGGCCTGGAAAATCGACAACCGACCAGATTTTCACGCTACGCCAAATCCTGGAGAAGACCCAGGAAAAACAAATTGACACATATCATCTATCATCTATTTGCCTACGATGCAATGTCTGAGCTTGGTATTCCTGCAAAACTCATACGCCTTTGCAAGATGACCTTGACGAACACCAAATCCGCAGTGAAAGTTGGTAAGGATTTTACCGAACCTTTCGACACTAAGCTAGGACTCAGGCAAGGCGATAGCCTATCATGCGACCTCTTTAACATATTAATGGAGATCATTATGAGAAAAGCTGCAGTCAACATGAATAAAACCATCAGCAGCAAAAGTCATATGCTGCTCGCGTATGCTGATGATATAGATATCATTGGGCGCACAATGAGCGAAGTTACTGCAGTTTTTTGGAGAATTGAGAAGGAGCCAGCAAAAGTGGGTCTGACAGTATGAGAAAAAGACAAAATTAATGGGTTAAGGCAAAAATTGAGCATGGGCTCCACGCGATTAGACCAAAGCGTAAACTTGATAACCGTTAAAATTTCGAGGTGGTGGATGAATTTATATACCTCAGATCTGCCGTAAACAAAAACAACAACGTCAGCGTTGAGATCAAGCGGAGAATTGTGCTTGAGAATAGATGTTATTTTGGGCTTAGCAAGCACTTTAGCGATAAAGCCCTTTCTCGTGTAACGAGAGTCCAGCTATACAAGACTCTCATACAACCTATCTCGCTATGTGGCGCAGAATCCTGCGTCTTATCGTAAGCAGACGAAAAATCTCTAGGAGTTGTCGAGAGAAAAATATTCCGAAAAATTAATGGGCCTTTAGTGCACAACAGCGAGTATCGGCGAAGCATGAACCAGTTAAGCGGATCAAAATAACGCGATTGCGCTGGCTAGGCCATGTCAGTAGAATGGATGAAGGCGAAACAGCATGAAGGGTTTTCGGAACCGAACTCGAACGACGACGACAAATAGGTAGACCAACACTCCGCTGGAGGGATCAGGTTGACGAATCCCTGCGTACACTTGGTATTACCAACTGAACAGATAAGGCAAAAGATCGAATTGGTTGACGCACGGGTGTTGTTCTAAACCGGTGAAATTAGTATATGATTTTGTTGTCAACATATGGTGTTGATTGATGAAACTGCTGAAATCAAAAACGTGACAGGCGACAAAGAAACAACCAAGCGGCAGCTCTTCAATTCGTGAAAGCAATACTTAAAAACGTATACATGGTTCCTGCATGAAGCTGCTGGGCCGTTTTTCAGTGTGCAAATAACACGTCCGGCTATTAGTACACGCTGAAACATCTATCGTTTTTTGTTGTTTGGATGCAAATATAACATATGTTTGGAGCTTGTCGCAAATATAATATACTTGTGCCCAAACTTGTTGTGTATGCTATACATGTTTGAGACACAGTGATTAATATGTTATAACATATGTGTTTGCGAGCCAAATATATTTGTGTTTGTGATATAAATACAGCCGTGTTTGTTGCACTATTTATGCTCTCTCGAAAGAAGAGAGTGTGTATCCTTGAAAGTGTATCTGTATTCTTGCATTATTCTCTCAGTGAATCATTCATAAATATCCCTGAATATGCGTGTAAATTGCAGACGAAGTCAGTGTTTCTTATTTTGGCTGATGAATTGTGTTTTAATTTCATGTACTCAGTCGTCAATGGTTCATCGGACAGAAGATATCAAAAGCGCTTGATCAGTGAAAAAATAATAGACAAGCGCTCAGACGGTTAAATGGTTTGTGATGTTGCTTTGCTGTCTGTGTATGTTCTTTGCATATATTTCTGTATGTGTGCAAAAAGCGGAAAAGTCTCTCCCATGGCGGCCTGCCCAAACACCTTTGGCTAAAATGCTGAAATTTTCAACATTTGTTAATTCGGATATGCCATTACTCCCTGGTATGGTACTATTTGCAGTTTAGCCTAGAAACTTGGTAAATTAGCGAGTAAACAGGGGGAAAGTTAAAAAAGTTCATAAAACTACCGATAACGAAGTATCGGGCTTTTCAGCTAATAATAAATAAAGAAAGAAAAAATAATTCGTTTCAAAATATTATTATGTTTGGGAGAAAATACGCATCATTTTCCACGTAAGTATATGGAAGAACGCATATGTTTCCAGGTAAAAGCATAAATATTTGTCAGTAAACATGCTAATGTTTGTATTTAAATACACCTGAGTTTGGGACTTGCAAACATATAAATGTTTGAAGTGGGTTCCAAACATATACATGGATTCTGTTTGGGAGAATATGTTACAGAGGCCGTTTTTTTTCAGCGTGTACTAAGGCCGTGTGTTCGATTCCTGAAACTGAACATTTATAAAGCTTGTTGAAAACATTAATACAAATTTAAATTTTTACTTAGAAGGCGAAATAAAAATAGGTTCTTTAAGTTAAGAGTTGTGCTTTAAGTTCCTCTAAAAACGCTCTTTGACGTGCCTTATTTTGCAGACCTCTAAGGAGGCCTTCTATTAATAGCTCTACCGGAACAGAATGTGTAATAGGGATTGCTTTCTATGTTACGCTTTCTCTGCATGCCAGTCCCGACATGAGTGGTTAGTTGTGCCGGCCTCCTCTTCTTATGACACCCTATGTTAATTTGAAATGTCGATACCATTTGTAGGGTGTGCCTTCAGACTGCCTTTGAAGGCCATCTGGAAGGCATCAACCCCCCAGTTTTAGCTTCTGGGAATTTTTAGCTGTGGATAGATCCCATACCATAGATGCTGGAAGGCGTTGAATGGAAGTGACGCGTTTGTCTTTACTTAGAATAATTACGCTGTCATTTACAGCACAGTCCAGTGAAAATATTGCACTTCGAATATTTATTTAAATCAGTCGATATATTCAAATTACACTATTATTTACATTTATGAAATATCATTCCTTAGGCTTTTTATAGTTCAGTTTTAAGTAAAATAACTTGTAAATTATATGAAATCATTTGCGACTAAGAAATATTCAAGTGCATAACAACAGCTTGAGGCATTCAATGGATGCGCATATTTGGAAATTGTGCTTCAATACTAAAACAATAAACAAAAGTTGGCCTCTGGCTTGTTTCTGCGTTCAAATAAAATAAAATAGTGTCATCTGAATGGAGCACACACAAATTGTCGGTCTTCAAGAATGAAAAGACGTCAAAGGATAATGATGAGTATAAACAGTATTCTAGGTGGCCTAAAGCTAAATGTGCATAACTAAAATACGAAAAATGCATCACTCACAAACTTTATTTATTTGCACTAAATATTTTTTATTTCTAGTTTTTTTTTAATAAAACAGCCCAAAGATACAACACACAACGATTGAAAAATGCTGACAACATAGTTCGCCTTTTTTTTCTTCATCCCTGCTGGGTGGCTGACTTGTATTGGTGGTATAACGAGTTGTACTATATAAGTTATGTACTGGCATAAATCAACTTAAGATAAATAAGTTGATATTGAGCTATGTGTGTGAATGAGCGAACGTACGAAGTGCTATGATGGAGTATGACGTCTCATCTTGCACCACAACCTAACATTCCATTCTGTCCTTCCGGATTCACTTAGTCAACTGGTGCTGCAAGTAGAAACAACAAACAACATCAGCAGCAAGAGTAGTGTCATCATCAGAAGCATTCGCACGACCACTAGCATTCGCTTCATCATTCTTATTTCCTCATCTGTTCATCGTTCTAGAAGCCTTGATGATGAAGTGGAGAGAATGTTAAACTGCTGCACATGAGGTAAATATATGTATATAAATAAATAGGAACTAGCGAAAGGATATCCAAACCGATACAACAAACGAACTTAAAACAGCTTCTGGCTGTTGACACTTTGTGTTTGTTATAAATAACAGGGACATGTATAATTTAACACAAAAAATGTTGTAGTTACTCCTGCATTTTGTTCCCTCGGCACAAATATTCCAGAGTGCTAACGAGATAAGGATATCTTCCAGAAATCACATTCAGTTGGAAATGCCAATTTAATTTCCATCCTTTGCTGTGGGTAATAATGAGAGTATCGGAGACAACGACGACTAATGTCAATTAATATTTGCAGGCAAATATTTGGCATGTTCGAAATTTCTACTATTGTTGCGAAAACTTTGTTATAAAGGGTGTTTTTTTTAGAGTTACACAACTTTAAACTAAAATACAGGAAAGAAAAATATTTTTCTTATCAAATAAACTGGCTTTATTGGAAAGATAATGTTCTGCCTTTAATGTTTCAATATGACTTGGGCCAGGTGGCCACCATGGCTGGTGCGTACATGGCTCAATCGGAGACTTCAATTTGAACACAGTTGTCTCAGAATTTGCGGTCGTATTTCGCCAATAACTCGTCAAATGTTCACCTACAGGTAAGCAGTTGTCTCTGGTTTTGCTTTGTAGAAGATTGACGTTACATACCCCAAAGAATATAATCCAATAAGGGTTAAATCACACGATCTTAGTGGCCAATTAACAGGACCATCAGGAGAAATTATTCGTTCATAAAAAGTTTATTTGAGAAAATTAAGTGTATCGTGTGATGTATCAGCGGGTTTCCATGGCACAGCTGATCGAAAAGGTACTAGGGGAAAAATGTAGAATGAGAAACCAAAGAAACCATTGAAATTATAGGCCATGCAGCAAACTAAGATTAAATAATGTTTGATTGATACTAATGACAGCTAAATTATGGTTTATGTTGTTTGCATCGATCGAAAATTTGCATTCCCTTTTATTTCTGTCCGCAGTATGTCCAACCAAAGAGACAATTAGAAAAGCAACTCGAACTCGATGAAACTGCCTATTGCCTCGTCGTCATCAAGAGAACGTGAAGAGAGGGATAGATTATCTGTCCATTTCTATATGATTGTATTGCATGTGGCTCCATCCTGTTGGAACCACATGCCAGCAATATTAGTGGCAGCTAATTGACAGCTAATTGACATTCTGTTCATCATCGTTTTTGAAGATATATGAAGCAATGACTCCGCAAGCCCATACTTACTTATCCGGTCTCGGACAACCCCGTGTGGTCAGGGACCTTACAAAACGAAAATAACGTATTTCGCCAACCAGTTCGATCTTTTGCTTTATTTCTCCAGTTGGCAATACCAAGTGTACGCAGGGATTATCAACCTGATGCCTCCAGCGGAGTCTTGGTCTTCCTATTTTTCGTCTTCCTTCGAGTTCGGTTTCGAAAACCCTTCGTGCTCGTTCGTCTTCATCCATTCTACTGACACGGCCTAGCCAGCGCAATCGCGTTATCTTGATCCGCTTAACTATGTCAATGTCAGGATAAAGCTCATACAGCTTATGATTCATGCGTAGCCGATACTCGCCGTTGTGCACTATAGGGCCATACATTTTTCGGAGTATTTTTCTCTCGAAGACTCCTACAGATGTTTCGTCTGTTTGCGATAGTACTCAGGATTCTGCGCCATAAAGCAAGACAGGTTGAATGACAGTCTGGTACAGCTGGACTTTTGTTACTCGAGAGAGGGCGTTATCTCTAAAGTGCTTGCTTAGCCCAAAATAACATCTATTCGCAAGCACAATTTTCCGCTTGATTTCACGGCTGACGTTGTTGGTTTTGTTCACGGCAGATCCGAGGTGTATAAATTCGTCCACTACCTCGAAGTTATAATGGATATCAACGTTCACACTTTGGTCTAATCGAGTGGAGGCCCTGTTCGTCGAAACCATTAATGAAACCATATGTCCTGGGCAATGGCTTTTCGGAAACCTCCGTTAGCTAGCTAGAGTGAGAAGGCGAAACAAATGAGCATCAAATCAGGTTTAGTAGGTGACTGATGTCAGCGAAGCTCATCAAACAATCGGGCATATTCTTTTGTCCTTAGAAGGCGGATGAGCCAGATATACGGGCCAACGGCGGATAGAAACTAAAAGCAGAAAATCCAGGTTCAACATATCGCATCCTGGTCAGCGTCTGATCCATAATGGGCGGCTGCATCAAATTATCCTGGCAGTACGTAAAATGCAAAAACACGGTGGGCTGGGTTTGCCTCCCGCCACCGTTCATAATGGCAGTGAAAATACGTAAACGAACAAGAAAACATAAACAACCCCTATTTGTTGACGACCCCCGCAAGCCCATAAAGCGCATTAATTTTCTGTGGATGTAATGGTATTCAGAGAAAAGCTAGTAGATAATCTTCACCCTAAATGCTACAAGTTTGCTTATTTGCGGACCCATTCCATATCGCTGAACAAAGTTTTGTATGGAAAATCAAAATCAATATCAAAATCGAAAGCATTGGTCGAATTGCCGGATCAATGGCCGTTTGGCTTTAATTCCTGCACATGATGAATTCTACAAGCTCGAAAACCAAGATCCTTTCGCAGAATAGTTCATAAAGTGGGTGGACACATTCCCATTTGCTGAGCACGGCGCACATAAGTTGAGGAGTGTCCGAAATACATTTTTTTCATGTTCGCCGATTTGGATAATTTTTTGGTATTTTGTTGTCAGATATCGGAATATTATGATTCCGTAATATTAGGCTAATATATTTATTATTTGTTTGGACAGACATGCTCGAGGTTCATATAAAGGGCGTTTTTTCAAGAGCGATAGAACTTCAAATTGTAAAAAAATAACACAAAAAATTACATTTTAATAAAGTTTTTTTTTTATTCGAAAGATCAATACGTGGCATTAACATTTGAAAATGATTTCGGGCATATGGGCACCGCGGCTGTTCTTGACGAAGCGCATTCTGGACGTCCAATTTTTGGCCACTTTTTCGAGCACTGCTGGCCGTATGTCACGAAGAACACGAACAATGTTGGCCTCGAAGGCGTCAATTATTGCTGGTTTATCAGCATAAACCAGTGCCTTCACGTAGAATTAATCGAGAGGTGTCAAATCGCACGACCTTGTAGGCCAATTGACAGGTCCATTTCTCGAAATCAACTTATCGCCAAATTTTGATTTCAATAAGTCGATGGTTGCGATCGCCGTATGGCACGTAGCGCCATCCTGTTGAAACCACATCTCGCCTGGATCAATGTCATCCATATTTTCAAACAGAAAATCATTGATCATGGTGCGGTAACGATCTCCAATGACCGTAACGCGAGCTCCGGCCTCATTTTTAAAGAAATAAGGCCCGATGATGCCACCAGCGAGTAAGCCGCATCAAACGGTGCATTTTTCTGGATGTAACGGAGTCTGGAGGGTTCATATAGAACTCGATAGAACTTTTTTACAATTTGAAGTTCTATCGAGCTTGAAAAAACACCCTGTATATTCCCTTGTTTAAAATGGCATGCAAATTTACTGTATATTCAATCTTTTGGTACAATCACAGTAAACTTATCATTTGAATTTGTTGTATATTTTCGTAAATAACAATTGTCATAGATGAGATTTGCATTAAAAAAAGTTGGAAAAAGTGTCATATAAAAAATTTCGTAGAACAAAATATAAACAACATCAAAATTTCAATGTTCATCAACTTCAGTGTACTGCATCTTTTTAAAGCTGTGGAGCGCTGTTTAACGAAAGATGTCAAATTACAGCTTGAAGCCTCAGCTAAAAGTTAAACAAAATTCAGCTGCTCCTACCTGCTCCTTTCCAAAAAAAAAAAACAGTAAAAACTATAAAGTGATAAAGTGACAAAACATGAATTTTCGTTCATGCTTGTTGGTGTTTGCCATAATTCTTTACTGTTTAAAATTATTACATAATGTAATATACTTACATATACATACATGCAGACATACATACATAGGTGCTGTGTTATCATCAATTTATTATGTTGTTGCATGCAATAATAACTACACATTATGTCTTGCTCTGTTTATTGCACTAAGTCTTTTCCGTTACAGCTTAATAAGTAATACATTAAGTACCAACAATAATATACAGTTTCTGATTTAAATTTCTGCATTTGGGTATAAATTTCTAATATTATTGATATGCTAATTTACATTACATTGGCAAGTGCAGTGATAATAGGTGTGTTATTTAGTGATATCAAGATTTTATTTTATTAATTATGGAAAATTTAACAATTTCTCATTTAAATATTTGCGAAATATTGAGTGATATTGATGTTACTGTCGAAGTCATTGGAAATAGCAATGAAGAAATGACTGCTGAGGATGTTGAAGACTTTAGTAGATTTTTGAAAAAAGACTTTTTTACAAAGTTCAAAGATAGATGGCAAAAAACAAGTCGCATAAAAAACAGATTTCTTGATCTTAATGAAAATGGGCTGAAAAATTTTTACAAAGTGTGCAAATATACCGCAAACAATGAAGCACCAAGCTGTTCAAATATGGTTAAACGCGGACGTCCAGTAAAAGCCTTCGAGGATTGCCAACCGCGAACAAACAGGACAAAGGTACAAGATTTTTGAAAAAACACCTCAATGGAGCCGATATCGTCTGCCGCAAAAAAAAATTAGTATTTAGAGAAATCCATTAAGGCGTTCACCCCGGAGAAGGCACTTGGGCTGATACTTGATGCTTCGTTGTCAAAGCATCAATATGAGGATTTGCACAGTACAGCTAGAGAAATCGGATGCGATATTTACCCACCCTACGGTCAAGTACTAGAAGCAAAAAAAAAATGCTATCCTGCAAATGTACAGGTGCAAGAAGTTGTAGCGAAGTTGGAACGACAAGAGATATTAAATCATACAGTAACTAGGATTTTGATGACAAAATCCGAGATTGAGGTGACAGAACTCCCCAACGAACTGCAAATGTTCTCAAAATGGGGTTGTGACTCATTTATATATTTTACATTTTAATTGATTATTTGTATCAGGTATGCTGTCCGAGGAAGCGAGGAATAAAGACTATAGAGGCTATAGATTACATCATTCGCGAAGAATTTGACGTGTAGCCACTAATGAAGACGTAATGCATAATCTTTTGTAGTCTTCAGACCCATTTATAAATAGATTTCGCTCAAATCCGCAAATCAAAAAATTGGAGTACGATAATGATGTTAACAAAGTATTAAAAGACCATGCTTAAATTACTTATTCATGTTTTTTCTATTTGTCTTTTCTATGGGAGGTGGGCGTAAAAGTGTGCGGATATTTTTTTAAATTTCACACAAATGATTCTGAGTGTTTAACAATGCTATGTGCCAAAAAACTATGCCGTATGTGAAAATTTAATTTTCACTTTGTATGGGAGGTGTGCGTAAAAGTGGGCGGATCATTTTGATTTTTCCATTTTTTTCTTGATTCAACAAAACAGGCCTATGTGCCAAGATTCATTGTCTTTCGATAACTTCTTCTAATTTTAGCTGCTAGTTCTACGAACCCTAACCAATGTGCTGCGCCGAATTGATTCGTGTGGGTCTGATTGACGTCTTACGGGATGAACATTTTGATTAAGAGTATACGTGGTGCGAACGTGCTTATTCGAACTAGGCGCTCTAATGAACGCTTATCACTACCATAAAATGTACGAAGTGCATGATAAGTTTGACGAACAGAACTGATATTTTGATAGAAAATTTATATTCATTATTAATTGGCAAATTAAACTATCAGCTGTTAAATAGATTATCAGATAAAGCAGTGCTACCAACTCAAAGTTATGAACCTGTAAAGCAATGGTTTTCCGTTAAATCCCATGAACCGATTGGGGAGAACTTCTCACAACAATCTGGAACAAAACACCCTTACTTAAGCTGAACTACATGTGTAGGTTTTGAATACCAGCGAACAAATGATATTACAGTATTGCGATCTAATTATTGATGTGTTAACATCTATAGCGGCGAATAGGGACTAAATCTATGAAAGTCAACACATGCAAACAACACACAGACAGGTTTCCTGCTGCTGCTAAAACCAGATTTTATGCTGTTGCTAAAACCAGATTTTATGCTGCTGCTAAAACCAGATTTTCTGCGACTGCGAAAGAGAATAATGACGTGTTAAACAAAAATGAGTGAGCAAGAGAGCAATGAAAGAGTGGTGTGGCAGGGGTGAGGCAAACGAAATTGTGTCTATAACGTATGTATTAACATAATAATGTCGACGCTATAGTGACACACTAATACGTCAACAACTTCGTACAAAGTATGTGTGATGTTGTGTGTTTGGCTGTTTCGTTGATGTTGATATGGCAAACATGTGGTTATGTGACACACGTATACGTCAGCTACTTCGGACAAAGTATGTGTGATGTTGGGTGTTTGGTTATTTCGTTGTTGTTGCTATGGCCAAACAAAGCGAGTCATTTGATGTTCAGCATAGCCCGGTGTATACAAAAACAAGTAGAAACAGTGTTAAGTTCGGCCGGGCCGAAGCTTATATACCCTCCACCATGACAATTTACACTCACACTCTCCACTCTTTGCATTCCCTTAACAGTTTTTCTTTTAGGTAGAAATAGCTTTAGGTGTAGAAATAGCTAGTAAATAGTTAGTTAATAGTTAACACACTTTTCGTCTGTAACGAATATCACGAATTTGCCGCAGAAGAGAAAGGTGTATCTCTTCGCTAACTGTAGAACATGCTGGAGAATACCTGTATTTTATTCGTACATAACAATTTAGATGGTAATTTATTTTCCGTAAGTAGTCAATTGATATCGCTGTTTAAGTCAGTTTGAATTTAAATTGAGTTTGACTACGACTTATACGTATAAATTTTAAACACTGTAATTTAAAATTGAATAATTGAGAAGTGTTAAATATCGTAATGTGTAACTAAAGAACGTACTACTGTTTTAGTAGTTACGTATAAAGAAGCTAGTTTTAGTCACCATATATGTGATATAAAATTTATATATATATAAATTTATGTATATAAATATATATGTATATATATATATATTGACATTTAAAAATCATTTCGTTTTGAAGAAATAGGGTACGATGATGCCACCACCTTGTAAACTGCACCAAACCATAAATTTTCCTAGATATAAATAATGGAGTCTGTAGGGTATGTCGTGAATTGGTCCCACTCCATATGGAGCAATCTTGTTTACTAACAAATCCGTCAGGCAGAAATGAGGCTCATCGCTGAACACAATCTTGGAATAAAACGTCAGTTTCCAATTGTTCTAGAGCTAAATCGGCGAAAGAATGATGCATATGATCATCTCGAGACTTCAGCTGGATCTTATAAGGATGTGAGCCAACATCAACGCGGATGTGGGCCAAGATCATTGCGATCATTCCAAGTTGTGGATGGACAGAGCCTCAATCCTGGGACCGGCGAAGAATCGATAAATTTGGATCTTCTTCCACACTTTCGTTTACAGCGGTGATATTCTCTTCAGTACGCGCATTCCTTCGACTTGTGGGTGTTACTGTATAATATAAAGAGTATTTGGTATGAAATCTGTCCATATTTCGACGAATGACTTGCTCAGCTGCTATGTGCGCTATAAAAATCACGTACTGGGTCTATAAGTTGCGTGAATCGATGACTAAATTTGGAAGTAAATTTGGATAATTTAGTAGCGTTGTTCCATTCTGAATCTATTTATGATGATTGCCCCAGAGTATACAGATCATAAATGTCAAAAAAGTGAGCGCAGTATTATAGGTCGTTTGACAGCTAAACCTTTCATAAGTTTGCTTAGCCCTTGATATGGCAATGGTCGTTTTATCGCCAACATCTACAATAAAAATTAAAAACGACCAAAGGCCAAGTTAGTGTACAACTAGAACGCGCTCAGCTCACTGGTTGTGCGAAGCAATCCCTAATCCTTTCATGGGATGTAACGGGAAACCATTTATTTAATTATTTTTAAAGGCTATGGTACTGGAATCTCGTCCTTTAGAGGCGACAACGCAGAAAAAAAAATTTGTCACAGACGGATATGTAGAGAAAGACGACATAACACTAATCGAAGGGATATGTAGAGAAAGACGACATAACACTAATCGAAGAGGATATCACACAAACTGGCTCGCAATGCAGTGCTAGTCGTCTCTTTACAGAAGTAAGCAACAACTCACCACAGAGCGCCTTTCAGGCATTTCCCAATCCAACGCGATATTTGCGGAGAGAGTAATAGTGTCATCTACTTCTCGTTTCCTCCAGAAAGATACTTAGCGAATACACCAACCATTCGTGGTCAGATTGTAAACAGTAGCTTTCAAGTTACAGCTATGATCGGCATTTTATTCAAACTAAGCTTCACAACCAATCTGCAACACTCAATCATATTTGCCGATTAAATTTCAAATGTTGCTTTAGTATACTGTTGGTTTAGTTGAGATTCATGTTAGCTAAGCCAAAAATTTAAAGAATATTTCATAACTTCATCTGGGATGATTTAAATTTGTCGGCTCTTTCTGTGGTACTTTTTTACTATATTTTTATTATTCAAATTCAAGACCATTCTACCTCTCTTTTAACAGAGATATAGTTTCCAAAAAACGAAGTTTTGCATAATGCATCCTTATGACTCCTGGAAAACCGTATAGCTATTTCAAATCTAGCCAGAGATCTTCATCAGCGGTAGTTTCGAAACACGGTTTGAAAGGAAACATACGGATGCATTGTGCTAAACTTATTTTTTTGAAAACTATATCTCTATTAATATATAGAATATTTCTAACCAATATATTCGAGATAGTGTACAAATTTATTAATCTTGCAACCGCCGTTGAAAAATAAACAAAATATTTCGAATAATATTTGGAAATCTAATCGACAGCCGCAAGTATCGACGGCAATCGCAAATATCGGCTGGTAGTAGTTGTAGGCGCATATACTGAAATAGATTATTGAGATTTATATTTTTTATCATCTTACTATATCGTGTTTTATTTGTTCTGATATTGATATAAGTGTCAAGTTCACAATGCCACACCGTCCTCAATTCCTTTCCATTCCACAAAGACAAATTGTTCTTCACGTGGCTGAGATAGTAAAAAAAATCATACACATTCACTCCGCGCCACTTGAATAGATTACGTAGACCTTTATTTTTCAAATGCCGAACCAGAGGTTTTAGATATATAACCCTTGGTTTTAGAAGAATTTTTTTTTTATAGTGTTATTCGATACTTTTTAATCAGTACCGAAAATTTATTACTCAGTACTTCGTTTGACAGCTTACCCCTTGAGAATTTTTACCTAAGCAAAAAACCCACTTTACAAATATTCAGATAATCAATATTTTTCGCAGAACCCGATGTCATAACCCGATAACCACATATGCTTATTAGCGTAGGTATTTACCCTGCCGAAAACGCATTGTTATTCCAATTCCTTGATAAATACCACTACGTAGATAAAGGTCCAATTAGTCTTGACGGTTGACGGTTGACGTTAAGCGATCAGCTGTTTGAGTTGGGGTTGCATTTTGCGTGTGTTAGAGAGGGACAACTAAAATTGACGGTTTACAATGGTAGACTTCTGCAGGTTGCAGAATCAACCGTCAACCGTCAGCCGTCAAGACCGATCAGCTGTTATTCTTATTGCTTTTACTTCGACATTTTGTGCGCGGCAATACACAATTACACGGCAACCACAATTTTCTTTTTATTTTTCATTTTTTTATTTGACACAATCACTTTTTAACACAAATTATATTTTGTACAAATGCTCTTCGATCAGTTTTTTTGGTTTTGTTTTGTCTTTCTACCGTCTAACCGTCATGACTAACCGCGCAATATTAAATAGAACGTCAACCGTCAGCCGTCGAGACTAATTGGACCTTAACAAATCAACACGTGTCATAAATGTCATCAAATTAAATGACACAAAATTATTCGATACCATACTCGAAAGAACGTTACAATATTTAGGACAACTAAGATTCAATTAGAACGTGTAGAATTCCATATAAAGTTAGTCTGATATGAGCTAATAGTTATGTTTTCTATTAATTGGTGAGAATGCTAAATCGTGGAACAGACTCAAAAACTTCTAATATAAAAACTCAGAGTGAATCCTCTGTAACATTTTTGACATGAGAATATTTATATTTTCAAGGGCATTACGATGTAACATCAATCTATTTTAAATATAACATTATTTACTTTATTGCTTGAAGCACATATCCACGCCTCTTGTATAATGTATGCATATTCTTGGAATGAACTGTCCTTGATGTACTACATCAACTTTCCCGAAATCATTTAACATACTTCTCTACCATTGCCAACTCAAGAGTATCGTCTTTACGGTAACACACATTTATGCTACCTCTGTATATCAGTTGGGGCAACATCAATGTTCACAAATGCTATGACGCACAGTGTTCGGGTCAAGGATGTACGCAACTGGCATTGGGTTTTTTGTTTTGGAACCCCAATGATGATATTTTGACACAGGAAAACAGGTGTATTATTTATGTAAATGATGTGATAATTTGTATTTATAATGAGTTAATACTGACATAAAATCATAAAAATAAAATGACGCTATGGATGCTTTAAATACATTTTACAGTTGAACATGGCAAGGAACAAACACCTTAGTAATAATAAATATATAACTGGCATTTTCAATTAAATAAATGTCATGAGGTTTCAGGGGACACCAGGTTGGTACGCAGTTCATTTCGCTATATATTATGTACTAGTTAGTTCCAACACACCTAAGGCGCCCGTTGAAAAATACGATAATTTAAAAGGATCTTTAAGAAAATATACTTTCTGTAAAATGATAAACTCTTTTAAGACAATTGTTGTTGTTTTTTTAAGACAATATTGAGTAAAATAATAATACGAACAGCAAATCTGACCTCAAGGTCGAAGAATATTGATTATTTATTAATAAAGAAAAGGTCGAACAACAGAATAAAAATATTGAAAATTGTTTTCTATAGAATGTATTTTTATTTAAAAAAAAACTATATTTGTAGGTCCTTTTTGTAATAATATGTATTATATTTTCCCGAAAAGGTCCTTTTGCTTCTTTTATTAAAAGATACATTTTGTTTTTACAAAATGTACTATTTTTAATTAAAAGATAAATTTTGTTTTTACAAAATGTACTATTTTTAAGAAGCAGTACTTTTTGTAAAAAAACCCTAAGAGTATGAATATTTTGTTTACAAAGCAGCACCTTTTTTGAGAACAGGTACTATTTAAAGAAGTGGAACTCTTTTTAGGAAAAGGATATTTTTTAAGAAAATGTACTTATTATAAGAAAGGCCACTCATCTCAAGAATAGAAAAAAATAGGTATTATTTTATTCTTAAGAAAAAGTGATTTTAAGAAAAGGAATTCTTGTAAGAAAATGTTTTTTTTTTTTGACAGAAGGCATTTTTTTCTCAAGAATAGGTACATTTTTAAGAGTACGTACTTATCTCAAGAAAATTTATTTTGTTCCACAAAAAAAGGTGATTTTTTAAAAAAATACAATTTGTTGTACGAAAATTTACTTTTTTAAGAAAAGGCACTTACAATCCGGTTCACCTATTTAAAAGCACTAAAAATTCCATATTCAGCAGCCTGTATCTTTTGCAATTTGTAACCGATTTCAGAATTTTAAAATTGAAAATCATGACAATAGTGGTTTCTTAACTAAAGAACTTTTTTGATCAATTTATAAAAAAAAGTCCAAAAATGTGTTTTTTTTTTGGTTAAAGGCACTTTAACTAATTTTAATGAAAAACAGTTTTTCTTGTTTTTTTTTTAAATTAATTTTACTTTATTTAAGAACTATCAGCAATGGGTACAACCCCCTTTGTTTTTAATAACTTCAAATATACGGGTTTTCATTGAGAGATATAGAGAATTTATGTAATCGAACGAAATTTGATTCCAAGCATCCTTAATGGCCTCAATTAGTGACTACTTGTCATTAAATTGTCTACCTCCTTCATAGACCTTACGAGATAACCAACCCCAGACACTTTCGATAATGTTTAGATCTGGTGAATAGGGTGGCCAGTCAAGAATAGTAACATTTTGGCTTGCACTTAACTCCTTTATTACTCTGGCGTTGTGTATATGGGCATTACCCTTTTGAAATATCCAAGATATGGGACCAAAGCGTTCACTGAACTTCGGAGAAGCCAATTTCAATAACGTTTTATAGCTTGCACCAGTAATTTTTGCACTTTGAAATTCAAGATCTATGGTGCCATAGTACGCAATAGCACCCCACACTATAACGCCGCCCTCTCGGCTGTGATGTCGGTTCAAAAAACGCTTTTCTTTGCGCAGATCATGGAACTAATAGTTGTAGCCATCAGGCCCATCCAAATTAAACTTCTTGTCATCCGTAAATACAACGGTTCTCCAGTAATTTACATAATCTGTTGGCTGCACATCCCATACCATGTAGTCTCTTGCGAATTGAAGCCGCTTTTCCTTACGAGGAGCATTAAGTGGGGTTTTCTTTTTGTAATTTCAGGTATTTAAGATACTCACAGCTCTTAAGTACTCTGCGTACTGATGACTTGATCGCTTCCACCCAAACTTGAGCTCTTATTTTTGACAAGGATAAGGCAGAATTAGAAGCAATTCTGATGATTTTTCTTTTCTCATACGTAAATAAAGACGCTCCCTACTAAAAATCATCGCTTACTTTGGTTGATTGGTTGGTTGAGAAGGCTGCAAGACAGCACGCTGTCTAGCACACTTAGGCTAAAGAAGCCCATTGTGATACCTGCAGTCTCCTCCATAGCAACTATTGACAAGTCGTCGAGCCAATTTGCCCTTTCAATAAATTTGTCTATAAGACCTACAGGAATATTCTGTAGGGCTACGGCGCTAACTAGATGTGTTCCGAATATCCTACTTCTCAGTCCTGCCAGAGCATGGCAATCCAAGAGAAGGTGTTTCGTCGTTTCCTCGTCCTCTTCCATGCAGCGTCTACAGAGAGTGGAGTTTCTATGTTCCAATCTTAAGGCGTGTTTTCCTACAAGACAATGTCCCGTAAGTGTTCCTATAATTGTGGATAACCTGCCTCTCGGCAAGTTAAGTAGTTGCTTAGTCCTCTTCCTGACCACCTGTGGCCAGAGGATCCTGGCTTGTTTGCAAGTTGAAGTAAGTCTCCACTTGTCCTTGAACATATTATCGGCCCACTGTCTGATCTGCAAACGACAGGTAGAGATTGGCATACTAACACCTTCTTTTGCCGGAAGAACCGGAGCCCTGTCTAGCTAACGCATCCGCTACGCAATTGCCTGGAATGTCGCTGTGTCCCGGTACCCAGATGAGACTGATGTCAAAATACTCTGCCAACGCCCTAAGTGATGAGTGGCATTCTTTCACCGTCCAGGGACGTAGCAAATCTTACTTTAAAAATAAAATAAAAAACAATAATAAAGTGCCTTTATTCAAGTGAACCAAAAAAAATTATTTTTTTTAAGCAGACACTTATTGAGAAGAAAATGTTGTTTTTTAAATTTCTTTAATTTTTGCTTTTCTAGATTTACCTTTTATTGGGTTCAAAACTACCATATATACAAAATAATGGATACAGGCTCCATCTAGACAACTTCCCATTAAACAAGAAATTTTCCAACATTTGTTAGTCTAGACACCCACCAACGCAAAATTACCCAATATAGGTGATAACACTGTGTTGTAGCATAATAGTGTTAAATAAAAGTTGATTAATTCTTTTCATTTAGCCCCCATCCCGCAACGTGGGATAAGGGAAATACATTACAAATCAAAGATATTTACTTCACATGACCCACTGTCGATGGAATTTGTTTTTTTTTTTTTGGAAAACGTGAAGCATCATGCTGCTAGGTCTATTATATATTAATATTATGGAGCTTGATCGAAACTTGTAAAAATATATTCCAATGTTTTTCCATTCAATGTTGTTATTGATTGTTTGCCTTTCAACACTGAATTTCTTATATAATTAAAAACTAATAATCACAAATTAGTCTTAAATTACGTTGAATTATGATCTTGGAGACTTTTTCTTTATTTAACTACCTGATGAGTGATAGATGGTGTATGCGACTATTGTACATGAAAACTAAATTCGTTAGCCATGCTGACCATCTTTAGTTTTTAATAGCACCATAACACTGTCAAAGTTATACACTGACATTCGACCGAGATCCACCAACCAGTACAGTAAACTCATTTATACAAAATTTAATTTAAAGTACTTTTTTTGTTTTTTTTTTTTTGTTTTAAGTAACAAATACACAGCCTTCAATTTTTGAGCTTCTTCTTATAAAGCACCAAAATAAAAACAAAAACGCCAAAGAGATATGCAAAAATGTTCTCCAACAAAATCGTATTATTTAAAATAAATATTACATATAACAAATTCTGCTCATAAAGTATGTTACGAGTATGTACATGAAGAAGAAGGCTTTGCGATGAATCCTTATGATGTACAGGAGACGGCTGTGTTTGGTGGCATCACTCGGTACTGTGTTGTTGGTTGCTGTCTCTTGAAACTGGTGTCAGAAATTATGGCCATAATATTTTGTTTACAAATTTAATTTGCCATTTCGTTCTGTTGCTTTTTTTTCACTTTCCTTTATCCGCCTCATTCATATACAAAGCAACGCGTAAGCATACGCATACGCACACAACAACATCGAACTCATAAATATAGGCGACGATGATATTCTACACACATACATACAGAACAGCCGCACGTCTCTGCGTATGAGTAATATTTATTAAAATCATGAAATACGTACTGAACATGTCTTTACTTTGTTTGCATGCATGTATTTGATACATGAGTAGATGTAAATGTGTGCAAGTGCTTCCATTTGTCTGCTTCAATGACACTTTATAAATACATATATTCCATTTTAACTAAGGGCCATGATTAATACGATGAATGATCATAAATTTTTTTCATAAGTGGTATATGGTGGTGTTAAATATCACGGATTATTACCACTAGATCAGGTCTTTTCAATGACTTTAAAGGTGTTGACAATTCCATTATATTTCTTGTCACGGTAGAGAGCGAGAGTTATGCATATCGTATGATTTAGTCAGGTATTTCATGAAATGCAATCCCTGCTAAAGAAAATATGAAGATGTACAACATAGCCGTATCCAGGTAGTGGGGACATAGGCTACCGGCCTCCTAAGTACCCTGGGCTCATTTTGTTTTATTGTAAAACACAAAAAAGTTTAGTACTCCCCGTACTAAGATCCAGGCTAGAGTTCTGCTGGACGAACAACTTCATCCTGGCCAAAATCATACCTTTCACATAGATAAATAAACAGAATGCTATGAGCAGAATGCCAGCAAGAAAGAAAGAGACCCACCGATAGCAGAAAAAATGCCACGAAATATGTAATTGAACATGTTCATTTTTTTTTGAGTTTTAACCATAACTTGGCCGCGCTTGTTTCGTTGTATTGGTTTTTAGATTCGAAGACAATGAAAGCGAAGCAGTCAAAGTACATCATAACATTTTGGCTTTCACGCGCGTATTCGACGCGTGCCTAACGCGTCTTATGGTGTTGCTGGCGGGATAGACTTTCACGCACGATACGAAAAATTTGCGAGGAGTTTTGACGTTTCTCTTTCTTCACTTTCGTATTTTTGCTGTTTCATATTAATTCTGATGTCGAAGTGAAAAGGTGTAATCGATGGGTAATAAATTAACTGTGAATTCAGCACTTTTACAATTTTTACGAATGTAAGACAACGAATTCAATACAGAGAATTAGCTTTTTGTATAAATTTAATTAGAATATATCACTTACGAATATAAATTTAGAATGAGGGAGAACAGCTGATTAAACGTCAAAAACTGAAGCGGTGATTGTAAGCCAAAACCATAGACAAATACATACATAGATACACTTATTCTCTCATCTGACGTTTCATTTCACACTCTTCGTCGTAGGTTTGTGGAAATGAGAGAAATTTAATTTAAAATTAACTTACACTTAATTTAAAATTAACTTAACTTAACTTTCTCATGTCGTTTTGGTGTAGAACTGAAAAATTTAAATGTATTTTGCATTTTTTTGTTGACTTTTATCGTTGGTATACAATTGTATTTCTATTTAACACAACTATTTTGCCACAAAAACACGAAATTCGGTTGTTGTTCCTTTGTTGGACGTTGTTTACTATTGCCTCTATCTGGTATTATTGAACCCATGTTTTCCACCATCCAGTGTTTACTTTCCACCGTACCTACGAAGTTTAATTAAAATAAATGTATCTATTTATGTATTTGCCTATGGCTAAAACATACAATGTTTTGTATTCGTGATTTACGTGGGCTTTTTAAAAGAGAATAGCGTGATAATTTCAGACTGACAAGAAAAATATAAATGAAATTATAAGTATACATAAAGGGTGTTTTTTTTACCCCGCTAAAGTTAATTATAGCTTAATTTGTACGGGACAGCTAAGCGATATTAAGTGGCATTTCAATTTCCCACTTAAATTCCGACTTGTGCAATGACAATGTTGCCACATGTTAAATTTCAAGAAATTGCAACAACAAGTTATCTTAGATAAATTTTGTTATCATTTGCATCGAATGAAAATGTTATCAAGGAGAGACCCAAAAGCAGAAATTTGCAAAATGACTTACCCATTTTAAGTTCATTAAAATTATTTTGTTTAATCGAAGACTACGTATACTTTTACATCTTTAAATTCGAAGGAATCAAAATTGGAAATATATTGTTCACAACAACGCTCGGTAAATGTTATACATATTGATCATGGTAGAATTATCTACCAGGCATAGTCGTTTAAACAGGTGATGAAATTTTTTCCATGTCATATTTCGCTTCCCTTGTCAAAATCTTATGTATTTTGTTTTAATCCTTTTTTGTATTCTTGTATTGTTGTTATATACAGGGTGATTCAGGAAGAACAACACCTTCTGCTACCATGTTTTTGTTGGCACTGGCTACAAACGTGTTGCCGTATCGCATTTTTTTCACCCATTACAGCACAAGTTGCCACAGTAGGTAGTATTAAGTGTGGATCGTTTTATTTGGAAAGTCCTAAGTGGCGATAGCTTAAGGGAATAAAAAAACAGCCTTATAGTTATATACAAATTTTTGTTATCCCATTAAGCTATTGCCACTTATGGCTTTCCAAGGAAAAGAACGAACCACAATTAATAGTTCAAAATGCGATACGGTAACACGTTTGTAGCCAGTGCCAGCAAATAGATGGTAGGAGCAGATGTTGTTGCAGTTGTAGGCAACAACAAACATACATTTTATTTTTGTTCATTCGTTTCAGTTCTCAAACTCTATGCAAATAGTTATATGCAAGAATACAAAAAAGTATAAAAACAAAATTCATATGACTGTGACAAGTGAAACCAAAATGACCATACCTGATAGATAAACCTACCATCATCAATATGTATTAAAGGTCTGCACAAATCCATTTGTATTTGTGTAGTACACGTGCAGTGGCAAACGATGAACACTTATCCGAAGTGTCGCAAAAAAAATGGTACTCATTTTAAGAGAACAACAAATCGTCGAATAACTACTTGTTGTTACTCGTCTGTGATCACTGCCAGACTGTATATGTTCCTTTATAGCTCTTATACAAACATACCGAGAGCGATCACATCGAGTATGCCGCGACGTGGAAACTGAACGTAGTACCACGTATTAACTACATGTACAACGTGCAGTTTGACAAATTCAACATAATTTTCTTGTAGTGTTATACTACAGTGAGCAAAGAAAATAGTTGTACACTACTCGAAATCAAGAAAATTATAATGCAATGTAAAAATTTTTTAGTTTAGTATTTTAATTGGATATATAAAATATAATATATATATATGTATATACATATATATATATATATAATATAACATATTATTTTATGTTTATTTCCTAGCACTACGAATACAATGTGCAATAATGAGACATTGGCGGTAAATTATTTTAAATAACAAAATTCATGCAAAATATCATCGTCATCATCAACAACACTGTAGTTCTATCAGCTTTGCTCTACATATGCATACATACATACATAATTTGCAAATACTCGTGGTACCATGTGAAGTGAACATAATATTTGTAGTACTTTGTCTTTGCTCTTCACATATGTTCTCTTTCTTTGGTACACATATTGCTGCGGCTACTTACTCGTTGGTGTTTGCCAAACGAGCGATTACTTCTCTTTCACTGCTTGCGCTCTGAGTGAGAGTATGTGTATTTGCTCTATCCGACTTCGAGTTTCACATATGCAGGAAAATGTTATTCGTTGCAGATCTTTAATATGTATATTATTCACTGCGCGTTGTTGTGAGTAAATTAATTCCAATATTGTTTTCAATCTGAAATAAAAACCTATTCTACAAGTTTAGAGATATAAAAATATCTACATCTATGACCTCAAAACATGGTCAACTATAAATACAACTTAATTATATCACGGGAGGCACTCCGAAAATTACAATCAAAATGACTTTGTACAGCTCCATACGAAATTCTTGAAAATGGTCAACGAAGTTGATCGAAATATTGGAAACTAAATAAATTGTGTAAAAAGGAAAATTATACTACTTCGTTTTCTTTTTTCATATCCATGACTTCGAGCCGATACTAAAATTGAAAATCATAATATACGTAGTGTTCCATTAAATAAAAAATGATTTGAATGAACTTGCCATGTGTAGGGCATTTTGTAAATTTCTGTTTTTGAGGCTCTCCTTCTTGATAACATTTTCATTCAGAAGAAATGATAACAAAATTTACCTAAGATAACTATTTGTCGCCATTTCTTGAAATTGAACATGTGGCAATATTGGCATTGTTCAAGTCAGAATTGAAGTGGGAAACTGAAAAGACGCTTAATATCGCTTAGCTGACCCGTAAAAACTAAGATATAATTGAGGAGGTTATTATCAAAACTTGACTAATCCACTTTTTGTGTTTTTGCACAATTTGAGAAAGTAGTTTTTAGTTATGCCGCTATGTATCTAATCCGAAATTTTGCAGCATTATTAAAGACGTCAAGATTAGTCATAGCTTTATATAGGATTCAAAAATTTAGCACTAATCTATTTTGAATAAATCCAAAATTTGAAATGGAATAATGTAGTTTTGACGCGGCTGATTGTAATAACCAACTTTTGTTATGTGCTTCAGAGGAATAACCATGTTTTGATTCAAACCACTGTGGATTAACCTTGATTTGCTGAAACTAATTAGGTATCAGAAATCTGATGTTAAATTAAACTAACCTGAGGTTCATCTTTAAAGTATGTTTTATTTATTTTTAAATTATGGATTAATTACATTTTGTTCCAAAACTGTATATTTGAAATGGATAATGTCATTTTGAAGTTGAGTAATCTACTTTTGATGAAATCATGCCTTTTATTAATTTTTTCCTGTTGTAGTTATAAAGATTTTTATTTTCGCGGAGTTTTCAATTCAATGATACCAAACAAAAACATTAAAAAGTCAGTTCTGTCAAAAGTGGAATATAGTCAAATTTTGAAAAGAACCTCCTAAATTAACTATAGCGGAGAAAAACACACAGCAGCAATGTTTTCAAGAGACCGACCAGAACGTATTCGCACAGAAGTCTTACTGTCCATAACCGACCCAATG
Organism: Phaonia tiefii; assembly: GCA_963931995.1. NCBI lineage: Eukaryota > Metazoa > Arthropoda > Insecta > Diptera > Muscidae > Phaonia > Phaonia tiefii. Next base: position 106,066,161 of record OZ008367.1, on the reverse strand, counting down.
GTTGACACATTATGTATACTTCCTCAACTGAAAATTCTTCGAAGTTTGCAAGCGTTTGTAACAAGTTTTCAGAATTGTATAAGTAACGCATTGTTCTTTCGAAAAGTGCTCCATTTTTAATAATCCGAATAAATATATGTTACAGCTGCCAAATCGTCAATCATTCAAATCGACGATTTAATCAATATTATTTGGCTACCCCCGGTGAAGAAATGCGAAATGTTGATCATGCACCTGAATTTACGTGCATCACATGTTTTACTGCATTAAACAAATGGTGGAAATTACGGCGATATTCGATGCCATTTGGACTTCCAATGATATGGACCGATCCGGGGGAACATAATACAGAAAATTTCTACGCGTGCAAGAACGATGTAAATGGTCTCAACCGAAACAGAAAGTTCACTTAGATAGACTATATCTGGAATACACAATAATTTATTCTTATAGAACGATCTGGTTTTATATACAAAGGTGTGCCAAGTGCTCACGTACCAGTTCTACACAGTGATGAATTGCCTGTCCCAGTACATCCATCGACATACCAATATGCGTCCTATGAAGTACAATCACAAACTTCAGCAACATCATTACATCATGCTGATTCTGATTACCTTCAGCCAGTTATACAATATCCATCATTAATTTCGCAGGAACATTTAGATAGAATCGTTCGAAATCTGAAGCATTCTCAAGATAATGCAATGACTTTGGCTTCGGAACTAAGAAGCGTCAACGTGCTGGCACCAAATGTAAAAGTTACATCTTACAAATACCGGCAAGAATGATATATGCCTTACTTCATGCTTTCCGAGGACGCAGCTTATGCATATTGTCAAGATATTCCCTGTTTAATGAATGAAATGGGAATCTGCAACTACAATCCATCTTTATGGCGTCTTTTCATAGACTTTTCAACCAGAAGCTTAATAGTAGTCTTGCTATTTGAAAACAGCAGCGTAGCAGCGTATCGTATGATACCACGAAATTAATTCTGGAACACATCAGTTATGACGAACACAATTGGCGAATAAATTGTGATTTTAAGGTTCTTTCACTATTAGCTGGAATGCAAACTGGCTACACAAAGTACATGTGTATTTTTTGTAAATGGGACAGCCTAAAATGCAACCAGTGCGAAAAGCGAGATTGACCAAAACGCGATTCGCAAGTTGTTGGCGAATTTAATGTTTTTCGTCCACCATTGAACCCCCTTCAGAAAATAATGCTTCCGGATCTTCATATCAAGCTGGGAGTTGTAAAGTATTTTTGAAAGCGTTTGGTTCGCGTTAACGAAAATGCATTACCATACTTGAAAAACAACGCTTTTCCAAAGTTATCAATTGAAAAATTAAAAGAGGGTAATTTTTTGCAACTAAAAGTGTGTGACTGCAATATATTTTATATTAATTTTTTTTAATAGGTGTAGTTAACGGTCCAGATATACGGAAACTTTTAAGGGATACGAGTTTTTATGAATTGTTAGATGAAACTGAACTAAACGCATGGAACTCAATTCGTGCGGTAATTGAAAACGTTCGTTGCAAAAATCGCTCACCAGTGTACCGTAATTATATTGACAACATGATGAAGTCTTTCGACAAACTGGGCGTTAATATGTCGTTGAAAATCCACATGTTACATGCACATTTCTATTTTTAAGAACGACAATTGTCCACATCAAACTATAATGGCATTCGAAGACCGTTTCGCTGGAAAAAGAATAGACTCAATGTTGGTCGGTTGCAAACAAAGAGTAAAAATTGAAGAAATCCAAAAAAATTTATAAAATCATAAAAATAAGAGCAAATATAGTTCCATGTCCGCTTGAAAATGGGCGTCCATTATTTATAGATATAAATTTTGACAAATAAATAATAAACAAATTGATTTTAAACAAGTGTTTAAAGTTTTTTCATTCAAATAAAATCAAAAAACGGCTTAAATCTACTACAAATTTAAAATCGAAATATCTCGTGATTTCGAGCTAACTTTTCAAAACACCACTGGATTCTAGGATCCAAAATTAAGTTGACGTGTCTCGGCATTTTGGTGTGTCATTTTCATCTACTTACAGTGTAATTATACATTTACATGTCGTAAAAAGCGTATCGAGAAATATTTACGTTATATGAGAATATAATACATCTGACAAATAGCATGCTAGATTGTTCTATTCACTATACACTACGAACACTACATTGTATTCCAAACAGAATAATCTTTGACTCCCCTTAAGGAATTGAAAGAACAATTATAGCAGGTAATTGTACAAAGTCACTATCTATGCTAAATATAAGAATGGTCATAGAAAACTATCATTTAGTTATTACAATATGTAATACTTATTAAACTTATAATAACTTAATGTTGCTTGTCACCACTTGTCTGTTATTTTAAAACACAATTATATTAAGATAGAACCCCAACATCTGGGAATCCGAAATTGATGTAACATGTTATTGGACGTGTTTACATTTGTATCTGCGCTGCTTGTTAAATTTCGCTCTGACACTCTGTGCTGAGAACGATGAAGTGACACAAGACCCCAGAGATAGCAAATTAATCGAAATAAAAATAGGAATAGAGTGGAAAGTAGAACATGTTAACTAAATTGAAACTAATAAATCAAAGTGAAATTTATTTGTTATGGTTGCTAAACAATAAAATACAATTTCACATCCAGCAACAACTGAGTGATTTTTTTCCATTTGTTGCGTTAGGAATTCTAACACGCCCGTCCCGCTTAACGTCCAAACTCGCCTGGGGTCATCAATGTAAATAATAATTGGGATATACCTGTGAGGTTTAGAACAATCAACAAAATAAAGAAGGAAACAAGAGCTGTCGAGAATGTGTAGTATAAGTAGAGAGATATTTAAATTAATTTTAGATAATATGATTATATTAGTACAAGAATGTCCGTCAGCGAGAGTGTCTGATTTGTTGGCGTGATAGAGTTTCTGTAAGAATTTCTTTTTCGGATTTTGTTTCAGAATAAATCCCTCAAGATCATTATGATTAATTCAAATCGTTTAACTTTGATTACATTAAGCGTGTTTTGGTAGCACCGCTTGCTAATATAATCGCTCGTTATGTATGAAGCATTTAACGCAAAATCAGCGAAGACTAAGAGTCACGAATCATTTTCGCTAAGTATATAATTTTTTTTAACATTTTTACCATATTCTACCCTTTTCCATATTTGTGAACAATATGACTTATCGCTACGTCACTTTTCTTTGCAACTTAAAAAAAAAAAAAAATTGTTTCCCATTACATCCCATGAAGGAATCGGGGAGAGCTTCTCACAGCCAGTGAGCTGTACGCTTTCAAGTTTTATACTCACTGATTGGGACCTACAGTTTTACACCGGTTCCGAACGGTATTTTTGAGAAGCATTTTCATGGCTAAATACTCGATAGTGTCGCCGTCACTATGCGAGGTGACCGCCGTCGAAAGTAATTTTTTTTAAGGTGGTCAGAGCAGGGATCGAACCCAGGATCTCAAGTACAAGAGGCGCGCACACTACCCATTGCACCACCGACGGCAACTTAGCAACCGATAATCGCTTCCTTCTAAGCAAAAAACGACTATTTATACAAAAGACAACATTATTTGTTTTCTATATCGAGGATAATTTGGACAATTTAAAGACTCTTCCTGTGGGTTTATTTGAAGTTCAAAGTTTATGTCAACAAGCTGCGGACACTGAAAGTCTTGAAAGGCAATATTCGAAATAAACAGCCCGAAACACTACACTAAGTGATGGAAATGGCGGAAAAACGAGCACATTGACAGATGATAGATGATATCTATATATTTTTTTTACGAACGAGCGACAGACGGCCTTTGGTGGTACCGTAATGAAATAGTTTCCAATGGAATAATTCCCATTAAAATAATTCCCACACTGAACGGGAAAGCCTCGTCACATGAATGAAAATGATCGTCGCCCCAACTACTTTTGTCATCGAAAGTGAGATAACGTACAGTTTCATTCACGCTGCAAAAATGTGTTCATCAAAGATATGGTTGTTGCGGAATGAATATGTTTCACTGCAGCAACGAATTTGTTTCATTACTGCTATTAATATGTTTCTTTGTTGCAATGAATTTGATTTCATTCCTGCAATGAATTTATTTCATAGTTGTAGCGAGTTGGCTTCGCTGTTGCAATGAATGTGCTTCGTTGTTGCAATGTATGTGTTTAATTGCTGCAATGTATATGTTTCATTGCTGCAATAATTTTGATTTCATTCCTGCAATGAATTTGTTGTACTACTTCAATGATACTGTCTCATTGCTGCAATGACTTTGTTTCACTGTAGCATCGAATGCTTTATAGTGTGTTGGAAATTATTTATTTATTGATATTTAAATATTACATTGGTGGTAAATGCAATTATGTAGTTTTCATAATAATTCTTTAATGATTTAACAAATAAGTTGTTTCGTTATTTATTTACTAAATTTTCTAAGAATTTAATTTTCAACCCATGTTGAAACTCTCGTCTGGAAAAACATTGTTATATTTGAGGGTTTGTGCGTTACTGTAGCCATCGCATTCTGGTCCTACAAATAAAAACCAATATATGGTTGTAGTAGTAACTAGGATACTAGGATCATACAATATGTGTAGAAGATATGTGGATTTGTATGTACTTAACATATATATAAACTGCACTATCATTACGAGTTTTATCACATTGAATGTAATAGAATATAAGACCACGGTTTAGAACTTCCTTTAACACAAAACCGCACAATTTATATTCTTCGAATCATAATTTGTTTTGGTGTTTTTAAGGTTCTTTCATTCCATTCCAGCGTAAATTTTCCTCGTCATTGCGCCAGCGTTTGCTCTGGAAGCATTTTCTTCAATTTCAACCAAGTTGTTAATATTAACCAAATTGTGTAATTTTTATTTTAGTTTGTTCAAACTTACTTGAAACATTTTGTTTCATCTTTAACACTGGTTTCTTCTGTCCGCACACTTGTCTTTCGTTTCTCATCTGTCGGTTTTTGTTATCGAAATATTATTACAAACACATCCAATTTATTATGAGTCTGTTACGAATTCGAGACGGTCCCTTTTTTGCGGACATTTTGCCCGAAACGGACATTCGTTACGAACTCATAATGAATTTGTTTTCATATGAAATTCCTCTCGAAAACGCGAATCGTGTTTTGTACTTTCTCGAATCCGTCTCGAAATCGTAACGAACTTCATTTGTGACTCCGTTTCGAATTCGTTTTTTTGGAAATAAAATGAATTCGAGACGGATTCGCTTTTATCAATTTTTGCGCATTCGAAAGCATTCGATCTGAGTTGCCATTTGCATTAATAGGAATTTCTGTCAATTTTAACTGATTTTTTTTTGCATGTGATTTTTATATAAATTTGAAATTTAATTTATTTGGTATATTTGATTCTTTTAGAAAAAAAAGAAAACCTTAGCCGCGTCCTCCACTGTTGATATTGGTTGGTCCTTATATTACCTTTGGAAATCGCAATTTCACTGATCCGTTTTTTTTTCTTTTTACGGACTCGTAACTAGTTCGAGGCGGATCCGCCAAATCACAATTTCACTGGTTCGCTTTTTTATGTTTTTCCGGACTCGTAACGGGCTCGAAACGAATTCGAGTACTCACATTTCGCTTTCTATGATTTTACGGACTCGTTACAAGTTCGAAAAGAATCCGCATCCCTTTTTGTGCACATTGATATACCTTACACACACACACACATATATTTTGAGTTACACCGGCCTACGTCTATGCACACTCTAAACTAAAAAGCAACAGATCAGTATACACAATAAACACTCAACTCATTTACACATACATTCGGGTATGTTTATGAATCATAGACTGCAAAAATAATGCAAAAATACAGTTACATAACACAGTTACAACAATTTCTCCACTCTTTTATTATTTTGCTCTCGACAGAGCGTAGCTAAAAAATAGATAACTAAACGGTGCACCAAACACAGCTGCATTTCTATCACAAACAAAACTGTATTTGGATTACAAACAAATATATTCTAACATATATTCTATTGAATAGCAAACACAATGTCTTTCGACGTAAGTATACCATATTTGCGACAAGCTCCAAACACACATCATATTTGCATACAAACAAGGAAAAAGCCAGATTTTTCAGTGTGCGGCAACGAGACTATTATTCAATTCGATTAAACAATTATTTGCGGTTCAATTGTTGCAACCGAACTCATTTTCAATACGCTAGACACAACTAAATTCTGTAATTTTATCGACACTTGCAATTTTTTGTAACAAATTTTAATTCTGATTGGAAGTGAACATATACACGTTAAAAAAACCTACCCTAGCAACATATTTTCGGAAGCATATATATATTTGCAAGCATTATTTTCATGAATTGAAGCTCTGCTCCTATTTTATTTCGTAGTCTGTCATCATTTTGTCTTCAGCAGTTTCCAAAAAACGAAACCACATTTTGGGCCACAAAAACATATGTTATAACCTATTAATCATTGCGTCTCAAACATGTAACATCAAATAGCAAAAACAATGTGCTTGGACTATCTTTGCGACAAACTACACACAAGTTACAATTTAAAACGAATTAATAATCTCGCTGTGTGAAAAGCATTTGCGTTATATTGAATAAGGCAACATTTTACGACCTTGGATCAATACTATGGGAAAGTTCATATACGTATGTCTTCCTCTTCAGAATGGCCCATATAAATTAAATAATTCACATCCAAATCGTGAAACGTAATCCCGAAGTATGAAATAGTTTCAACGGGGCATTCCAAAAGGAAGCGTCGATCTCAGCTACACCCATTTCGATGTGTCTTTGGATATAATGCAGGGACTTAGAAATAATCGTTCGGTGATAGTAAATTGTGTCATAATTCATAAGGGGACATTTTCAATTTCGCGGGTGTAACGCAAGTTTGGTCCTATACTTCTCCTGTATCGTAGGTTCAATGGCGGCTTAAGAATGGTTTTTTATTTAAAAAAGCTTCTTAGCTTTGTTTCAGTTTTAACATTGGCCTCATTCTTTGTAGTAGACCTTGGCAAGATTCAGTTCATATTTTTATAACGCATTATTATGCAATATTTAGAAGACAGTAGAATTCAGTTGGGTCATACCCATAGACTAATACTTATAGTAGACCTAATAGTTCTCTCACCAAATTTATGACATTTGGCCTGGTGTGATATTTACGTTCGATGTTGAAAATAATTGCTTTAATAATACAAGATAGAAGCAATGGTTCAAAACAACGAACAAAGTAACAACAACGGCATTTCGTTTTGTGTGTTAAAATTATTGTGTTAAATAGAACACAAATGTAGGCTAACAATACCAGTCAATAAAAAAATGTAAAACACATTTAAATTTCACAGTTTTGAACAAAAACGACATGAAAAATTAAACCAAGAAGTTATTGTAATTCCACCTGGTGTATGGCACATTTCATCAAACATATCTCTGTCACACCGACTGCATCAAGAAGAGTGTGAAAGGAACGTTCAGATGAGCCAAATATTATCTCTAGTATGATCTACTCTATGGTCATACCCATTTAAAAATATGTCAGTTGTATAGAAGAATTTTTCGGTTATAATTATATTCGTCGGTTACCACAACCACTTTAAAAAAAATCGGTCAAGGCAACCTCATTTCACTTTTGATTTTGTTGGGGCCACTGAATTCTCGGTTGTTTCAACCGAATCCTTTCGACTGTGATAACACCTAAACCTGGTTATGACCAATTCGATTGTTTCACCCGATTTTTTATATTGGTGCGCGAGGTACCAATTAATTTGCAGATAAATTATTTTTAAGATTTTCGTTAACAAGGAAACTATTTATTTTACAGTTGAATGACCATGATTAAGCCTCCACAATTGTATTCTTTCTCTTCTAACCACCGAATGACCCGTTTCCAAATTTCACTTGAAAGTAAAGCACTTGAATAACATAAAGATCGCAACATATCCCCTTGAAATCATAAAAATATACCGCTACGAAAACTCTAGGGCATATACGATATACATATATGACCTATTTGTAGTTAGGGGAATTAATGTTTTTCCATTGGTCTAACTTTCATTATGAAATAACTACTAAACGATTTTATTCTTGAAAGTCTTTTCATTTTGTGTTTGGATGGGAAAATCATTTGAAGTCTTTCTTGCTGAACTGGCGAATTTATATCAATCCTGAAAAAAGGTGAGACGAGCATCCCTGAAAACTTCCGTCCAAATTAATGGAGTCCGAGCTTAAGTAAATTTTGGAAAATGACTTGAAGCATATCAACTTGTCAGCGATCGACACAATTTCTTTCGTAGAAGTCGATCCAGAAGAGGCCTTATGGCGTTTCTTTCGGAACAATCGAGGCGATGTGTTCACACGCTTGCTGAAATTAAGATGACGGCGTTGGTTATATCCAATGCGTTTGATAGAATTTTTCAGGGCGAACTTCTGTTGAAGCTATAGCCTTTGGTGGCGGTAATGTATTTGCCCGTTTTATTTCGAGCTTCCTCAGAGATCGCACTACACGTGCTATAGATAGGGTTTCATCCTGATCGTTAAAAATAACCTTTTTGGTCTAAACTGCTAACTTTAGAACTTGCCACTTATATTCATTGAATCGACTCGACGCCCTAGCCATATTGAAGTCCGGAATAGGAGGCAGGTAATGAACCGTTACTGAACTTGGATTTGTTCTTAATATGTGATTGAAGTCAAATGGGTAAAGTTAACCTTAATGCAATTATGTCTGTTGACGCACAATATTCGACAATATAACTGCGTTCTACACAAACTATAGATGTAGAAGAATCAGATGCTTCAGATCTTCTGGACTTGAAAACGCAAGGCGACGTTCGTCGAAATCACCACATATTTGAAGGGTCGAAAGTAGCATACTCGTAAAAAAAATGGTTTCCAATAAAATCCCATGAAGTGGATAGCCTCTCGCAACCAGTGACTGTGCACATTCTTGTTGTATACTCCCCGATTGGGACCTACAGTTTTACACCGGTTCGGAACGATATTTTGAGAAGCATTTCCATGACTAAATACTCGATAGTATCTCCATCACTAAGCGAGGTGAGACCTGTTGAAATAAATAATGTATGGTGGCCAGTGGATGAATTGATCCCTCGTTCGCACACTACCATTGCAGTACCGACGCAATCATGTTCTTGGGGTTTTTAATACAATGCAAGAAATGTGTCACACCATCTGATTTTCTGGGAGCTGGGCTCTCAGATTTTCACCATTGTAAATCACTATTCTATAGAAGTTTTCACATTCATTCTTGGGTCGTTGTTTACAAATGATCTCATCCCCCAGCCCAGAATATTCGGCTGAAAGACACAAATGTTCAGAACGGCTCATCCCTTTTATATAGAATTGCTGAAAATTCGAACAATGCATCACACAGAAAACTCATTTTTTAGCAGAAGAACTCTCATGCAGAATTCACTCAAAACTGACGTAGTTCGTATCACTTATAATTTGCACAATTCAAGTGTAAACATTACACCCTCTTTCCTCCTTCGTTACACCTATCTTCCCGGGCAAAAATTGGTCGCATTTATAGGCGGCATCCCCTGCGCCTTGGCTAGCACAAAAAAAATAGTTAGTATTATTACTTTGTATAGGGGACGTAAAAGAATTGTCTATAACTGCAGTATTTTCATATGATTTTCCTTTATTTGAATTTGAATTTGTATGACCGATTTTTGTTAGTTTTTTTTTTAATGTATGAGAAATTCATACTACGGGTTTATAAGTCATGAACATTTTTCTAATTAAAGAATGGTTGGTTTTTGTTGGGAATAATAGACAATACAGTTCAACACACACTCACGGGCATGACTAGTTTCGAACTCCGTGACAATAATTTTCCTTTATTTTCCAGATCGTTATAGAGAGGACTTGGAAAATTGAAAGATGGAGCCACAGCTAGAGAAACAATGGTACTATTAAGGAGCATTTTTGGTGAACGCATTATTTCAAGAGGCAGACATTTTAATTGGTCGCGGCGTTCACTGGATTTAACAGCTCCCGATGTTTTCCTTTGGGGTATTTGAAAGAACGTGTGTACGTAAATAAGCTGCAGAGCTAATCTCAACTAGAAAATAATATTCGAGACAAAATTCGAACGATAGCTCCGGAAATCGTTATGGAAACATGGAAAGCGTCTTAGAAACAGCGTAAATATGCGAAGCTGTGAATGGGCACCACTTATGCGTCCTTATTTTGTACACTTAAATTTACAAAATCCCACATTACAGACGAGTAATAAAAAAAAAAACAGCAGACAGTTGTCCGAGGCCTTCGGCCACGGACTGTCCCTGCAGGCTGTGTCAGAGACACGGCCATTAAGTTTAACGTAGAATACGCCATCCGATAAGACAGAAAACATATATACGTTGTTGATGTTGCGCCTACAAATTAATTAACATTTTTAATAAAAATATATATAAACAAGGGAACACAAAACTTACCTGAGTATTTATTTCTCTGCATAACAACCACTCGTTGCTTTCTTGTATTTCGTGTAGGTGCCATTTTGATTAGTAGTTTTTATTTTAATTTACTAAACGTCAACTGTCAGCTGCTGTCAAACAGCATCAAGCAGCATTGTTATTTTGCTTACTTGCAGGACTTTCATTTAACATAAAAATGTATGAATTAATTTTTTCATATATTTTTTATAATAATATATCCATGTTAAATTCAAATTCACATTTAACATTTTGTTTCACTTAAATACATAAGTAAATATACGAAATTTCAATATTTCATCAATCAAAACAACAGCCGAAGGTTTGTGTCCACACTGAAACAGCAGCATTGTTTGTGTTCACGCTACAAACTCAAACATTCAACCAAACACAACACATATCGTCGCGTATCTTCCTTAACCACGTAAGCGCCATTTTTTCGAAATTGACTTTTTTGGTTTTTATGGTAGAAAATAACATTTACCACCCGATTGCATTCACATCTTGACTACTTTGTATGGAAAAAAAAAAATTAAAGTCATTTAAAAAACCTCGTAAGCGCCATACGAAATGACATTTGCATGAAAATATAATATTTTTTATATTTAAAGTGGGAAATTTGAAAGTCTCACCCACCAAATTAGTTGTTTTTGAGATACAAAAAAAGCCTGGAAAGTTTCAGGGTAATTGGAGCATTTTTGGTGCGGCGCCAGGAGCTCAAAGTCAGTTACTTCTTTAAAAACGACACTTTTCGTCGAGTAACTCAAATACTATTTATCCGTTAAATTTAAAATATTTAAAAAATCTGAATTTATTTTGTAGTGCATTCAATACAGAAAGTTTTGGCACCATTTCGGTTACACCTTATGCACTGGTTGCGTTTTAATTACATTCTCCACCTCTTGCCTATCGTACGAAAAATTCGTGAATTAATAGAGCCCTTACTATGTTAAATACCAAATCAGTCACAATTATGCACCTTATTGCTATCAAAATGCAATAAGAAAGAAACTGCAAAATGGAAGAATGAACGCAAGAATGAAAAAGAAAGAAAAAAAAGAATGAGAAAAGAAAAAGAAAGAAAAAATAGAAATTAAGAAAATGCAAACAGAAGGAAAGACAAAAGGAAAGTGAATAGAAAGAAAAGAAACATTTTAAAACATGTTTTACTAATTGTGGTAATCATTCGTTTGCTAATGTTTGCTGTTGTCTCATTAATTATTTGTGTTCGTTGTGATCTAAGTGATTTTAATAAGAGTAAGTAAGAAATAATTGTGATATTAAACGGTCGACGTCAAAAAAATTTGTTTTAAGAAATATTTTATTAATACAATTTTTTCGGAGATCATTGGTTGTAAATTGTTTTATTGCATTCTAGTATGGAGGAAACAATTCTAGACGAATTAACTGGACTCTTTGAGAGCTCAGCGAAAGTCACTGAAAGCGATTTCCAATACCATCATGGATTGGTCTTAGACGAACGAACAGGTCACTTCGTATTACCAATCAGCAATTCACCAACTCTTAGCTTCGAAAGTGCCTTTGAATACTCAGGAAGCTCTTTCCACCCGTCTTCAGAATCATCGTTGTCAGATGCTGAAGAAATATTTCATGATACTACTTTAGATGAGCAGTCCGGAGTTGTAACAAAAAGCAAAAGAAGAAAAGGGCAAAGCAAACCAGAAATGTGGGATAAAAATAGAAATAAAATATTTCGACTTCGGGGCAAAGAATATTTTAGCAACGAAACTGTGGATGGCAAGGTTCGCACCAAAATTAAGCGTGAGAAGAGAAAATTGAAAGCAGCATGTGATGGCCAAAAATGCAGAAAAAGCTGTGGCAGTATTACCGAATACCAGAGGAAAGAAATTTTTTATTCGTTTTGGAAACAAATTTCTTGGGCTCAAAGGAAAGTGTTAATAAGCAATTTAGTAAAAAAAACAAATGTGCGCCGTCGACGAACCCATAGTGAAACACAAAAACGTTCTTGTACTCTTCATTATAACCTAAAGATTGAAAACAAAATAGTTCCCGTTTGCAAGAAGATGTTTCTCAACACTTTTGGGCTTAATGAATGGAGTGTTAGGAATTGGGTTCTTAACGTTAACAAATATAATATACCTCTTGAGACAAGAAAGCGAAAAAACAAGAAACTCTCAAAAAAGCACGAAAGTGCTAAGTGCTTCATTTTAAGCCTGCCAAAAATGGAAAGCCATTACTGCAGAGCTTCTACAAACAGACAATATTTTGACTTGACCTATGCGTCAGTTAAAGAAATTTACAGGGTTTACGAAAACCACTTAAATAATGATGACGCTTCTGAAGCAAAAGCTTGTTATAATACATTTTTAAAAGCTGTTCATTCACTAAACATTGGCCTTTTTAAACCAAAGAAAGACCAGTGTGACTTATGTTTTGCTCACAAAAAGGGAAATATTGAAAAAGAGCGCTATGAGAAACATATTCTTGAAAAAAGACAAGCTAGAGAAGAAAAGTCTAAGGACAAAAAAAGAGCCAAGAATAATGAAATAAATATGTTCACACTCGACGTCCAAGCCGTCCAATTGCTACCGCAAATTCCTGCCGGGGCTATATACTTTAAACAAAAGCTAGCAGTACACCAGTTCACAATTTTCAATACTGCAAGCTTGGAAGTGCATTGTTATGTATGGCATGAAGGTGAAGGGGCTATGGATTCAAATATATTTGCTTCATGTATTTTTGATTTTTTTCAAAATTACGTAAATCTTTCTTTGCCTACAGTCTTATATAGTGATGGCTGTGGCGCTCAAAATAGAAATACCACGTTAGCTAATACTTTACAGCTGATCGCTTCAAGAAATCATGTTGACATTTTTCAAAAGTATTTGTGCGTAGGGCATACACAAATGGAATGCGATTCGGTGCATTCACTGATCGAAAGAAAGAAAAAGAATAAAGAACTTTTTGTTCCAACAGATTTTGTTCAGCTAATAGAAAACGCCAGAGTTATTCCGTCCCCTTACAATGTTCATTATGTAGAACATTGTTTTTTCAAAGATTTTAAAAAGCTTACATTTTATCGATCCATAAGACCTGGAAGAAAAACAGGTGATCCGCAAGTGATTGACATTAAGTGTTTAAAATATAATGAACATGGCATGTACTACAAATTGAATTATAATGATGAATTTGTTTTATCTCCCCATGAAAAAAATTATGTAGATCTCAACATAACTTTGCCTCCACTTTATAAAAGCTCCCTTGGTATTCAAAAGCAAAAATATGACGACTTAATCAGTTTGAAAAAAGTAATGCCGCGAAATAGTTGGCCCTTTTTCGAACAACTTGGTAATAATATCAAAAAGTAGTATATGTTAACTTTTTTTAAGTTTTATCAGTTTAAGAAAACTTTTTTATTTACCATAACAATTTTTGAATTTTTTTGTTTAATTTTTTATTATTTAGAATTTTTTAATAGCTTAAGAGTGAATTTCATTATAAGTTTCTTTGTATACATTATATATTTAAGAGTTTTCGCTATTATTTTAAGAGAATACTTTTTTTTTTTAATTATAAGAATAAATGTTAATTAACACACAGAAATTTATGTTTTTTCACTTTTACAAAAACCTCGTAAGCGACAAATTTTGCAAATTACTGTTTGCGTCAAAAACACGTAAGCGACAAAATTGGCTACAGTTACATGTAAGGTCAAAATTTTTTAAAAAAATATTTCGAAACTCTTCATAGAGTAGCAAAGCCATGTTTTGTAGAAAAAAATTTTGTTTTAAAACCAATATTTCAAAACTTATTAAGTTTTTTTCGTTTTATGAGAAATGAGTTGATGGCGCTTACGTGGTTAAGGAAGATACGCGACGATATGTTTGAGTGAATGTGTTTAAACAATTTTCATTTGAGAAATTTAAATATTAGGAAGATATCAACGAATATGAAATGTATATCAAACGAAAGATAACATCTTCATTTACCTACAAAAAAATTTTTAAAAAAAGTTATCTCGCCGTTTCCTCATAATCAATGAAATAAAGATTACAACAATAACAATCTGACATGACTCCCTATACCGTAAGGTAAGACGTATTCTACGCCAAAAAGAATAAACAAAATTGACTTTAAATAAAGAAATTATAAACTACTTAAACCTCCTCGTGTCTTTCGTGTTACCCTGTAGTTCTTAATGCCACATTGCGACAGTGCATTTAGGTCCTCAACCAAACCGCAAAATTAATGAAAGTACATGGACGTGGTTTAGTCCCTGATGAGTGTAATATTTTCTACAATCCTAAGAAGGTTTCTGCTTAGGATTTTGGGTATTTTCTCGATTTTATGCCAATAGTCTCGAAGCAGTTAGAAATTTACCAATTACATTTTAGAAAATAGAATAGAATGGTTTCCCATTACATACCAATTGATTGGGGAGAGCTTCTTACAACCAGTGTCTTTCCAGGTTTGACAGTCATTAATGGGTGCCTATATTTTCTAATTTTCTGGCATGTATTTTGTAACCGTCGGTGGTGCAATGGTAGTGTGCGTGGGTCTTTTGCATGAGAAAGTGGGGTCGATCCCTGCTCTGACCACCTTAAAGTTCTTACGACGGCGGTCACCTCGCTTAGTGACGGCGACACTATCGAGTACTTAACCATGAAAAGCTTCTCAACATACCATTCGGAACCGAAGTAAAACTCACTGATCTCTTAGAACCTATCCCCAATTACTTCATGGGATGCAACAGAAAACCATTTCTTTTTTAATTGTGGTCTAAAATTTTTCTCCGATTCCGTATAATTTTGTGAAGCTGTTTCTTGTACTCGATAGGGTCACCGCCACTAAGCTAGGTGGCCGCCTTTGAAAGAAATGTAAGGCGGTCGGATCAGGGATCGAACGCAGGTTCTTATGTATAAGATCTGCGGACACTAACCATTGCACCACCGACGGTTAAAAAATATATGCCAATAAAATTATGTAACTTATTAGGTACATTTTCTGGTTTAAGCTATTAAAATTGAGGTAACTCCCTTCGAAGGCATTTACAGCCAACAAATTTCTGGACAAATTTGGAGAGCACCCTTAGCAACAAATATTATATTAAGGTCCTCGAAATGGGTAAACGATCATATCTGGATAAATAAAGGTTTGAAAATTTAAAATAAAAATGCTCAGCCGAAATATTATGGACAAAAATGTGATAATTTATTCGACGTTATTGTATTTTTTGTACAATGATAATATTCCAGCGTTAGGCCAATAATTTGCAATTCTTTTATTTTTCAATATTTCGTTACCCATTGGGTTCCAAATTAATTTTAAATTGTTGTTTATTTTCCTGACGATGCCACCCAATGGGTAGCGAAATATTTAAAAATAAAAGAATTTAAAATTATAGACCTTAAGCTCGAATATTTTCATTTTTAATTACACGCTGAAATATCGGTCTTTTTTTGTAGTTTGGATGCAAATATAAAGTGTGTTTGGAGCTTGTCGCAAATATAATATATTTGTGTCCAAACATATTGTGTTTTCTGTTCAATATTATATGCTTGCGACACAATGATTAATATATTACAATATATGTATGTGTTTGCGACCCACATATATTTATATTTGTGATACAAATACATCTGTGTTTGTTACACTGTCTGTGCTCTCTCAAGAACAAGAGAATAAAAGAGGGACAACGAGAGAGTCTATCTTGTAAGTGTGTATCTATATTTTTGCATTGTTCTCTCAGTCAGTGAGTCATAAATATTCCTGAAAGTGAGTGCAAATTGCAGATGAAGTCAGTGTTTCTTATTTTGGCTGATGTATTGCGTTTTAGGTTCATGTATTCAGTCGTCAGTGCTTCATCGGCCAGAGGATATCAAAAGCGCTTGATCAGTGAAAAAAGAATAACCGAAGGCTCGGATGATTAAATGGTTTGTGATGTTACTTTAGATTTTGTGTGTGTTTCGTATATATGAATGTGTGCTGCCAACGTGAGAAACGATTTGTTTGGGACTTGCAAACATATTAATGTTTGAAGTGTGTTCCAAACATATACATGGTTCCTGCCGAATATGTTTGGGAGAATATTTTAGAGATGCCGTTATTTTGCAGAGTGTATGTACGAAGCCAAGCAGTCTTTTGTGATACCACGTCCATGTACTTTAACCTTCGCATTAATAGTATCTACCCGGGTAGATATTTCAATTTTCATTCTTTGATATCTCTAAGGGGTTTCATCCGATTTTGAAATTCTTCAAACTGAGTCATCATTTTCCCCAGTTATTTCAGTATATAAAATAAAAATTATATTTAAAAACGTTTTTGTAAATTTATTCCTTAATTTTATCTCTTTCCATACGCGGTTTAATAGTATCTATCCGGGTAGATACAAATAATATTGTTGTCAGGTTTACTACTGTTAAGTAAATATTTGTTATAAATGAAGCTGTAATAGTTGTGTTTTTTATTTCCAATAAAAATTTTAAGAAAATATATTGAATTTCTCGACGTCAACTACTATTTGATGTAAATATACCCATGTGACAATTTTTGCGCTTTATCTGTGTAAACCTAAGTTGAGCGCATTTTGCATGGGACACATCCATGTCGTATAAATCTCTACTTCCTGGACTCATGGCAGCACATGCAGCAGCTACCTTTTTGTTTCGTACTTCCACTACAATCCGGCTCTGATACTTCATCGGCCACACTATATTCGATGTTGCCATCGCTGTTCGAAGATATAGGTTCACCTATAAAGGAAAATTCAAAAAAAAAAGTTCGACAGAGGTATTGAAACCTACCTAAAATACATTGTACGGTTTACAACCATAGGCATTTTGAGATTTAGATCTTATTTCTGGAATACTGACGTTTTTTACCCCACCTTATGGATTATTCCTGGCGTAAATCATATATGCAGCAAGAGCTATAATTTGCAATAAATTGTAAAACATAGTCAATGTCCAACGAGTTACTTTTAAAGCTTAGACATGTTTGTTTTTTGATGTTTAAACTACAGGCAATGCCCATCTGACCAGACCTTCTAAGTACGGTAAGGTGGCGAAGAAATTATTCATTCTTAAATTGTGTCCTGCCTTTGTTTAGGGAGCAACTAAGTTCTTCAGCACCCTCTCGCTATCCTATATAAATTTTTACATTTAGAGTATACAAATATTTGGTACCGCATGCCCACCAGCTTTTTATATCATATATTCCTGGTTTACTCCGTATATATTCGTTAGTTTTGACCTCTGAAGCCAACTAACTGGTCATCCGCAGTATTAGGGTTTACCAATTCAAAGATATATCTTATCGGCGCTACCTTTATTCATCCTGCCGAAAGTCTCTTGTCCCCATTCGAAAAGAGTGCTTAAAATCTCATGCTAACGATGTATTAGTGATTCTTTTCTTGATTCCTGCGAACGAATTACAAGAAAAATTCTAAAAAATCCCACCAAATCGGTGTTGTTGATATTCCAGTTACATGAGAAGGTGGGTTTGATCCCTGCTCTGACCAACTTACATTTCTTTCAACGACGGTCAGCTCGCTTACTGATGTCGACACTATCGCCTACTTAGCCATGAAAAACCATCTCAAAATAACGTTCGGAACCGGTGTAAAACTGTAGAACAAATCACTGAGTAGACAGAAAGCGCACAGCTCACCGGTTTTGAGAAGCTCTCCCCCATGTCCCTAGACGGGATGTAATGGGAAACAATTAATTTATTTATTTACCTAAACGTTTGGAGTCTAATGGTCTGGTGAATCATGCAAAAACTGTGACTCATGAAGTCGTGTATGATCTTATGGCCATACACGAACGTATTATTATTCTATACCATTACATACCATCTTTACAAATTGTTTTATTGGAAGCCTTCTCTTAGTCATCATGGTCGCCGTCACCGTCACCGTCGTCAGATACAAGATCAGATTTTTTTCGTCCTCAACAAATTCAAAGTTCATACCTTCCTGATCAGGAAAAGTATTTAGTTTACAGTCTTTTTAACTCACAGTTACGTATATTGTCAAGAAATTGTCAATTATTTTAAAATATTGTGATTGAACCTAATCGAATGACAGAGAATATTTCTGTATCTACCCGGGTAGATATTATTACACCGCGTAGTAAAAATTTTTTATTAATGCGAAGATTAAATAGTTGTTTGGTTTGGTCGAGACTCCACACGAACGCCTGTTGTTTGTCGCGTGGTGTAATAAAAAAAAACATAAAAACCTCTTAATATCCCGCTAGAGTTAACCCATCTTTAACAATTTTAAGTGTGATTCAAACTGGCATCCATAACTGTTAGTTAGCTCCAAATTTTAGGATAACCAGATAGAATGGGGGTAAATTATTTGAATAGTGAACGGCAGACGACACAGGATGCTAACTAATTGCATCACTCTCTTAGGAATACACTTTGTTTAACCAACACTTTCTCTACAGGATACATGGTATGTTACCCATAGTATAACGATGGAATCACTCAAATAAATAGTTTTGCTTCGTTCTCTAATCCAATTAAACTTTCATTAATATGTAATGCAAAAAAAACAACTTGAGTGCATTTCCGACCAAGGATGTATGTGTTGATGTGGTACATGTTATTTGTTGTAAGTTAAATTACTTCCGTTTTTCCGCTCAGTAATCTGGACGAAAAAAAAAATAGGAAAATCTTAAACCGTAAACCATTTAAAATTAATGCAATTTACGAAAATATCTTGCATTTATTTTCTTTTACTGTTGAGTTTATTTAACTTAAATCCTTCTCGCTCTATCTCGCAAAACCAAAAGGACATTTTATGCAAAACGTGCAGTGAATTATAAATGAATTCTTATTCCTTTATGAGAGCGCGCATTAGCGTGCAGCTGATTCTGTGTGTGTTTGAGTGTGTGTGTGTGCGAGTGTATGTGTAATGTGCCAATTCCTTGTCGTCCTTTACGTGATAGCGTATGGGTGGCTGTGTGTGTGTTAGTTAGTGTCTTGTATTCCTTTGGTTTATTATGCCATAATGTGTACGATTTTTTTTAATAAAATTCATAGAATTCTTCTTCTATTTGTGCGCGTTTCCTTTCCATTCATTTTTCGACACTATTCTTCAAGAGAATTATGAAAATGCGTAAGTATGAAAAATAAAATTGCGACGCTTTGGCATTGTATGGAATATAAGAACAGATTTATATAATTTCTATTTACTAATACACTAACTACACTGTGGTACCCTAGGGAGGATGAGTAAGTAGCACGATACTCTAATCAGTTTGTTATGCAGTGGCGACATACATATTTGCATGACCCAACACCATACATTCCCCATGTCCAAGAATTATTCATAGAATGTGAAGAAATGTGTCTGTCACTTGACGTAATCACACTTAGTATTATTATATTTTCATTTATGGATGTCTGTATACATATGTATCTGTAGCTGTAAAATATATAAGGAATAAAATATTTGAAACAAATTATAAAAAGGCACTACAGTAAGTTGTATTATTCTCATGGGCCCTTATTTTCGGAAAAAAGTACAAGATATGAGGCTAAGATTAAATTCCAGTTGATTTGTTTACAAACAAGACAAGTATTTGCAGTATGAACGGATTTTTTATCTTTGACCAAGTTTCAAATGTTTTACGCCAGCATAACTAAGTTTCCACATCGACATTTTATATTTTGTATTTTCTAACTGGTTTGAGATGACGAACAATGCGTCAGGAACGAGTTCCATTGCCTAAAATGCAATAACTTGTGATCTAGTAATTAATTTTTAGTCCTGTAAAAAAGGGTTTGCCGATAAAGAGTCACGGACTAGTCTGAGATATTTTTGGAATGAAGTTTAATTAATTAAACAAATTTTTTTTTTTACCACTATTATAAGGCATTTACACTGACCAACATTAGCGCATTTCGAAGGTTAACGCCTTTAACTCACGCTAAACCAGAAGATTACTCATACTATTTTAATCTGTAGAAAATGAAGTTTAATTTTTAACCTCACTTTAAACGTTTTGTACAATTCGATGCAACATTGTTTGTTACTAAAAAAATTCAACCATAATAAAAATATACACAAAAAATCAACTGTTTGACAGACGGAAGCCAATCGAAAATTCTCCGATGCGTCGCCGACACCAAAACTTTGGTGATGCTCACGCCATCGCCGATATAAATGTCTCTTATTGGTTTAAACTGTGAGCCTATGTTCTCCACTGGCCCGATTTGACTCAGTGATCTCATTTTAAAGCTGCAGTTATTTCGAAAACATCCCACATTTGTACAAAACTGGCAAACTTAATTTTTCTGTTTTGCCGCCGTCTTCGATAATTTGGTCTGGGCGCAGAATTTGTCTAAGCACGGAGTTGCCAACTGAAATGACAATGTAATCTCAAATTGGGTGGTGTAAACGGCAAAGATTAGAGAACAAGATTGTCGTTAACCTGGCCACGATAAACAGCGTTGTAAATGCGTTATTATGCTACAGCCCAGTATTATTAACTACAGGGTGGCTGATGAATATTTGCTACATTAAGAAACTCAAATAACTTTTTTTTTCAGTGTATGGAATTCATTTTTCTTTTATTCGTGTTAAAGCCCATTCAATTTTATTAAATATAGCTTAATTAGCCTTAAAAATAATGGAATTTAAGTGCCCCCCCCCCCCTGCTCATTGATGCATGTGCGGCATCTTACCAAAAAGTTGTTAATTACTGCTCGGAGAGTTGAGACAGGAATAGCCGCAATTTTTTCTCGTATGGATTGCTTTAGTTCATTCAAATTTGTTAGTTTTGCTTTGTAGACTTCCTGCTTGCAATAACCCTACAAGAAAAAGTCAGGTGCAGTAAGGTCAGGCGACCTGGGGGGCCAACGGAATGTGGAGTTTCTGGATATCAGCTTATTGGGAAATTTTCGTCGCAATTCTGTCATAACAGGTCGAGCTACGTTGAGGAATTGCACCATCTTGCTGAAACCACACAGAGTTGAAAGCAATTCTCATGCGGCGTAATTCTGGATAGAATAACTCTCTCAACATTCTCAAGTAACGGTCTCCAGTAACCCTAACTGTGTGACCGTTTACTTCGAAGAAGTAGAGTCCGACAATGTACCGTGATGAAACTGAACACCACACTGTGACACGAAGTGGATGCAATTCCGTCTCATGGAGTATCTGTGGGTTGGAAGCACCCCATATTCGACAATTTTGTTGGTTTATATTGCCGTTTAAATCGAAATGGGCCTCGTCAGACATGAAAAGGCAGCTCAACATGTTTCAGTCCTATTCCACCATTTGAAGCATCTTCTGTCAAAATTCCAAGCGAATCGGGAATTCTGCTGCGTTCAGTTTGTTGGCCATTTGAATTTTATGTGGGAATAAGTCCAAATCTTTGTGCATAATTGACTTCAATGACTGTCTGCTCATACCCATTTGAGCAGATAAGCTTCTTGTCGAAACTCTTGGATTGTTTTGTATGGCAGCAGCTACAGCAGCGATTGTTTCCTCCGCCCGAACTCAAGAGTTTCGATGGTAAGGTCTTCTGTTGACTGTCCCATGCTCGGTAAAATTGTTAACAAGTCTGATTACGGTCCATCTGCTCGGAGGATGGCCGCTAAACGTGCACCTATACTCTCCTTCGACCGAAACTACGGAATCCAGTGCGTGATAGCGGCGGACAAAACAAATTCTTGTTTCAGTGTCCCAGTTATCCATTTTTGGTAAACCTAAACATCAATTTGCCAATAAAAAAATTAACTATATTCATTAAATAGAAAAAAGTCATTAAATTTTTTTTTTGTAGCGGCTTTCGTCAGCCACCCAGTAATTTTGATTTGGTTTGTGCCTAGACTAAAATATGTTGGGAAATTCCTTGTTTAATGAGAAGTTATCTAGGTGGAGCCTGTAACCAATATTTTGTATATATTGTAGTTTTGAACCCAATAAAAAGTAAATTTAGAAAAGCCAAAGTGAAAGAAGTTTAAAATATAAAATTTTCTTAAATACGTATATATTGTAGCGACCATTTCCTTCGAAGAATGGCTTCTTAAAAAAAGTAAATTTTCTCAATAAAAATACCTATTCATGTTCTTAAAAAAAGTAGCTTTTCTTTAAAAAAAACGTTACCTTAAAAAAATTAATTGTCATACAAAAAGTAAATTTTCTTAAAAAAATTAATTTTTTTTTAAATAAGTACCTTTTCTTAAAAAAGTACATTTTCTTACAACAAATTGCCTTTTCTTAAAAAACTACTTTCTCTTTAAAGAGTATCTTTTTTGTGAAACATGATAACTTTTCTTGGGATAAGTACCTACTCTTAAAAATGTACCTATTGTTGAAAATAGGACCAATTCTAAAAACAAGCCCATTTCTTAAAAAAAACCTTTTCTTCAAAAATATCATTTCTTATAAAAATCAGTTTCTTAAAAAAATTCCTTTTCTTTTCTTTTCTTGAGATAAGTAAACTTTCTGAAAATTAGTACATTTTCTTAAAAAAATAACCTTTTCCTAAAAAGAGTACCACTTCTCTAAAAAGTACCTGTTCATAAAAAAGTACTCCTATGTACAAAAAATCATAATCTTATGGCTTTTTCTTACTGAAAGTACTTCTTCCTCAAAATAGTAATTTTCCTTAAAAAAGCATTAGCCTTTAATAAAAGTAGTACCTCTCTTGAAAAAATGACCTATTCGGGAAAATAAAACACATTCTAAAAAAACTCTTAACAAAAATGTATCACTATACAAAAAGCATCTTTTCTTAGCGGTCCATTTAAATTATCGTAATTTTCAATGGGCCCCTTGGCGACACTATCGAGTATTTAGCCATGAAAAAGCTTCTAAAAATTATGTTCGAAACCAGGATAAAATTGTAGGTAACAATCAATGAGTGTAAAAATAGAAAACGCGTGGCTCACGGATTGGCCGAAGCTACACTGAAAGAAAAACGCTTCGGCGCATAGACGAAACATTTAATGATTTACGTTGCGGCTATGAAAAGTCTCCTAAATATTTTCTATATTTTCACTTCGTTGCTGCAAGAATATATTTTTCGTTCCTGTAACAATTTTATTTAGCTTGAATTTTGTATAAGAAATGGTTAAAAATTATAAAAAAAAAAGTAAGTTGATGAGATTTATGGCCAGTTTCACAGTTGAAAACTCTCCATTTAAATGTACTTTAAATGCCCGATGCTTGTCATTTAAATGTCATTTAATTTGAAAAATTTCAGTAAGCTTTCAACTTGAGCTTTTAACTGACGATTGTAAAACTCGCCCTTAAACTATTGATATTTGAGTTATCTCTTACTTTTTATAATTTATTGTTATTATTTATTTATTTTGGAGGTTTGCCAAAATTTATATTTGACGAAACAATTTCGTTAATGCAAGGAATCAGTTTTTTATGCAACGAAACTAATATTTTTGGAAATAAAGAGAGAAAAGCAGTCGACAAAATAAGTAATTTATATAAATTTGTTAAAGCATACTATTTAGTTATACTTACTTACTAATAACACTTTTATTCTGAATAATAAATTGTTTGAATTTTGTGTGTTTTCTGTGATTGATTGTCTAAATTGAGTATCTATAAATCAAATAAATAAATAAACTCAATGCAAGGGGTCAAAACAAAATTAAAGAAAGTGACGCATCAATAGCAGAGAAACAACCCCGAAATATTCCAGCGGCGGAAGTCATGAGCTAAAATCATGACCAAACAGGCCTTCTTAAAAATACGGAAGGCCTTCCCTACACATTACCTCCTTCTTTCAAGGCCTTCCTTGCTCATTGCCTAAAGAAGGCATGCAAAGAGGAAGGCCTTAGAAGGGATTTACTTTAATTTCTTTTTGTTAAAAGGAAATAAAATTAAAATGATTTATTTTATCGCAAAATCATTATCCACTTCTACATATTTATTTACAAGTATGTATACGTAGTTTTTCTTCAAATTGAAAATTTTAAAAATACCCTGAAAATATTAAACAACAAATATAATTTTAAAATTTGTGTAAAAGTTTCCAATTAATTTATCGGAAATCGGAAAAGAAATTAATCAAAATTGTAAATCTTCTTGGTTTTATCTGATGAAAAAATGCATGCATTCCATTCCGCAGGCCTTATTTTAGGAAGGTATTATTTGTGGATGGCCTTGCTACTTCCGGCGCTGGGATGTACCTGAGCATTTGTGTGTTTGTATATTCGCGACGGTACAAATTGCAACAAAATGAGGTTTTTTCAAATCGACAAAATTTTGTTTTAGGGTTTTAACCATAACCCGGTCGCGCATGTTTCGTTGTATTGGTATTTGGATTCAGATAAAAAGAAAGACATACATTTGTGCGGACAGTCGAAGCCAACGAAAATGAAGAAGTCAAAGAAACAATTTTACGTATAAAAATTAATCCAAGCAAAGTTTTAACAAAATTTGGTGAAACTCAAACAAAAAATGGACCAGTTGAAGAAAACGCTTACCGAGCGATCAGTGGTTTAATGACGGAAAGATTTGGCGTAACAATTGAATGACAGAATTCTGAAAACAACAGTAATTGCCTGACTTAAGATAACAACGATGCGGTTCTATATTAAAGGTAGTTTTGAATATTGATTAACTGCTGTAATTAAACCCATTGGAGAGTAGAGCTTATGTTCACGGTAAGTGCAGACATAGATATGTACATAACTTCTACACATGATATTTAAATATAAATCTTAATAATAAATTCCTCATATTTATTAGTAATTCCAGGGCTTGAATACGACGTCCACAATAACACTTAACCACTCAACTACCACAATCTATCTCCAAACGAGAGTTTCAACATGGAATAGATATAAAATGTTTATCAAATTAAGTCAATTATCGAAACGAAAATTCCATATTTTTTTTATCAAAACAGACGAAAACGGCAGCAGCGTAATACTAATAGTGTATTTATGTACAATTGGAAATAAATAATTGTAAACAGATCAAAATATTCACTACCACAGTGGAAGAAATTCCTTCCAGCAATGGAACAAAATCATTGGTGTAATGAAACAAATTCATTGCAAGAACGATACTTATTAATTGCTGCTGTGAAACAAATTCATTGCAATAATGAAACAAATGCATTGCAGCAATGAAATAAATTCATTGCAACAAAGAAACAAATTCATTGCAGCAATGAAATAAATTTATTGTAGCAACGAAACAAATTCGTTGCAATAATGAACCAAATTCATTGCACCAACAACCATACTTTCATCACAGTGACGAACAATTTGCAGTTAATGAACACTTTCTCACAGCGGGGATGAAACTGTACATTAGCTCACTTTCGATGACAAAAGCTGTTTTGGGGTGATAAACATTTTCATCCCTATGACGAAGCTTTTCCGTTCAGTATATACCCTGCCCTTCGTGGATGGAACGGGAAAATATTTATTTATTTATTTTTATTCATTTTTGTATTGATAACTACATGCAGTTTTGGGACTTTTTACTTTGCTTTACTTTATCTAATGCAAATGCACAAGAATTCCCATTGTTCGTAATGGCAATTAACAAAATTTTGAAGTTCCAATTGCTCAGGCAAGGCAAATATTGCGGAATGGGATACCAATTGAAATGGAATATGGGAATATTTGCAATTATTTTGAATTTGTTTGACTGCTGGCAATTATGTTTTTTTAAAGTATTGTCAATGTAGAGGTTTGTGGCTTCGATTTCAAATTCATAAGCCTGTACATACAACATAGAGAAACGACATATAGAGAAGCGATTTGACTCAGAAAATTTACGAAGTTTGGTGTGTTGCATAAGTATTGCTTTAATAATAGTATTGCTTTAATAATACCAGATAGAGGCAATGGCTCTAACCAACCAACAAGAAAACAGCAACGGCATTTTGTTTTGTGCGTTAATATTTTTGTATAAATACACCACAAATATATATTGAAAATAAAACTTAACAAAAAAGACCAAAATTCGTTTAATATTCACAGTTCGTCATCAACACGACATGAAAAATTTAAGGCAACAATTTTTGTAATTCCACCTGGTGTAAGTAAGCCAATTTATGTCAAATAACTCCCTATCGCATCTACCGCACCACGAAGAGAGTGCATCGAAATGTCAGATCAGAAAGATGATAGCTCTATATAACATTACTATATCTTTATTAATTCTACTGGACGTGTGTTTATGACTGAACGCCTCCTAAACTTCTGGACCGATTTGAATAAATTTTTTTGTATGCGTTTGTTTTTGTACGCCCTGGGTGGTTTGGATCTACTATTCGGTCCAATTGGACAAAGGGGCGTGGTACCTCCCATACAAACCACAAACTAAAAATCCATTATTTCTGCTCCTGCTAACGGTATTTGAACAAGTGACATATAAAGTATTTGAGAACCAAAACGGCCAGGTATTAAGGAATTGCTTTTAAAATAAATACCACCGCCAATAGTATTTAGATTTGCATTTGTAGAGGTAATTCAAATTAAAATACAAATTATAATTGTCATATAACTAATTTTCCCCATGTATTACTAGATGAAACTAAAGTTTGCAAACTATCAAAATGTAGCGCTCGATTCGAATAGTTTTGACCGTCATAGTATAATTGTACTTTCCACCCAACAGTTTTTTGTAAACAGTTTGTGGCGCGTGTCAAGATAATATTAAGGAAAGCGTAATAAAATAAGAAAAGAAGAAAATGCAAACACATTTAAAAAAACAGACTACTTCCACACAACGTATTTGCGTACGAATAGAGGGAATTTAAGCAGCGAATGGTAGAAAAACGCATAAGAAATCCATTAGCTTGTTTGAAAATACGCTTCTGTTATTGCAGAGCAAAATATTCAATATTTCCTTAGGTTTTTTAAACGGATGTTTTTTTAGCTGCACGAAAACTTAAAATGATAATAGAAGACAGAAATATTGCTGGAATGAATTTTTTTTATTATAATCTGGTACATAATTTCATGACATTTATTTTTTAAATACGATTTCCAGCATATGTCCGCCGCGGCTACGAGTTACATGGTCCACCCGATCAGTCCAATTTAGACTACTTTAGGAACGAAGTTCCTTATCGCACGTGGTGGGATGGGCGCTAAATGAAAAAAAAATTAAACAACTTTTTTTAACACAATTATGCTACAACCCTGTATTATCAACGGGTACATTTGCTTTTGTTTGTGTCTAGACTAACATATGTTGAGAAATTTCTTGTTTAATGGGAAGTTTTCTAGGTGGAGCCTGTAATCAATCTTTAGTATATATTGTAGTTTTGAACGCAATAAAAAGAAAAATATAGAAAAGCCAAAGTGAGAGAAATTTATAAAAGAAATTTTTCTTAAATAAGTGCCTTTTCTTAAAAAAAGTAAATATTCTTATACAAAGTACCTTTTCTTAAAAAATATACCTTATCTTAAAGAAGTACTTTTGCTTAAAAAAAGGAAATTTTCTTACAAAAACTACCTTTTCTTAAAAAAAGTAATTTTTTTTTAGCAATTGCCTTTTCTTAAAAAATAAAATTTTCTTACAACAAATTGTTTTTTCTTAAAAAGCTACTTTCTCTTTAAAGAGTACCCTTTTTGTGAAACAAAATAACTTTTCTTGAGATAAGTACCTACTCTTAAAAATTTACGAGTTCTTGAAAAAAGGACCGATTCTAAAAAAATTCACATTCCATAAAGAAATCCATTTCTTCAAAAAATTCCTTCTCTTAAAAAGAATTACCTTTTCTTACAAAATTTCCTTTTCTTGAAAGTAAATTTTTTTGAAAATAAAATAATACCTTTTCTTTTCTTGAGATAAGTAGTCTTACTGAAAATAAGTACATTTTCTTACAAAAATAACCTTTCCCTAAAAAGAGTACCACTTCTTTAAAAAGTACCTGTTCTTGAAAAAGTACTTCTTTGTAAAAAATAGTCATACTCTTATGGCTTTTTCTTACCGAAAGTACTTCTTCTTAAAAATAGTACCTCTTCTTAAATAAATATTAGCCTTTAATAAAAGAAGTACCTCTCTTTAAAAAAGGGCCTTTCTTTATTTTTTAAAAACTCAAAAAATATATGCTTTATTTGTTTCCAAATCGGCGAATATATTCCTTGATTGTTTATCTTCATATGATGAATAAGGGTTTCCTTATATGAATGGAGAACTTGTAATGTTAAAATATTTCGCAAAACCGAGATGTAGAAACCGGTTAATAACCGGTTGCGTTTTATGAACGTTGTTTGTTTTTAATTTAATCTTTTTGAATGTTGAGATCGACTACCGAATACATAGCCATGAAAAACCTTGTCAAAATACCGCTGGGAACCGGAGTAAAACTGCAGGTCCAAATCAGAATGTGTAAGTCTAAGCTTTCGGAATCTAAAGTGTAGGCCATATGAAAATTTTAATTTAATGTGTCTTTAAAAGAACCCCATTTTTCAGTACATTTTCGATTGTTTTCGTGTTTCAAGCCCTGAAAGCACTCGGGATTTTTTGCCTGATACTTATATTTCACGGCGCTCAATAGTTATATGGATTGGATATGGATTCAAATCACAACTGAATTTGGGCTGATTATGCGATTTTCGAACATAGTGCGTATAGATCGATTGGAACGTTAGCTGTATGGCACGTAGCGACATCCTGTTGAAACCGTACGTCGTCGATTTCATCGTCTTCAACTTTTTGGAACAATGACCGCTCAGCATAGCACGGTAACGCTCGCCATTTCTCATTTTCGAAGAAAAATGAGCCAAATGAAACAGTTACTCATTGTGGATGCATCGGCTTCTCCTCGACCACCTGTGGATTGTCCGAGCCCCATATGCCTCAATTTTGTTTCCGGTATAAATACTGATCCCGAGCCAAGCTATCTTCAGCCCATTCAGCGCAGCGGAAACGCATCGCATGGTCACAAGTCTTCAGTTCTTTGACTGATTGAACTTTATAAGACTACATACCGAGGTGTTTAAGCAAATTTCTTCGCAATGAAGTGAGAGAAATGTTCAATTGCTGGGAACGGTGGCTACTTGATGATAATGGTTGTTAAAACACATTTTCAGCTACAGCGACAATCTTTTCTACTGAATGCACTGGACGAGCACATACACGAGTTGTTTTGCCCAATAAGGACCCTGATTGACGAACTCGCTTCACAAATTGATCCATAAACTGCGTTGATGGCACTCTATTTTTACCGAATTTATTCCGTAGATTTCTTATAGTTTGAGTTGACGCCTCAAAACTTTAGAAGAAAGTTTTTAATATTTCGCAATTTTTTTTCAAGCGCAAAGCGACCCATTTCTTAAATTTGTAAACTTTTAGTAATAGTCGGTCACTTCGTAAATGTCAAATTGGCCATTTGCTTCGAAATAACAGGGGGTTCCAAATCCAAATCGTACATAGCCCACCCTTTATTTAGGTGATGATTTAGGTTTGTAATTCTGCGTTGTTGAATCAGTAGTATAAAAACCGAAAAACCCGGTTAATCAACTTGAAATAACCAGTGACACCGTTTCTTCGAACGTAGCAGTTTTTAAAAAACCGACGTACGGTTAACCAGCCGGAATTCGGTTAATCGGTTTCGGTTTTGAAAACTTTACTCAGCATCTATGAGAGCTTTGTAGTCCTTTGCGCCGAAAGATGCATTCAAATTGTGTAGAAAGTCGATTTCTAAGTTATTCCATATATTTATTATTTCATTAAAAGTTTCCTCTCGTCTTCGGTCCACTTGAATATCGTACATCTCTGCCTTTTTATGAATGCCCATGCATTCTCTATTATATTTACAGCTGGACTCTAGGGTGGCCATGGAAGAATATCTTGTCCAATTCGATTTACAAACGTTGTTGGTAACCATGGTTTGTGGCGTGGAGCATTATGATGCTGCAAATTCCAATTTTAATCAGGAAATAATCTCTGAGCCGAAGGAATATCATTGTCATTCAAAATCCTGCCTGGTTTAGAGTGTCTTGTATCGTGATAGATCTCCAAATCCATTGCATGAGACACATCTCCAAAACATTACTGAACACCCGCCGAAACGATTAAGAGGTTGTACTGCTTTATGATTCCATCCTTTGGAAAGGTCCCAATCGATCCTTCAAATTGAAAAGGGGACTCATCCGTCCATAATACATTATGCCAGAACTCCACTGGCTTATGGATGGAGTCCATTGGAAACCCTAGACGTTTGTTTTGTTTTCAGACATCCCAACTTCGAGACCGATAAACTTGTACAAACATCTCCCACGTTAAAAAATATACCGCCAGAAAACACCAAATTGTTACATGAAATACTATCGACAAGGATCGAACAATATTTTAAATATAGTTGTCAAAATTGACATGTTGGTTGTGAACTATGTCCAATAACAGATATGTGGACCAATGTATATTAACAAACGGAGATAGAATTAAGATTATATCTATAAGGTTATGTAAAAGCAAATTAAATGTTCCAATACATGCCGCGACATGTACAAGTAAAATTACACAAAAATTGCACAAAAAATATCATCATCCAAAAATATTCCACAATGTTTGAAATTGACCCATTTTTGGATAATTATCCAGAAAGTGGCAACACTAAATACAACACAGTGTGTCATATGAATCCGTTGCGAATTCGA
This sequence comes from Phaonia tiefii, assembly GCA_963931995.1. NCBI lineage: Eukaryota > Metazoa > Arthropoda > Insecta > Diptera > Muscidae > Phaonia > Phaonia tiefii. The sequence goes on along the minus strand of OZ008367.1, from coordinate 106,035,027 downwards.
GTCGGTCTCGCTTCTTCGTACATTTTGTCCGAAACGGTAATCAGTTTCGAAAACATAATGAATCCGTTTGCTTATGAAATTCCTTTCGAAAACGCGGATCGATTTTTCTGCTTTTTTGGTCTCGAACACGCAACGGATTTCATTTTCGAATCCGTTTCGGGTTGGTCTTTTTTTAACTAAAATAGATTTGAGACGGATTCAATTTTATTAATTTTTGTGGATTCGAAAAAAATTCGTTCTAATTTTCGAATGGATCCCCCAAATCGTAATTTAACCGATTCGCTTTTTTATGTTTCTACGGACTCGTGGCGGGTTCGAATCGGGTTCGACAACTCACATTTCAATTTTTTATGCTTTTGCCGGCTAGTAACGATGTTTAAACGGATCTACATGTGTCTTTGTGGACTTTGAGAATGATCTGGGTTTATACGGAACATCGCTGGACTTATATGGGGCATCACCTATTGCGTCGGTCAAAAAAAAAGTTCAGTGCTTGAATTGCGTAAAATACGCCCCTTAAGTTTATTTTCTTATTTATAGCTTATTTTCGTAGAAACATTTGGGGTCTAATTTCATAATGAATATTAGCCCCAATAGAAAAACCATAAATTTTTCTAAGCCCCAAAAAAAATATAAAATTTCGTGTCGCTGTTTTGCTCAATTTGGTGTATATTTTCGAAGGGATTAATAGCACTCCGTAAAAATTTATATATTTCAAATACAAACATCAGCAGCCGAACACAGCCTAAATACTCTGTATCCAAGCATGTAAAGTGTTTTTCAATAAGAGCGCTACAAAGGTTTTTTATTTTATTAAATAAAACAAACCCGGTTTTATATACCAATGAAATTCTTTATTCCTGTGAAAGTACGTTCGATGCCATTATGTATGGAACTCGATTTCTTTTGCATGGCCACCACGGGCATGCTTGCAGAAGTCCAGACGCTGAACCCAATTTTCGACGGTTTTCAATCATAAATCGGCCGATACTGCTGCAATTTCACGTTCGATATTCGTACGAAGTTCATCAATCGTCGCTGGCTTGTTGGCATTGACCATAGACTTGATGTAGGCCCACAGGAAATAATCTAACGGCGGCAAATCGCACGACCGAGCCGGCCAATCGACAGCGCCATTTCGTGAGATAACACGTTCACCAAACTTGGTTTCCAATAAATTGATTGTGTCATTCGCTGTGTGGCTTGCGGCGCCGTCCTGTTGGAACCACATGTCCTCCAAGTCCATATTATCCAATTGGGGCCAAAAATATTCGATTATCATTGAACGGTAGCGATTCGCATTCACAGTAATGTGCCGGTCTTGATCATCACGGAAGAAGTACGGCCCAATGATGCCGCCGGCCTATAAACCGCACCAAACCGTAATTTTTTCGAGATGCAATGATGACTCATGGATTACGTGTGGATTGCTCTCTGACCAATAACGCATATTTTGCTTATTGATGAAGCCATTCAGCTAGAAATGAGCCTCATCGCTGAAGACCATAAATTGGGCGTAGCGCTCTTAAAGTTGAGGCCACTGACTCCAAATTTCGGTAGTAAATTTTAATGATTTCGACTCGTTGTTGGCTCGTATGTCTTTCCATGCTGAAATAGCAAACCTTACTGAAGAGAAATGTCAAAAGAGCGGGAAAAATATGGCGTCGTTTGCTGTCCCTATCGATTTACTGTTGTAGCGTCTCTGTTGAAAAACCCTTTATATCATTTTATTCATCTTTTCTCAACAATTTCAAATTCCGAATCACGTAATTTTAAAAATGTTATCTAGTTTCTAGATATCTGATGTCTGTGTCAATGACACATTCTACATAGAGTCATAACATATAGAGCTGCCATCTTTCTCATATGTCGTTTATTTTCACACTATTCGTGGTGCGGTCGATGCGATAGAGAGTTATTTGACATAAATTGACTTACACCAGTTGGAATTGCACAAATTGTTGACATAAATTTTTCTTGGCGTTTTGACGAAAAACTGTGAAATTTAAACGTATTTTGGTCCATTTCGTTGTCTTTTTTTGTTTGTTTTGTATTTACACAAAAATTTTAACACACAAAACGAGATGCCGTTTCTGGGTTCTTGTTGGTTGGTTTAAGCCATTGCCTCTCTCTGGTATTATTAATGCAATACTTTCCAACATGCAACATCCAAATGCAACACACCAAACTTCGTAAATTTACTGAGTGAAATCGCTTCTCTATACGTCATTTCTCTATGAGATTTTCCTCCTAGAGTAAATCATATATGTAGAGGGAATATCAGCAAGAATAGTACGTTCTATAAATATAACTTTCAAAACTTCGGCATCAGTGCGTGTAAGTAGGAAAGCAATGTGTAAGTAGCGGCAAACAATCACTCTGCACAATAAAATAAATGTCTTCGGTTAGTGTTTGGTGTGAATACACACCGCAATGGCTTAACGGGCTAGACGCTGCTGAAGATGATACTTCACAAACATCGAAACGATCGTCCAGCGAATGTGAGTTCGAATCACACCAGGGGCATTTACAATTTTTTCAATAACCGGAGAGAACATGATCTCTTTGCCTGAAGGAAATTACAACTTTAAAAATAACGAGGATCTAAGACAATTAAATAATAAAATTTGTTGTTGAAAAGAATTGCATTAATAATACCAGATATAGGCAATGGTTTCAAACAATCAACAAGAAAACAACAACGGCTTTTCGTCTTGTGTGTCTCAATTACTGTGTTAAGTACAACACCAATCTATACTAACAATTAACGATGGCAAGAGTCCACAATACGTTTATATTTCATAGTTATCAACCAAAACGACATGAAAAATGTAAGTCAACAGTTCTTGTAACTCCACCTGGTGTAACCGGAACCGCTCTCTATCACACCGACCCCACCACGAAGAGTGTGAAAGCAAATTTTAATTGAGAGAAATTTTCTCTCTATATATGTCATTACTCTATGACTTTACTTCACCCCCTTTTGTGTGGGTTTGTTTTGTTTGATTTTGTTTAAACCCGTTCAATTCTTTCTATGATTAAGTTTTAGCATTTAAAGTTTAAAGATAATTTACTAAGCAAAATCCATACAACATGTGTGGATATGTTTAGTTCGATTGTGTGTGAGTATGTGTGTGTTTAAATAAATGTCAAAAAATGTATTACATTTGTGATTTATTGGAATGTTTTGCGATCATATGTTTCAATATTTCCTCTATGTTGTTATGTTGACTTTCTTCCCTTCACATGGCTGTGTAATGTGTTCGTTCGCAGTTTCAATACATTATTTAGTTTATTTGCCATTCCTTTTCGTACGTATCCATTCTGCTGCATTCCACTTCATTTATCAATGTGTCAGCCACAACGATTAATATGGAGTAGAGCAGAAAAAACGCAGTTCATTTTCTTTATTGTAAAATATTGGTCGCTGGTTCAGATACGTAGATGTTAGTCTATGTTACATACATATGTCGTTGGTATGATGAGGTGGGTAATATTTTGTATGTTACACAAGGTCTGTGTAATATAGTAAACAAATGTCAGATTCACGTCCTTGTCATCGGTTGTCAATGTGAAAGAGGGACACGTGTTGTCATTTGTAGAATATATTGTCAAATTGAAATAGCAAATATCGTAGAAGAGTGATTTTAAAATGAATGTCGGGTGCCCTTAGTGTTGACACATAATGTTTCTGATGATTTCACATACTTGGAATTTTTAAATATTTGAGATGCAAATTATAGTGTGACCACTGCGTTAAAGCTTCTTATAAGCTCTAGGACTGTTGCAAAGACAAATGTATGCCGACCCAACTCTGAAGGTGTCAGTTAACAAAACTATATACTCCATTCAAACACAACGTGAAGAAGAGCGGCAAAGGGTTGTAGTGTTTTAAAATTCATTAATGAAATATAATATAGCAAACACATTAACTGATTATAACTTTCATTTGGGACAAACAAAACCCGATCACTCCGTTTGGATTGTCTTCGATCCGAGTTAAATTTAGAAAGTTGTAATTCCTTTCAAGCTAATGAATCAGTTTGTCGGTTAGTGAAAAAAGTTTTACACAGTTGTGGATAGGATTCCAACTCATTCGATGGATGCTCGTTTCGATGTTTGTGAGGCATCCTCTAGCACATTAGGAACCGCACTTCCTGTTAAAACTTATCACCAGCCGAAGCTTTTGTATTTTTTGTTGAAAAAAAAAAACTTTCGGGACATGGGACTGTCGGTGGATGTGGAAAGTTTCTGATAGCCGTTCACTTGGGAGTGAACAGAAACGATTCCTTCATTGGGCAGTCCAAGCAACTCACTTCTACTACGCAGTATGTCCAGGGCAATGGCAATGGCTTTATCGGAAACCTACGTTATCTAGGTAAAGTGAGAAGATGAAACAAATGAGCAGCCTGTTTGGTTATGCGATCATTGATATGTCTTCAGTAGGTTTAGTAGGTTACTGATCTCACTGAAGCTCATCAAGCTATCGGACATATTCGTTTGTCGTTAGAAGGCGGATGAGCTAACCATATGAGCCAACGGTAGATAGAAACCAAAAGAAGAAAATGCACATTCCACATATTTCATCCTGGTCAGCGTCTGATCCATAATAGGCGGCTGCAATCAAATATCCTGGCAGTAGGTAAAATGCCTTCCGCCACCGTTCATAATGGCAGTGAAAATACGTAAACGAAAGAGAAAACATAAACAACCTCATTTGTTGACGACCCCCGGTAACGTTAAGGACCACGATTTACAGATATACACAAGGAATGTAAGATCTCTATATAGATCCGGCGCAAGTATCTAATTGGCAGATATCCGCGAAAGTTATAAGGCTGACATTACCGCTATTCAGGAAATGCGATGGACAGGACATGGCTGTACACGGGGGGGAAACTGCGACGTATACTACAGTTGCCATGCGAAAAACATGAATTTGGTTTGCGGATTTGTAGTTGGCAAAACACTGCGACATCTAGTCTCTAGGTTCAGTCCTGTGTATCCGCAATAAAAGCGAAATATTTTTATATTTTCCCAATTTGTGTGGATGCCCCGGCAGAAGAGAATGAAGAGATGATGCCAACGAAATATTCTATGAGCTCCTGGAGGAACGTATGACCGCTTCCCTGGCCATGACATTAAGATTGTAGTAGAATATTTGAATGCTAAAGTAGGCAGGGAGAATGTGTTTCATCAACTGTTGGCAATTTCAGAAAAGAACGCTACACGTATGTCAATGCTTCAGCCAATTGCTACGCGAGCTGCATCTGAGCGGTATAGGGAAAAAAGGAAGTACATAAACCATCTCTTTAGGCGTAAGAAATGGCAGTGGAAAAAGTGCGAGAGTGAGACATACAAACGGAAGAACGAAGCCCGAAAATTTTACCAAATAGTCAAAAAAAGGAATAAATGAACACGGTTCAGGACCCCCTTCTGTAAAGACAAGGACGGAAATCTCATCGCAGATCTGTAGAGTATGTTGGGAATATGGAGAGATCATTTCTCCGCGCTACTAGTACCTGAGATATCCAATGACGATGATACAATCGATCACAATTTGCCCGACGACGTCGATTGCCCCCTTCTAACCCAGACGAGGTCAGACCGGCTATTGCCCACCTTAAGAACAACAAAGCCGCAGGAGCCGATGGATTACCGGCGGAGCTGTTTAAGGCTGGCGGCGATGAGATCAAAAGGTGCATGCTCATTCGGTTAGATGAACGCATGTCATGGATACCGAGGATACCGTGGAATAAGCCTTTTATCCATAGCATATAAGGTTCTATCAAGTATAATGAGCGAAAGACTAAAACCAATTATCGCTGACCTGATTGGACCTTATCAGTATGGCTTTAGGACTGGAAAATTGACAACTGACAAGATTTTCACGCTACCCCAAATCCTGGTGAAGACACATGAAAAACATATTGACACCTATTTACTATATGTCGATTATAAGGCGGCCTTCGATAGCCCAATATGGGAGAAGCTCTGCGAAGCAATATCTGAGCTTGGTGTTATTGCAACACTTATTCGCCTTTGCAAGATGACCTTGACGAAAAGTTGGTATAGATCTTTAGGAACCTTTCGAAACTGAGCTAGGCCTCAGGCAAGGCGACACCCCGTCGTGTGATCTCTTTAATATCTTAATGGTGATTATTCTCAGAAAAGCTGCTGTCAACATGAATAAAACCATCAGCAACAAAAGTCACATGCTGCTCGCGTATGCTGATGACATCGATATCATTGGGCGCACAATTGGAGAAGTTACTGCGGTGTTTTCGAGAATTGCGAAGGCGGCAGCAGAAGTGGGTCTGAAAGAAAATGAGAACAAGACAAAAATTAATAATTGCAACGAGCAGGGCCGCCACGCGATTAGACCAAAGCGTGAACGTTGATAACCGTTATACTTTCGAGGTAGTGGACGAATTTGCAACAAACTCAGCTTTGAGATCAAGCGGAGAATTGTGCTTGCGAATAGATGATATTTTGGGCTAAGAAAGCACTTTAGAAATAGATCTGTACCACAGAAAAATTCAACTCTGTGTTATAGAAGTAGTAAAACTCACTTCAAAGCGCTGCAACAATATGAGTATGCAAAAGTAAAAGAAGAACATGGTGGAAACAAGCCGTCTGTTCTTGTGTTGGAGTTATGGGGATTTCAGTGTGTGTTGATACCTAGGGATCTTTGATCGATACTAATTCGCACACGTAAAGTGCATAGTTCAGTTTGTGCACACAGGGAAACGATTAGTTGGAAATCAATTCAGGCATTGGAAATTCCAAGATATAGTCTATATTTTGATTAGAATTCAGAATTATCAGAATTATTTGTCGATGTTATTGATAGATTAAAAATATATCTTACTAAATACAAGTTGCTACTACCGAACTTTAGTTGTATTAATCACGTTCAGTATTTCAATAACCTCATTCATCTGAAATGGAAGTTACAACTAATAAGACGTACAGTATTACAATCGTATTCAAATATTAGTCACTGTGATCATAATTTAGTTTCTGTTACAAAAACACTTGTTACAAAGTTATATATTCGATTTTTCACAAGAGGCTGTGCAGTTCAAGAGACACTACAAATATTTGAATGTTATAAGAGGACTTTACAGAAAAACTATTATTTTAAACAGAAAGCGATATACAAAGTTGTGAAAACACAACAAAGCGTATAGATATCAGCCTGCGAAGAATTCATATTATCAACAATTGAGGTGAAGTGAGACTTTTAAACATAATCGTTGAATCTGACGCCACTATTCGCGCCTGCACAAACACATGCAAAGAATTGTGGACTCTTGGCTGGAGGAACTATTATTGTGGATGGATTTGCTTAGACATACATATGACACCCACCGTGACCCATCCCAATTTTTGATCGAAAATATGAAAAATTTAGAAAAACTGTCTATATCTGGAAAACGAAGCGCCCAATCGAAAAAATAAAAAGAAATTTACGGGTTTCTAAGGGTGTTCCAGTTCACATGAAATCATTTTTTCCAAAAAATCCCCTAAATAAGAAAATCGCTCAAATAAAAAATGGCTATATCTCGGAAACGGTGCGTCCAATCGCAAAAATAATAAAAAATTTACCTCCATAAGAGGCTTTCATCTAGCATGTGTTCAATATGGCATCACTTTTATTATTAAAACATCGCTAAAACTAAAATTTCTGGAATCAAAAATCGCTAAAACGCCCCCATGCCAATATCTCGGAAACGGAGCATCCAATCGAAACAAAACTATTTTTTACGAGTTTCTAACAATTTTCCATAAAGTGGTCCAATCGTATGGAAGATATTTTGTTTAAATTTGTTGATGAGTTAACATCTATAGGCGCGGGTAGGGACTTAACTCACAAAGTGAACACATCCAAACACAGTTTGTCCGACTGCGATCACGGTTGTTTGGCGTTACACTCCCCCGAAACGGCTGGAGCGATTTGTATGAAATTTGGTGTGCATTTCGGGTAGGTCTCAGAATCGGCCAACATCTATTTTTCATACCCCTAAATGATATGGGTGACCCACCCCTATATAGAACACAGATTTGTCCGACTGTGAAACGCAGATTGTCAGACTTCGAAAAAAACACACACTGATGTAGCGGCAGCGAATAGTTGTCTTGTGTGGGTGCGGAGTACTCTCAGAGCAAAGAGAATAATGACGAATTATACATAAATAAAAATGAGATAGCAAGAGAGCAACGAAAATTGTGTAAACTTTTGTAGCGTATGTACGAACATAACAATATATATATGTTCATGTGTTGCTGCTTTGCAATCTCTTTGATTTTTGTAGGAATAAAACAAAAAGTATTAAGCAAGAAAATAATGGCACATGTGGTTGCACTGGTCTTTAAACAATTTTAAGTATTAATATTATTTAAATGTAACGTCATCATATGATTGAACGCTGTGTTTTATTTTTCAATGTAACATTTACTAATGTCTTCATAGAAATGAAACAAAAAGGTGTTAACACATCGCCCGTGAGTTCGAACACTCATTGGATTTTTTTTATTACAGCGCTTTACTTATTTTGGCGATTTTTAGAAAACAAAAGTACATACGAATTGGACCACTTTATGAAACCCCTTAGAAACCCGGAAAAAATCGTTATATTTCGATTGAACGCTCCGTTTGCGAAATATGTACATAAAGGCGGTTTACCGATTTTTCATTCGAAAAAATTTAGTTTTAGCGATTTGTTTAAAAAAGTATTGCAGTAGTAACGACATCCATTGGTTACAGCCTCTTGTAGAGGTAAACGATTAATTTTTTTTTTGCTAATGGTCGCACCGTTTACGAGTTATAGCCATTTTCTTTCTAGCGATTTTTTTACTTTGGCGATTTTTTGAAAAAAAATATTTTTTGCGAATTGGAACTCTCTGTGAGAAATCCTTAGAAGCCCGTAGAAATTTTTTTTTTTTTTCGATTGGACGCTCCATTTTCGAGATATAGTTATAGAAATTTTTTCAAATTTTTTCATATTTTCGTTCAAAAATGGGCACGAAATACGAGACCTGGTTGTAAATAATAATAATTTTGTTTATATTTAAATAGAAAATATACAATTTTAATAAAAAAATATATTTAGTACTTTTTTCTATAAAATTCATAATAGGATAATAAATAATAAAGTGAATTATTATTTTTCTTCGTCCTATAAATAAGCGCTGCAAAATATTGTTTATTTGTTAATTGAAATCAATATCAATACTTACCATATTCTTTGAATTGACCTTAGAGTCACCATTTTTGACTTAGTCCATTTTCCGATATAATCGAATACTAAATTACTATTAAATATCCCCATAGCTGACAAATATTGTTAATGGCAATTTCAAATTAAATATTTTCAAAAAACTTCACACTGGTTTGAAAACGAAAATTAAAATCAAGTTTCAATTCAAGCAAAACTCAAACACTTGAATTTTCGCAATTTTGGTGTTTATTGTATTTGATTTCAAGTGTAAATTCAAACATTTGAATTTTCGAAATTTTTGTGCTATTTTTGTGGTGGTTGTGTGAGCACTAAATCCGGGCGCACTAACTATTTTTTCTGTCATCTAAGAGAATGAAAATGACAAAACCAGCCGACTTTTGGTTGTCGCATAGCTGGAAAATAGCTAATTTTCGCGAACAGTGATTTATTGTGCATATTCCTAGGCAGTTATTAATGGGTAATTTTTTGCTATTTGCCTTTTCAGTGTTAAGTTTTCACCAGTTCACGTGAGATTCGTGACATGTTTCAAATTCATAAATGTTCAGTTAGCCTTGCCATTTCATCACAAACAGACTTACAAACGAACAACGCTTGCAAATCATTGAGTTTTCTTATCAAAATTCGTACTCTGTGAAACATGTGTTTTGACAGTTACATCCATTTTATAGTCGTCATACCAGCTATTCAGACCGGGTAGGCTATTCAAGTCATTGTGATCAAATTTCCCACCAGTTTCACTCTATTGGATATAAACGTACCAACCGGTATAACCTATCCGTACCGAGGAGAATTTTGTTTCTGAATCCACCCGAGTTAATGAAGTTTGCGGTATGTCCATCCGTCGTCGATCACAGAAATTGGGGTTGCGTTTTTCAACCACCTAGACGATTTCACCTCGTTCTAGGGGCATACAAAATACAGCTGGTGCAGGAGCTGAAGTCGGGCGACCTACCCCAATGTTGTCTTTTCGCTGAATGGGCCTTAGAGAAGCTAGAGGAAGATCACATTTTTTTTATCGAAAAACTGTCGTCAGCGACGAGGCTCATTTTTGGCTCAATAGGTACGTCAGTAAACAGAATTTCCGAATTTGTTCCGAAGAGCAGCCAGAGGCTGTTCAACAGCTACCAATGCACCCTGAGAAATGCACTATTTGGTGTGGTTCATGGGCCGGCGGCATCAATGGATCGTACTTATTTTAAGGCAGTGACGGCCGTAGCGTGACGGTCAATGGAGCCAGGTACCATTCGATGGTCACGCCTTTTTTGTCCAAAATGGAAGAATTGGACTTGGTTGGTATGTCGTTTCAAGAGGAAGGTATATAGAATAGAGAGGAGAAGTGGATGATCAATTAATTTCACGTTGCGACGCTGCCAATGGACCACCACGTTCGTGCGATTTGGCCACACTAGACTATTTTTCTCTCATCTATAAGAGACAAGCCAACCACGATTGCTGTCGTGAAAGAAATGTTGGAAAAAGTGTGCTAAAATTTGACTCTTGTACATGACAACGTGGGTTCGATCCCTGCTATGACCACATTAAATTTCTTCCGACGACTGTTACCCTTTCAGAACTTTCAGAACCGGAGTAAAACTGTGGGTCCCAATCACTGAGTTTAAAATTACAAAACGCTCAGCTCACTGGATGTGGGAACCTTTTTTTATTAGTGTGAATATTTTTGGTTTCATATAAGTGTGTTTCTTATTACACTGTGAAACAAAATGAGACTTTTTTCAAAATGATGGGGTTCTGTCAACGGATTCTGGTAGAAAGGTAAAAAAAAAATATACGTGTATCGGCATTTTGCCAGATCTGATTAGAATTTTTTTTAGGGCGGATCAAAGTTTCCGCCCCTCGGAACTTTCCTGCAACATATCCGCATGCAAAATTGTGTGTTCCTTACTTCTGAGGTACAAAATATGTTCAGAGGTTTTATAGAAACGATTCAGATAAACATTTTTGTGGATCCAATTAACCCTTTAACTGTGACGTATAACCATAATTTTTACTTTTTTTTGAAAACTCGCAAAAAATTGACGGGGCGCGTGGTCAAAATGTTCTACAAAAATGATCGCCATAAAATTTCGCTTTATTTGTCCGAACACTCCAAAACACAAATCTTAGCCCAAGTGATAGATAATAAGCAAAAACTAACTACCTTCTAAGGGTTCATAATGAATTTTGTCATTTTGCTGTTTCCATTAAAAATAGTCCACATAATATAATGAATTTTGTCATATTTCATCTTTTATCTAGCACTATTGGCGACGGCGAGTATTGGCGACGCATGAACCAGGAGCTGTATGAGGTTTATCCCGATATTGGCGTAGTTAAGCGGATGAAAATAACGCGATTACGCTGACTACACCATGTCAGTAGAATGTATGAAGACGAACCACCTTGAAGGGTTTTCGAAACCGAACTCGAAGGAAGACGAAAAATAGGAAGACCAAACTCCGCTGGAGGGATGAGGTTGACAAATCCCTGCGTACACTTAGTATTACCAACTGGAGAGATAAAGCAAAAGATCGAACTGATTGGCGAAATATGTTATCTTCGTTTTGTAAGGTTATTCCAGACCGGATAAGTAAGTAAGTAAGTACACATTTCTTAGCGAATACTTTTTGTACTCTTTCTTATCTATACTTTTTGAACTTCGCCCAATTTCTTATTTGGAATTAGTGAAAAAATATATGTAAAATAAGTTAAGGGTTGTATTGTAGGGGGCATTATAAGCTCTCTTTTGAATCAACCTTAATACAAGCTTATATTGGGTCAGCAATCAGCCAGGTTTTTTAAAAAGTCGATTTTGTAACGCTTCTTTTGGCACCTCGCTTCGATTGAGACAAATTAAGATTCATTATTCTAAAACCTTGAATAAATTCTAAATCACTGAAATTTAACTATAAGAACATATTTTCATTATAAATTTAAATAGTATTGAAGATTATGTCTCACGACCGCACGATTGTCCAGTGATCCTTAGCTAGAGTATAATAATGACTGCTGCAAAGTGTTTTAGTAACAGATTTGTGATCTGTCAGTATATGAGTAGTAATTTACCGTCACAGAAATTAGTAATATTTCAGTTTTTCCCAAATTTGTATACCATTCAATGAAGAAAACTATAATGACTCGTGCCCTTGGTAATGTATTTTCACGGTTCGCACACGCATTGCCAATGTTCACTACGCTGCTTTTCTTCCCAACTAATTTAGTTGGTTTTCGTAAATTTTTCATTCCATCCGAATACACAGTTTCTGTTCGTTCGTGGTTGTGTACACAGGGGCACTGCAAAGGGCACAGTGTGTTTATATGTATATTAGACCGACTCACAAAAAAAACAGTTCCTTTTGTCTACACCTCAACATGTACCTTGGATTCCCAAAACATTTCGTGTTATACTTTAACTATGGGCAATGTATACAATATTAATATCGTATGAAAGGTTTTTTAAGGCGCTTCCAACTGCATATAAAACATGCCAAATCGTGTCCTGTCACATCCCCTTTTCATGGATATTCTTCCTAAAAATAGAATTTGTAAGTTTTGAGTATGGAGATTTTCCTGATTTAAATCTCAAATGAACATGTTCTAATCTACGTGCTCCAGCTTTTCTTGAAACTCGCAATAGTTAGCATTTTACCTAAAATTCAATACGGTGGGAAAATTATGTTCCAAATCTTTTTTTTTACAAGGAATTATGGTTAAAACACGAACATTTTCTTGCGATTTGTACGCACAAAAATGTTCAGTTTCATATTTCGGGTTAGTTTTTCTGCTATCGATGCGTCACTTTCTTTGCTGTCGTGTTGCTCCTTGCATTCTGTTAATTTATTTTTCACAATAAAATATTGTTACTAAGTATAACTAATTAATCTGAAAGAAATATGTCCAGTAATTTCGGTTGTTGCAAAGGAACTGATTTAAGATGTGTACGCAACCCAGCACTTACGCTCACCATTTTCACTTGCTGGCCTCTATTTTACACTCATAAAAATTAGTTTCGTTCCAATATCGAAATTGTTTCGTCAAGTATAAATGTTGGCAAACCTCAAAAAAATCAAATGAGTGTTCGAACTCACGGGCGATATGTTAACACCTTTTTGTTCCACGGTACCTGCTCTATTTCTATTAACACAGTAGTAAATGTTACATTGGAAAATAAAACACAGCGTTCAATCATATGATGACGTTACATTTAAATAATATTAATACTTAATATTATCTAAAGACCAGTGCAAGCACATGTGTCATTATTTTCTTGCTTAATACTTTTCGTTTTATTCCCACAAAAAACAAAGAGAATGCAAAGCAACAGACACATGTGCATACACACATTGTTATGTTCGTACGTACGCTACACAAGGTCACGCAATTTCCCTTGTTATCTCATTTTTATATACGTATAACCACGTCATTACGAGTATTCTCTTTGCTCTGGGAGTGCTCCGAACCCACACGAGGCTGCCGCTACATCAGTGTGTGTTTTTTTCACAGTCTGACAATCTGTGTTTCGCAGTCGGACAAATCTGTGTTCTATATAGTGGTGGGTCAATCATTTAGGAGTATGACAAATAGATGTTGGCCGATTCTGGGACCTACCTGATAATCACACAAAATTTCACAAAAATCGGTCCAGCCGTTTCGGAGGAGTTTCACGCCAAACAATCTGTGACCGCAGTCCGACAAACTGTGTTTGGATGTGTTCACTTTGTGAGTTAAGTCCCTATCCGCACCTATAGATGTTAACACATCAAAAATACTAATAAAAATAAACTGTCAAAAGGAAGAGATAAAACAAATATCAATAGTTTAAATCTCATGCACTTAAATTTTTTTTAATTTTTAACCCATTTTCCTATAAAATTCAATTAAATAAATTGCTTTAGGGCAGCAATGAAATGAAAAATTGTCAAAGAAATCACATATATAATTTTTCGTTGCAGCGACTACCAAATTCTCGGATATACGAGATTTTTCATTGTAGCAACGAAAAAACATTAACTAAAATGTTTCATCCATGCGACGAAGCGCTATTCTTTCAGTGTAGACACGAAATATGTCGGGAATCATCATAACACAAACCAAGATACATTTTGATGTGTGGACAAAATGATGTTTTTTTTTTGTGAATCGGTCTAATGTATATGCATATGTATGTAGCACTGAACAGTAGAGATTTTGGATGTTACTACAATGCGTCACGATATAAAGAAAAATAAGTCAATCTACAACTGCAATTCATTTTTCACAATTTAATTTGAGTTATCCTTTCATTCACTGACTGCCACCGCTTGTGCTTTTATTGGGAATGAGATTCATCCGTCAGAGGAATAGTTAAATTGACGTTTGCACTATCCAATATATCTTTTTTTCTATAAAAAATATGGGGGGGGTTGTTCTGCACGTGTCAGTGCCAATAATGTTGATTCTCAGATTTCAGGCATAAATAAACAACTTTTGTCCTGAAAAACAAACAACAAAATAAAAATGTGTGTTTGTCCTCCATTAATAATCGTGAATCAACAATAATTTGCGTAATTTAATACCAGCAATCCTTTTTTATTTTTTGGGCGCTACCTTATTTTGTGGTGATTACAACTAAATCTTTAAAAACTCATATGTGCTAAGGAGTGAATTCATGTTAAGCTGGAAATGATTTTTATTTCATGAAAATAAATATCTGAGTTTTAAATTAACTTTGGTTGAATACTATATTGAAATGAGAGAGGCCACATACTGAAAGCCACATAAGAGATTTTCTTAGGTTAGGTGATAGTGGCGGCACGCTGAAAAATTACGGCCCCAGCAACATATTTGTTTGCAAGCATTGTCTTCGTGAATTGAAGATCTGCTGTGTTTTGTTTCTTTGTTGTGACAGACGTCAGTCTTTTCAGCAGTTTTCAACAAACAAATCCAAATTTGGGTAACATATACATATATTATAACCTATTAATCATTGTGTTCCAAACATGTTTGGAACAAGTATACTATACTTATTCATCTGGACTCTCTAGTTAATTGCAGGAAAAGGATTTCTGTTATTTTTATTTACAAGCTCATTTGTGGACTTATTGATTGCCCCTCTCTACTTTCGTTGATTGGATTCAATATACCCACTCGATATTTGCGTTGTAATGAAATGTTTAATGTACCACTTCACAGGAGGAACTATTCAATGAATGAACCTATTTTGAGGTCATTAAGGGAGCTAAATTATATAAATAACTTTAATGGCGTAGATTTTTCTCTTCCGATAATATCATTTATAAGATCTCTAGATGAATATTTTTGGTAATTTTAAGCTAGTCTGTAAGGATTGTTGTCATCCATAGACTGAATAAAGAAGAATAAATAAATATACTTAAGGAAAGCTACAAACACGTAATATTTGAACTCAAACAATTAAAAAAGACAAATTTTTCAGCGTGAGCCGATCTGCGACTCACTTAAACTTGTTAGTCCATTGTGATACCACGGGCTAATGAGATTTAGCATTGACCTCCACCGGAGAACCATTTAGTTTGCTCCAAGCAGCTAAAGATCTTGTCCACGGCTATCTAAGACAGTTCTCCAGGGCCCCTAAGTACATAGGTTTGATCCCATAGTAGACAACCTCCTGCCGGCTAGTAATTCGCATTGGGATGTTCAGCGGGCTCTTCCTCTAACTCATGGTTTAAATTTTAACAGAAGGAATTTCCCCCGATTTGTGCATTCAAACCCGAAACCGATTAACCGGCAGGAATTCGTCGGTTTTTTTTTAAATTCCTACTTTCACCGGTTAGTTGCGTTCGGCTAACCGGTTTCTCGGGTTTTAACGAATTGTTACACAACCGATTTACAGCATAGCGGATTTCCTCTTCTGGGCTTTCTGGAAATGTGGAATAGTGAGATGTGGAACAATGAACAAATCCCATTGATAAATTTTCCTTATCTAATACTATAGGTCGTTTTTTCCAAGTCTTTAAGCCATACTGAAGAGATTCAATTATTATACTTTTCTAAGCATTGTAGTTACTGCATTAAGTCAAAATATGTTTAGTTTTTCATATGACAAAAAAAGAATTTAATTTGTTTTTGCTTGAGTATTGCTCAAATGTCTCGAGTATTATAAACGGAAGACACATAAAAATACTACTTGGTTTTTTTACGACGATAAGAATGTGACATTTCAGATATACTGAAAATCTTCAATTGCTTGCATAATCAACACCATCACGATCTTAATTAAAATTTAAAATGTAGCTTGGTAAATTGATTACTATGGTGGATGTTTTAAATGGTCCATTTCATTAGCTCCATTCTGCCCAAGTATTTAGGTTATATCATCATATCTTTAGGGAAAAACAAAACTCAGCTTAACGAGAATTGTTCCACCACCAGCAATACTTTGATTTGAAGTCACTTGAATCTAGAATTTTGTAATTGCAAGTATCGTACACAAATAAATGGCTCAAGTGCAATACGTGGTAACTGTTTATGTTTCTGTCTTATTAATGAAAAACAAATATTGAAATAAAAAAAATGTTTGCAATTGTCATTTAGAACCTATTGATGCATAAAATCATAGTTGAAAATATAATTAATACTTCTTAATTCCAAAATTTCTTTATAATACGAAAATGATGTCATTTATTATTAAATTTGTTATTTAACAGAAATTGAGTAAAACCCGGTTAACCGGTTATCCGACGTGCACTCGTTTTTGACCATGATTTCAATGTTTAGATAAAATACCCTACGTTTATTCGAATTTGAATTTTTATGACCGATGTTTGTTAGTTTTTGGTTAATGTAGAAGAAATTCATACTACAAGCTTACAAGTCATGAACATTTTTCTAATTGAAAAAGGGTTGGTTTTTGTTGGAAATAATAGACAATTCAGTTCAACACACACTCACTGGCATGACTAGTTTCGAACTAAGTGACAAGTTCATCATCAGATGCCTAACTACACTACCTGAATTGATACCAGCGGTAGATCATCAATCGTACATATTCAAACTGAAATATGCAATTTACATGTGCGAATTAGTATCGATCAAAGATCCCTAAGTATCAACATCACTGAAAGGTCTATAATTCCAACAACAAGAACAGACAGAATTTTTCCACCATGTTCTTCTTTTCTTCATGCATTCTCGCATTGCTGCAGTGCCTACAAAACCGCCTACAAAAGTTCTTCTCGGGGTTGTTCGAGAAGAGGTTGTACAAACTGTAAATTCGGCTATAACCACCCAATTTCAGTTGCTACAATCGAATTGAGGTTGTAACGCCCGAATTTATTCCCCGCAACTGAAATTCTGATGCAGGAATCTCCTTTCGTAATTGATTCGATTGAGACAACTGAATCTTCAATTATATTCCTTCTGTCAACCAAAATTCCGAGTGAAACAAGCGAATTTGTAATTAATTCGGATGCAACAACCGCAATTTGTAACATATTCGGTCGGAGTAACCGAATGTGGCATTAATTCAAGTGAATCAACCGAATGTGCCATCAATTCGCTTGTAGCTATCGAATTTGTTATCAATTTGGCCGCAATAACCGAATTTATACCTAAGTCGGCTGCATCGACCGAATTGGGGGTCAATTCGGTTGCTGTAACCGCATTTCTCCCGAATTTTGTAGTTACAACCGAATTTATTTTCAATTCGGTTAACACAACATAATTCTACTTATATGTACGTCAAACTTGACGTTCAAAATTCTAAATTTAAATATTATATTAAAAGAGTTACATGAGGTGTCAGGGGACACCCGGTAGGAACGAAGTTCCTTCCGCTATATATTATGTATTAGTTAGTTCCAACACGCCTAAGGCGCTTGTTGAAAAATACTGTAATTTAAATGGATTTTTAAGAAAAGATACTTTTTGTAAAATGATAAACTTTTTTTAAGAAATTTTTTATTTATAGAACGTATTTTTGAAAAAATAATGTTTATTTTTAGGTCCATTTTGTAAGAATATGAATTATACTTTCCCGAAAAGGTCCGTTCTTTGATGAGAGGTACTTCTTTTTTTAAAAGCTAAAGTTTTTATGTAAGAAAAAGCCTAAGAGTATGCATTTTTTACAAAGAAATACTTTTTTATAAACATGTACTTCTTAAAGAAGTCGTACTCTTTTTAGGATAAGATTTGTTTTTTTTAAGAAAATGTACTTATTTTAAGAAATGTACTTACTTATCTCAAGAAAAGAAAAGAAAAGGTATTATTTTATTTTTACGAAAGGGTACTTTGAAGAAAATGAATTTTTGCAAGAAAAGGTATTTTTTGTAAAAGAAGGTTGTTTTTTGAAGAAATGCCTTTTTTTCGAATGAACATGCAGAATTTCAAGAGTAGGTTCTTAACTCAAGAAAAGTTATTTTGTTTTAAAAAAATGTACTCTTTAAAGAAAAGGTAGTTTTTTAAGAAATGGTAATTTGTTGTAAGATAATGTACTTTTTTAAGAAAAGGTACTAATTTAAAAAATTCCTTTTTTAAGAAAAGGTACTTTTTGTAAGAAAATATTCTTTTTTAAGCAAAGGTACTTCTTTAAGATAAGGTATTTTGTTAAGAAAAGGTGCTCTGTTTCAGAATATAAATAGGTATTTTTTTTTTTTGAGAATATTTACTTTTTTAGAAAAACGCACTTATTTAAGAAAATATTATTTTTTTAACTTCTTTCACTTTGGCTTTTCTAAATTTACTTTTTATTCGGTTCAAACTATAATATGTAATAAACAGGCTCCACCTAGAAAATTTCCCATTAAACAAGAAATATCCCCCCATATGTTAGTCTAGACACAAACCAAACCAAAAGTAAGAGTGTAAGAGTAAGTGTGCTGCCAAATGCAATTCCATGCTCAGGGTTGTATTTCATGGATTTGCCAGTCTTGAACTTTGGCTTTTCCAAATTTACTTTTTATTGGGTTCAAAACTATAATATGTAAGAAACAGGCTCCACCTAGAAAACTTCCCATTAAACCAAACCAAAAGTACCCAATATAACGGGTCCGCCAAATAACTTTTTTTTTTTTGAAAATGCTATAAAAAAAACTACTGAATATTTTCTCAAATTTCTTTTTTTATTTGAAAGTACAATCCTTCCGGTTAATAATGGAAAATAATTTCATTCAAATGGCTGCCTCGGCTGGCCATGCAGTAGCCTACACGATCGGTCCAATTTTTAAGCACATTATCGATTGTGTGCAGCTGTATTTCAACAATGGCTTCACGAATATTGTCCTTTAAAGCGTCAATCGTAACACTTATCTTTGAGGGCACCCCACAAATAATAGTCCAACGGTGTCAAATCGTAGCTCCGAGGTGGCCAAACGACATCAGTTCTGCGGCTGATAATGCGATATTCAAAAACAGGGCGCAAAACATCGAGTGTAGCTTTGGCTGTGTGGCACGTAGCGCCGTCCTGTTGAAACCAAATGTTGCCAATATCCTCCTCTTCAATTTTTGTGAACAAAAATTCGTTCAACATGGCCCGATAACGAACGCCATGGACTGTGACGGCCACTCCTTGCTCATTTTCGAAAAAAAATGGTCCAATTATGCCTCTGGACCAAAATCCGCACCAAACAGTGACTCGTTTTGAGTGCATCGGCTTTTCAATGTATGCGTGCGGGTTTTCTGTGCCCCAAATGCCAAAAGGTTGCTTGTTTACATACCCGCCAAGATCAAAATGAGCTTCATCTGAAAAGATGATTTTTTTGGCAAAATCGGCATCTTCTGTAAGTCGATCGCAGGCCCATTTTTCCCATATTTGCCAGCGCTGTTCAAGCGTATACACAACCATATTCGTTCAGCGGAAGGATAAAACTAATTATCTGTCAAATCAGACATGAGCTAAGTGTTACCCTTCACGAAATAAGCACTAGTTGAAAAAAAAACGTTAGATGGCGGACCCGTTAGTTGATAATAATGGTTGTAATAAAGTAGTTAATAAAAAGTTTTTCATTTAGCCCCCATCCCGCAACGTGCGATAAAAGTTAAAGATTGTATAATTGTTGCTGTCGTGGCGATATAATGAATTTTTAATAAATATAATAAAAATAATAATAAATAATAAAAATTTTGTAATTATGGTGTTTGTATTAAAATGACTTAGTTTGCAGAAAATGTCCAAGCAGGTATCAACTGTTATCAAAGTTTTTGCAAGGTAGGTCGTTTACGAAACGTCTGTATATAGGATAGTTTAGGACAATAGATACCACACTGCCGAATTGGTGGACCCATGATGGGCGAGACTCATGATAGGCGGGGCTTCAAAAAAGGTCGGCAGAGGCATGTATATTAAATTTGCTACCCTAAATATTACCCTATATAAATGACTTCATTTCCTCGGTTTGTTATTTGTTTATAAGAATACAGGAAAATAAATCATCATTTAATACTAAAAAACTTCCACATTTATTTGGGATACTATATAAAATGTTAAAACCTCTAATGAGGTTGAGTGAACTTCCAATGAGGTTGTGGCAACGACGGATTCGGTTGTGACAACCCCAAATTCGATTGTGGCAACCTCAGATTCGGTTGTGAGAACCTCGAATTCGGTTACGGCTAATTCGGCTAATTCGGCTATCTCAACCGAATTTTTCTGTGAGTGTACGTTGAACTGTTTACAGTGTCACAGTATTGCATGTCTTCTCAACTGCCATCCATCATATTACACAATCATATATTAGTACTGGTCTAATTAGAGCACTGGTCTATAGACTCAAAGTGTCATTTCCGGGCTGAAGCCCCATTTGGAACCTATAGACCTTCAGCATTGCGACAAAAATCTGTAGGCCTACCTGGAGTTTATACCCGCGATGTGTAAGCTTATCAGACAGGGGATCAAGAGATCGACCACAGCTTGATATTCCGCTGGTGATAAAATGTCTGGCTCGGGAGACTCAAAGGTCTTGAAAATGCCGATAGCCTATTTAAGCCTGGATTTAGTGTCATTTAGTGATAATATCAATGGTAATATCTGTGATTTTCGTAAAAATTAACATAAATTAATTGCTAAAGTTAAGCAATGCACCTTTTCAGAGTAAGCCAGTTGCTACAATAACCATAAACATAAATGCGTTACGGATTCCTTGTCGGATTTCCGGATCCCTTGTGATTTCTTGTAAAAGAAAACTGATTGTACCTTCTTTTAATACACACATTGACTGCTACCTACAGAATTACAAAACATACAAATTATCGAGCGTTGTAAAAATTGTTAATGGCTGTTCCACGATAAGATTTGGTGGTCAATCCGGTGTACGGCTCTTGCCTTCTCAACACGAATAGTCGCTCACAAATACCCTTGCACCACCGACACATACAAACACAAACCCGTATATCTGTAACATTCCATATCTGTAACAATTCCACCACAAATCACAATTATATGCGCTAATTCAATTAAATATTTGTGCCCTCTTCAAAACTCCAAAAAGTTATTCTTAAAATATTTTACTATTTAACTTTGAAAATATTCAATGAGAAGAAAAAAATTAAGCTAAAACTTTCTCCTTTTACATTTCTGGCTAATTAAATTAACATCTTTACGCAATAAAACGGCGAAGGGCGGAGGACGAGGCACACAGAAGCATTGTTAGGGAACTGAAGTTTTTTCATGTTGTTTTAAATTCATTTGTGAATAATTTAAGAGACTTTAAAACAAATTATCCTTTTACTCCCACGACCCTAAGAGAGGAACAAAGGAAAAACCAATTGACTTTATTTTTAAGAAATGTGGCGTCAATGCGTCAACCATTAAAAACAAATGCCAAAAGTTTCTGCAACATGGACCTTATCGTTTTTGTTGTTTCTTGTTATTTTTTTTTTTGTGGTACGTGCCCCTTTGGTCTTGGCGACTGGACTGGAGTGTGTATACGCGGACGTGCGAGAGTGTGTGGTAAGAGTTGATTTCCCTTCGTTTTGAATAAATTAAGTTAATAAAACATGGTCGAGTAAAACTTTTCCCTTCTCTCAGCAAGTTAATGTAACACAAAATAAAACAAAATATAACTAAAGCAACGCCAACAAAAATCAAAAATAAAACTAACAAATTCGCAGATAATTAATTAATCTATAGGGATGAAGTAACAACTTTACCATTCTGTGTCTTTACAAGACGTATTAAACTGCAAATTTTATTTTAAAATGTTAGCCAGTAGTGGCAGGTACTATTGACACACTTAGTTCAATGAAGAAAGGAATTGTAAGGCAATTTATGTGCACTATGTAAACTATGCGTGAATGCAGCTTCAATAGATAACTACAAACCTGTTACTGTGCTGTGTATTGTTCAGTGTAGACTTTGATATTTTATTTTAGATTTTGAAAACATCATTTGTTTTCCTACTAAAGTTAAAATTATTGTTGTTCAAATGCCAAATAATTGTACGATGACAATTAATTTAGTTAACATCATTTTGCATCCAATGGAAACTTACGTTCTTAATTAGGTGGTCTCAATCAAACCAGAGGGGTCAAAGGCCTTATAAAAGGAGGCTAACATGTTTCTCCAACCAGCTCGATTTTCAGCTTTGTTGGTAACACCTAACTCTCCAAGGCAATGTTCCACCTGATCTTTGCAGTGAAGTCTTGGCCGTCATATTTTTCGATGTCCTTCCAGTACCCCTACGAATACATTGGAATTCGAATGCCGAATACCTCATAACTACGTCTATGTCGGGATACAGATTATACAGCTCGTGGTTTCTCCGACGTCGATACTCGCCGCTTTCTATTATATAAGGGGCTATTCCGAACGCTAGACTATACTGTAGACTAGACTATACTGTAGACTAGACTAGATTATAATTTGGTATTCCAACAGGCTACCGTTTTCAGTCAATTTTTTTTTTTTGGTAGTTGGCAAGAATTGTCTTTTTGTGATTGGCAACTCAACTGATTAATTTGTAAATCAAATAATTTGTTGCACTTATTTGGCTGTGTGAAAATAAAATAAGATGGAAATTTATTTTATTTTAATTTCCTCAGGAGATGCTGGTTATCCTCTACAAACGTATATTATAACACCATTTTGAATGGCCGAAAGCGGAAGCCCACAAGCAAAATACAATATGGTTCACTCTAAGGCCAGAAATATTGTGGAGAGAACTATAGTGTTGCCGGCATTGAGAGGACTTCATTACGAACCAGAAAAATGTACCAAAATAATTAACACGTGCTGCGTTCTACACAATATATGCATGAAATACAAAGTCCCTACTAATGACCAGGGATTAAGTGTAGAAACAGAAGTTAATGATCATGAAGAAAGACCAGAGGCATCACTAGATGAAGTCAACATCAATGATTTTGCATAATCGATTAGAATAAGAATAATGCAGTCTTTGCAAGGCAGTTACGATTTATAATAAAAATAAATATTTATTCAATATTCTCTATTTGAATATTTAGGAACTTTACTTGTTTTTTGCTATTTCAATTTTAAGTCGCCGGTATTAATTTTTTGATTTATATTTTGTTCTCTAGTTCATATATTTTAAACAATGCCTCTTGCATCCAGTTAATCCCCTTGATAATTTTTTCTTGGTTTATGGATTGCCTTTTTATGGCTTTTATGCGCTCGTCACGTCAATTTTGGAGTTTCATCGGCTTGCGTTGGTCTTTGTTACATTGCTGCCCATTAACGCTTTCTTGACTATGCCTCGATGTGGACGGTAAGTTTCTAGTTACCCTGTTCCAATCGCTTAGTTACCCTATTCCAATCGCTTGTTTCATTACTATTTAATATTTCGCCGAGTTCCTCATCTTGCTCTTTGAATTGCTGCTTGCTGGAGACGAAATGTCCTTTTCCTCTGGCAAAATCTGGGTGTCTCTCCATCCACTCTACCATTGTATCAAACTGTTTTTTGCTTGTTACTTTTTTGCTAAAATATATTTTTGGTGGATAAATATATTTATTTTCTTTTTTACCACAAATAATTCTAATAATACATACCCTTTTGTCTCCATTTTTAACGATTTCAATATTTTCCGCTTCGCACTTTAACAAGAATATTACAAAAAAACAGTCGAGTGATTTTGTCAGTTACGTAGACTATACAGTAGACTAGACAACTTTCGGAATACATAAGAGGCGACTGTTAAAAATGAGTTGCCAACTTTTTTTTGTATTTTAGTAATAAATTACAGAATACAACTCTGTACGCAAGTAGACTGCCGACACGACCGCGTTGAAAATAGCAATTCATTTTTGACGACTAGACTAGACTAGATTTGGCCGTTCGGAATAGCCCCCGTAGTTTTCGGAGAATCTTCTCTCGAAGACTCCCAGTGATGTTTCATCAGCACGCGATATGACCCAGGATTCTGCACCATAAAGCAAGACAGATTGCCTGATAAAGTTGGATTTTCGTTTCTTGAGGGAGGGCCTTATCTGTAAAGTGCTTGATTTGCAAACACAACTCTTCGATTGATTTCGAGGCTAACGTTATTGCTTGTGTGCGCGGCAGATCCAAGGTAAATAAATTCATCCATTACCTCGAAATTATTACGGTCATCAACGTTCACGCTTTCAACATTTCAGCAGTTTTCAATAAAGAGTCCTTATCTACTTAATTAGCACAATTTCAACTTTTTTCGGTTTTTGTATTTTTTTCTTTTATAATAGCGTGTTTTTTTTTTGTTTTATTTAGTTCATTGTCGCATTTGAAGATACAATGGTCTTGTTTAAAGAATCGGGGTATTTCAAGATGACTTTTATTCTGATATCAAATATATTTGTAATAATACTCGTGATCGTATTATGGCTTTTTTACACAAACTGTGTTCATTCCTTTCTTGTGCTCAGAATAATGTAGATCATATTCATGTAATTTTGTGGTTTTCCATATTTTATTAGGGTTTCCATTCATGTACGCTCTATTTGCAATTTGGAGGTACCATTGATTTCGAGACAACCAAGAGTCCGGATGCTGCATTTGTGTACGTACAAAGAGTGGTTTATTGAATATTGCCCGAAAGTGGAATCTGCCACGTTCACAGTTGCACATGCATATCCCTACCTGCCCAAATTTAATTAACAACCTATTTTCGGATGCGTCATTATGTTCAACCGAAATGGTGCACAGCAATTTAACTGCGACTCCCAACCAACATCCTCTAACTCAGGCTGAACTGAATGATAAGATGAAAGATTTGGAACACACAAAGGATAAAGCAAAATTGCTTGCTTCTCGGATGAAACAACATAACTTTTTTTGTCCCGGGTGTTAACATCTCGTACTAAAAAGATCGGGATACAGCTACAGAAAATGTTATACACACAGGGTAAAGATTAGTTAGAAATCAATACAGGCATTGGAAACTCTATACTTTGATCAGAACTCGTAATTGTCAAACACCAGAATTATTTGTCGATGTTATTGATAGATTAAAAATCGGTCTTACTAAATACAAATTGCTACTACCGAATTTTAGTTGTATTAACCAATTTGAGTATTTCAAAAACCTCATTCATCTGAAATGGAAGATACAACTAATATAAAGTACAATATTAGAATTCGTGTTCAAATATAAGTCACTGTAATCATACTCTAGTTTCTGTTACAAAAACACTTGATACAAAGTTCTGTATTCGTTTTTTCACTAGAGGCGTTGTTGTTAAAGAGAAACTACATATATGTATGTATCAGCTTTTTCAATAAGAGCGCTACAAAAGTTTTTTTAAATAAAACAAACCCGGTTTTAGATACCAATGAAATTCTTTATTCCTGTGAAAGTACGTTCGATGCCATTATGTATACAACTCGATTTCTTTTGCATGGCCACCACGGGCAGGCTTGCAGAAGTCCAGACGCTGAACCCAATTTTCGACGGTTTTCAAGCATAAATCGGACGATACTGCTGCAATTTCACGTTCGATATTCGCACGAAGTTCATCAATCGTCGCTGGCTTGTTGGCATAGACCATAGACTTGACGTAGCCCCACAAGAAATAATCTAACGGCGTCAAATCGCACGACCGAGGCGGCCAATCGACTGGGTCATTTCGTGAGATAACACGTTCACCAAACTTGGTTTCCAATAAATTGATTGTGGCATTCGCTATGTGGCTTGTGGCACCGTCCTGTTGGAACCACATGTCCTCCAAGTCCATATTATCCAATTGGGGCCAAAAATATTCGGTTGTCATTGAACGGTAGTGATTCGCATTCACAGTAATGTGCCGGTCTTGATCATCACGGAAGAAGTACGGCCCAATGACGCCGCCGGCCCATAAACCGCACCAAACCGTAATTTTTTCGGGATGCAATGATGATTCATGGATTACGTGTGGATTGCTGTCTGACCAATAACGCATATTTTGCTTATTGACGAAGCCATTCAGCCAGAAATGAGCCTCATCGCTGAAGATGATTGAGGCCACTGAAGTTGAGCCCACTGAAGTTGAGGCCACTGACTCCAAATTTCGGTAGTAAATTTTAATAATTTCGACTCGTTGTTGGCTCGTATATCTTTCCATGATGAAATGGCAAACCTTACTGAAGAGAAATGTCAGAAGAGCGGAAAAAAATTTGGCGTCGTTTGCTGTCCCAATCGATTTACTTTTGTAGCGTCTCTGTTGAAAACCCCTTTAGGTGGATGATTCACGAGGACTTGACAGAAAAACTATTATTTTAAACAGAAAGTGTTAAACAAAGTTGAGAAAAAATAATAAAGTGTATAGATATCAGCCAGCGAAGAATACATATTATCATAAATTGAGGTGAAGTGAGACTTTTAAACATAATCGTTGAATATGACGCCACTACTGACGCCTTCACACACACATGCAAACAATGGGTTGTATATTTTCGATCAAAAATGGGCAAGAAATATGAACCCTGGTTATAAATAATAATAATTTTGTTTATATTTAAATGTAAAATACACAATTTTAATACAAAATATTTTTTTTTACTTTTTTCTATAAAATTCATAATGGGTTCAGCATCACCAAATGGTTGTGACAGCCATCAAGTTCAAGTAATTATTTTAGTTGAGCATACCAATATATTATTTGGTACAACCGAATTAGTTTTTACATTTTTTGTTCATCCAACTAAAAGAATATTCACCACAACAGGATAATGTGATTGCTACAACTACATCTCGATTGACAGATCACATTTATTTATTGTTGCTGTGGCTTCAACCAAATATTTCAGTTCTTGCAACCAAAACTAAATTACAAATGAATTGATATGCACAACATTTGGTGATAAAGAACACAATTATTGGTAATAAATAAATGGTTGCCCATTACATCCCATGAAGGAATCCGGGAGAGCTTTTCACAACCAGTGAGCTGTGCGCTTTCTAGTTTTATACTCACTGATTGGGACCTACAGTTTTACACCGGTTCCGAACGGTATTTTTGAGAAGCATTTTCATGGCTAAATCAGAGCAGGGATCGATTCCAGGATCTCAAGTACAAAAGGCGCACACACTACCCATTGCACCACCGACGGCCACAAAAAGTGTTATACACCAACAGATAACATATGATTTTGCAATGACATACCCGGGTTGTTTGCCGAACTTAAAAAAACATATAATTCAAAAGAATTGCGGTTATTTTTTGACAGTAGCTTAAAAGCAGTAATTTTTCGCACATGTTATCAATACTAGGGTATCCTACGAAGCAATGCCAAAATGCTGAAATAAAGGGTGTTTCAGGAAGATTGCACTTTTTAAATTTAGTTTAATTTTTGGTTAATGTATGAGAAATTCATACTACAAGCTTACAAGTCATGGACATTTTTCTAATTGAAAAATAGGTTGGTTTTTGTCGGAAATAATAGACAATTCAGTTCAACACACACTCACTGACATGACTAGTTTCAAACTCCGTGACAAGTTCATCATCAGATGCGTAACTACTGTGCCTGAATTGATACCATCGGTTGATCATCAATCATATATATACAAACTCAATTCTGCAATTCACAAGTGCGAATTAGTATCGATCGAAGATCCCCAAGTATCACCATCACTGAAAGGCCTATAATTCCAACAACAAGAACAGACACAGAATTTTTCCACCATGTTCTTCTTTTCCTCCTGCGTTCTCGCATTGTTGCAGTGCTTTGATGTGTGTTTTAATCTATATCACCGAGTTGTATTTTTCCGTGGTATAGTATTTTCGAAGACCGTGCTGGTGTCAGTTAAGTTTATTTAAATTTGAATTTGTATGACCGACTTTTGTTAGTTTGTGGTTAACGTCTGAGAAATTCATACTAAAAGCTTACAAGTCATGAACATTGTTCTATTTAGTTTAATTTCTTTTTTGTGCAAATAGCAACTCTAAAATTAGGCAGCTGTAACATATGTATGTTTATTCGGATTATTAAAAATAGACCGCTTTTCCAAAGAACAAATATTTGGAAAGTTATGCTGATTTTCAGTCGAGAGAGTACACCTAATTTCTCAACCATTCGAAGAGTGGTCAAAAAATTTTAAGAAACTGGGTCGGTTATGGACAGTAAAAATCCTGTGCGCCCATGTACTAGTCAGTCACTTCAAAGTATTGCTGCTGTAAACGAGAGTGTCGCCGAAACCCCGAAAACATCCATTCGGCATCGGTCTCAAAAACTTAAAATTTCATGCAGCGAATTTTGACAAAATACGTTCTTCATGCGTACAAACTTCAGCTTACTCAGGAGCCATGGAGTCCATGGAAAGCGCCGGCAAGTCATTCATAATAATTGAGCAATGTAAAGTCAATGCCAATATAAATGGCTTCGTGATTAAACAAAATTGTTGAATTTGGGGCTCAGAAATCGCCATGCAATCCATGAGAGACAAATGCAACCACAACGAGCAATTTTCTGGTGTGGATTTTGGTTAGGCGGCGTGATTGGGTCTTACTTTTTTGAAGATGAGGCCGTAATTGCACTGACTGTGAACGGACTGATAATGGAGTACTGGTGGGTTCAATTGAACAGCATGAATCTGGACGACATGTGGTTTCAGCAAGACGGCGCCACCTGCCACACCCCGCATGAAACAATCGATTTATTGCAGCAAAGGATTCAAGAACAAATTGTCTCAAGAAATTCTGATGTCAACTGGCCACAAAAATCATACGATTTCACGCCCTGTGTTTTCTTTCTTTGGGGTTTTGTGAAATCTCGCGTTTTTGCGAATAACCCAGAAATAAGTCCTGATCTCATATTCGAGATCCAACGCTTCATCGTTGAGATCAGCAACATCTCTGTGAAAAATTCATGGAAAATTTCATGTACAGAGTAATGGCATGTCATCAGGGCCGTAAGAGCCATTTGACGTATATTTTATTCCATACTTAATCGGAACATGTCTTCTTTCCAATCCAATAAAAAAATCGCAACTATCTCAAAAAATGTGTTACTAGGACACCCTTACATTAGGCCGGACCAAAACAAAATGTTGAAGCTACAGAATGTAGTTAACAAAAAATCGTTCAATGGGTGAAAGGTTCAATGAGGCAATGGTTCAGCGGGTCCATAGGGCTCTGTGGACCGATTCCGCCCATTGGTTCAACCCAGCATACGTCGAACCGAAACGTTTCGCGCCCTCAAGGCTCAACGTATGAAATTTCCTAGATTCTGTTGCCAGCATGTTCGCACGCTCATTACCGATAACTCCACTGGGTCAAGGCACCCGGATGTTGTTTAGTCCCGGCACCCAGATGTTGTTAAGTCTCTCGTATGTGGAATAATCATAGATCGCCTTTATGCAGTTAAAGACAATTCTAAATATAAAAGTTTCCAATAATATTGCCTTAGTTGTCACCTGGCTATTCATGAAGATATTCACGTCCGTTGGGCTCGTAGTGTTGTCGAAACAACTAATGCTTCCGCTTGAAAGTTCGTATTGTGATCCAGGAGTTCGATCACCGGATTTTCAATGACAATTTCAAGACCTATTCTCTCCCTCAGCTTTTAGCCATCCGTATTTCAGCGGGTTTCAATTGGCGATTGTAAGAGGGCCCTAACTGCCAATCTTCCCTAGATGACGTCATAATCACGCAGGTTGCCTTAATCCTTATTTCGGATATTCGGTCAGATTCACTCGCATCATGCGTGTAGCCGGCCAAGTCCTCCATTATTCTTTGGTGTTACGACTTGTGATCCTTTTCGCCTGTTGGCGTTGTGCCACAACGACAGCGTCGTATTTGACCCTGATCTCAATTTGTTGGATACATGAAACAGTCTCCATAAACCTTGTCGTGGTTGTTCTCATAGCACCGCTGATTCCAATGCAGCACGTACGTTGAAACTTTTACAGTGTGGCAGTATTCCATTTCTTATCAACTGGCGTCCACCGTAAATATTATGGAATCATGTGTTAGATCCTATAGCTCCTCTACATAACGACCAACATTTGTAGGCCTTATTTTCCCTGTCATGTATGTGGTCTACCAATTCAATTGCCGGTCTAAGATTACCCCTAAATATTTAACCTTATCGGATACTGGAATCGTCTTATACACAAACCGAGGCTCTTCAAACTCTGAAATTTTAATTTTCCCTGTGAATAGATATATTTCCGTTTTTCAGGGTTCACATTTAATCCCCTTGCCTGTGCCCAGTTATACACGATATATTCAGTGTCCTCTCGGCCTCTCAGCATAATCGATTAGAATATGTATTACAACACCGTCTGCATAGCCGACTGGTCCACGTCCTTTGTCAGTTGAAATCCTTTGGAGACTGTGAATTGTGACGAGTCACACGAGTGGTGAATAATACTCCCTTGTGGTGTTCCACGTTGTAGCCAGTCTCTTATATTTATGCCATGAGAACCGTAGTTTATCCATCTATTCCTTAGCATAAGGTCGATCCAGTCTCTCAATACCCGGTCCACTGCAAACTGGACGAAGGATTGGATGAGTGTTTCGGTCTGGACATTATTGGACGCACCCTCAATATCTATGCATTCGGCAAGTGTATTCAATTTACTATTTAGAGATACCTCTATGTAGTGAGTTACCTCATGAAGTGCGGTTTCCACTGATCGATCTTTGACATATTGGTGTTGTCTAAACTTCAGCATATCGTCTGGTATTCTCCTTTTCAACATATCGTCCACTGTACTCTCCTGGGTCTTGAGCAGAAATGAGGTGAGGCTAATTAGTCTATAAGCCTATGGGGTCGCATAACTTGCTGTTCCAGGTTTGGGTATGAATACTACCCTAGCGTCATATCAACTATTTGGGGTGTACACGCTGAAAAAGCTGTATTTTTTTATGGTTGGATGCAAAGATGACGTATTTGTAGCTCGAGGCAAATATACTATACATGTGCCCAAACACATTGTTTTTGCTACTCAATATAACATGTTTGAGACGCAATAATTAATAGGTTAGAATATATTTTTTTGAGACCCATATGTGGCTTTTTTGTTGAAAACCGCTAAAAACAAATACGAGACAGACAACAAGGAAGCAGCATATCTTCAATTCATGACAATAATGTTTGCAAAATGTACATGTTTCCTGTAATATGTTGCTGGGGCCGATATTTTTCAGTGTGTAGGCAAATTATAAGCATTTCGTGAAGATTCCCACCAAATGAGTTGCTATAAGGTCAACTTCATGTTGTAGGATAGCCAGGAAAATCCCACCCGATCCCGCCGCTTTATATGGGGAGAAGCTCGTTATAGTTCTTTTGACCATATGTTCCATATCATAGATATCAGAAATAATTGCTGTCAAAGATCTGCGTTACAATTGAATCAATCCGTGAAATTAGTTTTCCCCCTTGCATGCAATATAATCAACGATATTTTACTAAATTTTTTCAAATTTTTTTTATTAATTTTTGCAAATTTTTACATCAAGTGACACTTTCAAGAACTCTTAAATATCATTTATTTTTACTTAAATTTTTTGCTAACTAGCTTATTTATTATTACAATAACAACAGGCTCTAAGAGATAAATGTTGCTTCAGCTCGATTAGGATAAATCTAACATATAGTATAACATTAAAGTTTACTTTACCCTGCCTACAGTCGACTTGATTTGGACTAAGATTTTGCCTCAATTCTTTACGCCTACATTATTAAACATACTTTGCACAAAAACCCAACCCCTAGTTTTGAGGACATTTTCGTTTTGTTAAAATTGTCACCACCATTAAACGTTCGTCCTGTTTTCATTCAATACAATCTGTAAACATCCGCCTCCTCCACATTGTCGTTAATTGTTTTCGTTTAACTTTAACAACCTTCTTAAATATCAACGACAATAAACTATACAAAGATTAATCTTTGCTCTGCTCTGAAAAGTTTGTAACAGTTTTCCATGACAACTCGCAAAGCCCAGATAAAAAGTGAATTGGTTAACTACGATAGTAAAATTAGATACATACATTTCCTGTTTCCTTTGGACTGGACTAGTTGTCGATAAAAGGAATATTTGTAATTTGAATCATTTTCGCGCATTAATCCTTGAAAACTTTTGTGACTGCCTCCCACTCCCCAGGGATCCTAATTCTTTTACTTTCATGACTAAGAGGCACTCCATACCCCAATTAAAGGGGGAGAGAGGGCGGGTTGCCTTGGTTGTTTGTGTTTATTGTTTTTGCCGAACTTAATTCTTTTAACCCTTCTACGGAAGCCAAACTTTTGAATTTAAGGCGCTTTGCTGTAATTACGTTCGTTTGCTTTTCATAAATAAATTCATAACATTTCGCGTTTGTTGACTTTGCCACAGCCGTTTTTTCTCAGTGTTCTTTGATGCTACATTGGACAACAATTAAGTTATAAAACAAATAGAAATGTGAGTGTGCGTGTGTGTTTAATGTTGATATTAAATTATAAATATCCGCACAATGCAAATTGAAAATTTAATATAAAACTCGACATAAAATTGGTGATTATTTACTCAACACTTTTTCTAATCTGCAATTTACATTATATTTTTATTTGTTTTTAGATTTAATAAATGTTGTTTTCGTATATATTAGTAGACCAATACTAAGCATAATATTAACTAGTATATAAATCGACTTAATCATACCCTCACCCTCACTCTGACTTGCATGTGAAATAGTTTTTCACAAATGTTAAGATAATTCAAAGAGTGATATTAAATAAACTATTGAGCTCGTAAGGACTTTAGGTAAAAGTTTGGTTGTTTGAATCAAATTGCATTTACCACAACCAAACAGAAGTTCTAATATCGAGTTCAGTCGCTATAAAGGAAGTCAGATCGGAGCAACCTCATTTCGTAATTATTTCCATTGCGACAACCAAACTTCCTATTGTGTGTGTATGTTCTATCTACACAATTTTTCAGTATTTCGGTTTCAACAACAGAGTTTTAAATTTTTTCCGAATTCAGCATGGATTCTATAACGGTAACCGAAGTTTTAATTTATTCTGTTACAAACATCGAAATGTTTTTGGATCTCATTTCCAATTTGGTTGCTACAACAAAATTGTAAGTTATAATCACATTTAAGTCTCGATTATGTTTTGCTATGGAAGGAACATCAAATTTTTTCAAAGGAACATCATTTTAATTTGATTAAACTTAAAAATGAGTCTTTGAATTTGAATTTAATGACCGATTTTGTTAGTTTTAGTTAATGCATGAGAAATTCATATTACACGCTTACAAGGAGTCATTAATTTCGCGGCTGAAAAAGGTGTTTGATGAGATATTAAAACATTTTAGTACATGTATTTTGTGAAATTTCTAAGCTCAACACTTTGACGACGACAAAAAAATATATTTGCCGTAGGGTTTTAGGCACCTATACTGGTTCAGGTATGAGATAGAGCAAATTTATTCTTGGATGATTTACAGACGAGCGTAGTAGATGATTTACAGAGCGTAGTAGGTGTAAATTCTCTTACTAATTCGATTTGACCCCTATGAACTAACAAAGTGGTTTAAAGGGATGCAACGGGTCGAAAAAACAGTCCCACGTGTGGAAATGTCAGGTAAGTCTTCAATCCATATCTTACATTTAGTTAGGTCGAATTCCAACGTGCTTACCAGGACCACACATATGTTTTTTTTTTAATTCATCATCATTACAATTTTAAAATATACATAATTTTTAATAGTTTCATAGCTTGAGATATAACTTAAATAAAGTATTGCATCAATTAATAACTTATTTCTGATAATATAGGTGGCTTATAATAAAATAAAAGAATTTAGGGGAAAAGATAGAGGAAAACCCCCATTTTTAGTAAATTAGGAAAATTTGAGTATTTAATAACTTCTATAGATTTCATTTCTGTAATAATAGAAGGAAGTTAACAATTCAAATTTCTTAGGATATCGTGACGTGAGGATCTGTTTCGATCTTCGAATCTTTGTGAATGATTTGTGATTATGGTATTAAACATATCTTCCTTGAATCGCATGTGGAGACGAAAAGTTTAATATAGACTGTTTAGATTATAGATTATCTTAAAATTTTTATTTTGAACTATTTGAAGCCTTTTCAAATATGTTTTAGCGCAGATATCTGCCCATACTTGGCATCCATAAGTCTTCTATTTTATTCTTTGTATTCAGAGTAGATTTTCGATTAAGTAGAGGAAACAGCCACCTTTTTATTTTAGCGATTTTCTTAAACTGGCAACCTTTCGAAAAAAAATCTTCCATACGAATTGAACCACTTAATGAAAACCCCTTAGAAACCCTCAAAAATTGGTTATTTTTTCGTTTGGACGCTCCGTTTCCGAGATATAAACATGGGCGTTTTAGCGATTCTATGTTTGAAAAAAATTAGTTTGCCATATTGGAGACACACACATACTACTTTTATACGGTGGCCTACATCGCGATATCATATCACGATACGTCAAAAAATACACGTATAAACGCTTTAGCGCTATATAAAGTTTGTCACGAAAGTTTACTATGATTTCGCTTCATATCACGATATTCTATTTGTGAGGTGCCACCTAGCATCACATGGCTGTTTATATCATGCTGTGTTGAATATCGTATAAACAGGAACATGGGGATATCACGATATGATTGATATTACGATAAGTGTCGTATAAACGAGGTAACAGTGAAATACCTCTTATGGACGTAAAATTTTTATGAATTTTTCGATTGGACGCACCGTTTTCGAGTTATAGCCTCTTTTTTATTTTAGCGATTTTCTCATTTTGAATGAAAACCCCTTAGAAACCCCAAAATTGATTATTTTTCCGGATAGGTACCCATTACCCATCGTCGTGGGTAGCTACCAATTATATTCCCCATTTCCCTGAGGGTAATGATTAATCGTGATGAATAATTCCCCAGTATTGTGGGTAGCAGCAACCTACTATTTTCTCCATTGCGCTGAGGGTAATGGGTAATTCCTCATTTTCATGTTATTTTTCGTTATTTTCTCCATTGCCTGAGGGTAATGGGTAATCGTGATGGGTAATTGCCTATTTTCGTGGGTAGCTACCCATTATTTTCCCCATACCATGTGGGTAATGGGTAAACGTTCATTACACATTCCCCACGACGATGTGTATGGGTTACACATGAGGGGGGGGGGGGGGGGTTAAATACGAACTCTGATAGAAACAACAATGACATTATAATACAATTCCCGAATGGGAAAAATTATAAGTTTGTTAAGTAATTCATAATTGAAATGGCTACATGAGCGTAATAATATTTAAACAATTGTGCCATTTGTTTTCTTATACTCTATTCATTAAACACCTCTGTTAAAACAAAGAGAAAGATGTTTGTAGCAAATGTATGTATGTGTAGAACTTATGAAATCAAATAATAACTTAACAAATCAAACACTGCACGCTGAAAAATCTATTTGCTGTTCTTTAGATGCAAAATATTATACTTGTGTCTAACCACATTGTGTTTGCTATTCAATATTACATGTGGGAGATACCATGATTAATATGTTATAATACATGTTTTTTCTGAGACAAATGTGGATTTGTTTGTTGCAAACTGCTGAAAACAAGAATGTGACATTTCATGAAAACAGTGCTTGTAAACATGTACATGGTTGCTGCAATGGTATTTTTTTAAAACGTGTGAATGGCAAACGAAACTAAAACTATGATTTTTTCGTGTGCTTTATTGTGAGACACTAATTAAATACAGTGATGTTTGGAGTGAAGGATTGTAATACAATTTCTGATACGACATTCAAACACTATTCATTATCCTGTTGATGAGCAACATATCTCCGTACATTTAAAATGTTCCTCCTATAAGCTTCAATTTAGTTTTCAACATCCTTCAAAACTTTTCGATAATAACCATCTAATTACCATCAGTCTGTGTATAGATCCGTTAATTAGTACATTGAACATATTTTGTAAATGTAAATAAGAAGTTTACATATTTTTTTCAAATTCTGTAATCTGTAAAATGTGTCAACTTTGGGACACATCAAACGACATTGACGAACAACTACATTTGTAAATTACATCAACTTTTTGTTCAATGGAATATATGTGTGACCTCAACATTTGATGGCATAACTTTATCATATGCAAATTTCAACACAAATTGTCAGCCGTTTAGGTCGACTGTTGTACCCTTCATCTTGTGAGTATTAAAGTGAATATTGTTAAATGGGTTAGATGAAATGTTACTCTATTTAATTGCTACATGTAGACTAAAAACTGGCTCTATCGATATTGATGTTAACGAGGAAACATACATATCATACTAGACTGCCTCCAATATTTCAGGTGGTTACAAACAGAATAAGATTACAATATAACCCTATCCTATTATGGTAGATACAGACTTGTATTGAAATTTTAATAATTCATTTTTAACTATTTTGTAAACAATTTTTTTCTGATTTCTATTTATTGTTTACTGTTTAACGAAAACCATTTACTTTTTCCTCCATTTTAATTTATGCAAAACTTCAACTCATTCATTTAGACACGTTCAAACCATTTTAATCTATATGAATGTCAGTTTCAACATAAATGCAACACACAACAGGCATTACTATTGTTGTTTCATGTAGGATTGAAAATTCGGTCTGAAAAACAATTGAAATTATCTCATAAAATAGGAAACACAATTTTTCATTACATTCCATACGGGGGTTGGGAGAATTGCATAGAATTCATAATCAATCAATTATTTTGGGAAGTTTTCTTTCGAAATTTTATTCAAGGCTAACAACTATTCGACCCCGTTACGAGCTCATAAAAGCATATAAAAGCGACATGTGAGTGACATGTGAGTGACCGAAAAAACATAAAAATATCACATCAGGTGTCCGGGGACACCCGGTTGGAACGAAGTTCCTTTCGCTATATATTATGTACTAGTTAGTTCCAACACGCCTAAGGCGCCCGTTGAGAAATGCGATAATTTATATGGATTTTTAAGAAAATATACTTTTTGTAAAATGATAAACATTTTTAAGAAAATTTTATTTTATAGAATTTATTAAAAAAATGCATATTTTTAGGTCCTTTTTGTAAGAATATATATTATATATAAAGGTTCGCACAAGATTGGGTAGAGCGAAAATCGTACGAAACCAGACGCAGAGGAAGCTGGACATCGGAAAGCTGCAATTACCAGAGGTAGCCACAGCCTACTCAAGGAAGCTCTCGCAACTTTTCGCACAGAACCCACCCCCCTCCCGATGACGATCCTGATGCGCAGTGGAAACCCATTTCCGACTCTATAAAAACTGCCGCAACAACCGTACTTGGTTTCGAAAAACCACTTCGCAATAAACCGTGGTACGATGAAGAGTGTCGCATACCAAATGACGAAAAGAACGCGGCACGTATGGTAATGCTTCAGTCAATTGCAACGCGAGCTGCAACTGAGCGGTATAGAGAGAAGAGAAAGTAGGTAAACCGTCTCTTTAGGCGTAAGAAACGGCAGTGGGGAAAACACGAGAGTGAGAAAATTGAGACATACAGAAGGAAGAACGAAGCCCGAAAATTCTACCGAAAAGTTGAAAACGGAACTAATGGACATGGTTCAGGGCCCCCCTTCTGTAAAGACAAGGACGGAAATCTCGTCGCAGATGAGCAGAGCATGTTGGGAATATGGAGAGAGCATTTCTCCGCGCTACTAGTACCTGAGATATCCGATGACGATGGGACAATCGATCACAATATGGACGACGACGTCGATTGCCCCCCTCCTAACCAAGACGAGGTCAGAACAGCTATTGCCCGGCTTAAGAACCACAAAGCCGCAGGAGCCGATGGATTACCGGCGGAGCTGTTTAAGGCTGGCGGCGATGAGCTGATAAGGTGCATGCATCAGCTCATTGGCAAAATTTGGTAAGATGAATGCATGCCCGGCGATTGGAGTCTCAGTGTACTATGTCCCATATTTAAAAAAGGCGACCCGAGTATTTGTGCCAACTACCGTGGAATAAGCCTTTTATCCATAGCATATAAGGTTCTATCGGGTATAATGTGCGAAAGACTGAAACCAATTATCGCTGACCTGATTGGACCATACCCGTGTGGCTTTAGGCCTGGAAAATCGACAACTGACCAGATTTTCACGCTACCCCAAATCCTGGAGAAGACACACGAAAAACAAATCGACACCTATCATCTATTTATCGATTATAAAGCAGCCTTCGATAGCCCGATACGGGAGAAACTCTATGAAGCAATGTCTGAGCTTGGTATTCCTGCAAAACTCATACGCCTTTGCAGGATGACCTTGACGAACACCAAATCCGCAGTGAAAGTTGGTGAGGATCTTACCGAACCTTTCGAAACTAAGCGAGGCCTCAGGCAAGGCGACACCCTATCGTGCGATCTCTTTAACATCTTAATGGAGATCATTATGAGAAAAGCTGCAGTCAATATGAATAAAACCATCAGCAGCTAAAGCCATATGCTGCTCGCGTATGCTGATGATATAGATATCATTGGGCGCACAATTAGAGAAGTTACTGCGGTTTTTTCGAGAATTGAGAAGGAGTCAGCAAAAGTGGGTCTGACGGTGAATGAGGACAGGGCAAAATTAATGGTTTCAACGAACAGGGCCTCCACGCGATTAGACCAAAGCGTGAACGTTGATAACCGTTATAACTTCGAGGTAGTGGACGAATTTATATACCTCGGATCTGCCGTGAACAAAAACAACAACGTCAGCCTTGAGATCAAACGGAGAATTGTGCTTGCGAATAGATGTTATTTTGGGCTAAGCAAGCACTTTAGAGATAAAGCCCTCTCTCGAGTAACAAAAGTCCAGCTGTACCAGACTCTAATTCAACCTGTCTTGCTTTATGGCGCAGAATCCTGGGTCCTATCGCAAGCAGACGAAACATCTGTAGGAGTCTTCGAGGGAAAAATACTCCGAAAAATTTATGGCCCTATAGTGCACAACGGCGAGTATCGGCGACGCATGAATCATGAGTTGTATGAGCATTATCCTGACATTGACATAGTTAAGCGGATCAAGATAACGCGATTGCGCTGGCTAGGCCATGTCAGTAGAATGGATGAAGATGAACCAGCGCGAAGGCTTTTCGAAACCGAACTCGAAGGAAGACGAAAAATAGGAAGACCAAGATTCCGCTGGAGGCATCAGGTTGACGAATCCCTGCGTACACTTGGTATTGCCAACTGGAGAGATAAAGCAAAAGATCGAACTGGTTGGCGAAATATGTTATCTTCGTTTTGTAAGGTCCCTGACCCCCCGGGGTTGACCGAGACCGGATAAGTAAGTAAGTAAGTATATATTATACTTTCCCGAAAAGGTCCTATTTTAAAGAGAGGTATTTCTTTTATTAAAAACTAATGTTTTTTTTACGAAAAGGTACTATTTTTACGAAGAAGTACTTTCTGTAAGAAAAAGCCATAAGAGTACGAATTCTTTTTACAAAGAAGTACATTTTTTATAAGAACAGGTACTTTTTAAGGAAAAGGTCATGTTTTTAAGAAAATGGACTTATTTTCGGAAAGGCTACTTATCTCAAGAAAAGAAATGAAAGGTATTATTTTATTTTTAAGAAAATCTACCTTTAAGAAAATGAATTTTTGTAAGAAAAGGTATTTTTTCTTCAGAAAAAAAATTAAAGAAAAAGTTTTTTTTAAAAAATGGGAATTTTTTTTAGAATTAGTCCATTTTTAAGAGTAGGTACTTATCTCAAGAAATGTTAAGTTATAAGTTAATTAAGTTAATCAAAATCATCCCTGATGAATTTGAAAAGTTCTTCTGTTTCACAAGAAGGTACTCTTTAAAGAAAATTTAGTTTTTTGAGAAAAGGCAATTTGTTGTAAGAAAATTAACTTTTTTAAGAAAAGTTACTTATTTAAAAAATACTTTTTTTAGAAAATGTACTTTTAAATATAGTATTTTTTTGAGAAAATGTACTTTGTTTTAGAATATGAATAGGTGTATTTTTTTTGAGAAAATTTACTTAATTAAATTATAATTTTAAAAGGCACTTATTTATGAAAATGTTCCTTTTTTAAACATCTTTCACTTTGGCTTTTCTAAATTTAATTTTTATTTGGGTTCAAAACTACAATATACTTATATACTAAATATTGGTTATAGGCTCCACCTAGAAAACATCCCCTTAATGAAGAAATTTCCCAACATATGTGAGACATATAGTTAGTCTAGGCACAAACCAAAGAAAAAGTACACAATATAGTTGATAATAGTGGGTTGTAACATAATAGTGTTAAAGCAAAAGTTGTTTAAGGAACGATAAGGAACGTCGTTCCAAAACAGAATCATTGAAATTGCGATTTGGCAAATCCGTTTCAAATCCGTAATGATTCGAAAAAAAACACAGAAAATAATGATTTAGCGGATCCATTGCGAACCCGCCACGAGTCCGTAAAAATATGGAAAAACGAAATGCGAGTTTGGGGAAGCAAATTTAAAATTTCAAACATCTCATGTGGGATTCAAGCTCGTACTTCGGTCAACCGTTGTGACCATAGCAGGTGGTTAGAGAGACGAGAACCAACATTTTAGGCACAATATCCACGCACACGAAACATTATACCACCGACGGTCTCCAAAAAATAGTTTTTATTAAACAAAGAAAAAATCTCACCCCTTTCCTTTCATGGAATGTAATGCGCAAATATTAATTTTTCTTGAAATTGAATTTCGTTTTTACTTAGTGTATGAGAAGTTCATACTACAAGTTTACAAGGTCAGGAACATTTTTCTTGGTTGGTTCTTGGTTTTGTTGGAATAATAGACAATTCAGTTAACACATACTCACTGGTATGACTAGTTTCGAACACCGAAGATGCCTAACTACTGTGCCTGAATTGATGCAATTGTACATATACAACCCCAAATATGCAATTTATATATGAGAATTATAAGTAGTATCGATCGAAGAACCCTAAGTATCACCACACACTTAAAGGACCATAATTCCAACACAATTTACACTTTACTTATTTATTACGGAAAATGAAAAAGATATCACAATCTATTTACTATAACTCCAATTATTCCTAATGCCATAATAGAGATAAAATATTCAGCAACGTACTGAAGTCGTTCATAGATTGAAACTTTGACTCGGGAAGGAGCCGTAGATTTCCTACTTTGCCATTAAGATTTTTAATAAATCTGGTATACAAGTACCTACCCCCTATGTTCTCACTGCTGCACAAAATCCTCTAACCCCCCAGATTTCACAACAGTTCTTATTATACTGGTGAATCTACCAGTATATTATGTTATTTAGGCTGTATACACAGAAAAAAATATCGTAAAATCAACATGAAAAATACATGATTCAAAATTGTTTACCTATGATTTTTCTTCATAGTCGTATCTAGTTAATTCAATGTGTTACCACTTTATTATGTAATCAACATGATTCCGTTTTGAAATTACTATAATAATAAAATCTATTTAAATTGATATGATGGTCATGTTGAATTAATATGGCAATCATATTAAATCAACGTTGCTCGCATGATAAAACAACATTGTACCATGTTAAAACAAAACATTGTACCATGTTTAAAACAACTTTGTACCATTTTAAATCAAAATTATGCCACGTTGAAACAACAGTGTACCATGTGTAATGTCCGATGTTAAACCAACTTTGTACCACGTTAAAACAACATGGTGCCATTTGAAAATAACATGGCAATCCTTTTTGAATCAATATGATTTCCATGTTAAAATAACATGCTTTATTATTGAATCAAAATGACTTCCAGGTCAAAAATCTACCACATTTGACTAACGACATAAATTGCAATAATATTAATTTTGGTATATGTTATTTATTTTATATTTATTAATTTTATATATATTTATTTTTAAATTCTAAAATAAGATAAAAGATTACCTTTAAATATTGTGCTGACCTGGGATGAAATTAAACGATAAACGCTGAAAAATTTGTATCTTTTGTTGTTTGCATGCAAATATTAGTGTTTGTAGCTTGCTCCAAATATAGTATACTTGTTTCCAAACACATTGTGTTTGCTATTCAATATAACATGTTCGGGACATAGTGTGTAATAGATTATAAATTGTGTATTTGTAACCCAAATGTGTTTTTTTTTTTATTGAAAACTGCTGAAAATAAAAACGTGACAGACAATTAAGAAACAAAGAGGAGCAGATCATCAATTCACAAAAATACTGCCTGAAAACATGTACATTAGGGTGTACTGAAAAACGCTTTTTTGGAATTTCAAAACGGTAGGGGACTATAAGTACTCTCGTATATAAAAAAGTTTGACGTTTCCGTAATCACCCCTTGGTTACGCGTCGTTTGAGACCCCCTCAAAAAAAGTTTTTAATACACCCTAATGTACACGGTTCTCGCAATATGTTGCTGCCCCATCATTTTTCAGCGTGTATCTATTATACCTTGGCGTTGAAGCTGACCCCCAAGATATTATTTTGCTTGCAATTGTATCTGACAAAAATTTCCTTGACGATTCCGTACTGTAACAATCGCATTAATAATTTCGCCTGTAAAATGTTAATAACTTTTCCTGTACATGTAACGGGTTTTTCAATAAGAGCGCTACCAAAGTTTTTTTAAATAAACCAAAACCGGTTTTAGATACCAATGAAATTCTTTCTTCCTGTGAAAGTACGTTCGATGCCATTATGTATGGAACTCGATTTCTTTTGTATGGCCACCACGGGCACGCTTGCAGAAGTCCAGACGCTGAACCCAATTTTCGACGGTTTTCAAGCATAAATCGGCAGATACTGCTACAATTTCACGTTCGATATTCGTACGAAGTTCATCAATCGTCGCTGGCTTGTTGGCATAGACCATAGACTTGACATAGCCCCACAGGAAATAATCTAACGGCGTCAAATCGCACAACCGAGGCAGCCAATCGACTGGGCCATTTCGCGAGATATCACGTTCACCAAACTTTGTTTCCAATAACTTGATTGTGGTATTCGCTGTGTGACTTGTGGCACTGTCCTGTTAGAACCACTTGTCCTCCAAGTCCATATTATCCAATTGGGGCCAAAAATATTCGGT
This sequence comes from Phaonia tiefii, assembly GCA_963931995.1. Taxonomy (NCBI): domain Eukaryota; kingdom Metazoa; phylum Arthropoda; class Insecta; order Diptera; family Muscidae; genus Phaonia; species Phaonia tiefii. The sequence continues at coordinate 105,991,332 of OZ008367.1, read as the reverse complement.
TATCATTGACCGGTAGCGATTCGCATTCACAGTAATGTGCCGGACTTGATCATCACGGAAGAAGTACGGCCCAATTACGCCGCCGGCTTATAAACCGCACCAAACCGTAATTTTTTCGGAATGCAATGATGACTCATGGATTACGTGTGGATTGCTTTCTGACCCATAGTGCATATATTGCTTATTGACGAAGCCATTCAGCCAGAAATGAGCCTTGTCGCTGACGACCATAAATTGGACGTAGAGCTCTTAAAGTTGAGGCCACTGACTCCAAATTTCGGTAGTAAATTTTAATAATTTCGACTCGTTGTTGGCTCGTATATCTTTGGATGATGAAATGGCAAACCTTACTGAAGAGAAATGTCAAAAAAACGGGAAAAATATGGCGTCGTTTGCTGTCCCTATCGATTTAGTTTTGTGGCGTCTCTGTTGAAAAACCCTTTACTGTATATCATGTCAAATTTTTGAAAAAATCTATTTTTAGCAATTCTCAGATTTTTCTGTACTTTTTTTGAAAATAAAGATTTTTTATCACTATTTTCAGCATAATTTGAAGGGACTCGAAGTTTTTCACTGAAGAAATTTAGCCACGGTAAAGCTAAACAACCTCTATGAACATATTAATAAAATCTGAATGTGCCTAGGCACCGTAAATAGCTCATAAATAAATACCACTTCGTAACTTAAAAATGGTATTTTTTTTTGTATATGTCATCATTACTCAAGAACGACGTATACGATTTTATCCAAATAAATCTAAAAATGTCAAGAATTACAATACCTTTAATGTCTTTTTACACTTCTGCTGAATATAACCAACAGTTTCGCAGTTTTAAAAAAACATCGTGAATAAAAAGTTTTTTGCTTAAAGAATTCAATTTTTTTATTTTTAAAAATCATTAAACATAACAAACGGCAAAAAGGGTTAAGTTGTATTAGTTAATGCTAAAGCCAGATGATTGATTTTCTGATGATTGCATTCTCGAGAAATTCCCACAAAATTTACGCATTATCATATTACTATCATTTTGCAAAAAGTATCTTTTCTTAAAGATCCATTTAAATTATCGCATTTTTCAACGGACGTCTTAGGCGTGTTGGAACTAAATGGTACATAATATAAAGCGAAAGGAACTTCATTCCAACCGTGTGTCCTAAATATTTCCTAGGTTCCCATATTGAAATGACAATAATGAAACGCAAACATCTCAGTTTTTGAAAAATGTGGTTTTATCTTTCATGTAGTATTTCCCGAACTCAAAACAAAATCAATTTAAATATGTCATAAATTGTCGTATTTGCCATTGGGTCAGATTGACCCAAATTGACATAGATAGCTTCGATTAGCTTTCGACCTCATAAAACATTTGGTCCATAAAATATTTTATCTCATTAAGTACGCCATCAAATCGTTATAGCATTTGCCGTTGAATGAAACATCTTACAGCAATTCTTTGAGTTGGCTATGAGTCAATCCACGGACTCTTATAAAATGTACACACCTGACGACGAATGGACCTAACATGGTCCATTCTTAAAGCTTTTGTGGATACATTTCTTGGTATACTATACAGTGGTATTTCATCGAACGAGATCACCAAAGAAATCGCAAAGAAAATCGCATTAATGGTTTTTCACTCCTTCATATAAATCTATTGATGTTGACGTGTCATTTAATGGCACTAATGAAGCCATGTGAAAGACTAAACCCAATTGTGCACAACCTGATTAGACCTTATGAGTGTGGTTTTAGACCAGGCAAGTCCACAACTGACAAATATTCACGCTACGCCAAATCCTGGAAAAGACCCACGAAAAGCAAATCGATACATACCACCTTTTTGTCGATTACAAAGCTGCTTACGATAGCCCCATACGGGGAAAACTGTACGAAGTTATGTCTGATCTTGGTATTCCGGCAAAACTGATTCGCCTCTGTAGAATGACGTTCTGCAGTAAATACGAACAAGACCAATAATACGAAAAGATATGTGTTGCTGGCGTATGCTAACGACATAGACTTCATTGGGCGAAATTTGCGAGAGGTTACTACAGTATTTTCTACAATCGAAAAGGCATCAGCGAAGGTGAGTCTTGCTGTTAATGAGAGCAAGACAAAATTGATGATGTCATCGACTAGAGAAGCCTCTCGACTTGGTCCGCACTTGAACGTTGACAACCGATTAAATTTTGAAGTGGTAGATGAATTTGTCTACCTTGGATCCGCCGTGAACAACAACGTCAGCCTGGAGATAGATAGGAGAATTGTGCTTGCAAATAGATGCTATTTTGGGCTCAACAAGTAGTTTAGGAACAAAGCCCTCCCTCTTTAGACGGACAAAAGTCCAGCTATATCAGACTCTCATTTTACCTGTCTTGACATATGGCTCCGAAACTTGGGTCATGTCGCAAGCGAATGAAAAACACCAGGGACTATTCGAGAGAAAAATTGTCCTTAAAATATATGGTCCTGTTAGAGAAAACGGCGAGTACCGACGTCGTTGGAACCAAGAGCTATATAATTTATATTCTGACGTGGGCATAGCTAGGCGGATCTAATTAGGGCAATTGCGTTGGCTAGACCATATTATTAGAATGGATAAAGATGAAACAGCGCGAAAGGTGTTCGATAACGTACCCGATGGAAGACGACCAAGACCCCGCTGGAAAGACCAGGCAGAAGAATCCCTCGGTATTCTTGGTGTTTACAACTGGATAGAGCCATTTGGGGGAATATGATGAAATTTGTTTAATTTGGAAAGACCAGGCAGAAGAATCCCTCGGTATTCTTGGTGTTACCAACTGGATAGAGCCATTTGGGGGAATATGATGAAATCTGTTTAACTAATATGTGTTAATGTGGTTGTAAAATAGTCAATAAAAGTAAAAAGTAAATGAAGCCATTTCTTCAGTTCCACTATATTGATCATTAGCACCTCTAATTTGCAAGAATATTAATTCATTATTACCTCTAATTTGCAATAATGCAAATTCAGCTGCATCAGCAGCATCAGTACGTTCATCCTGGTACCACTAACTTAAGATCGCCCAGTTACAGTATACAGAGCAGTATAGCTGACCAAGCTACGCAAACAGAATTACTTTCTGTTCTGTTCCAGCTGTTTGTCTCTTGGGATCTTTAATCATTTAATCAAATCATTCCTGAGTAAAATGGGCATGCTTCAGGAACTGTAATTTTTATTTTCGCGCCTTATAGAGGCTTGGGCCCCATGCGCACCGCGGGCCCCGTCTTAGACAGCCTTGATCTAAATTCTATAACGACAAACTCTAATTCTGCAAATGTAAATTCGTTATAATCAATTCTGTTGAATCAACCGAATTTTTTTTTTTTTTTGAGTGCATGCACTTTGTGGTGTATGAATCTACCAAAGCAAACAAAGAGCAGTGGATGCAAGTGTTTGCTGCTCACAAAAGACAAAAATTCATAATTTTCTACAAACCTGAACCATAACTTTGTTGTCATGTATTCAGTTGACCTTCATAACTTGTACAACACACTCTAAAATGCGGACATATGTTAATAAAAATAATTGAACACGTTTTCAAGAACTTTCTTAGTTTCTCTCTGTGGAATACACGTACCTATATATTTAATGCATTTAAATCAGAGAACAAGTTTAAGCGTTAAGCCGTTACGCTAATAACAAATATCTTCTTTTTTTACCAATTTGCTTTTATTTCTTACTGGACACTACTGCGCAAACCAATTCAATTACCTTCCAGGAAGCACAGATTCAAGCGCTGCACTCTTTTGCGTCACTTCTATTTTACTTTAAATTGTCAATTCAAGGGTTTAAATAGAAACCTAAAGCGCTAGAAAATTGACGCATTGGAAGATACAGCCCATGAAATAAATGTAAAGGCAACACCTTTTTTGGTTTTTTTCCAAGTGTTGAGAAGAATTTTCAAGATTTTATTTTAAATTTTATTAGCCCTTTCAAACTTAAATACTTTTTAGGAAAAATACTTTAACTGTGACTTCTGCACGATGAATCAACAAAAATAAACTATTTACTATTGCGAAATATTTATAAAGGCAAAAGATTTTTTAAATATTTGAAAACATTTCGTAAGACATATGATCTTCATTATCGCCAATAACTTCTTTTAAGCGTCTTGGAATTGAGTTTATCAGCGAATGAATATACACAGGATCAGTTATCTTCCACTTTTAATGAATTGCTGCATTTTGATCCCTGACATACTGACGCTCATGGTGGTAAACTGGGGTAGGTAAATAGACCGGAAGTGCTCGATAGGATTAAGATCAGGACTAAGTGCAGGCGAGTTGAGAGTTAGTATATTTCTGGACTCCAGAAACTTTGGAGTTTTCTTAGACCGATGTATTGCTGCGTTGTACTGCTCGAAGATAAATTCTTGAACACAAATTTCCTCTCCAGAATTAACTAAGATGCCATACAAAAGTCGAATTAAATACTTGGAGTCGCTTTTTGTGGAATCGCAGGTCATTGAAGTGGTTCGTATATAGCTCAGACTTGCCAAAGCTATAAGGGAGCCACCGCAAAAATTTCGCCGCTGACGTAAAATTTTAGAAAAATCTTTGGAACGTCAATATTTGTTGGAGCCATCAGGTCCATCTACATTGAGCGTTTTTCATCGGAAATACTACTGCTCATCCAAAAATAGGTATTTTCAGCGAATGTATATCTGTCTAATTCGTGTCTTGGCAGGAAACAAAGTTTTGCATACTTTTTCCCATATGACAGCTCAAGTCGCGTTTTATTACACAGTGCATATATATATATAACCATATACGGACCCGTGTCTCCCAGTTTTGCCCCAAGTCATGCACTTTTTTATGGGCCCCCAACAATTTGAGGCCTTGGTGTCATTTTTGCAAAAAGTGATAATTTTGTCCGGCTCATATCTTGCAAACCGTTCGGAATTTTGATTTACTTTCTGAGGGAAAGTTGGGTTTATAGCACTGGGTTTATAGCACTGAATCTAAGGTTTTACCAGGAGTTCAATTGATATATATTAATTTTATGAAAATTAATCATCAAACCCCATTGGAAACTGTTCTCAACAATTTTATTTTCCAGTGTATTTTCATGCTCAAGATTATTTTGTGTTCATTTAGATATTCATCCATGCTGCCAAGAGGGAACTAAATCCCATTCCTTTAATACGATTGCATTAAATGACCAATTTGACTAATTCTATCATAGTAGCCTCTTCGTAAAAGCTTTTGATAGCAACAGGACTTAAAGCGATTATGATATCAAAGTGCTCAGAATGGATGATGGAGCGGGGACGAAAAATAACAACTCTAAAAGTCAATTATCTGTTCACATCGATGCAATAAGTTTAGCTTACCCAGGGGCGCTAGAAGCATTACATTGAAATAATTTCAATTACAATATGTAGTCAAATATGGATATTGTAGTGATTCATTGTTTGTTTTTCCGTTCCACTGAAATGAAACAAACCTGATAAAATTGCTGATGGGGTTAAAAATTGCAAATTATGTTTGTTTGTTTTAAAACATGAGTAATGACTTATATATGTTTTAAAACATGAGTAATGACTTATAGAATAGCCAACTCTCCCAGTAAATTGATGACATTTGGTGTGTTGTAGATGGACGGTTGCACGTTGGAATGTATTGCTTTAATACTACCAGATAGAGATAATGACTCAAACCAACCAACAATAAATCAGCAACGGCATTTTGTTGCTAACAACAAACAATAAACAATTAACAACAAACAATGAAATATAACAAAAAAAGTTTAAAACACGTTTAACTTTCACAGTTCTTCATCAAAATTACATGAAGGATTTAAGTCAACAATTATTGTAATTCCACCTGGTGTAAGTCAATTTAAGTCAACTAAGTCTCTATCGCACCGACCGCACCACGAATAGAGTGCACCACAAAAATTATGTCTGATGCGAAGAATGGCAGCTCTATATGACATTACTCTATGTTTTAAACTTACGATATAGTAAGCAGAGCAAAGAAATTTTTTGGCTATTTCTTTTTTAAAATTGAAGAAAACAAAAAAAAATTGTACAACTAAATGAAATATTTATTCGGATAGACAAATCAATGCCTGATATATAGATATATTTGGGTCGGAAACACAAATATAACAACATACTAGTCATTGTGTCTCAAACATGTAATATTGAATAGCAAACACAATGTGTTTGGACACAAGCATATTATATCTGCGAGAAGCACCAAACACAAATTTTAGTGCTTAGAATTAAAACACAATGTTGCTGCTTTATGTATAAATTTGTAACAAGAAAACGTTCGTATTGTAATCCTCAAAATGTATAAATTATGATAGTTTAAAATTTTTAGCAGTACACTTGACACTTGGTGATGAAAAACACAAAAGACGTCTAAAACTCTTTTTAACATTCAAAAGTATTCACACAACAGCAAAACATTATAAAACACAAAAAAAAACACAAATAACACTGTGCGACACCAACAAAATTTATGGGATTCTGTCAACGGATTCTGGTAGAATGGTCCAAAAAATATATATATGTGTATCGGCGTTTTGCCAGATCTGATCAGAATATTTTTTTTTAGGGCGGGTCAAAGTTTCCGCCCCTCGTAACTTTCCTGCAACATATCGGCATGCAAAATTGTGTGTTCCTTACTTCTGAGGTAGAAAATATGTTCAGAAGTTTTATAGAACAGATTCAGATAAACATTTTTGTGGAACAAATTAACCCTGTAACTGTCACGTATAACCATAATTTCTATTTTTTTTTGAAAACTCGCAAAAAACTGCTTGAAAATGATGGGAGGCGTGGTCAAAATGTTCTACAAAAATGATCGCCATAAAATTTCACTATATTTGTCCGAACACTCCAAAACACAAATCTTAGCCCAAGTGATAGATAATAAGCAAAAACTAACTGCCTTCTAAGGGTTCATAATGAATTTTGTCATTTTTCTGTTTCCATTAAAAGTAGTCCACATAATATAATGAATTTTGTCATATTTCATCTTTTATCTAGCACGTGGGCTAAGATTTGTGTTTTGGAGCGTTAGGACACATATAGTGAAATTTTATGGCGATCATTGTTCTAGAACATTTTGACCACGTTTGACCACGCCCCCCGTCATTTTGGAGCAGTTTTTTGCGAGTTTTCAAACAAAAAGTAAAAATTATGGTTATACGTGACAGTTAAAGGGTTAATTGGATCCACAAAAATGTTTATCTGAATCTTTTCTATAAAACTTCTGAACACGTATATTTGTTTTAGACCTTTCTACCAGAATCCGTTGACAGAACTCAATCATTTTGAAAAAAATCTAATTTTGTCACACAGTGTAATTAGTAGCCGGATAAATTTCCCTCAGCGTCTATGACAGCTTGTAGTCTAGCTGGTATAGCTGCAATCAAGTTGCGTACAAACTCGATTTCTAAGCTATTTCAGATACTTATTATTTCATCAATAGTTACTTCTCGTTATCGATCCATTTGGATAGATCGCTGCCTTTTTATGAATGCCCATACATTCTTCATTAAGTTTACCTCTGGACTCTGGGGTGGCCATTGAAGAACATCTTGTCCAGTTCGATTGAAAAACGCTGTTGGTTGCGGCATCGAGCATTATCATGCTGCAGTATCCAATTTTCATGAGGAAATAATCTCTGATTCGAAGGAATACGAGTAGCATGGTCATTCAAAATATCTAGGTATCCTGCCTGGTTTCGAGTGTCTTGTATTGGTACTTGATCTGCAAATCCATTGTATGAGACACATCCTCAAATCTTTTCTGAACTCTCGCCGAAACGATTAAGAGGTTGTACTGCTTTATGCTTCGATCCATTGGAGGCTGCATACAAGTTTTTCCAAATGAGCATTCAAACTGTAAATGGGACTCAACCGTCCATAATATATTGAGCCAGAACTACACTGACTTACGGATATACTCCATGGCAAACTGTAGAATTTTTTTTCAGATAATGTCTATTACTTTTCTCACGGCATATGTCTTTATATCGTACGTCTTTAATCTTCTCCGAATTTTGGATTCACGTACATGTCTTAAAATGATGTTTCTGTCTATGCAGCAACTTTAAGCTGGCTTGCGATTAGATTTTCTGCAATATTTTTAAGGATGGAAGGATCCTCTATTTTGTTTGTCGCATATTTCCGATTAGTTCTGACCCTATTTTCTAGGTCTCCGTAGGTTTCCTTCTTATTTACGAAATGGTACACTGTTTTTCGACATATTTCCTACTCTGCTTCCTAGTCTGATTCCGAGAAACCCATTCCAAACTTCATTACGATTTCAACTCGCGTTTCGACTGGAATTTCCATTATTTTCACCATTATAAACGTTTTTTTTAGCGGCTTTTAATCAATGTAAATTTTCTAACTACCAAAACAAATGACGTTTTTTCAAAGATTGCAGAGTTTTTAACTAAATTTTTAGGAATGTGTTAATACTTTTGAGAGCCAAAATAAGTATGTAAATAATTTGGAAGGTGAGGTGTAGACTTCTTTCGTAATTTAAATCTAATTTTTAAACAGCATAATCTGTACATTTTAAAGCTAACAATTGAAAAGTTTTCATTTGCAAATTTATTCGTAAAGCTCCAACATTTTATTTTATTTCTAATCATACTGAAATTTTAAATTTGTGTACATATAAGTAGGGAATGCAAAATTTAGCCAAAAGTGATTTACCGGTAAACGGTAAATTTTTTTCTGATTTACCGGTTTCCCGGTAATTTACCGGTAACAAGAAAATAAACATTTAGAGTTAAATTTTTTTAATAATTTTTCAAATAAAATTTTTTATTTTACTTATGAATCATGTAAATAAAAAAGTATTTAATTCAATATCTTTTAAGGAACAAATAATAAAAAGTAGTAGATTAACAATGTTTATACATTGAGATCATTCAAAGAGATCAAAGTTAAAAAAAAAATATTTCATTGAGTTCATCCTCAGCTGTTGCTTGCAAATTTATATTTTATATAAGTCTTTTTGCTTGTTAAAATGTGCTCGTAAAAAGCAAAGACTATCAAGTGTTTGATCGTTGAGTCGGGAGCGTATTTTTGTGCATAACTGTCCAGCAGCCGAAAACGCTCTTTCAGAATCAACACTCGTAGGTCTAATTGTTTTTAAATAATTATAAGCGAGTTGTATGTATTTACATCGAATTCCTTCGTTGACAAAATATGTTATTTCTCGCCGTAATGTTTTCGAAAAGTTTTTGTTTCCAGCAGATTCGGTTCCAGATTTTACCAAATTTTCTGTGGTTGACATACTTTTTTGTAGCGCTAAGTATAGCTGTTCTTTCATATCTGCTTCTACTGATATTGAAATTGAACCGCTGTTTTCTTTTTCTTGTATAAATAATTCAGCCTCTGATTCATTAGTTGTTTCTCTGCAATCATTACCAACTTCAATATCATCATTCGCAGCAGAAAAAAATTGTTCAATCAAAGTCTGTATTAATTTTATAATTGATGATTTATTTGTTGTATTATTTTTCATCATCTCTTAAAATGCAGTTGGGGTCTGACAAAAAATGAAATACGTCGGCGTATATAGTTCTTCTTTCGATGATACGCTTTATTAGGGCTACCTTAAATTCATCACACAAGCTATTTTTTTTTGCTTTGAAAGCTCGTCTAGCATAAATTTAAGTGTAATATCTGCCTGAAGTAAAGTAGTTCCTTCACAACACAAAGCTTCCACAGCCAATTTTATTGGTAGTAATGCGGAAATTGCAATAGAAACTGTTGCTAACTCTGTTGCAGAAAATGTAATATCGGAATTTGTATCAATTAAAGCTTTCTGAATGCAATTTCTTAATTTGAAAAATCTGTCGAGCATTGATAATAAGCTGTTCCATCGTGTTGGGGAGTCTGCAATGAGAGACAATTCCTTCTTATGCTCTAATGTTACATATTTCTGAAGTATTTAATTTTTTGTTGGTGATCGCCGAAATTGTTGAACAACTTTTCTTATTTTGGACACGATCGGATGAATTTGTATGTGATTTAATATTGAAGGTCTTTTATTTTTTAAATGATATTTATCATGGTAATCAATTATCATGCACTCATTTTCATCCTCATCATCAGTATCACAATAATCGTCATTATCACTGCTATCAGTAGTATCCAATTCAGATAATGCATCTGCATATGATAAATGGGTGTCATTTGGTTTGTATAAAACTTCTATTACAGCAAGTTGAATGCCGTGGGCCAAGCATAGTTGGTGGCTAGCGCTGATTATTTTCCCCAATTTAACCATAACCGATGCGCCATCTGTTGTCAAACTTACAATATCTTTTAACTCTACTTTGAAGTCCATGAGTTTATTGTTAATAATGTCTACACACTTTTCAGCCGGAAGTGACCCATGGATTCGCACCAAACCTAAATTCCACATCGTGTCCATTCCATGCAAATTTATATTCACATACCTGCGGTTCCTAATGGAGGTCCATTCATCAAGGGATAGACTAAATTTTTCACCTGCATTTTTTCGATCTATTATGTTGATAACTACAGAATCATGAATTTTTTTCTTATACTCCATTACGTGCCTTTTTATGGTATGAGCGGATTTTGGAATGTCACGAAAGCCCTTTGAAGCTAATAGTTTTCGAAGATCATATGAATCAATAAACTTGGCAAAAGAAAATCCATCTTTTGCAGTCATGCGCGAAACAGTTGCAGCAAATGTTTCATCAACTTTATTAGCAAAGTACGAGGTGATATTTCGTGTCGAAATATTAGGAATCCTTAGTGCTGAAGCTGAACTTGATGTTGAGGTAGTACAACTACTTTCAGTTCTTTTAAGGAGATTAATATTATGCTGACTTCTTAAGTGTGCATGGAGTCCACTTGTACTGCCGCCTGCTGCTTTAATGTTTTTTTTACATCCTTCTACATTACATGTTCCTGTGGTGTTGTCTTTGTTTCTAATAAAATATTCCCACACTGATTTCTTATCTGAAAAGTTATTTTTTTCCATGGTTGCGCTATGTTTAAACAAAAACAAAAAAGGAATAAATAATAGTTTAGTGCAATCGTAACGTAATTATATTATAAAACGATTTGATTCAATACAAATACTACAAATATAATAAATACTTTTCTGGCAAAACAAACACTCACAACAGCGTCGCTTGTTCAACTGAACCAAAAAGAATAAACAAAAAGAAGGCGCATGTAGCAAAACGCCGTCTCTTGATACTTTTTTACTATTATTGCCAGTGTTACCGTTATGCCACTAAAGTGGCAATTTTGCCACTTTTTTTCTGCATTTATGCCACTTTTTTTTAGAAGAAATCCCCTTTTTGTGATACTTTTTGAAAATTCCCAGCGGTAACACTGATTATTGCTTCTTCACCAACACAAGAAGAAAAAAATACTATTGACACATAGAATAAAGTAAGTTGATTGTATTTGACAGTGATGCTAATTAAAATTTTAGTGAATGCATTTTAAAGCAAAATTTTACAAAAATAAAATAGAAATTTTACCGGTAAAAAGTAACCACAATTACCGATAATTCGGTAAGGGAATTTCTACGATTAACCGGTAAACCGGTTAACCGGCTTACCGGTAATGCATTCCCTACATATAAGTATATGGCTATGTCGTGTATACTTATAAATCAATTACAATTCTAGGGCATTTCACACAACTTATATTACACACTTTATAGTACATTAACTAAAATGTAGTAGTTTCTTCTCGAAGGAACTAAATTTATCTACATATTAATTTTGTACAATTCATCCACGTGTTATTTTTAATCGGTACTTAAAACTCTTATTCATGTCATATTTACAACTTGGACAAATGGCTTTCTTAGTTGTCCACAAGGAAATCAACCTATCAATGTTTTCACATACAAACGAAAAACTTGTTTGTGTGAGTAAATTTATAGGCCCTAAAACATATAAAAAGGCAATGAAATAAGTGAAAGGATTATACAAAAACACACACATATGACCTTCCATTAATTTGGAGAATAAAAGCCTCATGTAAGACTATAAACGATTATAAACATCATTTTCCTCTTCCCCTGCGCCCCACAGAGTCATTATGGTGGAATTTCTTTGCATATTTCCTTTATTCTGCTATAATTTTAACAATCTTTATGATAAATGATGTGTTGAATAGAAATTTCCACATTTCGGTTGTAATAACATTTCAGGCATTTCCACTTGTCTTATTTTGTTGAATTGCTCCCAAAAGTATGCTAATACTTATGTGTATATGTGTGTAGATTTGATGTTCGAGTAATGACCTAGAAATGCTCGTATCCGACAGGCACACACTCAAACAAAGGATTTATATGTAGAGCAAGATCAAGATATCTTACATTTGCATAAATGTATATCGTACAGTACTACCATCATGAATATGGCATAAATAATATATGTATATTTTTAAATATAAAGTAATATAATATTTCTCCATTACATGTCATGACGAGACAGAGGAGAGCTTCTCACAATCAGAGATCTGTGCGTTTTCCAGTTGTATACTCACTAATTGGGACTTATAGATTTACACCGGTTACGAATAGTTTCTACAGAAGCTTCTTCATGGATAATTCCTGGACAGTAGCGCCTTTACTACGAAAAAAATTTTGTATAGAGGTAATTCCCTGTCAAACTGTTGAGGCAGAATCTTGCTAATATATGATTAGGAGTATAAAGTGCTCCCTTCTTCTGTGCGTCCTTCTGTGACTCATAAATGTATAAACTTGGTAATTTACTCGAATTTAGAGCATTATAAAAAGTGTATTCAAAAATCCGGGTCTTCAAAAATGTCGGTTTTCGGTTTATTCGAATATCCCGATTTTAATTAAATCGGTATACGGTTAAACCGAGCTGTATAAACCGGTTAACAACCGGTTTCGGTTTTTATATCAAAATGGTAAACTATGCCTATTGTAAACGTCGTTTATATTTAATTCGGTCTTTTTGAATTTTGAGATCGACTACCGAACAGATAGCCATGAAATAACACGTCAAAATACCGCTCGGAACCGCATGAAATAGCATGTCAAAATACCGCTCGCAACCGGTGTAAAACTGAAAGTCCCAATCGGAGTGTGTAATCCTATGCGTTCATGGTATGTGAAGGGAAACTAAAGTGTGGGACATGTATAATTTGGAATTTAATTGCGCTTTAACAAAATACTAATATAGACACATTATCTCCTTCGACCAACACAATTTTTCAGTACACTGTCTATTGGTTGGGTCTCTATTTCGTGTTTTAAGGGTTCAGGGAAATCGGAATTATGTGCGTAACACCTACCTTTCATGGCGCTGCATAGATAATGGTCTAACGGGTTCAAACCGCAGCTTTGAGGCGGCCACTGGACTTCCCAGTTTGGAACAATTGCTTGCTCATTTTCGAAAAAAAATGGACCTGTGATGCCACCATAACAAAAGCGGAACCAAACAGAGACTCGTTGTCGATGCATCGCCTTCTTCTCGGCGAGCCCCAACTGCGACAATTTTTGTTCGTTAACGTAGCCCGAAGGTGAAAATTAGCTTCATCGAAAAAGATTGTTTTTCGGTAAAATAAAACTGAAACCGCATCGGATGGCCACGAGGCTTCGGTTCTTGGACCATTTTAATTTAAGTCTTCGTACCGAGGAGTTTATGCAAAATTCTGCTCAAAGAAGTGTATCAAATGCTTGCTCAAGATTTGCTCAAGACTTGCTCAAGACTTGCTTGCTCAAGATTGAGAGTATTTTTTCAACTACCATCTTGCCCACAATCCTAAACCAATTGAAACTTTCAAACTCATCTTACTCGAAACTCTGTTTCTTGAGTTATAACGGCCTTGCTGCAAATGATTATTACATTTGATGTTAAAGGAAGTTTTCAATGTGGTTCCCATTTTCTACTAAACACAATTGCAGCCGTTTGCGAAACACATCCGCCACGTTTAGTTCACTCTGGCTCAGAAGTTAGTAACTTTACCCCACTACCCTCCGACCACAAATCCGAAAATTTTGAACCCGTTGCCATTTCGCACCCTTCCATTTCCGGATATGGTCCTAGTGGACTTTTCTTCATGAAATGAGCCAAGGAATACGCTGGAGAAATTTGTCCGGAACTTCCTGAATCAACCTGTTTCACATTTTTGCGAATTCAAAAAACAAAACGACTGTTCAAACGACTTTACCTGAGAAATAATTGTACCATGTGACAAACTTAATAGAAAGTTTTTTAGTTTGTTTTGAAAACTCGATTTTTGTTTGAAACATCATAGAAAACCCTATGTAGCGAATTTTTGTTAATGTTAAAATGTTAAAAATGGATAGTACTATTCAGGAAAAATATCAACTAGTTTATTTGTGCCAGTATGTGCTAACTCGTGCTCTTGAAAGTCATAATTTCAGCATGTTTTATTTAAGTTTTTGACTTTGAGGTTCATTTTCTTGATTTCTGTTAAGCCCTTGTCAAAGCCATGTTTAAAGATTATTTCAACGTTAATTTTGAGTAAAAGTTTTTTTACGGAATTGGGAAATAACGTGCCTCGTAAAAGTTATGATTTTTTAAGTAAAAGTCTAAATTCAAAACTCCACGAAACAGACATGAAATCGAAATTGGCTCCGGCTACAGTTTTTTTTAAATCCAAAAAATTGGAAAAAAAAGGTTCTAAACTCAGAAAAGTCCCAAAAATCGAAATCCGAGTGTGTTTTTTGACGTTTCCAAAATTTGCAAAATTTTCACTTTTCACTTATTTAAAGGCACTAAAAATTCCATATTCAGCAGCCTGTATCTTTTGCAATTTGTAACCGATTGCAGAATTTTAAAATGGAAATTGAAGCGAGACATCTTAAGATATAAAAAAATCATGACAAGAGTGGTTTCTCAACTAAAGAACCTTTTTGAGCAATTTATAAAATAAGTCCAAAAATGTGCTATTATCTTTGGTTCACGTGAAAAACAGTTTTTCTCGTTTTTTTAATTTAGTTTACTTTATTTAAGAACTATTAGCTATGTACACAACCCCCTTTGTTTTTAATAACTTCAAATATAAGGGTTTTCATTGACAGATAAAGACAATTTATGTAATCCAACGAAATTTGATTCCATGCATCCTTAATGGCCTGAATTAGTGACTGGTTGTCATCAAATTGTCTACCTCCTTCATAGACCTTACGAGATAACCAATCCCAGACATTTTCGATAATGTTTAAAACTGGCGAATAGGGTGGCCAGTCAAGAATATTATCATTTTGGAATGCAATGAAGTTCTTTACTACTATCGCGTTGTGTATAGGGGCATTATCCTGTTGCAATATCCAATGGGACCAAATATGAGACCAAATAGTTTACTGAACTTCGGAAAAGCCGATTCCAATAACGTTTTAAAGTTTGCACCAGTCATTTTTGCACTTTGAAATTCAAGATCGATTGTGCCATCGTACGTAATACCACTCCACACCATAACGCAGCCCTCTCGGCTGTGATTTCGGTTCATAAAATGTTTTTCGTTGCGCAGATCATGAAAATAATAGTTGTAGTCATCAGTCCCATCCAAATTAAAAATCTTCTCATCCGTAAATACAACGGATCTCCAGTCATTTACATGACCCCTTGGCTGCACATCCCATACCATGTAGTCTCTTGCGAATTAAAGCCGCTTTCCTTACGAGGAGCATTAAGTGGCGGCTTTTTTTGTAATTTCAGGTATTTAAGATACTCACAGCTCTTAACTAGTCTGCGTACTGATGACTCTTATTTTTGACAAGGGCTAGCCAGAATTAGAAACAATTCTGATGATATTTATTTTCTCATACGTAGATAAAGACAATGAAACCCTTCCTTTAAAATTTTTTCCATACTTCGACAACGGTTGGGCTCCGTCCAACTTTTGTACATCGATTTTAGTTTTTTTCGATAGATTTAAAATTTTTTGTTCTGCTATTTTGAGTCGTAAAATGATTAAGATGTAATAAATTGTATTAAAATCATCGCTTACTTTAAAAATAATAAAAAAATAATAAAGCGCCTTTATTCAAGTGAACCAAAAAAACAGCACATTTTTGGACTTTTTTTTAAAAAAAAAATTTCTTTAGTTAAGAACCCACTATTCTCATGTTTTTTTTTTATATCTCACGGTGTCTAGCTTCCATTTCCATTTTAAAATTCTGCAATGGGTTACAAATTGCAAAAGATACATGCTGCTGAATATGGAATTTTTAGTGCCTTTAAATAATTGAACAGGAGTGTATAATCAAAATGAAAACAAACTCTTGATTACCAGAATGATCGGGGTTTTCAATAAGAGCGCTACAAAAGTTTTTTTAAATAAAACAAAACCGGTTTTAGATACCAATGAAATTCTTTATTCCTGTGAAAGTACGTTCGATGCCATTATGTATGGAACTCGATTTCTTTTGTATGGCCACCACGGGCACGCTTGCAGAAGTCGAGACGCTGAACCCAATTTTCGACGGTTTTCAAGCATAAATTGGCCGATACTGCTGGAATTTCACGTTCGATATTCGTACGAAGTTCATCAATCGTCGCTGGCTTGTTGGCATAGACCATAGACTTGACGTAACCCCACAGGAAATAATCTGACGGCGTCAAATTGCACGACCGAGGCGGCCAATCGACTGGGCCATTCCGTGAGATAACACGTTCACCAAACTTGGTTTCCAATAAATTGATTGTAGCATTCGCTGTGTGGCTTGTGGCGCCGCCCTGTTACAACCACATGTCCTCCAAGTCCATATTATCCAATTGGGGCCAAAAATATGCTGTTATCATTGAACGGTAGCGATTCGCATTCACAGTAATGTGCTGGTCTTGATCATCACGGAAGAAGTACGGCCCAATGACGCCGCCGGCCCATAAACCGCACCAAACCCTAATTTTTTCAGGATGCAATGATGACTTATGGATTACGTGTGGGTTGCTGTCTGACCAATAACGCATATTTTGCTTATTGACGAAGCCATTCAGCCAGAAATGAAATTCAGAATTCACAAATTGGACGTAGCGCTCTTAAAGTTGAGGCCACTGACTCCAAATTTCGGTAGTAAATTTTATTAATTTCGACTCGTTGTTGGCTCGTATATCTTTCCATGATGAAATGGCAAACCTTACTGAAAAGAAATGTCAAAAGAGCGGGAAAAAATATGGCGTCGTTTGGTGTCCCTATCGATTTACTTTTGTAGCGTCTGTGTTGAAAAACCCTTATTAAGTCATTCAAAAACTTAGTTTACATTACGAATAATTAATTAATGGAATATGCACATTAGTCATACGGCAAAAGTTACAGACTTTTGGATTCCCCATCACTATTTTCATGGCATCGGTCTAAAGATAACAACTTTTGAAATCGGAAAGCGTCAACAAAATTTTAAAAAGCGCCAACAAAATCAGTAGAAACGTGTAAACAGGTGTTGTTTAGTTTCTAGGTATCTCGATTGTCAATATAAGAATGCGGGTTAATCTTTTCTGGCGATAGCCACCCAGATTATTGATTACAACATTATCGAGTAAACAGTTCAGATTGGGCGAAAATGTGTAGTTTGCAATCAGTAAGGAGTCGACTAAATTGAGTTAAGAATGTCACTACATTTTTCAGTTGTATCTTGAACCAAGAAGCAAAAAAAAAATAATATTAATTTTTTCTAAAGATATGAAATTAAAAATATGGTCAGCAATTCTTCATATAAATTTGTTAAATCCGCCAAACATGTAACGAACATTTTGAAAATTGATTGTATTAAAGATCAGATTGATATCCATATGCCTAAAAATGAAATTAAAAAATTGATTTTTATGACCTGGATATTCATTCGTCTCTTAACAAATTTTTAAAACAATTACCTCATTTGACCCATTAAATCCTATTTATTACCGTTTTAGTTTTGACCGAATCGGTCGTTCATTCAAATTCGTTTCATGAAAACAATCCCTTATTTTAAGAATTTAATTAAAATATGTTTTTAATTGTTTATTTATAAAATTTTTTGTTAATCGTTTATAAAATAAAAATTTATGAAATAAAACGAAATGAAATTTAAAATTCTACACATTTTTCACATTTCAATGAAAAATAGTAAATACAAATCTGGAAACCTGTTTGAAAAAGAGAGAATACCCTAATATAGAGTTTAAGGTATAAACGGAGAAAATCGTTCAAAAATATAAACTGAATTTCAATTTGAGCGAATGTCTCAATTATTGCATTTTATTCCATTTCTATATAATATCTCGCATTGCGTATACGCACTAAGGCCCAACATCTGTGCGTAGTAGAGATGTGCGCGTGAGCGATTTTGGCTCACGGTCACGCACGCTCACGAAATATTATATACTCACGTCACATACGCTCACAGAAAATATTTGTTTAAAAGAAACAACAAATTTTATTTTATTAGTGTTCTTTTACTAAGGAACGAATAATTTGATTTTCCCAAAAAAACAGTTACATTTTAGTGCATTAAAATTCCATTTTATAAAATAGATTATATTCAATGAAACAAAATGTTTTTATTGACACTTTGCATTTAATTATATGCTTCGACATGATATACTTACTTCCTTACATATCTGGTCTCGGACAACCCCCGGGGGGTCATTCATCTTACAAAACGAAGATAACATATTTCCCCAACCAGTTCGATCTTTTGCTTTATTTTTCCAGTTGGCAATACCAAGTGTACGCAGGGATTCGTCAACCTGATCCCTCTAGCGGAGTCTTGGTCTTCCTATTTTTCGTCTTCCTTCGAGTTCGGTTTAGAAAATCCTTCGTGCTGGTTCGTCTTCATCCATTTTACTGACATGGCCTAGCCAGCGCAATCGCGTTATCTTGATCCGCTTAACTATGTCAATGTCAGGATAAAGCTCATACAGCTCATGAGTCATGCGTCGCCGATACTCGCCGTTGTGCACTATAGGGCCATAAATTTTTCTGAGTATGGGACATTGAACTGTCCGTGGAGGTGGAAAGTTTCTGATTGCCATACACTTGGGAGTGGCCAGAAATGATTCCTTCATTGGGCAGTCCAAGCAGCTCACTACTTCCACGCAGTATGTCCTGGGCAATGGCTTTTCGGAAACCTCCGTTAGCTAGCTATAGTGAGAAGGCGAAACAAAGGAGCATCAAATCAGGTTTAGTAGGTGACTGATGTCACTGAAGCTCAGCAAACAATCTGACATATTCTTTTGTCCATAGAATGCTGATGGGCCAAACATACGGGCCAACGGCGGATAGAAACTAAAAGCAGAAAATCCAGGTTCAACATATCGCCTCCTGGTCAGCGTCTGATCCATAATTGGCGGCTGCAATCGAATATCCTGGAAGTAGGAAACCTCCGTTAGCTAGCTATAGTGAGAAGGCGAAACAAAGGAGCATCAAATCAGGTTTAGTAGGTGACTGATGTCACTGAAGCTCAGCAAACAATCTGACATATTCTTTTGTCCTTAGAAGGCGGATGAGCCAAACATACGGGCCAACGGCGGATAGAAACTAAAAGCAGAAAATCCAGGTTCAACATATCGCCTCCTGGTCAGCGTCTGATCCATAATTGGCGGCTGCAATCGAATATCCTGGAAGTAGGAAACCTCCGTTAGCTAGCTATAGTGAGAAGGCGAAACAAAGGAGCATCAAATCAGGTTTAGTAGGTGACTGATGTCACTGAAGCTCAGCAAACAATCTGACATATTCTTTTGTCCTTAGAAGGCGGATGGGCCAAACATACGGGCCAACGGCGGATAGAAACTAAAAGCAGAAAATCCAGGTTCAACATATCGCCTCCTGGTCAGCGTCTGATCCATAATGGGCGGCTGCAATCGAATATCCTGGAAGTAGGTAAAATGCAAAACCACGGTGGGCTGGGTTTGCCTCCCGCCACCGTTCATAATGGCAGTGAAAATACGTAAACGAACAAGAAAACATAAACAACCCCTATTTGTTGACGACCTCCGCAAACGTTATAAGGACCACGATTTACGGATATGCACTTGGAATGTAAGAACTCTATATAGATCCGGTGCAAGTATCCAACTGGCAGATGTCCTCGAAAGTTATAAGGCTGACATTACCGCTATCGAGGAAATGCGATGGACAGGACATGGCAAAAGAAAAAGAAACTGCGATATATACTACAGTTGCCATGAAAAAAAACATGAATTTGGTTGCGGATGTGTAGTTGGCAAAAGACTGCGACATCTAGTCTCTAGGTTCAATCCTGTGAGTGAACGAATAGCCACAATCCGCATAAAAGCGAAATATTTTTATATTTCCCTAAGAAGAGAAAGATGATGATGCCAAAGACATATTCTATGAGCTCCAAGAGGAAGCGTATGACCGCTGCCCTGGCCATGACATCCATTTAATGGTAAAGTAGGCAGGGAGTATGTGTTTAATCCAACTATTGGCAATTTCAGTCTACATGCTGACAGTTCCGACAACGGTATGAGACTGATTGACTTTGCCGCGGCTAAAAACATAAGTCATTAGTGGTACAAGATTCCAGCATGCTACTTGCTACTTGGGTATCACCTGATCGAAGAACTAAGAACCAAATTGATCACGTGGTAATTGATAGAAGGCACTCATCCAGTGTAATGGAAGTACGAGTGATCAGAGGAGATAACAGCAAAGGTTCGCACAAGATTGAGTAGAGCGAAAATCGTACGAAACCAGACGCAGAGGAGCTGGACATCGGAAAGCTGCAATTACCCGAGGTGGCCACAGCCTACTCAAGGAAGCTCTCGCAACTTTTGGCACAGAACCCACCCCCTCCCGATGACGATCCTGATGCGCAGTGGAAACCCATTTCCGACTCTATAAAATCTGCCGCAACAACCGTACCTGCTTTCGAAAAACCGCTTCGCAATAAACCGTGGTACGATGAAGAGTGTCGCATAGCAAATGACGAAAAGAACGCTGCACGTATGGTAATGCTTCAGTCAATTGCAACGCGAGCTGCAACTGGGCGGTATAGGGAGAAGAGAAAAGAGGTAAGCCGTATCTTTAGGCGTAAGAAACGGCAGTGGAGAAATCGCGAGCGTGAGAAAATTGGGACATACAGAAGGAAGAACGAAGCCCGAAAATTCTACCAAAAAGTTAAAAACGGAACTAATGGACATGGTTCAGGTGCAGAGC
This sequence comes from Phaonia tiefii, assembly GCA_963931995.1. Classification (NCBI taxonomy): domain Eukaryota; kingdom Metazoa; phylum Arthropoda; class Insecta; order Diptera; family Muscidae; genus Phaonia; species Phaonia tiefii. The sequence goes on along the minus strand of OZ008367.1, from coordinate 105,970,174 downwards.
ATATTGGGAATATGGAGAGAGCATTTCTCCACGCTACTAGTACCTGAGATATCCAATGACGAAGGAACAATAGATCACAATATGGACGACGACGTCGATTGCCCCCCTCCTAACCAAGACGAGGTCAGAACAGCTATGGCCCGGCTTAAGAACAACAAAGCCACAGGAGCCGATGGATTACCGGCGGTGCTGTTTAAGGCTGGCGCCGATGAGCTGATAAGGTGCATGCATCAGCTCATTAGCAAAATTTGGTTAGATGAATGCATGCCCGGCGATTGGAGTCTCAGTGTACTATGTCCCATATTTAAAAAAGGTGACCCGAGTATCTGTGCCAACTACCGTGGAATAAGCCTTTTATCCATAGCATATAAGGTTCTATCAAGTATAATGTGCGAAAGACTAAAACCAATTATCGCTGACCTGATTGGACCATACCAACGCGGCTTTATGCCTGGAAAATCGACAACCGACCAGATTTTCACGCTACGCCAAATCCTCGAGAAGACCCACGAAAAACAAATCGACACCTATCACCTATTTATCGATTAGAAAGCGGCCTTCAATAGTCCGATACGTGAGAAACTCTATGAAGCAATGTCTGAGCTTGGTGTTCCTGCAAAACTCATACGCCTTTGCAGGATGACCTTGAGGAACACCAACTCCGCAGTGAAAGTTGGTAAGGATCTTAGCGAACCTTTCGAAACTAAGCGAGGCCTCAGGCAAGGCGACACCCTATCGTGCGATCTCTTTAACATCTTAATGGAGATCATTATGAGAAAAGCTGCAGTCAACATGAATAAAACCATCAGCAGCAAAAGTCACATGCTGCTCGCGTATGCTGATGATAGATATAGATATCATTGGGCGCACAATTAGAGAAGTTAGTGCGGTTTTTTCGACAATTGAGAGGGAGTCAGCAAAAGTGGGTCTGGCGGTAAATGAGGACAAGACAAAATTAATGGTTTCAACGAACAGGGCCTCCCCGCGTTTAGACCAAAGCGTGAACGTTGATAACCGTTATAATTTCGAGGTGGTGGACGAATTTATATACCTCGGATCTGCCGTAAACAAAAACAACATCGTCAGCCTTGAGATCAAGCGGAGAATTGTGCTTGCGAATAGATGTTATTTTGGGCTAGGCAAGCACTTTAGAGATAAAGCCCTCTCTCGAGTAACAAAAGACCAGCTGTACCAGACTCTCATTCAACCTGTCTTGCTTTATGGCGCAGAATATGGCGCAGTCTTCGAGAGAAAAATTCTCCGACATGATATACCATATACTTTAAATATTTTTAAAAATGTGTGAAATAAAAATATTACATTTAAGTATTAATCGTCTACATATTCTTGTGGAGAAATAAAATTTTGCCCATATTAATACTTGAATGCCGACTTCGCCTTTCTTCTAAAATCTGACCAGACGTAGAAAAACGCGTTCGCTAGTTGCAGAACTTGCAGTTATGTTCCGAACCTGCTTATCCAACTCTTTTTGTATATCGTTCTGAAAAAGTAATGTATGCACCGGGGAGAAAAAACGTTTTTGTTTACTGGAATGGTTTATTTGGGTACGAGCGTACGATTCACGAGCGACTCACGCACAGTTTTTAATTTACAACTCACGCATGATCAAGAATTCGTGAAAGACTTTTGCAGCAATCACACGTGATACGACAAAAGCACGACACGCGCACATCTCTAGTGAGTAGTAGACAGTAGCAACAAGCTACTCTCTTTCAAGACATTTTTAGTTTCACCAACAGGAGCAACATAAAAAACCGTGGGAATGTGATATTTGCCGTAAGCGAACGAATACGAGTGCAACGAGTGCGTTCATTGCTTGGTATGTTCGAGTCAAATTATATTAATTTTGCTCTTTGTTTCTGACATACATGTCTCATGCAGTCCCAACCCAAAGGAATAAAAACACGAAATACAAGTTGCCGAATCCGTTACGAGTTTGTAGAAACAGAAAAAAGCAAATCAGTGAAATTGCAATTAGCGGACCTGTTTCGAACCCGATATGAGTTCGTAAAAGCAAAAAAAAAAGGAATCAGAGAAATTGTGATTTGGCGAATTTGTTTCGAACTGAATTCGTAAAAACATACAAAAAAATATCAGTGAAATTGCGAACGCGAATTCAGAACGAATCCCTAAAAATTGACTGCGTCTCGAATCCATTGTATTAAAAAAAAAACTAAACCAAAATGGATTCGAAATGAAGTTTTTTGCAAGTTATTGTTATTGTTTTAAACTTAAGAAGACTTCCATACATGAAAATCTCTTTTAAATTTGAATAAGATTTTGGAATATAAATCAGTTTAATATGAATTTTAATAAAAATTTCAAATTTTATATTAAACACGCATTCCAAATTGGAATATGATAAAATTTTGTATTCAAAATTTAAACGTAATTTCATATTTAAATTGAGTTGTGAAATTTTGAGTTTTAGACACAAATATGTATATATATGAAATGGTCGCTAAACAACCGTACTGTAAGTGCAGCATGCATAATTTAATTTAAAGGAGGTTTTTTGTCAAAATTAGAAACTGACAACCGGTTTCTTGGAAATTGGTTTGTTTAAAAATTACTTTGCGAACAAACCGAATACTTGCTTTTAAAAAAAGTAGTGTAACGCAAGTAGTGCAAGCCATTTGACGATGATGTGTTTCATTCATAAATGTCAATGATGAGCCTTATAAATAAAATCAAAATTTTGAAATATGTTTATTAGTATTTTTTTAAAGCTAAAGTAAATGTCTATGAAATGGGTAATATTTTTTGTAAATTTCAATTTTCATCTTTAAACAAAAACTCTCCCCAAAATTTCCATTGAACCAAAAACTCAATGTGCATCTCTTTCGAAAAATGTTTGGGGCCCTAAAACGGGTTTAGAAATAACTGAGGTGCGAATTTTTAACTAAATAAAGTCACGGTTTTATTACTCTACACCCTCTACAACATCACTATAAAAGTTTTAGCATTTATTTATATTTTTGGTTAATGTATTATAAATTTATACTACAAACTTACAAGTCAGGAACATTTTTCTAATTGAAAAATGGTTGGTTTTTGTTGGAAATAATAGACAATTCAGTTCAACACACACTCACTGGCATGACTAGTTTCGAACTCCGTGACAAGTTCATCATCAGATGTCTAATTACTGTGCCTGAATTGATACCATCGGTTGATCATCAATCGTATGTATACAAACTCAGTTCTGCCATTTACATGTGCGAATTAGTATCGATCGGAGATCCCCAAGTGTCAGCATTCACTGAAATGCCTATAATTACAACAACAAGAAGAGACTGCTTTTATCCAACCACTATTCAATTAGAAAAATGTTCCTGACTTGTAAGCTTGTAGTATGAATTTCTCATACATTAACCAAAAGCTAACAAAAATCGGTCATACAAATTCAAATTCAAATTTATTTATATTTTTTTTTTGTTGGCGGTGTGATATTTTTATACACATCTTGTTCACTCCTTAACCACTATGCACAACTCGGTTTTTCTATTCATGCAAATCTAAAGATTTATCGCCTTCAAAGGGAAGCCAAAACAATTTGGTTGGCCCTCATGATATATGAATATTTATCTGCAATACTAATTGATTGTAACTATAAATTTGCCAATATATCAAATAAACTTAAATCTACAGAAAAGCTGGTTTAATTCTAGTTTCAAATTTCTTTCAGAATCACCTAGAATATATAGAATACGTATTGTAACTTTAATGCAATGTCAAGTACTTAGTACTTGTATGTGTGTGCAAAAAGTAAATTAAATTTAAGTATTTGCTTCTGTAATATATTATTATTTTTGGTGCATACTAAGGCTGTCTGAATATTTGTTTTCTCAGTTTCATTGGATTGTACGTTAAGAACTTTTCTAATTTGCAAAAGATGCGTGTTTTTGTGCAACAATGTCCATCAAAGTGCAACAAAATGCAAGAAATTCTCTTAGTGGCTACAAAAAACAACGATGGTCATCCGGAAAATTTGGTTTTATATCATGCAAATGGGATTTCATAAATTTACAACGTCCTCGTCGAATTTGGCAACTTGCGGCGATGAGGACGCTCAGTAATGATCAGTTTTTAAGTGGTTAGTTAGTTAACTATCGGACTACTTAATCGTAAATGAAAGATAACACTGTGTGTATTTTTTTAAGTCATAGAAATATAACATATACGGACACCACTACGTGATAAAAGAATAAAAACAAAAGACCCGTGTCTCCCAGCTTTGCCCAAAGTCATGGACTTTTTTTTTATGGGCCCCCAACAATTTGGGGCCTCGGTGGTGTCATTCTTGCTTAAAAGTGATCATTTTGTCAGGCTCATATCTTGCAAATCGTTCGGAATTTACGATCGGAATTTACAAGTTATCCCGCCAACATTGGGATAATAAAGTATTGTTACACGCTGACTGAGAAACGTAATTCGGTATTTAACCACAGTTTAACAACGGAATGATGAAGATGAAATGAAGATGGCCACTGACTTCAAAACTGGTCATAACCGCAATAACTCTGAGAGTAATGTAATAGCAACTGCACGCTGGAAAAATGGTCTCTGTATCAGATTTTCCCAAACGTATTCTGCAGGAGCTATGTATATACCGGAACATACTCAAACATTCACATGTTGGAAGTTCCAAACTCACTTGCATTTAAATGCAAACAGGAGCACGCTTGTATGCCTTTACGTGGAAACATATGCGTTCTTCATCCCAACCATCCATACACTTACGTGGAAGCATTCGCGTGTTTCCCCCAAACTTCCATATACTTTCGTGGAAACATATGCGTATTTCCTCCAAAACATAATAATATTTAGAAACGAATTATTGGAACGACGTTCCTTATCGCACGTTGCGGGATGGGGGCTAAATGAAACCAAATTAAAAAACTTTTTTTAACACTATTATGCTACAACCCAGTATTATCACCATATTAGGTACTTTTGCTTTGGGTTGTGTCTAGACTAACATATATTGGGAAATTTCTTGTTTAATGGGAAGTTTTCTAGGTGAAGCCTGTAACCAATATTTAGTCTACATTGTGGTTTTTAACCCAATCAAAAGTAAATTTTATAAAAGCCAAAGTGAAAGAAGTTTAAAAAAGGAAAATTTTCTTAAATAAGTGCCTTTTTTTATAAAAAAAAATACCAATTCATATTCCTAAACAAAGTACCTTTTCTTAAAAAAATACCTTATTTTAAAGAAGTACCTATCCTTAAAAACAGTTAATTTTCTTACAAAAAGAACATTTTCTTAAAAAAAATATTTATTTTAAATAAGTACCTTTTCTTAAAAAAGTAAATTTTCGTACAACAAATTGCCTTTTCTTAAAAAACTAAATTTTCTTTAAAAAGCACATTTTTTGTTAAACAAAATAACTTTTCTTACGATAACTACCTTCTCCTAAAAATTTACCCATTCTTGAAAATTCAAAAAAAAATTCCCATTTCTTTAAAAAAAACCTTTTCTTAAAAAAAATACCTTCTCTTCTCTCCTTTTTGTTACAAAAAAAATCCTTTTCTTAAAAGTACCTTTTCTTAAAAATAAAATAATACCTTTTCTTAAAAAGGGTACCACTTCTTTAAAAAGTACCTGTTCTTAAAAAAATGACTTCTTTGTAAAAAAAATTCATTCTCTTGCCTTTTACTTACAGAAAGTACTTCTTCTTAACAATAGTACCATCAGATTTTAATAAAAGAGTACCTCTCTTTAAAAAGTCACGTTTTCGGGGAAAAAAAGCATTTTATTAAAAAAAAAAGTATTCTATAAAAAAAATCTTTCCAAAACGTTTATCATTTTACAAAATCAATCTTTTCTTAAAGATCAATTTAATTTATCGTATTTTTCAACAGGCACCTTAGGCGTGTTGGAACTAACTAGTACATATCATAAGATATAGCGAAGTAACTTCGTTCCAAACGGGTGTCCCCTACACTCACAGAAAAATTCGGTTGAGACAGCCGAATTAGCCGTAACCGAATTAAGAGGTTGTCACAACCGAATTAGAGGTTGGCACAACCTCATTAGAGGTTGACACAACTTCATTAGAGGTTGACACAACATCATTAGAGGTTGACACACCCTCATTCGAGGCTGACACAACCTCATTAGAGGTTGACTCAACCTCATTAGAGGTTATCACAGCCGAATTAGAGGTTGGCACAACCTCATTAGAGGTTGGCACAACCTCATTAGAGGTTGTCACAGCCAAATAAGAGGTTGTCACAGCCGAATTAGAGGTTGTTACAACAGAATTTAGATACTGTCATAAATGAATTATTAAAGATTTTTTTATTATTAAGTGATGATTTATTTTCTTGTATTTTTATAAATGAATAAAAAAGCGAGAAAATAAAGTCATACATATATGGGGTAATCTATATAAGTAGAATAATACATTTGATTTACATGCCTCTTCCAACCTTTATTGAAGTCCCGGCCATCATGGGACACCGCACTAATTCTGACGTGTTGTATCGGTTGCTCTGGGTCCAAAGCCGTTTTGTATCCAGACTACCGCATATATATTTGCTGTTAATATCTGCTTAATTAACATCTGGAAAATAAGACGGTTTAATACCAAATATATTTTACTTAGCTTTTTAAAATAATATTTGATTATAAAATTGTAAACGTCAGATTTTAAATACATAGAATTATGTTGTGGTAGCCGAATTGAAAATTAATTCGGTTGTACCTACAGAATTCATGAGAAATCTGGTTACAGCAACCGAATTGACGCCAAATTCGGTCATTGCAACCGAATTCGGTTATTGCGACCGAATTGAAACAAATTCGATAGTTACAACTGAATTGATGTCAAATTCTGTTACTACAACCGAATTGAGGTTCGTTAAGACCAGATTCGGTTACCCCAACCAAATTAGGTACCAATTTCAGTTGTTGCATGCGAATTAATTTGAAATTCTGTTGTTTCAACCGAAATTTTAAAAAATTTTATTGACTGAGCGAATATAATTGAAGATTCAATTGTCACAACCGAATCAATTATGAGACGAGGTTGCTTCAACCGAATTTCGGTTGTGGAGACTAAATTCGGTCGTAACAACCACAATCCGGTTGTGGTAACCTCAAGTCGGTTGTGGTAACCTCAATTCGGTGGTAATAGCCGAATTTACGGTTGCTACTACCTCTTTTCAAATAATTAGTTCTCTGTGTGTAACACCTCATGTAATTATTCTTTGATTTCAATATACTATATGTAGTATTTATTATAATAAATTTCATAAATGTAACTCCACATTTATAAATATTTAATACAAAAAATTAAAAGGTCATTGAATGCATCATTTATTTTTTTTTCCATGAAATGTGAATCTGCGGCTCCTTGGCTTCTCCTTTCATTGTCTCTCACGTTTTTGTTTTCAGAAGGTTTCAACTATGCGTTGGTTATCACTTTGCGTTGGTACTAGGGCGTGAAAAACCGAAACCGGCGAACCGGGTAACCGGTTTTTTTCCTATTAACCGTGTGCCGGTTTTTTAAAACACGAAATTTTCGAACAAACTGGAAACCGGTTATTTGACGTCGGTTAACCGGTTTTGCTCAATTATAAGTAATATATTAAATAAAAAATTAAACGAATGAAATTTTGAAATTAAGAAACATCATTTATATTTTCAAGTACGATTTTATGCTACAATAAGTTCTAAATAGCATTTCCAATCAATTTTTGATTCAAATTTCAAAATGATTTTATGAATTAAATAAGAAGACGTCAGAAAATCAGTACATAAGTTACAGTCGGGTGAACCAACTTAATCATACCCTCACACTTAGACAGCCATTGCATGAGAGTTCTGTTAAAAAACGCCCATACTCAAAAGTGCCCATATTCATATTGCTCTAAATATTATTGAATACCCAGATTAGTTAGGAACCTAAGTGGTTTTGGGAAATTTGTTCCCTCCCAACATTTATATGCGAGATACAAAAATGGGCATGGCAAGTTGTTGCCAAAATTTTGATCAGTACCAAATTTTATTAAGATCGGTTATGATTTATTGAAGATATCGAGTCGGCAAACCGGAAATACGCCCAACTTTTGTATGGGAGGTACGAAACTGGGCGTGTCACAATAGTCAGTTATTAATTACAAGTAGCTTTTACCAAAATATTGCCTAGTACCGAATTTTATTAAGATCGGTTGTAGTTTACGAGAGTCGAGTGTCGATCAACCGGTCATCCGCCCAATTTTTACGTGGTGTGGCAAAATAGCTCAATTTCTATAGGAGAGATTTATTTGACTAAATGTTAACTAGTATAAACTTTGATAAAGATTGGTTCGGTTTTACAGGACTTCTCGTGCCGAACAATCAGACGGCCAAACAACTTTTGTATGGTAGGTACCAAAATGGGCGTGGCAAAATCACCCTTGTTTTAACCGGTGATTCGCCTTTGATAACGTGAACGCGATAACGTGTTTCACGCGATTTATCGGATTGACAACCCTGGCGAACACCCTGTTTTGTATGGGACGTATCAGAATGGGCGTGTCAATCTGGCCCACTTCCTCCAGTAAGTAGGCATTTACTGATTATTAACCGGTGTGAGAGTTGAAACTAATCACATCTACCAGAAGAAAGGTTTGAAAGAAATATGATTTTGTGCTAAATGTGTCGATTTGTATGGGAGATACTTCGTTGCATTTAATTTTTTTCCGTATTTAATGATATATAGTTAATTGAGAATTAATAAGCTTTTCAGACATTTTTCCAGATTAAGATTATAATTATTTTCAAGATTATAATTATTTTATGATAAATGTTTGTAACCTAATAAGATTTTCATACATGAGAATGTGTTTAAAATTTGAATATGACAAATTGAAATATGATGTACATTTTCTATTTAGAATTAAAACTTAATTGCCATATTTGAAAAGAGTTGTAACATATCATTTTGGGCTTTAATCACGAATAAGCCGTCGGTGGTGCAATGGTTAGTGTGCGCGCGCGCCTCTTGTACTTGAGATCCTGGGTTCGAACTCTGCTCTGACCAAAAAATTCGGTTCTACCAGTTTTTCCAAAACTAAAAACCGAAACCAGGTTTCTTGAAAATCGATTTTTCAAACAAACCGAGATCCGTTTTCTGGAAAAATTGATTTTTAGAACAAACCGAACACTCTGGACACTCTAGTTGGTACACAAACAATATACTTACTTATATACAAATCTAGTTCATGCAAGCCAAGATTGGATTACTTAGTTGTTTTTTTAAATATATTTCACAAATGGTCCGCCATTCAAACTTTTGACGTAGAATACGTCTTACCTTACGGTATGAGGAGTCATGTCAGGTTTTTATTGTTGTAATCTTTATTTCATTGAATTTGAGGAAACGGCTAGATGAATTTTTTAAAAATTTTTTGTAGGTAAATGAAGATGTTATCTTTCGTTTGATATACATTTCATATTGGTTGATATATTTCTAGTATTTTAATTTCTCAAATGAAAATTGTTTAAACACATACACTCAAACATATGTGTGGTGTTTGGTTGAGTGTTTTTGGTTGCTCAACATTGCTTAGGAACATGTATCTAGTAAAAAGTGAAACGAACAACAAGCTAATGTTGCTTGGCAACATGTATCTAGTAAAAAGTGAAACAAACAGTAAGCTAACGTAATAAAGCTTTTTTGCGAAAGCTTCAATAAAGCTGTTGTAACATTAATTTTGAATTGTAAAGCGTAAAGCTTTCACACAACGCTCGAATGCTAATGCGGAGACTCGATAAGGTAAACCTTTTTTAATGTTAGGGCGGCCCTCTCAACATTCGCAGTTTTTATTTTTTTAAAAATATTAATTAAAATACATAAATTAAATTAAGTTTAAAAAAATTGAACATAATATTTTTTTTTTAAACGGACTTGAATCAAATGCTGTTGGTAAATATAAAAATTACAGCAGACAGTTGTCCGAGGCCTTCGGCCACGGACTGTCCCTGCAGGCTGTGTCAGAGACACGGCCATTAAGTTTAACGTAGAATACGCCATCCGATAAGACAGAAAACATATATAACAATAAATGATAAATAATATAAGCAAATGAATTTATTGTTATATATGTTTTCTGTCTTATCGGATGGCGTATTCTACGTTAAACTTAATGGCCGTGTCTCTGACAAAGCCTGCAGGGACAGTCCGTGGCCGAAGGCCTCGGACAACTGTCTGCTGTATTTTTTAGTAGAGGCAAAGGGCACCGGCTTCACGTTGCTGCCATTTCCAGTTTCAATCCTCAAAATTGATTCTCACTTTGGTAGCACACATACATATATACGAAAACAAAGATACAAATATGTAAAGGGTTTTTCAACAGAGACGCTACAAAAGTAAATCGATAGGGACAGCAAACGACGTCATATTTTTCCCCGCTCGTTTGACATTTCTCTTCAGTAAGGTTTGCCATTTCACCATGGAGAGATATACGAGCCAACAACGAGTCGAAATTATTAAAATTTACTACCAAAATTTGGAGTCAGTGGCCTCAACTTCGGGAGCGCTACGTCCAATTTGTGGTCATCATAATCGTCCTACCAGATCAACAATTGAGCGTCTAGTGGAAAAATTTGAATGCACAGGCACAGTACAAAATATTCCCGTGCCAGTGAGACAAAGAAGTGCCCATAGTGTCGAGAATATTGCTACCGCTGAGGCATCAGTTCAAGAAAGCCCAAATGTGCCTCTCACACGTCGATCTCAAGCGTTGGGCATCTCTGTGACGTCGTTGTGGCGAATTTTGCGAAAATATCTTGGCCTACATCTTTACAAGATCAAATTGACGCAAGAACTGAAGCCGCTTGACCACCATAAGCGTCGTATGTTCGTGAATTGGGCTGAGCAACAACTTGAAAATGATTCGGATTTTCATCGGAAAATCAACTTCAGCGATGAGGCTCATTTCTGGCTGAATGGCTTCGTCAATAAGCAAAATATGCGTTATTGGTTAGACAGCAATCCACACCTAATCCATGAGTCATCATTGCATCCCGAAAAAATTACGGTTTGGTGCGGTTTATGGGCCGGCGGCGTCATTGGGCCGTACTTCTTTCGTGCTGATCAAGGCCGGCACATTACTGTGAATGCGAATCGCTACCGTTCAATGATAACCGAATATGTTTGGCCCCAATTGGATAATATGGACTTGGAGGACATGTGGTTCCAACAGGACGACGCCACAAGCCACACAGCGAATTCCACAATCAATTTATTGGAAACCAAGTTTGGTGAACGTGTTATCTCACGAAATGGCCCAGTCGATTGGCCGCCTCGGTCGTGCGATTTGACGCCGTTAGATTATTTCCTGTGGGGCTACGTCAAGTCTATGGTCTATGCCAACAAGCCAGCGACGATTGATGAACTTCGTACGAATATCGAACGTGAAATTGCAGCAGTATCGGCCGATTTATGCTTGAAAACTGTCGAAAATTGGGTTCAGGGTCTGGACTTCTGCAAGCGTGCCCGTGGTGGCCATGCAGAAGAAATCGAGTTCCATACATAATGGCATCGAACGTACTTTCACAGGAATAAAGAATTTCATTGGTATCTAAAACCTGTTTTGTCTTATTTAAAAAAACCTTTGTAGCGCTCTTATTGAAAAACCCGATATATGAAACACAAAAACAAAGGAACATCACAAACCCTTTAACCGACCGAGCCTTTGTTTATTCTTTTCTCAATGATCAAGCGCTTTTGGAATCCACTGTCCGATGAATCATTGATGACTGATTACATGAAACTAAAACGCAATACATCTGCCAAAATAAAAAACACTGACTGCATCTGCAATTTACATGCACATTCATTAATATCTGTGAATCACGGGCTGAAAACATAAAGCAAATATAAAGATTCACAATTACAAGATAGACTCTCTCTCACATAAACATGTAATATTGTCCCGCAAACATAATGTGTTTGGACACAAGTGTTTTATATTTGCGACCAGCTCCAAGCATATGTTATATTTGCATATAAACAACAAAAAACGGCACATTTTTCAGAGGCTCTCGGGCATAGGTTCTAAGGTAACCAACCGACTTAAAATTAAATTTTCAAACAATGCTATCAAACTGAGTGTCAGTCAAAACATTACAGAATTAAAAATATAAATCATATACTTAAAGAATACAATAACGTAGCAATCAGCCTTATTACGAATTTCGTTCTCGTATTTCGACTACGACAGTTTTGTAAAAGATTAAAGACAAAGTTGGCGTGTTATCTTTAATCTTTTAAAAAAAAAAACTGTCGTAGTCGAAATACGAGAACGACATTCGTAATAAGGCTGAATGTGTTTCCACGGACATACGTTTTGAATATGCAAGGGATGCACGCCATACAATTTGTTGAACGATGTCTGTTTTTACCTCTAGAAGCCAAAGTTGCGTATAGGGGCAGATACAACCTTTTGTATTATGTAAAGAAGTAATCAAGAAACCTATTTTAAAAACATGGTAAATATAGAAAAATACAATTTTAATTTTATTTTCCGTCAAATTTAGTGAAAATTTATAGTTTTTAAATAGTGAATTAACAGTGAAATAGTGAATTTTTATATTATTATATATTTAATAAGTACATCAACCAATAGAGAAAAAGACTATTTGTTACCTAGTTTTCGTGATATTACACCTGAAATCGAACCAAATTTCCTAAAAATGGTGCGTTTTTTGAAAACCGAAAATCGGTCAATTTTGAATGGCTATATCTTCTAAACTAAAAGTCTAATATTAATAAGGACAGCAGACTTTGGTGATGGTTTCTGGTTTTATATCACGAATGGCTCTGGCGATATTAGACTTAATGGCGTAAATCGTTACTGGATTATTCACATAGCACCGGTCTTTAACGGCTCACCTCAATTAAACTCTGAAGGAGACAAATCGCAGCTCCAAGGTGGCAAATTGACATAGCCAAGACAGCTGACGAACTTAGTGACACGATTACCGAACTTAGTACGCAAGCGATTGATTGTTGGATGAGCTGTGTGACATAGTGCGACATCCTGCTTAAGCATATGTCAAAGTTCATATCATCCATTTCATTTTGATACGAATAAAAGATTTACTTATACTTAATGCCTAAAATAACATGGATGTCAAAGCCTATTAAAGTTACAACTTGATTATCTTAATAATGTTAGGTACGCCTAAAGGTATGCCATTGTTCCCAGAATATAATCTATTCACTAGAAATATTAAATCTCACCACTCCCAGAACAAATATCGCTGCTCTGCTTTTCTACCAATACCAGTATTTAAAACAGAGGTGACCACAAATTTGTATGGTGTAGAATTGGTGAGAAAAACGATGTGGCTTCAAGCATGAAACACATAGACGACGACAGGCTACCGACCACAACCTGTCAAAAATAAAATACATGCGTTTATATGCAAGTGAATATTTTAACGACGGCAAGGCGACACGTATGCAGGTTATTGTCTATGCTACTTATGTAGCTGTAGTTGAATTAAACTAATTTCTATTTGTGTGGGCGACAATCAACAGGTTAGAGCTGTCAATGCCTGAAGTGGCACCACTGACAGAATAGTCAACTGTTTTCACAATTTTTGTTATGTTTGTAATAATATTTATTAAATATTCTCCAGTCATTTTATTTTCTTCTAACACAAATAACACAATAACACAAACGTCAACATTACAGATCAGCTGTTTACTTTGCAGTTGCCGTCTTGAAAATAATTCAGTAGCTGCCACACGTCTCCATTTGCGGTCAGCGGCATTTGTAGTCGTGTGTTCATGTAGCCTGTCGTCGTCTATGTGTTTCATGCTTCAGTCGTCGTTTAGACAGCGACGTATGCACATGAGCATGGGTATATGAATTTTTTGCTGATATATCAGCAAAAGATGCATATATCCGCTTATTTGTTTACACGTCGCTTTCTCAACGACGACTGAATGGAAGAGCATAAGAATAAATGAGACTTTGTTTATGTGTTGGTCTCCGCAATTGCGGTATGGGCTGGTCACCAGTGATTTAAACCATACCAAAACTAACAGCAACCAATAGAAGGTTGGCGAATCTGCTTATCTGTCTGTTTACAAACGCGTAAAAGAATGCTACGGTGAGTAATATTTCTGATTCAGCAAAGACGTAGTTTGCAATTTACTGTTATGTGTACAAGGAAAATAAATTGAACTGTTGTACATTTCGTATCTAAAAATGAACCCTGCTTCATATGGGAAATATAACAGCGCCAAAAAACGATTAGAAAATCTGTAACAATATTTTCCTACACTATTTTAGTTAACACCTAAAATATATTTTCTTTGTTCTTTGTTGATTTTCATTGGTTGGCTCCACTCCAGCACTTCAATGGATCAATTATTCCCTATCAGCCTTTTTGCATTAACTTATCACATCACCCTCGTTAGAATGCGAAAACAGAAAAACTATTTACAAATATTTTTGGTCTGTTGGTCATTGTGCACGCAAACTTGGGGTCCTTAAGACTCACCAGAAATTGGAAAAAGTACGAATGTGGCAACGACTGAGCATTTGTTGCAACAACTGTCAAATTGAATTTCATTTATGTAACATTGAGAAATAAAAACTGAAAAAAATGTCTTGGATTCTCTAACACGACTTCGCAGTAGTTTCTTATTACATTTTTGTTATTCTTTCTTTTAGATTTTTGTTTTCCTGCTGCTGCTTGGCTTTTCCTAAGCTCTAACCCTTGGCGATTGCTTGCTGACTACTGAGTTTGTTGTACGAAGCATAAAACTAAAACCTAATTTCTTTGCGTTTTCTACGTGTTGGACAAAACTTTTAGTTTCTGCTGAAATTCATTTAAGGTTATCTTTTTTCTTATTCTACGGGATACACTAGATGTGTGTATGTTTGCACGTCCTTTTCTCTTGACAGTTTACGCTTACTTCCGTTTCATTTTGTTATGGATTCAGGGAATTACATTGCAACAGCAGCATCAACGGCAGCGTCATTGCCTGCACAAAAGCCACAAAATAAATACGTCATTAGGAAACAAAAACCTTATTTTATTTAATCCAAATGAGATTTGACTGTGCTCGACTGTACACTGTGTACAAACACAGTATGTATGTATGTATTTGTTTGTCTCCTAGTAATTCCTTATGTGTACTTGTTCACTTGGTTTCCAAATTGATTTGCTATAAGTGAACAAATGAAGGAATTGTCGTCGTTGGCTGTTATCATTAGTACCTTCCGTTTCCGTTTCCATTTTATTACGCGACTTTGGCTTAACGCGGAATTTGAAATTGACGCTATTATCATATTAACGAAATTGAAATGAGTCAGTCAACATCAATATCACTTTTATTTTCGGTTTTTGTTTACACATACCAAAACACAGACGCACACACACACAAATGCTATCACATATCGCAAAGGCACTTGTAAGCAGTTGTGGGTATTAATATAGCAGCACGCACAAAAATTCTTTTAAAATAATACTTTTTCAGATATCTCATTAGTTTTTTTAACTAGGAATCCAAATTCAGTCTAGCCAGCCAAACACTTTCGAATATTTAAATGTACTTTTTCTAATATGGCGAAATATAAGTATAAAATCAATTTAGAGCCGTGACAGACACAGTTCCGATTAATTTTTAAAAATTTAAAACAAATATTTTTAAATTAATATTTATATAAAACCAACGATCAGGGATGATATTTAATTATTCGGCCATTTTCCTGGTACTTTTTATTTTATTTTTTCAAGCTCAACACCATTCTCTTTCTCTGATAACGCTGTGAGACAAAATTAATTTTTTTTCAAAATGAGGGTGTTCTGTCAACGGATTCTGGTAGAAAGGTCTCAAAAAAAATATACGTGCATCGGCGTTTTGCCAGATCTGATCAGAATTTCGTTTAGGGCGGGTCAAAGTTTCCGCCCCTCGGAACTTTCCTGCAACATATCGGCATTCAAAATTGTGTGTTCCTTACTTCTGAGGTACAAAATATGTTCAGAAGTTTTATAGAAAAGATTCAGATAAATATTTTTGTGGAACATATTAACCCTTTAACTGTCACGTATAACCATAATTTTTACTTTTTTTTGAAAACTCGCAAGGCGACCCGAGTATATTTACAAACAATTTTTGATTGAGTCTTTTATCCATCTTATACAAGGTCCTTTCGAGCGTAACCTTATCAGTCTAGACCGGACCTTATCAGTCTGGCTTTAGGCCTGGAAAGTCGACTATCGACCAGACATTCATACGAGTATTAAGACAAATCCTGGAAAACCCCACGGAAAACAAATAGACACCAACCACCTCTTTGTAGATTATAAAGCTACGAGTGCGTTCAATAGCCCGATACGCAGAAAACTGTACCACACTATGTCGGATCTTGGTATTCCTGCTAAGCTCCTACGCCTTTGTAGAATGACACTGACCGGCACGATATCCTCAGTAAAAGTCTCACCTAACAATTTAGTAGGAGCGAGGCCTCAGACAGTGCGACACCTATCGTGTAATCTCTTCAACGTATTAATGGAGGTCATCTTGAGAAAAGCTGCAGTTAATACGAATAAAACAATCAGCAGCAAAAGTCACATGCTGCTTGCGTATGCTGACGATTTGGACATCATTGGGCGAAATTTGAGAGAAGTTACTGCAGTATTTTGGAGAATTGAGAAGGAATCAACAAAAGTGGATCTGACAGTAAACGAGGACAAGAGAAAATGAATGGTTTCGAGAAGAGGAGCATCAACCCGATTAGATGAAAGGGTGACCGTTGATAATCGTTAGTGGACTAAATTGTTTATCTCCGATCTGCCGTGAACAGAATCAATAACGTCAGTCTAGAAATCAAACGGAGAATTGCGCTTGCAAACAGGTGTTATTTCGGGCTAAGTAAGAACTTCAGAAGTAAAACGCTCTCTCGAGAAACGAAGATCCAACTATATCACACTCTCATAAAACCTGTCTTGCTTTGTGGTGTAGAATCCTGAGCCATGTCGCATGCTAATGAACTATCTCTGAGAGTCTTCGAGTGAAAAATGCTCCGAGAAGTATATGGTCCTATAATAGAGAACTACGAGTATAGATGGCGAATAATCCACGAGGCTGTTGATTCTGTATTCCGACATTGACTAGTTATGCGTACCAAAGTAGCGCGATTACGCTGGCTAGACCACGTCAGTAGAATGGATCAGAATGAACCAGTGCGAAAGGTAGTCGAAGACATTGATAAATAGAACGTGCAAGACTTCGCAGGAAAGACCCAGTGGAATATTGCCTGCGGAAGTTTGGTGTTACCAACTGGAGGAGAAAAGCTGAAGATGAGCCGGTTGGAGAAACATATTATCCTCATTTAGTCCTTGTCCTTGCCCCTCCGGGTTGTTTCAGGCCAGTTTCTAAACTGAAGTTTACCACAGATTTCAAAGTAAAGTTTTGCAAAAATGCATCCACATGATTCCTAGCAAATCGTAGAGCTATTACAGATCTATCCATAGATCTTCATATTCGGTTGTTTGGAATAATCGAAATAAAAACTCACATGAGGTGTCAGGGGACACCCGGTTGGAACGAAGTTCCTTGCGCTGTATATTATGTACTAGTTAGTTCCAACACGCCTAAGGCGTCCGTTAAAAAATGCAATAATTTAAGTGGATCTTTAAGAAAATATACTTTTTGTAAAATCATAAACTTTTTAAATGACAAATTTTATTTTTTTTTTTAAGTATTTTTTTTTTTTTTTTAGAATTTAAATTTTATTTGTCCATATATTCATTTAACATTTTCTATATCATATTCTAGAGTTCGTCTTCTCTCCCAACGTCCTAAGACTGTACTGGGAATATATGCCTTATGGTTAATTTAAGTGCCTCTAAGACCAGCCCACTTATACTCTTGCGTATATATTAATACTCTTCTTGGTTCAGCTTTCGCGGGAAAAGGACCATAAAACCCGGATATCTTGTGAGTTTTTTTTTTTTTTTAAAGTATATTTTTAGGTCGTTTTTGTAAGAATATGTATTATATTCACCCGAAAAGGATATTTTTTTAAAGAGAGGTACTTCTTTTATTAAAAGCTAATGTTTTTTAAAAAAAAAAGATACTATTTTTCAAAAGAATTATTTTCTGTACCAAATAGCAATAAGAGTATGTTTTTTACAAAGATGTACTTTCTTTAAGAACAACAACAGAAGTGGTGCTCTTTTTAGGAACAGGTTATTTTTTTAAGAAAATGTACTTATTTTCAGAAAGGCCACTTATCTCAAGAAACGAAAAGAAAAGGTATTATTTTATTTTTAAGGAAATGTACTTATAAGAAATGAATTTTTGTAAAAAAATATATTTTTTTAAGAGAATGTATTTTTTTTTGAAGAAAATGGGCTTTTTAAATAAATGGGAATTTTTATAGGTATAGGTACAGGGAAGAATAGGTACTTACTTATCTCAAGAAAAGTTATTTTGTTTCACAAAAACTGTACTCTTTCAAGAAAATGTAGTTTCTTAAGAAAACGCAATTTGTCTTAAAAAAATTTACTTTTTAAGAAAAGGTATTTATTTTTAAAAAAAATTACTGTTTTTAAGAAAATGTACTTTTTGTAACAACATGTCATTTTTTAAGCAAAGTTACTTCTTTAAGATGAGGTATTTATTTTAAGAAAATGTACTTTGTTTAAGAATATGAATAGGTTTTTTTGAGAAAATTTACTTTTTTTAAGAAAAGGCAGTTATTTAAAAAAAATTTCTTTTTTTGAAACTTCTTTCACTTTGACTTTTCTAAATTTACTTTTGATTGGGTTCAAAACTACAATATATAATAAATATTGGTTACAGGCTCCACCTAGAAAACTTCCTATTAAATACGAAATTTCCCAACATATGTTAGTCTAGACACAATCCAAAGCAATAGTACCCAATATAGTTGATAATCCTGGGTTGTAGCATAATAGTAAGGCTATTTTTTAATCCATTAGGCTATCGCCACTTACGACTTCCCAAATAAAACGATCCACACTTAATACTACGAAATGTGGCAACATTTGCTGCAATGGGTGAAAAAAATGCGATAGGGCCACATGTTTGTAGCCAGTGCCAACAAATACATGGTAGCAGCAGATGTTGTAGTTAGTTGAAGTCAGAAACAATACACATACATTTTTTTTTGTTCATTCGTTTCTGTTGCCAAACTCTACCAACAATACAAGAATACAAAAAAGTACGAGCATAAAATATAAAGCATATAATTTTTACAAGTGAAACGAAAAACGACATGGAAAAATTGTCATCAACTCTTTAAACGTCTATACCTGATAGATAATTCTACCATGTTCGATATAAATATATAACATTTACCGCACGTTGTTGTGAACAATTTAATTCCAATTTTGTTTTCAATCGGAAATAAAAATCTATCCTTCAAATTTAGAGATAGAGAAGTATACGTAGTCTTCCAAAATAATAATTGTAATGAATTAAAAATGTGTAAGCCATTTTGCAAATTTCGGCTTTTGAGTCTCTCCTTGATAAAATTTTCATTCGCCAGAAATGATAACAAAATTTATCTAAGATAACTATTTGTTGCCATTTCTTGAAAATGAACATGTGGCAACATTGTCATTGCTCAAGTCGGGAATTAAGTGGGAAATTGAAATGCCACTTAAAATCGCTTAGCTGTCCCGTACATATTAAGCTATAATTATCTTTAGCGGCGTTAAAAACACACTTAGTGTTAACAAATTTGTTTATTCTTTTTTCATTTAGGAATTTGCGATAAGGAACTTCGTTCCAAAACCATGTCTATGGGGGAACCGATGGTTCTCTGAACATTTCAAGAAGTATTGCAAATGTTTTCATATGTGTTTGATGTGGCAATATTTTTGAAAACTATATCTTTACTAATAATTGAACAGAAATGAATAAGAAAATTAAAGAAATAATTATTTTCAAATACTTTATACTTCACAGCTGTACATTATTACTGATAATTTATGCAGACCCCCATTCCAAAAACTCGGAATACATGCTCGTGCAGCCGCACCTTCATCCATTTGTTTCCCCATTCATTTTGGAGTTTTTTCGTTAATGTAATTTTTGCAACAAAAAAAAACAGGGAATCTTTGTTAAGTACTTAACACAAGGTGAATACATATTTATCCGACACTTTATTGCATACACATGTACGAAGAATGTACCTAAATATGTGCGTAGGTACTCTGGTGTACATATGTACATATATGTACCTATGTATGCACGTGTGTATTAGGCTGTTTCACATTTTTGCGAATTCAAAAAACACACTCGGATTTCGATTTTTGGGACTTTTCTGAGCTTAGAACATATTTTTTCCAATTTTTTGGATTTTTTTGGAAACTGTCGCCGGGGCCAATTTCGATTTCATATGTTTCGTGGAGTTTTGAATTTATACTTTAACTTAAAAAATCATAAAGTACGAAAATAAAATACATGTGAGTTTGACGACTTAAACGAATTTTGGGATGAAAAAAATAAAATCAGCTGTTCAAACGACTTTACCTCAGAAATAATTGTACCATGGGACAAAGTTAATAGAAAATGTTTTTAGTTAATTTTGAAAATTCGATTTAGCGAATTCTATGTAGCGAATTTTTGGGTAGTGTAAAAGGCAACAATGTTAAGAATGGATAGTACTATTCAGGAAAAAAATAAACTAATTCATTTGCGCCAGTATGTGCTAACTCGTGCTCTTGAAAGTCAGAATTTCACCATGTTATATTTACTTTTTTGACGTTGGGGTCCATTTTCTCGATGACTGTTAAGCCCTTGTCAAAGCCATACCTAAATATCATTTCAACGTTAATTTTGAGTAAAATATTTTTTACGAAATTAAAAAATATTGAGCCTCTTAAAAGTTATGATTTTTTAAGTAAAAGTCTAAATTCAAAACTCCACGAAACAGACATGAAATCGAAATTAACTCCGGCTACAGTTTTTTTTAAATCCAAAAAATTGGAACAAAATAGGTTCTAAGCTCAGAAAAGTCCCAAAAATCGAAATCCGAGTGTGTTTTTTGACGTTTCCAAAATTTGCAAAATTTTGGAACAGCCTAGTGTGTATGTTCCATTCAAACTTCTACATTATTTTCACAGAAAAATCAATTACGTTATATGTGAAAATGCTTTTATCTCTCTCATCGTGGATGAGAGTTCACTTTTACCAACTGTTGAAAGACATTACTACGTGTGAGTTCTTCCTTGGCAGCAGATAACGGAGAAGTTTTTCTGAGTATTTTTACATTTTTGCTCCTCGTACCCATTGTACGCTTACACGCATGCATCTTCATTTGTCAGTCTTAAAACGCATTATAAATAATTGAAAAAATTAAAAATGCTCATTTTTGCACGAATTATATTGGAATCACAATTTTAAATTCAACACTTAAACGCTAACGGATGTGCCTTAATCCAAAACGTGTCAACTATACACTGGCACTGGAATGACGAATGTGTTTTGAGTTAATTAAAGAAGTTGCTAAAAGTCTTTTGTGTTATGTGAGAGTTGGCTTATAAATAAGGGATGTGCATACTAAGTTAAGCAGTTGGGTTTAACGGATATTTGAGATTTGATTATATTAAGAAATTAACAGATAAATTACAAATGGCGAAATGTGTTGTTAATGGTGAAATTATATCTTCGCTCTATTATATATTCAGTGTATTGAAAACACCGCTGGCTCTGAGAAACGTATTTTGTGGCACCATAGTCGAATATATCGCTATCACTATACCAGGTAACCATTACCGGAAAAAAATTAATCAAATCGGTTTCAGGACTAATATGCCTCAGGTAAAACATTTCAAATTGAAGTAAAACTTCTTTATAACTTAATACAATAGAGTGGTATACGGTCCGCCCTAATCGCACTCGATTCGCAGTCAGGCGTTGGAGAAGACAGACGCAATAGCGGGTTAAGCATACGATTTAGATCATAAATTGGTCATACTTGCCGGCAATTTGTGCCACGAGACCATGTATCATCCGCACTCCTTAAAGCTTGCATACTCTCAAACTTCATATCCAGTGAAATAGGAAAGGTAGTTCCTAATATTGCCATCTTACTTACTTACTTACTTATCTGGTCTCGGACAACCCCGGGGGGTCATGGATCTTGCAAAACGAAGATAAAAAGTTTCGGTCTTTTGCCTTATCTTTCCAGTTGGCAATACCAACTGGACGCAGGGATTCGTCAACCTGATCCTTCCTATTTTTCGTCTTCCTTCGAGTTCGGTTTGGAAAACCATTCGCGCTGGTTCGTCTACATCCATTCTACTGACATGGCCTAGCCACCGCAATCGCGTTATTTTGATCCGCTTAACTATGCCAATATCAGGATAAAGCTCATACAGCTCATGATTCATGCGTCGCCGATACTCGCCGTTGTCCACTATAGGGCCATACATTTTTCGGAGTATTTTTCTCTCGAAGACTCCTACAGATGTTTCGTCTGCTTGCGATAAGACCCAGGATTCTGCGCCATAAATCAAGACAGGTTGTATGAGAGTCTGGTATAGCTGGACCTTGGTTATTCGAGACAGGGCCTTATCTCTAAAGTGCTTGCTTAGCCCAAAATATCATCTATTCGCAAGCACAATTCTCCGCTTGATCTCAAGGCTGACGTTGTTGTTTTTGTTTACGGCAGAGCCGAGGTATATAGTTACATTCGTCCACTACCTCGAAGTTATATCGGGTATCAGCTTTCACGCTTTGGTCTAATCGCGTGGAGGCCCTGTTCGTTGAAAACATTAATTTTGTCTTGTCCTCATTTACCGCCAGACCCAATTTTTCGGACTCCTTCTCAATTCTCAAAAAAAAACCGCATTCACTTCTCTAATTGTGCGCCCAATGATATCTATATCATCAGTATACGCGAGCTGCATGTGACTTTTGTTGCTGATGGTTTTATCCATGTTTTATCCATGAGAAAAGCTGCAGTTCTCATAATAATCTCCATTAAGATGTTAAAGAGATCGCACGATAGGGTGTCGCCTTGCCTGAGGCCTCGCTTAGTTTCGAAAGGTTTGGTAAGATCCTTACCAACTTTCACTGCGGATTTGGTATTCGTCAAGGTCATCCTGCAAAGGCGTATGAGTTTTGCAGGAATACCAAGCTCAGCCATTGCTTCATAGAGTTTCTCCCGTATCGGACTATCGAAGGCCGCCTTATAATCGATAAGATCGATTGCCTTCTTACCTGCTCTATAAAAAGAGGCTAAACATTACAACCCATGAAGGGATTGGGGAGAGCTTTTCACAACCAGTAAGCTGTGTGCAAGATCATTGTCAAAACACAGACACCTCAGCCAGTTTATCTCCTCTTTATGCTCGTAAGTCGAGACAAAAGTACAAATACAAATAACAACATCAACAAAAACTCCTAGGGTCATAGCTCAGGATATTAGTGGATGTCAGGTCGCAGCAAATACCTGGAAACCTATAAATATTTAGGTTAACTAAGGAAAATAAACAGTTTCCGGGTTACCTTAAAAGGGTTAAAAGGCTCACATAAAGATTCTGTGACATGGCATAAGAAGGCCGCCATTAACTAGGCAATATCTCACAATGAGTACCCTCAAGAGGTGTGAAATACGGTGAGTGACGTCTGCGTGCTTCCCCCAGTCAAAGGAAACCCTAGAAGCATGTGAACCATGAACGGCTATCTAGTCAGCATTTGTTCCCCATATTGAGGGCGACTGACGAATATATCACATTAAAAGATACCACTCACAGTATGAGTGGATCTACAATGTCAAAATCGGAAGTACCCTATAGAGTAGGGTATTAATACGGATAGGCTAGGTTAGACTGGGAAGAAGTGGCTGTCACAATTGACACACTTACTCCAATGAGAACCGTCGTGATACCACATGGAGACCATATTCCGTTCCCATCGTTGAGCTTGTAAATTAACCCTCTATGATTAAGGGGCGTTTCAGTCCTCTGATACCTCATCCCGATATCCCAGGACAGCCGTCGCGAAACAATTAGTAGTCTGCAGAAAGGTGATAAGATCATTCCACTTATTTTCCTGAATGCCTGCTAGATCTAACAAAAAGTAAGATCGTAAATAGTTTCTCCGGCAGTACACAGCGCCTGCAGTTATCATGAGCTGAGATGCAAAGTCTAGACAAGTGTCTACGTAATAAGCAGCGTGACCACAGCTATTGGCCTAAGCATATTTTGTCTAGGAATGAATATCAGTTTTAGCGTACCTTTTTGGTCATACCTTGGCCATACTTACCTGGCGATCCTGCAATTTCTGTCACGAGACCATCTATCATTCGCATTCCTGATAGCTTCGGTTTTAAGCATAATCTTACATACAGAAAGGGGCAATACCCTCAAACTCCATATCCAGTGGTACAGGTAAGTTAGTTCCAAGTCTTGCCAGCTCATCTGCTCTATAAAACAAATGGTTAACCAGTACATAACGTGAAGGGATTGGGAAGAGCTTTTTACATCCTGTAAGCTGTGCGCCTTCTAGTTATACACTTATTGATTGGGATTTACAGGTTTTCACCGGTTCCGAACGGTATTTTTAAGAAGGTTTTTCATGGCTAAATACTCAATAGTGTCGCATCACTAAGCGAGGTCACCGCCGACGGCCACATATAGGTTGCCGATAAATTCAAAATTAAAAATCTGGGTAATAATCCCTAGGTACGAAAATCATCTAATGGTTGATTTTCTTGCTAGTTAGTTTTTGAAAAATGAAGAAAATACAGAAAATTTGTGCAAGTGAATAAATTGTTTATTTGGATCGATAAATCGATGCAGGCAATTTACTTTTTAAAGATTATCCCACGCAAATGTGGTATTTACGTGGTCCATTCTGAAAGTCCAATTTGGCACACTTTTTCAAAATTTTAGTCTGTATCTCACCAATGACACATGTAATGCTGTCTTCCAAGGCAGGAATCATGGTAGGCTTATTCCTATATGCCGAGAGACTTCACCGCTACACAAATAGGTTAGTTGGGTTAAATCGCACGAACGTGAGATTAATTGCTCATCAATCTCGTCTCTCAATTGGTTCATGTTATCGCCATACTACAGGCATATGACACACAGGTCCATTTCGTCCATTTTCTGCTCCATTGACCATAACGATGCAGCCATCATCGTGTTTGAAGAAGTACGGTCAAATGAATCGCGCAACACAGTGCATTTGTCAGGGTACATTGACAGCTCTTGAACAGCCACTGGCTAATCTTCGGACCAAATTCGCCAATTCTTTCTATTGACTTACCCATTGAGCCAAAAATGAGTCTATTCACTGAAGACAATTTTTCGATAAACAAAATGTGATGTTGTTCCAGCTGATGATGCCGCCGACTCATCAATCGTGCCAAACAGTGTATTTTTCAGGCTGCATTGACAGCTCTTGAACAGGCTCTGGTCAATCTTCAGACCAAATTCGGCAACTGTGTGTACTGGCTTACCAATTGAACCAAAAATGAGCCTCACCGCTGAAGAAAATTTTTCGATAAAAAAATGTGATATTCTTCCAGCTTCCAAAAAGACGACGTTGTGTTAGGTCGCCCGGCTTCAGCTCCTGCACCAGCTGTATTTTGTATGACTTTATATTGAGGTCTTGAAGTAAAATCTTCCAGAGTGGTCGAACAAAACAAACCCAATTGCTGAGATTAAAGTCGGATGGACTAACCCCTATCTCCATTAACACAGGCGGATACAGCAGCAGTCTTCACCTCGGTACGCACTCTACGGATACCGATTGTGAACTGTTGTCAGGGTGAAACTGGTGGAAAATTTGTTCACAATTCCTTGAATATCCTGATCGGTGGTTCAATTAAGACGACCATAAAATGCATGGAACTTCCGAAACACATTTTTCACAGAGCACGAATTTTGATTATAGAACTTAATGATTTGCAAGCGTCGTTCGTTGTTAAGTGTATTCACAATGAAATCGTAAGGAAAACTAAATATTTTCGTCTTTGACATATATCACAAATCACAAGTGAACTGGCACAATCTTAGCGCTGAAAAACCAAATAGCAAACAAAAATTCCCCCATTATTATCACCTGCTGTCCGTTGATGGTACCATTCTTGAGACAACACCCAGCTTATTGACTGTGACACTGAGGAGTAAGCTTCTCTAAATATATCCATTCGGAACTATTCGGAACCATGTTATGCTTAAATTTGTTTATTCTTCTAAAAGATTCGCCAAAAACGAAAAACAAAACAAAGGATTAAATAAATTTAGCATATTAGTCGTGCGATGAAGAATGTTAGCCATTCTATTGGTTTTTCCACTCATTTCAGCTGAATCCAAATCCCATCTTCCTATTATAAATTGTAATAAGGTATGGTTGAAACTGCGAATTGTTTGATTTAATGCCCAGTATTTCCTGTGAAAATCCCCTGATCACTAGTAGCAGAGTATACAAATATACAAATATAAAAAAAACATTATATTTAAAATATCAAGAGAAACTTAAAAAAAATATAGTTTAGTCAACTGCAACTTTGTAACATAACATGCAACATACATTAATAACCCGCGTAAACATGTTAATTACCCCTAGGTAGGATGTGTCTCATATGTTTAGAATAGGAGTCCTGTACCTTAACATTTGTGGTTTTCGCTTAACTAATGCATATAAAGTTGTATACATGATTTGCATATCCAACTAATATTGACTCCATATGTAATTTCGCAGTTTGTTTTTATTTTGTCCCCTTCATAATCGCATTTACATATTGCGCCATTTCATTATAATTTTGTGCCACAAACTCTGCTTGATTATACACACACACACACACACACACACACAAACATAATGTCACTCTAATACTGGCACAATCACACAACGAATACATTACTATTTGGTACTAAGTATTACAGGCAATTACCTTTATATTATGGTAATTTTCTAAATCGTTCCTCACAAGCGAGACACTGTCATACGAACATATATGTAGGTAAATATTAGTATGTACGTGTGTGTATATGGGCGTGTGTGTATGTGTGTGTGGAAGGGCTTGCGAGTTGTGCGTGTGTGTGTGTATGCGGCGGATTAATACGTGAAATTTCCAAGTCTGTTTCTAGTTAATAATAAACCCTTCTAATGTATGTTTGACACTTTTGAGCTCTTCTAAGCACGAAAGCAAATAAGCGCTTTCATAGATAGATACACTCGCAAAGCTTAGTCACTTACACATGCATGCAAACAGTACACGGATTCAACCATAGACATCGAATGTTTCAATGTATCTTATTAGGGACAGATAAGTGATAAGTGAATGCGTACATGTATTTACAAATCAACAAATCACTTTTGATTATAAGTGGATGTTAACTGAAGCATCCAACGAAGGTAGTATAATAAGGCAGTGATGTGTAGATTAAGGACACCAGGCCTACTAAAACATTTAAATTATTTAATCAACACTTTCTTATATAGAAATGTTGGTATCCTGGGCATACCTAAGAAGGGATACAAAATACGGATAGTTTTTCCGAGGCATTGCTTCCTCACTTCTTGATACAATTCTAGTCTCAAACCCTATTTCTCAACATTAGTAGTGCCGGAAGTCTCCCATCTTTTGTCATAGTACGTTTGTACAGGGTGCAAATTACGTCAGTTTTCTTCAAGCCGTTCTCCTCATGCTTAATCGGGGAGATTTTGAAATCTTGGATTTACGAAAGCGGTTCAATGACAAAAGAATGAATCCATCGTTTTGATATCACTTTGTTCGATTTGTTGTAGATGCCCTCTAGCGCAAAGGTTCCGAACAGAACGACCATAGAGTGATTATATTTGGTTGGTTGGTTAGTTTTCGTGGTTGCTAAAGATACTATTAAGCATCAATTAGTGTCTTGAGACACCGATTTGCATAACACACCACTCCGGAAAGTCCAAACTACAATGTCTATATCCAGCCTGTTAATCGGAGATACCCCATTAGATCCCCTAGATATATCTCGTATATCTCAGTGAGGTTATGCAGGAAGGGACGGCCCATAGTCTTCAGGCGTCTATTTATCAGAGCCGGGCAACTGCAGAGGATATGCTCGACCGTCTCCTCCTCTTCTGCGTCATCGCAGGCACGGCAGTAGTCATTATAAGGCAGCTTCAACCGTGTTGCGTGATTACCGATTGGCCAGTGCCCGGTCAGCACGCCAGTTAGCCTAGATCTGTCTCCCCGATTATGGCTGATCAGGGAGTTAGTCTCGTGAATGTTATATTCTGGCCATGTGTTTCTGGATATGCGCCACGTTTCCGTCCAGGACATGCAGGAAAATAAATCTTTTGACCAACCCTATAGGCGTTCGGACTGACACCATGTGGAGTTCGGTGGAAGAGGATCCTGCCCTGGCTAGTTCGACTGCCTTCTCGTGTCCTAGAAAACCTTTGTGGCCTAGTATCCAAGTAAGAATCACATTGGCCAGCCGGTCTAGCTCGACAAGTTTTTCCCTACATTCGCTAACGAGTTTAGATGCAGTGTTATAAGATTTGAATGGCAGGAGAGCCGCTTGGTTATCTACAAAGAGTGCAATGCGCTCTGTTTTTCGTTGTAGTATAAGTGCGGCGCAGGCTTCTTTGATTGCCAGTGTCTCCGCTTGGAAAACGCTGACCTCTGTACTCATACAACAGTTTTATGATGGACGTCTTCCCTGCGACAGGCCACCACACCATTGCTCCATATGAGAGTATTGGTGTGATTATGCTAGTGTATATCCATAGCACCATTTTCGGTCGGAGACCCTACCGGTTTCCGAACATTTCCGACAAGCGTAGTACGCAACGGTTGCCTTCTGTGCGCGTTTCTCTATGTTACACTTCCAGGAAAGATTAGGATCTAGAATCACGCCCAAGTACTTGGCGTGAGTTGCCAGTGGAATCTCTATTTCATTTAGCCGAGGCGGATCTTGGTCTTCGTGGTGAAAAGCATGACCTCAGTTTTCCCTGAATTCACTCCAAGACCACTCCCAGTGGCCCAATCGTTAAGTGATTTCAAGACCCTATTCATGATTTAGCTCAACACGGATGGAAACAAAAAGGACACCATTATTACCACGTCATCCGCATGCGCCACGGTTTTGATCTATTTTCAGTAGTAGTATTTTTTTTGATCACGAGTAACCAAAGTAGGGGAGAGATGACTTCACCCTGGCGAGTTCCCCTATTCACTCGCTTTGATGACTCGCTGTTTCCCATAGAGGAGTTGATAACTCTGCCACTATCTGTCACTATCCAACTCATCAAGTGATTCTTCTATAGCCGCTGAGCTCACGTTATCCAAAAACGCCGCGAGGGTATATTGTGTGTGTTCCAAGGACCTCTCAATTGTTCTGACGACTACATGCAGGGCTGTGACGGTTGAGCGGCCTTTTAGATATGCATGTTGGCTGCGTGATATTCTAGGCGATCCATCCATCTTCTTGCGGATGTGTGCTTCGATTAGCCATTCAAGCGATTTCAGAAGAAACGATGAGAGGCTGATCGGTGTGAAATCCTTTGCGCTCTCATGACTCCGTCTCCCCGCCTTGGGAATGAAGAGCTATATTTGAGCACATTCAGCTTTGATAATCCACTGGTCTCCGTTCCAAACGGAATGACCCACAGGGCCTTCGTTGTCCTGATCCCTTTTGACGTATACATTTCCTTTTGTGTGTATTATCCTTGTCAGTTATAATAATTATTAAAGTTCCGTCTGAATTTCTTGGAATGGTTATAATTTATGACGATTTAATATGCACGGTGGTGCAATGTGTGCGACTATTATTCATGAGAATATGGGTTCGATTCCTGCTCTGAGCACCTTACATTACATTAGTGACGATCGATGATCTTTTCGAGTAATTAGCCTTGGAAACCCCCTGTCGAAACCGATGTAAAACAGTAGGTCCTAATCAATGACTGTATGACTACAAATAGCAAAGCTCACTGATTGTAAGTAGCTCCCCTCTGTCCCTTCATGGGGTACAATAAAAATAGTGTACAAAAAAATAGTGGGCTACAAATACAATAGTGACAAGTATAAATACACACCGCAGTGGCTTAAAGGGCTAAACGCTGCTGAAGATAAAGCTTCACAAACATCGAAACGATCGTCCAGCGAATGTGAGTTCGAATCCCACCAGCGACATTTACATTTCTTTTCACTAACCGGAGAAAACATGATCTCTTTGCCTTAATGGAAATTACAAAAAATTATTTATTTATTTTCAATATCAACTAGTTGGTGACAATGCACGGCTCGGCTTCCTTCTCGTTTCCCAAGATTCCAGAGTCTTAATCATGTTGCTTAGAAGAAAAATGGTACATATGATGGAGAACTTATTTATATTAACCTCTGTTTGAAAAACAATGTTATGGTCAGGAAGACCTGTTAATAGTCCTATGTCTGTTCTTCCAGCCACCCTAGATCCGTAAGTATAACAGTGAATCTCTTGCTGTGTGACAATTACATAGCAGTTTACTCTGAATTGCTAACGGTTCCTTGTGTATATGGTAAAAAGTAGGTATACTCATTCATTATGTGCTGGAGAAAGGATATGTGATATGTGGATATGTGTATGTGTTTTTCTTACGCCCGCACTTGTTTCGCGATTGAGGCACCCCACCAATGAGACCGCCTCAATGTGATGAATGAAAGTATTATCCCCATTATTCTTGTTGCCGATGTCTTGTCAACAAAAGACAACGTTTCGGATTTGCCCCGATCGGTTACATATTTTTCAACTTCGGTAGTTCAAAGTCAAGTTAAAAGCTTACCTCAACATTTGGAAGCCAAATACGATCTTACATCCTACAAGTTGTATGGGGGCTAAATCAGTAGGTACTCCCTTCTTGGGGTTTTATTTGCAGTGCTATGGTTTAACATGGGGCATGAGACTGACCGTGGACGTGGAAGTATCTGATAGCCTTTAAGTTGGGAGTGGCCAGAAATGATTCTTTCATCAGGCAGTGCAAGCAGCTCACTACATCCGGTCTTGGAATAAGGACAACAGCTTTAGCGACACCCTCCATTAGCTAGCTAGAGTGAGACGACGAAACGATTGAGCAAACTGATGCGTCATGCAGTCAGTGATTCGTCCCATATTAAATAGGTGATCTTGTCACTGAACCTCTTCGAATTAGCGGACATATTACTTTATTTTGTCCTTTGAAGGCGTAGGAACCATCACTACTGGCCTAAAGAAACAAAAATCCAGTTTCGACAACACTGCATTCTGGTCAGCGTCTGATCCATAGTCGGCTGCTGAAACATAATCATCCTGGCAGTAGGTAAAATGCCAAACCACGGTTGAATGGTCTTACCTTCAGCCGCCCTTATATTAGCAATGAAAATACAAAATGATAATGGAAACACAAAAGCTGCCTATTTGTTGACGACCCCCTCAAACGTTATCAGGACCACTGTTTACGTATAAGTACTTGGATTGCTATAACACTATACAGATCCGGAGCAACTATTCAACTGGCATATGTCCTCTAGCCCTGGCCATAACATTGATATTGTTCTAGGTTATTTTACTGCTAAAGTCGACAGGGAAAATATCTTTGGACCAACCATCAGTAAATTCAATCTAAACACTGTTAAGCTTTTGCGGCGGCGAAAAAAATGGTTGTCAATAGTACTAGACTCCAACATAAAGACATCCATAAGGTTACTTGTATATCCCCTGATCAACAGACAAAGAACCACATTTATCACCAGGTAATTGGTGGAAGGCACTCTTCCAGTGTAATGGACGTACGTGTGATTCGAGTAGCTAACATAGATGAGGGATCACTACCTGGTTGCAACAAAGGTTCGCACAAGGTTATGCAGAGCCCAGATATATAGATTGCTGGACATCGGAAAGCTGCAATGACCAGAGATAGCCATGGCCTATGCATAGAAGCTCACTCAGATACTGGCGCAGAACTCAGCCTTGCCTCATGCTCCTGAAACGCAGTGGAAGTACATTTCCCATTCTATGAAATCTGCTGCAGAGGCCGTACTTGGTTATGAGAATCCGCTTAAAGTCAAACCATGGTACGATAAAGAGTGTCGCACGGCATGTCATGTAAAGAACGCTGTACGTATGGCAATGCTTCAGTCAGTTGCAACGCGAGCCACGACAAAGCGGTAGAAGGAGAAGAGGAGAGAGGAACCCCGTTTGTTTAGGAAAAACCCGGTTGTGGAGAAAGCGTGAGAGTGAGCAAATTGAATCTTACAGAAGGAAGAATGAGGCTCGTAAATTCTATGGAAAAGTAAAAAGTAAAAAGCCAAACTAACGAAAATGGATCAGGGCTCCCCTTGTTTAGAAATAGGGACGGGAAAATTGTCACTGATGTGCAGACTATGTTGGGAATATGGAGAGATCACTTCTCTGCTTTATTTGTCCCAGGATACTTCAATAAAGATGAGGGTATGTGTCATATATAGGATGATAGTGTCGACCCCTTACTAGCCGAAGCGAAGTTGGAACTGCAATTACCCGGCATCAGAGCAACAAAGCCGCTTATGCTGATGGACTACCTGCTGAGCTCTTTAACGCTGGCGGCTATGAGTTGGGAAGGTGCATGCATCGGCTCATATGCAAAATCTGGCTAGACGATTTCATGTCCGAGGATTGGAGCTTTAACGTACTGTGTACTGTCTTTGAAAAACCCGACCTGAGTACGTGTACCCACTATCGTGCAATCAGCCTTTATCCATCGCACACAAGGTCCTCTCGACCGTAATATGCGAAAGACTGAAGCCGTTTGATGCAGGCCTGATCCGACATTACCAGTGTGGTTTTATGCCAGGAAAATCAACCAGGAAAATGCAAAATCTAGCTAGGAAAATGGAAAATCTCGAAAAGCCCGAGGATTGCAGCTTTATCATACTGTGTCCTGTTTTTAAAAACCCGACCTGAGTATTTAGAACGGAGCAATACTCCGGGCAGGACGACATCCTACCACGCGGACTCTTCAACACTTTAATTGATACCATTATGAGAAAAACCGCAGTCAACTCGAATCACATGCTGCTCGCGTATGGTGATGGTTGAGACATAATAAAAATATAAATGGTTTCCCATTACATCCCATGAAGGAATCGGGGAGAGCTTCTCACAACCAGTGAGCTGTGCGCTTTCTAGTTTTGCACTCTCTGATTGGGATCTAACATTTTAGACCGGTTCCGACCGGTATTTATGAGAAGCATTTTCATGCCTAAATACTCGATAGTATCGCCGCCGTCACTATGCGAGGTGACCGCCGTCGAAAGAAATTTTAAGGTGGTCAGAGAAGGGATCGAACCCAGGATCTCATGTACAAGAGAACGCACACTACCCTTTGCACCACCGACGGTTTAGACATCATTGAGCTAAATATCTAAGAAGTTATTGCAGTATTTTCTCGAATTAAAAAGGAATCAGCAAAATTGGATTTGGCTGTAGACCAGTACAAGACAAAATTACTGGCTTCAATGAGCAGAACATCTACACGAATGCATGAAAGGCTGAACGTTGATAACCGTTACGTGGACGTATTAATTTACCTCGGATCTGTTGTGAACTTTAGCCTATAAATCAAAAGGAGAATTGTGCTTGTAAACGCGCATTATTTAGGGCTAAGCAAGCACTTCAGAGATAAGACCCTCTCTCGAGAAACGAAGACGCAACTATATCAGACTCTCGTATAAGATGTCTTGCTTTATGGCGCAGAATCCTGAGTTGTATCGCATGCTGGTGAAACATCACAGGGTGTATTCGAAAGAAAACTGCTCCGAAAAATATATGGTCCTATAATAGAAAAAGGCGAGTATCGACGTCGGATGAACCACGATCTGTATAATCTGTATTCCGACATCGACGTGGTTATACGTGTCAAAATTACGCTGGCTAGACCATGTCCGTAGTAAAACGGATTAGAATGAACGAGTGCGAAAGGTAGTCGTAGACGTATTCGAAAGATATCGAAAAATTGGACGGCCAAGACTTCCCTGGAAAGACCAGGTAGAAGATTGTCTGCGAGAGCTTAGTGTCGCCAACTGGAGGAGAAAAGCTGAAGATTGAGCCGGTATTAGAAACATGTTATCCTAACTTTGTAAGCCCCTTGAACCCTCTAGATTCTCACTTATGTAAGTAGGTCAGTAATATTTAATATTTCGTAAATGAGCCACGCTAATGTCACAACACACTAGCTACCAATTCATTTCTACACAGCAACAATTTCAAATGTAATACAGTCTATTTCAATTATCATTGTAACATGTCAAATGCAAACGCATTACTAACAGATAAACTCACACAGAACCAGATATATAGACAAACATATGTTGGTATCGGAGAGTATATGAGAATATCCTTGCAAGGATTATTAGGGGCGAGAGCACGCGACTGACTATAAGTCAGAGTGAGTGTCCATACACACACCCTACCACAAATACACATACATCCTTACATATGCAATACTGACACTTATTATTAGTTACGCGCTTAATATTCCAACTAATTGTGAGAGATAGTGATGATAACATGCGGTTGTTGTATCTGTTGATGTCGATGTTAGCCGTCAGTAATTATGTAGCATTTATCCTGCATACACACATATGTTACATGCGGGTTTTTACATGTGTATTTGTGTAAATATCAACATCGTCGCCACACTAGATGCAAGAACAATAGGTTGCAGATAATTGTAACTGGTAAACGAGTGTTCCAACTAATTTCTCAACATTATCTAGATATTGTAATAAATGTTATGTCGTCATTTATTCTCTTTAGCCGACTACGCCAAGGATATCGAGGATATTGTTCCAACTAAGAGTTGAATTGATTTAATTGTTATTAAGTGTTTCGCAATTTATTTAAATGATTGGGTAATACATACATACGTACACACATCCGCATTGATTTTATTGCATTGTCTGTCTATCTTGATTAAATACTTAAAATATGATGCAGCAAATAAATTGTTTAGAATGATTCAGCCATACCGCAATGCATTTAGCCATTAACCAAGAGATGAAGCTACGCGAAAGAAAATTTTATTTTTAATTTATTTATTTAATAGAAAATATTACATTTGAAATATACTCTAATACTTATTGCACAGACTTGGCTTGGCCTTATATCTAAAGTATTATCTATGTAAAGCTATGAAAATAAAATAGTATCTATATTTATAATATTTGAGATGGTTGAAGGAAAACTATTAACAAAAACCTTCAATACAAAGGGGAAAAAAGAAAATGATATGTAAAAACTTATTAGAATCATAATTTATGAGATATAAATAAGACAATAAATTAACAAGTAATGAGACAATTATACATATAAATTTGAAATTAGTGTATTTTCTGACAGTGAACAATTCGTCATAAAGTTTTCTATTGCATTATTTATACAATCAGATACAGTTTTAGTGTTACTTATAGAGTGCAAACGGGTGGTCGAAAAATGCCAAGGCAGTCGTAGTACCATTTTTAATAATTTGTTTTGGGCGATTTGTAAACGCTTTATGTGTGTTTTGGCACAATTTCCCCATACAGGACAACCATACAGGATAATTGCTTGAAATATAACTTTAACAATTAACATTTTGTTATCTATGTTTAAATATGAATTCCTGTTTATTAACGGATAAAGTATTTTTTTATACAAGTTAACCTTTTCCACAATGTAGGAAACGTGTTTATTAAAAGTTACTTTCTTGTCGAGGAAAATGCCAAGATATTTCACATTTTCACACCATTGAATTTCTCTTGCAGATAAATTTAAATTTCGTTCGGGCAAAAAACATAACTTTCTTTTTCTAGTGAAAAAGATTGATTGTGTTTTGTCTGAGTTAAGTTTTAATTTCCATTTGAAGTAATATTCTTCCAATTTATTTAAGGCACTCTGAAGTTCGGTCACTATAACATGACCGAGTTCATGTGAATAATATACTGCCAAATCATCCGCGTAAGCAGCAAAATTACATGGATTTAGAATAGGTACGTCTGCACAAAACACATTATATAAAATTGGTCCTAAAACAGATCCTTGTGGAACGCCCGCTGGGATTAATTTTAACTGTGAGGCGGAACTACCTACATTAACACAAAAAAATCTGTCAGAAAGAAACATTTTCATCATTCTAACTAAATATCGTGGAAACTGGAGGCTAATTAATTTAAAAACGAGACCAGAGTGCCAAACGGAGTCGAAAGCCTTTTCAATATCAATCAACACCAATGCAGTTGACTGCCCCAACTGAAACCCTTGTTTGATATCGTTACAAATTCTTTTTACTTGGTGGACCGTAGAATGACCTTGCCTAAAACCAAACTGCTCTTGTGGCAAAATATTGCTGTCACTGATAAAATCTAGAAGCTTTTCTTTTAAAATTTTTTCTAATATCTTTCCCAGACTGCTAAGAAGACTTATTGGACGATAGTTTTCAGGCCTATTCAAGGGTTTTCCTGGTTTTGGTATCGGAATAACTTTAGCTGTTTTCCAGGCATTTGGGAAGTATTGCATTTTCAAACATGCATTGTAGATTGATGTTAAGTAGGTTATTGCATTTTCCGGAAGATTTTTAAGCATTTCATTATTAATCTTATCAAGACCACAAGCTTTCATACGTTTTAAAGCTTTTATCAATCCTTCCACGTCCGAACTTGACACTTGTTCTGCGGCTGGAGTTGTTATGGCCATAGAATCGAATTGGCTAACAGTTTCTTCAACTAAAATATTGTGGCTCTCAATACCTAAATTGTTCGATAATTGGTGGTTTAAACAAAATGATTCCGCGAACGCCTTTGCTTTATCGGAGTCAGATATAAGAACCCCACTATCACTCAAGAGACTATGACAAGGAACAGATTTTTTCTTTAAGATTTTGGAAACATTCCAAAATGGCTTGGAAGCCTTGTGAAGCGTTTTCAATTTTTCATTCCACCTTTTGTTACGAAACATGCTAATGCCACTACGAATAAGAACATTAAACCTATTCATGATAGTGAAGTCAGAGATTTGCCTATATCGAGTCCATTCCCTGCGATAATAGTTCCTGTTTCTCATCAGTTCTCTAACAAAAGCTGGAAGTTTAACAAAATTTTTGTGTGGAGTTCGCAAAGGTACAAATTGTCTCACACCTTCTAACAAGCAACAGGTGAAATTATTTATACATTCATCGATTTCGGCTGAAGTATTCATGCTGTAAGTATTAATTTTTTGGAAATAAGCTCTCACAAATCTTTTGTATAACTTCCAGTTTGCCCGTGAAAAGTTATATCCCAAGTCGTTTATGAGTTGTGAAGAAGATGAAATATTAAGAGCAACAGGTAAATGATCGGATGAAAGCTCGTTAACCGTACTCGGATTTGAGATAAGCTGTGGAATATTTGTCAAGGCTAAATCAAGTGTAGATGGATTGACTCTCGATGCAGCTGGAATATATGTTGGTGTATCAGGGAAACAAATGGTCATGGGAAAGTACGTTGTAAACTCATGAAGTATATTTCCCCAACAATTTGCACGGAGACAGTTCCATGACCGATGTCTCGAATTAAAATCACCGCAGAATAAATAGTTTTGGCCAGTATTAAGCATTTTACGTAGGTCAGACTTAAAACTGCTGCGATAATTGCTGTTATTTTGCCCTCCCGGAAAGTAAACACTGTAAATTTTCAACTCTATATTTTCTGCAATATCTATTGCAATGCCTACATTCTCTATAACCTGTGTCGAAATGCTAGGAATGTTTGAAAATTTAATAGATTTCTTCACAAGAATGGCAACTCCACCTCCACTCTGCCCAATTCGATCTTTCCTTATGCACTCATAGTTAGGATGATAAAATGTTTGACTATTGTTGAGCCAAGTTTCTGATAAACAACAAATGTCTACATCATTAACACTTAAGAAATCATTAAATTCTATTATTTTGTTTCGGATGCTTCTACAGTTCCAGAAAATTATTTTTAAATTAGATGTTAACATCATTTACAGTACAGAAATTTGAATGCCATCTGTGCAATAACATTGAATTGTTGCTCTTTATTTTTACATAAACTTAACTTAGATATCATCTCAGTTGTAAGCTGCATAAATTCGTGCTCTGTAAACAAATTGCTCTGAGTACACAAAGGGTGATCGTTTTTGATGTGAGAAGCATGATTGTTGTTGTAGGAACCTTGTTTGTTCATTGTTGGTCTCCAGTTCAAATTAACATTAGCATTAGAGAGTGGTGTATTAGCGCTCACGGGAGGGAAATGTTCTTCTCTCAGCTGGAAGTGAATTTTATGATGTTTATGCCGACGTGATGCCATAGATAACCGTTCCCTCAATTTCATATATTCTATGCGATTTGGACAAGTGGGGTCTGTTGATTTGTGTTGGTTTCCACAGTTTGCACATTGAATTTTTTCTACTGATTTACAGTCACTGGTTTTGTGATGCTCACCACAGTTTGCACACCTCTCCCCAACTTTGCAGCCCCTTTCGCCATGACCAAACATTTGACACTTTCGACATTGAACGGGTTTGTGTTTTATTTTTCTTTGGTAGTCCCAAGTGATGATAGTGTGGAAGAGAGATCGAACTTCTTTTTTTGAGTTCTTGCATTTGTACAGAACCTCTTTCAAAATATACAATGTAAATTGTATCACTATATTTTTCAAATGTTCTCTTAACAACTTTTACTTCGGTACATTTCAAACCAAGAGAAATAAGTTCAGTTTTCACTTCACAATCGTTCTTGTTGTCTAAACCACGGAGCACAACTTTAAATGGTTTATTGTTTTTGCTTTCATGCGTAAAATACTGATAGCCATTATCTTCTAAAATTTTAGTAATTTTATTGTAATCATCGACATTTCCACACAATATTTTTAGACCAATTGAAATATTTTTCATCAAATAGTCAGATATTTTGGTCGAATCAATCAGTTTAATGATGTCTTTTCTGTTTTGTGTTAACACTTTTATAGTATTTGTTTTATTTGATTGGCCTTTTTCACACTTTTGACTGACTATTTCAGCCTCAGAGTCACTGTCATGATCATCATCATGATCCACCAGTTGTAATGGGGTCCAGAAGTTATATCTGGACCCTTTCTTTCTAACTTTTGATGAAGGCATTAGACCTTCATCAGAAGTGACACGAGTTCTTTTAGAAATTTTGGTGTTTCGCAATCGCAAAGAGAAATTTTGTTTATCACGTCTTTCACTAACAGCAGCCAGAGCGAGACTGACGCGAAAGAAAATTAACTTTATAGTTTTTGATGTAACGAAAATGAAAGTTGTCATTGAAATTTAAGATAAATTAGAAATACTTCGATGTAAATATTTGCAGATAATTAAAACGTCATAATTATTATCTCCCCAATAGGAATAGAAACGTAACTGCGCTTTTCAACAATAACTAACAATGTTTGCTCACGTCCATATCTAGTCTTGTATATTCATCAATTCCGCTCTAGAATTACTATGTATAACTAGTATTCCCTTTTGACACACTTATAGCGTATTCTTTTCTGGCACAAAGGGCAACATTTTGTGTGGCTTTTGCCCTAGAATTTATATTTCCTATTGCATTTTAGGAAACAGAACAGTATTTTTGAGTTCGAAATATATCAACGCAATATTGGGATAAGACAAGAACCACAGTTTTGTAATATTTCTCTATTAACATCAACTTTATTTGGGAAAAGAAAACACCGTTAGTCAAGTAAGGACTGTTGTGATACCATGGGATGTCGGGCTTGTGTTTATATTAGATATCGTCCCGCCCTGGTGTCCTGGGATGTGGCTCAAATAAACTACCAGCCCGTACTACTCGTAACATAAAATTTTCTAATTCATATTGTTTGTTGAAATGTAATACGCAAAGCGATACTCCGCAAAGTGTCGTTTTGATGAAAGACTGTGAAATTTATCCGTATTTTGGACTTTTATTGTAATATTTTATTGTTAGTATATACTTGTGTTGTATTTACACAAAAATGTTAACGCACAAAACGAAATGCTATTGCTGATGTATTGTTGGTTTGTTTGAGCCATTGCCTCTATCTTGCATTGCATCTTATTAAAGCAATACTTTCCAACATGCAACGTACATATGAAATCACACCACATTTCTTAAATTTACCGACACAAGTCTCTACTCTATAAGTCATTACACTATGATAGAGGCTTTCATACCGGACCTTCTTAAAATCGTTCGTCGAGTTTCATGCAGCATCCAAAGAAAAACGCTGCTTGCACAATTTTGTCGTTTGGATGCGATATCTTTATTGATTGTTGTACGAAACTTAAACAAAATAGAAAACAATAATTTTAATCCAATTAATATAATTTCCAATACGGAAATTTAATTGATAAATTGAAAAATATTAAATTTTATTGGAATTAGGTTAGAAGTTTGATAGCTTCAAATACGCGTTGGTGTTTCTTTACTTGCATATACTTATGCCGCAGATTTTCAACGCGTCAACATTAAAATGCTCACCTTGGTGTGCAGAAGCTTTTAAGAGAGCATTTCAAGCTCAGACGAGTGTTTGCAGCCCAAGGCAAGTGCTCCCAAATGACTGTTTTCAAACAGAGATGAGTGTTATCCAACCAATACCAGTATTCTCAACGAGTATATCTGTAAGTGTTGTTTCTGTAAATTAAAATATTTTGTATCTAAAAAAACCGTTGTTATTTTCGAAATGCTTAGTGAACATAACAATGGTTCGTATTTCGTGGTAATGGATTACCCTGGATAACCCATCACGATTACCCATTACCCACAGTGTATGAGGACAATAGTGGGTAGTTACCCATGACAATGGGAAATTATCCATCACGATTACCCATTACCATGGGCAGTGGATAGGCGGAATTTATACATTACCCACGGAGATGGAAAATGGGGTATCCAGGATAACCCATCCCCATTTTTTGATCGAAAAATTAGAAAAATTGTTTATATCTCGGAAACGAAGCGTTCAATTGAAAACTTAATAAATTTGTTATCTCCATAGGGCTGTAGCAATGGATGTTGTTACTACGGAATCCTAGATAAAACTAACACTTTTTCAAATGCAAGTAGCTAAAACGCTCATATGTCCATTTTAGAGATACCCTCAAATATTCCATATTTTCGATCAAAAATGGTAATGGGTTACCCATTACCCATCGCCGTGGGTAATGTATAAAGGCCGCCTACCCATTAACCGTGTGTAATGTAGTGTATTCATGTAGTGTATTCAAAACCGAAACCGATTAAAAGGTTAACCGAATTCCAGACGGTTAACCGTACATCGGTATTTTCCACATTGCTATTTTCGAAGAATCGATTTCCCCGGTTATTTCAAGTCGATTAACCGTTTTTTTGGTTTTTACACAACAGGAATGAAATAAATAAATAAGCAAATAAAAGCTTTGACATGTAAAATTTTGAAATTGAACCCCTGTTATTTCGAAACAGATGGCCAATTCGACATTTATAAATTGGCAAATTATTAGTTAAATGTTAGAAATTTAAAAAATGGGTCACGTTACACAGATTTAACAAAATTGGGAAATGTTAAAATCTTTCTTGCAAGTTTCTGAGCCTTCAACTCAAACCACGAAATAAATTCAATAGGAATTGAGTGCCATCAACCCAAACTGTGCATCAATTCGCGATGCAAATTCATCAATACGGGTCCTTATTGGACAAAAGAGCTCGAGTATGTACTCGTCCAGTGCGTTCAATTAGTCCAAGAACTGAAGCCTTGTTTCCACTTCGCTGAATGGGCTGAGGATCGTTTGGCTCAAGATGAGAATTTTTGCCGAAAAATTATCTTTCCGATGAAGCCCATTTTCATCTCGGCCGCTACGTGTACAAACACAATTTTTGCAGTTGTGGCTCGGAAAATCCACAAATAATCGAGGTGTAGCCAATGCATCCACACTGAGTGACTGTTTGGTGCGGTTTTTGGCAAGGCCGTTACTGTCAATGGAGAGCGTTACCGTGCCATGCTCAGCGATTTTTTGTTCCAAAAAGTTGAAGAGGATGACATGGACGACATATCTTTTCACCAGGACGGCGCTGCGTGTCAATCGATTTATTGCGCACGTTTTTCGAAAACTTCATACTCAGCCGGAGCTCGGAAGTCCATTGGCCACCTCACAGCTGCGATGTTAACCCGTTAGACTAGTATCTTTGGAGCCCCGTAAAGATAAGTGTTACATAAATAATCCCGAGTCCATTGAGGCCTTAAAACTCGACATAGGGCACCAAACAATCGAATTGTATTGAAACTACTATTTTGGTTGATGGAATGAGGTCCTGTGTCTATATTAGTATTATTTTAAAAGCGACATTACATTCCAAGTTTTACACTGACCGCATTTTAGTTTTCCGTTACATCCTCTGATGGCATAGACTTACAAATTCTGATTGGGACCTGAAGTTTTGTACTCAGTAGTCGATCTCAAAATTAAATAATTGTGAATTAAAATTAATCAATTTTTTAAAACGCAAATTTTTCCGTAAAAGCCGAAACCGGTTATTAACTAATTTTTATGCAAAGGTTTTTTGCATGAACCGAAAACCGGTTTTTCCAAAATCTGAATATTCGAAGAAACCGAAAACCGACATTTTTAAAACCCCGGGTTTTTTAATACACTATCAGTAGCTACTAGTGTCCAAAACCGAAAAACTGGTGGAACCGGTTAACCGGTTTTTTGATATTAACCGAGTGCCGGTTTTTTAAAAAACTTACTTTTCGAACAAACCGAAAACAGGTTCTCTAAAGTCGGTTAACCGGTTTTTACTCAATTTTTGTTAATATGCTTAAAAAAATTATTAATAAATTATACGATTTTGGAATTTAAATGACATTTTCGAATTAAGAGACATAATTTCTATTTTCAAATATGATTTTATTCTTCAGTAAGTTCTACTTTAAGTGACATTTCCTAACAATTTTTTAATTAAAAATTTAAAATGATTTTATGATTTGAATAAGAATTTATAATGTTTTTTTTTTCAAATTTCATAATGTAAATTATTTTAGAATAAATGTTTTGAACTGGATAAGGTTTTCATACATGAAATTCACTTTCAAGTTGAGAATTTGGAATTTTATTTTGGAATTTAAATCAGTATAATATAAATTTGAATAAAACTTTTTAATTGTATATTGAACACGCATTCCAAATTGGAATGTGATTTTAATTTTGATTTAAAATTAAACGTGATTGTTACATTTAAATACAGTTGTCAATTTTGAGTTTTTAACACGATTAAATACTTTGAAATGGTCGCTAAATAAATGAATTGGAAGTGCTACATGTGCAATTAATTTAAAACAACAGAAAAAAAAGCAAAATATAACCGGTTCCACCGATTTCTGCCAAAATTTAAAACCGAAACCCGGTTTCTTGAAAACCCGATTTTTCGAACAACCCAAAAACCGGTTTTTAAAATTTAATGGGTAAACGATGATTACCTCCAATTCCACACCGCGATTTGTATGGGTTAGACATGGAGTTGATATATACAAACTCTGATCCTAACGAAATACTTGGACATGACTGAGCCAGCCTTCGACAAAACTAGATCACTACCGTCTTAAGTAATGTTTTAGGTGAAACACTTATCGAATCAGTTGTTGGATAGCCTTCTGGCCTTCGGTAGGTGTTGTGCGTGTGGCACCCGTGACACAGAGCATTGCCATTCTCTAAAGCTTTATCAGCAAACTAAAGTAATTACATTTCTCTCTCTATAAGTATGCAATAATGTTTCTCCGACTCGAATATAGAGCCAGTTGCTATACTGTTGAGCCTAAATTAGAACTTCCTATAGATAATCACACCTAAATAACTTGCGTTATATGCTAGGTAAATTTATGTACCGGCTTGAGCCAATAGCTTAATATACGGAACCTTCTGATCCCTAGTAAAGAGTATTAGCCTGGTTGTCTCCTGGGATTCTCCCAGGTCATTCCACATTTCCCACTTATAGAGACTTCTGATGAAATTCCATGCAGTGCAACTACCAGGTCGGCAGCATTTCCACCCATTGTAACGAATGTGTGTTAGACAAAACTAGTGAAATCGATTAACAGGGATTCCGGAACTTACTTCAGAACAATATTAACATCACAAATAAAATTACCATTTTCTAAAATCAATTCAAAATACAAATCTTTGTAAACAACCCCCATCGGTTTTATTTTCAAAATAGTTGTATAAAAGAAATGCTTCCTATGTATTCATTAGTAACCTATCAGTTGTAAAAAACCACTGTCTCGTCCTTGTAAATGATGCGATGGGATGCAGTTGGAAACTATTGAAAATATCTTCAATATCAGCTTTCTTTTAAAGTATTGTTCTTTTTGTATGTTAACCGTCTTCTGTACTATGTTTCGTGTTGTTTTAATGTTTCTTTTTCGTCTTCCGAGCATAAATTTATTTGCTGCATGACGCACTCACGTTTTCTGTTCCTTCTGGAGGTGGAGAAAATAAAAGTT
Organism: Phaonia tiefii; assembly: GCA_963931995.1. NCBI lineage: Eukaryota > Metazoa > Arthropoda > Insecta > Diptera > Muscidae > Phaonia > Phaonia tiefii. Next base: position 105,925,684 of record OZ008367.1, on the reverse strand, counting down.
TCCACATGTTTTCACTTTCAAAGACAAGTGAGAGTCGGTCGCAGATAACGCGGATAACAGCCAACACCTGTATCAAATTGTTCCAAAATGGAATGCCAACATTGCATTTTTTGTCGAAAGTTATTGCAAAAGTTTTTATAATTGGATTTTGCTTTCACACAACCACAACTTTATGTATCTGTGTGTATTACTAGGTACGAGTATGTGGTTGTTTTAATGTACCTACACTCACAGAATTGTTTTTTTGTTTTCTTTTTGAAAAGTGGTTGTAGCAACCGAAATTTCGGCAATATCAACTGAATTGCGTCTACCAGACCCGAATTCAATTGCTCGTTGCAGTACTGATTCCGTTGCACCAACCGAACTTATTATTATTGACGTTATATCAACAGAATTTCTCAATATTGCGGTTGAAAAACCCCCAGTTGACATTTGTTTTTATACCCTCACCCATAGGATGGGGGTATATATCATTTAATACGAAAGAAATGTAACGCATACGAAAGAAATGTAATGCAAAGAAATGTAATACGAAAGAAATGTAACGCATATTAGACCCTCAGTATATTGGGACGAAATTCGTTTTAGGACTTTTAGAGACGATTGAGCCATGTTCGTCTGTCTGGCTGGCTGGATGGCTGGTCAACACGATAACTGCCGTAAATCTTTATCGATCACAGCGAAATGTTTTCAGTGACTTTTATTTGGCCATGGTTAGTTTAGGATTGTAAATGGACGAGTTGGTCACGCCCCTTCTGGCACCTTCCATACAAATCGACACATTTAGTATGAAATCATGTTTCTTCTAAAATCTTTTTCTGGTAGATGTGATTAGCTTCAACTCAAACATTGGTTAATAATCTGTAGATATCTACTTACTTACTATACTTATCCCACGAGGGGTCAGGGACCTATCAAAACGAAGATAACATATTTCGCCCACCAGTTCGATCTTTTGCCTTTATTTCTTCAGTTGGCAATACCAGGTGTACGCAGGGATTCGTTAATTTGATCCCTCCAGTGGAGTCTTGGTCTTCCTATTTTTCGTCTTCCTTCGAGTTCGGTTTCGAAACCCCTTCGTGCAGGTTCGTCTTCATCCATTCTACTCACACGGCCTAGCCAGGCGTAATTGCGTTATTTTGATCCGCTTAACTATGTCAATGTCGGGATATAGCACATATAACTCATGGTTCATGTGTCGATCATACTCGACGTTGTGCACTATAGGGCCATACATTTTTCGGAGTATTTTTCTTTCGAAGACTCCTACAGTTGTTTTATCTGCTTGCGATAAGACCCAGGATAATGCGCCATAAAGCAAGATAGGTTGTATGAGAATCTGGTATAGTTGGACTCTTGTTACTCCAGAGAGGGCTTTATCTATAAAGTGCTTGCCTAGCCCAAAATAACACCTATTCCCATCCACAATTCTCCGCTTGATCTCAAGGCTATTGTTGTTTTTGTTGACGGCAAATTCGAGGTATGTAAATCCTTCAACTGCCTCGAAATTATAACGGTTATCAATGTTCACGCTTTGGTCTAATCGCGTGGAGGCCCTGCTCGTTGCAATTATTAATTTTTGTCTTGTCCTCAGACCCACTTTTCCAGACACCTTCTCAATTTTCGAAAACACCGCAGTAACTTCTCTAACTGTGCGTCCAATGATATCAGTATCATCAGCATACGCGAGCAGCATGTGGCTTTTGCTGCTGATGGTTTTATTCACGTTGACAGCAGCTTTTCTCAGAATAATCTCTATTAAGATGTTTAAGAGATCGCACGATAGGGTGTCACCTTGTCTGAGGCCTCGCTTAGTTTCGAAAGGTTCGGTTAGATCCTTACCAACTTTGACTGTAGATTTGGTGTTCTTCACGGTCATTCGGCAAAGGTTTTATGAGTTTTGTAGGAATACCTAGCTCAGACATTGCTTCGTAGAGTTTCCCCCGTATCGGGCCATCGGAGGCCGCCTTATAATCGACAAATAGATGATAGGTGTCGATTTGTTTCTCGTGGGTCTTCTCGAGGATTTGGCGTAGCGTGAAAATCTGGTCGGTTGTCGATTTTCCAGGCATAAAGCCACACTGGTATGGTCCAATCAGGTCAGCGATAATTGGTTTTAGTCTTTCGCACATTATGCTTGGTAGAACCTTATATGCAATCGCCGATCATGCATTCATCTAACCAAATTTTGCTAATGAGCTAATGCATGCACCTTATCATCTCATCCCTGCCAGCCTCAAACAACTCCGCCGGTAATCCATCGGCTCCTGTGGTTTTGTTGTTCTTAAGCCGGGCAATAGCTGTTCTGACCTCGTCTTGGTTAGGAGGGGGGCAATCGACGTCGTTGTCCAAACTTAGATCGATTGTCTCGTCATTGGATATCTCAGGTACCAATAACGCAGAGAAATGATCTCTCCATATTCCCAACATAGTCTGCACATCTTCGATGACATTTCCGTCCTTGTCTTTACGGAAGGGTGCCCTGAACCATGTATATTACTTCCGTTTTTGACTTTTTGGTAGAACTTGGTAGAATATCTACTTAATTGAAGAAAATGGACGGTGTCGCAACGCCCATTCTGGTACCTCCCATACAAAAGCTTGGTGGTCCTCCGTGTTGTCAATGCGATAAGTCGCGTGAAATTCTTCCCATTTTAATGAAATTAGGTTATAGGCTTCATGTCAGCAAACGCGAGTCACCAATTAAGACAAGGGTGGTTTTGCCAATCCCATGTTGGTGCCTCCCAATTATATTTGTCGGTCTTAATGAAATTTGATACTCGGCAATGTTTTCCTAAAAATTAAAGATTAACTACTGTCCGCGCCCATATTCGTACCTCCCATACAATAGTTGGGAGACTTTCCGGCTGGCCGAATCGATGTCTTCCGTATACCACAACCGATCTTTACAAAATTTGGTGCTGATCAATATTTTGTATAATATTGTGTAAAACAGATGAACAACTTCGCCGTGCCCATTTTTGTACCTCCCATATAAATATTGGGCGGCCAATTGGCTGGGAGTCACGATAACTCCCCATAATCACTTAGGATCGCAATTGAGTTGGGTATTGGATAATATTTAGCGCAATGCCACTCTGCTATTGAATATTGGCACATTTAGCAACATTCAATAGTTTAAGTCGGTTAACCCGACTGAAATTTCCGTACTGGTTGCTATTAACATTTTAATACTAGCGACCAGTTTTTCGATTTTTATAACCATAAAGACAATTTCCCCCGCTCAGGTAACTCCTTCCAATTCTGCGAAACATGGAAATTGAAGCCCTTATTTCAGCCAAAATATGTATTTTTATTGTGTTTGAAAGTTGTAACTTCAAGACAATTATAGTTTTCAAGATCTGCAAGAGCGGATAATTGAATAAGGCAGAAGATAAAAATATCAATGAAATAGAGAATAACCTTTACGTTACAAAATATTATAGAAATTTGGTATGAAAGACATAAAATTCTCTTGCGACTAAAGTATATTCAAAAAACATTTCGGTTGTCGCAATGAAATTTGCCGGTTACCAACACCTCGTTTACAAACAATTGGGTCACGACAACCAACAAATGTAGTTGCACAATCAAATCACAAAATAATCGTTTATTGTGTTTCATAAACGCTTTCCACTCTTAATTTAGTTGCAGCAACCAAATTTGCGATTCTTACAACCGAATTCCTTCCCTTGTGGCAACCTCGACATTCCGTTACCGCTAATTCGGTTTTCTCGGGCGAGTTGTTCTGTGAGTGTGCATAAAGACCACTACGATAAAAATACTGACAAAAGTCAATGTGATGTCTCATATGTTTCGAAATAATTGAAAGGAATACCATATGAAAAGATTTGTCAAATTAACACAAACCATTTATCTGTATCAATAAAAATTGTCTCTTGTAAAGTACAGAAACAATTAATGAGCATATCATGTCCATGTTGAGGGCACTTGCATATAACTGTATTGCAAAATTATTATACAATTTCCCAAAGCTGCATACAAATGAATGATTAGGTTATTAATTTTCTCTGCAGCATTATTTTCCAAACAATTACATTCCAAAAGCCCAACACGAATACTCTAAATAATTCAATTGCGATTATCATTTGTAATGTCCCTGAAGCACAAGAAAGCATTAAGAGCTGATAGCTGCAAGCAGCAACAACCTGCAACACACCTATCAAAGTCCAAGGACCAACTCAGTGAGGTCCTTGCCAATGCATCTTATGCAAATTGCCAATCAATATTCACACCCACCAGCACAGGGCAGTGTATGCAACAGGGAGACTGACTTTTATGTTAATGCCATTTGTTGCTCTTAGTGTTGACAAAGCAATAAGAGCTAAAACGTTTTAATATGTTCACAAGCAGTTACATTTGCATACAGACATACACACATACACAATGTGGATGGTCCTATGTTAGATTGACTGCAAATACCACTAATATTAAGCCAATAACTCTGAACTGCTCGTCAGTTTGAAGCAAATGGAATATGATATCATGTTGTGATAATCTGATAGTTAACTAATACCTTGACTTATAAACACAAATCTGGTAATATAATTGAAATACCTGCGAGTAATTTTGTAAATTACTACATATCTGCTGGATCGTAACCTTATACTGTATTTGCAATATTGTCAGAAACCGATAAAGAAAGTTATTACTCTCCCCGATTCCAGTATCGCCGCTCGTGTTTATACCCACACAAATATAGTACAGAGAGGGTTTAACCGAACGTGTCTAAGTGCTTTTTAAAAGTGCGTTAAAATACAGCAATGCGATAAAGTTTTCACTTGCTCATTTTAAGCTATAAAATAAAGTGGTGAGACTTTTATATTTTTGTTTTCAACCAGATGGAGAGTAAATACATTTTCATATACTGCAACTCGAACGAGGGAGGATAAAATGTTGCTTGGCGTCTTGTTCATTACCATTAAGGTATGTATACATATGGCTACACATATGTACTACACAGATCTGCAAAAAAATTGATTTTAATAAAATAGCTTGGGGACTTCCTCCTGTGGTATCAATTGCGGATGTTGGCGATTCTCTGAAATAAGTTTAAATCGATAGAATCTGTTCTAATTTATGGCTGTTAAATACTTTATAAAATGGATTCGAGAAAAAATGTTTCCCACTTCGAAGTTTAACATAAATCGACGGTCAACTCAACACTTGTATAGAATTCAAGAACAATTTTTTTCCATTTTTATTAGAATTTCGAATCCAGGGGAAATAAAATCACGGTTTATTATATTTTTTATATTTTTTTCTTTGACTTTTCCGTCTCCAAATGGATAGAAGTTCTGCAAATATTGTCTTATGTGTTTTGTTTGCTATATTTTTCGAACACTTGCTGGAGAATTCTCTAGTCAAAAAAGTTTTCGTTCGCATTGAGTTTGATGAATTGTTCAATAGCATCATTCCAAAAACCCTAATGAAGACAGGGTCATGAGTATTAATTTTTCCGGGTTTTATGGTCCTTTTCCCGCGAAAGCTGAACTGAGAAGAGTATCAATATTAACGCAAGAGTATAAGTGGGCTGGTCTTACAGGCACTTAAATTAATCATAAGGCATATATTCCCAGTACAGTCTTAGGACGTTGGGGGAGAAGACGAAGATTCTAGAATAAGATATGGAATACGATTATATGGATAAATAAAATTTAAATTCTAAAAAAAAAAAAGTATTAATTTTTCACCCTCCTTTTTCAAAATTATTTATAGAGGTCTAGAATGGTCTTGATATTAAAAAAATTACATAAGGTGTCAGAGGACACCCGGTTGGAAACGAAGTTCCTTTCGCAATATATTATGTTCCAGTTAGTTCCAACACGCCTAAGGCGCCCGTGGAAAAATACGATAATTTAAATGAATCTGGAAGAAAATTTACTTTTTGTAGAATGATGAACTTTTTCAAAAAAAATTTTTTTTATAGAATTAAAAAAATTAAAAAAAAATGATATTTTTAGGATCTTTTTGTAAGAATATATATATACCTTCCCGAAAAGGACATTTTTAAAAAGAGGTAATTCTTTTATTAAAAGCTAATGTTTTTTTTAAAAAAAGGTACTATTTTCAAGAAGAAGTACTTTCTGTAAGGAAATTTTTTTTTAAAAAGAAGTACTTTTTTTAAGAATAGGTACTTTTTATACACACTTAAAATTATTTGCAAAAAAATCACTCCGGTAAGCGGATAAGTGCCTTTTTTAACTCCGGTCCGGTGTTAGTTTACTCCGCTGCTGGGAGTGAATGAAAATGTTTATCCGAACGTAGTGAATTTATTAAATTTACTCCGTTCGGATGAAACTTGACGCATTTTACTGATTTTACGTACCGTCGCACTCCGAACAGAGTGAACTGCTGGATCTACTCCGATCGGAGTGATTTTTATTTCCATTGCTGTTTCGTAGCAAGGGCAAGCGTCATTCGTGTGTTTGGTCTCGCCGTGAATTCACTCCGATCGGAGTTAAGTAGTTTCATCCGAACGGCGTGAATTCACTCCGATCGGAGTTAATTAGTTTCATCCGAACGGAGTTAAAGTTTTTCACTCCGCTACAAGTTATCCGATCGGAGTGAGACTCCCAGGAACTCCGAACAGAGTGAATATTTTTAAGTGTGTAGAAGTGGTACTCGTTTTAGGAAAAGTTTATTTTTTTAAGAAAATTGACTTATTTTCAGAAAGGCTACTTACACAGTGCAACACGAAAAAAAATAACCATATACGGACACCACTACGTGATAAAAGACTAAAAAAAAAAGACCTGTGTCTCCCAATTTTTCCCAAAGTCATGCACTTTTTTTATGGGCCGCCAAAGATTTGGGGCCTCGGTATCATTTTCGTAAAATGTGATCATTTTCTCAGGCTCATATCTTGCAAACCGTTCAGAATTTCGATTTACTCTCTGAGGCAACTGGCACTGTTTAGGTAGCACGCAAAAGTGAAAAATTTGCGAAAATTTTTTAATTTCATTTTTTTTACCTTTTTCTCCTGTTCAGGTCCATAGGTAGCAAAAAATGAAATATATAAAGAAAGCTATGAAACATTGAAAGATATAATGGAAAAAATCAAATATTATGAAAATAAATGGAAGATTTGCTATGATTTGAAGGTTATCAACATTTTGCAAGGGATCATCGATAAGGGCGGCTTCCCAAAATTCTTTTGTTTTCTTTTTAATTGGGATTCACGCTCACCTCTGAATCAATTACAATGTAACTCGTGGTGACCAAGAGGAAGTGTGGATGAACAAATACAACAACATAGACTGAAGAATGCACATGGTTCCGGCCAGGCATATTTCATTTTTTGCTACCTATGGACCTGAACAGGAGAAAAAGGTAAAAAAAATTAAATTAAAAAATTTTCGGCAAATTTTTCACTTTTGCGTGCTACCTAAACAGTGTTAAGAATCATCTCTAAGAAGTTTATATGTTCTAGAAATTTGTTTATTGAGATCTTAGGTAAATTTTTGTAGTTGATTGTTTCCTTGAATTTTGAACGGTTTGCTACCTATGGACCTGAACACGGGAAAAAAGGTAAAAAAAAATAGAAATTTTTTAAGTTTTTTTCGATTTTGATCTGGAAGGTCAAATATGAAGTTGTTTTGATTTTATATGTTCGCAATTTTTGTTCTTTATGACAAGAGCTACAACTTTGCCTCAGAGAGTAAATCGAAGATATGAGCCTGAGAAAATGATCACATTTTTACGAAAATGATACCGAGGCCCCAAATCTTTGGCGGCCCATAAAAAAAAAAAGTGCATGACTTTGGGAAAAATTGGGAAACACGGGTCTTTTTTTTTAGTCTTTTATCACGTAGTAGTGTTCGTATATGGTTATTTTGCGATGACTTAAAAAATTACACACAGTGTTATCTCAAGAATAGAAAAGAAAAGTATTATTTTATTTTTAAGAAACGGTACTTTTAAGAAAAGGAATATTTAAAGAAAAGGTTTTTTTTAAGAGAAGGTATTTTTTGAACAAAATGTTTTTTTTTACGAAATGGGAGTAGGGAGTTTTTTTTACGAAAAGAGTAGGTTCTTCTCTCAAGAAAAGCTATTTTGTTTCACAAAAAAGGTACTCATTAGAGAAAAGGCAGTTTTTAAAGAAAAGGCAATTTGTTGAAAGAAAGTGTACTTTTTTCAGAAAAGGTACTTATTTAAAAAAATACTTTTTTAAGAAAAGACCGTCAGTGATGCAAAGGTAGTGTGCGCGGCTCTTGTGCATGACCACGTGGGTTCGAAAAAGTACATTTTAATAGAAATATTATTAAGAAATGTGTGAAATTGATTATTATGGTGGATGGGTGGGAATATAGCTATTTCAATGCCCACCAAGGCATATCGTCAGCTCCCTTCTCCACAAGTATTTAGGTATATCATCACACATTATAGGGGTAAACAAATCTCAAGTAAGCGAAAATTGTCTAAAACTCCTACTTGTGCGAAAACATCCAACAAAAATACTTTGCCACAACCATCAATATTCACAACATTTCTTTCCTATGCATGCTTTCATCGAAAGCCATTACATAGATGTTGTTGTTTCAAAAAAGAAACAACGATTGCCATTATATTGGCGTTTAATAGTTAATAATAGCTATTGATCTTGAACCGAACAATTATTGAAAACATAAAAACTCAAAAGTTCGAATAATATAAACTCAAACGGAAATAAATTAGAATATAACATTTATTTGAGTACGATTTTCATATATAAAAATCTCTCTCCATCTTGAATATGATCCCAAGTTTAAATGAGTTGAAGATAAATTTAAATACAATTTTAAAATTTTATACCAAATACGAATCTTAAATTGGAATACGATTTCAATTTGAATTTCAAATTCAAACAAGATTATTAAAATTAAATATCATAGCGAAGTATGTTCAAAGACTGTGCAAGAGTAATTCAACACCTTCCAATTCTCTTCGAAAGTCAGCGCTCTAAGTGGAAGCGTCAATAGGCAGAACGATTAAGTCCATCGAAAAAACACAGTGAAAATTTAAGTTTCCAGTGTGTTTTAAAATTCCACGTTCATTACAAATTCATATAACCATGTGTCTATTATATTCTGAAATTCAAAATGTTCCGGGTACATTAGCTTAACCCACAAAAATGAAGTTAGTCAGTTTGGTTTCTGAACGCTTAAATTGGTGGTTTAATATCTAAAGTACGGTGTGTTGGCCTGTGTATTTAAATTTTATGTACTAAATTCGCTTCTCTACAGAACTTTTTTATTAGTAAACCCAATATTTTGTAGGAAGATAAGACCTGCAGCACACGAAAGTTTTTATAGTTCTCTGTTTAGTTTTGAGTAGATCAAATATTTTTGCTTTTTTTCAAACACACAATAAGGAACTACTTACATGCAAATAGCATGTGATGAAAATTTAATCAATTAGCGTATCTACATCAGTCACAAAACAAAACACCCATGTGTCATCATACTAATTTCATTTCTTAAATCTTTACAATGTTCTAGAAAACTTTCTACGGAAGTCCTTTTAAGTTTTTCTACTAATGGTAATTGATATTTTACATTTTGTTAATGTTTGTTCACTAAAATGTTTACAGGTTACATTGTTGCATGCACATTTTTAATAATCTAAAAAGTGTTTACAATTGAATGTTAATATATGAGTATCAGGAATCACATTCTATTTCGTAGGAGAAAATTTTTCTCGTACACTTAAGATAATAGAAGTTGTCAAAATGTAACTGTAGGTATCAGGCGGGCGTAGCTACTACAATCCCTGATAACACTTTAGATAAGAAAACGATGTACAGATTACATCGTACGAAACGAAAAATGTAAGAACTAAAACTAATGGAACAGAAAAAACTAGTATATCTTTATAATAAACGCTGAAAAAAAACGGCCTGTGTAACATATTCTTCCAAACATATTCTGCAGTAAAACACTCATTTGTTTGGAACACACTTCAAACATTTATATGTTATAAGTCCCAAACTCAGGTGTGTTTAAATGCAAACATTAGCATGTTTAATGACAAATATGTATGGTTTTAAGTGGAAACGTATGCGTGCTTCATCCCAATCCCAAACATTTATATACTTACGTGGAAGCATTCGCGTGTTTCCCCCAAACCTCCATATACTTACGTGGAAACATATGCGTATTTCTCCCAAATCATAATAATATTTAGAAACGAATTATTCTTTCTTTCTTTGTTTATTATAATAAATTTTACCAATATATATATATCCACATTTATAAATAATTAACACAAACAATTAAAATATTTACATTTTACATTTACTTGCATTAAATGCATTAATTTTTTTATGGAATGAGAATCTGCTGCTCTTTTCCTTCTACTTTCTTTGTTGTCTCTCACGTTTTTGTTTTCAGAAGGTTTCAACTATGCTTTCGTTATCACTATGCGTTGGTACACAAACAATATACTTATATACAAATCTGGTTCATGCAAGACAAGCGTGTATTAATTACTTGTATTTTTGTATTATTATATTTCACAAATGGTCCGCCATTCCGATTTTATCAGTAAGGGCTCGGGTAGAAAAAGGGATTCACGTTGTTGCTCTCTCCAGTTTCTTTCCTCAAAATCGTTTCTCACTTTGGTAGCACACATAAATATGTGCGAAACACATACACAAAAACCAAAGCAACATTATTTTTTTTTTATTTATGATTTATTATTTTTTCACTGATCAAGCGCTTTTGATATCCTCTGTCTGATGAACCATTGACGACTGAATACATGAAACTAAACCGCAATACATCAGCCAAAATATGAAACACAATGCAATTTACACGCACATTCAGGAATATTTATGAATCACTAACTGAAAGAATAATCCTTGCCTCTCTTTTATTCTCTTGCTCTCGCGCAACAAACACGGCTGAATTTGTATCACAAACACAGATATATTTGGGTCGCTAACACATATATTATAACACATTCATCGTGTCTCAAACATGTAATATTGATTAGCAAACACAATGTGATTGGGCACAAGTATATTATATTTGCGACAAGCTCCAAACACATGTTATGTTTGCATCCTAACAACAAAAAAATAAAAAAATTTCAGCGTGTAGAGATATAAAATGGGGATGAGCTTGAATATAAAATTTTGGTAAGGGGCTGTATGTTACCTTTATTCTGGGGGCTCCATATTTGGTGATTAAAATTGATTTCGCTTCACATTTCTCCAATTGTAAGTTGTTCGCTTTGCATGTTTAGGCTCACAGATCGGGACCTATAGTTTTACACCACCTCTAACGGAGTAATGGAGTAGTATTTTCACGACTAGTTGCTGGGTATTACGATAAATTACTTTTGCTGGAAAATTAAATATAATTCAAAATTTCAAAAATGTTTCAGTAGCCAGGTTTTAATTCTACATCAAGAGATATCTCAAACAATTTTTTCTAGATTTTACTATAGATGATGCATGCAAAACCCAAAGCGGTCAATTTAGTCAAACTTTCATAGACGACTATAAACTATCAGTTAACATTAGCAAAGACTCTTACTGTAACAGCTAGATCATATAGAATTTGAAAATAATCTAGAGCATAAGTAATTTGTATGGCATCATATGAATATTCCAGGAGATTTCACAAGGATCACAGGTAACACACTCAGAATATGTATATAAGTAAGTATAGGTTGTATTTTACGCAGTACGTTATATTAATTTAAGGCAATGGAAATCTATATTTTATTGAATAGTCAAATTAATTAACCGAGAGTTCTCTTAAGTCGCAAAGCATCATAGGCAACTCGGGTTGCAAATTTATACATATTGTTATGAATTTCCCAAATCGCCCTTTTTAGGGTTTTTTATTCCCGTTAATAAAACAAAGTTCGTTTTTAAATAACGATAAGTACAAAACAGCATATTACAACAAGTCTATATTTCAACCTTTTGACAATCCTAATGTTCAGATCGCTATTGTCGACGTTGTTACATGCAACCGTTCACTATTGTGTTTAATCACAGAATGACTCATAAGTGCTTATCCGCTGCTATTTATATTAGTTTTGGGACATAATAGTTTTGGAAATTGGGACAGAGCTAGTCTTCAATTTCCATCCGTTAAGCCCGGTATTCAGTTTCTATGAAATTCTATTTGCCATAAGAAGTACGTGCATTAAAAATAATGAAAATTTTATGAACCGAAAATTTCGCTCACTTTTCATTTGCTTGGTACTGAGCTCTCTACGAAAATTTTGTAGGCAAAATCAGTTGCAGGGTTGTTATTTCGTACCATAAAACATTTGTTTGATAATTGTTAGGGACCAGAATTTTGACATTTCGATAATTTTAGCAATCGGAAGTAACACCACAAAATGGAGCGCGTAAAGGAATTATAAATGAATTATTTGCAAGGTAGATCAAAGATAGGTGGTAACTCTACGCAACATAATTTTCGGTTTAGAGATAAATGACAACATTTCTTACGAAAATTTCGCAAGAACTGAATACGGGGCTTTACCAGAGTATCTATTCCTCGAAAAATCTACTAGTTTACATAGAATAGCCGTGTATATTCACTTCCAGAACCAGTGGTAAGATACCATGGGTGAATTCATAATACTGGTTTAGCGAACTGGTATGTTGTTGCAAGGTATACTTTCAGGCATAACATTAATCGTACTGTTATGTACTGTAAGCCAAATAAGTAAGCATGCGTATTACATTACTGTGACATAAGTAAAGATTTTAATCGTGTTTTTTTTACCCCGCTAAAGTTAGTTATAGCTTAAGCTGTACGGGACAACTAAGCAATATTAAGCGTATTTTCAATTTCCCACCTAAATTCGGACTTGAGCAATGTCAATGTTGCCATATGTACAATTTCTAGAAATGGTAACAAAATGTTATCTTAGATCAATTTTGTTATCATTTCTTGTGAATGAAAATGTTGTCAAGAAAGAGAGACTCAATACTAGACACTTTCGAAATGGCTTACACATGGTAAGTTCATTTAAATTATTTAATTTAATATATATTTTTATATCTCTAAATTTGAAAGAAAGATTTTTATTTTCGATAGGAAACAAAATTGGAATTAAATTGTTGAGAAAAACGCGCGATAAAATTATAAAGGTATTGTCGTTTAAACAGGTTGATTTAATATTTTTCCATGTCATTTTTCGTTTCACTGGTCAAAGCCATATGTATTTTGATTTTATTCTATTTTGTATTCTTGTATTGTTGGTATATATTTCTGTAGAGTTTGACAACAGAAACGAATAAACACAAATTAAATGTATGTTGTTACAACAACATCTTCTGCTACCACGTATTTCTTGGCACTGGCTGCAAACGTGTTGCCGTATCGCATTTTTTCAGTCTTTACAGAAAATGTTACTACATTTCGTAGAATTAAATGTGGATCGTTTTTTTTTGGGAAGGTAATAAGTGGCAGTAGCTCACTGGAATACAAAAACCAGTCCTAATCTGTATGCCGGGCTGCCAGAACGTTGAACGTCAATTCAGTTTTAGGTTAGGATGAAGTAGCTCACATTGTAGAAATACTCAGTCCACTGACGTGACGTGACAAAGAGAAATAGATTAATATGTGAAGAACCACATTGTGCTACCGCAAGTTTGCTAAGTTTAATTAGATTGATTCGCTTAAACCATGCTAAATCCCAAAAGAACTAGGGTCCAGGATTGTGGAAAACTCACAAAAGAATGCAAATTCGTTTAAAAAAATTGGGCAGAAATCAACCTCCAGAAGCTTTGGAAAAATATCAAAACATATTTTGAAGACTTTTTGACGGCTTGCTGGAGGTTAACTATAATTTTTGCTCTGGAATATAGTTACGTAGGACGACAATCATCCGAACGATATCGTTATGTCGATAATGCTGTATCATAGCCCATTTCAATTACATGCATTCATAAAACCTCACTAAAAACAAAACGATCGATCTGACAATCGACATCAACTCTTAAATAATTAGCTGCTTGGATTTTACGGTACAATGAATGTTTTCTGATATTTCAAATGGTTGTTTAAGCCTCGTATTCAGTTCTTGGGAAATTTTCGTGAGAAATTTTATCATTTATCTCTAAAGGGAACATTTTGTTGCGTGGAGTTACCACCTAACTCTGATTTACCTTGCAATTATTTCATTTATAATACCTTTACGCATGCGGTGTTACTTTTGGTTGTTCAAACTGGGTAATTCGAAAAAAAATCGCCACTCAGATCAGTATTTTCGTACCCGACCACTTTTGATTGGTATATAATTTGGGCAGTAGTTTCTCCTCGAATTCTATGACTTCGGTGTTAATTTCACACATTACTTTATAAAAAAGCCATAATACTCTTGAATTTATTCAAAAGGGACGTTTCCTAATGGGTAAAACGCAACTTTGTTTTTAAAAATCCGGTATGAATTAACTCAGTTATTGAAGTTTTTATTAAAACAAAAATTAATTATGCTTTGTTTTTATTAAATTTTACCAACATCATGAAACTGTTGTAAATAGAAAGAGCATAAAAAGAACACGAAAAACGTTGTGCAGGCATTTTTTTCAAAATTTTTGTTTTAATAAAAACTTCAATATCGCAATCAATTAATACCGGAGTTTTAAAATCAAAGTTGGGTTTACTCACTAGGACACGTCCCTTTTGAATAAATTCAAGATTATTATGATTTCTTTATATAATAATGTGTGAAATCATAACCAAAGTTGAAAAATGGCGAAAAAAATTAAAAAATATCTGTTTATTGGACAAATACACAAAGACTTCTCATATTTTCTTAAAGAACGTATATAGCGATTGAAAGGCCTAAGTTGTTTCTTTCTAAATCCGGTGAGAAAGTTAAAATCGGTTGATAATCAACTAACTTGCTGGCTTATAGGTGCGCAAACGTACGCAAAACCAGGTTTTTAGCCGGCTTTCAAGATTTTGGGGGTGTTTGGGAAATTTCACAAGCAGATTCTTGTCTCACTCGACAATACCTACAAGAAGAATACTATCACTTCCCAATTATTTCTACTTTAGTATTTTTGTATCACTGTGTTATACGTAGTCACTACTTGAAAAATCGAAACTAAAACAGCAAAACTCGATCAGTCTATACCAAACCTTATGTATCTACTGATCCCATAGAGATCCCATTTTTAAATTTGGCTATGATGTAGAGAAAAAGATGGACTTTCTTTTTGGTGGGGGAAATCAAAAATTAAAGATACGTTATACCAGGATATTCAATGATAAAAGATACTTTGGAGTTTTCAATATCATTGAACTGATGTATTGGACTGATGTATGGATTATTATTAAGCGGTTTTAGCAAGCCCTAAAATGATATCCAAGATTTTGAAATCCATTAACGCACTCCAAAGTATACCATTTTTGAGTCAGGTCCTTTTTTCAGAAAGTGTCATACAATACCTACTTCAACGAACCATAAAACAAAAAATTTTGACTCAATTCTGGTGTCATAGAATTCGTATGGACGAGGAGAAACTTCTGTCCATTTTCCATACAATTCGATAGGGGTCGGGTCCTGGAATGTATCGAAATATTTTGGAATTACTCAACTATAGAAGTGTCAAAATTCCGGTTCTAAACAGTTATCAAACAATTGTTTTCGTACGAAATCACTTGGCGTTTCAACCCTGTAATTGATTTTGCCTACGAAATTTTCGCAAAGAGCTGAGTACTAAGCAAATGAAAAGTGAGCGAAATTCTCGATTCCTGAAAGTTTCGTTATTTTTTATACACGTCTTTCGTAAGGCAACGAAAACTTCATAATCACTGAATACCGGGCTTTAAGACTGGTAAAACTAATCCCAGCATAAAAATCAACATTCAAAATGTTTTGTATGCCGATCATGTGTCGCGATGAACACAAATGCACTAGATTTTAGATTTAGATAAAGAAACATTAGTCGCTCAGTACTCTAAATAAAGATCGTCGTGTAGCCAGGGGGTATCCACATAAACCATAGAGAAATAGACAAGAGATGCTTTCCCTCTCTTTACGTTCTCTCGAGGACGACGAGGTTATAGGCCTTTTCGTCGAGTTCGAGTTGCTTTTGTATTTTAGTCTTGGGTTAGACATAAAACGGACATAAATAAAAGGGAATGCGTATTTCCGTTCGATGCAACCAACATAAAATATAACTTAGCTGTCGTTAGTGAAGTCGCAAGATGCGCCGTCTTGTTGCAACCAAATGTCGAGATTATGCGCTTCAATTTTAGGCAGCCCATAGCTCATTGTAATGGCTGGTAATCGATGTCATTCACAGTTACATTCTTGTCCGATTCGGACGGCCTTATTTTTGCAGATATATTGACCGTTGATTCCACCAGTCCGTAAACTACACCAAAGCATTATTATGTCTGGATGTAATGACAGCTATGGAACCTCATCCATTCGTGCTTTATTATATCTACGTTTCAATTATAAACACTTTACAACGTTGCGGTCGCCCAGCGTAGTGACGGCGCCACTATCTATCTTCAGCTATGACAAAGCTTCTCAAAGTACCATACGGAACCAGTGTAAAACTGTAGGTCGCATTCAGTGACTGTACAACTAGAAAGAGCACAACTCACTAGGTGTGAAGAGTTCTCCCCAATCCTTTCATGTGACGGAACCGAAACCAATTTAATATTTTAGTTATATGAATAGAGACACACAATTAATTTTGTTCCGATAATCAGGATGTCAACTGTAACTAGTGTAAATGTGGGTTCTTGTATGCAGAAAGTTGGAACATATTGCTTCATTACACGTGCTACTTTGATTTTATTAATATTTTTTTTTGTTTTTTCTGGGATGTTTAAAATATAATACAAGGTTTTTCGCCTGAAACCGTATTTACGTCTCAAGTAGTTTACCAAAATTCAACATACTTTTTTTGCTAAAATACATTTCTGGTCTCATCGCTTTCATAGATATTGGATTTGTATTTTTAAGTTTAAATTGTATCACTATATCATCTGTGATACTGAAGACTATAATTCATATTATCTTATCAAAAAATCACAACTTTATGTCTAAATTCATTGGTTTCGATTTGTCTTGTTGCCACACAATTGAAAACAAAATAAAAATTCATTATTAAATTATCAGATTTGTTGCAACTGTTAATGGCTCCCACAATTTATTCCCTCGACAACCATGATAGCACACACCCATTTCTAATCTTAATAGGAATTCTCTTTAATTACTTTAAAAGACTAAATTAAAATGATGTTTATCAATGACATCCAGATGAAATGTTGTTGACATCGTAACAAAACGTTCAGTGAACTGAATACAAAACTGATGATTTCATTTCAAATCCCTCCCCCGTTCCCAACCATCCAAGCAATGATTGCCTTTTCAAAAGATTATAAACACGAATGTCCTGAGTTTACTGGCTCACACATTGCCATCCGGACCAGGATCATTGGAGCGCCAACGATGTCAATGTGACAGACATTACATTCGACAAATGCAAGAAGCTTAGACAAAAAAAAGTACATTACTGTATGTTAAAAATTGTGTATATTTTCATAAGTACATATACAGTGACAAGCAAAATTGTAACAGGGTTGACACAGTTGGAAAATAAATTTGTATATTTTAAAAATTTGATTAAAAATAAACCAAAAATTAACTAAATCAATTGATTGTTCTTGTGTGAATAAAAAATATTTTAATTCTATGTTGATATATACAAAGTGAACAGTAAAATTGTAAAGTTATATAAATGTTACAATTTTGCACTCTGGTTTTATGTTAATTTATATGTTTTCTGATTCAATATTTGGTCCAGTAGCCTTTGGAATTTCTGAGAGCTTGTATAAGTATACGGTGATGTATGCTGTAGCAAATTGCACTCATTTCCACTAGAATCACATCACAAGACCATCTACGCCTTTTGAAGCAGCTGGTTTGAAGCATCTGACGAGCTGAGATTTTATGTAACTCCAAAAGTTTTCGATCGGATTTCAGTCCGGGGACTGAAGTGTTTAACCAGTTCCCGCGAGAAAGATATTGTCTTTTTTAACAAAAAATGGAAAAAAAAATAACACATAGTAGGAGCCATATTAGACCCTTAGTATCTTTGAACGAAATTCGTTTTAGGACTTTTTAAGTCGATTGAGCCATGTCCATCTATCTGTCTGTCTATCTGGCTGGCTGGTTAACACGATAACTGCCATAAATCTTTACCGATCACAATGAAAATTTCTCAGTGACTATTATTTGTTCAGACTTAGTTTAGGATTGAAAATGGGCATTTTGACCACGTAGCCCATACAAATCGACACATTTAGTACAAGATCATATTTCTTCTAAAAGTTTTTTCTGGTAGATGTGATTAGCTTCAACTCGCACATTGGTCAATAATCTGTAGAATGTAAGAGATTGCCACACCCATTCTCGTAACTCCCATGCAAAAGCTTAGTGGTCGTTCGGGTTGTCTATCCGATAAAACGCGTGAAACAATTCCGACCTTAATGAAGTTAGGTACAAGGTTTCCCGTCATCAAACGTCAGTCACCGATTAAGACGAGGGTGATTTTGCCGCGCCCATTTAGGTACCTGAAATACAAAAGTTGTTCGGCCGTCCTGTAGTTCGTCATGAGAAGTCCCGCAAAACCGAACCAATTTTTATGAAATGTTGTACTAGACAATATTTATTCAAATTCCACTCTCCTATGGAAAGTGTGCGGTTTTACCAGACCCATTCTGGTACCTCCCATATAAAACTTCGGCGGCTGACCGGCTGATCGACACAATAATTCTCGTAAACCACAACCGATCTTAATGAAATTCGTTACTAGGCACTATTTTCTTAAACGATACTGTGTAATTAATAACTGACTACTGTGCGACGCCTAGTTTCGTACCACTCACACAAAACTTGGGCGTATTTCCGGTTGGCAGACTCGATATCTTCAGTAAACCACAACCGATCTTATTAAATTTGGTACTGATAAATATTTTCGCAAGAGCTACAATGTAAAAATTTGTGTATCTCCCACATATAAATATTTGGACAGAAAATTGGTTGGTAGTCACAAAAATTTCTCGAAATATTTAGGATGCTAACTAAGTTGGGTATTAGATAATATTTAGCGCACTGTCAATATGCTATTGAATATGGTCATATTGTGACGAATTTCCTTATTCATCCTTTTTGCGTCGTTTTATTCCCAATAACAAAACGCGGTTCGTTTTAAATTACGATAATTGCAACGGTTTAACTTCCTTTTATTTTACTTATATAGTACAACAGTTTACTTTATTTACACCAAGTCTTATATTTTACTACCAATTCGCGTTGCTTACTTTACGGGGTTTAATCACAAACTGACCTAAGACCTCAGGTATTTATACGAACTCACCATACTAAAATGTAGTTATCTCTAGCGAATTCAAGAACCTTCTACTCGTTGTTGTTAGTTATATTTCTACTAATTTATGAATCCACCTCTGGAATCATGTGGAATCATCTCGACTAGTGTAGAATTATTTTAACTGAGGCGAATTCATGCTACTGGTTAGCGAGCTGGTATGTTGTTACAATGCATACGTTCAGGCGCAGCATTAATCGCCCTGTTATTTACATAATGTTAGTCTGGTCATTAAGAGTAAGTAAAGGCTTTTACTTATTCGTAACAATATTTACGCCCGTGTATATCCCATTCGTTCAACGTAAGTGTGAATATAGTCGTTTTCAACAGAACTCGGACGAAGTGGATGACTTAGGGCGAGTGTCGGTTTCTGTAGGTTTTGTGATTAACAGAAATTGGTTCTACTCCTCCATAGGCATCTTCCAGGACCCAATCCCTCCCTGGTATCCCTTACTCCTCGGCCTCATAGTTAGTGTGCATGACTCTTGTACATGATAACGTAGACTCGAAACCTGCTCTGACCACTTTAGATTTCGTGCGACGACACACAATGCGACATTTTCCGAGATGGTGATCAAAACTCAATAATTGTTGATAAAACTAATTGATTTTGGTCAGGGCTTTTCCGCTTGATAGTCCTATTTAGTAACTTTCATTATAGGTATCGCGTACAGAAATAGAATTATAAATACGTCTGATGTAACAGGCTAAACATACGTACCTTGTTTTCTTCTAATTTCTATGAACTATTAAAAGAGGAACCTTATTTAGCCTAAGATTTTGACAAACTCGAATGTCGTCAAAAGAAATATAAAGTGATCTGAGCAGGGATCGAACCCACGTTCTCATGTACAAGAGCCGCGCACACTAGTCATTGCATCACCGACGACCACGCCTTTAGCACTATAAATAATACAAAGTATGTACTTTGTCCACTTTTAACACTTTTAGCATTTTTATACTTTTAGCATTTTTACACATTTAGTACTTTTTGTATAACGCTTTTAGCATTTTATAACTATAATAGGATTATTTTATTTTGACAGTTCCAATATTAGAAAGACAGCTTAAGGGTACTTTAGTGTACTCTCATAATTCGGTATTGTACTTTTGAGGTAACTTTTAGTGTACTTTAATGTACCGTACTCTTAGTGTACTTTGACTTTTAGAGAAAATGTTGCGTACAGTTACAGAAATCCCCGAAAACAAAAGCCTGGTGCAATTTTTTTAAATAATTAAAAATACATGGACTTACGTTATGGAAAATACTATAAATATAAATAAAAAAGTATTGCTGATTTATATGGTGGCAAAAACCTCCCCCATGAAATCATGCAAGGAATTTTGACAGTTTTTTCCAATGTGCTGGAATATTCTAAATTTTTATAGAGTTCTTGATCATTTTCTGGAAATTAATTAAAAGACATCCAGTTGTAATATTTGACAAATTCCACAAATTCTAAGGATTCCCTCTCCGAATTTGAAAAAACTATTATGAAAAATTGAAATATCGTGTGTTTCAGTTTTTTATAAAAACTGCATTTAGTTCAAATAAATTTTCAAGAAATCAATTTTTACTGCAATGTTTTTTTTAGCTAAAGTATGTACACTTTCAATAAGGATGGTCTTGTTATTAATAATAAATAATAATAAATTCATGCCTTAACATTTCACATTTCCCCGAATTGTGGGAAAAACTAGTCATACCTATTGCGAAACCCATCAAACCCAAATAATCACCACAGTCCTCCAGACCAATGGCTGACTTAGTACGGCTTTGGAACACTTACCATATTTCGAAGGTAGAGTGAAGTACAGAGAATACACAGAGTACACAGAAGGTTTGGGACACATAAAATAAGTGCACAAATTGTGCCACTGCAGGTAGAATTTGTAGAAGAAATAACCACATTTCAAAAATTTCTTTAAATATCTTTAAAAATACATAAAAAAATCAAAATAAATAATTCTGAAAAATTTACAATTTTATAAATTTATTCAAGCTCAAGACCTTTTTAATACTATAAAGCTTATGCATTAGCTCCCAATGATAATAAGACTGTCTGTATATCTATTTCGTATCTTGACAAGATCCTTCATCAGCAGACGTTTTTGGTATGTTCTCGGCGAATTAATCAAAAATATATACACTCCAGTTCACTTATTTAAAGTCACTAAAAATTTCATATTCAGCAGCCTGTATCTTTTGCAATTTGTAACCGATTGCAGAATTTTAAAATGGAAATGGAAGCTAGACATCTTGAGATATAAAAAAATCATGACAATAGTGGTTGCTTAACTAAGAACTTTTTTGAGCATTTTACAAAAAAAAAGTACAAAAATGTGCTATTTTTTTTGGTCCACTTTAACTAATTAACTAATTTTAATGAAAAACAGTTTTTCTTTTTTTTAAATTTATTTTATTTTATTTAAGAACTATTAGTAATGGCTACAACCACTTTGTTTTTAATAACTTAAAATACACGGGTTTCATTAAGAGATAAAGAGAATTTATGTAATCCAACAAAATTTGATTCTAAGCATCCTTAATGGCCTGAATTAGTGACTGCTTGTCATCAAATTGTCTGCCTCCTTCATAGACCTTACGAGATAACCAATCCCAGACATTTTCGATAATGTTTAGATCTGGCGAATGGGGTGGCCAGTCAAGTATATTAACATTTTGGCTTGCAATGAACTCCTTTACTACTCTGGCGTTGTGTATAGGGGCATTATCCTGTTGCAAGATCCAAGATATGGGACCAATTAGTTCACTGAACTTCGGAAAAGCCGATTCCAATAACATTTTATAGCTTGCACCAGTAATTTTTACGCTTTGAAATTCAAGATCGATGGTGCCATAGTACGTAATAGCACCCCACACCATAACGCAGCCCTCTCGGCTGTGATTTCGGTTCATAAAATGTTTTTCGTTGCGCAGATCATGGAAATAATAGTTGTAGTCATCAGGCCCATTCAAATTAAACTTCTTTTCATCCGTAAATACAACAGTTCTCCAGTTATTTAGATGACCTCTTGGCTGCACATCTGCACCATGTAGTCCCTTGCGAATTGAAGCCACTTTTCCTTACGAGGAGCATTAAATGGCGGCGTTTTTTGTAATTTCAGGTATTTAAGATACCCATAGCTCTTAATTACTCTGCGTACTAATGACTTGCTGGCTTCCTCTCCAGCTGGAGCTCTTATTTTTGACAAGGATAAGGCAGAATTAAAAGCAATGCTGATGATTTTTCTTTTCTCATACGTAGATAGAGACAATGAAACCCTTCCTTTAAAATTTTTTCCATACCGCTCGGGGTCCTTGATGTAATTGTCGACAACTCTTGGGCTCTGTCCAATTTTTTCGCTAATGCGCGGTTAAAATTCCCTTCAGAACGGTAAACATCGATTTTAGTTTTTTCCGATAGATTTAAAATTTTTTGCTTTACCATTTTGACTCGTAATATGATTAAGATGTAATAAATTGTAATAAACCTGCCTACAAAAAATCATCGCTTACTTTAAAAATAAAAAAAAATAATAAAGTGCCTTTATTCAAGTGAACCAAAAAAATAGCACATTTTTTGATTTTTTTTTTTATAGATTGGAGTTCTTTATATCTCCAGATGTCCATTTTCCATTTTAAAATTCAGCAATCGGTTACAAATTGCAAAAGATACAGGCTGCTGAATATGGAATTGTTAGTGCCTTTAAATAAGTGAACCAGAGTGTATATAGAAACACTCCTCATATTAATGAGAATTCGTATATACATATATTTTAAGAATACTAAACACTAACATTGGAACACCTTCACGCACAAGTTCTAAGTTTAGAAAACAGACCGAATAAAAACTCCCACAAGGGAAATGATAAAATTTTAGCAAATTTGATTTGAAGTATATAAATACATATTAATGGTATCTTACTAATTGCTTTATAATTTATATACTAATCCATAGCCAACTAAATTTAATTAAGTTTTTTTCCAAACAAATTCTTTATGAAAATTTTACTTTTTTACATATTGAGCCCTCCTGAGATGATTTATGCGTAGGATCTATTTCTTTTTTTGGCGTGAAGTTAAGAACATTATGTCTACAATAAAAATATAAAAAAATATAAGAAAACCGCCGAGCAAAATGTTTGCCAAACATCGAAATTGAAAAATTTGTTCAAAAATTTCACATTTTCTGAGAATGCTGACTTTAAGGTGCATTTCTAAATGATCATAATTTTATATTACATATAGTTACGAATTTTCTTAACCGTCCCTATTATGACTGTGTTAATACCTTTACAATGTTCGTTCTTAAATTACGATCAGTACAACAGTTTCAGTTCCTTTTATTTTAATTATACAGTTTTAGAGTCGCCACTTTACAATAAATATACATTTAGCTATCAATTCGCGTTGCTTACTTTTCAGCGTTTAATAACAGATTGTTAAAAAATACAGTTATTTATACCAACTCACCATACTCCTATGGTGTTATCTTTTTACCAAATTCAAGATCCTTTGAGACGCTTCATTTGGTTTTCTCATGAATGGTATCAATGCTGGCACTCACTATCTATCGCTATCTGGAAGTTGGTAGAACACACCGGATTAGCGGAGAGATACGAATTCATAACACTGGTGAATTCATAATACTGGTGTGGCAACCGGGTAGATTGCTGCATTGCATACTTTTAGGAACAACTCTAATCTTACGGATATTCACAGGAAATCAAATAAGTAAGCATGCATATTACACTACTGTGACGTAAGTAAAGCTTTTAATTGTAACAATATATTTGAAAACCCCTGTCTTTCAGAAAAAATATATAAATTTCTATGTTTCTTGGAAAACCTAAAAGAAAATACTGAATGAATTATGGTACCTTTTCGGGAAAATCTTGTGATTTTTCAGGTTGGAAAAAATCCAACTTTGAGAAGGCGTAACTTTTTGTCTGTCTTACACAGATAGATTGCAAAAAGTAAAAAATCTAAAAACTAAAAAAAACATTTGAAAATGCTAGGCTACTCCGTAGTATTTGGTTTGCTCTCGCTACCGCCTTCGCTTTGAACAAGCCATAGCCGACAAATGCAAAAGTATTTGATCTGCTCTGCTTGTAGTTTTGTCGTGTCATAAGCTGTAGCAATAGCAACAGCCAAAAATTAAATGATGTGCTCTGCGTAGTCGTAGCGGTATCTGAAAACTGAGAGCAAGATGAGAGCCGAGCAAATGAAATTTTTTTTCATGTACTATTAATAATGAAATTATTTTACCAAAGCACAGTTAACTACTGAAACAAAGGTAATTTTACCACAACCATTTTGGTACCTCCCGTACAAAAAATGTGTGGTCGGATGGTTGGTCGGAAAGATAACTCCCGTAACATGCACGAACCTTAATAAAATTTAGTATTATGGAATATTTAGTCAAACACTACTCTGATGTGGAAAATGGATGATTTTTCCACCCCTGATGTTATGCCTCCCACACAAAAAATGGGATACTATCCTACTGACTGATGCGCTATCTCACGTAAACCACAAACGATATTTCTGAAATTTATTACTGGGCAATGTCTTTTGAAAATCTACCCTGTAACTAAAAATATAAAACTTTTCCCCGACTAATTTTTTACCTCCTATCCAAAAATTCCGTCATAATGTCGGTCGTAAAATTCAAAATTCCAAAAAATTACATAAGGTGTCAGGGAAAACCGGTTCGAACGAAGTTCCTTTCGCTATATATTATGTACTAGTTAGTTCCAACACGGCTAAGGCGCCCGTTGTATATATCTCTCATAAATCACAACCGACTTTAATGAAATTTAGTAGAAGACGATGTTTGCTCAAAAGCTGATTTGTACCTCCCGTTGAATTGATGCAATAACGTCCAGTTGATTGATTGATGATTCCGCAAACCACAACCTATATTAATGAAATTTGTCAAAAGCTATCTTGTGACTAAATAATGGGCAAATTTCCACGCCCATATTGTATACCACCCATACAAAAGTTGGATTGGTTTCCCGTTGATCGACTCGGCAATACCCGTATACAAACCCAATCTTATTGGAATTTGGTACTAGGCAATATTTTGTCATCCAAATCGCAAGGTATTATGTTTACCATAACACGATTCCCGCACGCTGAAAAATAACGGCACAAGCAACATATTTCAGGAAACATGTACATGTTTGCCAGCATTATTTTAATGAATTGATAATCTGCTGTCTTTTTGTTCCTTTCTTGTCTGTCTCGTTTTTGTTTTAAGCGGGTTTCAAAAAATAAACCCACATTTGGGTCGCAAAAACATATATGTACTAAGTATATATGTATGTATATTGTACTTATATTATAGCCTATTAATCATTGTGTCACAAATATGTTATATTGAACAGCAACCACAACGTATTTGGGAACAAGTATGGTATATTTACGTAAAGCTAGCAACACGTCACATTTACATCCAAACATCAAAAAAAGACTGCCCCAATTTATAACCACAATTTATTGCGTCTTCATAAAAGAAATTTCTGAGATAATTTCTGTTTTCTCATATGTCAGTTTTACTATGTGATCCACTTTTGTCGATAGGAATTGTAAAAATAGCAACGCCAAAGAAACTCAGAATTTAGGGAATCTCGTATTAACAATAGTTGTCCTATACCGAAAAATTGTTTGTGTTCATCGGAATTTGAGGTTTTTTTAAAATACAACTTGGTGACATAAGCTCGCGGAAAAACGTGGACGCGCTCTGAGTTATCTCAAAATATCCTTGAAAATGATCACGAAGTTAGTCGAAATATTGGAAAATATTAACAAAATTGTAAAAAGAAATACTTGAAGTGTTTTCTTTTTATTCTTATGACAAAAAAAAATACAAAATTAAAATATATAAGAAATGTATATAAATTGTCCTTCAAACTAAAAAATGAATTTGTAATCGCAAAAATTAAAACCATAATGAGAAATCGTCAAATATGGCAACCCCGCACATCAAGAACTAACTGACTCAACTATTGCTACTGTCACTCACTACACTGTGCTGCTGTTGGGTACTTTCGAAATTGCTGTTGCCACTGATAATAAACTAAATTGTCATTCAAATACCATTGACTCCTCGCAGTGAATATTGTGTGAAGTACAATCTTCATCCCACCAAATGATACACGTATCTAGTGGCATATCGTCTACTTCTAACACAGCAAAACGTACTCGAATCTGATGGCATATATTTCTATCACAGTGAAACGTAAAAAAGGACGATGAAATGCTTCTAAAGAAAACGAAATACAACTTTTGTAAATGTTGAAGACATGATGATGCCATACAAAAAAGAATTCCTTCCTTCAGCGCTCAGACACGAAAGTTGGATAGCAACTAAAGTTACAATTGAAGTGTCATGTTGCATAACGTTGCAAGTATATTCAACTCTGATGACAGGGCATTCAAAAAACCAGTTAATGCAAATGCAACGGTTTTCGATTTTAATACTTTTTGTTATTTTTATGAAACCGGGTTTGAAAGAAACCAGTGAAAACGGGTATTCCATAAAATTCAATATTACGTTTTTTCAAAACAAAACACTAGGGCAATTCAGAGTCTTGTCCATTTAAGATTCCTTTTTTTTCAATTGTATATATTTGCTATCAACTCTGAACACTCATTTTAGTTAATTTTGCAACAGTTGTTGCAAACCACACAATTCACAGCTCCCCTTCAATTTACAGCTGATTGATAAAAAGAACTATTTTTTTATTGATATTTTGGGTTTATTATGTCTAAAGGAAGTGTTAAGGAACAATTAATGGACTCTTTAATAGACGAAGCTGTGAAAGAGATTATATTCAACGAAGGTATGAAATATTCTACGCTAAATTTGATTTGATAACAAATTTTTCTTTATTAGACATGGAGAGTGACAATGAAGCTGTGGAAGCAGTTTTAGATGAACTGACAAACAATTTATCTATTGTGATGGAGTACCGTCGAGGGTTTTATAGCGCAGTGCACAAGTCAGATATTTGGCGCAACAATATTTTGACAACGATGGATGAAGATAGATTTCGGCAAATGGTAAAAGTAAATAGGAGTCAGTTTACGATGTTATGCGATTTAATAAGTAAAGATCCAGAGTTTAATAAAGCTCACTCTTGTAAGCAGTTTTCTATCGAATTACAACTAGCAGTAGTACTTTTCCGCTTAGGCTCATCAGGAGCATCGGATCTTATATCTTCATCGGACCATATTTTGTTTGGCTTACACCTTTTTACACTTTTTTTAATTTTTTGCTGCTCCATAATAATTTTTTTACTTTTTCTTGTATTCTTCGTTTGTTATTGTCATCATACAACGAAGTCGAGTCGAGTGAAACCGGCGTTCAGTAGCCGCCGATTTTTTTTGGTTGCTTGGGTGGCCGCCGAATTAATTTTTTGCATTTTAGTCAATCTGATAAATAGCAGAAAATACTATATTTGGTACATTATGTATCTTAATTATATATAGATATTAGGGCGGGTCGATTTGTAGGGAGTGAAAAAATTCACCAATTTCCCTCTGATTTCCGTATTCTATGGGTTATTCCATGAAAATTTGCCGAAGGAACCATACCTCTATCGTTAAAATCGAGTCCCCTACTTTTTGTTGGTAAAAAGTTCAAAAGTTACGGGCATTTTTGTCCACATTTTGGACCATTTTTCCATTTTTTTCATGATTTTGTCCAAGAATATTACTTTCATGGCCATTTTTTTGGCTCAATCCATTATTTAATTCAATTTACAATTCAAAACGAAGAGTTGAAGCCCAAATTTATCGAATTCGGTTGATTAATTCATGCGATATTGCTAAAACAAAATAACACATAAAACCAACTTTTTGATTTTTTCCCCTTTTTATTTTTTTTAGTATCTATCAACCTATTATCAAAAAAAAATATTCAATTTGAGTGTAGTAAAAGACAGAATGTGAAAAAAAACATTATTTTTTCTGAAAGTCTTGTTTGCTTTCAAGTCTGGGTGTTTTCGTACGGCTCTCTAATGTCGTCGCCATAGCGCCTTCTACATTCTTTCCTGCAACTCGTTTAGCAGTGGCAGCCAGCAATTGGACATGTCTTTCCGTTCCTTGAATATGTAAAGGAATTTGTGCCAGCCAGCAATTGGACATGTCTTTCCGTTCCTTGAATGTGTAAAGGAATTTGTGGATCATCGAACGGTGGCACTTCGTAATTTAAATATCCCTCCAAATGTTCATACGAATAACTTTGCGTAAACGGTGGTTCGAATAAAATGGTATCGTCATTTAAATCAATCATATTTGTATATTCCGTACAATTAAAGTTTATAAAAGATTTTTTATAAACTCTAAGTTCCGTTGGGTCGACAATATGTCTTCGGTAATGTAAAATCTTCTTTATAGCAATGTTTCGTTTTTCCATTCTATCATCAAACAACATAGATAGCAAGATATTTTCTGAGTGTGCAAAATATGGATTATCTTGAATTACTGTATTTACAACTCCAAGTAAATTCGGTGATAAAAATCGTGTCCAAGTAATAAATTTAAAAAGTAATGTACTACCGTATGCGGCAGAGCTATAATACTTAACATTGAAATACATTGGCGTGTATACTTTTATTATATAGTTAGCCAGAATTTTTAAATTTTCAGTTGTATTATTAGTTGTCACATACAACCGTAATAATCTATTGGCTTTGGTCAGCCAACGAGAATGTGCAATTGGCCCTGGTTTTATGTGAGACAAATCCGCAGGAACCACACCATTAGAAATTGCATTGACCATTAACATCAAGTACCTCGAATCGGTAGATAATTCTTCTGGATTTAAATCACCAGGAGGCATATTTTCCAAAGCGATTTCCTCAAAATCGGTTAGCACCTGAAAAGAAAACATAAAAGCTAAAAAATAGAATGAAAAATGGTAAAGAATCAGCTATAAAAATTACATACCGGAAGATTTTCACAATCAGCAATTTTTGAGCTCAACTTACCGGTAGTTGATCGTGGTCCAGTGGTGGTTGATTTTTCTAGAGTGTCAAACAAATGTCTAAACGGAAGCTCTTTAAAGTGCAGAAGACACACAAACCAGTGCAGTGGTCTCTTTAACTGTTTTTCGAATAGTCGCAAAATTCCACCGTGTACGCCAGTATTTGTTGGTTCACCATCAGCGCATATGGCAATTAATGAATCGAGAGACAATTGTTTTTCTTTGAAGAATTCGATCAATTTGTTGACTTTGCTTGCCGCAGTTTGACTTTCTAGTTTTGTGTAGCCTATCAATTGAGATTTTGGTTCCCTCAAAACAACTAGATGAGGTTCTTTAACCATCCTTGGATGCAACTTCTCGTCAATTTTTTCTACAGTTAGAGAGCATCATTTTTCCTGCCGTGGAATGAAAATGATATCAAATTCGAGCCATCATACCGCTTACGAAGTGCGTCTTGTCTTCATTTTTCTCTTTCTCTACGAAGTTTACTTTTGTCCATGGTGACAAGATTGCCATGAGCATCTTTTACGCCCAGGTCTTCCATCAGAGCTGTTGCCAATGCTGATCCCATTCTATCATGCACACCAAATCTGTCACACATCATTGCATAGTTTTTAGTATTGTATCTGGGAGTGTATGTTTGTGGTGGTAGAACTAATTCTGAACCTCCTCTCACATCAACTTCCATTTCGTCATAATGTGGTTCGTATGTAGGATCGTTGCTCTCTGGGATTGTTGGTATAGTCGTTGGTATCGTCTCTTCACTTCCACTATCGTGTTCCGGTATCGTTTGTATTCTGTCATTATATTGATCGCGCATAAAATCTTTTAAGTTTTCAGGGATAGATCCACATGAGCAGTCGTTTTCTTTCAAGTTGCATTTACATTTTCCAATGTTGAATAATTGGTTTGTTGATTCAACGAATTTTTTGAATTCTGTTGCGCGTTTTACTCGTTGTTTATCTGCATTACTATATGCGTCAAGCAAATTATTAAATTTTCTAATGATGCTACCTTTGAGTATAAGTTCAATATTAAGTTGATTCCAAATTTCTAACAATCTGTCTGCTACTTGGGGAGTAAATGTTTTATACGAAAACATTTTGCTTTGGGCTTTTGAACGTTCGGCCAAGAAAAAATAGTACTTCAATATATCTCGTTTAGTTGACAGATTAATATCAGGTAATTCACAGGCCACGCCAAAAGAAAAAACATCATGAGAGACCAAATGTTGCAAACTACTGCGTTGGGTATCTGTTGGATTTTGCGATGAACCAGGCTCTGAATCCATTTTTTAAACCGTCACTAAAAGAATTAAATATGTTTTTCATAGAATAATAATATAACTATTAACTATAATAGTTAGCAATGTTTTTACACTTACCTTTAAATCTTTTCTAAATTTCAAAATAGTTTGATTATTTGTTAGTTATTTCAAGTAACACTTCACTGAAATGACGCTCAAACAAAACTAGCATACATTGAATATTATAAACAAACAAAAATAAAGAAGTCTATAAAGAAACTAAAAACAAAAAGAAAGAAATAAAAACAAAATGAAAAAATATGCCAATAATGTAAAGCGCAAATCAGTCCAGTCGTAACGTAAGGTTCGTAAGCTTCGTAAGTCAAAAAAAATTGAGCCAAAAAAATGGCCATGAAAGTAATATTCTTGGACAAAATCATGAAAAAAATGGAAAAATGCTCCAAAATTTGGACAAAAATGCCCGTAACTTTTGAACCGTTGGACCAATGTTGGAGATTTTTTTCTGTAAATTGATCAAAATGAGCTCACTTTTCCAACGCGCCTACTGGCGCTTAAACTCGATCGATAGTTTTTGAGTTATGTATGTGAACGTGTAGGTAATATTTCATACGAACGTCAATTTGGGAAAAATCTACCAACAAAAAGTAGGGGACTCGATTTTAACGATAGAGGTATGGTTCCTTTGGCAAATTTTCATGGAATAACCCATAGAATACGGAAATCATAGGGAAATTGTCGAAAAATAAATCGACCCGCCCTAATAGATATATATAAAAATGATTTTTTTTCTCTTTAGATTTGACTTCTTTCATTATAATAATTAAATTAATTAAATAGAACAAAATTTAATCTCCGCCGCCGATGATTTTGACTAGACTTTGCCCTCTGACTGCAAGTTTGCACATAAGTATTGCAAAGGCAGAGGAAATATAAACTACGGTTATAAGTGTTGCATATCAGCAAAACCATTGCACTTGCATTTCTGTATATTTTGGTAGTGTATAGGAAAAATGTGCAATACCAATTTGCAAATGCTACGACGCAAGGCCATATGCACAGGATTGTGAACTGGGCTACTATTTTTTAAGAGAAAAACAATTTTTAAGACATTTTTTACTATAAGTTTGCAATACTGATGTTTGTTTACATTCTCTTCCTCCTGTTGAATCTGATTCCCCGAATCGCAAATCAACATTAAGTCAAAAATTTGATAAAACGTAGTTATTATCGGAATTAATTAATGTTTTAGGAAATAAACAAATACAGAAAAAAATGAGATATAACAGCGAAATTTGTCGCTTTGGTATTAGGAAATATTTTGTCAAATGTCACGCCCATTCTGGTACCTCCCATACCAAACAGGGTGTTCGTCCGGGTTGTCAATCCGATAAATCGCGTGAAACACTTGCGACCTAAATGAAATTAGTTATAAGGCTTCACGTTATCAAACGCCAATCACCGATTAAAACAGGGGTGATTTTGCCACGCCCATTGTGGTACCTCTCATACAAAAGTTGTTTGGCCGTCTGGTTGTTCGGCACGAGAAGTCCCGCAAAACCGAACAAATCTTTATGAAAGTTTGTACAACTCAATATCTAGTCAAATAAAACTCTTCTATACAAAATGAGCTATTTTTCCACACCCATTCTGGTACCTCCCATATAAAAGTTGGGCGGATGACCGGTTGATTGACACGACAACTCTCATAAACTACAACTGATCTTAATAAAATTCGGTACTAGGCAATAAATTGCTAAAACCTACTGTGTAAGTAATAACTGGCAATTGTGCCACTCCCAGTTTCGTACCTCCTATACAAAAGTTGGGCGTATTTGCCGTTTGCCGACTCGATATCTCCAATATATCATAACCGATCTTAATAAAAGTTGGTACTGATCAAAATTTTGGCAACAACTTGCCATGCCCAGTTTTGTACCTCGTACATAAATATTGGGAGGAAATTAACTAATTAGGGTATTCAATAATATTTAGTGCAATGTCAATCTGTTATTGCCCTTTGAGTATGGGCGTTTTTAACAGAACTCCCACGTAATGGATGACTTAGGGTGAGCGTATGATTAAGTCGGTTCACCCGACTGAAACTTATGTACTGGTTATGTTGTAATTATGTTGTTGTAATATTTGAAAAATTTTATTTATATTTTTATTTATTCACTTGACAATAATATTGACTTGAATTATAGAATTATGTACATAATCAAATAAATAAGATACTTCATTACAACAATCGTTAAAAACCCAGAAACAATAAACATGTAATTTTACAGAACTAATAAAGAATTTCACCCCTGAAGATGTCAATTAAAAACTGACGAAACGTTGGGTCAATCATGAAATAAAAACTTTTACTTTATTTGCCAGGACCTGATCGACTAGTAAGTTCAAATATTCAACATACAAAGCATCACCAAGAAACAACTAGTCAAATCAACAATTTAAAAGAAAAACAACTAACTTTTGGGGGTTTCTACGGGCATTTCATAAAGTGTTCCCATTGTCTGTCCATCCAATATATCGGACATGCAATCGCAAAAATAAGAAAATTGTTGGCCTTCATTCGAGGCTTAAACTTATGGATTTTCTTATTTCGACGGTTTTTTTTAATAAAAAATTTGAATTTTAATAAAAATGCCTTCCATTTGAATGCAATACATACTATGTTGACTAGAGTCGTGTAGTTCACGAATAAACTACATAGTTCAATTGAACGATTCACTCTTGTGAACTAGATGAACTTGTTTTGACTTCGACGCTAGGTAAACACAGGGTGGTGCACCAATTGTGCTACAATAAGAAATGCAATTAACTTTTTTTTTTAAGCAATGTATTTCATTTATTGGGACGAAGTGTTAAATGAAAAAAATAAAACAACTTGTTTTAACACTATTATGCTACAACCCAGTATTATCAACTATATTGGATACTTTTGCTTTGGTTATGTGACTGCCGGTGGTGCAATGGTTAGTGTGCGCGTGTATTGTACATGAGATCCTGGGTTCGATCAATGCTCTGACCACCTTAAATTTCTCTCGGCAGCGGTCACCTCGCATAGTGACTACGACACTATCGAGTATTTAGCCATGAAAAAGCTTCTCAAAATACCGTTCGGAATCGGTGTAAAAACTGTAGGTCCCAATCAGTGAATATAA
The DNA here is from genome assembly GCA_963931995.1 of Phaonia tiefii. Taxonomy (NCBI): domain Eukaryota; kingdom Metazoa; phylum Arthropoda; class Insecta; order Diptera; family Muscidae; genus Phaonia; species Phaonia tiefii. The sequence goes on along the minus strand of OZ008367.1, from coordinate 105,891,856 downwards.
AACTGGAAAGCGCAGAGCTTACTGGTTGTGAGAAGCTCTCCCCAATTCCTTCATCGGGTGTAATGGAAACCATTTTTTTTTTGTTTGCTTGGGTTTTTCTTGTTTAATGGAAGGTTTTCTAGGTGGAGCCTGAAACCACTATTTAGTATATATTGTAGTTTTGAACCCAATAAAAAGTAAATTTAGAAAAGCCAAAATGAAAGAAGTTTAAACAAATAACATTTTCTTAAATAAGTGCGTTTTCTTAAAAAAGAAAAATTTTCCCAAAAAAAATACCTATTCATATTCTTAAACAAAGTTCCTTTTCTTTAAAAATATACCTGATCTTAAAGAAGTATCTTTGCAAAAAGTACCTTTTATTAACAAAAGAAATTTTTTTTATAAGTACCTTTTTTTAAATAAGTAAATTTTCTTACAACAAATTACCTTTTCTTAAAAACTACCTTTTCGTTAAAGAGTAAATTTTCTGTGAAACAAAATAAATTTTCTTGAGATAAGTAGCTACTCTTAAACATGTACCTTTTCTTGAAAAAATTACCAATTCCAAAAAAGATTCCAATTTCTTAAAAAAAATTTCTTCAAAAAAATATATAAACAAAATACTTTTGGCTTTATTCATAAAAAGTTGTGTGAGGTTTGAGAGACAATTTCTGTATGTTAAATCATCTCTCAAACCTCTCACAACCTTTTATGAATAGGGCCGCTTATCTTTAAAAACTTCCTTTTCTTAAAAGTACCATTCTTAAAAATCAAATAATACCTTGTCTTTTATTTTCCTGAGATAAGTGCCCTTTCTGAAAATAAGTAAATTTTCTTAGAAAAATAACCTTATCCTAAAAAGAGTACCACTTCTTAAAAAAGTACTTCTTTTTAAAAAAAAAAAAATAATACTCTTATGGCTTTTAATTACAGAAAGCACTTTTTCTAAAACAGTACATTCTCTTACAAAAAGCATTAGCTTTTAAAAAAAGAAGTACCTCTCTTTAAAACCGGACCTTTTCGGGAAAATATAATACATATTCTTACAAAAGGACCTAAAAATATACTTTTTTTTTAAAAAAAATACATTCTTAAAAAAAGTTTATCAGTTTACAAAAAGTGTCTTTTCTTAAAACCCCATTTAAATTATCGTATTTTTCAACGGGCGCCTTAGGCGTGTGGGAACTAACTAGTACATAATATATAGCGAAAGGAACTTCGTTCCAACCGGGTGTCCCCTGACACATCATGTGAGTTTTAATTTTTATTGTATAGAAAATTCAATGTTATTTCATATAACTAATTGGGTTTCAAGATGATAGACCGTAAATGATCTACAAGCTCATCCACGCATATGCGACACTTGATCAGAAAATTGTTCATTGCGGCCTGATGGGTTGAACTCGGGATCGCCTCAATTCCTCTTTTAATGGACTGCTTCAATTCAGTCAAAGTCCTTGGTTTCGTTTTGTACACATCTTGCTGGACATGCTCCCATAAAAAAATCTGGTACAGTCAGGTCAGGTGACCTTGGGGTCCAGTGACAAGTGGAGTTTCTGGATATTAATTTATTTGGGAATTATGGTTGTAGGTCCTCCATAACCTTCTAAGAAGAAATTGCGCAACACACAGTGACTCGTTCTGGGTGCAGTTAAGTCTCATGGAGTATACCTGGATTAGATTCACTCCATATATGGTCATTTAGCTGGTTTACATTGCAGTTGAGATCAAAATGGGACTCATCATAAACAAGCAATTTATTAAGTTATTGTTTTCTTCGGCAATATTTTCCAGGCGAGTAGGCAAATCCAGAGGGTTTAACTTGCTTGTAGTTTGGACTTTGTACGGAAACAAGTTTAAGTCGTTTTGAATTATCCGTTGTAATGACAGTCTGCTAACTCCAATTTGCGCCGAAAAGTTTCGAGTCGAAATGCTTGGATTTGCCTGAATTGACAATGCTACAGCCGCGATTGTGTTTTGAACCCGATCATAGGGCTCTCGATGGTACGGTCTTCGTGCGATGCTGCCAGATTCGGCAATCATGTTTACACGCCAAACTCCCGCCTAAATTCTCTTTGGACGGAAATGAAGGACTGCAAAGCATGGTACTGCTGCACTGTCCAAATCCTATTTCCGGTATCCCAAGCATTAATTTTAATAAATCTATATAGTAACCTGCATTATAAAAAAATATACAGCAATAAAAGTTATTATTCTTTGTTTTTGTAGCACGATTCGCGCCCCACATAGCACTGGCATTTATTTGTGTTTTTCAACACTAATTTTAGCATCAGTTACGTTAGATAATAAACCTCTGCACAAACTAAAATCTCAATCAGAAAAAAAAACTCGAACATATTTGAGGCGGATTCGATATTAAAACCAAACAAACAAAAATATTAATAAATTTCTTTTTAATTTCTAGTTGCACAGTGTTATTGGTGACTATTTTCTTGTACCAGCTATATTACTTATAAGTAGCATAAAACTTTTATTCCAACACGACGATGACATTTTTACAAAATACCTTCTCCTTCTTTGATTCTTTGTTATTGCAGTATATGAAAAAGATCACTAGTGTCATTCTGTTTGACATGTTACCAATTTCAACAACTAACTTTCGAACTAATTCAAGTCAATTCAACTTAGAATTGTTACCAAGTCTTAAGATGTAACAAATATGAAGAAAACCAAAAATAAAAACAAAAAAATAGAGTAACTTTTAAATGCCACTTCTCTCCACCTTAATCCCACTGCGTGTCAACACCCTCAATATGTTGGCCAAAACATCAGGAACAGCAAAACTCACTAGAAGCTGCAGCATCAGCTCTGTGGCGATAAATAGCAACCACTTTTAAACGTCCATATCGAACAAATCCACAGAAAACTCAAAATGTATCTACGTGTCAGTTCTTTGATAGGTCAATTAAATTCAATTCAATTCAAATTGAAATGTAATTGGGACTTTTCAGTTTTATCCCTTGATTTCACATCGTGTTTGGCTCTTTTTTTTTGCTTTTTCTTTTTGTCATTGGTTTGTCTCACTTCTGATAACCAGCAAAACCAGCAACGACAATAATAACATCCAACACAAGGAATGAAACAAAAGTGAAAGCATCAACAGTGCACAGTGGACAACGATTTGCAAAAAATAGTGCAAAGATAAACTATTTGAAATAAGTTCGTACCAAAAATATGATATGAGGACTATAATCGGTTTTAGGATATAATTCATTCATACAACATTAGTTTTTTAAATCACACACATTCATAGACGAGACTGGGCTTATAAAACATAATTTGTTTTTCGAATACGGGCTGTAAACTCTATAGGCTATTATAAATTTGCTTCGAATGGCGGGAATTTTCTATGACGAGACCTTCTGGCCTCCACAGTGTCTCCTGAACATCCTTTTTCTCCTGTTTAGACCTGAGTATCCACTGCAAACGATGAGAAAAGTTTGTAAAATCTCTGTTGAAAATTAAAAATTCTATTTGAAATTGTAAAATTCAATTTGAAATATGTATAAGACTCGTTAATTTATGTTTTAAAATAAAATTATATGAGGTGTCAGGGGACAACTGGTTGGAACGAAGTTCCTTTCGCCGTATATTACATACTAGTTAGTTCCAACACGCTTAAGGCGCCCGTTGAAGAATACGATAATTTAAATGGGTCATAGAAAATATACTTTTGTTTTAAATTACAGACTTTTTTTAAGAAAACATATTTTTTATAGGATGTATTTTTTAAAAAAAAAGGATATTTCTAGGTCCTTTTTGTAAGGATATTTATTATATTTTCCCGAAAAGGTCCTTTTTTAAAGAGAGGTACTTCTTTTATTAAAAGCTAATGGGTTTTTAAGAAAATTTGCTATTTTTAAGAAAAAGTACTTTCTGGAAGAAAAAGCCATAAGAGTATTTTTTTTTAAGAACAGGTATCTACTTTTAAGGAAGTGGTACTCTTTTTTGGAAAAGATTACTTTTTAGGAAAATTTACTTATTTTCAGAAAGGCTACTTATCTCAAGAAAAGAAAAGAAAATGTATTATTTTATTTTTAAGAAAATGTACTTTTAAGAAAAGGAATTTTTGTAAGAAAATGTGTTTTTGTTAATAGAAGGTAATTTTTTGTAGAAAATTTTTTTTTTAAGAAATGGTAATTTTTTTTAGAATTGGTCTTTTTTCAAGGAGAGGTAAATTTTTAAGAGTAGGTACTTACCTCAAGAAAAGTTATTTTGTTTCATAAAAAAGGTACTCTTTAAAGAAAATTTAGTTTTTTAAGAAAAGGCAATTTGTTGTAAGAAAATATACTTTTGTTAAGAAAATGTACTTATTTAAAAAAAATTACTTTTTTAAAAAACGGTAATTTTTGTAAGAAAATTTACTTTTTTAAGCAAATGTACTTATGTACATACATATATTTTTAAGAAAAGCTACTTTGTTTAATAATATGAATATGTTTTTTTTTTTGAGAAAATTTAGTTTCTTTAAGAAAGGGCACTTATTTAAGAAAATTTTGTTTTTTAAACTTCTTTCACTTTGGCTTTTCTAAATTTAATTTTTATTGGGTTCGAAACTACAATATATACTAAATGTTGCTTACAGGCTCCACCTAGGAAACATCCCATTGAACAAGAAATTTCCCAACATACGTCGAGTCTAGACACAAACCAAAGCAAAAGTACCCAATATAGTTGATAATACTGGGTTGTAGCATAATAGTGTTAAAAAAAGTTGTTTAATTTTTTTTCATTTAGCCCCCATCTCGCAACGTGCGAAAATGAACTTCGTTCCAAAAATCAGTTGAAATGTAAATAACATCAATTTAAATTTAAAAGACATAAACTAGAACCTCATGGAGATTAATTAATATTTTAAAGATATCAATTGAAATTTAGAAGATAACAATTAATTTTAAAAAAATTCAATTCAAATGTAAAAGACATCAATTAAAATGTAAAATATATCCACTGAAATGTAAATTACATTAATTGAAGTTTAAAACTCGTCAGTTTAAATTCAAAAAACATTAACCGATTGTGAAGGGTGTGACATGTAACATTTAATTTCACTTACAAAAAAAGCTCATTCGATCTACATAATTTTTTCGATTGTTGGGGCCTCTCTGTCGATTTGTATTTTCGTCGATTTGTGTTTTAAGGCCTCAATGGATTTGGGATTGTTTGCGTAACTCATATCTTTCGCGGCACCCCATAGACAATAATCTAACGGTGTCAAATCGCAGGGGCGAGCAGCCAGTTAACTACCGAGTTTCGGATGACTATGCGATTTTCGAACACAGTGCGCAAGAGATGGATTGTAAGTTTGGCTGTATGACAAGTCTTGCCGTCATGTTGAAAACACAAATTGATCCACAAACTGCGCTGATGACACTCTTTTTGTACAGAATTTATTTCGCAGATTTCTTACAGTTTGAGTGAAGACCCAGAAATTTGGGAGAAAGTTTTTAATATTTAAAAATTTTCTTCAAGCGTAAAGCGACCCATTTCGAAACTTTCTAACCTTTCACTAATAATCTGACACTTCGTAAATGTCAAATTGTCCATCTGCTTCGAAAAATGAGGGTGTTCAAATTCCAAATTAAATAAAAAATAAATAGTTTCCCATTACATCCCATAAAGGGACTGGGGAGAACTTCTCACAATCACTGAGCTGTGCGCTTTCCAGTTTTCACTCACTGATTGGGACCTACAGTTTTACACCGATTCCGAACGGTATTTTGAGAAGCTTTTTCATGGCTAGATACTCGATAGTGTCGCCGTCACTATGCGAGGTGACCGCCGCCGAAAGAAAATTTGAAGGTGGTCAGAGCCGGGTTCGAACCCAGGATCTCATGTACAAGAGCCGCGCACACTAACCATTGCACCACCGACGGCCAAATTCCAAATTATACATGAAATTTCAATTGATGTGTTTCAATTTCAGTTGATGGCTTTTAAAATACAATTGATGTCTTTCAAATATAAATTGATGTCTTCAATGTTAACGTTCTCATACACGCTGAACAAAATTGTCTCTGTAAAATATTCTCTCAAACACATTCCGCAAGAACCGTGGATATGTTTGGAACACATGTTAACTGGCAAAAATGCATACTTTTACATTGAGTCATATGCGAGTTCCATTCCGAACATTCGTGACTGCATGAAACTAAAACGCAATAGATCACTCAACATAAGAACACTCAATTCATTTACACACGCATTCAGGAATATTTATAAACCATTAACTGAAAGAATGATTCAAAAGTACAGTTATACACTAGCAATAACATTAACTTAGGCTGAGAACAATCTCTCTTATTATTTTGCTTTCGACAGATCATAACGACAAAAAAAAACTGAAATCTCTTACAATATTTTGCTTTCGACAGATCATAGCGACAAAAAAAACTGAAGTAAACAGTGCACCAAGCACAGCTGTGTTTGCATCATAAACCAATCTGGTTTTGGTGCACAAACACATATATATTATAACATATTAATCGCTTATAAACACAATATTTTTTGGGCACAAGTATACTATATTTGCGACAAACTCCAAACGGACCTTATATCCAAGCAAGAAAAATTTAAATTTTTCCTGCGTTTACTACAAGCTATGAATGTCTGATACATTCCTCCAAATTAAAAATTGTTGGTTTTCATTGTAATAATAGATAACACAGTGCAACACGAAAAATATAACCATATACGGACACCACTACGTTATAAAATACCAAAAAAAAGACCCTTGTCTCCCAATTTTGCCCAAAGTCATGCACTTTTTTTATGGGCCCCCAAAAATTTGGGGCCTCGGCGTAATTTTTGCAAAAAAGGGATCATTTTGTCAGGCTCATATCTTGCAAACCGTACGGAATTTTGATTTACTCTCTGAGGGAAAGTTGTAGCTCTTGTCAGAAAGAACAAAAATTGTGAACATTTAAATTAAAAAAACTTCATCTTATATTTCCATAACTTAAAAAATTACACACAGTGTAATTTAGGAAAGCACACTAACTGGAATGACTAGTTTCGAACTGCATGACAAGTTCATCATCAGATTCCTACTTACTGTGCCTGAATAGGTACCACTGGTGAGATCATCAATCAATCAATTGATGTCTTTTCAAATTGATCTCTTCTAAACTTCAATTGATGGCTTTTAAACAGCAATTGATGTATTAAAATGTAATTTGCCTCTTCTAAATGTCAATTGATCTGTTTCAAATTTCGGTTGATGCGGTTTAAGTTTCAATTGATGTGTTTTAAATTTCAATTTTTCTATTTTAAATTGCAATTGATGTATTTTCAAATTCAATTGTTACCATTTAAATTTCAATTGAAGTCTTTAATATGCAATTGATGATTTTTAAACTATGTGTTGTAAATTTCAACTGATGTGTTTTAATTCTCAATTGATGTATTTTAAATTTCAAGGCCAATTTTTAAAATTTAACAAAATTACTGATTGCAGAAACCTCATAAATCAATAATTTCAAACTTTTGAGAAATCGAAAAATATTAATTAATTAGTTCCTTTATTTTTTTATGAGTTTCAATTTTTGTCATTAGCTTGCAACGAAGACTAGTCGTATACTTTTTGTTATCTTACAATATCCTTGAAAATGATCAACGAAGTTGATCGAAATATTGGAAACTAAATAAATTGTAATAAAAGAAAAATTGTACAACTTAGTTTTCTTTTTTCCTACCTATGACCTCGAGCCGATATTAAAATTGAAAATCCTAATAATAGGAAAGGTCAACTTATCTTTTTTTTTCTTTTTGAGTTTGTAAAACTATAGTAAGATTTCCAAATTAAGAGTTAATATATTTTACAGACTGTGATCGAGAAGCCTCAGAGTAAATTTAAAATTGGTTTCTACACTCAATGAAAAAGTAATTGACTAATGTGGTTTCAGCAACCCCACATTGAAAAACACCGCCTCTGTAACATATTCTCCCAAACACATTCTGCAGGAACCAATTAATTACCAATTCTATGAAACCCATTCATTCTAAATTCTCAAAATTATGTTTCTGCAGTTTTAAAGAGCAGAAGCAGCAAAAATTTACGTTTTCTACCCTAAAATTTAAAGTAAACTGCATTTATTGCATACTTCAAATATTTTTCTGTTAATCTTTTGATGCACATATGTACCAACATGACATATGCTACATTTCACCATCCTCACAATTTTGAAAATGTAACCCAATTATATTAAAATTTTCCAAAATGTGAAATTGCATCTCGTTGTTGCTTCAAGTGCAGTGGGGGTCGTGAAGGGGTTAATTGTTTTTTACTGAAATATTGTGTGTGTATTCTACTTGATCCTTAAAAAAATTTTTTTGCTAACCAAATCTTGTACATTCAACTTTTTTTCCAGTGCGGCCTAATGTACATATATGTTTGGAACATACGCTAAATATATACATATATTATTGACTTTCCCAAATGAACTTATATTTGAATGCAAACACTATCATGTTTACTTCCAAACATGGAAGCTATTAGGAGGAACCATATATATTTTTCATGCCAAACATGGAAACATTCCTGTGTTCCTCCCAAACCTCCATACACTTGCGTGGAAGTATGTTCGTAAACACGCAGTTACTTACTCGAAACATATGCCTGTTTCCTCCCAAGCATAATAATATTTAAAAGAAAATTATTTTTTCAATTCAATATAAGTACATATGTACATATATTTACAAATTTACCAATATAAATCTATATTTTTTATTTATTTATTTCTGACAAACTAAGAAGATCTAAGCCTTTACTTTCTCCATTTACAGACTATAAATGCATTTTTTTTACATCAAATGAAAATCTGGTGCTTTTTTGTTTCTCCTTTGTTTGTTGATTTTCACATTTTTGTTTTCATCAGAGTCCAATGTCACCAAACAAAAATTGCTTTAAAGGTTCACAAATGGTTCGCCGCTCCGATTTTATCACTAAAGTCATGGGCTTCACGTTGTTGTTGTTATCGGTTACTTTCCTAAAAATTGTTTCCCACTTGGGTAGTACACAATTATGCGAATGACATGCGCTAAAAGCAAAGCAACAACCCAAATTATTTATAATTTTTTAACTGATCATAAATTTATTTTACTAATATTCATTTTTTTCCACAGCATGCTTACTTAATGAATTCTCTGTCCGATTTCTGATGGACGACTGCACGCTGAAAATCTGTAGGTTGTTTGGATGCAAATATAACATGTGTTTGGAGCTTGTCGCAAATATAATATACTTGTGCCCAAACGCATTGTGTTTACTATTCAATATCACATGGCAACGAGTGTGTATATATCTTGTAAGTGTTTATCTGTATGTATTGCGTTTTAATTTCATGTATTCATGTCAACAACGTGAATCCCTTTTTCTGCCGGAGCCTCCACTGAAAAAAAATTTGAATGGCGGACCATTTCTGTATTATAATAAAAAAAAAAACATGAACTAGAGTTGTATACAGGGTGACTCAGGAAGTTACGGACAAATTTCTCCAGCGTATTCCTTGGCTCATTTCATGAAGAAAGTCCAGTAGGACCATGTTTGAAAATGCAAGGGTGCGAAATGGCAGCGGGTTCAAAATTTTCGGATTGGCGGTCGGAGGGCAGTAGGGTAAAGTTGCTAACTTCTGAGCCAGTGGTCGGTACAAAAAAGTCACTTTTAAAAAACCGGACAAAAATGAACGGATTAGGTATCATAAATTTTTTTTAAATCTGAGAACCATAGAAAACTCGTCATGTGTGGGTGGTTATTTATAAATTGCCCTAAAAGAAGCCCAGAGATTTTTTTCCTTTGTGTTTGATTCTTCAGCCAAAAATTTCAATAAAATAAAATCTTAAACGTGTTAGTTTACAAAAACAAACAAATGTGTGCTGTTATTTCGCTTCCAAAAACAAAAACAAACATTTTTGCATTTCAGTAAAATGGTCATAACTTTGGAACGGTAAGACCTCTGGGCTTCATTTAGATCATTTTGGAAAAGTAAGAGGTATGGCCATTTTTCAACAGAAAAAAATATATAACTTACCTGCCATCTGGCTGAGCGAATTGAGGTTATGTGAGTTTTTTTTCCATTTTGTTCTGAAAGCTCTGAATCTCGGCTATTTGACTTTTTTCTACTTTTATTATTGATTCTAAAAGGCCTTTCTGAAGACCTTCCCAACAAGCCCAAAAACCACTGGCTCAGAAGTTAGCAACTTTACCCTACTACCCTCCGACCCAGTTTATAAAAAAAGTAATGCATTCAGCAAGTAAATGTAACAAGGGTCATTTTAAATATTTAAATTTGTTGTATTAATTATTTATTTTAATTAGCACAATATGTTTCTAAATATTATGTTTGGGAGAAAATACGTTTCCATATTTCCACGTAAGTATATGGAGGTTTGGGGGAAGCACGCAAATGCTTCCACGTAAGTATATGCATGTTCGGGATGAAACAGTCTTTGCATTTAAATACACCTGAGTTTGGGACTTGCAAACATATAAATGTTTGAAGTGTGTTTCAAATATATACATGGTTCCTGCAGAATATGTTTGGGAGAATATGTTACAGAGGCCGTTTCTTTCAGCGTGTGAATACATGAAACTAAAACGCAACAATTACACTCAATAATGCAAAAATACGGTTACACACTCTTTTTTTCTCTTGCAACAAACACAACTGTATTTGTATCCCAAACACAACTACGTTTAGGTCACAAACACATATATTATAACATATTAATCATTGTGTCTCCAACATGTAACATTGTCCAAAGTGTTTGGACACAAGTATACTATACTTGCTACAAGTTCTAAACACACTTTATATTTTTTACATCTAAATAACAACAAAAAATACAGATTTTTCAGCGTGAAGCGATTCAATTGATGTATGTTAAATCTCAAGTGGAAATTGCGTGGAGGAAATGTATTAAACAATTTACCAATATCAATCCAAACTCCCACCACATCCACATAAAATTGTTGGGTGGGGCTTATTATTCCCATATTTTTAACCAACACGTTTTACTTGCGTTCGTTACATTCATGATCGTATTAGAAACTTTCTTTCTACTTGTTTTTAAATTCAAAATATTAATTTTGCCACACTGTACCAGATTCCAGAATTAAAAGCATAAATGCAGACAGACGCAGGGAATATATGTTGTTGACTGAATACATAAAGCAATGTCTGTCCACATACAAGAATGAATTGATTCAATCATTCATTCATTCATTCATATATAACATTTTGTGCAATCTCTACCGTTCAGTGGTTTTGGAACTGTGTGTTCTAACCAGTACCAATGAATGTTCTTGATGAAATTTGAAAAATATGTGTAGTAATTCGGATGGAACCCAAATACATAAATTTCTGAGAGGAAGGATGAATGTTAATGCAAGGATACTTGTACTTATACAGCTCGTGCTAGTATAACTAGTCAACGTAGTACGTTGGATTAGTCATGTGTCGAAAATGTTACTCTTGTAATACGCCTTACACTTGGCTTGTAACGTCAATGACAGCGGCAGCTACAGCAGCAGCAGTGTCAACATCACGAATAGATGTCGCAATATCCTTTCGTTTCCTTTCACATTCATATTGTTGTTTCATTTCGATTGCGATAGCAAGAAATCCCGTCGCACTACCTCTGTGCAGGATGATGGTACGTTTGTTCGTTCAGGTGCACGGGTGGGTGAGCGGTTGCTTGTTTTCACTTTGTTCATGTGGAATCATGAGATTTATGTCATAAATCCTTAATTCACTTGAGTATAAAACAATTTTTGACATTTATGAGGAGAGTAGGGGGAATTTGCTGCCTCTTTCAATTTTGTTTTAGCCTTTCAACAGAAGGCAATAAAGAATTCATAAAAGAGGAGGTTTAAAGTATTATAACGGTCACCTGTGGGTATAGACTTATAGTGTATTTGTACCTGTTATGGATGTATGTTATGTATGCTGTGTGCTAGTACTCGTATGTGTGTTTGAATGAATGTAATTCTCTGTTTGTATATAAAAATGAATGAGTGTTTTATAATTTTATTGATGTGACTTTTCTTTAATCTTTTAATTGATTTGAATAGGATGAAACAAAAAGGCAACATATGGATTTAAGTTAAAACGCACACATACAAACATGTGCACATAAACTTACACATCTGCATACTTGTGCAAATTAATGTGCATACATATGTTTGTAAGGACATTGCACGTAAATATGAATATTTCAGCAAAAATATCAGGAAAAATATAGAATGAAAGGGAATTTTATATGTTTCTATGTATTCAATATTTATTCAGTGTTTTAAACCCTTGTGGGATTTTACACATAAAACATGCCGACCTCAAACGAAATAAATTTAAAAATGACAGATAACACTGCACTATAGTTTAGCACGGAGCGATTACAACTTTGACAAATCGGACTTCACCTTAAAATCCCTCCAAGCCTGTAAAAATTCGACTTCTCTAAAAAAAACAGCTAAGTTGAAGAATTAAAAACATGTTTCATTTTATTAGAATTACAACTACGAAGTTTTGAATATTGATGATTTCGCTAGAGCATTGATTTGAATGTTTTCGCACTAGTAGGTGTAGTTAAAACAATTCTCGTTAATTTGAGAATTGTTTATCCCTTTAATGTGTGATGATATTCCTTAAATACTTGTGGAGAAGAGAGCTGATGAGATGCCTTGATGCGCATCGAAATAGTTATATTCCCAACCATCCACCTAAATCATCAATTTCTTCTTTACAAACTTTTTCTGCTAAAAATTATTTTTAATGGGGGGGCGGGGAAATAATCTTAAACCGGATAATGATTGAAAAACTTAGAATTACAACTATTTTAAATGTTATTCAAATTAAAAACAAAAGCATAAATTTTATTAATTTTTTTTACTAGAGCTGATACGAAATATTCTTTTACCCTTTGGTGGTGCAATGGGATGTGTGCGCGGCTCTTGTACATGAGAACTGGGGTTCATGACCTCTGTATAGGCGGCCATAACGCCCAAATTCATTTTGGGCCATATAAACTTTGGAATTTGAAACCTCTGTCATTTCGAAGCATATGGTCCATTTGACATTTATGAAGTGACAGATTACACTATACAACACAATTTAGGTTTTTGCTTTGGGGATGGACGATTCCTGCGCCATATGATCACACTAGGTGAGTATAGTCAAACCCCAAATCTGTAGACCGCTGTGTGGCTACACTTTTATGGGCGTGGCCAGTTTGAATTTTCTTATCCGATACTGTTCGAGATAAATTTAAAAATCGAATATAAATATTGAATTGGGCGAATTCTTGTGATAACATGTCTTCAATGCAATTTGACAAAGATTACTTTCGTAAAATATTCAAATGCTCTATTTCAAAGTTTAAAGGGTCCTTTTCGTCCGGTGTTTAACAAGTACCAAAAACTTACACTAAAATGACCAGCTACGGATTCAGAATGTTTTACTAATAAATATCACTATTTGTTGGCATAAAACAAAATTCTCTATCTTTCTTTCCAGACGTCCTTTTTGTAATTTTTTGAAACAAGGTCAAGAAAACTGCACCAAAATAACTGGCAAAGTATTCAAAGGTTGTGGAATAGATTGTTACAAAGTTATATATTCGATTTTTCACAACAGGTTTTGCTGTCAAAGAGAAACTATATTTGAGTATTTCACGAGGACTTTCAGAGACAATAATATTTTAAACAGAAATGGAGAAACAAATTTGTGAAAAACAATAAAGCGTTAGATATTACCCACCGAAATATATGGTAAGTATACATATTCATATTTTATTCCGTATAGACGCAGAGTTTTTTATGCTTTGGACGTTTGACATATATTTTTTTATATGAAATCAAACGAAGATCATTAAAGTCCGTGTATATTAGCACCGCTATCGACAAGACGAATATGCCCAGTTGATATATCTCACTACACTAGTTTCTGAACCACATGTATTTTATTATTTTACTAGTATTAGAATAAATTAAGGTTAAATTGGACTTGTAAACACAATCGTTGAATTTGATGCTACTACGCAGCCAACCAAATTCGGATCGCTCCAAAAAGGAGCGTGCATAGACTCCCATAGCGCTCCTCAAAGGAGTGTTTACGGAGTGCACTTATAAAGAGCTCCGCATGGAATTGGTTTAGGAGGGTTAAATCAGGAAGAACTCCTACAAGAAATATTAAAAATTCTGTAAAAACAAAACAATCATTGAATTATACATACACATACTTCATTTTCTAAAAAAATAATTTTAAAGAAAAGTAGATTGCATTGCAGAGAATATGTATGATTACATTGATGCCTTCTGTTTCTAATAATTTATAAACCTTGGAGCTGTTTTTTAGGGTTGTTTTGCATGATTTTAGGAGACCTTTTTTAAAAATTATAGGCTAAAAAGGATTCCGTGCGGAGTCTTTGCGGTTTATCTGAATAAACGTGCTGGGACTCCAAAAACACTCATTTAGAGGAATTCCGCACGGAGTCCTTGGAGTCTAAAAGAGGGTGTAGGGACTCCGAAAACACTCATCTAAGGAGTCCCTATGGTGCACTTTTTTCATATATTTTGAGTGTGCTATTTTCTCCGGCGAATATGCTCCTTTGCGACTCCTTTCGGAGCCTCCGTAGAAGCGTTAGCGAAACGTATGGGTAGTCCTAATGGAGCACCTTGCGAACTGCGTTGGTTGGCTGGGTATTAGCGCCTTCACAAATATATGCAAACAATTGTGGACACTTGTCTGGGGAAACTATTATTGTGGATGGCACAAATTAAATTAAACATACATGTGATATTTTTAAATTATAACTGTTTGAATGTAGTTACAGCGTTCGTATTTTTCGTTTTAGTATTTTGAAGACTATTGAACCAAGTAAGTCTGTCAGTCTTGTTACAAATTACAATCACATATTGCCACTGATAGCTCTTTATGGCTCTTCAGCCATGTCCGTCTGTCTCTGATGTCTTTTTTGATCTTACTTACTTATATGGTCTCAAACACCCCGGGGAGTCAGGGACCTTATAAATCGAATATAACATATTTCGCCAACCAGTTCGATCTATTGCCGTATCTCTCCAGTTGGCAATACCAAGTGTATGCAAGGATTCGTCAACCTGATCCCTCCAGCGGAGTTTTGGTCTTCCTATTTTTCGTCTTCCTTCGAGTTCGGTTTCGAAAACCCTTCGTGCTGGTTCGTCTTCATCCATTCTACTGACATGGCCTAGCCAGCGCAATCGCGTTATTTTGATCCCCCCGTCCGGCGAGCTTCAAGCCCAGCAAACGCATGGCATACCGAGCATGGCATACCATGCGTTTGCTGGGCTTGAAGCTCGCCGGACGGGGAGGATCTTTCGCCCTTTGGTCTAATCGCATGGAAGCCCTGCTCGTTAATACCATTAATTTAGTCTTGTCCTCATTTACCGTCAGACCTACGTTTACTGACTCCTACCCAACGCTACAGTAACTTCTCTAACTGTGCGCCCAATGATATCTATATCATCAGCATACGCGAGCAGCATGTGACTTTGGCTGCTGACAGTTTTTTCATGTTGACTGCAGCTTTTCTCATAATGATATCCATTAATATGTTAAAGAGATCGCACGATTGGGTGTCGCCTTCCCTAAGGCCTTGCTTGGTTTCGAAAGGTTCGGTAAGATCCTTACCAACTTTCACTGCGGATTTGGTGTTCGTCAAGGTCATCCTGCAAAGGCGTATGAGTTTTGCAGGGATACAAAGCTCAGACATTGCTTGGTAGAGTTTCGCCCGTATAGGACTATCGAAGGCCGCCTTATAATCGATAAATATATGATAGGTGTCGACTTGCTTTTCGTGGGTCTTCTCCTGGATTTGGCGTAGCGTGAAAATCTCGTCAATTGTCGATTTTCCAGGCATAAAGCCGCGTTAGTATGGTCCAATCAGGTCAGCGATAATTGGTTTTAGTCTTTCGCACATTATACTCGATAGAACCTTATATGCTATGGATAAAAGGCTCATTCCACGGTAGTTGGCACAGAGACTCGGGTCACCTTTTTTTAAATATGGTACATAGCACACTGAGACTTCAGTCGCTGGGCATGCATGCACCTTATCAGTTCATCGCGGCCAACCTTAAACAGCTCCGCCGGTAATCCATTGGCTCCTGCGGCTTTGTTGTTCTTACGCTGGGCAATAGCTGTTCTGACCGCGTCTTGGTTAGGAGGGGGGGCAATCGACGCCGTCGTCCAAATTGTGGTCATTGGATATCTCAGGTACCAATAGGGCAGAGAAATGATCTATCCATATTCTTAATATTCTCCGCACATCTGCGATGAGATTTCCTTTCTTGTCTATACAGAAGAGGGTCCCTGAACCATGCCCCTTAATTCCTTTTTTAACTTTTTGGTAGAATTTTCGGGCTTCGTTCTTCCTTCTGTATGTCTCAATGTATGATTCAAATTACAGCTTTTGTCCACGCGATGAAAGTTTAGCCGCCCTAGTCTACCATAAACTGTTCCAGTCGCCGCCGCCGACAAATTGACGTCGACTTTGAACCCTGATTGCGAGTAACACTTTGCATTATTAAGTTAATATACTTAGTTAATGTTTTATTTAAAAGCATTGAATCTAAATGCAACCTCCTATAAGCTAAATACCCAATGTATTCGATTCGATACAAATATAAAATTCCACTAAATCCCATATACGGTTTCAAGTTAATGCACAGATATCTTGGCACATAATTTGCAAGCAATTGAAAACTTTTCAATTATTTAAAGTAATTTGAGAATGTACCGCACTTCATCAACACATCAGCAAAATTATTGTATTTAAGACACTCTAGAGTGCATTACTTATATCCTTGTCTGTTGAATTTTTTGAGGAGAGAAGAAACCCCCAGAAAGAAAACAAAAGGAATAATTGCGTCTAACCAGCCAACCAACCGGTACTGCTCCACACACCCTCCCACACTCTATGTATTTTATAAGCCATGAAAACAGGATGTGCTTTAAGTGGGTTTCCTTGTAAAGATTCGCAGTCTACTGCATACTTGTTGTACACATTTTACTCATGCTACTACTACTCGTTGTACACACATCACATTATCATTCGCTTCATTTCATACATTTAGAGGTTGATTCATTTAGTTGAGTTGAGATATCCAACCAAAAATCCATCCAAATTTGGCAGTGGATGCCATCATCATTGCCATCGCCTTTTGGCACCACTAAACATTTTCATTAACAATTCCAGACGCAGTTCAATAGCGCGGGGATGTGCGATGGGTGGGCATAAGACTGACATCACATTTCTACAACAAAATAAACAACAGTTATAGTGTAAACAAAAACAAAACAATCAGATATTCATATACATATCCTTGTGCAGTCAAGGAGAGCCACACACGCATATGGAGTAGGTTGAAGTCGAAGCAAGTTATCGGATCACTCACTCAGACTAATTCACTGTGGGCGAAAATACTTGTTTCTACATTTTAAATTACACATAATTGCAAGTGGGGAGGGAAGGTAGAAATTACAAGGCGATCATATGAAATGTAATGTACTCCGATCACTGAATTCTGCAGATCAATAATTTCGCCCATGATTTTCCTCAGCAAGCATAAATATCGTTATACTAATAAGTCAATTTTCAAAATGCTGGCTAATTAGCATAATGTCAGTATGTCTGATAACCAAACATATGCACGCAAAGAAAAACAACGTGTATTGCTCGGTTGCCGCAACAATATTTTGATTGATTTGTATTAATTTATTAATCGCAACCGTTCATGTAGTTCTCCCAAATAAACTCGTATATCGGAAATGTGTATCATGTTATAAGTGGCTCGAAAACTTTCTCGTTTGCATCAAAGGCGTACAAAATTACATTTGCCGCAAATTTAAAAAACGTTGGCGATAACTGAAATTAGCTATTTTTCTAATGAGAGCGCAGATTACGAAGAGCGTAAATTTCTGGCATTCTCTCAATCTGTCAACTGTGTACACAGTCTTACCCACTCGTTTGGCATACACACTCACGCATACACATAAGAGTGCTCACACACTCTAATGCTTTTATCTTGTCAATATATCTTGGATGGACAATTGACCCGTTGTATTTTTTTTTTGTTAAATTCCAACTTTTTTTAAAACAAACATTATGGGTAAAACCCAAATCATTAAATTTAACAAAAAAGAGCTTATGGAAGCCATAAATAAATATAGTATGAGTAATGTTTTTCGCCAACGTTTTTCAGCTCTAATTTTTCATATCTCGTTTACTGCAAACAATTTTCAATTCGCGCAAACGTTTTCTTAGTTTAGAGTATCTAACTACAACTCGGATGCTGTCACCCAAAGGACAGTTGTTGGAACCGTTTTTCGTTTCAAACAAACGTTTTTTCAGCTCTAATTTTGCATAATTCGTTTACTGCAAACATTTTTCAGTTCTCGTAAACGCTTTTGTAGTCGGGAGCAACTACAACTCGGTTGCTGTAACCGAAACAACAGTTGGCGGAACCGCTTTTCGTTTCACGCAAGCGTTTTTTCAGCATATATTTTTCATAACTCGTTTTCTGCAAACATTTTTCGGTTCTCCCAAACGAAATGACATGTATGGATTAACAGAAGATCGTTTCTCCCAACTACAGTCCACAAACGAACTTCAGTTATCTGAGATTTCGTTTGGGAGGAACGAGTTTTTTCTTTGCGTGTAGTACCTGGAATCGGGACTAACGGCGAGCTTAGTAGGTTCCTCTGACATTATTATTGATATGTCATATTGCACAGAAGTTAGATTCCTGTTAAATCCCTGACCTTTCATCACAAACCACAGTGTGTTCAGTCCGAGTTTGTGAATGTAACGAAATGGATATATGTATGTCAAGCAGGCACGTAAGAAATTATTTCTTTAATAGGTGATTTTTGAATTTAGTGCTATTTTTCAACCTAAATATCAAGCAAATGCAAACATAAGAATGTTTACTGGCAAATATGCATACTTTTACATGGAAACGTATGCGCGCTTCATCCCAAACATCCAAACATTAACGTCCAAGCATTCGCGTGTTTCCTGCCAAACCTCAACATACGAGTACTTATATGGAAACATGTGCGTATTTCCTCCCAAACATAATACAAATAAATTAGCTTTTGATTTCAGTATATATTTATCATTTATTATAATTACCAATGTAGATCTACATTTATTCCAATAAAATAAATTTGGGTGCAATAGCTCCAAACCTGTATCAGATACAATTAAAGAAACTCTGAAAAAGAAATCAAATTTTTTCAATTTTCAAAATTTAATAAAAGTGTAAATTTGTAAAACGAAAGACATTTAAATTTTTTATGCGGATTATGAACAATTACGTCAAAATATGTAAAACGAAGACAAAAAAGCAAAAATATTAAAACTTTTTAAGTTGTCTAAGATCCTCGTTATTTTTAAAGTTGTAAATTCCTTTAGGCTAAGAGGTCATATTCTCTCCGGTTAGTGAAAAAAATTTAAATGCCGCGGGTGGGATTCGAACTCACATTCGCTGGATGATCGTTTCGATGTTTGTGAAGCATCATCTTCAGCAGCGTCTAGCCCGTTAAGCCACTGCGGTGTGTATTCACACTAGTCACTAACCGAATACATTTACTTTATTGTGCAGAGTGATTGTTTGTCGCTACTTGATTGTCGCTATTTACACATCAAATTTTTTAAAGACCTCAAAAATCTTTTCGAGATCAAAAGTTACTGAATTTTGGCAGATGAAAATCCACTCTGAGTCGATATTGGAGTTTTTTTTTTATGAAGTGGCATAAAGCACCGATATCATGCGGACAATCTACAAACGATTCAGGTGTTTTAGAACAATATTTGTCAGTTTGTTCGCGAAATAAGAATTAAACCATCAAAAAGGGACTATGAACGTGAAAATGTGTTTATCATGCCAGCAAGGATCAGATTGCATAATTTAATTATTGGGAATATTGTTCCTGCCAATCAATCAGTTGAATTTGAGCTAATATTGATCGGTGACTATACAGCATTTCTAAAAAGAAATTTAAAACTAAAAGACCTCATTCTTCTAGGGGTAAACAATGAAATACATTCCATGATACAATGAAACATTTTCCTCCCAGAAGTGAAACATAAAAAAATTGTTTCCAATTACATCCCATGAAAGGATTCGGGAGAGTTTCTTACAACCAATGAGCTGTGCGCTTTCTAGTTTTACACTCACTAGTTCGGATTTACAATTTTAAACCGGTTCCGAACGGGGTTTTGAGAAACTTTTTCATGACTAAATACCTGATAGTGTCGCCTTCATTAAGCGAGGTGACCGCCGTCGAATGAAATGTAAGATGGATAGAGCAGCAATCGAACCCACATTGTCAGACTTCTACCCAGTGCGGTGATTCCGCAAAATATTATAAAAAATATTTTAGTTTATTTGCATTGTTAGAAATTCAATTTTCACCCACTGTGTGAAGCAAAATAATAAACCAAACTTAACAAGTGGAAGAAAAACTTCTCAATAAATTTTGTGAAGAAATTTATCGGCATTGTTGAGTTGAAGAGCATGTTGGATGGAATAGTACACACATTTAACAAACAAATACTCTCCGATACTTTTCACCATTTAATGAGTTTTTGTCAGTTAAGCGGAAACGGAAACAATACGTTCTGTTCTTCCTCTTGTACAAGTGTAAAGTAGTCAGCAAAAGTCATATACACTAAACGCCAATTGAATAGGCCCACCAACGTCAAATACTAAAGCAAATTATTTTTAATCAAGCTCTATTTAGTTTTGAAGGGAATACAAATTGAATGTTAATGGTAATGGTAATAATTCGTGTGCTGCTGGATTTTGTATAAAATTGTTAGTGAAGCAAGTAATAAATATGATTTTGCAACACTTCAATAGGACGTTTATAGAAAACGTGTTAAAATTAAGGTATTAAATTGTCCCTAAATGTCATCTAAATTTAAAAATTTAGAACTATTTTCAAAAATTCATTTTTTCTGAATGTCTTTGTAGATGGAATCGAACTATGATTAAATGTCATGAAGTGAAATTGAAGGCTAAAATCAATTTATTGATTTGCGAGTTGAATTTGACAGCTGAAATGATTGAAAATGTTGCGCTGCCTTTTATAAACTTCCCTAGCAGGTAGTCAGGCAAAAGCTGTAGTGTTTTATAAACTACCAAAACGTCAGAAGTAACGCGAAGTGACTGATTCACAACGTATAGAATATCGCCCTTAGCTAAATTGTAGTTAAACGCCGAATTATGTTATTCAGTCTAAGTTTAAGAATGATTTAACCACACAATATTGGCTGGTTAACCTGTGGTCAGAACCATATGAGTTTGACAACAGCGTTACTCATAGTTCAAAAAAGATATGTAAGATTGTATAAAATGCATTTTTCTCTTTTGCGTATTTTTATACATATTTTGAATTCATATCGTTTATTTGTTGGCCCTATATAGTTTTTTGCGTGTTGTTTTTATGCCATTTCTCCTTCATTTATATAATTCCTTTTGGTTGTTTGTTTTTATTTTGGTATTTAGTTAGTACAAAACAGATGTTTTCCCAATAAGAATAATAAATCAACTATTGTATAAAGAAGAAAATTTACTCATGGAGTGGAATGCCAACAAAGAAAACGAGTGAAGCGGGTCGTTTCTCTGCTCGCTCTCTTACTCTCTTCGTTGAAGCATTTTTTTGATGATGTTATTGTATCTAACTATAGAAATTCCAAACATATTTAAATAAAATTACATAAACTATGTAAAAAGTGTGAAATAATCAAGTTATGACGCGCGAAAGAAATGCGTTTGAGTGAATCGCGTAAACTTTTTTGGTTCTCTTCTACTATTGTTGCCAAATTGCGGTGGTATTTTCTTCTCTAAGAATACAAGTGTTGCCATATTCGTAAACATTATGACGGCTTACATTTTCTCACCACTGGAAAACAAAATGGAGAGTAATCCTCTAAATAACTTGCAATTAAAATTAATTAATCCGGTAGGTACGTGTTTGAGATTTCGGTTGGATTTTTTTGTCTACACTTAGTGAAAAAAATTTTCTTAAGTATAGAAATTCATTTAATAATAGATCAATTAAGTGCTCTGTAACTTTCCCTTAAGTTTTTCTTAAGTAGACAAGTAAGTATAGAAAATATATTGAAATACAAAAATAATTCCAATGCTGAAAAATAAGCAAGAACTGGACCTACAGCGACATTTTTAGAAATCAGAACGAAATCCTTGAAAGTAGCACCTTCTGTTTTGTAGCATTATCTTTTAATAAGTTCCTTGTATTTTAGCACAAAGGCAAATATTTTCCAATATAGTCTGAAAAACTCTATTTTATTTAATTATTACACTGTTGTAGTTGAAAAATGTAGCAACGTCCTAGTAAATTGTATCGGTTAGATGAAAGTCTACTAAATTGATCGGTACCAATGAAGTGTCTGTATCACGTCAAATTTTTTACCAATTTTTACCAATTCGCAGATTTTCCTGCATTTTTTTTTTTAAATCTTTTTTCACTTTTTTAGCATAACTTCAAGCGAGTCCGAGTTTTTCACTCAAAATGTTTGGCAAAATTATAGCCATGGTAAAGGTGAATAAATTTTGCGAACATATTAGTACTATCTGAACGTGTCGAGTCACCCTAAATAGCACATAAAGACCACTTTGTATCTTAAAAATGGTCATTTGTATGCACAAGGTGGCGCAAAATAACTTTTGCAAATGGCGCCAAATGTCAATTCGGTTTTGACATTTGTGAAGTAAACAAACGCAGAATTCAAATCGACAAGCCATATACTCACAGACAAATGCGGTTGAGACAACCGAATTAGCCGTAACCGAAATTAGAGGTTGACATAACCTCATTTGAGGTTGACACAACCTCATTTGAGGTTGACACAACCTCATCGGAGGTTGTCGCAATCTTATTAGAGGTTGACACAACTTCATTAGAGGTTGCCAGAACCTCATTAGAGGTTAACGCAACCTCATTGGAGGTTGACTCAACCACATTGGAGGTTGACACAACCACATTAGAGGTCGACACAACCACATTGGAGGTTAACACAACCACATTGGAGGTTGACACAACATCATCGGAGGTTGTCGCAACCTAAATACTAGAGGTTGTTACAACCGAATTTAGATATTTTCACAAATGAATATTGAAATTTGTTTAAATTATTAACTGATGATTTATTTTTCTGAATTCTTATAAAAAACTTAAAAATGGAGAAAAACAAGTCATTTATATAGGGTAATTTTTACGGTAATACATTTGTCATACCTGGCACTTCCGACTTTTTTAAAGCCCCGGGCATCACGAGCCATCGCACCAATTCTGACGTGTAGTATCTGTTGGTTTGCCTAAACCGTTTTATATACAGCCTATTGCAGCGCGTCTCAAACGCCCAACCTGAAACATTTTTTTATTGGACATTTTCTGCAAAATAATACGTTACAACAGTGTTTTCATTCTGACGTATTCAAGTATGACAGAGACTGACCATGCTACCATATTTTTCCTCTTTTTCTTGTCAACTTAACGGTAACATTAAAATTAGAAAATAATACATTTTCAGACAAAATAAAATAACAACATTTTTGCACTCACTTTTGTTAATAACTACAAAAAAGTCTTGATATTGATATAATATTTCTATTTATAATTTTAAACGTCAGGTTTGAAATGCATAGAATTATTTTGTGGTAACCGAATTGACAATTTATTCGGTTGTACCTACAGAAATCATTACAAATTCGGTTACAGCAATCGAATTAATGACAAATTGGGTTGTTGCAACTAATTTAAAGCTAAATTCGGTTATTGCCATCGAATTGATACAAAATTCGATAGTTACAACCGAATTGATGACAAATTCGATTTCTGCAACTGAATTGGTGCCACAATCGGTTACTTCAACCGAATTTAGTACCAAGTTTAGAAAATTTAGCTGACAAAAGGAATGTAGTTGAAGATTCAGTTGTCACAACCGAATCAATTAGGTTGATTTAACCGAATTTTAGTTGTGGCGACTAAATTCGGTTGTGACAACCTCAATTCGGTTATAGCAACTGCAATTCGGTGGCAACAGCCGAATTTGCGGTTACTACAACATCTTCTCAAACAATTAGTTCTCTGGGTGTAGGTTGTGTTGGCGCGGCGTGAATTTCGCCGCAGATTTCCTGGCCGTCCGACACCAACTGGGCAAACACTATGGCGTTTGGCCACTCGCCTGGGATAACACGGGATCTTCACAAAGCTAGCTGGCCCTGGACCAGACGTTTGGCTGAGAATAAAGCTGCTGTTGCCCAAGATATCGAAGAGGAGCCCGGAACATGGACCAGATGACGTCCCACGCAATTGGGCATTAGTCTGCGGTCCCTACGCAGAATTTTAGTGAAAGATTTGAAGATGTTCCCTTTCAAAGTGCAGACCGTGCATCATCTGTTAGCTGTTGACCGCCAAAAGCGTGTAAACCATCCTGAATCTCAACGAAGAGGTAGTTTTCATCGAAATTATTTTGAGCGATGAGGCTCATTTCCATCTTAGCGGTTACGTGAATAAACAAAATAATCGTTTCTGGGGCAACGAAAATCCGTGTATCATCCACGAAGAACCATTAAAAAATAAATAAATATTCTCCCATAACATCCCTTGTAGGGATTGGGGAGAGCTTCTCACAACCAGTGAGTTGTACGCTTTCTTGCGTATATTCACTGACTGGGATCAACAGTTTTACACCAATTCCGAAAGGTATTTTGAGAAGCTTTTTCATGGCAAAGTACTCGATAGTGTTGCCAGCACTAAGCGAGGTGACCGTCGCCGAAAGAAATTGTAAGGTGGTCAGAGCAGGGACCGAATCCACGTTCGCATGTACAAGAGCCGCGCACACTAACCATTGCACCACTGACGGCCACGAAGAACCATTACACCCCCTCAAAGTTTCTTAGTGTTGTGCGGGTTGTCCTTTTTTTTAGAACGCCGCCGGCCAAACGGCGACTGTGGACGGCGCGCGTACACAAAGCCATGATTCCCGAATTTTTTTTCCTTAATTGCATGAATTTGGACTGGTGAACATGTGGTTCCAACAGGATGGTGCAACGGCGCACTCTGCTCGAGCCACAACCGATATTCTGAAGGAAGCATTAATGTCGCCTAATGTCTCGTTTTAACCCCGATTTAACCGTTCCAGTCTTCTTTTTATGGGGTTTTTTGAAGTCGCGGGTTTAAATCAACAAGCCTCAGAATCTTGCAGCCTTATGGAGAATATTCGCCAAGAATTCGAGAGCCTATCTCCCGAAGGTCTTGCAAGAGTGATGGAAAATTCCATAAAATGAGCCGTATGGTAGCGGCCACTTGGCCGATATCATTCTCTCCACCTTGATAGAATAAATTCTACTGCATTAAATAAACAAATTTCACAAGCAGAACCAAAGTTTTTCATTAAAAAATCATTGAGTGATTACTTTTGCCCCCCACCTTGTATTGTCATCATTACTCGGGTACGACGCGTCCGATTTTGTTCGAATAAATTTAGAAAAATTTAGAATTACAACCGCTTAACCAGTTTTTAATTTAATTTTCGAAGAATCCGGAAACCGGGTACTTGACGTCGGTTAACCGGGTTTAATTCAATTTGTGGTCATATCCTTCAACAAATTAATTATAAATTATACAATTTTCGAATTATAATGAAATTTCCAAAATTGAATAAAAAAAATCTAAAAAGTTCTAAATGACACTTTCCAAACAATTTTTGAATCAAATTTCAAAATGATTTTATGACTTGAATACGAAACAACTCAAAATTATTTCAGAATTAATTCAACTTTCCAAACATTTTTATTCAAATTTAAAAATTTAAATTATTTCATAAATAAATGTTTTGAACTTAATAAGAACTCTGTAAAATTTGAATATGATTTTCGAATTGAAATCAGCTTAATGTAAATTTGAATAAAACTTTTAAATTTTATATTAGATACGCATTCCAAATTAGAATATGACATAATTGTTTTACTTATAAGTAAAATTAAAACGAAATTGTTATAATTAAATAGAGTTGTGAAATTTTGGGTTTAACACGAATATGTATATGAAATGATCGGTAAACAAATATATTGTAAGTGGAAACGAAAAAACCCGGTTTCACCGGCATTTGCTAAAACTAAAAACCGAAAACCGGTTTCTTGAAAAATTGATTTTTCGAACAAACCGTTGACCGGATTTTTGAAACCTTTATTTTTCGAACAAACCGAAAACCGGTTGCCAAAAAATTACAGACACAGAAACAGGTATATAGAACAGATTATATTTACCTGTAAATAAAATTAGGGATGTCCTTAACAGAGGCACACTTTACAGTAGCGCATTCCAACCTACTTTGAAGGAAAGTTTTGCATAAAAACTTCTGAATACATCTTTGACGTTATGCAGACACTTCACGGGTAGCGATCAACTCAGTGGACTTGCCTCTATCCGATACAATTTACTAGAAAGTTGAAAAAAAAAATATTTCGTCTCAAAAACTACAACAGTGTTTTCAATCTGACATCTTCAAACATGACAGAGACTGGTAATGTTACCATAGTTTTCCTCTTTTTGTTGTCAACTTAAGTTGAAAACTGTAGCACTGAAATGTGCTTAAATGTGGCATAATACTAAAGTTTGCATTATCTCAGTTTTACTTAAGTCAGCACTTAGAGTAAACTATAAAACTCGTCCTTAATCTATTTATATAGAGCAGCGATTTTACTCAGTAAATATTCCCAGTTTGGGGTGTTGCATATGGACGTTGCATGTTGGAAGCTATTGGTATAATAATAGCAGATAGAGGCAATGGCTCAAACCAACGAACAATAAATCAGCAACGGTATTTCGTTTTATTCGTTAAAATTTTTGTGTAAATACACCACAAGTATATAGTAACAATAAAATATATAACCGGAAAGTCCAAAATACGTTTAAATTTCATAGTTTTTCATCAAATCGACGTGTAATTTGTTTAATTCCACCTGGTGTAGGTCAATTTACGTCAAATAACTCTCTACCGCACCGACCGGATGGAATGTTTGAAATTTGAAATTTATGACTTTACGGGCTCGTAACGGGTTCGACACGGATCCTCCAAATTTCTCTCATTTCTTTCGAAAAAGCGGATCGTTTTTTCTACCTTTTCAGATGCGTCTCGAACTCACAACGGCCTTCATATTCGAATCGGTTTCGAGTTCGTATTTTTGTAAATAATATGCATTCGAGACAGATCCACTTTAATATGTTTTTCAGATTCGCAACGGATATTTGTAATTTGAAATTTATGACTTTACGGGCTCGTAACGAGTTCGAAACGGATCCGCCAAATCGCAATTTCACATTATTCGCTTTTTATGTTTTAACGGACTCGTAACAGGTTTGAAACGGTTTATATGTTTTAACGGACTCGTAACGGGTTCGAGAACTCACATTGCGCTCTTTTATGATTTTACGGACCCGTAACGGGGTCGAAGCGGAACCGAATCAGATTTTGTGCGCATTGGGAACCTCTGCCTTAAATTAAGCTCAAAATTACATTATCAACGCTTTTGTATTGAGTGATAATAGATTTTAATAAAAAGTATATGGGTCCTGTTTGTATGGCGTGCAGTGTATCTAAGAATGCACGTGTGTAAGTGTTCATCAATGCTTTTAAGCTCTTGTAGTTACACTATTATTGGTATTTTGTTTTTCGTTTCCTTCCCGAAGACTTCAAACAAATGTAGCGATTATTGTATCTACAAGAGGCTTAGCTGATTATTAACGCTTTTCCGTATTGTGATAAAGTTGTACATCTATTTAACTAATTTAAGATTTTTTCACAACAAGTATTTGCTCAATTGTATGCCTTTGTTCAGCTGGAATAATTTTGGAAGTAATTAATCTTACTTACTTACTTTGGGCGTTATAACTCTTAGGGAAAGACAACCAGGTTAAGTCATATGACTCAATCTTCGTTTTATTCAGTTGGGTTTTCCGAAAGGCTGCAAACTGTCAACAACCTTAAAAAAAATTAATACTTGGGTCTTTGACGTTTCCACATGGTTTAACGCCAGGAAATGTTTTTCCGAAGAGCATTACTAGAGACCAGAACTACCTACAAGTACTGGCAAAAAGACCACAGTTTTAATGGTGAAGCTACAGTGCAGATGTGAGATGAACTGCGGCGAAGCTGTTTAAGACAAAGAAAATCTAACCACCTTTGTTACCGTCAGTGGCGCAAACTATCATTTTGCTTTGGAATCGTTTGGGAAATATGACATATATTGTTGGATATTGTACTTGGCCGCGGCTCTTGTGCATGAGATCGTGAGTTCGATCCCTGCTCTGACCACCTCACATTTCCATCGATGACGGCCACCTCGCTTAGTGATGGCGACACTATTGAGTTCTTTGCCATGAAAAAGCTTCTCAAAACACCGTTCGTACGAGTTTGTGTTTCACTCTGGCTGTCGGTGGTGCAATTGCAGTGTCCGCGGGTTCGATCCCTGCTCTGACTACCTTAAAATTTCTTTCGACGGCGGTCACTTTGCTTAGTGACGGCGACACTATCGAGTATTTAGTTTGGAACCGGTGTAAAACTGTAGGTCCCAATCAGTGAGTGTAAAACTAGAATGCGCACAGCTAACAGGTTGTGAGAAGCTCTCCCTAATCCCTTCATGTGATGTAACGGGAATCCATTTGTGTTTCACTAAGGATACATTTAAGATTTTTTAATTTATTTTATGACCGATTTTGTTAGTTTTACTTAATGAAAAACTAAAATGAAAAATTGTTGGTTTTCTTGGAATAACAGACCATTTAGGGAGGCACGCACACTCCCTGACATGAGTATTTTCGAACTCCGGTGTAAATTCAACATCAGAGGCCCAACTACTGTGCCTGAATTGATACCATCGGTAATCATCATTCGTATATCTACAAACTCCTATGAGAATATTTACATTTGCGAATTTGTATCGACCGAAACCCTTTAATATCAATTCACACTAAAAAATTTAATTATTTCAACACAAAAGAGAAATCTTTTTCTTCCTTCCCAGGTTGCCATAATTCGAGACGAGTCGATCGTACATTTTTTCAGAAACGGAAATCAGTTACCGAAAAATTACGAATCCGTTTGCATATGAAATTACTCTTGAAAAAGCGGATCGTTTTTTGTACTTTTTCGAATCCGCCTCAAACTCGCATCGGACTTCATATTCGAATCCGTATCGGGTTGGTTTTTTTTAAATAAAATAGATTCGAGACGAATGCATTTTTATTAATTTTTGGGGATTCGAAACGGATTCGTTCTAATTTTCTTTGTCAGCCAATTTTTGTTTCAGTTTTTGGTGTCACATAAGTATCTGCCACTTTAAAATTTTTAGTTACAAATATCTGCCAACAAAAGGTGATGGGTGGAGGGGGATCGAAATACGAGTTTAGTTTGGACCGAAATACGAGTTTTGTTCCCCCACGGGATATTTGCAACTTCAGATTTACTTCCCCAAACTTGCACTTTGCTTTTTCGTATTTTAAGGGACTCGCAAAGGGTTCGAAACGAATCCGACAAATCGCAATTTCGTTGTAGTATGTTTTTACCGACCCGTAACGGGTTCGAATGGAATCAGCCAAATCGCAATTTCACTGATTCTCATTTTTATGTTTTTATGGGCACGTAACAAGTTCAAAGCGGGTTCGGCAACTCACTTCGCTTTTATCGCATCCGTTTTTGTGCACATTCACTTGTTCTTCTTTCACCAGTGCTTTCGCGCATAGTTGCAGTGCTTTGTGGTTAAATTTATTCTATAACACACAGAGTTACATTTTCACTGGGGGAATTCAACTCAATTGAAGTAAATTCAATTCAGTTCACTTCAATTCAATTCAATTCAATTCAATTCAATCCAACTCAATTCAATCCAATTCAATTCACTTCAGTATAATTTAAATCAATCCAATTTAATTAAATTCAATGCAAGTCGATTCAGTTGAAGTCAGCTCAACTCAATTCAATCCAATTCAATTAAATTCAATTCAATTAACTTCAATTTAATTCAATTATGTTCAAATCAATTCAATTCAGTTCAATTCGATTCAATTCAAGTCAAGTCAACTCAATTCAATTCAATTCAATTCACTTCAATTCAATTCAATTCAATTCAATTCAATTCAATTCAATTCAATTCAATTCAAGTCAAGTCAACTCAATTCAATTCAATTCAATTCAATTAACTTCAATTTAATTCAATTATGTTCAAATCAGTTCAATTCAATTCAATCCAACTCAATTAAATTCAATTCAATTAACTTCAATTTAATTCAATTATGTTCAAATCAATTCAATTCAGTTCAATTCGATTCAATTCAAGTCAACTCAATTCAATTCAATTCAATTCAATTCAATTCAATTCAATTCAATTCACTTCAATTCAATTCAATTCAATTCAATTCAATTCAATTCATTTCAATTCAGTTCAATTCAATTCAATTCAATTCAATTCAATCCAACTCAATTAAATTCAATTCAATTAACTTCAATTTAATTCAATTCTGTTCAAATCAATTCAATTCAGTTCAATTCGATTCAATTCAAGTCAACTCAATTCAATTCAATTCAATTCAATTCAATTCAATTCAATTCAATTCAATTCAATTCAATTCAATTCAATTCAATTCAATTCAATTCAATTCAATTCAATTCAATTCACTTCACTTCACTTCACTTCACTTCACTTCACTTCACTTCACTTCACTTCACTTCACTTCACTTCACTTCACTTCACTTCACTTCACTTCACTTCACTTCACTTCACTTCACTTCACTTCACTTCACTTCACTTCACTTCACTTCACTTCACTTCACTTCACTTCACTTCACTTCACTTCACTTCACTTCACTTCACTTCACTTCACTTCACTTCACTTCACTTCACTTCACTTCACTTCACTTCACTTCACTTCACTTCACTTCACTTCACTTCACTTCACTTCACTTCACTTCACTTCACTTCACTTCACTTCACTTCACTTCACTTCACTTCACTTCACTTCACTTCACTTCACTTCACTTCACTTCACTTCACTTCACTTCACTTCACTTCACTTCACTTCACTTCACTTCACTTCACTTCACTTCACTTCACTTCACTTCACTTCACTTCACTTCACTTCACTTCACTTCACTTCACTTCACTTCACTTCACTTCACTTCACTTCACTTCACTTCACTTCACTTCACTTCACTTCACTTCACTTCACTTCACTTCACTTCACTTCACTTCACTTCACTTCACTTCACTTCACTTCACTTCACTTCACTTCACTTCACTTCACTTCACTTCACTTCACTTCACTTCACTTCACTTCACTTCACTTCACTTCACTTCACTTCACTTCACTTCACTTCACTTCACTTCACTTCACTTCACTTCACTTCACTTCACTTCACTTCACTTCACTTCACTTCACTTCACTTCACTTCACTTCACTTCACTTCACTTCACTTCACTTCACTTCACTTCACTTCACTTCACTTCACTTCACTTCACTTCACTTCACTTCACTTCACTTCACTTCACTTCACTTCACTTCACTTCACTTCACTTCACTTCACTTCACTTCACTTCACTTCACTTCACTTCACTTCACTTCACTTCACTTCACTTCACTTCACTTCACTTCACTTCACTTCACTTCACTTCACTTCACTTCACTTCACTTCACTTCACTTCACTTCACTTCACTTCACTTCACTTCACTTCACTTCACTTCACTTCACTTCACTTCACTTCACTTCACTTCACTTCACTTCACTTCACTTCACTTCACTTCACTTCACTTCACTTCACTTCACTTCACTTCACTTCACTTCACTTCA
Organism: Phaonia tiefii; assembly: GCA_963931995.1. Classification (NCBI taxonomy): domain Eukaryota; kingdom Metazoa; phylum Arthropoda; class Insecta; order Diptera; family Muscidae; genus Phaonia; species Phaonia tiefii. The sequence goes on along the minus strand of OZ008367.1, from coordinate 105,859,942 downwards.
CTTCACTTCACTTCACTTCACTTCACTTCACTTCACTTCACTTCACTTCACTTCACTTCACTTCACTTCACTTCACTTCACTTCACTTCACTTCACTTCACTTCACTTCACTTCACTTCACTTCACTTCACTTCACTTCACTTCACTTCACTTCACTTCACTTCACTTCACTTCACTTCACTTCACTTCACTTCACTTCACTTCACTTCACTTCACTTCACTTCACTTCACTTCACTTCACTTCACTTCACTTCACTTCACTTCACTTCACTTCACTTCACTTCACTTCACTTCACTTCACTTCACTTCACTTCACTTCACTTCACTTCACTTCACTTCACTTCACTTCACTTCACTTCACTTCACTTCACTTCACTTCACTTCACTTCACTTCACTTCACTTCACTTCACTTCACTTCACTTCACTTCACTTCACTTCACTTCACTTCACTTCACTTCACTTCACTTCACTTCACTTCACTTCACTTCACTTCACTTCACTTCACTTCACTTCACTTCACTTCACTTCACTTCACTTCACTTCACTTCACTTCACTTCACTTCACTTCACTTCACTTCACTTCACTTCACTTCACTTCACTTCACTTCACTTCACTTCACTTCACTTCACTTCACTTCACTTCACTTCACTTCACTTCACTTCACTTCACTTCACTTCACTTCACTTCACTTCACTTCACTTCACTTCACTTCACTTCACTTCACTTCACTTCACTTCACTTCACTTCACTTCACTTCACTTCACTTCACTTCACTTCACTTCACTTCACTTCACTTCACTTCACTTCACTTCACTTCACTTCACTTCACTTCACTTCACTTCACTTCACTTCACTTCACTTCACTTCACTTCACTTCACTTCACTTCACTTCACTTCACTTCACTTCACTTCACTTCACTTCACTTCACTTCACTTCACTTCACTTCACTTCACTTCACTTCACTTCACTTCACTTCACTTCACTTCACTTCACTTCACTTCACTTCACTTCACTTCACTTCACTTCACTTCACTTCACTTCACTTCACTTCACTTCACTTCACTTCACTTCACTTCACTTCACTTCACTTCACTTCACTTCACTTCACTTCACTTCACTTCACTTCACTTCACTTCACTTCACTTCACTTCGCTTCACTTCACTTCACTTCACTTCACTTCACTTCACTTCACTTCACTTCACTTCACTTCACTCCACTTCAACTCAACTTCAATTCAACTCAATTCAATTTAATTTAATTTAATTCAATTCAAATCAATTCAGTTCAATTCGATTCAATTCAAGTCAGCTCAATTCAATGCAAGACAAATTAAATCCAATGCAATTCAATGCAATTCAATCCAATTCAAATTCAAATTAAATCCAATTCAATTCAATTCAATGCAATTCAATTCAATGCAATTCATTGCAATTCAATGCAATTCAATGCAATTCAATTCAATTCAATTCAATTCAATTCAATTCACTTCACTTCACTTCACTTCACTTCACTTCACTTCACTTCACTTCACTTCACTTCACTTCACTTCACTTCACTTCACTTCACTTCACTTCACTTCACTTCACTTCACTTCACTTCACTTCACTTCACTTCACTTCACTTCACTTCACTTCACTTCAATTCAACTTCAATTCAACTCAATTCAATTCTATTAAAGTCAATTCAATTCAATTTATTTCAATTCAAATCAACTCAACTCAATTCACTCATTTTAATCTAATATAATCTAACATATTCTTTTCCAGTCTAATTCCGTTCAATTCTTTTTATCGTTATAAAAAAATATTAAAATCTTATTAAATCTTATTATTAAAATCTGAATAATGGTGTTATATTTTCTGAATCATAATTATTATTTTTATGTGCAAAAGAAAGAGACAAGAAAATGTTATTTTGTGCTGCTTTTGTACAAATTAGTCTACAAAAATGTTAACATATGTATTGTTCTCCATGCAAAACGATAAATCCGAAAAGAACCAGTAAATAAAGCCGATAATTAACCGGTTTCATCGGGTTTTTCCATTCTGTGAAACCGAAATCCGGTTGAGTGAGTGAAATATCACAACGAAGTACAACACTATTTCAATGGCTGCATTCATGAATACAAGAAATATTCATGAATGTTGTTGTCCATTCATTGTACGAATGAATTCATGCACATGTTCAGTTCCAACACTGTTTCAATAGGAAATATAATGATTTTGCATTTAAATATGAATTAATAAAACACTGTTTTCGTTTTGAGTAGATTATTATTATTTGGTTTCATGTTCTATACATTTTTGTTTTATAGAGCCTATAAGAATAGGTTTGAGAAAGTAAAAATTATGCTTCTCATTTCTACAATTTTTTCGATTAACTCGGGTAACTCAAATTACTTGAATAACATTGTATAATAACTACTAGACTTCTGTCTGTTTGTGTTTTCGAACTTGGTCATTTATGGCGCCCGTACATATCAATCACGAACTTACCCGCCATATCGAACATCTACATTATGTTCCTGAGGCTGATGTCAGCTCGTCCTTACTGAACTATACCGTTCATGATCTCAGCAACTCTGCATGATTCGAATGTACCATCAGCTCTCATTGTAATTATATAACCTGCGAAACAAAACTGTGCTCAATGAAAACAAAACTGTGCTACTATATTCATTCACACCGACGCAAGCATATACAATGCTTACCGAATGGTATGAATCGCGATTTGTGGGAATGCTGCCAGTTAAACGAGTTCGATGCTTTAATAATTTAATAAATTCGAGCCCTTGCTTCTCACTGGAAGTAAAGTGAATGAATATGTGCCATTAGATTTTGTAAGCGCCTCATGGGTAGATTTTCTTATATTCATGCAGATGTTTACTATCAAGTAATAAGCTATGAAAAGATTCGCAATACATATCAGTTTAGATTCGGTGTTAATTTTTATGTTCTGTCCTTGATTCTACAAAAAAATCGTACAGCTTTATGTTTGTGAGACACTCTCGCATGTACGATCATGGGATGCAGTGGTAAATTATATCTTTTTAAGAAGTAAACCACATGTTTTGTTTAAAACTTACGATTTGCGGTTTAAAGGTAATAAAACGAGTCCCTTCCATATCTTTTACATTTATTAAAAATTAGATTCATTACAAATGTTAAAATATCACACTGACGTAAAACGTTGGCTAACGCGAACTCCGCCAATGAGCGTTTATGGGAGCAGATAAAGATTCGACGCCCTCCAGCCAGATTAGTTAGGTTCCCAGAGAGTCTTTGCAGATGCAGTATTTTTTTGCTTCTTTGTCCGTAATACATTTGGCTGTTTTCTCGTACAGACTGTGCCGAGCAATATCTTCAATGTTCAATTGAATTTTGTCCAATCTGTGGTCATAGTCTACTATAGCTTCAAACATTGTAGGTGGTTTAGTTTCAGGAGCTGTGATAAACTCTATTTTATATCTCAACATATTTCCAGTCTTTACTTTCTGTTGGTCGCTTATTTCAGCTCCTGATATTTCGTGAATAGTTAAACTACTGCACTCATGTGTAAGGTTCTTTAGGACAAAGTAATGATTTATTTCATTTACAATTAATTGGGTAACTCTTTTCACTGTATCACTCTTGTGTGACACAACTTTATAGACCTCACAGGCACACCACTGCTTTGGGATGCAGGCATCGTCACATGTCCGATTCTCAGGTATTTGCTCGAATATCGATTTAGCTTTAGGGCAGTCATATGCTTGGGTTACATTGTACTCGGGAGCAGCCACGTGCAAAAGATCTTGCAGCGTCATGTGAATATCAAATGGTGTTACCAAACGTTTTTGGTTTAATTTTATATTTTTCACATAATTTGGATATTTACTGTTCATCCAAGATGGCATAGAGACGAAGAACATGGGTATACGTTCTTCGAAAAAAGCTTCCGGTAGTTTTAGTAATGGGCCCCATCTCCTGCCGTGATCGCTAAAAAATATAACTACTGATGTCTCTAAAATGCCTGTGGTTTCAAGCGTCTTCAAATAATTCGTCATTGTGTTATCCATTGTCGCCGATAATGAGAATGAATTGTGGCTAAATGAATTGGTCCAAAATATGCCAAAATTTGAATGGTTTTGATATCGAGTGGCAAATTCCATGCCATAATCATAAATATATTCACCCGACTGCCGACGGCCAATGCAATAAATAATCGATGATTTACGTGATGTTTTCATTGTCTTCTCTAGTGCTAAGATATTTGGACGGAAATAATGATCTGTGGGGGATTTTTTGAAACCCTTCTTTAAATAGTTAAATGTACTAATGATTCCTGAATCCTCGGCGTAGGCTGTCTTAAATCCATACTCTTTAAACTTGGTCCAAATAAAGTTGCAGTCATCCATAATTACAGATTTTGGTTTGCACTTTGAATAGGCGTTAGCATTACCATAGCCCGTTAACAAAGCCATAAGATTTGGGAACGTATTATCGCCAACCTGGAAAGCAAAATAAATAAATAGATTATTTAATTGTATGTATTCTGTTGTTGTGTGTAGTCTTAACAGGGTCTTGGAAACTCTACACGATATCGAGCAACCCCGTGTGTACCCTGGACACATGACTGTTTGAAGAGGTTTTTGTACCGCAGGTACTATTTTCCCACTTACAATTTTACAGTCTTGTGTTCAGCTTAAATTAAAATTTCACTCCCATAAGACGTGTGTACAAAAAATTATTTCAATCCCCCCTCGATTCGTGATACTGCCAAGTAAGGGGAATTGCTAGATTTGTTCTATACCAGCAGTATAATTACAAGACTTTAAACCAATAAAAGAATAAAATACAAATATGCTTTAGGATAATAGTGGATAATTAGGAACGGATCTTGAATTTCAGTCGAACTAAACATATTTTGCAGAGGCTGATACAAGGTCAAAATTCATACATGCTGTCTAAAAGCCGAGTAAAACAGCATGGACAAAGTTCTTTTCTATATTGTTACGAGTAAAAGTAAAATATTTATGGCCAGTTTTTAAGTGGGTAGTTAACTATCGGATTACTTAATTTTAATTCTAAGTTAATTAGAGGTTAACTTTGCATTTTGTTTTTCAGTGGTGAGTTAATGTAGGTCGCCATATTGTCAACTAATATGGCAACCCTTGTATTCTTATTGGAAAAAACGTGTGTTTTGGGATAAATACCAAAACAACAAAGGGGAACAAACACAATGGAATTATGTAAAATAAGAAATAGATGCATAAAATCGAAGTCATTTTAACAAGAATGTGTAAAAAAAACTATATAGGCGCAACAATTTAACGATCTAGACTCAACGTATGTGTACAAATATGCAAATCTGCAACATTTCTCACTTTGACAGTCAGTAATTTGATTGTCAAAATAATATGGTTCTGACTATAAGTTAACCAACCAATATTGGGTGGTTAAATCATAGTTAAACAATGACTAAAAACACAAATCGATGTTTAACCACAATTTAACTAAGAATCGTAGATCACCACTGACTGAAAAACTGGCCATTAATGCCTAAATCAACATAAATGTCAAAAAATGTGAATGCCTTACTAATTTGGCTTAGCTAAAAGTGCGATTAATGCTGTGCCTAAAAGTATGCCCTACAACAATATACCAGCTCACCAAAGTAGTATCATGAATTCGCTTCAATACCGATTAAATTCGTTTAAGATATCTCTCACGAGTCGGCAGTACCACTGGTTCTGAAAACGGGTGGAAATGTCTTGATAACGAGTATCACAACAATGAACAATAACGAATAGTGCAGACACAACCCGAATTATCGAGAACCTGGTGATCAGTAGTAAAACTGATGTAAATAGTAGGCGAGGAGCGCATAGGAGTTAGTCTGTGATTAAACGGTTCAAGAACTAAAACTGTTGTACTTATCAGAATTTAAAAAGAACCTTGTATTGCACTGTGCGACAGCGAAAATCGGCGGGGGTTCTGACTACCGGGAAAAGTTATATCGGTCGAAAAAAGATATACGTGTCCCTTATCGATATATCGATTTGAAGTTAGAAAGTATCATATAGTGAAATTCCACCTCTTCCAAGTCCTGACAGAAAAACTGATTTTTCTATTGCACCAATGGGTCAAACGGATTTCACCTATGAAGCAATACCAGAATCCGGCTCGTTGAACAAAATAATTTCAATATCACAAGTAAGAATGGATAAGATTTTTGGAGAATTCACAAGTAAGAATGGATAAGATTGTTGGAGAATTAAAAAATCAACGTGAAGCAGAAAAACTTGCCCAGCTTTTGAAAGAAGGCAACAATTTGGAGTCTAATGTCAAAGTCATCGGATATTGAAGATAACAATACCTATTCAATAGTTACTTCGCACTCAACGACGGGAACACATTTTGCAATGTTTATTGCCACGATATAAAGGGACTGATGGAGTCGATGGGCATTAATTACGTCGAAGGTGATTCTTCGATTCATCGATTCTTCGAAATCAAATTTGAAAGTCGTTTTGCTACATAAACAGAATAAAATAGCAAACACTGTAGCCTGCACAGATGTGAGTGAAACATACGATTCCATGAAAACAATTTTGGATAAAGTTTACTACACTGATCACATGTCTGAATGTCTGGCAATGCTAAGAGGTCTCCAAGGAGGCTCTACGAAATAAAGGTCTGCATAAATCCATTTGTATTTGCTTAGTACACGTGCAGTGGCAGGCGATGAACACTTATCCGAAGTGTCGCAAAAAAAAGGTACTCATTTTAAGAGAACAACAAATCGTCGAATAACTACTTATTGTTACTCGTCTGTGGTCACTGCCAGACTGTATATGTTCCTTTTTTGGTCTTACTCAAACATACCGAGAGCGATCACATCGAGTATGCCGCGACGTGGAAACTAAACGTAGTACCACGTAGTAACTACATGTACAACGTGCAGTTTGACAAATTCAACATAATTTTCTTGTAGTGTTATACTACAGTGAGCAAAGAAAATAGTTGTACCCTACTCGAAATCAAGAAAATTATAATGCAATGTAAAAATTATTTAGTTTAGTATTTTAATTGGATATATAAAATATAATATATACATATACATATACATATATAATATAAAATATTTTTTTATGTTTTTATGTTTATTTCCTAGCACTATGAATACAATGTGTAATAATGAGACATTGGCTGTAAATTATTTTAAATAACAGAAAATTCATGCAAAACATCATCGTCATCATCAACAACACTGTAGTTCTTTCAGCTTTGCTCTACATATGTATACATACATACATACATAATTTGCAAATACTCGTGGCAGTGATGATATTTCCGAATTTTCGAAAGTACTTTTTTTACTCAACGCAAAGTACTTTTCCCGGCTCGAGAGTACTTTTTTTCTAACAAATCATAAATGTAAAGAAAAAACAATTGATGCTGGTCTTCAAGTGTAAGTATATTTAATTGAAAAGTATCCATGATAGTTCTACTAAGTATCAAACATAAAAAAATAACATAAAAATAACGGGGGGTTTTGTTCACTACCCATTAAAAAAAATTAACTATAAATGTAAATTAACACAATTCATTATTCATTTATAAATGAGATCAAGATAAAAAATTAATTAAAAATAACAAAAAAAACAATTTATATTAAAAGTTCCTCTTCAGGTGGGGTGACATTGGACAAACTTTGGTTTGATAATTTTTTATCAATTTTGAACGTATGACAACAGTTATTACCCGATTTAATCAAATCTCTTGTCTGCAAAAGTGCAGAACAAGTACCGACAGCTAACCGATTGCGGCATTTCGTTTTAATTAAGTTTTGGATCGAAAAGATTCGTTCGACGTTGGCAGACGAATGTGGAATTGATAGGACCCCTTTGGCAATTCTAAAAATATTGCTGAACATAAATTCCTTTAATTCATTTTTTATTTGCCCCACATTCAACCAAAATTCGGAAATTGAACATTTGGCATATATCTTTAGTTCGTTATGTTCCGCCAATGCTCGATATTCAGAATTTATTGTTTCTGCCAACTCGAACTCTTTTTCCGGAAATATTTTTAAAATCAATGGAATTATATTGTTCGTTTCCCCTGATAAAACATGTTCTGGAGAAAATTTAGTTAAAAGATTCAAAATTTCGTTACCAAAATCAATCCTTCTAAGAAGAGCTGCACAAAATGTAATGTAAAACTTTTTTGCATTTGATTTAAATTCAAGAATTTCATTTTGAGTTATACTGCCACTTTCGTAATATGATTCGCATTTAAAGCCACAATAAACATTTTCGGTTGGGATGTGATTTCCTTTAAAATCGATATCAATATCATTTACACATTTAGCAGAATCTAAAATATATTTTTTCAGAAAATTACGCGCAACGTGATTGAATAAATATGTTAATCTCGGCAAAAAAATATGCATTCGTGGCTCTTCAGATTGCATCTCTAAATTAATTCCATTAACTATGTTCAGAATATACGACAAGAATAAAAAATACATTTTGATTGTACTATTTTTTAAACTTGAGGCAATGAAACTTATGGACTCATTACCGTAGCTCTCCTCAAAATCACTCAATCCAAAATAGAACGTCAGCGCGGTCCATTGTTCTATTATTCTATCGATGGCTGCCTGGAATTATATATAAAATAAGTGTTACTATATATACAATATTCAGGAATAAGATAAATGCTAACCTGACGTGAAAGCCAACGAGTAGGTGCATATTTCAATATTGTGTGCAGCTCTGCACCAAAACTTATTTGAAATTTGGCAAAATCAGTCTTCCGACTTGGACTGTTGCAAAAATGGTGATTAATTGCTCTAATAAGCCTGTCAATTGTCGTTGGTAATTGGGATGCAGCTTCCATCGAAATTAAATTCAAATTGTGGCAAATACATCCATTAACAAGCAGTTTCGGAACTCTTTCTTTTAGTTTTGCCTGTACTCCATTGTTTTTGCCCATCATCACTGAGCAGTTGTCAGCCGTAAATGCAATTAAATTTGAAATCGGCACATTATTGTCGTCTAAGACTTTTATAATTGTTTTGAAAATGCCTTCAGCGGAGCTATCACTGACTGGAGCTAGTGCTAGGAATCTATCGCGCGACTGCGTATCGAATGTTCTGATAATAACTGCAAGATTTTTGCACATCGTGCTGTCAGTGCTTTCGTCGACCACCAGTGAAAAATAAAATTCCTTAGTGTATTGAGATATTAATGTCTCATTTTGTGGACCAGTGATACACTTTATAATTTTTTGTGCCTTTATTCTATTGATGCACATTTTCTTAATTATTTTAGAATCACTGGCATCTTCTTTTAGGCAGGCACTCAAATGAGTTAACACCGAGAATGGGAGATTATGTTCAGCAACAAATAAACATAACCGCAATTCTAATTTTTTAGCTGCGTCTGATATGGAGGTAAGTTCTGAATCCGGCTCAACAAAAGTATTTATTTTTAGTGTGGTTGTAGCAGCATCAAATGCTCTCTTATGTAAATCCGACCTTGCGTGTCTTACTAAATGCGTTTTACTGCCTGCAATTGGCATCTTGCAGATAGTGCACTTCTTCCCTTGCTTTGAATTATCTTTCTCTAGCCACACAAACTGGCTTTTCCATTCCTCGCGAAAATGGTTCCTTTTCGTAGCTACACGGGTTTTTTGTTTTTTCTTTTTTGCCTTTGATGGAGAGCTTTCTGACGATGATGATGTTTGGCTGGAAAAATTTAATCAAAAATATAACTTAATGCATTATTCCGCACAATATTATATTAATTAACTTACACAATGCAGGAAACTGATGTTTCTGGTTGTGTTGTCGATTCAGGTTGTGTTGGCGAAACAAGCGAAGCAGGATGTTTTATCAACCAGCTATATTAGAAATATACTATATAAAACATCTTCATACCTATTTTATGTATAATTATAACTTACCCATCCATCGCGGAAAACAAATTAAATGCACTTGCTTGTTCGTGCACACTTCGCGCTCACCAAATTTGACAGAAGAAATAACAAGTAAGTAATTATCTTTATTAAGTCTTCTTCTTTTCATGAAAATCGACTGGTTTGATAACATTGTCTAAGAGAGTTTTCTTAAATCTATCAATGTTTCATTCTAATACACTGTGAAATGTAAATAAGCAACTTGCTAAAGTGAGATAGAGATAGTACAGTATAGTGAAAAAATAAAAAAAAGCCTCTACACGATGGTATTTTTCCCTGCGAATTCTATCAATTCTCTTTCGAAGTTGCTGCGTAAATCTTAGATCGTTTACACGATGCCATTTCATGATATCAGTGCCTGGCATTTTTTCTAACATTTCCCTTTTGTGCATGTTCTTGTATGTGTTATTAATTTTTATAAGGTATGAAATGTTGTTTTCAATTGGTGAATTCAATCGGAGAGTACTTTTTTAAGGTCGAAAGTACTTGGGGACTTTTTAAAATCGAAAGGAGGTAAAAAAGTACAATTGTACTACAAATATCATCACTGACTCGTGGTACCATGTGAAGTGAACACAATATTTGTAATACTTTGTCTTTGCTCTTCACATAGATATATGTTCGCTTTCTTTGGTACACATATAACTGCGGTTACTTACTCGTTGGTATTTACCAAACAAGCGATTACTTCTCATTCACTGTTTGCTCACTGAGAGAGAGTACGTGTATTTGCTCTAACCGACTTCGAGTTTCACATATGCAGCAAAATGTTATTCGTTGCAGACCTTTAATACGAAACACATGTGTTTTCTGTGTCTGTGGGATACTCGATTTAAAGGAAACCGATACCAAACATATGACTGGCTTGCTCGAAATTCAACGGATAAAGGACACAACTGCGTATATGATCCACTCGTGCGAATGGATAACGTCCTCAAGCCCGCTCTTCATGTCAAACTGGCAATCGTCACAATTTGCATCAAGGCCATTGTGAATCAACCGAAAATTCTCCATTGTTTGAAAAAAAAATTCCAACGAATCTGCGAAGCAAAATTTAATGTAAGTGTTCTGAATGGGCCCGATTACGAAAGCTCATGCAATCAAACGAATTTAAAGACGCTTTAGTCGGTATAATATTTTTTGGGAAGTAAGCGAGCACTCAATTACCCCACTCTTGCTACCAAGATGTTGCAATACTTCCAAAAAAATTGGAGTGAACATGTCTCTCAAAGTTCCCTTCTTGCATCACCATCTCGAATACTTCAGCAAGCAGATAGCCTCAGAGTCGGATGAACATGGCGAGCGCTTTCTTCAAGTGTCCGTGCCCATATATACAACATAAACAACATATACATTATATTATATGTTACATTATTATATTATTTAAAGATAAAGCCCTCTCTCGAGTAACAAAAGTCATGCTATACCAGACTCTCATACAACCTGTCTTGCTTTATGGCGCAGAATCCTGGGTGTTTTCGCAAGCAAACGAAACAACTCTAGGAGTCTTCGAGAGAAAAATACTCCGAAAAGTGTATGGCCCTATAGTGCACAACGGCGACTATCGGCGACGCAAGAACCATGAGCTGTATACGAGTATATATTATATTCCGACATTGACATGATAAGCTGACCAAAATAACGCGATTGCGCTGGCTAGGCCATGCCAGGTGAATGGATGAAGGCGAACTAGCAGGAAGAGTTTTCGAAACCGACCTCGAAGGAAGACGAAAAATAGGAAGACCAAGACTTTGCTGGAAAGATCAGGTTTACGAATCCCTGTGTACACTTGGTATTACCAACTGGAGAGATAAGGCAAAAGATCGAACTGGTTGGCGAAATATGATATCTTCGTTCTGTAAGGTCCCTGACCAACCGGGGTTGTTCGTGACCGAAGAAGTAAGTAAGATAGTTGATGCTCATACTCATGAAGCACAAGTATGTGCTTCGCTTTAGACTGCAGAGACTAATCGCGAAAGTATCGAAGCCTTTGTTGCGTTTCATACTTGGACGTGTATGCTCTTGGCTCGTTCAACTTGTATTTTAGCCGCATATGAATTTCGGATTTCGGTAGTTAATATTTATGTTCTGTGCGGTTCTTGATGTCTAGTAGTAAGCAAATAAAAAGTGAACGAAATTTTCGTTTCATGAAATTTTCAATATTACACGAGGGCGATGAAACTTTCGAAAAATCTGAATACCGGGCTTCTATTGAGAGTTTGAAGGACCATCAGAATTTTTAAACACGATTAAATTACACAGTGCACCACGAAAAAATATAACCATATACGTACACCACTACGTAACAAAAGTCCAAAAAAGACCCGTGTCTCCCAGAGTTGCCCAACGTCATGCACTTTTTTTATGGGTTCCCAAAGATTTGGGGCCTCGGTCTAATTTCTACAAAAAAGTGATCATTTTATCAGGCTCATATCTTGCAAACCGTTTGAAATTTGAATTTACTCTCTGAGGGAAAGTTGTAGCTCTTGTCACAAAGAACACAAATTGTGAACATATAAAATCAAAAAACCTTCATCTTCATGGTCATCTTTACCCTTATCATCTTTACCTTTTTCTCCTTGTTCAGGTACTTAGGTAGCAAACCGTTCAAAATTCAAGGAAACCATCAACTAAAAACTGTACTTAAGATCTCAGTAAACAACATTCTAGAACATATGATAAATGGTTTCCCGTTACATCCCATGAAGGGATTGGGGAGAGCTTCTCACAACCAGTGAGCGGTGCGCGTTCCAGTTTTATACTCACTGATTAGGACCTACAGTTTTACACCGGTTCCGAACGGTATTTTGAGAAGCTTTTTCATGGCTAAATACTCGATAGTGTCGCCGTCACTAAGCGAGGTGACCGTCGTCTAAATCGACATGCTGAGAAGAACAACATTTATAACGCAAGATTTGCTATGATTTGAAGTTCATCAACATTTTGCAAGGGATCATCGATAAGGGCGGCTTACCAACATTCTTTTGTTTTCTTTATAATTGGGATTCGCGCTCACCTCTGAATCAATACCAATGTAATTCATGGAGACCAAGAGGAAGTGTGGAGGAACAAATGAAACAACATAAACTGAAGAATGCACCTTTAATCGACAATACTCAAGACATCTTGCTGATATCACTCCACATAACATTGGGAACTGTTAAAAAATTCGTCGAAGTGGCCGTTGTAAATTGTCCAAACGCATTTGACTATTTGAAAAGCGTTTTCTCAAAGCGTAGCGATGACAAAATTGTAAGGGTATTGTAATAAATTTAGAACGAATTTTTGTTCACCTCATTGTACTATTTACACTATGTTAATGTTTTCTTTTATGTCTTTATTTTTTGTCTTCATTTAACAGGCGTACTTAATGACCCTAACATTAGAAAGCTATTCAAGAGCAACTTTGAATCATCGCTTGATGATAATCATTCAATGGCACGGATTTACCTTCAAAATGAACAGGAAGCAAGAAAATGGGTGAAAGAAATGCTGTATTATTTTGGGAAAACCGGCACTTCGATGACATTAAAGCTGCATTTTCTTAATTTTCATTTTGACGATTTTGTCAAACGACTCCCTACCGAATCCGATGAGCGAAACGGTACAAAGGCGACGGTACAACTCGACGCATTGCTTGCAGAGGTAATATCAATTTTATTGATGCATTGTTTTGCATTTATTTTTTTGATTTCTTTTCTAATTCATTTCACGTATGTTGGTGGAGTCACAAGATCACCCGTATGATGTTAATGAAGTATTTGAAGAAGAAAAAGCTGATGATGGAGGGCAGTCTGGCAGCAACGTGCCTGTGGACACCAAAAGTTCTGAATCAGAGTCAGATTCGGACGACGATTTGGATACACAATTTAAGAGAGTGCGATTTGCATGTCCATGGCTATCAACATTATAAACATAATACGAATATTTTTTATTGTTTTTGTAATAGATGGCATTGTATCTCAATGTTGAAGTAAAGAAAAAACAAATGAAATTAAAAAAATTTTCCGGAAATTTTTCACTTTTGTGAATAAGAGCTACCTAAACGGTATTAAGATTCATTCCTAGGAAGTTCATATGTTCTAAAAAGTTGTTTATTGAGATCTTAGGTACATTTTTGGATTTGACTGTTTCCCTGAGTTTTGAACGGTTTGCTACGTATGGACCTGAACAGGGGGAAAAAAGGTTAAAAAAATCGAATTTTTTAAAGTTTTTTGCGATTTTGACCTTGAAGATGAAGTTTTTTTTAAAATGACACCGAGGCCCCAAATCCTTGTGGGCCCATAAAAAAAAGTACATGACTTTGGGCAAAACTGGGAGACACGGGTCTTTTTTTGGTCTTTTATAACGTAGTGGTGTCCGTCTATGATTATATTTCCATGACATAAAAAATTACACACAGTGTTATGTACTCGGCGCGACCTACCACCTCTACTAGGTAACTTGAAAATGTGTGAGTTTTTTTTAGCGGTGTATCAGATGACACACTAGGTTCATGTGGATTATTCTGAATGGTTGTAGAGAAGGCACTGTATTTACTACAAATGTTCAACTAATGCCAGTGTACCTTTGAGTTTATATTGAACTGTGAACAACATCGGCGTTGTATACGTTTTAGATTTAATGCATTATGGGTTTCAGAATTCAAAGTTAATTTGAATATCCAATTATTGTGAACAGTTATTCTGTATAACGTATAAATAAAGAAACTCCAACAAACATATCCTGAATTTAAAATCAACTTCTTATGATTTGTCGTTGGGCCCATTCTTGGGACTATATTTAACATACCATTTTCTAAGTAGAAAACTGTAGACGTCCGTCGGTGGTGCAATGGTAGTGTGCGCGCCTCTTGTACATGAGGTCCTGGGTTCGGTCCCTGCTCAGTCCACCTTAAAAAATTTCCTTCGCCGGCGGTCACCTCGCATAGTGACGGCGACACTATCGAGTATTTAGCCATGAAAAAGCTTCTCAAAATACCGTTCGGAATCGGTGTAAAACTGTAGGTCCCAAACAGTGAGTGAAAACTGGAAAGCGCACAGCTCACTGATTGTGAGAAGCTCTCCCCTGTCCCTTCATGGGATGTAATGGGAAACCATTTAGACGTCCTCATACACGGTTACAAATTAAATTTTAAATTTAAAGAGTGTAAAACTGTTTTTGGAACGAAGTCCTTATAGCACGTTGCGGGATGGGGGCTAAATGAAAAAAAATTAAACAACTTTTTTTAACACTATTATGCTACAATCCATTATTATCAACTATATTGGGTACTTTTGCTTTGGTTTGTGCCTAGGCTAACATATAAAAAATATTTAGTATATATTGTAGTTTTGAACCCAATAAAAAGTAAATATAGAAACGCCAAAGTGAAAGAAGTTTAAAAAAGAGATAATTTTCTTAAAGAAGTACCTTTTCTTAAAAAAAAGTATTTTTTTTAAATAAGTACCTTTTCTTAAACAAGTACCTTTTCTTAAAAGTCTACCTTTTCTTTAAACAGTAACTTGTTTGTGAAACAAAATAACTTTTCTTGAGATAAGTACGTACTCTTAAAAATGTACCTATTCTTGAAACAAGGACCAATTCTAAAAAAATTCCCATTTCTTTCTTCTCTTAAAAAAAAACCTTTTTTTAACAAAAATTCATTTTCTTAAACATACCTTTTCTTAAAAATAAAATAATAGCTATTCATTTCTTTTCTTCAGATAAGTAGCCTTTCTGAAAATAAGTAAATTTTCTTAAGAAATAACCTTTTCCCAAAAAGAATAGCACTTCTTTGAAAAGTACCTGTTCTTAAAAAAGTACTTCTTTGTAAAAAAAACTCATACTTTTATGGCTTTTTCTTAGAGAAAGTACTATTTCTTTAAAATAGTACCTTTTTTAAAAAAAAAAAAACATTAGCTGTTTATAAACGAAGTACCTCTCTTTAAAAAAGGACCTTTTCGGGAAAATGTAATACATATTCTTACAAACGGAACCTAAACATATAAATTTTTTTTTAAAAATACATTGTAGAAAAAAAATTCTCTTAAAAGAAGTTTTTTATTTTACAAAACATATGTTTTCTTAAAGATCCATTTAAATTACCGTATTATCGTACGAGCGCCTTAAGCGTGTTTGCACTAACTAGTACATAATATATAGCGAAAGGAACTTCGTTCCAACCGGGTGTCCCCTGACACCTCATGTAATTTTTTTTACAATTTGTCTTATATTCATTATTTTATCCATCGCTTAATGGCAATTATCCGTGAAATTGAATAACATTATTGTATGCATTACCTTAGTATAACCTCGCATCTCGAACCATTCCTTATCCACCAAATACTTGAAAGTCTGCGGCATTGTTCGCCGAAAATTAATGCGGGACAAACTGTCAATACCAATCAAAAGCACACCAAGATTCTGTGGTCCGTTTGTATCAGATTTTCTTGCCTTTTCGTTTGTTTTATTGAACTGTATAAAGAAAAATGCATCCTGCTGCAATAATTTTCCAATCGATTTTGATTTACAATCAACTATGACTCCTTGAATATGCAGGGGCACAAGAAAATCTTGATGAAAATTTGTACACGGTAGTAATCTTGAAATATATAAGTGAAATAGTATATTAGAATTGTTATATGTATCTCATACATGGAATGATTTAGTTTGAAGTAGAATGACATGACATAATCCAACGGAAAAACGAAAATAATTATTTTTATTTTTACTACAGGTCAAAAGGTCATAGGGGTTATGAGATAGGTAAATGCAAAACTATACTCAGTAGAAATAGAATAGCCTTTAGGGAAAAAGCCCCATATTATAACGGTCTTATTCATAAAAAATCATTAAATTAGCTCTAAAGCATTCATCAGTTATTGAAAGCTTTAACATTTGGGGAAGGTTTTATTAGTACTGTATTCATAATGAGTATTTTAACCAGGGAACAGATAATTGACTGACAACCCTGTTTTATGTATTCTCACAGTGCTTGTGATGTAAAAACAAGATGAACAATAACCGATAGACCGAATTAAATTTTTTTTATTTAAATGCGTCAATGCATTTTTGCAAAATTTTAAACATTAATGGAAAGAACTATTCAATAAAAAGATCAATTAATGTTTCCTATATTCATAAATTTGGAAGAAGTGTTAATAAATCATATTGACTTGGATTTCAGTTTTGGGTAGTCGAATATAAAACCGGATATTAGGTTGTAGTTTCAATGTTTTGATTTTATATACATCACTATGTAAGCAAGAGTTCTTTTTGGTTAAAAATTTTAAAAATTGGAACGAAACTATTTGGCAGGATAATGTGACACTATAAACGCTGCATATATACACAAAATAATTTGAATTGTTTATATCGCATAAATATTTAAGCACAGTACGCGTGAAATGTAAAAAAATCATTTCTTTTGTGTATTAATGCGGATAAAATGGCGTTAAAGAAGGGTGAAACGTTCAACAAAAATGGCGACGTTAGAGAACTCTTAACAGAGGAATTTTTTGATTATGAATACAATTTTTGGGCTTTACCTTCTTAAACCTTTAACAAGCCCATGACAACTTTTTATGAATAAGGCCGTAAAACTTTAAAGCAAAAGTTCATCCCTCACAGTCGAAGAGAAAGAATAATTTACTTACTTAAACTGTTTGTCAACATTTCGACCACTGCCACTGCGTTCTATTTGACGGTAACAACACTGTAAATCATCCACAATAGAATTTTCATTAGACTCGTTGACAAACGTCATTGCCACTGTATAGTTGATGTGTAAAATATATTGACTTGTGACCTCATCATATGATGCATTAACAATCGCTTTATCTTTAGTGCATCCAGTTGAATGGCTGGGCTTAAATAGCTTTCGCGCTGCCGGTGTAAAAGGATCGATATATGGTATATGACATTTGGAAGTATTAATGTAATAGGTACGTTCATCATTTTGTGTGTGATTACTAAGTAGAGTACTGTTGATCCTGAACCCAGGAGGCGGAATAGTCGGACTCCTGTGATCTGAGGTAGTGGAGGTCGGTTTTGAGTGAGTTGTCACACTTGAGAAATTAATAATTGACGTGTTGGTTGCCAGATCTTTCACTTTATAGGACTCCTTGAACGTTGCATATTCAGTTGTTAGATGTTTTAAAATGTCAGATCCTATGGAAGTTGAGTTCCTGGGAATTGCATCTTCAGTTGTGCTGTCGTGTGTTATATTGGCATTATCATCTTTATTGGCACTAGCGGTACTTAGTAACATTGACTTGTAAACAGTTCTGCTGTTTCCTGAAGTGCCAGCAAATGTTTTGTTTTCTTTAGATTTCCCTGATAAAGTTGATGTCGGAGTTGTTATGGTTGTAAAATTTTTGGTCATATTAGCAATTACTGGGGTAGTATCCAAATTAAGCGGAAGTGTGTCATCACTTGCCGTTGATTGAGTGTCAATCTGTTTGATCGTAAATAGCTCGGATTCATTTTCTTCTCTACACAATTTTATCTCAGTAGTGTTGTCATTTACCGCTGGAATTGCACTCGAATATGTGTTATGTGAAATATTGAAATATAATTGTATTATTATAATAGACAGGAGCAATAATTTTAAAATCCAATCAGTTTGAAAACAACTTTTAACACATTTTTCATCTACTGAATTTATTTCCTTTTCATTCAAATCACTCGAATTGATGAGTTCATATTTAATATTACTATTCACCATATTGCACTTATATTGTTGGTACTAAGATAGATTTTACCTAAATTAATATCGACATAATTATTTTCTTAAATTCACTCGAATATATTCTGTCGTTCCGCCTATTATGTTGCAGTCATTTGCAGCGTTAAACTAAAGATTTATTGTATTGAAACAGAATCTAGTTTGTTTTCAAAAATTTCTTATCGAATTTCAGTTCAGTTATTTCCTTTCTCTTCTATTTTATGTTTTAGAACATGAGTTGCATAATATATCAACGCTAGCTTTTAGATTTATAATGTGTTATTTTTAAATTTATTATTAGATAAGGACCAGGGCGATACAAGACACTGGGGCTACTTTTTAGTTTATTGATTCGATCTCGGAACATTCAAGCAACAGATTACTCATATGCTTTTTTAGTTAGTTAGATGGTCACTACGAAATACATTCTTCATCTTCAGCCCAATGGGTTATTGTAGGATGAGCCACAGTTATAATAGTTGCCATATACTACTTGATTCCCATCATTTCCCATGCGAGAGTTTTTTTACTCGGTCTGTTTTGATAACATTAATTTGCCTTGCTGCCCTGGCGAAAACCGCGACTTTGACGAATTTGGTTTTAGGAAAAAATAAACAAACCAAATGCTCAACTTCCACCCAGCATTTATATATTCATTCATTCATTAAACAATAATACATAACAATAAAACCAGCTGATAACGATTTTTGATCACATCTCGTGAAAAAAAATACAGTGAATGTCGCACAATATCGTACGGCAACATTATATAAAATACTATTTGGCATAGCACAGCACATGGTAGAATTGTATGTACACACAAGGCATCATTTTATTGTTGTTTCATTCGTTTCGGTTGTAGTAGACCAAATGTAGACCAACATTATAAGAATACAAAAAAGTACCCAACCAAATGCTTGTAGTATGAACTTGTCATACATTCAAAACCATCGATTTGTTTTGCGTTTTGTGGAGTATTAGCCAATCATTTCATCACCAGTATCCACATCACCTAAAAGAATCAAACCATTACAAATTATAGGCGATCAAAAACTAGCATACCTTTTGTTGAATTGTAATAAGAAACAATCTCTGGTTTTTTCTTAGATCCAATTTCATCAATTGCATCATCTTTGTGCATTGTACTAGTCAATATCGCTGCTTTGTTTTTATGACGGCTGTATGATACTAATGTCGCAATTTTATTGAATGCAAATGTAGACTTGTACAAAGGGAGTTTTTTGACAGTTAGTAATTTTGGAGGATGAAAGTTTTATTTTTGCGCACGGTTCCCACATATGTTAGCTTTCTTTCAAGAAGTTTTTTTTTGCCAGCTCAAATATCGAAAACAATTATCGCCTGTTATATTTTGCCCTCTCAAGCCCTCTGTCAAGTCCAATACGACGCGTTCTCCTTGGTTTTTTTCAGGCATGCCATTTCGGGGTTTACCAAGATATAGTTGTGTTTTCCATACGTAGCCTGACTTTGAGTCTACCAAAAACCAAAACTTGAAACCATACCTTGCTGGCTTTGATGGCATAAACTGTCGAAAAGAACATCTCTCTCTAAATGCAACAAGTTGCTCATCAACGGTAAGATTTTCGTGACAATTGTAAAACATTGGAAGGAGTTGTTGCCAATAGTCCCACAGTGCACGAATAGGAGCAGATTTATCGCTACTACGACTTTGCCGTCGACTCAAAACATCATCGAAACGGAGAGCACTTGTAATCATATGAAATGTATCTTCAGACATAATCGATCGGAAAATAGGGCGACCAAATTTTTCATCAAATAAACCGTGGACATCCTAATTTTTCCGCTGTCATTGATAAATTTGACATATTACAATAAGTAAAACATTGCTGAGCACAGCAATATATGCGCGCAGTGCGTCTTCATCAATATCTGTCCATTTGGCACCAAACTTGATCCTGCCGTGCTTATTAGTATTTTCAATGACAATTCTTTCTATTGGAGGCGGAAAAAATAACAAAAAAGCAGACAGCATGTCATCACATCTAGACACTGCAAATCTAGTTGGCCCTGCTTGCGTTGTGATAATATTCTCAGCCCCAGTTCTACTAGACTGAGGTAATGGAGTCTTACTCCATTCCATGTTGTTTTAAGCAATAAAACACTGTTCACTTTCTGTTTCAGATGAACATTCCGAAATTAAATCCGTCTCCGAATGGGAAATACCAGATTCACTTTCTCCATTGAGAATTTCGCGTATCTCTTCTTCGTTCAACTGCGCCATTTTGTAATAAAAACACTTCCGGACTATTCAAAGAAACTTTCCAACTGAAAGAAGTACTGCACGTATCTTTGATTCTTCACGAGAAAAGGCAAAAACGGGGAATCCCAAAATAATTTTTGACATTACCAAAGCACCAAGCATAGTAAAACAAACAAGTAGTCGCAGTAGAACATATGATTTCAATTTTTTCTTTTCGTTTCAGCGCCACTTCTGTCTGATTCATACGTTTTGCTTTTGTACTTTTTGTGTTTACATTTATTGTTGGTGTGTTGAATTTGAAATGAGAAGAGCCGAAACAAAAACAAAATGCCTGTGGTTGTTGCTCACAGTTGTTGTTGTATCTACTGCGACTGCTTGATTATTTTACTATGGCACCAAGTGAATGTAAATTCATGTCAAAAACAGGGAATCCCAAAATATTTTTTGATGTGTTAACATCTATATATAGGGACTAAATCTATCAAAGTCAGATTTTATGCTGCTGCTAAAACCAGATTTTATGCTGTTGCTAAAACCAGATTTTCTGCGACTGCGAAAGAGAATAATGACGTGTTAAACAAAAAAGAGTGAGCAAGAGAGCAATGAAAGAGCGGTGTGGCAGGGGTGAGGCAAACGAAATTGTGTCTATAGCGTATGTATTAACATAATAATGTATGTATGCACATGTGTCTGTTGCTGTAGTTGAACGGAGATATAAAGCATAGCCACGCAAAATTTCATTTGCAAGCCGACGTTATGGTGACACACTAATACGACAGCTACTTCGTACAAAGTATGTGTGATGTTGTGTGTTTGGCTGTTTCGTTGCTGTTGATATGGCAAACAAGTGGTTATGTGACACACGTATACGTCAGCTACTTCGGACAAAGTATGTGTGATGTTGTGTGTTTGGTTGTTTCGTTGTTGTTGCTATGGCCAAACAAAGCGAGTCATTTGACGTTCAGCATTGCCCGGTGTATACAAAAAAACTATTATTTTTTATTTTCCAATGTAATATTTACTAATGTGTTCATAGAAATCGAACAGGTACCGTGTTAACACATCATCCGTGAGTTCGAACACTCATTGATTTTTTACATTACTAAAGCAACAAGTGAATGTAAATTCATTACAAAAACGGGGAATCCCAAAATAATTTTTTCATTACCAAGCTAATGTAAATTCATGTCAAATATTTAGAGGATGTTTTTGAAATGTCAAATACTTGCTTTAGAAATTATTGAACCAATATAGTTATAAAGAATAAGATAAAATTATTATTTTGCATGAAAATTGCAGTATGGACCAAATGGTCCCTTAACCTAAGATTCGTAAGTTTTTTCTAACCTAAGTGAACACAGCAAAATGTGGTTATGTCTCCGATTTCGATGAAATTTGGCATATTGAATGTGTTAAGTGTGAGTATGACTAAATTAAAATAATTTTCGAAAAAATTATAAAACCCGCCTAATATTCAACTATAATTTTTTTGAAATTTCAAAATAGAGCTCATTTTGAGAAATCGTACCTTTTTTCATGTAAAAGCTATCAGTATGCGATTTTTTGTAAAGTACTAACTAGAAAATAAAGTTTAAAAAGAAAATCGAAGAAATTTTTTCAATATAATTCAAAATAATTTTCTGGAAAAAATCCCCTTTTTATTTTTTTGGTTTAGAAATGCTACAATGTTAGAAATGCTACAAATAATTAAAACCCCAACATTGAAAAAATTAACTACAAAACAGATACAGATAATGTAGCCCAAATTTACAGACATTTAATTAGTAAAAAGTATTACTTTTTAGGCACAAATCGTTCATCAAACTAATATATTTCTTTGGGTTAATTTAACTTCAGAAAATTTTGAAAAAGGCGTGAAAACTTTTTTTCAAACATTATAATATTGATATAATTTGTCATTATTGTTATTTGCTTTTAATTGTTAGTAATTGTTTATATCTCCTGATGATGCTACACAACGGAGTAGCGAAATATCGAGGAAAATATATACAAGAAAAGCAAATCTGACCTCAAGCTCGGTGAATATAGATTATTTATTGATAACGAAAAGGTCGAACAAACGAATACAAATATTAAAAAAATAATACATTTTGAAAAGAAAAAACATGATAAGCCACTTTATTTCAACCATAATAACAAAGCTTTTGATATTCAAAAAAAAAATTAAATAAAATTTATGCAATAACTGGACAAGCCACAACTTTTATCTGGGTATACAGCGACGGGTATGTGGTAGTAGTCTTCCCTAAATAAACACTAAATACAAGTATCTATATTAGGGCGGGTCAAATTGTATGGAACGATTTTTTTTGATGAAGCGTATAGCAAAAACGTAATCTATATTTGATTCTGAGAATTTTTGCTCAGGATACCTTAGCTCTAAGTCGGATTTGGAGCCCCCCAAAAGGTATTTTTATCACCTTTCAGAATCTGTATTGATACCTGTAGAATAAGTCGTCAATGGCAGCATTGTTCAATTGAACAACTTTGTAATGACGTTACAAAATAATGACGTTTACCAACACTAAATGTTGCCATGCTTGCTTTTCCTTCTTCCTTAATCGTTCATCGTGCAATTCGCACGCAGTTTGCCAAAAAAATTATTAAATAAAAAATCGGTTATCACAATACCAATATTTTTTTTTATTTTTAAATTTAGTGTGACACATTCAAAGTGTGCAGTGATAATATCAAAGATATTATGGATAATCAAGAACCAAAAACATCGTCTGCGGTGTCTTCGCAAATGGAAGCAAAAACATCAACAAGTTTTGAGTCTAGATTGACTAATATCCCTCATCAAGATATTGTTGTTTTTGGTTTATCAAGTGATTTAAATGATCTTAGTTTGCCTACTAAATGTGACATTTTAAAATATTATTTTTTTTAAGTGATCGTGCTAAATTTGAAAACAAAATGTTCTCGTCTAAAACTTTTACTCCTCACGTAACACATAAATTGATCCAAATTTGGTGTAAATTAAATATTGAAATCATTAATAGAAAGAGTGTTTTCAAAAAATTAACTGGTTTACTTGATAAATACCAGAAACATGTATAACATAGAAACAACAGAGATGAATTTAAAGCATTTGTTGATTCAGTAAACGAATTATTTTATATTGGCAAATGTAATTGCAAATTAAAAACAACAGAATGCTCGTGTGGATTGATTTAAGAACATTTAAAAGAATTTATGATGGACCAGCATAATGATAGAAAATTCACAATACCTGAATATACGGGAGACGTTGAAGAAGTAGCTACAACAATACCAACACTTACAACTGGTACCGATGATCAAACATACGAACCACCTGACAGAAGTTCCAGAAGAACAGAAGTTCCAGAAGCAACTGTTCAAATGAGACGAGGTCATTATACTCAAAGGTACGATGCCTTAAAATTTGCTATGGTGTGTGATAGATTCGGTGTTTCAGATAGAGTCGATTCATTTTTAGCAACAGGTTTATTCGAAGATATAAATTTTAGAGACGTTCATGGTAATCTTGTTATTATGGATAAATCAAAAGTGGCTAGAGAAAACGGTATATCTAGAGATGCAGTGCTTCGTACACGACATAAAAATTCTTCCATAACTGCATTCTCTTTCGATGGTAGAAAAGATGACTCATTAACTACACAGAAAATTAATGACAAATATCAAACCACTATGGTAAAAGAACCGTCGGTGGTGCAATGGTTAGTGTGCGCGGATCTTGTACATGAGATCCTGGGTTCGAACCCGGCTCTGACCACCTTCAAAAAAAATTTCTTTCGGCGGAGGTCACCTCGCATAGTGACGGCGACACTATCGAGTATCTAGCCATGAAAAAGCTTCTCAAATTACAGTTCGGAATCGGTGTAAAGCTGTAGGTCCCAATCAGTGAGTGAAAACTGGAAAGCGCACAGCTCAGTGATTGTGAGAAGTTCTCCCCAGTCCCTTCATGGGATGTAATGGGAAACCATTTATTTTATTTTATAGTTTAGTTGTTCTGAAAGAGCCCTATAATGAGTTACTTGAATATGTAAATTTGGGTAGTCAAGAAGATGCAAAAACCAAACACAGAAAACTGAATGAATTTTTCAACAATAAAACATTAACAGTTGATCAATTAATTGGCATATCCACTGATGGTGAGCCAGCAAATACTGGCACAGAAAATAGTGTTTTACGATTATTTGAAAAACAGTACCAATTCACTGGTTTATATGTCTGCTTCATTTCAATGAACTGCTATTTCGTCATTTATATCAAGCATTGGGCAAAACAGTCACCAGTGGACCACGAGCAGCATGTGGAAAGATATTCAAAGCTATTCAAGAATGTGAGAAATTGCAGGTATGTAACACTTTATTTTATTTAATACCATCATTTATTATCATTATTTATTGTCATTATTTTACTTTTTCGATTTGAATAAAGTTAAAATAAAATAATTGCATTTTAATTGAACTAAACATTTCATTTTTCAGGTAGTAGCCGATTTTGATCCAATACCAATGGAGGATATGCCTGCAATGATGGATCATGAACATGAGCTCGAACTATCAACAGATGTTAAATATTTATATCAAATATTTAGCGAAAGCAATTTCGAATGGTATTGTTCCAGTTGATTTAGCTAACATTAAACCAGGACCAATTGCACATTCTCGTTGGTTAACCAAAGCAAGTAGATTACTACGATTATATGTAACAACTAATACACCATCGACCAATTTAAAAACTTTGGCAGTTTATATTATTACAGTTTATGAGCCAATGTACTTCAATGTGAAGTTTTATAACTCTGTTGTGTACGGCAGTGCAATTTTATTAAAATTTATACGTTGGACACGATACTTACAACCAAACTTACGTAATATTCTAGATGGTGTAATTCAAAACAACTCATATTACGCACATCTAGAAAATATCTTATTAACAATGTTATTTGATGATCGAAAAGCAATACGGGATAGAGCTATCAAAAAGATTTTACACTATCGAGTAAAATTGTACGATCCAACTAAACTCACAGTTTACAACAAAAATATCTTAAATTTCGATGCTACCGATTATGTCAATATGGTTGACAATATATATTTTTGAACCTGCATTTACTCGACAGATTCCATCACTTGGTAGAATACTTAGATTTCGATGAACCACCACTGGCTGATCCACAAATTCCACTGGACATAAATACAAGGAACAGAAAGACATGTCAAATTATTAACGAGTGTTTCAAAACGAGTTATAGAAAAGAATCGTGAAGGAGTTATAGCGGTGACATTACAAAGTCGTAAGAAAACTCCTCGAATGGAAAGTAAAAAGGACCTTAAAAAATAATATTACCACGTTAAAACATTAAATTGTAGGCCGAGAATAATATTTAAAAATAAATTGAATTAAAAATGTAAAAATAGTGTTTTTTGTTGAAACCTTGAAAATGTTGATTTGTTTCAGACCGATTTTCCTATAAAAAGGAGTTCGAAAACAAAAAAATTGATCGTAATAAAAGTTGTTGGAAATTATCTGAAAAAAATCTCGAAAAAAATCGAAGAAAATTCAGAATTTATTACTTAAAAGTTCATTTTAGGCTATTTTTCGACAAAAAATTCATAATATCTCTACTAAAAATAAAAAAAATATTGGTATCAATACAGATTCAGAAAGGTGATAAAAATACATTTCAAACAAGCCCACACTGAGAAATCTACTATAATTCTATCCGTTTTTATGACGAATTTAATTAAAATATTCTATGTATATATGGAAAAATATTTATTTTGAAATTTTGGGGGGGTTCCAAATCCAACTTAGAGCTATGGTCTCTTGAGCAAAATTTCTCAAAATCACCTATAGATTACGTTTTTGCTATACGCTTCATCAAAAAAAAATTAACCCGCCCTAATCTATATATATCATGATGTCACGAAATCCCTATTTTCTGCATGAAAATCCCTATTTTCTGTGAATATTCTATTAGTTGGATGAACGATAAATGTAAAAACTAATTCGGTTTTACCAAATAATAGATTGGTATGCTCAACTAAAGTAATTACTTGACTTTGATGGCTGTCACAACCATTTGGTGATGCTTTAACCCATTATGAATTTTGTAGGAAAAAAGTAAAAAAAAATAATTTTTTATTAAAATTGTGTATTTTATATTTAAATATAAAAAAAATTGTTATTTTTTATAACTGGGGTTCGAATTCGTGCCCATTTTTGATCGAAAATATGAAAAAATTTCTATAGCTCAAAAACGGAGCGTCCAATCGAAAAAATAACAAAGTTTTTTTTAAAAAAATCGCCAAATTAAGAAAATCGTTAAAATAAAAAAGGCTATAACTCGGAAACGGTGCGCCCAATCCCAAAAATTATAAATTTTTTACCTCCAGAGGAGGCTGTAACCAATGCATGTATTTACCACGGCATTACTTTTTTTTTTAAACAAATCGCTGAAACTAAATTTTTTCGATTAAAAAATCGCTAAACTGCCATTATATATAACGGGTCCGCCAAACAACTTTTCTTTTTGAAAATGTTATAAAAAAAAAAACTACTGAATATTTTCTCAAATTTCTTTTTTTATTTGAAAGTACAATCCTTCCGGTTAATAATGGAAAATAATTTAATTCACATCGCTGCCTCGGCTGGCCATGCAGTAGCCTACACGATCGGTCCAATTTTTAAGCACATTATCGATTGTGTGCAGCTGTATTTCACCAATGGCTTCACGAATATTGTCCTTTAAAGCGTCAATTGTCTCTGGCTTTCTGGCGTAACACTTATCTTTGAGGGTACCCCACAAATAATAGTCCAACGGTGGCAAATCGAAGCTCCGAGGTGGCCAAACGACATCAGCTCTGCGGCTGATAATGCGATATTCAATAACAGGGCGCAAAACATCGAGGGTAGCGTCGGCTGTGTGGCACGTAGCGCCGTCCTATTGAAACCAAATGTTGCCAATATCCTCCTCTTCAATTTTTGTGAACAAAAATTCGTTCAACATGGCCCGATAACGATCGCCATTGACTGTAACGGCCACTCCTTGCTTATTTTCGAAAAAAATGGCCCAATTATGCCTCTGGACCAAAATCCGCACCAAACAGTGACTCGTTTTGGGTGCATCGGGGTTTCAATGTGCCCCAAATGCGACATATGAATCCGTACGCAATTTTCGCACACATTCTGCAACATTTCCATGATTTTCAAAGTAATGTCGCAATATTTCCCAGCGTTGTGCATGCGTATACACAACCATATTCGTTCAGTGGAAGGATAAAACTAATTATCTGTCAAATCAGACATGAGCTAAATGTTACCATTCACGAAATAAGCACTAGTTGAAAAAAAACGTTAGATGGCGGACCTTTTATATTCGCAAACGGAGCGTTCAATCGAAATATAACAAAATTTTTCGGCATTCTAAGGATTTCTCATAAAGTGGTCCAATTCGTATGGACTTTTTTCTTCTAAAAATCAACAAAATAAGAAAATCGCTAAAATAAAAAAAATATCTATATCTCGGAAACGGTGCGTCCAACCTCAAAAGCAATAAATTGTTTACCTCCAAAGGAGGTTTCAACCAATGGATGCCTCTCACACGACATCACTTAAAATCCGTTAAACTACAATTTTTCAAAAAAAAACGCCAAAAATCACATATGTATTTATGTCCGAGTTATAGTAATTTTTATGTTTCAGCGTTATTAATATTTTGATGATTTTTTGAACAAAATATCTTCCATACGATGGACCACATTATGAAAAATCCTTAGAAATTCGTAAAAAATTGTTTTGTTTTCGACTGGACGTTCCGTTTCCGAGATATTGGCATAGGGGCGTTTTAGCGATTTTTGATGCCTGGAACTTTAGTTTTAGCGATTTTTAAAAAAAAAGTGATGCCGTATTGAAGACATCCATAGGTGAAAGCCTCCTCCTACGGAGATAAAAAAATTATTATTTTTGTGATCGGACCCACCGTTTCCGAGATATAGCTATTTTTTTATTTTACCGATTTTCTTATTTTGGCGATTTTTTGAAAAAAAATATTTCATGCGAATTGGAACAGTTTGTGAGAAACCCTTAGGAACCCGTAAACATTTTTTTTTTCGATTGTACGCTTCGTTTTACAGATACACACAGTTTTCTAAATTTTCCATATTTTCGACCACAAATGGGGATGGGTTACCATGGGTATCATATGTATGTTTAAGTTAATTTGTGTCATCCAGAATAATAGTTCCTACAGCCAAGTGTCCACAATTGTTTGCATGTGATTGTGAAGGCGTCAATAGTGGCGTCATATTCAACGATTATGTTTAAAAGTCTCACTTCACCACAATTTATGATAATATGTATTCTTCGCTGGCTGATTTCTAAAACTATACACTTTATTGTTTTTTCACAACTTTGTTTATCACTTTCTGTTTAAAATATTAGTTGTTCTGTAAAGTCCTCCTGTAACATTCAAACATACATACATACAACAGAAACTAAATTATGATTACAGTAACTAATATTTGAACGCGAATTCTAATATTGTACTTTCTACTAGTTGTATCTTCATCATTTCAGATGAATGAGGTTTTTAAAATACTCAAATTGGTTAATACAACTAAAATTCAGTAGTTGCAACTTGTATTTAGTAAGACCGATTTTTAATCTAAAAATAACATCGACAAATAATTCTGATGTTTGACAATTACGAATTCTGATCAAAATATAGACTTTATCATGGAATTTCCAATGCCTGAATTGAATTCCAACTAATATTTTCCCTGTGTGTGGACCTGGGTTGAAACGTTCGATTCCTTGTTCATGTAATTTGCAGTGTATATCTGAGCAGAGAGAACAAACCGGCCTTGAATTACATTTAAGGAGTTAACAACATTATTGTCAAAAGCTTACAAAGATTTATTCGAGTATCTGGAGATAAGTACTGAGACTAGCAAGATGTTTTTCTTTTGCTTTTACCTTAATGTGTACCAACGAGGAAACTCGACTTAGGACCTCTTAGAACGAAGGTTATTTAAGAAAAACCCTATATTCTAATTAGTCGAAAGTACCGACAGACATATTTTTCTGTCGATATTCCCCCAGAGTATATTTGCTTATCAGGGAATAACAACCTAACTCAATGTTATTATTATTCGTTTGTGGAATGTTAACTTAAGTCAATATATAGTTTTTTGTTCCAAAATAGAATGATCGTTATAATTGTCAAATCTTATTACAAAATTTTGGAAAATTATGCTGAGACCACTCGCAAACTTCGAAGATTTTTCAGTCGAGAAAGTTCACCTAATGTGCCAACCATTCGAAGAGTGGTAAAAACATTTGACGAAACTGGGTCAGTTATGGACAGTATGACTCTTGTGCGTCAACATACCGGTCGGTTTGTTGAAAACGTTGCTGCTGTTAACGAGAGTGTCACCGAAAACCCGAAAACATCAATTCGGCATCGTTCTCAAGAACCTCAAATTTTCAATTAAATTTTCACGAATTTCTCATTCGTACAAAATTCAACTTACTCAAGAGCTCATGATCAAGCAGACCACGGATAGCATCGGCAATTCATTCAATGGGCAATGGAGCAAAGTGAGGTCAATGCCAATTTTTCAAAAAAAAAGTCATATTCTCCGAGGAAGTGCATTCGTGGCAAAACGACTCATTTTCCATAGAAGAGTGGCATTTGACTAAATTGTGTCTAGTACCAAATTTCTTCAAGATTGGTTCGGTTTTTGCGGGAGTTATCTTGCCGAACAACCAGCCGGCCGAACAGCTTATGTGTGAGAAGCACCAACATGGGCGTGGCAAAATTACCTTTGTCTTTCTTGGTGACTCGCGTTGTGTGTCACGCAACTTATCGCATTGAAAACCCGGACGACCACCACGCTTTGGAAAGGAGGTACCAGAATGGGTGTGACAACCTCATCAGTTTTCTCCAGTTAAGTTGACATTTACAGATTATTAACTAATGTTTGATGAGTTGAAGCTTATCACAACTACCAGAAAAAGTTTTAGAAGAAACAAGATTTTGTAGTAAATATGTCAATTTGTATGGGAGGTAACAAAGGGGATTTGGCCAAAACGCCCATTTTCAATCCCAAACTAGCCAGATAGACAGACAGACGGACATAGCTCAATCGTCTAAAAAAGTCCCAAAATGAAATTCCGTCCTTCCGTCTATGCGTTACATTTTATTCCGTATTATAATGAATAAGTGTATTCCTACTTCCATTGGTTTAGAATCACTTTCTGAATCGATTTTACGATGTCCAACTGTCCCTGAATCCGTCAGCTTATAATGGCGGTATAGGATGCAAATATGATCCGATTTTCGATTTTTGGAATTTCAAACATGGGTGAGGGATCCTCGAACGATTCGTATTGAAGAGCTGATTACGGGAACGTCAACCTTTTTGTCTAGACTCCCCTAACGGCCATTGAGCTTTCGATTCTAGTGTATTTGGGTACCAACAAATCTTTTTGAGGTGTTAACATCTGTAGGCGCGGGTAGGCACTAAATTCACAAAGTGAATAAATCCAAACACAGTTTGTCCGACTGCGATCACACAGTGTCAGACTGCGATCACACAGATTGTCCGACTGCGATCACTGATTGTTTGGCGTTAAACTCCTCCGAAACGACTGGACCGATTTGTATGAAATTTTCCGTGCATATCGGGTAGGTCTCAGAATCGGCCAACATCTATTTTTCATACCCATAAATGAGAAGGGTGACCCACCCCTATATAGAACACAGATTTGTCCGACTGCGAAACACAGATTGTCAAACTGCGAAAAAAACACACACTGATGTAGCGGCAGCGAACAGTTGTCTTGTGTGGGTGCGGAGCACTCTCAGAGCAAAGAGAATAATGACGCGGGTTATACGTATATAAAAATGAGATAGCAAGAGAGCAACGAAAATTGTGTGAACTTGTGCAGTGTATGTTCATGTGTCTGTTGATTTTCCATCTCTTTGTTTTTTGTGGGAATAAAACGAAAAGTATTAAGCAAGAAAATATTTACACTTGTGCTTGCACTGGTCTTTCAATAATTTTAAGTATTAATATTATTTAAATGTAACGTCATCATATGATTGAAGGCTGTTTTTTATTTTCCAATGTAACATTTACTAATGTGTTCATAGAAATCGAACAGGTACCGTGTCACAAAAAGGTGTTAACACATCGCCCGTGAGTTCGAACACTCATTGGAGTTTTTTTTAAGGAATATCGCGCTCAAACGACGTGTTCTGATGATCATAATTAGACAAATATATTTTCAAAATGTTGACAGAGATTTTTTTCACGGCACCATTTTGAAGTCTTGATCAAGCATATTTTTTGAAATTTTTCCCGTCTTTCACATTGTAGTTCGCGATTTAGCTTTTAATTATATTTATTGTATATAATTTTATAGTATTTTTAATATAAAAAGTTAATTCAAAAATTTGATTAAAAAATTGCTAGTCATGATCAAAATTTAAAAAGGTGCACTAAAGGAAAAATACTCCATTAAATTGTTGAAAATATATTTTTCTGTTTACGCCCGGCATTACCCGTCGTTTGTGCCCCATATTGACCAAAAAATAAACAACTTTTTTTGCCTAAATGCACTGGGAATGGAAACTTCTACGACTGGTAGCGGACTTTAAGTACCATCGTATGAGAAAATTGTGACGCTCCCGCAATCAGCTCTTCAATGCGCCTCTTCTGAGACCCCTTCCAAAAGAATTGTTCAGTTCACCCTACTGTTCATGCATCGCTATAAATTCCACATAAATGTAGCTTCAGAGCTTGGTTCTATAGGGTCGAAGAGCCCCACTTTTCATCATAATTAAACAATATTGAAATAATAAGAATGAGAATCAATAAACAATAAGAAATAAAAATTGTTTGCATCAAAATTTGGTACACGACTTTGTGCATATTTAGAAAAAATACCATATCGGTCCACGTAATGATGCAGTCTATACACAAATTGTACTACACACTGAAAACTGATGGCCCCAGCAATGTATTGCAGGAAACATGTCTACGTTTGTAAGCACTGTTTTCATGAATTGAAGATCTGCTTCATTTTTGTTACTTTGTTGTCTGTCACGATTTTGTTTTCAGCAGTTTTCAACAAACAAAACCACATTTGGGCCACATAAAAATATAGTATTATTAATCATTGTGTCTAACACATGTAATATTGAATATAAAGCACAATGTATTTGGACACAAGCATTCAATATTTTTTTTTCACAAGCTACAAACACGTTATATTTGCATCCAACAACAAAAGACAGGTTGTTTAGCGTGTAGCCACGCTTTTGAAAATAGGAAATGCTAACAAATATTTATCCGTTTTCAACTTTGGTACAAAATAAAAGGTCCATTGATTATTTTTAAAAATGGGTCACATACACTGAAAGAAAAACACTTCGTGAACATAGATATGTACATATTTTAATACGAAATCTTAATAATAAATTCCTCATATTTGTTTTAAATTGCAGGAATTGCAGGCCCCAATAACACTCAACCTCTCGACTACCACAATCTTATCGAGACGAGTGTTTCAACATGGAATGAATATAATCTATTTAGCAATTTGAGACCATTTTCGAAACAAAAATTCAAAAACGTGTTATCAAAACACCTGCAATGTAATACTAACAGTGTATTTATGTACAATTGTCAATAAATAATTTCAAACACACTTCAAAACATTCACTGCAGCAATGAAACAAAATCATTGTAGTAATGAAACAAATTCATTGCAACAATAACTCAAATTCGTAACCAAATTGATAGCAGCATTGAAACAAATTCCTTGCAAGAACGATACTTATTCATTGCAACAATGAAACAAATTCATTGAAGAAACGAAACAAATTCGTTGCAATAATGAAGCAAATTCATTGCAGCAACAACAATACTTTCACCACAGTCACGAACAATTTGCAGTTGATGAACACATTTTCATAGCGGGAATGAAACGTTACGTTAGCTCACTTTCGATGACAAAAGTTGTTAGGGTGATAAACATTTTCATCCGTGTGGCGAAGCTTTTCCGTTTAGTGTATAGCTATCCGTGGCCGTCGGTGGTGCAATGGTTAGTGTGCGCGGCTCTTGTACATGAGATCCTGGGTTCTAACCCGGCTCTGACCACCTTAAAATTTCTTTCGGCGGCGGTCACCTCGCATAGTGACGGCGACACTATCGAGTATCTAGCCATGAAAAAGCTTCTCAAATTACCGTTCGGAATCGGTGTAAAACTGTAGGTCCCAATCAGTGAGTGAAAACTGGAAAGCGCACAGCTCAGTGATTGTGAGAAGTTCTCCCCGGTCCCTTCATGGGATGTAATGGGAAAAAAATTATTATAATTATTATTATGTATAGCTATCCTATAGCCCACATAACACAAAAAATCAACCAGTTTTATATTATACTTACACGCTGAAAAAACCCGCTGCAACAAAATATAAATGGAACCATGTACATTAGACTGACTCACAAAAAAAGTGTTTTTGTTCCACCCCCTTAAATGTACCTTGACTTGTTTTTTGATGATTCCCAAAATATTTCGCGTCTAGGATTAAAACCCCGTGAGCTGGACCGTTTTTAAAAAAAAGCTTTTTTTGAGTTTTTCAAAGATTTTTGATAGTTAACTAAAGATAATATGTGCAATATTAGTATCATAGGAAAGCATTTTAAAGACGCATCCAACGGTATGTAACTCATGCCAACAAATGTTCTGCCAAGGCCTTTTTCCAAAGATATTCTGCAAAAAAAAGCCTTTTCTTAAAAACGGTCCAGCTCACGGGGTTTTAATCCTAGACGCGAAATATTTTGCGAATCATAAAAAAACAAGTCAAGGAACATTTCAGGGGGTGGAACAAAAACACTTTTTTTGGCCCCATACAAAATGAGTCGGTTTAATGTACATGTTTCCAACCATTGTTTTCATGAATTGAAGATCTGCTGCCATTTTGTATCTTTGTTGTCTGTCACGTTTTTGTTTTCAGCAGTTTTCAACAAACAAACCTACATTTGGGTCACAAAAAGATACAACATGTAATATTGACTGGCAACACAATGTGTTTGGACACAAGTACGACATATTTGCGACAAGCTACAAACACGTTATAGTTGCATCCGATCAACAAAAACTGACCGAATTTTCAGGGTGTATATATGTTTATTACAAACATTTTAAGGGCACATGCTTGTTTATGGTATTAAACATATTTAGGTATTTGTCTTTGGATAAATAAAACATTAGTTGCTTGCACCTAAACGTGTGTCCATAGTTGACCCCGTACGCTTGTTTTTTTTCATCCCTGAGTATGTAATTGAAAAAGTTTGTAAACCTCTGCTTTTAATTTACCTTATGCCTGAAAAGGAAATCCCTTTTCTCCTCTTAAATGTTATTATTGTACATTTGCTTTCAACTTATCTTGAAACCAATTTTATACCCGTCCTTCTGGCTCTTACCCAGAAATCGTTTAAAAGCAGAAAACTTTTTAATTTAACTGACATTAAAAATTCTTTAAATTACTTTTCACTTGTTACGCCTATTTATGTATTTTGCTCACAAACAGACGAAAGAGAAACAGAAAAACAAACGCGAAGAAATTGTTTTTCCCTTTTCCTCCATTTTCTCATATGATTTTGAATACAGTAAAAGAAAATAAACTCTCAATTTTGTGTTATAAGAAAAAACTTACAAGTATTTAATAAAATCCTTTTCACTCTCTCTTTATCTTAAATAACACAAAAGGGGTAAATTGTAAAGTTATTTTGTATTGAAATTAAAAGAGTTTCGGAGAATTTAGTGATTTTTGGTACGACATAATATATTATTAGTCTGTATAGTGGAATATTTGTAAGTGATTCTTCTTAAATCACATCAAATTTAATTGCCGGTAGAGTGGGTGACTTACCCAGAAGAAGAAGATTACTGAAACAATTCTGTTCGAAAATATCCTTAACAGATTCTGTGAATTCCTAACTCAATTGTAGCCAAAGCTACATTTCCTAGGGTCTATGAAACATTTTCCGAGAATCTAGAAATGAAATCAATGAAATTTATTCATATTATCCATGAAGTCTTTTCACAGAAAGATTTTATGAAATACAATTTATGAAAGTGGTTCATAACATCTATGAAGCGTCGTCATCAAACTCATATCTCAATAAGCCCATCGGTTCACATGGTCTATGGCGTGTAGCGCCAGCTGGGTGAAACCACTTATCTGTAAACTATTGTAACAGCTTCGTTTAAATGGGTAATTTCTACACGAATGAATTTATAATGTGGGTACATGTTGAATAAAAATGGTTCAGCAACATATTGCAGGAACCACACGCTGAAAAATGTGGGCCTCAGAAACATATTGCAGGAAACAGGTACATATTTGCGAGCATTGTTTCCATGAATTTAAGATCTGTTGCAGAGGAACACTCTGCTGTCTGTCTCGTTTTTGGTTTTGGCGGTTTTCAACAATCAAAGCCACATTTGGGTCGCAAAAGTACATATTATAGCCCATTAATCTGTTTGTGTCTCAAACATGTTATATTCAATAGCAAACACAATGTGCTTGGACTCAAATATAGTATATTTGCGACAAGCTACAAACACGTTGTATTTGCATCCAAACATTAAAAAAGGACAGATTTTCAGCGTGCATGTATTTTTTGCAAACATTATTTTCATGAATTAAAGATCATCTGCTTTTTTTGTCTCCAGCAGTTTTTTTGTTTCCAGCAGTTTTCAACAAACAAAGCCATATTTGAGCCACAAAAACCTTTATTATAACCTATTAATCATTGTTTCTCCAACATGTAATAATGAATATAATAATAATGAAACTCAATGTGTTTGGACACAAGTCTACTATATTTGCGACAAGCTACAGACACATTATATTTGTACCGAAACGGTCAGATTTTTCAGCGTATGGTACCGATTATAATGTCCAAAATCGAAATCGAAAATAAAAAAAATCAGTGAGTGTTCGAACTCAATGTGTTAACACCTTTCTGTTACACGGTACCTCTTCGATTTCTATAAACACATTACTAAATATTACATTGGAAAATAAAAAAAAGAATAGTTTTTGTGCTGAGGGCTCTTTTACTATTGCACTTTCTTTTTTCTTACATCTGCTTTAACATTAGATGTAATATTGTTAAATTAAATAAAGCAATATTTAGCTCACTGAAATAATAGGTTTTGTTTTGTCACAAACAGATCGACGACGATCCGCTTGTTTGAATGCTGGCATACAACTGAATAGAAAGCAATATTTGGCTCACTGAAATAATTGTTTATGTTTTGTCATAAAAAGAGAGACGACAAAAAGAATTGAATAGTATAGAAAACTTATTGCACTCTCTTTTCGCTCTCATGTAGAGAGTATGTCTAAAAGAGCATGAAGGAGTCTTATTCTCTTTATAGTATATTTCAATATAAATGCATCATTTCCACAATGTTATTACATAAAACAATACAAAAAGCATAAATGTTTCAAAAGGCATCAATATTTCAAATCAAAATTATGCATTCACCAAGTTATGATAAGAAGAGAGTAATACGTTTTGAATCATTCGCCAGATTTCGCCAGTGCCTTTGAGTCGTACAATTTGTTCCATGAGTTCTCTATACTATTCAATACTCTTTGGCGACGACGACCTGCTTGTGTGTTCGCTGCCGCTACATCAATACCATCATACTTATTTTCAGGCAGAGACTATTGTTTTACAACAACCACGTATGTGATGCTAACGCTGTTTGTTGTTTACATGTGTTCACTTTGATAGATTGCCCTACCCGTGCCTATAGATGTTAACAGATCAGCAAAACTTTGGTTGGTGACAGGCGAGAGTACACATTTGATGCTTCACAAACATCGGAACGATCGTCCAGCGAATATGAGTTCGATTCCCACCCGCGACATTTACATTTTTTCCCAATAACCGGAGAAACTTCTATTCATTCTCCGGTATATTCGGTTTATTATGCATGAATTATACTGAGCAACAGTGGGTCTCGAGCCTCAACCAAACCAAAAAATTGTGAAAGTACTTGGACGTGGCACCACAAAACCCCGCTCGGTTTTGCCCCTATATGTAACAATTTTTTTTTACAGGGCGAGGAAAATTTTGTAGGTGGGTCAGGGCCCTATTTCAGATTTTATTACAATAAATCCTAAACAGCTTGAAATATTGCATTACAACCTCTCCCAATATTGTAGCTATTTTCCCATTTCACAATATCCTCTCATGTATTTCCATGGAAAAGTACACTGTTAATCGATTATTTCACGAAACACCATGAAAAATTTCACATATCGTATATGTTTTGACATTTCTTGCCTAACGGTATATAAATTGCGGTAGGTGTATTCAAAACAATTGTAGCATATACATTTCTTGATGACTTTTCTAAATACACTAATCAACAAAAATTATATTTAGAGCTTCATAATTGGTGTAGAAATGCTGCGTTTAATCATATTCTTTAAATTTTCACCAATATGTATTCAATATTAAAGAAATTACAAATTAATATCTTCTACGAAGTTGTAGCGCTTAATATACTTAACAATATTGTCAAATACACTAATGAACAAAAATTGCATTTTGGGTTCCAAAATGATTATACCAATTCAGAAATTTAATGTTTACACAACTTCGTAGAAGATATCAATTTGTAATTTGTTTAATATGTATTGAATACATATAGGTGAAAATTTAGAGAATATGATTAAACGCAGAATTTCTACACCAATTATGGAGCTCTAAATATATAAGTTTTGTTGATTAGTGTATTTAGAAAAGTCATCAAGAAATTTATAAGCTACAATTCATTTGAAGACAGCTACCGCAATTTATTTACCGTTTAGCAAGAAATGTGGAAACATAAAATATGTGAAATGTTTCTTGACGTTTCGTGAAATAATCGATTAACAGTGTACTTTTCCTTAGAAATATATTAGAGGGAATTGTGAAATAGAAAAATCGCTACAATATTGTTTAATGTTGTACTGCAATATTTCAATCTGTTTAGGATATATTGAAGTGAAATCTGAAATAGCGCCCTGACCTATTCAAGTAGTCAAGTAATGCGGAGTATATCTTACAAAAATCATCCATTTGCACTGCATACAAATTAATGTATTCATATTAACTTAAGCAACAACCACTAGCTATCAATTGTTGAATTCCGAGATGTGAAACCATCTTCTGTGGATTTCATTAAAGGGGATGTCAATGGAAAAATTTAACATAAACTCTTCTAAACCAAACTAAATTGTTGTTGTTTTAGTTATTTCTTTGTATACAGCATATTTCACTTTCTACTTCCATCTGTAGTCCGTTCAAAATAGTTCATTGTTTTTTTAAATTTTTTTTTTTTTGGGTTTTAAAAGAAACTGATTGGCAACATTCGATGTGTTCGCTCATAACAATGCATCCATACATATGCATGAGATTCTCAGGAGGGAACTTTAATAACTTCTTTTTACTGTATACGAGAGGGCTATAAATTAAGTTACATCAAACAAACAAGTTATGAATAGATTATATTTCTGACTTAACAAGTGCACACGCTTAAAAATATCAGCCCCAGCAACATATTGCAGGAAACATATACATGTTTGCAAGCACTGTTTTCATGATTTGAAGATCTGCTGCTTTTTTGTTTGAATGTTATGCAACAATGAAACTTATTTTGGAAAATATAAGGTATAAAGAGCATTTATGGAAGATCTGCTGCGATCATAAAGTCGTCAACATATTGCAAGGAATAAAAGGTGGTTGGTCAAAACATTACTGCTTCAATTGCTGTTGGGACACACGAGATAAGGTCGACCATTATTCACATACATGGGAAAACTGTGAATCAGGTGAGAAAGATGTAGGTTTAGGTATGACAGCCCTTAATAAATGAGGTTAACAAAGTATTGCTGCCACCGCTACATATAAAGTTGGGAATAACCAAGCAATTTATTGAAACTATTGTCAGAAATAATGAAGCTGCTTTGACTGTTTTATTTATTTATTTATTTAGTTCAGTCTATGGATGCACAACCCTTACAGACTAGCTTAAACTAAAATACTATGTATCTAAAATATATATAAATTTTCTTAGAGAAAATGATAAATCTATATCACATTTGGTTTTGACTAAATGAAATTAAAATAGGTTCATAGATAGCATAATTACTTCGATGCATAGGAACAATAAAAAAAATATTCATTGGAACGAAGGTTCCTAACGGGAACGTTGAAGCCAATACGACTGAGAATTGCAGGACAATCAATACTCCCAGAAACAAGGTTATATAAAAACATTAAAGAATTTTTGGACCGGCAATTAAAGTATCCAAATGTATCAATTTACACCTGGCGGAAGGTGTATAGGAAAATAGGGTGTCCAAGGAAAATAGGGCAAACTTTATACATTTTTTCTGTAATCTCGCTACGCGGTCTATATTAACCGTGTAATAGGAATTCCAAACAATTGAGGCATAATCAATTTTTGATCTCACAAAAGTTGTACAGGGAGGAACTCGGTAATTTGCTTTTTCGCACTGCAGGCTATGGCGTCACTGTTGGTCGAAGAGAGTGGAGAGTGTCCGTGGCTTATAGTGGCTGACGGGATATTTGTATTTGTCTGCCTTTCAGTTGCCATCATGCATTGGGTACGTGAGGAGAGGTCATTTTGTGTTGAAGCGTATTTTTCAAATGCGCACTCGATCAGCTTGCGTGCTTTTCGTTTACGATTCGCTGTTCCCCCACGCGGAAGTGTTCCTGTTCGGCAATCAATTGTAAATTGGGTAACTTCATTGAAAACAGCAGGGAATGTGTCATGTGTACGAAGGGGATATGAGGGAAGGATTACAACACCACAAAACATCGACAGAGTTAGAGCAGCAGTACTGCAATCTCCGAAACGCTCTGCTCGGAACTTGACTATGATACAGGATTTTTTTCAGCCTGCTCTTGAGACAATGCAATTAGAGGATACATGGTTCCAACAGGATGGTGCCCCTGCACACACAGCGAGGGTTACTATGAATTGTTTAAGGCAAATGTTTCCTCTTTATCTCTCAATAAAAAAGCATATATTTGAAGTTATTAAAAGCAAAGGGAGTTGTACCCACTAATAATAGGACTTAAATAAAGTAAACTAAATTAATTAATTTTTCAAAAATTCAAGTGAACCAAAAAAAATAGCACATTTTTGACTTTTTTTTATAAATTGCTCAAAACAAGTCCCTTAATTAATAAACCACTATTGTCATGATTTTTTTTATATCTCAAGATGTCGAGCTTCCATTTCCATTTTAAAATTCTGCAATCGGTTACAAATTGCAAAAGATACAGCCTGCTGAATATGAAATTTTTAGTGCCTTTAAATAAGTGAACCGGAGTGTATTTAAAATCAAAAATTCTCTAGCATAATGCTCAAACATCGTTTTGTCTACAGAATTAGTCGATTGGAAAATAGTATTAAACATGTTTCTTAAATTCTTTAGCTTTTTCAAACCTGGAGTATACCAGGGAAGTTTATGCAGTTTTGGCTTCAAGCGAGGCACATAAACATTAAATATAGTATTAATATTTCAAAGAAAGGCAGAATATCATACACTCAACCAGGTTTATTTCCAAGAACACTCAACCAATCAATATTTGTAAGCTTTTCATTAATCAGAAGATAATCGCAACGATTAAAATCAAATTCATAATTAAAATGCGTTATTTTACGAAAAGAATAAAATTCCACATTTAGAATAATTGCAACATGATGAGCATCAGGAATACTGATTGGATGAAAAACTGATTGGATCCATTAAAAACTTTAAATTTTTGCTAATAAAAACTAGATCTAAAAGTCTATTTAAAGCATTAGAAAAAGAATTAATTTGGACTAAGTCCATACTATAAACTGCATCAATAAAATTAATTTCATAAGCAAAATGCACATTATTAACATAAAGAAAATGCGAATTAGGAAATGAAAACCATACTAATTTACTTACTTCACCAGTAACAATATATCCATCTTGATCACCACCTGGAACCAATTTAACGATATTCTCCGTATGTACTTCATACAAATCTGGTATACTGTTGGGAGGTATGTAGGATGCAAAAACGAAAAGCGAGCCAATCAAGCCATAAATTTGCACACAAAGTTGATCCAAAAGGGGTTCATTGTTAGGCAGTTGAAGCGAAAGGGATTTGAAATCAAGCGTATCGACCAGAAAATTAAAGCAGCCAATTATAATTTATATAATTAATTTAATAATTATTTGATGTACATATTTTATTACTTAGTACTAATTGCACTCATTACTCATTACTTAAAACAGGAGTGCTTAATGGACCGGACATCCGAAAATTGATTATAAGCCAAGAGTTCACAAATGCTAGGGTATTAGGAAAGAACCGCGACAACGATTTCAAAGTCCTGGTGCAAAAAGTTTCCTGAACAATCACCTTGAGGAATTCGCAAATCAGTTACCCACCGAGTCCGATGAACAAGGAGAGCATTTTCACCAGATTATCATGCCAATGGAGAAAAGATTTAAAGGATGCTTGCGGAGGTGTGTTGGTAGAGCCAACAAATTTCTTCTTACAAGGATAAAGACACAGAAGAGAAAAGAAATTGTTTGCTCTTTTTGCTCTTTAAAACTGCAGCAGCATAATTTTGAGTAGTTAGAATGTATGGGGATTATAGAAGGGGTAATTGCTGATATAGCGCACTACGAATATCCCCAAAATATTCACAATGACGAGCGGGGTTTCCGGTCCCCAGATGCGGCAATTTTGTTTGTCAATATAGCCGCCGAGATGAAAATGTGCCTCGTCAGAAAATTCGGGTTTTCGGCCAAATTCTATGTCCGATTGCAGCTTCTGTAAGGTCAAAACTGATGGTCGTTTTCCTTCAATTGCTGAGTCAATTGGATCTTGCAAGTAATTAGTGCAAAATTCTCATCATGCTGGTGCATGATATGCCGAGTTGTTCAGATAGATGGCTAGTGGATTTTCTTGGACTGAGTTGCATACGGTACGAACCGTACGACGACGGGGACCATGAGTGTTGTCCACTAGCAAGCCAGTCTCACGAGTTTTTTGCACAAACATGGGTACAGCACGCACGGTGTTCGCGCCATTTCGGGCAAAAATTTTTTCCAACAAACGCACTGCCTCGGCAACATAGTACTCACTTTGGAAATACGTTTTCAATATTTCCCAAACTTGTTCAAACGTAAAGTGACTCTCTTTGGTCCAATTTCAAACAGAAAAAATCTATCAGTGTCAAAATAACATATGATATATATTTGGATCGCCTCTTATATTATGGGAACCGAATTGAAATTGAATTCGGTTGTACCAACAGAATTCATGGTAAGCAATCCCAAATACGGTTGTTGCAACCGATTTGATGTAAAATTCAATTCTTGCAACCGAAGTGATTCTAATTCGGTTGAAATTGTAGAAAATTTAGCTGATGGCACAAATATAATTGGATATTCAATTGTCACAACCGAACCAATTGTTGAAACGTGGTTGTTTCTACCGAATTGCAATTGTAGCGACTAAATTCAGTCGTGACAACTTCAATTTGGTTGTGGCAACCGCATCTCGTTGACAACAGTTGCATTTACGGTTGCTACAACCTCTTTTTAAACTGTTAGTTCTGTGAGTGTATTCTCAATTTGAATAGAGGCCGGATCAATTAGTCCGTGACTTTTTGCATGAAACACAGTTGTTTTTGCAAAAAAAAATTGTTTTCAACATATGTATGTCCTTTTAGCTTAATACACTTAGTCCAACGTTTCTCCAATTTTTGTATCCCTTCCAAAAAATAGGATTTTTCAAGGTCCATAAAATAGGCATTTGTTTGATCAACAATTTCATCATTGGAGCCAAATCTCTTTCCACCGAGCCATTTCTTTAGGTTTTGAAATAGGAAATTGTCAGTGGGGACTAAATCTGGAGAATATGGCGAATGAGGTACCAATTTGTAGCACAATTCATGGAATTTTGCCATTGAGGCTATAAACGTGTGCACTCGTGCATTATCTTGATGAAATACAACTTTTTTCTAGGCCATATGGGGTCGTTTTTTTTAAATCCTCGTTAAATCGGTCCAATAAGTTGGCATAATATTTGCCATTTATTGCTTTTCCCTTTTGAGGGTAATCAATGTGGATTATCTCGCGTGCATCCCAAAAAACTGTTGTTATCACCTTATGGGCCGTCAAACTCAACTTGGCCTTCTTCGGAGCCGGTTCACCTGGAGAAACCCATTGTTTAGACTGCTGCTTGGTGTCCGGATACACGTTTTATCCACAGTTACAAAACGCCGCAAAAACTCCTTCGAATTGCGGTTAAATAACTACAAACAATCCTTTGAAGTTGTCACCCGATTAAGTTTATGGTTAATTGAGAGCAAACGCGGCACCCAACTTGCAGACAGCTTTCTTAAACCCAACTGATCATTTAAAATCGAAACCACACTGCCATATGAAATGCCTATGGTATCAATAATCTCATGCGCTTTTACTCTTCGATCGGCCAACACCATATCATGGAGTTTTTCGAAATTTTCGAGTGTATTGACCTCATTTGGCCGTCCAGAACGTTCAGCGTCATTTGTACTTGTGCGACCACAACGAAAGTCAGTAAAACACTTTTTTTTACCATCGAAATCGATGGTGCAGAGTCCCCATAGTATTTATCAAGCTTTTCCTTGGTTTGATTGACGGGGTTTTTTCATAAAAAAAAAAAAAAATCACGAGGTTGTATGTTTTGACCAGCTGTTAAACGCAAAGTAAATAACGGAACTTGCTCAAAATTTGACAGTAGTCTATTAACATGTGGTACTGGATGGGAGCAGT
This sequence comes from Phaonia tiefii, assembly GCA_963931995.1. NCBI lineage: Eukaryota > Metazoa > Arthropoda > Insecta > Diptera > Muscidae > Phaonia > Phaonia tiefii. The sequence goes on along the minus strand of OZ008367.1, from coordinate 105,815,095 downwards.
GTTGCATTTCTTATAACTACGAGGAAAGTTCGAAAAGTCACGGAAAAGTCATTCATCCGCCTCGTATATCTCCATCTTAGTCTTTTTTAATCAATGTCATAAAAATTACTCTTATGGGGGTAGATATTCAACTAGAGGTAGGCGAATACGGAATGCTTCATCTTTAATTTGATTCAGTTCTTGTGTTCAGTAAAAATTTTAAGAAATTATGGTCAAAAAATCTAACTGGGAACCTTCAATTGGTAAACCTTCTCCAGTAAAAAAAATATTTTTTGTTTCTATCAATACTTCCTTGTCAATATACTTTCCTCAATTTCAATATATGTTCTAAGTTGTTCTTTGGTTTCATTACCACAATGTCATTATCACAATGTTTGCACGCTTAAAAATCCGACTTTTTTGATGTTTAGATGCAAATTCAACGTGTTTGTAGCTTGCGCAACTACATTATACTTGTGTCCAAACACATTTAGGGTGTTCACAAGAGTGTCCTAACTGTTGTATGTGCTAAAGTTCTACAACAGTAATACAACTATAGTAGATTTTTTCCATACAAAATTGTTGTACGATAGTACAACTTTTGCAGATATGTTTTTTCGGTGGACTAAGCGATCAGCTGATATCATTTGTTTACCATTTATATGTATACATGTACATATCGATGGCTTAATATAAAAAGGATAAAGGTAAAATTTTAGATACAAAAAAAATTTTAATGCAATTTTTAATAAAAAAAAGAAACACATTTTTGAAAATCGCATTAAAATTTTTGTTGTATCTACAATTTTACGGATATTATTAAGTTTTTTCCTTCTCCTGACAAGTAACAAAAACTCGAGTTAGGCCCTTCCCCATAAAATTTTTGATACGACAACAAGACATAAAGTTCCTTATTATTACTATTAAATATAAATATGTGTGAAATTTTGAAAAGTAAATAATAAAAAGAATCATAAACTAACATAATTCATGTTTCTGGGATTCTGGGATAGGCGGGTTCCTGAATACTCTTCTCACAATCAGCTGATTTTGACAATTTAATTAATTACACAATTGTCACAATTATATTTATAGCCAACTAAAATTTGGCGGCTGCTTGGACTATCACATTAATAAGTTGTGATTACCAATAATTGTGTTCAGTATCACCAAATGTTGTGCATATCAATTGATTTGTAATTCAGTTTTGGTTGCAAGAACTGAAATATTTAGTTGAAGCCACAGCAACAATAAATAAATGTGTTCTGTCAATCGAGTTTAAGTTGTAGCAATCAAATTATCCTGTAGTGGTGAATACTCCATTAGTTGGATGAACGAGAAATGTAAAAACTAATTCGGTTTTACCAAATAATAGATTGGTATGCTCAACTATAGTAATTACTTGAATTTGGTGGCTGTCACAACCATATTTGGTGATGCTTTAACCCATTATGAATTTTGTAGAAAAAAGTAAAAAAAATAATTTTTTATTAAAATTGTGTATTTTATATTTAAATATAAACAAAATTATTATTTTTTGTAATCCGGGTTCGTATTTCGTGCCCAATTTTTATCGAAAAATTTAAACAATTTCTATATCTCAAAAACGGAGCGTCCAATGGAAAAACAAATACAGACAATATTTCTAAATTTTTCATATTTTTGATCAAAAATGGGGAAGGGTTACCCTTTTGTGTCATCCACAATAATATTTCCTCCAGCCAAGTGTCCACAATTGTCTGCATGTGTTTGTGAAGGCGTCAATAGTGGCGTCATATTCAACGATTATGTTGAAAAGTCTCACTTCACCTCAATTTGGGATATGTATTCTTCGCTGGCTGATATGTATACACTTTATTGTTTTTTCACATCTTTGTTTATCACTTTCTGTTTCAAATATTAGTTTTTCTATAAAGTCATCGTGTAACATTCCAATATACGTAGTTTCTATTTAACAACAAAGCCTCTTGTGAAAAGTCGAATACATACTCGTAACTTTGCAACAAGTGTTTTTGTAACAGAAACTAAATTATGATTACAATAACTAATATTTTAACACGAATTCTAATATTGTACTGTTTATTAGTTGTATCTTCCATTTCAGATGAATGAGGTTTTAGAAATACTCAAATTGGTTAATACAACTAAAGTTCGGTAGTAGGAACTTGTATTTAGTAAGACCTATTTTTAATCTATCAATAACAACGACAAATAATTCTGATGTTTGACAATTACGAATTCTAATCAAAAAATAGACTTTATCGTGGAATTTCCAATGCCTGAATTGATTTCCAACTAATCTTTTCCTTTTGTGAAGTTGCCTAATAACATCTAGTGCAAAGTGTATTTATATCAAGTGGAAGCATTAGCACAGCTGATTTAAGTATTTTCATGACGTTGTACCCAGCAACTGTCAAACTCATGTGTATTTTGTTTTTGTACATGCTGGTTTACTTTTATTGTTTGTATTCATACATACATGCAGAGTTTGATACAACGTCGGTACGAAATAAAAACCAAATACCTGTTGTTTTTGCCTACAATTACAACAACGCCTAATACTTCCACTTGATATAAATACACTTTGATCTAGTGCCATCACCTTCTTCAATACGCCTTGGATTGTAGTACATATATGCATTTACGACAGGGTGTTCACATATGTGCTATGGGAGATCTTATATATTCTTACAACCTACAACCTTAATACACCTTTTGAATTCCCTAATTGTGTTTGATACTCAATAATACATATTTCCGACACAATGATTAATTTGATATAATATATGTTTTTGTGATCCAAATGTGGCTTTGGAAACTACTGAAAAAAAAAACCGTAACAAACAATAAAGGAAACAAAATGCAGCAGCTTTTTAACTCATGAAATTGCAAACATATACGTGGTTCCTGTAATATGTTGCTGGGTCCTTTTTTCAAAGTGTGGTTACAGCTAACTAACAGTTAAAAGTTTCAAATACCATAATAACTGACACCTAAAAGTGTGAGATAGTTTTAACTGTAGGATAACTTGGGCTGGTGATTTTCTTAAAATTCCAAAATGTTTTAAAAGTTGTCTAAAATTCTTTCTAAAAAACAAACTAAATACATTATCATTTTAAACGCGAGGATTCAATTCAGGTAGCATCTTAAGATCCAATCATTACAACGCTAGTTTAACAAGAAACCTTGTATACGTAGATTTTTATTGAACACCTCGCATGAATATTTATCGCCTTTTCTCTTCATCATTGCATGAACTGGTCCCAAATCCACTTGAATGAATGCATCATGCCACTGTATCACTCGGTGCATATATCTATGTAGTTAGTAAAGTAAAACATTCATTGATGTTGAAATGCTCAAACAGAAGCAAATACAAAGTTTTTATTTTTTGTTCGTTTCTTTTCATTCGACTGCAAGAATATTACATTTGCATAATTTTCTTTCTGATTCGCAAGCGGAAATCTTTCGTATTTCCTTTCACAATGCCTGCCTACAACGAAACAGAGAATCGTCTTGTGGCATGAACCCAAGAATCTGGCAAAACAACGGAACATCAGTATAGTAGCTGCCTCTGATGTGGCACACCAAAGAGTGTGAGACTTCTCGTATGTTGAGGATGATTTCGCATATCCAAGTGATGTTGCTTCCACACTCTTCTCCTGATGCAGTTGCAACAGGGCCTGATTTCGCAGTTCACTCTTTTCTATTCACTGGTGTTGTATAAATGTTGATTTTGGATGTGTGTGATATGCACTTGTATATGTTTGCGCATCCATTTGTACGACTGTGGTCTTGTGTCGCTGTGGGTGTTGAACTAAATGTTGCAAACAAAACCGGAAATGTAATTATTTGTTTGGTATAATACTGCGTGCAAAGGCGAAGCAGGAAGAGCAGATAACTAAATCTTGGTGTTGCATGCATCGAGATGTGCTCAGTGTTATAATTGTATGTACATGTGTACGGATGTGTAGCCTATAGAATTGTCTATGTGTGGGTGAGTGTTTTTCAACTTGGGTTTACAGAATTGTGGAATAGTTTAAATATGCATAAGTAATTTAATCAAACTCATTAAGTGGTAATTCTTTAACACAACTTTAACGACAGAATGAGTGCAACTTCAAAAACTTAAATATTTTATTTGAAAACGCTAAAGTTTGAATTGCTGTAACGAGAGGCTACATGATTTAGCTTGGAAACATAAAAATCTGTGGTACACAAAGGGAAAAGATTAGTTGGTAATCAATTCAGGCAGTGGAAATTCCATGATAAAGTCTATGTTTTTGTTAAACATCAGAATTGCCAAACATCAGAATAATTGGTCGATGTTATTGATAGATTAAAAATCGGTCTTACTAAATACGAGTACAAGTTGCTACTACAGAAATTTAGTTGTATTCACCAAATTGAGTATTTCAAAAACCTCACTCATCTGAAATGGAAGATACAATTAATAAAAAGTACAATATAGAGTTCGTGTTCAAATACACTGTGAGACAAAATTAGATTTTTTCAAAATGATGGGGTTCTGTCAACGGATTCTGGTAGAAAGGTCTAAAAAAAATATACGTGTATCGGCGCTTTGCCAGATCTGATCTGATTTTTTTTTTTTTAGGGGGGGTCAAAGTTTCCGACTCTCGGAACTTTCCTGCAACATATCGGCATGCAAAATTGTGTGTTCCTTACTTCTGAGGTACAAACTATGTTCAGAACTTGTATAGAAAAAATTCAGATAAACATTTTTGTGGAACAAATTAACCCTCTGACTGTCACTGAATTTTTTCTATAAAACTTCTGAACATAGTTTGTATCTCAGAAGTAAGGAACACACAATTTTGCATGAAGATAAGTTGCAGGAAAGTTCCAAGGGGCGGAAACTTTGACCCGCCCTAAAAAAAAATTCTGATCAGATCTGGCAAAACTCCGATACACGTATATTTTTTTTAGACCATTCTACCAGAATCCGTTGACAGAACGCCGTCATTTTTTTTTGGTGTCGCACAGTGACATTATTAGTCACTGTAATCATAATTTAGTTTCTCTTGCAAAAACACTAAGAAATCGCTAAAATAAAAAAAAAATTACAGCAGACAGTTGTCCGAGGCCTTCGGCCACGGACTGTTCCTGCAGGCTGTGTCAGAGACACGGCCATTAAGTTTAACGTAGAATACGCCATCCGATAAGACAGAAAACATATATAACAATAAATGATAAATAATATAAGCAAATGAATTTATTGTTATATATGTTTTCTGTCTTATCGGATGGCGTATTCTACGTTAAACTTAATGGCCGTGTCTCTGACACAGCCTGCAGGGACAGTCCGTGGCCGAAGGCCTCGGACAACTGTCTGCTGTAATTTTTATATTTACCCACGGCATTTGATTCAAGTCCGTTTAAAAAAAAATATTATGTTCAATTTTTTTAAACTTAATTTAATTTATGTATTTTAATTAATATTTTTATTGAAATAAGTTCTGCGAATGTTGAGAGGGCCGCCCTAATATTAAAAAAGGTTTACCTTATCGAGTCTTCGCATTAGCATTCGAGCGTTGTGTGAAAACTTTACGCTTTACAATTCAAAATTAATGTTACAACATCTTTATTGAAGCATTCGCAAAAAAGCTTTATTACGTTAGCTTACTGTTTGTTTCACTTTTTACTAGATACATGTTGCCAAGCAACATTAGCTTGCTGTTCGTTTCACTTTTTACTAGATACATGTTCCTAAGCAATGTTGAGCAACCAAAAACACTCAACCAAACACCACACATATGTTTGAGTGTATGCGTTTAAACAATTTTCATTTGAGAAATTAAAATACTAGAAATATATCAACCAATATGAAATGTATATCAAACGAAAGATAACATCTTCATTTACCTACAGAAAAAATTTTAAAAAAATTCATCTAGCCGTTTCCTCAAATTCAATGAAATAAAGATTACAACAATAAAAACCTGACATGACTCCTCATACCGTAAGGTAAGACGTATTCTACGTCAAAATGGTTATATCTCGGAAACGGTGAGTTCCAATCGCAAAAATTATTTAAATAATAATTTTTTTACCTCCACACTTTCCTATATGGATTTTTACCAGGCTTTCCTATATGGATGTCTTCAGTATGGCATCACTTTTTTTTTTTTATAAATTACCAAAACTAAAATTTCTGGAATCAAAAATCGCTAAAACGCCCTTAAACCAATATTTCGGAAACGTATCGTCCAATCGTAAACAAAACTATTTTTTACGAGTTTCTAAGGATTTCTCATAAAGTGGTCCATGGTATGGAAGATTATTTTGTTCAAAATATCATCAAAATATGAAAAACGCTTAAATAAAAAAGTGGCTATAACTCGGACATACATACATATAAATGGGAGTTTCAGCGATTTTTTATTTGAAAAATGTTAGTTTAACGGATTTTAAGTGCTGCCGTATGAGAGGCATCCATTGGTTAAAGGTGAAAAAATTATTGCTTTTGCGGTTGGACTCACTGTTTCCGAGTTATAGCTATTTCTTTATTTTAGCGATTTTCGTATTTTGGCGATTTTTAGAAGAAAAAAGTCCATACGAATTGGACCCCTTACGGCCAGTTTTTAAGTGGGTAGTTAACTATCGGATTACTTAATCTTAATTCTAAGTTAATTAGAGGTTAACTTTGCATTTTGGTTTTCAGTTGTGAGTTAATGTAAGTCGCCATATTGTCAACTAATATGGCAACCCTTGTATTCATATTGGAAAAAACGTGTGTTTTGGGATAAATACCAAAACAACAAAGGGGAACAAACAAAATGGAATTATGTAAAAGAAGAAATAGATGCATAAAATCGAAGTCATTTTAACAAAAATGTGTAAAAAACTATATAGACGCAACAATTTAATGATCTAGACTTAACGTATGTGTACAAATATACAAATCTGAAACATGTATTTTATACAATCTTCTTTTCTCACTTTGACAGTCAGTAATTTGATTGTCAAAATAATATGGTTCTGACTATAAGTTAACCAACCAACATTGGGTGGTTAAATAATAGTTAAACAATTACTAAAAAACACAAATCGATGTTTAACCACAATTTAACTAAGAAACGAAGATCACCACTGACTGAAAAACTGGCCATTAGAACGCTCCGTTTGCGAAATATACAGGGTGATTCGGGAAGTTATGACCATTTTACTGAAATGCAAAAATGTTTGTTTTTGTTTTTGGACGCGAAATAACAGCACACATTTATTTGTTTTTGTAAATTAACACGTTTAAGATTTTAAGTAGTATTTATAGGTATTCATAGATAGAATTTTGTCACTCAACAAGTGTCTACGAACACGAGAAGTACGAGTAATTTTTGTCCGGTTTTTTAAAAGTGAATAACGACAAAAAAGTAAAAGTTTACGCTAATCTCTGCTGCAGCAACAGTTTCGAGTACATTGTGTTTTGAATTAGTAAAAATGGCCACTTATTCAATCGAAGAATTAGCAGACATTCATTACCGAAACCGAACAACATTAAGTGAGACGCACCGCCGATTTCGTGAAGGTACGTTGTTTACACAAATGGAACGGTAAGACTTCTGGGCTTCGTTTAGGTCATTTTGGAAAGGTAAGAGGTATGGCTATCTTTCAACAGAAAAAAAAACATAAGTTACCTGCCATCTGGCTGAGAAAATTGAGGTTATGTGAATTTTTGTATCTCGGCGATTTGACTTTTTTTCTACTTTTTTTATTGATTCTGAAAGGCCTCTTAAAGACCTTTCCAACAAGCCCAAAAACAAAAAATCCGACCACTGGCTCAGAAGTTAACAACTTTACCCTACTACCCTCCGACCCACAATCCGAAAATTTTTAACCCGGTGCCATTTCGTACCCTTGCATTTTCGGACATGGCCCTAGAGGACTTTTCTTCATGTAATGAGCCAAGGAATACGCTAGAGAAATTTGTCCGGAACTTCCTGAATCACCCTGTATACATACATAATGCCGGTTTAACGATTTTTTTATTCGAAAAATATTTGTTTTAACGATTTGTTTAAAAAAAAGTAATGCCGTGGTAAAGAACTCCATTGGTTACAGCCTCCTTTACAGGTAAAAAATTTATTTTTTTTGCTATTGGACCACCGTTTCCGAGTTATAGCCATTTTTATATTTTACCCATTTTCTTATTTCGGAGATTTTTTGGGAAAAAAAATTATTTCATGCAAATTGGAAACTTTGTGAGAATCCCTTAAAAACCCGTAAAAATTTGTTATTTTTTCGATTGGACGCTCGGTTTTCGAGATATAGAAATTTTTTCATATTTTCGATAAGAAATCGGCACGAAATACGAACCCTAGTCATAAATAATAATAATTTTGTTTATATTTAAATATAAAATACACAATATTAATAAAAAAATATTTTTTTTACTTTATTTCTACAAAATTCATAATGGGTTAAAGCATCACCAAATGGTTGTGACAGCCATCAAAGTCAAGTAATTACTTTAGTTGTGCATACCAACATATAAATTGGTACAACCGAATTAGTTTTTACATTTTTCGTTCAACCAACTAATAGAATTTTCACCACTACATGACAATTTGATTGCTACAACTAAAACTCGATTGACAGAAGACATTTATTTATTGTTACTGTGACTTCAACTAAATATTTCAGTTCTTGCAACCAAAACTGAATGACAAACCAATTGATATGCACAACATTTGGTGATCCTGAACACAAGTATTGGTAATCACAACTGCATAATATGATAGTCCAAGCAGCCGCCAAATTTTAGTTGGATGTAAATATAGTTGTGACAACGAATCTCTTCTCTGTGTGTACATAAGAGGATGGCCAATGAACTTAAGACACATATCTAATATTTATTCCGATGATCGGTCGTCAAAGAAAGTGGCAACGACGCAGCCTGGTCACGAAAGCCAATCAATGTACATCACATGGCTGAAAAATGTTAATTGTAAAAAAATCATCTACGTCTAGTTCGATAGTTAATTATAAAATTAAGAAAATTTAACTAATTAGGCATAATTTAGCAAAACTAAACATTCACAAAATAGAATGGAAAAATAGTAATAATTTTACTTAAAAAAATCACATGAGGTGTCATGGGACACCCGGTTGGAACGAAGTTTTTTTCGCTATATATTATGTACTAGTTAGTTCCAGCACGTATAAAGCGCCGGTTGAAAACTACGATAATTTAAATGGATCTTTAAGAAAAGGTACTTTTTGTAAAATAAAAAACTTTTTTAAGAAATTTTTTTTTTTTGCAATGTATTTTTGTAGGTTAATTTTTGTGTGAATATGTATTATATTTTCCGGAATATGTATTATATAGGTACTTTTTTAATGAGAGGTACTTCTTTTATTAAAAGATAATGTTTTTTTAAGAAAAGGTACTATTTTTAAGAAGAAGTACTTTCTGTAAGAAAAAGCCATAAGAGTTGACTTTTTTTTACAAACAAGTACTTTTGTAAGAACAGGTACTTTTTAAAGAAGTTGTACTCTTTTTAGGAAAAGGTTACTTTTTAACAAAATTTTCTTATTTTCAGAAAGCCTACTTATCTCAAGAAAAAAGGTAATATTTTAGTTTTAAGAAAAGAAATTTTTGTAAGAAAAGGTATTTTTTATAACAAGATAATTTTTTGAAGAAAAGGTTTTTATAAGAAATGTTATTTTTTAGAATTGGCCCTTTTTTCAAGAATACGTAAATTTTTAAGAGTAGGTAGATAGTAGATATTGTCCTATTAAATGGGACAAAATTAAACCATACACACAATGTAATATTTAAAAATTATAAAATCATAAGCAAATATCGAATTGATGCAACAAGGGGTGGGGGAATCAAGAATAACATACAATACTACAGTCACGATATCAAAAGTAGATATTCGCTAGATGCTAGATGAGTCATAAAGATACCCGTCGACTGCGACGACTTTTTAGTTATTACATGTGCGTACTATCCGGCCGGCAATATAAATTCAATACGAGCAGACTTGCAATCTTCAAAATTCAAATAACTACTATGTACTAGCGGGAGACTTGAACTGGTTAATAACGCAAAAGGCAATAACCTAAAAAAAGTCAAGATCGAATTCCTTACAGCAAAGCAAAGCCCGCTTTCCTTAGCCGTAATTGTGCCATAATGCCTTCCATTGAAGTCCGCACACTTCACAATGGCATGACTATCACAAAGCCAACATGAAAGAACACAACCCTCATATACGTCCCTGACTGTAAAAATCTAGTAATAATTACCAAATCCTAAAAGTATGCAGAATAATACTGGGTTATAGCATAATACGGTTAAAAAAAGTTGTTTAAAATTTCTTCATTTAGCCCCCATCCCGCAACGTGCGATAAGGAACTTCGTTCCAATAAAAAGGACAGATAAATAATTAATAATTATATATATATATAACAATAAAACACTACAAATAAAATTAAATAAATAATCAAAGTAGTTATAATAATAATTAGATATTATAAAATAAAACCAATACTATGAAAATAATGAAGAGAGAAAAAAAACAAAAAAATTGTAAAACCAGTGCACAAATTTCACTCGGATTAACCGACTTAAACATACCCTAAGTCCGGGTTCTGTTAAAACACGCCTGTATTCACTCCTACGTGGAACGAATGAGTGCGGCAAATTTGACCATATTCAATAGCAGATTGCGGTAAAAATTATTTAATACCCAACTTTGTTAGGATAGTAAGTGATTTATCGTGACTGCCAGCCAATTGTTCGCCCAATATTTTTTATATGGGAAGTACAAAAATGGGAATGGTGATTACACGGTTTGTTATTGATCAGTACCAAATTTTGTTAAGATCGGTTGTGATATACGGGAGATATCGAGTCGGCCAACCGGAAAGACGCCCAACTTTTGTATAAGAGGTACAAAAATGGGCGCGATACAGTAGTTAATGTTTACGTTTTAGGAAAACATTGCCTAGTACCGAAATTCGTTAGGATCGCTGGTAGTTTACGAACGTTATCATGTCCATCAACCGGTCATCTGCATAACTTTTGTGTGGGAGGTACCACAATGGGTGTGGCAAAACCACTCATTTTCCATAGAAGAGTGGCATTTGGCTAAATTTTGTTGTCTCAAATTTCGTAAGGATTGGTTCGATTTTGGGGAAGTTATCTTGCCAAGCACTCAGCCCGCCGAAAACCTTATGTAGGGGAGGCACCAACATCTTACATATCGCATTGACAACCCGGACGACCACCAAGCTTTTATATAGGACGTACCAGAATGGGCGTGGCAACCTCGCCCATTTTCACCAGTTAAGTAGACATTTACAGAGAATTAACCAATATTTGAGTTGAAGCTAATCACATCTACCACAAAAAATGGATAGAAGTAACATGATTTTGTACAAAATGTGCCGATTTCTCTACTATTCCAACAAAAACCAACCTAACCTTGTAGTATGCATTTCTCTTACATTAACTAAAAGTAACAAAATCGGTCATTACAAATTCAAATTTATAAAGAATTATTGTTAGAATTTTTAATAAAAGTAAAAAATGTAATATGTAAATATAAATAAATAAATAATTTCAAACACAGTACAAACTATTCATTAATGCAGTGATATAAAATCATTGCAGCAATGAAACAAAATCATTATAGCAATGCAACAAAAACATTGCAACAATGAAACGACTTCGTTGCCACAATGTAACAAATTCATTACATCAAAGAAACAAATGCACTGCAGCAATGCAACATATTCATGGCAGCAATGAATCAAATTAGTTGCTGCAATGAAACATATTCATTTCTGCAATAACCGCGGCTTTGATGAACACATTTCCGTAGCGGGAATGAAATTGTACGTTAGCTCACTTTCGATAACAAAATTTGTTGAGGCGACGAACATTTGCATTCATGTGACGAAGTGTGCATTATTCGCTTTTAGTCGGCTCCAAAAGCAATTTCAGTAAGATCAATTGACTTTGGTCTCAATGAAGTCATACATCGATTCGATATTAATAATCTTAAATTGCATGCAAAATATCAAAATAGCGGGCAGTTTCCCGAGCAAATTAGCCACAAAATGTGTACGTGATGAGAATGAGAATAAAGTATTCTTAAAATCCAGCAAGCTTCAGTGGGGATCCATCACTCGACGGGCAGCGATGAATGTCGCTTATGTTCCTAAAAACAAAATTTCATACTTCAACATTTCCTGACTAAACGATTCGCAATCGAGAAAAATCTGTTGGAAAAAATTATGCCGTTCGTTAACTCCATAAAGCAGCCGATATTAAAGAAATTCATTATAGCGCTCGAAATATAATTGCCCAATCAATTTTTGCAATTTAATGTTTTTACGAATAGCAAACACATAAATCTCAATCCCAATGATCAACTTTTGACGCTAGAGGAAAGCCGCAAAACATACACAGATCGGATTACTGCTTTGCGCAGGATCAAGACTTGCACTCCCGATCCTGCTGACTTTGAACGAGTAATCACACGCAAACTTTCGATTAAAAACAAATCTGCGATCGACTATTTCAATCGAAACTGAAAACTAATATTTGTATGTTTATTTACACGAATGTACCACATCTGGCTGAATTAAATCCAACGGTTCTAAAATGGGTTTGGATGAGAAAACCCGTCGAAACGGAGATATAAGTCTGTCAAAATTTTATGGTGCTAAGCACCATACCAAAAGTCGTAAAATAAGACTTCCTCTGATTCAAATATTACACGCAAAGAAAAAACTCGTTCCTCCCAAACGAAATCTCAGATAACTGAAGTTCGTTTGGGGACTGTAGTTGGGAGAAACGAACTTCTGTTAATCCATACATGTCATTTCGTTTGGGAGAACTGAAAAATGTGTGCAACAAACGGGTTAAGAAAAATATAAGCTGAAAAAAATATTTGCGAGAAACGAAAAACGGACTGTTGTTTCGGTTACAGCAACCGAGTTGTAGTTGCTCCCAACAACAAAAACGTTTACGAGAACTGAAAAACGTTTGCAGTAAACGAGTTATGAAAAATTAGAGCTGAAAAAATGTTTACGAGAAACGAAAAACGGTTCCACCAACTGTTCTTTCGGTTCCAGCAACCGAGTTGTAATTAAAACTTTTATTTATGGCTTCCATAAGTTCTTTTTTTTGTTTAAATTTCTAACTTCAATGATTTTGGATTTACCTATAAAGTTTATTTTTAAAAAAAAGTTTAAATTTTTGTCTATTGTTTCACTGTCTACTTACACGTCTGTCTCGCCTTGCATTTAAATAACAACTAAAAGCGCAGCAAACTACAACGCGTCAATTGTCCATCCAAGATATATTGCCAAGGTAGAACCATGCGGGAGTGTGTATGTCAAACGAGTAGATAAGACTGTGTATACAGCCGATAGAATGAGAGAATGAGAGAAATTTACGTTCTTCGTAATCTGTGCTCTCATTAGAAAAATGGAAACTGCAATTTTGTACGCGTTTGATGCAAACGAGAACTCGTTTGCAACAACATGATACAAATTTGCTATATATGAGTTTATTTGGGAGAACTACATAAACAGTTGTGATTAATAGATTAATACAAATCAATCAAAGTATTGTTGCGGCAGCCGAGCAATAAATGTTTTGTCTTTGCGTGTACACTGAAAGAAAAACCTTCATACCATTAATGAATTCTTACATTGCATCAATGAAAAGTGTCATTGTCTTTGAGCCAATGTCGGGCTTCATTAATGCTATGAACAATGTTACATTAAACGAAAAATGTTTCATAGACCTGAAATTAATGTAAACTTTCTAACCGGAATGGAACATTATCATTGTATTAAAGAAAAATGTTACATTGATATTATAAACCGTTTCATTGATGTAATGAAATATAGCCATTGATGTTATGATGATGCTATGAACATGTTTCATTAATTCTATGAGCATGTTTCATTAATGTAATGATGCGAACATGTTTCATTGAAGGTCTGAATATGTTTCACTGATTATATGGACATATTTCATTGATGGTATAACACGTTTCATTGATGATATGAACAAGTTTCATTGTTGGTATGAATAGGTTTCATTGATAGTATGAACAGGTTTCATTGATGGTATAAGACAGTTTCCATAACTAAATGCAATTTTAACTTTTGCCACACAATGATGTATTTTATTTGGAAAAAATTCACCCCCGCGCCATTTAAAAAAAAAACGAAAATCGAGTAAAATAAGGGGATTTCAAAACCTAATTTTTTGTGACCGGACCTATGGGGTCCATAGGATCCAAAAATGGTCAGACAAAAATGTTGGGGGGGGGGGGTAGGACACACGATTCTAAGCAAAAAATGTGAAATACAAAAGTTAGAGGGAATCCCTACTCTAGGAGTTATGGGCTTCCAAAGTTCAGGCTTTTTGTGGCCAATTTTTTTCGACGATTATTAGGTTTTCAAGGACGGGGCATATTTTGGATTTCGGAATTTTTTGATTTTTGGGAAATTTTTTGGACCTTGTGGGTTCCAATAGGTCCGGCCGACAGAAAAATTATGGGTTTTGAAATCCCCTTATTTTGCTCGATTTACGGATTTTTTAAATGGCGCGGGATTCTGCATTTCAGCCTTTTATTTTTTCTTATTTATTCTTTATCTCATACTGGCACTCATATATTGTGTCACAGCTACTGTACATACATACATAAATACATAATACATTTATACAAATCGTACCTACATATGTACATATTATCTTTTAACCAAATTAATGAATCGTTCAAAATTAATGAAATGGTATATTATATTAAAGAAAGATGATTCATTATTGCTTTTTTAGAAAAAATATTTTAAAATTCAATAAAATGAGTGTAATGTAAAGGATGGCCTATTTAATAGATTCTACTTTACAATTTCGACATTTGTTTGGCCGTCGGTGGTGCAATGGTAGTGTGCGCGGCTCTTGTACATGATATCCTGGGTTCGAACCCTGGTCTGACCATCTTAAAATTTCTTTCGGCGGCAGTCACCTCGCTTACTGATGGCGACACTATCGAGTACTTGAAAATACTGTTCGGAAGCGGTGTAAAATTTTAGGCCCCAATCAGTGAGTGAAAACTGGAAAGCGCGCAGCTCAGTGATTGTGAGAAGTTCTCCCCTGTCCCTTCATGGGATGTAATGAGAAACCATTTATTTTTTACACTGTCGATAATATGTCTGCAATTTTTCTCTATAGTTTCCCATATTTACAAGAAAATATATTTCATTCCATTAATGTAAAAGGGTTCTTAGCATTAATTGCGGTCCACAAATTCAAAAACTGCAGCAGTGAAGGAGTTAATTGAAGTAATGTAACATTTCATAGCATCAAAGAAACTTTTCATTGCAACAATGTAAAGCCATTAATGTAACCGCTTTTCTTTTAGTGTAGTTTAACGTAAATCTTGGTTTACATTCACATGTTAACCGAAGTGCAGTGCATTTATTGTACCAATATCTTGTAAACAGTAAATTTAATTTAAAATCTATTAACAATTAAAATATAACTTACAAAGAAATATTTTCGGATGGGAAAACATGAAAGATTTTTTCACCTTTTGGGGCAATATTTTTAGAAAGAAAAGCCAATTTCAAACTTGAAGAAAATCTACCCACTGTATCATTTCTAATACATTTTCTTTCGTCGTATTCTTTACACATCCAACACTGATGATATGTTTTTTAAGGTGGATCGAAAATCATTTTTTTTTATTTTTTGGGGTCCAAACGGGACTAAAAAGTTTGGTTTTCAGGTAAGAAAGAATATGCTTCAAGATGGGGCCCAACCGATGAGTTTAACCCGCGCCGCACGGGCAAAAGGAAAATTGTTCAATTTAAACAAAAAATTTGTTATGAAAAGTTTTATAACTTCGTCAATTACTTACAGATTTTTAATAACGAAAATGCGTTTTACTCTACACTAAACGGGCTTTTTTAGTAAAGGAACACCTGGTAGACCCTTCTTACAAAATAGTGCATTTAAAAATCGCCAAAGTTGAAAGTGTAACAAACAATTTAAAAATTTTTGAGTTTTCTCGACAATTACTCAGAGTTTTCTTAAGTTTCCTTAAATGAAATATACATTACTCGAAAGGCCAAACTGTTTTCTTTCTAAATCTTGGAAGAAACTAGAAATTAGTTAATAACTGTCTAAGTTACAGCTTTATAAGTGATCGAAGATATGTAAAACCGTCACAGTGTTATTTATTGTAATAATCACAATAATAGTAGGACTGGAAATAAAAGTCAAAAAATTAATTAATTCATACCAGTCTTATTTCAGATTGAGAAGAAGCGAAGAAAACCAGTTGGTGCAGGAAACTCTCGATTTCCCGAGCCACACGCAAAGCGTAGAGCGAGCTGTCAAAAATGTGACCGAGGCAGCACAAACGGTGTGTGGAGAATCTAGTCGTGAAGGTCTAATTTTAGCCACCATTGCATCTCGTAAAAGACTAAAAAAATTTGAGTCTAAAAAGGATTATAAAATGCACAGTATCTGAATTATTTTCTTGTTCTCTTTTTCTTAAATAATGCTGTTTCTCATATAATTAATATATAATATAATATTTTTCTATAAATTAATGGTGTTTGTGTTAAGTTTTTGGCTTTGGCGTGTTCTGACACATATAGTAAAATTTGATGGCTAACAGTTTTGTAGAAGATTTCATCACCGCCCCGCCCCGCTTTACGGGTGTTTTTTACGATTTGTTACAGTATAGGACAAAATTAAAAAATTACCGTTATGCGAAATCTTGTATGGGGAATGGGAAGCTCTTGATGTGGAATTTTAACAGATCGGGTTTGAGAAGGGACCCTTGGGCACCGCTACCGCACAATTCTGGGGGCCTGCAAATACATGTCAGCACAGCAAGCTCGAAAAAACACATCGCTGCAGTATAAAATATGATACAAAATGGCTTCAGATGACTCCCACAAGTGGAGTATGCCCATTGTTGGGCGCATTATCGCTGGTAAACTTTCAGGTCAGTATGAACTTTCGTTAGAACCTCATATACAGGAGTTCGGTTTACTTCGCTGTGATATATAGGGTAACATTCAAGGAAATCGGCCAAAATTTTCTTTTGCCCTTGCGCTCCGGGTTAAAGTCATCGTTTGGGCCCCATCTTGAAGCATATTCTTTTTTACCTCAAAACCAAAATTTTTAGTCCCGTTTGGACAAAAAAAAAATTTTCGATCCACCTTAATGTTTTTGTTTAAAATTAATTTAGTTTTCTTTTGATGAATTTGTTTTTTAATTTAATAAAGTATTTTGTAAATAAAATCACAGATTGTTTTTTTACTTCTTCATGCATTAGATTATTATTCCGTATTAAAACTAGTGAATATTGTGTATAAATCACACTCTTGCATCACTGGGTATAAATTAGATTTATGGTATAAATTAGTTTTATCAAAATCTTTTTAAACTTTAGTATAAATAACTAGTATTTATCTCTTCTTAAATCTATAAAAAAGACCGAAAACACTTCATATCATTTTGACAAATATTGTCAAACAATTATAAATTTTAATTTTTCCTTAAAAATTATTGAATTTTCACTCTAAACTAAATTAAATAAAATGTCATAGATAAACAGACATAGGTTTTATATTTATTTGCATTAAACGAGAACTTGTGTGAATATATTGGTACTCATGTACGTATATGTGTGCGTTTGTGTACTCTTCTCACATTCATTTCAATTGCACATTTCATATTATCAATACACAAAAATAACATAAACAGAAATAAATTTAAAACAAAACCCTTTTGTAGCAAATAAATTGAAAAAAATCTATATGTATATTTTGTGTATGTATTACAACACAAACACATATAGTAAATACTTACATATACTTGCACACAAACATATATATATGCATTAGGGAGTATTTACTTTACAATCAATAAAAAAAAATCCATAAAATGTAAAAAAATATATATATTATTAAAAGAATATTGAAAAAATTTAAACGAATTTATAAAAATTATAATTTGTATTGCATTTTCAAATAAACAGTATTTTTCAAAACACCCTAATATATATGGAAACAACAGGGACCAACGATAATACCCAGTGAACAATTATATCCCATCTGTAAAATCTCTTAAATGTTTTCAGACAATTGGCCGAAGTGTCTAAAATGTCTTCCGACATTTCACTGATTCTTCTGTACATTACGTGAACTGTTTTCAGACGAGTTCTGCACATTCTATTAAATTCCACGCCAGAATAATCCTACATAGTAAAATGTCAAATATGAACCCCCCGCTATTTCGAAACAGGTGGCCAATTTGGCATTTATGAAGTTACAGATTTTTAGTTAAAGGTTAGAAATTTACGAAATAGGTTCATCTGCAAGCTGAAAAAAGCGGCCTCTGTAACATATTCTCCCAAATATATTCTGCAGGAACCATGTGTATGTTTGGAACACACTTCAAATATGTATATGTTTGCAACTCCAAAACTCGTGTGTATTTAAATGCAAACATTAGCATGTTTACTGACAAATATTTATGCTTTTACGTGGAAACATATGCGTGCTTTATCCCACACATCCAAATACTTATGTGGAAGCATTCGCGTGTTTCCCCCAAACCTCCATATACTTAAGTGGAAATACATGCGTATTTTCTCTCAAACATAATAATATTTAGAAACGAATTAATCTTTCTTTCTTTATTTATTACACAGCACGACAGTGGTTGGTACACATGAGAAATGTTAACAGAATATGAAAATAGGCTTAAACGTCAGAAATTTAAGAAAATCGATTTTTAAGCTCGAAGGACCGTGGAGGTTCACTTGGAATGTAATACTATTATAAAAAGTTCTATAAAAACAGAATGGGTAAATCGATTTTAATGCTTGAGCCAGTTTTGAAAAGGGAATTAAATTTGGACAAAAAAAACAATTTTTTCTCCGCTAGATGGCATTTTAATTTTCATGTAAATTAAAAAAAATGTAAATATACAAAAATTAATATTAAATTTTTGGTTATTTTTTAACTTTACATGAAAATTAAAGCGCCATCTAGCGGAGAAAAATAAAAAAATTTCAATAAAAAAAACCAAATTTAATTCCCTTTTCAAAACTGGCTCAAGCATTAAAATCGGATCACCAATTCTGTTTTTATAGAACTTTTTATAATAGTATTACATTACAAGTGAACCTCCACGGTCCTTCGACGCTTAAAAATCGATTTTCTCAAAATTCTGACGTGCTACAGCAAAACGCCGAGACACGTATTTTAAGCCTATTTTCATATTGTGTTAACATTTCTCATGTGTACTCAAAAAAAATTTGATTTTGTCGTACTGTGGTATAATTAAAATCAATAAATAATACAAAAAATTAAAATACATAAAATGACGCTTTTTACATTTACTTACTGAAGGCATTACATGTTTATGAAATGAGAACTGCTGCTCTCTACTTCTCCTTCCGTAGTTGTCTCTCACGATTTTGTTTTCAGAAGGTTTCAACTATGCCTTGGTTATCATTATGCGTTGGTACACAAACAATATACTTATATACAAATCTAGTTCACGCAAGCCAAGCTTGTATTAATAACTTGTTTTTTTTTAATATATTTCTCAAATGGTCCGCCATTCTGATTTTTTAGTATAGGCTCGGGCAGAAAAAGGGATTCATGTTGTTGAGCTTTCCATTTTTTTCCTCAAAATAATTTCTCACTTTGCTAGCACACATAAATATATGCGAAACACATACACAAAAACCAAAGCATCATCACAAATCATTTAACCGTCCGAGCGTTTGTTTATTCTTCCTTCACTGATCATCCTCTGTCCAATGAACCATTGACGACTGTATACATGAAATTAAAACGGAATACATCAGCCAAAATGAAAAACACTGACTTCATCTGCAATTTGCACGCACATTCCGGAATATTTAGGAATCACTCACTGAGAGAACAAGGTGCAAAAATACAGATCCACATTCAAGATATACACACTCGTTGCCCCTCTTTTATTCTCTTGCTCTCGAGAGAGCATAAACAGTGTAACAAACACGGCTATATTTATATTATAAACAAACACATATATTATAACATATTAATCATTGTGTCTCAAACATTTAATATTGAATAGCAAACACAATGCGTTTGGGCAGAAGTATATTATATTTGCGACATGCTCCAAACATATGTTATATTTGCATCCAAAAAACAAAAAACTACAGATTTTTCAGCGTGCACTGAGGCGTCTCACCAGCTCTCTTCCCCACAAGTATTTAGGTATATCATCACACATTATTGGGATAAACAATTCTGAAATTAACGAGAATTGTTTCAATAACACCTACTAGTGCGAAAACATCCAAAACAATACTTTACCGTAAGCCGATAGCCTATGTCGCTAGTGCTTTAGTTCCTAAGATTTATTGTAATTTTAATTATAATAAATATCAAATAAATAAATAAATAAAAATAATACTTTACCGAAAACATCAATATTCACAACTTATTTTCCATGTGGGATTTCATTGAAAGCCAATACATAGATGTTGTTGTTTCAAAAATAGAAACAACGATTGCCATGAGATTGGCGTTACGGAGTACCCTCTGCGTATTACTTCCGATTCTCTTGTTACTTTATCGATCTGTACAAGTTTATGTTTTTGCATCATAATTCGGTTCAAGATCTTGTTTTCCTATTAATTTATTTAATCAAAATATAGTTAATATATATTTATTTAGTTATTTATTGTGCTCATCGGTGGTGGTTAGCCATGAAAAAGCTTCCCAAAATTCCTTTCGGAACCAGGATAAAATTGTAGGTCCCATTCAATGAGTTTAAATCTATAAAGCAAGCACATAACTCACTGATTGTGAGAAGCTCTCCCTAATCCCTTCATGGGATGTAATGGGAAATCAATTTTTTATATATATTTATTTATTATACACTCAAGTATGACTAAACCCGTTTATTTTGTTTAATACATGGTACCAGGCAATGCATGAGGTAACATCAGATTATTGTCAGAAAACTCTGACCATATTCGTCTATTCTGTCAGATATCGGTGGAACACGGCAGAAACAAATCCGATTACAGCCAGAAAAGTCCGCCCATATTCGGTTATTTAGTACGATTTTGGGAGAACATGGTGGAAAGGATGGGGGGAAATCTGATTAATGACAGAAAAGTCTGCCCATCTTCTGTTACTTAGACAGATATTGGTCTAAAAGAGGTAAATCGGAAAGCAAAAAAGTCGGACACATTATCTGAACTTCCCGTTGAATTGCCTCCGAATTCTGACAAATTTCTGTTCAGCAACTTTCCAAAAACCTATCGAGATTTCTAGGGAAATTATTACCGATTAGTAACTGCACATACAACTTTCGATACGAATTCCGACCGAACTCGGCAGCAGACGCGGAAACTTTGGAAAACAAATTGTTCACTGGGTATTTGGATGGATTTTCTACCATATATCTCAACAAATATATATGTGTTAAGAAATCGTTACTTGCCATTACTTTATACAGTAAGACCTAAGTATACCGTATAATGTAAAAGTATGCTTTATTAAAATATTTTATATTTTACTCGCAATCTGCGCGACAACAAAATTGATTTATTTTATATGTCCATACATCAGCAATTCTTGAATTAATAGAAAATTCTGAAAAGGCGTTTCAATCTGTAGCTCAGGATGAATACAAATTTAATTTGTCGCAATTACAAATTAAGCTGACAGTTGCTTTTCAAAATAGTGTGGTACTTTCCGATGAATCTAAATTAAGTCCACGGAAAAAAATCGATGCCAAACGTTTACATACACTGTCAACCATTTTGTTCAAATTAACGCACATTTGGAAAATGTAATTGCGGCAATCGAACGTATGTTGAATCAAACTACAACTTGCTACTGATAAACAAATGAAGTCTTTTACGAGAACCTAAAAACGTTTACAACAAACTAAAAAAACTTTTACGAGAAACGAAAATCGTTTCCCTTAACCACTATTTTATTTATCACAAACGAATAGTAACTCCAAATCGAACGTATGTTGAATCAAACTCCATCTTGCTACTGATAAATAAATGAAGTCTTTTACGAGAACCTAAAAACGTTTATAACAAACTCAAAAAACTTTTACGAGAAACGAAAATCGTTTCCATTAACCACTATTTTATTTATCACAAACGAATAGTAACTCCAAATCGAACGTATGTTGAATCAAACTCCATCTTGCTACTGATAAATAAATGAAGTCTTTTATGAGAACCTAAAAACGTTTACAACAAACTAAAAAAACTTTTACGAGAAACGAAAATCGTTTCCATTAACCACTATTTTATTTATCACAAACGAATAGTAACTCCAAATCGAACGTATGTTGAATCAAACTCCATCTTGCTACTGATAAATAAATGAAGTCTTTTACGAGAACCTAAAAACGTTTACACAAACTAAAAAAACTTTTACGAGAAACGAAAATCGTTTCCATTAACCACTATTTTATTTATCACAAACGTATAGTAACTCCAAATCGAACGTATGTTGAATCAAACTCCATCTTGCTACTGATAAATAAATGAAGTCTTTTACGAGAACCTAAAAAGGTTTACACAAACTAAAAAAAACTTTTACGAGAAACGAAAATCGTTTCCATTAACCACTATTTTATTTATCACAAACGAATAGTAACTCCAAATCGAACGTATGTTGAATCAAACTCCATCTTGCTACTGATAAATAAATGAAGTCTTTTACGAGAACCTAAAAACGTTTACAACAAACTAAAAAACTTTTACGAGAAACGAAAATCGTTTCCATTAGCCAGTAGTTTATTTATCACAAACGAATAGTAACTCCAAACTCAAAAAAAATTTTACGGCAACGAAAAATGTGTATAACCGATCAGTTTTGCGGTCAGTTATAAAAATTTTAAATTCGAACTCACATTCGTTGGACGATCGTTTCGATGTTTGGAAAATATCATCTTCAGCTGAGCCTAGCACGTTAATACACCGCACTGCCTGTTCAAATTTATCACTAACCGAAGTTTTTTGTATTTGGTATTTTCGTTTAATGCAAACGAGTTGTATTTCAGTGAACATGATTTATTATCGATGGAAGTGTGCCCTCATTAATATAAATATTTTATTGAATTTAAAATTCAACTTTATTTTAACACATACACTTTTCATAAAATATCCAGCAGCAAAAAGAGATGGCTTGCATGCCTTCTAGCAGGCCTTCAAGGCAGTCACCTTAAAAGAGCGATCGACATTTCAATTTAACATAGGGTGCCATAGGAAGGGCCTGCAGAGTTGCCTCTTTTTATCAGACCTGCTATCTGACCTGCAGAGACGACAATTCGTAAAATACCCGTCCTTACAGGCCTTTTAGTAGGCCTACTAATGGTAAGCCTGCTCTTTTCAAGCCTCATTCAAGAAGCGAGATGTGAATGCGTATCCAATTTTTTGTCAGTGTAGGAGAAGGAGTAAGGAGGGCCTGTAAGGGATAGTTGAATGTCAAAAAACTGCCACAGACGTCATATTTACAGGCATATTTTGAGAATTCCTCGGCATTATCGCTCTGGGTAAAATTAAATAATAATAAATAAGTGGTTTCCCATTACATCCCATGAAGGAATTGGGGAGAGCTTCTCACAACCAGTTTCTCTCATCTAGGGTTTGGGAGCTACAGTTTCACACCGGTTCCGAACGGTATTTTGAGAAGCTTTTTCATGGCTAAGTGTTCGATAGTGTCGCCGTCATTATGCGAGGCGACTGCAGCCGAAAGAAATTTAAGGCTCTTGGTTGTAGTAAATTTAAGTGAGCAGGTCTATAAAGTTCGTCAGAAGGCCACCTAGAAATTCAATCGCCATTTGGCTGGACCGTCAGAGAAAAGGACTCGTAGAAGGCCATTCTTTTCAGGTGTCCTGGTAGTCATGCTAATGAAAGGCTTCCTAAGAGGACTGCCTGCTAGCGGTTCTGCAAAAGTGAATTTTTTCAAGGACTTAAAGAAAAATGTGGACGATTTATTGGTTGTTATGAGGACACCAATAATGAATACACCAATGAACCTGAGGACAGCATTCAGCTCTTTTAAGAATTTGGCATTGTTGGAGATTGAAGACGTAAGGGCAGAACTTGAACTGGTAGTTCGGTTGTAAATATTGAGGTTGTAGGATAAAACATCGTGGCCGTCGGTGGTGAAACTGTTAGTGTGAGCGGATGTTGTGCGAGAGAGCGTGGGTTCGATCCCTGCTTTGACTACCTTGCACTTATTTCGACGACATCCACCTCGCTTAGTGACGGCGACATTAATTCACACTAGAGGGGGAAAATGACATTGAGCTACCATATTTGGACAGTTTGGTTAACAGCCAAGGAACGGTTCTCAGAATGGACTGGTATCAAGAACCTACGGCATCAGGGCGATTAATAAATTACAATTTCAACCACCCGTGTGGAACAATTATTGAAACGGCGGCCAACTTCATTAAGACAGTGACAAAGATAAGTGATGCTGAATTCCACAAGACAGATAAGAGGAAAATTGTGGAAATACTTAAATTTAATAGTTTCTCCAGGGGGTTTTTCAATAAGAGCGCTACAAAAGTTTTTTTAAATAAAACAAAACCGGTTTTAGATAACAATGAAATTCGTTATTCCTGTGAAAGTACGTTCGATGCCATTATGTATGGAACTCGGGCACGCTTGCAGAAGTCCAGACGCTGAACCCAATTTTCGACCCAGCATAAATCGGCCGATACTGCTGCAATTTCACGTTCGATCTTCGTACGAAGTTCATCAATCGTCGCTGGCTTGTTGGCATAGACCATAGACTTGACGTAGCCCCACAGGAAATAATCTAACGGCGTCAAATCGCACGACCGAGGCGGCCAATCGACTGGGCCCTTTCAACAAACTTGGTTTCCAATAAATTGATTGTGGCATTCGCTATGTGGCTTGTGGCGCCGTCCTGTTGGAACCACATGTCCTCCAAGTCCATATTATCCAATTGGGGCCAAAAATATTCGTTTATCATTGAACGGTAGCGATTCGCATTCACAGTAATGTGCCGGTCTTGATCATCACGGAAGAGTACGGCCCAATGACGCCGCCGGCCCATAAACCGCACCAAACCGTAATTTTTCGGGATGCAATGATGACTCATGGATTACGTGTGGATTGCTGTCTGACCAATAATGCATATTTTGCTTATTGACGAAGCCATTCAGCCAGAAATGAGCCTCATCGCTGAAGATGATTTTCCGATGAAAATCCGAATCATTTTCAAGTTGTTGCTCAGCCCAATTCACGAACATACGACGCTTATGGTGGTCAAGCGGCTTCAGTTCTTGCGTCAATTTGATCTTGTAAGGATGCAGGCCAAGATTTTTTCGCAAAATTCGCCACAACGACGTCACAGAGATGCCCAACGCTTGAGAACGACGTGTGAGAGACACATTTGGGCTTTCTTGAACAGAAGCCTCAGCGGCAGCAATATTCTCGACACTACGGGCACTTCTTTGTCTCACTGGCACGCGAACATTTTGTACTATGCCTGTGGATTCAAATTTTTCCACTAGACGCTCAATTGTTGATCTGGTAGGACGATTATGACGACCATAAATTGGACGTAGCGCTCTTAAAGTTGAGGCCACTGACTCCAAATTTCGGTAGTAAATTTTAATAATTTCGACTCATTGTTGGCTCGTATATCTTACCACGATGAAATGGCAAACCTTACTGAAGAGAAATGTCTAAAGAACGGGAAAAAATATGGCGTCGTTTGCTGTCCCTATCAATTTACATTTGTAGCGTCTCTGTTGAAAAACCCGTTATTAACAATTTGATAACACGGGCAGAGACGAGCAAGTCAGCGGAACGTCCTAAAGAAACTGGGAGACTATATAGGCCCAGAACTTGTGTTTTCGGAAGGATTGGGAATTCTTATGTACATACAAGGTGGCGCAAAATTAATCACCCTATCGGAAGATGTTATAAATTTGGCAAATTGCGTCATACGTCAATCATATTTGACATTTGTGGACTATACTACTGAACGCTATGATCGATTTCCTAATCGTGACTCGCCAACTGGACTAACAATTCGGCGCTTAGCTGCTCGACTCGAACAGACTGGAACCACATGAGACCTTGCAAAGCGCGGCCGCTACCGGACTGATCCTTCGGCGGAGAATATCGCGGCTGTGGGTGCCGATGTCGCTGAGAACGATGATACGTCAACCAGACGATGGGCCACGCAATTAGGCATCACCAGACGGACCCTAGAGCGGATTTTAGTGAAAGAGTTACATATGTTCCCGTACAAAGTGAAAACCGTGCATCAGTGAATGCATGCTGACCGACAGTCGCGTGTGAATTACTGTCAAGCCATTTTCAGTCTCAACAACGAATAGGACGATTTTGTGTCGAAAATCATCATGATCGACGAGGCGCAATTCCACTTAAGCAGTTACGGCAATAAGCAAAATCTTCGTTTCGGAAGCACTGAAAATTCGCGTGTCATGCACGAAGAGTCATTACATCCACTCAAAGCCACTGTATGCTGCGGCATTCACGCGGGAAGAGTGATTGGGCCGTCTTTTTCTGAGGACACCATCAGCAATACTCTCACTGTTACTGGCGAACGCTACATGGCCATGATAAACGACTTCCTACTGCAGGAATTGGTTGAGCGGGGTTTGGTGAACATGTGGTTTAAACAAGAGGATGCAACCGCACACACAGCACGAGCCATAATAGATATTGTGAAGGAAGTGTTTCCTGGTGGCGTTATCTCCGGTTTTGGACTGGCCAGCCAGATCGCCCGATTTAACCATCCCAGACTTCTTTCTTTGGGTTTAGTTGAAGTCGCTGGTTTATGCTAACAAGCCTCAGACAATCGCAAACCTTAAGGAGAATATTCGACAGGAATGCGAACAGTTATCACCGAAAATCTTGCGGAAAGTCGTGGAAAATGAGATGAAATAATTTTTTTTTAATTTAGTAAAACAGTTATTGGATTTTTAACTTTGCGACAATGTTTGCAAACATATACATGTTTCCTGCAATATGCTTCTGAGCCCTTTAGTTTTCAGTGTGTACAATAGAAAGTCAAAAGTTGTGTACAAAATTCCTTGTAATGGAGACATGTCCAACATATGTCAGATTGTAATCTGTTGGTACTATAATAGACAAATTGGGTACTAAAATATCTTGCACGTAAATCGGACCGAGAGGATCATTAAGGGCCAATAGAATAAGGAACAGCACTAGCAGTCTACTGCTGCACGCAGAAAAATCTGTCTTTTTTTGTTGTTTGGATACAAATATAACGTGTTTGTAGCTTGGTGCAATTATAGTATACTTTATTTTTGTGATACAAATATAGATGTGTTTGTTGCACTGTCTATGCTCTCTCGAGAGCAAGAGAATAAAAGGGGACACCGAGAGAGTCTATTTTGTAAGTGTATATCTGTATTTTTGCATTATTCTCTCAGTCAGTGAGTCATAAATATTCCTGAATGTGTGTGTAAATTGCAGATGAAGTGTTTCTTATTTTGCCTGATGTATTGCGTTTTAGTTTCATGTATTCAGTCGTCAATGATTCATCGGACAGAGGATATCAAAAACGCTTGATCGGTGAAAAAATGATGAACAAAGGATTGGACGGCTAAATGATTTGCGATCTTGCTTTGGATTTTGTGTATGTGTTTCATATATATCTATGAGTGCTACCAAAGTGAGAAACGATTTTGAGGAAAGAAACTGGAAAGGGCAACAACGCGAAGCCCCTTTTCTGCCGAAGCCTTTACTGAAAAATTCGGAACGACGGACCATTTGTGAAATATAATGAAAAACACTAGTAATTAATACACGCTTATCTGGCACGAACTTGATTTGTATATAAATATATTGTTTGTGTACCAATGCGATGAATATATGTAGGTTTGGGGGAAACACGCGAATGCTTCCACGTAAGTATATGGATGTTTGGGATGAGATGGCATATATTTTCAGAAAGCATGATACTGTTTGCATTTAAATACAAGTAAGTTTTTCGACTTGCAAACATATGAATGTTTGAAGTGTGTTCCAAACATATACATGGTCCCTGCAGAATATTTTTGGGAGAATATGTTAGAGAGGTCATTATTTGTCAGCGTGTATAGGCCAATGGATCGGGGGACTAGCAGTCCACTGCTGGGATATGTGGTGCGTATACGAACCAAATCCTAATATTATGATTTGCATGCTCGCTGCTGTTGAAAAAATGCAGCATCAATTTAAGAGACAATGTAGTGTCTGTTTGTTTGTATAAAAAAGTGGTCTCTGAAAGAGGAGAGAAGAAATTCATGAGAGTGATCATCTTTGAGCGTAAAAGGGTGTTTATACATTTTTACTTTTATACTAAACGGTTTTCATTATTTACCGCAAATGTAAATTATGACAATTTTGGGTCTAACGAAAGTTTGAAAGAAACAGCTTTTACAATAAAAGTTTATAATTGCAGCAAAAGTATAAACTGTTGCCGTCAACCGTGAGACTAAGTAGCTAACGAAATAGTTTTGGGATAATATAGTTATTAATATGTAATTTAATTTTTATTTATTTTGTAATTATTTTCCAACAACATTCAAAAATGTATTACATTTAATTTGTTTAAATGTTTAGGTTTTGCTATCTAAATTCCGACAACGGCTTCGGAATTCACGGATCTGTCACAAACACAGATGTTTTCCGATTATAAATATTTCAAAAGTTTGTCATTAAAAAGCAATCATTAAATAAGATCCATAAACATAATATTTCGAAACTAAATCGAATTTTGGTTGTAGCGAAGACCTGCGCTTGATTGATTATATGTGGGTTTGGGGTTTGGTTCCCTATAACCACAATAAAATACCCGCTGCAAAAATTCACTTTTAATTTACTACATCCTGAAAAATCTGTTTTTTTTGATGTGTTAACATCTATAGCGGCGTATAGGGACTAAATCTATCAAAGTCAAAATCTGCTAAAACCAGATTTTATGCTGCTGCTAAAACCATTTCTGCGACTGCGAAAGAGAATAATGACGTGTTAAACAAAAATGAGCGAGCAAGAGAGCAATGAAAGAGTGGTGTGGCAGGGGTGAGGCAAACGAAATTGTGTCTATAGTGTGTGTATTAACATAATAAAGTCTGTATGTACATGTGTCTGTTGCTGATGTTGAACGGAATAATAAAGCATAGCCACGCAAAATTTCATTTGCAAGCGCATGGGCTTTCGCAGTCGACGTTATGGTGACATACTAATACGTCATCTACTTCGTACAAAGTATGTGTGATGTTGTGTGTTTGGCCGTTTCGTTGCTGTTGATATGGCAAACTTGTGGTTATGTGACACACGTATACGTCAGCTACTTCGGACAAAGTATGTGTGATGTTGTGTGTTTGGTTGTTTCGCTGTTGTTGCTATGGCCAAACAAAGCGATTGCCCGGTGTATACAAAAACAAGTAGAAACGGTGTTAAGTTCGGCCGGGCCGAAGCTTATATACCCTCCACCATGACTATTTACACTCACACTCTCCATTCTTTGCATTCCCTTAACAGTTAGGTACCCCTCCCCCCCCCTACACCACCCACCCACACAAACACTCCACGACACAGCAAGCACAAATAAATCACCATCATATCAGTGTTAGTAGTAGGAGTGAAACTCGGGTCGTTCCGGAGCATAGATCCGATTGTCGTGTTGTTGTTTTTTTTATTATGGTGAAAGGTAAGTCCAATAAAATGTGGGTGTGGAGCACTCTCAGAGCAAAGAGAGTAATGACGTATTATACTTACTTACTTACTTACTTATCCGGTCTCGGACAACCCCGGGGGGTCTGGGACCTTACAAAACGAAGATAACATATTTGGCCAACCAGTTCGATCTTTTGCTTTATCTCTCCAGTTGGCAATACCAAGTGTACGCAGGGATTCGTCAACCTGATCCCTCCAGCGGAGTCTTGGTCTTCCTATTTATCGTCTTCCTTCGAGTTCGGTTTCGAAAAGCCTTCGCGCTGGTTCATCTTCATCCATTCTACTGACATGGCCTAGCCAGCGCAATCGCGTTATCTTGATCCGCTTAACTATGTCAATGTCAGGATAAAGCTCATACAGCTCATGATTCATGCGTCGCCGATACTCGCCGTTGTGCACTATAGGGCCATAAATTTCTCGGAGTATTTTTCTCTCGAAGACTCCTACAGATGTTTCGTCTGCTTGCGATAGGACCCAGGATTCTGCGCCATAAAGCAAGACAGGTTGAATGAGAGTCTGGTACAGCTGGACTTTTGTTACTCGAGAGAGGGCTTTATCTCTAAAGTGCTTGCTTAGCCCAAAATAACATCTATTCGCAAGCACAATTCTCCGTTTGATCTCAAGGCTGATGTTGTTGTTTTTGTTCACGGCAGATCCGAGGTATATAAACTCGTCCACTACCTCGAAGTTATAACGGTTATCAACGTTCACGCTTTGGTCTAATCGCGTGGAGGCCCTGTTCGTTGAAACCATTAATTTTGTCTTGTCCTCATTCACCGTCAGACCCACTTTTGCTGACTCCTTCTCAATTCTCGAAAAAACCGCAGTAACTTCTCTAATTGTTCGCCCAATGATATCTATATCATCAGCATACGCGAGCAGCATGTGACTTTTGCTGCTGATGGTTTTATTCATATTGACTGCAGCTTTTTTCATAATGATCTCCATTAAGATGTTAAAGAGATCGCACGATAGGGTGTCGCCTTGCCTGAGGCCTCGCTTAGTTTCGAAAGGTTCGGTAAGATCCTTACCAACTTTCACTGCGGATTTGGTGTTCGTCAAGGTCATCCTGCAAAGGCGTATGAGTTTTGCAGGAATACCAAGCTCAGACATTGCTTCATAGAGTTTCTCCCGTATCGGACTAGCGAAGGCTGCTTTATAATCGATAAATAGATGATAGGTGTCGATTTGTTTTTCGTGTGTCTTCTCCAGGATTTGGCGTAGCGTGAAAATCTGGTCAGTTGTCGATTTTCCAGGCCTAAAGCCACACTGGTATGGTCCAATCAGGTCAGCGATAATTGGTTTTAGTCTTTCGCACATTATACTTGATAGAACCTTATATGCTATGGATAAAAGGCTTATTCCACGGTAGTTGGCACAAATACTCGGGTCACCTTTTTTAAATATGGGACATAGTACACTGAGACTCCAATCGCCGGGCATGCATTCATCTAACCAAATTTTGCTAATGAGCTGATGCATGCACCTTATCAGCTCATCGCCGCCAGCCTTAAACAGCTCCGCCGGTAATCCATCGGCTCCTGCGGCTTTGTTGTTCTTATGCCGGGCAATAGCTGTTCTGACCTCGTCTTGGTTAGGAGGGGGGCAATCGACGTCGTCGTCCATATTGTGATCGATTGTCCCATCGTCATCGGATATCTCAGGTACTAGTAGCGCGGAGAAATGCTCTCTCCATATTCCCAACATGCTCTGCACATCTGCGACGAGATTTCCGTCTTTGTCTTTACAGAAGGGGGGCCCTGAACCATGTCCATTAGTTCCGTTTTTAACTTTTTGGTAGAATGTTCGGGCTTCGTTCTTCCTTCTGTATGTCTCAATTTTCTCACTCTCGCGTTTTCCCCACTGCCGTTTCTTACGCCTAAAGAGACGGTTTACCTCCTTTCTCTTCTCCCTATACCGCTCAGTTGCAGCTCGCGTTGCAATTGACTGAAGCATTACCATACGTGCAGCGTTCTTTTCGTCATTTGCTATGCGACACTCTTCATCGTACCACGGTTTATTGCGAAGCGGTTTTTCGAAACCAAGTACGGTTGTTGCGGCAGTTTTTATAGAGTCGGAAATGGGTTTCCACTGCGCATCAGGATCGTCATCGGGAGGGGGTGGGTTCTGTGCCAAAAGTTGCGAGAGCTTCCTTGAGTAGGCTACCTCTGGTAATTGCAGCTTTCCGATGTCCAGCTTCCTCTGCGTCTGGTTTCGTACGATTTTCGCTCTACTTAATCTTGTGCGAACCTTTGCTGCTACCAGGTAGTGATCAGAATCGATGTTAGCTCCTCTGATCACTCGTACGTCCATTACACTGGATGAGTGCCTTCCATCAATTACCACGTGATCAATTTGGTTCTTAGTTCTTTGATCAGGGGATACCCAAGTAGCCTTGTGGATGTCTTTATGCTGGAATCTTGTACCACTAATGACCATGTTTTTTGCCGCGGCAAAGTCAATCAGTCTCATACCGTTGTCGGAACTGTCAGCATGAAGACTGAAATTGCCAATAGTTGGATTAAACACATTCTCCCTTCCTACTTTGGCATTAAAATCTCCTAGTACAATCTTAATGTCATGGCCAGGGCAGCGGTCATACGTTTCCTCTAGGAGCTCATAGAATATGTCTTTGGCATCATCATCTTTCTCTTCTGTCGGGGCATGCACACAAATTAGGGAAATATAAAAATATTTCGCTTTTATGCGGATTGTGGCTATTCGTTCACTCACAGGATTGAACCTAGAGACTAGATGTCGCAGTCTTTTGCCAACTACAAATCCACAACCAAATTCATGTTTTTTTTCATGGCAACTGTAGTATATATCGCAGTTTCTTTTTCTTGTGCAGCCATGTCC
This sequence comes from Phaonia tiefii, assembly GCA_963931995.1. Taxonomy (NCBI): domain Eukaryota; kingdom Metazoa; phylum Arthropoda; class Insecta; order Diptera; family Muscidae; genus Phaonia; species Phaonia tiefii. Next base: position 105,782,447 of record OZ008367.1, on the reverse strand, counting down.
TGTCCATCGCATTTCCTGGATAGCGGTAATGTCAGCCTTATAACTTTCGAGGACATCTGCCAGTTGGATACTTGCACCGGATCTATATAGAGTTCTTACATTCCAAGTGCATATCCGTAAATCGTGGTCCTTATAACGTTTGCGGGGGTCGTCAACAAATAGGGGTTGTTTATGTTTTCTGTTTCGTTTTTGTATTTTCACTGCCATTATGAACGGTGGCGGGAGGCAAACCCAGCCCACCGGGTTTTTGCATTTTACCTACTGCCAGGATATTTGATTGCAGCCGCCCATTATGGATCAGACGCTGACCAGGATGCGATATGTTGAACCTGGATTTTCTTCTTTTAGTTTCTATCCGCCGTTGGCCCGTATGTTTGGCTCATCCGCCTTCTAAGGACAAAAGAATATGCCCGATTGTTTGATGAGCTTCAGTGACATCAGTCACCTACTAAACCTGATTTGATGCTCATTTGTTTCGCCTTCTCACTCTAGCTAGCTAACGGAGGTTTCCGAAAAGCCATTACCCAGGACATACTGCGTGGAAGTAGTGAGCTGCTTGGACTGCCCAATGAAGGAATCATTTCTGGCCACTCCCAAGTGAATGGCAATCAGAAACTTTCCACCTCCACGGACAGTCCCATGTCCCAAAATGACGTATTATACGTATATAAAAATGAGATAGCAAGAGAGCAACGACAATTTTGTGAACTTGTGTAGCGTATGTACGAATATAACAATGTATATATGTAACTAGAAATGTGTGTGTGTTTGGCATTCTTTGACTTTTGTGGAAATAAAACAAAAAGTATTGAGCAAGAAAATAATGACACACGTGCTTGCACTTGGTCTTTAAATAATTTTAAGTATTAATATTATTTAACTGTAACGTCATCATATGATTGAACGCTGTTTTTTATTTTCCAATGTAACATTTACTAATGTGTTCACAGAAATCGAACAGGTGCCGTGTAACAAAAAGGTGTTAACACATCGCCCGTGAGTTCGAACACTCATGGCATTTTTTTTTTGTTTGGATGCAAATATAACTTGTTTGTATCTTGACATCTATCTATCTTTGATATACTATACTTGTGCCCAAACACATTGTGTTCGCTATTCAGTATAACATGTTTGAGACACAATGATTAATAGGTTATAACATATGTTTTCGAGATCCAAATGTGGCTTTTTTTGTTGAAAACCGCTACAAACAAATTCGAGACAGACAACAAAGAAACAAAAAAGCAGCAGATCTTCAATTTTTGAAAAGAGTACCTGTAAACATATACATGTTTCCTGCAATACGTTGCTGGGGCCGATTTTTTCCAGCGTGTATACAATGGTCTCTTTTTTGAGTATCCTTAGTGTTTGCTAGTGGTTGTCCATTTAAGTTGCCTTAGGCCTACAAAATTAATAAGAATTGATATTGGCGAGCGTTCAAGAATCGTACCTCTAAGATATGCAAATTTTGATTCGTTCGCCGACCAACATTTACCTTATGTATTTCTAGCTGGGTATGGAAAATTGTTGATTTTCAATAACAGAATTTGTTTTGACTTAATACTACTAGTGCACAACAAATTCCTAACAACGGCTCGTTTGTACCAAACTCCACTGTATGTCATGAAGAAAATGTTAAAGATTCAATTAAATTTTGCAAATAAAAAAATTGGAATGACAAAAAATAATTTCAATATAATGGAATTGTTAACTTAATTAAATCAGTCTATACAGCTCGTAGAAGATTTGAAAATGCTCAGAAAGCTGTTAACTTAATACGATAATACACATACATCTACATATGTTACACATGCATACTTACATACTATATACACACTATTAACATACATACATCGACACGAGATTTCCACAAAGTGAAAAACGTGCAGAGTTGTCATAAATACTCGTACGAGAATAAACTAGAAATCTAAACTCAGGGTGTTTGATGTTTATGAATAGTATTCAACAACTGTTCAGATGTTAACTCATATGGAAAATAAAAATACAAATACGTATTTGTTTGAGTGCATATGGTTATAGTAAATAACATAGTGCCTTTTAACTACACAGAACAAAATATTATAATTATAAATATAATTGAATTTTTTCAAAAAATTCAGTTAAAAATTAATTGAATCTATTAAATATTTAATCATATTTACAATTTATTATTTGAGTTTACAACAGAACTTGGAGTTGGCAAGGCGCAAATCTACGGCGCTAAAAATGTTTAATTTTTGAGTGCATTATCGAATTTTTCTGTGAATATTTCTAAATTAACATAAATATGCATGATATGTTCTTAACAAACCTTAATATAAACAATTTTTGTAAATTGTTGTGGTAAAGTATTTTACAGAAAGTTGAATTTTATAGCGCCGTTGAGAGGCAACATGTGTGGCGGCTGAGTCTCCAGCCGTCGTCGTCACTTTTCGTACGGCTCTAGTCTTTAATATACAACACTGTTATTGGTAATTCGTTTATTGTTGATTGAAATGTAGATTGAAATTCTCTTGTTTCGTGATTCAAACTGCGTTTCTTTGTAATTGTGTTTCATTGGCAAGTGTTTTCTAAAAAATTTAATTGTTTATAGATATAAGTACATGTGTATCTGCGAAACCTTGAATAAAATCGCTTTAAAAATATAACATTTCAGATTTTTCAGCGTCGTCGCATGTTTCAATTCAAAATTTAATCAAAAATCGCGCAAAAATCGATAATTTCTTTAATTAACCGGATTACATACTTAATCAATATTTTTGAAAAAAATCAATAAATGTTTTAATCAAATTTACAAATTTTTAAATTGAAGTTTTTGTTTTGACTAATTCTCAAATATCTTTAATTAATATTATTACACCAAAATCAACTAAACAATTTTTTTAATTGAAATTGATTTTTATTTTTGTCTGTGTAGTATATATTTTTTTTAATCAACACTCAGGGGTGCCTCCTATAAATGCAAAGAGGGAGTAGTGTCCGTTGACATTTGCTTTGAATCTTTGTATGTCACAATTATAAAAAAAAATAAATGGTTTCCCATTACATCCCATGAAGGGACCGGGGACAGCTTCTCACAATCACTGAGCTGTGCCCTTTCCAGTTTTCACTCACTGATTGGGACCTACAGTTTTACACCGATTCCGAACGGTATTTTGAGAAGCTTTTTCATGGCTATATACTCGATAGTGTCGACATCACTATACGAGGTGACCGCCGCCGAAAGAATTTTTTTTTTTATGTTTTTTTTGAAGGTGGTCAGAGCAGGGTTCGAACCAAGGATCTCATGTACAAGAGCTGCGCACACTAACCATTGCACCACCGACGGCCACAATTGGTGGGAAATAAACTAGCCTGAAGTTTATTCCACATACCGTCTTTCTTTAACTAGTGTAAAGAAAAATTTTTTTTAAAAACTTTACTTTTCTATTATACAAAGAGGTGATAAACAACAATAGTTAAGTTACTCGGTGAGCGACCAATATTTATTCCGTTTTAGATTTTAAATAATATTTTTATCTTCTGAATAAAAGTGGCTATCAAATCTGCTGTTATGAGTAGTTCATTGTTTACAATATATTGTTTTGTCATTGGCTCGTCTATATAAACTCCGGTTGACTTATTTAAAGGCACTAAAAATTCTATATTCAGCAGCCTGTATCTTTAGTAATTTGTAACCGATTGCAGAATTTTAAAATGGAAATGGAAGCTAGACATCTTGAGATATAAAAAAAATCATGATGATAGTTTGTTTCTTAACGAAAGAACTTCATTTGAGCAATATATAAAAAAAAAAGTCCAAAAATGTGCTATTGTTTTTTTTTTTTTGGTTCACTTTAACTAATTTTAATGAAAAAAAGTTTTTCTTGTTTTTTAATTTATTTTACTTTAATTAAGAACTATTAGTAATGCGTACGACCCCCTTTGTTTTTAATAACTTCACATATACGGGATTTCATTGAGAGATAAAGAGAATTTATGTAATCCAACGAAATTGGATTCCAAGCATCCTTAATGGCCTTAATTAGTGACTGCTTGTCATCAAATTGTCTACCTCCTTCATCGACCTTACGAGATAACCAACCCCAGACATTTTCGATAATGTTTAGATCTGGCGAATAGGGTGGCCAGTCAAGAATATTAACATTTTGGCTTGCAATGAACTCCTTTAATACACTCAGAGAACGAATTGTTTGAAAAGAGGTTGTAGCAACCGTAAATTCGGCTGTAACCACCGAATTGAGGTTGTCACAACCGAATTGAGGTTGTTACGACCGAATTTAGTCCCCACAACCGAAATTTGGTTGTAGAAACCTCGTTTCATAATAGATTCGGTTAAGACAACTGAATCTTCAATTATATTCGATCAGTCAATTTGAAATTAAAATTCAACCGAATTTGAAAATAATTCGAATGCAGCAACAGAAATTGGTACCAAATTCGGTTGGAGTAACCGAGTTTGGCTTTAATTCGGTTGTAGTAACCGAATTTGACACCAATTCGGTTGTAACTGTCAAATTTGGTAGTAATTAGGTCACAATAATCGAATCTAGACTTAATTCGGTTGCAACGACCGAATTTGGCGTCAATTCGGTTGCTGTAACCGAATTTCTCATCAATTCTGTAGATATAACCGAATTCATTTTCAATTCGGTTACCATAACATAATGCTATGTAGTTAAAATCTGACGTATAAATTCTATAATCAAATATTATTTTAAAAAGAATTAAAGAATGCCAAGATTTTGTTTGTGGATATTAAGAAAGGTAAGTAAAATGTGTTTTGTATTAAAATATATTATTTTGCAGATATTTTAAGCAGATATCAAAAGTTCTGAAGGTTTCCAAAATATACCGCAATCGTCTGTATACAAAACGGCTTAGGACGTAGATCAAGCGATGCAACTCTAATGAGGTTGTGCCAACCTCCAATGAGGTTGTGTCAACCTCTAATGAGGTTGTTTCAACCTCCAATTAGGTTGTGTCAACTTCTAATGAGGTTGTGTCAACCTCTAATTCGGTTGAGACAACCTCATAATTCGGTTACGGCTAATTCGGCTGTCTCAACCGAAATTTTCTGTGAGTGTACTCTGGCGTTGTGTATAGGGGCATTATCCTGTTGCAATATCCAAGAAATGAGACCAAATAGTTCACTGAACCTCGGAAAAGCCGATTCCAATAACGTTTTATAGCTTGCACCTGTCATTTTTGCACTTTGAAATTCAAGATCGATGTTGCCATAGTACGCAATAGCACCCCACACCATAACGCTGGCCTATCAGCTGTGATGTCGGTTCAAAAAAACGCTTTTCTTTGCGCAGATCATGGAAATAATAGTTGTAACCATCAGGCCCATCCAAATTAAACTTCTTCTCATCCGTAAATACAACGGTTCTCCAGTCATTTACATGACCTCTTGGCTGCACATCCCATACCATGTAGCCTCTTGCGAATTGAAGCCGCTTTTCCCTACGAGCAGCATTATGTGGCGGCTTTATTTGTAATTTCAGGTATTTAAGATACTCACAGCTCTTAATTAATCTGCGTACTGATGACTTGCTCGCTTCCAGTCCAGCTTGAGCTCTTATTTTGGACAAGGATAAGGCAGAATTAGGAGCAATTCTGATGATTTTTCTTTTCTCATACGTAGATAAAGACAATGAAATAGGAAACATTTGTTCCATACCCCTCGAGGTCCTTGATGTAATTGTCGACAACTGTTGGGCTCCGACCAATTTTTTAGCTATTGCGCGGTTAGAATATCCTTCAGAGGGGTAAACATCGATTTTAGTTTTTTCCGTTAGATTTAAAATTTTTTGTTTTGCCATTTTGACTCGTACAATGATTAGAATGTAATAAATTGTAATAAACAAACGCTCCCTACAAAAAATCATCTCTTACTTTATAAATAATAAAAAAATAATAAAGTGCCATTATCCAAGTGAACCAAAAAAAATAGCACATTTTGGGAGTTTTTTTTTTATAAATTGCTCAAAAAAAGTTCTTTAGTTAAGAAACCACTATTGTCATGATTTTTTTTTATATCTCAAGATGTCTAGCTTCCATTTCCATTTTAAAATTCTGCAATCGGTTACAAATTGCAAAAGATACAGGCTGCTGAATATGGAATTTTTAGTGCCTCTAAATAAGTGAACCGGAGTGTATTTGGAAAAATATAGGAATGCCGATATCATTTTGTAAGTATCCTTTGCTATCGAGATATAAAAATGCCTCAGGTGGTACATAACCGGTTAGTAATATACCTAACGGTAAAAAAATCTGTCGTTTGTTGTTGTTTGGCTGCAAATATAAAGTATGTTTGGAGCTTGTCACAAACATAATATACTTGTGCCCAAACGCATTTTGTTTGCTATAAAATTTTACATGTTTGAGACACAATGATTAATATGTTATAACACTGTAAGACAAATTTAAACTTTTGGCTTCACCCATGATCAAACTGACCAGATTCTGAAAATATAGCAAAAAAAAAATATACGTATCTCCCAGTTTTTCTAGATCAGCTCATTTAAGTTTTTTACGAGCAATTCAATTTTTGGAGTGAAGCTCCCATACAGTGACTCGAAAGTGACGTCTTCCTATTCGCAGAACTCTGCGAGTTGTTAACAGATTTTGATGCATTTATTTTTAATGTTTTCAAATGGCTAGGAGCAGGTTCTGTCCAGCAGTATTCAGCCAGCATATACCTATATATGTTTAATGACTTGGCAACCCTACACATGAAAAAAATTTACGTTATAATTTTTCTGACAATTGTTTTGACATTGGATAATTTTTTTGTAAAACCCAGTTTTAATTAAACAGTGCGTAAGCGTTCTAACGGTTAAGTAATGGAGTGTCCAAATAAAAATAAATTTTGCTATGATTGTGGCTTATTTGCACCTACAAAATATTTAAGATGTATTAATAAAAGTGTTGAAAAAGGTTTTGAAGAGTATTTAGTTGTTTCATATGTTCCAATCCTATGGTACGTGCCAGAAGTAATCTGCGATTATTGCTATCGGTGTTTAAATGGATGGAAAAGTGGATTGGTAGTACATAAAATGAAATATGTCCGGCCTACAATTTGGTTACGACGGACAGAGCACTCATCTCAATAGTGTTATTTTTCTTTAACAGATAGTTATGGGTTCCGTTATAACACACGTGAAAAAATTTTTTACCCTAACCTTGAATCAGTTATAAGGGTACAAATTAGATGCTCACAATATCCAATAGCTCCTTCGGAAGAGAATATAGCTTGCGAGGGCATTCAAGTTGAATCATTGTCGATAAGAGAACCATCTCCTTCCGAATTTTTGCCGACAAGTGAATTTGGTTCAAGAGTACCACATTTTGTGACACAAGCGGACTTTAATGACTTGATTCGCGATGCTGAAATGTCAACAGAGTCAGCAGAAGTAATGGGTTCTCGTTTAAAGTAATGGTATTTGGTAGATGAAGGTTTTAAAATAAAATCTGCACGTAAGCGAGGTAATACAAAGCCATTTTGTGAACACTTTGTTTTCCATGAAGATTTTGGAAAGCAGTTTTGGTCATCCACATGTATCACAGGAATGGAGATTGTTTATCGATTGTTTAGTGACTAGTCTGAAGGTGGTATTGCTTCATATTGGATATAAATATCCATTGGGTATCAATAGCTCACGCCACTTGTATGGCTGAAACGTACGAAAATATGAAGATAATTTTGGATGCAATAAACTACAAGAACACACATGAATGATTTGTTGCGATCTTAAAGTTGTTTTTCTGCTAACCAGTGTAACCGGCTCTTTGTGCATTTGGGAGGGACGCAGAAAGATCTTCACTATACCAATTTTGAATGGGAACCTCGTACAGATGCTCAGTTGGGTCAATTCAGTTGGTTGGTTGAATCCAGCAGTCATTTTACCCGCTCTCCATATAAAGTTGGGTTTAGTTCTAAATTTTATAAGAGCACTTGACACAGACAGCGCAGCGTTTAAGCATATTAAAACCATCTTCCCAAAATTGAGCGAAGCTAAGATAGGGGCGGGTAAATGCTTAATGCCTCTCTTTTCATTATTTAGTTTTTTATCGTTCCACTCTTTAAGGTGTTTTCAATGGTCCACAAATCAAACAACTGATAAGCAGAGTAGACTTTCAAAATATGCTTAGACCAATAGAAAAAAGGGCAAGGACCGCCTTCATTAACGTTATAAATAACGTTATAATTATAAGGAAATTGTAGAAGAACTGATTGCTTCGTACCATGCGATGGGAGTCAATATGTCGCTCGAAATACATTTTCTTCATAATCACTTGAACTTTTCCCGCCAGACTTAGGCGACTACAGCGACGAGCATGGTGAAAGATTTCACCAAGATATCGCGGAAAGGCAAAGACATAAGGAATATGCTGAGTCAATACTGCTGGTCACTTTGCCGTGATACAAAAACCGATATGTACAAACGTCAAAATAGGCGTATACAATTTTCGAATTAATTTAAATTTTAAGTTTTAGATTTTAATTTTCAATTATAAATTGTTAATTTTTAATTCTTACTTTTTAATTCTTAACATTTAATTCTTAATTTTTTATTGTTAATTTTAATTTGTTACTTCTTAATTTTTAATTCTTCACTGTCAATTTTCATTGTTCAATTGCTAATTTTCAATTTTAAATTTTTAACTTTAATTCTAGTTTTAATTTTGGCGTAGAATATGTCTTACCTTACGGTATAGGGAGTCATGTCAGATTGTTACTTTTGTAATCTTTATTTCATTGATTATGAGGAAACGGCGAGATAACTTTTTTTAAAAATTTTTTTGTACGTAAATGAAGATGTTATCTTTCGTTTGATATACATTTCATATTGGTTGATATCTTCCTAATATTTAAATTTCTCAAATGAAAATTGTTTAAACACATACACTCAAACATATGTGTGGTGTTTGGTTGAGTGTTTGAGTTTGTAGCGTAAACACAAACTATGCTGCTGTTTCAGTGTGGACACAAACCTTCGGCTGTTGTTTTGATTAATGAAATATTGAAATTTCGTATATTTACTTATGTAGTTAAGTGAAACAAAATGTTAAATGTGAATTTGAATTTAACATGGATATATAATTATAAAAAATATAAATCAAATTGATTTGCGTCTGTTATTTATCATTTATCCTTACTCTTTTAATTTAAAAACATATTTATCCTATTTTTCCTACCATAAGCTTATGTATATTATCAAAAGTAACTATCAAATAAATAAATTCATTTGCTTATGTTATTTATCATTTATTGTTATATATCTTTTCTGTCTTATCGGATGGCGTATTCTACGTTAAACTTAATGGCCGTGTCTCTGACACAGCCTGCAGGGACTGTCTGCTGTCTGTCTGCTGTATTTTTTATATGTGTAATAAACTTGATCATTAAAAAAATTCATCAAAATCTGTTAACAACTCGCAGAGTTCTGCGAATAGGAAGAAGTCACTTTCGAGTCACTGTATGGGAGCTTCGCTCCAAAAATTGAATTGCTCGTAAAAAAAATTGATTTTCTCTAAATTCTGATGTGCTACAGCAAAACGCCGAGACACGTATTTCTTTATTTTAAGCCTATTTTCATATTCTGTTAACATTTCTCATGTGCACCAGCCACTGTCGTACTGTGTAATAAATAAAGAAAGAAAGAATAATTAGTTTCTAAATATTATTCTATTTTGGGGGAAAAAAAAAGCATATGTTTCCACTTAAGTATATGGAGGTTTGGGTGAAACACGCGAATGCTCCCACGTAAGTATGTGGGTGTTTGGGTTGAAGCACTCATATGTTTCCACGTAAAAGCGTAAATATTTATCAGTAAACATGCTAATGTCTGCATTTAAATACACCTGAGTTTGGGACTTGCAAACATATAAATATTTGAAGTTTGGTCCATACATAGACATGGTTCCTGCCATTTCTTTCTTCACCGTGTACCAAACAATATACAAATTTGGTATAAAAAGTCGATATATTTATTTTCATTTGAAATTTACACATCTTCAATTAACATCTCATGTTTGCACGCCTCAATGTGTTTTGCATTTCCAAAATTGTGTTCATTACTGCCATTAAAATTTGAAATACTTTTTATTTCGCCTTAAGACTTTTTCGGAATTGTATATTGTAATTTTTTTTTCAACACAAGACTTAGAACATTAATTAGAAGCTTGGTATCTTGTAAGGATATTGATTTATAAAGAAAACAAATGAAATTAAATACATGTATGGTATGTTTCACATGAGTTTGTGTTACAATACTATATGCCCATTTCAATTCAAAGTTGATGTTTCTGTTCCATATTGAATAAAAAAAATGCTCGTATATAAGTATTATGTTAGAAAAATGTGGCTGTTATGAATTACACTGTGCAGCAAAATTAATCAGTTTGGTTTAGGACTGGATGATTCTTCACCAAATAATTAATCTAGGTATAACAATTTGGACCAGTGATTGCCTAGATTTTTTTTATGGTCGCGCTATGTCATGACATTCCTGTCCGATATTCTTCGAAATAAATTAAAATTTCATGTATCAATATATTTTGGACAATAACTTCCTGTGAGAACACGCCTGCAACGAAACTTAACAATGATTATCGTCGTAGAACATCCAATAGTCTATCTCCCATTTAAAATGCATCTTTTATATGATATTAGGAAAAAAAACATAGCAATAAAATAGACGGCGAGAGGAATAAAATGCGTTACACATGGACATGGACGTTCCGTTGCACATGACCGTGGAGGTGGAAAGTTTCTCATACCCAGTCCCTTGGGAGTGGCCAGAACTGATTCCTTCATGCTGTCCAAGTAGTGAGCTACTTCCGGTCTTAGACTAAGTATATTCTGGGCTATAGTTTTAACGGAACCCTCCGTTAGCTAACTAGAGTGAGAAGGCGACGCGAATGAGCACCTGATTGGTTATGGTATCACTGATGCGTCCCAATTTAACTAGGTTACCCCGTCATTGAAGCCTTTCAAACTAGTGGGAATATTCTTTTGTCCTTTGAAGGCAACTGAGCCAATACTACTGGCAAACGATGAATCAAAAATAAAGAAACAAAAATCCAGTTTCGACACACTGCATTCTGATTAGCGTCTGGTCCATACTGGGCTGCTGAAACATAATCATCCTACACACGGAAAAATTCGGTTAAGCCAGCCGAATTAGCCGTAACTGAATTAAGAGTTTGTCTCAACCGAATTAGAGGTTGACACAACCTCATTAGAGGTTGTCACAACCGAATTAGAGGTTGTTACAGCCGAACTAGAGGTTGTTACAACCGAACTAGACGTTGTTGCAACCAAATTACAGGTTGTTACAACCGAATTTAGATAGTGTCACAAATGAATTGTTTAAGTTTTTTTATTATTAATTGATATTGTATTCCTATATTCTTATAAAAAAAATTAAAAACGGAGAAAATATGGGGTAATTTATAGGGTAATAAGTTTGTTTTGCATGCCTCTTCCGACCTTTTTTAAAGTCCCGGTCATCATGGGACACCGCACTAATTCTGACATTTTGTATCGGTTGATTTAGGTCCTAAAGCGTTTTGTATACAGACGATTGCAGCATATCTCACATGGCCGACCTTGAAAAACGTAAAACTGTTGATATCTGCTTGAATAATTTCTGCAAAATAAGACGTTTTAATGCAAACCATGTTTTACCTCATTTTAAAATAATGTTTGAATTTCATTTTAAAATAACGTCAGATTTTAAATACATTGGATTTATGTTGTGGTAACCGATTTGAAAATTAATTGGGTTGTACCTACAGAGTTCATGAAAAATTCGGTTACAGCAACCGAATTGACGCCAAATTCGGGCGTTGCAACCGAATTAAGATTAGATTAGGTTATTGCAACCGAATTGATACAAAATTCGATAGCTAAAAACGAATTAATGCAAAATTCGGTTACTCCAACATTATACTAGAATCGGTTACTCCAACAGAATTTGGTACCAATTTCGGTAATTGAAGAAATTGAAGTCCCAACCGAATCAATTATGAAACGATTTTGCTTCAACCAAATTTCGGTTGTGTGGACCAAATTCGGTCGTAGCAACCTCAATTCGGTTATGGCAACCTCAATTCGGTGGCAACAGCCAAATTTACGGTTGCTACAACCTCTTTTCAAACAATTAGTACTCTGGATGTAGGTAGGTAAAATGCAAACCACGGTGGGCTGAGCTTGGCTTCCGCCACTAATATATTAGCAATGAAAATACCAAATGTGAGTGAGAAACATAAAAACCACCTTTTGGTTGATAACCACGGCAAACGTTATAAGGACCAAGATTTACGGATATATACTTGGAATGTTAGGACACTATACAGATCCAGTGCCACTATCCAACAGATAGATGTCCTCGAGAATTATAAGATTGGCATTACTGCTATCCAGAGTATGCGATGGACAGATCATGGTTGTACAATTACGAAGAACTGTGGCATATACTACAGCTGCCATGAGTAAAAAAACGTGAATTTGATTGTGGATTTGTACTTAGCAAAAGACTACGACATCTGGTCTCAATGTTCATCCCCGTGAGTGATCATAAAGCCACCATCCGCAAAAAAGGGAAATTCTTTAACATGTTGCTAATTTGTGCCCAAACACATTGTGTTTGCTAATCAATATTACATGTTTGAGACACAATCATTAATACGATATAATATATGTGTTTTCGACCCAAATATATCTGTGTTTGTGATACAAATACAGCTGTGTTTGTTGTACTATTTATGCTCTCGCGAGCGCAGGAGATTAAAAGAGGGACCAAAAGAGTGTTTGTCTTGTAAGTGTGTATATATATTTTTGCAGATGATGTAAATCACAGATGATGTCAGTGTTTCTTATTTTGGCTGATGTATTGCCTGTTAATTTCATGTATTCAGTCGTCAATGGTTCGTCGGACAGAGGATAGCAAAAGCCCTTGATCAGTGAAAACTGAATAAACAAACCCTCGGATGGTTAAATGATTTGTGATGTTGCTTTGATTTTTGTGTATGTGTTTCGTATATATATATGTGTGCCCATTTGTGAAACATAATAAAAAACACTAGTAATTAATACACGCTTATCTGGCATGAACTAGATTTATAAATTAATATATAGTTTGTGTACCAATGCATAGTGATAACCAACGCATAGTTGAAACCTTCTGAAAACAAAGACGTGAGAGACAACGAAGAAAGGAGAAGTAAAAGAGCAGCAGATTCCCATTTAATTTTAAATCTTTTAATTTTTTGTATTAATTATTTATAAATGTGGATTTATATTGATAAAAGTAATTATAATGAATAAATACAGAAAGAATAATTCGATTCTAAATATTATTAAGTATGCGGAGGTTTGGGGCAAACATGCGAATGTTTCCACGTAAATATATGGATGTTGGGGATGAAGCTCGCGCATGTCTCCACCTAAAACATATATATTTTTCAGTAAACATGCTAATGTTTGCATATAAATACACGTGAGTTTGGACCTTGCAAACATATAAATGTTTGAAGTGTGTCCCAAACCTATACATGGTTCCTGCAGAATATGTTACAGAGGCCGTTTTTTCAGCATGTGGAGGAAGCATACGACCGCTGCCCTGGCCATGACATTAAAATTGTTCCAGGTGATTTTAATGTTAAAGTCGGCAGAAAAAATGTATTTGCACCAACAATCGGTAAATTCAGTCTACACGCCATCACTTCCAATAACGGAATGAGACTGTAAGATTTTGCCGCAGCGTAGACGAGTAGTACGAGATTCCAACATAAAGACATCCATAAGGCTACTTGGATATCCCCTGATCATCAGACGAAAAATCAGATTGAAGGAGGGATATTTCTGGAAAGCACCCTACTAGTGTAATCGAATGATTTAAAGAGCTAATATCGATTCTGATCACTATTTATTTCCAGCAAAGGTTCTCACAAGGTTAAGCAGAGCGAAAGTTGGTTGTAACCAGACATATCGAAAACTGGACATTGAAAAACTGCAATTATCAGAGATAGCCACGGCCTATGCAGAGAAGCTCACTCAACTATTGGCGCAGCACGCAGCTCCGCCTCATGATTCTAAAACGCAGTGGAATTATATTTCCCACTCTATGAAAAACCGCTTACAGACAAATCGTGGTACTATGATCAGTGTCGCATGATAAGTGATGAGGAGAACACTGCCGGTATGGCAACGCTTCAGTTAGTTGCATAGCGAGCCACGACAGAGCGGTATAAGGAGAACAGGAGACAGGAAACCCATTTATTTAACGGCTGTAAAGAACCATAAGAGTGACCAAATTGAGTCATACAGAGGGAAGAATAAAGTATAAAGTCATACCAACGGCCATGAATCAGGGCCCCCTTTTTATAGAGATAATGACGGAAATCTTATCGCAGATGTGTAGAGCATGTTGGGAATATGCAAAACTCACTTCTCTGGTTTATCTATACCAGGAGACTTCAATATAGATGCGGGTGTTGAGCAAATACGAAGCGAAGTTAAAACTGCAATTTCCCGTCTTAAGAACAACAAATCCGCTGGTGCTGATGGACTACAGGCTATGCTGTTTAACACTGGCATCAACTCACATGCAAAATCTGGCTAGACGAATGCATGTAAAGCGATTGGAGTCTTAGCATACTTTATATTGTTTTCAACAAACGTGACCCGAGTATGTACCAACTGTCGTGGAAAAGCCTTTTATCTGTCGCATGCAAGGTCCTCTTGTGTGTAATGTGCGAAAGAATAAAACCGTTTGCTCCAGACCTGATACGACCTTATCAGTATGGCTTTATGCCTGGAAAGTCAACTAGCGACCAGATATTCACATTATGACAAATACTGTAGGAAGCCAATGGAAAACAAATCGATACCTACTGCCTCTTTGTAGATAATAAGGCTGCCTTCGATAGCCCGGCGATACGGGGAAAACTGTACCACGCTATGTCACAGATTGGTCTTTCTGCTAAGCTGGCACGTCTTTGTAGAATGACACTGATCGACACGAAATTCTCAGTAAAGTTTGGTAAAGATCTTATCGAATAATTTACTACTAGATGAGGGTGCGATATTTTCAACATTGTAATAGAGATCTTTATGAGGAAAGGTGCAGTCAACACAAATAAAACTTTCAGCAGTAAAAGCCGAGTGCTGCTTGCGTTCTCTGATGACATAGGTATCATTGGGCGGACTGAAATTTGAACAGAGGATTGTGCTTGCAAACAGGGATTATTTCTGGAGAAGCAGGCACTTCAGAAATAAGGTCTTCTCCCAATAAAGTCTAAACTTTGTGAGACTGCTCCGCAGATTCCTGGGTCACACCGCACACTGACGAATAATTACTGGTAGTTTTCGAGGGAATAGTGCCTCGAAAAATATATGATTCCATTATAAAGAACGACAAGTACCTGCGACGTATGAACCACGAGCTATGTAAACTGTATCCCGACATCGACGTAGATAAAGAAAATCGATTACCGTGGCCAGTTAGTAGAATGAATGAACGTCTTGACCAACTAACGGGTTTTTCAACAGAGACGCTACAAAAGTAAATCGATAGGGACAGCAAACGACGCCATATTTTTCCCGCTCTTTTGACATTTCTCTTCAGTAAGATTTGCCATTTCATCATGGAAATATATAGGAGCCAACAACGAGTCGAAATTATTAAAATTTACTACCGAAATTTGGAGTCAGTGGCCTCAACGTTAAGAACGCTACGCCCAATTTATGGTCGTCATAATCGTCCTACCAGATCAACAATTGAGCGTCTAGTGGAAAAATGTTCCCGTGCCAGTGAGACAAAGAAGTGCCCGTAGTGTCGAGAATATTGCTGCCGCTGAGGCTTCAGTTCAAGAAAGCCCAAATGTGTCTCTCACACGTCGTTCTCAAGCGTTGGGCATCTCTGTGACGTCGTTGTGGCGAATTTTGCGAAAAGATCTTGACCTACATCCTTACAAGATCAAATTGACGCAAGAACTGAAGCCGCTTGACTACTATAAGCGTCGTATGTTTGTGAATTGGGCTGAGCAACAACTTGAAAATGATTCGGATTTTCATCGCAAAAATCATCTTCAGCGAGGAGGCTCATTTCTGGCTGAATGGCTTCGTCAATAAGCAAAATATGCGTTATTGGTCAGACAGCAATCCACACGTAATCCATGAGTCATCATTGCATCCCGAAAAAATTACGGTTTGGTGCGGTTTATGGGCCGGCGGCGTCATTGGGCGGTACTTCTTCCGTGATGATCAAGACCGGCACATTACTGTGAATGCGAATCGCTACCGTTCAATGATACCCGAATATTTTTGGCCCCAATTGGATAATATGGACTTGGAGGACATGTGGTTCCAACAGGACGGCGCCACAAGCCACACAGCGAATGCCACAGTCAATTTATTGGAAACCAAGTTTGTTGAAATGGCCCACTCACGAAATGGCCCAGTCGATTGGCCGTCTCGGTCGTGCGATTTGACGCCGTTAGATTATTTCCTGTGGGGCTACGTCAAGTCTATGGTCTATGCCAACAAGCCAGCGACGATTGATGAACTTCGTACGAATATAAAACGGGAAATTGCAGCAGTATCGGCCGATTTATGCTTGAAAACCGTCGAAACTTGGGTTCAGCGTCTGGACTTCTGCAAGCGTGCCCGTGGTGGCCATGCAAAAGAAATCGAGTTCCATACATAATGGCATCGAACGTACTTTCACAGGAATAAAGAATTTCATTGGTATCTAAAACCGGTTTTGTTTTATTTATTTTGTAGCGCTCTTATTGAAAAAGGGTTTTTAAATAACCCTTGTCAATTTTGATACAATTACCCTTTCCTTGTTATTATTGTATAATACGTGTATTAACGTCTAATAGTTCATGCAGAGCATGAACCCCATCCTGTAACTTTTAGTGCACTCTTCTGGTATTCATCCGATAAGGCTGCAAATAATCCTTTATGATTTGAAATATATCATTTAAATTTCCTGTTGGAAATAGTACTGTTTAAAATCCACTGAGGATATTCGATGGCAATAGTTAGTGGTTGACTTTACTCACGTATTGTAATCAATTGATGAAGGAAACTTCCACCCCCGAATCAACAGAATCTACTATGTTGGGTGGTGAATTTCAACGAATATTAAATGTAAACAAAATATGTATATATCTGAATATTTATCCAAATCCCCAAATACAATACGAGTATGATGGCCAGCCATATGTACCTCTTATTCATTCGTCCATATTTAGATTACCTAAAGCTATCAAATGTATAAATATTCAAAGGATATGCAACAAGTGTATGAATTGCACTGGGTTACTTAGTTTTCAAAACCTATAAGGGTGGTATAGAAAGTGGGCTAAAAATATCTGGGCACTTGACATTTTAGTACGCTATTTCAAATTTAATAATATCAAATGGTTTCTGTTTTTCATTGCGCATTGAAAAAAACTGCAAGATATCCCATTCCCATATTTAAGTCCCCATTTCGGCTCAAATATTTCTAAAACAATTGTTACTCTTCACAAATCAAATACATACTTATATATAAGTACATATATCGAAAATTTTTCACTTACAATATTTTTAAAAATTATTGCACTTCCAAACTTATTAGACTAACCTCCTATGTTACACATGAATTTTAGACCATACAAAGGTTCGGGCACTAGCATTTTTCATAGTTGTCCTCCCTGAACACACATTAGGAAAAAGTTATAAGTACTTGTTGTATCTAACTATGCATGTATGTCTGTGCAACAGAGTGCTATTCATAAATGTATGACGACTTAAGTTTGAGTAGAGTTTTTAAAATCACACACATGTGGCCGAGCAAAAGCTTTACTGAGCACTTTAACTCCCATCACTATTATGGCCATTGTTGATGCTGTAGTGTTTTTATTTCATTTTCCTATGGGAATTAGGAGACCTAAGATTGCTAAATCATATTCAGAGTCGTATGTACATGTAGGTTAACATGTGTGCGTTAGTGTGTGTTGCTTTTTATGACAAGGTAGAGTAATCAAAATGACAGTAATGGGGATAACATATGGTGAATTTCACGTGAAATGTCCTTCTCAAATAAACCAAAATTTTTCTATAGTTTGGCAATTTCATTTATAAGCGATTTACATACGATTTTTCTAGAGATTATCATAAGGTTTCAAGTAGCGAAGTTCATTTTAAAAATTAAATTTTTCTCAGTGTTACGAAAGTTGCAATTTTTATCTTTGGCCTAGTAAATTTCAGGCAACACCATTGTAAACACAAAGAGAAAGTAGAAGTAGAGAAGAAACCCCTGACGCAATTTGGCAACCCTCGTAGAAGAGAACAAAAAAACGAGTGAGAGTCCAAACAGAACCATACACGCATGGTGCAACAATATCTAGAAGAACATATTATTGTACCATACATACACGCTTCAGACGACGACGAAAAAAATCCCTACTGTCTAAACGAAATGGGAGAGAGAGCGTCTGGCGAACTCAATTGAGTTTTCTCTCTGCATCCTGTATAGTTGCGGCCATTTTCTTGAATTTGTTTGAAAGTTTGGAAACATAATATTATGTATTGATTTACAGGATTTAAATTTTCTTTAACTGCTTTAAACAATTTTTCATTCACTTTAATTGCATTGTATTCAAAAATAAATCGTTTTTAACCCTTTTCTTTAATTTTCTTTCATACACGCATATTCCAATTTATGTATGAGTTGGTTGCTCTTATGGTTTTTATGAAAATGTGGCAACTCCATTCTCTCAATTGAGAGATTTCGTGAGAGCGCCGTCAAGAAATTAGAAAGATTCTATCAGTGTTGCCACCAAGGAAACTACATATTACACACGGAGGATAAAAATATTACTCATTTGGGGAAAAATTACACACGTATCAAAATTTTTTATTATTTAATAAAGATTACTATATAACACAAAAAACAAACGAAAATACATTTCAAACTAACTTTATATAGTAATTGATAACTAAAAAAGTGTAATATAAATAAATACACATTATTTTGTAAGAAATTTACGATTAATACTTCCAATTGTTATTATACATTTCTTATGTGGGTTCAAAGTTTGGGCCTCCATTCCTACGTATGCCTTCTTTTGTAAATAAATCGCAGTAACTGTTTCTGACGACATTTTGTTTCTTAAATCTGTTTTGCAATTATTTAACCTACTAAATATTCTTTCTGCAGATGCATTTGAGAAGGGTAGGATAAAGAGAAATTTTATAACTTTTTGTAATGTTGGAAATAATTCTTTTTCTAAGGAATTTGTTAACTTAATAACTTTTTGCCAGTACACTTCTGGTTCCAAATGTTCATAAAGTTCAAACTTGTCGTACTCTAAGAGTGCATGTTGTCGCCACTCATTGTCGAGTTGCTGCAAATTTGTCTTTTGGGTTAGAAAAGGACGGATGTATACATTTACCATAAGCTAGTGTTGGCAACAGCAAATATATGGCAAACAAAAAAGTGTTATAAAACGTGAAACAATAAATTACACATGAATAACACATGACTCTAATTACACATGGGCCACACATGCAACGAAAAATTTCACACGATATGTGTAATTGCACATGAAGTGGCAACACTGGATTCTATTCTAGCGACGAGTCGTCAGCCACAGCGGATTTCCGTCACGATTATTCCCTGCCATAAGAAACCTATGTAAAAAAAAACGTCGTCGTCTGTGGCGTGTTTGATTATGTTTGGCCTCTGAAGCGCCTCGTTTCTCTGCTCTCTCTTTCTTACTCTCTTCATTGAATATTTCAATAGACGAGCTGTTTTCTTATGATGTTACAGTATATAACTATAGAAATTAAAACAATGTTTAAATAAAATTATATAAAGTATGTAAACAGTATGAAATAATCAAGTTAGGAAGCGAGAGAGAAATGCGCTTGAGTGAATCGCGTCGACTTTTTGGTTCTCTTCTACGAGGGTTGCCAAATTGCGCCGATTTTTTCTTCTCTACTTGTACATTCTCTTTGGTAAACATATACAATATTTGTGACTCGAAAAATGCATCTGAGTCAAAAAAATGGAATTATCTCATGAACATATTCGTCCAATTATTTCTCAAAATTTTCGACGTGGATTACCAAGAGAAGAGTGCATTAATGAAGTTAAATCTTTTTACACTCCGTTAACATAGCATATAAGCATTTAAATTTCATTGCACTGGTCATTAATAAAGTGTCATAATGTTGAAAATAGACATTGGAGATATCGAAAGGATACAAGGTCTTTTAAATGCAATTATCCTGCCATATATATGCCATTATTTTGTATGATATTTTTATCGAAACGGTTCCCACCTTTATTTCCGTGCACGTCTCTAGTGTTGATGGTAAGACATTTTTGGAAAAAATGTCAAGGACATTGAAAAACGACAAGGTCCTTAAAATACACGAAATCCAATTCCCGCCATATATATGACAACTTTCCGAAAATTTAAAAAATTTTGGAACATTTTCACACTTTAATATTCACAGATATTATTGTAAATATTAAGTAGAAATTACACATGACATCCTGAAAACGTAACTAGAATTGACGTTAGAACTATTCCAATCGATTTGGTATATTTTAACGTTGTACAGAAAAGTGGGCCAACTTCACTTCGGTAACTAACAAGTAGTGAAAGGATATTTTAAATCATTACACAATGTTTTTGTTTTAATTAAATTTTTTTTTTTTGAACTGTACATATGTAAATATGGGTCCGACCCCATATATAAAAAAAAAGTTGACCCGGTTTTATCCATAAACAGAAAAGTTATAGAGCTTTTAAAATCCAATGGGCCACCCTATTCACCGCACACTAAAGTCTGTTTGTGCTGCGTTGGTATTTTCAGCCCGATCACAACAAGGCGCACACCGTTTGATCACAGCCTAATGCCACTCCTTTACACTCCAAACAGCAAATACTGTCAATAACTATATGTTAGGTTAGGTTCCTTACGCCTACTAAAATTTAACAGATTCTAAAATTACATGTGACATCGCTGTCAAATGTGTAGAATGGCGAATTTAAATTAGAAAAGTAGGCTGTGATCAAACGGTGTGCGCCTTGTTGTGATCGGGCTGAAAATACCAACGCAGAACAAACAAACTTTAGTGTGCGGTGAATAGGGTGGCCTATTGGATTTTAAAAGCTCTATAACATTTTTGTTTATGGATAAAACTAATTACTTTAAAGACAAAACTTTCATATATTTTTTAGTTCTTTACGGACGTTTAAAAAAATAGGCAACAATAGGGTAATGAAAACGAGCTACAAGAAGTCAGTTGTCAAAATTGACGTCGGAGTCAAAAGTGTTCATAAAGAAATATGTGGCCCTTGATTAAACATGAACAACGATATGCATCTTGTTTTGATCAGAAGTCAAATGCCAACATAGCACACAAAAACCCATTTCGGGGGGCCAAAGGTTGCACAGATCAAAAAGAAATTTGTGTTGTGAAATTGTAAGGCGACAATCTTTAAAACTAGGGGGTGACCGGGTGAACTTTTTTTTTCGACCCACACTACTGTACATTTCACATGAAATCCACCATACTTTTTTGCCATATAACTTTTCTTTTGCTCTTTTATTTGATATTTCCTTTTTTAAGTTCAACATATAAATATGTCGTGTGTCTTTTTGTACGAGTTGTATATTTGTTTGACAAAAGGTACAAAAATATATAAAGTAACTATCCATAATTCATGAGCTGTGTACTGTATAAATTAGATTACTATACAACAACTCGTATTTTGATTTCAAATTGAGTACTATCTTTTGTGAATCTATCAATCTTATAACACTTGTACATGGATTCCATTATAACAACTTAATCATATGTATTGATGCACTGTTTGGCCAAATTCTCGGCGACATAGATTTATATCCGTCGCATATAGGGTCACTCAAGAGTAAAATATTTACTAAAGGAGGGCTAAGAATGTATAGTGTAGTTGATATAGCCTATTTAAGAGGACAAATGAATAGTAAAAAGGTAGAGAGTAAAAACTCGAAATGTACAGAAGGGAGAGTGAAGCCCAAAAAAATTTACTACAGGCTTGTCAGAAAATTTATTTCCTTTAAAACGATGCGATAACTTTAACATGTTCATGTTCTTTTAAAATTAGGTCTCGAAAATTATATCCGCCATTAAAATTCACACACTCAAAGTCTCTCTTAATGAAATGTTGCCATAACATTTTGAAGTATGGCTGGTGTAATTTGCCCTATTTCTCTTTGATCATTGCCTTTCAGCCCCCGTAATGCCAGTGTCTTTCTGATGTAGCGCTCTTGACACTATATTTCAATAGAATTCGTTTCGTATATTTCTTACAGTTTGAATTGAAGACTGAGAACATCTGAAAAAAGTTTTTAATATTCCCACTTTTCTTGAAGCGTAAAGGAACCCATTTCGTAAATTTCAAAACCTTTAACTAAGAACACTGTGTGTAATTTTTTAACTCATAGAAATATAAAAATATACGGACACCACTACGTGATAAAAGACCAAAAAAAGAGCCGTGTCTCCCAGTTTTGTCCAAAGTCATGGACTTTTTTTATGGGCCCCCAACGATTTGCGGCCTCGATGTCATTTTGGCAAAAAAGTGATCATTTTGTTAGGCTCATATCTAGCAAACCGTTCGGAATTTTGATTTACTCTGTGAGAGAAAGTTGTAGCTCTTTTCATAAAGAAGCAAAAATTATACCGAGGCCCCAAATCTGTGGGGCCCATAAAAAAAGTCCATGACTTTGGACAAAACTGGGAGACACGGCTGATTTTTTTTGGTCTTTTATCACGTAGTGGTGTCAGTATATGGTTATATTTTGTCGTGTTGCACTGTGTAATCAGTCACTTCATAAATGTCAAATTGACCATCTTCTTCGAAATAACGGACGGTTCAAATGCATGGCCCACCCTTTGTAAAATAAAAACCAATAATGGCAATAACTATGTAAAGGGTGGGCCATGTGCAATTTTTAATTTAGTTTCGCTTTAAAAAAATACCAATAAACATTATTCCAACATTATGATTTTATTGACATTTATGAGCGAAACACAAGATCGATCAAATGGCTTCCACGACTTGCTTTACAGTACCTCAGTCGATCTACCCAATAATTCAGTACATTTTCGATTGTTTAGCCATCTATCTAGTGAACGACAAAGTCGATGTATTGATTTAAGGCCTCAATGAACTCGGTATTGTTTAATAACACTTATCTTTCATGGCGCCCCAGAGATAATAGTCGAACGGGGTCGAATTGCAGCTGCGAGGCGACTTCCGAGTTTCGGCTGATTAGTCGGATTTCGATTACAGTGTCCAAAAGATCGATTGTAATATTGGCTGGGTGGCACATAGCGACGTCTTGTTGAAACCTTCCGTCGTCCATGTCATCCTCCTCAGCTTTTGGGAACAAAAAATCGCTGAGTATTGAACAGTAACGCTCGCCATTGACGGTAATGGCGGCTCCTTACTCACTTTCGGAGGAAAATGGGTCTATGATGCGAACATGCCAAGAATTGCACCAAACTGTCACTCGTTGTGAATGCAACGACGTGTGGATTTTCCGATCTCCAAATGATACAACTTTGTTTGTACGTAGCCCCCGAAGTGAAAATGCAGGAAATTCGTTAAAAATTTAGCGAAGTAAAAACGGATATGATCATCACGAGGCTTCAGGTCTTGGACTAATTGGTCTTTATTAGCTTTAACGCCGAGGTCTTTATGCAAAATTCTGCGCAAAGAGTGCGAGAAATATTCAATTGCTGCGAACAGTGGTGAGTTTGTGTTGATGGCTGTTCGATCACACTTTCAGCTACACCGGCAATATTTTCCACTGAAGGCACTGGACGAGCGCATACATGAGATCATTTGTGAAATATGGTTCCGGATTGACGAACTCACTTCATTTTTCGTAGATTTCTTACAGTTTAAGATGATGACTCAGAACGTTGTTAGAAAGTTTTGAATATTTCCCATTTCGTACATTTCTAACAGTTAATTTAATAATGGGTCACTTCATAAATGTTAATTGACCATCTGCTTCCCAATAACGGGGGGTTGAAATTCCAAATTCCACCCTTCCACCCTTTATATGCTATGTAAACTACGATACGTGTATACTACGTGGTCGTCGGTGGTGCAACGGTTAGTGTGCGCGGCTGTTGTGCGAGAGAACGTTGGTTCGATCCCGGCTCTGACCAACTTACACTTCTTTGGACGATGGCCAAAGCTTTTTCATGGCTACGTAGTCGATAGTGTCACCAACACTAAGCAAGATGGCTGTCGTCGAAAGAAATTTAAGGTAGTCAGACCACGGATTCATGTACGTGATTCATTCTACGTTCTCATGTACAAGAGCCGCCCACACTAACCATTGCACCACCGATGCCACCATTGTATTGTGTTTGCTATTTAATACTAATTGTTTGAGACACAATGATTAATAGGTTATAATACATGCTTTTGTGACCCAAATGTAGCTTTGTTTGTTGAAAACTGCCTAATAAGACACAAAAAATTTACAACTTATGAAAACTATATTGCATATTTCCTGCAGTATGTTACAGGGGCCGATTTTCAGCGAGTAAGAACTACAGGCCAATCAGCCTATCGTCCTTTCTGTTGAAAGTTTTTGATAGAATGATTGATTTGTATATTATAAATCGAATAAGCCCCTGTTACTGGAGTGATGACCAGCATGTCTACATCAAGGGAAACCTGTGAAGATAATTGACGTACAGTTTTTGACTACGCAGATGACGTTGTCATTCTGAACGGTGGAAAATCTTTATCTGCGATTAGCGACCTCATGCAGGAGAGCCTGGGTGAGTTGTCGGATTGGTACAGCCGCTGCGGCTTGGGTGAAAACGGAGCAAGTCCTTTTCACACTTTGGCGTAAGACTGGACAATTCAGGAGACCAAGACTGAAAGCTGTTGAGTTATTTGAGTTATGTGAGGCGAAATTTCTTGGTATAATTCTTGATCGGAAGCTGAACTGGAAACGCAATACTGAGAGAGAATACTGCGCCTATAGAAATTCGATTAGTAAAAGTTAGGCACTATATCCGAGGACCGCATATTGATGGTATTCGGCTATTTTGCACCTAATTATTACCTATAGCTGCTTGATCTTGTGGAACGCATTAATGTGGCAAAGAGGAGTATTTCGTAGGCGGCGTTGGACATCATCCTCGAACTCACTACTCTTGATGTTTGCGTGAGACGGTGTGCTGCTAGAAGTACCCTTTGTTTGAGAGAATTGTGGCTCTTGAAATGTGGCTCTATGGGGCCATTCGATGATCACCCTGACGATTATATGAGTCGGACGGCGGAATATATTCTGGTGACGGTAGATTTTGGACTGTGCCCAGAGATAATGATGCTAGATAACTGTGACTGGGTGGGTGAAACACCTATCTCATGGATTCAAAATGGAAGTAGGTACGGCGACAAAGGTATTCAGTGGGGACCTTTAACTCAGCCTATCACTGAGATTGGGTGGACACTGCAGTGTCTTTCAAGCTGAAATACTGGCGACTGTATACAGTGATCAATGTCAACCATAGTTTCAAAGAAAAAATCATTGATCCTGGTGTGGTAACTGTAACGCGAGCTTCGGATACATTTTTGAACACGCCGAAAAAACTGCCTCTGTAATATATTCTCCCAAACATATTCTGCAGAGATCATATATATGTTTGAAACACAATCCAAACATGCATATGTCCTTTATAATGCATTCGTGCTTGTATCCATACGATAAATTCACCATCCGCGTTGACAGTAAGTCGGCTCTCAGTGCGACCAGGTCAAACACATGTAAATCCAAATTGGTTGGGGATTCCAAGCGGATTTTGAACAGTGTAGTACCTAGAAAACTGAACATAGTGATGTTACTGTGATCGTTGAATCAGACTACCTTGCTGGAGCGGGTTGAAATTCTGCTGATATGAGCTCGTTTGACTCTGTCAATCCACCGATTTGTCACCTGTATGGCTTGATTAATCTCTGGACGCAGAATAGGGACAAAGCTACATGGTTGGCTAAATTGGATGTAGGGTTTCGAGGGATATATGGCCGGCAGTAGACCCGAGTAGGACTGAGAGTGGATTGATTACGAGTCACTGTTATGTTAGTGGCTTCACTCGCAACTGGATTACGGACGTTTTTCTGTACGTCTTTGGGTATTTATTTTGTTTGTCCTCCGTCTATCTCTCTATCAGAATATTTACTTTACTGGGGCTTGCATTATCTTTCTTTTCTTTTTTCCACATTTTTTTTTTCTTCTCAGATACTCAGGACAATCACACTGGGTAGACCGACCTCAAAGTGAGGTGATTATAATGCTGCCACTTATTATCACGGGTCCTAAACCTAACCTAACCTACACCCCGTGTCACAATATTGCGGCCGTCAGTCTTTGAAAGTCAATTATAAAACTGCTACCCTAATTAACATATGACTTAGTGGCAAATATGGTAATATGGAAACATAATTGTGGAGAATGCCTTGGTGGGCATTGAAATAGCTATATTCTTAAATATCCACCATAATGATAAATTTCACACATTTCTTTTTAATATTTCTATAAAAATTTACTTTTTCCTAGAAAAAGTACTTTTTAATAGTTATTGATCTTAAACTGAACAATTATTAAAAACGAAACATAATTAGTTTAGACTGAAGACCACATCCATCCAAGACAGATGGTTGAACTCAACTTTATTGAGTTATTGAGTTTCATATCTATTTGTTCCCATCCAATACAATAACTGACGCGTTTGGTGCTTCACAATGTACTTTTCCATTTTGATGAACACTGATGGATGGTTATTTTCAATTTATTTTAACATTTCATTCTGTATTTGTATGTGTTGTTGACCATGTACAAAAATAAACAAACATTTTCCCATTGTTTCTCAGGAAGGTACAATCAGTTACTTGATTGTGTCGCTGTCACGCAGCGAAAGGAATGTTAGATGGTGAGAGCAGGGATCGAACTCACTTTGTCATGTACAAGAGTCGCGAACACTAACCATTGCACCAACTAATGCTAAATGAAGTTGAACAAAAAGCCTCAGTCGATTTAGTGGAGTAGAATTTCATTACAATTGATTTCGTTGCAGCAATTAAAATTTAGTGTTTACAGCAACGCAACGTCTAACATTTTATTATATATTGTATCATAGGTTTCGTTGCATCAATGGCAAAGTCGTCGTATGTACGTAACTATTCAATGGAAACACACGAACGAATATGTTTCATCTCCGCGACAAAGGATTTGTCTACCACAGAAAAATTGTATATTTTACTTCAAATAGTTATTACTATTCAGCTCTTATTAAATGGATAACAATAACACTAGTCTACAAATAATAATAATATTCCATAATAAAATAATTCCAATCCAGTATCTTGCAAATGACGTGACAACAATTTCTTCATCCAAATAAATTCTAATAATGCAATTACCCCTATTTATTTTTGCGAATTAATAAATTTTTCTTTTATCCAGTTCAATATTCGCAAGTTAGGAATACAATATGAGCTTTATCGCAAACCATACAGATAGTAACTTCGTGTCTAATATTCAATCAAAAAAAAACACATCATTAAATTAATTACATCCACAGAGTTAAGTTAATACGAGTACTAGTAGCTCCAACCACTAATGACTGTGAATTGAAACTCGTACTAACAACTTCCAATGGATTTCCAATTCCCACACAATAGAAATTAATGAGTGTATGAACGAATGAATCAATCAATGGGCAAATGAAGCATCTTATTTAAAGCTTAGAATTCTTTGGAAATGATTCTACTTTGGTTTTAATTTTTTTCTTTTCTGACCATCTCAATTAGTCAAATTATTTGGCAGTTTCCTAGGCAAGTTTAAGGAGTGTTTGTGGTTTAATTTACCAAGTTTCCTAACTACACATTCTCCATGAACTTGTTGTACATAAAGTTGTAATAGAACTAATTTCTCCCCCATGTAAAAGAGATAAATAAAACTTCTCAGTGTTCTAGTTGAAAACAAAGACGTAATTATTAATGTACGATACAATGAAAGGGGGCAACCAAATTGTAAGCGTTTCTTAGGGGAATAATGTTGATATTTGTGAATAGAGTTCATCACATGATATTGATCCAAAGTGAAAATATTATTAAGAATCATTATAATTATAATTCCTTATTCAAGGGTTATATGTAAAGGGTTTTTCAATAAGAGCGCTACAAAAGTTTTTTTTAAATAAAACAAAACCGGTTTCAGATACCAATGAAATTCTTTACTCCTGTGAAAGTACGTTCGATGCCATTATCTATGGAACTCGATTTATTTTGCATGCCCACCACGGGCACGCTTGCAGAAGTCCAGACGCTGAACCCAATTTTCGACGGTTTTCAAGCATAAATCGGCCGATACTGCTGCAATTTCACGTTCGATATTCGTACGAAGTTCATCAATCGTCGCTGGCTTGTTGGCATAGACTATAGACTTGACGTAGCCCCACAGGAAATAATCTAACGGCCATTTCGTGAGATAACACGTTCACCAAACGTGGTTTCGAATAAATTGATTGTGGCATTCGCTGTGTGGCTTGTGGCGCCGTCCTGTTGGAACCACATGTCCTCCAATTCCATATTATCCAATTGGGGCCAAAAATATTCGGTTATCATTGAACGGTAGCGATTCGCATTCACAGTAATGTGCCGGTCTTGATCAGCACGAAAGAAGTACGGCCCAATGACGCCGCCGGCCCATAAACCGCACCAAACCGTAATTTTTTCGGGATGCAATGATGACTCATGTGGATTTCTGTCTGACCAATAACGCATATTTTGCTTATTGACGAAGACATTCAGCCAGAAATGAGCCTCATCGCTGAGGATGATTTTGCGATGAAACTCCGAATCATTTTCAAGTTGATGCTCTGCCCAATTCACGAACTTACGACGCTTGTGGTGGTCAAGCGGCTTCAGTTCTTGCGTCAATTTGATCTTGTAAGGTTGTAGGCCAAGATCTTTCGCAAAATTCGCCACAACGACGTCACAGAGATGCCCAACGCTTGAGAACGACGTGTGAGAGACACATTTGGGCTTTCTTGAACTGAAGCCTCAGCGGCAGCAATATTCTCGACACTACGGGCACTTCTTTGTCTCACTGGCACGCGAACATTTTGTACTGTGCCTGTGGATTCAAATTTTTCCACTAGACGCTCAATTGTTGATCTGGTAGGACGATTATGACGACCATAAATTGGACGTAGCGCTCTTAAAATTGAGGCCACTGACTCCAAATTTCGGTAGTAAATTTTAATAATTTCGACTCGTTGTTGGCTCGTATATCTTTCCATGATGAAATGGCAAACCTTACTGAAGAGAAATGTCAAAAGAGCGGGAAAAATATGGCGTCGTTTGCTGTCACTATCGATTTACTTTTGTAGCGTCTCTGTTGAAAAACCCGTTATATTTGAATAAGCTGCATCGATAAAATTGATTAGATGCTTAGGTAAACAAATACGTAGTTGATTTCTAAAAAAAACTTTAATTCAGTGTTTAAATTGCTGACAGTAAAATAGTAACAGCAGACAAAAATTTACTAAAACCTAAAAAACACATATAGCCTGTTTCTCTCTCTCGAACGAAAATCAGTCACTCACATTCGACTCAAATTGGGTTTCTCTAAGACGAAATTTTCGTTGCCTGACTCCATGTTTGTTCGTAAGTGACAGCACATTCGAAATAGAGAAACCAAAATTTGTACTGAATAGTTTAATGTTTTCATTCGACTTGAAACGACAAGATTGTGAAACCCAAATCAACTTTCTTTCGACCAGAACACGAACGAAAGCTTTAGTTCGAGATAGATAAACAGGCTGATAATCAAATTCTGTCAAACGACGTCGGCTATTGCTTCGCATCTGAAAATGTTCGAAAACAAATTTTAAGCAAACCGCAAACACACAAAATGATTTTTTTTCTGCATCGAGAGCGACTGCGGCGCACACACAATTTCTTGCCGACAGAATCAGTCATTTGTTGAAAAATTATAAGCGACTGTTTTACTTTAAGCAAATGTTCTGATAGCAAAATCAACAGTCAATGCAACGACTGAAATCACCACAGAACAGTCTTGAAATTGGTGAATTTATTTCATTGCTAAACTGATTTACTGACTGTGACTGCAAAAATGATCCAGACAAACTGAAATGAAACCGCACACACACAAAATGATTTCGTCTACAACGACAACGACTTAAAATTTTTTAAATTTTTAAGTAGTTGGCAGTTGTCACATATGTCTATTCCGATTACTAAAAAAAGAGCGCTTTACGAAAGAACAACGCGATATAATTGTGAAAACTCATTACAAACATTTGGAAAGTTATGTTATCGACGAATATTCTGTCCAGAAAGTGCACCTAATGTGTCAACCATTCGAAGAGTGGTCAAAAAAACTGGATGGGTTATGGGCAATAAGACTCCTATGCATCAACGTACAGGTGGGACTCTTGAAATCATTACCGCTGTAAACGTGAGTGACGCCGAAAACTCGAAAACATAAAATCGGCATCGTTCTCAACAACTTAAAATTTCACGAAGCACTACGCAGCGAATTTTGACAAAAGACCTCCACCTTCAAGCGTACAAAATTTAGCACACTCAGGAGCTCAAACCGGCAGAACATGGAAAGCATCGGGAATTCGTTCAATGTATAATAGAGCAAAGTGAAGTCAATGCCAATTTTTCAAAAAAAAATCATATTCTACATTGAATCGCATTTCCATCTGAATAGCTTCGTGAATGCACAAAATTGTTGCATTTGGAGCTCAGAAAATCATCATGCAATCCGTGAGAAACAAATGCGCCCACAACGAGCAACTGTCTGATGCGGATTTTGGTTAGGCGGCGTGATTGGGCCTTACGTTTTCTGAAGATGAGGCCGAAATTGCAGTGACTTTGAACGGCATTCGTTACAGGAACATGATAACGGAGTTCTTTTGGCTTTAAATGGACGACATGGATCTGGACGACATGTGGTTTCAGCTAAATGACGCGACGTACCGATTTATTGCAACAACGATTTCTAGAACAAATTATCTCAGAAAATTCGTATGTCAACTGGCCACCAAGATCATGCGATTTAACGTCGTGCGATTTCTTTCTTTGGGGTGTTGTGAAATCTCTGGTTTATGCGAATAAACTAGAAACAATTTCTAAGCTCAAATCCGAGATCCAACGCGTCATGGATGAGATACAGTCACATCATTGTGAAAAAGTCATGGAAAATTTCATGAAAAGAGTTATGTTCTGTCATCAGAGCCGTGGGGGCCGTTTGAAAGATATTTTAAT
The DNA here is from genome assembly GCA_963931995.1 of Phaonia tiefii. Lineage (NCBI taxonomy): Eukaryota > Metazoa > Arthropoda > Insecta > Diptera > Muscidae > Phaonia > Phaonia tiefii. The sequence continues at coordinate 105,751,043 of OZ008367.1, read as the reverse complement.
CCAAACTTAATTGAAACATGTCTTCTTTACAATCCCATAAAAGACTCATAACTATCTCAAAAAAGCTGGACATCGGGCAGCTGCAATTACCAGAGATAACCACGACAGAGCGATATTAGGAGAAGAGGAAACCCCTTTTATATAGGCTTGAAAAAACCTCACGAGTATTTAATTTACAATTTTGTAGAATTTCGCATACACAGGAAAAAATAGTCTAACTTTGGCTTGGGATATTTTAGCATTTGGGCACATTTGATATTTTCGATGTGGACCTACTATAGGATATAGTTTGTTCAATAAAGTACCCCGTTTATTGACTATTTTGTAATGCAAATGTGTCAATACTTCCTTCATGTCCTTAATATTTTATTCGTGTCTTGTTTCGTGATTTCAAACCCGACCACAATAAACGACCACAAATATTTGCTTGCATTCACTTCTATTTATTTTGTACTCATTTGACTTAAGTTTAACATGTGTTAACTTCCATTTTAAAGTTTATTTTTTTTATAATTTTTTTTGGCCACTTTGTTCGGCATTGCTTTTTATTTATTTGTTAAATATTCGTTGATAATTCGTTGATCGTTTGTCTAAGCTTGGGATTCCGATTGTGATGTTGTTTGTGCATCACTGCCATTATTATCTGGTTTCGGCTCGTCCGTATTACCCAACACACACATCGGGCATTTCTCCTTAAGAACAAGACGATATTTCGGATGACTTAAACCATAGACGATGGGGTTGTATACTGCACTGGTCTTGGCAAATGTTGCCCCTAATATGGTTACTGTCGGTGTTAGACCATCGATTTTGAACAGGCCATGATAACATATCACCAAATAGGGAGTCCATGCCAAGAACCACAAAGATATTGTCGTTAGAGCAACCTTGGCCAGTTTTGCTTCGGCGCTCTTTTCACAATCTTCTGAAGATCTTAGTGATTTTACATTCATCTTTTTGGCCTGTTCACGCATTGCCTTTTCGTGAGCCGACACGGCGGCTATAATGTACCAATAGGAATAGCAAATCATGGAGAGGGGCGTATAGTAGACAAACAGGGAGTAACATATCAGATAGGATCGAGGATTCCAATCACGCGTCATGTAGTCAATGCTGCAGGCGGTCAAATTGCCTTCGGGAACGTAACTGTAGAATGGAAATGAGATATAATTAATTGAATTAAATAAAAGTAATCAAAATAATTGACACTGAATCGAAAAGCTTAGGGATGTAAGTCAATTTCATCTTGAAATGTTTTTTCGAAAGTGGGACATATTTATCGCTACAAGGACATTGATTTCATAAAGTTTCGTCACTGTGACTTATGCGCTTCATTGTTGCGTTGAATATGTTTCATTGTTGAGATTCATTAAACCGCTAAAAAATTGTTTTGTATACTGAAGCATTAACAAATAAATGGTGCATGTACAGGGTGATTCAATTGTAATTCAAGTCTTTGACAACAATTATTTGTGATATATTAACTTTTTTTATTGTGTTTCAGACAATTGGTACTACAGGCTTTGGTAAACTTAGTTACGGAGCGATACTAAGTAGAGCAATGCGTTAAAGTGATCTACGCCAATTTATGAAAATGGTCGATCTGCAAGAAGTGCATTTCGCGCATTGCGTGATTTTTCCGGCCAATATAACCGGCTATCGGAGTCAACAATCAGCCGTTTGGTGCAAAAATTCGAAGAAACTGGATCGATGCAAAACATGGCAAAACGCATGCGTCTTCGTACAGGTCGTTCGACCGAAATTATTTCTGCTGTGGCACATAAAGGGGACCACAACGCGACAACCTCAATTCGGCGTTGTGCATACCAATTGAACCTTTCCTACAGCACCGTTCAACGGATTTTAACAAAAGACCTACTTTTATACACCTAGAAAATTCAATTGATAAAGGAACTGAAGCCTAGAGGACATTTGAAGGGTTATACATTTACCAATTGGAATAACAAGCAGTTGATTCAGATTTTTCAAAAAAAAAGAAAATCATCATCAGCGATTGTGAACACTTTCACCCAAACGGATACATAAACAAGCAAAACTGCTGTATTTCGGGTACTGAAAATCCACATGTTACTTGTACTTCTTCGAAAATGATGCGTATAAAGCTCTTACGCTGAACGGCGAATGTTTATATCTTTTTTTCGCGAAGACCAACACTCAGGGGATGTCCCACATAAATGCAGTGCATTGCATTGGACCTAGGAAAAGGGGATAGGAGTAGGGGGAAAGAGAGAGAAGTATTTACTTGTTTGACTTAAACTTGCTGACGGTGTAAGAAGTGGGGAATACACTTATCGGAAGCTTATTCCACATACGGACTGTTCGGTTGAAGAACGAATTGTTTCTGTAATGCGCAGTTCGATCCAACGGCCAGGAAACCAGGAAAGGGATGAGTTTCACTTGAAACCCGCAACGTACGATTAAATACCCTAACTTCGGCGGAACACTTTCCATGAAAATATCTATAAAATACCGAGACACTGCTAACATTTCGTCGATGCTCCAAGGAGGCAACAGTGCTGGATACACTGCTGTCGCCTATCAGCTTCAACGCTCTCTTTTGTACGCGGTCTAGAAGCTCCAAGGTGAACGCTGGAGCCCCAGCCCCAATATGAGAGTTGAATTCCATTTTTGGCCGAATATACGTTACACCGCTTTAAAAAGCCCAGGCACTTGAATACTTCTTTCGACACGTTGAAAATGCGCTTATTCCAACGAATGCCACATTGTATCTCCATGCCCAGAACATCAAGAGCGTCCGATTCACCAACATCTAAACCACCCTTTGAAATCATGGGCAGGGTCGAGTCACCACACGTACGGGATGTGAGTTGGGGCATTTACCATTTGCATTTGGTGATTAATTAGATGACATGGACTAGGACAGTGGTTTCTACAGGACGTAGCAATTTGCCACACAGCACATGAAACAATGGCCCTATTGCGAACGAAGTTTCCAGGACGCATTGTCTTATGAAACTTACTTACTTAGGTGGCCTCGAACAACTCAGCGTAAAAGAGTTATTCTGCTTCGCATAATTACATCAGTGATGGGATATAGATTATACAGCTCGTGATTCATCCGCCGTAGATACTCGCCGTTTTCTATTACAGGACCATATATTTTTCGGAGCATTTTTCTCTCGAAGACACCCAGAGATTCTTCACCAGTATGCCATATGACCCTGAATTCTGCATCATACAGCAAGACAGGTTGTATGAGAGTCTGCTATAGTTAGATCTTCGGTTTCCGAGAGAGAGTCTTAACTCTGAAGTGCTGCTTAGCCCGAAATAACACCCATTTGCAAGCACAATTCTCCGTTTGATTTCCAGACTGAAATAAGTTCGTCCACTACCTCGAAATTATAATGGGTATCAACGTTCCCCCTTCCATCCAACCAGGCGGATGTTCTGCTTGTCGAAACCATTAATTTTGTGTTGCCCTCGTTTACCGCCACACCCACTTTTTCTGATTCCTTCTCAATTCTCGAAAATACTGTAGTAACTTCACGCAGTTTTCGCTTAATGATGTCTAAATCATCAGCAGACGCGAGCAGCATGTGAATTTTGCTGCTGACAATTTTATTCCTGTTGACTGCAGCTTTTCTCAAGACTGCAGCTTTTCTCAAAATGATATCATTTAATATGTTGAAGAGTTCGCATGATTATGTGTCACGTTACCTGAGGTCTCGCCTCGTACTAAATGCTTCGGTGAGATCTTTGCCAATATTTACTGAGGATTCGTGTCGGACACTGTCATTCTACAAACGGGTGTCGGTTTAGCAGCAATGCCAAGCTCCGACATAGCTTAGTACAGTCTTCCCCGTTTCGGACTATCGAAAGTAGCCTTATAATCTAAAAAGTGTTGGTAGGTGTCGGTTTGTTTTCCATATATATGTCATATATATCTGGTCGATAGTTGACTTTCCAGACCCAAAGTCCCACTGATAAGGTTCGATCAGGTCAGCAACGAATCGCATTAGTCTTTCACACATTACGCTCGAGAGGGCCTTGTATGCGATGGATAAAAGTCTTATTCCACGATAGTTGGTCCAAATACTCGGGTTGCCTTTTTCGAAAACAATATACTGTATGCTAAAGCTCCAATCGTCGGGCATGCATACTTCTAGCCAGATTTTGCATATGTGTTGATGCATGCACCTTTCCTACTCATAGCCGCTAGCCTTAAACAGCTCTGCCAGTAATCTATAACCACCAGGGGCTTTGTTGTTCTTAAGCCGGGAAATTGCAGTTCTAACTTGTCTTTGGCTAGGAGGGTGCCAGTCGACGCCATCGTCCTGTATTCTTTCTACACCCTCATCCATATTGATGTCTTCCTCAACGAGTAAAGCAGAGAAGTGATCTCTCCATATTCCCAATATGCTCTGCACAACAGTGACAAGATTCCCGTCTTTACCTCGACAAAAGAGAGGCCCTCCCTCATCCATTGCCATTGGTTTGGCTTTGTAATTCACTATAGAATTTACGGGCCTCATTGCTGTTCGGTAAAATTTGATTTACTCACTCTAGCACCTTCTCCACAACCGTTTTTTCTTCTTAAACAAATGAGTCTCCTCCCTCCTTATTCAGCTCTATCGTAGCTCGAGTTGCAACTGACTAAAGTATTGCCATATGGGCAGCGTTCTTTTCATCACTTGCCGTGCGACACTCTTCATCGTACCATGGTTTGACATTAAGCGATATTTCATAACCAAGTACGGTTTCTGCAGCAGATTTCATAGAGTACTGTACTGTAATGTACTTCCACTACGCTTCAGCATCATGAGGCGAGGGTGCGTTCTGCGCCAGTATCTGAGTGAGCTTCTCTGCATAGGCCGTGACTATCTCTGGTAATTGCAGCGTTCCTATATCCAGCTTTCGATATGTGTGGTTTCGTACGACTTTCGCTCAACTTAATCTTGTGCGAACCTTAGGTGCAACCAGGTAGTGATCAGAATCTATATTAGCTCTTTGAATCACACGTACGTCGATTACACTAGTAGAGTCCTTTTCGTCAATTACCTCCCATCAATCTCACTTTTTCGTCTGCTGATCAGGAGATATCCAAGTAGCCATATCGATGTCTTTATGTTGGAATCTCATACTAAGGTTTTTCGCCGAGTCAAAATCTAAGAATCTCATTCCGTTATCGAAAGTGATGGTGTGTAGACTGAATTTACCGATGGTTGACTCAAAGGCATTTTCCCTGTCGGCTTTAGCACTAAAATCACCTAGAACAATCTTAATGCCATGGGCAGGGCAGTGGTCGTATGCTTCCTCTAGACGCTGATAGAACATGTCCTTGGTGTCATCGTGTTTTCCTTGCATGCCCACAAATTAGCGACATATTAAAGTATTTAGCTTTTTTGCGGATGGTGGCTATAATGTCACTCACGTCGTTGAACCTTGAGACCAGATGTCGCAGCCTTTTGCCAACTACAAATCCGCAACCACATTCGTGCTTTTTCTCATGACAGCTGTAATATATGTCACTGTTCTTCTTCCTTGCACAGCCGTAACACGTCCATTGCAACTAATGTTAATGTTAGCCTTATAATTCTCGAGGACATCTCCCAGTTGGATAGTCGCACCGGATCTGTATAGTGTTCTAACACTCCAAGTCCATATCCGTAAATCGTGGTCCTTGCGGGGTTCGTCAGCAATTTGAGGGGTTTTATGTTTCTCATTCTCATTTTGTATTTTCATTGTCGATATAACTGTGGCTGAAGTCAAGCCCAATCCACCGTGGTTTTGCAGGATGCCGGGGTTATTATGCCAGGATGATTATGCCACGATGATTATATGTCAGCCGCTCGTTATGGATCACACGTTGACAAGAATGCAATGGGTCGAAACTGGATTTTTGTTTCTTTATCCGCTTTTAATCCGCCATTGGCCAGTAGTGTTTGCCTATCGCCTTTAAAGGACAAAACAATATGTTCACTAGTTCGAACAGCTTCAGTGGCAGGATCAACTGTTTAACCTGAGAATCATTAGCGATAGCCTAACAAATCATACTGCTCATTCTTCTCACTCTAGCTAGTTAATGGAGGGTTCCTATAAAGCCATTGCCAGGGACATACTTCTAGAAAGTAGTGAGCTGCTTGGACTGCCCTATGAATGAATCATTTCTGGCCACTCCCAAATGAGTGGCTATAAGAAACTTTCTACCTCTACGGTCAGTCCTGTATCTCACTTGACACCTATGCTTTACGCCAGAAAGCTTGAGATAATTCCAGAGTTGAAGAACGAAATCATATGCGTTATAAATTATATAGAGCCCAAAAAATTACAAACATGTCCTGAAAAATTTTGATATGCGCATCCTGTGTTGCCAGAGGAGAAAATTTAATGAATATTGTGTTTAACACATAAATGCCAGAGGTTACAGAATATGGTGAAATAAAAAAAAACATTTCGTGTGTTTTATCTATAAAAGAAAATCTGCGGTCTTATTGAGTCTTCTTATAAAGGTTTTCCAATTTGAGTGATATGATTTCTAAAAAAAAAACACAATAATTGTTAAGGAATTTCAAATGTTTTTTATTTAATATGAAGTACAGTCGATACAATTAAGTTCTGAATAAAACGTCTTTCAAATGGCCTCATCGTCTTCTTTTACAGGAACGAATTCGATGAACCCAATTTTCGAGCACTTTTTCCACTAAATCAAGTCGTATGTCATGAACAGCGCATTCAAAATTGACTTGTAATGCTTGAAGAGAGTTTGGTTTATTTCAAAAGACCAATGACTTCAAATATCTCCTCAAGAAATAGTCTAATGGTGTTAAATCACAACTTCTGGGATGCCATTCAATGTCACAATTTTTTGAAATAATCGAATCTCCAAACTTTTGTCGCAATAATTCGGTTGTTGTATGTACGTGCTGTGTGGCACGTAGCCCTGTCTTGTTGGAAACAGATGTTATCAAGATCAACTTCTTCCAATTTCGGCCACAAAAAGTTAGTTATCATCGATCTATACCGCTCTCCATTGACAGCTACCAGCTACCAGACCGATTCTGATTCCACCAGACCAAAAACCACACCAAACTGTCAATTTAGGTGAATGAAATGGTTGTTCATGAATAATTTGTGGATTTTCTTCGTACCAAAATTGACAGTTTTGTTTATTTACCCCACCATTCAGAAGAAAGTGGGCCTCATCGGAGAAGATGATTTTCTTAAAAAACTCGTTATCGTTTTCTAGATGGTCCAAGACAAAATCAGGAAATTCATGACGTTTACTGTAGTCTAAGAGCTTCAGTTCTTGGGTGATAAAAATTTTATACCGATTCAAGCCCAAATCCTTTCTCAACCACCGCCAGGTTGTGGTTTGAGACAGTCCCAATTGTTGACAACATCATCGTATCGATAAATTGCGGTTTTGAGCAACACTTGTCTGATCGGCAGCAATATTTTTATTACTTCTAAAGGTTATTTGTATTATTGGCACTTGATCATTATGTAAAGATATTTTACGCTCGTAATTTGCAACAATTCGATGAATAGCGGGCACAGGTGGACGATTATTACGAGCATAAAATGGCAAATTCCCACGAAAAGTTGCAATTGGAGAACGATTCTTTTGATAAACAAAAATTGAATAATTTGCAAACGTTGTTCTTGCGTATATATCTCCGTGATGAAACTGTAAACATTACTGAATACAATAAAAAAAATGGCAGTTCATGACATGCTATAAATGGCCGAAACGTCACTTAGATCTCATATCACTCAAATTGGAATACCCTTTATAAACACTGACATCAAGCCCTTGATTTCCCATTTTCTAATTTTGACGAAAAACTAAACTGTCCTTAGTTTTATTTTGGTGTTCGATTGTAATTATATTTGTTAGTGATGTGTTAACATCTATAGATGCGGTAGGGACTAAACTCACAAAGTGAACACATCCAAACAAAAAAGCACACAGATTTGTCCGACTGCGATCACAGATTGGTTGGCGTTAAACTCCTCCGAAACGGCTGAACCGATTGGTATGAAATTGCATATCGGCTAGGTCTCAGAATCAGCCAACATCTATTTTTCGTACCCTTAAATGATAAGGGTGACCCACCCCTATATAAAACACATATTTGTCCGACTGCGAAACACAGATTGTCAGACTGCGAAAAAAACACACACTGATGTAGAGGCAGCGAATAGTTTTCTTGTGTGGGTGCGAAGCACTCTCAGAGCAAAGAGAATAATGACGTGGTAATACGTGTATAAAAATAAGATAGCAAGAGAGCAACGAAAATTGTGTGAACTTGTATAGCGTATGTACGAACATAACAATGTATGTATGTGCATGTGTCTGTTGCTTTGCATTATCTTTGTTTTTTGTGGGAATAAAACTAAAGTATTGAGCAAGAAAATAATGGCACATGTGCTTGCACGGGTCTTTAAATAATTGTATGTAACGTCATCATATGATTGCAAGCTTTTTTTATTTTTCAATGTAACATTTACTAATGTGTTCATAGAAACCGAACAGGTACCGTGTAACAAAAAGGTGTTAACACATCGCCCGTGAGTTCGAACACCCATTGGATTTTTTTATTTCTGTAATAGTTTTAGTACATGGTTGCATTTACTGCAGTCAAAACAGCAGTGCATACGAAAGTTTCATGGTTTAACTCCATAAATACGACTGCATAAACATACAACCAGGTTTATTTGGCTATCACGAAAACCTACAACTAACCTTTTCTCTGATAAATAAAGAGTTTAAAGATCGGTTTTGACGATATGGATACAAAATCCTATATGTCTTCGCTCTGTAACATCACTATGCGGGATGACCTTCGTCGAACGACATCAAAGATGGTCAGTGTGGAATTAGAACCAGAATAAAATAGTATCTTGCACACCCATTTAAAAAAGGTTACTATACAGAAATTTGTTTTGGGAAACAGTTGCGAGATTAATATTTTGATATCATCCGCGTATCACATTTCCATATTTTCCTATATTCTAAAGATCTCAAAACTACTTCAATTTCGATATTTCTTGGTGGCAAAAAATATACTTAAAAGTATTTCAAATTTGCTGATGGGGTTTGTCCTGTCTAAAGCTGTTACACCGATGTGGATTAGTTCATTTTGATGTGATATAAGTAATTTTGAAATAAGTAAAGTGTTTTCTAATTTGAGTTATATGATTTCTAAGTGACGTTTCGGCCATTTGTAGTATGTTATCTGTCATTTTTTTTCATTATTTACAAATTATTCAATTCAATTTTTTTTATCAAAATAATCGTTCTCCACTTGCAAGTTATCGTGCGCTTTAGCCATTTTATGGTCGTAATAATCATCCACCTGTGCTCGCTATTCATCGAATTGTTGCAAATTACGAGCGTAAAATATCTTTCCATAATGTTCAAGTGCCAATAAGATAAAAGACCGCTAGAACTAGAACTAGAACTTGCCGTTCAGGCAAGTGTTGCTGAAGACCGCAATTTATCGATTCCAAGACGTTGTCAGCAATTGGGACTGTCTCATGTCAACAATTGGGACAGTCTCAAACTCGACGATAACCAACTTTTTATGGGCGAAATTAGAAGAAGATGATTTTGACAACATCTGGTTCCAACAAGACGGGCCTACGTGCTACACAGCACGTGCAACAACCGAATTATTGCGAGAAAAGTTTGGAGATTCGATTATTTCAAGAAATTGTGACATTAAATGGCCTCCAAGAAGTTGTGATTGAACACCATTAGACTATTTCTTATGGGGTTAATTGAAGTCGTTGGTCTGTAACAATAAACCAGACTGTCTTCAAGTCTTGCAGGTTAATATTGAACATGCTATTCATGACATACGACTTGATTTAGTGGAAAGTGTTCGAAAATTGGATTCATCGAATTCGTTCCTGGAAAAGAAGACGTGGAGGCCATTTTAAAGACGTTTAATTCAGAACTTAATTGTATCGATTGTACCTCACATTAAATAAAAACTATTTCAATTTCCTTAACAGTTAGAGTGTTTTTTTTAAGAAATCATATCACTCAAATTGGAAAACCCTTTAGTTCGCTTGTTGTATTCTAATCAGATAAAATCGACTAAGCTTCTAAATACTCTGGTACTGTACAGATACCATGAGAATGTATAAATTTTAAAATATGTCTGCAACATGGTACATTTAAAAATGTCTTTATTCATTTCTAAAATGTATCTTTCACTCACCTGCTCCACCCCAACATCGGCATTAATGTCCAAAATGTGGCGAAAGTCCATATAAAGAGAATTTTAATAATAGCCAATTTCACTGTCATCGGACGTCCTGTCACTCCTTTAACTATCACATTATAACGATCAAAGGCTATCATACTCATCGACCATATCGAAACGCATCCAAACATTGAGCCGCATATAGCATAAATGTCACACCACATGGGCCCCAGGATCCATGTTTCGAAATAAAAGTTTACCAACATGACCGGTGACTGCGAGAGCATCATGCAAAAATCAGAGAATGCCAAATTTAAAACCAAAAGATTGGCGGGCGTCCGAAGCGATTTAGTGCCACCAAATATGTAGACCACCACACCATTGCCACAGCAGGATATAAACATAATGGCCCCCGTGAAAATTCCTATGAGTTGATTGGCAGCCGAAGACATGGGCGGGAAACGGCCCCAGTAAGGATTAACCAAATGGACCATATCGGGAGTTACCTGAAAGTACAAAACTGTCTAAGAGGTCTCTAAAAACCACTCAAACTTACTCTGTCCAACACTGAGCCATTTGCCATCTGGCGTTCGAAATGGGGTTCGTTGAAGTATTCCATAGCCGAAGATATCATAAAACTGACAACACCTTTGGCGGAAAGTTTTTTTTTTTTTTTTTTTAGAACCAAACGTTAAACTGCTCTATATTGTTTTTTATTTCCATTTATGTAGCTTTTTTCCTCCGCTCTTTTCAACTAAATGTGGTCGATGTGTTATTGAAATCTATCGAACCTATCAAAGACCCTTCATGCCATACGCAGCCTTTTTATAGCAGAATAATTTTCAAATCACTTTGTGCTTCTTTTGTTGTTAATTCGATTAGTATGGCACTTGATGTGTGTCCACAGAAAAAAAATGCTACAACCACAATACATAAGTCAAACCATTAGAAATGAAGAGGAAAAATCTCATTTAATATTGGACTTAACAATCCAACAGCAAAAAAAGCAACACCCGGGCATAAATCTGCACGCAATCATTTTGGTACTCGTATGTGTTGCATTAATTACTGCCACAGTAGCTGGCCATTGCTAGCCATGGCTCAAAAACTGTTGACTGTTGGCTAGCACTTGTGTATCTAAGTACAATTCGAGTACACATGTATGCGTTATTGCATATATGTAAACGCCACACATCCATTATTTGAACGTATAAAACCGTTCGTTTATATTGACCTGACAGGCTGTCATATTAGGTTATTTGTTCATTGGCTCGGATCAATGCTAACGTATGGGTTTCAATGTCATTTACAATTTATATATTTGTATTTTGTTCTATGCTTAATATTGCAATCACATTTCAAAATAGTTATCCTCATACTACGTATTGGCATGAAGTGAGACTCTGACGTATGATTTATAATAATTTATATACGAATTGATAATAATACTTATACGTTCGTCAATAGGAAAATGTTTCTGATTGTACGAGTACATGGTAGTTGGTATTAGTCAGCAAATGAGTTGGATAGTTGTATTGTGTTGGTTAGTGTAACTATTTTATTAATTTAATACACAGACTATATTTAGTTTTCCACGAAACTTAAATTGTTTTCTGCTGTTTATTACAAAAAAAAATATAAAAGTGTTATAACAACAAATCAATTGTCGATTTTTTTTAATCGAATTTGTTAAGAAATTTAGTTGAAAGGAAAATTAATTTAAACTCAACACCAACATCAAGTGATTGAGAAAACACCAGGAAAATAACAACCAATATACATTCCCAGCAAATTGTATAAGAACAATAGAAGGAACTTAAAGTATGAACAGAAAACTACAGCAAGAGTCCAGCTGTCCGTGTGATGTTGTTGATGATGATTTGCGTGAGGTGATGTTGATGGTGATGTTGATGTTGAACTAGAAAATCAGGAACTTCCGTTTTCAATCAATGCCACTTTCTGAACACACAAACGCGATGATACAAACATTATAGAAGCAAATCAAATACAACTGTAGTGATAGACCCTACATGGTGTAAGGTTATCTAAGGTTAGAGTGACTAAGAGTTCCTCCCAAGAAACCGCATCTAAGTAGCAATGATGCCGTTTTGAATAGCCACGTTAGCATTAAAAGAAAATAAAGAAAAGAAAAGACTGTGCCAGTAACAAATTGAGGTTACCTAATTGTACCCACACGATTGTAGCACACAATTCCAGCATAAGGGCATATATAAGGCGACCTGGTTATTGGTTATCTCCTGATCAGAGAACGAAGAACCAGATTGATCACTTGGTAATAGATGGCAGGCACTCTTCTAGTGTAATGCATGTACGTGTGATTCGAGGTACCAATATCGACTCCTGGTGGCTGCGAAAGTTCGAACAAGATTGAGCAGGCGGAAAACGTACGAAGCCGAACACGGGAAAAGGTAGATATCGACAAGCTGCAACTACCGAAGACACCAACGTCCTATCAACGAAAGCTCACTCTCCTGCTAGAGCAGGATACTCCTCCTCCTGAGGACCAAGAAGCGCAGTGGAAGTGGATGTGGATCTCGCATTCTTTGGAAACCGCTGCAAGAACTGAACTTTGCTATCAAAACACGCAGAAGGATAAGCCGTGGTACAACGCAGAATGTCACATTGTAGATGATGAAAAAGACGTTGCACGTATGGCAACGAAAGAGTCAGTTACAACGAGCGCTGCGAATGAGCGGTACAAGAGGCTGAGAAGGAAGGAACCCGAACAATTTAGGAAAAAATGGCAGTGGGAGCAGAGAGAGAGTGAAAAGACCGAAATGTGCAGGATGAACAATGAAGCCCGAAAATTCTTCCTGAGGGTAAAAAGATCGGATAACGAGCCGAATAATGGGCTGCAAAAACGAAAATGGGAATCTGGTGACCGATAAGCAGTGTGTGCTTAGAATTTAGAGAGACCACTTTTCCACACTACTTCACCCAGGTTCTTCCACTGAAGATCAGGAGGTAATGATTGGGGAAGACAGTGTAGATTGTAACACCCCCACCCCACCAACCAAGGCGAGATTAGTACGGCAATCTCCCTGCTTAAGAATAATAAAGCCGCTGGTGTAGATGGGCTACCTGTATTCAAAAAGCATGTTCCAACTATCGAGGTATCAGTCTTTTATCCATCTCGTATAAGATCTTGTCGAGCGTATTATGTGAAAGACTAAAGCCAATTATTGACAATCTGATTAGACCTTATCAGTGTGGTTTTAGACCAGGCAAGTCCACGTCTGACCAAATATTCAAGCTAAGCCAAATCCTGGAAAAGACCCACCAAAAGCAAATCGACACATACCATCTTTCTGTCGATTATAAAGCTGCTGATAACCCCATACGGGGAAAATTTTACGAAGTTATGTCTGAACTTGGTATTCCGGCAAAACTGATCCGCCTCTGTAGAATGATGCTAAACAACACTAAATCAGCAGTGAAGGTGGGGAAAGACCTCCCCGAAGCATTCAGTATCAAGCGAGAATTGAGACAAGGCGGCACACTTTCGTGCAATGGAGATAATAATCGGAAAAGCTGCAGCAAACACGAACAAGACCATTAACATGAAAGGCATCTGCTGGCATCTGCTGACGACATAGACATCATTGGGCGAAATTTGCGAGAGGCTACTGCAGTATTTTCAAGAATCGAAAAAGAATCGGCGAAGGTGGGTCTTGCTGTTAATGAGGGCAAGACAAAATTGCTGGTGTCAACAACTAGAGAAACCTCTCCACTTGGACCGCATTTGAACGTCAACTACCGACTTAATTTTGAAGTGGTAGATGAATTTATCTACCTTGGATCCCCCGTTGACAAGGACAATAATGTCAGGCGGGAGATAAATAGAAGAATTTTGCTTGCAAATAGATGCAATGTTGGGCTCAGCAAGCAGTTTAAAAACAAAGCCGTCTCTCGACGGGCTCTCATTTTACCAGTCCTGGAATATGGCTCCGAAACTTGGGTCATATCGCAAGCGGATGAAAAACACCTGGAAATATAGTGCGAGAGGAAAATTCTCTGTAAAATATATAGTGCTGTTAGAGAAAACGGCGAGTACCGGCGTCACTGGAACTAAGAGCTATATCATTTATATTCTGACGTGGGCATCTCTAGGCGAATCAAATTAAGCCAGTTGCGGTGGCTAGGCCATGTTATCAGAATGGATGAAGGTGAGTCAGAGCGAAAGGTTTACGATAACGTTCCCGACGGAAGCAGGAAGAGAGGACGACCAAGACTCCGTTGGAAAGACCAGGCCGAAATATGTTCTACCGGCAAAAGTATTTTTAGTTTTGTGCAAACGACCTCCAATGTTTTCTTCCTGAAGTGCAGCGTCTAGTTCTTGAATTCATATTCTATAATATAGTTCTGCAGATACAAAGTAAATTCGTGGACAGAAATAACATCCATTCAAATATGTTTAAATTTTTTGATTTTTTTTTTATCTTTTAGGTTGAAGAATATTTTACAAAATTGATGTGGTGAGAGAATCGACGAATGCTCAGGCGGATAGATAGTCTGCCATTATGGAAGAATTGTCAAGATGAATGTTAAAACAATCTACCGGTTTATCAGAATCGTCAGCTATATTGAATTATTCAGCTTCAGCCGCTATATTAAAGTAGTCCGCCAATACTACTATGCTGCAAAAATCAACCAAAGCAGATGAGTTGGAATACGCAGTTTAAGCCGCAATGATGAAATAGTCAGGCGAACGGATGTTGTAGTAGTCAGTCGACGCCGCTATATTGAAATAGTCAGCCTATGCCGTTATCTGATGAAATACATCTTGTTGAGGTTGTTTGTTATACCCCATAAATCTGTAATTCAAAAATATAATGATGGGTTATAACGTCGCGTTTCAGTCTTTACATATGCGACATTTTTGCTTATTTGCAAAACCATCGCAGAACAAAAAACAATATATGACCTTCCAATCAACCTTTCATTAATCTCTCCATGCAATCTTTGATATTGTATCTGATTGCATATTAAATCACCGCAAACACATGTACAACACTGTCCACCATAGAGTAAACACACATAGAGGCGTCTCATCCGACGTTTCATTTCGCACTCTTTGTTGTGACGTCGGTACGATAGAGAGATTTTCGATTTTAATTCATTTGCACCAGGTGGAGTTACAAGAACAGTTGATATAAATTCGTCATGTCCGCTTGGTTTAGAACTAAACAATTTTAATTTATTTTGCAAACTTTTGTTATCTTTTATTATTAGTATAAGTATATGTATGTGTTGTATTCAATACAAACATTTTAATACAAAAAACAAAATGCCGTTATTGTTTTCTTGTTGGTTGTTTTCAACTAATGCCTCTATCTGCTATTACTAAGTCAATACTTTCCAACATGCAACGTTCAAATGCAACCAAACCTAATGTAAATTTAAACAGCGAAGTAGTTACTCTAGGTTTATTTAGTCTATTCTGTCTACCTTTCAGTAGCAACGACACTATCGGGTTACAAACAATGACAAATATACTCACTGCACTGACGTTCATGAGAAAGTTTTGTCGCACTCACTCTTTAGCAATATGTCAATATAGGGTTCATTACAACATTTGGAATTTGGACGTAAAATGTATGTTTAATGTGATGTGAAACTATTATTTAGTAAAATGTCTGGCTGAATGCATCATCTGGCTTCCCAGTCCAAATGCTCGTAAATCAGGCATTCCCAGTACATCCTTTCAAGTGATCAAGGAAGATTGTATACAATCTGTGAGGAAGTCATTGGTCTTTTTAAGTTTGCGTTTAAAATGGGCAGAAGTTGCGTTGGGAGACAGCGTTAACAAAATTAAATTTATTTTTGACTGTATGACTAATACAGGGTGATTGAGGAATTTAGGCACTAAATACAAAATCCATTATATATCCAACACGGCTGCTCTGACAACACAGTATGCGCGTATCAAAGCTTTCCACGACTTTTTGACATAGTTCGGGTTGCATATCATTTATAACGTTTACGATTTCATTCTTCAACTCTGTCTCGGGATTATTGGTGTAGACCATGCTCTTCACATAACCCCAGAGAAAGAAGTCCTATTGTGTCAATTCGGAAGATCTCGGCGGTCATTTGAACTCACGTTGTTTTGTGAAATAATGCGTCTTGGGAACTTCGTTTGTGCGGCAAGTGACATATTGTCCAAGTCCATATCCTTTCAGGCCATAAAAAGTTTGTTGTCATCATTTTCGAAGAATTACGGTCCGAGACTCCGTCAGCCCAAAAACCACACCAAACAGTAACTAGTTGTGGGTGCATTGTTTTTTCTTGAATGACATGTGGATTTTCAGTATCACAAATGTCTCAGTTTTGCTTGTTAACGGATCCGTTTAAGTGAAAATGTTGATCATTGCTCATGATGACTTTTTTTTATAAAAATCGGCATCAACTGCTTTTTGTTCAATCTTTCAATTGCTATTCGGCGCTACCAACGGTCTCTCACAAATAATTGCTCTCAAAAATCTGCACTACAATTGCATCACCCTCTGTTTCAAACAAATTGTTACAGGAATTATATACATATATGTTTGGCGAAGCTGTACAAAAATATTTATAATAGCAAATTAAAAATATTTTATATTTAACGCGAATTAAAAAAAATTTTGTGGGCATTCTGTGTGACGCGAATTATAATATTGTTACGAATAAGTAAACGCTTTTACTTGCTGTTAATGACTCTGCTAACAGTATGTAAATAACAAGCGGTTAGTGCTGCGCCTGAAAGTATGCATTGTAACAACGTACCAGCTCGCTAAACCAGTAACATGAATTGACCTCAGTAAAGATAACTCTCCGCCATTCGAGATTGTTCTACAAAGATAAGCAACAACAACAATGTCTAGAAGGTTCTTGAATTCGCTAGATCTACTTTCATTTGAGTATGGTGAGTTGGTATAAATAGCGGAGGTCTTTGGAGTGGAGAGTTCAGTTTGTGATTAAACCCCGTAAAGTCAGCAACGCGAATTGATAGTAAAATATAAGACTTATTAAAGTGGTGAATAAAGTAAACTGTTGTACTATATAAGTAAAATAAAAGGAAGTTAAACCGTTGTAATTATCGTAATTTAAACGAACCTTGTTTTATTACTGGGAATAAAACAACGCAAAAAGGACGAATAAGGAAATTCGTAACAATATATTTATTTCAGGTATAACAATTTTAGTTTATTTTTTAAAATATATTTACTCTAAATTAAAATGTTAATTGTCAAATGAAGATAAACACAATTGTTAATTAAAAAACAATTAATTAATAATTGTGTTTATCATCCGGACGATGCTACCCAAAGGGCGAAGAATAAAATTATTTTAAAAAACGACCAAACGCTCGAAAATTTTAACTTAGAATATAATACGAAAGGTGGGATAGATAAATCATAACTTTTCCGGAAATATATTTAATTATAAACAATCATATGAACTAGAGCACTTTTGGAAACTGCAGATTAAGGCAATGACATGAAGATCTTGTAAAGAAACACAAGTAAATCGCGGCATTTATATGGAAAATCTACACGCCTATAATTTATACACTTTAATAAATTTTTCAATTGTATTATTAGCTATTAGATACAGTAAAGTCGCATAATATTGCATCGCCTTTGACCTACATAAAAAAGGGTCCATGAAGGGATTCGCATTCTAGTTTTGCACTCACTGATCTGGACCTACAGTTTGACACCGGTTCTGAACGGTATTCTGAGAAGATTTTTCATGGCTAAATACTCAATAGTGTCGCCGTTAATAAGCGAGGTGAAATTTAAGGATAAGGTGGTCAGAGCAGGGACCGAACCCACGATCTCATACTTAACAGCCTCGCACATTACCATTGCATCACCGAAATTGCACTGACCTACATAGGACTTCATAAAATCTTAAAGAAAGAAATCTTGATCGGTTAAATCGGGTGACCTTGCCAAAGCTGTAAATTGCCAAATCGCGACATTAGGTGACACTGAAAGGCACTCTTCAAAAATTGTCGCGCGAACTGTATGTGCAGTTCAACCATCCTGTTGGATAAAATATAAATACGCGGTAATGGAAATCCCTTGTTCAGGATTCTGTACATCAAATTAGCAGTATTGCGTCCTCGTAAAAATATGACCCGATGACACCTCTGACGTAAATGGTTCACCGTAACGTAACTTTGAGTGAATATAATGTATATACGTAAATAATACGTGAATTTTCAATACCTCAGAAGCCCAAAGTGTGTTTGTTTACCTACCCGTTCAGATAAAAATGGGTCTCATTACGAATTTCGATAGACAATCGTCCACTGCGTCCTTGTGGTTCACGACAGCATGCGCGTAGATTAGACGTAGATACAAATACATTTTCACGGATAAATCCGTATACAATCATTCTACTTTTTATATTTGTCTCTTGCAGTACCTTCCGTACTGTGCCAAGTAGACAGTAATCAGCAGAGAATATAAGATTGACAATGCGGGGTAGAGACAAACGTGTAATGGCCAATAGCATGGTAAATAATCTGGTTTATGTTGATAGCATATCGTCGACATTTTCAGCCACACCGGCAATATTGTGGTCTACATGATCCCTACAAAACCTTCCAGCGCTTCCAGAGGAGCGTTTAACCATTTGGTGTAGAAATCTCCGCCGAAATTCACATTGCGTCAAAGTCACTAACGAATTATTTCGTAACACAATAGTCACGAGTATTCCGCGTTCTTGAGAAATTTCACACGTAAACGGACGAATTATTGCGTAATAAAATATATACTCACGAGTATTCCGCGTTCTTGAGGAATTTAACAAGCGAGCGAAATCGAATTACTGACACGATTTCAACCACTTCCATTGTAAAATAGACACGCGGCACTGTCAGAAGACAATATAAATACGCTATAAATTATGTACAAATGTACCCAGTGTGCCATACTAATCCGTTTCGAATACGAGACGAATTCGTTTCTTCAATCAGTTACGGAAACGTAACGAAACTTTTGTCCGAAACAGAAATCTGTTACGTAAACAAACTGAATCCGTTTTCGTAAGAAATTCCTATCAAAAAAGCTTATCGTTTATTCTACTTTCTCGGATCTGTCTCAAAGTCGTAAGCGACTTCATAATCGAACCCGTTTCGAGTTGATTTTTTTTTTAAATAATATGATTTCGAGAGGGATTAGCTTTTTTGCGGAATCGAAACGGATTCGTTCTAAAATTTGATATTTGGTTTTTAAATGATAAGACCGATTTCGTTCGTTTCTAGTTGGAATTATGAAACTGAATTATACAATTGCGAATATATCGATCGAATATGCGAATTAGTATCGGTCGAAGTATCAATACACACTGAATGGTCTATAATTCCAACACAAGAGCAGACGGCTTTTTCCACCAAGTTCTTCTAATTTTGTATTAGTTTTTGTGTTTTAGCAACTCAGATATGAATCTACGACATTCAACATTTTAGCCAAAAATATCTGCAGCCAAAAATAGAGGGCTGGAGGTGGCGCAAATCGAAGTACGAGCTTGGTTCCCTCACGAGATGTTTTCAATTTCAAATTTGCTTCCCCAGAGACCTAAATTGCAATTTCACTGATTTTTTTTTTTAAGTGTTTACGAAGTTGTAACTGGATCGAAACGGATTCGCTAAATCGCAATTTCACCGATTCGGTCTTTTATATTTTTGCGGACTCATAACAGATCCGCCAAATCACAATTTCCCTGATTGGCCTTCTATGTTTTTACGGAGTCCTAACGGGTTCGAAACGGATCCGCCAAATCGCAATTTCCTGATTCGCTTTTTATGTTTTACGGTATCATAACGGATCCGCCAAATCACTATTTTACTGATTCGCTTTAATGTTTTTACGGAGTCGTAACGGGTTCGAAACGGAACCGCCAATTTGCAATTTCACTGAGTCGGATTTTATGTTTTTTCGGATCGTAACGGATCTTCCAAATCCCAATTTCACTGATCCGCTTTTTTATGTTTTTAGGGACTCATATCGGATCCGCCAAATGGTAATTTCACTGATTCGCTTTTTAAATTTTCAAAGACTTGTAACGGATCCGGCAAATCACAATTTCACTGATTCGCTTTTTATAATTTACAGAGTCGTAACAGATTCGAAACGGATCCCCAAGTTGCAATTTCACTGATTCACTTTCCCATGTTATAGATAACTCACATTTCGATTTTTATGCTTCCACGGACTCGTAACGGGATCGAAACGGATCCGTATCCGTGTTTGTGCACATGCACTCGCCGAAAAATTCGACTGAGTCTGCCGAATTAGTAGTAACCGAAATTAAAAGTTGTCACAACCACACTATAGGTCATCACAGCCGAATCAGAGGTTATCTCAAACGAATTAGAGATTGTCACAACCTCATTACAAATGTAGTTGACAGAGCGAATGTAATTGAAGATTCAGTTGTCACAACCGAGTCAATTATGAATCGAGGTTGTTGCAACCGAATTTCAGTTGTTTGGACTAAATTCGATCGTGACTACCTAAATTCGGTTGTGGCAACCGTGATTCGGTGGTAGCAACCGAATTTACGGTTGATACAACCTCTTCTTAAGCACTAAGTTCTTAAACACTAACGGCCTTATTCATAAAAAGTTAGCAGAGGTTTGAAAGAAGATTTATCATACAAAAATCGTCCCTCAAATCTCTCACAACTTTTTATGAATAAGGCGGTGAGTGTATTATTACCCATACACCCAGAGAACTAATTGATTTAGAAGAGGTTGAATCAATTCCGAACGAGACAACAGGATTGACATGACGGCAAAATTAAAATTGCAAATATATTATTTATTCCAGTAAACAATCACTGAAATTGAATAAAAACAAAAACAAAAAATGGTGTCCCTTAACATCCCATGAAGGGATTGGGGAGAGCTTCTCACAATCAGTGAGATGTGCGCTTTCTAGTTTTATACTCACTGATTGGGACCTACAGTTTTACACCGACTCCGAACGGTATTTTGAGAAGCTTTATCATGGCTATATACTCGATAGTGTCGCCGTCACTATGCGAGGTGACCGCCGCCGAAAGAAAATTTGAAGGTGGTCAGAGCCGGGTTCGAACCCAGGATCTCATGTACAAGAGCCGCGCACACTAACCATTGCACCACCGACGGCCTCGAAATTGACTGAAACAGAGTTTTTTTTTGCAAAAAAAAATTATTTTCAGCATAATCTCCATTTAGCTCAATACACTTAGTCCAACGTTTCTCCAATTTTTAATAATCATCGTTGGAGCTAAAACTCTTTCCACCGAGCCATTTCTTTAGGTTTGGAAATGGGAAATAGTCACTGGGGGCTAAATCCAGAGAATATGGCGGATGAAGTACCAATTCGGAGCCCAATTATTGGAATTTGGCCATTAAGACTACACACGTGTGCACCCGTGCATTATCTTGATGATAAATAACTTTTTTCTTGGCTATATGGTGTCGTTTTTTTTTTAATCGTTAAATTGGTTCAATAAGTTGGCATAATATTCGCCGTTTATTGTTTTTCCCTTTTGAAGGTAATCGATGTGGATTATCCCACATGCATCCCAAAAAATTGTTGCCATCACCTTATTGGCCGACAAACTTACCTTGGCCTTCTTTGGAGCCGATTCACCTGGTCCATGGTAATTGGTCCATGTATCATTCACAGTTACAAAACGCCGAAAAAAACTCCTTCGAATTGCGGTTAAACAACTCCAAACAATCCTTTGAAGTTGTCACACGATTACGTTTATGGTCAATTGAGAGCAAACGCGGCACCCATCTTGCAGACAGCTTTCTTAAACACAACTGATCATTTAAAATCGAAACCACACTGCCATATTAAATGCCTATGGCATCAACAATCTCACGCACTTTTACTCTTCGATCGGCCAACACCATATCGTGGATTTTTTCGACATTTTCGGGTGTATTGACCTCAATTGGCCGTCCAGAACGTTCAGCGTCATTTGTACTTGAGCGACCACAATGAAAGTTAGTAAACCACTGTTTTTTCCATTGAAATCGATGCTGTAGAGTCCCCATAGTATTTATCAAGCTTTTTTCTTGGTTTGATTGACGGTCCTTTTTAGCAAAAAATAACTTGTAATGACGACTCGAAATTCACTTTTTCCATTTTTAAAAAAGTGCACGAGGTTGTATGTTTTGAACAGCTGTTAAACGCAAAGTAATTGACGGAACTTGCTCAAAATTTGACAGTAGTCTACTAACAGATGGTACTTCATGGGCGCAGTGTTGCATTTTATATAACTACGAGGGAAGTTCGAAAAGTCACGTACTTATTGATCCGCCACCTATGCACAATAATTACCATATCTTCCGAGAAGCATAATGAAATTGGAACCATATTCCAAACAGCATTATATGTAAACATATCAAAAAAAATATTTTTGCCCTCAAGATCCTTTTGTAGCCGCTAAATTTTTGTTCGGAGTAGATTTTACGCTGCACCATCTAACTGGTTTATATTATCTGGTGACTCTATTCCATACATACATATCAGACTTCAATTCAATACTTCAATTTAAATTTTTGTTGTCACATTTCTGTGAAAAACTCCTTCACTTTCACACCAATTATCCCGAAATTTATCCTATCCACAGTCGGTAATTATTTAACGGACACAAAATCACTTTGAAGGAAAATATAAACTTTGACTGCTTAACGTCATGTTTTTATGTCAAACTGTCGATCCTGAGATCACACATAACCTTTTCTAAGTAGCATAAAAAAGAAAGATGAGGAGCAATAGCATTCCAGGAAAACATAAATGGTCATTGTGGAGCTTTTATCGGCCTTCGCATGTACAGTAGCTGTGCTGACCAAATACACATAAAATTATAAAATGTTAGAGTTTTTTTCTTTTAGTCCAAAATGCTGGAGTCAAAGTCATGTGATTTTTGTAGAACTTCAGATCCCTGACTACACTGGCGAAATTACTGTTATTGTTGTGGAACTGTATACATTTCATAGAGCATTCTGAACTTTATTATAAATTATGTCCTCTCGAGTGAACACAGCTTTTGTTACGATTTTCCAATACATTATTTTACATATTTTCTTCAGCTCTGCACAGATGCAGAAACTACGTCCACACCAGAGAATGACAAAAGTATCACTTTGAGTACCTTTTAAGTATCGATGGCCAAACATGCCTGGATACGACATGTAGCCATCGACTTTCATACCGTACACTACATTGCATGTGAATCGAGGTGTCTGCGCCACATACATACTTCATTGCACGAAACTTACACTGTTGTATGTAGAAATTCTATGGTGTACCTGCCACGAAAAATACATAAGTATGGAGATGTACACTATATGCACGTGTACAAAATGAATTATGTTCGATCCCTAGTTACAATATACAATGGTTCAAAATCATAAATGTATTGACGAGGGTGCGATCATTCTTCGTTTTTTTCCGAAATCCTTAACATCGTAAACAGTAGCAGAAGTTACAACTGATATGAAAAATACTTATGGTATGTAAGTACACGTGTATACACATACAAGTAATGTTCGTACTCATCCACACACAAACTGTATACATCATACAGGCATCTTATTTATATTTTTATATTGGTTGTGCATAGACATTGTCGCGACACAAATATGTGTGGAGTGTATTCGCGGCGATATGAGAATATATCTACACTTGTATGAAAAATATTAGTAAATACACGTGCATACTTGTACTGTGTGTACGTACGTACATCTTGTCATTCTCTGGTCCACACCAGTAAAAACGAAGGATATAGAAAAGATGGGAAAGAAGCAATATTTTTTTTGTCCAACGTTATTCTTTTGGAACACAAGAATGTTTTTGTTATTGTTATTGTTCGTTCCTAAGAAGACCTTAAAATCCGGCTGTAGAGTAGCATTCCTGAACTTTATGTTTGTTTTGTTACTTATTTACAGGCAAAATTATTAAAAATTAATTGAATTTCCCAGCTTTTGAAGTTTTGTTTTCAGGCAGAGGGAACAAACTTTTAAATAGTTAGTATTATTTTTCACAAAAGGAATTCCTGGGAAAATTAAACTAGTACAAATTTGCACAAGTATTTGCGAGCATTAACTAATGAAACAATTGTATTTGAATTGTATTTAGCTCATAATGATTTATTTAATTTAACAAATCGTGTGTATTCAAAATAAAAAAAAACCTTTTTACGTGCTAGGGCCATTATCACAATGGCTGGTTAAATGCAATATAACACTTATAATATTTAAATTCCATATAAACTGACAATTAGAACTTTTAGTTCCCTTTATCTGTACGAATAACTTGAGATGTTGACAACGGTGGTTAATATATGTCTAGTTCATACTACACGTTTACGAGGGTATACAAATTTTTCAAAGTGGAAAATGACTGGTTTTATTCAGGCATTAAACAAACGCTCACAGCTCGATCGCTTGCAACGAAACTCAAAACGAGGAGTAGTAAAACACACCTACTACGACTCCACGCAAATAATCCACACTGCGATTCCGACTCCATAGCACTACAAAAATGTATACAACATTTACCACAAAGTACATGGTGTGTTCCAGAAAGTACAAAATATGCAAAAATCAATGAGTGTTCGAACTCACGGACGATGTGTTAACACCTTTTTGTTATACGGTACCTGTCCGATTTCTATAAACACAATGGTAAATGTTACATTGGAAAAAAAATTCAAGCTCTTTTAAACATTATTAAATTCATTTAATAAGTATTGGTTTATATGATGCCCAGAATGTAGTCAATTCCAAAAACCATTATACGAAATGTACTTACTTCCATTATACATAAAATTTAGTTCAAAATTGTTTTGTTGTAGTTTGAAATCGGTTTTTGTTTTTGTGCTCTTTTGCTATTGCACTTCCTTTTTTCTTACATCACAGGGGAGAGACAGGGGAGAGCTTCTCACAATCACTCACTCACTGAATTATTTGCTTTTGTTTTGTCACAAACAGAGCGACGACAAATAGTATTAAATAGTATAGAGAATTTATTGCACTCTTTTTCTGCTCTCATGTATTGAGTCTCTTGATAGAATATTTCAATATATTCAATGCACCATTTCGACAATGTTATTACATAAAACGATACAAAAAGCATAAATGTTTCAAATGGCATCAATGTTTCACATCAAAATTATGAATGGACCAAGTTATGACAAAAAGAGAGTAATACGTTTTGAATCATTCGCCAGGTGTCGCCAATGCATTTGAGTCATACAATTCGTTCCATGAGTTCTCAATACTATTCAGTACTCTTTGGCGACGACGATCTGTTTGTTTGTTCGCTGCCGCTACATCAATACCATCATACTTATTTCCAGGCAGAGACTATAGTTGCATAACAACCACGTATTAGATGCTAACGCTGTGTGTTGTTTGCATGCGTTCACTTTGATAGATTACCCTACCCATGTCTATAGATGTTAACACATCAAAAAGTATATAAAATGTACCAAAACTATATAATAGGTAGCAATAAAGTACATAATGTGCGATAAATTGCATAAAATGTATCAAAAAGTACATAGTGTGTTCCAAAATGAACATAATTTGTACCAAAATAGTACATATGTACCAAAAAAGTATATAATTCTGTATTAGATGGCTGGCTGGCTGGGCGGCTGGCTGCCTGGGTAGCTGACTGGCTTGCTGTCTGGCAGGCTGACTGACTGGCTCGGTGGCTGGCTGGGTCCCTGGCTGGGTGACTGACTGGCTGGCTGGATATTCAACACGATATCTGCTGTAAACCTTTACCGATCACCTTGAACCACGACCCTTCTGGTACCCAAATCGACACACTTAGTACAAAATCATGCTTATAAAATTATGTTTTGGTATGAGTGATTAGCTTTAACTCAAACCTTGGATAAGAATCTGTAAATGTCTGCTTAACTGGAGAAACTTGACGAGATTACCAAACCCTTTCTGGTACCTCCCATACAAAAGCTTGGTGGACGTGCGGGTTGTCTATACGATAAACCGCGTGAAACACTTCCGATTTTAATCAATTTAGGTATTAGGCTCCATGTCATCAAGCGACAGTCACCGACTAATACAAGAGACAAGATTTTGTCACTCTCATTTTGGTACCTCCCGTACAAAAGTTGGTCGGCAGACTGGCTGTTCGGCAAGACAACTCTCGCAAGATCGAACCAATCTTTATGAAATTAGGGTCTAGACATTATTTAGTTAAGTTCCACTCTCCTATGGAAAATGAGTGGTTTTGCCACACCCATTCTGGTACCTCCTATACAAACGTTGGGCGGATGTCCGGATGATCGACACAATATCTCCCGTAAACCACAAACGATCTTAATGAAATTAGTTACTTGGCGATATTTTGCTAAAAGCTAGTATGTGATTAATAATTGACTACTACGCCACGCCCTGTTTCGTACCTCCCATACACAAGTTGGGCTAGTTTCCGGTTGGCCTACTGGATATCTCCCGTAAAACACAACCGACAATATTTTGTTAAAAGCTACTATGTAGTAAGAAATGAACTACTTCGCCGTGCACATTTTTGTCCCCCCCATATAAATATTAGGCGGCCAATTGGATGGTAGTCACGATAAATCCCCCGAAACCACTTACACACAGAAAAAAATCAATGTAAAATCAACAATAATAAACATGATCAACATTTTATTGGTCTGATTTTGCTTCATAGTTGATTCTAGTTAATTCAATATGCTACCACTTTATTTTGTAGTCAACCTGTTTCCATTTTGAAACAACTAACAATCTAGTTAAATTTATATGGTGTCCATGTTGAATTAATATGACAATCATGTTAAATCAAAGTTGTTCCCATGTTAAAACAACATTGCACTATGTTAAAACATCATTGTCCCATGTTAAAACAACATTGTGCCAAGTTAAATCAACAATGTGCCACTTTGAAACAAGAGTGTTCTGTTTTTCCGTAATATTTTTTACGGGTGGTTTACTCAGTAAACTATTCGTTGATACAAGTGGTGATTTCGATTATAAATTCCCGAGTGAGGATTTTTTTATTAGAATTCAATATGGCTTAAAATTACAACAATAAACAAATTTCCCAAGCGGACAAGACTTCAAAGAAAAGTTAAATGACTAAACTTTTGACTAGACTTGACGTTACAAAGAAAAAATTCATCCAAGAGGGGGGATAGATAATGGAGGAAACAATTCATTTTAAAGTAAACAAATACAAAATGAGCCAACATTCCGGCCCCATTGAAGGACCGGAGGTCTTCAATAAATTGGCAATATCGCCAACTTGTGGATCGGTCTCTTATATACGCCGGTTGGAGTCACCACTTCGGCCACCCTGACTTTGCCGTCTCCGCCTTATACGACCGCTCGCCCTCGCCCTGTCATCCACTGCAGGGGAGGGAGATTGTCGTCGTGCACTACGTCGAGGTCGGGTTCTTCTACGGCCCACCTGGTTCTGGCTTGGAGACTCAGGACGTAATCTTTGGCCCAAGATGTCCAGAACCTCTGCTTGAGTGCGCATAAAAGCTGCCATCTCCGCAGCTTGACCACTTCTCCTGGAAGCGACTCTTGCGGCAGCGCTCGTAGGCCTTCTCCAACTAGAAGATGCGCTGGAGTCAGGGCTTCGCCGTCGCTGGGATCGCTGCTGAGAGGGGCTATTTGGCGCGAGTTGAGCACCGCTTCCACTTCCACCAACACTGTTGCTAGCTCTTCGGCAGTGAGCAACACGTTGCCGACCGTCCTCACCAACAGCCCTTTCGCAGACTTGACCGCGGCCTCCCACAGCCCCCCGAAATGTGGAGCCCTTGGTGGTATAAAGGCGAACTGCATGCCCTTCCTGGCAGCGAACGATACCACCTGATCTGCCTGTCCTCGGAACGCGGTTGCCAGCTCTTGTAGCTCTATGCTGGCACCGACAAAGTTGGTTGCGTTGTCGCTGTAGATCTTGTCGGGGTACCCTCTCCGGCCAATGAACCTTTTAAGACACAGAATAAAAGCATCGGAAGAGAGATTAGATACTAATTCTAAATGTACTGCCTTGGAGGTGAAACAAACAAAAACAGCAATATACATTTTAATGGGTGGACGACCGCGGATTTTCAGTGTAACGTTCACTGGACCGCAAAAGTCTACGCCACATATTTTAAATGGGCGTAGAGCTCTCACCCTGTCAGCGGGGAGATTTCCCATAATTTGACACATTAATTTGGGTTTGTAATGAAAGCAAAGAAGGCATCTGCGCACTATTCTGCGACATTCTTCTTTTGCATTGACCAACCAAATTTGTTGGCGAAGAATTAAAGCCTTTGTACCAGCATGGCAGTTCTCGAAATGCAAATTACGCAGGTAAATGGAAACAAAATGTGTGTCCTTCGGCATAAAAATGTGAAATTTAGCGTCGTATGGGATTGGTGCATTACACAATCGCCCGCCTACCCTGATAAGTAATAGTGCATGTCCGCTTTCATTGTACTCATGAATGAAGGGATTAAGTCTTTGCAGATTTGAAGGGAGTATAACAGACTTAGAGAGTTTCCTTATCTCTTCGCGATACTCAGACTTCTGCACAATTTCGCATAATTTCAGAAATGAGAATGAGAAGATTTATCCTTTCGACATCTGCTAATAAATCGTATAATATACGAGAAAATCCGAAGTAGTTTCGGCCACGATGATTGTCGATTCACCAACTCTAAAATAGTATTGGGCTCTTCCACTGCGAGAAATACATTAATTTTACGTTTTTCTAACGACCTTTGCTCATCCGATAAATTAAAATGTTCATTTATAGGCCACCTGTCACTTTCTAGTAAAAGAAATGAGGGACCTTCGAACTAAATTGAATTTTTCAACTCATCGACGGTGCATCCCCGGGATACGATGTCCGCTGGATTCTCCTTTGACGGAACATGTCGCCAAGAAACGTCCTTAGAGAATTCGTGAATATCAGCAACTCGATTTGCAACAAAAGTAGGGAGAGTCGATGCGTGGGTTCGAATCCAATGAAGAGTGATCTCGGAATCTGACAAAAATATCACACTTTCAATTCCACAAGAAATTTTGCACTTAATTTCGAACCATAACTTGGCCAACAAATGTGCTGCACAAAGCTCAAGCCGAGGGAGAGATCTTCTTTTCACAGGAGCGACTCTGGATTTAGCCGTAAGTAGTCGGCAATAAGTTTGATCGAAAACTCTGCTCCTTATGTAGATGCAACAACCATGTGCTCTACTGGAGGCATCTGATAAGCCGTGAATTTGACATGTAGACTTAGAAATCGTCATTACATGTCGTGGTATCTGAATCGTGTCAACTTGCGACAGATCCAATTTGAAATTCTCCCATGGAGATTCAAAGGAATTGACTCATCCCAATCTAGCTTTAGAAGCCAAAGTTCTTGCAAAAAGACTTTAGGTCTGATGACCAATGGACATAAAAGTCCCAGAGGATCGAAAAGTCTGGCTGAGACTGAAAGAATATTTCGTTTGGTACCCTTGAGCTGCATAAACGAAATTTCGATTTCAAATTGGAACGTATCATCTAGTGGATACCAAAATGTTCCAAGGGCATTTGTGGAATCATCACTCATTTTAATGTTCTTACTCCATTCACAGTCGGATTTATGGTTTGAAAACCATTTCGTCAGATTTAAACCGGCTGACTGAAGAATTTCAGTGACTTCTGAACAAATTTTCCTCAGTTCTTCGATTGTGTCTGCTCCAGTTAGCAGATCATCGACATAAAAGTCCCTACGGACTACTTCCGAACTGACTGGAAGAGTATCTTTATACATCGCGCTCATATAAAAGAGGCATCTAATAGCCAGAAATGGAGCAGAAGATGTTCCGTACGTCACTGTGTTCAATCTGTAAATTTCAAGATAGTCAGACGATTTTTCACGCCACAAAATCAATTGAAAATTTCTATCGGCCTCGTCAATCAATACTTGACGGTACATTTTCTCTATATCAGCCGAAACGACGTATTTGTGCATATGAAAACGCAGCAAAATAGAATAAAGTTCGTCCTGTATGGTAGGACCGATCATTAACAAGTCATTTAATGATACTTGCGATGATGTTTTGCATGAAGCATCAAACACAACGCGAAGTTTAGTGGAAGAACTTTGCGGTCTCAATACACACTGATGTGGTATGAAATATTGAGGGGATTCCCTCACATTATTGTCCGCCATTGTCATGTGAACCAAATTAATGTACTCTTTTATAAAATCGTTGTACATCTCTTTCATATTTTTATCTTTTGACAGACGCCGTTCAAGAGATAAAAATCGTCTATTTGCAGTGTCAAAAGAGAGTCCCAGCTTTCCTGGGTCTTCTTTGAAAGGAAGAGCCACTTGTAATCTGCCGCTTTGAATTCGCTTAATCGAATTACAAAAATGTTCTTCACACTTAGTATGTTCTATTGAGGGAACATTTGCCTCTTTTGGAATTTCCTCCAATTCCCAAAATTTCTGCACAATTGAATCTATTTTTTCGTCATTTTATGACAGAGAACTTAAGTGACATGAGTTTGATCCTGTGACCTTTGACTGGCTATATTTTCCTGAAACAATCCAGTCCAGTACAGTCTTCTGTAGTCTAGGAAGACCAGGATCTCTTTTTATTTGGCCAACACATAATAACTCAAAGAAAATCTCAGCGCCGATCAACATAT
The DNA here is from genome assembly GCA_963931995.1 of Phaonia tiefii. Lineage (NCBI taxonomy): Eukaryota > Metazoa > Arthropoda > Insecta > Diptera > Muscidae > Phaonia > Phaonia tiefii. The sequence continues at coordinate 105,720,137 of OZ008367.1, read as the reverse complement.
CAATCTTCTGTGGCTTATAGAAGTATGGATCAGCTAACTCAATATTATTCGGTATACTCCAGCCTGTAGTCGCAATGACATGATCTGGCTGATATCTGGAGATCGACCGCAGAACCCAAAAATCAGAAGAAAATTCGTGGGCATTCATTCGGGATCTCACAGTCGTTTGAACTGAGATTTCTTTCTTCTCTTTCAAGTTGCAATCGTTGTGCGAGTTCCTCAGTTATAAAATTAATCTGTGAACCGGAATCCAATAATGTTCTACAATAAACATATTGGCCAAAATGACTCCATTCCCATCTGATGATGAGTGGTTGACAAATGCTCTCGAAATTGAGGGCTGATCTGTATTAGAACTCGAATTTGTCTCCGCAGTGGCATATATGTGCAATAATGAATGGTGGGAACGATTATACTCTACACTTTGTGGCCTTACATTTAGTCACCGTGTGTCCCGTTCTCAAGCAATTTATACACGCGGGAAGGGACTTAACAAAGTCAAATCTTTGTTGTACCGGAATAGCAGCAAAAGAAGGGCAAGCAGAAACATAATGCTGTGCCGATCTGCAGAAAATACACTTATTTGATAACCCCTGCTGCGAATTTGTCTGACAAGAGAATGATTTCGCATTCCTCTTCACATTATTGTTGTCAGGTTTTCTGGTCGTATTGGCGTTAGTTGTTCTTGACTTAGAACAAGAAGCTTCATCAGCTGAAATGTGCTGGTATCTTTTATTCAATGCGGCTTCACAGTCACTCCAAAGGGGCAACTTTTCATAATCGAGTTGCTCATCCCATTTGGTACGTGTGACTGGATCCACCTTTGCCATGACGAGATGAATTATTATCGCATTTGTAATGCATTTATCGACACCAATTGGCAAAAGGGAGTCGTATATTGCCGAGACTGTATCAATCATGCTCCTCAAGGCGGATGCTGAAGGCTTATGCATCTCAGGAAGTACAAATAGCTTGGTGATATTATCGAAAAATATCACACATGGATTATCTTAAACCCTTTTCAAGCTTGTTAACGCCTTGGAATAATTTTGCTCTGTAATCTGATACGCTTTAACAGTACCAAGAGCTTCATCAGAGAGACACGAGATTAGATGATTAACTTTTTCGATATCGGTTAATGTGTAGTCATTGTCCACTAAATTCTCAAAAAGGCCCATAAAATTGTTGTATTCAGCATATTTGCCACTGAATTTGGGCAGCTTCATACTAGGAAGTCTACGATGATGAGCTGGATAGCTAAATGTTGACTCATTATTACTTGGCCCTCTATTATTGCCCAATTTAGCTATAAAAAGACTCTTGGTAGAAACACATAAGTTATGTCAATCTCCGATTGCATAACCATAGTCTGTTCGATATATGAATTTAATATATCCAGCGACATTCCACTTCGATCGGATTCGTCGATATCGTACGATCCGTAATAGATCGTTTAATACAAGCTATATTGCCCATTACCGTATCTTTCTGTTGCGTTGCAACATCAATTTTGCTAGGTCTCGGGTGAGAAGAAGACTGATGTCTACGAGTGTCAGGCATTTTCAAATTTGATTTAAGAAAATTCGAAGGAAAATTTAAAACTCAACGAATTTAATAAATTAAAATAAATGCGAAAAAAATCGGAAAATTAAGCTTTTATCAAGCGAAAATCGATATTTGTTCAATTTAAACGTCCGTTGGAATTAGTTTTTCCAATATTCGATATTAATTTTCACTAAATTAATAAAATTGCAAAATTGATAACAATTTCGATACCCGGCACTTCAAGCGTGTAGTGTGAACGTGGCTTAACACTTTTGAAAAGTGCTGCCAATCTGTGTTACAAAAACGGTGTTGTAAAAACAGGGTTGGAAAATGCCGTTTTCTACAGATGTTATTACTGTCACTTCTGTCAATGACAATAATATAAACAAAAAACATACGATCACACGCGAGAAAGAAAATAAAAAGGTAAGAATGGGAAAAAATTTATTAATTTTGTAAATTTTTCTCTTTTTATTTTTTAGGGGTTGAAACCGATGCCGCGAAGTGATGTTTCTGACCGGAGAGCAAATTTGTATGCGGATAAGTGCGCGAAATTATAAAAAGTGTCGGATATATATAAAAACTTTGTTCGCGACAAATTAATAAATTATAATTTTCGATTAGGCACTTGTTTGTTTCACTCACAGGGCGATAAATGAGATATATGTACTATGTATATTTCAAAGCAAAAGAGCGAATAAATCTATATGTGCAGTTTTCAATGACGATTCGTAATTATTTATGAAAATTTGTAAATTATTGACAAATTCTTGCACAGAATTATTCGCACTTGGGTACCTGGTTGTTGTTGTGATGTCCACTTCCCTTGTGTTTCTTCTGGCACAGGATGCAATTGCAGTTGGGCATTTGGGCCAGTAACCAGGAACAATAGAAACAGCAATCCAGAACAAATTTATTGAGAACAATTTTTGTATTGATGGTATAAATGACTGTCTTTGTATGTTGTAAATCAACAAGTGTATGTGAAACTATTTGTGATTTGTTTAACTAACAATGTGTGTTGTGTATAAAACACTATTATTCGTTTTTGTGTAAACGTATATGATTTTTTGTTAATTGTTTATATTGTTTTTTGTTAATTGTTTTAATAACAATAAACTGTTTTATTTTTTAAGTGTTTTTAAAAAATATCACACTGGAGTAGTGGACTCGCGACGAATGCGGCTTGGTAGATGATAATTATTTTTTTAATATTAAACGGTCCCTGCTCGGGCGCCAAAATATTTTTCCGTAATATTTTTTACGGGTGGTTTACTCAGTAAACTATTAGTTGGGCTGTTTAATGTTTTTAAATAATAACTCTCGTACGACAAGGATACAAGTGCGGTGATTTCGATTATAAATTCACGAGTGAGGATTTTTTATTAGAATTCAATATGGCTTAAAATTACAACAATAAACAAATTCCCAAGCGGACAAGACTTCAAAGAAAAGTTAAATGACATTACACTTTTGACAAGACTTGACGTTACAAAGAAAAAATTCATCCAAGAGGGGGGATAGATAATGGAGGAAACAATTCATTTTAAAGTAAACAAATACAAAATGAGCCAACATGTTCCATGTTAAAACAACATTGCCCCATGTTAAAACAACATTGTACCATGTTAAATCAACAATGTGCCACTTTGAAGCAACATTGTTACATGTTAAAATAATATTGTACCACTTTGAATCAACAGTGTTTCATGTTAAAACAACATGTCATATAAAAACAACATGACAATCCTTTTGAATCAATATGATTTCCATGTTAAAATAACATGTTTTTTATTATTGAATCAAAATGACTTCCATGTCCAAATCCCCCACCTTGGAATAAATAATATTAACTTTTGATGCATTTCATTTATTAATTACATATATGTATTTATTATATGTATATTTTTATAAACGATATATTTATTTATCCTCTTATTTATATGTATGTATATTTATATATCCATATATTTATATTTATGGCTGTATGCATAATAATTTACTGATATTGTTAAAGAATTTATAAAACCTTATTTCTTAAATATACTTTCCCATTATTAATTGGAAAAAGATGTAGTGGTGGGCTTGTGAATTCATGAAGTTCTTTTAATAAAATTGTATTTTTTAATGCGCCCACTTCATATGATTGGAAATGATTGTCAAAATTAAGAAGTTCTACTTCGTAATATAAGACATACATTTTTGTAAAAACTTTCGCAAAATACAATAACTTAAATAATTTTAATGATACGTTTTCTATAGTTACATATGTTTTTTCTTTGTAAACTGTTCCACAAAATGTTATCTTATCATAACATACAACATCAGCTAAATTAATTTTTAAGTGAGCAAATATATGATTCATACTATAAATAGGTTCAATTATATTCGTAATACTTAGTTCAAGAGCATCAGGAATCCCATTTTCATAGCCTACAAGAAATTTTGCAAAACTTAAACCTGCTTTTGTGCAAAGAGTTAGTGGCACATTGACTCTAGAGTTGATATTATTGCAATATTTTTTGGAGGACCACATTTTTTAATAAAATTAGGATAATGTAATAAAAAATGAGCTTTAGGTTTAAGCGATCCATAAAGCTCAACATAAATTTGATTATGTTTACTTAGTAATAATTTCGGCATATCCAAATCAGTGTTAGTATATTTGTTTCTTCACCGTACGGGAACATTCTTCTACGACTATTGAATACTTCTAAAGAAAATATCTTACAGTCGACTAAAGACAATAAAGTGTTACAAATATCATAAATGCACACACCCTCAAATAAATCGTGCATTAGATCTAACGATATATTTTCGGTTACATGATAAGCATTAAGTTCACTAAGTATACAACTTTCTTTAATTCCAGTTTTTTTTTAAATCATTTAAAGCGAGATCATCTGCGTAATTTTGCTGATTTCTTAGAAAAATTTTAATTTCAGTGTTATCTTTTTGCATATCACAGCGCTTACGACGACAAATTCTACAAAATCTCTTCGAATTAAATGATTTAATAAATCCTAAAATCGAATTCAATCCTAAGTTGTCACCTATAACCGCCCCTACAGTAAAATATATTCGTTGCGTTTTCTCAGGGGTGATTATATTCAGTCCTTCGTCTTCTAAAAACTTTAATTCTAGTAATAAATGATGAAATGATGACATTTCCAAAAGTTTTAATGTCACAACTGTTTATATAACCTAAATGGAAAACGAAATCAAGTTTTGATAGTACTTGTTGGGACAAACAAGGTACACTATAATATCCTGCTGCAACTGATTTTGAATGCGAACCCAAAGGATTATTTATCCCAAAATCATCAAAATTTATAAACAATGGTATAATTATTTTATTGTCGAAAAGAGATTTTTGATATTTGAAGATATCCCCATTAGCAAAATTGGTTTTCGCATTTTTTTGAAGAGATTCATTTATATTTTTTAAACACTTTTCTAGAATTCCGGGTATTTGAAAAAGCTTTTTTAATTGAAATTTAAGTGGCATATAGTAACAGCTAAATTTTTTAAAATCGAAGCTGGGATTACCGTGCCTTATACGTTCTGAAACTTGATTTGAAAAATGGGTACATATAGGGGGTTCATAAAGTTGCTTATCTATTAATATTTTAAAAAATTTGTGTTCTGTTGAAATATCTGCGAATGGGTTTTTCAAAAATGCTAGTAAATTATTCATATGTGTGTTTGACTCTTGGCAGCTTGAAACAGTACGAACGCATTCTTCAAGATTAGAAAATATTTATATTCAATAATGATTTTTGTATACTCTGGATTTCTCTTCGAGGCATCATTGGTTCTGTGTATAGAAATAAGGAAAAATTAAATGCTTGTTCTTTTAAATTTGCAATTTTTGAATTTAATTCACTTTTACTGTCGGCAGTAAAAGGTAATGCCATATATTCTTCTACTACATACAGATACATCTGTTTCTATGTCAGTATACGAGTTCACTGAAATTGTTCGATTTGCTTGATCAATATGCTTGCGATTAATATGAGCTCTAAAACTTTTAAAACTTGAAAATTTTGGTGAACAATTTTCTTGTTTACATCGTATTGTACTGGTTGGATTCAGAAAATGAATAATTTGATAATGTTGTATTAATGCGTTTAAGGCAGATATTTTTGATGTGTTAACATCTATAGCGACGTATAGGGACTAAATCTATCAAAGTCAGATTTTATGCTGCTGCTAAAACCAGATTTTATGCTGCTGCTAAAACCAGATTTTCTGCGACTGCGAAAGAGAATAATGACGTGTTAAACAAAAATGATCGAGCAAGAGAGCAATGAAAGAGTGGTGTGGCAGGGGTGAGGCAAACGAAATTGTGTCTATAGCGTATGTATTAATATAATAATGTATGTATGTACATGTGTCTGTTGCAGTTGTTGAACGGAGATATTAATTTGCGCTTGCGCAGTCGACGTCATGGTGACACACTAATACGTCAGCTACTTCGTACAAAGTATGTGTGATGTTGTGTGTTTGGCTGTTTCGTTGTTGTTGCTATGGCCAAACAAAGCGAGTCATTTGATGTTCAGCATTGCCCGGTGTATACAAAAAAACTATTATTTTTTATTTTCCAATGTAACATTTACTAATGTGTTCATAGAAATCGAACAGGTACCGTGTAGCAAAAAGGTGTTAACACATCATCCGTGAGTTCGAACACTCATTGATTTTTTTTTCGTTACATATAAAGCAAATTAACATTTTGAGTTTTGGTGTTGAGTTCTTAAATAGTTAAGCAAAGAGCATACGTTTGCAACACTTCTGTCGTGAGGCAGTGAAATTTCATAAAAATATTTTTGTATGAAAAGCCATGGACCGCTACACCCTTTGGGATATTCTAATGATAATATTTGTATTATTTTAAAGCAAACATCTAAGCTTTTCAAGAATGAGTCAAATTTTAGAAGAGTATTATCAAAATAGACATAAAAGTGTTCGAGATTATATACACTAAGCCCTACAACTATAATAAGTGGCTGCACTGTCAAGCCTATATTGTAATATTTTTCCCGTAGTTCTGATATTACCTTTTCTTAATTATTTATAGTGGTAAGATGGACAATGATGCTCTCGTTGGCATCTGGTATAGAAATCTTCTTTGATAGTTTTGTAGATTTGTTCTTAACACGAGCCGTTGGTAAGATTACAGAATTTAAGAGAACCGTATTGTATATGTAATCCAAAGAATCTGGAATAAATAATAATTAAACGATGAGCATGAAATATTAAATTGCTAAAAGAACTTACTTTGGTTTGTTATATCTTTTGAATTGACCAGAACGTCTTTGGAATTTTTATCTTCACGTGAGATGAATAATAGCTTTCAATATTTTTCAGGAACTCATTCCACTTTGTGAGGAGTATATGACTTTTCTTTGGATACAGCAGTTCAAAATCTATATTAATCTGCACGAACAATAAAATAATTTTTTTACAGTACTGAATAATAATACTCAACTTACCAGTTCATGAGATCTTGGATTACAATATACAGGGGCCAATTTCTAAGGAACTCATAATTTGTTATCGAAGTTTTTAATTCCTTTTGTCTTAGCAAAAAAGTGCGCTGCCATTTATCTTTAACGGCATCCCAATCAGAAAATACACTTACTTTTATTTCGTTGGAAAAATTTACAAGTATTTCCTCAACAATCAATGGTAAGTCTTTTGGCGATAAATATGCATTGTGGGAAAAAATGTTATCCAGAATTATATTGATTAAATCGGTCCGAAAAGAGTCTATTAAACATCGATTTTTCTCATACAAATCTTGTATTGCTTTTCCTTTTACCGTGTCTTGCAAAACAAGTTTCAAGGGCTAAAATTAGATAAAGAATTATTTAAAATAGTATGCTGAACTGGGATGAAACTATACTAAAAATTTAAACTATATCTATTATAACTTAGAAAGTTTACAATCTCCAGTTGGTGCCGAAAAGGAAGACGTGGTCGTTGATGTTGAACCCAAATTCGGCTGATTTTGCAGCCAAGATTTTACCTTGCTTGCAATTGTATCCGACAAAGTTTCGTCATTGATTCCGTACTGTAAAAAAATCGCATTCATAATTTCGTTTGTAATATGTAATAGCACTTATACCCGTTGTCGTCGTCGACGTCAGTACAATATCGACATCATTTTCGTTGGCGACCTAAAGGCATTTAGGAAAAAAAATGTTTGCGTAGTGTGTTTAGAGGGTTGTTTTTGGATCATAGTCATCAAAAATTTTGTTATTGTCGATGTGACAATACAGTTATAACGTTCTAATGTGAACAAAAACCTGATGACGACGACAACGGGAATAAGGCCGAATAACTTGTTTATGATACCTCACTTTTTCTCCAACTAAATAGTTTTTCTCGGAAGCGTGCACGAAGATCTATTGGTGGTATAGCTTCTTTAATACCTTCCTTTGAAAGGTATTGCAAACTTTCAAATGTAATTTCAGCTTCTATAAAAAGGGCATTATTTTAAGATATTACCATTAAGTTATTGCATTATTACTTACTTTTCAAACAAGGCTTTACTTCTATTATATTAAACTTCTGCAATAGCACGTCTAACTGAGAGCTGTCGCTGGTATTGTCAGCCACTGGTATGTTGAATAAAATATTGCCTTGTTCGTCACTTACAAAACTGATAGTACTACCAGTTGCTGGCACTAGTTGCACTTCACTACATAAATTTGTGATGTTAATATTTGACTCTGCCATTATTAAATATATTTTGAAATAAACTCAATAGCACTTCTTACAATATTATGTTTTGTTTGGTCAAATAAAAAAAAACCGTTTCCAATTACATCCCATGAAGGGATTGGGGAGAGCTTCTCACAACCAGTGAGCTGTGCGCTTTCTAATTTTTCACTCAATGATAGGGACCTACAGTTTTACACCGATTCCGAACGGTATTTTGAGAAGCTATTTCATGGCTAAATACTCGATAGTGTCGCCGTCACTATGCGAGGTGACCGCCGTCGAAAGATTTTTTTTTTTTTAAGGTGGTCAGAGCGGGGATCGAACCCGGGATCTCATGTACAAGAGGCGCGCACACTACCCATTGCACCACCGACGGCCACTGTTTGGTCACATACACTTCTATAACTGACGCGAAACAGTACTAACACAAGAATGTGATTTTTTTCCCCAAATAACGGTTCTCAATCTAATTTTAACACGATTTAATGTTGATTCAACATTGAACACCTTTATTTCAATATGACTCAATGTTGATTCAACATTGAAAAACTTTATTTTAATATGAGTCAATGTTATTTCAACAATGAGCCATTTTGTTTCAATAGAATCCAATGTTGTTTCAACATTGAACAATTTAGTTTCAACAGGATTTAAATTTTGTTTTTACAAAAGATAACAACTTTTATTTAACATGATTTTATATTGATTTAACATTGCGCAATTTTATTTCAATTGCATTCGATGTTAATTTAAGCTCTTTTTAATGTTAATTTTACTACGCGCAATCTTGATTCTACTATGAACAATGTCAGATCTATGTACGTGAATAAATTTTGATTTTAAATTTACATGATTATTTAATATAAATATGATCCGATGTTGTTTTAACATTGACAACTTTGATTTCTACGTGATTTCATCTTGATTTAACATTTTCCACTTCAATTTAATAAAGCGCAATGTTAATTCAATATGAAACAAGATTAAAACACCATGGAACCAAAAGTCGTCCAAAAATTTTGGATTTTTGGTAATCAACATTTTCCCATGTTGATTTTACATTGCATTATTTTTCTGTGTGTAGGATCCTCGGTTTGTTGGGTATTATATAACATTTTTCCCAATGTGACTCTGCCATTGAATATGGGCACATTTACCACGCCCACTCGTTTAACGGAAGGCTGAATATAAACGTTGTTTAATAGGACTCTGGTACAACGGATGATGGTAAGGGTAAGGGTATGTTTAAGTCGCTTCAGCCGTCTGAAATTTTTGTACTGGTTTAATTGTATTTTAATTTAGTAGATGGCCGTCGGTGGTGCAATGGGTAGTGTGCGCGCTTCTTGTACATGAGATCCCGGGTTCGATCCCCGCTCTGACCACCTTAAAAAAAAAATCTTTCGGCGGCGGTCACCTCGCATAGTGACGGCGACACTATCGACTATTTAGCCATGAATAAGCTTCTCAAAATACCGTTCGGAATCGGTGTAAAAACTGTAGGTCCCAATCAGTGAGTGAAAAATTAGAAAGCGCACAGCTCACTGGTTGTGAGAAGCTCTCCCCAATCCCTTCATGGGATGTAATGGGAAACGGTTTTTTTTTTTTTAGATGGCAATCAACCCCATCGTTTCTCTACACACAGGGAAAGATTAGTTGGAAATCAATGCAGGCATTGGAAATTCCACGATAAAGTCTATTTTTTGATTAGAATTCGTAATTGTCAAACATCAGAATTATTTGTCGTTGTTATTGATAGATTAAAAATAGGTCTTACTAAATACAAGTTGCTACTACCGAACTTTAGTTGTATTAACCAATTTGAGTATATCAAAAACCTCATTCATCTAAAATGGAAGAAGCAACTAATAAAAAGTGCAATATTAAAATTCGTGTTCAAATATAGTCACTGTAATCATAATCTAGTTTCTGTTGCAAAAACACTTGTTACAAAGTTATGTATTGGATTTTTCACAAGACGCTTTGATGTTAAAGAGAAACTACATATATTGGAATGTTACACGAGGACTTTACAGAAAAAATATTATTTTAAACAGAAAGTGATAAACAAAGTTGTAATAAGTGTATAAATATCAGCCAGCGAAGAATGCACAGTTTTTTGAAAGATTAAAGACAAAGTTGGCGTGTTATGTTCAATCTTTTACAAAACTCTGGTAGTCGAAATACGAGAACGATATACATTGAGGTGAAGTAAAACTTTTAAACACAATCGTTGAATATGACGCCACTATAGATGCCTTCACAAGCACATGCAAGCAATTGTGGACACTTGGCTGGAGGAACTATTAGGGTAGTATTCTAAAAGTCCCGAAAGTGAACGTAAACGCAAAAGTCAACGCCAAAGTCAAAAAATTGTAGTTTATATATCACTTAGCGCTTGCGTTTGTTTACGAACGCCGTCACTGACATATGCGGTTTATAGAGTTGCCCAACTAAAATAAACAATTATGGATTAGAAATAGTTATCCTGAGTGAAATGCTCAGAATGAAAAAGGTTAAAAAATTTAGCTCTATTTCAGTAGATCAACAGATTTTAAGATTGCTATTATTTATAATACTGCAAATACCAACAATATTCACATAAAATGTGTAAAAACCTACATTATTTTGGGGTTCAATATACAATAAATTTCCCCATCTATATTAAAGTAGTTGTCTTTTCAAAAATACGTGCCATTTGGCGGTATGTATTGCTTGTAATGTATTGGTTCTTTTGTTTAATATTGTCAACATCAACGGATGTCTATAATTTTAAAATATATTTATAATAGTTTTGCAACGCATTATTTATTTGAACGTACCATATTGTAAATAAGAATTTCAGTGCGTAAACAATATAATTTTGAATTATTTAAAAAAAAAAGTTTGAGCTCTATCCGTCGAATGCATTTCAGCCAAAATTGGCATGAAATGCAAAATACTTCCATCTGCCTATTCTCGATCGGCATTTATCTTTAAATTTGTAATTTCTTCAACTAACGCGTAGAACTGTGACGTGTTCAATTTGACAGCTGAAGTGATCAAAAACGTTGCGCTGCGTTTTATAAACTACACATTAAATAACGCAACTCAACGCAGGTAGTCACCGAACAGCTGTATCGTTTTATAAACTACCAAAACGACAAAAGTAACGCGAAGTAACTGATTGACGACTTATACAATACCACCCTTATTGTGGATGACACAAATGAACTTAAACACACATATGACACCCACGGTAACCCATCCCCATTTTTGATCGAAAATATGAAAAATTGAGAAAAAATTTATATATCTCGAAAACGAAGCGTCCAATCGCAAAAATAACTAATTTTTACGGGTTTCTAAGAAAATAAAGAAAATAGAAAGATTTCTAAAAAATAAGCAAATAATAAATAAAAGAAAATAAGAAAATCGCTAAAATAAAAAAATGGCTATATCTCGGAAACAGTGCGTATAATTAAAAAATAATAATAATAAATTTTTTACCTCCTTTGGAGGCGTTCATCTATAGATGTCGGAGCGTGTCGGAGATGACGGAGCGTCCAATCGTAAACGAAACAATTGTTTACGAGTTTCTGAGGATTTTTCATAGAGTGGTCCAATCGTATGGTAAAGATTTTGTTCAAAAAATCATCAAAATATAAAAATTGCTGAAATAAAAAATGGCTATAACTCGGAACCGGTGCGTCCAATTGCAAAAATAATAACTTTGTTACCTCTATAAGAGAGTTTAACCAATGGATGTCTTTAATACGACATCACTTATTTTAAAAAATCACAAAAATCGCTATTTTAGCGATTTACTTATTTTTGGCGATTTTTAGAAAAAAAAAGTCCATACGAATTGGATCACTTTATGAAAAACCCTTAGAAAGCCGACAAAAATAGTTACATTTCGATTGAGCGATCCGATCCGTTTTGAAATATATACATAATGGCGGTTTAGTGATTTTTGATTCAAAAAAAATTTAGATTTAGTGATTTGTTTAAAAATAAATGATGTCATAGTAAAGACATCCATTGGTTATTATTTTTGCGATTGGATGCACCGTTTCCGAGATATAGACATTTTTATATTTTAGCGATTTTTTTATTTGGGCGATTTTTTGAAAAAAAAAATTGTTTCATGGGAATTGGAACACTTTGTGAAAAACCCGTAAAAATTTGATATTTTTTCGATTGGACGTTCTTGCGTTCGAGGTATAGAATTTTTTTTATATTTTCGATAAAAAAAAAATGGGCTCGAAATAGAACCCTGGTTTTAAAAAAAAATAATAATTTTCTTTATATTTAAGTATAAAATACACTATTTTAATAAAAAAATATTGTTTTTACTTTTTTTTCTATAAAATTCACAGCCATCAAATTCAAGTAATTACTTTAGTTGAGCATACCAATATATTATTTGGTCCAACCGAATTAGTTTTTACATTTTTCGTTCATCCAACTAATAAAATATTCACCACTAGAATATTCACCACTACAGGATTGCTACAACTAAAACTCGATTGACAGAATGCATTTATTTATTGTTGCTGTGGCTTCAACTAAATATTTCACTTCTTGCAACCAAAATTCAATTACAAATCAATTGATATGCACAACATTTGGTGATACTGAACGCAATTATTGGTAATCACAACTGAATACTGTGGTAGTTCAAGGAACCGCCAAATTTTCATATTTATTCCTTGAGAGCCCTAATAAGCGCAGGAAAATCCTCAATAGTTGTTGCCAAATGGTTGGAAATAATTTAAAAATTGTTTAACTTAGATCTTGCCAATGTAGCTGTGGACTTGAAATTATATTTTAGAATAAAATTACCAAGTTATTACAAAAACAAAGTACGCAAATTCAGAGCAAATATTTACAATTTCAACCTTTGATTCCAAATATACATTTAACGGTTTAACACAATGCAGATTGTTCTACTAAGTAGATTCTCAGAAAATCTTTAAAATCGGCTTACAAGTATAGAAGTTATAGGCCATGAAAGTTTCAACATAACCAAGGTGGTCTACACTGACAGAAAAAGCTTCATAAAATTTATGAATTCCTTCATCAATTTGATGAAATATTTCCTCATTTTCCAAACACATTTCATTGAATTGATGAACAACATTTCATCAATCTTTCGTCCATATTTCATAAATAATTTCTGTTGATTAAACGATAGTTGATAGACATTTCTCATCAATTTGATGTCAGTTTGTCATCAAGTTGAAATAAATTTTTGAATTTAGATTAAAATTCATCAATTTGCTGTGAATTTTTTGTAAATTAGATGTAAGGTTGTCATCAATTTAATGCAAATTAGTTATAATTTTGATTTAAATTATTTGCTAATGTGTAGCAAAACTCTTTGGACTATTTTTCATTGAAAAAACTTCACATAGAAAATGCTCACAGCGTGGATATTATTTTCTGTCCATTGCACTATTTTCTATACTACTTTTTTCTTTTTCTCTTTATTTTATGAATACTACTGCCATATTTTGAATTGATCGCACTAATTATTTCTAAAGTCCAATGATGAAGATTGATGTAAAAAAGTCATCAATTCCATGAAGCTGAAAAGACTGAAGAACGCAGAACGTTTATGAAATTTGGCATTAATTCAATGAAGAACAACTGATGAACTTTATGATCGATTTGATGTATAGATTTTCTTTCAGTGTACTTTGAAAAATTGATGCTGTTATGGGCTCAGCAAGCAGGTTAGGAACAAAACCCTCTCTGGACAGACAAAAGTTCAGCTATGCCAAACTCACATTTTACCTGTCCTGACATATATCGCAAGCGGATGAAAAACACCTGGGAGTTTTCGAGAGAAAATTTCGCCGTAAAATACTTATATATGGTCCTGTTAAAGAAAACGGCGAGTACCGACGTCGTTGGAACCAAGAGCTACATCACTTGTATTCTGACGTGGACATAGCCAGTAGGAGGAATATGTTGAAATTTGTTTAATTTGTTTGTTTAATTAATAAGTGTACGACATCTGGCCTCATGATGATGTCAAATAGTCAATAAAAGTAAAAAGTACTTTGACACCCTGTAGCACAACGAACGTTAGGTCGAAGTAGCTATAAGTCCAATATTCTGAAAGCGATATTCCTCCCCTACAACAGCCTAGAACATCCTAAAAGAATCAGACCAATAGTTTAGAAGTTCTGATGTTATTGCCATTTTTTTGTAATCGGACCCACAGTTCGACGCGGCCATTTTTATTTTAATTTACTGTATATGATCAATACTCGGTTTTATTTGCTTTTGCTAAAACGGATTCAGTTTTAATACAACAAAATATTATTACGGTAATGTTTTTAAAAAGAATATAGCTTTACACTCAGAGAGCTAATTGTTTAAAAAGAGGTTGTAGCAACCGTAGATTCGGTTGAATTCACCGAATTGAGGTTACCACAACCGAATTGAGGTTGATCCGACTGAATTTTGTCCACCCAACTGAAATTCGGTTGCAGCAACCTCATTTTTTAATTAATTCGGTTGTGACAACTGAGTCTTCAATTATATTCGTTATGTCATCTAAATTTTTTACAATTTTGGTTAAAGCAACCACGTAACATCAACTCAGTCGCAACAACCGAATTAGACCTAAATTTGGTTTCGGTTACAATATATAAAATTTTTCACTTATGTGATATGTTTGATTAGGAACAACAAACCCCAATTAATTTCTTCTTGAGTATTGAGTTAACGAATTTATTAATGAGTATATTTTATTCACATTTTATAAATCCATTGCTGTGGTTATTTGCATACAATTTTATAAAATTTTCAAGAAACTCATTTTATCCAATATCTCATTATTTTCACATTATTATGTTGGTTTTTGTGGTTTTCTTTATTATATCAAAACAACAGCAGAAGTTGCGTTTTTCTTGTTTAAATTTCATTTCAATTAACAAATACAAATGGCGTAACAGTTAAATTATATTTAAACAGCCAACTTGTATTTGCATAAGCGCAATACTCTGTATCAATACTGAGGACATTGAATAATGAATTAATGAAACGAATGCAGATTTAAAACTGTGAATAAAATAGGAAAGAGAACGAATAGGGCTCTGGGCAACTCGCTTTTAAATAATTAATTAAAATTTAAATTACAATTAATTAAAATTTTGATTAATCGATATCGTGATTAACCAGATAATCGACTAATGAAAAATTCTGATTTAACAAAACTATGGCTAATCAATAAATTTTAATATTGATTAATCATATTTAAATAATTTTATTCATTATTCAAATAGTTTTTGGAAAACGGAATTTTTTCAAATACGTACTATACAAATATTTGAACATTTTCAATAAAGAAGGTTGTTTAAAAACTCGAAACTGAATAAATCGAATAAAATATGATTTGATTAATAAAATTTTAGATTAATCAATTAATCATGAATATTGATTAATCAAAATGAAGCTCAATCGATTAATCGTAAATGTGATTAATTAAAATGTATGATTAATCAGTTATTCGATTAATCAGGAAGTCGAATAATCAGGTTGCCTGATTAATCAATTAATAGCACATCCCTATTCTTTCCAAGGCGCATAATGTGGCCATTTATTACCGGTTATAGCCCCGTAGTCAGTTCTTGCGAAATTTTCGTAAGAAGTTTTGTTATTTATCTCTAAACTAAAATTTCTGTTGCAGAGAGTTACCTCCTAACTCTGATTTACCTTGCTAATTTTTCATGAATATTTCCTCTTCACACTCCATTTTATTTTCAACTCATGTGGTGTCGCTTTTGTTTGTCAAAATTAGCGAAATGTCAAAATTTCGTTTACAAACATTTATCAAATAATTGTTTTCGTACGAAATAACTTCGGCGTAACAACCCTGTACTTGATTTTGCCTGCGAAATTTTCGCAAAGTGCTGAGTACCAAGCAAATGAAAAGTAATCGAAATTTTCGAATCACGAAATTTTCGTTCTTTTTTTACACGTACTTCTTATGGCAACGAAAATTTCATAAAAACTGAATACCAAGCTTTAAGCCCCGTGTTCAGTTCATGCGAAACTTTAGTTAGAAATTTTGCCATTTATCTCTAAAGCCCCGTAGTCAGTTCTTGCGAAATTTTCGTAAGAAATTTTATCATTTATCTCAAACGGAAAATTTTATTACAGAGAGTTACCACATATTTCTGATTTACCTTGCACGTATTTCATTAATAATGCATCTTTGCACTCCATTCTATTTTTAACACATGCGGTATTACTTTTGTTTACTAAAATAATCGAAATGTCAAAATTCCGGTCCCAAACAATTATCAACTAATAGTTTTCGTACAAAATAACTTCGGCGTAACAACCCTGTACTTGATTTTGCCTACGAAATTTTCGTAAAGAGCTGAGTACCAAGCAAATGAAAAGTGGGCGAAATTTGCGGATCACGAAATTTTTGTTATTTTTTATACACGTACTTCTTATGGCAACAAAAATTTCATAAAAACTGAATACCGGGCTTAAACGGGTATTTTTATTGCAGAGAGTTACCACCTAACTCGGATTTACCTTGCAACTATTTCATGAATATTTCCTCCATAAACCAATCATAAAGTACTTATAGACAGTCAAAATTTATCCCCACTCGAATGTAAACAAAGAAAACTAGTGAAGCGTTAAATTTCTCTCTCTCTATATACATATATAAATATTTAAGTATAAACTCCAACTATGTTCAAGTAAAATTAAGTGTGTAAAAAGCATGAAATAATTAAGAAATAACGCGAGAGGCAAATGCGTTTGAGTGAATTGTGTCGACTTTTTGGTTCTCTTTTACGGGGGTTGGCAAATTGCGCACATTATTTATATATATATTAATATATATATTTATATACATAAATTTATATATTTATAAATTTATGTATATATTTATATATAAATATTTACATATATCGTCTTTGTTTCCTCTTCGCACTCCATTTTATTTTATATGTACAAACATTTTATTCAAACATTATATTTATAATGTCAAACAATTATCAAGCAATTGTTTTCGAACGAAATAATTTTAGCATAACAACTCTGTAATTGATTTTGCTTACGAAATTTTCGATATTTTTTATACACGTAGTTCTCATGAGAACGAAAATTGCATAAGAACTGAATTCGGGGCTTTATACTAGACATGATTGTCGTAAATCACGAGGGATTCACGCGTGAATGTGAGTAGGATCAAAATTGTCTTTGAATGTGAGTACCGAACAAATCTTTGTGCGTGAGTTCCATCTTAACGTGAGTGAGTCTGCGCGTACGTCACCATATGCGCGTACGTCACGGATATTTCCGAATTCTTGAATTCATTTAATTTTCATTGTATTACAATTTTTTTAAGCTTAGTTTTTTTCCTTTTCTGAATACATCTAATGGTATATCCGCGTAAGAAACCTCGCTACTCATATTTTATGTATTCCAAGCAGTTCAGCTACAAGAGTACCTCTGAAGTAATTTTAGAAGAAAAAAGAGTACACGCTGAAAAATCTGTATTTTTTGTTGTGTTTGCGTGTTTGTAGCTTGTCGCAAACATAGCATACTCGTGTCCAAACACATTGTGTTTACTATTCAATATTACATATTTGAGACACAATGATTATTTGGTTATACTATATGTGGCTTTGTTTGTTGAATTCTGCTGAAAACAAAAACGTGGCAGACAAAAAAGGAACAAAAAATCAGCAGATCTTTAAAACAAAGAAAACACTGCTTGCTTGAATATACCCGCTGGAAAATCTATCGTTTTTGTTGTTCGGATGCAAATATAACATGTGTTTGGAACTTGTCGCAAATATAATATACTTGTGCCCAAACGCATTGTGTTTTTGCTATCCAATATTACATGTTTGAGGCACAATGATTAATATATTATAACATATGCGTTTGAGACCCAACTATATCTCTGTGTGTGATATAGATACAGCCGTGTTTGTTGTACTGTTTATGCTCTCGCGAGCGCAAGAGAATAAAAGATGGGCAACGAGTGTGTATATCTTGTAAGTATGTATCTATATTTTTGCATTATTCTCTCAGTGTGTGATTCATAAATAAATATTATAAATATGTTAGTTTGCGTTTTAATTTCATATATTCAGGGACAGATGATATCAAAAGCGCTTGATCAGTGAAAAAAGAATAAACAAACTCCCGGACGATTAAATGGTTTGTGGTGCTGCTATGGTTTTTGTGTATGTGTTTCACATATATTTATGTGTGCTACCAAAGTGAGAAACGATTTTGAGTAAAGAAACTGGAGAGGACAACAACGTGAATCCCTTTTACTGCCCGAGCCTTTACTGAAAACATCGGAACAGCGGACCATTTGTGAATGAAAAATTTGTGAATAAAAAACAGAAGTAATTAATACACGCTTAGCTTGGCCGGCCGTCGGTGGTGCAATGGTTAGTGTGCGCGGCTATTGTACATGAGATCGTGGGTTCGAACCCTGCTCTGACCACCTTAAAAATTACTTTCGGCGGCGGTCACCTCGCATAGTGACGGCGACACTATCGAGTATATAGCCATGAAAAAGCTTCTCAAAATACCGTTCGGAATCGGTGTAAAACTGTAGGTCCCAATCAGTGAGTGAAAACTGGAAAGCGCACAGCTCAGTGATTGTGAGAATTTCTCCCCGGTCCCTTCATGGGATGTAATGGGAAACCATTGATTGATTGATTGAGCTTGCGTGAACTAGATTTTTATAGAAGTATATTGTTTGTGTACCATAGTTGAAACCTTCTGAAAACAAAAACGTGAGAGACAACAAAGAAAGGAGAAGCAAAAGAGCAGCAGATTCTCATTTCATAAAAAAGTAATGCGTTCAATGCAAGTAAATGTAAAAAGGGGCATTTTAATTTGTTGTATTAATTATTTTTAAATGTGTATATATATTGATATATATTAATTATAATAAATAAAGAAAGAAAGAATAATTCATTTCTAAATATTATGTTTGGGGGAAAATATGCATATGTTTCCACGTAACTATATGGAGTTTTGGGGGAAACACGCGAATGCTTCCACGTATGTATTAGGGTGTCCCAAAAAAAATAAAAATTTAGATTTTCTCGGAAGATCTTTCCTAATTTGGATACTCATAAGGTAAAGTATTTTTGAGAATTTTATCAGATTTTTCGGAAGTGGTTTAGAGGTCGCGCAAACTGATTTTGTACCAAAAATCGAGCGTTTTTGACTTTTATTGAATTATTATTGAAAATTGCTAAAAAATCGGTATTTTTTCGGCTTCGGAGTAAATATTCTTAAAGAAAATTTACCGATCTTTAATTTTATGTGCATAAGTAATAAGTTTCGTTAGGGATTTTCCACAGTTTGATACATTATATAACAGTTTTTCGTAAATTTTCAGCAAATATGAAAAAAATGCTTTATAATGCTATATAACTTTTGAAACAATTGTATGATTACAAACGCTTTAATGAAAAAGTTGCACGCGAGACTCTGAAAACCTTTCTGCGGCATCAGTGGTACCTTTCCGACAAGTTGGCTGCCTTATCGTTTTTTGATGAACGTATAGATACCAACACTTTGCGTTTAATGCTTAGAAACCTACATGAACCAAGTAATAACAACGAATTAGTGAAAGGAAATTTAACAGAAGACATGATTGAAAATAAACAAATTCAGTGTTTTATTACAAAAGCCAGCCTAACTTTTTTTGAAGCGTGCAACATTTCTACTGATTTTTTACAAACGGATCCAGAAAAATGGGAAACAACAAATCATTTCAGGAAGCAAAACACAGAGTTCAACAATTGCAAGTTGTAAATGATGTCGCAGAACGTGGTGTGGGCTTGGCTAATAGTTATATCAATATCACAACTTCTGAAACAGACTTTCAGAGTTTACTGCAGGGGGTAGAGCAGCATCGCAAGAACTATAATAAATGATTTATAACAAATCTATTTTTCTTTGTTTTTAATATAATTGTTATGTTTGAGTGGTAAGTAACTATTATTTTTTTTGTAAACACATTTTCTAAATCCAATTATTTAAAGTTTAAAGCAATGCAAACCTAGTTCACACCTTATAGTATTATACATTTCATACAATGTGTACAAAGCTTTAAAAGGGTATAACTCGAGAACGGTGAGAGAAAATTCATTTTTTTTCTGCTTAAAACTTAATAATCTATTCAACTACATCATTAGTTTTTTTAATCTCTATACAAATTTTAAAAGTTATAAAGCATTCTTTTCCATTTTTGTTGAAAATTTACGAAAACCCGTTATTAAATTGTCAAAATGTGCAAAATCATTGCCGAAACTTATTATTTATGCACATAAAATTAAAGATCGGAAAATTTTCTTTAAGAATATTGACTCAGAAGCTGAAGAAATATCTATTTTTTTACCAATTTTCAAGCAAAATTCAAAAAAAGCCCAAAAAGGTCGATTTTTGGTAAAAAATCAATTTGCGCGACCTCTAAACCACCTCCGAAATATCGGAAAAAATTCTCTAAAATTCTTAGCCTTATGAGTATTCAAATTAAGAATGATCCCCAAAATTTTTTTTTGAATGGGACACCCTAGTATGTATATGGGTGTTTGGGATGAAGCGTTTTATTTTTTTACACCTGAGTTTTTAATTTTTATACACCTGAGTTTTATACTTGAAAAAATATAAATGTTTGAAGTGTGTTCCAAACATATACATGGTTCCTGCAGATTATGTTTGGGAAAACATGTTAGAGATGCCGTTATTTTTCAGCGTGTAGTTTATAGTTCTAGCTCACAAATGGCTCGAACGACATTAGCCTTGAGGATGCCGATCGTTTCTGGATTATCGCAAAGCATCAGTCTTTAACGGCACCCAATAATAAAAAGTCTAAAGAGGTCAAATCGCAACTCCAAGGCGGCCAATTGACTTCGCCACGATGACTGATGACATGATTACCAAACTTAGTTCGCAACATATCGATGGTTTGAGAAGCTGTGTTCCATGGTGTGCTATGCTGCTGAAACTTAAGATTGTCCAAGTTCATGTCTTCCATTTCAGCCCATAAAAAGCTCGTAATTAAGGCTCTGTTGCTCTCGTCGTTGTCAGAAATGGGAAACGCCAGCATTTTCGAAAAAAATGCTCCAATGATAATGTTGGTTGAGGTTGAAGCGATACATGTTAATATGAGGCAAAGTTGTTTAAAAATTACCCTCAAGCAATATGTCTATCTACTTAAATCCAACCCAATTCCTTAATGGGATGTAATGGAAGCCATTTATTTAGTTTTTTTTAAATATAACTGATTGATTGATTTCTTGATAATGCTTTTCAGTAGAGAACAAATTATGAGGCCCACATCTTAATTTCTGACTGGCAATATCCCATTTCTAAAATATTTTGTTTTAGAGATTGAATAGTGTTATCACCACCTCCCATTTGATAGACCACAGCTTAAATTCTTAGGAAATGTACTAAATCGTTTCACTTGACTGACGTTTCAGTACTGATAATATACATCACTATGCGCTATTACATACTTTCATCATAAGCAATATCGAATTACTATATTATGCTAATGAAATACAATAAAACACCAATAGTATCTCACACTTGAATGATGATACTCATACGAATATCTACAACAATTCGAAGAAGGCAGAACAAGTATCAATCATATAATTTCGTCACAGTCTTTGGATGGAACAGAAACCCTATAACTCAATTACGCTTCCTTATCTATCTAATAATCACCAAAATATGTTAATCCCAATAAAACTACACCAATTCAAAAAAGATGAAAAAATCCATAAAATCGTAGAAAATTGCATAAAATTTCAATAATGAAATTCCATGGAAACCCATTAAAACTATTCTGAGGGATAACAGAAAAGTTGTCTTTGTTTGCTGGCGAATACTTGCTGATAATCACGAACGCAGAATTTAATATTGTAAATTTTTCCTCATAATGCTCGTGATACAAGAAGCCACACAATTGTGTCCACATTTTTAGTCAAGGAAATGCCACTGGCTGGTTGTTTTCGAATATCGTATTAGAAAATTCAAGATAATATATTTTCAAACCAAATTCCCCCATAAAAAAAATAAAATATCTTTACAGCTTTTAATACAGGAATAAAAGAGAATAAAAATGTGCAAAATGAAGTAAGACCAGTTTACAAAAAATGTTCCTTCAATTGCCACATAATTTATATCTTCCAGTGCATTCGGCCATGTTTAAAGGTTTAGATTTGTATGGACTAGAAATCTTGTTAATCTTTTCAAACGTATATCGCAGTAGATTGTTGACACATTTATCTATTACCAAATCATACGATAAAAATTTAATAAATACCTTACACAATGTGAAATACATATATTAAATAACTGAATCAATAGTCAAGGACGTAATTATGTGTTACGATAATCGTCCTAACACTATCGTTATGTCGATGATACTGGCTCATAGAACATTTAAAATACATGCGTTCAAAAACCTTTACTACCGACAAAACGATAATGAATTCCATATCCTTTCTTATCCTTTCCCCTGGTTCTTAAATTTGGGGATATGTAATTTAGATCACAGAACTGTTACAATCGAAATTCGTTTGTCATAACCGTATTAAGGCTGCCAACCGAATTTCACATGAATTCTATTCCTGCGATAGAATTTAGGTCTAATCCGGTTACAACAACCAAAATTATTTTATCTTCGATTTCCAATTTTTTTTAAATTTAAATTTATTTATTTATTTTCGTTTTATAAAACAATTTTCAATATTAATCTGAAGGAAAATTTTTATATTTCGGGCCCAGCAATAAAAAAAACAACGGCGGCGGATGACCCATCAATTCGACATGTTGAGAGCTCAAGTAGCCTATTGTTTCAGCTGATGTGCGAGAGCTCGCATTGTCCAGATGCAAAATGATCCGTCTTTTCTTGTTGTTTTTCCCTATTTCCTCCAACACTGTTGGCAAACAGATGGTGGTATACCACTAAGAATTGGCCGTCCTACGTTCCACTGAAAGAACTGTGGCCACATGACCGGTTACTTACTTTTATTAACTATTTTACGACCTCATGAGGTCAGACGTCTTACATGTTGTTATGAATTTCCTTATTCGTCCTTTTTGCGTTGTTTTATTCCCAATAACAAAACAAGGTTCGTTTTAAATTACGATAATTACAACGGTTTAACTTCCTTTTATTTTACTTATATAGTACAACAGTTTACTTTATTCATAACACTTTAACAAGTCTTATAGTTTACAATCGATTCGCGTTGCTTACTTTACGGGGTTTAATCACAAACTGAACTCTCCATTCCAAAGACCTCCGCTATTTATACCAACTCACCATACTCAAATGAAGGTATATCTAGCGAATTCAAGAACCTTCTAGAATCTGGATGTTGTTGTTGTTGCTTATCTTTGTAGAACAATCTCGAACACAGGAGAATTATCTTTACTGAGGTGAATTCATGCTACTGGTTTAGCGAGCTGGTACGTTGTTACAATGCATACTTTCAGGCGCAGCACTAACCGCCTGTTATTTACATACTGTTAGTAGAGTCATTAACAGCAAGCAAAAGCTTTTACTTATTCGTAACACTGCCCCCCACTTAAGCCTGTTCGTCCCGAGCAGGCTCAACCCTCCGTTTTCCATACAGAGCTAGTCTTTCCAAATGTACGACTTTCATTTTAGCTCTTGGACTTTGGCTTTTCTGGATTCTATAAACCACGTCATTTATTCGTTTGACAACCTTGTAAGGGCCTTGCCAGTGAGTCTGAAGTTTTGGAGATAAACCCTTCTTGCGCTGTGGGTTGAACAGTAAAACTAGCTGGCCTTCATGAAATCCTTCTGAATTTGCCGCTCGGTCGTATCTGGCTTTCATTTTGTTACGGACCATTTTTAATTTGTTGCGCACAAATTCATGGAGATCATTAATATCCCCCGGATCATGGTAATTGACATTACTGTTCGCAGGGTCAGACGCTGGTATGGTACCGAACTCCAAATCTTCAGGCAGCTTTAGCTCATTTCCGAAAATTACTTTAGCGGGTGTTCGCGAAGTGGAGTCATGGGTGGCCGTCCTATATGCCAAAAGGAACTTCGGTATGTGTTCATCCCAATCTCTTTGATCTGCGCTTACTACTTTTCTTAGGTATTCTTCAAGAGTTCGGTTGAATCTTTCAACCATTCCGTCAGACTGAGGATGCAATGGTGTTGTTCTTGTTTTCCGAATACCGTATGACTCACACATTTCTTTGAAGATGGTCGATTCAAAATTCCTACCCTGGTCCGAATGGAGCTCCGAGGGGACATCAAAACGGCATATCCAGTTATCCCCAAACACTTTAATTATAGTCTTCGCTTCCTGATTTGGAACAGGGTATACTTCGGGCCATTTACTGAGTAATCCATAACCACTAAGACGTACTGGTTTCCACAGCTACTGACTGGAAATGGACCAGCCACATCCATAGCTATACGCTCAAAGGGTGCACCTGAGTTGTATTGCTGCATGTGGCCATGACTTCTTCGCGTTGGTCCCTTAGCTGTCATGCATTGGGTGAAATTAAATTTGCTATCCAATCGGCTACCGCTTGTTGGCAGCCAATCCAGCAGAACCGTTGCTTTAGCTTTTCAATGGTCTTGGTTATTCCTAGATGTCCTCCACTCGGGCCATTATGGAATTCTGTCATTATCTCTTTTTCCTTGGAGGAAGGTACCACTATTAACTTTTTTACTATTTTACCATCCTCACTTTCCCATAACCGGTATAGGCAACCTTCCAATAATTTTAGGCTGTTCCACTGGGCCCAGTATGCTTTCATCAGGCGGCTCTCTGAGGCGATGTCATTGCGTGTTGGTCTTTTACCTTTTTCTTTTGCAGAAATTATTTTTGCCAGTGTAGGGTCGCTTCTTTGTGCTGTTGACCAGTCTTCGTTGGATTCCAGTCGAAGCAGACGTATGGCAATGATGTTTTCTTTCACCTCTGCTTTTGAGCAGTGTTTGCATTCCAGCTTGCATGGACGACGTGACAGGACATCAGCATTACCGTGTTTTCCTCCTTTTCTATGCTCAATGCTGAAATCATAGCTCTGCAGCCTTTCAATTCCACGAGCAAGTTGGCCTTCGGCGTTCTTAAATTGCAGTAGCCATCTTAGCGCCGCATGATCGGTTCTTAACTGAAAAGGCTGGCCGTACAGATACTTGTGGTAGTGTTTGACACACTCTATGACTGCCAGTAGCTCTCGTCTCGTAACACAGTAGTTTTTCACTGGCTTTGAGAGTATTCGGCTATAGTACCCAATAACTTTTTCCTGGCCATTGATTTCCTGCGAGAGCACGCCACCTATTCCGTAACCACTCGCGTTAGTATTTCTCTCCAGCCACAGGATATGCAAGCAAAGGAGCCGCGCATAAATATTGTTTCAGTTGGTGGAATGACTCTTCTTGTTTTTCGCTCCAACAGTACTGCCGATTTTTCATTGTCAACTCGTGAAGACTTGCAGCCACTGTGGCGAAACCCGGCACAAACCGTCTGTAGTACGTACAGAGCCCTGTCTTCATCGGTGGAAATTCTATCTGATGTCACTCGATGTCCCAAGTATTTTACTTCTTTCTGGAACAAAGAACACTTCTTCGGGCTGAGTTTCAACCCAGCCGCGGTTATACGTTGAAGGACTTCTTTAAGATTCTTCAGGTGTTCATCGAATGTTTTCCCCATGTCCTTTTAACACACACTCCATTAATCGCTCGAAGGTGGCTGGAGCGTTACAGAGTCCAAATGGCATTACTTTAAACTGCCACAGACCATCCCCAACGCTGAATGCAGTTTTCTCCTTGTCTTTCTCGCTGATTTCTACTTGCCAATAACCACTTTGCAAGTCCAGCGTGGAGAACCATTTTGTTCCTGACAATGTATCCAATGTGTCAGCAATTCTTGGTAGTGGATAACTATCCTTTTTGGTGACGTCGTTGAGCTTTCTATAATCCACACAAAATCGAGTACTTCCATCGTTCTTCTTAACTAGTACCACCGGCGAGCTCCATGGACTTGAAGACGGTTCGATTACACCATCCTTCTGCATTTCAGCTACAAGTTTCTTCACCTCATCTCTTTTTGCAAGTGGAAGACTTCTGGCAGCCTGTTTTATTGGTCTCGCTTCCCCTGTGTTGATGTCATTCTTTACCATTGATGTTCTACCTTGGAATTCTTTTTCCAGGGCGAAGGCTGACGCATGCTTCCACAGTAATTGCTTTGCTTTGTTCCTATCAGATGGCTTTAGTTCTCGCACCCACTCACTGAGATACGACTCCAGTACTTTCTGCTCCTTTTCTGATAGTTTGCTGCAATCGGAATTAATTTCACAGTTGATGACCGCCTCGGCTGGTGTACATTCTGCAATTTCTGTGCGGCCGCCGATCACCTCCTCGTTGTTGGACAAATTTAGAACTCGTACAGGTAAGTATCCTTCATTATTAGTTTTTACTAGAGCTTTGGCAGTGATGGTGTTATAGTTTTTTATACTTGCCGGTTCAACTACCCACAAACCACCGATCTCACAATATCCCTCCATTCGGGCCCATTCTATGGTTTCTGAGTTTGGTGGCAATTTTACATCTTTGTGAGCTATTAGCCTTTTAATCTGTGTTGTATTGTCGTATCCCACATTGAGTGGAATTTCCACATTAGCCCACGTCAAAACTTGCTGCCCCATATCCAACTTGAGGCCTTGGGCAATCATAAAATCTGCGCCAATTATCACTTCATCTACAATGTCGACGACAATAAACACGTGTTCGACGCTCATGTTGGCAATGGGTAACTTCAATTTAACTTTACCATGTACAGTTGCTGGTTCACCCGTTGCTGTGCGGAGTCTTACACCATGTAGTGATTCCATTGGTCCATTTATCAAATCAGATCTGATGATAGGTTGTGACGCGCCTGTGTCCATAGTCAATATGCGCTTCCGACCACCGATAGCTCCGTAGACAGTGAGGTTGTTGTTTTTCTGTTGTATTATTGAGATGGAGATCGTGGGGCCCTCGGTTGTGGGAGCTAGTCCATGCCCCTCTGGGCTAGCTCGTTTTAGTTTAACAGAGATGCATTTTGTGTAGTAAAATTAACCCGTTTATTGCCACGTTGGGGTGAGCTCGATGTTGATCGTTTTCGTGGCTCTCTGCAGTTTCGAGCAACGTGACCAGCTTTGTCGCAATTGTAGCACTTTGGTCTGGGCTTACTTCCGCCTGATAACGCCTTGCTGAGGGTTTGGGTCATTTCTGTAAGATCGTTCATGGCACCCTTCAAATCTCCTGCCTCCGACTCCATTTCAATTTTTCTAACTCTTTGTATTTGAGGCTTGGACACAAATTTCGCTGTCTCCTGTGCCGATGCGAACGAAACAGTTTCGGCGAATGTAGCTTTTTGTGTGGCACAAGTCACGTATTTTATGTCAGGATCACGGATGCCGTTGACGAATGCTTCAATCTTAAATTGATCCAAGAATGGGTGGGGCTCATCAGGATAAGTCATCAGCAGCAAACGTTCCACCTCGGTTGCGAAGTCCTGAAGCGATTCATTATGCTTTTGCACTCGGCCTCATAATTCCATGCGATATAAATCCATCTTGTGATCGCCACCATACTTGCGTTGTAACGCAGCTTGTTGTAGTTGTTTCTGGCACTGTGCTAAAAAAATTATTTCAGTGCTAAAATTAGCTCTACTGCTTTGTCGTTGCCGTTCCACAAGTTCTTAATTGCGACCTTTTCGAATTGGAATTTGAAAACGTCGAATGGTGTACAGCCATCGAAACTGGGAGCTTTCAATCTACTAGAGCCTTCAGAAAATACTCGAAAATACTCATTTTCCTTTGCAATTCGCTTACATCATTTTTTAGTTCCCGTTCGACTTCCTCGAACTTATGTTCGACTTCTTCAATCTTCTGCCCCATTTCCTCGATTTTTTCTTCAACCTTTTCGAATTTATCGTTCACTTGAATCTCCATATTGCCCACAACTTCAGAGATTTCTTGCAGTTTCTCATTTGTGGCATTTGATGTTTCCTGAATAATTCTAGAATTCTCGCTAAATTTCTTTTCCAGTTTTTCGTCCATAATTCTAGAATTCTCAAATTTCAAATTTCTTTTCCAGTTTGTCGTTAATTATTCGAGAAATTTCGCTCAATTCCTCGTCCATAATTCTAGAATTATCGTCCAATTTGGCCATCATGGCAGCAAACATTGTAGAAACATCTACATTACCAGTTGCTTCTTTTGCACAAACCTCCATTTCGTCTTTGCACTCGAACTGATATGTGTCAATGTTGAGTTTTCGGCGTTTAAATTCTTCTATTAATCGCCTCTGCAGCTCTACCTTATTACCAGCTGTCGGTTGATCCAATCTACTCAACTCCTTTTTTAGTTGTTCAACTTTGAGTTCTTCAAACTTCATCGTTGTCCTTAATTCGTAATCCTACTTCTGACACCAATGTTACGAATTTCCTTATTCGTCCTTTTTGCGTTGTTTTATTCCCAATTACAAAACAAGGTTCGTTTTAAATTACGATAATTACAACGGTTTAACTTCCTTTTATTTTACTTATGTAGTACAACAGTTTACTTTATTTATAACACTTTAACAAGTCTTGTATTTTACTATCAATTCGCGTTGCTTACTCTAGGGGGTTTAATCACAAACTGAACTCTCCATTCCAAAGACCTCCACTATTTATACCAACTCACCATACTCAAATGAAGTTATATCTAGCGAATTCAAGAACCTTCTAGACATTGTTGTTTATCTTTGTAGAATCATCTCGAATGGCGGAGAATTATCTTAACTGAGGCGAATTTATTCTACTGGTTTAGCGAGCTGGTACGTTGTTACAATGCATACTTTCAGGCGCAGCACTAACCGCCTGTTATTTACATACTGCTAGTAGAGTCATTAACAGCAAGCAAAAGCTTTTACTTATTCGTAACAATATATTAATTAAACTAACAAATATACCATATAACAAACTACAACATAATCTTCCAACTTACTCTATCCTTCGCCTTTTCTCGCCAGTTGGTAACACCAATGATACGGAGGGATTCTTCTGCCTGGTCTCTCCAGCGGAGTCTTGGTCGTCCTCTTATCCTGCTTCCATCGGGTACGTTATCGAAAATCTTTCGCGCTGGCTCATCTTCGTCCATTCTGATAACATGGCCTAGCCAACGCAATTAACCACGTCAGAATACAGATTATATACCTCTTGGTTCCAGCGACGTCTGTAGTCGCAGTTTTCCCTAACAGGACCATATATTTTACTGAGAATTTTTCTCTCGAATACTCCCAGGTGTTTTTCATCCGCTTGCGATATGACCCAAGTTTCGGAGCCATATGTCAAGTCAGGTAAAATGAGAGTCTGATAGAGCTGGACTTTTGTCCGTCAAGAGAGTGCTTTGTTCCTACACTGTTTGCTGAGCTCAAAATAGAATATATTTGCAACCACAATCCTCCTATCTATCTCCAGGCGGAATGTTGTTGTCATTGTTCACGGGGGATCCAAGGTAGACAAATTCATCTACCACTTCAAAATTAAATCGGTTGTCAACGTTCAAGTGCGGACCAAGTCGTGAGGTTTCTCTAGTCGTTGACACCATCAATTTTGTCTTCCCTTCATTAACAGCAAGACCCACCTTCGCCGATTCCTTTTCGATTCTTGAAAATACTGCAGTAACCTCTCGCAAATTTCGCCCAATGATGTCTATGTCGTCAGCATACACCAGCAACATATGGTTTTCCGTGTTAATGGTCTTATTCGTATTTACTGCAGCCTTTCTCTTTATTATCTCCATTAAGATGTCGAAGAGATTGCACGAAAGTGTGTCGTCTTGTCTAAGTCCTAGCTTGGTACAGAATGGTTCAGTGAGGTCTTTCCCCACTTTCACTGCTGTTTGGTGTTGGTCAGCGGCGGATCAGTTTTGACGGAATCCCAAGTTCAAACATAGCTTCGTACAGTTTTCCCCGCATGGTGCTATCGAAAGCAACTTTGTAATCGACAAAAATATGGTATGTATCGATTTGCTTTTCGTGGGTGTTTTCCAGGATTTGAGGTAGCATGAATATTTGGTCAGTCGTGGACTTGCCTGGTCTAAAACCACACTGATAAGGTCCAATCAGGTTTTCAATAATTGGCTTTAGTCTTTCACATAATACGCTTGACAAGATCTTATACACGATGGGTAAAATACTGATACCGCAATAGTTGGAACAGACACACGAATCACCCTTTTGAACACAGGACATAATACACTTAGACTCCAATCGTCGGGCATAGATTCCCCCAGCTATATACCGCATATAAGTCGATGCATCTGGGCTAGCAGTCCTTCGCCACCTGCCTTAAAAAGTTCAGCGGGTAGACCATCCGCACCAGCGACTTTATTATTCTTAAGACAATCTACACTATCCTCCACTATCATTACCTACTGATCTGCAGTGGAAGAATCTGAGTGGAGTAGTGCTGAAAAGTGGTCTCTCCACATTTTGAGCACACACTGCTTCTCAGTCACCAGATTCCCATTCTCGTCCTTTCAGAAGGGCAGCCCATTATTAGGCCGGTTATTCAATCTTCTTACTCTCTGGAAAAACTTTGGGATTCACCATTCATCCTGCACATTTCGGTTTTTTCACTCTCCCTCTACTCCCACTGCCATTTTTTCCGCCTAAATAGTTAGTTTTCCACCCTTCTTAGCCTCTTGTACCGCTCACTTGCAGCACGCGTTGTAACTGACTGTTTCGTTGCCATACGTGCAGCGTCTTTTTCATCAGTTGCAATGCGACATTCTTCGTCGTACCATGGCTTATCCTTCTGTGGTTTTTGATAGCCAAGTTCAGTCCTTGGAGCGGTTTCCAAAGAATGGGAGATGTGCTTCCACTGCGCATTTGGGTCTTCGGGAGGGGGGCATTCTGCTCTAGCAGGGGAGAGAGCCTCTGTCGATAGGATATTGATATCTCCGGTATTTGAAGCTTGTCAACATCCAGCTTTTCCTGTGTTCGGCTTCGTACGTTTTTCGCCGTGCTCAGTCTTGTGCGAAATTTCGCAGCCACTAGGTAATGATCCGAGTCAATCTTGGCACCTCGTAACACACGTACATCCATTACACTAGAAGAGAGCCTGCCATCTATTTCCAAGTGATCAATCTGGTTCTTCGTCCGCTGACCAGGAGACCGCTGATCAGGAGACCAGTTAAACCCAAACAAACAATTGCTTCGATGTGCTTCTTCCACGAACAACTTTTGTTGGATTTAGCTTGTCTTAAAAGACCCATACGGTCGATTGCTGTTTTGTTTCGGGCTCATATGCATAGATCCACGATTCGTCACCTGTGATAATGTTATACACTGCATTTGAATTACCGCGGTTGTATTTCTTCAACATTTCTTTGTTCCAATCTACGCGAGCTTTTTTTTGAGCATTCAAATTCAAAAGTCAAATTATGTGGTATCCAACTAGAACAAATCTTTTTCACGGCCAAATGAACATGCAATATATTATTGATCCTAGTGGTACTAATGTCCAAGGAAGTCACAATCTCACGGTATGTTACATGTTGGGCTTGCTTTACACAGGATCAATGGTTTCCGGCAAAATTTCCGAGGTTGGACGGCCTTCACGAAATTCATCCTGGAGCGAACGACGTCCGAGACTGAACTCTTGGTAACAGAGATTTACAGTGGTTTTTGATGGTGCTTCATCACCAAAAGTCGAAACAAGTTGATTGAGACACTAATGTCTCGATAATCCACGCCGAAAATCGTAAAAAATCATCGCGCGAAAATGTTCACGGGTTAACTCCATTTTTTGACCGAGACGAATTTTTCAACAGACTGTAAATACAAGAAATAGTGCTCGTAAGTGAAAACGTTCTATGTACGTTTATGCTAAAAAATGTCAAACTTTCCAATCGAAGTTACAGTTTTCATCTGGCAACACTAGTACTGCCAGGACCCGAAATATGAATAGCAACCATCTATAATAGGTGCTATTTCGGGCAAAGGAAGCACAACAGACAAAAAGCCCTCTTACGGGAAACAAATGTCCAGCTATTAGTATATCAGACTCTCATACAATCAGTCTTGCACTATGGAGCAGAATTCTACGTCAAATCACAAGTAACCGAAACAGCAATAGGAGCCTTTGAGAGACAAACACATATTAACCTATTTATAATAGGCAATGGTGAGTATCGACGTCATATGATCCACGAACTGGGAACTGGGACATGTTAGAAGAACGCATAAATGAACCAGGGCGAAAAGTATTTCAAGGCGTACTCGAAGGAAGCCATAAAATAGTATGACCAAGACTCTACTGGAAGCCTCAGGTGGATGAATTCCTGTGAAAGCTTAGTATTACCCACTGTCGAAGAGGTAGGGAAATATATTACCTTCCTTTTCTAAGGACCCTAATACGGCATTTACATCAACCAAGATTAGCGGATTTTGAAGATTAAGAGTCCAATCTTTGCGTGATTGAGAGTGCATGTGCACTATTTTCGCGTGAGTCACGCATATTTCCGAATGGTTAATATTATTTAATTTCGATTTTCTTACTACTTTGTTAAACAAATTATTTTTGGACGGCTTCTGATATAATTTCCCTCTACCTAAGCGTCGTTAATCATCTTCTGTTTTTCAAGAAAATCTACTACAAGCGAAGAAGTTTTTATACGTTTTACAGTTGGACCGATTGTAAAAAAAGTGGTAATAATATCAGAACTCCTAAACTATAAGAATGTAGTAAGTATTTGTAGGCGAGGGGTCAGGCTTTCAGAAGGTGGTAGTTAGAGGCACCTTGTTTCAACGTGCGGATGTCAGGATGACACGATTTCATGGCATGTAACTTCTTAACTTGCAGCGCGATTTAAATGATCTTTGTTTTTGAGACCATCTCTAACCATTACAACGATATTTGGAATCAAAAGTTTAATATGTAAACATTCGCACTGACTTTCTTCAGTTTTTTGGTAATAACTTGGTCATTTTCAATCAAAACTTAGTTTTAAAAACACAGCTACATTGGCAAGACTTCAACCGAACGTAAGTTAAAACCATTTTTAATTTATTTAAAACCGGTTGGTAATTTTGTGCTAGTGGCAAAGTTATATTTTTAAATACGATTATTTCAAAAAGTAATAAACGGTGAGGAGGGAGGATGGCGCCTTTGGAATTATCGATTGTGCGGATTTGTCAGTCACGATGTCTCAGTGGTCGAGTGAGCATCGTTCGTTCACTGTGGAGACATTTTTTAAGAGTAATGATTCTTACGTAATTGCTCATTGACAATTTTGTTCAAAGTTCGGTATTCGGCGAATAAGTGATGGACCGAGTGTAAATTGAATTCGTTCGTGGGTGCAACTGCTTCGACTATGAATATCCCACAGCCAGGGCCCAGTCGATCTTCAAGGACTCCCGAAAACATTGAATTGGTTGAAAGCAGTTTACGTGAAAATCCGCGATTTTCAATACGGAAAAGAGCAGCCTCACTGGGATTTCCGACAGCGATTATTCATGAAACTTTAAATAAGGATCTGAAGTTCCTTCAAATCGTTCAAGAACTGAAAGAAAGTGACTTTGATTTACGCAAAAATTTTTGTGAAACGATGTTGCTGCGTTTTCGTACTGTAAAGCAAAACTGCCGTTACTGGTCTCCAAGAACCCGCAACCCTCGATTGAAACATCAAAAACCATTGCATTGCCCCAGGGTAACTCTTTGGTGTGCCTTATCCACGCATGAGACAATTGGACCATTTTTTTCGAAAATTCTCGAGGCCAGGCGAACAGGTTGTTCAACTCGACGGAAAACATCTGGATGACATACTCTTTAAAAAATAAAATCCGCATTTCCATTCTATCGTTCAATGAAACTTCAACGGCCGGTAGGGGACTATAAGTACTCTGGTATCGTTTGGGACCCCCCCCCCCCCGCATTTGAAATTCCAAAAAAACCTTTTTCCGTACACCCTAATGTACATACATATGTGTATGAAATAAAAATTGAAAACAGAATATTTGATAAAGTATTACTAAAAGAGTTGATGACAATGAATGATAAGATGTAAGTAAACTATAAGTAATATAATGAAAGTGATAACTAGAATGAAGAATGAAATCATATATGCAATAGTTTAGTTACTGATAAATATGTTTATATGTAACTCGCATGATCTCTGAGAAAAAAAAAACTCTAAATGATTCACACATTACTATAACTACATCACTACACAGCTTCCATGAACATTACTGACAAATAGTCAAAATGTTGATAGCCAAAATGTTTTAGCAGAAAAAGTTCATCTGCCCAATACGAAACAAATATCAATTACATGCAGCAACAGTATAAGTTTTTCGCATCAGTGCACCAGCAACAGAGGTTCATTGAAAATATATTTCTTCAATGGCAACCGAAAGAATTTCCGTCCTCGACAGCACTACTTAGATGTACTTTATGGAATACTCGTATCCTGCTGGTTACTTAAGCAACAAGAATTGGTCATTCTCCATTCGATACAAAGGTCGATTCAATGATTTACAATTTGCCGTTGAAAATGTAGAATGCTGCATAGAATAGTTGATGGCATTTTAGTAACGCATTTGCCAATACCGGGCAGATTATTTTTTCGTACATCAAAACTAACGTCATATACAACACAAAAATCTGACTCAAGGATAAATTGTTAAGAAAACAGCAACAGAGATGAAATAACGAACATTGCGTTTAAAATATTTTTGGCACATTTCACTTAACTTTCGTCATAATCGAACGATCAAAGGAATACATGGGTAGAGAGGAATATAGAGAAATGATGGATGGAATGTTAAGTACTTGTGTGTACATTGCATTAGCTCAAGGGACAATCTATTTATAGACATAATTGCGACAACAAGTCGATGGCCAACCCAATTACAAACTCAGGCTGTGAATTTAAATTCTTTTGAACTTTTCTTTAAATAGTTTCTTTTTGATACAAAATGTTGTAATTTGGGGACATTTAATTCTTTTTGTAAAACAGTTTGCAAAAAGTTTTAGATTGATTAACATGGCTTAACTTTATATAATAGTCGTTTTTTTGGCATTGACCGAGTTTCCATCATGTTAATTTGAACTGGATAATATAAAACGTTTATCGAGTCATTATTAATTCATAAACATGTTGTCCGACCCAAAACTGAATGAGAAAGTACAGTCGACAAATTGGTGCTTCATCTGATAACGCTATTAAAGACCCATAATATTCCTCAAGAAGGGAAGGGCTTATAAAATATGTAGATCTCTTCATTCCGGGAACAAAGGCAAGAGTAAACAAGCGACATTTAAACATTACATCAAGTGAGACCGATGGTAATGCATACGCTACTTATTCGTGGTGTAAAATATAGGCATTTTTGACTACTCGATACTACTCAATACTTTTGAGCAGAGTACTCACTCACTCACAAGATTTAGGACATGTCGACGCTGTATATAGGGAGAAAAATAATAAATTTGTGCAGAAGAAGAAAACCTTTACGTGTACTCCGACAGAAAAAATAGCATATGGCTAATTATACCAGAATTTAGAGGTTGTCAAAGCCACATTAGATCCCATCACATCGGAATTAGAGGTTGTCGCAACCTGCTAGAGGCTGCTTTAACCGAGTTTCAGTTGTTAGAACTAAACCAACCTAAATCCGGTTGTAGCAACTGCAATTCGGAGACAAAAGCCGAATTTACGGTTGTTTCAACCTCTTTTCAGAAATTAGTTCTGTGAGTTTATTCATATCAATTATAACAAAAAAAGAGATTACAACTATTTTACAAGTTATTTTTCCGGCGAGCCTCGCTTCCTGGGAAGACTATAGACGCTGGAAAAGTATTTCTTGTTTGGATGCAATAATACCGTATGTTTGGGGCTTGTCGCAAATATAGTATACTTGGGTCCAAACACATTGTGTTTACTATTCAATATTACATGTTGCAAGCACAATGATTATTGTGATCCAAATACAGCTTTGTTTGTGATACAAATACAGCTGTGTTTGATGCACCGTTGTGCTGTGTCGAGAGGAAAATTATAAAAGAGGGGCAAAGAGAGTTGGTTGTAACTATATATTGTAACTATATTTTTGCATTATTCTTTTAGTGAGTTATTCATAAACATTCCTGAATGCATGTGTAAATTGAGTGTTTCTTATATTGACTGATCTACTGCATTGTAGTTTCATGCATTCAGTCGTCAATCGCTCGTTTGGTACGAATGCGTTTACGTGGATGTTTGGCATATAACAGGCATCTTTGAAAATAAACATGCTACTGTTTGCATTTAAATATAAGTGAGTTTAGGACTTCCAAATATATCAATATTTGGAGTGAGTTCCAAACATATACATAATTCCTGCAGAATGTGTTTGAGAGAATATGTTACAGAGGGGAGAATATGTTCCAAGTGTAGTATGATGGTTGTTTTGTCTTGAAGGCATTTTCAGGACCATATTAGTAGGTGATAACAATTTATAGAAGACTTGTGTTTGACATGCCACCAGTTTTGATCAATTGTGAATGAGCTGACAATCTATGTAAGACCCTCCTAGTTATTTGTCAGCAATATGTTATGGCCGCAATATCTCATGGTGAATTTCGGTAGAAGAAGTCTTTATCATTTGTCAAGTCCGAGTTATTTGTGTAGGTTTTCAAGTTTTTAAAAAGCTTCAGGCTGCAAAATATATATATATATATATATTCATTTGTAGTTATAAAAATGCTTGCAATAAATTTCTTGTTTCAAAATATTTGAAAATTACACTTTCCCAATGTGCACAAAAACGGATGCGGATCGATTTCAAAACTGTTATGAGTCCGTAAACATATCAAACGCGTAGAGCGAGTTGTCGGACCCATTTCGAACACGCTGCAAGTTCGTAAAAGTATAAAAATGCGAATCAGTGAAATGCGATTTGGCGGATCCGTTTCGAACCCGTTACGAGTCCGTAAAAAACATAAAAACCAAATTAACAAATATGAAGTGGCAAGCATCTTGTGAGGAAACCAAAATCGGAATTCGACCATGGTCAAAGGGGAGAGCCCCAACACTCCCATTCTGGCGACTGGGAAAATTTGTGTCTTAAAAATTGTTTGTAGCAAATTCACAACGAAACTGCTACAACACAAAAAAATGCTGAGTAATTTAAAGTTGGTAGCTTTGTCACGTCTATTTTTGTAACTCCAATACATTTGACTGGTGGTCGCGAAAAATCTCGAAAAAAGCAACATATCTTAATTAAATTAGACATTAGATAATATTTTGCTCCTTCGCCCCTTTTATTAGTACTTTTTTTTATTTTAATTAGTCAAGCTCAAGGCCATTCTATGTCTCTATTAATAGAGATATAAATTCCAAAACATGGTCATGGAACTGACCATGGAGGCGGAAAGCTTAACTCACTTGGGAGTGACCAGAAATGATTTGTATATAGGACAGTCCGAGTAGCTTACTAATTCCTAGAATAAGTATGTCCCGGGCAATGGTTTTATCGGAACCTTCCGATAAACGAATGAGCAGCGTGATTGTTTATGCGATCACTGATGTTTCTCAGGTTAAATATTTGACCCTGTCACTGAAGCTCTTCGAACTAGTGATATAATCTTTTGTCCTTAGAAGGCGGATGATCCAAAACACACTGCATTCTGGTCAGTGTCTGATGCATAATAGATGGCAGTAACATAATCATCCTAGCAGTAGGTAAAATGCAAAGCCTCGGTGGAATGGGGTTGCCTTCCGCTACCTTGATATTGGCAATGAAAATACAAAATGAGAATTAGAAACATAAAAACCACACAATTGTTGATGACCCTTGCAAACTTTATAAGGACCACGATTTACGGATATGCTCTTGGAATGTTAGAACTCTATACAGATCCGGTGCAACTACCCAACTGCAGATGTCCTCGAGAATTATAAGGCTGAACTGCTATCTAGGATGGATAGATCATGGATGTACAAGGAAAAAGAATTGTGACATATACTTATACTTATAAATAATACAGCTGTCATGAGAAAAAACAGGGATTTTTTGCGGATTTGTAATTGGCAAAACACTGCGACATTTGGTCTCACGGTTAACCCCAGTGAGTGAACCTATCGGTACCATTTGCATAAAGACATGCAAGGAAAAGACGATGACACCAACATAAAGACTTGCACAATGTTACTGTGATATCCCTTGATCAGCACACGAAACCACAGATTCTGGTAATGGATGAAGGGCAGTCTACTTGTGTAATGGATGTACGTGTGATTTGAGGAGCTAATATCGATTCTGATCACTACCTGGTTGGAGCAAAGTTTCGCACAAGGTTAAGCAGAGCGAAATTCGTACGAAACCAAACATTTGTATGTATATGTAACACCGAAACATCGAACATCGAAAAGCTGCAATTACCAGCGAAAGACACGGTCTATTCACATAAGCTCACTCAGGTACTGCCGCAGGACGCACCCCCCACCTCATGATCCTGAAGAGCAGTGGAAGTCCATTTCCCACTCTATGAAACTACTGCAGATACCGTCCTGGGTTATAAAAATCCACTTAAAGAGTGATGAAAAGAACGCTGCATGTTTGGCAATGCTTCAGTCAGTTGCAACGCGAGCCGCGACAGAGCGCTATAAGGAGAAGAGGGGAGAGGTAATCTGTATGTTTAAAAGAAAAAACGGTTGGGGGGAAAGAGCGAGAGTGAGCATATTGAAGGAAGAATTAGGCCCGTAAATTCTACGGAGAAGTACAACGTCTAACCAACGGCAATGGATCAGGGCCCCCATTTTGTAGTATGGTATATGGGAATCTTATCACAGATGTGCAGACTATGTGAGGAATATGGAGAAATCACTTCTATGCTTTACTTGTCCCAGGAGACTTCAATATAGATGAAGGTATTGAGCACATACAGTATTATGGCGTCGACTACGCCCTCCTAGCCAAAGCGAAGTTAGAACTGCATTTTCCCGGCTTAAGAACAACAAAGCCGCTGGTGCTGATGGACTACCGGCTGAGCTGTTTAAAGCTGGCAGCTATGAGTTCGAATGGTGCACGCATGAGGTCATATGCAAAATCTGGCTAGACTTGGAGTGTTACATATATGTAGCAACTATCGTGGTATAAGCCTTTTATCCATCTCATACAAGGTCCTCTCGAGCGTAATGTGCGAAGACTAAAGCCATTTGCTGCATACCTGGTCGGACCTTATAAGTGTAGCTTTAGGACTGGAAAGTCAACCATCGGCCAGATATCATGTTACAGCACATAGAAACCCTACAAAAACCAACCGATATCTACCACCTCTTTGTAGATTATAAACCTGCTAAGCTGACACGCCTTTGTAGAGTGGCACTGTCTGACACAAATTCCGCAGTAAAGATTGGTAAAGATCTCTCCGAAGCATTTAGTACGTGATGATGCCTCCAGCAGGTCGACACCCTATCATGCGATCTCTTTAACATATTAATTGGGATCATCGTGAGAAAAGCTGCAGTCAATACGAATAACACTATCATTTGAAAAACACATACTGCTCGCGTATACTGCTTATTTAGACATCATAGGCCGAAATCTGCGTGAAGTTACGGCAGTATTTTCAAGAATTGAGAAGGAATCAACAAAAGTGTGTGTGGTTCCGACAAGTAGAACATTCACCCGATTGGATGAAAGGGTGAACGCTGATAACCGTTATAATTTCGAGGTACGAATTCATTTACCTTGAAATCAAGCCTAGAAATCAAACGGATAATTGAGCTTGGAAACAGGTGTTATTTCGGGCAAAGCAAGCACTACAGAGATAAGACCCTCTCTTGAGAAACGAAGATCCAACTCTGTCAGACTCTCATACAATATGTTTTGCTTTATGGCGCAGAATCCTGGGTCGACGACGGATGAACCACAAGCTGTATAATCTGTATCCCGAAATCGAGGTAGGTAAACCAAGTCAGTGAGTGTAAAACTAGAACGCGCACAGCTTACTGGTTGGGAGAAGTTCTACCCAATCCCTTCGTAGGAAAGCATTTTTTTTTAAAGTAAAACAAAAATTAATTTTTATTCAAATTTTAAAAAATAAA
Source organism: Phaonia tiefii (assembly GCA_963931995.1). Taxonomy (NCBI): domain Eukaryota; kingdom Metazoa; phylum Arthropoda; class Insecta; order Diptera; family Muscidae; genus Phaonia; species Phaonia tiefii. The sequence goes on along the minus strand of OZ008367.1, from coordinate 105,679,736 downwards.
ATTTAAAATTTTAACTGCATTTAAAATTTTCCCCAAACTATCTTAGATTAATCTATAGCAAATTTTTTCGGAATATGATAATTTTTTTAAACTATACAGAATTATAAAAACGCAATTGGCCAGAGCTTAAACCTAAATTTAAATTTAAAACATTGTGCTTTCAAAATACATTTAACATAATAGATTCACGACATAATGCATCATACATCATGCATCGGGTACTCGGGTACTATAGCGACCTTTGCTGCAAAAGAAAAAACAATAACTTCTATTCTTGATGTGTTAACATCTACAGGCACGGGTAGGACAATCTATAAAAGTGAACACATGCAAACATTACACAGCGTTAGCATCACATACGTGGTTGTTGTACAACAATAGTCTCTGCCTAAAAATAAGTGTGATTGTATTGATGTAGTGGCAGCGAACAAACAAGCAGGTCGTCGTCGCCAAAGAGTATTGGATAGTATAGAGAACTTATGGAACGAATTGTATGACTCAAAAGCACTGGCGACATCTGGCGAATGATTCAAAACGTATTACTCCCTTTTTGTCATAACTTGGTGCATGCATAATTTTAATTTGAAATATTGATATTGATGCCTTTTGAAACATTTGTGCTTTTTGTATTGTTTTATGAAATAACATTGTCGAAATGGTGAATTTATATTGAAATATTCTATAAAGAGAATAAGACTCGTTTATGTTCTTTTACTCAGACACTCTACATGAGAGCGGAAAAAGAGTGCAATAAATTCGATATACTATCGCAGACCACTAGGAAATAGCTTCTATGCCTCTCTTCGTATTGTCTTAATGACGACGAGGTCGAGTTCGAGTTGCTTTGGTAATTTACTCTTTGGTTGGCATAATACGGACAGAAATAAAAGGGAATGCGTATTTTCGTTCGATGCAAACAGCATTAAACATAATTGAGCTGTCATTAATACCAATCAAACGCTATTTAAACTTAGTTTGCTGCAGGGCCTACAATCTCAATGTTTTCTTTGATCTCTCATTCTTCATCATTTCCCTAGTACCTTTTCGATCAGCTGTGTCGTCACTCTGTTTATGGCAAAACGAAAACAGTTATTTCAATGAGCTAAGTATTGCATTATTAATGTGTTAACATCATTATTGATGTGTTAACAGGCAATCTAACAAAATCAACACATGCAAACAACACATAGCGTTATCTACGTCGAAGCTATGCAGCGTTAGCATTGCAAATAATACATATGTATGTGGTTGTTGTACAACAATAGTCTCTACCTGAAAATAAGAATGATGGGATTGATGTAGCGGCAGCGAAGAGTTGTCTTAAAAGACTAAGTCCTGCTACTCGAAAGCTTAAAAACGTAACACAATGTATGTACATGTGTCTGTTGCTTTGCATTCACTTTGTTTTTTGTGGGAATAAAACAAAAAGTATTAAACAAGATAATAATGATATATGTGCTTGCACTGGTCTTTAAATAATTTTAAGTATTATTATTATGTAAATGAAATGTCATCATATGATTGAACGCTATTTTTTATTTTCCAATGTAACATTTACTAATGTGCACATAGAAATCGAACAGATACCGTGTAACAAAAAGGTGAGTTCGAACACTCATTGGATTTTTTTTTGTGGCGAGCACGCTTTTTGACATGGTTTAAAAATTATGGGCTGTATAGAATTTTATCCTTAAAAAAAACATTTAGGACCACTGTGCGTTACAAAAATAAGATTCCCCGGCAGTTTAAAGAGCACATATATGTGCTCGCAGAAATTAGAATATCACTTTAATTTTTCTTTATGTTTATTTAGAATTTCATGTTGTTCGTAATCGTACTTGTTTCGACCATAAAATAAGAATATTCAAAGGCTTTCCCAATTTTGCGTTAACATTTTCCATCAATACAATAATGCGTTTTTAAGCGAATACACTTATTACCAAAATAAAGTTAACCTCTTGGCTGATGATGCATATGGTCGATATGTCTGTTGTAATCCTGACAATGCAGCCATAGCATCACGTACCAGACCACTGGCGCATTGTTTGTATTTCCATATATTTGCCACGGACTGTATAAAACTTTCACAATGGATAAGATTCTGCTTAAACTCCTTCAGAATGATTTCACCTTCCGGTTTCGCTTCTGGTGGTAATTTGTAATGAATGTAATCTTCCACTATGCCAATGGACACGTTTGAAAACAAAAGGGCATCTTCTATATCACTATTGTCCAAGACGGCTGAGGAGATGTTTGTTGAGGTCCCAGTTATATCGATCATTGACACACTAAGTCCAGTTGTTACAAGGAAAACATTGCAAAACTGTAATATTTTTTAGAATTAAAAAAAAAGTTACAATTTAAAATGTATTTTTCACATTTTATTACCCCGAAAAGTGTTAGGTATATTACAACTGACTTTAGCATTTTGAATTGTTGCTCGTCTGCCTCTCTGACTGGTACTAAATTTAACTTTAACAATTTAATAGTTTGTTGTCTGCAGAAATTAATCTCACGCTTGCTAGGTGTTTTTTTTTTTATATAAATATATGTCTTGCCAATATTAGCTTAACCGTTGGAAAGAAGATTAGATACCATCTCCCATTCATTCGAAATAACGACTTTATACCACACTGCCATCGTCATCTGTGTTGCTGTCAACTAGGTTAACTTTTAGCTGTCATTTTACAAAAAACATTTTACGATGTGTTTATGTTTTAGTTAGTTTTATTGTGATTTTTTCCTAATGTAAACGTAATAATAATAAAAGTGCAAATTATTACACGTTAATGGGCATATTTTGAAATTATTAAAACATATTTGCGTTTTTGGGATGATGGTGAAAGAAACAATTTTAACTTTAGTATTCAATTGTAAGAGATTCGTTTCTCGACGGTGAAGCAATGGTTAGAGGTCGCGACTCTTGTACACAAGAATGGGGGAAATTTGAAAATCCACGTCTCCGCTCTGACTCCGACTCCAGCATTTTGAAAATGCACAACTCCACTCCGACTCCAACATTAACTAGAACCATTTCCTAAGGCATAATTTTCATTAACATCGAAATAATTTGAACTGCATATAATAACGGGTGTGTTTTTTACAGGTTCACAATTTTGAGTTGGTAACACTGCTTTATTTGACAGCGGATTTAACAGCTGATAGTTGATTTTTGTTTAGTTTCGTTTGGCATTTCATCATGGATAAACTTAGAGGCGATCAACGCTTGCAAATTGTTGAAATGTTCTATCAAAATAATGGTTCTCTGTTCGTCAAACTTATCGTGCAATTGGTCCATTTATGGTAGTCATAATCAGCGATACCGACGGTGGTACAATGGCTAGTGTGCGGGGCTCTTCTACTTGAGATCCTGGATTCGATCCCTGCTCTGACCACCTAAATTGTCACCTATCATAGTAACGGCGACACTATCGAGTATTTAGCCATGAAAAAGCTTCTCAAAATACCTTTCGGAACCCGTGCACATCTCACTGGTTGTGAGAGTTTTCCCCAATTTCTTCCTGAGATGTAATGGGAAACCATTTTTTTTTTTTAATCAGCGATGCAGATTTAAAATGCTTTAGGGATAGTTTAATATAAAACACACAGTTGCGTGTCTTGAGATCACAGTTTTTAATGACCGTTGAATGGCAGCTACGTTTTCGAATTTTGATATACCGGTCGTTGAAGTTTCAATTTCTGGTGTATTTGGATAAAAAAAAAGTTGTATGTAATATGGGGCTCAAACGACGTGTCATGATCAGAGAGTAATTTTTCAAAGAGAGAATATTTGACTCATCTGACGTTTCCTTTAACACACTTCGTGGTGCGGTCGGTGTGATAGAGAGATGTTTGACGAAAAGTGACTTACACCAGGTGGAATTACAAGAACTTCTGACTTTAATTTTTCATGTCGTTTGTGTTTGACACTTTTTTATTGGCTGTTATTATTAGCCAACATTTGTGTTGTATTTAAACAAAATAATTTTAACACACAAAATGAAATATCGTTGTTGTAATTTTGTTGGTTGTTTTCAACCATTGCCTATATCTGGTAGTATTGAAGCAATTCTTTTCAACATCCAACGTTCATATCACACCCGACCTAATGTCATAAATTTGCAGAGAGAAATGTTAAGTCTAGTATAGGAATTAGTCTATGGTCATGATGAGCATAATTAGAAAAATATATTTTCAAAATTTTGACAGAATATTTGTTTTTCAGTCTTGAGCATATTTTCCGTATTTCTCATTGTAGTTCGCGAATTAGATTTTAATTATATTTCTTCTATATATTTTATAGTATATCCATGACAAATACTAAAATAAGTTAATTGAAAATGTAATTGAACCATTGGGAAGTAAAAGTATAAATGATCGTAATTTTATCAAAAAAAAATTACATGAGGTGTCATGGGACACCCGGTTGGAACGAAGTTCCTTTCGCTATATAGTATGTACTAGTTAGTTCCAACACATCTAAGGAACTGCTATATTAATCAAGAATAAGACAATGCTACAGTTACGACAACAAAAGTGTATATTCGCTAGATGCTTTAGGGACATGCGCCATAAAGATAACCGTTGACTGCAACAACTTTTTAGTTATTAGATGTGCGTACTAACCGGCCGGCAATAAAAATTCAATACGAGCAGATTTGCAAAAACTATATGATTATATGAATCTTCAAAATTCAAATAATTACTATGTACTAGCGGGAGACTTGAACTGCAAGCACAGAGAATGGAGTAATACTGTTAATATCGCAAACGCCAATAGCCTAAAAGACTGGTTGTCGGAAAATGAAATAGAATTCAGATGCAAGCTTTACTCTTCTGTCGCACCATCCTTTCCTCAATCGGGCTCATACCACGATTTATACATAACAGATTCCAGGCTAAGAGTCAACGAAATGTCAAACTGCCTCAAAACATTGGATTACGATAGCGACCACAACGCAGTGAAATTAATTGTGAAAATTTAGAGTGAATGTTATGACAACTTTGAATGAGGAGACAACGTTCAAATTTAACTTTAAAAGGACAAATTGGAAAAGGTTTGAGAAGGTGGTAATGAAGAAAATCATGTTAGAAACAGTTATACCGAACTATCGAAATTTAACGAATGATGAAATAGATGTATATATAACTAGATTACATTTTCTAATTTCTTTTCAGAGGTCAAGGAAAGAGGAAAGTACGCAACCAAAATTTAAAGACAAAGATGTCTTTTCAAAATTTTCTAAGAGCATAATTAAAAAATTACACTCCGAAAAATGTAAAATATTAACGATGATAAAAAGACATAATAGATTAGAAACAAGACTTACACAATTATCATTAAACACCTTTAAAGCAAAACTCAAACTGATTAAAAAACGATTGAATGAAAATTTTGAATGTAATGGGTCCGCCATCTAACGTTTTTTTTTCAACTAGTGCTTATTTCGTGAATGGTAACACTGAGCTCATGTCTGATTTGACAGATAATTAGTTTTATCCTTCCGCTGAACGAATATGCTTGTGTATACGCTTGAACAACGCTGGGAAATATTGCGACATTACTTTGAAAATCATGGTAATGTTGCAGAATGTGTACGGATTTTGGAAGAAGAGAAGCACCGTCAACTCCGTATGTTCGTTATCTTGTGAAAAAGTGAAAGAAACTGGCATCCTCATCGATAAACCAAAGCGTGAAAAGCCCAAAATAGTGCGTACACCCGAGAATATTGCTGTTGTGGCAGAAAGTGTGCGTGAAGCGCCATCAACATCAATTCACCGTCGTTCTCAACAATTGAACATTTCGGAGACCTCATTGAGACGAATTTTGCATAAAGACCTTGCTATGACGCCATGCAAAGTCCAATTGGTTCAGGAGTTGAAACCAACTGACCATCCAATGCGTTCTCGCTTCGCTAAGTGGGCCTGCGATCGACTTACAGAAGATGCCGATTTTGCCAAAAAAAAATCATCTTTTCAGAAGAAGCTCATTTTGATCTTGGCCGGTATGTAAACAATCAAAATTGTCGCATTTGGGGCACAGAAAACCCGCACGCATACATTGAAAAGTCGATGCACCCAAAACGAGACACTGTTTGGTGCGGATTTTGGTCCAGAGGCATTATTGGGCCATTTTTCTTCGAAAATGAGCAAGGAGTGGCCGTTACAGTCAATGGCGATCGTTGTCGGGCCATGCTGAACGAATTTTTGTTCACAAAAATTGAAGAGGAGGATATTAGCAACATTTGGTTTCAACAGGATGGCGCTACGTGCCACACAGCCGAAGCTACACTCGATGTTTTGCGCCCTGTTTTTGAAGATCGCATTATCAGCCGCAGAGCTGATGTCGTTTGGCCACCTCGGAGCTACGATTTGACACCGTTGGACTATTATTTGTGGGGTGCCCTCAGTGTTACGCCGACAAGCCAGAGACAATTGACGCTTTAAAGGACAATATTCGTGAAGCCATTGGTGAAATACAGCTGCACACAATCGATAATGTGCTTAAAAATTGGACCGATCGTGTAGGCTACTGCATGGCCAGCCGAGGCAGCCATTTGAATGAAATTATTTTCCATTATTAACCGGAATGATTGTACTTTCAAATAAAAAAAGAAATTTGAGAAAATATTCAGTAGTTTTTTTTAATAGCATTTTCAAACAAAAAAAGTTATTTAGCGGACCCTTTATTAATAGGTAATAAAGAAATTCAGGAAAACCTGGAGAGATTAGATCACAGAGAACCAGTAAGAATGTTCCAAGGTGGGAAAATATTTAAAAAAAATTAAACCACTCAATTTAACTAAAATAGTTGTGCACGAATCTGAAAGGAATATACTAAGGAAAGCTGGAATAAACACGCAAAATCTAGAAAGGGTAATACGGACCAAGAGGAAATGCGTGATACAATAGGAGCTTTTCTGGAATGAATACATTCATATAAGGATTTCGATAATAATCAAACTAGTCGGCATTTGCCGATGATATTAAGACAATATCTAATATTAATGAAGGACTTCAAAACTCATTCAACAAGTATGCCCTTGCATTTAAAAATAAACACTAACAAGTGTGAGACTATTGTATTTCGGCCACCAGTAGGAAAATGTAATAACGATGTAAAACGGAATTGGAAAAAATTCGGAATCAAATGAAACCTTTTGAGATTAAACACAAAATTAAATGTCCCTGGACAAATACTTATACTTCTATGAACATATAACGGAGATAGTCTCAAAGTAAGGAAAGCTGTTTTATAAAGTATACATGCGTCTTTTTCATTCTAAACATATAAATTCCCGTGTCAAAACTATTATGTATCAAACGTTAATTCGTCCTGTCATAATATATGGTTGTCCTCTCTGGTTCAACGTATCGCCGGCGTTCATTGAAAAATTAAGGATATTCGAAAGGAAATGATTAAGAGTATATACTTCTCTGTACAGAACAGTACACAAAGTATATATGAAACAAGAAATTGTATAAGTATAATAAGGAAAATGTAATTCGAATTGAAAATTACATCATAAATTTAATAAGAAACCATATACTACGTATATACAAACTATGAAAACAATTTAATAATGGCTCTCTACTATACAAATGCAAAAACGATTTAAGTGATGCATTACGAAAAGTGTTTGTCCCAACCGAGGCGTTTATATACCTGGACAAAGAAAAATATATCCAAGAAACAAATAGGACCCCCGTCAGATATCAACGTACAACAACGTACCATGTCGGTGATTTCAGACACGATACTAACACATCGCATAAAGATATTGCACTAACATCAAAAACAAAAAATTGGCTATCTTAAAGTATTGGTTTGTAAAAAAAATTAAATTTAATTAGACCATAGATTTTAGTATATAAATAATACGATATTTATGTAATTTTTTTATTAAAAAATTGTCAGTTCGTTGTTATCTTATATGAGTGTTAAATTGATTTGAAAAAATTAAATTTATAAAGCTGTATAAATGCAACATAGATGTTTATTAAATATACTCCAAAGCCCGATCTGGGGGCAATGCATGTAAAAAACTATAAATTATTAAATTGCTATTGTTTATTATGGTACTAAATTTTTTATAATTGCTTGAATTCACTAAACGTTCTGAATTAAAAATAATAATTTATGATTTTTTTTGCTAAAAAAACTGATTATGGGGTGATTATTTTAATATTACTAAAATTTAATTATTACAATTGAAAAAATCCTTAAAGCTTATAATATAATCATTAATATATCATTTTTATAATAAAACTCATAGTGATTACGGTTCCTGACTTCTGTGGATGAAGGAAGAAGAGGCGACGACTGTTTCGGATATAAGAAAAGACTGTCCAAATTATCCAAGTTACGAGTTACTGTTACGAGTTACAATTAAATTACGATCACTAGAAGCTTTTATTGCATTTTGGGGAGGACGGGATGTCCTCAGGCCATTTAAAGTATCAAACATATCCTCCAATGATTTAAGTTTGGAACTACATAATAGAAACAAAATCAGAATTTACATTTTGAAATCTTTTTTTGGCCTCCTTAAATATCTTCTAAAAGTCAACATCGAATTCCCTACACTTCCAACATGATCAGCGAAGCCCGCTTTCCTTAGCCGTAATTCCATTGAAGCCAAAACACTTCACATGGGCATGACTATCACAAAGCTAACATGGAAGAAAACAACCCTCATATAAGTCCCTGACTGTACAAATCTAGTAATAATTATCAATTATGTCTAAAGGTATGCAATAAAATAATATAACAAAACGAAATGGTACAACTTTCAAACACTAAACAACGAAAACCTAAAAGTATGCAGAATAATACTGGGTTGTATACTGGGTTATAGCATAATACGGTTAAAAATAAGTCGTTTAAAATTCTTTCATTTAGCCCCATCCCGTAACGTGCGATAAGGAACTTCGTTCCAATTGTAAAAATATATTTTTCTGTTTTTTCACCCAAATACACTAGAAATCAAATTTTCAACGATCGGTAGGGAAACATAAGAGCCCTCGAATAAAAATAAAGTTTGACTTTCCCGTAATCAGCTCCTCAGACGCATTTTGTGAACCCACCCTACGTAAAATTTTAATATAAAATGCAGATCAAAAGATAAAGGATTTTATGACACGCTTGGGGTTGACAACGCTGGTCCATCACAGCGGCTAATTCGAATAACTATGAATCGTATTCGCACCACGCTTTCTCTTTATGATAATGGGCTTCCGGGAAGAAGCCAAACAGTGCGCACCGAACAAGTCCACTTTATGGTAAATTTTACGAAAGGATCTTTTACGAAAAGATCTTACGAGCATTTAACATTCAACTTGTGCAAGAATTAAAGCCAAGCAACCATCGTATGCGCCGCCAATTCGGTCAATGGGCTGAAGCACAAATTGATATTGATTTTGATTTTACTTAGGTGGACTCAAGCAACCCAGAGGTGTCAAGTGCCTTTCAAAATTAGGATAACATGATTTTTTTTTTTTAGGACATGGGACTGTCTGTGGAGGTGGAAAGTTTCTGATTGCCATTCACTTGGGAGTGGCCAGAAATGATTCATTCATTGGGCAGTCCAAGCAGCTCACTACTTCCACGCAGTATGTCCTGGGCAATGGCTTTTCGGAAACCTCCGTTAGCTAGCTAGAGTGAGAAGGGGAAACAAATGAGCATCAAATCAGGTTTAGTAGGTGACTGATTTCACTGAAGCTCATCAAACAATCGGGCATATTCTTTTGTCCTTAGAAGGCGGATGAGCCAAACATACGGGCCAACGGCGGATAGAAACTAAAAGAAGAAAATCCAGGTTCAACATATCGCATCCTGGTCAGCGTCTGATCCATAATGGGCGGCTGCAATCAAATATCCTGGCAGTAGGTAAAATGCAAAAACCCGGTGGACTGGGTTTGCCTCCCGCCACCGTTCATAATGGCAGTGAAAATACAAAAACGAAACAGAAAACATAAACAACCCCTATTCGTTGACGACCCCCGCAAACGTTATAAGGACCACGATTTACGGATATGCACTTGGAATGTAAGAACTCTATATAGATCCGGTGCAAGTATCCAACTGGCAGATGTCCTCGAAAGTTATAAGGCTGACATTACCGCTAGCCAGGAAATGCGATGGACAGGACATGGCTGCACAAGAAAATGAAACTGCGATATATACTACAGTTGCCATGAAAATGAATTTGGTTGCGGATTTGTAGTTGGCAAAAGACTTGGACATCTAGTCTCTAGGTTCAATCCTGTGAGTGAACGAATAGCCACAATCCGCATAAAAGCGAAATATTTTTATATTTCCCTAATTTGTGTGCATGCCCCGACAGAAGAGAAAGATGATGATGCCAAAGACATATTCTATGAGCTCCTAGAGAAAACGTATGACCGCTGCCCTGGCCATGACATTAAGATTGTACTAGGAGATTTTAATGCCAAAGTAGGAAGGGAGAATGTGTTTAATCCAACTATTGGCAATTTCAGTCTTCATGCTGACAGTTCCGACAACGGTATGAGACTGATTGACTTTGCCGCGGCAAAAAACATGGTCATTAGTGGTACAAGATTCCAGCATAAAGACATCCACAAGGCTACTTGGGTATCCCCTGATCAAAGAACTAAGAACCAAATTGATCACGTGGTAATTGATGGAAGGCACTCATCCAGTGTAATGGACGTACGAGTGACCAGAGGAGCTAACATCGATTCTGATCACTACCTGGTAGCAGCAAAGGTTCGCACAAGATTAAGTAGAGCGAAAATCGTACGAAACCAGACGCAGAGGAAGCTGGACATCGGAAAGCTGCAATTACCAGAGGTAGCCACAGCCTACTCAAGGAAGCTCTCGCAACTTTTGGCACAGAACCCACCCCCTCCCGATGACGATCCTGATGCGCAGTGGAAACCCATTTCCGACTCTATAAAAACTGCCGCAACAACCGTACTTGGTTTCGAAAAACCGCTTCGCAATAAACCGTGGTACGATGAAGAGTGTCGCATAGCAAATGACGAAAAGAACGTTGCACGTATGGTAATGCTTCAGTCAATTGCAACGCGAGCTGCAACTGAGCGGTATAGGGAGAAGAGAAGGAGGTAAACCGTCTCTTTAGGCGTAAGAAACGGCAGTGGAGAAAGCGCGAGAGTGAGAAAATTGAGACATACAGAAGGAAGAACGAAGCCCGAAAATTCTACCAAAAAGTTAAAAACGGAACTAATGGACATGGTTCAGGGCCCCCTTCTGTAAAGACAAGGACGGAAATCTTGTCTCAGATGTGCAGAGCATGTTGGGAATATGGAGAGAGCATTTCTCCGCGCTACTAGTACCTGAGATATCCGATGACGATGGGACAATCGATCACAATATGGACGACAACGTCGATTGCCCCCCTCCTAACCAAGACGAGGTCAGAACAGCTATTGCCCGGCTTAAGAACAACCAAGCTGCAGGAGCCGATGGATTACCGGCGGAGCTGTTTAAGGCTGGCGGCGATGAGCTGATAAGGTGCATGCATCAGGTCATTGGCAAAATTTGGTAAGATGAATGCATGCCCGGCGATTGGAGTCTCAGTGTACTATGTCCCATATTTAAAAAAGGTGACCCGAGTATCTGTGCCAACTACCGTGGAATAAGCCTTTTATCCATAGCATATAAGGTTCTATCAAGTATAATGTGCGAAAGACTAAAACCAATTATCGCTGACCTGATTGGACCATACCAGTGTGGCTTTAGGCCTGGAAAATCGACAACTGACCAGATTTTCACGCTACGCCAAATACTGGAGAAGACACACGAAAAACAAATCGACACCTATCATCTATTTATCGATTATAAAGCAGCCTTCGCTAGTCCGATACGGGAGAAACTCTATGAAGCAATGTCTGAGCTTGGTATTCCTGCAAAACTCATACGCCTTTGCAGGATGACCTTGACGAACACCAAATCCACAGTGAAAGTTGGTAAGGATCTTACCGAACCTTTCGAAACTAAGCGAGGCCTCAGCAAGGCGACACCCCATCGTGCGATCTCTTTAACATCTTAATGGAGATCATTATGAGAAAAGCTGCAGTCAACATGAATAAAACCAAGTTACTGCGGTTTTTTCGAGAATTGAGAAGGAGTCAGCAAAAGTGGGTCTGACGGTAAATGAGGACAAGACAAAATTAATGGTTTCAACGAACAGGGCCTCCACGCGATTAGACCAAAGCGTGAACGTTGATAACCGTTATAACTTCGAGGTAGTGGACGAATTTATATACCTCGGATCTGCCGTGAACAAAAACAACAACGTCAGCCTTGAGATCAAGCGGAGAATTGTGCTTGCGAATAGATGTTATTTTGGGCTAAGCAAGCACTTTAGAGATAAAGCCCTCTCTCGAGTAACAAAAGTCCAACTGTACCAGACTCTCATTCAACCTGTCTTGCTTTATGGCGCAGAATCCTGGGTCCTATCGCAAGCAGACGAAACATCTGTAGGAGTCTTCGAGAGAAAAATACTCCGAAAAATGTATGGCCCTATAGTGCACAACGGCGAGTATCGGCGACGCATGAATCATGAGCTGTATGGGCTTTATCCTGACATTGACATAGTTAAGCGGATCAAGATAACGCGATTGCGCTGGCTAGGCCATGTCAGTAGAATGGATGAAGATGAACCAGCGCGAAGGGTTTTCGAAACCGAACTCGAAGGAAGACGAAAAATAGGAAGACCAAGACTCCGGTGGAGGGATCAGGTTGACGAATCCCTGCGTACACTTGGTATTGCCAACTGGAGAGATAAAGCAAAAGATCGAACTGGTGGGCGAAATATGTTATCTTCGTTTTGTACGGTCCTTGACCCCCCGGGGTTGTCCGAGACCGGATAAGTAAGTAAGTAAGGTTTTCCAACGGGCTCGACCTTCAGCTTTTCTCCTCCAGTTGGTAACACCAAGCTCTCTCAGGCAATATTCCGTCTGGTCTTTCCCGCGAAGTTCACGGCAGATACGAGAAATATAAACCACTACCTCGAAATTAGTAGTGGTTTCCATCCTTTCCTCCAATCGGGTGGATGTTTTGCTTGTCGTCGCTTACTACCAAGCCGATTTTCCATGATGATTTCTTATCAATTCTCGAAAATACTGCAGTAACTTCTCGTAGATTTCGGCCAATGATGATTAAATCATTAGCATACGCAACCGGCAAAAGCCCGAAGTATTTCGTAGCCCGAGGAAAAGCCAACTGGAATAAATTCGCGAGAATTGTTAGTTCGAAACTACGTACTCATAGACTTTGACAAATAGTTGCAAACTCTGAATGATGCAATGCTGCAGGACTTTTGGAGACGGCCATGATAGGCACCTTCAATATGCTATGTGCAGTCAGTAGAACGAAGATATAGCGTCCACCATGTTGGATCAAAGAATTAAATGACCTGAGGATAAATGCAAGAAGTGCTTTTAATCACTGTTACTTCAGCAAAGACTGGAAACCCTTCAAGAAAGCGCAGCGAAAGTAAAGCACGGCCACAAGAAAGGCCAAAAGAACGGCATTGAAATCCTATTGTGAGTCGATAGACATCATGAAGGAATCCTACAGATTGTCCATGATAATATCAAAGGATCACCCAAATTCATCGCTCATACGGAGTTTGGATGGGTCATGGACTGAGTCACCAGACCAAATCCTAATGTAACTGCTAAATATATACTTCCCAGATAGCGATGCAGGGAATAGAGGCAAATAGTCCACAGTTGCGGTGGGCGACGATGGTACTACAAATACACTGACCAATAGTAACAAAATAGTGTCATGAATAGTTGTTGGCTTACATATCGCCAGGCCCAATGGAATATTTCCGATAATGTTGCAAAGGTCAGTTTCACTCTATCTCAGGGCATTATGCATGACCAGTCTACGAGTAAATCACATCCCAAAAAGTTGGAGTGTGAAGGTAACAGGTACGTTTGGCTGCGTGGTAAGTTGAAGTCCTGAATAATATATTGGACGATATCATCTCTTGGGCCACAGGCTGTAGTCTAGGCGTAAACCGGATATCACTGATCCGCTACTATTCACGATTATACGAACTATTCCATAACATCGTATACCGTCACTCAATAGTAAACAACTAGTGTTGTCGGATACGACGAAAAATCTGGGTGTATTGTGGATTCCAAACTCGGCTAGAAACTTAACATTGAACACAGAGTTAAGATGGCGCAAGGTGCCTTCCGGTGCTCTCAATATGATTCAGAAAATTATTCTTATTAAGTGGTATTTCAATTTCCCACGTAAATTCCGTCTTGAGCAATGACAATGTTGCCACATGTTCAATTTCAAGAAATGGCAACAAAAAGTTATCTTAGATAAATTTTGTTATCATTTCTTGCGAATGACAATGTTATTAAAGAGACACAAAAGCTGAAATTTGCAAAATTCATTAAAATTATTTGATTACTTTTATATCTCTAAATTTGAAAGATAGATTTTTATTTCCGATTGAAAACAAAATTGGAACTAAATTGTTCACAACAACACGCGGTAAATGTTATACATATTGATCATGGTATAATTATCTATCAGGTATAGTCGTTTAAACGGGTTATGACATTTTTTTCATGTCATACTTCGTTTCGCTTGTCAAAATCATATGTATTTTGTTTTTGTTTTTTTTTTTGTATTCTTGTGTTATTGGTATATATTTGTGTAGAGTTTGAGAACTGAAACGAATGGACGAAAATAAAATGTCTGTTGTTTCTGCTTTTATTGTACCATGTATTTGTTTGCACTGGCTACAAGCGTGTTGCCGTATTGCATTTTGTTCACCAATTACAACAAATGTTGCCACATTTCGTAGTATTAAGTGTGGATCGTTTTATTTGGAAAGTCGTAGGTGGCGATAGCTTAATGGAATAAAAAAACTGCCTTAAAGACATTTTCACGGATGGATTTAATGTCGCATTTTGACCGTATTTATCGCGGCCAGCATTGCGCAGGTTATAGCTAATCTACCAAGATTATCGCATTTTCGGGATTATCGACGTTTGTTTCTTATGGAGTTTGACAATCATAATCCCGAAAAAGCGATAATCTTGGCAGTTGTAATTGCAGTTTTACACCACCCCATTTGAAATTACATTGACATTACAGGTGGCAACCTTGTGCTTAAACCAATTGAGAGCAACTCCGTGACGAGATCGAAGACGGCGGCACAACAGAAAAATTAAATTGGCTGGCTTTCCCTAGGTTTTGTCAGTTTTGTACCAATTTTGGATGTTTTTAAATAAATTAACGCTTTAAATTGAATCAGTCGGTCAAGTCGGCTCACATTTCAAAACGATGACAGCCAATTATACGAGTGGTGGCGTGAACATCAAACATGTTTGGTGGCGGCAACGCATCGGAAAACTGTCGTTCAGTTTCCGTCTGTCAAACAGTTGATTTTTTTGTGTTTGTATTATGGTTGCATTATTTTGTTACTTAGCAGTGTTGCATCAAATTGTAAACCAGTTTAAAATGATGTTAAAAAATTAAACTTCAGTTTTTACAAATTAAAATTGTATGAGTAATCTTCTAGATTAGCGTGGGTTAACGGAGTTACCCTTCGAAATGCGCTAATTTTGGACGGTGTAAATGCCGTATAAGATGGATGAGTGGAGTGGGAGCTGGGGTCTACGCTAACACGTCTACGTCTAACACTATCAATCGGTCTCCCTGTATTTGGCACAATCTTCCAAGCGGAAGTAGTGGCAGTGTCGGAGGTGTGTCATCAATTACGAAATCATGCAATAGTAGGGAGAAGTATGAAAATCTTGTATGATAGCCAAGCGGCCTTAAGGGTTTTATCCCCCGAGAATGCAGGAGTTTTCTAGACTAGATCGACGCCGCGACAACACTTTCCCTAGTGTAGGTTACGTGTCATACAGAAATACTGGGAGAAGAAGCCACTGCTGAACTAGCTACGAAAGGTTCTAGTGGAATATTAAAGGCACATTCTTTTATGTTTTCTATTTTCTTTTCAATGTAACAACAATTATGTCATATTGCAATTTTGAATGTGTGTTTAATATATACACAAAACCGGTTTGAATTCAATATACATTAAACCGGTTTGAATTCGAAAATCATATTCAAATTTTAAACTGAATTTCATGTATGGAAATCTTATTAAGTTTAAAACATTTATATATAAAATAATTTTAATTTTTAAATTTGAAACAAAATGGTAGGAAAGTTCAATTAATTCTTAAATAATTTTTAGTTATTTCTTATTCAAGTCATAAAATCATTTTGAAATTTGGAAAAAAACATAGATTGCATATGTTATTTATAACTTTTTGGAACATAAAATCATAATTGGAAATAGAAATCATGTTTCTTAATTCCAAAATTTCATTAAAATACAGAAATCACATAATTTATTAATAATTTGTTTAAGAATATGAACACCAATTAAGTTAAACCCGATTACCGACGTTAAATAACCCGTTTCCTGTTTGTTCGAAAAGTACGATTTTTTAAGATTAAGATTAAAAAGGTTAAGATTAAGATTTTTAAGGTTAAGCTTAAAAAACCGGTTAACCGGTTGCACTGGTTTTTCGATTTCGGTTTTGGGCACTCCAACTTCGTACAAGCATGAATGAGTATAAGCATAAATTCTGGATTACTTAAAGAAAATCCCACGAATAAAACGAATCCTTAAAGTCAATTGTGTGGGTTTTATATAATTTTAAATTCTCACACTTCCCAACGAAAACACCCTATACTTCATTCAGAAAAGTCCGCAAATACTTAAAACCAAATCCATAAATTAAATTATAAATTTCAAATTATATCAATCTGCCTTAAATTCAATCACCTTCTCAAATATAATGCCTGTTGCACTTTACTTTTAGGCCACTGTTAAATTTTTTACATCGATTTTTCTCCCAATATTAATGAGCTGGCATTTGGTGGAAAATAAAATAAATTGAAACAGTAAACTAAATCAATATAAGATTACGCGCAACTAAATGTGTCCAACAAATTTTGTTTGCTTTTTTGGTTTCATCCACTCTTGCTGTAAATGCGTCATAAATGTATGTGTTCGCGTTAACATTTAAAATACGAGGGCGGATCAATAAGTCCGTGACTTTTCGAACTTCCCTCGCAGGTATATAAAATCCAACACTGCTCCCATCAAGTACCACCTATTAATAGACTACTGTCAAATTTTTGGCAAATTCAGTCCTTTACTTCGCGTTTAACAGTTGTTAAAATAAACATACAACCTCGTGCATTTTTTAAAAATGGAACAAAGTGAATTTCGAGTGCTCATTAAACATTATTTTTTGCGAAAAAAAAAACGTCAATCAAACCAAGGAAAAGCTTGATAAAGACTGTAAAAAAAAGTGGTTTACTGACTTTCGTTGTGGTCGCCCAAGTACAAATGACGCTGAACATTCTGGAGGGCCAATTGAGGTCAATACACCCGAAAATGAAGAGTAAAAGTGTGTGAGATTGTTGATGCTATAGACATTTCATATGGCTGTGTGATTTCGATTTTAAATGATCAGTTGTGTTTAAGAAAGCTGTATGCTAGATGGGTGCCGCGTTTGCTCTTAATTGACCATAAACGAAATAGTGTGACAACTTCAAAGGATTGTTTGGAGTTGTTTAACCGCAATTCGAAGGAGTTTTTTTTCGGCGTTTTGTAACTGTGAATTGATACTTGGATCAATTACAACACTCTGGAGACCAAGCAGCAGTCTTAACAATGGGTTTCTCCAGGCTCCGAAGAAGGCCAAGGTAAGTTTTTTTGGGATGCACGCGGCATAATCCACATTGATAACCTTCAAAAGGAAAAAAACAATAAACGGTGAGTATTATGCCAACTTATTGGACAGATTTAATGAGGATTTAAAAAAAAACTATCCCATATGGCCAAGAAAAAAACTTGTATGTCTTCAAGATAATGCACGGGTGACAACGTGTGTAGTCTCAATGGCAAAATTCCATGAATTGGTCTATGAATTGATACCTCATCCGCCATATTCTCCGGATTTAGCCCCCAGTGACTATTTCCTATTTCCAAACCTAAAGAAATAGCTCGGTGGAAAGAGATTTAGCTCCAACGATTAAATTACACGCTGCTACAAAACTAAAAAAATCGAAGGAACTTGGGGAGAGACCTAGTGTAGGTTGTAGGCCTCATCGAGTACAGGCGGAAAAAATTTTTTTTTTTTGTTGTATACCCCCAAAATCTGATTTTACCGTTAAAAACCCGTTATTTTTGACTTGTCATACAAATCGATTTATTAAGCTGTTATTTCCCAACCGATTTTCGATCATGGAACTGTTTTGGAAAGAGGAGAAATAGAGCTTTAAAAATATGTAGATATGATGGTACTTTCCATAAAAACATATAGAAATTTCCAAAAATTTTCTCAATTTTTCAACTTTGATCGTGATGTGTTGCATTATTTCATTCCCAATGGTGCTATATATATATAATATTCTGAAAGGGTGTTTAGTCTCAATTAAACTAAGTTTTATTTCATAACAATCGGAGTAAAATTGCAGAAGTTATGCGAACGTTTATCAAAAGTCCATAGTGAATAAATTCAAATTGAGTCATAAATTCTGTATATAAATAACTTTACTCTATGTGAGTAACAACTCCATTAAAGGGCACCAGCAAAATTTTCTTTTTTTTTTGAAAAATTCGCATAACTTCTGCAATTTTATTATTTTTGTTATTTTTGACTGTAGCACCGTGTTATTGATCAAACAAATGCCTATTTTATGAACCTCGAAAATCCTATTTTTTGTAAGGGATAGAAAAATTGGAGAAACGTTGGAAAAAAACTGTGTTTCATTCAAAAAGGCACGGACTTATG
This sequence comes from Phaonia tiefii, assembly GCA_963931995.1. Classification (NCBI taxonomy): domain Eukaryota; kingdom Metazoa; phylum Arthropoda; class Insecta; order Diptera; family Muscidae; genus Phaonia; species Phaonia tiefii. The sequence continues at coordinate 105,660,866 of OZ008367.1, read as the reverse complement.
GGTCCGCCCTCGTAATACAATATATTCAACAGATATAAAATAAAAATAACTCTTTAGAGTAAATCTGCGTACAAATATTTTCGTATGGCAGAGCGTCACTCTTTTGCAATTATGTGAAATTAGTTTAAGACAATATGTACATAGTGATATCTAAACAATGTATCTAAACAAGATACATATTTGCGCATATGTACATGGATATCTTTGATAATCATACATTCATACGCACTTGGAGATTCACTCCTTATCGCGTGAATCACCAAACAATTGAGAATATCCGATTTTATAAGATGATGAATATTTGGTACCCTACGTACGGGGGACTGTGTTGAAGTCTGCTATAAATTTCAGAAATAAAATTTAAATAAATGAATTGCAATTAATCGAGATAATTAACCGAATTAGAGTTAGAGATTGTCACAACCGAATTACCGGCCCAGTTGGAAATTTCCCAACGACATCATCAGTGACTAAGGGGCGACATGTCAGAGTCCCTGCTGACTTGCCGATCCACTCCCATACAAAAAACTTCATGACACACCCTAACATTTTCATACATTTAGTAAAAAATTGGCAGGAATCGTCCGAAGTTTGTCAATAGTTGTGGTCACCATATAACATACAAATACAAGATGTACTTAAGCCACTATACATCAGTGGATCAGTTGGTAAGTACTAGGGATGCTAAATGGGATTGATTTTATGAAATCTCGGGGTTTCGGGATTTTTCGGGATCCCGTGATTTTCCGGGATTACGTGATTTTTCGGGATTCTATTTTAAAATTGTTTTGGGAACAGGTCTAGTTTACTGCTTACACTCCAAAAAACAACCACAATGGGGGTAGAATACGTTATTCTAAGCAAAAAAAAGTAAAATAACAAAATCGGGGCAAATGCATAGTTTCGAAGTTATGGGCCCCGAAATTTCGGATATGTGAGAGGGTTATAACGTTAACGTACCGTGTAAAGTCATTGATATCAGTTTTTTGTATAACACAATTCAAAACACTCATAAAATAATGTAGCAGAACATCCATCGGATTGGATGAAAGGGTGACCATTGATAACCGTTACAATTTCGAGGTAGTCGACGAATTTATTTACTTCGGATCTGCCGTGAACAGAAACAATCCAACGGAGAAATGTGCTTGCAAACAGTTGTTATTTCCGGCTAAGCAAGCACTTCAGAGATAAGATCCTCTCTCGAGAAACGAAGATCCAACTATATCAGACTCCCATATAGCCTGTTTTGCTTTATGGCGCAGAATCCTGGGACATTGGGTATCCTCGAGAAAAAAAGGCCGACGGATGAACCACGAGCTGTATAATCTGTATCCCGACATCGATGTAGTTAGGCGTATCAAAATAGCGCGTTTACGCTGGCTAGGACATGTCAGTAGAATGGATCAGAATGAACCGGTGCGAAGGGTATTCGAAGACGTACTCGAAGGGCATCGAAAAATATGACGACCCAGACTTCGCTGGAAAACCCAGGTGGAATATTGCCGCCGAAAGCTTGAGGTTACTAACTGGAGGACAAAAGCTGAAGATCGACCCGGTTGGAGAAACATGCTATCCTCCTTTTGTAAGTCCTTTGACCCCTCTGTGTTGTTTAAGGACACCTAAGTAAGTAAGAAACTTTACCACACGATTGCATTGGTACACAACCAATATATAAAAAACTAGTTAATGTAGACAAAGGTCGGTTTAAATCCTGGTATTTTGTTAATTTTTGTTAAATTTTCACAAATGGTCCGCCGCTCCGAATTTCTCACTAAATGCTCAGGCAGACACAGAGCTTCACGTTGTTGCTTGTTTCAGTTTCTTATACAATGACATACACAAAAAGGAAAGCACAACACAAGGCGTTTTAACCGACCCAGCCATTAGTTAATATTTTACTGATCACAAATATTTTCTACTAATACACATTATTTTCACAGCATACGTTTTTACTCGATTAAGTGCATTTTCTATCATCTATCCTACGAATGATTGACGACTAAATGCATGAAACTAAAATGCAACAGATCAATCAATATGAGAAACACTCTCTTCATCTGTAATTTACACATGCATTCACGAATATTTATAAATCACTGACTCAAAGAATACAAATACATATATTACAACATATTAATCATTGTATCTCCAACATGTGCTCCAAACAAACCTTATATTTGCATCCAAATAACAGTAAAAGACAGATTCCAGTGTGCACTAATATAAATATAAATATCTCTACATATATAAAAATTACGTGTATGTTCGTGATCGCTAAACTCAAAAACTACTGGACCGATTTTGACCAAATTTTATATGCATGCTTTATGGGCCGTGAGTAGTGTGTCTGTGTAGTTTGAACTTCGTCCGACAGATGGCGCAATATTTAGTTTTTTTTTGTGTTTTTGCACCGTAACTCAAGAACTCGCTGTAAAAGTAAAAGTGTTGATAAAATAGATGGTGCCCACGTCGAGATATTAATCATTGTTTACCATCTGATGTTATAAATACTTTTGAAGGCAGGACGAAGTCTGCCGGGTCAGCTAGTAAAATATAAAAAAATATTCAAATATGTTCACATATAAAATAATATTCAGGATATTTTCTGTTGGTACGAGTACTAATAATGTGTTGATAACATGTAACTTTTAATTCTTGCTTTAAAAGAATATTGGTTCATCTCGAAAGAATGATTCTAAATTGTATTTTACACGTAAACTCTGTGGTTTTCATGAGCAATCGCGTATGTCCACATTTTTCGCTTTTGAGTTAATGATGACAAATTGTATTATTTTTCACTGTCTTTCGAAGTGTCTAATTTTTTTTCCAAAATAAAGTCCCGTTACGACTTTTTTTGCTAGAAACCACATAACTACCATGATTTATAAAAAAAAGTTTACATAACCAACAACTTCTGTAGACATAAGTTCAGTTTAAGCGGAATTATTTTCGTAGAAAGTCGCATATGTGTATGTAAGCTGTTCTTTCTGAAAACAAATTCAAATAATTTTTTTAAAAATTGTTCTCTTAATAACCACTTACATATGTTTTCTTGTGTGTTTTGTGTTGACTTTTGCAGACATTGCAGCACCTGATACGCGGTTGTTTGTAAATCCTATGTTCCGTTATGTTGTTGTCAATGAAAAAAAATTATTTTTTGAGGGTTGTATTGAGTAGTTAGTGATGTAGAGTTGGTTGTATCATTTGAGGTTCTGCTTTTGTGTTGAAAGCATACTTACTTACTTATCCGGTCTCGGACAAACCCGGGGGGTCTGGGACCTTACAAAATGAAGATTATATATTTCGCCAACCAGTTCGATCTTTTGCTTTATTTCTCCAGTTGGCAATACCAAGTGTACGCAGGGATTCGTCAACCTGATCCCTCCAGCGTAGTCTTGGTCTTCCTATTTTTCGTCTTCCTTTGAGTTCGGTTTCGAAAACCCTTCGTGCTGCTTCGTCTTCATCCATTCTACTGACATGGCCCAGCCAGCGCAATAGCGTTATCTTGATCCGCTTAACTATGTCAATGTCAGGATAAAGCCCATACAGCTCATGATTCATGCGTCGCCGATACTCGCCGTTGTGCACTATAGGGCCATAAATTTTTCGGAGTATTTTTCTCTCGAAGACTCCTACAGATGTTTCGTCTGCTTGCGATAGGACCCAGGATTCTGCGCCATAAAGCTAGACAGGTTGAATGAGAGTCTGGTACAGCTGGACTTTTGTTACTCGAGAGAGGGCTTTATCTCTAAAGTGCTTGCTTAGCCCAAAATAACATCTATTCGCAAGCACAATTCTCCGCTTGATCTCAAGGCTGACGTTGTTGTTTTTGTTCACGGCAGATCCGAGGTATATAAATTCGTCCACTACCTCGAAGTTATAACGGTTATCAACGTTCACGCTTTGGTCTAATCGCGTGGAGGCTCTGTTCGTTGAAACCATTAATTTTGTCTTGTCCTCATTTACCGTCAGACAAACTTTTGCTTGACTCCTTCTCAATTCTCGAAAAACCCGCAGTAACTTCTCTAATTGTGCGCCCAATGATATCTATATCATCAGCATACGCGAGCAGCATGTGACTTTTGCTGCTGATGGTTTTATTCATGTTGACTGCAGCTTTTCTCATAATGATCTCCATTAAGATGTTAAAGAGATCGCACGATAGGGTGTCGCCTTGCCTGAGGCCTCGCTTAGTTTCGAAAGATTCGGTAAGATCCTTACCAACTTTCACTGCGGATTTGGTGTTCGTCAAGGTCATCCTGTAAAGGCGTATGAGTTGTGCAGGAATACTAAGCTCAGACATTGCTTCATAGAGTTTCTCCCGTATCGGACTATCGAAGGCCGCTTTATAATCGATAAATAGATGATAGGTGTCGATTTGTTTTCGTGTGTTGAAAGCATGCGTAACGTTCAATCAATATTCTTCAATTAAATAGAAACTAAAGTGTTAATGAGTGATATATCGGAAGAAATGTCCCAAAGTGAAAACGATATCACGATATAATCCACTGAATTTTTGGAAGATAGTTCTTACAGGATTAGTTGTAAATAAGAAATGAATTTTAATAGTAAATATAAATTACACTAATAGTATACATTTCGCTCAATTATATTTAGGCATTCCACCAAAAAAGAGAAGAATAGTGGCAGAGTTTGAAACAAACGAGTATGAATAGTATGAACTTCGATAAATGTAAGGCACCATTAAATGGGTTATTAACTCGCCACCATGTGTTTCTAATATGACTTTAAATTCTGACGAACCACTGGGTCACAATTTTGGAAATTAATTCAAATATGGACAAAATTTGTAAAATAATAAACAAAATGCTAAACAGAGACTAAACCGTAAAAAAAGGTTTATTTTAGTTGTGTCGAATATAATAACATAAGCATTTTACTGTACGTAAGCAATATGTACGATACGTACTAGATTTGTCAAAAAACCGTAATTTTCGAATAACCATTTTCGAAATATCGGTTTATTCGAAAAATTCCATACTGGTTTTCGGTTTCACAGAAACCGGTTAATTTTCGGTATTACTTACGGTTATTTTTCGATTGGCTTTTCTAGGTTGGCTCTTGTTTTCTAGATCGAAAATTATTGTTCCTGGTACCTAAAACGCACAATTTTTCTCAATTTCCTACCACTTATTGAATAGCATCAATACGTATAACCGCTGATCGCGGATTGAAACTATATCGTAAATGGGGTAGTTAATTAAATTTGAGTAACTTTTTTTAAGAAATAGTTAATTATATTCTTTCTGCGCTTACGCTTCAACCTATGCGTAAGCTTCTTACGCCACTTAGCTCTCACTTTCCTACTTTATAACGCATTTACACCGCCGTTTATCGCTTCCAGGTTAGCGATAATCTTGTTCTCTAATCTTTGCCTTTTACACCACCCAATTTGAGATTAAATTGACATTTTAGTTGGCAACTTCTTTCTTAGACAAACTCCGGGACAAAATTATCGAAGACGGCGGCACAACAGAAAAATTAAGTTGGTGGCTTTGGTTTTGCCAGGCTTGTACAAATTTGGAATGTTTTTGAAATAACTGAACCTTTAAAATTGGATCAGTGAGTCAAATCGGGCCAGTCGATAAAATCGGCTCACAGTTTAAACCAATAAAAGCCATTTATATCGGTGGGGGCTTGAGCTACAAACAAGTTTTGGTGGCGGCGACGCGTCGAAAAATTTTCGATCGGCTTCCATCTGTCAAACAGTTGATTTTTTGTGTATGTTTTAATTAAGGCTACGTTTTCTTAGTAACAAAAACGATGTATAAGTAGACAGTCAAAATTTCTCTTCACTCAAATGCCAACAAACAAAACGAGTGAAACCCTATTACTTCTCTACTCTCTCTCTTACTCTCTTCATTGAATATTTCAATATACGAGCAGCTTTTTGATAGTATTATTGTATATAACTATACAAATTCCAACCATGTTGAAGTAAAATTACATAAACTATGCAAAAAGTATGGAATAAGCAATATATGACGCGAGAGAGAAATGCGTTTGAGTGAACTCCTAGCACTTTTTGGTTCTCTTTTACCAGCGTTGCCAAGTTGCGCACATCTTCTGGTCGTCTAATTGTAAATCGTCTTTGTTAGTAATTAACAGTGTTGCATCAAAATGTACACCAGTTTAAAATGAGGTTAAAAATTAAACTTCAGTTTCTACAGATTAGAATTCTCCATTTTGCGGTTTCAAAAGTAAACGTAAATAAAAGACATAAAATATTTTTTTTCATGATATTTCTTTTTTATTATAAAGTTTGAACGTAGACATTATGTGTGAAACACTACATCATTTAAATGACCACCACGCGAAGTGTTGCAAGCATTGATTCTTTTGTGGTAATTTTCGACCACTTTTTGGCACATATTGGGCGGTATCTCAGCCATAACTTGGCGAATGTTGGTTCTTAAGTGCTCAAGAGTTTAAGGTTAATCTTCTTAAACACGGTCTTTCGCGTAGACCCGCAAAAAAAGTCTAATGGTGTCAAATCGCATGATCTTGGTGGCCAGTTGATATCGCCACGACGAGAAATTACGCGGCCAGGAAATGTCTCTTGAAATAAAGCCATATTCGCTCGAGTTGTGTGGCATGTGGCACCGCAAAAAAAAGTCGATTATCATATGACCATGACGCTCCGAATTGACGGTGACATCGTCGTTTTCGAAGAAGTAAGGTCCAATCACATCTTCGGACCAAAGAGCACACCATACAGTGACTTTTCTGGATGTAATGGCCTCTCTTCAATTACTTGAGGATTCTCAGAACCCCAAATACGACAATTTTGTTTATTAACCCATTAGTGCATATGGTCCGTTTAAACGGAAATACAGTTGCCGAAATTTTGGAAGAATTGGAAGATACTGATGGCAATTTGCAGGACACTGATATTTATGCCATTCCGCCATTAGATGGAAATGATACTGACCAGGATTCTGATTTAAGTGACGACGAACATGAGGCAAATCTAAACCATCTGGGGAGAAAAATGCTATCAGCCGAAGGAGAAATAGCACAAGGGGGAAATGATGAAGAGAATGAAAGCGACGATGAACCACTATCGAAGTATCAACGAACTGATATTTCCAATAGGAGTGTTCGTGCTGGAATTAGTTGGCGTAAAATAGATCCAAGTTATAAAATTGAGACTCATTGCGAAAAAGTTCCACCTAGCGCCGAAGCTCAATCTGCCACAACACCAACAGAGTTTTTTCAACTTTTTTCAGATGCTCCAAATATTCTAGCCAACAGCATGCGCCTGAACCGATTTGAAAAAATTTTAAACAATTTTCATTTAAATGATAACACCGCAATTCAGCCCACTGATCGTCTCTACAAAATAAGACCTATAGTAACTCATCTAAATCAAGCGTTCGTGAAACATGGTGGACTATCCGAGAATCTTTGTATTGATGAAAGTATGATTCCTTATTACGGAAAACACTATGCTAAACAGTATATTCGTGGTAAGCCAATTAGATTTGGCTTCAAAAACTGGGCACTCAACTCAAGCGAAGGATATATGATTCAGTTTGACATATATACGGGTAAAAATTCAGAGTCCATTACCCACGGATTCGGGTTAGGAGGCGATAAGGTTATTGATCTCCTTACAAAAGCAAATGTTCCGCACAATTCGGGGTACAAGGTAATAGAAAAAATTTATCAAATATGACCAAATCCATCTATTCAATTTTATACAATTTATTCATAAAGCTTTTCATCGATAACTACTTTACATCTGTGAAATTACTCCGTCAGTTGTCCAGCTGGGGAATCTGCACATCGGGTACAATAAGAGAAGGCCGAACTGAAAAGTGTCCACTAAGACCTATTTCAGAAATGAAAAAGGAACAGAGAGGATCCTCTGACAACCGTTTTTCGGACAATGGAAACATATTTCTTGTGAGGTGGAAGGATAACAACGTGGTCACCATTGGCACAAATTTTGATAACAATGAAAACGGTTCATGCACACGCTATAAAAGGGGACAGGGTGCTTTACAAATACCTCAGCCAAAAGTATTTCATCACTACAATCAAGGCATGGGCGGCGTTGATAAGATGGATCAGTTGGTCGCCGTCTACCGGTCGCGTATCAGGCAGCGTAAGTGGTGGTGGCCTATATTTGCTTATCTTCTGGATGCGTCGGTCGTTAATGCGTGGCTGCTTATGAGAAAACTGCATCCAAATGATGCAAACTGTGCGAGCTTGTTTACTTTCCGCCGCTATATAGCGACTTCTTACCTGGAAACGTATGGAGTGCCCTCTGCAAGAGGTAGTAGAACAAATTTTAACACCGATACACGTGTCGATAGTAGGAATCACATAATTGACTACTCCGAAACCGACAGACGTTGTGCCGTTTGTGGCAAGAAGGCAAAATTCGTTTGCATTAAATGTGAGAAAGGGCTTCACCCTAAAGCATGCTTTAAAATTTATCATACGCCAAATGTTCCCACCGCATAGAGTCCGTTAAAACGGACGGTCTCTAAATCCTAAGTTAAATAAAATTTTTGAATAAATATTGCAGAAAGCACTTATTTAAGGCAGTTTTACTTCATCAATAACAAAAATTATAAAAAACATGCGCTAGATAACTTCATGCACTAATAGGTTAACATACCCGCCGAGTGAGAAATGTGCTTCATCGCTGAAGAAAATTTTGTTCGAAAAATCGGCGTCCACCACCTGTTGTTCAAGCACCCATTCCACGTAACGAGTTTTTCAACAGAGACGCTGCAAGAGTAAATCGATAGGGACAGCAAAAGACGCCACATTTTTTCGCGCTCTTTTGACATTTCTCTTCAGTAAGGTTTGCCATTGCATCATGGAAAGATATACGAACCAACAACGAGTCGAAATTATTAAAATTTACTACCGAAATTTGGAGTCAGTGGCCTCAACTTAAAGAGCGCTACGTCCAATTTATGGTCGTCATAATCGTCCTACCAGATCAACAATTGAGCGTCTAGTGGAAAAATTTGAATCCACAGGCACAGTACAAAATGTTCCCGTGCCAGTAAGACAAAGAAGTGCCCGTAGTGTCGAGAATATTGCTGCCGCTGAGGCTTCAGTTCAAGAAAGCCCAAATGTGTCTCTCAGACGTCGTTCTCAAGCGTTGGGCATCTCTGTGACGTCGTTGTGGCGAATTTTGCGAAAAGATCTTGGCCTACATCCTTACAAGATCAAATTGACGCAAGAACTGAAGCCGCTTGACCACCATAAGCGTCGTATGTTCGTGAATTGGGCTGAGCAACAACTTGAAAATGATTCGGATTTTCATCGGAAAATCATCTTCAGCGATGAGGTTCATTTCTGGCTGAATGGCTTCGTCAATAAGCAAAATGTGCGTTATTGGTCAGACAGCAATCCACACGTAATCCATGAGTCATCATTGCATCCCGAAAAATTACGGTTTGGTGCGGTTTATGGGCCGGCGGCGTCATTGGGCCGTACTCTTCCGTGATGATCAAGACCGGCACATTACTGTGAATGCGAATCGCTACCGTTCAATGATAACCGAATATTTTTGGCCCCAATTAGATAATATGGACTTGGAGGACATGTGGTTCCAATAGGACGGCGCCACAAAGCGAATGCCACAATCAATATATTGGAAACCAAGTTTGGTGAACGTGTTATCTCACGAAATGGCCCAGTCGATTGGTCGCCTCGGTCGTGCGATTTGACGCCGTTAGATTATTTCCTGTGGGGCTACGTCAAGTCTATGGTCTATGCCAACAAGCCAGCGACGATTGATGAACTTCGTACGAAGATCGAACGTGAAATTGCTGCAGTATCGGCCGATTTATGCTTGAAAACCGTCGAAAATTGGGTTCAGCGTCTGGACTTCTGCAAGCGTGCCCGTGGTGGACATGCAAAAGAAATCGAGTTCCATACATAATGGCATCGAACGTACTTTCACAGGAAGAAAGAATTTCATTGGTATCTAAAACTTTTTCAGCGCTCTTATTGAAAACCCCTTTATCTACGACGTTGTGAATGTTCAGCTGGCTTCAGTTGTTGTGTCAGCTGGACTTTATATGGATGTAGGTGTAGGTCCAAATGCAAAATACGCCATAATGTGCCGTAAGACAGTCCTAATTCCTGAGAACGACGAGGAATCGACACATTCGGGTCTTCGGCAACACTTTCACTTACAACAGCGATATTTTCAGCGGAACGAGCGAAACGATGATGCACAGGCCTTACAATATCTGTAAACGCTCCAGTCTCTTCAAATTTCTTCACAATTTTGCCAATTATTAAACCACGACGATTATGTAAACCATAATCTTCTCTTAAAGCACGATATGTAGCTGTGCCAGAATCACCATTTTTGTAGTAGGTTTTAATAATTTTTATGCGTTGTGTGATAGTTAACAGGTTCCCTGTCCCCATATAAAAATAAATTCTTAACGGTAAACGTCCCACACATATTTTTTGAAATAAGATTTCTGTAGGCATTTTTAGAGGTCATGGATGTGTTTCTGAAATAGCAACACACATCTTGATTGTCATATGACGGTAAGAAAATATGTATCAGCTTTGATACATGAACTTGTCATAACTAAATTTGATTCCATGCGCTTCATGTATCATATATGATATGTATCACTTATGATACATTAAGCGTGCCATATAGAAATTTGCCAGAAATTGGTAATAAAAAGTTCGACCGTTGAAAGTGTAACACGCGCGTTCTTATTTATTTAGTCTTATTATTAGTGTGTGAAGTAAAATGGCTTCTCGTGCAAAGTATACAGATAAAGAGATAGATCAAATCTTACAATTCAGTGAAAATGAAAGTGATTTCAGTGATGGAAGTGATGATATATATCAGCCTGATGAGGATAATTTCATGTTGAGGAATTTCACGTTGGGCCGACGTCAACAGAAAAGAACCGAAACAATTTTTTTTGCCATCATACTATATGTGGGAATAGATAAGAAACCCACTATAGAACATTATTGGAAAAAAGATCCGATATATCTTACGTCATTTATTCATAAAATAGGTATTTCGTATAACCGATTCAGTAGTATACTGCGTTGCTGGCATTTTGCAGATGTTCAACCAGACAACGATGATGTTTTATATAGAACTCAACCTCTAGTAAACCATATGATTACAAAGTTCCGTGAACTTTATGTGCCTGGTGACACAATTGTCGTAGATGAATCGCAAATCAATCATCAAGGTCGACTACATTTTAAAACCTATAATCCATCAAAAACCCATAAATATGGAATTAAAATTTATAAAATGTGTTCTACCAATTCGTACACATGGTCTTATGCGATACATGCTTCATCTGGAACTGTTATAGAGGGTCTTGACAAACCTGGAACTGTTGTGGTGCAGCTGTGTTTCCCACTTCTAAATGAAGGCAGACTGATTGTAGCTGATAACTTCTACACTGGAATAGGTCTGGCAAAATATCTGAAATATAAAAATACGGATTTATGTGGCACTTTGCGGAAAAATAAAAGACATCTTCCAGAAGTAGTCACACAAAAAAAAAGATGTTGTGGAGATGTTGTGGCAAGACAGATGGACAGCATGGTAACTGTTTTGAAGTGGCATGATAAGCGAGATGTACTGATGATATCAACGTGCCTCGACGCTGGAATGACTGAAACTTCTTCATGGAGGGGAAAATCGACAAAACCAAATATGGTTATTGATTACAATGATGCTAAAAAAGAGATTGACGTCGCAGATCAACTGAGTAGTTATTACTCGCCACTAAGGAAAAGTCTGACGTGGTACAAGAAAATTGCAATAGATTTACTTTTTCAAGCAGCACTTGTTAACTCCAGAGTTATTTTCAATGAGGTAACTGGTTCTGCCATTACTATCTTGCAAATACAAGAAAAAATTATTCGTCACTGGATTGTCGACGTTGTAGAGAAAAGACAAACTAACCCATTAAACGTCCCAACAGCTACAAAACATATTCTTACCGAAATACCACGGCGAAATGGTAACTTATCCGACGTTATTACTACTATACTAAGAATAAACATGAATTCAGAAATAAAGGTTAAAAACTAAAAAAAATTAAAACAAATCACTGTGGGTTTTTTCCATTTTACAAAGTAAATAATATACTCTGTATGTCCACGTAATAAAATTTCAATTTGTTCGTCTGGATTTTTTTAAAAACTAATTCAAAATCAACAATAAATTTGTTCATATATGATACATGGACTCTGTACACATGGTACAAAAAAATATATTTGTGTCACATGTGATACATTGGACAGTGAACCTGTTAAGCGATCCATTTTCGTCAATATCAGACTTTAAACTGAAAAGAAAAAAATTGATTTAACAACTTAGTTTGACAGATGTCGAATTCCAGCCCTATTCTTTTGAAACCACGAAATGGATAACCCTTATTAGTAAATACGTTAATCTTGTTTGGTGTAAATCCCGTATTACTCGAAGACGACTGAGAACGACAAAAAGTTTTGGAAAGTTTTCATAAAAAGTAACACAAACAAAAAATTCATTAAAATTATGAAAATTTTGTGTACAGTTTATATACGATTTCATGAAAAGGCAGCCAAAGAACAGTTTGATTAAATAGATGAATGTTTCCATTAAGATTTATGAAAGTTTCATACAATTTCTTTTTGTTTCCTAATGAATAGTGTTAACAAATGTGATGTGATGTTTTAGATACATCAACACCTGTAATACAATTGAATTTTAATAAAAAAAATTACATCACTACTGTACGTTCATTTATTTGTATTTAAAGAAAGAAAACACAAGCTGAAACCACAAGCATATAATCGGAAATTTTTCACCGAATAACAACTTAACTCATCATGGGTGGGTCCATTAATGGCTTTATTTTTCATAGAAAGCAACTTATGTTTAGATAAGTTGTTATTAATGCACACACTTAAGTCATCTAAAATCACATGTGTTTTTTATCCTTTTGTAGAACATCCACCACCCGAAATTTTTGTCTGAAATTTGCATATATAACTTCATCACATACAAGCCCACATAATTTAAAAAATAACGTTTTTTTTGCTATCCTGGACAAATGAGATTTTAGAGATAAGCGATTGCTTGTGAAAACCACAGAACTGTCATCCCTCAACAACGTTTAGCTACTACTCTTGGTCGCCCCAAAAAACAGCAGATTGTACTCCACGTTAATGCATAATTATTTATGTTTGTGCAAAACTAATTCAACCATATATGCAGGTCTGTTTGAGCGACAGACACAAAAATTGCAAGTATAATTTTCCAAGAGATTTTATTTTAATGGAGTTATTAATTACCTTTTGACATTCTACAGGGAAGTTCGTTTAAACACAAAAAAAAAGTTTGTGAATGTCTTCTTATGTGACATGTGATACAGTAAGAGTTCTGCGTACTTAACAGTCTAATAGTTTTACTTTTATGACGTTATAAATTGACTGGGGGAGTCAAAGGATTTCGCACGCATCCACACTTAAGTTCGTCTTAAGTTCATTAAATAAGAAACGTTTTGGGATGTGACTGCAACATAACTACGTAAATAGGTGAGTACTTCAAAGTGTTCAGTATTTTAGGAAGACGTTAGATAAATAATGAAAGAATTTTCTTTTCTCAATTTTCCGATGATTTCGCCAGCAGTTTAAGTACTGCAACACATTTAAGAGCCATAACACACATTTTAAGTAACAATAAAGATCAACGATATATCTTTATATGTTTTTGATTAAGTAAGTAACTATATTAGAGTGGGCCGATTTGTAAGGACAAAAATTTGTCGATAATGTGCCATCGATTTTTCGAAAGCTTTCTGCAGGAGGGAAAAAGTTCCACTACGACATATCAAAAACGTCATTTTCAAGGCGTCCAAATTTAAATTTTTTGACTTTTTTTCAACTTTTATTTTTAAGCTTTTTTTAGTAGGTAACACGGTGTGACAGTCCAAAATACCTGGTAAGTGATTGTATTTTTCCTGTAGGTCCTGTCGAGTGAAACTATTTCCCAAACACCCCCAAAATCTTGAAAACTGGTTAATTTTGGTAGAATTCGGTTTACAGCGTAGAAATTATGTAATTTTTTTATTCTAGGATATACGGGAGGGGGCGTGTCCTTTGACAGATTTGGATCAAACTTTGTATTTCTCTTATTTGATTCTAAAAATTGTCTGTGCAAAATTTCTTTGGCCTACGGCAACTCCTGTCTGACGCCAAATAGAAAGAAAGGGTGTTGTTTAAAAGCATCTGCCAAATATCACAACGAATAAATTAATTTTGTCAACATTTAATACCTTTTGGAAAGTGCCTTTACACCAGTCGATGTAAGAGATATACAGGAGTCACGTTGACTGCAGGTACAATTTTTGTTGGCTGCACACTAAGAGCGTTTGATTGAGCTGAAAATGTTAGTTGCCTGCATAGTTGCACAAATTATAAATTATAAATAATCTTTCATTTTCAGAATTCACAAAGGAATATACTCAAAATTGTTTAGTAAAAATCTTGACAATCAAACAAGTGGTACAGCAGTGGCGACATTTTTAAAACCGAGAAGTCGTCTACCAAGAAATTAAAAAATCAACGAATTGGAATCGAATTTATATTCCAATTTTGAATTTACTCTGAAGACATGGATATATTCTAATGCTTCGAGTGCCAAGAAATGGTTAATCAGAAAATCACTGGTTTCCGTCACGTCTAACTTGGCGTTTACGCGAGACAGTTTTGCGAAGACAATAGCAATCATTCAAACTTTTTTACTAATGTAGTCACACTTCTATCTTTGCCTTCGTCACTGTCTCTGATTTTTCAAAGACAGTAAATTTGGCTAATTGGTGAATTTTCGTCGTAATTTGAGAAAAGAAGCAATACATAATCGCAGTCGGTGGTGCAATGGTTAGTGTGCGCGGCCCTTGTACATCAGAATGTGGGTTCGATCCCTGCTCTGACCACCTTACATTTCGTTCGACGACGACCACCTCGCTTAGTGATGGCGACACTAGCGACTTCTTAGCCATGAAAAAGCTTCTCAAAATACCGTTCGGAACCGGTGTAAAATTTATATTGAATTTACACGAAGCGACACTGGCGGTGGTTGCTTAAGAGTGTATTGTCCTTATAATTTCTCTCTTCTTTGACAACTAATACATATTCTCACTGTCTTGTCCCGTGTAAACGCAGAGTAAAGACCGTGTTAGACTTTTAGTGTAAATAGAACGATCTGCGGAGAGAGGACTGAAACTCTTTTTCAATTTATAGAAATCTTACGATCATTTTGCTTTCGATTTCCACCATAGATAAAGTAAACAAATAGATGAAGCACAAGTGTTGGGAAAATTTTAGTGTAATGGGTAGTTTTCTAGATGTCATTGAAAGCAATAAATGGGATTTTTTTGTTCCAAAAAAAAAGTCAAAAAACACGATACTTAAAACAGAATATCTGATGGCCATCGAATTGCAAAGCCATGTCACCACCGTCTATGTCCTAATAAATTGGTTCTTCCTCCGGTTCAGCTACCATTCCTTGTTGAGAGTCGTCAGACACTAACGGTTTTGGCATCTGCGACCACAGAAGTTGCTACAGTTTTTGACCGGGGAAGTTTTTAGATTAAAATGGCGTTCCTGGATGTTCATCTTTGATATCCCAACACCGGCCTCGTGTCTTTGAAATAGTTTTTTTTTTTTTTATATGAAGCAAATGCTATTTCGTAACATCACATACATTTTGTCACATTTTACATTGTTTAAATGACTTTAAGAAAAATTTCCAACAATTTTGAATAAACGTCAATGGGAATTATAGGAGACTTCAGTGAAAGTGACAGTAGTACAGGACAGCACCTAGTGAACAAAGTTGACAATGGTCGCGCTATATCTATTATTTCCTTTATCTATGATTTACACTATTGTTTTTGGACAGAACAAAAAATCTGTCTGCAAAGTGACAAACAAAATGCAACAGGTATATAATAGAAATAGAATAGAGAAAAAAACCAAATGTAAACAAATATTAAACCATAGATGAATACATACATAGATACATTCATGCTCTCAATAAATTAAACGTCATAGGTACGGTGGAAAGTAAACATTGGATGATGGAAAACATGGGTTCAATAATACCAGATAGAGGCAATAGTAAACAACGTCCAACAAAGGAACAACAACCGAATTTCATTTTTTTTGTGGCAAACTAGTTGTGTTAAATACAATACAAATGTATACCAACGATAAAAGTCAACAAAAAAGTGCAAAATACATTTAAATTTTTCAGTTCTACACCAAAACGACAGGAAAAAGTTAAGTGAACATATTTTGTAACTCCACCTGTAGCCCGTTTCTGTAAGTAAATCGGTAAGTTAACGATTTATGTGACGTCACAACGACTCGATTGAAAGTTACCGATTTCGTGATTACTGGTGTTTCTGTACGTTCAAATCGGTAAAAATTCAGTCTGTGATAGAAAGAAACACAAATCGGAAAGAAACGGTAAGAATTGAAACAGATGACAAGCAGCTGTTTATTTGCATTTGTTTTCATCTACAAATATTTCGTATTAAAAACACTTTTTTTCAGTTTCGTATTTACTTTAATAAGTTTATACAAAATGAGTAGCATATTTGTTATTATTTACGCATCTTTCCATGATCGCAGAAATATGCTGAGAATCCACCGGCGCCTCTTGAGCCAAAAGCAATTAAATAAGTTGACTGTTGGTGATGTATATTTAAAGTAAACAAACATTTGCACTCGGTTTATTTTGAATACCGATTTCGTTGAAACCGGTTCATAAATTGTCGTAAATTTCGGAACAAACACTTTACGTCTGAAATTCCTGGAAATTTTTTTTTTTTTTGGAATGGGTAGGAATTGTTATTTCAAAAGAAAAATGTTATATAAAAAAATCAGACAGTTATTCAAAAAATGTATTTAATTTTTTTTTGCTTATTTCAACTTTTTCTACATAAAGAAGTTGAAACATTGGTCCTATAAAACGGCATCACTCTCGTAATATCGAGCCGTATGTCCGAACTTTGGGGCCCATAACTCCGAAAATACAATAACAATTCCTACCCACTCCAATTGACAAATATTTTCCAGGAATTTCCGACGTAAACTAGGTTTATGCCAAAGTTGTATTTGATGAGTACTTGCTTCCTCATAGTTGCAACACTATAGCAATCGGTAGAGTTTTCACTTGGCTTAAAGTCAGTGAGAAAATTATCGATTTCGAGTTGAGTCAGATTTCTTACAGAAACAGTTCTCTAAGCGATTCCTATTGAGTAGAATCGAAACAAATATCATATTACCGATTTGGAACGAGTGAATGGAATAGGGATCGGCAATTTTTTTTACAGAAACATTGATGGTGAGAATGACGTCAGAGTGACGTCAAATAGGTACTTCCAATCGGTAACTGCGATCGGTACGAGTTACAGAAACGGGCTACTGGTGTAAGTTAATTTTAAATTTAATTGCTCTCATTTCCACAAACCTACGACAAAGAGTGTGAAATGAAACGTCAGATGAGAGAATAAATGTATCTATGTATGTATTCATCTATGTATTAAACATTTGAAAAAAGTGTCAAAATAAAAATTTCTATTGCCATTTTCTTTGATGTTGTTTGTTTCTTGTAAACTGGAACCCTGACAGCATAATTTTTTGGGGAATATCAAAAAATTAAAGAAATCTAACAGATCTGTCAAAATTTTTGCAAATCGTTCTCCTCAAGTGTAAACTATTCCATTCGCTCTCATCCGATTACAATTTTCACATATCGAACGATTTACCTCAGTCTATCATGGCCTTAAGTAAAACACGAGGGCAATAAAGATTATCCTTGTTCATATTTGCCATGAGAAGGATATTCATTGGGAAGGAGCAACTACATATGTTAAACTTGCTACATAATCATTTTTATATATCGTCACCTAAAATGCCCAAAGACGTAACCCTCATTTTCAAAATTTTACAGGAGAAGCAAAAAACCTTATAAAATCCAAAGTACCTATTTCAGTTTTAAATGCGTTCATTCCACAGCTTACCATAGGAACTTAGAAGCCTACTATTTTGCACATATGTATGTATGTATGTACATATATATTTTAGCGTGGAGTATTATATTCAATCAAAAAAACAGTTTTTATTTTTTGAGGGTTACGCCTTTGGGCATTTCAGGTAACGATATAGATTTATCTTTGGTCCTTTAAAATATACAACATTTCGATGTTTTGTAATTTGGGTTTATGAAGCCAAACAAAACCAAAAGTAAACAAACAAAAAAATATAAACACCAATATGTTAACAAATTTGAAATTTCCAGTGTTTCGAAATGTGAACAATAGAATCAGCTGTTCTTATGCGGCTGCCATGAATACCGTAGAGCAATTTATAATAGAGAAACAATTTCTCTCATCTGATGTTTCATTTCTCTTTTGTGCAAATAAGAGATATTCGACGAAAATTAACTTGTACCAGGGGGAGTTACAAGAACTGTTGAATTAACTTTTTCATATCGTTTTGGTATAGAACTTGGAAATTTAAATTTGTTTTGCACTTTATTGTTGACTTTTATCGTTGGTATACATTTGTGTTGTATTTAACACAACTATTTTATCACACAAACATGATGTGGCATTGGCATTGTCTTGTTGGATGTTTTGTTATAATACCTCTATCTGGTATTATTGAACCACTTCATTCCACCATTGAACGAGTAATCGTTCGTGTAAATGCTACCAAACCTGTGAAGTTAAAATTATTGAGAGAAATTGTTTCCTTATTCTAATTCGCTCTATGATGAATATTTGTAAATGTCATAGATTTATTGACTACAGTGTACCAGAGATCTTCGTTCGATACAAATTCGCATATGAAAATTTCATATAGGAATTTGTATATATACGATTGATGTTTTACCGATGGTACCAATTCCAGCACAGTGGCCGTCGAGGTAGGTTCGATCCATGCTCTGACCAGCTTACATATCTTTCGTCAGCGGTCACCTCGCTTAGTGACAGCGACACTATGGAGTATTGAGCCATGAAAAAGCTTCTCAAAATACCGTTCGAATAAACTGTTGGTCTCAATCAGTGAGTGTAAAACTAGAAACCGATAGCTCACTGGTTGAGAGAAGCTGTCTCCCAATCCCTTCATGAAATGTAATGGGAAACCATTTTTATTTTCTTTTTGAGTTGTGAATCGGATTGTGAATCGGATGAACTTCATACTCACTTCGGAATGTTGGAATTAAAATAATATATTGATTGCTAACAATTGGCCACATTTTACTTAAAGGGACTCAAAACGTGCAATACGCCAATCTCCGCCAGTTAGATAGGATTTCGAATAACTTCAGGTTTTGCAATGCTTTATTTTATATTCAGTTTTTAAATTAGTAACAATATATAAATTGGTGTGTTCAAATAGCAGTATGGTTGGATATATCATTAATCAATATTTAGTGCGGTGAAACAATATCTGATCAGTCCAGACAATTTAAACTACTCCAGCAGCTGCTGCTCTCGGTGTTGTTGCAATTTGCAATAGTGCAGTCATACTTGCAGCTTGTGCTCTAGCCTTAGCTTCACTCTCTATGGCTTTTAATTCATTTTTTGACATTTTCACTTGTAGGGCGGAACAACGCATTTGCATCCATGGCATTGTGGCCGATGCTGTGGCACAATTATTAAAACCTTGCTCTGACTTAGTCATTGCATCTAAGACACGTTGTCGTAAGTCGTCGGGTAGGTCAGATCTAACTAAAAGTTTCTGTGACTCCGATTGCAAAACAATATTCTGGAAAAACTGACCAGACGGCATGCCACCAAATGGACCTGTAGCAGGGGCAGAGGCATTGAGCTGGGCCTAAGGATTAAAAAAGGAAAAAACGTTATTTTCGTATAAACTTTAAAAATAAAGGCAGTGGCAGGAAGTTAATTTCAGCTAATAATTGTCAGACATCAGATGCAATTCACCAAATCGTTGAAAGCTAAAACGAAGCAAATACAAACTCCATTTTTTCAGAAAAATTCTGCTTTATATGATATGTTTCAAAATCCGGGAAGTATTTCGATAATTTCGTGTCTCAATCAACATCTCACTTAGTAGCTCCTTTTAGAAATTAAAACGCGCTTTTGCTCCTTATTTTACATCCTTTTGGAAAGCAAGAGCGGATACAATAAGAGCGTTCAGCTATCCAACAAACAGCACAATTTTTCGCTGCCTTTTTCTCGTTTTTAATTACCTTTACACATCCCAGAGCACAAAGTAACAATATGGCCAACGCGAATTTCATTTTTGCGTTAGAATTTTAGGTTTAATTCGATATTCTATTCGTTTAAAAGTCGTTAAATGACTGATAGTACATTCGTGGTTTGTTTAAGTTTTTATACCAAACTCGAAAATGTTACTTTGTTTACTCCAATTGAATCTTATCTTGTTGTTTCTTTAATAGAATGAAGAAGATGTCGAGGTTATGTGCCGACATCAGTGTTGACAATTTTGTTCTAGAATGTAAATTTTATGATGTTGTTTCTTTAACTACTGCACTTTTACTAAAGTACATGTGACATTATCTTGAAATATATTGTTTATAAATACAGCAAAGATTAACGATTTCCTACCATACGCACTTTACTCTCACTATCTGCTATGACTCAGCGAAGTGGCATCAAACGATGTTAGCCTTAGCAGTTATATTTCAAAATTTAAACAAGTATGGCATAGTTGCATTAGACACATATCTATTCTCACAGTAAGAACTTAAGAAGTTGATTTACATCCTAAACGGAAAATATTCTTAGTAATACCTGCTTCGAGTACTTCACTTAATTTCGTCAAACCAAAAAAAGGATTTTTTTTCTTAAGCGCAATAGAAATTGAAATTGTAAAAAATAGCACAACAAATTAAATTTTAATCAAAAAAAGTTTTTAATTGAAAAATCAATACATGGCATTATTTGAAAATGATTTCGGGCATATGGCCACTGCGGCTGTTCATAACGAAGCGCATTCTGGACGTCCAATTTTGGGTCACTTTTTCGAGCATTTCACGAATACCACGAACAATTGTGGCCTCCAAGGTGTCAATTGTTGCTAGTTTATCAGAATAAACCAGTGACTCCACAGGAAATAATCGAGAGGTGTCAAATCGCATAACCTTGGATACCAATTGAAATGTCCATTTCTCGAAATCAACTTATCTCCAAATTTTGATTTCAATAAATCGATGGTTGCGGTCGCCGTATGGCACGTAGCGCCAGCGTGTTGAAACCACACCTCGTCCGGATCGATTTCATCCATATATTCAAACAAAAAAAACCAATGAGTGTTCGAACTCACGGGCGATGTGTTAACACCATTTTGTTACACGGTACCTCTTCGATTTCTATGACCACATTAGTAAATTTTACATTGGAAAATAAAAACAAGAATAGTTTCTGTGCTGAAGGCTCTTTTGCTATTGAACTTTATTTTTTCCTACATCTGTTTTAACATTAGATGTAATATTGTTAAAATAAATAAAGCAATATTTAGCTCACTGAAATAATTGTTTCTGTTTTGTCATAAACAGTGCGACGACAAAAAGTATCCAATAGTATAGATAACTTAATGCACTCTTTTTCCGCTCTCATATAGAGAGTCTAAGTAAAAGAGCATAAACGAGTTTTATTCTCTTCATAGAATATTTCGACAATGTTATTACATACAACAATACAAAAAGCATAAATGTTTCAAAAGGCATCAATGTTTCACATCAAAATTATGAATGGAGCAAGATATGACAAAAAGAGAGTAATACGTTTTGAATCATTCGCCAGATATCGCCAGTACTTTTACCGCTACATCAATACCTTCATTCTTATTTTCAGGCAGAGACTATTGTTGTACAACAACCGCGTATGGGATGATAACGCTGTGTGTTATTTGCATGTGCACACTTTGATAGATTGCCCTACCCGTGCATATAGATGTTAACACATCAAAAATCATTGAACATGGTGCGGTAACGATCTGAATTGACGTAACGCGAGCTTCGGCTTCATTTTTGAAGAAATAAGGTTCGATGATAGTGGCCCTCGCTTAGTGACGGCGACACTACCAAGTATTTAGCCATGAAAAAGCTTCTCGCCATACCGTTCGGAAGCGGTGTAAAACTGTAGGTCCCAATCAGTGTGGGTAAAACTAGAACGCGCACAGCTCACTGGTTGTGAGAAGTTCTCCCTAATCCCCTCGTGGGATGTAACGGGAAACTTTTTTTTTTTTTAATGTTCGATGATGCCACCAGCGTGAAATTGGTGTCACTCCATATGCAGCAATTTTGTTTATTAACAAACCCGTTAAGCAAAAAATGAGCCTCATCGCTGAGCACAATTTGGCGATAAAACATCGTGTCAATTTCCAACTGTTCTAGAGCGACGCATATGAAGGTTTCGTGTACCGTATTCGAAACTGAAACCAGTTAACCGAGTTCCGGCCGGTTAACCGTACTTCGGATTTGTGAAAATTGCTATTTTCGGAGAACCGGTTTCACCGGTTATTTTAAATCAATTAACCGTTTTTCGATTATTTTGACACCTATTACCGAAGTATGTTGTCCAATGGAAATATAAGATATATCTGCCAACTCTGATCGATATGTAAGTTCCGGAGCTAATGACAACACAAGTAGTATGTTAAGCCCCGTATTCAGTTCTTGCTAAATTTTCGTGAGAAATTTTGTCATTTATCTCTAAACGAAAAGTTTTCTTGCGGAGAGTTACCACATATCTTTGATTTACCTTGCAAATATTTGATTTATAATTCCTCTACGCACTCCATTGTATTTTTAACGCACGTGTTGTTACTTTTGGTTGTTAAAATTATCGAAATGTCAAAATTCCGGTCCCAAACAATTATAAAACAATTGTGTTCGTACGAAATAGCTTTGGCGTAATAACCCTGTTTGATTGTGCCTACGAATTTTTCACGAAGAGCTGAGTACCAAGCAAATGGAGAGTTAGCGAAATTTTCGTTATTTTTTATAGACGTACTTCTTATGGCAACGAAAATTTCATAAAAACTGAATACCGGGCTTTAGCAGAAATGCATAAAATAATAAACAGTATTCACACTCCTAATAAAATTACCTGCCACCAAAAAAATTTCACCTGAAATTTTACAAAGCTCCATAAAACAAATGTCCACAAATATCGACGAAAATAATAAAAGTGTCAATTCTCATTCAATTTGTCGAAAACAAGTACCTACGTGTTACTTACTCGTACTTTCTACGGCATTTACACCGATCACGATTAACGTATTTCGAAGGTTAACTTCGTTAACCTACGCTAACCCAGAAGATTACCTACTCCTACAATTTTAACCTGTAACGACTGAAGTTTAATCTTTAACCTTATTTTAAACTAGTGTACAATTTGAAGCAACTCTGCTAATTACCATCACAATTTTTTTGGAGCTCAAGCCGCAGCCGACATGTAATTCGCTCTCATCGGTTTGTACAAAACTGGCAAAACCAACAGCCGCCAATTTAATTTGTCTGTTGTGTCATCATCTGCTATAATGTGGTATCAACACGGAGTTGCTCTAAATTGGTCTGATCTGAAATGTCAATTTAATCTCAAATTGGGTGGTGTAAACCACTGGAGGGTCTCCACGGCTAACTACGGCGGCCTCTCTGGAGGGGTTCCAACCAGCCGCTGCGGTCCGAGACAAGTAGCAATCAATAAACAAAACAAAACTTAACTAATCACAAAACAAAAAGTCGACACACCGAAGAGGGAGGAGTGGTGACATTCCTCCACATTGCCCTCCAAACCATGACCATAAATACCCATAAAAGAAAGAAAATTACGTTATGGCCCCTGTCACACACTCTGACAAAACACTTACCACACTACATCAGCCTACACTTTTGGGGAAAAAATTCACACAAATCTCATTTTCTTGTCTTATTACAAATCAATACATATTTGTTATTATTTAGTAAAAAGACACTAAAATCTAACAAATATTAAAACTAATAAAACTGTACTTTTGTTTTTATATTTCCTTTTTTCAGTTAAGCTGTAGGAATTGGGAAAAGAGAAAATTACAAAGGGGAGACTTTTCGCACCTGCAAATTAAGCTGTATCGAGTTACGCATACCTAAAGAGCTCGCTAGGTTGGAAATCTGCTGATCAAACTACCAGCTAATATTTTCACAAATTGTCAAATTAAAAACCCACTCTTCGTAAGATTCCCCTGAGCAAAACCAATAAAAAAAGCTGTTTATCTAAACTCAAAAAATTTAACTTAGAGAATTTAAATTAATTTCAACAAAAAAATCACGTAGTCAAGAACAGACAAATATTATAAAGAATAAACGAGGCTAGACATTAAAACTTTAAAATCAAATAAATTCAAATAAATTATGAAAATTGTCAAAAGAAAGAATTTTGATAGTAAAGTAGTGGTTCAAAATCGAAAGCCCGTAGTACAAATGAATTCTACAGATCATCTGTGGTTATCAGGATTCGTAGAACCAAATTGTAATTTTAGCTTCTTGATTCTAAGACGTACCGTAAGGCCAAAATGGCTGGACCGCGACGCCGAGATTTGGTGCTGAGGTTTGATGAGTCGAACGGACTTAAAGCGCGATATTGCGATAGTGTTGGTGGATTTAGTTAATGCAATCTTCGGAGTAATACTTCCGGTTTTGCTAGTCCAGACAAGCCAACGCCATCTAGGTCTGATATCACTTTCAAATAACACTGGTTGGTAATAAAGTATATACAGACAATACCTGATATCACGTTGGTAGTGGTGTTCTTGTGACTATGATCCTCCTTGCAATCCCCAGCAATGATTTAGGCCGCAGTTCAATGGGATCCTGGATGCAGGAAGTCTACCGACTGGAATTAATGTGCCCTGTTTAGGAACGGAAAGTTAACGGAACAGATCTACTATAGCTCCAACTGTCCAAAAAAAAAAACGTTTTTTTTTGGCAGGTAGAACACATAATTCTAAGTAAAAAAAAAGTAAAATAAAAAAATTGGCGGTGACCCCTATTTTTGGAGTTATGGACTCCCGAAGTTGGAACGTGCTGTAGAATTGATATTTGTGGAATCGTCTTAACTGTTCAAGGTAATATCTTTTTAGAGTAAATGACCTCAAAATAAGCCAAAATAATTAAATAAAAAATTTCGATAACTTGCTTAGTTATCGAGATATTGAATGTTTAATTTTTGAAAATTATCGAATTTTTTTTTTAATGTTTTTTAAAAAAAATAAATTTTGTCTGATAAAAAAGTAAATTTAAAACAAGAAAATGTTAATAAAATTTTTCGATGAATCCCTCAGTTATCGAGATATTGGAAGTAGAAGTTTCAAAATAATTTTTTGAAATATTTATCCGAAAAGTGAGTTTTCTGATAGGATATGAAAGTCTAAGGGGAAAACATTTAATACAACTTTTCGATAACTCGTTCAGGTATCGAGATATTAATGCTGAAAGTTTATCGAACTGCATTATCTGGCGAAAGTTCATTAGAAAGTACGATTGTAAGCAATATGGCAACGTTTGCGCCTGATGCGTGTGGTAGAACTTTTGGAAAATCGTTAAATATATATTGCACTAAGTTGCCCAGCCGTCCGGCCGGGCTCAGGCAGGGGGGTTAAAATTCCCTCTGTACCTTAAGTCTATGTGTGGCAAAATCGTAAAAATCACTCGATACTCGCGCGATTTTTTTAAAATAATTTTTTATTTTTTTTTCCATAAATTTTCAGCATTATCTCGGGTATTTAAGGGGTTAGAAGAACAAACAAAGTGTACTATTTTTGATAAAGGTGCGTGGTATCGGTGGTCGGTGGAAACGGCGCTGGGAAATAAGCCTTTTGCCGTCGGTACTATTCTGAGAAAGTAGGGTTTTCCCAAAAAGTGTGGTTAAAAGTCGAATATCATAGATTGGCTCACAATGGGTTAATGGTTCGTATTTTTACAGTTCGAAAGGTATTTGCATAAGCTTTTCAACGATATCGATGTGGGCCCAGTCAGCCAAGTACTTTGGTAGATAGAGTAGATTTTGTGTCCAAATTTTGGGGGGTCGTAATTCGGGAAATATGGGTGAGCACCAAAATTTTTTTTTTACCCTCTATATAATAGGTTCTATCAATGGTAACAACTTTGAGCAGATACGAGAGTTGGACCTAATCTAGATATAAGCCAAAAAATATGACATTAAAATTCTAAAATTTCATATCAAAAGAAAAAAAATTTTCAACAAAAATATCACTTCGTAACAATAATACAACACGTTAGTTAAAGTAGAATATCTGATGTCCATCGAGTTGCAAAGCCATGTCACCACCGCCTAATAAATTGGTTCTTCCTCCGGTTCAGCTACCATTCCTTGTTGAGAGTCCTCAGACACTCGAACGGTTTTGGCATCTGCGACCACAGAAGTTGCTATAGTGTTTGTGCGGGGAAGTTGTTAGATTAAAAAGGCGTCCCAGCGTGTTCATCTGTGGGCAGTCTTATGGGTTTTCTCTTATTGAAATCCCAACACCGGCCTCATGGCTTTGAAATAGTTTTTTATATAATTTCCCACAATTTTGAATAAACGTCAATGAGAATTATGGTAAACTTCAATGAAAGTGATAGTAGTACAGGACAGCACCTAGTGAACAAAGTTGAAAATGGGCGCGCTATATCTATTATTTCCTTTATCTATGGTGTAAACGGCAAAGTTTATAGAACAAGGTTATCGCTAACTTGGCCGCGATAAATTGGGGTCGAAATGCGACGTTATCGAGATATCGGGATTTAATGTCACAATATAAACTCTCGTATAAACGTAGTAATAGATTCTTGAAAACCAAATTATCACATATCAAACAAATGTTTTTAAAACAAGTCCATGGTACAATAATATCTACATGGTAGTAGCAGCAGGTGTTGTTGTAGTTGTTGGCAGCAACAACAAGCATTTTGTTTTCAGTTCGCTTCAAACTTTACACAAATCCATACTGGATACTAGCAACACAAGAATGCAAAAGACTACAAAAACAAAATACATACGAGTTTAACAACTGAAACAAACCATCTCACGAAAAAATTAAATCAGCTGTACAAACAACTTTACCATGTAGATAATATGGTACCAAGTACTTGTTGGCATCGGTAACATGTTTTGTTCTGTTTGGACGAATGGCAGTGTGAATGTATATGAAAGACAAATGTAGTATAACGGCTTCAGGTGGCAACGCTACATTTTGAACGTTACAATTAAATGTGCTTATATTTTCATATGTTTTTCGAAAAGGAGAATAATTTCCAATAAGAAGCATGTTTTATTTACCCCGCTAACCTAAGTTTTTGTATGGGAAGCCTCATAATATGGCTTAAGTCCGTGATAAACCATAAGTGTAAATGGAACGATTCGCAGAGAGAGAGAGTAAAGGGGCCGTTATGCTGCCCACACACGATGCAACATTGTTTGCAACATGTGTTTGAAACCTGGTTTCATTTTTTACCACAGACGATGCAACCATAAATGAAACATCAGTCGGTGAGTATTTCTGCTAAACAAACGTACGCGGAAGGAAAAAATATTAATATACTGCTGTTTTTTTAGTTTTATTTTTATAACTATCACATTTTAAATAAAAATAAATGGTTTCCCATTACATCCCATGAAGGGACTGGGGAGAACTTCTCACAATCACTGAGCTGTGCGCTTTCCAGTTTTCACTCACTGATTGGGACCTACAGTTTTACACCGATTCCGAACGGTAATTTGAGAAGCTTTTTCATGGCTAGATACTCGATAGTGTCGCCGTCACTATGCGAGGTGACCGCCGCCGAAAGAAAATTTGAAGGTGGTCAGAGCCGGGTTCGAACCCAGGATCTCATGTACAAGAGCCGCGCACACTAACCATTGCACCATCGACGGCCACAACTATCACATTTTACGTTCCGTAATTCTGGTAAATTCTTTTATGAAATTTCTCCAGTTTTCATTATTTCCAATTGTCGTCATTTTTGTCTCTCTTCGCTTTCCTTTACTCCGCGAATTATAAAAAACAACCTCACAGCACAACTGCTCGCAACGAATGATAGAGCAAAAACAGTAAACATCGCCACACACGATGCAACATTGTGTTTGAAACACAGAAAATATCAAAAAATTTTGATATTTTTGCAACCAAAAATAAAACACGATTGTAAACATGAAACATTGCTACACACGATGCAACATGGTTTGAAACATGGCCATGTTTCAAACAATGTTGCATCGTGTGTGGGCACCATTAGACCCATAGAATAATACATACATAGATAAACTTATTCTCTCATCTGACGTTTTATTTACACTCTTCATCGTAGGTTTGTGGAAATGAGAGCAATTAAATTTAAAATTAACTTACAGCAGGTGGAGTTACAAAATATGTTCACTTAACATGTTCATGTCGTTTTGGTGTAGAACTGAAAAATTTAAATGTATTTTGCACTTTTTTGTTGACTTTTATCGTTGGTACACATTTGTATTGTATTTAACACAACTAGTTTGCCACAAAAACACGAAATTCGGTTGTTGTTCCTTTGTTGATCGTTGTATAATATTGCCACTATCTGGTATTATTGAACCCATATTTTCCACCATCCAATGTTTACTTCCATCGTACCTATGATGTTTAATTTATTGAGCGAATAAAAGCTTCTATGGTATGTATTATTCTATGGTTAGACCTGTCGATAAGTTGCACCGACTTCAAGTTGACATCAACTTATCCATGGTGTAAGGTGAAGTTGGTGGTTTGTACAAACTAGTTGATGTAAAATCAAGGCGATTTTGATTGATATCAACTTATCCATCAGTGTAGCATGAAACACATAGACGACGACAGGCTACATGAACACACGACTACAAATGCCGCTGACTGCAAATGGAGACGTGTGGCAGCTACTGAATTATTTTCAAGACGGCAACTGCAAAGTAAATAGCTGATCTGTAATGTTGACGTTTGTGTTATTTGTGTTAGAAGAAAATAAAAGGAACAGACCTAGTATAGATCTGCACGTCCAATTTTTTTGCTTTTTTTTTTTGTTGTAGGGATCGCTATTTTAAGTAAAAAAAGTAAAATAAAAAAATCGGGGCGAACCCCTATTTTGGGAGTTACGAGCCAAGTAGCCCTGGCAGGGACCTATGTTGCTCGTACCGTGTGGTAGAACTTTTGGAAAATCGTTAAATTTATATTGCAATTAGTCGCCCGGCCGTCCGGCCGGGCTCAGGCACGGGGGTTAAAATTCCCTCTGTACCTGAAGTCGATGTGTGGCAAAATCCGAAAAATCACTCGATTGCTTGAAAAAAAAATATTTTCTGGATATTTTTAAAAATCCGATACGTGGATAACTAAGCAGTTATCGAAAAAATTTATTTATTTATTTTTGTTTATTTCGACTCGTTTTACACAAAAAAGTTGTGAAATCGGTCCCATAACACGGCACCACACTCGTAGTATCATCCTGTATGTCCGAACTTTGGGTGCCCACAACTCCGAAAATAGGCGTTGCCCCCGATTTTTTTATTTAATTTTTTTTACTTAAAATTAAAAGTTCTATCCAATGGTAATAGTTTGGAGCCGAAGCGAGTTGCCGACCTATTCTAGGTTTAAGCCAAATAAAATGTCTGGAGAATATTTAATAAATATTATTACAAACATAACAAAAATTGTGAAAACAGTTGATTATTCTGTCAGTGGTGCCACTTCAGGCATTGACAGCTCTAACCTGTTGATTGTCGCCCACACAAATAGAAATTAGT
Source organism: Phaonia tiefii (assembly GCA_963931995.1). Lineage (NCBI taxonomy): Eukaryota > Metazoa > Arthropoda > Insecta > Diptera > Muscidae > Phaonia > Phaonia tiefii. Next base: position 105,631,032 of record OZ008367.1, on the reverse strand, counting down.
TTAATTCAACTACAGCTACATAAGTAGCATAGACAACAACCTGCAGTCGTGTCGCCTTGCCGTCGTTAAAATATTCACTTGCATATAAACGCATGTATTTTATTTTTGACAGGTTGTGGTCGGTAGCCTGTCGTCGTCTATGTGTTTCATGCTTGTAAGTGGAAGTTGCATCAACTTTCATACGGATTTAGAAGAGAAAGGTTCATTAGGCAACATTATCGGCAAAATGTAAATAAATAAACCAAATCATAAATAACGTTAACATTATCGGAAATATATAAACGAACTAAATATGATTTGTAATGCTATTTATAAAAAAAAATTACAGCAGACAGTTGTCCGAGGCCTTCGGCCACGGACTGTCCCTGCAGGCTGTGTCAGAGACACGTTCATTAAGTTTAACGTAGAATACGCCATCCGATAAGACAGAAAACATATATAACAATAAATTCATTTGCTTATATTATTTATCATTTATTGTTATATATGTTTTCTGTCTTATCGGATGGCGTATTCTACGTTAAACTTAATGGCCGTGTCTCTGACACTGCCTGCAGGGACAGTCCGTGGTCGAAGGCCTCGGACAACTGTCTGCTGTAATTTTTATATTTACCAACGGCATTTGATTCAAGTCCGTTAAAAAAAAAAATATTATGTTCAATTTTTTTAAACTTAATTTAATTTATGTATTTTAATTAATATTTTTATTGAAATAAGTTCTGCGAATGTTGAGAGGGCCGCCCTAATATTAAAAAAGGTTTACCTTATCGAGTCTTCGCATTAGCATTCGAGCGCTGTGTGAAAGCTTTACGCTTTACAATTCAAAATTAATGTTACAACAGCTTTATTGAAGCTTTCGCAAAAAAGCTTTATTACGTTAGCTTACTGTTTGTTTCACTTTTTACTAGATACATGTTGCCAAGCAACATTAGCTTGCTGTTCGTTTCACTTTTTACTAGATACATGTTCCTAAGCAATGTTGAGCAACCAAAAACACTCAACCAAACACCAAACATATGTTTGAGTGTATGTGTTTAAACAATTTTCATTTGAGAAATTAAAATACTAGAAATATATCAACCAATATGAAATGTATATCAAACGAAAGATAACATCTTCATTTACCTACAAAAAAAATTTTAAAAAAATTCATCTAGCCGTTTCCTCAAATTCAATGAAATAAAGATTACAACAATAAAAACCTGACATGGCTCCTCATACCGTAAGGTAAGACGTATTCTACGTCAATATTTAAGGAATATAAAAATAGGATTTATTCTTAAAATTGGTGATATTTTCGCAGTGCGCTCATGACCTTTCATTTATAAATCTGATAAAAAATTAAAGTTGCCTCAACTTGTTTGAGAGTGTAATGGCAAAGTCGAAGTTGATGTGAAATAATCAAAATTGACGTAAACTTGATGTCGAGCAACTTATCCACAGGTCTAAGGGCCCCTAAACACTATCAGTTTTGTAGAATGCATAAACATCTGTATATAAAGTGACAAACAAAATACATCTGTATATAAAGTGACAAACAAAATACATCAGTTATAAAATAAAAATAGAATAGAGAACAAATTAAAATGTGAACAATGATTAAACACATGGTAGACCGTCGGTGGTGCAATGGTTGTATGCGCGCCTCCTGTACATGAGATCCTGGGTTCGATCCCTGTTCTGCCCACCTTAAAAAAATTTGTTTCGGCGGCGGTCACCCCCTTTAGTCATGACAGAACTTCTCAAAAATACCGTTCGAAATCAGTGTAAAAACATTAGGTCCCAATTAGTGAGTATAAAACTAGAAGCGCACAGCTCACTGGCTGTGAGAAGTTCTCCCCATTTTATTTTAATTATCTATCGGGTAAAAGCAACAGACCAGCTGATTTGTGGTTTTTTCAGCTTTTCCGTGGGTAAACTGTCAAATTTGATTTTGTTTCTTTTTGTTAGATAATAGAATTCAAAGAATTTCAATTAAAATGCAATTTATAGCATAGACTTTTTATCAATTAATATAATCTTATTAAATATATCACATTTTGTGTACATAGTGTTTTTTAATATTCAGCTAATTTTGACAGCTTAGCCACGAAATTTCTAATGCGACTACCTAATAAATAATTCTACCATGATTAAACATCTGAAAAAAGTGACAAAATAAAAGTTTTTATTGCTGTTTTCTTTGGGTTTCTTCGTTTCATTTAAAATACAAAAATTACAGAAATCTAACAGATGTATCAGAAATGTTTCTGCAATCGTTCTCCTCAAGTTTACACTACTCCATCCACTCTCATCAAATGAAAATGTTGACATAACCCACGATTTCTCTTATCGTGTAAAACTGCAGTTACACCAACCGAGATTATTGCTTTTTGGGGATTATAAAAGCCGAAAATATTCGATAATCCGTCAAATGCGATAATCTTGGTAGATGCTTCCCATACAAAGTTAAAAATTTGTTTAGCAGGGGACAAAACTAATGTACAGCATACTAGTTCAGATATTAGCAAGTCGTATATTTTTGGGCTTAAACCTAGAATAGGTCGGCAACTCGCTTCGGCTTCAAACTATTACCATTGGATAGAACTTTTAATTTTAAGTAAAAAAAATTAAATAAAAAAATCGGGGGCAACGACTATTTTCGGAGTTGTGGGCACCCAAAGTTCGGACATACAGGATGTGGTGCCGTGTTATGGGACCGATTTCACAACTTTTTTGTGTAAAACAAGTCGAAATAAACAAAAATAAATAAATACATTTTTTCGATAACTACTTAGTTATCCACGTATCGGATTTTTAAAAATATCCAGAAAATATTTTTTTTCAAGCAATCGAGTGATTTTCAGGTACAGAGGGAATTTTAACCCCCTTGCCTGAGCCCGGCCGGACGGCCGGGCGACTAATTGCAATATAAATTTAACGATTTTCCAAAAGTTCTACCACACGGTACGAGCAACATAGGGCCCTGCCAGGGCTACTTGGCCCGTAACTCCCAAAATAGGGGTCCCCCCCGATTTTTTTATTTTACTTTTTTTACTTAAAATAGCGATCCCTACAACCAAAAAAAAAAGCAAAAAAATTGGACGTGCCGATCTATACTAGGTCTGTTCCTATTTTTGTTTTTGTGACAACAATTGAGGTACTGTAAACAATGTGCTACCATTTATTGTCAAACTCTTTTAATGTCATGCTTATAATTTTAAGTTCACGTTTCGTATACATGATCCACCCCTAATTTCTCCACTAAAAATTAGCTTCTTCCTCTCCCCCACCCCCTCTCCTCATAACCTACATTTATACGGCTACGTAATCTCAAAAATCCATGAGTTCGTATATGGCCTCCCATTGATGTTAAGGAATCGTCTTGTTTCATCTTTTGCTCCTCTTACGATATCATCCGCCAACATGTCTAGTTTTAATTGAATACTTTCACCATCCTCCATACATGATGATATCGTTGTTGTTCTTATATTATTACTCATTATGCTCATCATGAATTTTCCTTTACAAATCAAAATACGAAAAAAACCACCCCCACAATAGCCTTCAACTTGACATTTCTCATCACTGCGTGATACAATCTGGCAACGCCACATTTTCGCGATTGTGCAGAACAGATTTTGTGGTCAGAGAAGAAGCATACATAGAGGCAGAGAAATATCGATTTGCCATAGACGAAGACGACGACAGAACAAGACAAGAAGTGCCCGAGAAAAATTGTGTAAACGTTAGAAAAAATAGAGTGAAAAACCAAAAAGTAGAACAGAAAACTTATTAGCAATAAATACACACAATAAACTTTGGTTGAGGCAAATGAAAAACGAACGAACAAAATCTAAATTAAAAAATTTGCACAATAATTAAATTTTAAGAGAACAAAGATTACAATAAGTGAAAACAGCAATACACTGAGTCAATTTTTCCAAACCCCTATCCAACACTCTATGCCCATTGATTGGTTTTTCTTCGTTGTCTCTGAATTTATCAATTCAAGTGAGAGCACCAGCGGAGGAGCGAGTACGTCGTAAGTGAATGTACATCTGAGTGTGTATCAGTGGAGTGAAAGTCACCCAAAGCAACGCAGCATAAGTCCAGTTTCAAACCATTTGCTACATTTCGTCCCCGTAAGAGAGAAAGGAAACCTAGGAATCATGGCGTTCGCCGGATTTAAAAAGCAATTAAATAAGGCAAATCAGTATATGACTGAGAAAATGGGTGGTGCCGAGGGCACCAAATTAGATATGGATTTCATGGAAATGGAACGCAAGACGGATGTCACCGTCGAACTTGTCGAGGAGCTACAGATCAAGACCAAGGAGTTCTTACAGCCTAATCCCACGGCCAGAGCTAAGATGGCAGCAGTCAAGGGCATTTCAAAATTGTCGGGGCAAGCGAAATCGAACACGTATCCGCAACCTGAAGGTCTTTTGGCTGATTGTATGTTGACTTATGGCAAAAAGTTGGGTGAAGACAATAGCGTTTTTGCGCAAGCGCTAGTTGAGTTTGGCGAAGCGCTGAGGCAAATGGCCGATGTAAAGTATTCACTGGATGACAATATCAAGCAGAACTTTTTGGAGCCACTGCATCATCTGCAGACTAAAGATCTAAAGGAGGTGATGCACCACCGCAAGAAGCTGCAGGGACGGCGCCTCGACTTTGATTGCAAACGTCGCCGACAGGCCGGATCCGATGATATTCGTAGTGCCGAAGAAAAGTTTGCCGAATCGTTGCATCTTGCCCAGATGGGTATGTTCAATCTGCTCGAGAATGATACCGAGCAAGTATCGCAACTGGTGACTTTTGCCGAGGCCCTCTACGAATTTCACTCGCAGTGCGCTGACATTTTGCGCGGTCTGCAGGAGACATTGCAGGAAAAGCGAGAAGAAGCCGAGGCGCGTCCCAAACCGGAGTTTGTGCCCAAAACTTTACTCGATTTGAACTTGGACGGAATGGGCAATGACACGGAGAGCTCGGGCACACCAAGCCACCACAGGGCGGCAGGTGCGTCTCCGCTGCCATCGCCCATGCGTTCGCCTGCAAAATCGATGGCAACAACACCGTCGCGACAGCAGATGCAGCCCTATTGCCAGGCATTGTACGATTTCGAGCCGCAGAATCCCGGCGAGCTGGGCTTTAAGGAGCATGAAATAATCACACTGCTAAATCGCGTCGACGACAATTGGTTTGAGGGCTCAATCAACGGTCGCACAGGCTACTTTCCACAGTCCTACGTGCAGGTGGTGGTGCCACTGCCCAACGGCAATTAAGCGTGTTATGTGGTGTCCCATACATGACATCCTCGATACGAATTATCCCAAACATCTACAACAATAGGAGGCTGATTAATAAGGAAAAGAAACTACGACTATATTGGTGATGCTGAGAATTAATTATATGATACGGATGATAATGATTGAGTAACAAAATGAAATATCTCTCCAAAAGTGAGTTTTATATATTGGAAACATGTATTACGTATGAATATTTTTGGTGTCTATGATCATGACGATAATTAAACAGAATTGGCAAACAATAACTAATTTATTACAAACAGAAAACAACAATTAAATATTGTAACATAAAAATAACATAAATTACAATAAAATTTTACAATTTAAATGTTAATTACAAAATTTAACTAAAAAATCAGAAAAAAAACGCAAAAAAAATCAACTTGACAAAAGTAAAGTTTAGTCAACCATTTTTAAAATGAAAAGCTTACAATTTTTCCAGAAATAATCCTTAAAATCAAACTGCTATTTACCACCCTCCTCTCTTATGTTTTAAATGTTTTTCTTATTAAATTTGAAAATAACTTTTCTTCTCAAAACAATTAATACATAATTTTGAATTGATGTCAAACAATTTGCAAGGGGCTAAGCTCATAAATATAACGTAAAATTAGATCAATCTATTGGCTCAATCATTAGAATTCATCTTTAGAGACCCACATCACTAGATTTATTAAGGCTACCACCACATATTGTGACAAATTTATCGGAGTCAATGTAAAATGTTGTGTTATATTGAAAGCTTTACAAACATAATTGTTACAGTTTAAAAATCAATTTGAAACTCGTAATTTCCTTTACATTTCAAACACATTCATTTTATTTTTTATTTTTACATTCAATATTTACAATAATATACAAATGTGCATATAATTTCATATGTAGCTACTTTTAGGCAGGAAGTGAAGACAACGGTTAAACAAAACAACCTTTTATGTGCGAAATCTACATTTTGAAGTCTAGATTTCGAATTAGTTTGAACAGAGCCTTAGTGCTAGACAAAAATCAAGTTGGTTTCATAAGTAGATTTTCGTTTGAATCTAAAACAAACAGTAATATTTCCAAACCCAAAATCTGATGACACGTTTTTCAAAACAAAGTCGCCAGGACAAGATTATTAATGTAAAATTGCATTTAATTACAATTCTTCGTTGTATCACTTCCAAGGTATTCGATCTTGAACAATGATAAATTTGATTGCATCTCTTCGTTCATACCTGGTTGCAAGACTAAATTAAACATCCGTCTGCATATGCCTACTATGTAAGATTTTGTCTTAGAAGTCTAACCAAATCTGGCACAAATACAAAATACTTGTGAAACCTTGTTAATCGAAATCAGCTTTTACCAAAAGACACGAAATTGAATTCATAATCATAATCTTCTTGTGATCTTCTTTGCAAACCAAAATAAAGGCATTTTTTAAAAACCTGGTGTTCTGTTATTAGATTCACCAACGGAATCTACGAGCAGATCAGGACATCAAATTTTGCGAAAATGTTTTGTTTTCCTATTGAAATTATCAGATACCGGAATAGAATAACCTAAATAGTATTATGTATTTTATTGAATGTTTGTTTTTAATAACTTGTACAATTCTGAATTAGTTATACATTTTTGAACGAAATTAAATTAAAATTTAAACATTCTAAAAATATGATGTTCTGTGTTTAAGATTCTACAAAAAAGTAGGTCAGAATATCAAATTTTGCTAAAATGTTTAATTTTTAATTGAACAAAACCAAATCTTTTTAATATGAGTTAAATCATAAACATCTATGGGAAATACCAAAAACAAAACATTGGCATCGGCACAAGTATTTGTAATAATCGTTAGTTCAGCTTGACATCCAGAAAATTTTGAAAACATTTTTTGCTTCATTACATTTTATTTGTTTTGGATAATTTTGTGAATATAGTTTTCTAACCCAGAATAGTATTTTTCATTCAGTATTCATAAATGATTTCAAATTAGGTATACCAATAAAGAAATGCAGTTCGTAGCTCGAAGCTCCTGTTGTGTTAAATTTTTAACATCCCATATTCATAATGCTATTAAGCTCATTTTTTTTTTGTTAATAATCATGCTAAAATATGCTACGAATTGCATATTTTCCTCCGTTTCTTAGAAAATTGCAATATTTAAATATATTGTTATTTTGTGTTTAGATTATGAAGTAACAAATAAGCAAACTACGACCAAAATTTACAAAAAAGAAATATGTAAAATGATTAATCATTTGTTATTAGTTCATGCGTAAGGTTGTTTAAATGTCCTTTGCTACAAACTTCCAATAATAGTATAGTATAGCAAATGCTTTAAATTTGAAACCCTTCTCATACAGTTTTTATTCTATTCCATTACATTTTGAAAAAATGAGCTTATAAAATAAGAACTCTCTGTTGTCAGTTTTTTGATTTTGCTTAAATGATACCCATCACAGCGTTTCCCATAAATTATTTCACTATTTAAGATCTCTTAAAGCAATTATTCGTGTTTCATTAACTGAAATATTATTCGACAACTGTGTTTTTGTTGGTACCAAATTTAGAAATGAGTTAGTTCTCTTTGCCTTGTCCCAAAAGTGTTTAATGATGATTAAAACAGCACATTCCTTGTTATAATTTCAGTACAATTATTTAAAGTCTTGCCCAATTTTAAATAATTCGTAAGAAATCCTGATGCGATCAAAAATAGAATGAGATATCCCATCTATCTTTAATCGAATTCAAACGTGTGCTGTTTTTATTATTTAGTTTTAGCTGAAAGATAAATATTTATTATATGAATGATACATTAAGATGACATGCATTGGCTTTCTTAGTTGTCACTCATTCATTTAGAAAAACATTTTTATTTTGTGTAATAAAATGTGAAGCCTTTTTAAGTCTAGTGTTGTTTGGCATTTGGTATTACCTCTTAAACACACACACACACACACAAATTAATGAAAACCTATGATAAAGTATGTTTTTTTTTTAAATTATTGATATTTAAATGTCCTTGATATGATATTATCTTAACAACACGAAAGAATTTCTCTTTTTTAATGTTTACTACATGTATTTTTGAGCTGATTATTGTATATATGTTCTTTATAAACAAGCAGTTACAGAAACCATGCACACACACACACACACACATATTTTTAAACACTTTTGTGCCATCTTCATTTTAATAACTTTTTTCCGTTGATGTTTTGCCAATTTTCAGATTATACACTTACGTTGCACCTCCAAACATAGTATTTGCAATATTGATTGTATAATAAAATATACTATATCTGTAGGTATTTTCTCTCTATTTATGCAATAGAGTAACATTTTATAATTCTATACAAATCCATTTATATATCTATGATGATTTTTGTTTTGTTTTATTTGTTCAGCTAGTGAATAAGGAATATTCAACAGTTATCGCTTTTTCATTCGAATATTAGATTATATTATTCAAACACGAATATTAAATTAAATCTAACAAATAGTTTATGTATGAAAAATATATTACATTTCTCAATGGAAAGTATTTGCTTTTATTTTTTTGGCGAAATATTCACCCTTATTACGGTTGTCGTCGTCGACATAAAACGACGTCGTCTTGTGACGACAGTTGAAAATCGGTATTTGTGGAGTCGTTATCGATATCACTAACGACGACTGTCGACACATATTTGGTATTTTGTAACTAGAATTGACGTCGACATTGAATTGAAACGGCTCTATTTCTGTCGACACAGTTTTTGATAACGACTTGAAGAATATTCGCAATTTTTTTTTCTCGTTTGAAGAAATTTCCAATTTTATTTTTGAATTATTGATTAACAAAATAAAATTGTTAATTCGCAACTTTCAATGGCGGACGGAGAGCCCCAAGGAGAGTATGCAGAAATGTTGCAGAACAGGATCAGCTTTATACGTATGGCGAGTATGTACGTGCAGTTCGTTTTAATGCAAAGTTATTAGCATTATTTTTAATAATTTTTAAAAAATAATATTGGATATTAACACGGTCACTGCCCTGAATCAAAATTAGCTGCTGGAATTGAGTTCCTTCAGGCATCAGTTAGAACTACAGGCTTCGGTGTCTTTCTTCAGTGTCAAGTGCCCACCAGTAGATGCATTGCCTAGGCAGTGGTTGCGTTCTTGTTGTGACATATGCGCCTGCTCTGCGCGTTTTTAGTCAAGCAATAGGTGTCTTCATTTTAGTCTGATATCTTTCAAACAAGCGGCCGCTAACAAAACGTACAGTTCAAATCCTTTAAGATAGCCGAATGGTCGTTCCATGGTGAATTTGGTGAAATCACTTCTTAAAGCCTGTATGTGCATCCATGGAGAGCTCCTCTCAATTCACCGCTTCCATTCGCCTAACCTAGTGATATCTACATCCAATAGCTTCCAAATCGGCGTCGATATGGTTACGATAATTAAACATTTTTTAGGAACTTGAAAAACTTTTACCAAATTTAATAAAATAATAGAAGTACAAATGTAAAATGTTCTTCTTCCTGCTTTCATTCACTATGATTGACAACGTTGTTTATGTTTTTAATAGGTTATCGATAAACTGTCGACGTCGTCCCAAAACAGTTACAGAATACTAAACTAGCGTTGATGTGACGACGATGTTGACACGAAGTGATGTTGATATAAAAACGACAATGACGTCGACGACGACAACCGTAATAAAGGCGATTATTTATTTAGAATTGAAATATATTTTCCTTCGTTTCTATAAAAAAAACCTTATATTTCTAATGGGAAAATGTGTTTAAATTTTTCTTATACAAATAAATTCTTTTGCACGTTGACAAAGTAATGTTTCCTATAGGCTGCATACAAGTACTGCTCTCCCTATAGAAAATATGATACTTTTCTGTAGATAATATGCTATACTTCCTTATGGAAAGCGTGTTTCTTTTCCCTAAATAAAAACAAAACTTATGGTTATATATAATTTTTCTTTAAAAAAGACGTACTTTACATTTTCCCCACCATTTCCAATTGAAATTCAAACAATATAAATTGGGTTTTATTTGATTAAGGTCTTAAGGTCAAACAAATAACCAATATATCTTTTAAGGTCAACTATACTATCAATTTTATTTACATACTACAGCTAATGACAGCAATTAAGAGATTATCTATATATACAAATTAATGTTTGTCTGCATGTCCTTTATAGAATCGTAAACTATGCATTTGATCATGTGATGTTCTTTAGCAAAGTTGTTGTGCATGAGCCCACGAAGGTTTCTGAGTTGGTACGACAAAATATCAATCCACCATGACTGCAACGGAACCAGACTTTTAGTGAAAATAAAATGTGAAGGCAAAACAACGTTTGCTAATAGATTTATAATAGATTTCGAAAACTTGTCTACAAAACGATGTAATAAGTCAGCTGGATCACTTGATATGAAAGAACAAATGTGTAATATTCTTCCACTACGTGTATCTCGTAAATCGAGACGGTTGCCAACATTCACTTCCAGCAATGCAAATTAATATAAAAATCTTGGTTTTCTATTACATCCCATTAAGGAATAGAGGAGAGCTTCACGCAATCTCCGTGCTGTGCACGTTCTTACTTGCTATTCTAGTTATTCTATTCTATTCTCGTTATTCGAACAGCTATTCTATCATAAGCTTTTTCATGATTAATTACTTGATAGAGTGAGTTGCTGTCACTAACCGGAGTGTCGGTTGCCGGAAAAAAATTAAAGATGGTTACAGCGATGGTCACCGCACACGACATTTCATTGCACTACCGAATAATAGTGTATACAATTTTTGTAAAAGTAAGAACATTTCTTTCGGTTATGGTCACTTCGTATAAAGATGACGACACTATCGAGTAATTAACCTTAAAACTGTTTCTTAAAAATGTTTAAGTCCCAGTCAGTGAGTATAAAAAGGGAAAGTGCACATCTGTGAGAAGCTCCTATCCCTTCATGGGATGTAGTGGACGATAAGTTAAAACGATTACGATAAATATTTAATTGAAGCATTAAATTTTAAATTTATTAAACAAATTTAACTGAAGTAATCAAAAACTGTTGTTTTTTCATAAAATGTTATAAATTTTAGAAGACGGTCTTAAACAAAGTACTTTATTAAATTTTTCCAATTGTTGTGTTCCGGTTGTGTTAAAAATCTGGGGCCGAATGATCGCATCCATTTCGTATCGTAATTTGGATAACGAAAATGCTTCTGTAGAGCTAGTTTGAAGAAATCTGCTAGAAATCTAGTATTGCTGAAATATTATTGCTGGACTCACTTGATACATATTGGTATTTCGTAAGTTCGAATGGAATATTGTATTTTATGGCGCTTCCAACCTATGGATTACGATATCAAACAGATGCTATCATTCAATTGAAATTAATGTATTTTTTTATTTCAATCACCGACCCAATAAGGCCAGGCCATATGTGGTTAAATTTAAAACATATCAATTGAAATTTTAAACTCATCAATTGCAATTTAAAACATTTGAAAATTCAAACACTATTAACTTTTTTATGTTTCAGTTCAGTGATGTCTTTTCAATTTCAATTGAAGTCTTTTAAATTTCAATTAATGTTTTTTACATTTCAATTGATGTTTCTTTAAATTTCAATTAATACCGTTTAAATATCAATTGATGTTTTTTAAATTTCAGTTGATGTTTTTTTAATTTTCAATTGATGTCTTAAATTTCAGTTAATGTTTTTTTTTAAATTTCAATCGATGTGTTTTATATTTCAATTGATTTATTTCAAATATCAAATAGAATTTTCAAATTTGATGTATTTTGAATTTCAATTGGAAATGGTGTAGTTCAAAACTTTTATATGTTGTGTGTGAAGGAGATATTTATATTTTTGTAACGTAAAGTTTTTTTTTTAAATATTTATGAGCTTTATTATTTGAATTCGACATGCAATTTGCGTCGTGTATTTTTTTTAAGCTGGTGCAATGTTTATTCTCGCACCTTCCCCCAAATGGATTGATATACAAATTTGAGAGTATAGCTTGCCTGCTTTCAATTCAATTAGCTTTGTAACACAGATATAAGTAAAAGACTACATGCCACGTCTATCTTGATAACTTTGTAACAAATTGCCATATTTTTAAAAATAAATTTATGTTTGAATGATAAATACTATCATATGTATATCCATTTTGCCTACATATACGAATATCCTTTGAAGGGGCCGATTCGTGTTTCGTGTCGTCGTCGTGTTTCAACATCACTTCGTTTTAACTGTCTTGAGACGACGTCGACTGTTTATCCATAACTTAATGAATGGCAGCAGGAAAAATAACATTTTCATTTGTGCTTCAAATAGTTGATTTAATTCAGTAAAAGTTATTGAATTCCCTGGAAAGTAGTTAGTATTTTCAATAATATGGAGTCGGATGTAGAAGTTATTTTTTCCAGACGCCTTCTACAACTGGAAAAGGAGCATGGAAATTATGAACGTGCAGCCTTTACTTGTCCAGTTAATTCGCCATGAAACATTAGGCTATGTTAAAGAATTTGAACTGTAGGTTTCGTAATCTTTGAGAATAAAGTGGAAAGACACACATTTTTGCGCTGAAAGCGAGCAGAGGAAGTGTATGTAACATAACTTAGAAACTATTACAGCGGAGGCAATGTATCTACCGAAAAAGCGTCGTTTTAATTTTACAACGAAATCAATTCCACTTACAGAATACCAAATATGTGTCGACAGTAGTCGATAGTTATCGATAATGACGAAGCGATTACCAATTTTCAACCATCGACACAAGATGACGTCGTGTAAAGACCACGACGACAGCAAGGGCGAATATTTCATTAAAAATATTTTTAACGAGGACACGCATTCATTTATTCTGAGCATAAATTTGTGGGCTTGGTTGTAAACTTAAGCGAACCATAGACTTGTCATTCATGAGGTTTGCCGCCCTTCTTAGTACCAAGTAGTTGTTGGCATCACTATCATGTTCACAAAATTTTTTGGTAATATTTTTTCAAATTCATCAGTCAGATAAAAAGTTATCGACCAAGCTCATGCTCATGAATGACAAGTCTGCGGCTCGCTTAATGAAATCTAGAACAGATTCGTTCATTGGGGATTTATGTAAGAACACGATTTTAAGCATCTTCTGTTAACTGTTATACAATTTTATCAAAAGGATGTAAAACTTGTTTTAAAGCATGAATTTGGTTGGTTTTGGTTTGGTTGATTAGTGTTTCCCAAGAACGCCACTTAACATCAATTGGTTACAATAAATCAACCGAAGTAATTTCTATGATACTAACGCTTAAATAGAACATATGATGTATAAGCGGTGTAGTATCTATTTTTATTTACCTGAGTCGTTCATTAAAAACGCAAAAAAATACAAATCCCCTTCTACAGCAGTAAGTTTCATAAACCTCGCCCCTTAATCTGATCATAAATGTAACAAGTGTCTTCAATACTACTTAGAGTAAATCTCTGCTAATTTCGGACAAGCAGATAATTTCTTTAAAAAGGTTATGTGGATGAAATTTTAAAGAATATCATCATATCGCTCATTTGCGACAAGACCGTCATAACTAAAACTTTATCTTTTTTGAGCTGAGTAGTCGAGTTCTCTCATATCATATAAATTAACAAATTTATTTTTAAATTCGGCCTGAGAGTATTTTTAAATTAATATTTTGCACACAATTCTATACAACTTGAAACTTTCGAAGTCATTTTTCTCGAAAATATGTTTTTTTTTTTAGTTATGACGGTCTTGTCGCAAATGAGCGATATGATGATATGATATGTGTTTTACATTTGAACAAACATACTGCAAGCTTTCCTCATTATATATAGATATATTAAATTCTTTTAATAAAATGTACTCGTATTAACAAATTTCTTCCTTTTAACTTTAAGAAGAATGACCTGCTTTAAAACATTTAACAGCGTGTATGGAATCATCACCATCTTTTCTAAAACAAAAACATTAAAGGATGGCACAGAATAATATATTATAAAATTACGCTATTTTTCATATTTCTCTTTTAATATTTTGCAATTTTATTGATTATAGTTTGCTATGATGCGTGGTTGTTTAAGAGAATGGATGACGTATAATGGGAATTTTCTTTACATCTCGATCCACTTACCATGAAAATCTACAACTTTTTCTTCGATTAAACCTATACATATATTTTGTTTATATGTTTGAATTGTTATCACTTTTATATTATATTTACTATGTATGTACTATCCCTCCTCCACCAAACAGGCAACGTACTCCTATTTTGGGTGGGTGTGTAATTAAAACAAACACCCTGTAAGTTAACATAATAGCTCTGTCATAGCAATTATGTTTGTCCCTTAGCATTTATTAGATATATAATTATCATCATAGAGAAAAACTCCATACAGAAATATTGACCTATTTACTTCGTTATAAATAAATGGGGAAGATTTGAAATCATTTTAGTTCGAAACTGAATATTATTCCATAGTAACCGAACATGAGGAAAATAAATAAAATACCAGTTATGTATTTATATGTTTTTGCATTTAAAGCTAGTAACTATTTCATATAAGTTATTACTTTTGTCAATATTGGGATTTAACTTACACTTGTCATATAACATAATTGTATCTTTTTTGTCTTCTGTTTCGGGAAACGATTGGATAATATTTAAGTATATATGCTCGACATGTTTCCTTACTGTTTTTATATAATATTTAACTATTGATTTCATTTATCTTTTATTAATATAATATTTAGGGCTTTATTACAATATATGGTGTTATCAATGTTGTAAATCCAACGGTTTTCCAATGCTTGTAGTAACCTCTCTGGTACTGGGCCCACCGTATTTTTAGAATAATGTCATATTTATGCATCCAAAATAGTTTAATACCAACCCAAAGGACACCACATGATAATAGGTTGGTTCTTTGTTTAATTGTCGGTACCTTTTCTCCATTTAATACCCGTATTAGCTCATACTCTTCTAAGGTCAACTTTCCTGTATTCTCCTAATATTGGACATTTAATACTTATCTTGTGTTATACAATTTAGACTCTTTACAATCCATATTTATACAATTATTCGCTTTGAATGGCAGAAAAACGACTCTTGTTTCTAAAATAGGTGTCACGATATAGTCTGTTGAATCTCTTTTAACTTTATGGGACACTTTATTTCATTGTCATGTGGCTTTTGTGTTTAATTTGTTCCAGAAAGGTTGATGTTAACTCCCACTGCCATTCGGTTATGTTAAAATTGGCCAAGACGCATTTTTTAAGTCTTAAATAGCTTTTTGTTCAGAATCTCCCTAGATAAATTGTGTGGTAGTTTGAATTCATATACATATATAGTTAGTTTATAAAAATGGTTATCGACTGTATCAGTCTCCAAAGATAGTCTTAGTTTACATCATTAAACATTTCGTATTCCCATACTTGGCCTTCATAAGATTGCTTTGATCTACAAAAGCTTTAAAATATTTTTCATTTTAGTACCAGTTTTCCTCACCGAACTTCTCTTCTAAATACCTTAGATTTTACAATATATTTAAAGTTAATTGATCATGGCTTGCATAATATGTCTGTCATGCGTTATCGCCATATATTCTGCATACAATAATAAACGTATATGTGTATCATCTAAGAGAACATGTATATCGTTCAGGTAGTGTGAAAAGCAGAGGCAATAGTAATATCCTTGTCTAACTCCAGAATGTGTATTTAAAGGCTCCATTACTTCACTACCAATCCAGACAAGAGATATACGGCCTTATTCATGAGAAGTTTGAAAAACGATTTATCATACAAAAAAGGTCTCTCAACTTTTTTTGAATAATGCGGTTAGTGTTTTGGTATATCTTTTCTTGTATGTTAATAATTTTGATAGATACACCTATTATGTGCAGTTTATAAATCAAGCGACTCCGTGCCAATTAATCATATGCTGGCGAAAAGTCAACCATAGTCTTATACCATTTTCATATCTGTCAATTTTATGTTGCCAATCAATGGCAAATTGTAGATATTATCGTAGCAGTGGTGAGTAACCCAGACTGAAACCCACTTAAAGTTTTTGCATCCTTGCTTTCAGAATTTCCATAAATTATTTAACCAAAGTATTCATAAATAATACGCCTCTGTAATTTTACCTGTAATTTCTTACTTTGTTGTGCATGGGGAATATTATTTTCTCCCTACAAATGTTGTTCGATATTTCCACTTTAAAATAATATAATATTGTAAATTGGTTTTCAGTTGTTTCGGCTTAAAGTCATAAGAATAAAAAGAAAATACTTCAAGTATTTCTTTTTACAATTTAATAATATTTTCCAATATTTCGACCAACTTCGTTGATCATTTTCAAGGATATTTTGAGCCTGCGGAATACTTCAAAAACTCGTAAGGTGCTCTGTCGATTCCTCGTGCTTTATTTAGTGCACTCATTTGTTTTTAATATAAATGTCTCTATAATCCATTATCTATTTCAAGCTTCGCCACATTATTCATATTACGTAATATTTGCACTGAGCATATTGCAAGATTTTAAAGTCATCTGCAAATATTTTCTTACTTATCTGAAAACTGTATTTTTATATATTTAGTTACAAATGTTATACTAATTTTAATCTCCATTTAATGTTGCCAATTTCTAATTGTTTTTTTTAATAAAGTTTGACGGTGGCATTCATTTCATTTAGTAGTTCATAAACTATACGAGTATAAATTTTGATCTATAAATTTTGATCTAGTTCTAGTGGTACTAGCTCACGATCCAGTAATAAAAACACTAGTACCATTACTAATGAAAACTACTAAATTTTTGGTCATAACACGTAAAAAACAAGAAGCAAACCAACTATATTAAAGGGCCAAAGAACCTTATGTAGCAAAATGAATTAAAAAAAGTTCATATATGTAACCTCTATTTTTTTTACTTGGTAAGAACAAGTGAGTAGATAAAATGTCGATAACTTAGCGGAGTTCTGCAAAAAGTTATAAACTAACGGCCTTATGCAAAAAAAAATAAAACTTATGAGCGGCTTGAGAGATGATTTATCATGCACGAAACGTCTCACAACTTTTTAAGCGAACCACAGACTTGTCATTCATGAGCACGAGCTTGGTCGATAACATTTTGTCTGACTGATGAAATTGAAAAAATATTACCAAAAAATTTTGTGAACATGATAGTGATGCCAACAACTTCGATTACATTCTTACTCTGTATCAAGAAGGGCGGTAAACCAACAATAAACATCAACGGTAGCTGGTGTTCATGCTCATGTATGACAAGTTTGTGGTTCGCTTTATGAATAAGGCTGTAAAAATTCAATCCCATATAGCTCGATAACCAAGCTAAATACCCAAAAATTATATTAAATTTTTTAATAAAAATTATATTTGAGATTCTAAATTTGTACGGTTGATATCTTGATATCTAAACGACTTATCGACAAATGTCACTACGTTATTTTTCTGTATTAGACGATTAAAAAACAACTGCTATTTGTGAATTAAAACTTGGATAGATCTGGAAACATGTACTTACATATATTTAATTGGTTTAAAATGAATTCATTTTTATTTTTATTTATCACTACAATAAACTACAAAAAGGATAATTTCTGTGTGTCCACCGTTATTTAATACCAATAGCACACAACAGTCACAGAAAAACGGTGGAGAACTATTTCCATTAGTTCTAGTCAGTTTTTGTTTTTCTAGACAGAAGCTAGTTCTATAGAGCAAATTATGTGGATGCCGTCAAACTTTTTGTAACATAATGTAGACTTTATAAATTTAGTAAGTTACTTGAATTATTTCTTGGCATTTTATTTTGGTTTTTGTTTGGATTTTTTTTTTGTTTTTTATTTATTTTTTTGTATCCGATGTTTGTATACATTATTATATCTCAAACGACAACTTGGCAACTTCTTAAGTTATTGTTATTTGAGATTCCTTATGATCTGACCGCAATTTTTCCTCTGTTCAGTTTACTTCCATTTTTACAATTTTATATTTTGTCTCTAATATAAAAGTTAGAAGTAGGCACTACAAGGTCAAGCGTGGTTTTACATTTTATAGAACAGGCAACGGAAAGTAGATCAAATTCACGATCACCTCCTTCCATTTTAACATCGGTAATAAATTTATCCCCGTCTGCATAACCACATAGTCACTGGATGTAAGCTCAGTACAACCAGTATCGAATCATATTGCGTTTAACAGTTTCTAACTATTGTCTAACATGTCTATTTTAGATTGTCATTCTTGTTTTAGTAAACGACAGCTGTTCGCCCAAAGTTAGAAGGAGGTACTATTCATACGTTCGATTTGCAGCCATTCGTCGGGGGTACAGTTTAGTTGAAGTGTTATGAATTAAAACCTAGTTAGTCTGATGATAGTGAGGGACTATTTTTTTATTATGAAAAAAAAGGGGGGGTTTCTTGGTTATCTATCATCTCTCTGAACATTCATCTTACTCTTGCCAAATTCAGTCACTTATTCATCTTAGTCTAAATTTATTTCCCGGCGTTTGTAATTGTATTACATCCACAGCATTTACTTTCAAGAAAATATTGACTTCTATTTATTGCCGATCTTTCTTCTCTCCGTTCTCTATTATTCCACTTGCCCTTCCAAGTCTCCTTGACCTTTTGAACAGTCTCCTAGTTGATTTGAAGTTCGGGATAGCTCCGGTTTTAAGTACTTCTAGGCATAACTTTGGGATTTCAACTGTAGTGGCTTGCTGAAGAGATAATCCTTTAAATATCAAAATTTTTCCATTTATGTACAATGTGCATATATGGCTTTACAAATCTATTATTTAGCGTTTGTTCATATCTTATCACCATATGGTGCATACTCAGCCTTATTAAGAATGTCGTTGTCGTATTTCGACTACGACAGTTTTGTAAAAGATTAAAGATAACACGCCAACTTTGTCTTTAATCTTTTACAAAACAGTCGTAGTCGTAATACGAGAACGACATTCGTAATAAGGCTGATTATTTACATTTCTGTTATACTTAGAAATGCATTCAATGCAGGCATTCTCAATAAGAAGAGCCGGACTGTGATGCGATGGTTTGTGTCTAATATTTTTCCATACGACATATTGAGTATAAGCCTGATTGTAATCCATGCTAAACTAAATGTGACAATCAGAACTTGTAGGTATTCTGATGTTTAGAATTAGGGCCTCTTCGGGAATGCGTTAGCTGATACAAACGCCGAGTTGCAAATACCAACTCAAAACACCTGCAAAGTTCTCAGATGTTGCATTTACGAACGTGCTTCGCATCAGATGCAGAGCAGTGATGCATTGCCGAACAGGCTCTTAATTCCACAGTCGTTTTCGGGATATAAACGAATTTTGTATTTTTAAATTGGCCACTGTTCATCTATTTTTCTATTTCTCGAAGTTTCGAATTGAAACAGTTGGTTTAATCCAACGAATTCATTGATTGGTTACTCAAAAGTTATATTTCTTCTATAATAGTTAACATACTAATTATTACTTTTTTAATTAATTATAAATATTTATTTTTAATTATTTTTTAATTAATATTATTTAATGATAATATTTTCTTTATTTTTGTAGCCATCATCATTTATCACGCCCTATATTGCCATAGACATGATTTTGTGCTTCAGGGGATTATAATTTATTATGTTTTTTTTTTTGTTTATTACCAATAATATAAAAGTTTAACTTTTTTAATTTTAAGACATAAAAAATTAGGGCTGAGCTAAAAGCTTCGTTTCACATGTAACTGCTTGTTTGCAAAGTAAAATATAAATGTTTTTATATATATTTAAAATAAACGTAAAACAAATTTGTATCCTACTCCTACTCTCTTTATTATATAATAAATGTGTGTTGTTTATTTTGTTATTTATTATTATTATTACAATTATATTTAATTATACAATATGTATGAAATTATTAAGGCTAAATTAACAGAAAAGAAAACAAACAATTAAACTTAAATTACATAATGGAAACTAAATGAAATTAATAAATTATTATATTAATTTAAAAACAATTAATTATATACATGTATATTTAATAAAACAAACAAAAATTATATTAATTATGATTATTAAACAAACAAAAAATAAATATGAAAACAAAACTTAGTTTTTTTTTAGGAAAAAAAAAAACAAACACAAAATATAGGAACGACATATAGTCAAAAAGGCTCCTAGTTTATGAGAATTATAACAAACACAAACACCTAACAACAATACCTTATTTATTATACCTTAACAAAATGAAAAAGACACCTATTAATGGATATTAAACAATATATATGATAACCAACATTTAGTAACCAAACAATAACAGACAAACAAATTCTGAAGTAAAGCCTAAATTTAAAACAAACTGTCTCATGTTGGAGTATTAATTATTTATACACATATATATTATACACCCACTAAACTTATATATATATATATATATATATATATATATAATACCTTACTATTTAACATAAACCGAATAAAACAATAATATTTATAAAATAAATTATAAACAAAATAAATATTAAAACAGTTGAAGTGTAAAAGTAAAAGATATTAAATAAAAGCAGAGTTTCGCTAAGGAATATCCTTAATTATAAAGCCTATATGACAACAACAACCTACTCCGTATAAAACTACAAAACAAACACGAAAGGAAAACACAATTGTATGATTTAAGAATAATAGAATGGTTTTTGATTTATTTTGGAATTTAAAATAAAAACAAAAAATAAAATTAAAAGAACATGAACTCAAAACAATAATAATTGTAATTTGAAAAAAGAAGAAATAAAAAAATACCACGGTTATATTTATTAATAATACTAAAACAAACAGAAAATGATTTAAACATGTTACTAAAATAAAAAAAAGACAGTTGTAAAAATGGTATATGGAGTATATAACCACCAGGAATCCATAACTGATGAAAATCTCGCAATGTCTAGGTAAAATACTGATAAATTTCTGTTGTTTCCCCAAATCTAGTACGAATTGTAATGGGATGTCAATGGGCCTTCATATTTAGAATTTAATAGTGAACTGAAAAGGGAGAAAACGGCAGATCGAGTGGCATTCCTACTGATATGTACTTCGTCTTTATTGACACAATTTTAGTTATATCCACAGTTATTATTATATTCTTTCTCATATTTCCCAATTCTTGATTTTATATGGTTGTTTTTTATATTATTACAGACGTAGAAATTTAACAATATTCAGATCGTTTACAAATCAAAGTAAGGAGACTTTTTAGAGACTATAACTAAAGTTAATAGTGCCACCCTTTTTTTCTGAAAGTTTTTCAAAATATGTAATGAATTACATGTCACTTTGAAATACCGTCTTTGCTTTAAACTGTAATCATTGCATATGCTGATATTAGGTACACTGAACCATATTTTACCCGGTATCAAATTTATAGAGTTGCAATTTCCTTGTAAATTTATGCAAAAAATCAAATTTAAGAAATAAATATTCTGAAGGTCGATGCATGTAGATTAGTGCATTAGATTATTTCCATTAGTGTACATAACAGCTGCACATGTAATTAAATAAACTTCGTGTGGGCATAAGGCTAATTTTGAAACTAGTCCATAGGTATTTGGATTTTAATATCAACGAGCAATTTATTTCACTTTTGAGAAAAAAAATATAGTCTGAGCGTGTTTTTAAATCCCGAGTCTCAAATTTGAGCATAACAAAAAACATCGTAGAGCGTGTGGACATGATTTGTTGTTTTTGGATCTAAATAGGGCCAAAAAGTTATAATAGTGTGCAATTAATTTGTTTCTTTCGCTCTATTGCGATTCAGCTTAACAATTACAGAGTGAATATTAAAATTTGGTGGTAAAAACTTCTAGCGTATATCTGAAATAATGAATAATTTTCTTGAACATACCTAAAAAGCTAAAATGGTTTGAATATACTTTACATAAATATTTTCTTTGGCCATTTTACGGGATACACAAGATACAATTCTTATGATATGTAGTAACTTTTAAATTTTTCGACGTAAATGTTCATTTAGCAAAACAACTTTGAGCAGTACCCATCGAAATCTACCCGAGCATAATTTATTGCATAGCTCTTACCATGGTCGTAGACTTTCCAAAAATTAAGGGAAACACTAACTCAAAGTTGTATGACTCAAAGTTGTGGCTTTTACGGTTTCCGACAATATCTACATAGCTGTCGTAAGATTAAATCCATTCCAATTCGAAACAAAAACAAACACTCTTCCAGAATCGAAAAACTCATTCGTTTTTTAAATTATAATTTTGTTTCCAAGAATAGGTTTGTAGCTATAAATAGATTGCAGGGAATTCCAATGTGACTGAATTATGTCCCCCAACTAGAAAACTTTTAGGTTTCTTCCTAATCCCAGTTTGCCGCTTAACAATTGTATTAACGAATATATCCTTTCTTATTAGATTAGTTTAAAAAGGGGCGACCAATTTTTTATTAAGGTTATTGATTATAAAATATCCTCGAAATATTGTATTAATCAATTTGAATAATTATGAAATATATTAATTTATTTAATTTATGTTATTTCCTCTATTGAAATAGAACAAACAAATGTATTAACAATTTAATTATAAATTAACAAATATTGATTTTCAATTTCTGTTATGTAAAAACATTAATACAAAATAAATCATAGTTTTCGTTGTTTTAAATACATGCATATTTTTATTATATTATAAAGCCTTATTTAAATATGTTAATATATTGTCATGCTTTTTCGTTTAGTACTTCTTCATAAAAAAATACCTCATTCTCAGCATTATCCTTTCGTTATTTCATGTTTGTTAACGACAAAGGAAAGAACAACATAAACTATACCGTCACATAACATTAGATAAGTCGACCTCTTTTATATCCTATTTGTGTAAAACCCCACTTCCTGCTGCTTTTTTTATGGAAAGCCTTAATAGCCCATCCCACTCGGTTTTCCAATCCCATATTAATCTGACTGAGTTGGCTCCCGATTTTCATCCCCCATTATTGTTTAGCTAGACACATATTAGTGGTCTTCATGAAAGCTCGAAAACATCGTAAACTTGCACAGCAAACGTCAAAACAAACAAATTTCCCATACAAAGCGACTTGCACAAAAGTGGAAAGTTTTCGAGGCAAATCAAACCTGGAAAAAGAAACGTGAAAACTTTTGATATTTCAATGTCAATATTTTTGTATTGAAAAAAGAGAGGGTTTTTAATTTATGTGAAAAAAATAAAATAATGGAATACTTTTATATTTTATCTGCCTTTTGTCGACAATTGCTGCATAGATACGCTGAGCAACTTTATTTGGTGCCTCATGAAACGCTTCGGGGCAAACTTACGCTGAGCAAAAGTTCTAGGTTTTCTTGTTTGCATGAGTACCACTAATATACTCTTAAGCCCGGTACTCCGTTTTTATGAAATTGTCGTTGCCATAAGAAGCGCGTGTATAAAAAATAACAACAATTTCATGAACCGAAAATTTCGCTCACTTTTCATTCGCTTGGTACTCAGCTCTGCGAAAATTTCGTTGGCAAAATCAATTACAGGGTTGTTACGCCAAAGGTTTTCGTACGAAAACAATTGTTAGGGACCGGAATTTAGATAATTTTAACTAAAAGCAACACGACATTTCTTAAAAATAAAAAGGAGTGCTGCGTAGAGGAATTATAAATGAAATATTTTCAAGGTAAATCAAAGAAATGTGGTAACTCCGCAAGAAAATTTTCCATTTAGAGATATGTAAATGACAAAATTTCTTAAGAAAATTTTACAAGAACTGAATACAGGGCTTAAAGTTTAACAATAGAAGCCTGATTATTATATTACGATATTACCTAAAGCCCGATATTCCGTTTTTATGAAATTTTCGTTGACATAAGGAGTACGTGTATGGGACTGTCCGTGGAGGTGGAAAGTTTCTGATAGCCATTCACTTGAGAGTGACCAGAAATGATTCCTTCATTGGGCATTCCAAGCAGCTCACTACTTCCACGCAGTATGTCCTGGGCAATGGCTTTTCGGAAACCTCCGTTAGCTAGCTAGAGTGAGAAGGCGAAACAAATGAGCAGTAGGTGACTGATGTCGCTGAAGCTCATCAAACAATCGGGCATATTCTTTTGTCCTTAGAAGACGGATGAGCCAAACATACGGCCCAATGGTGGATAAAAACCAAAAGAAGAAAATCCAGGTTCGACACATTGCATCATGGTCAGCGTCTGACAGTGAATATACAGAAACGAAAAAGAAATTTGTTCACGGCCCCCGCAAACGTTATAAGCACCACCGATTTACGGATATGCACTTGGAATGTAAGAACTCTATACAGATCCTGTGCAAGTAACCAACTGGCAGATGTCGTCCAAAGTTATAAGGCTGACAATACCGATATCCAGGAAATGCGATGGACAGGACATGGCTGCGCAAGAAAAAGAAACTGCGATATATACTACAGTTGCCATAACAAACATGAATTTGATTGCGGATTTGTAGTTGGCAAAAGATTGTGACACCCAGTCTCTAGGTTCAATCCTGTGAGTGAACGTATAGCCACAATCCGCATAAACGTGAAATATTTGTATATTTCCCTAATTTGTGTGCATTCCCCGACAGAAGAGAAAGATCATGATTCCAAAGACATATTCTATGAGCTTCTAGAGGAAACGTATGACCGCTGCACTGGCCATGACATTAATGGGTTGATTATCGATAGCAACCGAACCTCAGTTGCGTTGTCAACTGACAACGCCACTGAAATACAAATTAGTATTACATATATGGCAACATTGGCCAGTTGCCGTAGGTAACAGTGTTTCCCGTCGATAACAGAGTTTTGACACTTCGCCAACTGCAAATAATGTAAACAAACAATAAATCTAAAGTGTGTGAGAAATAAACGTGTATTTAGTAAAAAAAGAAAAAACTTTTTAATAATAATGATAAGTTCAGTGGAATTATTTTTTGACGAGGAAGACAAAGTACAAAACGTGGCATCTATTAGAAGACACTTAAGAGACAACTCTAATCCTTTAGAATTGCCGGCTACACTGAGTGAATTTTATTGCTGAGAATAATTGTTAATAAACAATTCCGTATTAGGTTCAACGCATATTTTCGCCTTCCAAAAGAATGAATAGTTTATTTAGTGGATATTTTGGAAAATGACTTCAAACACAGTCATCGGGCGACCGCAATACCTCCGCTCTTAAAAGTTTGTGTAGCTTTAAAGTTTATTGCGGAGGGAATTTTCCAAAAGTCCCATGGCAACGACTTCAACCTTGTCATGGTGCATCTGTGCATCTAATTGAATAGACATTTGTAAGATGTGGATTATTTCAAAAATGACGGAGGAAGAAAATACCCAAAATAAATAGTAACTTTTACTAGAAAATGAAGTTGTCGGATGTATAGATGGGACACACGTACGTATCATTGGAGCGAAGGAAGAAGTTCGCCATTTATACATAAATAGGAAAGGCTAGTTTAGTTTGAATGTTTTGCTGGTAAATAATAATAGTATAATTTTCATAACAATGATCTAATTTTACATGTTCGAATGCGAAATGCGAATCGGGTATGTTGAAGCCAGACATCCTGGTTCTACTCACGATGCCCTCATTTGGAACAAAAGTTCATTGAAGCCACAGGTTGCTGATTTCAGGCAAACACATGGAGTTAGGTCGCAGTTCAAAACTTTAAAAATAAATGCCAAAATTAGAGAAAAATATAGACAGGAAAAATATGTAATTTTTTGTCGGACGGACCTATTTTCCAGAGCTTTTATTTTGGATCTGGAAAATTGTTCTTGAATGTTTTTAAAATGACTAGCAATGAAGCAGATTCATCATTCCCTTTAATTTGAACACTCACACTAAATGTGGTAAATTGGGGTTATCTGGGTGCACAGATGCCGTTCCACAAAAAAAAGACACTATTAAATTTGGGCTAAAAATGCCTTTCATTTGAGTACCCACAGTTCCTAGCAATCTCTAACTGGACTCGTATTTTATACCCTGTGAGCCCCATAGTCTGTCCGACAACAATTTTGCCTCTACTAGGTTCTATTTTATATTTATGTAATAACTGGCAACGCAATTGAGGTTCGATTGCTATCGGCAATCGACCCATAAGATTGTACTAGGAGATTTTAATGCCAAAGTAGGAAGGGAGAATGTGTTTCATCCAACTATTGGCAATTTCAGTCTACATGCTGACAGTTCCGACAACGGTATGAGACTGATTGACTTTGCCGCTTCAAAAAACATTGCATTAGTGGTACAAAGTTCCAGCATAAAGACATCCACAAGGCTACTTGGGTATCCCCTGATCAAAGAACGAAGAACCAAATTGATCACATGGTAATTAACGGAAGGCACTCATTCAGTGTAATGGACGTACGAGTAATCAGAGGAGTTAACATCGATTCTGATCACTACCAGGTTCGAAAAACCTCTTCGCAATAAACCATGGTACGATGAAGAGTGTCGCATTGCAAATGATGAAAAGAACGCTGCACGTATGGCAATGCTTCAGTCAATTGCAATGCGAGCTGCAACTGAGCGGTATAGGGAGAAAAGAAAGGAGGTAAACTGTCCCTTTAGGCGTAAGAAACGGCAGTGGAGAAAGTGCGAGTGAGAAAATTGAGACATACAGAAGGAAGAACGAAGCCCGAAAATTCTACCAAAAAGTCATAAACGGGACTAATGGACATGGTTCAGGGCTCCCTACTGTAAAGACAAGGACGGAAATCTCATCGCAGATGTACAGAGCATGTTGGGAATATGGAGAGATAATTTCTCCGCGCTACTGGTACCTGAGATATCCAATGATGATGGGACAATCGAATGGACGACGACGTCGATTATCCCCCTCCTAACCAAGACGAGGTCAGAACAGCTATTGCCCGGCTTAAGATCAACAAAGCCGCAGGAGCCGATGGATTACCAGCCTAGCTGTTTAAGGCTGGCGTCGATGGCATGATAAGGTTGCTTGCATCAGCTCATTAGCAAAATTTGGTTAGAAGAATGCATGCCCGGGGATTGGATTCTCAGTGTACTATGTCCCATATTAAAAAAGGTGACCCGAGTTTCTGGGCCAACTACCGTGGAATAAGCCTTTTATCCATAGCAAATAAGGTTATATCAAGTATAACGTACGAAAGACTAAAACCAATTATCGCTGACCTGATTGGACCATACCAGTGCGGCTTTAGGCCTGGAAAATCGACAATTGACCTACGGAAAATCCTGGAGAAGACCCACGAAACCAAATCGACACCTATAATCTATTTGTCGATTATAAGGCGGCCTTCGATAGTCCGATAGGGGAGAAACTATGAAGCAATGTCTGAGCTTGGTATTCCTGCAAAACTCATACGCCTTTGCAGGATGACCTTGACGAACACCAAATCCACAGTGAAAGTTGGTAAGGATCTTACCGAACCTTTCTATCTATCATGTCTTTAACATCTTAATGGAGATCGTTATGAGAAAAACTGCAGTCAACATGAATAAAACGATCGGCAGCAAGTCACATGCTGCTCGCGTATGGTGATGATATAGATATCATTAGACGCACAATTAGAGAAGTTACCGTGGTTTTTTGAGAATTGAGAAGGAGTCAGCAAAAGTGGGTCTGACGGTAAATGAGGCCAAGACAAAATTAATGGTTTAATTTCGGGGTGGTATGAATTCATATACCTCGGATCTGCCATAAACAAAAACAACAACGTCAGCCTTGAGATCAAGCGGAGAAAAAATATTTTCGATAACTTAAAAACTTCAACGGCCGATATTTCGATAACTAAGAGTGTTATCGAAAATTTTAATTTATTTGTTTTATTTGCATCATAGACAAAAATGATGCCAGACAGTCCCTTTACACGGCTTTTAGTACATAGTAACCCCCATATATCTGAACTTTGGACGCCCATAACTCCTAAAAAATGAGTTTCCACAAATGAGGGTATTTCAGATTTTGTGATTATGATCGTGTGTTCTACTCCTTTCCACCAATTTCTTTTTCTTTGACGAGGAAGACTTAATATAAATATAAGCCAATAAAATGTCAAAAAAGGGGGAAATATATTTAATTTTCACCATTCTTCACCAAACCGACATCAAAAATTGAAGTTATCAGGTCTTGTAATTCCACCTGGTGTAAGTCGAGCATCTCCCTATCACACCGATCACACCATGGTACAAACAAATGCTAGAAGCACTAGACCAGCTGATTTGAACTTTTTTCTGGAGGGAGTATGAGTCATGCCTTGTTTCCACTACAGAATTATTCGTAATTCGGTCTCTCATTCGTAATTCAATCTCCAATTACAAACCGAATTACGTAATTCACCATACAAAATTCTGAGAGCGAAGTACCTTGTTTGTGGATAATTAAGTTTGAATTACCTTATGAATTGCAAACAAAACATTGCCTTCCCTAGTATTTATCGAAATTTTATCGCAACTGTTGTCAGAAAGAAACAAACAAAAAAGAAAAATAAATTTAAACCATTTAACAATACACAATGGATACTATAAAGTAAACTACTTAAAAAAATTAAATATAGAAAATATACAATATTAAATGTAGAAGGCTTGTCAGATATCCAAATTTTTTTAATATTGATTCACTTTTTTTTGTTGACATTCTAAGAATTATTGAAACAAAACAAATAAAAAAAAAAGTAAACAACTGCCCGATGGAAACAGGGTAATGCGGAATAGTAATCAAAGAGCGAATTAAGTAATTGACGTTGTAGTGGGAACATGACAAGTTTTTCTTTTATGTCAAAGTTAGTTTACATTTGTTTCTCTGCAATCACCCTTCACCCTTTTTAAATGTTTTCTCCGGAAAAATTACATAAAAACGTTTTAATGTTTACACTTAAACACTTTCAAAATATCAAATAGAACTCGTTCATTTTCTAAATGACACTTTTTCCAATTTTGTTTACATTTTCATTATTTGCTACATCTACCATTATAGGTTTGTTCCCGTTGTTTTTTTAATAGTAAAACCAAAGACGATTTAGAATTAGACGACCAGAAGATGTGCGCAACTTGGCAACCCTGGTAAAAGAGAACCAAAAAGTGCTAGGAGTTCACTCAAACGCATTTCTCTCGCGTCATATCTTGCTTATTTCATACTTTTTGCATAGTTTATGTAATTTTACTTCAACATGGTTGAAATTTGTATAGTTATATACAATAACACTGTCAAAAAGCTGCTCGTGTATTGAAATATTCAATGAAGAGAGTAAGAGAGAGAGTGGAGAAGTACTAGGGTTTCACTCGTTTTGTTTGTTGGCTTTTGAGTCAAGAGAAATTTTGACTGTCTACTTGTACATCGTTTTTGAAAACTACACAGAAAAAATAAAGATAGGTAATATTGCCTAGTTTGGGTTTGGTGATTTTTTTTTTGAGGACGAGGAAAAGAGGCACTATTTTGCTAAAATCGAAAGTGCAAAACATACTACTAACTCCATGATACAAATACAAGGTAGTAGCATTAGCATTGTTGTAACTTTCGTACCCAGTCATTGTCAAAATCAGCTGATAGAAATCTTACACATATCTACATGTACAATTGTGAACATGGATAGAGGAAATCAAAATAAAACGAACTCACACAAACAACGTTGACATTTACTGGGTACGATGAAATGTAAACAAACGAAATCTTATGGGCTGACGCTACTACCTTGTATTTGTATTACAATGTAAACAAACCAATTTGGGGTGAGATAAAGTCCACACCTGCGGAGTTTTTTTTTCTACATAACTTCAACAAAACCGACAATTGCGATTTAACTCTTAAATTCCGCGACAATTCGCAATTGGAAGCACATCGTTTGAAGTAAAGTGAATCAAGAGAATGTGAACAGAAATGTGAGGTTGTAGATGATGCCATCATTACATCTAGCTGCCAAGGAACCCTGGAATTTGAGCTAAAGATGTATAATCGTTTATTGCGGACAGCGGAACAAACCTAGTTTAGCTCCCACTGGCGTAGGCAAAAAAAACTCACTTGTTTCATGTAGAACTCATTATTTTAAGCAGAAAATGTAAAAGGCAAAAGTTCGGATATACGTGAGGGTATTACATTTGACGGACGGTCTTAAATGATTGATTTGACACCTTTTTTGTATATGTCAAAATAAACGGAAAAAATAAATAAAAATTTTCCATAACTCACTTAGTTATCGAAATATCGGGCATTGAAATTTTGCCAATTATCGAATTTTTTTTTGAATATTTTGAAAAAAAATTTCCCCGATAGCAAATAGAAAAATAAACGTTTAAAATTAAATAAAATTTTTCGATAACTCGATTAGTTATCAAAATACCGGGCATTGAAATTTTGGCAATTATCGAAAATTTTTTGGAATATTTTGAAAAAAAAAATTTTCCCCGATAGCAAATAGAAAAATAAACGTTTAAAATTAAACAAACTGTTTCGGTAACTCGCTTAGTCGTTATGTCCAAATATTACTTTTCCAGTCATTATGGCAACATTTGACACCAATTGCAATGTCTTCAAAAACCCGGGAAGTGCACTTTAACTAACTACTACCATTATGTAATAAAAATAACCTAATGAATAGTCGTCGTACCGCGCAGGTGGAAGTGTTTAAAAATGGAAGTTAAAAGTGTTTTAGATTTATATAATATTTTCGGAGAAAATGAAGGACCTGTGCCTGAGAGAGCCTTACAAATGTTGGTGGATTGGGGTTTGATCCCAAGGGATCAAACGTGTGATTTTTTTAAAATAATTTTTGTATTTTTTATTTTTTTTTTGCGAAATTTTTTCGATAACTCGATAACTTCAACGGGCGATATTTCGATAACTAAGCGAGTTATCGAAAATTTTCATTTCATTTTTTCCGTTTATTTTGACATATATTATGCAAAAAAGTTGTCAAATCAATTTTTTTAAAACCATCCGTCAAATGTAATACCCTCGCGTAGATCCGAACTTTGGGGATCCATAACTCGGAAAATAGAAACATTCACCAACTTTTGCATTTTACATTTTCTGCTTAAAATAATGAGTTCTACCTGAAACAAGTGAGTTTTTTTGCCTACGCCAGTGGGAGCTAAACTAGGTTTAAGCCAATTGTAATGGTAAGTAAAGTAATTGACCAGATTTACGTCGAGAGAATAAAGCCTTTTTCCCCTTTTTCAGAAGCCTACAAGTTTCAAACAATGCCGGCGCCACAGTCAGTGCAGCAGGTCGTTCGTTGATACAGCAACAAAAACGTATTGTGATAGGTGACAATATTCCGCAAAACTCCAACAGCAACAGCGTAGTGTACAGCTAAATACAAACACGGGTTTTACCTCGTCCAGTATGGCGGCGACAAGCCTTAAGCATGAAACACATAGACGACGACAGGCTACATGAACACACGACTACAAATGCCGCTGACTGCAAATGTAGACGTGTGGCAGCTACTGAATTATTTTCAAGACGGCAACTGCAAAGTAAACAGCTGATCTGTAATGTTGACGTTTGTGTTATTGTGTTATTTGTGTTAGAAGAAAATAAAATGTCTGGAGAATATTTAATAAATATTATTACAAACATAACAAAAATTGTGAAAACAGTTGATTATTCTGTCAGTGGTGCCACTTCAGGCATTGACAGCTCTAACCTGTTGATTGTCGCCCACACAAATAGAAGTTAGTTTAATTCAACTACAGCTACATAAGTAGCATAGACAACAACCTGCAGTCGTGTCGCCTTGCCGTCGTTAAAATATTCACTTGCATATAAATGCATGTATTTTATTTTTTGCATTGGGTAAATCTACAAATATGCAAAGCCAATCTCTGAACGTGAAATTGCCCACGTTTATTAGTAATATTGCCGAATTAAATAGCTGACCCTATGTTGCCCAGTGCATTGGCTGATATCAGACCATGAATGTGAGTAATATTACACTAGGTTTTTTCTGTGTAGTAAGTTGTAGTGCGTACGGGAACAGAGCTTATATTTGTACCATAGATAAAGGAAATAACTAGATAGCGCACATGCCTTGGGAAATTTCTTGTTCAATGGGATATTTTCTAGATGGAGCTGAAAGCAATAATTATACCAGTTGATCCCAAATAAAATATACCTTGCGAGATGTATTTAGAACAGGTGATAGTAGTAGGTGTTGTAGGCAACATCAACAGGCATTTTGTTTTGTTTAGTAGGCCGATGCTGTACAAGTCAACACAAACGAATACCAACAATGACAGTGCACCAAAATAGG
Organism: Phaonia tiefii; assembly: GCA_963931995.1. Classification (NCBI taxonomy): domain Eukaryota; kingdom Metazoa; phylum Arthropoda; class Insecta; order Diptera; family Muscidae; genus Phaonia; species Phaonia tiefii. Next base: position 105,598,447 of record OZ008367.1, on the reverse strand, counting down.
ACATAACCAAAATACATTTGAATTTGAAAGTGGGGAACACAACGCCATGAAAAAAACTAAATTAGTTGGAAAATGATTATATTTTTGTATTGAAAAAATGTCCCACCCTGTTGAATAAACCTCAGTGAATGTTATGAGAAACGTCAATGAGAGTTACAAAACGACAACACAGCACCTAGTGACAACGCCTGTGCGATATCTACTTATTTCCTTTATCTACGATTTGTACCCATAAAGTAATTCATTAAAGAGATAAACTTTAACTCACCTGACGTTTCCTTTCACACTGTCGAGGTGCGGTCGGTGTGATAGAGAGATGTTTGACGAAAAGTGACTTACACCAGGTGGAATTAAAAGAACTTCTGACTTTAATTTTTCATGTCATTTTGGTGAAAAAATGTGAAATTTAAATGTGTTTCACACTTTTTTATTGACTGTTATTGTTATGATTTGTGCTTATCGAACCAATTAATTTGGATTGACTAAAATTTTGAAATTAGCGTGGTGAGTATTTATTGTCAAAATTTTCACTAGCCACACAAAATTTTGACAAGTAGTAAAAATTTTGACGTTTGTCTTTAATGCAGCATTTGCTTGTAGTTGTAGGCAGCAACAACAGGCATTTTGTTTTTGTTTCATTCGCTTCAGTTTTCAAACTCTACACAAATACATACCAACAACACAAGAATGTAAAAGAGTGCAAAAACAAAATACATGAGTTTGTCAACTGAAGCGAATAATGAATGGCATTAAAACATTGATATTAGCTGTTCAAACGACTTTACCATGTAATATTATTGTAGAATCCTTGGAAGTTTGGAAGCGAAAGAGTAAACAATTCAAAATGTCAGGAAATAAAAATCAAAAGAAAGCCTATACAACGTGTAAGTATAAAATTGGTTTTAAGAAATATTTAATTGAACTTAATATGTTGTTTTAAAATGCAGGCACAAATGTGACAAGGAGATACTTGTGAAAAAATGCACCACACTAGATCAATTATTTACAGGAAAGTTTGCAAATAGCGTGGATGATAGAATTATATGTTAGGTAACCGCATCGCAATTCCGTGCTTAAGCTGTTGAAATCAGCTGAATAATGAAAAACCCTATGTACACAAAATGTGAAAATTTTTATTAACTTGTCCTACTTGATACAAAGTCTGTGCTATTAAATTGCATTTTGATTGAAATTCGATGAATTTTATTAACAAACAAAAAGGGACAAAATCGAATTTGACGGCGTACCCACGGAAAATATGAAAAAATCACAAATCAGCTGGGCTGACGCATTTACCCGAAAGATAATTTTACCATGGTTGGAGGTGTGTACAACATCGGATACAAAAACGATGTACAAGTAGACAGTAAAAATTTCTCTTCACTCAAATGCCAACAAACGCAACGCATGAAACCCTAGTCGTTCTCTGTTCTCTCTCTTACTCTTTTCATTGAATATTTCACTACACGAGCAGCTTTTGATAGTTTTATTGTATATAACTATACAAATTCCAACCATATTGAAGTAAAATTACATAAACTATATAAAAAGTATGAAATAATCAAGATATGACGCGTGAGAGAAATGCCTTTGAGTGCATTTCTAGCACTTTTTGATTCTCTTTTACCAGGGTTGCCAAATTGCGCACCTCTTCTGGTCGTCTAATTTTAGATCGTCTTTGTCGGATACAAAATGGATGTACAAGTAGAGAAGAAAAAACCGGCGCAATTTGGCAACCGTAGTAAAAGAGAACCCAAAAAGTCGACGCGATTCACTCAAACGCATTTCTTTCCCGCGTCGTAACATGATTATTTCAAACCTTTTACATACTTTATGACATATTATTTAAATATGGTTGGAATTTCTATAGTTAGATACAATAACAAAATCAGAAAACTGCTAGTGTATTGAAATATTCAATGAAGAGTGTAAGAGAGAGAGCAGAGAAACGACGCGCTTCACTCGTTTTCCTTGTTGGCATTCCACTCCATGAGTAAATTTTCTTCTCTATACCATAGTTGCTTTATGTTTTATATACACATTGAAGTCATTTCGGCATTGTATAGTGCAAAGTTGGGGCTTCTTGTGTGGCCGCCTTTAAGCTGTGTTCCACATTGGTTCCCAGCGAAGTTTCTGATTTGTTATACTGACCTGAAGGTGTGAGCTACATAAATGCATAAATAAAGCTTGTAAAAGCCAATATTCATTCTCAACATAGTCATACAAAATATAGAGCAAAAGAGCATATATCACGCCTTCTTCTTTCCATTTGATAGATCACATACATCCTTTGGCGTAATCGCAATTTATTAATTTTGTTTATAATTTGAAAAAAATAGTGAAATATTTTTTAAAAATTATGTTCATTTCAAAAAAGAGCAAGCACATCAATTTTCTGCTGTCAAAATTTTGATTTTCCATTTCAGGCTGTGAGCGGATCGAACTCTTTTAGTCCGTGGTATAATTGGGTGAATAAATTTTGGTATGGTCGATAAAATTTTGTCATTTTGCTGTTCATGTGATGAAATTTTGACAGATTATTAACATATTTTTAACATTCAGTCGCCGCACAAAACAGGACAAGTACTCAGTGACTGAAAAAATAAATAAATCAAAAATATGTTGCACTTATTTTTGCGGAAGAATTGGTGAAGTTGCAGTTCAGCCAAATTACGTTTTTGTTAATATTCAGCGTAAAAGACAAACGACAAAACAAATAAAACATTTGTGTCCATGTTCAGCAAGATGCATTCAATAAGGTAGTGAGAGCAGCAGATGTTGATGTTGTATAACAAACTTTGGTTTTAATATGACCTGTTTAAAATGAAAATAAAACTCTAAAAATTACTTAAATTTGCATATATTTATTTTTTTTATTTTAAACAATGCAAACATAATTGTTTAAAAAACATTTGACAATTTTTGTTGGACAAATGAATGAAACAAAACCAATCAGCATTGTTGATGCTATCACCTTACCAAATACATCATGTTGTTAAACAAATGTCATTATTTGGTTCGTTGTCCAAATTTATAGTAGCCCTGGGACTAGTCTAATTTTGGACACTAGAAATTCACCACGCAAACTTCAAAATTTTGTTCGGTGCAAAATATCTGACCCAATCCGCCCACAGCCTCACACAGCAAAATCGAAATTGTATCTTCACCACACAAAAATAAATTCAACACAATTTACCACGACCGAAATATTTTCAATCAACACACAGCCTTAGCATACATTTATAACGACCGATATTTCGATAACTAAGAGTGTTATCGAAAATGTTAATTTATTTGTTTTATTTGCATCATAGACAAAAATGCTGCCAGACAGTCCCTTTTCACGGATTTTAGTACATAGTAACCCAAAACATGCAAAACATGGGTTTAATAATGCCAGATATAGTACAGTACACAGCGTCCAACAAAGCAACAAAATCCCGGTTTCGTGTTTCTGTGGCAAAATAGTTGTGTTAAGGGGCCCTTAGACCTGTGGATAAGTTGCTCGACTTCAAGTTGACATCAACTTCGATAACTAGACATCAACTTCGATTTTGCCCTTACACTCTCAAACTAGTTGAGGCAACTTCATTTTCTTGTCAGATGTCGAAATGAAAGGTGGTGAGCGCACTGCGAAAATATCACAAATTTTACGAAAAAACGCCATTTTTATTTTCTTTAAATAATTATAAATAACACTACAAATCATATTTATTTAGTTTATATTTTTCCGATAATGTTTAATTTAATTATTTTTTGGTTGATTTATTTACATTTTGCCGATAATGTTGCCTCATGAACGTTTCTCACCGAAATGCGTATGAAAGTTGATGCAACTTCCCCTTACACTGGTGGATAAGTTGATATCAACTTCAAAAAATCAAAATGGCTTTGATTTTACATCAACTAGTTTGTACAAACCACCAACTTCACCTTACACCATGGATAAGTTGATGTCAACTTGAAGTCGCTGCAACTTATCCACAGGTCTAAGGGCCCCTTTAAATACAATCCAAATGTATACCAAATGTATGCAAAATACATTTAAATTGTACAGTTCTATACCTAAACGAAATGAAAAAGTTAAGTCAACAGTTCTTGTAACTCCACCTGCTGTAAGTTATGTTTCGTCGAATTTCTTTCATTTCAGATGAGAGAATAAAATGCTCTATTCTAATTTCCGCTATGGTCCTTTCCGCGATAAAATAAAGTTGCCATTAGACAACGTGTAATTGTCACAAGACATTCACTTTAACTACCCATGTGTTATTCTGTGTGTATGTCAAAATGAGGATTGTACATTCGGTTTATCATTTTCGTGTTCAAACCAAAGACGATCTATAACTAAACGACCAGAAGATGTGCGCAATTTGGCAACCCTGGTAAACAAGAACCAAAAAGTGCTAGAAATGCACTCAAAGGCATTTCTCTCACGCGTCATATCTTGATTATTTCATACTTTTTGCATAGTTTATGTAATTTTACTCAAAGACGATTTACAATTAGACGACCAGAAGATGTGCGCAACTTGGCAACCCTGGTAAAAGAGAACCTAAAAGTGCTAGGAGTTCACTCAAACGCATTTCTCTCTCGCGTCATATCTTGCTTATTTCATACTTTTTGCATAGTTTGTGTAATTTTACTTTTTTGTTTTACTTCAACATGGTTGGAATTTTTATAGTTATATACAATAAGACTATCAAAAAGCTGCTCGTGTATTGAAATATTCAATGAAAAGTGTAAGAGAGAGAACAGAGAATGACTAGGGTTTCACTCGTTGTGTTTGTTGGCATTTGATTATCGTTTGATGATCATTTGACATCGTTTTTGTTCAAACGTACATGTCATGATAAAAATACTCATTGTAGGCGCATAAGGTGATGTTTTGTTTTTGCTTCTAACTTACGTTGTGTCAAATCCAACGCATACGTACACCAACAATAAATGTAAACAAATACATCCAAAAACAAAATACATGTGAACATAACGGTTCGAAAGTGTTTTGCAATGTAACGCATCTTTTACACGGCATGTATTTTACATATCGCATGTAGTACTCGGGCACTTTACACCCTCATCCACAGGGATTGGGGTATACTTACTTATCCGGTCACGAACAACCCCGAGGGTCAGAGACCTTACAAAACGAAGATATCATATTTCGCCAACCAGTTCGATTTTTTGCCTTATCTCTCCAGTTGGCAATACCAAGTGTACGCAGGGATTCGTCAACCTGATCCCTCCAGCGGAGTCTTGGTCTTCCTATTTTTCGTCTTCCTTCGAGTTCGGTTTCGAAAACCCTTCGTCCTGGTTCGTCTTCAAAAAAAACCAATGTACTGACATGGCCCAGCAAGCGCAATCTCGTTATTTTGATCCGCTTAACTATGTAAATGTCGGAATAAAGCTCATACAGCTCTTAGGGCCATACATTTTGCGGAGTATTTTTCTCTCGAAGACTCCTACAGATGTTTCATCTGCTTGCGATAAGACCCAGGATTCTTTTTTTTATCTCGAGTGAGGGCTCCGCCTGCTTAGTCCAAAATAACATCTATTCCCAAGCACAATTCTCCGCTTGACGTTGTTGTTTTTGTTTACGGCCACCTCAAAATTATAACGGCTAATCGCGTTCACACTTTGGTCTAATCGCGTGGAGGCCCTGCTCGTTGAAACCATTAATTTTGTCTTGTCCTCATTTACCGTCAGACCCACTTTTCCTGACTCCTTCTCAATTCTTGAAAACACCACAGTAACTTCTCTAACTGTGCCTCCAATGATATATATATCATCAGCATACGCGAGCAGCATGTGACTTTTGCTGCTGATGGTTTTATTCATGTTGACAGCAGCTTTTCTCAGAATAATCTCTATTAAGATGTTAAAGAGATCGCACGATAGGGTGTCACCTTGTCTGAGGCCTCGCTTACTTTCGAAAGGTTCGGTAAGATTCTTACCAACTTTCGCTGCGGATTTGGTGTTCGTCAGGGTCATCCTGCAAAGGCGTATGAATTTTGCAGGAATACCAAGTTCAGGCATTGCTTCGTAGCGTTTCCCCCGTATCGGGCTATCGAAGGCCGCCCTATAATCGACAAATAGATGATAGGTGTCGATTTGTTTTTCGTGGGTCTTCTCCAGGATTTGGCGTAGCGTGAAAATCTGGTCGGTTGTCGATTTTCTAGGCCTAAAGCCACACTGGTATGGTCCAATCAGGTCAGCGATAATTGGTTTTAGTCTTTCGCACATTATGCTTGATAGAACCTTATATGCTATCGATAAAAGGCTTATTCCACGGTAGTTGGCACAGAGACTCGGTCACCTTTTTTAAAAATGGGACATAGTACACTGAGACTCAAATCGCCGGGCATGCATTCATCTAACCAAATTTTGCTAATGAGCTGATGCATTCACCTTATCAGCTCATCGCCGCCAGCCTTAAACAGCTCCGCCAGTAATCCACCGGCTCCTGCCGCTTTGTTGTTCTTAAGCCGGGAATAGCTATTCTGACCTCGACTTGGTTAGGAGGGGGCAATCGACCTCGTCGTCCAAATTGTTGTCTCGTCATTGGATATCTCAGGTACCAATAGTGCAGAGAAATGATCTCTCCATATTCCCAACATACTCTGCACATCTGCAATGAGATTTCCGTCCTTGTCTTTACAGAAGGGGGGCCTTGAACCATGTCCATTAGTTGCGTTTCTGACTTTTTGGTAGAATTTTCGAGCTTCGTTCTTCCTTCTGTATGACTCAATTTTCTCACTCTCGCGCTTTCTCCACTACCGTTTATTACGCCTAAAGAGACGGTTTACCTCTTTTCTTTTCTCCCTATACCGCTCAGTCGCACCTCGCGTTGCAATTGATTGAAGCATTACCATGCGTGCAACGTTCTTTTTATCATTTGCAATGCGACACTCTTCATCGTACCATCGTTCATCGTTGCATGGTTTGTCATCAGGAGGGGGTGGGTTCTGTGCCAAAAGTTGCGAGAGCTTCCTTGATTAGGCTGTGGCTACCTCTTGCAGCTTTCCGATGTCTAGCTTTCTCTGCGTCTGGTTTCGTAAGATTTTCGCTCTACTTAATCTTGTGCGAACCTTTCCTGCTACCAGGTAGTGATCAGAATCGATGTTAGCTCCTCTAATCACTCGTACATCCATTACACTGGATGAGTGCCTTCCATCAATTACCACGTGGTCAATTTGGTTCTTCGTTCTTTGATCAGGGGATACCCAAGTAGCCTTGTGGATGTCTTTATGCTGGAATCTTGTACCACTAATGACCATGTTTTTTGAAGCGGCAAAGTCAATCAATCGTACAGTTTTCGGAACTGACTGAAATTGCCAATAGTTGGATGAAACACATTCTCCCTGCCTACTTTAGCATTAAAATCCCCTAGTACAATCTTAATGTCATGGCCAGGGCAGCGGTCATACGTTTCCTCTAGGAGCTCATAGAATATGTCTTTGGCATCATCATCTTTCTCTTCTCTCGGGGCATGCACACAAATTAGGGAAATATGAAAATATTTCGCTTTTATGCGGATTGCGGCTATACGTTCACTCACAGTATTGAACCAAGAGACTAGATGTCGGAATCTTTTGCCAACTACAAATCCGCAACCAAATTCATGTTTTTTCTCATGGCAGCTGTAGTACATATAGCAGTTTCTTTTTCGTGTGCAGCCTTGTCCTGTCCATCGCATTTCTTGGATTGCGGTAATGTCAGCCTTATAACTTTCGAGGAACAAGAACAACAAACACAAAGCTTCTTTAATTGTTAATGTGAACAATTATAATCACCATCCTTGTTGAAATATCAATAAAAACGTATAATTTAACTCGTAGTGCAGTTAGAACTTTATTTCTGCTCAAATATTCTCCAATTTCATTAAATATTTTGTATTTTATAACTCACTTTTGTTTTGCAAATGGCGTTAGTTTGATGCATTGTAACGATTTTCTTAGAAATGTATGAATACTGGTTATTTTTTGTAGCATTTACCAATGCTGCCACCTGGTAGTAAGATTATTTGACAAAGCACTGAAAAACTCCTTTCGTATTTAAAGTCAGATCAAGCATAAATCAAAATCAACTGATTACCAATTCAAATAACAAGTCAAAAATTGGGTCTAAGAGTTAAATGATACATTTTTATTGTTTTGGCGTAGAATACGTCTTACCTTACGGTATAGGGAGTCATGTCAGATTGTTATTGTTGTAATCTTTATTTCATTGATTATGAGGAAACGGCGAGATAACTTTTTTTAAAAATTTTTTTGTAGGTAAATGAAGATGTTATCTTTCGTTTGTTATATATTTCATATTGGTTGATATCTTCCTAATATTTAAATTTCTCAAATGAAAATTGTTTAAACACATACACTCAAACATACGTGTGGTGTTTGGTTGAGTGTTTGAGTTTGTAGCGTGAACACAAACTATGCTGCTGTTTCAGTGTGGACACAAACCTTCGGCTGTTGTTTTGATTGATGAAATATTGAAATTTCGTATATTTACTTATGTATTTAAGTGAAACAAAATGTTAAATGTGAATTTGAATTTAACATGGATATATAATTATAAAAAATATATGAAAAAATTAATTCATACATTTTGGCGTAGAATACGTCTTACCTTACGGTATAGGGAGTCATGTCAGATTGTTATTGTTGTAATCTTTATGTCATTGATTATGAGGAAACGGCGAGATAACATTTTTTTTATACTATTTTTCCTGTCATAAGCCCATATTATCAAAAGTAACTTTCAAATAATCAAATTGATTTGCGTCTGTTGTTTCTCATTTATCCTTACTCTTTTGATTTAAAAACATATTTATCCTATTTTTCCTACCATAAGCTTATGTATATTATCAAAAGTAACTATCAAATAAATAAATTCATTTGCTTATGTTATTTATCATTTATTGTTATATATGTTTCCTGTCTTATCGGATGGCGTATTCTTCGTTAAACTTAATGGCCGTGTCTCTGATACAGCCTGCAGGGACAGTCCGTGGCCGAAGACCTCGGACAACTGTCTGATGTATTTTTTTTTCAACTTACTTTTACTTTTATTGACTATAATACAACCTCATGAGGTCAGACGTCTTACACATATTAATTAAACAAACAAATTAAACAAATTTCAACATGTTCTTCCAACTGGCTCTATACTTCGCCTTTTCTCGCCAGTTAGTAACACCAAGGATACGGAGGTATTCTTCTGCCTGGTCTTTCCCGCGGAGTCTTGGTCGTCCTCTTTTCCTGCTTCCATCGGGTACGTTATCAAAAATCTTTCGAGCTGGCTCATCTTCATCCATTCTGATAACATGGCCTAGCCAACGCAATTGGCCCACTTTGATTCGTCTAGCTATGTCCACGTCAGAATAGAGATTATATAGCTCTGCGTTCCAGCGACTTCGGTACTCACCGTTTTCCCTAACAGGACCATATATTTTACGGAGAATTTTTCTCTCGAAAACTCCCAGGTGTTTTTCATCCGCTTGCGATATGACCCAAGTTTCGGAGCCATATGTCAAGACAGGTAAAATGAGAGTCTGATATAGCTGGACTTTAGTCCGTCGAGAGAGGGCTTTGCTCCTAAACTGCTTGCTGAGCCCAAAATAACATCTATTTGCAAGCACAATTCTCCTATCTATCTCCAGGCTGACGTTATTGTCCTTGATCACGGCGGATCCAAGGTAGACAAATTCATCTACCACTTCAAAATTAAATCGGTTATCAACGTTCACGTGCGGACCAAGTCGAGAGGTTTATCTAGTCGTTGACACCATCAATTTTGTCTTGCCCTCATTAACAGCAAAACCCACCTTCACTGATTTCTTTTCGATTCTAGAAAATACTGCAGTAACCTCTCGCAAATTTCGCCCAATGATGTCTATGTCGTCGGCATACGCCAGCAACATATGGCTTTTCGTGTTAATGGTCTTCTTCGTATTTACTGCAACCTTTCTCAATATTATCTTCATTAAGATGTTGAAGAGATTGCACGAAAGTGTGTCGCCTTGGCTAAATCCTCGCTTGGTACAGAATGGTTCAGTGAGGTCTTTCCCCACTTTCACTGCTGATTTGGTGTTGGTCAGCGTCATTCTACAGAGGCGAATCAGTTTTGCCGGATTACCAAGTTAAGACATAGCTTCGTACAATTTTCCCCGTATGGGGCTATCGAAAGCAGCTTTGTAATCGACAAAAAGGTTGTATGTATCGATTTGCTTTTCGTGGGTCTTTCCAGGATTTGGCGTAGCGTGATATTTGTCAGTTGTGGACTTGACTGGTCTAAAACCACACTGATAAGGTCCAATCAGGTTTTCAATAATTGGCTTTAGTCTTTCACATAATACGCTCGACAAGACCTTATACGCGACGGATAAAAGACTGATACCGCGATAGTTGGAACAGACCACGGATCACCCTTTTTGAATACAGGACATAATACACTGAGACTCCAATCGTTGGGCATAGATTCCCCCAGCCATATACCGCATATCAGTTGATGCATGTGGGCTATCAGTCCTTCGCCACCTGCCTTAAAAAGTTCAGCGGGTAGGACATCCGCCCCAGCGGCTTTATTATTCTTCTGGCGGGAGATCGCCGTTCTAATCTCGTCTTTGTTAGGGGTTGGGGGGGGCGGTACAATCTACACTACCTTGCACTATCATTACCCCCTGATCTTCAGTGGAATAGTCTGAGTGGAGTAGTGCTGAAAAGTGGTTTCTCCACATTTTGAGCACACACTGCTTCTCAGTCACCAGATTCCCATTCTCGTCCTTGCAGGAGGGCAGCCCATTATTAGGCCCGTTGGTCGATCTTCTTACCCTCTGGAAAAACTTTCGGGATTCACCATTCATCCTGCACATTTCGGTTCTTTCACTTTCTCTCTGCTCCCACTGCCATTTTTTCGCCTAAATAGTTGGTTTTCCTCCCTTCTCAGCTTCTTGTACCGCTCACTCGCAGCACGCGTTGTAACTGACTGTTTCGTTGCCATACGTGCAGGGTCTTTTTCATCAGTTGCAATGCGACATTCTACATCGTACCATGGCTTATCCTTCTGCGGTTTTTGATAGCCAAGCTCAGTCATTGCAGCGATTTCCAAAGAATGGGAGATGTGCTTCCACTGCGCATCTGGATCTTCGGGAGGGGGGGTATTCTGCTCTAGGAGGAGAGAGAGAGTTTCAGTCGATAGGACATTGATATCTCCGGTATTTGTAGCTTGTCAATATCCAGCTTTTCCTGTGTTCGGCTTCGTACGTTTTTCGCCCTGCTCAATCTCGTGCGAACTTTCGCAGCCACCAGGTAATGATCCGAGTCGATATTGGCACCTCGAATCACACGTACATCCATTACACTAGAAGAGTGCCTGCTATCTATTACCAAGTGATCAATCTGGTTGTTCGTCCGTTGATCAGGAGGTATCCAGGTCGCTTTATGAATGTCCTTATGCTGGAATCGTGTGCTACTAACTACCATGTTCTTTGCAGCGGCGAAGTCTATCAGTCTTATTCCATTATCGGAGGTGGTATCATGTAGACTGTGATTACCGATAGTTGGTCGAAAGACACTTTCCTTTCCTAATTTGGCATTAAAATCGCCTAGAATATTCTTAATGTCGTGGTCAGGGCAGCGTTCATATACTTCCTCCAGGCGCTCATAAAATGTTTCTTTGACCTCATCATCTTTATCCTCTGTCGGTGCGTGCACACAAATTAACGAGATATTGAAATATTTCGCTTTGATGCGAATTGTGGCTATGCGGTCACTCACTGGGTTGAACCTTGAAACTAGGTGTCACAGTCTCTTGCCTACTATAAATCCGCACCCAAATTCGTGCTTACGTTCATGTCAGATGTAGTAAATATCGAAGTTTTTCGTTCTGGTGCAACCATATCCTGTCCATCGCATTTCCTGGATCGCTGTGATGTCAGCTTTATATTTTCCGAGGACATCCGCCAGTTGGAAAGTGGCACCAGTCCTGTATAACGGTCGAACATTCCAGGTACATAACCTTAAATCATGGTCCTTATAAGGTTTGCGAGGGTCGTCAACAGTTGGGGGTTCCTTTGTTCAGTATATTTTCTGTGTATTTCCATTGTCAACATAACGGTGGCGGGAGGCAAACCCAGCCCACCGTGGTTTGCATTTTACCTACTGCCAGGATGATTATGTTTCAGCCGCCCATTATGGATCAGACGCTGACCAGAATGCAGTGTGTCGAAACTGGATTTTGGTTTCTTCAATTTTGATCCACCGTTGGCCAGGGGTGTTGGCTCATCCGCCTTCAAAGGACAGAAGAATATGTCCACTACTTCGAAGAGCTTCAGTGACAGGGTCACCTAATAATAGTGAGACGTATCAGTGATCGCATTACCACTCAGGTTGCTCATTCGTTTCGCCTTCTCACTTTAGCTAGCTAACGGAGTTTTCCGATAAGCCATTGCCCAGAACATACTGCGTGGAAGTAGGGAGCTGATTGGACTGCACAATGAAGGAATCATTTCTGGCCACTCCCAAGGGAATGGCTATCAGAAACTTTCCACCTCCAAGGACAGTCCCAACTAGGATGACGATTATAATTGTTCACATTAACAATTAAATAAGCTTTGTGTTTGTGCTTCTTCACTTGATCATAGTTTAAATGCCCAACTTTTGCTGTTTAAACAGCAATCATCCATTAACCTAAAAAATTAATTCAGAGTTTAAATTATGTTTGATCGTTGATCAAAGATGATTTCCCACTCAAAAATAAGGCCTCAATCATATAAACTCAAAAGGGATTAACCAAATAACCTCTTTAATAAAAATATAAAGTCTGGGCGAACATACTATTGCAGTAGCGGATTTTTTCAAGTACATACAGTGGTGTGCGATGAAATAGAGTCAACACTAATCAACATTTTCAAAACAAAAACAAATGTAGAAAAATTTAATTTTGTTTATAACTTTTATTTTTAATTGTTCAATTAAGAACTAGATATAACATTTTAGAACATTAATGTCGTAATTTAAAATTAAATCATTAGGTATAAATCAAAATATTTCAAAATGCCCCGTTTTGCCTGTGAATTAAAATTGAGTCATCGCGATTCATCATCTGAACTAGAATAAATAGCTGTGTCAAATTAAATGTATGTTTCATAAATCCTTTATATTATCTCAGTACTTTATGAAATAACTATTATTTTTTATCACAGCTAAGCAACGCCTTGACATTGAATCATCAAGCCTCCACAAGTCATGTTTTCCACGCCGATTGTACCAGTGTCATAAGCTCATCTTTATTAAATTGGTTAATTCCTTTGATAGACACTTTAATGTCCCGCCACAAATTCTGAATAGGATTTAAGCCCGGCGACTGCATAGACCATCTTAAAACTATTAAACTATTATTTTCAAACGAAGCTTTTGCTCGCTTCGATGTGTGTTTGGGGTCGATATTATGTTGAAACACCCATCGAAGCGGCATTTCCCATTTAGCACAAGGCATCATGATGTTTTTTTAATACAGTATTATAATATGCAGCGTCCATTATCTGTTCAGTTTGGAATAAAGGTTCTGTCCCAATGTAAGAGTAACAACCCCGTACCATTATGTTTCCGCTACCACGTTAAACTGTTTGGATTGTGTTCTGGGGCCTGAATTCGGTATTGGAAGGTCTTCGTACAGGAAGATTACTCTTATCATAATTACCCAATCTCACTTTAGTTTCAGCTGTCCTCAAAATATTTCGCCATTTGCGTACGGACTATTTCACATGCTCCTTGGCAAAATCCAAAATTTTTTGAACGTTCCGTTTGGATAGAAATGGAACTTTTCGGACACTTTTTACCTTTAAATTGTTTTTAGTTAGCATTTTTCTTAATGTAGAGGTGTCAACATCCCGATCGTATTGCCTTTTAAGGGCGGAAGAGGTAACAAAAGTCGTACTCTACGTGGCGCAATATTTTTGGTTCCAAATGTTCTGTAATTTTCAGGGTTTTACCGTCTGTTTCCTGGATTGGAGTTATATTTTATTCCGGTCTCCAACATTTTCTTTGAGCATCCAATTATGTCAGTAATTTGTATGTAGCTTCTGAATTCTTTTATCGTCTCTTTTATTCTTTCTTGGCGCTCATGATTGCAATATTTACATCGGTCCATTTTGGAACGTTTATTAATGCTACTAATAAACATTAATCATATTTAGAAGCTAAACTTTGTTTTCAAATTCAAATTCAATTCCAAACTACCATTAACCATTTCAAAAAAAATATATATATTTGTAATTGACTCTATTTTATAGCACACGTCATTACATAGCCTTTAAAATACTGACACTGACCTGGAGATCAGTAGTGTACAAAATGTATTAAAAATGACTGCATTATATTCAGCAGAGGACCGGTCAATCAGGTTCAGAATTTGTTGACATGAAATATCTTGGACCATTGATTTGCAGAGAATAAAAGTTTTGACGAGTGTGTGACCCTATTTCATCGCACACCACTGTATTTAACACCCACACCCTTAATAATTCTACATATGTTATAATTCCTGGTTGAAAATAAGCATTTTTCAAACTTCAGTTCTGAAAAAAAGGCATACATTATAGAAAAAATGCAATTTACCGACAAAAATACTAAAAATGGAGTGAAAAAACTCAAAAGTTTGCAAAAATCACCCAAAAAAGTGGTGAAAAGCATTTAGCATGTTTATTAACCCGGGGGTTACACTTTCAACTAGTTGCTTTCAGCTCAGAATTTTTCACTAATTACACTCACACATTTTAAAGTTGAAAGGCTGTTGCTTGCGATTTTCTCCTTCAACCAGCGTTTCAACCAGTTGTTCAACTAAACAGCTGATTTGTAAAATCTGTGTCAAATTCGTTTGCTTTGTTTGGTGGAAAAGTAAATAAAGCGTGTGTGTTTTTTAAAACAAAAATTAAAGTGATTTTTTAACTAAAATATTTGTACATGTATATGTATATATAAATAAAGTTGATCAACCTGTTGCGTGCAGCCTACGTCACAGCTGCCAGTTTTTACGAATTCTGACAAGCAGTGTGTGTAAAAGCCTTTCAACCAAAAGTTGAAAGTATAACCCCGGTGTAAATAAACAAAAGTGCAGAAGCCAAGAAAAAAGCTAGAATTGCACTTAAAGTGCTAAACTGTCAACACTGGTGAACGCATAAGTCGTTTTTGGCATAAGCACCGACCGACTTAAAAATAATGCCAAATTGTGCCGTTAGCGAAACTATTATGCTAAAATTGGCAATTTATTACCTTTTGTAATTCTGTGCCCGAAACACATACAGTGAAGAAATGGGTGCTTATCTACATTTGAAAATGTAAACAGCTGTTATACTTTAACTCTTCAACTTAACGAATTAAAACCATATTAATACTTATTTTTAAAGCATGTATCTTAATTTCATAAAAAAAATAACTTAGAATATTATTATAATTTCTAGGAAACTAAAAGCCAAACAAGGTGTGATTTTCAGCTTCAATACGTATCCTGTTTTAAATAAATCCTAGAAAAAGATGCATTATTTTGTTTGAAATCTATTGTTTTTAAAAAAATTTCAATCTGTTGGATAATTTCCTTTGGAATCCGTTCCACTTATCCTAGAGAACATTGATCAAATCGCCTGTACTTCGAAATTCTCTCTGTCGGGCATTTCTGTCTTACCCTGCGTTTATACGAGACTAGACAATTGCGAATATGTATTAGTTGTCAAAGAGAAAAATCAGAATCAGAATTGTATTGTGCGTATTTGATGTAAACAAGATGACGCAACAAATATTAGACGTTTTGATGTGGGGTAATGCATAAGAAATAGTGTTCAATATATTGTGAAGCCGACGCATCGCCGAAAACACGCTTACATAGGTGTGTAGGAACCTTAAAATGTGGTGTTATAGCTCATTAGCACTGCAAAATATTTTCCCGATTTCGTATCAAATGTCCTAACAAAATCTGAAGTATTCTAGTGATACCACCACATCAATGCGCCGTGATTGAAATGGTTGTAAACAAACGTACTATTCGTTAGTAGTGTGAGATAAAACAGCTTTGCATAAAGCAAATCAAGCATTTTTTCCTGATTCCTAGAAAAATAAGAAAAAATACCTGATTTGTCGTCTGTCAAAACGTATGGGAAATCAAGCAAATTTTCTTGATTTCTGCTTAAAATCAACAAAAGTGGAATGCTGTATTAGATACCGAAAACTACGCTACAAGAATAGATTCTTCAGGTAAATTAAAGCACAGAGCAGTAGAAAAGAGCTTCTATGTTCGATTAGAGATAGAGTTCGATTTGCTTTGGTTATTTACTCTTTTGTTGGCATAATACGGACAGAAATAAAAGGGAATGCGTATTTTCGTTCGATGCAAACATAATTTAGCTGTCATTAGTATCAATCAAACACTTTTAAACTTAGTTTGCTGCATGGTCTATAATCTGTATGCCTTCTTTGGTCTCTCATTCTACATCGCTTCCCTAGTGGCTTTTCGATCAGCTGTGCAATAGAAACCCCCTGATTAAGGGGGTAAAATAAGGACGAAAAATTGTGCCGTTTACAAAACAATTGTGCTAAAAAATTATATTAAAATTAAAAAAAATGGAAACATTTTGGGGAAATTGTGCTAAACGGCACTTGGCATAATATTTCAAAAAAACAAGTGCCAAAACCAAAATAATTATGCCAAAACGGAACAAACTATCCCAACATGGTAACACTAGCGTTCACCATTTATAGCCCCGTATTCAGTTCTTGCGAAATTTTCGTAAGAAATTTTGTCATTTATCTGTAAACGGAGCAAATATTTCATTAATTAGTCCTTTTCGCACTCCATTTTATTTTTAACCCACGTCGTGGTAATTTTGTTTGTGAAGAAGACAGAAGAAAAAAAGCAGAAGATTTCAATCGAGCAGAATTTCATTTCCATTCCATTCCAGACTGATTTGTAACAAAATCAAATTAGAGACAAATGAAAAGGCACAGAAACAGAAGATTTTTGATGGAATGAGAACAAAAAAAGCGGATTTCCCAAAATTGTTAGCAAAAGAAAAATGTTTTATAAAATTGATTTCATCGCTAATATAAATTAAGAAATACAAAATTTAAATTGGTTTGTTGCTAATATGAAGAAAATAAAGTGTTATATTGAAATTAAATAAAAAATTGTTTTGCTAAATGTATATTGGCAAATTGTAGTTCTATTATTTTGTTCTGCAACACGAAACAAAAAATTGTGTATCACTTCGGAATACAAGAATCTACTCCAGAGACACGTACAAATAGAGCGGTTTGTTGGTCATTGGCCAGAAAATTAAATTGTGTGAACTATATGGTGAGAAGTGCAAAACATCTTCATAAGAGTGGCCAAAAACTGCACTTGCCTTCTCGGCCACCAGCAGCGAACACAACATTGCGCGTACAGTACGAGTGTAAGGATATCCTCGGGAGACATGTGCAAATCGATTGGTATATGTCTCATTATTCGTATTTTTCAAAATTTAATAAAACAATTTATCTTAAACAAATAAAATTTTAAAATAAGTGTTCCGGCCGCAATAAAAAGCAGGAGGTTTGCGTATAACAGTACAAAATTACTTGCACAATCGTTTATTTCTATAAACATAAAAATATTAACAAAAGAAGTAAACGATAAACTATTCAAGCTTACCGCAGTTTTGCACCTCCTTCTCTGACGACCGAAATAGATTTACATATAAAAAATATTGGCGATCTTTTAAGACATTTATGCGCCAATGAAGAAAATACAACAAAGGAGAATGCAAAACTCGGCTTACAACATAAACGTCAAACATGTAAATTCACAATAACAAACACAGCCGCAGCTGATCGTAACAGGTGGTCACGGTCGGTGTTGTTTTGCTGTAAATTGTTACAGGACGTTCTGCAACAATAAGGATAACATTAGAGTACGAGTTTAAAATTGTAATACACATAATATATCCAATAGCGTTTTTATAAGCAAATTCCAAAAACGAAATTTAAAAAAACCTAACTCATAAACATTGGGTCCAAGTTCTTTTGGGTCCAAGTTCCATTTAAAAATGTTTATATTTTTGTTTTCGCAGCCAACAAACCTTCAGTTACCCGTCCCATATTCAATAGCAGAGTGGCATGTTCAAAATATTATCGTATTAAGAATTTAATTAGGATGCGTTGTGTTTTTGGGCCAGTTATCGTGACTACCAGCCAATTGTCCGCTCAAGTTTTGTTTGGGATGTACCAGAAGTGTGGTCATAACACGCATTTTCAATGCAAAACTAAGTTTGTTAAATAATAGCCAATGAAAAAATTTCATTGTGATCGGCATAGGTTTACGGCAGTATTAAGTCTATTTATCAAATGATATACACTCCCATCCCTATGAGTTAGGGTGTTCGAATATGTATGGTCTACGAAAATGAGTTTTTTATTGAAAATAACGCGTAAATTGCCCGCAGTAGTAGAATTTTTGATTATTTCAATTTTAGCACCTTTTTGGCAAATTGCATTTTTTTTGCATGTTTTTTTTGACAGTTTCTGAGACAACTCTGGTTGAGTATATTAAGATGGCAATGACACAAGCAAATCCATGGTAAAATAAGTAAGGTAAACACACTAAGAATTGTTACGACAAACACAGGCATTTTGTTTTTGTTTGGTGTCCATAATCTGTCAAATTTTCTTCATGTGTGTATCTACTGTAATAGTAAACAAAAAAGTACACAAGCAAAATGCATGTGAATTTGACATAAGAGAAACACCTAAGCAAGACATATTTTGAAATCAGCTGTTCCAATGAGTTCACCTTACTCATTTTACCATGCGCAAATCCATAGTACCAGCTGTTCTAACGAGTTGGCCTTACTTATTTTACCATGGTGACAGCCGAAGCGAAGATCCTCATCATGGTAAAATAAGTAAGGTAAACTCGTTAGAACAGCTGATTTTAACATTTTTCTTGCTTAGGTGTTTCTCTTATGTCAAATTCACATGTTCTTTGTTTTTGTACCTTTTTGTTTACTATTACACTAGATACCATGTTTACACGGGACAGTTTTGCTCCGACAGTACAAATCCATTCACACATTTTTACTACCACACTTACACTTCTCTCACTTGCCTCGCCACTGTCTCTGATTTTTCAACGACAGTAACTTCGGCAAGAGATTTGACATAATCGGCCAGATCATGGCTGAACTAGTAGAGGTTGGCGCATTAGAACAACTGATTTTGCTTTCTTTTGCTTATACATCTGTTAAATGCAGTGGATTTTGTTGTTGTACTATTTTGTTTACTATATTTGTTCATATGGATCTATGTTGAATTTGACGGTTAGAGTCATGAAAAAAAAGTAAAAGCCTGTTTTTGGTTCACACAATTACAACAAATACTACTGCATGACCCTCTTCTAGTTCAGCCATCGGCCATATCGGTGACGTTTCGTAGTAATTTGAGAAAAAAGCGAAACATCGCAAACTACCTTACAAATTAGGAAATATGTATATTTGTATTGGAAAATGTTTGTAATTTGTATTGAAAAATTGTTTGACAATACAAACATAACTAAAAAATAAAAAAGACACTGGCTGGACGCGTACGTCACACAAACAATTTTTCTCTTTGTGACAACTAATACATATTCTCAACTATCTTGTCTGAAACTGTCCCGTGTAAACGCACCGATAAGTAGATATCCCACAGGCGTTGTTAAGTACTGCCACTAGGTGCTGTGTTGTCATTTTGTAACTTTCATTGACGTTTCTCATAACATTCACTGACGTTTATTCAACAGTGTGGGACATTTTTCAATACAAAAATAGAATCATTTTCCAGGTTGTGCTATTCAAACAACTAATTTAGTATTTTTCATGTCGTTGTGTTCCCCACTTTCTAATTCAAATGCATTTTGGTTATGAGCTTTTTTGGTGTACTGTTATTCTTGGTATTCATTTGTGTTGACTTGTACAGCATCGGCCCACTAAACAAAACAAAATGCCTGTTGATGTTGCCTACAACACCTACTGCTATCATATTTTGTTTGGAATCAAACGTTGTAATTATTGCATCCAGCTCCATCTAGAAAATATCCCATTGAACAAGAAATTTCCCAAAGCATGTGCGATATCTAGTTAATTCCTTTACCTATGCTAGATACACACATGTAGAAAATTTGACAGATTAGGACACCAAACAAAAGCAAAATGCCCGTTTTTGTTGTAACAATTCCTACTGCGTTTACCTTACCTATTTTACCTTGAACCTCATGAAAAAAATTAAAACAGCTGTTCTGTCGACTTTAACATGTGCATATTATTGTACCATACGCACATGGTAGAATTATCTATTAGGTAGCCGCATTAGGAATTCCGTGGTTAAGATGTCAAAATTAGCTGAATAATGAAAAAGACTATGAACACAAAATGTGAAAAATTTTTTAAGCTTGTCTTACTTGATACAAAGTCTATATTATTAAATTGCATTTTGTTTGAAATTCTTTGAATTTTATTAACAAACAAAAGGAAACAAAATCGGTTTTGACAGCTTACCCACGGAAAGATGAAAAAACCACAATTCAGCTGGGCTGACGCGTTTACCCGATAGATAATTTCCATAGCAGGGATGATATTTGTAGTGGAGTACTTTCGAATTTGACCAAATACTTTCGGATTTGACCAATTAACTCACCAAATTTTATGTGAGATACAACACATAGCAAAATAAGTAAGGTAGAAGCAGTAAGAATTGCAGGAATTTTGGTTTTTTATCAAGGGCCGACCTTGTCAAACTCAGCTGATCGAAATTGCCAAGATTAATTTATTGTAATTTTTTGTGTAATAAGACTGAAATGTGTGTTCCTGAGGCTAACTAAAAATTTAACAAATTATTTATATGTGCTACAAACAGACTTTTAATATTGCGGTGTAAATACAGATTTATTTAATTATTTTATAAAAGTACTCTTACGTCGTAAAAAGTACTTTCTGAAGAATACCAAAAGTCCCCTCGAAAATTACCAAATATCATCACTGATCCATAGTGTGTTCGTCGGTATTGGGAGCAGTAGTCGGTCTATGGAACGGATAAAACTGTGAGGCATTTTACCTAAAAGTAAGTTCTGTTGTCAACATTTTCGTATTTGATTTGGCACAGCTTTAACACAAAATGTTCTTCACACAAAAATAATTCAACACGACGAAAAACTGCAATATGTTTGAAATAAAAAACATCACGTTATCATTGCAAATACTCGAAATTCGTCATCAAAACAATTTATTCAGTTTTGTAAATCACATTTAACGTTTGTGTTATTTCTTATCTTCATGTTTCGAGTATTTGCAATGATAACGTGATGTTTTTTATTTCAAACATATTGCAGAATCGAATGCGTGTGTTCTAAGGGGGAGAAATTGAAAAAATTGAATTTCATCGATTACAACACCATCTATCATGAACCGAACAAAATATTTCATTCAAATCATACTTACTTTTAGTCGTAGAATCAGTATCTGCAATAAAAAATATGGCTTCCTATCTTAGTTTAAAAGTTACCCCCGCCCCATCTACAAAGGGGGGGGGGTGGGGGACTATTTTTTTTTCACTAATGTATTTCCCCCGCGGTATGATTAAATTTTGAATATGGACATTTTTTCTGTAGAGTGGCTATTTTTCGAGATATTTGATCGTCTCAGTTTAAAAAAAACACCCTGTATATCACCCTATTGGTCGATATAAAGCAAAAACATACAAAAGTTGATTAGTACTGTTTTTTTATTTTTATTGCTAAAAAACTTTAATAAAAAACATCGATGTTTTCAAAATAAAAAATTTATAGAAAAAACATCGATGTTTTCGAATTGCTAACAAAATTATATAAAAAAAACATTAATATTTTGTTAAACATTAATTAAACATTAATAATTTTATTAGCAATTCGAAAACATCGATGTTTTTTCTATAAATTTTTTATTTTGAAAACATCGATGTTTTTTATTAAAGTTTTTTAGCAATAAAAAAAAAAAACAGTACTAATCAACTTTTGTATGTTTTTGCTTTATATCGACCAATAGGGTGATATATACGCCGGCACGTCATATATAAAAGCGAAATCCAAACATCGATGTTTGAAAATATTAATGTTTTTTTATATAATTTTGTTAGCAATTCGAAAACATCGATGTTTTTTCTATAAATTTTTTATTTTGAAAACATCGATGTTTTTTATTAAAGTTTTTTTAGCAATAAAAATAAAAAAGCAGTACTAATCAACTTTTGTATGTTTTTGCTTAATATCGTCGACATGACATACATATATAAAACTGCACTTCAGGGAAAACAAAACACGCAGAAACATTTGTAACCGATGTTGGATCAACATCGATGTTGGATCAACATCGATGTTTCTCACTTGACGACCTTTTTTTTTTTTGTTAGTCAATGTCAGAGGGAAAAGAATACGTGCGCAGAAACATCGATGTTTGGAAACATCGATGTTTTTAATCGATGTTTTATCGACATCGATGTTTTGAGGTCGATGTCGCAGCCCTAACCTACACCAAAATTTCACCACCGACAAAGTTTGCAGCCCTGAGTCAGGGGGATTCTCCAAAACGATGTACAAGTAGTCAAAATTTCTCTTCACTTAAATGCCAACAAACAAAACGAGTGAAACCTTAGTACTTACCCAAAAACAATGTACAAGTAGACAGTCAAAATTTCTCTTCACTCAAATGCCAACAAACAAAACGAGTGAAACCCTAGTACTTCTCTACTCTCTCTCTTACTCTCTTCATTGAATATTTCAATACACGAGCAGCTGTTTGATAGTGTAATTGTATATAACTATACAAATTCCAACCATGTTGAAGTAAAATTACATAAACTATGCAAAAAGTATGAAATATGCAAGATATGACGCGAGAGAGAAATGCGTTTGAGTGAACTCCTAGCACTTTTGGGTTCTCTTTTACCAGGGTTGCCTAGTTGCGCACATCTTCTGGTCGTCTAATTCTAAATCGTCTTTGACTTACCTACTCTCTCTCTTCATTGAATATTTCAATACACGAACAGCTTTTTGATAGTGTTATTGTATATAACTATACAAATTCCAACCATGTTGAAGTAAAATTACATAAACTGCAAAAAGTACGAAATAAGCAAGATATGACGCGAGAGAGAAATGCGTTTGAGTGAACTCCTAGCACTTTTTGGTTCTCTTTTGCCAAGTTGCGCACACTTCTCAAAAAAGATGTACAAGTAGACAGTCAAAATTTCTCTTCACTTAAATGCCAACATACAAAACGGGTGAAACCCTAGTACTTCCCTACTCTCTCTCTTACTCTCTTCATTGAATATTTCAATACACGAGCAGCTTTTTGATAGTTTTATTGTATATAACTATACATATTCCAACCATGTTGAAGTAAAATTACATAAACTGCAAAAAGTATGAAATATGCAAGATATGACGCGATAGAGAAATGCGTTTGAGTGAACTCCTAGCACTTTTTGGTTCTCTTTTGCCAAGTTGCGCACATTTCTCAAAACAGATGTACAAATAGACAGTCGAGACAACGAAGAGAGTAATGGAAACTCTTAAGTATTTCTCTATGGGTGAGTTGAAAAATTTTATTTTTTTCCTCCGCTCGACCCAACTTCTTGAGAAATAGGCCTTTAAAGTTTGAGTATATACATATATAATCGGTCATATCTCATTTTGCTATAAATCTGTGTGTAAACATATTTTGTTTTATTACCTCATTAGTGACCTACTTAAAAATAAGGTTTTTAACTTCACTTTTTTTTTTTGTTTAAATGTACTCTTTCTCAAACAAATCCCTTGTGTACTTATTTAATTCCTAGAATACGATAATAGACAAGACTTCAAAGTTTTTTTTTAGAGGTATAATACTTCGCATTAACCCCACCAAGACCGGAGATATTTACATTGAAAGACATTTTTTAACATAAAAAAATTATGTGAAATAGTTTTGAGATGCAGCGCTTGCATCCCCTCCAAATTAATAAACAACTAAAAATAATCAAAGGCATTATACCATAAAAAAATTAATTAATTAATTAATTAAAATAATTGTTTGCCTGCGGCGCTTCCAATCCCTACAAATTAATAACACAAAAATACTATGCCGAAGCCGGTGTTGGAACCACCACAGAGGAGAAAACCCTTAAGCAGGCCTCGGAGAAATCTTTATAACACAAATATACTATGCCATTTTTTTCGATAACTGGTTCCGTGAAACTTGTAAAATAAAGGTTGGATTAATTTTTTTTTATTTAGTTATTTTTTAAATTGAATATCTCCGGCCTTCGGAGGGCTACTGTTGAATATTATACCTTAAAATAGGGTTAAGACTTGTATATTATCGAAGTCTAGCAAAAAATAACTGCTGGGGTTTTGTTTACAAATAAATTTTTATCAAAAAAGAGGTTAACAAATCATTTTTTTTGCTACTACTCCCCAATGGATTAATAAAACCAAAGCACATTTTTTTTAGTTGTAAGTATACAGTGGTCGACAAAAGTTAACATACATACGATCATCTTTCTTCCTGCCAGACGAGTACAAATACATTATGGAGAAAAGTAATGATGAAACTTTCTTTGAAATCTTTTTTCAATAATAAAGTTAATATAACAAAAAAAATTACTTGAATACAAACTTAAAAAAATATTCACGGAAAACCGAAATAAAAAACATTGACAAAAGCCTACTACATACGGATTTTGTGCGCTGTTGAATGGTTAGAGAAGTCCCGTTGGCTGAATTTTACTATTGTGCTTTGCATTAGGATCCATTAAATTGTGTTTAGTTGGAGTTGGTTAGATTCAAGAAATAATTAATTGTGAAAGTGGCTCGTCGAAAAGAAATTTAAAGTTTTGTGCGACACTTAGTTGTGGAATATAGAAAACCTTTGGTTAAATATCAAATCTGTTAAATTTAAGAAAATTAATAAAAGACAATATTAAGTAAATTTAAAAATATCTGTACTGTTGACAACAAATCCCGCAGTGGGCGCCCAAAGAATTTAAATACCAGAGGAGATGCCAACTTTACTTTTGGAGAAGTGGACAAAAATCTGAAAGTGAATTCCCCAAATTGGGGCCAAGTGTTGGTAAATAAAATAAGATACTATAGTGCATTCATGAATAATTCAATGAACTTTGAATAATGATAGTTTCCCTAGAAGAACTCAACGCAAAAATCCCTTATACGCGAAAAAAAGACGCAACTTCGCTTGGAATTTTCCCAACAGCATATCCAAAAAGGAACTGATTTTTGGAAACGAGTATTGATTACGGATGAGACTGAAAATAATTAATTTGGAAATGACGGGACAACCAAAGTTTGTAGTAAATTTACCACAGCAATGAATCCGAAAGACGTAGATCCTACTGCTAAACATGTTGAGGGCAGCGTGTAGGTTTGGGTTGCCGCCGGTGTATCAGGATTTGGAAATCTGGTACTTCTTAAGAGTAAAATGGATTGTTGCCAGTATAAAATAGCCTTAGAACAAATTTTGAAAGCATCGGTCGGTATTTTATATATTCGTTATATTTGGATTTTTCCCGAAGATAAACCAAAACACACCGCTCACATCGTTTCTGATTTATTATGCCCCGCGAAAATTGTACACTCCACTTTAAATCCGCGACTTAAATGTCATTAAGCACGTTTTGGAGCTTATTGAACGTAAAGTCAAACAACATGGGACTACAAGTGCTCCAATACTGGATGCTCTGCACATATATCAATTTAAATGCGAATAGTTTTTATTTGGAGTGTTGTTTTTTTAAATGACCTTTATTTCCATTTCGCCAAATTTCACACAAACTTATTTTATAAATATCTGCATATCATAAATATCATATATATCATAAATCTGCAACTGCATAAACTTGACATATAATGCAAAGATCCCTACGTTTAATTTCATAATTTTTCAATTTCAGTATTTCTTGCCAAATCACAAAGTTTACCAATCCGACATTAAATATCTCGATAACTATTACAGTTATCGATAATTTTATTTAAATTTTCCGAATTATTTTTTTTTTAATATTTTCGGCTTATTTTGGGTGTTCTAAAAAAAGTTATCGAAATGAGGGGCCACGGATAACGTACTCTTGCCCTAGATTTAATGATCAGAATAATTTTTCATTCTTAAATTAAGTTGCTTAAAATTAAATTTATTTTTCGTGTTAGATTTTAAACAAAACTGCATCATTAGTTTACTTCATAATGTTTTCGGACTCAAGAGGTAGCAGAAATGGCGATTGTATGTAAACTTTAGTCGGGCACTGTAGTTGAGCTTTGTAGATATATTGGTTTTTAGTTATTTCGGCTAAAACGAACCACAAACTTTTCATTCTTGAGCATGAGTTTGTTTGATAACTTTTTATCTGACTGATGAATTTGAAAAGTATTACCAATAAATTTTGTGAACATGATAGTGATGCTAACAACTTCGATTACATTCTTATTCGGTATCAATAAAGGCGGTAAACCAACAATAAATATCAACGATAGCTCATGTTCATGCTCAAGAATAACAAGTCTATGGTTCGCTTAAGGTTAAGAATAAAAAGAATTTATTCTTATGACCTTAAGCCGAAACAACTAAAAATCAAATATTTTTATATACACACTTACAGATTTGAGAAGGATCTTTCTAGACAAGAGCATCGGTTAATAAATGACGCGAGTTATGCGCGATTATATATTCAAACTTTGGAGGCCCATATTTCGAAAAATTTGGACTTGCTGACAAATTTTTTTTATTCTTCATCAGTGTTTTATACCCTATCAGGAAAAAAACAAAAACAATGTAACGCATAGAAGGAGCCATATTAGACCCTCAGTATCTTTGAATGAAATTCGCTTTGGGACTTTAAAACGGTTGAGCCATGTCCGTTTGGCTAGCTGGTCAACACGATAACTGCTGTAAACCTAATTTTTCAAAGAATTTTTAAAATCTATTTCTGTTTTTCAGTGTTTTTCTAACACCAATTCTGTTTTGAATATGCCTGAGAAATTTCAAAATTTTAAGTTAAACCGTATGTGACATATATGTGAAAAACTTGGTTCAAATTTTGGGGGAAATTTTCTCTTTCTTCCACCGAATTTCATCGAAATCAGAGACGTCACTCCCAAAAGTGAATTTTTTTAGCTGGATTTCGCCATAAGTAGTCTTAAGGTTTTATTTATTTATCTTTGTTATTACTCTTTCAACTTTGTTATAAAAAGCTCAAAATAAAATAAACTTTTAAACTTAACTCTCACACATCCGAAATTTCGGGGACCATAACTCTGAAACAATGCATTTTCACGGATTTTGTTATTTTACTTTTTTTTAAATAACGTATTCTGCCCCCCGCCCCCTCAAAAAATTTTTGTTTTTTGAATTGTAATCCGTAAAATAGACCTGTTCCAAAAAGACAAATTGGAGAAAATGTGAAAACGAAACTGTTCTCCGGGGTACCATTGGGCCCACACGGCCGGCTAGGAAGCAAGCACGTGTGGTACTCAAATAAAAGGCGTTCTCAGGAATTTAATGACCGCAGTTTATCGCATGTAGGATAATAACAAACTGATTTTAATATCTCTGTTCGATTACTAGAAAATATCTGTAAATTTGTACTGAACCGTGTTCGTTTACTCCATGGTAGAATTACATATCTTTTTACATTACAAATTTAAAATTACAAATTAATAAATCTTGTTTCGCTGTTAGGCACATAGAGGAAATTATAATAGAGTAGTTAATTTTCAATATTTTTCACTTCATAGGTATGGTTGCAAGTAAACATTGGATGGTGGAAAGCATGGGTTCAATAATACCAAATAGAGACAATAGTAGGCAACGTCCGAAGTCAGATGAGAGAATAAATTACTCTATTATAATTTCCTCTATGGTTAGAGATCTTGCAAATTTTGGTTGGAGAAATTTTAGCCAACAAAAATTTTGCATGATAGTAAAGATGTTTGAAATCAGCTGTTTTATGTAAACGAATAGAAATGGAAAGTAAATTAACGACGGCAGAAATATGTAAATTTTGAAAGAAAATGGAAAGGAATAATGTGCAGTGGCATTCAGCAAATTCTGGTGTACCGACGGCGTCATAATTGGACAACTGTGGCAGTAGATATGTAATGTATAGTGGCAAAAAGCGGAATATTTTGGAAACCGGTTTTCGATTTGTTCGAAAAATCAATTTTTCAAGAAACCGGGTTTCGGTGTTCAAAAAATCATTTTTTCAAAAAACCTGTTTTCGGATTTTTTTAATTTTCGCAAAAACAGGTGGAACCTGGTTTTCGTTGTATTTGCTTTAAATTAAATTACTTGTGTAACACTTACAATACATTAGTTTAGCGATAATTTCACATACTTATTTGTGTTTGTCATGTCATATTCCAATTTGGAGTGCGTGTTTAATGTAAAATTTAAAAGTTTTATTCAAATTCAGATTAAACTGATTTAAATTCGAAAATCATATACAAATTTTAAAGGGCTTTTCATGTACGAAAATCGTATTAAGTTTAAAACATTTATTTATAAAATAATTTTAATTTTTAAATTTGAAAGAAAATGTTTGGAAAACGCTTATTCAAGTTATAAAATTATTTTGAAATTTGAATAATAAAATTGTTTGGAAATGTCATTTAGAACTTTTTGGAACACAAAATAATGTTTCTTAATTCCAAAATTTTATTAAAATTCCGAAATCATATAATTAATTTTTAATTTGTTTAAGGATATTAACACAAATTAAGTAAAACCTGATTAACCTGTTAACCGACGTGAAATAATCGGTTTACGGTTTGTTCGAAAATTAAGTTTTTTAAAAATCCGTCACACGGTTAAAAGCAAAAAAACCGCTTTTTCGGTTTCGGTTTTGGACACTGGACGCGTTAGAACAGCTAATTTAAAGTTTTTCTTGTGTCGTGTCAAACGTTCCCTACAAGCAGAGTTCGTATTTACCTCCATGTGTAAACCATACACATCGTCGTAGGGAATGTGTAATGAACGTTTACCCATTACCCACAGGGTATGGGGAAAATAATGGTTAGCTACCCACGAAATAGGGAATTACCCATCATAATTACACATTACCCTCAGGGTATTGGGTAAAATAACGGATAGTTACACACGGCGATGGGTAATGGGCTACCCAGGGTAAGTTATCCCCATTTTCGATCGAAAATATGACAAAAATTCTATATCTCGGAAACGGAGCATCCAACCGGAAAAATAACCAATTTTTGAGGTTTCTAAGGTTTTTTCAGAAAGTGGTCCAATTCGTATGGAAGAATTTTTTTTTCAAAAAATCGTTAAAATAAGTAAATCACTAAAACAAGAAAGTGAGTATAACTCGAAAACGGTACGTCCAATCGAAAAAATAATACAAATTTTACCTACATAGGAGGCTTTAACAATGGATGGATGTCTTCAATATGACATCACTTTAAAAAAAAAAAATGATAAAACTAAAATTTTTCAAATAAAAAAATCGCTAAAACGCCCTCTTGTCTATATCTCGGAAACGGAGCGTTCAATCGAAAAAATAACCATTTTTTACGGGTGTTTCATAAACTGGTCCAATTCGCAAGGGAAATTTTGTTTCAAAAAATCGCCACAATAAGAAAATCGCGAAAATAAAAAAGTGGCTATTACTCGGAAACGGAGCGTCCAATCGAAAAAATAACAAATTTTTTCCGAGTTTCTAACGGATTTTCATAAACTGGTGCAATTCGTATGTAAGATTTTTGTTTCAAAAAATCGCCAAAATAAAAATATAACTCGGAAATGGTGCGTCCAATTGAAAAAATAATAAAATTTGTACCTCAATGGGAGGTTTTAACCAATTGATGATTTCACTTTTTTAAAAATCGCTAAAACTAAAATGTTACCAATAAAAAATTGTTAAAACGTCTTCATGGCTATATCTCGGAAACGGAGTGGAGCGTCCAATCGAAATAAAAAAAAAAAATCCGGTTTCGACGCACCGTTTTAGAGTTAAGGGTAATTTATTTTCCCCATTACCCTGAGGGTAATGGGTAATTCCTCATTGTCGTGGGCAATATAATTATAATGAAAAGAATTACTTCAATAATACCAAATAGAGACAATGGTTCAAAACAACCAGCAAAATAACAACAACGGTATTTCGTTTTGTGTGTTAAATACAACATAAATGTATGGTAACAATAACAGTCATTAAAAAAGTGTAAATAATTTTTTCACCAAAACTACATGAAAAATTAAAGTCAGAAGTTTTTGTAATTCCACCTGGTGTATGTTACTTTTCTTCAAACATCTCTCCATCACACCGACCGCACCACGAAGATTGTGAAAGGAAACGTCAGATGAGTCAAAATTCTCTCTTGTTATAATAATTACTCTATGATTTTATACTGAGTTGTTGCTACTGACGTTGCCATTGTTGCGTAGGAATGCGCTAAGAGTAAGGAATGCATATGCAAGAGTGACACAACCCTACAAGAATAGTGACGGTTATGTGACCGTCAGTGTTGATGGAAAATCCCCGACAAAAGTGCAAAATAACTTTTACTTTTATTGGCTATTTTACAAACTCATGAGGTCAGACGTCTTACACATATTAATTAAACAAACAAATTTCAACATATTCTTCCAACTGGCTCTATCCTTCGCCTTTTCTCGCCAGTTGGTATCACCAAGGATACGGAGGGATTCTTCTGCCTGGTCTTTCCAGCGGAGTCTTGGTCGTCCTCTTTTCCTGCTTCCATCGGGTACGTTATCAAAAACCTTTCGCGCTGGCTCATCTTCATCCATTCTGATAACATGGCCTAGCCAACGCAATTGGCCCACTTTGATTCGTCTAGCTATGTCCACGTCAGAATAGAGATTATATAGCTCTGCGTTCCAGCGACGTCGGTACTCACCGTTTTCCCTAACAGGACCATATATTTTACGGAGAATTTTTCTCTCGAAAACTCCCAGGTGTTTTTCATCCGCTTGCGATATGACCCAAGTTTCGGAGCCATATGTCAAGACAGATAAAATGAGAGTCTGATATAGCTAGACTTTAGTCCGTCGAGAGAGGGCTTTGTTCCTAAACTGCTTGCTGAGCCCGAAATAGCGTCTATTTGCAAGCACAATTCTCCTATCTATATCCAGGCTGTCGTTATTGTCCTTGATCACGGCGGATCCAAGGTAGACAAATTCATCTACCACTTCAAAATTAAATCGGTTGTCAACGTTCACGTGCGGACCAAGTCGAGAGGTTTATCTAGTCGTTGACACCATCAATTTTGTCTTGCCCTCATTAACAGCAAAACCCACCTTCACTGATTCCTTTTCGATTCTTGAAAATACTGCAGTAACCTCTCGCAAATTTCGCCCAATGATGTCTATGTCGTCGGCATACGCCAGCAACATATGGCTTTTCGTGCTTATGGTCTTGTTCGTATTTACTGCAGCCTTTCTCATTATTATCTTCATTAAGATGTTGAAGAGATTGCACGAAAGTGTGTCGCCTTGGCTAAATCCTCGCTTGGTACAGAATGGTTCAGTGAGGTCTTTCCCCACTTTCACTGCTGATTTGGTGTTGGTCAGCGTCATTCTACAGAGGCGAATCAGTTTTGCCGGATTACGAAGTTAAGACATAGCTTCGTACAATTTTCCCCGTATGGGGCTATCGAAAGCAGCTTTGTAATCGACAAAAAGGTTGTATGTATCGATTTGCTTTTCGTGGGTCTTTTCCAGGATTTGGCGTAGCGTGATATTTGTCAGTTGTGGACTTGACTGGTCTAAAACCACACTGATAAGGTCCAATCAGGTTTTCAATAATTGGCTTTAGTCTTTCACATAATACGCTCGACAAGACCTTATACGCGACGGAAAAAAGACTGATACCGCGATAGTTGGAACAGACCACGGATCACCCTTTTTGAATACAGGACATAATACACTGAGACTCCAATCGTTGGGCATAGATTCCCCCAGCCATATACCGCATATCAGTTGATGCATGTGGGCTATCAGTCCTTCGCCACCTGCCTTAAAAAGTTCAGCGGGTAGGACATCCGCACCAGCGGCTTTATTATTCTTCTGGCGGGAGATCGCCGTTCTAATCTTGTTAGGGGTTGGGGGGGGGGGGGCTACAATCTACACTATCATTACCCCCTGATCTTCAGTGGAAGAATCTGAGTGGAGTAGTGCTGAAAAGTGGTTTCTCCACATTTTGAGCACATACTGCTTCTCAGTCACCAGATTCCCATTCTCGCCCTTGCAGGAGGGCAGCCCATTATTAGGCCCGTTATTCGATCTTCTTACCCTCTGGAAAAACTTTCGGGATTCACCATTCATCCTGCACATTTCGGTTCTTTCACTCTCTCTCTGCTCCCACCGCCTAAATAGTTGGTTTTCCTCCCTTCTAAGCTTCCTGTACCGCTCACTCGCAGCACGCGTTGCTTCGTTGCCATACGTGCAGCGTCTTTTTCATCTGTTGCAATGCGGCATTCTTCGTCGTACCATGGCTTATCCTTCGGAGGTTTTTGATAGCCAAGTTCAGTCCTTGCAGCGGTTTCCATTGATATCTCCAGTATTTGTAGCTTGTCAATATGCAGCTTTTCCTGTGTTCGGCTTCGTACGTTTTTCGCCCTGCTCAACTTTCGCAGCCACCAGGTAATAATCCGAGTCGATATTGGCACCTCGAATCTCACGTACATCCATTACACTAGAAGAGTGTCTGTCATCTATTACCATGTGATCAATCTGGTTCTTCGTCCGTTGATCAGGAGATATCCAGGTCGCCTTATGAATATCCTTATGCTGGATTCGTGTGCTACTATCATGTTCTTTGCAGCGGCGAAGTCTATCAGTCTTATTCCATTATCGGAGGTGGTATCATGTAGACTGTGATTACCGATGGTTGGTCGAAAGACACTTTCCTTTCCTAATTTGGCATTAAAATCGCCTAGAATAATCTTAATGTCGTGGTCAGGGCAGCGTTCATATACTTCCTCCAGACGCTCATAAAATGTTTCTTTGACCTCATCATCTTTATCCTCTGTCGGTGCGTGCACACAAATTAACGAGATGTTGAAATATTTCGCTTTGACGCGAATTGTGGCTATGCGGTCACTCACTGGGTTGAACCTTGAAACTAGGTGTCACAGTCTCTTGCCTACTATAAATCCGCACCCAAATTCGTGCTTACGCTCATGGCAGCTGTAGT
This sequence comes from Phaonia tiefii, assembly GCA_963931995.1. NCBI lineage: Eukaryota > Metazoa > Arthropoda > Insecta > Diptera > Muscidae > Phaonia > Phaonia tiefii. The sequence goes on along the minus strand of OZ008367.1, from coordinate 105,565,199 downwards.
AAATGCTGGTGCAACCATATCCTGTCCATCGCATTTCCTGGATCGCTGTGATGTCAGCTTTATATTTTCCGAGGACATCCGCCAATTGGAAAGTGGAACCAGTCCTGTATAACGTTCGCACATTCCAGGTACATATCCTTAAAAGTGCAAAATAAAGGGGTTTCTAATTCGAATGATATGATTTCTTTAACAAAAAAAAAGACTAATTGTTGAGGAAATTCAAATGTTTTTTATTTAATGTGAAGTACAATCAATACAATTTAGTTCTGAATAAAATTTCTTGCAAATGGCCTCCACGTCTTTTGCAGGAACGAATTCGATGAACCCAATTTTCGAACATTTTTCCACTAAATCAAGTCGTATGTCACGAATATTACATTCAATATTGACTTGTAAAGCTTGAAGAGAGTCTGGTTTATTGCTACAGACCAATGACTTCAAATAACCCCACTAGAAATAGTCTAATGGTGTTAAATCACAACTTCTTGGAGGCCAGTCAATGCTACAATTTCTTGAAATAATCGAATCTCCAAACTTTTCTCGCAATAATTCGGTTGCTGCACGTGCAGTGTGTCACCCGTCTTATTGGAACCAGATGTTGTCAAGATCAACTTCTTCCAATTTCGGTCATAAAAAGTTGGTTATCATCGATCTAAACCGCTCTCCATTGACAGTAATGGTGTTACCAGCTTCATTTCGAAAGAAGGGCGGAATGTAATGGTTGTTCACCGCATCACTCAAATGAAAGTGGACATCATCGGAGAAGATGATTTTCTAAAAAAAAATTGTTATCGTTTTCAAATTGTTCCAAGACGAATTCAGCAAATTCATGACCTTGTTCTTGCGTATATCGTTGACGTTGGTCTTGCGTATATATGATGAAATTGTAAACATAATTGTAAAACAAGCGGACAACCAAATTTTTTTTTCTTAATTTCGTTCATATTTGGCTCAATTGTACTTGTACTTAGTATGAAAGTGAATACGTAATATTATATTTGTATAGTGTTTATTTGCCAAGTTATGGGCTTCTAAAATTTTGCAATTTTTGAAATATTGTGTTTTAAAACCAATTTTTCGAATAAAAACAAATAATAATAATAAATTGCGCGATTGGTATAGGATCTTTTAATAAATTAAATAAATTTTAATAAATTAAATCAAAACAATTTTTTCATGTGCAAAACCGGAAGTGACAATTTCAAACTAAATTTTTTGAAGGTTAGCCTAATTTTTTAAAATTCTAAATTCGCTTAAAGTGTACTTAGGTATAATACACTAGAAGTTTTAGAATATGACAGGCATTAGTTCGAAAGATATGTATTTTAATGTACATGTATTTTGTACTGAGTATGGTGTAACCTGGTGAAATGCTCATAATATACATAAATGTAAGTTAAACCTTTTTATGACCACACATTCTGTTTTCCTAATGTGTCTTTAAGTACTTGGGGTGTTCCTTCATTATAAGTTTCTGTTACCTAAATCCCTTTTTGTTTTCAAAAATGCCTATAATGTACATAAATGTAAGTTACCCGTTTTTATGGCCACATATTCTGTTTTCCTAATATGCCTTTAAGTACTCATGGGAATTCCTTCATGATAATTTTCTGATAATTTATTATGCCGTTTCGTAGTACATATATAACATAACGGTTTTTGTGAATGGATAGATTCGTTGTGAAGAACTTCGGAAAATTCCGAAGGTCCACCATATATTCCCGAAGGCGAAAGAGAAAGAAACGCCCAACATACAAGAACCGAAGACCAAGAAATTTTGAAACAGCTAAATGAGAAATTTGTTGATGCCTCTACTTCTTCTGCTTCTTTGAAGACTATGATACTGACGATAGCACCTAAATCATGGAGTGAAAACAAACATTCAACCGAGTTTGGAACATCCAGGAGACAAGCAAGGAAAGTAAAGAAACTCGTAGATCAGTAGAACAAACAGGCTGGCCGTAAACTACCACTTGAGACCGACAATTTCTGCGAATAATGCCTGGCACAAAAGATTTTATCTCCGTTAAATTAGATGATGGCAAAAGAACAAATTCAAAAACAACTTCTGACGTGCAACATTGATGAACTTTATCAGAAGTTCAAAGAGTAATATCCGGACTTTCAAGAAGGCATAACAAAGTTTTTTACTCTTAGACCAAAACAATGTATTCTAGCTGACGCGCCTGGAGCCCATGTGGTACCACCATGTACATATGTGGTACCACCAAAATGTAAAACTGATGTTCAATGGTAGAGATATTGCCAATCTTACAACAGGAACTGCCATGGAGCTTTCGTCTTATAAGGATTGCCTTCGCAATATGATTTGCTCCAATCCAACACAGACGTGTCATTTAGTGACTACGAAAACACAGCCAAATGAATGCTGTAAATCTTGTTCTGGCTTAAGTGAAATCCGTGAATCATCTAAAATTCATATTCGATGACAATCACGTGACAGATGTGTGCAATTTGAAACGTGGCTTGGCACATACCGCTTCACAATATCTACTCAACTACTGCCGTCCGATGATTTTGTAGATAGCTTGAGTGATGCCTTGGACACTTTAAAACCTCAAGCTTACATTGCAGAGGCACAGGCGCTTTATTTTAAAACTCAAGTATATTTTTATTGTCCAAGATGGTGCCCAATCATTTCATTGGCATAATGACCAAGCACACTTCTGACTTCAGTTTTTTTTATTACGGAGATGGTATTGAAGTGAAACACGGCAGCATTGTAATGATTTCAGATGACCTAAATCATGATACAGCCATTTTTTACGCTTACCAGAAAATACACAAGCATCTTTCAGAAAAAGCAATAGTTGCGTCTAAAATTATATATATAACCGAAAAAAAATTCAATTTTGTTAATCTGTTTCATTATAAAGATGATTTCAGTACGGATGCAGAGTTAAATTTTCAAGCAACATCTCATGGAAAAGGGCCTTGCGATTGTCTTGGGGGAACCTCAAGCGTTTAGCGAAGCGCGCAATGCTACAGTTACCTGCAAGTAGAGCAATCGTTTCACCATTGCAATTATTCGATTGGGCAAAATCTTTAAAACAACGTGAGAGAATTTTTCTGCAACCCAGGTTTGATTCTGCAATCACCATTCCCGGAACTAAAAAAAATATGAATTTTTTCCAAAAACCGAAGGCTTATTTATAAAAATAACTAGTACTATCATAGAGTCTCAATGTAAAGCCGTACAAATTATAAAAAAAAATCATTTATTAATTTTTAAATTCGTTCTGTCAGTAAATATATATATTTATATAGTAAACAGTAAATTACATGTGTATAGTTTAATTTTAACGTCATTAAAACATTAAAAATAAATATGGGCATTTCCTGGAAAAGGTCAACCGCTACCAAAATATTAAAGTTGAAGAAAAAAGACTTTTCTGAGAAAATTTAGTTAGTTAATGCATTGGATTTTAAGAATATACCTAATTAAATACATATTACCATTTGTAATTTAAGAAAAGTGGTCTGCAAAGAGCATCTTTGCTTTTTTTGGTTTTAGCGTTTTTAATTGACATTTTTCCTTGAGTTATTTCTAAGTCTTACATATCATGTCGATTGCACTCTTCTTATAGACTAAATATACCAACAATAAATATTTAAAAACACCATAGTAGAGATCAAGCAAACTCCGAATAACGGTAAAACTCAAAGATTCTTTGTACTACATTCTTCTGTCCCGTTCGCGACCGAAAATAAGCATTTGTGTTTAGTTCTCCGTTACCGTTGATCGGAATAGTTTGATATTTACAATTCAAAACAAAATAACCGAGATCATTTAAAAAAACCAAACCGAAAACATTTTGATCCATAAATATTTTTTTTATTGATTTTTAAAGTGTATTCCATTCGCGATCGTAAGTGCAAAATTTTCAAAAAATAATACATATTGTGATAAAAATAAAATTTGTTTGTGCAGATGGAGAGTCGTTTTGGAGGTAAAGAAATTGCCAAAAAGAAATACATGGAAGGAATAAAAAACAATCCCATTAAGAAGAAGAAGTACCTAGAGAAGGCGGCAGAGAGAATGAAAAACATCGCTCAAAGCTCAAACAATTGGCGAGTAATAATAAGAAAGTGCTTAACAGCTTACGTGAAAAGGAGCGTATAAAGAAACAAAAAATGCGCATACGTATAGCAAATGAAAGAAAGGAGACAAACATTACTTTAGAGCCATATAACAGCAAACAGTCTTTTGGAAAAGCGTTAAAGAAGGCCGAAATGGCGTTGCCGAAGGAAGCTGCAAAAAGAACGAAAATTGTACAAGCTTTATTTTCAAAGTATGGTCAGCCAGCTATTTTTGAGAAACCTGTAATAGAAAATTCTCAAGTAATAAATGAAGTACAGAACTTTTTTGTTTCTAGTGACATTAGCGTTCAATCTGCTGGTAAAAAAGATACTCTGATCGTAGATGGAGAAATTATTCCGAAGAGATTTATGTTATTAACAGTGGCCGAAGCATACGAAATTTATAAAAATGAATGTACAAGTGAACCTGTCAGTAAGTCTTTCTTTTACAGTTGTCGGCCCAAACATGTTCAGCTAACCAGCAAAATGCCACATAATATGTGCGTTTGCATTTACCACGCCAACTTTGCGTTTTTATTGGATGGCTGGTCTCAAATTGTTAAAACTTTTTCTGGTGGTCATCAACATTTTCTAAAATCAGTTTGTTGCAGTATTGAAAATAAAAATTGTATGTCGAACCGTTGTGGAAAATGTGTAACCGATTTAAAAAGCGAATTGTTGCCCCTTGCCTATTTTAATCAAATGGATGAACAAATACAATGGAAGCATTGGAGAAAAGTTAACGACAGAACATTAACGAACACTGTTGGTCCATTTTCAGATTTGATTCATGAATTAGAAGTGCAGTTACCTAAGTTTAAGGAACATTTCTTTTTTAAGAGAGTTCAACAGAATCACTTTGACACCACAAAGAATAACTTAAAAGAAAATGAGCTGGTATTACAATTAGATTTTGCCGAAAACTATCGGATTTTATTCCAAAATGAGATACAAAGCGCACACTTTAACTACAAACAAGTATCAATTTTTACTTGCGTAGCATGGACTGTTAATAAAACTCAATCATTTGCTATTATAAGTAATAGTTTAAAACACAGCAAAATTGATGTCTATATTTTCTTGACAAAAATAGTCGAGGAACTAAAACAAGAACACGGATATTTTAACAAAATATTTATATTTTCTGACGGCATTAGTTGCCAGTTTAAAAACAAATTTATAATTTATAGTTTAATGGACTTTAAAATAAGATTTGGATGCGAAGATATTGAATGGAATTTTTTTGTAACATCGCACGGAAAAGGTGCAGTCGATGGCGTTGGAGCCGTAATTAAGCGGAAAATTTGGCAGATCACAAAAACTAAAAATATTTGCCTTAATGATGCATCTGATTTTATCAGTGTGCAAAGCAAACCGTTAAAGGAATCATTATTTTATACGTAGATGAAAATGAAATTGATAAGGCTTCTTTTTTGTCAGATAAATGGAATAATTTACCAAATATAACCGGTATACGAAAACTTCATTGGTTTTCTTGCAACGCAAACTTAGATATCCATGGAGCTGAAACTGTAATATCTATAAAAAATATAAATTAAAATAATAATTCTTTTATTTTTGTTATCATTGGAATATATCTTGTTTTATTTATTTTTTATACTTATAAATAAAAAATTTTAAACCTAAAAAATGCCTTTGGAATCATTGTCCCGTTCGCGATGTCCCGTTCGCGATTCTAAACAAAATATTTAAAAAAAAATAATAATAAGGATAATTAAAAAAACCAAATGCTAAATAAAAGCTTTATATCTCTGCTTTAGTTAAAAAATAATCTCCATTTAATAAACTGGCAAAATTCGCAGAGTTTTAAACAAAACCACACACCGAAAAAAATGACTTACATTTTTTGTCCCGTTCGCGATCGCAAGTTTATCGAAAATATTTGCAGAACGTTCATATTTTATAATTTTCTTTTTGTTCTCAAAAATTGTTCTACTAAAATGATATTAAATATTTATAAAAAGTTTAAAAAAAATTCGAGTTTTCATATTTTTTTTTCAAGTTGAGTGCGTACGAATGTCCCGTTCGCGATCCAGGAAATGCCCATATGGGTAAGTAAGATACAAATTGATCAGAAAATTATCATGAAGGAATTCCCACAAGTACTTAAAGGCACATTAGGAAACCAGAATGTGTGGTCATAAAAAGGTTTAATTTACATTTATGTATATTACTAACTGACCCGGCAAACGTTGTTTTGCCTTCAAATTCTAGTTTCACTGAAAGTCTGGTTCCGTATGATTTTCGTTTCAATTCAAATCTGCATGAAAAAAAATTCGAGTTTTCATATTTTTTTTTTTTTTTTTTCAAGTTGAGTGCGTACGAATGTCCCGTTCGCGATCCAGGAAATGCCCATATGGGTAAGTAAGATACAAATTGATCAGAAAATTATCATGAAGGAATTCCCACAAGTACTTAAAGGCACATTAGGAAACCAGAATGTGTGGTCATAAAAAGGTTGAATTTACATTTATGTATATTACTAACTGACCCGGCAAACGTTGTTTTGCCTTCAAATTCTAGTTTCACTGAAAGTCTGGTTCCGTATGATTTTTCGTTTCAATTCAAATCTGCATGAACTGTCACGACAATATTTGCAATTCATTGGAATGACAGTGGCGCCTTATGTCGAAAGTTGGTCGTATCAACTCACAAACCTTCGTGGGCTCTCATGCACGACAACTTTGCTAAAGATCATCACATGATCAAATGCGTAGATTACGATTCTATAAAATAAATACAGACAAACATTAATTTTTGTATATATAGATAGGTATTTCTGAAAACAAAAAGGGGTTTCAGGTAACAGGAAATTTGTCATGAAGGAATTCCCACAAGTACTTAAAAGCACATTAGGAAAACAGAATGTGGTCATAAAAAGGTTTAACTTACATTTATGTATATTATGGGCATTTTTTGAAAACAAAAAGGGGTTTCGGGCAACACCATATTCAGTACAAAATACAGGGTGTCTGGTGGCAGATTTATATTTTTAAATACGATTATTTCAAAAAGTAATAACCGGTGCAGAGGGAGGGTGGCGCCGTTGGAATTATCGATTGTGCTGATATGTCAGTCACGATGTCGCAGTGGTCGAGTGAGCATCGTGCGTTCGCTGTGGATACATTTTTTAAGAGTAATGGTTCTTACGTGTGACCGTCGGTGGTGCAATGGGTAGTGTGCGCGCCTCTTGTACAGGAGATCCTGGGTTCGATTCCTGCTCCAACCACCTTAAAATTTCTTTCGACGACGGTCACCTCGCTTAGTGATGGCGACACTATCGAGTATATAGCCATGAAAAAGCTTCTCAAAATACCGTTCGGAATCGGTGTAAAACTGTAGGTCCCAATCAGTGAGTGAAAACTGGAAAGCGCACAGCTCACTGATTGTGAGAAGTTCTCCCCGGTCCCTTCATGGGATGTAATGGGAAACCATTTATTTTTTTTTTAATGGTTCTTACGTAATTGCTCGTCGACAATTTTGTCCAAAGTTCGGTATTCGGCGAATAAGTGACGGACCGAGTGTAAATTTAATTTGTTCGTGGGTGCAGAGATTCCGCGCATATGCTTCGGCTATGAATGTCCCACGGCCAGGGCCCAGCCGAGACTTTCAATACGGTAAGGAGCAGCCTCGGGACTTTCAAGAGCGATTATTCATGAAATTTTAAAAAAGGATCTGAAGTTCCATCCTTTTAAACTTCAAATCGCTCAAGAACTGAGAGAAAGTGTCTTTGATTTACGCAAACATTTTTGTGAAACGATGTTGGAGCGTATTCGCACTGTAAATCCCATTTTTTGGAGCGACGAGGCTCATTTTCACTTAAACGGCCACGTCAACAAGCAAAACTGCCGTTACTGGTCTCCAAGAACCCGCACCCCTCGATTTAAACATCAAAAACCATTGCATTGCCTCAGGGTAACTGTTTGCTGTGTCTCTTCCGCGCATGAGATAATTGGATAATTTTGTTTCGAAAATTCTCGAGGCCAGGCGACGAATGTCAACGGTCATCTGGATGACATACTCTTTAAAAAATAACATCCGCATTTCCATTCTATCGTTCAATGCTCTTAATTAAACTTTGTGTCAATTATTATGTTTTTTATTTAAGTTTGAAAATATAAATCTGCTACCAGACATCCTGTACATGTACATTGAAATACATATCTTTCGAACTAATGCCTGTCACATTTTAAAACTTCTAGTGTATAATAAGTACACTTCAATCTAATTTCGAATTGAAAAAAATTAGGCTAACCTAATTTGATTTGAAATGGTCACTTCCGGTACTGCTCATAAACAAGTGCCTAACATCATACTGTGCGATATGCATGTACATTAAAATATGTACATATCTTTTGAACTAATGCCTGCCACATTTTGAAACTTCTAGTGTATTATAAGTACACTATAAGCTAATTTCGAATTAAAAAATATGCGAACTTACAAAAATGTTGGTCTGAAATGGTCACTTTCGGTTTGCACATGAAAAAAATTGTCTTTTTCAAATTTGATTTAATTTATTTAAAGAGTATACAATTTTCTACACCAATCACGCACTTTAGTATTATTATTATTATTTTTTATTTGAAACATTGTTTTCAAAAAACAATATTTCAAAAATTGCAAAACTTTAGAAACCCATAACTTGACAAATAGACAGCATACAAATATAATATTACGTATTCACTTTCATACTAAGTACAAGTACAATTGAGCAAAATTAAGAAGAAAGAATTTTGTTTGTTGTACGCTTGACCTGAAATGCCCCATTTGCAAAACGACTTATAAATGCTAAGTTCATTTAAATATTTTGTTTAACCGAAAACTGTATATTTTTATATTTCGAAGGCCTAACAGCCAAAGTTGGTCATTTAAACTATGATCAAGTGACAAGAACAAACACAAAGTTTCTTTAATTCTTAATGTGAACAATTATTATAATTCCTAGTTGAAATAACAATAAAAACGTGTCATTTAAGTCGTAGTGCAGTTAGAACTTAATTTCTGCTCAAATACTATCCAATTTCATTAATTATTTTGTATTTTATCACTTCACTTTTATTTTGCAAATAGAGGCAGATTGATGCATTGTAATGATTACCCGATAAATGTATGAATACCTGTTATTTTTGGTAGCATATGCCACTGTTGCCATATAGGTAGTAAGACTATTTGAAAAACACTGAAAAACTCTTCGTATTTAAATTCAGATCAAACATACATCAAAGTCAACTGAGAGCCTGTGCCAAAGCGATAGATTTTCCACCTAGTAGTAAAAATATGACATTTGCGAGGTGAATAAAATTTCACTAGCCCAGGGGGCTAGGTAAATTTTTGGCAACAGGCTGGAAATATTTGACAACCACAATACAAACACCAGGGCCGAAGCAGATTGCATAGCACAGAACCGAATTGCTGCCGTTGTCGATATATTTTGTGCGGCGGGTTGCCGCCGGTATTTTTCAGTTTATGAATTGCATAAAAGTGTCCCAAATGGATTTGAATAAAATAAATTATTAATATTTTCCCTCAGTTACACGCATATTTTTATTTTTAACATCATAATTTTGTGTTAAAAAACTTTATTTCATTGTTAACTTTACCCAACGCAGTTTGAATTTTATGGCCGCCGCCGTCGACAACTTTTTATGTCGGCTTGTAGCTGTGGCCATCAGTCATTTGTAAACAGACATTTGCCGTAAGCCATTTAGAGTCCATTTATATTTTTGTAAATTTGACTTTATTACAATGGCAACAACGGCAAAAAGATGCAAAAAGAATTTTCTGAACAAAATGCCATATCTACGATAATATATTTCTACAAATATTCATTATAAAAATGATTACATTTCAGACGCGTCTTTAATTTCCTTCATCTTACGAACTGTCAAATTTTTACTACTGTGGAAAAACTTTCGGTTTGGCACAGCAAAGAGTAAAAATATTCTCACCACAACTCAATTTTTTTTCACCATAGGAAACTTTCACGGATTGACACGCACCCTGATTGCCAATTTAAATAACCAGTCAAAAATTGGGCATAAGGGCCACTTTCTCAATGTCCGGTTAACTTTCATCGTAACGATAAAGTACCGGTTAGCAGAATTTCATATTCTCAATGTATACTCACAATTTATCCGTCCTATTTGAAATGCAATAAAATCTTATCATTTAATTCGTAGTGCAGTTAGAACTTAATTTCTGCTGATATACTTTCCAATTTCATTAAAAATTTTATCACCACTTTTCTTTTCCAAACGGCGTCAACTTGATACATTGTCACCATTAGATAATAAATGTATGAATACCGGTTATTATTCGTAGCATTTGCCACTGTTGCCACATGGTAGTAAGATTATTTGACAAAGCACTGAAAAACTATCTTCGTAGTTAAAGTCAAATTAAACATAAATCAAAATCAGTTGATTACCAATTTAAATAACCAGTCAAAAATTGTGCCTAAATGCTACAGAACCGTGTTAAGTGTCCGTATAAACACCACCTACGTTAACACGATTTTGATCAACTATTATAAGCATATAATTTCTGGGCCAGTGTTGCTATCTCAAATGTAATATTATTTGTTAACAAGGACAATTTAGTTATAGGACAGGCTAAAGAAATTTTCTTTTCTGACTTTAAATTTACTTTGTTTTATGTTATCGTTTTTTGTATCAGTATTGGCAGCTCTGATTTTGTAACACACTTTAAAAGTGTGTATACTGTAAGTAGATACATGCATATTTTATTGATGCGTATAAACGCTTGCATTTTAGGTGGGCTACAGTGACACGAGTAATTCTCTCAATATTTTTCACTGGTTGCAAGTGAACATTGGATGGTGGAAAGCAGCATGGGTTCAATAATACCAGATAGAGACAATAGTACACAATAGGCCTTAGCAACGCTACATATTATAAATACGTCAAGATATTCGCAAATAATTTGATCATTTGCTTTATGCTATTGCCCTCAAACAAATACTGTTAAGCATTCAAGGGTTGAGAAACAAATATAATAAATATTGTATGAGATCGACGACATGCAGTAAGCAAACTTGAGTAGATGAGAGAACAAAACAATGTAAATACAAATTCTCTCAATTTACTGTAGTTGGTATTTGAGTTATTTGTTAAAATACTCGAGTATTTTGAATTTCGTTTATTGCATTTGTTTGAATTGTAGCACACGATAATGCAAGAAATAGCTCCTTTTATTAGTAGATAAAGATGAATAAGGAACAAAATTGCATTTTCTACTATTCGTTTTTTATTTTTTTAAAGCACCACACAGTGCTCTTACCCATACAAAAACAAATTCAAATAAAAAACAAATGCAAATGTTTTCACAAATATTACAAATGTTTTGACAAATACTCGCAAGTATTTTTTGTCTACTCAGCTTACTTTACTTCTTTTGTAGCTTACATTTGTTGTCTTTACTTTGTACAAATATAAGTAAATACAAATATATTTGTTTTATTCATAGATTAATACTTATAGTAGATCTAATAGTTCTCCCACCAAATTTATGACATTTGGCCTGGTGTGATATTTACGTTTGATGTTGAAAAGAATTGCTTTACTAATACCAGATAGAGGCAATGGTTCAAAACAACGAACAAAATAACAACAACGGCATTTCGTTTTGTGTGTTAAAATAATGTTGTTAAATACAACACAAATGTATGCTAACAATAACAGTCAATAAAAAAAGGTTAAAACACATTTAAATTTCACAGTTTTTCACCAAAATTACATGAAAAATTTAAGCAAGAAGTTATTGTAATTCCAGCTGGTGTATGTTACTTTTCGTCAAACATCTCTCTATCACACCGACCGCATCACGAACAGTGTGAAAGGAAACGTCAGATGAGCCAAATATTTTCTGTACTAAGATTTACTCTATGGTTTTATTTGAGTGTGATTTAATTTATTTGTTTTCGTTTTACATTTGTATTTATTTGTTCGTCGAAGAGTATATTTAAAAGAAGAAGAGTAGCTTCAAAAAGCAAATGCATTTGAATTCAAATACATTTGTTGCTATGACCTAGTACACAACGTCTAACAAAGCAACAAAACCGCATTTCGTGTTTTTGGGACAAAAAAGTTGTATTAAAGACAATACAAATGTACTTATATACCAAAGAATAAAAGTCCACAAAAAAGTGCAAAATACATTTAATTTTCCCTGATCTATACCAAAACGAAATGAAAAAGTTAAGTCAACACTTCTAGTAACTCCACCTGCTGTAAGTTAATTTTCGTCGAATTTCTCTCAGTTACACGAACCATAGAGTAATACTTAAGAGTTTCCATTACTCTCTTCGATGCCTCTTCATGACGACGGGGTAGTAGGCCATTTCATAGAGTTATTTGCTGCTGTATTTTACCAATTTTACACTTTAGTTGGACATAAAACGGACAGAATTCAAAGGGAATGCGTATTTTCGTTCAATGCCAACAACATAAAACATAATTTAGCTGTCATTAGTATCAATAAAGACTATTTAAAATTAGTTCCTGTACCTTTTGATCAGCTGTGCCATAGAATCCGCCTGCACGACGAAGAGTGTGAAATAAAACGTCAGATGAGAGAATAATACTAATAATAATAATAAAATACTCTATTCTAATTTCCGCTATGATTCGATACCGTATTTAGTACCGTATAAACAAGGTACATAAATGTTTCACTTGTCATACTCATGTATTTTGTTTTTGTACTTTTTGGAATTCTTGTAGTGTTGGTATACATTTGTGTAGAGTTTGGTAACTGAAACGACAAATGAAACACAAACCAAATTTCTGTTGTTGCTCCGTACATCTACCACAACACTTGCTGCTATTACCATGTACTTTTTGGCACAAACGTGTTGCCGTATCGCATATAATAGGCTTGTTTTTTTATTTCCTGCCAAACTAATTTTTCGACGACTTTGTATGGAGTGCCGCTTAAAATCGCTTAGTTCCCCATATAAAGTCGTCGAAAAATTTGGTTTGGGTACAAAATTCTGTTCGACGAAAATTCTCCTTTACTAAATTCTGTTTTACAAAATTCTGTTTTTCAAAATTCTGGTTTCCAAAATTCTGTTTTTCAAAATTCTGTTTCACAAAATTCTGGTTCACAAAATTCTGTTTGTAATTGCATTTTCAGTTAAATAAAAAATTATTTGAAACAAATCGCGCTATTTTTTTCAAATAATTTTTTATTTAACTGAAAATGCAATAACAAACACATACATAAAAATAAAATAATTAAGAAATCACTTTGCCCTAACTTTCCCTTACATTTTAAAAAAAAATACTGTTTAAAAAAACACTGCAAATTTAAATAAAATGCATCACATACACTGTGTGTTTGGTCAAAAATTATGTTCCAGCATTTTATTTAAAATTAGTCGCAATTGTGTTGTTTAATGTGTCGTGTTTAAAAAAATAAAAATGAATAAAGTGCAATTAATAAAAACCAATAAAAATAAAGAAATGTTGTGTCTCAACGGATATTTTTATTATTTGGAAATGAAAAGACAAAAAGGAACCTTTAATTGGACGTGCTCGAGAAGAATTCCAGATAAGTGTTCCTCTCGAATAATAACAGCAATGGAAAATAACGAGCATGTTTTAATAAGATATCCAAAAAAGCACACTCACGAACCTATTGCTAGTGCAGTGGAAATATGCAGAACAAATTCTTTTGTAAAATATGCCGCTATAAACAAACCCCTTAATCCAAGTCAAATAGTGCAACAATCGGTGGTAATTACAAACCAAAAATGTCGCGATTACCTTCCCTCGAAGTACGCGCAAAAGCGAAAAATAGGATACACTCGGAATGAAATGGGAGTTTTCAGAGAGCCGCAAGCAATTGATGAAATAGATTACCCTCTAAATCTATACGTTTTGGATAAAGAATTATTTATATTGGCAGAAGAGAAAGTGGGAGATGAATATATGGTTATATTCGGCACAAAATCATCAATTCAACTTCTACAAAAAAGCGATTGTTGGCTCGTTGACGGCACTTTTGATGTTGTGCCCGCAATAATGCGCCGACTCTTTTCCGTTCATGGAAGGATTGAAGGAGAGGTCGTCCCACTCCTATTCTGCCTAATGTCCAAAAAATCTGCAGTACTCTATGAAGCATTTTTTAAACGCGTAATTCAAATCGCTTTGGAGTATGGAGTTTTTTTTAAGCCTAATCGTATTATATCTGACTTCGAAGTTGGTGTCGTGTCAGCAACTAGAAAATGCTTTCCAGATTCGCAGATACGAGGGTGCTTTTTCCATTTTTCCCAGATATTGTGGCGCCGTATTCAAAAAGAACGGTAAGAATTTTTAATAACTTTTATAATTTATAGTAATGAACTTGTAATATGTACAACATTATCATTTCAGACTGGTTACTAAGTACGGAAATGACGAAAATTTTTCACTACAAGTAAGATGTTTAAAAGCGCTTGCGTATGTTCGTCCAGAAAAGGTAGCCAAATATTATTCGAAGCTCCGAAGAACATTTGAAAACGAAGATATTATTAAATTGGCCACCTGGTTCGAGGCCAATTATGTCTATAACGCTCGTAAATACCCACCTGAATTTTGGACGATATTTGATTGCGAGTATTCTGAAAAATACCCGAAAACTACAAACAATGTCGGCACCGACATTTGAGTGTTGTAGTTGGACGAAAAAAAAGCGGACTCTACAAAATTGTAGAACATTTAAAAGGAGAATTAATCTATTCTCAAAATATTGTCTCAAAGATTGAGAATGGAGAAAAATTAAAAAAAAATAAAAGAAATGTAAAAAAAAAAAAATATTTCACGTATTGTAAAAAAATTTAATCGTTTAAGAAAACTACCATATTTAAAAAAAATAGCAAAAAACTTAGTTTATAATTAATTAAATATTGTTATCAGTTAAATTGAATTGCTATGATTTTTTATTATTTTTAACTTTGTCTTAATTTAATTGATTTTTAACTAATTTGTGTTTTTATTTAATGTTTGTTATTTTTTTTCTTTTAAATTAATATGTTTTTCAATGATATGAATTCTTTTAGATCGATTTTGAAAATCCATTAATCTGTTTAATTATTTATTACATATTTCATAATTTGTTTCCAACGAATAAATATCTAACCATACACATACGTTATTATATGTAACATTTCTTATTCCTAATAAACTGGCTTTAATTCTTAATAATAATATTTTTTTTTTCTCATAATGAAAGGGGAATAACATATTTCAAAAACCAGCATTTTAATAGACAGAATTACATATATTAAAAACAGAATTTTAGTCAGACAAAATTTTTTTTTGGAAAAAAAACAGCATTTTTGTAAGACAGAATTTTGGAAAACAGAATTTTGTGGCTATCCCGAAAAATTTGTTTAGCATGGAATAAAAAAACAGGCTTAATGTTGCTACATTTCGTAGTATTAAGTGTGGATCGTTTTTTTAAAAATCATAAGCGGCAATATCTTAATGGAATAAATTCAGCCCTATTATGTGTATGGTGTTGTGTATTTTCTGAACCCTGGGGTACATACAAGTTTTTTGGCAAACACAATTGTTATTTTTCTTGAAAGTCACTTAAGTTTGAGTACCTACACTTAGAGTTTTGCAGGTGGTCCTGTTTTCCATTTTCAAGTCCACGACACAATTCGCTAAAACGCGGTTAAATTGGTCCAGAGGTGTCGCACAAGGAAAATGGATGCACCATTGAATACGTGAGAAAAATTCCGTCATTTGAGCGTCTACACTTACCTATTCCTTGCCACAAGTTGTTAATTTTTCGTCTTATATTTTTTTCGATTTTTCTTTATAAGCTCCGCCCGAACAGCTGGAATTCATCCGTTGTTGTCACCAGAGAAGTATTTCTTTTTTAGTACTTAATAGAATAGTGAGAAATAGAGGCAGCGGCAGATAATTTAACAATATGTTTAGTTTTTTGAAAAATATAACTAATCGCCAAAAAGTGGTAGAGACCGTTATTGGGGAGCTGCAGAAAATCTACAAAAACAAACTGTTGCCGCTAGAGGAGCATTATCAGTTTCATGACTTTCATTCGCCAAAATTGGAAGAGGCGGATTTCGACGCTAAACCTGTGGTTATGCCCGTAGGTCAGTACTCAACAGGTAAAACAACATTTATTCGATATTTGTTGGAGCGTGACTTCCCTGGTATTCGTATTGGCCCCGAGCCCACTACAGATCGTTTCATTGCCATAATGCACGGTGTCAAGGAGGGAGTTACACCTGGTAATGCTCTGGTAGTTGACCCGAAAAAGCAATTCCGCCCCTTGAGTAAATATGGCAGTGCTTTCCTAAACCGTTTCCAATGCTCCTCGCTAAATTCTCCGGTACTGCAGACCATCTCTATTATCGACACGCCCGGAATTTTGTCGGGAGAAAAACAACGCATTGACCGTGGTTATGATTTCACTGGAGTCTTGGAGTGGTTTGCTGAACGTGTTGATCGAATTATCCTTTTGTTTGATGCCCACAAATTGGATATCTCTGATGAATTCCGCAGATCCATTGAAGCTCTTAAGGGTCATGATGACAAAATCCGCATTATCCTTAACAAAGCCGATATGGTGGACCATCAGCAGTTGATGCGTGTCTATGGTGCTCTTATGTGGTCATTGGGCAAAATTTTGCAGACACCCGAAGTTGCCCGTGTATACGTTGGTTCGTTCTGGGATCAACCTTTGACATTTGATAACAATCGTCGCCTATTCGAAGATGAAGAGCGGGATCTCTTCCGTGATTTGCAATCACTGCCTCGCAATTCTGCACTCCGTAAACTTAATGACGTGATTAAACGCGCTCGCCTCGCCAAGGTGCATGCCTTTATCATTTCGGAGTTGCGTAAAGATATGCCATCGGTATTCGGTAAAGATAAAAAGAAGATGGAGTTGATTCAGAATTTAGGACACATCTATGGTCGCATACAACGTGAACAATCAATTTCTGCTGCAGATTTTCCAGATATTACGAAGATGCAACAGGTTCTGCAAACTCAAGACTTTTCTAAGTTCCGTTCGTTGAAACCCCGCCTATTGCATAATGTTGACAATATGTTGGCTAAGGATATAGCACGATTAATGCAATTGATATCACAAGAAGAGATGACGGTACCGGAACGAATGGTTAAGGGTAAGTTTGAGAAATGTTGTTTACTTAAAATTATCATAATTATAGTCAAGCCCTGAACACACTGCAGTCGAAATCTCGTGTTTGGAGATTTCTTTTAACCAAATATCTGTTTTTCAATACAATACTCAGGTGTTAATTTACTCAAAATCTCCAAATGAGGGAATCCTGCTGCAGTGTGAATGCAGTATAAAATGTATTTATTCGAGATTTCTTAGAACAACAAGGTTCTAACTGACAATTTTTGATAAATTCACGTGCATATCTCATCGTATTAAAATAGGCATAACCTTTCGATTACTGCTACCGTCATAATTATATCTCTTATCGTTGACGAGGTATTTAATGGAATATACAACAAACTACATATTTTCTTGTAGTTATTTGGGTAACAAAATGTATTCAATCTAGTTCTCGAAAATCACTTGGTGTAGTTAGAAACTTGTTGTTCTAAGGTCGCGATTTGTAGAAGCAGGATATTTTAAAGAACCCACAGCAGTGGAAAATTCAAAATAATGAAAATAATGTCAAAATGGTCTAGAATATATGTACATACGGGATTTAGGACACCTCTATTGAAAGCTAACAACCAGTTAAAAGCCGAACCAACATCCATTGTTCAGAGCTCCCTTCTTCTAAAAAGATTAGATCGGAAATCTTGTCAGACATGTACAGAGTGTATTGGGGATATATATTAAAGAGCTGCACGAATGTTTTGTTTTTCTGTCTATTGAGAATGAAGCGAAAACAGAACTCTAATTGAGAATAAATCTAACGAGCGAAACAAATATATACTTCATTCGCTGTGGCGCAAGCAATCGAAACGAAACACGCATTCTCAAAAAAACAATGCAAACTATACTCTACTTGAGTTAGAGAGTGGAAACATGATACACGAGAGTAAGTCTGAGTTTACACATGCAACTTTAAGTTTGCAACTTTGAAAAACTCTGCTGCAGCTCTTTATGCTTCTCTTTTGAAGTTGCAATATGTGTTTACACGTGCAACTTGTCCGCGTTTGAAATTGTGAAAATCTTGTGTTCAATGTTGTTACTTCTGACATTTGTACATCATTTTTCTGTATACAGACTAAAAGTGTTGTGTGTGTGTGCTGCACACACATAATAAATTTAGTGGTGTCTTCTTTGGACCATTTTATTGACATTTTTATTATTTTATCAGATCACTTTTAGGTTTTTAATTTAGTGTTTGGTTTTTTAGCTAATTAGTTCAAATTGTTAATTTAATTCAAATAAAAACAAAAGTTTTTATATCTCACTCGCTGTTTTTTACCCGCAACTACAGATGCAAAAAACCGCGAAACGCCGATGGTAAATAATGAGATAAAAATCTTTTGTTTTCATTTGCATTAAACACTTTTTTATTTCTTTAGACGGAGTTACACTTTTTTTAACAAATTACTTCGGCTTCGCTACTTTTATTTTATTTATTTATCCACACCGCGTCGTTGTTTCAACCATAAAAAGAAAATTATTCAAATTATTCTACAGCCAACTTCACTGCGAAAGAAAACAAATCGGAGTTGCAAAGCACTTGCTACTTTTTCCCCCCTTCGTTATTCTCACCTCTCTCTCCTAAAAACTCTGGAACGTCGGCAGAGTTTTTCAAAGTTGCATGTGTAAACACAGACTAATGAAACATGATAGATCGAATAGAATAGTACATCACACTAGTGGTCGTTTGTTTCGTTCAAAAAAGCAAAACAAACGAAACATGAATTTTTTTCACGAGAATGAGAAATGAAACACAATCACTCTCATCTTTCCAAATTATTATGGAGACATTCGAATGTTTTGATTTTTGTTTGTGTGCGATGGAGAATAAGGAAATGTTTGGTTTCAACATTGCCGATTTCATTTACATAATTTGGGGGTTTCCCTAAATACACTTAAAAATTTTTTTGCTAAAAAAAAATACTTGCAGCTACATAATGAAAAATGATTTGAATAAATTCGTTATATAAAGATTGAAAACGCTTCAACTTTGAAGTTACAGCCGCAAAAATATGAATCAAAACAGAAATCAAATTTTCATTTCATTTGATTGTAAATTCAATATTTTCAGTTAAAAAATTTTCAAATGGTAGAACAACAACATATTTACAAATTTAACTTACATCATGGCAATCCATTTTTTTAATATCCTTCTTTCACAAACGACGACCACTAGAGTGATGTGCTATTCCATTCGATCTCTCATGTTTCATTACTCTCATGCCTCCATACTCTCATGTCTCCATTTTCTCATGTTTCTATTCTCTAATAACGACAAACTTTTTTGGAGTTCGATTGCTCGTTTCTCTTTTACAAATGCGAATTTGAGAATGTGTAGAACAGCGTTTCAAGCATACTCGTGCAGATCTTTAATATACATATATACAATATTACTATGCATTACCAGAAGAATCCAATGCAGATCAGGAAGTGGAGCAAATCGACAATGAATAGGCAAAAGTGGGTTTTACATTAAGTAAAGATAAAACAAAGTTAATGGTTTCAACGATTTCATTCCGCGTATGTTGACGGTCGAGATTTTGAACTGGGAAAAACTGTCAGTGCCAAAATAACATGATTCATAAAGATACTTTATTATAACCCATTGCATTTACAAATACTACGTATGTATGTAGTACTACAGTAGACGTTTCCAGAAGTGAGATTCTTCATTCATTGTTTTTCGCTGCCGACGTGGCTGTCATCCAAGACTTTCCCGTTTGTTCGGCAAAACTACAATTGATGTCTGTTCTGTAATCATTTCGTGGATTACATATCCCAGTACTTACTCGTGTATACATTTGTATAATATAAATGAGACTATTGATACTTTTCATAGTATTCCTCATTAGCGATTTCGTTAAACAGCGTACCTATGTACTTATTTCTTTATTCCAAAGTAAACGAGTGGTGTGTCGATTGTCGCCCCTGTGCATTACTAGAGGATAGTAAAATCAGTACACATTATTTTGATATTTTTTTATTGTCTTTCATGAGTTCCGTTATTTTCTGTTGTGTTCGTTGGAACAACATATTTCTAGCAGTGATGAGAAATGAGATGAGATGCTTGGTAGAGCGCTCAGAAATTGTACAAAAAAATTCCATTTGTACCTTTTTAAAACAAAATAGTAAAAGTATGCTATAAAAAGTTTAAAAAAAAATTGTAAATTTCGCAAGCTTGTATTTTGTGATAGGTTTTTTACCATTCGATAACTCGATAATTAAGGAAGTTATCGAAAAATATTATTTAATTTTTTCCTCTTATTTTTAACAGTTACATATAGGAGAAAATATCGTAAAATGTAAATTCCTGATATTATTGCATTGTATCATAAAATAAATAATTAAATCCATATTTTTTATTTCAAAAATTAAAGAAGGGGATTTTAGGATTTCTTTACTAACATTCCCAGTACCTAATTCGTTCATTATTTATCTTTAACGAAGTAGTTCATTATTCATCATTAACGAAGTAGTTAATTATTAATCATTAACGAAGTAATAATTATTCAGCATTAACGATCTCAGTAATTATTTGGTATCAATGACAGAATGAAGAATTATCACTACTGTTTTCATTAATGGACGGTAAACGAGAGGTGACAATTGTATACCTCCAATGACATTCCCATGATAAATTCGTCACTCAAACGCATTGCTAGTGTATTGCCGAGTAAGTACTGGTACTTTCTTAGTGCATGATGGTATAAGTACTTATGTAATACTTACTGGAACAAGCGGGTTCTTTCTAGTTGGCGAGAGGTGGGAAGAAGCAAGAGCGATAGACAGATACGCACGAGAGGACAATTCGAGAGGATTTTTGATGTTTCTCTTTACTCTCTTTCTTATTTCCACCATGTTGTTTCACACTCTTTCTTCTTTTGAAGGGAGAACATCAATTGCGTAGATTACATTCTGATTGTTGATATAACATGAATAGAAATAAATCGAAAAATATGAAATAAAATATGTAAATATAATAATACGTGGATATTTTCATTGCCAAATATCAGAAACATGAAAATAAGACATCTTATGGGTCGTTTATCGATAGCAACCTCAGTTGCGTTGCCAGTTGCCGAAAAGTTATTACACATGGCAACTGGCAGCTGACGGCTAGCAACTTCAGTTGCTCGATAGAGGTTATATTGGCAACCGCGAATTTTTGGTTGCTGTATAGCAGTGATGGGCACGTCGTATCCCACGGTGCGACGCTTACTGCGCTGTCAAATGTACACGACGTGTTCATGAGACTCAAAACCATAGAGTAATCTCAGTCTAGAGAGAATATTTGGCTCATCTGACGTTTCCTTTCACACTCTTCGTGATGCGGTCGGTGTGATAGAGAGATGTTTGACGAAAAGTGATATACACCAGGTGGAATTACAATAACTTCTTGCTTTAATTTTTCATACCATTTTGGTGAAAAACTGTGAAATTTAAATGTGTTTTAACGTTTTTTTATTGACTGTTATTGTTAGCATACATTTGTGTTGTATTTAACAAAACGAAATGGCGTTGTTGTTATTTTGTTCGTTGTTTTGAACCATTGCCTCTATCTGGTATTAGTAAAGCAATTCTTTTCAACATCAAACGTAAATATCACACCAGGCCAAATGTCATAAATTTGGTGGGAGAACTAGTAGATCTACTATAAGTATTAATCTATGTGCTGTATAGTTTTGAAAACAAAACAAAACGTTCAGGTGAACCATAGAATAACACATATTATAGAAGAACTTATTCTCTCATCTGACGTTTCATTTCACACTCTCTCGGTAGGTCTGTGGAAATGAGAGCAAATTAAATTTAAAATTTACATACACCAGGTGGAGTTACAAAATATGTTCACTTAACTATTTCCTGTCGTTTTGGTGTAGAACTGAAACATTTAAATGTATTTTGCACTTTTTTGTTGACTTTTAACGTTGGTATTCATTTGTATTGTATTTAACACAACTAGTTTGCCACAAAAACACGAAATTCGGGTGTAGTTCCTTTGTGGATCGCTGTATACTATTGCCACCATCTGGTATTATTGAACCCATATTTTCCACCCTCCACTGTGTAATTTCCATCGTACCTATGACGTTTAATTTATTGAGCGAATAAAACCTTCTACGTATGTGTTATTCTATGAGGTGAACGATAAACAGTCAAAAGCTGTGGTTCTGAAGAAAATCCAAATTTTTTGTTGTTAAATTTTAATGTTTATAAAAATTTGCGCATAATCAATACAATATTATTTATATAAATTAGAACCTAGTAGCAAAAAATTGTCGGAGCTCGGGCAGCTCAAAACTTATGAAAAAACGAAACTAAAGAAAAAACGTCAAATAAACGGCAAGCAACAAAAGAAACTTAAAAAATGCCAACAAGAAGCGAAAAAGACAACATTTTTACGGTTTTGTGTGAAAAGTTTGTGAACAAAAACTTACCGAAGTAGTTTCTTCTTCCATTTGTCCAATTACCTTTTTTTTATTATTTTACCAATTAAAATTAATTCTTGAGTTAATGTTGTACAAAAATGCAAACTTTCTTCAAAACACAACAATACCTTTGTTCCTTTACTTTACCGCGGGATCTCGCGGGAACCCAAATTTACCCAAACTTACACAAAAGCGTTCCCGTACGCAAAAATTGGGTAAATGAGAGCGATTTTTTGTTTCTCTTAACGTCAAAATGCGTTTCTCTTTTTACCGAACTTACCCAGACTTTTTCTTCGGGTAAGTTTGGGCAAAGTGTCAAACAATCAGCTGTTCGAAACGTCAACATAAAAGCATATGTATTATTTGTGAAAAAAATAACGCAAGTGAAAAAAAATTGTTTTTTATTAACTTGGAAATTTTATTAACTTGAAAAGTGATTGCTTTGAGAGTGCTTATTTAAAGAAGATGGGAAGTGTGCAAATGAACAGTGAAAATTAACATGATATGCAAGATTTGTTGTCAAGCATATGTTTTCTGTTTTGACATTTGTTTTCGGGTAAGAAAAGTGGTTTTTTGCGTTCCTTTACTTTTGGGTAAATTTGAGTATTTGACAGTGAATTTTGCTTTTACTCTCATTTACCCGAACTTTAACCGAAAAGTAAAGGAACAAAGCTAATATATCTGATTAAATAGTAAACAAAAACCAGCTGACACTGAACATACAACATAGTACACTGGAGAAACAGACATGCGCAGGTTGTATAGTCGTAAAATATATTTACATGAAGAATACCAACAACATATTTAGGGAGTTCACATGGTGACCTATTGTGTTGTATTTATCGTATATGCTAAAATAATACAACAGTTGTAAATATGTTGTTGGTATTCTTCATGTAAATATATTTTACGACTATACAACCTGAGCATGTCTGTTTTTCCAGTGTACTATGTTGTATGTTCAGTGTCAGCTGTTTTTTGTTTACTATTTAATCAGATATATTGTTGTGTTTTGAAGAAATTTTGCATTTTTCTACAACATTAACTCAAGAATTAATTTTAATTGGTAAAATAATAAAAAAAAGGAAATTGGACAAATGGAAGGAGAAGTAACTACATCGGTAAGTTTTTGTGCACAAACTTTTCACACAAAACCGTAAAAATTTTATCTTTTTCGCTTCTTGTTGGCATTTTTTAATTTTTTTTAATAATTTTCTTTTGTTGCTTGACGTTTATTTGACGTTTTTATGACTTAGCACATACAACATGCTGCTCACATGCATAAGTCATATGTACTAATTTGTTAAATATGACTACGACTTATGACTTTAGGAGACCATGTGAATCTCCCAATTAACAACTGTTGTATTATTTTAGCATATACGATAAATACAACACAATAGTACACCATGTAAACTCCCTAATTGTATTTATATATAAAATAACTTGTTGAGTTACAAGGAAAAATTGGGTAAAACCTTCATTTGATTATAAAATAAAAATGTATATGTCAAACAATATCAGAGAATATGACTGTGAATAGTTAGACTATTAGCTAAAAATAATCTGCTATACCACAAATTTTTCTGTTTGATAAATTTCAGGATAAACTAGTAATTATACTAATTCTAAACAGTCATCTCTTATTACATATTTCATAAGAAAAAAATATGCTGTCCCATAACATCCCATGAGGGGATTAGGGAGAGCTTCTCACAACCAGTGAGCTGTGCGCTTTCTAGTTTTACACTCACTGATTGGGACCTACAGTTTTACATCGGTTCCGAACGGTATTTTGAGACGCATTTTCATGGCTAAGTACTCGATAGTGACTAAGTACTCGATTTCATGGCTAAGTACTGGATAGATATCACTAAGCGAGGTGACCGCCGTCGAAAGAAATGTAGTGGTCTGAGCATCGATCGAACCCACGTTCTCATGTACAAGAGCTGCGCACACTAACCATTGCTCCACCGCCGGCCACTCATAAGAAGAGTTTCTAATATTGCAAAAAATAAAATTTGTAAGCCATAAGCAAATTTACTTTTCGGAGTTTCTTCTTCTTGGTAACACTCTCATTCACAAAAATTTTATGGCATCACTTTTTGGTGACATTTTTGAAATTCAACATGTGGCAACATTATTATTGATTAATGCTATATGTCTTATCGTTCAAAAAAAATTGTCAGAGTAAAATTTTGGCATTTGCGTGGTGAGTTTACTAGTCAAATTTTTCGCAGCCCCAGGGCTATTTTTACAGAATGTAAAAAGTTGACAATCATAAACACACACATTACAGGTTTTGTATGTGTTGGTGAAATTGAGAAAATACGAGAATACCTTGATATTTGTTTCTTATTAGTTTAGTTTATATTTCTGTTA
This sequence comes from Phaonia tiefii, assembly GCA_963931995.1. Taxonomy (NCBI): domain Eukaryota; kingdom Metazoa; phylum Arthropoda; class Insecta; order Diptera; family Muscidae; genus Phaonia; species Phaonia tiefii. The sequence continues at coordinate 105,540,090 of OZ008367.1, read as the reverse complement.
TTTTCATCATATTGAGTATTCGTTTGCATTTATCTACCCAAAATAAAATGATTTTTGAGTGTATGGACAAAAAAAGCAATCTCACACGCACATGTATATTCATAGTGTGTTCATCGGTATTTTATCTGCAAATAATTTCTATTGTCAAAATGTTCATATTTCATTTGGCACAGCTTAAACACAAAATTTCTTCACCACACAAAACGACCCTTATACATACGAGTACATATATACATATTAGCTCCTCCACACAAATTACGCTATTATCAACTTTAGGGGGTAAAAAACTTACCCTATGAACGCGTCAAATATATTCCTGGAAATTTAATTTAAAATATCAGTTGCAAGTGGAAAACGACTGAAAATACAATTGCACTTACCTGAAAAATTTAACCAAGAACGTTCATGAAACCTCTTATTATATTTTCGATTAGAAACTAATTCCCTACAAGTAAATACATGAGAAAACTTTGTGGCAAAATTTCGGGACCAAACAAAAATAGAGTAAAATTAAAGAGAATGAAAGGCAAAAAAGATGACCGGAACTAATTTTAAATAGTGTTTATTGATACTAATGACAGCTAAGTTATGTTGTTTGCATTGAACTACAATACGCATTCCCTTTGATTTCTGTCCGTTTTACGTCCAGCGAAAGTGTAAAATTGGTAAAATACAGCAGCTAATAAAACTGTATGAAATGGCCTACTACCTCGTCGTCATGAAGAGGCATCGAAGAGAGTAATGGAAACTCTTAAGTATTACACTATGGTAGGCCCAACAACGGCTTCGGCATAGTATTTTAGTGTTATAAAGCTTTCTGCGTGGCTTATAGACGTCGCGCCAAAGAAATAATGTCACCGCTGAATTCGTGCGATGACTTCCTTTCGTTTGAATGCCCACACATAGGCATCCCAAGTATACCTAGGTTTACCGTTTTTGATCCTGTGGGTCAGATAAGTCCCTCGGAAATACTCTAGTTTAGAAATCGTAACACTAAACTAGAGTATTTCCCAAAACGGATCTGGAAAAGTGATAATTTTACTATCAAATATTGGTATATTTATTTTGCCACCTACTGTATCAGTTTCATAGTTGTCGACAACGCTGAACAACACCATTCACAATAGCAACCATTTGTTGCTTTTGTCGGTAACATCGTGTTCTCATATCCAAGAATGTCAAATATATGGCTGTCATGACGTTTCCACTGTTCCATTTCCCCAATCAGAGTTGCATCAGTGAATTCCGTACGTGTTCGTGGAGCGGACGGTGGTGTTTTTTACTTATATTTTTATTGTAACAAAACTAATTAGAAAATTCCTAAATAAAAGTAAATTGTCTCGGTAGCAAATTTTATAGTTAAGTTTTCCTTTTTGTAAGCGAAACAAGCACAAATTTTCTATATTCATATCCAAATTACAAAGAGGCAAACGAGTGTGTGCGTGTGTACATAGTAAAAGCAAAAAAATAAAGTAAAAAGAGCAGTGACGGAATTTTTCCAAAAATAAATTCTCTTTTTGTGATTTGGCTTTGCCTTGTGAATCATAACAACCAACTATAACTACAAAATATCCCAAACCCCTAACCAATAGCACTTTTTGTGGGGCGGTGGAAATCTCTATCGTCGTTGATACGAAGCAATTGTTGTTGTAGCTCTTCGACGTAGCACAATATCACCAGAGGAAGACTTGATTTTGGGGATTTAATAGGAGAGAGAATAGAAGCAGCCGCTGAGGCAGATAATTTATCGATATGTTTAGTTTTTTGAAACGTGAAAAAAATCACCAGGAAGTGGTGGAGAATGTTATCGGGGAGCTGAAGAAAATCTACAAAAGCAAACTGTTGCCCCTGGAGGAACATTATCAGTTTCATGATTTCCATTCTCCCAAATTGGAAGATCCCGATTTCGACGCTAAACCTATGATTCTGCTGGTGGGTCAGTACTCGACAGGTAAAACAACATTCATTCGTTACTTGTTGGAACGTGATTTCCCTGGTATCCGTATTGGTCCCGAACCCACCACGGATCGTTTTATTGCTGTTATGCACGATGACAAAGAGGGCGTTATACCTGGTAATGCTCTGGTAGTTGACCCGAAAAAGCAATTCCGCCCCTTGAGTAAATATGGCAATGCTTTCTTAAACCGTTTCCAATGTTCCTCGCTTAATTCACCGGTACTGCATGCCATCTCTATTGTCGACACGCCCGGCATTTTGTCGGGAGAAAAACAGCGCATTGACCGTGGTTATGATTTCACTGGAGTCTTGGAGTGGTTTGCTGAACGTGTTGATCGAATTATCCTTTTGTTTGATGCCCACAAATTGGATATCTCTGATGAATTCCGCAGATCCATTGAAGCTCTTAAGGGTCATGATGACAAAATCCGCATTATCCTTAACAAAGCCGATATGGTGGACCATCAACAGTTGATGCGTGTCTATGGTGCTCTTATGTGGTCATTGGGCAAAGTTTTGCAGACACCCGAAGTTGCCCGCGTATACATTGGTTCCTTCTGGGATCAACCTTTGAGATTTGATGCCAATCGTCGCCTATTCGAAGATGAAGAGCAGGATCTCTTCCGTGATTTGCAATCACTGCCTCGCAATGCTGCACTCCGTAAACTTAATGACTTGATTAAACGTGCTCGCCTCGCCAAGGTGCATGCCTTTATCATTTCGGAGTTGCGTAAAGATATGCCATCGGTATTCGGCAAAGATAGTAAGAAAAAGGACTTGATTAAGAATTTAGGACAAGTCTATGATCGCATACAACGTGAACATTCAATTTCACCTGGAGATTTCCCAGATATTAAGAAAATGCAAGAGGTTCTACAACATCAAGACTTTACTAAGTTCCATTCGCTGAAACCCCACCTATTAGATATTGTTGACAATATGTTGGCTAAGGATATAGCACGATTAATCGAATTGATACCACAAGAAGAGATGGCAATGGTATCGGAACCAATGGTTAAGGGTAAGTTTGAGAAATATAGCTCAATTATATATTACATTAAAAAGATTTGTAGAGGCAGAATATTTGTATGAAACCATTGAACAGAAGAGCATTTTAAATAGAGAAAATTAATAGTGTGGAAGAGATTCGTACATATTTGCTATACATAAACTGAGAACTAGACTTCCTCAATTCGAAAAAAAACCGGTCGAATTTGGCATGGGAATGCCACCAAGCGACAAAAGCCACGTTTGTATTAATTATTTGGTGGTTGAAAAAACAATTATTACTGTAACAAGAGCTCTAAACCTAACATTTATATTTGAAACTCACACTGTTTTTACTACTGCATATTTAATTCTAGATACTGCTAATAATTTCATAGATTATGCGCTACTAAGTTATTTCACTAGAACGCTTTAAATCGACTGGGATTTTACTTGATATTTTAACAAGGCACTGTGTGGCGTCTGACGCACAAAATTATTTTATGCTTGCCTCAATTTATTTAGGATCGAGTGTAGAGAATATATGTTGTTTCCCTTTCTTGTTCTATGTGAAATATTCATTCCCTATGATCCGTCTACGCTTTCGGTTGAAACCTTTCGTCCAGTATTGTGTATGATTGCATTTTAAATCCATAGACCAAAGAAACCTAGAGGTGCCAGCTGTCTGATCTAACGTTTCATTTCACACTCTTTGTGGTGAAGTCGGTGCGATAGAGAGATGTTAGATGTCAATTAACTTACACTAGGTGCAGTTACAAGAACTGTGATTTAAATTTGTCAAGGCTTTTTTGTGGATAACTGCACCATTTAAGCTTTTATTTTGCCATTTTTGTTATCTTTAATTGCTAATATTCATTATTTGTATTATATTTAACACCAACATTTTAACACACAAAACGAAATGAAGATGTTGTCTTCTAGTTGGTTGTTTTGAACCATCCCCCCTTAATCTCTTAAATTTACTCTAGGTGTATTTACTCTATGTTTAAATTATATTTATGTGTGTGAAGACAAATTCCGAATTTAACTATCCAAGACACAAACCACTTCGTTTGGCTTAACAGATGTTACACACGATGAGTAGGTATAAAAAAATCGATTTTTTGACGATATGTGACCACAAAAACTGCAAAATTCATTAAATAAAAGAAAGCAGTTTGAGTTTGGTAAAAACAAAGCTGACAAATTACGAGAAGCACATTACTTCCTAAACATATGTAGTCGATTTTCAGAAATATAACTTTTTGCTCGCCATCTAATCCTATATAGGATATATATCATTGAAAGACTCCTGCCATTAACTTTCCATATTTAATAACATTGCTCAAAACACCCTCAGTAGATGAAATATGACAGTTTATGTTTTTGAATAATATATGTTTCACGGAAACTGGACAATAATTTTTAATATAAACACATTACGTCTGAACGCAGACGTTACTGAGTACATGAAACGAGAATTGAATTGATAATAAAGAATTGATAATATTGATAACAGATTCCCTTTCCCAAATAAAAATTTTAAGTAGTATTAAATAAGAATACCCGTGACATTTCAAGAACAAGTGACAATACGAATTTTCACTTGTTAAGCGCTTGAGTTGTGACATGGAGCATTAGCTTATATTAGCCAAAGTTAATATAACTAAAAGATTATGGCGTGAAGTTTTCTGAAACATGCAAAAAATAATTGGACACATATTAATACACTGAAGTTACAACACTACAATTCATTTGTTTCCATATTTCCATAAACCGGATACATAATTTTTATCATAAACACTCCGAATATGAAATTTCAAATATTGGCATTTTCACATAAAGTGCCAATCTATGACACATCACGTCACCCTCGTTAATTGCGCTTTTATTTTAGGACCATGTAGTTCGATTGGGACAAATTTGAAATCAAATTATATCCCAATTGATTATAATTCTAAAGTTGTAGATCAGATCTGATCTAATTTGATCCTATTACATATACCAGAGCGCAATTTGGTTCGAAAGTGAAATCAATTTTGTTTTGTCTTTCTACAGAAAATCAAAAACGCAAAAATTTTTCGTATTCAAAACAGTAAAACTGCAGTGAAATTGACAAATGTAAAGAGAAAACACTAAAAAAAACACTGCTTTTTATATTTTTTATTGATTAAAGTAGTTTGTCTAGTTTAATAGCACTTTTAAAAATATAATTTTCCAAAACTTTTTCTTTAATAAAACATTATTTTTAAAGATTTACTAAAGAATATGCACAAAACCCAAAAAGTTGCAAAAGTTGACATTCTGCGTTGTCACGTATGTTTATAATTGGCTTGCATCGGGGTGCGACAGAGGATCAGATGCGTCTCTTAAGCTTCGCCGGTTCAGTTTTTGAAAAATATTGATACTCCTTGGCATACTCCTTTCGATGTTTAATACAGCACTTGAAGTAATTTAATTGTTCGCATTCGTCTAAAGTTACTTTTTTTCTTTTAGTTTCTAACAAATTTCTTTGTGGTCCCTTATTTTGATTTCCTTGTTTCTGTTTTGTCTATTCTTTTCTCACGGAGCTGCCTGATGTATGTTCGAAAAGAATGTATTAAGTTTTTTTTTTCGTTTTTACCAAAACGTACGAAAGTCATAGAAGCAAAAACAAAACGTTACGAATTGGCATTTACGAACTCATTTCGATTTGGAACGAAAGCCATGGCAGGGCTGCTAATTAGTCATACCTAAATAAATAAAATAAATAGGTTCCCGTTACATCCCATGAAGGGATTAGGGAGAGCTTCTTACAAACCAGTGAGCTGTGCGCGTTCTAGTTTTACACTCACTGATTGGGACCTACAATTTTACACCGACTCCGAACGGTATTTTGAGAAACTTTTTCTTTTATTAGTCATACCTACACTTTTTTTAAAAAAAGTTAGATTATTTTTTGTACAATGGGTTTAAATAATATTCTTCTAGAACTCTGTTAGTTCCCGAACTTTCGGCGTGGTTAGTTAGTATGTTAGTTACAATTTATGAACTTCACCATTTCCAATTGAAATTCAAAAAATATCAGCTTAAATTTGAAAAATATCAATTGAAATTTGAAAATAATAAAATTTATATTTTAAATATAAAACATCAATTGAAATTTAACAGACATCTATTGGTGTTTAGAAATCATTAATTGACATCTAAAACACATCAGTTGCAATTTAATACACATCAATTGAAATCTAAAACATATCAATTGCATTTCAACACATCAATTGAAATTTAAAGGAAATCAACTGAAGTTTAAAAGAAATTTAAAATTTGTCAGTTGGTGGCTTAGCCCTATTATATTATTAACAACCATCTCAATGTCATTAGAAACTTACAAGATCAATGTTTTTAGAAATTTCAGATATGATCAACATTAAAAATCTCAATAAGAATACATTAGAAAACCATGGAATTTAGAACTCCGACCTTTTTGAAACAAAATGCACAGAAAATACTAATTGGAAACGCAAGTAGCCGCATAAAAATAATTACACTGGATTTTTTTTTCTTTAGCTCTATTCTAATTCAGTTCGTCACCTCGGTTGACGGTACCTGTATTTGTATTTAATTGAGTGCTGGTGTTTGCTCTTTACTCCATTGCTTAGGTAATTGACCCAGTTAGGCGTTGTTTATATACAAAATGATCTAAAACATTTGTAATTAAAAATTTGTTTTGAGTATATACAAATGTAATATTATCTACACAGCACTATATTACGAGCGATATGAGTTTGGAGACTGGTGAAATGAAGTAGAAAAACTGTTGACATAATGAGTATACAATTTTTTACAATACGATCAAATGCATTTTCAATTTTTTATTTGTGCTCTGGTTTTTTATTTGATGACCTTTTAAATATTTTTATTAAAAAAACACTTGTGAGCCGAGTGTTCGACATTAAGAATATATAGGGTAAATACGATATTATAGACATACAGTTGCGAGCAAAAAAATGCAACGCTGAGTTTTATGATATTCGAGTGCATGTCTGTACATATATGTAACTGCATCCAATTTATCGATTACTTTGGTTTTTATATTCTACAATGATAGTCAACTAATTTAAATCACTATATATAACTAAGCCAATTTAATGTTGTTTTTTTTTGGTTATTTAAGGAAAAAGTATTTATTGTGTGCTCGCAAAAAGAATCGACTTTGCGTTATAAATTTATCTGGTTCATATTTAATTGGTATTTATTATTATATTATACCTAAAACTAATATTTAGTGACATAGCCCTTATTAGCTATTACTGCACTTAATCTTGAAGGCGTAAATTCAAATAATGATATGATGGCATCCAAATATATTTTTTCCCATTCTGTTTTCCATATCGTCACCTAAAATGCAATGAATAAACGTGATGCGATCGGGAGTTATTTGACGTAAATTCACTTACACCGGGTGGAATTACAACAATTTTTGACTTAAATTTTGCATGTCGTTTTGACGAAAAACTGTGAAATTAAAACGTATTTTGGACTTTCTTGTTATCTTTTCCGGTTAGTATATGTTTGTGGTGTATTGACACAAAAATGTTAACGCACAAAACAATATGCCGTTGCTGTTTTCTTGTTGGATGGTTTGAGCCATTGCTTCTATCTGGTATTATTAAACCAACACTTTCCAACATGTAACGTCCATATGCAACACACCAAACTTCGTAAATTTACTAAACCAAATCGCTTCTCTATACGGCATTTCTCTATGCAGGTGGCTTCCAACGAGAATTTGGTGGAACCATAGAGAAATATACAAGAGCCGCTATCACTCTCTTCACGTTCTCTTGATGCCAACGAGGTAGTAGGCAATTTGATCGGGTTCGAGTTGCTTTTGTAATTTACTCTTTGATTGGACATAATACGCACAGAAATAAAAGGGAATGCGTATTTTCGTTCGATGCAAACGATGCAAAACATAATTTAGCTGACATTAGTATCAATAAAACATTAAGCTTAGTTTGCTGCATTGTGTATAATCTCTATTTCTTCTTTGGTCTCTCATTCTACATCATTTATCTAGTACATTTTCGATCAGCTGTGCCATAGAAACCCCCAGGTGGAACTGAAACGCACATGATCACTCTTTATATTTTACTATATGATCAAAACTATCATTTGCCAGTGACTTTCGACGTGAGTTTAGTGAAATTGAAACACTCATGCACACTCTTTATATATTACTCTATTGTGTGAGTGGCTCTAATTTGTATCTCGGGGTATTGGGGTTTTCCAAAATAATTATATAATATTATTTATTTCTTAGACTTATTTTATGTTGGTGCTTTAAACAAAAAGGCTGAAAATATATCCAGGCTATTTTAAGGCATCATTCAAAATCTTCACCACATTCTCCTTCCAAATGGATCAAATGATATTGATATTTACTATCGTCAACAACAACGTCACTTGCGTAGCCCTCAGATACAAGAGAACAACAACGCTTATATACCTCATGATATCACAATGTGTGTACGAGAACGTAGCAAATTCCAATTCACATATCAATACATCATTTATTTATAGCAACTAGTACATGAGTAAGGTTTGCTAGCTCTCCAAGCACAGTTGTTGTTCGATAAATGTTTCATCAAACTTATTTACTTGAACACTGCATGACGAACTTGAAGTCGTCATTTGACTGCTATGACAGTCAATTCACTTATATACTACATACATACATACTTGGTATATTATATATGAAATAAAAAAATAATACATATTCGTATGATGTAACATCTTTTCTTACTAATGTGTAAAATGTGCAATATTGCCGCGAAAGCTAAATATTTCGTTAAGTTTGAAGCACTTTTAAGTAAGTGCTTGTTTATTATGACTCCCACTTTTTTGTTACATTTGAAATGAGTCATTTTTTCCTATCCATCCTGCTGTTACCTACCATCACCCATCGTATTCATCACCACAACGACCGCAAAACACTGAACGCCCTGAAACAAAACAGTACAATTTACACATGAAAGCCTTTCATTGCATTTGTTTCTCTAAGATGTAATGGAAATTGAAAGGTATAAACTATACTTCTTCAAGTTACATGCCATTGATTCATCAGACTTATCTCGTACACAGAAAACGTTTCATAAAAAATATGAACGCATTAGAATTATAATAACCAGTGAGCAAGAGTCAGCATTTTTGACAGTTTATGCTGGATATATTTTTGCCAGTAAGAATTTGCAAGAACTGTCATATGTTATGTCGTATATTTTATGTAAACAACCAAAATCAGGAATGATAAATAACATAATATAACAAATAATCATTAGAATTTTATTTTTGGAACAAATTCACTTTAGAGCCCATGGCCCTATTTTTTTCGTTTTTTTTTTTACCTGATAGGGCATTAAACGCTGATAACAAACAAAAAAAAATTTTCGGTGCAAGTCCATATTTTCCGAAATATAGGCCTCCAAAGCTTGAGTATATAGTCGCTCATATCTCAGGTATTTATTATCCGATCTGGGTAAAATGGGTATCATTACAAAGCCATTTTGAAACTCTATAACTCTGTATAAATATATTTCTTTTTATTAACCCATTGGGGGCTGGTGGAAAAAAAATTTTTAACCTCTCTTTTTTGATAAAAATGTATTTTTTTCAGAAAAATGATCCTCAGTCTTTTGTTTAAGGTATAATACTCAACAATAACCCTTCAAAGACCGGGGATAATAAAGTCGAAAAAAGTTATTTAAGTTTTTTCTCTTATCTTTAAGATTTTTATTAAAAAATTCTGTTTAGAAATGTTTTTCGGGAACAACTCTATTTTAGGGGCAATATATTTGTAAATTAAAAAATCGAAAAATTTTCCTGGAGGCCCATATTTTTCGACTTGTGACCCTTCAAAGTTGAGATATGTAACATGTTCGGCTCGAGTACAATTTCCGTAACGTCGAAATGAAAATGAAAATAAAGTTTTGAAAATCGTTACATATATATTGCATCTAGTCGCTCGGCCGTCCGGCCGGGCTCAGCAGGGGGTTCTAATTCCCTCTGTACCTTAAGTCGATGTGTGGCAAAATTAGAAAAATCGCGCTATTTTTTTTTAAATAATTTTTTAATTTTCCTTAAATATGTCTGGTCTTTGAAGGGTTAAAGGGAAGTATTATACTTAAAAAAAACGTTAAAGTCTGACCTATTATCGGAGTCTAGCAAAAAAATAAGTTCACGAAGGATTTTTTTTGAAAATAGTACATTTTAATGGAAAAAGTGAGGTTAAAACCCTTTTTTTAAATAGCCCCCAATGGGTTAATTAAAGGAAATATATTTATAGACAGAGTTATAGAGTTTCAAAGGGCCTTTGTAATGATACCCATTTTAAGCAGATCGGACAATAAATACCTGAGTTATGAGGGACTATATACATATACTCAAGCTTCAAAGGCCTATATCTCAAGAAGTTGGACCCGGCACCGAAAAAAAAACTAACGTTTTGAACTCAGCGCAGAAGGTTTTGTCGCTGGTGAAATTTTGGTGTAGATCAGTGCATGGGCCCTAAAGTTAATTTAAGCCTTATTTGTTTATACAAAAAAAATCTGATTTATAATGCTCTGTAGTGAACTTTTAACTAATTATTTAAAAAAAAATTGCAGTTTCTGTGATTTGTAATGTTGTGTTCAAACTGGGATTTTCAGATTTTCAAATGATTACATTGATGTTTACATTGCAAATCATCTGTTTTTATACAGAAGTTCTTACATGTTTCTGGCAAGTTTTTACTGGATGTCTTCCAGGTACTTTTTGTGATATTTTCTACCGCGAGTGTAAAATATATCGTACTCTCTCAGAAATAGTTACTGGATATTTTTTACTGGAAAAATAACCATATGTTGCATAATGACAAATTGTTGATTCAAGATGGGCGCTTGAGGTAGATGGTGTTAGCGTCAGATGGTGAATTAACCACAGATCAATATATAAGAGTGTGTAATATCTGTTTTACTTGCACCACAAATCCGTGGGATAATTAGAAAACATGGTGCATGAGAGAGATCTTTAATTTTAACAATTTGCGTTTTATTTAGAAGCTACACATATAATTCTACTCGAACACTTCTTTTCATTACATTTTGATTTTTGAATTTTTTTGTTTATATTTTTATTTTTTCATGATTGTGATGATGGCGAGCGACACTGTGAGTATTTAGTCAAAAAAGCTTCTCATATAACATTCGGAACTGTAGGTACGACTAGATACCACACAGCTCAGTTGTTGTGAGAAGCTCTCCCCAATCCCTTCATGGGAAGTAAAAACATCCCCCCCAAAATCAGTACAATTGTATTCAGCATATTGTATTGAGTCCATACTCTTCACTTGTACCCAGAATAAGTAAAATGTCGTCAGATTTAGTTCCATTTCCTAATATTAAGTTCAAATTTAAAACTACATCTAAGAGAGTTTTTAACTCAAATTTAGGAATTCTTTCTAAGTGTATTATTCACATCCCTGCAAAAGTTGGCGCGTCTACAATATTCGGTACAAATTCGTATAAAGAACACGCATAATAGATTAAGTTTAAGACATATACATAAGTAGATTAATTAATAAATTCTTGTTATAAATATGTCGATATGATTTGTCTTCGTTGGCCTTTGGCGGTTGTACTTGAGATACTGGGTTCGATCCCTGCTCTGACCACCTTAAATTTCTTTCGACAGCGGTCAGCTCGCATAGTGACGCGAACCTATCGAGTATTTAGCCATGAAAAGCTTCTCAAAATACCGTTCGGAACCGGTGTAAAACTCTAGGTCCCAATCAGTGAGTATAAAACTGGAAAGCGCACAGCTCACTGGTTGTGAGAAACTTTCCCCGATTCCTTCATGGGATGTAATGGGAAACCATTTATTTTATTTTATCATTTGTCTTCAGGAATCAGATTAATCCTAGGGTGATCTGATACGTCAGAGGTGCTTAGTCACCATACTGGACAACGGCACACGTTCGAAAAGGGACTATGTAACATATTATCTCAAACACATTCTGCAGGAATCATGTACATACGTAGATACATAGATATATGTTTGGAACACAATCCAAATATTCATATATTTCCAAGTTCTAAACTCATGTATGTATATTTAAACGCAAACATTGCATGTTTACTTGTAAAGATGTATGTTTATGTGGAGCCATATGCGTGTTTCATCCCAATCATCGAAACATGAACACAGAATATATCAGTCAACATAAGAAATATTCAATTCATTTACACACACATTTAGGAATATTTATGAATCACAGAGAACAATCTCTCTTTGTCCCTATTTTTTATTTCTCTCTCGACAGAGCATAGCGCCAAAAATAAATTAAGTAAACAGTACACCAAACACAACTGTATTTGTATTACAAACAAAGCTGTATTTGGATAACAAACACATATATTATAACATATCATTCATCAACATGTAATATTGTACAACAAACTCAATGTGCTTAGACACCAGCATACTATATTTGTGAAAAGAACAAGAAAAAAAGATTTTTCAGCGTGCAGGTCCATTTTACAAATAAGTGGAAATATTTGCGACTTTCATTGGTGCCACTGCTACCGAAGGTAAACCCGCTATTTGGGCGGGAGGGCCCAATTTTTGACTTGTCAATCATCTTTGATCAACGATTAAACATAATTTAAAATCTGAATTCACTTTTTAGGTTAATACTTAATTGCTGTTTAAACAGCCAAAGTTGGGCATTTAAACTATGATCAAGTGACCACATGATTTTGAGAGAAAACAACAAGAACAAACTCAAAAAAAAAATAAATAAATGGTTTCCCATTACATCCCATGAAGGGACCGGGGAGAACTTCTCACAACCACTGAGCTGTGCGCTTTCCAGTTTTCACTCACTGATTGGGACCTACAGTTTTACACCGATTCCGAACGGTATTTTGAGAAGCTTTTTCATGGCTATATACTCGATAGTGTCGCCGTCACTATGCGAGGTGACCGCCGCCGAAAGAAATTTGAAGGTGGTCAGAGCCGGGTTCGAACCCAGGATCTCCTGTACAAGAGCCGCACACACTAACCATTGCACCACCGACGGCCACAAGAAGCCTTAATTGTTAATGTGAACAATTATAATCACCATCCTAGTTGAAATAACAACAAAAACGTATCATTTAACTCGTAGTGCAGTTAGAACTTTGTTTCTGCTCAAATATTCTCCAATTTCATTAAATATTTTGTATTTTATCACTTCACTTTTGTTTCGTAAATGGCTTCAGTTGGATGCATTGTTACATTTAGATAATAAATGTATGATTACCGGTTATTTTTTGTAGCATTTGCCACTTTTGCCACATGGTAGTAAGATTATTTGACATAGCACTGTAAAACTCTTTTCGTAGTCAGATCAAACATACCAACTGATTACCAATTTAAATAACCAGTCAAAAATTGGTCCTTAAGCCCCGTATTCAGTTCTGGTGAAATTTTCGTAAGAAATTTTGTCATTTATCTCTAAACGGAAAATTTTCTGTTGTAATTTCCTTCAAGGCTGTAAGAGATCATGTTTACTCCAGCTAGTGAAAAAAATGTAAATGCCGCGGGTGGGATTCGAACTCACATTCGCTGGACGATCGTTTTGATGTTTGTGAAGCATCATCTTCAGCAGCGTCTAGCCCGTTAAGCCACTGCGGTGTGTATTTACACAAGTCACTAACCGAAGACATTTATTGATTGTGTGCAGAGTGATTTTTGTAGCTCGCTACTTACACATTGCTTTCCTACTTACACGCACTGATGCAGAAGTTTTGAAAGTTCTATTTATAGAACGAACTATTTTCTTGCGGAGAGTTACCACATATCTTTGATTTACCTTGTAAATATTTCATTCATAATACCCCTACGCGCTCCATTTTATTTTTAACGCATATCGTGTTGCTGTTGGTTGTTAAAATTATCAAAATATCAAAATTCGGTCCCAGACAATTATCAATCAATTCTTTTCGTACGAAATAACTCGGTGTAACAACCCTGTAATTGATTTTGCCTACGAAATTTTCACTAAGAGCTGAGTAACAAGCAAATGAAAAGTGAACGAAATTTTCGGTTCATGAAATTTTCGTTATTTTTTTTACACGTAATTCTTATGGCAACGAAAATTTTATAAAAACTGAATACCGGGCTTTACTTTTCAAACTTTCTGTCATATTAATTTCTGTTTGCAAAATTTATTAATGTCACAGTACGTACAGATTTCGTAAAAACCTTTCCTTAGCATTATCAAAAACTATTTCTTATGATTTGTTAAATGAAAGTTTAAGTTTTTTTTTATTTTCATCAACTGAAATCAGTCTTGTCTTTATCTCGCTCTCATGCGAACCTCAATGCTAGATGTGAAAACTTTGTTTGGTGTTGAATGCATTTAGTTGGTTTAATAATTATAACTTGATTTTCCATAAACGAAATACAACGAAAAAGAATACATAAAGAAAAAAGAAACTGATTTTCTTTGCAAGGAGGAATTTGTATTTCTTTATTCGTCGTATGTAGGACAATTGCATGTTTCGACATTTAGCAGCTGTTAATTTTCTCCCAACAAATGTGTAATTGAAGTAAACAATTTCCAGGCAAAATATATATAGCCAGTCATTAAGACACAAGTATATGAATATTTAATAAAAATGACCTTAAACTTATAAGGAGCATACACGTCAGTCACCCAAAAAGATAGTCAGTTCATTTTCTAAGCGCATTATACAGTATCAGTTGTAAGAGTTATAACGCCTTCAAAATTATACTTTTTATTATCATAAAGTTTAAATAAAAACAAAAAGTTGAAATAAATGCCAATACACTAAATATTCCAATACACTAATGTTTTCAACCAAAACCAGTAAATAAACGTCAGTCGGTTGGACCGAGTTAAACATACACTCACCCTAAGTCTAAGTCATCGGGTTAAAATTTTAGGATAATTTAAGAAAAGAAAACAATATTTCTTCGGCCGACCAACCTTTGTTTACCTGAATCGGTGTGACAAAATTGCCTATATGAATGATCAAGACTTGTAAAATGCTGCCGTGAAGAAAATGCTCTGTCACAATTTTGAAAATATATATTTCTAATTATGCTCATCATGGCACGTCTTTTGAGCCCCATATTGACCAACAAAATACTTTTTTTTTTACCAAAATAAACTTGAGTCTAAACTTTAACGGTACACTCGTACTTGACATTCCCGTAAGCAGCTTTTCTATACACATATTTTGAGAACCTCACGATTCAAATTCCTAAAATTGCGGTTTTCAGTTCACCCTAATGTAGGTGTCTAGAACTGTACACATATAATGTAGGAATATTCAAATTTATAATTTAAAGAACCGTTACTGTATTTGTTATTGATCTATTTCTATGAATTGTGATTAACGTCATATTGATGGAAACATATATTGATTAATTGCATTGATGTTTTAATGTGCTTTTGAGCTACTGGTTAAAGATCAAAAAAGTTTATTGAAACAAATATATGAAGATGCTTTAAAGAAAGTGTAAATTTCAATATTATGGTCAGAACAATTATTGATATTAGTTTTAAACATACGTATGATAATATTAGTGTGTAATCCCTGGGAATACACTTGTGAGGTAATTTTCGTCGTAGGGCAATCGAACGAGTTGCCTGTATATAATCACTAATTAATTAATACACCCCGCGAAATAAATATAAAGGCAACACCATTTTTTGTTTTTTCCAAATGTTGTGAGGAATATTCAAGTTTTTATTTTATATAGTATTAGTCCTTTCAAAATTAAATACTTTTCAGCAAAATTACTTTGACTATGACTTCTTCAAGGTGAATCAACAGAAATAAACTAATTACTAGTGCGAAATATTTATAAAGGCAAAAGATTTATTTAAATATTCTAAAAAGTTTCGTAAGACGTATGATCTCCATTATCGCCGATAACTACTACTAAGCATCTTGGCATTGAGTTTAACAACGAATGAATATGCGCTGGATCAGTTATCTTCCAATTTCTTGTATTGCTACTCTTCGATTCTTGACATTCTTCAACTGGCGTCCTTGGTGGTAAACTTGGGTATGTAAAATATACCAGAGTTTCTCGGTCGGATAGAGATCAGAACTAATTGCAGGCCAGTCGAGAGTTGGTATTATTCCTGAACTTCAGAAACTTTGGAGTTTTCTTAGACCGATGTACTGCTGCGTTGTCCTTCTGGATGATAAATTCTGGGACACAAATTTCCTCTCCAGAATTAACTAAGACGACATCGAGTAGTCGAATATAATACTCGAAGTCGAATTTTGTGGAAACGAAACATATTGGAGGGGTTCCTCCATAACTCATACCTGCCCAAACCATAAGGGAGCCACCGCCAAAATTTCGCCGCTGAAGCATAATTTTAGAAAAATCTCTGGAACGCTAATATTTGTCCGAGCCGTCAGGGCCATCCAGATTTAATTTTTTCCATCGGAAAATATAACCCCTCATCCAAAAATGTGTATATTTCAGCGAATTTAAATCTGGCTAATTCGTGTCTTGGCATGAGACCAAGTTTTGCATAGTTTTTCCCATATGACAGTTTCAAGTAGCGTTTCATTATTTGTTAAATACGACGCAACCCTGCTCCCAAGCTCAATTCAGCAATAATTTCCTTATCGCCGAAGTTTTCTTTAACATCAACCCATTTGATCTCTCTTTTGGCGCTGCCACTGATCAGTGGTGTCCTTCCTGATCGTTTTGTGTGTCTATCTTGGCCAACCTATTTTATAATTGTCAAACAACCAAAGAAAACTCTTTTACTTTCGCCTTTTCTCGCCAGTTGGTAACACCAAGGATACGGATGGATTCTTCTGCCTGGTCTTTCCAGCGGAGTCTCGGTCGTCCTCTTTTCCTGCTTCCATCGGGTACGCTATCGAAAACCTTTCGCGCTGGCTCATCTTCATCCATTCTGATAACGTGGCCTAGCCAACTCAATTGGCCTAATATGATTCGGCTAGCTATGTCCACGTCAGAATATAGATTATATAGCTCTGCATTCCAGCGACGTCGCTACTCGCCGTTTTCTCTAACAGGACCATATATTTTACGGAGAATTTTTCTCTCGTATACTCCCAGGTGTTTTTCATCCGCTTGCGATATGACCCAAGTTTCGAAGTAATATGTCAAGACAGGTAAAATGAGAGTCTGATATAGCTGGACTTTTGTCCGTCGAGAGAGGGCCTTGTTCCTAAACTGCTTGCTGACCCCGAAATAGCATATATTTGCAAGCACAATTCTCCTATCTATATCCAGGCTGACGTTGTTGTCCTTGTTCACGGCAGATCCAAGGTAGACAAATTCATCTACCACTTCAAAATTAAATCGGTTGTCAACGTTCAAGTGCGGACCAAGTCGAGAGGTTTCTCTAGTCGTTGACACCATCAATTTTGCAAGAGCCACCTTCGCTGATTCCTTTTCGATTCTTGAATATAGTGCAGTAACCTCTCGCAAATTTCGCCCAATGATGTATATTACTACGTTTATACGTTGGCCTATATCGCGATATCATATCACGATACGTCAAAAAAATACACGTATAAACGCTTTAGCGCGATATAAAGTTTGTCACGAAAGTTTACTATAATTTCGCTCCATATCACGATATTCTATTTGTGAGTTGCCACCTAGCATAACATGGCTGTTTATATCATGATGTGTTGAATATCGTATAAACAGGAAAATGGGGATATCACGATATAATTGATATTGCGATAAGTGTCGTATAAACGATGTATATGTCGTCAGCATACGCCAGCAACATAAGGCTTTTCGTGTTAATGGTCTTGTTCGTATTTACTGCAGCCTTTCTCATTATTATCTCCACTAAGATGTTGAAGAGATTGCACGAAAGTGTGTCACCTTGTCTAAGTCCTCGCTTGGTACAGAATGGTTCAGTGAGGTCTTTCCCAACTTTCACTGCTGATTTGGTGTTGGTTAGAGGGAGGAACAGTTTTGCCACAATACCAAGTTCAGACATAGCTTCGTACAGTTTTCCCCGTATGGGGCTATCTACACTATCTTCCACTATCATTACCTCCTGATCTTCAGTGGAAGAATCTGAGTGGAGTAGTGCTGAAAAGTGGTCTCTCCACATTTTGAGCACACACTGCTTCTCAGTCACCAGATTCCCATTCTCGT
The DNA here is from genome assembly GCA_963931995.1 of Phaonia tiefii. Lineage (NCBI taxonomy): Eukaryota > Metazoa > Arthropoda > Insecta > Diptera > Muscidae > Phaonia > Phaonia tiefii. The sequence goes on along the minus strand of OZ008367.1, from coordinate 105,521,946 downwards.
CCTTGCAGGAGGGCAGCCCATTATTAGGCCCGTAATTCAATCTTCTTGCCCTCTGGAAAAACTTTTGGGATTCACCATTCATCCTGCACATTTCGGGTTTTTCACTCTATCTCTGCTCCCACTGCCATTTTTCAGCCTAAATAGTTGGTTTTCCTCCCTTCTTAGCTTCTTGTACTCGCAGCACGCGTTATAACTGTCTGTTTCGTTACCATACGTGCAGCGTCTTTTTCATCAGTTGCAATGCGACATTCTTCGTCGTACCATGGCTTATCCTTCTGCGGTTTTCGATAGCCAAGTTCAGTCCTTGCAGCGATTTCCAAAGAATGGGAGATGTGCTTCCACACTCACTTCTGTTTAACTTCCTACTTACTACTCTTCGAATTCGGGTTCTTTTCCATGTTGCCTTTATATATATTTCGCACCAGAAACAGAAAAAACAACGATACTTTTCATTTAACTTGTAAAAGAGATCGAATGGTTACATTCTCTGATATAATATACCTAATAACTCATATATGAATTAAAATTCTACATCAAAAACCCAGTGCATTGAGAGTACCGAGAAAAAATATACTGCCTTTATAATTATTTCGCTGGGTGTATCTGTGTTGATAGTAGAAAAAACGAAGCTACCCAGCGGACCAAAACTTCGTATACGATATCGCATACGAGAGTTACGCGAAACTTTTGCGGGTAAAACTCTCGAAAACAGATCCGAAAACGATCGGAAAATGAATCATCAGTCGCTCAGTTTGTGGCAGTAAAAGTTTCGTTTACGATGTCTTGCAAGAGATTCGTTTGCGAGACTTTTGCAATATCTTTTGCGAGAACAACACGAAAAATAAAACAAAATGCAATAGCCAAAACATTGTTGTTGTGTCGTGTGCCTGCACGTGTGTGCCTCTGTTTGGCGCACGACACAACGACAACAATGTTTCTCCCTTTTCGTCCGTTTAGCACCTGTTTTTAAACCAGTTTGCGAATATTTGGGCGAGTTTAATTTCTCCCCCGGTTTTGGTCCGGTAAATACTCGCTTCTGAGCCTGTTTGCGAGCATTTAGCTTAACACTCGCTAAGGCTCGGTTTTTTGCCCGCTGGGTAAGGACTACACCGGTTAAAACTCATCAATTAAAACCATTAATAGCATTTGAAACGACATCAATTGTTTCTTAAAAGGCGTCAGTCAATTAATATTTAATAAACATCTTCAGCCTCTGCCTGAGGAGTTTTCAAAATTAAATTAAATTGATATATTAATTGATATGCTTGCCCGTGCATGAAATTAATAATAGGTGTTCAGTGTGAACTATGAACCCGTCCTCTTACGTCTTTAGTTGCGCACACTTACCACTGTAGCAACAAATTTATAAAAAAAAGAAGGTTTCCCCTTACATCCCATGAAGGGATTGGGTGGGGAGAGCTTCTCACAACGAGTGAGCTATGTGTTTTCTAGTTTTATACTCACTAATCGGGACCTACAGTTTTACACCGATTCCGAATGGTTTTGGAGTAGCTTTTTCACGGCTAAAAACTCGATAGAGCCGCCGTCTTTGAGCGAGGTGACCGCCGTCGAAAGAAATGTAAGGTGGTCAGAGCAGGAATCCAACCCACGATCTCATGCGCAAGAGCCGCGCACACTACCAGTCCACCACCGACGTCCCAACGACTTTAATATAGTTAAAATATCTTAAGCTATGATAATATCGACGTAAGGGATTAATTCTCCTTCTCTTTTTCTTATTTTCATTGACGATCTCCTGGGTCAGACTGTGAATCCAATCTACTCTTTTGCCGATGACAGTAATCTCTGTCATTCTTATTCATTCGATCGTAGGCCAAGTCTTCAAGAGATTGAAGTCAAACGCCGGACGATGAAACACTCGGCCGCGATCTGGTGTCCATTGTTGATTGGGGGCGAAAGAATAGAGTAGATTTTAATGCGGGTAAGACCCAGTGTTGTTTGTTGTCGCATAAACGTATTGCTGACCCAGGTGTGTCATCATTGTCTATGGACGGTGTGGATATTGATGAATCAGACGCTCTTGATGTTCTGGGCAGGAAAATACAATGCGATATCCGTTGGGCAAAACATATATTTGAAGTGTCGAAAGATGCATTCAAGTGTCTAGGCTTTTTAAAGCGGTGCAAGAAATACTTCACTCCATCTGATCTTCTCAATATCTACCCCACCTACATCAGGCCAATGATGGAGTATAACTCCCACATATGGGCAGGTGCTCCTAGGACTTCTTTGGAGCTTCTCGACCGTGTCCAGAGGAGAGCGACGGTGTTAATAGGGGACAGTAGGGTATCCGACTCTATTGCCTCCCTTGAGCATCGTCGAAATATGGGTTGCGTGTCGCTGTTCTATCGATATTTCCACGGTATGTGTTCCTCGGACATCCGTCAACTTATGCCAGACGTGAGGATATTTAGCCGAAGTACGCGGCTTTCCAGGAACTCCCATCCGTTTTTATCGAGGGGCCGATTGACCGCACTACACACTATAGAGCAAATTCGTTCTTCAGCCGCAAAGTCCGTATGTGGAATAAACTTCCGGCTAGTGTATTTCCCACCAATTGTGACATACAAACATTCAAGGCAAATGTCAACAGACACTACTCCCTCTTTCCACCCTCCACTACCTCAATTTTCCTTCGCCAACACAATGCACTACATTTATAGGAGGCATCCCCTGAGTGTTGGTTTGATAAAAAAAAAAATTCGAGTGTATTGGCGGTTTTGTGACTGGTGAGCGACACGAACGTGCCTTTCAGTACTGCTGGTAATATTGAGCCGTTTTTACAAGTCACTTCGTTTCTCTTAGGAAATTCGCTTGGTAACCCATATCATGGTGTGCACAGTGGGCATTACCCGATTTTCAACAGTAATTTCATTTCTCTGTAAGCGGCGGTGCAGTTACTTGCACATGGTTATGCGAAGGCGAACCACCTCGTACGCGTTTTGTTTTTGTTTTATTATTACTCGTGCGCATCATTGAAATAATTTTTAAATTTGCATCACAATTTCATCGCAATTCAGTAGTGCTTGGAAGTTTTGAAGGCGTATGGGATTCTGAGCAAGGCTCAACATTTAATTTGTGTATTGAAAAATATATTTAATATTTGTATTCATTTTAATTGAAAAGTATTTTGTATTTTTTTATAATTACTTGTTTGAATTACTTCGTATGTAATATAAATGAAATTGCTTAATTTAAAAAAAAAAACAGTATTTTCACTGTGGAGACTCGTATCTACTTTTTACCAGCAAAGTTGCTTGCCATTTTGATATGGTAGAGTATAGTGCTCGTAGGAAATGGCGAAGTGTAAGCCGCCTTGGCACTAGCGAAAATGTTCGCTAATTATCAACCAGGAAGGGACGGTTGAAAGGTAATTCAGAGGGTGGCGATAGACCACCTTCTTACGGGTCGCTTTTACGGGTCGTCTAATGTCTGGTTTTGGCTATTTCACTGACCGAGAAGATCACCATATTTCACCACTCCAGACTTCTTTCTTTGGGGTTGTTTGAAATCCCGTGACTATGTGAACAAGCCATAGACTTGGAAGCTCTTAAAGAGAATATCCGACAAGATAGGGAAAACTTATCGCCCGAAGTGTAAAACCATTAAAAGAGACAATACCAAAATAATTGTGTCTTACAGCTCAAGTTGCAAAAATGTGGTTTTCATAAAACGAATTTGAACGAAAGAACGAATCGACCAAAAATAAAGCTTAAATCAATAGAAGTTCATGGGTTAAATGAGGTACTTCTTTTAGGGATATATTAGAGTAACATCCTAAATAAATATGTATATTATACGTATTATTTACTCTTTAATTTTGATTAATCGTTCGTTCGTTGGAATTAGTTTTATGAAAACAGGCCGTAAATGTGTAATTTACCGTCGTGCGTACCGTTCTAAACTGATATTCATCAATGTTATTGCATTATTTATTACAATTTTTGTTTTTATTTAGTTATCTTTTTAAATGCTTGTTTACTAAGAAACAATTTATTTTTGCAATTCTGTACCTCTGACAAAACAGCATGACAATTCACTACTTTTACGTACAGAGGTCTACTCCTCTTTATTACTCTGTTGGGATCATTATCTTGCTGCAAAATCTTTTATTTTCTGGTTTATGAAGCTAGAGAACATTCCTTACAAATTACATCGGTATAACATTTCATAAAATTGTAATTAAAAACCCATAATTTCACAAAGTTATAACTCAGACATAATATATTACATGTAAAATGTTGTCCATGTTCAAATTATCTTTCAAACGTTATCATAATCTCCTTAAGTACATATGTATATGGAGTGATAAGATTTGAATTTTTTAAAACCGTGATACTTATTTCAGTGGAAACAGCACCATAAAAGGGAAGTGGTGCTATGTGAGCTAAAAGTTGCAAAAATAAAAGTTTTTAATAACTTCTTATGTAATTCGTATTTTTTTCTCTTCATTTAATATTGTTTGGGGTAATATTTTTTTTTCTATATTTTATTATGCATGATTTCATTATAAGAACTCGAAACTGATAAAGTCTGTAGATAAGAAATATGCGGGCTGCTACTAAGCAGAAGATGTGCGTACTAAAGCGTTTATTGTTGAAACAATGATCCAAAGTTAAAATAGAACAGAATAAAACGAAATGATTCTAGGGCATTTCACATGTCGAACACTAATACAGTTGAGGGGAATTATTGGGATGTTCTACTCTACTAGTGCTATTATCGCATCATTTGCACTTATTTCACATGGTATTATGTCAATATAATTATGCGCTATCAGCATTATTTATTTATTAATTGTGTTACAATTATGTTGTATTTTATTTGTCTACTGATAATTGGGTTAAATAAATATAATGAAACACAGAACACAGAAAATTTGTGGAGAATACATTTGTTAGGACACGTAACTTGAATTATCGCCCTAATATTATTTACACATATACTCAAGCGCCAGGATTGTACTTACATATGTGTATTTAGAATGCAGTTTAACTAGTGATTTATTTTTTTAAATTAGAATTCAAAACTTATCAATTGCTGGGATGTCAAAAGAGGATCTGATCTTTGATTTGATAGTTACGGCTTAAGGCCATGACTCAGTATCAGATTTAGTCTTTGGTTCTGTCTAGAACAGCGGTTCTCAAACTTTTTGAGCTGCGGAGCCCTCCAAAAGCATACAAATTTCTACGGAACCCCACTGGTTCACTATTTATGTGTATGTGCCAATCGACATAGATATAAAACAACCTCTTTCTAAAACAACAATTTTAAAGAGGAGCGAAAAAGCTTTTTAAATACCTCAAAGCTATTTTTAAAAAATAATTGGTAAAATGAAATATTAAAATGGAAATCTACACTACTTTTAATTTTTGCCAGTTATTTTTTAAAAATAGCTGTGAGGTATTTTAAAAGCGTTTTCGCTCCACTTTAAAATTGCTGTTTTAGAAAGAGGTTGTTTTGTCAAAAGTCCACAGATATATATTTATAAATAAAAAGAAAGAATTAAATTATTTGTAGTTCAAAAAATCATTTATTTATCAGAAAATAACTGCAAAATATTATAAAAATGAAACATTGTTAGTGGGATGTATGGGCTTGTTTCCTATTTTTACATAATTCTTTTATATCTGGCTTTATAGAGGAGAGTTGAATCCTCATATCAGCTTCTGCATCGAGTCTGTTGCGGTATTTTGTGTTTGTTGCAGCAGCAAATCCAGATTCGCACAGATAAGTTGTAGCGAAAGGAAGAAGTACTTTAACAGCCTTCATTGATAAATCTGCATATTCTTCTCTCAAGGTGCACCAAAATTCTGCCAACGATAGTTTTTCGAATATGGGCTGTAGTGAGTAATCTGAAATCATGTCAATGAAAATTTCGTACTCCTTAGCTGTGAATTTTTCTGGCCTTTTCTGAACTATGAATGGGTTTCTAATCCATGTATAATTTTTAATCTTTTAATTTTCTTCATCTGGAAAATATTGTTTAACCGAGTTCAGAATATCTTCCAAATGTTGACAAATTTCATCACACAACATAGTAAGGTCACTTGCATCAATGTCTCCATTCATAGAAATCTTTAAGTGTTGTGAGGCTATCTAGCTCACGAGATCGAATGCAAGTGATCCATAATTCCAATTTCTTTTTGAAAGCTTGAATCTTATCATTGGCTGTGAACACTGTTACGTGTTTTCCTTGAAGTGACATATTCACTTGGTTTATCTTTGAAAAAATGTCGGCGAGGTATCCAAGTCAAAACAACCATAGTTTATCTGTCAATCTTTCTTGTAAATCCATCCTGTTTTCCATGAAAAATGTGCCCAATTTGGAACGCAGCTCGAATAGTCGCACAAGTACTTTCCCTCGAGATAGCCATCATACTTCGGTATGGAGCTGTAAAGCTTTATGAACGCTGCCCATATCTTCGCATAGAATCTTGAAAAGCCGTGTTTGTAATGGTCACGATTTTATGAAATTTATAATCTTTACAGACTCGTCAAGGACATTTTTAAGTGACAATGACATTTTTTTTACTGCAAGTGCTTGGTGGTGAAGAATACAGTGGCTATTTGTGCAGTTTGGTACTAAGTTCTTGATTTTTGCGACAGCGCCAGTAGTTGTTCCCATCATTGCCTTGGTACTAAGTTCTTGATTTTTGCGACAGCGCCAGTAGTTTTTCCCATCATTGCCTTTGCACCATCAGTGCAGATATCAACACAGTTTTTCCGATCCAAGCCATGAGTACATATTAAAAAAGTTATCCACGATATTAAATATTTCGGCACCAGTTGTATTGGTTGGCAATGGTTCACACAAAAGTAGATCCTCTTCAAGCAAATTTAGGTGCTGATATCGGACAAATACAAGCAAAACTGAAAGTCCAGCTACGTCTGTGCTTTCGTCCATTTGCAGAGAAAAATTACGACATTGCAGACGAGATACCAATTCAGCCTTTACGTTGGCTGCTAAATCTTTAATTTGGCGAGCTACCGTGTCATTGTATAGTGGCACATTAGTGATTACTTTTGCCGATGTTTTATCAAGTATACATTTAGCAATATCGACTGCACAAGACTTGATTAATATCTCAGCTATTGTATGAGCTTCGCCTGCCAGTGCAATACGATAACTGACAATGTATGATGCTTCAGTGGCCTTTTCATTGCTAGTTTTAAAAGTTGAAACAATTAGGCTTTGGCGCTTTAAGAGTTCATCACGCCTACGCATAAAATAATCAACCTTCTTATGTTTAAATTCTGGATGTACGGTTTCCAAATGGCGACGCATTTTAGCGGGTACCATAGAACTATTTGGAAAAAGCTTGCTGCATAAGACATATTGAGGCACATTATTAGCATCTACAAAACCAAGAGACAGGTAGCTTTCATCATATTTCCTTTTCTTAGTGGCATGTCAACATAATTTCCAAGCCAGTACGCATAGCATTGCATACATATGTACATACATATATTGTAGATGATGGAAAGTGTTTTTTTTTGGCGTGTACGTATGCGTGTGTTTTTTGTTTTGCTGTTTATTGTTTACATTTTGTGTTGCTAGCCGTATATACATATTAATTTTGAGCGGATTTAAATTTATAATTCACGGAGCCCTTTGAGGTAGCTCGCGGAACCCCAGGGCTCCGCGGAGCACACTTTGAGAAACGCCGGTCTAGACTATTGCTATCCATATATACTGATATTTGCAGATAAGTACAACTCAAATCGTTGGATTTGCTATGACAGTCAGTCAACACCTTAAGCAAGCGTTTCAGTCCTTATCCAATGTGTCATACGAGTTCGAAACGGATTCGCTACTTCGATAATTTTGACCGAACGGAAGTCGTTTACGGATATGTTATGAATCCGTTTGCTTAAGAAATTCCTCTCGAAAACGCTAACCGTTTTTTACACTTTTTTCGGATCCGTCTCGCGCTCGCAACGGAATTCATACTCGAATCCGTTTCGGGCTGGGTTCGCTTAACTAAAACGGATGCAATTTTATCCGTTTTTTGCGGATTCGTAACGGATTTGTTCTGAATTCGCATTCCTCTTGAAAAATTGGAATTTAAACATTTATGAAGTGACAGATTATTAGTTAAAGGTTACCAATTTACGAAGTGGGTCGCTTTACGCTTGAAGAAAATTAAAACATAATAAAAATGTTCTTCGAAAGTTCTGAGTTCCAAAGATGAGCATTTTTACCGGAAAATCTTTTTCGATGAAACTCATTTTCATCTCGGGGGCCACGTTAACAAACGAAATTGTCGCATTTGGGGCTCTGAAAATTCACACATCGTCCACTGAGGCCTTAAAATAGGTAAAGGTCCAAACAATCGGACATCTACTGGAAAATTGTTTAGATCAAATGAGGTACTGTAAAGCAAGTAGTGGAAGCCATTTCTACGATGTTGTGTTTCATTCCTAAATGTCAATGATTGGCCTTGCTAATAAAATTATAATTTAAAAAATAGGTCTATTAGTATATTTTTTAAAAGGGAAATTAAATTAAATTCAAAATTTTACATGCCCACCTCTTACTTTTTCGGATCCGTCTCGAACTCGCAACGGGTTTGTAGAAATTTATAAAAAAAATGGAAAAATTTCGGGAAAATGTGTTGTGCATGACTATCCTAAAAGCAGCGTAATATAATTAAGATATTTAAAATTAAAATAGGTAATGAATGTTTTTCATTTATATTATTCATAAAATCTTTACAAATAATAAAAATATTTTCGTTGCCAACCAAATTTATGCCCCTATTACCGTACACCACTCAACTTAGTTTGGTCGACTTAGAGACGACCCAACTTCAACACGACCAAACTTATCTTTTGTATTGTGGTTCACAACTGTTTTTGGTTGCAATTGTTATGGTGTTACCAGCTCGAAATATCAATTTTGACAAGTAAAAGCAGCTCATTTATGTGAAAATAAAATAAGTTAGCAATTGTGGTGTAAATTTGACGCATTTGTCGACCAAACTGGCACAGAGTTGTCAAAGGCAATACGACAAAAGTAAGTGAACACAACCAAAAAATCAGCTGTTGTTCAGTTGAGTTGAGTCGGCCGTTGAGTTGAGAACGGCAATGCCAATTCATCGATTACGCCCAAACCCTCACAAAAGTTGGGAACCGTAATAGGGGCATTAATTCGTTTAGTATTTTTTTTCCAAAGTTGTTGTGTTTGTTCTAGCAACTCAGATATGAATCTGCGACATTGCTGGCCAGTTTTTAAGTGGATAGTTAACTATCAGTGAGTTTAAAACTAGAAGCGCACATCTCAGTGATTGTGAGAAGCTCTCCCCAATCCCTTCATGGGATGTTATGGGACGCCATTTGTTTTTTAGTTAACTATCGAAATACTGAATCGTAATTGAAATTTAATTAGATGGTAATAATAGTTTTTGTTAATTGTGATATCGCTTACATTAAGATTATTGCAAGCCTTGGATTCTTATTGGAAAAATCGTATGTTGTGGGCTAAATGCCAAAACAAAAAAGAGGAGCAACAAAATGGAATTATGTTAAAAAATAAATAAATGCATAAAATCTGGGACATTTTAAAAAAAATTTATTAAAAAAACTATGTAGGCGCATAAATTTTACTATCTAGGCCCAAAGTATGCGTACATATACTCAAAACAGAAACATGAATTTTTTACAATCCATAAGTTAACCAACCAAAATTGGGTGGTGAAAACATTGTTAACCATTGACTGAAAAACACAATTCGATGTTGAAATACAATTAATCTATGAAACGAAGATGATCACTGACTGAAAAACTGGCCATAAGTTGTTTTGTCAAAGATGTGGGTGGCGTTTGGTGTGGTCCCTCTTGCTCGAAATTCGAGTTTGGTTTCCTCACGAGATACTTCCAATTTCAAATTTGCTTCCTCAAAATAACATTTCGCTTTTAGGGGCTCGTAACGGATTCGAAACGGATCGCCAAATCACATGTTCACTTATTCGCTTTATTTTGTTTTTCTGGACTCGTAACGGGCTCGACAGTTCACATTTCGCCTTTTATGCTTTTACGGACTCGTAACGGGGTCGAAACGGTGCCGCATCCGTTTTTGTGCACACACTGTCAGAGCTGGCAGGGACCCAGAAGGCCGCAGTGTCTGCGGCTATATTATCTTCAAAGACGCCTTTAAGAAATTGTTCGCATTTGAATCTAAAGGCGATATTATGGGCGACGATGCCTTGTACGTTATCGTCGATAAAACTTGTTTGACTAATTCTCTTGTAAATACGTTACATTCATTAATAATGTCGCTTACTTCATCGACAACGACAAGATTATTCGCAATGTCACTTACTTTGGCGTCACTGATTTTTGCGACATTTGTATGAAAATATCTGTGACGATTTGAAAGGGATCTCCTCAGTATGTCTTTTAAGCAGGGCTTGCAAAATATGCTCAACCACATATTTCTGCCCGGTCTGCTCACTCAAAAGACCGAAAAAATTGAGACGTAATCGCTCAGTGTCTGAACAGCAACCCTCTTTTTCTTTTCGTTCGAGTTGTCGGTCTCGGGTTGAGCTTTATGGTTGAGCGTAACCATAGAGAAATACTTAAGAGTTTCCATTACTCTCTTCGCTGCCTCTTCATGACGACGAGGTACTAGGCCATTTCATAGAGTTTTATTTGCTGCGGTATTTTACCAATTAAACACTTTAGTTGGACATAAAACGGACAGAAATCGAAGGGAATTCGTATTTTCGTTCAATACAAACAATATAAAACATAATTTAGCTGTCATTAGCATCAATAAACACTATTCAAAATTAGTTCCTGTCTTCTTTGCTCTCTCATTCTCTATCATCGGCCTATTACCTTTTCGATCAGCTGTGCCATAGAATTCCCCTACCCTAAGTAGATGAGCGACGAACAGTTCTGTTCGTATCGAGCGGTCAGTAAGAAACCGATTCGTGTGTTACGGCAGGGGGATTCTATGGCACAGCTGATCGAAAAGGTACTAGGCCGATGATAGAGAATGAGAGAGCAAAGAAGACAGGAACTAATTTTAAATAGTGTTTATTGATGCTAATGACAGCTAAATTATATTTTATATTGTTTGTAGTGAACGTAAATACGAATTTCCTTCGATTTCTGTCCGTTTTATGTCCAACGAAAGTGTTAAATTGGTAAAATACCGCAGCAAATAAAACTATGAAATGGCCTACTACCTCGTCGTCATGAAGAGGCAGCGAAGAGAGTAATGGAAACTCTTAAGTATTTCTCTATGCTTCAAGACACGGCTTACTGGGGAAGAAAACAACTTAAAGATTTGGGCTAGCGATTCGCTCTTTTCTCTCTTGCTCGTGACCGAGTCGAATATTATTCTCTATATATTTTATACTCGCTCGCGATTTGTGAATGTTAAAATAATGAGTGAGGTATATTTTCAGATCTTTGAATTTTAAACTGGCTCGAGAGTTATACTTTCCAAAACCACGATCGGGGTGAATTAAAACCGTGAGCGAGTTGAAAATTGCACTCGCTCAAAATTTATTGATTGACGGGCGAGCGTATAAAGAAGTTACCGGGACTATGTTTTTTGTTCTACTTGATGATGGGAATGCCAATTTTTAAGCAGAAGTGTTTGCTTTAAATGTTTTTGATTTTGGTCTTAGTGAAACTCAAAAGGTTGTAGAATTTCAGACAGTTTTCAATAACCCCAAAATTAAATTAGAGATTAGTGTTCCAAAAGTGTGGAAAATAACCATTTAATAGAGTAATGAAAGCCGGTTTGTTGAAAACTGGTATATTCAGAAAACCGGCCGTATTCACATTTGTTTTTTTGATGAAAAAACTTCAATACGATTCAACATCCGCTAGTAAACAAGTGAAAATTAACGTGCAAATTGTACAGATTATTTACATACTTATAATTAAGAACTTTGTCTCATTGCCAAAGAAATTATCTAACAAAACAATTTCATTTGAAATTGTATTAGCTACTCTCATATCTCCAAACACGAAATAGATTCATGCATCAGAATGTATGTACATCTATAATTTAGGTATTTCTTTTCTATCTCAAGTCCACAATTCGCGCCTGTGTTTGTATGTCTTGATTGTAAATTATTCAAAAAAATTGAAACTGTCATCGCATAAGTAACTAATCTCTGTTCAGCATAGAGACGCGTTGCTCCACACACCACACAGTTGTTACCTTTTTCCAAGCGCATTTAGAACTGAAGGCAAAAGTGCAAACTGTGCCTTTTGTCTGGGGGTTTTATTTTTCTCTTAATAGAAATTGGCGCGAAGCTTGTGCCTCCAAGTGCAAGTGTGAATAAATAATCATCATGAGTGCATAGTTTTTTTTTTATCCATAAGCTAAAGAGTCGTCGTCTAAAACCTTCAGAAGTGTATACTCGTTTGTAGTATCTATTCATGGGCTCGTATATACTGTAGTTTGTATGCCTTTTTTTTACATTATCATGTAGATTTTAATAGATTGTTTAGTTCTCAAATTCATTCAAGACTTTCTATATCCACAGCTATTAAAGAATGTTGAAAAAAAATACAAAATTTACAATTAATATTTGCCACACAGGAAGAAACCGCTTATGTTATTCATATAAATATGTTCATACATATAGTATGTACATACATACATACATACATAGATGTTAAAAATTTATTATTTCTAATTTGCAATTTCACTTAATGTTTGCAAAAATATGACAAGATTCTGCACAGTTCTACTAAACGTGTACAGGAAACCTAAATTAACATGATTTTGAAGTTTTCAAGTGCTCTTCTATGGAATTCCTCTCAATATTTTGATGCTTTCATTGAACAACACAATTAAGTTAATAAAAATATTTGTGGATTTTTTTCTTCAACTTTTTAAATATTTAAACAAGTTAACAAATTTAGGGGTCATGCAAAAGCTGAGGAACAGATAAGTGAATAAAGAAAATTTAGAGGAACTTTTTTGTAAAGTTTTAACAATTCTTTAAAAAAAAGTTAATATTTGCTTACTTCATATCCACTACAATTATGAATTCCTACATCGGAAGTGGTCGTTAGGGGGAACAACTTATTTATAACTTTTTAACTTCACCCTAAACCCCAATTTTGAAGCATTTTTTTTAATACTTTGAGGTTTTGTAGCTAATGCAATAATCACTCGGTTGGTTACATTTTAATCTTAAATATTTCCTAAATGAATCACTACCGGTAGAGTGGCATACAAAAACAATTATTTCTATATTGGATTGGAAACTAAAATGCATATCCGTCAACAGCCTCGTTATCAAACAAAAAGTAAAGTCTAAATAAATATTTATAACTTAAAAATTCATTTAAACGAAGGAGAATTTGTACCTCGAGTATATAAAACTTAAACAATTATTTTATTTAGAAATAATTGTTATCAATTTTATCAATATTTACTTAACTTTATGAGTATGTTGGACTAAGAATATAAATTCGTTTACATGTTTTTACGATATGATTACGAGTATACATAAGTAAAACGAATACTTGGTATAACTGGTGTCGATGAACAATCCCTCTTCCATGAGCTTAATTTTATAATAATTCGAAATTTTTCTGAAGCCATCTACCTACCAATATTCTAAAATATAAATCTATCCACACGCTAAAAAATCTGTCTTTTTTGTTGTTGTTTGGATGCAAACATAATGTGTTTGTAGCTTGTCCCAAATATAGTATACTTGTGCCTAAACACATTGTGGTTGCTATTCAATATAACATGTTTAAGGCACAATGATTAATAGGCTATAATATACATTTTTGAGACCCATATGTGGCTTTGCTTGCTGGCAACCGCTATAAACAAACACGTGACAGACAACAAAGAAACAAAATGGCACCAGTTCATCAATTCATGAAAACAATGCTTGCAAACATGTACATGTTTCGTGAAATATGTTTCTGGGGCCGATATTTTTCAGCGTGCATTTATACGTTTTAATGAGTGTGAGATTATTTTATTGGGCATTGCCCACCAGTTCGATATTCAGTTGGTCGCACCAATCTCCAGTTGATCACACCAAACTTTCGCAGGAATTCATCTAGCGACATTTGTACCGTTCAATTTTAAGGCTTCGTGTACGTCTTCAAACATTTTTCACGATTTATACAATGCTATCGCTATATTTTGATTCGCTTAAATTCGTCGGCCATAGTGCCAAGTTCAGGCTACTTAAGAGTCAGACTGAGAAGGGAAGGAAGTCCTCTGCCAAGATCGGCAAAATCCGCGGTGTACTGAAAAATTCTACAGATGCCCGAAAGAAGTTGTGAAGCATAGCCACAGAATGCCTGTCATTAACTAAGTACCGTTCAACAAGTAGAGCTCTCAAGAGAGGTTCAATTAGGAAAGTGGTCCCTCATCTACTCTCTAGTAAACATTTGTACCTCATATTAGGGACCGGCTGATTATTATATCATCACCCCACTTCCAGGGGATTCTCTGTTTTCTGAAGTTTCTATACTGAAGCATACGGCATAAAGATGTAGTAGGGTTACTCCAAAATGAAAGCCCTAAGACCGAGTTGATATGCTAAAACTTTGAACAAAAAATTTGCTCATACCTGGAAGCCTAGTAATTTGCCATTGCTGCACGATGAAAAAAACTGCCTCTGTAACATATTCTCCCAAACATATTCTGCAGGGTCCATGTATATGTTTGGAACACACTTCAAACATTTATATGTTTGCAAGTCCCAAACTCAGGTGTATTTAAATGCAAACGTTAGCATATTTACTGACCAATATGTATGCTTTTACGTGGAAAGATATGCATGCTTCATCCCAACCTCCACATACTTACGTGGAAACATATGTGTATTTTCTCACAAACATAATAATATTTAGAAAGGAATTATTCTTTCTTTATTTATTATAATCAATATTATGAATATATGTCCACATTTATAAATAATTAATACAAAAAATTTATATATTTAAAGTGCCCCTTTTTACATTTGCTTGCATTGAATGCATTACTTTTTTATGAAATGAGAATCTGCTGCTCTTTTGCTTCTCCTTTCTTTGTTCTCTCTCACATTTTTGTTTTCAGAAGGTTTCAACTATGCCTTGGTTATCACTATGCGTTGGTAGAGAAACAATATACTTATATACAAATCTAGTTCATGCAAGACAAGCGTGTATTAATTACTTGTGTTTTGTTATATGTATTACAAAATGGATCTGCAAAAATACAGATTCACAGTTACTAGATATACACACTCGTTGCCCTTCTTTTTTTTCTCTTGCTCTCGAGAGAGCATAAACAGTGAAACAATCACGGCTGCATTTATATCACAAACACAGTATTATTTGGGACGCAAACACATATGTTATAACATATTAATCATTGTGTCCAAAACATGTAATATTGAAAAGCAAACACAATGCGTTTGGACACAAGTATATTATATTTGCGACAAGCTCCAAACACATGTTATATTTGCATCCAAACAACAAAAACGACCGATTTATCAGCGTGTACTTTATCGAGGATATGCCGTGGTGGATCTAATGATTCATAATGTGCGTGAAGATAACATCGAATACCACTAGGAAAGACGCAAACCACTTCAGTTAACACAACTCTGTTATTGAGAAAACGAGCCCTGTTAAAGGAATAAAAACAGGAACACAATTGAATAAACTCAAACTTATGACGATTGGGACCGCATAAATAACTAATCTTAAGAAATATGGAAAAATACATCCCCAAAATTGGTTAATTTTGCTAAACGATGTTCAAAAACATCTCAAGTTTTATGAACAGAATTGCATAAATAAAGGCAAACTAAAGGATTCCCTGCGTTCCATGAGTACACCAGGTAATACTTCTCAGGGTGTACTTTCCGAATATGCTACATATTTCAGAGCAATTCTAAATTTAGGATTTTATATTTTAGGCCTCATTTTTGAATTTGGCCAACTGTGGCCAAATAAAGGATTCTCTGTTAAACAAATGTATTATAGCTAAGAGACCACGAGTTGCACATTAGAAATTTACTATCGACATATTTCAAAGCAATTTCGGAACCTCGAAATTTTAATTTTAAATTTGTATTCGAAAACTGATTTTGGTCCAGTATGTTCAAACGAAGGATTTTCTCCAAATGATGAGTAACCAGGTGATAGTCCTCGGGGTGTACTTTCTGAATTTGGTATCCGCATATTCCAAACCAATTTCAGAATCTCGCAATTTAGGTTTTTCTATACTGTGCCCAAATAAAGGATTCGCTATCTACAAAATATATTACGGGTAAAAGTCCTTCGAATGCACGTTCTGAGTTTAGTATTCACATATTACATAGCATTTTTAGAGCCTCGCAATTTTAATTTGAAAGTTGTATTCGATAACTGATTTTGGCCCACTGTGCCCAAACAACGGTTTATCTGCAAATGATGAGTACATCAGGTGTGTACTTTCTGAATTTGCTATTCGCATATTTCAGAATCTCACAATTTAGGTTTTTCTATTTTACACCCAATTTTTTAATTTCATCAACGAAATATATTAGAAGGAAAATATGCACATTCCGAATTTAACTAACACAATAATACTACCGAAAACTTTGCTCGGCGTAAGATTCACTCGAAGTGGTTTATAAGGCATCAAGCCAAAATCATCTACATATCTGTGCATCAGTTGTCAAAACACATCATACCGAAGAGTCGAAATTCTCGTCGTTCCGTTTTCGAATTGACTCGAAACTTTTCTACATTTGTGTAAGTCGTTTTGTGTGAGAAAATTTTTCTTCTGCAAGTTTTAGAGGCTCACGAGTTTTCGAGGCTCCTTCAAACAAATTATGTATATTTTGAAGGGGAATGTAAGTATTACATTTTGATTACAAATAGTGTTTCTGCAATCTTATGAATGGAAGGTATAAAAATAGATTTTATTTGTTATAAGTCCTACACCACCTGATCATAGTAGCGTGTAACAAGCAGACATTCTATAGATTAGGAACTGAGGGATGGTCCCTCACTAATGGCCTAGTCACATTAAATGTATCATTGCTTGTTTCCGAATTGACGGCACAATGCCTGTTTAGTGCACAATACTTACATACTTATCCGGTCTCGAACAACCCCGAGGGGTCAGGGACCTTACAAAACGAAGATAACGTATTTCGCCAACCAGTTCGATCTTTTGCCTTATCACTCCAGTTGGTAATACCAAGTGTACGCAGGGATTCGTCAATCTGATCCCTCCAGCGGAGTCTTGGTCTTCCTATATTTCGTCTTCTTCGAGTTCGGTTTCGAAAACCCTTCGAGATGGTTGCATTCATCCATTCTACTGACATGGCCTAGCCAGCGCAATCGCGTTATATTGATCCGGTTAACTATGTCAATGTCGGGGTATAGCTCATACAGCTATCAGCATACGCGAGCAGCATGTGACTTTTGCTGCTGATGATTTTATTCATGTTGACTGCAGCTTTTCTCATACTAATCTCCATTAAGATGTTAAAGAGATCGCATGATAGAGTGTCGCCAAGCTCAGACAGGCTTATTCCACGGTAGTTTTTAACCAAATTTTGGTAATGAGCTGATGCATGCACCTTACCAGCTCAACGCCGACAGCCTTAAACAGCTCCGCGGTAATTCATCGGCTCCTGCGACTTTGTTGTTCTTAAGCCGGACAATAGCTGTTCGGATCTCGTCTTGGTTAGGAGGGGCAATCGACGTCCTCGTCGAAATTGTGATCGATTGTCTCATTGTCATTGGATATATCAGATACCAGTAGTGCGGAGAAATGACCTCTTCATATTCTGATTTCCGTTGTTGTCTTTCCTGACGGGGCGCTCTGAACCATATCCATTAGTTCAGTTTTTGACTTTTTGGTAGAATTTTCGGGCTTTTTCCTTCTGTATGTCTCAATTTTCTCACTCTGGCGCCTTCTCCATCGCCGTTTCTTACGCCTAAAGAGACGGGTTACCTCCTTTATTTTTTCCCTATACCGCTCTTTTCATCACTTTCTATGCGACACTTCATCGTACCTTGGTTTTCAAAATCAAGTACGGTTGTTGCGGCAGTACCTTGGTTTTTCAAAACCTAGTACGGTTGTTGCGGCAGTTTTTATAGAGTGGGAAATAGGTTTCGACTGCGCTTCAGGGAGGGGGTAGGTTCTGTGCCAAAAGTTGCGAGAGCTTCCTTGAGTAGGCATTGGCTACCTCTGGTAATTGCAGCTGTACATTGTCTAGCTTTTGGTGGACATTGGGCGAGATTAAATGAATTCTGGAGAAGCTGTACCGATGAGGAAGAATCCACTGGACATAATTTAGTTAGCCCGTTGTATCACAATTGTGTATTAAGTGTAAGTAACCTTGTCTGTTAAGTATAAGTAAACAACCTGATCTATTATCTTTTGTACAGTATACGAGGGTTGAATTTTATGTTTCGGGATTTGGCAACCCTAGTGTTGCCTTCTGGCAACTGACAGCTCTATCGTAAAGTTGGACATTTTTGAGGTTATTCATACTCAGAACACTGGCATACGGGCGCTATTTGTGTTGTTTACAAATAAAAAATAAATAAATGGTTTCCCATTACATCCCATGAAGGGACTGGGGAGAACTTCTCACAATCACTGAGCTGTGCGCTTTCCAGTTTTCACTCACTGCTTGGGACCTACAGTTTTACACCGATTCCGTACGTTATTTTGAGAAGCTTTTTCATGACTTTATACTCGATAGTGTCGCCGTCACTATGCGAGGTGACCGCCGCCGAAAGAAATTTGAAGGTGGTCAGAGCCGGGTTCGAACCCAGGATCTCATGTACAAGAGCCGCGCACACTAACCATTGCACCACCGACGGCCACAAAAGATTCATCTCGGCCCAAAAATGGAATTAAATCGTGAACATTTTCGGGCGATTTTTTTTACAACTTTCGACGTGGATTAACTCAGCAACAGTGCATGGATGAACTTAATTAAATTTTTGGCGATGAAACTCCATCAAGGACCAGTGTTTATCGATGGTATGGTGAATTCAATCGTGGTCGTAGTTCACTCCAAGACGAATTTCGTGAAGGTCGTCCAAAGTCAGTTGTTGTTCCAAAAACCGTTGATGCTGTGCGCGAAATGATTTTGCAAGATCGTCATGTGACCTATCGTGAGATTGATACAACCTTAGACATTAGTGGGACCAGCATACATTCAATATTGCATAAACATTTGACTGTCAGAAAAATTTGTTCGCGTTGGATCCCACCCAATTTGTAAATCGCTCAAAAAAGGCTCGTGTCGATTAGTCGAAAGAAATGCTCCAAAAATACGATCGCGGTGCTTCGAAACACGTCTATGACATCGTGACAGGTGATGAATCCTGGATTTACGCGTATGAGCCCGAAAGTAAACAGCAGTCAACTGTATGGGTGTTTCAAGATGAGTCAAATCCAACAAAAGTTGTTCGCACCCGAAGTACTTCCGAGCAAATGGTTGCCTGTTTTTTCGGGAAAACCGGACATGTCGCAACCGTACCACTAGAACAACGCAGAACAGTGAATTCTGAGTGGTAAACAACCATTTGTTTGCCAGTTGGCTTCCAAGAAATCAGGAAACCCAACCACCGAAGACGGATCACTCTACCACGACAATGCGAGCTCTCACACATCGGCTGAAACAACTGCATTTTTGAGCACCCATAACATCGATTTGATGGGTCATCCGCCGTATAGTCCTGACTTCTTTTTATTCCCGTACGTGAAAAACAAACTGAGAGGTCAACGTTTTTCGACACCTGAAGAAGCGGTTGCTGCATTCAGAATGCCTGTTTAGGAGATACCTCAATCTGAGTGGCAAAAGTGTTTCGACAATTGGTTCAAACGCATGCAAAAGTGTATAAATCTTCATGGGGAATATTTTGAAAAACAATAAAGTTATTTTCGATGATTAATATTTGTTTTTGTTCTCTAATCCCGAAACATAAAATTCAACCCTCGTATTTACTTTTAGATACCATGCTGGCAATTGTATTGCACACACTTATTGTTCACTCCTTCAAATCTTTAGAAAGTTCATTGACTCTGGATGCCTACTTTTGTAACATCAATATCGATGTTTTGTGGGATGAGACGCCGTAAAAAGTAACAGGATTGAAGTGAAGAGTTATTTTTCTTAGTTTTGTATTATGCATACTAACAAGTGTCTTCAATATATATGTATATAATAGGTGAATGTCTCAAATGCAAAACAAGGATCTAAGTACAAACTTAGTTTTGTGATACACTGTACTGAACTTAATATCTGTTCGTTGGGTTTCAAGTAATAAAGCTACACAGATATAGTCCGATCAGACTACCAAATTATCTACCAGGTAAATTGTGTTACCACCTGATTTGTGTTTTTTCTTATTTTCTGTGTGTAAGCTGTTAAATTTGGTTGTTTCTTTTGTTAACATTTGGTTGTTAATAAAGAATTTCACACAAGATTCAATTTAAAGCGTAGACGTTGTATCATGTAGGACAAACTTAATAATTGTTCACATTTTTTATACGTACTGACAAATGATTCTACCATGTCTCTAAATTTGTAATGATTTTATATCTGATCACAAAATGAAAATTGTTTAAATTTTTCAAAAAATAATTTACACAATAAACATGGTCGTCAAAAAACTATATCACAGGACAATTTAAAGCTGTGATATAGATTAAAACTCACCCCAAAGCACTGTAGTGTGCAAGAGTAAAAGAAGAACAAGGAGGAAAAAAAGCTTTTTGTTCTTGTGGTGGAATTATGAACCTTTCAGTGTGTGTTGGTACTTAGCGATCAAATTGCATTTTTGAGTAGAATGCAGCCGCCTATCGCTTATCGCCACAAATCGTAATAGGGGAGTAATTTATACATAGATTTGTCAACTCGCTCATCGGCTTAATGATTGAAGGGAAGCGAACTTGTGTATGAACGTCAAGAGAAGAATTCTGTCGCAGAAGTTTGGCAAATACAGCTGAAATCGTTACTGTGAATGTTCAAAATATGTAAGTACATATATGAACATCGTGAATGCACAAAACTAAAAATGGAGGATTTTGTTCGACGTTGCTGACAGAAGTTCGTTTCCTCATTGAAGAAGCGCAAGAGAAACGTCAGATTAGACGGATAACAAATCTATGCATAAATTAATCTATGGTTCTACCTAAGCAATGACGGGAAGCCTAAATCTATTCACAATAGGCGTTGTTTGGGTGTATTCCTACGAGAATAATTTGAACGCAAAAAATAATCAAGTTGAGAGCAAATAAAGAAAAATCGAGAGTGCTCAAAAAATATATTTGAAACAGTATAAACAACTTAAAAAGATATGTATGAGTAATAAAGTGAAATCATCACCATACCTTTAATATGTCTTTCGTTTTATTTTATAGCGTAAAATAGTTTGTTATTTTTTTATATGGGATAGCGAGCAAAAAACAAAACGGCATCCATTGATTGTTTACAAGCAATTCATGATGTAATTAATGTGCCTAACATGTCAAAGCCAGCTGATCTAAACACAATGTGAAAATTGCAATTTAATTTCAATTGTGTTAAATTTAGAGTTCATAATGAAGATTCAAGTCGATTTTTGTAATACCAAACAAACAAACTGTTTTAGCCTCATTCTTTGAGGCGTTGTAAAAAAACTAATAATGTAAACAAAACTATGTAGAAATTTAATCAAACATTGACCGATTAGGCACGAACGCAATGAATGCTGTGCTACTGATATAACCTGAATGAAATAATCTTGGGTAGACCCCTTAGGCCAATACTTAAACAAGGACGGAAATCGTTATTTCAGGCACAATAAATAACAAACCAGTTTGTTATTACGCTTGCTATCCCGAAATTCGCTCAAAAATGAAGTATTAAGACAATAACATAGCATAAAACATATTTTAAAGGCTTTGTTTACGATGATTGTACTTTTTCATTTTGTTTTAACTTTTTTATTTTCTTTAAATCTGTTTTTTATTGTTTTTTTTTTGCGGTCTTCTTTTTTGCTTTCCTTGCTCTCTTTTCGTTCTGTCAAAGTTGCAATTTTTTTAAGTTTGCGTCAGCGCTATTTTGGGAGCTCTCATAAGAATACACGCAAATAAAACCTATTGTGAGTGGTTTTACGCTTTCCGTCGTTGTTTAGGTATCGGCCTTGTAGAGGCATTAAAAATTCACTCTATTGTTAATTTGTATACATATAATTTTAATCAATCTTTCAACTATGACACATTTCCTAATCACATTTCAAACAACTATCAATGGACCACAAATTATTCAAAAGATGACGGAATATTTAAATAAAAAAGAGTCTCAAAGATCATATTCTGTATATTTTTCTTTTTTTCATACGACAAGTAGGAGAACTGACGTTGTATTTGCTTCTAACGAACATAATATTATCAGCCGATATAAATTTGCATTGTCGGTATAAAATTTTGTTCATACCCGCATTTTTGTATCAAAAGTGAATGAACTTTTATTTCAAATGAAAAGACATTATCGTTGTCAATTTGGTCTGCCTAATTTTATAAATTAAAAGTTTATTGTTGTATTTTTATTTTTTGTAAACGCAACGTTCGTTAAATGTTACACATTGACAATGAAACTCAGAGATCTCTTTCACGTGACGATATCGTTTTTCTTTTATTTTTAAATTCTGTGTGTTTTTAGTTGTTTGAGTTTTTCTTTTATTGTGCGGGCACAGTAGGGACACATTGTACTCATTTGGAAAAATTTTGTGAATTGTATGGTGTCCATTTGATGAATCGTTATTCGAATAATCGATTTATCGTAATTAAGCAATTAATCGATCAAATAAGAATTTTACATTTCGATTGCCGATTAACTCGAATAATTTAATAATTTATTCTTAATTTTGTATCTTTATATTTCAACATGTTTGTTCTTCCTCTTTTTTTTAAGATGTTTGCGTTAGACTGAACACACATCGGATCAGTCAAAACGTTTTAATTCGGTTAATGAAGCAACAGTGCATGGTTTAATATGAGCCAACACACACCAGAAGAATCCAATACATTTTCTTGCCTCATAAATCAATAACATTTTGTCTGCCGCGGTGTGTTTTCAGCTTTAGCCGCATGTTTGTCACACTGTGTAATGTTAGTTGTTGTGTTATTTTTCCTAAATCGTTTTATTTTTCACGCGTATTTTGGCCAGCTGACAAATTAAAATGAAAAATAAAACGTTTTCGTTTGCTGTCAATTGTTTTTGTTACCGTTGGTCGTTCTTTTCATTTACCACTACACACACTATTTATTGCATACATTTCTTATGCTCCTGCTCACGTTCGTCTTCTCTTTAGTTTAGTTTTTTTTTTGTTCATGCGTTCATTAACCTTTAACGTTAATGAACCTGATTTGCTGTTCCGACACATTCTCAATAAATTTACAACAAATTTGGTTTGACATTTTACTGCTGTAATTTCTATATTTTTCAATGTAATGTTTGTCAGAATTCTGTGTAATTGTTACAGTTAGTAGTTTAGGTACGAGTATTATTTTACGAAACAATTTCAAGATATAAGATTAAAAAAGTTGTGACAATTTACATATAAAATATATACATAGTATGTACAACATGCATGTATGTTGTTACGAAAAACTACACTCAGAGAAACTCCTAGAAGAAATATGAAGAAAATTTTCATAGATGTGTTTTCCATAAAATGTTTATCAATTTAATGAGATCAGCTTCATAGAAAGAAAATATTGATGATGAGTTTTATCATGTTTATGAAAAGCCTCTTAGGAAATAAATAATGAAGAAGTTTCATCAATTTTTGTGCACCTCTTTATAAATTTGATGGAACACTATTGCTTTTCTTCCATGGTCCAAGGGCCGGTTCTCTCCAGTCAAAAGTTTTCTTTAACTTGTTATGTTTTTATACCCTCACCCATGCTCGCTGAAAATTCTGTATTTTTGTTTTTTTTTTTGTATGCAAATATAACGTGTTTGTAGGTTGTCGCAAATATAGTATACTTGTGTACAAACACATTGTGTTTGCTATTCAATATTACATGTTGGAGACACTGATTAATAGCCACAAATGTGGTTTTGTTTGTTGAAAACAGCTGGAAACAAAAACGTGACACAACAAAGAAACAAAAAAGAAGCTTATCTTAAATTCAGGAAAACAACCCTTGCAAACATATACATGGTTCCTGCAATATATTGCTGGGGCCGTTTGTTTTTTCAACCCGTGGACTTGGTTTATACAGGGTAGTCCAAGTACAAGTATCTTTTTAAATATTAAATAAAATAAACTAAACTTAATTTGGTTTGGTATATTATGGTGTTATTAGAAATAATAAACATTCCCATTATTTATGGAACACGAATTCAATCATGTGGCTGGCTCGCAGTAGCTCATCGTGTCAGTCCAATTTTCCAAGTCTTTGTTGACGGTTTCTGGTTATATCACACGAATGGCTCGGACGATATTAGTAAGGGTGTAGATCGTTTTTGGATTATTCGCATAGTATCGGTCTTTAACGGCACACCATAAGAAAAGGTATAAAGGGGTCAAATCGCAACTTCGAAGCAGCCGATTGGCATCGCAAAGACGGTGATAACACGATTACCGAACTTAGTGCGCCAAAGATAGATTGTTTGATGATTTGTGACATGGCGCGCATCCTGCTGAAACCAACTATTTTACAAGTTCATATCTTCCATTTCAACCCATAAGAAGTCCGTAAAGTCCGCTCTGTAGCGCTCGTCGTTGATTGAAATTGGTCCAGCAGCATTTTAAACAAATGTGGCAATGATGCCAACACTCCAAACTGTCGCTCTCTATGAATGCATGGGCATCTCGACAATGGCGTACGGGTGTTCTCAGATGCGGCAATTCGTTTCGTTCGTTGACATAGCCGCCGAGATAAAAATGCGCCTCATCAGAAATTATAATTTCCCGGTCAAATTCGATGTCCGATTGGAGTTTGCAATATTTCCCAAAGTTGTCCAAGCGTATAGCGACTCATTTTTTCTCAATATTGCGAACAGAAAAAATCTATCAGTGTCAAAATAAAACATCATTTAAAAATATACCTTTATTTGATCCATATTACGCCCTTTGTGTCTGGACGAAATTCGTTTTAGAACTATTTAAGACGATTGAGCAATATCCGTCTGTATTTCTGTCTGGCTGGTCAACACCATAGCTGCCCTAAATCTTTAGCGATTAACTTGAGAAAATTTACGAGGTTGACACACCCTCCCAGGTTGATGGTCGTCTAGATTGTCCGTACTAAAAATCGCGTAAAACACTTGCAATCTTAACGAAATTGGTTATTAGGCTTTGTACTGTCAAACGTGGTTTACGACAACTATTGTAAACCACAATCGATCTTAATGAAATTTGATACAGCCAATATTTTGTTAAAAGCTACTCTGTAATTTAAAATGTTTCTACCGGTTTTCAGGTTGGCCGATCTTAATCATTGTGTCTCAAATTTTTAATATTTAATAGTAAACACACTTACATTTGCATCCAATCAAGAAAAAAAATTTTTTAGCGTGTACATACACAAGCTATTGTGTTTTTTTATTTATGTATTTGTGTATTAACCAACTGTGACCGCTGTTCGACTACTCGGTCAGTAATTTCAACGCAATTTTTTTTATTGCAAAGTGTGCGCGACGCTGTCTGAAATTGGTCAATATTGTAGTAGATTGGAAAAAAATAAAGCTGTTATGAAACCGTTTAGTGCCAGGTAGCGGTTGAAATATATCTGCAATAACTATTTTCAATAAGTAAAGGAAACATATTGCACGTTGAACCATGTATATGTTTGAAACACGCTTCAAACATTCATATATTTGCAAGTCCCAAAATCATTTGTATTTTAATGCAAACATGTATGCTTTTATGTGGAAACATTTGCGTGCTTCATCTCAAACATCCATATACTTATGTATGTACATGGAAGCATTCGTATGTTTCCTGCCAAACGAACGATTGACGACTGAATGCGTTAAACTAAATCGAAACAGACCCGTCAAAATATGAAGCTCTCAATTCATTTACACACACATTCAGTAATATTTATGAATCACTTACTGAAAGAATAATGCAAAAATACAGTTATACATTTGCAATAACATTAACTTAGGCAGAGAACAATATCTCTTTATTTATTTCTCTCTTTTACTATTTGTCTCTTAATAGAGCATATCGACAAAAAAATAAGTAAACAGTGCACCAAACACAACTGTATTTGTATCACAAACAAAACAAAGGATCACAAACACATATATTATAACATATTAATCATAGTGTCTCAAACATGCAATATTGCATAGCAAAAACACGTTAGATTTGCACAGGAAAAAAATACAGCTTTTTCAGCGTGTACTTATTTTCTTTTAAATTTCGATAAATGTTCATAAATGGCCCGTCGCTCCGATTGTCTCTGCAAAGGCTCGGGTCGACAAAGGATTCACGTTGTTGCTTTATTCAGTTTCTTTCCTCAAAATCGTTTCTCACTTTGGTAGCACAAACATATCGTCACATAAAATGCAAAAGATTTTTTTTTTATTTTTTTTTTTACAGGAGAAGGAATAAACGTTATAAATATTTCTTAAAAACTACTTTTTTCCATTAATTTGTTTTTCAGAAACAAATCCGTCTTGGTTTTCTAAGCTTGAATCTAAAATTTGGAAATTAAGTTTTAAGTAGTCTTTAATTTCTAACGTTTATTTTTTCTCCTGTAAAAAACTAAAAAGTGTAGTTACGGCCTTTTGCATTTTAGGTGACGATATACGAGTGACATACGCAAAGGCCAAAGCAATATCTGAAACTATTTTAATCCCCCGAGCCTTTATTTTTTTTGCACTGATCACAAATATTTTCTACTTATATAACTTTTTTCACAGCATACTTACTTAACCGACCAAACGCGATATCCTCTGTCCGAAGAACGATTGACGATGCAATTTAAAATAATGTAAAAATACAGTTACACATGTACAACATAGACTATGATTAATCTTTCTTTGTGTATCTTTTATTCTCTTGCTCTCGACAGAGCGTAAACAGTGCAACAAACTCAGCTGTATTTGTATCACAAACACAGATATATTTGGATCATAAACACATATATTAGACAGTTTTAATCATTGTGTCTCCAAAATGTAATACTGAGTTGCAAACACGATGTAATTGGACAAATCTATACTATACTAGCTGACCCGGCAGACGTTGTCCTGCAAATTTTGTTCAAATACCGTTAGCAGGAGCAGAAATAATGGATTTTTAATTTGTGGTTTGTATGGGAGGTACCACGCCCCTTTGTCCAATTGGACCGAATAGTAAATCTAAACCACCCAGGGCGTCACCCAAACGCATACAAAAGAATTTATTCAAATCGGTATGGGCAAAAGTAAATTTTTTTTAATATTTGGGGTTTAAAGCTACATTCGCGACTATTCGCATATACATATATGTATGTGCCGTTAAATTATCGTACTAAATCCGTTCGCGTTCACGATTTTCGTTGAGGGGCGCGAAAGTTATGGAACTTTTAGCGAAATTTTATGAAAAAAAAAAATTAAAATGCATTATGTGTTTAAATGAACAAATTAACATATATAATTACAAAAGCCCGCTTACAAAAGGCTTTCAATATATGTCAATATTATTGGTGCATGTATAATTTAAAAAATATACACTGAAAAAAAATGTGTTTGTAGAGCATAATAAAAAAAATCATATAGTTGTTAAAAATGAAAAAAAAAATTCAAATAGTATACATTAGCAGCAACTAAATACAGAATTCAAGGTGGTAACCAATTGAAAAAGTTCTGATTTCTTTTTTCACACACAAACACGTGCATTCCAATGTAGGGTACTAAAAATCAAAAAATGCATATAAAATGGACATCGGTCAACATTTTTAAACGCGCTTCTGATTTATCGATGCGCTATTAAAAACCCTATCGATTGATGTATATTTCATCCAATTTCATTCAGCGGCTCGGATGTAACATTACATTCAATTTCGGGTACTAAAATCAAAAAATGCATTTAAAATGGACATCGATCACAATTTTTTAATGCGCCTCCGATTTATCGATGCGCTATTAAAACCCCTATCGATTGATGTATATTTCATCCAATTTCATTCAGCGGCTTGGATGTAACATTACATGCAATTTCGGGTACTAAGCATCAAAAACGGGGTTTCCATATCTTCGGTTGCCATATGCCAAAAAGACTGGATTCACGCAGGTATTTGTATCTATTGGAGAGAGAGTAACAGTCAAACCCCATCTCAAAAAACATGTCTTGTTAGAAAACTCACGTTTTTTTTTTTGTAATTTGCGTCCGTGCTACATCGACATTGTTAAAGCTACATCAACAAAATATGCATCAAAAGATTCATATGACAGCGGCTACAATTCTACGTATTTACATTTTATATCTGTGGTTTAAGTCGGATTTTTTGTGATAACTTTGTTACAGATAACAAGGAAACGAATTATTTTACTTACTTCTTAACAAAAAAAAGAGTTGCTTATTTGCACGGTGACTTCTCAAAAATTTTTTTTCAATTTTGTCCTAACTCGAGTTAGGCTGTTATTGTTTCTAGAGGGGCAAACAAACAAAAACCCCCTGAAATTCGGTTTCAAAATGTTAGCACCATTTAGTAAAGTACGCAATGAAAATAGCGCAATAACTCATATGGGCGAATTCACCACTGAGGAGTGCTTATAATATCTTTCCTTTAAGTGTATGCTGAAAAATAGACCGTATCGCAAAAATTTTAGAAACTTCAAAATATTCCTTGAAAGTTTTAACCTATTTTTTTAGATTTTTAAAATCGGAGCGTTCGCCACTACGTTGCAAATGAAGATTCATGTCCGAAACTTTGCACACATATTGTATCAAGTCTCGTTAATCACAATATGTCCACTTGGCCACAACTCAGAACGGCTTAAGAAATAATTGACTGCATACCTCGGTTTCATAAAGGTTAAAAATATAAAGGGTTTTTCAACAGAGACGCTACAAAAGTAAATCGATGGGGACAGCAAACGACGCCATATTTTTCCCGGACTTTTGACATTTCTCTTCAGTAAGGTTTGCCATTTCATCATGGAAAGATATACGAGCCAACAACGAGTCGAAATTATTAAAATTTACTACCGAAATTTGGAGTCAGTGGCCTCAACTTTAAGAGCGCTACGTCCAATTTATGGTCTTCAGCGATGAGACTCATTTCTGGCTGAATGGCTTCGTCAATAAGCAACATATGAGTTATTGGTCAGACAGCAATCCACACGTAATCCATGAGTCATCATTGCATCCCGAAAAAAAAAATCATTTCTGGCTGAATGGCTTCGTCAATAAGCAAAATATGCGTTATTGGTCAGACAGCAATCCACACGTAATCCATGAGTCATCATTACATCCCGAAAAAGTTACGGTTTGGAGCGGTTTATGGGCCGAACTTCTTCCGTGATGATCAAGACCGGCACATTACTGTGAATGCGAATCGCTACCGTTCAATGATAACCGCATATTTTTGGCCCCAATTGGATAATATGGACTTGGAGGACATGTGGTTCCAACAGGACGGCGCCACAAGCCACACAGCGAATGCCACAATCAATTTATTGGAAACCAAGTTAGGTGAACGTGTTATCTCACGAAATGGCCCAGTCGATTGGCCGCCGTTAGATTATTTCCTGTGGGGCTACGTCAAGTCTATGGTCTATGCCAAAAAGCCAGCGACGATTGATGAACTTCGTACGAATATCGTACGTGAAATTGCAGCAGTATCGGCCGATTTATGCTTGAAACCCGTCGAAAATTGGGTTCAGCGTCTGGACTTCTGCAAGCGTGGTGGCCATGCAAAAGAAATCGAGTTCCATACATTATGGCATCGAACGTACTTTCACAGGAATAAAGAATTTTATTGGTATCTAAAACCGGTTTTGTTTTATTAGCGCTCTTATTGAAAAACCCGTAATTAGCTTTTTCCAAATGTACTTATAGTTTATTATTGAGGGTGAATTTTACTCCGTGAACTTAAATAGCAAAGTTATCTAATTTATATCTATGACGATGTGTGCGCGGCGCTGTAAGAACAAAATGTAAATATATTTGTCAGCGATGAAACTAATAAAATGTTTACTATTTCAAGAATACAATAATTTACACATATGTGTTTCACTTTTCAAATACTTCTGGGCAGATTTTTGTTTATAATACTATTTTCATTGACATTTCGAAATAAAACTAATTTCCAAAAGGGTTTACCGATTTACAAACGTAAAATAAACGAAGCTATTTTGCCTAAAGCTTTGAGTAATATTGTGTATAATTTTAAAGTCATAACGTCAAATATTTGTACATGCCACCAAAGACAACGTAATCTCGAGTATTGTTTTTTTCGTGTAGACTTGTTTTCGATCCCTACTAATGTTGATCACACCACCATATTTACTATTCTACTTTGTTTCTATAATTTTAAGTTTAAATAAATTACATAATATTTGTTATTAATCGTTAACTTATGTTCCACCGGCATTAAAGTATTTGAGCATTAAACTATTTGAATCGAAATCATCGTGTGTTGCTATATGTTTATAACATACATACATATGTAAGTATAATTATACACCAACAAATGTACTGCCTATAGTATACTTATAGTATTAACTTTGTTCATTCACTACCGCCCCACCACCGCAATCTCATCGTGCTATTTCCCAATTTGGTCAATTTATATCACATGTTTAGCATTAAATTGCTAAATAATTTTGAAGGCGTGTAGTTGCTATGTATTTTTCATTTTCCCATTTCTTTCTCGGTTTCATCAACTGTTACTAAATATTTTTGTTTGACGTGTTCAGATTTTTTTTCTTTACTCTATGGTACAATTGATGTTGATATGATTGGTTTTTGTTGTTGCCATTAAAGCTAGAACAACATATTTTTGATTGCTATGCTGAGCTACAAACACTTACATAGATACGAACACATGTATACATTTTTCTAAACTTTACAATATTTCTAGAACTCAGTGCATCTACTTCCTCCTCCTCCGCTACGTCTTCCCCACATCATCATAATCATTCTCAGTCGCTAGAGATTATTGAGATCGAACATATTGGCGCAAGTCAACGGGTTCGGGATGTATTAGAAAGATTGAAGAATTGTTGTAATTCAAAGTATCAGAAATGTAAAAAGTAAGAGAAATATGGTTATTAATTGTTTAGCACTTATTATCTTACAATTTCCACATTTTTACATTTTTTTTTAAAGTTTTTGTGTTTCTGCAAATGCCCTAATTTTACGCTTCAGGGGAGAGTTGAGAGCTTGCAAAATTGTATATTACAGCAGGCGCTCGCTAAATCTACACATTTGTACAGCGTAAGTGTAATATAACAAATATGGATTTTAGAATTTTCAAATTATCATATTTATTTATTGTCATATTAATAGACCCAAATTCAAAATTAAAAATTGCCCAAAAGGAAAATAGAAATTTAACCCAAAAATTAATGAAAATAGCCAGCGTGTAATAGAATAATCGCCCAAAAACATAGGCAATAATAGTTTATATGAAAAATCGCCCATTTCCTATGTATTTAAATAAAATTATATACAAGAAAAATCACAGAAATAGATATCTCGTAAAAAATAACAAGATTGCTTATCGCAAGTTCCATAATTGTATTTTCAATAATTCTATTTCACGGCAGTAAAGCCGTGTTGGCCGCCAATTCCTTACAAACAATACATTTATTGGAGCACCATATACTATGGAAGTCTCAATATCTTCTTCACCTGGTACGTCCGAACTATAGAGGGTCCCAAAAACCCGCTTTTCGGTTTGTTCGAAAATATGTAATTATTCAGGAAACCGATTTTTGATCGACTGTTTCATTACAAATTTACAATAATTACATGTAGTTATATTATAATTCATAAAAAGAAGAAGAACGTAGTTCCATTTAGTCTGTAAGCTTTCTTCAACTAAAGTTTTTCATCCTGTTTTTGTTTATTGTATGTCGATATATTTGAGAGCATCGGTCAATATCGTTCTTGTAATTGAGTATTTTCTCTGCGGGAACGTCAATTATGTGCAGCATATCGAGGGTGAATCGTCGGGAGTATTTGCTCCCCTCCGCTGAAATATCAACGTCATCAAAGTTAGGAGTATGTTCCGTCGTGATACTAATGCGGCGTTTTGTTCCATAGGCTTATACATACCAGGGGGATTCTATGGTACAGCTGATCGAAAAGGTACTAGGGAAATGATGGAGAATGAGAGACCAAAGAAGACAGGAAGGAACTAATTTTAAATAGTGTTTATTGATGCTAATGACAGCTAAATTATGTTTTATATTGTTTGTAGTGAACGTAAATACGAATTCCCTTCGATTTCTGTCCGTTTTAAGTCCAACGAAAGTGTAAAATTTGTAAAATACAGCTGCAAATAAAACTCTATGAAATGGCCTACTACCTCGTCGTCATGAAGAGGCATCGAAGAGAGTAATGGAATTCCTTAAGTACACTGTGAGACAAAATTAATTTTTTTTAAAATGATGGGGTTTTGTCCACAGATTCTGGTAGAAAGGTCTAAAAAAAATATGCGTGTATCGTCGTTTTGCCAGATCTGATCAGATTTTTTTTAGGGGGATCAAAGTTTCCGCCCCTCGGAACTTTCCTGCAACATATCGGCATGGAAAATGTTGTGTTCCTTACTTCTAAGGTACAAAATATGTTCAGAAGTTTTATAGAAAAAATTCAGATAAACATTTTAGTGGAACAAATTAACCCTCTAACTGTAACGCATAACCATAATTTTTACTTTTTGTTTTTTGAAACTCGCAAAAAACTGTTCCAAACTGACGGGGGGCGTGGTAAAAATGTTCTACAAAAATTATTGCCATAAAATTTTACTATATGTGTCCGAACACTCCAAAACACAAATCTTAGCCCAAGTATCATTTTTGAAGACCGAGAATTTTATTGACCGATTTTTGTAACTAAATTCAAAAATTAATATTTAACACAAATTAAGTAATATTAAGTAAAACACGGTTAATGTCAAGAATACCGGTTTTAGTTTTAGACACTCATTTGCTCTTCAAAATTATCTTCGTTCGGTTCTAGTTCCGTACAAATGTAATTTTTGGGGAAAACCATTCTATTGAGGAAGGTGATTGGTGCTAAAGCAATTTTCTACAAACTGGTTAATTAAGCGCCGCAAGGGAAAATGTTAAAAAATCTCGTTTTTGTTTTAAAAATTGTCAATGTATTTATTAGCAAGACATTTTTATATTCCGAATAGAAACTGTTGAATTAAAAGCTGGAAGCAAAAATTTATTAATAACAACCGCGCGATTTTTAAAATAGATTTTATTTAATTTTTCCACGGAATAGAAACTGTGAAATGAAGCGGCGCAGTCGGGTCTTTTAAAAAAGGAGCAAATCTCCCGATTTTTAAAAATAATTTTGATTAAGTTGATTATCATTTTCATTTTATTTCGTAAGTGTTGTAGTAAGCGCCGTAAGAGAACATGGCCAATGTATTTATTAGTAAGACGTTTTAGATATTCGGAATAAAATTATGGAACCAAGTGCCGCAGCCGAAATTTGTTTTTAAAAAAAATCGTTTTATTTTTTTTTGTTAAATATGTAATCAATTCGTTGATCACCATTTCCATTTCATTTCAAGTATCATAGTAAAGCGCCGCAAGCGAAAATGTCCAATGTAATTATTAGCAAGGCAAGTGTTCGATCGATTTTTTTTAAAATAATTTTCAATGTATTAGCGTTTTTCACACTTGTCATGGTTTTACAACTGTAGCAGTTTAACAATGATTTTTAATACTAAGCGTGAGACTGTTTATCGTGTTTATTGTTTTTTTATTACAACCTGAGATTCTATTTTTTTTGAATTGGAAATCGTAGTAAAGTTAAAAAACATAAATTCGTCCACCACCTCGAAATTATAACGGTTCTCAACGTTCACGCTTTGGTCTAATCGCGTGGAGGCCCTGTTCGTTGAAACCATAAATTTTGTCTTGTCCTCATTTACCGTCAGACCCAATTTTGCTGACTCCTTCTCAATTCTCGAAAAAAAACCGCATTAACTTTTCTAATTGTGCGCCCAATGATATCTATATCATCAGCATACGCGAGCAGCATGTGACTTTTGCTGCTGATGGTTTTATTCATGTTGACTGCAGCTTTTCTCATAATGATCTCTATTAAGATGTTAAAGAGATCGCATGATAGGGCGTCACCTTGTCTGAGGCCTCGCTTAGTTACGAAAGGTTCGGTAAGATCCTTACCAACTTTCTTTACGGATTTGGTGTTCGTCAAGGTCGTCCTGCAAAGGCGTATGAATTTTGCAGGAATACCAAGCTCAGACATTGCTTCATAGAGTTTCTCCCGTATCGGGCTATCGAAGGCCGCTTTATAATCGACAAATAGGCGATAGGTGTCGATTTGTTTTTCGTCGGTCTTTTCCAGGATTTGGCATAGCGTGAAAATCTGGTCAGTTGTCGATTTTCCAGGCCTACAGCCGCACTGGTATAGTCCAATCAGGTCAGCGACAATTGGTTTTAGTCCTTCGCACATTATACAGTGTCGGTCAAAAAAATAGCACCAACGTCGAAAACTATTGTCATTCTAATAAAAAATTAAATTCTGTGCTTATTATTTGAACATAACTAAGGGATGACGTAGTACTCTGTTTACTCTTTTTAAGAGAAGTTTTTTTCCTCAAGATAGTTAACGGTTGTCTAGAAATGATCGATCATTTACAAAAGGATCTACTACAGTGCAGTCAATGAAATAGCACCAGTAGGCTTTTTTAAATTTGTTTTGCAAAATTTTGTGAAAAAAAGTGAAAACAAAAGGTAATAAAAATTTTTTAATATACTTTCTTCAAAATCAGGTAATACTTTTATAAAAATTGTATAGCTAGTTATGGGTCGCGGAAAGCATTGTTCGCCGGAAAAATGTGAACTAATAAAAAAATTTGCGTCCGAGGGTAAATCTTATTTTCCCAAATAAGGAATTTGCTGGGCTGTTCCAATAAAATGATAATAAATGCCCTAAGATATGAGCAAAAAGTTGAATCTCGTGGTAGGAAGCCAGTTTTGTCACCCTTAATGGTAAAGCGTTTAGTACGGACGACTAAAGCAAATCCCTTTATGACAGCCACGGAGCTCAAAAAAATCATTGGATGTGCCGGCAAGCGTGGAAACTATTCGCCGCAAACTTCGAGACAACAGCCTCAATGCCTGTAGTCCTCAAAAAGTGCCGCTCCTTACCTCTAAGCATGTTGCTAAAAGGATATCTTTTGCTAAAGCACATCAAAATTGGCCAAAGGAAAAGTGAGAAATGTGCTTTGGACTGACGAATCCAAAATTGTCCTTTTTGGTGGAAAGGGTTCCAGATCTTTTGTCCGTAGTCCACCTAACAGTGAATACATGCAAAAATTCACATCAAAAACTATAAAACATGGAGGTCATAGTCTTATGGTATGGGGTTGCTTTTCATATCAAGGTGTGGGTCCCTTATATTGGATCAAAACCGTTATGGATGCATCGGTTTATGTAAAAATCCTTGATGAAATTATGCTGCCGTATGCTTCCTACGAAATGCCGCTGGTGTGGGTCTTCCAGCAAGACAATGACCCCAAACACACCAGCAAAATGGCAAAAAAATGGTTCAACGATAACTATCAATGTAATGGAGTGGCCTGCACAGTCCCCAGATTTGAACCCTATCGAAAATCTGTGGACGGATATAAAGAAGGGTGTATCAACAATAAAACCAACAAGCGTTGAAGGGCTCTGGGAGGCTGTGCAGAAAATTTGGAGTTCCATCAAAGTTGAAAGATGCCAGCATTTAATCGAATCCATGGGAAGGCGTTGTGCCGCGGTAATAGCAAACAAAGGTCACGCGACAAAGTATTGAAACAATACAATCAATTTATCAACAAAATATCTGAGTGCAATTTTTGATTTATTTTAAGAAACACCACTATTTTTTGTTAAAAATGAAATGAAGTGCTATTGTTTTGACTGGGTAGTTTTTAAGTTTTTTGTTTAAATTAATTAGTAAATTATAAACTGTTGAAAAAACCAAATAATTTTCTTATGATAATAAACCATTAACATCAAAGAATTTATTATCTTGTTTTGAGCTAAATTGGCCCAACTGTTAAACAGATGTAAACGGAGTCAATATAAATTTGTGCGTGGTGCTATTATTTTGACCGCAGCTGTACTTGATAGAACCTTATATGCTATGGATAAAAAGCTTATTCTACGGTTGTTGGCACAGAGTCACCTTTTTAAATATGGGACATAGTACCTACACTGAGATTCCAATCCCCGGGCATACATTCAACTAATCAAATTTTGGTAATGAAGTGATGCATGTAACCTTATCAGCTCATCGCCGACAGACTTAAACAGCTCCGCCGGTAAGTCGACGGTTCCTGCTGCTTAGTTGTTCTTAAGCCGGACAGTAGCTTTTATGATCTCGTCTTGGTTAGGAGGGGTAATCGACGTCCTCGTCGAAATTGTGATCGATTGTCTCATCGTCATTGAATATCTCAGATACCAGTAGCGCGGAAAAATTATCTCTCCATATTCCCACCATGCTCTGCACATCTGCGATGAGATTTCCGTCCTTGTCTTTACAGAAGGAGGGCCCTCAACCATGTCTTGACTTTTTGGTAGAATTTTCGGGCTTCGTTCTTCCTTCTGTATGTCTCAATTTCGCGCTTTCTCCACTGCCGTTTCTTACACCTACAGGGACGGTTTACCTCCTTTGTTTTTCCCTATACCGCTCACTCGCAGCTCGCCTTACAATTGGCTTAAGCGTTGTCATACGTGTAGCGTTCTTTTCTACATTTGCTATGCGACACTCTTCATCGTACCGTGGTTTGTTGCGAAGCTGTTTTTCAAACCCGAGTACGGTTGTTGCGGCAGTTTTTATAGAGTTGGAAATGGATTTGCACTGCGCTACACGATCGTCATCGGGATGTCGTCGGTTGTGGCTACATCTGGTAATTGCAGCTTTCCGATGTCTAGCTTTCTCTGCGTCTGGTTTCGTACGATTTTTGCTCTACTTAATCTTGTGGGTACCTTTACCTTTGCCGGTACCAGACAGTGATCAGAATCGAAGTTAGCTCCTCTGATCACTCATACGTCTATTACACTGGATGAGTGCCTTCCATCAATTACCACGTGATCAGTTTGGTTCTTCGTTCTTTGATCAGGGGATACCCAAGTAACCATGTGGGTGTCTTTATGGTGGAATCTTGTATCACTAATGACCATGTTTTTTGCCGCGGCAAAGTCAATTAGTCTCATACCGTCGTCGAAACTATCAGCATGTTGACTGAAATTGCCAATAGTTCGATGAAACACATTTCCCTGCCTACTTTAGCATTAAAATCACCTAGTACAATTTTAATATCATGGTCATGGCAGCGTTACGTTATCTCTAGGCGCTCATAGAATATATGTTTGGCATCATCATCTTTTCTTCTGTCGGGGCATGCACTCAAATTAGGGAAATATAAAAATATTTGGCTTTTATGCGAATTGTGGCTATACGTTCGTTCACTTACAGGATTGAACCAGGGACTTGATGTCGCAGTCTTTTGCCAAACACAAATCGCAGTTTTTGTCCTTCTGTATCCATGTCCTGACCATCGCATTTCCTGGTTAGCGATAATGTCAGTATTATAACTTTCGAGGACATATGCCAATTGGATACTTGCACCGGATCTACATATACATATGTATATAGCCCTTACATTCCAAGTGATTATCCGTAAATCGTATTCCTTATATTGCGTTTGCGGTGGTCGTCAACCAATAGGGGTTATTTATGTTTTCTCTTTCGTTTTCGTATATTCACTACCATTATGAATGAACGGTGGCGGGAGGCAAACCCAGTCCACCAGGGTTTGCATTTTACCAACTGCCACGATATTTAATAGCAGCCGCCCATTATGGATGAGACCTTGAACCTTGATTTTTTCTTTTGGTTTCTATCCGGCGTTGGCCCATATGCGCCTTCAAAGAACAAAAGAATATGCCCGATATCTTGATTAGATTCAATTACAGGGTCCTCTAATAAGCCTGAGACGTGTCAGTGATCGCATAACCAATCAGGCTGCTCATTCGTTTCGCCTTCGCACTCTAGCTAGCTAACGGTGGCTAACCCCTTAGAAACCCTCACAAAATAACTTATTTCCCCTATCGAACGCTCCGTTTCTGAGATATTTATATTTTTTTGATTTTGTGCATGTCCGACAATTTAAAAATTAGTCTCACGAGCTGGGGGCCAAAGTGGAAATCAGGCAGCTCGCAAGCCGATAGGTTGAGTTTCGACTCGCGAACTGCTGCCAGCTTAATGCCATGTTAGACTATCAGTGAAAGTGCAACTATTAATGGAGAGAGAAACTCTCTTCCGTTTGAGATTGAAATAATTATTGAAACATAAAAAAATGTTTCTGCGTGTTCAGGATATCTTTAAAATTATATTTAATAAACAATTGCCGTGTACAATGTTATTAGTTTTTCTAACTTTTATGTACATATGTATTTTCTCAAATATTGGCC
Organism: Phaonia tiefii; assembly: GCA_963931995.1. Classification (NCBI taxonomy): domain Eukaryota; kingdom Metazoa; phylum Arthropoda; class Insecta; order Diptera; family Muscidae; genus Phaonia; species Phaonia tiefii. The sequence goes on along the minus strand of OZ008367.1, from coordinate 105,483,304 downwards.
CATGGTAACAAATAGTTTTATATTGAACATTTATTTATTTTACTATGCACTGCCTTTCAATTAGGAACAATTCAATCTCTTTGTGTTGTGATGCACTATGATCGCTGCGCTTTTACGGCTATGGGCACTTGATTATTCTTGACATGTTGTGGAGCTAGCTGAGTTTCTTCAATCCACTTTAAGAGTACCCGCAATTTGATCTTTTTGCAACCTAGTAACTGTTACAAATACTAGCGTCTACCGCTATTCACTTAAGTGATGGTGCACATCACACACAATCCATCTAGTTGGGTTTATTTATTCATCTACACTTACATACTTCAGCAAGAGAAAAAGAATTATCAATTTCATTATTGGACGCGTTGGTGTAGTTCATGTCTGTGGGTAATAAATGACTTTCTTTGTATTTGAAAGGAAACAAGAAAAACTACGCCACTTAATTTTAATATCTTGAATTTTGTTTGTTATTGATATGAATATTAAATCGTTATAAATTAAGTTCATTGGATTATTTGTCTCAGATTTGATTGATTTGAAGGGGTTAAAAAAAAGTATCTTAAAATCAGGATATCGTATTTTCTAGAAATTGCAACCCACTGTAATGTAGAGGAAATATTGCTTAAGCCTTAGTTACACTATTACACAACTCAAACATTAGTAGAACGATTTGCTGAAAAAAATTGGTGGTGCAGTGGCAGCTCTTGTAGATGAGACCGTGGATTCAATCCCTGGTCTCACCACCTTTCAATTCTTTCGACGCCGGTCACCTCGCTTAGTGAGTAATTAGCAATAAAAAAAAGTCTACTCAAGAAACCCCTTCGGAATCGGTCTAAAGACCCCAATCAGTGAGTGTAAAACTAGAAAGGGCACAGCTCACTGACTGAGAAGCTCTCCCTAGTCTCATCAGCGGATGTAATGGGAAACTATAAATATTTATGTATTTTTTAAACTCACCATTGCAATTTTAACCTATTTTTTTAATTGAAATAAAAACCTGCAGGTCAAATTATCTCACGACTCACTTGACTATGCTTCCCTTTTTTGTTGCTGTTAAAACAATTATTTTTACATATTTATTTTACTATTTTTATTATTTTAAAAAAAAATTACAAATGAGAATATTTTTCTTTTCTACCTTTTTTTTGCTCAGGTGGTGCCTTTGAGGGTGTAATCGATAATAATGTTTCACCTTTCGGTTACATGAAAGGTGAAGGTATTGATGCAGGTTTCGGTGAGCATGAGTGGATTTGTCAGAGAGATAAGGAACGCACAGATGGCCTTTTCCAAAACCTCGGACCTGTCGATGGTAAAATCTCTGGTCAAGGTATGTATTTTTTTAAAATTAAAAATTAAATTATACATTTTAAACGATTTACTCTCTACTTCATTATGCAGCTGCCAAACAAGAACTTCTTAAATCGAAATTACCCAACTCAGTTCTTAGCAAGATTTGGAAGCTTTCAGATGTGGATGGTGATGGTTTCTTGGATTCCGATGAATTTGCTTTAGCAATGCACTTAATTAATGTCAAGCTGGAAGGCAATGAGTTGCCCGATGTGTTACCTGATCATTTAGTGCCACCATCGAAGCGTTGCTAATGTCATGTTTACACACACCCAAACACACACACACACACACAGACTAATGATCCTGCATTGTGTACGCCACGCCTCCAAAACACATACTTATACAATGTTTTCGTATAAAATTTTCTTAATTTCTTTTGAAATTGCAACATTACAACCCTAATTTCAATTTTGTTATTGCAATATTTTTTAAACGCGTTTTTCTTTTAAATTTTGATTTACCTTTTTTGTAGATCTTTATTGCAAATATATTTACATATGTAGTTGTGTACATAAACAGCTTACTAATGCAAGCCTGTATCGATTGCAAAAACGATATTCGCCTTGTTTTGACTTTCGACTCACATCGCAGTGAAATCATTTAATAAAGTTTTGAAGTTATATATTTCGTATAAGGGATTGTGCAGAAAAGTCATGCAGAACACAGTAACTTTCTTAAGAGTTTCATTAGTGATAAGAATGGAAAATCATAATGGAACAGTAGAATTTTCGAATATCGGTCTAATTTCTAATATTTTTGCACTGCTTTGTTTTGCTTTACTTTAAAGTTACTCGCTCTCGTCCTTTGTAGTTTTTGTGCATGTTAGGGTATTAGGATAATAATTAAAACACATTGAAAGCTGTGGAACAAAGAAATTTTACAAAACAAATACAATAGAAAACATAGTTGCCCATGTTTACATATTTCAAATCGGTATTATTGACAAATTTGCATGAGTTCAATTATTTGAAATTTTATTGGCAACCCAACACGTCCATATTAGCACAGTAAATTATCCTGAACTCGTTAATTTTAGTTATATTATCCACTTAGAACATGGGTTATCAGTGACCATGTTACTTACGGCATGTCTTCATTAAACGAATTTGAACGAACGAACGAATCATCCAAAATTAAAACGTAACTTAATAGGATTTCATGGATTAAATGAGTTATTTCTTTTAGAAATTTGTTAAAGGAATATGTGGAGAATGAATATTCTAAATAAATGTTTCATTTAATCATATTAATTACTATTATAAATTCGTTTTATGACAACAGGCCGTTAAAGTAAATGTTTGAACTGAATTTTAATTAACTTCTAGGAGAAAGGAAATTTCGCTACAGGAATTCTGTTATATTTACTTCTTAGAATGATGTGCTAAACAATTAAAATCTTTCGTTCGGTTTACTTTAGTTTCCAGTAAATTTACAAAAGAAACACTGAGCGTTATTTAAAATTATACTGTTCAATAATAATACAATTTTGAGATAGAAAATATACACCGTATCGTATCTACATAATAATGTAAAACAGACATATTTTGGATATATTATTAAACTAAAGTTACATCCAAATTTTCAATACATTTTGTAAACCGTTATTAGTTTTTGTCCTTTTTTCTTTTTTGTAATAAAAGAAAAATCACATGGTATTTTGAAAAAAATATATATATTATGTAAATGAATTATGTATGTGCAATTTATTTCCTCATCACAGTTTATGTTTGTATTTTTTTGTACGCACGTTTCATATCGTTCATATCAGTGGTTCATAATAGTTCGATTGAGAATGTATACAAAAATTATAATGCCTTAAAACTATTTAATTTCTTATAATAATTTTAGTAAAATAATTTTAAACTATGAACGAGAGAGTAAGTAAACATTAAAACAAACAATTAAACTTTTTCAAAAATATGTATTTTTTGTAAAAATAAAATATATACGTACATTAAAAAATTATATATGAAATGCTAGAAATATCTTGAAATGAAATTTTAAAAGAAAATTGTAAGTATTATATATGTGTTGTAATAAAATTTCATTTACTCGGCTATGTTGGTTTTACAAATAGACGGAAGATGCGAAGAAACATAATCATTGGAACAGGGGGGTTTCTATGGTACTAGAAAAATGATGAAGAATGACAGACCAAAGTAGGCATTGAGATCGTAAACCATGCAGCAGTTTAAATAGCGTTTGAATGATATTAATGACAGCTAAATTAGGCTTATATCCAGCACAGCCCAAACTCTCGTAATAGCACCAAACTACTACAATGGATACAACTTTTTATCCAAAGAAAAGTTTACATTTTTTTTTGTCGGCGGCCCATATTTCCCGGGCTACGGGCCCCCAAAGTTTGAACATATAACCTTCAATATCTTCTACATTTCCGGACGGACCGGAACAATATGGGTATCGTTGGAAAGCTTATAAACATGTCTTTATATCCACGATTCATTAACCCATTGCGAGCCAATTCAATATATTCGACTTTTATACTCCTTTATACTCTTATACTTTTTGCGAAAAAAAGCTATTATCTCAGAATATTGTCAATGTGACGGTGCTAATTTGACAATGCTGTCAGAAAGGTCGACCCTGCAGCTAAAATATGACACTTTATTTGACTTTGTAACCCTTTATAATCCCGAGAAATTAAGAGTGAAAGCGCAGCATTTTTTTTTTTTAAATCGCGAAATTTTTCTGATTTTGGCACACATCGAGTTAAGGTACAGAGGGAATTTGAACCCCAAGCTTGAGCCGGGCGGTCGACTAATACCACCCATATATCCGAACTTTGGAGGCCCATAACGCCGAAAATGTCGCTTTCCAACAAACTTTTTGTTTAGCATTTTAGCTTAACTCTTATGTGTACAGCAAAAAAAAACTCCTCCATCGCGGCAAGGTACCCGGGTACCTATATGGAATTTGTGCAGAAAACGAACATTTATGCACTAAATACCCTCTAGTACTGGGCACTAGTTCGTACCAGTTGAAATAAGTACTTACTAGGGAATCACCTGTACTTACTTTGCCAACCCTAAGCAATGCATTTCATCATTTCGTTTTTTGTATGAAATGTCCGCAAAAGGGTCAATCGCCACCACATCGTTTACCGCGAACTAGTGAATATGGGGCCCCATGAAAAGGGGGGTACATAGGTACCCATACTAGGGGTGGTGATATGAGTACACAGAAGAACTGGTGAATATGGGTCCCCATGCAAAGGGGTTTTGTTGCAACTTAAGTTTGTAAAGAATGCCTTCTTCTGAAGCTGCAAGGCCTTTCAGAGTTGTTCCTCAGCTGACCCAGTCCCATCGGCCAAATTGATTACATCTGAAAAAAACAAAAGTAATTAATTAATTGATGCTTAACTCCTATTACAATGACTTTAATAATACCTACCAAGAAATACTCCACTTTATATTTGCACTTGACTCCTCTCAACTGTACTGATGAAACAAATTAGGTCAACTGGCAAATTTGTTTTCGATCGTTGCGAAAGAGCAGCAAGCAAAAATAAAACAAAGCAGTGTTAGAGCAGTGGCAGAGCGAACAAGCAACGAGAGAATAATAGAGCGTAATATAGCTGAGAGCATCACAAAATTAGAGCATGTGCGCATGGTAAAATAAGTAAGGTAAACGCAGTAGAAACTGTTACAACAAACACAGGCATTTTGTTTTTGTTTGGTGTCCATAATCTGTCAAATTTTCTTCATGTGTGTATCTACTGTAAAAGTAAACAAAAAAGTACAAAAACAAAATGCATGTGAATTTGACATAACAGAAACACCTAAGCAAGAAAAATGTTGTAATCAGCTGTTCTAACGAGTTTACCTTACTTATTTTACCATGCATGTGCGCATACATTTTTTTTACTCTGTGGTTCGGCGTTCGCTTACCATAGGGTCAGTCATGTACGGAGTAGTTAGGTATGTAGCTCAAGCATGGCCAATCGACACCTCCTGAACTGCAGGGTATCTTCATGAAAAGATGTAAAATATATCAGAATTAAAATGTATATGGAAAGTGTCTTATGTTTTGTTAATGCCTTAACATATGCAACACATCTAATCTAAAGATAGATTTTAAATATAACTGGTAAATTTCTATTCATACAGGGTGTCCCCTAAACTTTTGTCTAAACTTAAACACGTGATAGCTGAGAACAAAAGCTACAATGTTTGTTCTTACGCCAATTGCCTAGGTGGCTTCGTTTTCGAGATATTCGTGTTTAAAATAATTGCATTTTTGAATGCATTTTCAATAAATGCATAATCTACTTTTTAAATGAAAAAGAAACATTGAAAATTGCTTCAAAATTGATTTTAAATATTTTTTTTTCGGTTGAGATGAAAACGAATTTTTTTTTAAAATGTTTTCAATTAACGAAAATTTTCAAAATGAGAGCCTTGTTGCGTTATGCACTTAGATAAGCGGTCTCTTATTTCAGTTGTAGTTGTATTAATAGTCATTTCCTGTCGCATTTGATTTAAAATCAATTTTGAAGCAATTTTCAATGATATTTCTTTTTCATTTTAGAAGTAGATTATGCATTTATTGAAAATGCATTCAAAAATGCAGTTATTTTAAACACGAATATCTCGAAAACGAAGCCACCTAGGCAATTGGCGTAAGAACAAACATTGTAGCTTTTGTTCTCAGCTATCACGTGTTTAAGTTTAGACAAAAGTTTAGGGGACACCCTGTATATCAAAGCTAATAGACGTGAATTATTGCAGAAAGAACTTGAAACTGGGGATTCCCCCTTGAAGAAAATATACAGAACTTAAGTTACCTTTATGTTTACCGATTTTAGTTTGACTTAACTTCTGGCCTAGTGAAGGTGTAATTTTTAGGTGAAAGTTTTTTCTTACGAAATGACTGCGAGACTTCGTACAAAAAGATTTACTTCCACTGATATAAATAACATGTTATGTGAGTGTGAAAGTAGTGAAGAAGATTTTACCCACTCTGATAGCGATGAAGAATATATTCCAATAGTAAAGGAAATAGTGTTTGAAGCTTCAGATACTGAATGAGCAGGGACTCTGGAAGCCAATGAGTTCTCGTCCGACTCGGAAGAAAGTTATGAGAGTGATAAAGTCCAAACAGAAAATGGAGTTTTTGGTAAAGATGGAACCTGTTGGCAATCGAGCCCATTTCAAGAAACACAACCACTAAACAGAAATATTTTAAGACAACGTAATGGTGCAGCCCAAAAATTTAAATTATTTACTGGTAAACAAATATTTAAATGCATTTTGTCAAATGAAATGTGTGACATTATTCTTCGAGAAACAAACCGTAAAGGACTCAAAATTGTATCTGATTACAATACAAAAGTAACAAAAGGAAAGAAGAAAGTATTCGAGCCTTTCAGAGGAGAAGAATTCGATGCTTTTCTTGGCATTCTGATTTATTCTGGCGTTCATAAATCAAACAGAACATCTATCTGAATTGTGGAAACCCACTAATTTGCCATTGTTTCGTGCAGCAATTTCCATCAATAGAATTAAAATGCTATTACGGTGTATACGTTTTGATAATGCCGAAACTCGTATATCTCGCGCACAAACTGATAAAGCTGCTGCTGTCAAAGACGTGTGGATAATGCTAAATGCCAATTTACAGCAAAGTTATAAACCTGGAGAGTGCATAACTATTGACGAGCAACTCTATGGGTATCGCGGGCGTACACGTTTCACACAGTAAATGCATTCAAAACCAGAAAAATATGGTATCAAGACATTTTGGGCCTGCGATGCATCTAACTCTTACCCTCTACATGGGCAACTATATAGCGGTAAACCGTCAGAAGGCGAGCGACAAACAAAAATCGCCGAAAGGACAGTGTTAGATCTGGTCATTCCGTATAAAAACTCAGGAAGAAACATTACTACGGACAATTTTTTTACTTCCTTGGAACTGGCTAGAACTTTAAGCTCGTGGAATATGACTCTTGTGGGAACTTTACGAAAAAACAAAGTTTTCTACCATCTAGCATGCATCCAAGTAAAGAAGGTAAGATTTACGCCTTTGGGCATTTCAGGTGACGATATATACTTATATTGGTTCATATTTATATTGCAGACTCGTACACTCTACAAAACTTGCCTTCAGCAAAGAGGCAACCTTGTCATATGTTCCAAAAAAATAAAGCTGTGATTATGCTATCGACTATGCATTCAAACTCTAATGTGGAATCTACTCTGAAGACAAAACCTGAAATTAAAACATATTATAACAGAACTAAAGGTGGAGTAGATAACATGGATAAATCGTTGGGCGAATGTACATGCAAACGTAGAACAAGTCGGTGGCCGTTATCATTATTTTTTAACGTTATTGATATAGTAGCATTGGCGTCGTATATTATATATATGGAAAACAATACAACATTTAAGTCCATAGATCGCCGTAGACAATTTCTAAAAGATCTAAGTTTTGAATTGAAAATATAGAGAAACGAGCTAAAAATCTTAAGGTTTCTCTCAATCATCCACTGTTTTAGCTATAAAAACCGTTCTTGGAAAAGAGTTAGGTGCTGTAACATCCTCCAATTCCTCCTTACAAAAAATGGACAATACCGGCCGAATTCCAGTAGCAGGAAGTTATCACGTGTGCTCACAATTGCAGATGAAGCAAAGAAAAACACGTAAACCTTGTACTAGTTTTAAACCTATTAGTAATGAACACCACTAAAATTATAGTTATAAGTAGAATTTTATTATCAATATCTGAATTATTTTTTTAAGTTTTGTTTTTGTTATTGTTTGTTATAAAATAAATCCGTCCTTATAAATAAATTCGTTACTTCGTTTCATTATCGACTTTTACATTATTTACTCATTCTTCGCTACTAGTTTACAAAAAACATGTTTACAATGTTTGCCTTTCATATAACCCTCACCAAGGTACCCAGGTACCTTGCTGTACAGTTAAAGATGTCATGTTATAAATGATCTCCCACGCTGATACAAACTAAATTTTTAGTTAAGAGTTCTCAAGAAGTTTCAAGAGTGTAGGCCATCATCTTCGATATAAAAAAAATAAGTTGAAAACGCCAAAGGTACCCGGGTACCTTGGTGTGCACATAAGGGTTAAAATTACGTGTTTTACGACCCCAAAAAAAAGAAAACAAATCGGAATTTTGGGCCTAACTGGACTTGCTCCAGAATTTACAAATATCAATTTTGTCATTCTCTCTCTGAAATAATTTGGTTTGTTAACTTCACGCGGGTAAGAAAATACGGAATTATTTGCAAAGAATTGTCAAATTCTAATAGTCGTACCATATTTATTAAATTTACGGAAAAAATTTAAATTTAATTAAATGGCAGTGATACCACCTAATTAAGTTAATGGAACATCAGTATTGCCTGGCAATACTAAAAAAAAGAATTTCTAAAAATACTCTGAGAGGACTTGCATTATCTCGCAATTTAGTCTCTTTCTCTCTCAAAACAATTTAGTTTGTTATCTTTGGTTTGTTAACTTCCCGTGCGTAAATTTATGGAGATTCCAGCACATGGTACAAAGAAATGGTAGAAGCACTAGCCCAGCTGATTTTAACTTTTTTCTGGACTGAGCGTGAGTAAGTTTTTCTCTTATGTCAAAGTTTGTTTACATTTGTCTGTCTGCAACCCCCGTTCGCCAGCAACTTCTGTTTGTGAAATATTTCTCTGCAAAAATTACATAGAAACGTTTTAATTTTCATACTTAATCACTTTCAATATATCAAATAACACTCAATCATTTTCTAAATGGAACTTTTTGCAAATTTGTTTACATTTTCATCATTTTTCTATCAGCCGACTTGACACAACACAGACACTGAGCAAATACAAAATGCCTGTTGTTTTTGGCTTGTTGTATTTGTTGTCGTACTGCATCTACCATGTTCCAGCACTGCGAAAATGTATCAAAGACGATTTAGAATTAGACCACCAGAAGATGTGCGGAATTTGGCAACCCTGGTAAAAGAGAACCAAAAAGTGCTAGGAGTTCACTCAAACGCATTTCTCTCTCGCGTCATATCTTCAACATGGTTGGAATTTGTATAGTTATATACAATAACACTATCAAAAAGCTGCTCGTGTATTCAAATATTCAATGAAGGGATTAAGAGAGAGAGTAGAGCAGTACTAGGGTTTTACTCGTTTTGTTTGTTGGCATTTGAGTGAAGAGAAATTTTGACTGTCTACTTGTACATCGTTTTTGAATGTATGCAGAATCTCTGGATTTCGTTGCCATTTCGGCCGTAATCTCAAAAACTGCGAAATCTAGGTATACCTGAATGCCGCTTTAAACAAAAACAAAATTTTTGTTGTTGTTACCCACAATTGTTGTTGTATCTACTGCGACTAAACATGGGTTCAATATTACCAGATAGAGGCAATAGTAAACAACGTCCAGCAAAGGAACAACAACCGCATATCGTGTTTTTGTGGCAAACTAGTTGTGTTAAATACAATACAAATGTATACCAACAATACAAGTCAACAAAAAAGTGCAAAATACATTTAAATTTTTCAGTTCTACACCAAAACGACATGAAAAAGTTAAGTGAACATATTTTGCACTCCACCTGGTGTAAGTTAATTTTAAATTTAATTTCTCATTTCCACAAACCTACGACGAAGAGTGTGAAATGAAACGTCAGATGAGAGAATAAAAGTATCTATGTATGGATTGGTGTATGGGGTAGAGAAGCAAGAGGGGTAAACATAAAGTCTCGATCATGGTAGAATTATCTATTAGGTAGTCGCATTAGCAATTCCGTCGTTAAGCTGTCAAAATTAGCTGAATAATGAAAATCACTATGTACACAAAATGTGAAAAATTCTATAAGATTATCTTACTTTATACAAAGTCTATGCTATTAAATTGCATTTTGGTTGAAATTCTTTGAATTTTATTAAAAACCAAAGAGAAACAAAATCGAATTTGACAGCTTACCGACGGAAAAGATGAGAAAAACACAAATCACCTGGGCTGGCGCGTTTACCCGATAGATAGTTTTACCATGGTCTCGATTAATATTTAGGCGTAAATTGCTTTTAAATAATTCAAATATTTTTGTACAGACATATGTATGTATTTCTTGATGCGAAAAATCGACTAAAGCATATTAACCGATTAATCCATAGAGTAATATACTAAGAGTTTGCAACAGCTGTTTTTCTTGGACCGGAAACCAAGGAAAGTCACTGGAAAAGTTGGTGCACAGAGTTATAGAAATTTGGCAACCCACACAGAATGAGAAAAATCTTTATTTTAATAAATTTGTGTTTCAATTGTAATCTCTATAAATAGATTTACTCTAACACTTCATTACATTTTGCTTTATTTCACTTGTTATCCCTTTTTTGCTCGATTTAATTATCACAAAAATTTGACAATAACAAAAACGATGTATAAGTAGACAGTCAAAATTTCTCTTCACTCAAATGCCAACAAACAAAACGAGTGAAACCCTATTACTTCTCTACTCTCTCTCTTACTCTCTTCATTGAATATTTCAATATACGAGCAGCTTTTTGATAGTATTATTGTATATAACTATACAAATTCCAACCATGTTGAAGTAAAATTACATAAACTATGCAAAAAGTATGAAATAAGCAATATATGATGACGCGAGAGAGAAATGCGTTTGAGTGAACTCCTAGCACTTTTTGGTTCTCTTTTACCAGGGTTGCCAAGTTACGCACATCTTCTGGTCGTCTAATTGTAAATCGTCTTCGACAATAATACTCCCAGTTGATCAGCTTTGCACTTTTGGTTCAAAAACGATGTACAAGTAGACAGTCAAAATTTCTCTTCACTCAAATGCCAACAAACAAAACGAGTGAAACCCTAGTTCTTCCGTACTCTCTCTCTTACTCTCTTCATTGAATATTTCAAAACACGGGCAGCTTTTTGATAGTGTTATTGTATATAACTATACAAATTCCAACCATGTTGAAGTAAAATTACATAAACTATGCAAAAAGTATGAAATAAGCAAGATATGACGCGAGAGAGAAATGCGTTTGAGTGAACTCCTAGCACTTTTTGGTTCTCTTTTACCAGGGTTACCAAGTTGCGCACATCTTCTGGTCGTCTAATTCTAAATCGTCTTTGTTTGGTTCAATGCACAAATACAAATGTGAGAAAAACGCATTGAGCAACCCTACATACTTCCAGTCATCTATCGCTATTTCTCTTTGTTAGTTTATCCTGCATGTTTTCCCAACTCTAAGATTGATCAGCTGTGGCATAGAACCCCCCTGGATTAATCAATAAAAATCAACTCTGCCTACAAAAACAGACATGCACAGCCTTAAAGGTGCCGTCAGACTATGCAAGTAAAGTGTTTGCAGCAAGCGTTCCAAGAATTACGATTTTGAAATTTGCTTGCAAGTGGTTGCAGTGGGCAGTCACACTATGCAAGGAAAGTGCTTGCTGCAAGCGACTTTTTCCTTGCATGCAAGCAAACTTGCTGCAAGCACTTTTCGTCACACCATGCAAGCGCAAGCGCTTGCTGCAAGCGAGTTTTGACTGTGTGTGGTTATTTATTTGACATTTTCAGTTCAGTTTCGTTTCATGTTTCATCGCAAATAGACACAAAATGGAAAATGAAGAGTTCGGCGAGGAATTTTGTGGTGATGCCATTGTATTTGAAGAAGAAGCAGAATTGTTGGAATCGAGGCAATTGATTCTTGTGGAGGTCATCCTACGGATATTGCAGCATTTCCAACAAGTTATCAAACCGGTTCGATTGTCACACACACATTGCAAGATTTTTTTTGTTTTATTTTTCATTTCGCGCCAACACACACAAGCCGCTCGATCGAAAAACATGCGTTCGCTTGCACGCAAGCGAAAAACTTGCATGTGCAGACCGTGCAAGCGGCAAGCGTTTGCAGCAAGTGATTTGAAGTGATTTTGTAACAACCCTTTTTGGTGACGGTCGCGGAAGTGGCACGATGGTGTCAGCTGCGGCTCAACTCGCCGGAAATGGGGGGTTCTTCTTCCACTAGGCTGTTTACATTTAATTTCTCGTGCCATAAAAAAAAAGAATTAGAGCAAAACACTAAACTACACTGGAAACAAGGGATATAGGGAGACAGGAAATGAATGGAAATAAAGGTTAGGGATATGGACGTTCATCGAAATCTTTGAAATACATAATGACACCGGGATTTGCAGATCGGAGAAGGATCCGGATGATATGTCCTTCAGGCGGCCCACCCCTGTATGACTTTTGCAGTCATCCATGGTATCAACTTCGCCTCTGAGTTCTAGGTTGATACCCCAAACTGGAATTACACCGTAACTCTAACCAGCCGTTACATATTCAGCCTATTTAAATATAACTCAACACATGACTAATTGGGTCTAACGATTCACAAAAATATTCCAAGTTTGGGGTATCAACCTAGAACTCAGAGGCGAAGTTGATACCATGGATGACTGCAAAAGTCATACAGGGGTGGGCCGCCTGAAGGACATATCATCCGGATCCTTCTCCGATCTGCAAATCCCGGTGTCATTATGTATTTCAAAGATTTCGATGAACGTCCATATCCCTAACCTTTATTTCCATTCATTTCCTGTCTCCCTATATCCCTTGTTTCCAGTGTAGTTTAGTGTTTTGCTCTAATTCTTTTTTTTTATGGCACGAGAAATTAAATGTAAACAGCCTAGTGGAAGAAGAACCCCCCATTTCCGGCGAGTTGAGCCGCAGCTGACACCATCGTGCCACTTCCGCGACCGTCACCAAAAAGGGTTGTTACATTTTCGGGCCCCACGTTGGGCGCCAAAATGTAACAACCCTGTTTACACATTACAACATTGCCATATGGTAACCTTTGGCCACCAGATGTCATCTTAGTACACACATTGTGAATGGGCAATGTGTCATCAAGCATTTTGACAATTATAGTGTGTTGAGACAAAATCATGTGAATAAACAAAGCCAACAGACAACAGCGGAAAAAGAAACAAATTAATTTCCCCTAAATTCCAAATTAATTTCAAAAATTGAACCGATGTGTAGCCATCACAATTTGCTTGCATGAACTAGTCACACCATGCAAGTTTTCCTGGTGCAAGTGCTTGCATGCAAGCAAATCACTTGAAGCAATCACTTTTCTGGTCGTCACACCATCCAAGTTGCACACCATGCTTGCTGCAATAACTTTACTTGCATAGTCTGACGGCACCTTTACACGATGCCATTTTTTAACCATGCAATTTGCGTTAATAAGGGTTGGGTTTCAAGCAATTTTATTGCAATTCTCTTTGTGCTCTTTCCGCATTTGTTAGGATTTTGACATTTGATGTTATTGTTTCTTTCATTCTAGTTTTTCGTTGTTGTGTTACATTGTTAGACGTTACGCGAAATAATTTGACAGAAGTTAATAAAAAAGAAAGTTAAACATAAAAATTAATTAAAAATTATGTAGAACAAAATTTGACCGCTTACAATAATGAACAACACATAGTTACAAGAACACTCACTAAAGAGAAATGTCAGAAAAAACTGGCAAGCACCATGGTACAATAATATCTTCATGGTAATAGCAGCGCGCGTTTTTGTTGTTGTAGGCAGCAACAACAGGCATTTTGTTTTTGTTCTATTCGCTTCAGCCGTCAAGCTCTACATAAATACATATCAACACCACAGAATGCAAAAGAGTACAAAAACAAAATACATGCGAGTGTGACAGCCGAAGCGAAGAACCTCATGAAGAAAATGAAAACAGCTGTTCTTACGACTTTACCATGAACATATTATTGTACCATGGCAAGCACTAATATCATGAGATGGAAACATGGTAGAATGAGAAGGTAAACTCGGTAGACAGCTGTTTTCAATTTTTTCTCGTTGTTTAGTTGGCCACTTCTGTCAGATTCAAAGGGTTTGTTTCTGTTTACATTTATTTGTTGGTATACGTATGTTTGTGTTGACTTTGAAAACAAAATGTCTGTTGTTGTTGCCCATAATTGTTGTGGTATCTACTGTGACTACTTGGTATTTTTACTATGGATGGAAACGTGTAAAGGCACGAAGATTTACGCTGCAATTTCAAAAGAGAATTGATAATGATGGTGATGCAAGTAAAAATCGTCGTTTGAACACAAATGATTTTTGGAAGTTGCTTCAAAAATCAATTGAGGAAAAACGACGTCGAAAAAATCATCGTATGAATTGGGTGTTATTAGAAAATTCTCAGCGGCATTATTCTGCATTATTTTTATTCATATCGTCTACTATATTAAGGTGATTACGGTTATATCTTTTATACATATGTATGTATATGAACATTTATTGAAAATAAATTAATTTATAAATATCCTTTGTAGTTACGCACTCATTCCACATCAAACTCCCAGAAAGCCATGGCAACCTATGAAGAAATTAAAGATATTCCCAATCACCCGGAAATCTATTTAATAGATGTCAGGAATAAAGATGAACTAGCTGCTACAGGTGTCATTCCAGCCAGCATAAATATTCCGTGTAAGTATGTATGAAGAAAATTTCTAATTTTTGTCCAAGATGCATTTGTCGAGTCAGCTACCACAACTGCAAATCTAAATGTGTGTTGACATGTTAGACGACGAACTTATTAAAAAGGCGGTTCTCATGGCAACTCATCGATATCGCAACGTAATTAAATTGCAAATAGTAAATATATTCAAAAGCCCATAATATACATACATATCTCATAGACAATCGGAAAGTGACCACATTCTATGTTTTTCTTCTCAAGTGCCTACACTGGAAGCTGCTTTCAAAATGTCCGCGAACGATTTTAAGACTAACTTCAACCGTGACAAACCATCGGAAGACACAACTTTAATATTTAGCTGTTTGAAAGGTGGAAGAGCTCAAAAGGCCGCTAATATGGCTTCAACAAATGGCTTTAAGAAGTATGTATGAGCTTACAAACATTTGTGAAATAAATCAAACATATGAAAAATTCTACGTTTTTAGTGCTAAACCCTATCCTGGCTCATGGACTGAATGGGCTCAAAAAGAAGGCTTGTAAAAAAGTATGGAGTAATTTCTAGATTATGTGAAACAAATATACTACAGTTTTAAACACATTGTTCCCTATAAATTTTACCGAGTTTTAACTGGAATGCATTAGCTCTCGGTGGTGCAATACCAAGGGATATTAAACGAAATCCAAATGTCACTTAGACATTTTTTTGAAATAAGGTAATAAAATTATTCGCAGTTGCCCACCCTCCTGTTTTTTGTATAAAGTAATTTTTCGAATTCAAGCCAAATAGAGAAAAATTTGAAAACGGTATTTTTTGTCTTTGGTATAAAGTTGTATGCGATATGAATTCAGAAGTCTTTGAAAATGGTATTGATGTATTGAAAACAGTTTGAAGCAAGGAATAAAGCGCCGTATTTAGTTCTCGAGAAATGTTCGTAAGAAATTTTATCATTTATCTCTAAACGGAAAATGTTGTTACAGAGAGTTACGACATATATTTCATTAACTATTCATCTTTGCACTTCATTTTATGTTTAACGCGTGTGTTATTACTTTCGTTTACTAAAATAATCGAAGTGCCGAAATTCCGGTCCCAAACATTTATCAAAAAATTGTTTTCGTACGAAATAACTTTGGGGTAACAACCCCGTAATTGATTTTGCCTACGAAATTTTCGCATAGAGCTGAGTACCAAGCAAATGAAAAGTGAGTGAAATTTTCGGTTCATGAAATTTTCGTTCTTTTTTATACACGTATGTACTTCTTATGGCAATGAAAATTTCTTAAAAACTGAATACCGGGCTTAATATGTTAATCTTTAATAATCCGGTATGGGGTGCGATATTCAAAATTGTAGAAAAACATTTTTTCCCGTTGTTTTGGAACAAGATTTAAAACTTTTCATATGTTCGTTTGTTTAAGTATAATGAAATGCCAAAAATTATGTTCAGAAGACATTATTACATATTCAACTTGCTACAACTACTTCATTAATCCTCAAACAAAACATCGCCGCACAGTAGTTCAGAATCAATGTCTATCGGCCAAATTTTCTGAAATATACCCACTGTGGGATTTTCTATCTCAATAATCCTGGAATAGAATCGGGTATTTGCAGAACTTATTTTGATTTGAATTTGGTTGGGGATTTGTAGTTGCCAAAAGACTGCCAACTAGTCTCTAGGTTCACTCCTGTCAGTCAATTGTGTATAGCCACAATTTGGACTACGACGTCGATATCAACCGCAGAAGATATCAAAAATGTGCAAAATACATTTAAATTTCCCAATTCACCAGAGACAAAAAACTATTTAAGGTAGTGGACACTTAGTCTTTGTTTGCCTGTTTAAGATCTGGATTTATATCCACTTTTATTAACTTTAAACAGAAAGTTATATTAACTAAAACATTAAGTTATTTAGAAAATTTAATTTTTGTGGCTTTCACATTGAAATAACGTTTTATGTCCAAAACAAATTGGATGATAACACGTTTTAATACACATCGTTTTTTCACTTTGAAACGGATTTAAAATGTCAGAAACTGATATATTTTGCTTAGTTTTGCATTCAAATAATCTTGCAGAGAATTCACGAAAAAAACAATTTTACAAAAATTGTCGCTTACATCGTAATTCGCGGCTGCGCTTCAGTTGTTGTAACACCACTTGTAAGCAGCGATACCAACCCGAGGGATAAATCAATTTTTTGCCTGAAGTTCAGGACCTGGGGCAGGCAAAAAAAATTTTTTTAAAAAAAACCAAAATTAAAGAAATATTAAAGAATGTGAGAAAATTGAAAACTAGCCGTCGCACGGACCTATGGGGCCCACAGGGTCCAAAAAACCGTCACACCCAGGAACATTTGGCTATGGATTAGTGTGGGTACTTCAACGAAAGGTATTTGTGTCACGAATTCCGTGGTGTCATTCTTTTTTTCGTGGGATGTCTGTAAGTCCAAATAAGTCCAGTTTTGTGCGTACAGTAACCACGAGGTTGGTTATGGTAACCATCCAGAAAAAAAATTTTTTAAAAAGTACCGAGTGATTTTTCCGATTTTGCAACACATCGACTTAAGGTACAGAGGGAATTTTAACCCCCCCTGCCTGACTTAGTGCAATATAAATTTAACGATTTTTCAAAAGTTCTACCACACGGTACGAGCAACATAGGTCCCTGCGATGGCTACTTTCCCATGTTCTCACATTCTTTACCTTTTCTTTAATTTTGGTTTATTTTAAAAAATTTTTTTTTTGCCTGCCCGCTGTCCTTGAATTTTGCCCATTTTTTAAAGGGGTTTCGAACATAAATGGGATAAAGGGAGGAATTAAAAGATTTGAGGGATATTTAGTCTGGTTCTAGACGTGCAATTGTAATTGCTGCAATTCTTCATAATTCTCTTTTGGAATTGCAATTTGCTTTTACACGCACGCAATTCTGTTTGTGCAATTCTGGTTTTTATTATTGCTGCTTCTGACAGTCGTATAAATCTGAGACATATGCAGACTATTCGTGAGAAATTTTTACGAATGAGTAAATGAAAAGAAATGTCAAATTATTCTGCAGCCGCCATTACTAAAAAAATACGAATGAGAAGAACTGAAAGAATTGCAGATTTCATGCAAGTTTTTTTCTCGTTCCATTCTTCTTACCTCTCTCTCCTACGAACTCATGAATTGCAGCAATTATAATGGCACGTGTAGAAACAGACTTACCGACAAATCTTCTATTTATATAATTTTGTAAGGTTTGCTAAAATATGTCAATTCTAATTTAATGGGTAAAAAAATATTTTTTAATTACGCTTTTATTACATACAGTCCATAGTCTAATAATATAAGTCGACGCGTGGCGTGTTGTTGTAATATGAACCGATTTTGACAGAATTTTGTTGTACTATTGTTATGACAATACACTCGATATGTCAAAATCATTTTATATACGAAGAAGAGGCAAAGGAAAAACGCCAAAGTAAATAATTACATGCATAGAATTACATGTATTAAAAAAAAAGTAATAGGCAGAAAGTTGGAACGCATTTAAGATCCAAATTGGTAAGTATCCATCGGTAAGTCCATACATACATATGTAGGTAATTTTAGTTACTTCTATATATTTTTAGCCATCAAAAAAACTACAGGCGGTGAAACGACCAGCGTAAGCAAAGAGGGCAAGGAATCAAAACAAATGATGAGGCAAGTTTGACACTTCGAGTGTACAAACTTCGAGTGTACAAAGAATGTAAAAAGAAACAACCCAATAATAAAATGCCTGATCAGCTGGGCTTATGCTTCCACTTATATTATTACACTATGGCTGGGCTTATGCTTCCACTTATATTATTACACTATGATACATACCAACAACACAAGAATGCAAGAGTACAAAAACAAAATACATGTGAGTCTGACAGCCGAAGCTAAGAACCTCATAAAAAGAATGAAAACAGCTGTTCTTACGACTTTACCATGAACATATTATTGTACCATGAGATTACTCTATGAAACCTACGATGAAGAGTGTGAAATGAAACGTCAGATGAGAGAATAAGAGTGTGAAATGAAACGTCAGATGAGAGAATAAAAGCATCTATGTATGTATTAGTCTATGCCCCAGACACTAACGGTTTTGGCATCTGCGACCACAGAAGTTGATACAGTTTTTGCGCGGGGAAGTTTTTAGATTATAAAAGCGTTCTGGCGTGTTCATTTTTGGGAGGTGTTACGGGTTTTCTTTTATAGATATACCAACACCGGCCTCATGGCTTTGAAATTAATTTTTATATAAGAAACAAATGCTATTATATAAAATCATTTAAATTTTGTCACATTCCCCTTGTTTAAATTACTTTAAGAAAAATTTCCAACAGCGAATAAACGTCAATGAGAATTATGGGAAACTTCAGTGAAAGTGACACTAATACAGGACAGCACTTAGTGAACAAAGTTGACAATGGGCGAGCTATATCCATTATAGTATTATTAGACTATGGTATGTATTTGTGTAGAGTTTGACAGCTCAAGTGAATAGAACAAAAACAAAATGCCTGTTGTTGCTGCCTACAACACAACAACGCGCGCCGCTATTACCATGAAGATATTATTGTACCATGAGTAATCTCATACTAGAGAATATTTGGCTCATCTGACGTTTCCTTTCCCACTCTTCTTGTTGTGGTCGGTGTGATAGAGAGATGGGCGTAGCGAAATAACTCCCACATGAAATAACTCCCACCAAAAAAATTAAATAAGTCCCAAAAGATTTCCATACAAAAGTGGGAGTTATTTCATATGAACTCCCACTTTAGTAGGACTTATTTCGTTTTTTTGGGAGTTATTTCATTTTTCCTGGTGGGAGTTATTTCATAATGAAATGTTATGACAATGAAATAACTCCCAAAAAAAAAATTACCGTTTGTACAAGGCCCATGTAACAAGTGCTGTAGGAGAAGTCTTGGGACTTATTTCACTTTGCTATTGGGAGTTTTTTCATTTTTTGTGGGACTTATTTCATTTTTTCGTTATTGGAAGTTATTTAATTTTTGGTGGGAATTACATATTTCGTTGGGAGTTATTTCATGGGAGTTATTTCGCTACGCCAGAGAGATGTTTGACGAAAAGTGACATACACCAGGTGGAATTACAATAACTTCTTGCTTTAATTTTTCATGTCGTTTTGGTGAAAAACTGAAATTTAAATGTGTTTTACACTTTTTTATTGACTGTTATTGTCATAGAATAATACATACATAGATAAACTTATTCTCTCATCTGACGTTTCATTTCACACTCTTCATCGTAGGTTTGTGGAAATGAGAGCAATTAAATTTAAAATTTGACTAATTTATCGAATCATAAAATTATCGGAAGCATCGTATTCGAACCCTGAAGAATCGTAATTGCTGACGGAATTTATTTGGATTGTTGTATACTTTCCAATTGTGCGGGAGCAGTAGTATTCATTCACATTCGCCTTTGTTTTCTTGAACTCGATGTCAAAACAAAAATTTGGCAAAAATTCGGAATAGTTACGTAACCTGCGAAATAAATGTTTTCTTAGAACAAAGTGTGTTCTTTTTTGTCGTCGCGTAAATTAACTTGACTTTAACATTGGTGACGAAACCCGGTCCCATTCTGTTGCAGAAATAAAAAAAATAATAAATTATTCTCGTCGGTTTTTTGGCCGCAGTTTACCTTCCCTATCATCTGATGGTTGTACTGCTATTAGCTGTTACTGTTTGAGTGTCGCTGTGACTGCCCTACAAGAACAGGGACAGTCATTTGACCGGTCAATTGACTGTCATTGTTGATGGGTATATCCATCAAAGTTTCTATCACATTCTTAAAGCCGAAATGAAAAAGTTGATGGAAACTTTTGTGTAAGTGTGATTTTGTATCTCCCTCGAACTTATGAGTTCGGTCGCCTATAAAACATATACATATGTGAGCTGCTCACTCTAGTGCTGTTCACTAATCAAAGATTATATGAGTATTAGTCACAGTTGATAGATATATCCATCACAGTTGACTAATCATACTTGATAGATATACCCATCACAGTTGACTAATCAAATTTGATGGATATATCAGTCAAAGATGATGGGTATAGCTTTTATAAAAAAAAGACAGAAATGTTATTAATGATTTTATGGTATATTTTTATATATTTTTAATATCTAATTGTATAATAAATGGCAATGAATGATTCTTAGTCAAGAATGGGAGTGAATGAATAAGAATAATCGATTCAAAATGAATAAAGTAGTAACTGGGCAAATTAAAATACTTATTTACAATTTGTTTTTAATAAATCTTCTGCTTCATCCTATGGTGGCTTCGTTCAATTGTCTTTTAGCACATCTAAAATTTGAAAAGGAGATATATAAATATATGTATGTATTAATAATAATAAGTATATATGAATGTATATAAATTAATAATTATTTAATCATTTATAGACAAAAATATGTATGTACATACCACGCAGTCTTGTTGAACCACATAAGCTTCCCTATCGTATGCTTTTCCAACCTCCCATCCCAATTGTATATATCAAGCAGGTTATCCGTGAACATTGGGGGGCAGACTCTGCGGACATCCTCTTACGCCTCTTTCAGTATATTTTCTGTGAAGAAGTATGTATAAATATTAAAATATCGAACTATAAATTTTAGTTTGTTGATATTGCTTGAGCAAAATCTGGGGTTCCCAATTTCTGCTCTAACTCTTGCACCGCTGTAATGGTCAGGAAAGGGAGCATGCTGCCGACTTCATTAACGATTTTGTCCTGAGTTTGGCCAGGCATGCCAGACAGAATCTTCCACTACTTTTTGATGGCTTTTAAATGCCTCATTTTTCATAATCATTATCTTTGTTTTTTGGATCACATAAGTTTATTCTTTTCCACTGTTTATTTTTATTCCACGATATTTAACGATAATGAAACTTTTGTCGTTGCACTTTGCCGAGGATTCATAAATTTTACTTTTTAAACGTCAACAAATACAAGTTTCCATCAACACTGACAGTCGAATGACCGAAACTATTCTTGTAGGGTTGTTTCACTCTTGCAAATGGAACTCAGTATAAAATTGTTGCAAGTGCATCAGTGCAAAAATATTGTGTGTGTTAGTTTCCATCATTCATTTCTTGTAGGGTAGCAGTCTGCTAACCAGCCAATACTTGTTAATTTCTACAGATATCAGCTATATCACGTTCAACAACCTTATTGAACATATGATCAGTGGTTCTGCAACCTGTGCAGTGTCTTTCAAACTATAGACATAGAAGGAAGAAATAACCAAAACAAACAATCAGCCTTATTACGAATGTCGTTGTCGTATATCGACTACGACAGTTTTGTAAAAGATTAAAGATAACACGCCAACTTTGTTTTTAATCTTTTACAAAACTGTCGTAGTCGAAATACGAGAACGACATTCGTAATAAGGCTGAATAACGAAATGACGTTTGTTATTGTTCATTAGGTTTTGGTAAAGTTGTTAATGGTTTCTCGCGGAAACTGAAAAATTTGGAAGATAATTAAAAATAGTTGTGCTATTTCGTTACAAATCACAACAATAAGTCGTGCAAAAATTATGCACTAAGTATGAACCCTCCTCTTGGTATTGTCGAAGACGGTGGTGATAATGTTGCTGGAAGTGTGCCGGTCAAGTTGACCGAATGGAACATGGTAAAATAAGTAAGGTAAACTCGTTAGAACAGCTGATTTCAACATTTTTCTTGCTTAGGTGTTTCTCTTATGTCAAATTCACATGCATTTCGTTTGTGTACTTTTTTGTTTACTTTTACAGTAGATACACACATGAAGAAAATTTTGACAGATTATGGACACCAAACAAAGACAAAATGCCTGTGTTTGTTGTAACAAAACACTGGTTGGAAAGAAGCGATCAACTTTATCCGTGGAAGAGTTGGAATGCAGGCTTGGCATTCAGGAGTTCTATTTCAAAGTGTATGAGTGTTAAGGCGAATATTGACAAAGTGTGTCAAGAAGAAAACATAGCTGCCAACGCCGCTGCAGTCGGTGAATTTGAAGATATTTATGTGTCATTAAAATCAAAAATTATGTCGCTGCTGGCTTAAAGCAAAACACCTGTTGCGGAAATCAGCGTTTTGAATGGAACAACGTCTGTTGCAGTCCCCAGAGTTCGGCGGGAGGTAAAATTACCAACATTTTAATAAATTAATTCACCAGGATGCATCGCTGGGTGACTAAACGATTCTTAATATTGAAATAGCACTTGGGTGCTAGGCCACTTGCCACTATTTCAGATTTTGACGTCACAGACGAAAATTACACGAAGGCGAAAGCGAGGTTAAGCGAATGCTTCGACAAAAAGGCAACGAAATCGATATCAACGAAATCGTCTGTGTCATAAATAAGGAGTATTGTGGATTCGGTAACTGTTCATCTTTGCGCAATGTTGTCATTAGGCGAGTACAAAGTCATCGCAAATCAAATGATTATCCACCTGGTAATGGAAAAAGTGTACTAAGAATCGCAGATTAAATGGGAAGAGTCAGTGGACTACAGCCAAATATCCAAGTGGGAGGAATGTTCTGCGGTTTCAACAAAGCGTTGTCAAAATGTGGAAGCTAGAGAAACAAAATGTGACTGTGTTGATTTCAAAGACGCCGCTACTAAACAACAATAGTAAACAAAGGCCCCATGAGCAAACATCACTTGCAGTGTCTAAGGCTATGTGCGTTGTATGTTTAGCAACATGCAAAAAGTTTTTAAAAATGAATTTGCGAGATCGATTCAGCGCTGCAAGAAAATCGAGTGTTTTGTTTGCCAGAAAATATGGCATATGCATGCGATCTGTACTGCCTCGAAATGCTCCGAATGTAATTTGACACATCATAAGCTGCTTCATAGACAATCTTCGTCTATCATAATGGATCGGAGATAGCTTCACGCCATGTGGACGGTTCGTCGGCGTCCACTGCACGGTCGTCAGTTATGAGTATGACTGCTGAACCTGAATTATTTTTAGCTACAGCCATATTGATGGTTAAGGACAGCAGCGGAAGAGATCACAAAGCAAGGGCGTTGGGGAGTCAGCAACTAAAATAAAAAAACGGAATACTGCTACTGTGAAGTCCAGGTTGAATGAATTTGAATTCAACCTTGATTTTTATTTGCTGCCAAAAATAACGAGCTTGAAACTAGACAAGTATTTTGATACAGGTAACTGGAACATACCAAACAATATTCAGTTGGCTGATCCGGCTTTCAACAAACCTCCGCGAGTCGACATTTTAATTGGAGCTTAGATGTTTTTGGATTTATTGACGGTTGGTAAAATTGAGCTGCAGTGCAAGTTAAAAAAAACGACTTTGGGTTGGATTGTGTCCGGCAAGGCAAGTCATGGCGTGGCAAGCACTTTATTAATTAACGACAATGGTCATGAAGATACTTACCTGGTATATCAAGTTGAAGTCAACATTTTGGACTAAAGAAGCATGAGCATACTTTTCTGAGCACAACAAAACGAGACTCTTCTGCACGGTTTATTATCAAGATTCCATTCAAGTCGGTGGGGAGTGACCTTGGTGAGTCATATAATACTGCTAATCCTAGACTGATGGCACTTGAACGAAGATTAGGAAGAGTCAGATGTAAGAAGCTCTTATAATGCCTTTATGCAAGAGTATCTTAATTTCGGCCACATGTCTGAATTAAGTTCTGCCGCCATAAACAATATAAAATATTTTTCTCCTCATCAACATGTTCTGAGGCCTGAGTTATCGAGTACGAAACTTCGAGTGGTGTTTGCAGCTGTAAGACAAGCAGTGATTTGTAGCTCAACGATGTAATGAGGAAACTACCAGTGGAACAAGATAATTTGTTATCAATCGTTTTGCGGTTTAGATGCTACAAACATCCCATTACGGCGGATGTAACCAAAATGTACCGCCAGATGTGGGATACTGAGGACGATGCGAATTATCAAGCGATTTTATGGAGATTTTCGCCCGATGAGAAGATAAAGGCGACAAGGTGTTTGAAGAAATTGGCTGAAGACTATGCCGATGAATATCCAGTGGGATCAAAAAAGATTTTAACGGATTTACAGGGTGTTTCAAAAGTGACCTGAGAAGCCAACAGTACTTAGCTAGAACATACACAATATTGTGCGTTTGGGGAAGGATTGGAGCAAAAGCGTTGAGCATTATTAATTTGGTTAGTTGAAAAGGCTGCAAGACAGCACGCTGTCTAGCAGACTTAGGCTAAAGAAGCCCATTGTGATACCTGCAGTTTCCTCTATAGCAACTATTGACTAGTCGCCTAGCCAATTAGCCCTGTCAATGAATTTGTCTATAAGACCTACAGGAATATCCTACGGTGCTAAGAGTAGGGCAATCCAATAGGTGTTTTGTCGTTTCCTCGTCCTCTTCCATGCAGCATCTACAGAGAGTGGAGTTTCTATGTCCTAATCTTAGGGCGTGTTTTCCTACAAGAATATAAGTCCTTAGATTTGTCGCTGGTAGAAGGTACGGGACACAGTAGTCAGTTTTTAAGGGAATAGAGTTGATCCGGTGTAGTAATTCAGCGTGTCCGGAATTCCCGGATATCATAACGGCGCAATCTCTGATTCTCACCAGGGATGTAGCGGCTGCCGATTCGGCTATGATATCAGGAGTACAGATGTTCAGGATAACAGTAAGTGCAGTACCTGACGTCGTGCCCATTGCCCCACTAACGCTAATGAGTGCTGATCTTTCATCAAGGAGTTCAGAATATGTTTCTTTTGGAGGGACCTCCACCAAACTACGATGCCATAGAGAAGTATTAGTCTGACTATTGCCGTATAAATCCACATGGTGATATTAAGAGATAGTCCCCAGCGCTTTCCTATCGCCCCTTTACAGCAGTAAAGAGCAACAGACGCCTTTTTCAATCTCTCCACCACATTCGGTTTCCAAGACAGATTTCTGTCGAGAATTCTTCCCAAATACTTTACCTTTTCCGTCAACTGTAATTGCACGCCATTAACTGACGGCAGTTCAAATGCGGGTATTTTATATTTCCGAGAGACCAAGATAAGCTCGGTTTAAGCGATAGTCCGTTGTTAGCGGTCCAGTTCGAAATCAGACTAAGTAGGCTGGTTGTACGAATGCTAAGTAAATTGAGGTTTCTACCCGTACAGATGATATCAATGTCATCGGCATAGGCAACGACCTGGCATTCGGCTCTCTCCAATTCAAGAAGCAGTTCATTGACAGAAGTTAACCATAATAGTGTAGACAAAACTCCCCCTGTGGTGTCCCCTTGTTAACGTACCTAGCAATTATAACACCATCCTTTTGAATTGTTCACAGAATATAAAAGGGAGAAATTGCCCACAAGGCCCAAAAAATCAAAAAAAAACCGGCCCCTGAACTTACAGCTAAGTGTTGGTACTCAAATTAAAGGAAATCGTTTTACGATTTCATTGGTGCCATTACTTTCCACATCCGATGCCTGTGTATGTTTAACTTGCGTGTTTACCTTGTTAAAGTTAGTTTTTCCGGAAGATTGTCAAAGCTGTTCCAATAAGAAAGAAAGGTAATTCAAATTCTTTTGATAACTATCGACCTATTTCAATGTCCATGCTGTTTATGATGGTGGTATACACTAGACCGGGTCACGAAAAAAATGTAAAAATAATTTTTTCTAGGATTAAGCCCCTTAAAAATCAAGAACATTTTGCTTTGGACGCATACAGTTTTATTCAAAAACAAAGAAGTTACGTATGACAAGATGTATTTGCAGCATTAACACAACTATTTTTCATGTTGTTTGCATTATTGCATTTTAGCGCTATCGAAAAAATTTAAAAAAAAATTCATACTTTTTAACGCAAATTATTGCATACTTTTTAGCGCTATCGAAAATTTTTAAATATTTTTCTGGTATAATTAATTTTTACTCTAGTTACCATTGAAATCTTGCTTTTAGCGATTTTGGCTATTTTTCACGGGCTCGGAAAGGAAATTTCAAGGCGATCTTTAATTTTTTTTATTCATATAAAGACACATCATTTGTTTTGTTTTGTTTAAAGTAAACATAAGAAAATGTGAAACAAAAATATATATTAGTCTATTAAACATAGCTGTAATTCCAAAGAAAATTACATGTTGTAACATTTTGTGTTCCACAAAAGTCTACAAAAGATTAATGAAACGTTGTTTTATATACTCTTTAGTAACTGCTTGTCCTCCTTTAACTTAAGCACCTCCTGCGTCGTTGGTGCAATGGTAGTGTGCGCGGCTATTGTACATGAGTACTAGGGTTCGATCCCTGCTCTGACCACCATAAATTTCTTTCGACGGCAGTCACCTCGCTTAGTGACGGCGACACTATCGAGTATTTATGAAAAATACCATGAAAATGCTTCTCAAAATACCGTTCGGAAACGGTGTCAAACTGTAGGTCCCAATCAGTGAGTGTAAAACTAGAACGCGCACAGCTCACTGGTTGTGAAAAGCTCTCCCTAATCCCTACATGGGATGTAACGGGAAACCATTTATTTATTTTAATACTAGTTAATACTAGTTGTTTCGTTTAGAAGCTTCTCCCGTTCCTCTTTCAAAATGGTATTCTGACGATAGATTTGTCTGTTGTACATATTTGTTGCTTTATGTAACCCTATAAATGTTCTATAATATTAATGTCTGGAGACTGAGGAGGATGCTCCAACTTGCACTTGAAGTTATACAATAACCACATATTTACCAATAAGAAAGAAAGTTTAGGATCATTGTCGTGCATAATGGTGCACCGGTAATACATTGTCGTTTTTCAACACTTGGAACGAAGTCATCCTCTAAAATGTCTAAATAGTACATATATATTCAAATATAAACTTTAAGTTTCCTACACAAGTTGCGGATACGCAGTCCATTATCATGACAGATCCACCTCCATGCTTAAGGGGTTTGTCCTCACAGGGGTTTGTCCTCACAAAATCGCATTCCCAGAAATTTATGTCCGTAACATGAATGTATTTCTGCGCGTAAAGAAATATTTTCTTCATATTAATATCACTCACTAATAAATGGCTTCTTCCTCGCAACATGCTTGTTCTTTTTCAAACAACGAAGTATAGTTCCTGGATGAACATTTATTCCATTATATTTTAACACTTCATTGACCAGTTTCATTGCGCTCAATATAGGATTTTCGGTACTATTTTCGACGATTGTCCTTTCTGTTCTCTCATCCAGACCTGTTCTGGGAGCACTTGCTTATGTACCAGTTGTATTATCACTTTTATTAATAGTGTGCACAGTATTTTGACACAAATCCAATATTTTTCAATTTCTGATAAAGAATTTCCGCCACTTTTGAGCATAACTGAGTAATATATAAGAGGTACTTGGAAATTTCGTCGGGTTCAAGTTGTAATTGTATAGTATTATAATAATATTATATTATTATATTGACATAAAACTTACAGAAATAAAAGGGATTGCGTGTTTTTCAACCAACATATAATATAATTTAGCTGTCATTTGTATTAATCGAATAATATTTAAACTTAGTTTGCTTCTAGTTGCTTATCGCTTATTCTCCTATCTAGTCTGTTTTCTATCAATTTTCAACTACCATGTCGATCAGCTGTGGCATGGAAACCACCCGGTATAATGCTATGTATAAAAAATAAAGGTTTCCCATTACATCCCATGAAGGGACAGGAGAGAACTTCTCACAATCACTGAGCTGTGCGCTGTCCAGTTTTCACTCACTGATTGGGACCTGCATTTTTACACCGATTCCGAACGGTATTTTGAG
Organism: Phaonia tiefii; assembly: GCA_963931995.1. NCBI lineage: Eukaryota > Metazoa > Arthropoda > Insecta > Diptera > Muscidae > Phaonia > Phaonia tiefii. The sequence goes on along the minus strand of OZ008367.1, from coordinate 105,454,645 downwards.
AAGCTTTTTCATGGATGTATACTCGATAGTGTCGCCGTCACTATGCGAGGTGACGACCGCCGCTGAAAGAAATTGTAAGGTGGTCAGAGCAGGGTTCGAACCCAGGATCTCATGTACAAGAGCCGCGCACACTAACCATTGCACCACCGACGGCCACAATGCTATGCTATGTATAATTGGTCATTTATTAGAAGGAATATTTTGTAGAAATTTTAACCAAATATGGAAGGCCCAAAAACTCGGGTATTTAAATAAGTAAAATAATTTAAATAAATTTGAAAAATATTTTTTTGGTTCCCAGTTCAAAAATTACAATGACGGAAAATAGTAAAAGAAAATAACTAGCACAGGTATTCCTCATTAGATCAAATACTAGGTCCTAATTACAATAAAATGGTGATGACTGAAACTTTGATTAAAAACAAAACGGAAAATTATATAGAAATATTAAATTAATTTCTTTATTTCAAGTCCCTAGGGAGATATAATTTTAAATCAAGTACTTTTGCTTCTTGGTAGCTTGTTGAAACTCAATAGTTTTATGAGCTTTTACTAAAAACGAAGTTACGACAACAACAAGTAATAATACATAATAAATTGAGTTTGAAACCTCGTTGATCAAAAATAACATAGAATATTGTTGGTTTTCTAACCACTATAACTTAATTTCGTGCAGTTCCCCCCAACTCCTACCGAGTTTAAGCTTAACTTTAAGAGGTACATTTAGCTTGACGCAATTCTCCATTGTAACGCTTAGAATTTTTGCAATCTTTTTCGCTTTATCCTCTGGCACTTCAAAAATCAATTCATCATGTAGATGTAAAACTAATCGGACGGACTGTGGATTTATACCCAATTTTTCGCGATATTTTACAATATTCTTTTCCATACGTAATATCGCACTTTTTGCTATATCGGCCGCTGAACCTTGTATGGTTGAGTTGACTGCTTGTCTTTCGGCTTGACCTGCAAAGAAAATTATTTACTTATTTATTTATTTATTGGTACTCATTCCAACTGAGCCCTTTGGGCTATATTTGGTTACAAAATACAACTACAAATTGATATAATACGTACATATAAAAATGCTTAAAATTACAAAAATTAAATAATATAACTAAATTACGTGTTTTCCTCATTTTAACATGCTATTATTCCAATTAATATAAAGAAAATGACATCAAACTACTCAACAGACTAATAAAATGATACATGAAATTTATACAAATTCAATGTGTAACAATTTAGGTTGACGACATAAAAACATTTGTTTTTTCTTCTTTTTCTCTTTATATAAATAAATGAAGGTAAAAAATATAATTTCAAACCAACTAAGCAAGAAGGAATCAAAAACTAAATTAGGTTATTTTGAGCACATTGATATATCTTTATATATAAAATATTGTTACGAATAAGTAAAAGCTTTTGCTTACTGTTAATGACTCCACTAACAGTATGTAAACATCAGGCGGTTAGTGCTGCGCCTGAAAGTATGCATTGTAACAACGTACCAGCTCGCTAAACCAGTAGCATGAATTCACCTCAGTAAAGATAATTCTCCTGTGTAGGAGAATGTTCTACAAAGATAAACAACAACAACAACATCTATTTTCTAGAAGGTTCTTGAATTCGCTAGATATATGTACCTTCATTTGTGTATGGTGAGTTGGTATAAATAGCGGAGGTCTTTGGAATGGAGAGTTCAGTTTGTGATTAAACCCCGTAAAGTAAGCAACGCGAATTGATAGTAAAATACAAGACTTGTTAACGTGTTATAAATAAAGTAAACTGTTGTACTGTATAAATAAATAAAAGGAAGTGATACCGTTGTAATTATCGTAATTAAAAACGAACCTTGTTTTATTATTGGGAATAAAACAACGCAAAAAGGACGAATAAGGAAATTCGTAACATTGGTGTCAGAAGTGAAATTACGAATTAAGGACAACGATGAAGTTTGAAGAACTCAAAGTTGAACAGCTAAAAAAGGAGTTGAGCAAATTGGATCAACCGACAGCTGGTAATAAAGTAGAGCTGCAGAGGCGATTAATAGAAGAATTTAAACGCCGAAACATCAACATTGACACATATCAGTTCGAGTGCAAAGACGAAATGGAGGTTTGTGCAAAAGAAGCAACTGGTAATGTAGATGTTTCTACAATGTTTGCTGCCATGATGGCCAAATTGGACGATAATTCTAGAATAATGGACGAGAAATTGAGCGAAAATTCTCGAATAATTAACGACAAACTGAATGAGAAATTTGGTGAAAATTCTAGAATTATGAACGAGAAATTGGACGAAAGTTCTAGAATTATGGATGAAAAACTTGAAAAGAAATTTGGTGAAAATTCTAGAATTATGCAGGAAACATCAAACGCCACAAATGACAAGCTACATGAAATTTCAGAAGCTATGAATAACATGGAGATACAGGTTAATGATCAATTCGGAAAGGTCGAACAGAAATTCGAGGAATTTCAGCAGAAGATCGAACAGGTCGAACAGGATGTGGAGGAAAGATTCGCCGAACTGGAAAGAAAGATGAATGATCTCCAGTTGCAAGAAGGGCCAGTTCGAGTAATTCCTGAAGGCTCTAGTAGATTGAAAGCTCCCAGTTTCGATGGCTCCACACCATTCGACGTTTTTAAATTCCAATTCGAAATGGTCGCAATTAAGAACTTGTGGAACAGCAACGACAAAGCAGTAGAGTTAATTTTAGCACTGAAAGGCAACGCAGCAGAAGTCCTTCAGAGCATTCCCGTCAGTGCCAGAAACAACTATGAGGATATACTGGCTGCGTTACAACGCAAGTATGGTGGCGATCACAAGAAGGATTTATATCGCATGGAATTGAGAGGCCGAGTGCAAAAGCATAATGAAACGCTTCAGGACTTCGCAACCGAGGTGGAACGTTTGGTGTTGATGACTTATCCTGGTGAGTCCCACCCATTCTTGGATCAATTTAAGATTGAAGCATTCGTCAACGGCATCCGTGATCCTGACATAAAATACGTGACTTGTGCCACACAAAAAGCTACATTCGCCGAAACTGTTTCGTTCGCATTGGCACAGGAGACAGCGAAATTTGTGTCCAAGCCTCAAATACAAAGAGTTAGAAAAATTGAAATGGAGTCGGAGGCAGGAGATTTGAAGGGTGCCATAAACGATCTTAAAGAAATCACCGAAACCCTCAGCAAGGCGTTACCAGGCGGAAGTAAGCCCAGACCAAAGTGCTACAATTGCGACAAACCTGGTCATATTTCACGAAACTGCAGAAAGCCACGAAAACGATCAAGATCGAGCTCACCCCAACGTGGCAATAAACGGGTAAATTTTACTACACAAAATGAATCTCCGTTAAACTAAAACGAGCTAGCCCAGAGGGGCATGGACTAGCTCCCACAACCGAGGGCCCCACGATCTCCATCTCAATAATACAACAGAAAAACAACAACCTCACTGTCTACGGAGCTATCGGTGGTCGGAAGCGCATATTGACTATGGACACAGGCGCGTCACAATCTATCATCAGATCTGATTTGATAAATGGACCAATGGAATCGTTACATGGTGTAAGACTCCGCACAGCAACGGGTGAACCAGCAACTGTACATGGTAAAGTTAAATTGAAGTTAGCCATTGCCAACATGAGCATCGAACACGTGTTTATTGTCGCCGACATTGTAGATGAAGTGATAATTGGCGCAGATTTTATGATTGCCCAAGGCCTCAAGTTAGATATGGGGCAGCAAGTTTTGACGTGGGCTAATGTGGAAATTCCTCTCAATGTGGGGTACGACAATACAACACAGATTAAAAGGCTGATCGCTTACAAAGATGTAAAATTGCCACCAAACTCAGAAACCATAGTATGGGCCCGAATGGAGGGAGATTGTGAGATCGGCAGTTTGTGGGTAGTTGAACCGGCAAGTATAAACAACTATAACATAATCACTGCCAAAGCTCTAGTAAGAACTAATAATGAAGGATACTTGCCTGTACGAGTTCTAAATTTGTCCAACAACGAAGAGGTGATCGGCGACCGCACAGAAATTGCAGAATGTACACCAGCCGAGGCGGTCATCAACTGTGAAGTTAATTCTGACTGCAGCAAACTATCAGAAAAGGAGCAGAAAGTGCTGGAGTCGCATCTCAGTGAGTGGGTGCGAGAACTAAAGCCTTCTGATAGGAACAAAGCAAAGCAATTACTGTGGAAGCATGCGTCTGCCTTCGCCCTGAAAAAAGAATGCCAAGGTAGAACATCAATGGTAAAGCATGACATCAATACAGGGGAAGCGAGACCAATAAAACAGGCGCCCAGAAGTCTTCCACTTGCAAAAAGAGATGAGGTAAAGAAACTGGTAGCTGAAATGCAGAAGGATGGTGTTATCGAACCTTCTTCAAGTCCATGGAGCTCGCCGGTGGTACTAGTTAAGAAGAAAGATGGAAGTACCCGATTTTGTGTGGATTATAGAAAGCTCAACGACGTCACCAAAAAGGACAGTTATCCACTACCAAGAATTGATGACACATTGGATACGTTGTCAGGAACAAAATGGTTCTCCACGCTGGACTTGCAAAGTGGTTATTGGCAAGTAGAAATCAGCGAGAAAGACAAGGAGAAAACTGCATTCAGCGTAGGGGATGGTCTGTGGCAGTTTAAAGTAATGCCATTTGGACTATGTAACGCTCCAGCCACCTTCGAGCGATTAATGGAGTGCGTGTTGAAAGGACTTCATTGGCGAACATGCTTGGTGTACCTAGACGACATCATTGTCATGGGGAAAACATTCGATGAACACCTGAAGAATCTTAAAGAAGTCCTTCAACGTATAACCGCGGCTGGGTTGAAACTCAGCCCGAAGAAGTGTTCTCTGTTCCAGAAAGAAGTAAAATACTTGGGACATCGAGTGACAGCAGATGGCATTTCCACCGATGAAGACAAAATCCTGACAGTGAAGGATTGGCCACGACCGCAGAATCTCCATGAATTACGCAGTTTTCTAGGACTCTGTACGTACTACAGACGGTTTGTGCCGGGTTTCGCCACAGTGGCTGCAAGTCTTCACGAGCTGACAATGAAAAGTCGGCCGTACTGTTGGAGCGAAAAACAAGAAGAGTCATTCCACCAACTGAAGCAATATTTATGCACGGCTCCTTTGCTTGCATATCCTGTTGCTGGAGAGAAATTCGTGTTGGATACTGACGCGAGTGGTTACGGAATAGGTGGCGTGCTCTCGCAGGAAATCAATGGCCAGGAAAAAGTTATTGGGTACTACAGCCGAATACTCTCAAAGCCAGAGAAAAACTACTGTGTTACGAGACGAGAGCTACTGGCAGTCATTGAGTGTGTCAAACACTACCACAAATATCTGTACGGCCAGCCTTTTCAGTTAAGAACCGATCATGCGGCGCTAAGGTGGCTACTGCAATTTAAGAACCCCGAAGGCCAACTTGCTCGTTGGATTGAAAGACTGCAGAGCTATGACTTCAGCATTGAGCATAGAAAAGGAGGAAAACACGGTAATGCTGATGCCCTGTCACGTCGTCCATGCAAGCTGGAATGCAAACACTGCTCAAAAGCAGAGGTGAAAGAAAACATCATTGACGTACGTCTGCTTCGACTAGAATCCAACGAAGACTGGTCAACAGCACAAAGAAGCGACCCTATACTGGCAAAAATCATTTCTGCAAAAGAAAAAGGTGAAAGACCAACACGCAATGACATCGCCTCAGAGAGCCCCCTGATGAAAGCATACTGGGCCCAGTGGAACAGCCTAAAATTATTGGATGGTTGCCTATACCGGTTATGGGAAAGTGAGGATGGTAAAATAGTCAAAAAGTTAATAGTGGTACCTTCCTCCAAGGAAAAAGAGATAATGACAGAATTCCATAATGGCCCGAGCGGAGGACATCTAGGAATAACCAAGACCATTGAAAAGCTAAAGCAACGGTTCTACTGGATTGGCTGTCAACAAGCGGTAGCCGATTGGATAGCAAATTGCACCCAATGCATGACAGCTAAGGGACCAACGCGAAGAAGTCATGGCCACATGCAGCAATACAACTCAGGTGCACCCTTTGAGCGTATAGCTATGGATGTGGCTGGTCCATTTCCCGTCAGTAGCTCTGGAAACCAGTACGTCTTAGTGGTTATGGATTACTTCAGTAAATGGCCCGAAGTATACCCTGTTCCAAATCAGGAAGCGAAGACTATAATTAAAGTGTTTGTGGATAACTGGATATGCCGTTTTGGTGTCCCCTCGGAGCTCCATTCGGACCAGGGTAGGAATTTTGAATCGACCATCTTCAAAGAAATGTGTGAGTCATACGGTATTCGGAAAACAAGAACAACACCATTGCATCCTCAGTCTGACGGAATGGTTGAAAGATTCAACCGAACTCTTGAAGAATACCTAAGAAAAGTAGTCAGCGCAGACCAAAGAGATTGGGATGAACACATACCGAAGTTCCTTTTGGCTTATAGGACGGCCACCCATGACTCCACTTCGCGAACACCCGCTAAAGTAATTTTCGGAAATGAGCTGAAGCTGCCTGGAGATTTGGAGTTCGGTACCATACCAGCGTCTGACCCTGCGAACAGTGATGTCAATTACCATGATACGGGTAATCTTAATGATCTCCATGAATTTGTGCGCAATAAATTAAAAATGGTCAGTAACAAAATGAAAGCCAGATACGACCGAGCGGCAAATTCAGAAGGATTTCATGAAGGCCAGCTAGTTTTACTGTTCAACCCACAGCGCAAGAAGGGTTTATCTCCAAAACTTCAGACTCACTGGGAAGGCCCTTACAAGGTTGTCAAACGAATAAATGACGTGGTTTATCGAATCCAGAAAAGCCAAAGTCCAAGAGCTAAAATGAAAGTCGTGCATTTGGAAAGACTAGCTCTGTATGGAAAACGGAGGGTTGAGCCTGCTCGGGACGAACAGGCTTAAGTGGGGGGCAGTGTTACGAATAAGTAAAAGCTTTTGCTTACTGTTAATGACTCCACTAACAGTATGTAAACATCAGGCGGTTAGTGCTGCGCCTGAAAGTATGCATTGTAACAACGTACCAGCTCGCTAAACCAGTAGCATGAATTCACCTCAGTAAAGATAATTCTCCTGTGTAGGAGAATGTTCTACAAAGATAAACAACAACAACAACATCTATTTTCTAGAAGGTTCTTGAATTCGCTAGATATATGTACCTTCATTTGTGTATGGTGAGTTGGTATAAATAGCGGAGGTCTTTGGAATGGAGAGTTCAGTTTGTGATTAAACCCCGTAAAGTAAGCAACGCGAATTGATAGTAAAATACAAGACTTGTTAACGTGTTATAAATAAAGTAAACTGTTGTACTGTATAAATAAATAAAAGGAAGTGATACCGTTGTAATTATCGTAATTAAAAACGAACCTTGTTTTATTATTGGGAATAAAACAACGCAAAAAGGACGAATAAGGAAATTCGTAACAATATATATAAAAATAAAATATATATGTATATATAAAATATATATGTAAAATATATCTGTAAAGCAAAGTAAGAGGTTGGTTGTCTATGGCTTGATAAAATCCTAGTGTCAACTATATAATTCAAGTTTTTAATTTACGATTTAGGTCATTGCATATCGTTAGGACGTGGCCAGGATTATTAGCCCGGTCATTAAAACTATTCACACAGTGAAAAATGCTACACAGTGTGTCATAGAATAAACTTAAAATCAAAACACTGCATACATGCGAGAAAGAAGGATGAAAAAAGCTATCTGTTCTTGTGTTGAAATACTTTTCCATCGATATTAATTCGCATAAGTAAAGTTTCTCATATGAGTTTGCATACTTATATATACGATTGATGATCGACCGGTGGTATCAATTCAGACACAATAATTAGGCATCTGAAGATGAACTTGTCACGGAAACGCATTATTCGAATGCAGCCTCTTTGGGCCCTTCGCCACGCTCTTGTAGGATTTTCTGCATTCTTTGTCCTAAGCAGAAACATTTTCTTCGTACGTGTCCTAAATTCAGGGATTTGATCGGTTTACAAATCTAAAGCGACATAAATGCTGTATCAACTGTCTGACACGGGGTCATGATGCCGGGAATTGTGGTAGTCAATATATAAATAGTTGTTCTATTTGCAACAGTCGTCATAACACTTTGTTGCATAGGAATAGTTCGGGAACTTCTAATGTGACTGTAGCTCCAGCTTCTGCATTTTCGGTTGTGAACTCGACTCGACGTTCAAATTCAGGCCCTCGAGGGGATGATGTTCTTCCATCTACCGCCAGCGGTCTTTCTAGTTCTTTGGTGAATATACAGGTCTTCCATACCTCGCAGAATCGATCAGTGCTATTGAGAACAGCCATGGTTCATATCGTTCGTAATGGCATAGCATTTCCGACCCGAGCACTGTTGTTGCTTCAGAGGCTTCATTTGTTTCTGAACGCATGCAAAGATAGCTGAAATTGACAACTGTTTCTGTTAATGTCCAAGTAAGCGGCGTTAATAAAACTGTCTCCGCCGCCTCACGTAAACGTTGTTCGTTAAGTGTTGGATCTCCTACTGATTCCGTTGCTTTAATGCTGCCGAATATATCTGACAATTAGCCCTATATTACAGTCCCCTCAGAGTATATTGTTCATGTCTGATTTACAGTTGGCTGATAGGCGGGTTTTCGATAGCCGAACAGTAGATCTATTGCTGGGTGCAGATTTATAACCACGTATTGTTTTAAATGACAATCGCTCGGTTACGGGCACTTTGGGTGGATCTTAACCGGGCCCCTTTCTACTACCCCTGTACATTCGTTTAACACTCGGGTAGAGTTTCCAGAGGAAGGGAGTTTAAATGACGCACTCATGCGCTATTGGGAACTGGAGGAAACTCCTAGAACTCGCCTCATGTCTCCATCGGACAAGTTTTGTCAGGAATATTTTAGACGAACCACTTATCGGAATTCAGTCAAACTTCCCTTCAAGTTAGAGTTTCCACAAACTTTGAGCTTGGGGGAATCAAGAAGAAGAGTGCTAGGCCACTTTTTTCGTAACGAAGCTTCCCTTAAAAGGCGACCAGAGACAAGGGCAAAATTTGATTCGTGAGTATGCGGACCTTGGTCATATGCAGCTCATTGCGCCACCCGCCTCGGAATCTATTTTCGCTTGCTATCTTCCCCATCATCCGGTAATTAATCCTGACAAATTGGCGTCGAAGTTGCATGTGGTCTCTAATGCTTCCAATCAAACGAGTGGAAATAGTCTTAACGACGTTTTACACGTTGGTTCGACTTTACAGTCTGGTTTAATTATGCTGATTACACGATGGAGACTTTTCCGCTTTGTATTCAACTGCGACAACACGCAGATGTATCGCCAAATACGAGTTGATCCAGCTCATACTTGTTATCAGCGCATACAATATAGGGAGTCCACCATAATTCGGGATTTTGAACTTTTGACCGTGACATTCGGTATAAATTGTGCTTCCTTCCTGGCCATTCGAGTGTTGTTACAGTTGGCTGACGATATTGATGCCTAGTACCAGCTCGCTTCACTTATAATTCGTAAGTGCATGTATGTAGACGACGTTTTGGGTGCGGCTCATAACATTAACACGGCGATTACCGCTCATAGCGGCACTTTCTTCTGCTGGTTTCCAATTAAGGAAATGGACCGCAAATAGCAGAGATTTTAGAACGGTTCTCTTCTGATCTTGGTCCACTTTTATTTTTATTATTTATTACCGATATTCCTTCAGTGTTTAAATTTGGTAATGTTTTGTTATAACCCAATTGGGAAATAAGACCATATGGCTTTATTACCACAGATCAAGTGAAATAAAGCCATTATGGTAGTATTTCACCTTTGATCATTTTCTATGTGCTACTTATGTAGTGTATTTGATTTGTTTTATTGGCAAAAAAAAATGTAATTCAGTTAACAGAAAATTGAAATATTTACATACATACATATGTATTTTCTTTTCTACAATAATTAACAATATATAAATGTGGCATCGGTAATGATGGCACGACAAATAGAACACAATGTATGCGTTCCGTTTTTCTCAGCCCTTCCTTTTAGTTGTTGCTAGCATGGCTGACAAACTTTAAAATGTTTGCATGGATCAAACAGTATTTGTCTGTCGTTTTCGCAACAAAGAATACATGACAGATAATGTTGCTGTTGCATTTCTGCGTCAGTGCCTTCTTCTTCGCTGCTATTTGCATCTGATTCAATGTCGTCAGAGCTGTCAATTGTATTTATAAAATCTTCCTCAAGCATACAGTTCTTAATTTTGGAGAACTGTGCGAGTACAGTACTCAGATAATCTAATGAATTTGGTAATGGCATGCAATGAAAGAAACACGTGTTGATAGCAACTAAATCTTCTTTATGTATAGCCACTCTCGTAACTCTCTCTTTCAACGGGCTGTTGTTGTACCCATGACAAATTTACTTCGGGTTACCGCATTAGTACAAAAACAACAACATGGCAACAACAACAGGCAATTTGTTCTTGCTTATCGTACCGAAGCTGTCAATTTCAATCCAATTATTTTCGTACTCGTATCAAAAGCAAGCAAAAAATACAGTAACAAAATCACATCGCCGTTTGCTACCAAATGACGATGTGAAAAAAGTCCAAGTCAACTGTTGTGATGCGACAACCTGTACAATGATAATCCTAGTGAAGTAATAGAAGAGAAAACTTAAACTTTCGGTCAACTGAAAGAGGCAGACAAGTGTACCGACAAACGGCGACCCGAATGCAATACGGGACGCAAGAGTAGCGCGCCGCACATAATATTATATCTACCAAGGAATCCGAGTTACGACATACATAAAAATCGGATCGAAAGAGTTCAAAGGAGATTTTCTAAGTTTGCCTTACGTCACAGATATGGGTGCGATAACATGCCTGAGTACGAGACTCGTTGTCAGTTACTCAGTTTGAATACTCTAACGCAGCGAAGAATTGCACATAGTATTATATTTATCAAGGATGTTATAGACAGTAGAATAGGCTCCCCCGATATTTTGCAACTAATACCTTTTAATATGCCTACGAGGAATTTGAGAAGCCATACATTTTTTATGAATATCTTCATAGATTTAATTTTGGTTTGAATGAAGTTGTGTCGAGAACTATGCATGCAATCATTTAGATTTTTTATGAGTCGCTCAGAAGGCGCTTTTCGAATATATTGCCTTAGAATTTAGTTAATTATTTATTACTATTGTTAGAATTAAGTAAATAGTTGTAAGAATGGATCTGTAAGGTCTCCGCCCAATAGATTGAAATGAATAAATAAATAGATGCGGAGGTTCTGCCCTTTTGTGGACATCAGTGGGTCTAAAACATTGGGTCTGCGATTGAATGCACATCTGGATACTTTTTATTTTAAAGTGGACCGCATTCTATCCAAAACTTCCTTTAGTTAGTTAGTTAGTTCGAAAAGAGGGGCGTGGTGTTGAGTGTTCAGAAGGAGCACTCTAAACCTTCCCATGTCAGTAAGACATACACTTAGGCCGCTAAGTTCGACCTGTTGTGCGCTCTAGGTTTATCCTACTACTTCACTATGTCCCTTATAGGAATTCGGTGCTATTCACGAAATTCCTTAGTTTGTTCCAGTCCATACCCACAAGTTTGGTCATGTCCGGTATCGTGCTATCCGAAAGATATCTGGATCTAGCTTGTGTGAAGGCCGGGCAGTGGCATAAGAAGTGCTCCAACGTCTCATCGTCCTCCATGCATGCCCTGCACTCACTGTTCGCCACTAGTCCAATACGGTACAGGTGGGCTCGTAATCCCGAATGCCCCGTTAAGACTCCCATCATTTTGCCCATTTCGGCTTTTCCCAGTTTCAGCAAACCTTTTGTCCTCGATCCATCTGGGTCTCCCCAAACTTCCTTTACTAATAGAGAAGTATTGTCCATGATCGCAAATTTATTTCATCCCATCGGTTCTACTCGGCCCTGTTATAATTTTGGCGAAAATATGGCGGGATAATATTCATTGGGATGCACCCTTAGCAACATCTACTCTTCGGAAGCGGATGTCGTTCATTGACATGATGACATCAATAAAATTCAGATAACCATTACACCTTCATTGACTGAATTACAAATCTTTTCTGATGCCTCCGAAAAGGCATACGCGGGAGTGATATACAATCGGATAGTCCCCCAACGGGGATATTCGGACTCATATGCTCTCATGTAAGACGAAAGTGGCTCCAGTTAAGTCAAAGACACTACCACGCCTAGAACTCCGTGGGGCTGTTTTAGCCTCAGAGCTTCTCAGGACAACACTGCACGATATGGACACTAGTTTTCATAAGGTATATTTCTAGACGGATTCGACAATCATTCTTTCCTGGTTGCGGAAAATGCCGTCCACATGGTCTACATTCGTTGCAAATCGGGTCTGTAGAATTCAGGAGAACACGGAGAGCTACAATTGGTATTATGTCCGGTTGCTCCTGCGGATACATCCGTTGAAAAAAGGTCTGTCAAAACCCATGCTTCTTTTTTCGAAATACGAGGGTGTTTTGGATCGAGTTTCCTCATTACCTAGGGCTTTAAGGTTGCTGTCATATGCACATCGGTTTTTCTATTTATCCCACCCAAATCACAGAAGTGACCACCATTCTGAAAGTTTGACTATTTCAAATGAGGAAGTGAAGAACGTCCGCTTACGATTGGCTATTTTGGATCAGAAGGCACACTATGCGAATGAGCACAAGAGCTTATTGTATAAACTCCCTCTTGATTCGAAGAGTTCTCTTGTTCCGCTCAATTCTTTTATAGACGTAATCTTGTCATTCCACGCGGTTGATAGCGAATTTTATTCACGTTATTTCCATACAAGGCGGGAATCAGTTGATGATCCGTATAATACGCGTCGAATATTGGATACCGCGCCTGCAGACTATGGTTCGTGCTGTATATTGAATAGAAAACGTTCCTGCAATCAGATTATGGCCGCTCTTCCTGCGGAAAGAATGTCTATTGATAGAGCCTTCACCAATACTGGTGTCAATTTCTCAGGTCCTTTCAATAGGCAGGTCCCTTAAAAATTTGAAGAGTTATGTCTGTATTTTTGTATGCTTTTCGACTAAATCTCAAAGCAACCACCGACCTGTCCTCTTATTCATTTCTTACTGCGTTTCAACTTTTTATAGCTCGCCGTGGATGTCCATCGACCATGTTTTCGGATAACGGGACGACACGGGAAATCGAACGAGACTTCTGGATAGTCCTTCAGCAGACAAGTTTGCGAGTTAGCTCCGACCAGCTTTATCAGCGTTTGTCGTGGGAATTTATTCCACCAGAGGCTCATCACATGGGCAGCCTCTGGGAAGCGGCGGTAAAGAGCTTTAAACTTACTTTTTTTCTTTTATTGACTATTTTACAACCTCATGAGGTCAGACGTCTTACACATATTAATTAAACAAACAAATTTCAACATATTCTTCCAACTGGCTCCATCCTTCGCCTTTTCTCGCCAGTTGGTAATACCAAGGATACGGAGGGATTCTTCTGCCTGGTCTTTCCAGCGGAGTCTTATTCTTCCTCTTTTCCTGCTTCCAACATGGCCCAGCCAACGCAATTCTGGCAATCAGAATATAGATTATATAGCTCTGGGTTTTAGCGACGTCGGTACTCGCCGTTTTCCCAACAGGACCAGGTGTTTTTCATCCGCTAGCGATATGACCCAAGTTTCGGAGCCATATGAAAATGAAAGTCTGATATAGCTGGACTTTTGTCCGTCGAGAGAGAGCTTTGTTCCTAAACTGCTTGCTGAACCCAAAATAGCATATATTTGCAAGCTCAATTCTCCTATCTATCTCCAGGCTGACGTTGTTGTCCTTGTTCACGGCTTTAAACTACAGTTCAGAAAATATGCACTAGGCTGTAAGTTCACCTTTGAGTAGTTCTTAACGGTGTTAGGGCGGATTGAAGCTAAGTTGATGATTCAGTTGTGATCCGCGACGAACGGCAATCGCCCACTTCGTGGAAATTGGGCCGCGTTCTTGGTGTGCAACCTGGCAGTGACGGTCATACGCGGGTCGTCGATTTACGTACGGAAAGTGGTGTTGAAAGACGGCCAATAACAAAATTGATCGTTTTAACAAACTAAAACAGATTTCTTTATATTGGTCTTGAACATTTCACTTTTCTTGTTAGTAATGGAGCACCTACCGTTCGCGGTTCCTGTTACCCAGCCAGTTCCGGTCACGAGTGATGGTTCCAATACGCTTACACTTTCAGTACCTGTATCCACTAAAGCCAACAGCACCCCTATTGCGGACATGACTGTTCCCGTGGCCTCTGACAAAAGCTCAATATGGAGAAGCGTTTGCGGTTAGCTGTACGCTTCAAGTTTGGTGCTAACTGTCTTAACGACAGCCATAAGTCAGACGTTTGCCCCAGCCAATATCGGTGTTGTGAATGTAAAGCAAAGCACCACACCTTATTGCATCACGCAGAAGGTACTGACGCTGTCTCCCGGACACGGACAAGGCTAAGCGTCCGACTCGCGACAATCTTCGCACTCGCACAAAATCCGCTGAGCCAACCGCTAACTCGAATCCTGCACGTCGTCATCTTGAACCAACTGTCCGACCGAGTTTTCCCTTTGTACACACGCTGGGACTAACTTTGATCGTTTTACTGCGTCTGTACTAAGGGAGCATTCCGGTAAGAGCATTATTAGACACAGCGAGATGAGCCACGTCTCTAGTTCACACGTTCGGCAACTAGCAATACCTATCGATATTGTTAGAGGTAATCATTTTTGTAATATGACCATTGTGTCAACCTATGAACACGATCAGATTGTCCAATTTGCGGCTCGTGCGGCGACCTTAAGAACGCCGTAACTTTGTAATTTGAGGCGAAATAGGTTCTAACTAGTAAGAAGTTCGCTAACTACCCGCAACTTTTGCAACTCTCCCTTTTGTGACATATATACAAGTTATCTTGTATTACAAAAAGTAGTATAATATAAAAATTAAACAATGATGATTAAAATATAAAATGTATAATAATTAAAACGTATAATCATTACGGTCCTTGAAACCCCCCAAAATAACGGCCTGTATTTATATAACGAATGTGAACAAACGAGGAAGGAGGTAAGGAATCTTTGATAGAAATAGTGTTATCAACGCAGTTTGTGAACCAATTTGTGCAGCGAGTTCGACAATCCGGGTTCATATTGGACAAAAGAACG
The DNA here is from genome assembly GCA_963931995.1 of Phaonia tiefii. Classification (NCBI taxonomy): domain Eukaryota; kingdom Metazoa; phylum Arthropoda; class Insecta; order Diptera; family Muscidae; genus Phaonia; species Phaonia tiefii. Next base: position 105,439,392 of record OZ008367.1, on the reverse strand, counting down.
CATGCACGTGCTCGTCCAGTGCGTTCAGTGGAAAATATTGCGCTATAGCCATCAACAACAACTCGGCACCGTTCGCAACAATTGAACAGTTTTCGCACTTCTTTCCACAAAATTTTGCATAATGACTTCGGTATGAATGCTTATAAATTCCAATTAGTCCAAGAACTGAAGCCTGTGACCATCCGTCGCTGAATAGGCTGAAGATCGCTTGGCTGAAGATGAGCATTTCTACAGAAGCTCATTTTCACCTCGGAGCTACGTTAACAAACAAAATTGTCGCATTTGAGTGACTGTTTGGAGCGGTTTTTAGCATGGCGGCATTATAGCCCCATTTTTTTCTTTGAAAATGAGCAAGGAACCACCGTTACCGTCAATGGCGAGCATTACCGTGCCCAAATTTGAAAAGGATGATATGGACCACGTATGGTTGCAACAACACGGCGATACGTCCTACACAGCGAACGTTACAATCGATCATACGCGCACTGTGTTAACAAACCGCATAATCAACCGAAACCCCGTTAGACTTATCTTTGGGGCGCCGTGAAAAATAAGTGTTACGCAAATCCCGAGTTCACGAGATAGAGGCCCAAACAATCGAAAATGTACTGACAAATTGGGTAGATCGAATGAGGTACTGTAAAGCAAGTCGTGGAAGCTATTTGAATTATGATTTGTTTCATTCCTAAATGTCAATGATGGGCCTTACCAATAATATCATAATTTTGAAAAAATTTCTATTAGTACATTTCTTAAATTTAAATTGTATATGACCCACCCTTTACATACGATGTATATAAGAAAAAACTTGACAAAGGGGAATTAGCATTACAGTTGGCAAAACAATCAAATGGGATCTCAATTGGAGGATAGTAAATATGTAGTGAATTCAACGTATTATTTTGAATATCGTTGTTCTTTCACAAAACTTTATGTGCTTTTTTATTAATTTCTCAGGAAAGCACGAAAACTAAATTGTGAAAATTTGCTTTACAACTCATCTGACGCCTTAACTTCGCATAAAAACCCATTTAACTTTTATTAGTTTTACTATCGCTTATACATTTTGAACGCAGGAATTATTATAATTTTATATTTGATGGAAACGTCCAACCAAGTTAATGTAAACATCTGAATTTCCTTAAGCCTTTTACGCCTTCAGAATAACAACGATTTTTACTATAAGTGTGTTCGAAAACTTTTGCAGTAAAAATTATCAAGTAAGAAGTTTTCGAGGGTAAGAATGCTTTTTCTCTCTCACGAAAAACTATCACAAAAAGTTCGCGAACGACATCCAATAAAAACTTGCAAGAAATAAGAACCTTTGTATATAAACATTGAAATGTGAAAGCAAATCAAAATATTGAAGTAAATTAAATCGTTAAATAGTTTTTGTTGTACGGGCTATTTGGTCAAGGTAACTCAATGACCGTCGGTGGTGCAATGGTTAGTGTGCGCGGCTCTTGTACATGAGATCCTGGGTTCGAACCCGGCTCTGACCACCTTAAAAAAAATTTCTTTCAGCGGCGGTCACCTCGCATAGTGACGGCGACACTATCGAGTATCTAGCCATGAAAAAGCTTCTCAAATTACCGTTCGGAATCGGTGTAAAACTGTAGGTCCCAATCAGTGAGTGAAAACTGGAAAGCGCACAGCTCAGTGATTGTGAGAAGTTCTCCCCGGTCCCTTCATGGGATGTAATGGGAAATCATTTATTTATTTATAACTCAATGACAATATTAATCGTATTTATCAAAAACTACTTACTTTTTATTAGGGGCTCTTCACTATTAATATGTTCCAGATATCTTCTTCTTCCAGTAATTGTTTCAATATAACCATTATTTTTGGCAAATTTACGAATCTTCTCAGTGTAAGCTCTAAAAAGAAAAACGTATATAAAATATTGTAAAAACTATATAACCATACTCTTCTTTACCTTATACCCGGGTACGTTGCGTGAAATTGTTCTGTTACCAATTTGGCTTCCTGTTCTGTACATTTCAGACCATCAGCCAAAGAACGCATACCCATTCCATAGACGATGCCGTAGCATATTTGCTTAGTTCCATTACGCACTTGTTCCGTAACACTACTCTCAGGTATTTTATTCCAACGCGCTGCTATTGCCACAAAAATATCTTTTTCAGATTTCATAACATGCAACAAAGCAGAGTCCTGGGATAAATGTGCCAAAATGCGCATTTCTAGCTGACAAAAATCAGATGATATTAAACAGCGTTTCGGATCAGATGGTCTGAAAGCGGTACGACAAGATATGGTGAATTCATCCGAGGCAATTTCAATATTAAAATCTTTGGCTACATTTTGTAAATTAGGTTCGACCATTGTTATTCGGCCCGTAGAGGTGAATGTGATACTTGAACCATGAATTCTAAAATGTATATTAATTAAAGAGCAATATAAAAGGCATGGAAATGTAAATAATTATTGTTAAAACAAACCTTTCATCTTTAACGCATTTCAACAAAGGCTGTATGTTCTTTGTTAAAGTATAACTTAATTTGCGATAAATGATAATCATTTGTGATATGGGTGAATCCATTTTCTCCAAAATTTGTTTAGAGGTACTTACGCGGCCATTGGTTTTACGATGCAAACCCAAAACCTTTTTAAAACAAGAATATTAAGTTTTTATTATTGTCTTTTATTCTTGTACTTACTCTTGCAACTGCAGATGATGATCCTAAATTAAATCTTGATCCATGCAGTTCGTAAATTTTAGTTTCTAATCTTTTCATAGTGTTCACCATTTGTTGAAACAGTTTATGTAAAGTTTCTGAGTTGGTGGGAAAGCCAATGTCTTCCATGTTACACAGCGAAACTTGCAAAGGCATTTCAAGTTCTAAAATTTATAAATCGTAAATTATTTCTCATATCTTTCCTTGTTCTGTTGTTTTTTAAACATTTTATATGGAAATGTATTTATTTCAGGACATAATTGCAATAACTGATACAAACCATTACGATTTGTTAAAATACCTTTAAAGAATTTATGCAATTGTCCAGTACCAATGCGTTCCAAATTTTCGTTTTGACCCTTGAGGATATGTATAGTAACGCAAGATTCTATAGAACACCTACAAATAAAATATTAGAAAATAAATCCTAAAACAACATTCGAGTTCTAAAACACATTACCTAACCTTAGCTAGAATCGCAATTTCAGAATCCAGACCATAACTCTTATAGCCACGTCCATTGCCACACAGATTTACCAATGCTGAACACTCCGGAGCGAATTGTTGGGCCTATGAAATAAACAAGTTCAATTACCATAGCATATGCAAACATCTTTCAATGATATTTTACCAAACTGTGAAGATTATGCACTTTGTCTGGCTGCAACAACCAATTAGCCACTTTTGGATCTTCTGGCGATACAAAAATATCTCCCAAATCCTTAAAAAGTTTTCGTAATACTTTTAATTGTTCTTTCGCATCATACATTATCAATGAATGGTCTGATGACGTTAGCAACATGCGTAAATATTTGCCTTTCACTTCACAACTTAATCCTTTACAGGAACCCTCAGGTTGCATATTCATATAGTATACAAGGTTGTCAGATATACAGAATCCAATGCCAGCTAAATAATTTTTATCATCAATTTGAAATTCAAACCGAGGTGTCGGTTCGCTATCTTTTTCGGCATAACCAATTTGATTGAGCAAAAGATTCGCTCCTATTATAGGTTTATGTTTGCCCGACTGTTGCTGAATACCTAGACAGAAGCCTAGACGTTTGTTAGCCATAAATTCTTTAAATGCCCCTTTAAATAGTTGTTGATCACCACAAATATCTATAATTTCAATTGATTTGAAGGAAGACGAATCCGTGTCTATTTTCGAACAACTTAGTATGTGAGAAGCATTTAAATGCATAGGATTTTTCATTAGTGAATTCTCCATCGAAAGATCAGATAATTCAATGCTTGTCGATGTACGATTTTGCACAGCGACATGCTTTAAAGGTTCAATTAATGCTTCGATCGGTTTAGATTTAGATTCTTGTGGTGGTAACATGTTTAGTGTGTCCAATTTGTTTGATATCTTGGAACTTTGCATTCGTTGTGTAGCCCTTACTGATCTTAAAAATCGCGACGTATGTGGTGAATTTGTTTTATTGGCGGGTACATCTTCCACTAGCTGTTGCGAACTCGGTATTTCATCATCTTGGGATTTATTTAAATCGAATTTCGCCAAAGGAGCTTTAAAGTTATCAGCATTTTGTAGGGCTTCATTTATATCTGTATTGAAAATAAAAGGTTCCTCGTTTTCGTCGCCAAATAATTCATAAGGACTTTGGGCTGTTTGTTTACTATTTGATGGTGCTTTTTTAGTAGGGGGAGATGGGTTGGCAGGGGAAGATATTGCATGTTCTATTCTTGTAGAGCTAATTAAATTACGAGGACTTCTTCTTGGCAGTTTTGTCGAAGCCTTTTCATCATTCGTTTGTTGGTTCCTTACAGAGTGTGAAGATGGTGGTGGTGTATTAAGAGATTTTTCATTGCTTTTAGCAATATTTAGTTGTGATGTGGGCTGTGCTTCAATTTTTTCTGGATGTGCTGAAAATAGAGTGTCTCCTTGGTTTATATTACTATTTTTTCTATCCCTCAAATAATTAATGTCTGTAATTTCACATTCTAAAACATTGCCTTGTTGAAGTTCCTTACCGTCTCTTCGTTTGATCCATTCTTGTTTTTTTATATCTGATAATTGTTTAGCTCTTAACAACCGTTGGGCCTTTTTGCTTGTGCTGGGTTTTTCTTCATCGTCAAGTTTATTTACCTTCAAACTCTTGCTTGACTTTGAAACCTTGGGTGGTGTTGCATAAGTTTTATTTGTATGTTGTTCAGATGATTTTCGCTTTTCTGGGGATGCTCTTTTAGCTGTAGAAGTTTCTGGATGATTTCTTATTTTAACGGATTTAGAGCTTTCCTCAACTTGTTTCATAGCATTTATTAACTTGGAGTTATTATCGAGGGAAATCCTATTATTTGGTGATCTTACGCTTACCACCTGATCTTTATTGTATGGTTTATGTGTATTAATGTTGTATTTATCTTCATGTTCCTTAAAATTGTCCATATTGTTTCTTATTGCCAATTTCTCTAGAGTTTCTTCTCTTCTTGAATTTATTTTATCGGGATTGGTTGCTTCATCGGCTTTAGATTTTAGTGTTTTCTGACCCTCAACATGATTCTTTCCGTTTAAATCAGTAAAATAATCAAGTGCTATATTGTTTTTAGCAGATTTCGTATTAGAAATATTTTTTTCTAAAGCCTGAGTAGACTTTTTATGGTCTACAGTTTGTTTTTGATGTTGTTGTTCATATTTCACATCACTGACTTCAAAGGGATTATGATTTCTCATTTCCTCATTTGAATTTAAAGTACAACTGGTTGCTACTTCGGTTTTCTTCAAAGAAGGATTTTTGCTGGTGAATTCGATAGGCAAATGATTTTCCATATGGTCCTTTAACATTTTAAAATTTTTTGTATATTGATTGTCTTGTAGCTTGCTATGATTTCGTTCAGATTTGTTAGTATCAATTTGTTTCTTCGACTTTGTCAACATTTCGTCATTTGCATTACATTTAGGTGGTAATATTTTGACAGTATCGAGCTCCTTTGTGACATTTTTTCGTTCATTCTGAAATTTACTTTCTTCATATGACAAGTGTATCTCATTTTCTTCTTTTTCTGCAGTGGTATTATTAACGTTTTCATTTTTAATGGACCAATTTATATTTCTCACACCAATTTCGTATTGTACAAATTTTCTCGCTTCTTGCACGAGAAGTTTAGCTGCCTCCAACACAGTTATACCTGCTTTACCAGTAATATAAAAATTTCTTGCTTCGGTACGTTGGGCTGCTTCTATAGCATTTTCGTTGTCATGTGGTTTGGTTGAGTCAAAACTCAAAGCATTAAAGAGTATCTTCTCTACAATTGGCACATCTGAATTTGCTAACTCAACTAAAGACGTTATACCAGCATCAAACAAAGTTCTAGCTCTCTTATGATTTAGATCTGGTATACGCATCAAATCAATCAAGTCGCGATGAATACCAAAATATAAACGTTCTTTAAACTGAGAAACGATTAACGTAAGAGTATCCCATTGCAAGGAGCTGCAGAAGGAGGTAACAATACCGGCAAATGTGGAAGCCATTTGTTGTAAACTTTGTAACATACCGCGTGAGCATTTGAATTTTGTGGCTACCACATTAATGGGAGTTTCATTGACTAACTCCTGCAAAGCTAAAGCGGTGTAAAATCTTTTTGTAGGAAAATTTATACATTATCTTCGGCGGTTACATTTTGTCTAAAAAATACTCACCTTTTATGTATCTGCAATAGCTTATAATCCAATTTCGTTTGTCCACGCATAGCCCTAACTAAAAACGATTCCTTTACACCAACAAGTTCTCCTACTTTCCTCATGGCTGGAGTTAATTTCTCCCACAAATCCAAAAAGAAAAGCCAATCAATTTCCTTGAGTTGAGAGCACACTGAATAAGGCGTTACTAAATACACGGCATGTAATTCGGATTCTAATACAAAACAACGACGAGATTTTTGTAACTCGGCAAATAATATTAATCCGTCTGTGGGAGGCATAGAAGAAGCTAAAATATGTAATTTTATTTCAAAAAGTTATTATGTATGTTTTATATCAATAGGACATACATAAACAGGCCATTCCCAATCTTGTGGCCACATAATACTGCTCTTTAGATTCGTCATTTGTTTGAAGCCGTACAAATTCATATTCAACTAGGAAATCTAAAGCACTTCCTATGTATTCATCTTCCGGTCCATCGTCTTTATTTTCAAATTTTTCATTCGACATTCGTTTTTGGGCACTCAGAAGTGTACAATTAACAAAACTATCGATATCTTCTTTGCTAGTTGCCACACCGGAAGAGATAACTTCCAGCAACGCTCGTTTCAAGTGTGTCTGAGGGGAAATTTAAATGTTAATGTGCTACCAATATGACAATATATTTTTTAACTTACACTACTATCCATTTCAAGACAAGATGATATGGGTGTTAATTCGGCTGTAATTAATTCCTTACCAACACGAGCATTACTTTCTGTACAAATTAGTATTGATTCACCTAAAATATCCTGTCGAATTATTAAGAATTTAATTATATTATTATGTTTAACACATATTGTATATTTTTAAAGTTTCGGAAGGCCTTCAACTTGTGGATGAATGTTTTTACCTGCCCCGTTCTTCCTGCTCTACCAATCATTTGACGATATGTCAATGAACTCATTTGTTTGCCGCCAAATAATGGAGACCTAATCAAAACTCTTCGAGCTGGTAAATTAACACCTATATGCAGTATAATCTCAAAATATTACTCATATTAAATTAATGTGTACTAGTTAGACTTACCTGAACTTAGAGTACTTGTGGCGACAATTATTTTCAACGCTCCTGATTTAAAACTGGCCTCAATGATGTCTCGTTCTTCGGTAGTAAGTCCGGCATGATGAAACGCACAACCATAAGTAATAGTTTTCTCTAAAACCTCATCCAATCCTGGAAGACAGAAAAAGCATGTAACACACGTATTTGAATTCTGCATATTGAATTCACATTACCAGTTGGTATATCCTTAAGTTGCTTTTTCACTTCGTTTATAGCCTCCCTTTTAAGTTGCGCTCTTAAACGTGTACCCCATTCACCTCCTTGTTTCCCCAACGCGTGAATAGCGCCAGCCAATTGCACCGACAAATTCTCACACCAATCTTTGGACGGACAGAACACTACAACCGAACAGCCATCTATTAAAGTTTCAATACATAACTGAGCTACATTATCCGAATCATTTGTTATTTTTGGAAATGGCTCTTTTATATCTGTGCTTGATTCGGCAATTGAGCGTAAAACTAACAAATTTTTATCGTAAATTTGTTTGCCCACTTTAATCATTTCCTTCAATGCAACGGGTCGAAAGTTTGTTACAAAAAGTTCGGCGTCTAGCCAGTTTTTTAACAACTCAACATTAGCTAATGTCGCAGACATTGTAATTACTTGTATTTGTAAACCATACTTGCGGGACATGTACAGTATTTTAGCTAATAGCAGTTCCAAAATGTATCCTCTTCCTGGATCAGATATTAAGTGTACTTCATCCACAATCACAGTACCTATTTCATCGAGCTTGCCCTGTTCAAGCAGTTTATTTACTATTGAATTTGCTTTTTCTATTGTACAAATAGCTACATTTATACTATCAAATCCGCCCGGTGGTGAGTAGCCGCCATAAAAACCTTCAACACGATATCCAGCAGTAGTGAGAAGATCTTGTAGGTAGAACATTTTTTCCCGAACAACAGATATAAAGGGCAAAATAAGTAAAACCTTTTTACCACGTTCTAAAACTGTTTTTAAAAGTAAAATTTCACTAACGAGTGTTTTACCGGCAGACGTAGGAGCAGAGTAGACCAAGTTGCAATGTTCAAATAGGACCTAGAATGAAATAACAGATACAAAAATATCTTCATTATGGTTCAAAAAAAAAACTTCGGAACAGTACTATTCTGTAAAAAATGTTTTGAAGGTTTTTGTTTTAAAAAATTTCAGAAAATTTGTCACACTATTTGTAGAATATATGATACTCTGTAGTGTAAAAAAAACAAACAATAATTTAATTCAAAATTCTCATTTGTTACGTTACCCAGACTAGACTTAACTTGTCTGGGCTGCTGCTCTAACAACCTCGTGCTCGGCGTGTGCCCCCACCAGCAAACACATATTTCGGGTCGAACGACCTTTATGGAAAGTTGTGTAAAAAATATAACAGTCTCAAACAACAAAAATTTAATTAAAATTCAATAATTGAAACCGCAAAACTTTTATAGATTATGATATCCATGGTCGGACCGCTGTACACCAGGCTTGTGCACTGTATCTGTCCCACCCACAACAAAACTTGGCTGATCTGTTCCACCCACAATAACACATTGTGCGATCCACAGGCGTATAAGTTTGGTGTTAAGAATCAAATGGACGAATACCAAGCTTAATCCTATATTGCAAAACCGTTGTTATGTCACAGCCCAGTCAACCAAATTTGGAGCTCCAAAAAAGAAGCGAATAGGGACTCCCATAGCGCTCCTCAAAGGAGTGTTTGCGGAGTGCAATTATAAAGGGGCGTCCGAAAGAGCTCCGCATGGGATTGTTTTAGGAGCGTTGAATCGTGGGAAACTCCTACACAATTACCGGAAGAAATATTAAAAAATTCTGTAAAAACCAACCAATCATTGAAATATACATACACAAACATACTTCGTTTTGTAAAAAAATTATTTTAAAGAAAAATAGATTGCATTGCAGAGAATATGTATGATTGCATTGATGTCTTATGTTTTTAATAATTTATAAACTTAGGAGCTGTTCCTTAGGGTTGATTCCGAATGATTTAGGAGACCAAAAACACTAATATATAGGAGTCCGCACGGAGTCCTTGTGGGTTGTCTAAATGAGCTTGAATCATTTAAGGAGTCCCTAGGGTGCACTTTTTTCATATATTTTGAGTGTGCTGTTTTCTCCGGCGCATATGCTCCGTTGGGACTCCTTTCGAAGCCTCCCTAGGAGCATTAGCGCACCGTGTGGGGAGTCCTAACGAAGCACCTTGGGGAATTCATTGGTTGGCTGGGAGGTAACCTCTACTATTGCATTGTTCACGGCGAGTATACTGATCGCAGCACTCGAGTTCTTTTGATACATGTTTGGTTGTGTTCGAGTGTGCTGCAACTCCCCTTGGTAATCGCTCGAGATTGTTGATCAACACTCGTTGATTCGGGGTTGAACAATTTTCATTGCAGTTTCTGTGTAGTGCGTGGTCGGAAGCAACATTTTAACAATGGCAGATAGACAAGAATTTATTAAAGAAAATATTACGAATGGCAATTACACCTTGTCTGGGCGGCGAAAAGGCCGTAGTTTCGGTTGGAATGTTTTTTTTCGGAAATCAGAATGCCGGATGAATCTATAGTAGAAGGATATGTTGTAGAAGGAAGGAAGGTAGAAGGAATACAGAACTGAGTAGTTTGCTTGGTGCCACTACGTAAAGGATCACGTAACAGAAGATGTGTGAATTCAAGAAAGCACAACAAAATGATGAAGCACACATTTAATCTTCCAAAAACCAGACGATGAAGCAGCCATTCCATCCTCCAATAACAAAGCCAATGGTTGTTTTTCAAAAATAGCAAACAATACATTTCATCCGCCAACAACAAAATACAAGGAGTGCGTTTCCTAATGACAAAACGAACAGCGTTACTGAGAGAAAGCGACAGCCAACAAGAATGAAATTGCAACAAGGGAAAACACAGGATCGTTACAGAAATTTACATACGCGATTAGAGAAAACAAAGCCATGCACACGCTCATACAATCACACATACCGAGACGAACTGCGTATGCGTGGTTTCGTAAGAGATGATGATTCCTGATGAACAACATATCATTTAAATTAATGCGATCATTAAATCCGAAACTTGTTAATAAAAACGATGAAATGTTATATTTAATTAAAATCCTTTTGGCCGTTGTTTATCCCTACAATTTAAATTTTTGACGTAGAATACGTCTTACCTTACGGTATGAGGAGTTATGTCAGGTTTTTATTGTTGTAAACTTTATTTCATTGAATTTGAGGAAACGGCTAGATGAATTTTTTTAAAATTTTTTTTGTAGGTAAATGAAGATGTTATCTTTCGTTTGATATACATTTCATATTGGTTGATATATTTCTAGTATTTTAATTTCTCAAATGAAAATTGTTTAAACACATACACTCAAACATATGTGTGGTGTTTGGTTGAGTGTTTTTGGTTGCTCAACATTGCTTAGGAACATGTATCTAGTAAAAAGTGAAACGAACAGCAAGCTAATGTTGCTTGGCAACATGTATCTAGTAAAAAGTGAAACAAACAGTAAGCTAACGTAATAAAGCTTTTTTGCGAAAGCTTCAATAAAGCTGTTGTAACATTAATTTTGAATTGTAAAGCGTAAAGCTTTCACACAACGCTCGAATGCTAATGCGAAGACTCGATAAGGTAAACCTTTTTTAATATTAGGGCGGCCCTCTCAACATTCGCAGAACTTATTTCAATAAAAATATTAATTAAAATACATAAATTAAATTAAGTTTAAAAAAATTGAACATAATATTTTTTTTTTAAACGGACTTGAATCAAATGCCGTTGGTAAATATAAAAATTACAGCAGACAGTTGTCCGAGGCCTTCGGCCACGGACTTTCCCTACAGGCTGTGTCAGAGACACGGCCATTAAGTTTAACGTAGAATACGCCATCCGATAAGACAGAAAACATATATAACAATAAATGATAAATAATATAAGCAAATGAATTTATTGTTATATATGTTTTCTGTCTTATTGGATGGCGTATTCTACGTTAAACTTAATGGCCGTGTCTCTGACACAGCCTGCAGGGACAGTCCGTGGCCGAAGGCCTCGTATGTATGTCTATTAGGGTGGGTCAATTGTTTTTGTCAAAAGGCGTATATGTCCAAAATGAAATCTACGAAGAATTCTGAGAAAACTTCGTATTTGGGAATGCTCAATGCATTCGTACTACAATAACAAAACCTTATCTGACTTTATAGCCCAACAATGCTTAAATGCAGTGTTGCCAGTTTAGGGGATTTTTGGTTTGGGGATCTGGGGATTTTTTGGGGATGAAAATTTAAGCTGCATTAAAAGCGCATCTTTTGTACCATTCCTTGAAAGTTTTGATCTGGTACTACCTAAATCAAAGCAAGCATAAACACACAAATAATATTTGGCATAGAGTAAATCTAACTAGAGAGAATATTTAACACATCTGACGTTTCCTTCCACACTCTTCGTGATGTGGTCGGTGTGATAGAGAGATGTTTGACGAAAAGTGACATACACCAGGTGGAATTACAATAACCTCTGACTTTAATTTTTCATGTCGTTTTGGTGAAAACTGTGAAATTTAAATGTGGTTTTACACTTTTTTATTGACTGTTATTGTTTGCCAACTCATTTGTGTTGTATTTAACACAATAATTTTAACACACAAAACGAAATGCCGTTGTTGTTATTTTGTTCGTTGTTTTGAACCATTGCCTCTATCTGGTATTAGTAAAGCAGTTCTTTTCAACATCGAATGTAAATATCACGCCAGGCCAAATGTCATAAATTTGCTGAGGTATTGCTAAATGTTGTCAGCAAAAAGAACTGCATACACTTGTCAGTTCCTGAAAATATCAAATTGTTTTACTGGCAAGGCTGTACGTGATGAGAAGAATAAAACAAGTAAAAAACATTTTTGATATTTGGTGTTACTGAAAAGAATAGAAGCAGTGGATAAGAAATAACGAGAAATACTAAAACTATGTACAACACAAATTATTAAGTAGATGAATCTGAAGATTATGAGACTGAAGTATTTGATATATATACTAAGCCTTAATGACTTTTAACCAATGTGTACATAAATTAAAGCCAGATCTCATAATCGTTTTGTTATACTATGACCTCGGTTACTGCAACTAATAAAAACCAAGGCAGTTGCAAGAACCGCGGTTGTTGCATTGACCGAGTCACACATATATAAACACTGCTTTGAGTATTTATATACAAACAATATCTAGTTTATATTGTCCTAAAGATAATTTTGTGTATAATTAATATATTTTTTTAAATAAAACAACTTTAGTGTTATCAATTTACTTCGAAAATGATAATTTTTCAAGAAAATTTAATTCATTTTATTAATAATAACATAAAACACAAAACATTCATACAAACATATGTAATTTAATTAAACACAAAAAAATAAATAAAAAATGCACATTCTTATATACAAAATATGAGTAATGGTTCATTTGTTCTAGTTTTAAAAGAAGTCAGAAATTTTAGACTGTTTTTTGGTACTAGAAATATGTTTCTGCACTGCAGTTTCACGAAAATCTTGAAGAAGCAAAACTTCTTTTAAACCGATTTTGTATTCTTCAGCCCATTGAATACCAATGTTTAATGAATTAATGGCATCCTTGGACTTTATTTTAGGCAAAGCCTGGACAATGCTAGTGATTTCAATTTCCTCTTCGCTTTCAACATCTTCATCTTCTGCTGCATAATTTGAGTTATTTTCTCCAAATACTCCAAAAACTCTTCGCAAAGAAAATCACTTCAATTACTTCAAATACAATTTAGAAATGCACGTGCAAACAACATACATATACATACACATAGTATGTATTTGTATATTCTGAGAAAAAAACGGTAAAAAAATAGTTAAGAAAAAAACAAACAACCTGACGGCAAATTGCGTTTACTGAGTCCCAAATTTTTGCCAAGTTGCATACACTGAATCTATAATGTAAATATTTTGGTTGTTGCAATAATCGAGGAGTTGCGCTCATCGAGGGTTGCAGTAAGCGAGGTCATACTGTAACTATTTTTAAATTAATAATTTAATAATAATATAATAATTTATTTAAGTTTAAATTTTTCAATATTTAAGCTTTCGTTTTGTTAAACTGAATTCTAAATAAATTTTAATTTTATAACTTAAAACTTTCTCGAACTACCTTTAAAACAATAGGGATTTTTCCGGGGATTTTAGCTTTTTTTGGGATTTTCGGGGATTAAAAATAACAATTCGGGGATTTCGCCTAAAAAAAACTGGCGACCCTGCTTAAATTATCTGCAGTCAGCCCTTGCTGATGGCAGCGTCAATGGTATGACGACTGTTGTTTGTAAACATCATCATTAAAATTACCAGGTTATGCTTCCTTGTTGGAATACTACAACAATGGTTTGGTACCTCATTTTTCTAAACATCATAATATCAGCATAAAAACGATCGGGTTATTCATTGTTGTTCGTATGCTATAACAATAATATGGTACCTAATGTTTATAACGTCATAAAATGATCGCGTGGTATTTTTGCATTGTTGTGGAAATGCTAGTGTGTACATTTCCTTACGTATCCATTTTTCCATTTGTTCTTTTTTCCATGTATTGCTTAGAATTTTTTGAGTGCACTCGAGTTTGAGTTGTTGGTTTCGGTCAAAATCAATTCAAGTGTGACACACCCGAAATGAGAAAACGAGTATAAAAATAAATAAATAAATGGTTTCCCCTTACATCCCATGAAGGGACTGGGGAGAACTTCTCACAATCACTGAGCTGTGCGCTTTCCAGTTTTCACTCACTGATTGGGACCTACAGTTTTACACCGATTCCGAACGGTAATTTGAGAAGCTTTTTCATGGCTAGATACTCGATAGTGTCGCCGTCACTATGCGAGGTGACCGCCGCCGAACGAAATTTTAAGGTGGTCAGAGCCGGGTTCGAACCCAGGATCTCATGTACAAGAGCCGCGCACACTAACCATTGCACCACCGACAGCCACGACTATACATCCAAAAAATTTCGAGTTAGCGGCATAAACTCGAATGTTGGATAGGGCACTCGTGGTTGATTGATTTCAACATTTTCTCTTCGGGTTGGGAACTCGATCGAACAAACATGTTCCGAGTGTTGATGTTGATTTGTTTAAAATTTTTAGCTTCTGCACTCGCGCCGGCTCGATCACACACAATTCAACCCTTTGGTGTTGAACTCGATTGAACACATTGTTGGCGAGTGTTTGATTGATTTGTTTGAAATTTTAAGCATCGGTACTCGAACAGGATCGATCACACCCGAAGCTGATCTCTGCCCCTTATACATCCTTATTGTTTTATATATTTGGCATGAGGGGCGTTTTTTCGTAACCTAAGTATATAAATTAACATCAACTGTTACGAAAAAAACGCATAGACATTAAGTAAGGGGTTTTCAATAAGAGCAAAACCGGTTTTAGATACCAATGAAATTCTTTATTCCTGTGAAAGTACGTTCGATGCCATTAGGGGCCGTTCAAGTATTACGTAAGCACTATAGGGGGGCGGGGGGATCTCTGCTTTGCTTATTTTTGATGACATGGGTGGTGGGGGGTCAAGATGGTAGCTGTTGTTACTGTTGTAGGGCAAGAATAACATGCATTTTGTTTTTGTTAAAGTTAACTTATATTGTCAAATCAATTTGTTAGTTAGGCCTATAAGAGTAGCTGCTCGTCGTGCTAATGAACTGATGTGCATTATTCAAAATTTAGAGCACCAAGATGTTGAATGGCTCGATGAGAACGACGTAGACATTCCAAAATCGGATGAAAGTGAGCAGACACACAACATTGAGCAGCAAACATCCAATGTCATCGAAAATTGAGAATCATGGATTCGGGTGTAATGGACAGAAGACTGTTAACTGAAATTAATATGTAAACCAAAAATTTAAAAGAAGTTTGTTTTATTCGTAATATTACGATTATAATATATATATTGTTACGAATAAGTAAAAGCTTTTGCTTACTGTTAATGACTCTACTAACAGTATGTAAACATCAGGCGGTTAGTGCTGCGCCTGAAAGTATGCATTGTAACAACGTACCAGCTCGCTAAACCAGTAGCATGAATTCACCTCAGTAAAGATAATTCTCCTGTGTAGGAGAATGTTCTACAAAGATAAACAACAACAACAACAACATCTATTTTCTAGAAGGTTCTTGAATTCGCTAGATATATGTACCTTCATTTGTGTATGGTGAGTTGGTATAAATAGCGGAGGTCTTTGGAATGGAGAGTTCAGTTTGTGATTAAACCCCGTAAAGTAAACAACGCGATTTGATAGTAAAATACGAGACTTGTTAAAGTGTTATGTAAAGTAAACTGTTGTACTATATAAGTAAAATAAAAGGAAGTTAAACCGTTGTAATTATCGTAATTTAAAACGAACCTTGTTTTATTATTGGGAATAAAACAACGCAAAAAGGACGAATAAGGAAATTCGTAACATTGGTGTCAGAAGTGAAATTACGAATTAAGGACAACGATGAAGTTTGAAGAACTCAAAGTTGAACAGCTAAAAAAGGAGTTGAGCAAATTGGATCAACCGACAGCTGGTAATAAAGTAGAGCTGCAGAGGCGATTAATAGAAGAATTTAAACGCCGAAACATCAACATTGACACATATCAGTTCGAGTGCAAAGACGAAATGGAGATATCTGCAAATGAAGCAACTGGTAATGTAGATGTTTCTACAATGTTTGCGGCCATGATGGAAAAGTTTGCAAAATTGGACGAAAACTCTAGAATTATTAACGTGAAGCTGGATGAAAATTCTAGAATTATGAACGAGAAATTGGACGAAAGTTCTAGAATTATGGATGAAAAACTTGAAAAGAAATTTGGTGAAAATTCTAGAATTATGCAGGAAACATCAAACGCCACAAATGACAAGCTACATGAAATTTCAGAAGCTATGAATAACATGGAGATACAGGTTAATGATCAATTCGGAAAGGTCGAACAGAAATTCGAGGAATTTCAGCAGAAGATCGAACAGGTCGAACAGGATGTGGAGGAAAGATTCGCCGAACTGGAAAGAAAGATGAATGATCTCCAGTTGCAAGAAGGGCAAGTTCGAGTAATTCCTGAAGGCTCTAGTAGATTGAAAGCTCCCAGTTTCGATGGCTCCACACCATTCGACGTTTTTAAATTCCAATTCGAAATGGTCGCAATTAAGAACTTGTGGAACAGCAACGACAAAGCAGTAGAGCTAATTTTAGCACTGAAAGGCAACGCAGCAGAAGTCCTTCAGAGCATTCCCGTCAGTGCCAGAAACAACTATGAGGATATACTGGCTGCGTTACAACGCAAGTATGGTGGCGATCACAAGAAGGATTTATATCGCATGGAATTGAGAGGCCGAGTGCAAAAGCATAATGAAACGCTTCAGGACTTCGCAACCGAGGTGGAACGTTTGGTGTTGATGACTTATCCTGGTGAGTCCCACCCATTCTTGGATCAATTTAAGATTGAAGCATTCGTCAACGGCATCCGTGATCCTGACATAAAATACGTGACTTGTGCCACACAAACAGCTACATTCGCCGAAACTGTTTCGTTCGCATTGGCACAGGAGACAGCGAAATTTGTGTCCAAGCCTCAAATACAAAGAGTTAGAAAAATTGAAATGGAGTCGGAGGCAGGAGATTTGAAGGGTGCCATAAACGATCTTAAAGAAATCACCCAAACCCTCAGCAAGGCGTTACCAGGCGGAAGTAAGTCCAGACCAAAGTGCTACAATTGCGACAAACCTGGTCATATTTCACGAAACTGCAGAGAGCCACGAAAACGATCAAGATCGAGCTCACCCCAACGTGGTAATAAACGGGTAAATTTTACTACACAAAATGAATCTCCGTTAAACTAAAACGAGCTAGCCCAGAGGGGCATGGACTAGCTCCCACAACCGAGGGCCCCACGATCTCCATCTCAATAATACAACAGAAAAACAACAACCTCACTGTCTACGGAGCTATCGGTGGTCGGAAGCGCATATTGACTATGGACACAGGCGCGTCACAATCTATCATCAGATCTGATTTGATAAATGGACCAATAGAATCGTTACATGGTGTAAGACTCCGCACAGCAACGGGTGAACCAGCAACTGTACATGGTAAAGTTAAATTGAAGTTAGCCATTGCCAACATGAGCATCGAACACGTGTTTATTGTCGCCGACATTGTAGATGAAGTGATAATTGGCGCAGATTTTATGATTGCCCAAGGCCTTAAGTTAGATATGGGGCAGCAAATTTTAACGTGGGCTAATGTGGAAATTCCTCTCAATGTGGGATACGACAATACAACACAGATTAAAAGGCTGATCGCTTACAAAGATGTAAAATTGCCACCAAAATCAGAAACCATAGTATGGGCCCGAATGGAGGGAGATTGTGTGATCGGCGGTTTGTGGGTAGTTGAACCGGCAAGTATAAACAACTATAACATCATCACTGCCAAAGCTCTAGTAAGAACTAATAATGAAGGATTCTTGCCTGTACGAGTTCTAAATTTGTCCAACAACGAGGAGGTGATCGGCGACCGCACAGAAATTGCAGAATGTACACCAGTCGAGGCGGTCATCAACTGTGAAGTTAATTCTGACTGCAGCAAACTATCAGAAAAGGAGCAGAAAGTGCTGGAGTCGCATCTCAGTGAGTGGGTGCGAGAACTAAAGCCTTCTGATAGGAACAAAACAAAGCAATTACTGTGGAAGCATGCGTCTGCCTTCGCCCTGAAAAAAGAATGCCAAGGTAGAACATCAATGGTAAAGCATGACATCAATACAGGGGAAGCGAGACCAATAAAACAGGCGCCCAGAAGTCTTCCACTTGCAAAAAGAGATGAGGTAAAGAAACTGGTAGCTGAAATGCAGAAGGATGGTGTTATCGAACCTTCTTCAAGTCCATGGAGCTCGCCGGTGGTACTAGTTAAGAAGAAAGATGGAAGTACCCGATTTTGTGTGGATTATAGAAAGCTCAACGACGTCACCAAAAAGGACAGTTATCCACTACCAAGAATTGATGACACATTGGATACGTTGTCAGGAACAAAATGGTTCTCCACGCTGGACTTGCAAAGTGGTTATTGGCAAGTAGAAATCAGCGAGAAAGACAAGGAGAAAACTGCATTCAGCGTAGGGGATGGTCTGTGGCAGTTTAAAGTAATGCCATTTGGACTATGTAACGCTCCAGCCACCTTCGAGCGATTAATGGAGTGCGTGTTGAAAGGACTTCATTGGCGAACATGCTTGGTGTACCTAGACGACATCATTGTCATGGGGAAAACATTCGATGAACACCTGAAGAATCTTAAAGAAGTCCTTCAACGTATAACCGCGGCTGGGTTGAAACTCAGCCCGAAGAAGTGTTCTCTGTTCCAGAAAGAAGTAAAATACTTGGGACATCGAGTGACAGCAGATGGCATTTCCACCGATGAAGACAAAATCCTGACAGTGAAGGATTGGCCACGACCGCAGAATCTCCATGAATTACGCAGTTTTCTAGGACTCTGTACGTACTACAGACGGTTTGTGCCGGGTTTCGCCACAGTGGCTGCAAGTCTTCACGAGCTGACAATGAAAAGTCGGCCGTACTGTTGGAGCGAAAAACAAGAAGAGTCATTCCACCAACTGAAGCAATATTTATGAAAGGCTCCTTTGCTTGCATATCCTGTTGCTGGAGAGAAATTCGTGTTGGATACTGACGCGAGTGGTTACGGAATAGGTGGCGTGCTCTCGCAGGAAATCAATGGCCAGGAAAAAGTTATTGGGTACTACAGCCGAATACTCTCAAAGCCAGGGAAAAACTACTGTGTTACGAGACGAGAGCTACTGGCAGTCATTGAGTATGTCAAACACTACCACAAATATCTGTACGGCCAGCCTTTTCAGTTAAGAACCGATCATGCGGCGCTAAGGTGGCTACTGCAATTTAAGAACCCCGAAGGCCAACTTGCTCGTTGGATTGAAAGACTGCAGAGCTATGACTTCAGCATTGAGCATAGAAAAGGAGGAAAACACGGTAATGCTGATGCCCTGTCACGTCGTCCATGCAAGCTGGAATGCAAACACTGCTCAAAAGCAGAGGTGAAAGAAAACATCATTGACGTACGTCTGCTTCGACTAGAATCCAACGAAGACTGGTCAACAGCACAAAGAAGCGACCCTATACTGGCAAAAATCATTTCTGCAAAAGAAAAAGGTGAAAGACCAACACGCAATGACATCGCCTCAGAGAGCCCCCTGATGAAAGCATACTGGGCCCAGTGGAACAGCCTAAAATTATTGGATGGTTGCCTATACCGGTTATGGGAAAGTGAGGATGGTAAAATAGTCAAAAAGTTAATAGTGGTACCTTCCTCCAAGGAAAAAGAGATAATGACAGAATTCCATAATGGCCCGAGCGGAGGACATCTAGGAATAACCAAGACCATTGAAAAGCTAAAGCAACGGTTCTACTGGATTGGCTGTCAACAAGCGGTAGCCGATTGGATAGCAAATTGCACCCAATGCATGACAGCTAAGGGACCAACGCGAAGAAGTCATGGCCACATGCAGAAATACAACTCAGGTGCACCCTTTGAGCGTATAGCTATGGATGTGGCTGGTCCATTTCCCGTCAGTAGCTCTGGAAACCAGTACGTCTTAGTGGTTATGGATTACTTCAGTAAATGGCCCGAAGTATACCCTGTTCCAAATCAGGAAGCGAAGACTATAATTAAATTGTTTGTGGATAACTGGATATGCCGTTTTGGTGTCCCCTCGGAGCTCCATTCGGACCAGGGTAGGAATTTTGAATCGACCATCTTCAAAGAAATGTGTGAGTCATACGGTATTCGGAAAACAAGAACAACACCATTGCATCCTCAGTCTGACGGAATGGTTGAAAGATTCAACCGAACTCTTGAAGAATACCTAAGAAAAGTAGTCAGCGCAGACCAAAGAGATTGGGATGAACACATACCGAAGTTCCTTTTGGCTTATAGGACGGCCACCCATGACTCCACTTCGCGAACACCCGCTAAAGTAATTTTCGGAAATGAGCTGAAGCTGCCTGGAGATTTGGAGTTCGGTACCATACCAGCGTCTGACCCTGCGAACAGTGATGTCAATTACCATGATACGGGTGATCTTAATGATCTCCATGAATTTGTGCGCAACAAATTAAAAATGGTCAGTAACAAAATGAAAGCCAGATACGACCGAGCGGCAAATTCAGAAGGATTTCATGAAGGCCAGCTAGTTTTACTGTTCAACCCACAGCGCAAGAAGGGTTTATCTCCAAAACTTCAGACTCACTGGGAAGGCCCTTACAAGGTTGTCAAACGAATAAATGACGTGGTTTATCGAATCCAGAAAAGCCAAAGTCCAAGAGCTAAAATGAAAGTCGTGCATTTGGAAAGACTAGCTCTGTATGGAAAACGGAGGGTTGAGCCTGCTCGGGACGAACAGGCTTAAGTGGGGGGCAGTGTTACGAATAAGTAAAAGCTTTTGCTTACTGTTAATGACTCTACTAACAGTATGTAAACATCAGGCGGTTAGTGCTGCGCCTGAAAGTATGCATTGTAACAACGTACCAGCTCGCTAAACCAGTAGCATGAATTCACCTCAGTAAAGATAATTCTCCTGTGTAGGAGAATGTTCTACAAAGATAAACAACAACAACAACATCTATTTTCTAGAAGGTTCTTGAATTCGCTAGATATATGTACCTTCATTTGTGTATGGTGAGTTGGTATAAATAGCGGAGGTCTTTGGAATGGAGAGTTCAGTTTGTGATTAAACCCCGTAAAGTAAACAACGCGATTTGATAGTAAAATACGAGACTTGTTAAAGTGTTATGTAAAGTAAACTGTTGTACTATATAAGTAAAATAAAAGGAAGTTAAACCGTTGTAATTATCGTAATTTAAAACGAACCTTGTTTTATTATTGGGAATAAAACAACGCAAAAAGGACGAATAAGGAAATTCGTAACAATATGTACGTTACTCTATGTTGAATACCATGCCAATAAATTTTGTTTAAATGAATATTATTATTAGTCCTCCTTCCTAAGCCTATTTTCTTATTTCTAGAATAATAACTGCTGCTCATGAATCAATAAAATAAAAAACAGAATACATTGAAAGTAAAATGCAAATACCAATGATTACGTCAGCATGGTTGGGGGTTCAAGAGCTTTGCTTACTGTTGATGACAAGGGGGAGGGGGGGTTAATAATTGTAATAAATCTGCTTACGTAATACTTGAACGGCCCTTATGTATGGAACTCGATTTCTTTTGCATGCCCACCACGGGCACACTTGCAGAAGTCCAGACGCTGAACCCAATTTTCGACGATTTTCAAGCATAAATCGGAAGTTCATCAATCGTCGCTGGCTTGTTGGCATAGACCATAGACTTGACGTCGCCCCACAGGAAATAATCTAACGGCGTCAAATCGCACGACCGAGGCGGCCAATCGACTAGGCCATTTCGTAAGATAACACGTTCACCAAACTTGGTTTCAATAAATTGATTGTGGCCTTCGCAGTGTGGCTTGTGGCGCCGTCCTGTTGGAACCACATGTCCTCGAAGTCCATATTATCAATTTGGGGTCGAAAATATTCGGTTGTCATTGAACGGTAGCGATTCGCATTCACAGTAATGTGCCGGTCTTGATCATCACGGAAGAAGTACGGCCCAATGACGCCGCCGGCCCATAAACCGCACCAAACCGTAATTTTTTCGGGATGCAATGATGACTCATGGATTACGTGTGGATTGCTGTCTGACCAATAACGCATATTTTGCTTATTGACGAAGCCATTCAGCCAGAAATGAGCCTCATCGCTGAAGACCATAAATTGGACGTAGCGCTCTTAAAGTTGAGGCCACTGACTCCAAATTTCGGTAGTAAATTTTAATAATTTCGACTTGTTGTTGGCTCGTATATCTTTCCATGATGAAATGGCAAACCTTACTGAAGAGAAATGTCAAAAGAGCGGGAAAAATATGGCGTCGTTTGCTGTCCCTATCGATTTACTTTTGTAGCGTCTCTGTTGAAAAACCCGATATATTCAACTTTGCTTCATCCTATAATTTTTCATTTTTATTTATAAATTTGTTTATTTAAAAGTCAAAACCAAAACAAAATACTAAAGAAAAAAATGTAATATACGAGGTGGTTATTCCACATTCACATTGCAGCAAAATTTTTATCATTTGCAAATTTCGAGTAAATTAATTTCTGAATACAGTATTGAAAAGCAGATTTTTGGCTATACGAAATATTCAAATATGAGATTTCGATTGCAATGGTTCAGGATTTTAATGCCATAGAGGTGTAAAACACTATTTAAAAATAACAAACATCGTAAACGCGCAGCTGCTCGGTAGTTGTCAGATGTAAAAACAAAGCCAACATATACGACTCGAGAGCACGGGTAAATAATAAAACAAAAAAGAAGGCGTTCCCGAGCAGTGTTGCCAGAGGCTATCAAAAAAAAACATGCCAAAAAAAGTGTAATTTGCAAAAAAAAGAGCTAAAACTGAAACAATTAAAAATTTACGCTTTATATTCGATAGGAAAAAAACAAAATTTCGTAGACCATAAAATTGGTGTTATGAACACACTCCTTCTGGTACATCCCATACAAATCGATATATTTAGTATGTAGTGTATCTTCAAATCAGATGTTGTTTAATAATCTGTAAATTTGTACTTAACTGAAGAAAATTGGCGAGATCACAACGCCCTCCCATACAAAAACAATGATGATTTTGCTACACCCATTTATGTATGGTCCTCCCATATAAAATATGGGCGGCTTTCAGTATGGCCGATACGATATCTCCCGTAAACCAAAATCGATCTTAGTGAAATTTGGTACTAGAAATATTTTGCAAAAGCTACTGTGTAATTGAAAATGTTTGTGGTAACCATTTTCGAACCTCACATACAAATGTTGAGCGGACAATTAGTCATGATAAATACCCCAAATACACAGTCATGGTAGTCATGATAAATACCCCAAATACACAACACATCCTAATTAAGTTGCTAATAAAATAATATTTTGCAGATATCACTCTACTATTGAATATGGGTAAATTTGCCACGGGTAACTGAAGGTTGACAAAAATACGAACCTTTTTTAATGGAACTCGGACCCAAAGGATAACTAAGGGTGAGGCTATGTTTAAGTCGGTTCACCCGACTGAAATTTCTGTACTTGTTTCGAGTTAGGTTTAGTACGTTATTTTTTTCTTAAATTTCGTTTCTTGAATTGGCTTATAAAAACGGCATCGTATAATACTATGTGTCTTACAATTTTAAACACGTACTCAAGTTTTACCTATATTTTAAAATTATATTTATTTAAAATAAGTTGTTTTATCAAATTTCGATAAATACACTTTTAAATTGATATGTAAAATTAATAATTTAGACTAAGTTGCACATTTTTGTATAAAATTTCATATACGAAAACCATACTTAAATTAGAAAATGTATATCATTTCAAGACTAAAATTAAAAACCCGTATTCAAATTTGAAGTACTCAACCATAAAAATTGAAAAGCCGTTAACCAAGTAACGGCTTTAATGAAATCTGTTTTCGATTTTTAAACTCATTAAAGTAATTAGGCGGTTGAATCGTCTATTCCATTGTGATCAGTACTAAACTTGAGGCAAAATTTACAAACCACCAAATTTATTTTAGTCATGTTATCCGTGCGTCAAAATTAATGAAATTAATGAGAAGTCTGGGCCAACACTTTTGCAGTAACGGATTTTTTAAATGACAAGTAACGTACATATTAAACTTCGACACCCGCGATAATTCTATATAAGTTACAATTCCTTGTTGGAAATAAGCATTATTTCAGAGTTCAGTTCTGAAACACAGACTTACATTATAAAAAAATGCAATTTATCGGAAAAAAAAAATGCTAAAAATGGAGTGAGAAAAGTCAAAGTTTGCAAAAATAGCGCTAAAAAGCATTTAGCATGTTTAAAAAAAAAACAGTACATAAGTTTCAGTCGGGTGAACCGACTTAATCATACTCTCACCCTAAGTCATCCATTGCGTGGGAGTTCCGTTAAATAAAAAACGCCCATACTCAAAAGTGACCATATTCAATAGCAGATTGACATCAAACCAATAGCAGATTGACATCAAACCACCCAAATTAGTTAGTTTCCCTCCCAATATTTATATGCGAGGTACAAGAATGGGCATGGCAAGTTGTTGCCAAAATTTTGATCAGTACCAAATTTTATTAAGATCGGTTATGTTTTATTGGAGATATGGAGTCGGCTAACTGCAAATACGCCCAACTTTTGTATGGAAGATACGAAACTGGGCGTGGCACAATAGTCAGTTATTAATTACACAGTAGCTTTTAGCAAAATTTTGCCTAGTACCGAATTTTATTAAGATCGGTTGTAGTTTACGAGAGTTATCGTGTCGATCAACCGGTCATCCGCCCAACTTTTATATGGAAGGTACCAGAATGGGTGTGGCAAAACAGCTCATTTTTTATAGGAGAGTAGTATTTGACTAAATATTGACTAGACCAACATTTCATAAAGATTGGTTAGGTTTTGCGGGACTTCTCGTGCCGAACAAGCGTGGCAAAATCACCCTTGTTTTAATCGGTGATTGGCGTTTGATAAGGTGAAGCCTTAGACCTAATTTCATTAAGGTCGGAAGTGTTTCACGCGATTTATCGCATTGACAACCCTGACGAACACCCTGTTTTGTATGGGAGGTACCAGAATGGGCGTGACAATCTCGCCCATTTTCTCCAGTTAAGAAGGCATTTACAGATTATTACCCGGTGTGTGAGTTGAAGCTAACCACATCTACCAGATGAAAGGTTTGAAAGAATTATGATTTCGTGCTAAATGTGTCGATATTGGCAAATAATAGTCACTGACAAAATTTCATCGTGATCTGTAAAGCTTTACGGCAGTTATCGTGTTGACCAGCAGACAGACAGACGGACATGGCTCAAACGTCTTAAAAAGTCCTAAAACGAATTTCGTCCGAAGATACTAAGGGTCTAATATGGCTCCTTCTATGTGTTACATTTTTTTACGTATTAAATGATATATACCCCCATCCCTATGGGTGAGGGTATAAAAAGTGCAGAGGCCAGAAAACAGAGCTAGAATTGGCACTTAAAGTGCTAAACTGGCAACACTGTTCCCGAGCAAGCCGGTTGCTCTTTTACATCTCAAACGAGTTCGGGAGCAGCTAGCGTACGTAAAACGCTATTTTGTAGAGAGGTACAAAAAAGGAAATAATGAATGTAGATCGGTGTCACAAAGTACATAAAATGTATTAAACACTACATTCATCATTTATATGTAC
Organism: Phaonia tiefii; assembly: GCA_963931995.1. Lineage (NCBI taxonomy): Eukaryota > Metazoa > Arthropoda > Insecta > Diptera > Muscidae > Phaonia > Phaonia tiefii. The sequence goes on along the minus strand of OZ008367.1, from coordinate 105,413,518 downwards.
CTAAAAGTACATACAATTTACCACAAAGTACATAACAAGCTCCATAAAGTGCATGAAATCCACAAAGTACATCAATATAGTCAACAATTTACAAAAACTGCACAAAATGTACCAAAAGTAAGTAAATTTCATCAATTGTACCATCAAATGCACCAAACATTACTTTAAGTGTAGTGATTGGTGTGTAGACTACACCAAAAAAATACATAAATGTCCTCTAATGTGTACCAAAAAATTAACAAAGTGTATCAAAAAATTTCATAATGTGCAGCAAGTGGAGAAAGCCGAAGGTGTTCTTGTGAATCTTGTCGAGTCATGGTAAGGTATTGGCGGCTTCCTTCTTCACTTTACTTCCTTTTAGTTTTGCTGTAGTTGTTTGGTCTCCAGTATTGCCTTGGAATTCTTCTTCTTGAAGAAGAAAAATCCAATAATATTTTATACTTTTTAAATATTTTGATAAAAAAAATTTACAACCCCTTATATTTACATCATAATTTTCGAAACGTCGTGGAAATAAAAGAAATGGAATGACATACATTTTATATTTTCCATACAACAAAGTCAAACTTGGTAACATTTTTATTATTCTCAACTTCTAAAATTATACATGTTAACGTGTAGGTTTTCATTTTTTATGAGTTAACGTGTATAAGTTACGAAACAAGGCCCCATGGTATACTCCCACCGTCGTGCCAGCCAAGGTTTCCAATTCATACATATTGTTTCTCATTGCTTTCCCTACCCTACATTTAGAGAATTTTCGCCAAAATTTTGAGTTGATATTATTTTTGAATTTGCTAAAATGGAATTTCTCTGAAATACTTCTTGCACACTGATAAATCTGACTAATCGGGTCCCTTTATTGTACCGATGGGCACTTCTTTCGTATACTCGCTGCATATTCTCTTTCATCTTTTCCCTGATCAGGCGAATTTTATCGGTACTATCCAATAGTATTAATTCGCTGTCATCTACGTACTATTAACTCGCTGTCGTGACGTCCTTTGATGTGAACTGTTGCCCATGATCAGAGTCGATAATTTCACATACTCCAAAATCGTGAAATACTTATATTTACAATTATAAATTTGATTAAATTTTTAGTACTAACTTCTCCCAATGCTTTTAGGAAAACCAACTTTGTGTCATAATCAACAACTATAAAAATATACGCGTTACCTTGCTTACTGTGAGGGTACTTTCCAAGAAAATCAACATATAGCTTTTGGAAAGGCCTATCCGTTACAACCTCCATTCCTATTTCCGGCATCAGATTTATATTAGACAATTTATTTTGCTTGGACCCTGTACTGTTGTTTATATAATGCCTCACATGTAATTTGATGTTGGACCAATAATTTTGGTGCGCAGAAAATGTAGAGTTTTGAGTGAGATTTTTCATCTGGTTCATGAGCCTTTTTAATCAATAAATGGGTGAGTGATTCGGGAACCCAGAGTTCCCATCAGAGTTCCACAATATTTTTCCTGTCTGAAGAGAGTTTATTCTGCTTAAAGACCATTCCAGTGTCCATGCTTATGTCTGGGAATTCTTCTTTATTCTACTATATCGTTATCGTCTACATTAGTTGTAAATATTGCTCCGAGTTCTATGTATGGCCTAAAACGTTTCATTGCCAAACACTCCTTCTCTGTGACAATATAATTCTTCTGTCCCTCATTAAATTTTTGGGCAAATAATGCAATGGGTTCGTTATTATCCTCGTCCTTCGGGAAGAGTTCCGCCCCGACTCCCTAATCCGATGAACCACGCTGGGCATACAATTTTTTTTGAAGTCGTGGTGAGCAAAGAGTGAATTAGATGTCAGCGCCTTTTTCAGATCCCTCGATCGAGTCTTACTTTGGCTCCTTTCTTTATTAGGTCGGTTAAGGGTACCGTCACGGTACCACTCCACGGTTCCAAGAAAGCTTCTCGCTTCCCTTGCCGATTTAGGCATTGATATTCTCCGAATCGCTTCATCTTTTCGAGATCAGTCCGCATGCATCCTCCATCGATAATAAATCAGAAATATAGTACCTCCCTGAAACAAAAATTTGAATTTTTAAACCAATTGATAAATTGGCCATTTTCAGGTGTTCTTCACTTTATACATCACAGCCTATGCGCTGCGTTGCATAAGCCAAAGGACATGACCAGTGTTTGAATTTTTTCAAAAAATTACAACCGCACAGATCAAAGCGAGATCAGAGATCTCTACAGATCAAGATCTAGTAGAGGTTAACGCAGTAGACCAAACAAAGTAAACAAAAAAGTACAATTACAAAATACTTATTGTTACGAATTCCCTTATTCGTCCTTTTTGCGTTGTTTTATTCCCAATAATAAAACAAGGTTCGTTTTAAATTACGATAATTACAACGGTTTCACTTCCTTTTATTTTACTTATATAGTACAACAGTTTACTTTATTTATAACACTTAAAAAGTCTTGTATTTTACTATCAATTCGCGTTGCTTACTTTACGGGGTTTAATCACAAACTGAACTCTCCACTCCAAAGACCTCCGCTATTTATACCAACTCACCATACTCAAATGAAGGTATATCTAGCGAATTCAAGAACCTTCTAGAATCTGGATGTTGTTGTTGGTGCTTATCTTTGTAGAACAATCTCGAAGGGCGGAGAGTTATCTTTACTGAGATGAATTCATGCTACTGGTTTAGCGAGCTGGTACGTTGTTACAATGCATACTTTCAGGCGCAGCACTAACCGCCTGTTATTTACATACTGTTAGTAGAGTCATTAACAGCAAGCAAAAGCTTTTACTTATTCGTAACACTGCCCCCCACTTAAGCCTGTTCGTCCCGAGCAGGCTCAACCCTCCGTTTTCCATACAGAGCTAGTCTTTCCAAATGCACGACTTTCATTTTAGCTCTTGGACTTTGGCTTTTCTGGATTCTATGAACCACGTCATTTATTCGTTTGACAACCTTGTACGGGCCTTCCCAGTGAGACTGAAGTTTTGGAGATAAACCCTTCTTGCGCTGTGGGTTGAACAGTAAAACTAGCTGGCCTTCATGAAATCCTTCTGAATTTGCCGCTCGGTCGTATCTGGCTTTCATTTTGTTACTGACCATTTTTAATTTGTTGCACACAAATTCATGGAGATCATTAAGATCCCCCGTATCATGGTAATTGGCATCACTGTTCGCAGGGTCAGACGCTGGTATGGTACCGAACTCCAAATCTCCAGGCAGCTTCAGCTCATTTCCGAAAATTACTTTAGCGGGTGTTCGCGAAGTGGAGTCATGGGTGGCCGTCCTATATGCCAAAAGGAACTACGGTATGTGTTCATCCAATCTCTTTGATCTGCGCTGACTACTTTTCTTGAACCACTTTCTTTTCTATGAACCACGTCATTTATTCGTTTGACAACCTTGTACGGGCCTTCCCAGTGAGACTGAAGTTTTGGAGATAAACCCTTCTTGCGCTGTGGGTTGAACAGTAAAACTAGCTGGCCCTCATGAAATCCTTCTGAATTTGCCGCTCGGTCGTATCTGGCTTTCATTTTGTTACTGACCATTTTTAATTTGTTGCACACAAATTCATGGAGATCATTAAGATCCCCCGTATCATGGTAATTGGCATCACTGTTCGCAGGGTCAGACGCTGGTATGGTACCGAACTCCAAATCTCCAGGCAGCTTCAGCTCATTTCCGAAAATTACTTTAGCGGGTGTTCGCGAAGTGGAGTCATGGGTGGCCGTCCTATATGCCAAAAGGAACTACGGTATGTGTTCATCCAATCTCTTTGATCTGCGCTGACTACTTTTCTTAGGTATCACAGTGCAACACGAAAAAAAATAACCATATACGGACACCACTACGTGATAAAAGACTAAAAAAAAAAAGACCCGTGTCTCCCAATTTTTCCCAAAGTCATGCACTTTTTTTTTTATGGGCCGCCAAAGATTTGGGGCCTCGGTATCATTTTCGTAAAAATGTGATCATTTTCTCAGGCTCATATCTTGCAAACCGTTCAGAATTTCGATTTACTCTCTGAGGCAAAGTTGTAGCTTTGAGCGTCGTGTCGCTTTTATATTGTGTGCTGCGTCCCTTGTTGCGTGTGCTGAGCTTACTGCATTGCCTGTGCTGCTGCTGTCGGTGCATGATCGCGTGATACCTAAGCGCTACCTAAACGGTGGTAACCCTTGGACAAACACATGGTTCTGGCCAGGCATATTCCATTTTTTGCTACCTATGGACCTGAACAGGAGAAAAAGGTAAAAAAAATGAAATTAAAAAATTTTCGGCAAATTTTTCACTTTTGCGTGCTACCTAAACAGTGTTAAGAATCATCTCTAGGAAGTTTATATGTTCTAGAAATTTGTTTATTGAGATCTTAGGTAAATTTTTGTAGTTGATTGTTTCCTTGAATTTTGAACGGTTTGCTACCTATGGACCTGAACACGGGAAAAAAGGTAAAAAAAATCGAATTTTTTTAAGTTTTTTGCGATTTTGATCTGGAAGGTGAAGTTTTTTTGATTTTATATGTTCGCAATTTTTCGCAAGAGCTACAACTTTGCCTCAGAGAGTAAATCGAAATTCTGAACGGTTTGCAAGATATGAGCCTGAGAAAATGATCACATTTTTACGAAAATGATACCGAGGCCCCAAATCTTTGGCGGCCATAAAAAAAAAGTGCATGACTTTGGGAAAAATTGGGAAACACGGGTCTTTTTTTTTTTTGTCTTTTATCACGTAGTGGTGTCCGTATATGGTTATTTTGCCATGACTTAAAAAATTACACACAGTGTATTCTTAAAGAGTTCGGTTGAATCTTTCAACCATTCCGTCAGATTGAGGATGCAATGGTGTTGTTCTTGTTTTCCGAATACCGTATGACTCACACATTTCTTTGAAGATCGATTCAAAATTCCTACCCTGGTCCGAATGGAGCTCCGAGGGGACACCGAAACGGCATATCCAGTTATCCACAAACACTTTAATTATAGTCTTCGCTTCCTGATTTGGAACAGGGTATACTTCGGGCCATTTACTGAAGTAATCCTTAACCACTAAGACGTACTGGTTTCCAGAGCTACTGACTGGAAATGGACCAGCCACATCCATAGCTATACGCTCAAAGGGTGCACCTGAGTTGTATGGCTGCATGTGGCCATGACTTCTTCGCGTTGGTCCCTTAGCTGTCATGCATTGGGTGCAATTTGCTATCCAATCGGCTACCGCTTGTTGACAGCCAATCCAGTAAAACAGTTGCTTTAGCTTTTCAATGGTCTTGGTTATTCCTAGATGTCCTCCACTCGGGCCATTATGGAATTCTGTCATTATCTCTTTTTCCTTGGAGGCAGGTACCACTATTAACTTTTTGACTATTTTACCATCCTCACTTTCCCATAACCGGTATAGGCAACCTTCCAATAATTGTAGGCTGTTCCACTGGGCCCAGTATGCTTTCATCAGGGGGCTCTCTGAGGCGATGTCATTGCGCGTTGGTCTTTCACCTTTTTCTTTCGCAGAAATGATTTTTGCCAGTATAGGGTCGCTTCTTTGTGCTGTTGTCCAGTCTTCGTTGGATTCTAGTCGAAGCAGACGTACGTCAATGATGTTTTCTTTCACCTCTGCTTTTGAGCAGTGTTTGCATTCCAGCTTGCATGGACGACGTGACAGGGCATTAGCATTACCGTGTTTTCCTCCTTTTCTATGCTTAATACTGAAGTCATAGCTCTGCAGTCTTTCAATCCAACGAGCAAGTTGGCCTTCGGGGTTCTTAAATTGCAGTAGCCACCTTAGCGCCGCATGATCGGTTCTTAACTGAAAAGGCTCGCCGTACAGATACTTGTGGTAGTGTTTGACACACTCTATGACTGCCAGTAGCTCTCGTCTCGTAACACAGTAATTTTTCTCTGGCTTTGGGAGTATTCGGCTGTAGTACCCAATAACTTTTTCTTGGCCATTGATTTCCTGCGAGAGCACGCCACCTATTCCGTAACCACTCTCGTCAGTATCCAACACGAATTTCTCTCCAGCAACAAGATTTGCAAGCAAAGCAGCCGTGCATAGATATTGCTTCAGTTGGTGGAATGACTCTTCTTGTTTTCCGCTCCAACAGTACGGCCGATTTTTCATTGTCAACTCGTGAAGACTTGCAGCCACTGTGGCGAAACCCGGCACAAACCGTCTGTAGTACGTACAGAGTCCTAGAAAACTGCGTAATTCATGGAGATTCTGCGGTCGTGGCCAATCCTTCACTGTCAGGATTTTGTCTTCATCGGTGGAAATGCCATCTGCTGTCACTCGATGTCCCAAGTATTTTACTTCTTTCTGGAACAGAGAACACTTCTTCGGGCTGAGTTTCAACCCAGCCGCGGTTATACGTTGAAGGACTTCTTTAAGATTCTTCAGGTGTTCATCGAATGTTCTCCCCATGACAATGATGTCGTCTAGGTACACCAAGCATGTTCGCCAATGAAGTCCTTTCAACATGCACTCCATTAATCGCTCGAAGGTGGCTGGAGCGTTACATAGTCCAAATGGCATTACTTTAAACTGCCACAGACCATCCCCTACGCTGAATGCAGTTTTCTCCTTGTCTTTCTCGCTGATTTCTGCATGCCAATAACCACTTTGCAAGTCCAGCGTGGTGAACCATTTTGTTCCTGACAACGTATCCAATGTGTCATCAATTCTTGGTAGTGGATAACTGTCCTTTTTAGTGACGTCGTTGAGCTTTCTATAATCCACACAAAATCGGGTACTTCCATCTTTCTTCCTAACTAGTACCACCGGCGAGCTCCATGGACTTGAAGAAGGTTCGATTACACCATCCTTCTGCATTTCAGCAACCAGTTTCTTCACCTCATCTCTTTTTGCAAGTGGAAGACTTCTGGGCGCCTGTTTTATTGGTCTCGCTTCCCCTGTATTGATGTCATGCTTTGCCATTGATGTTCTACCTTGGCATTCTTTTTTCAGGACGAAGGCAGACGCATGCTTCCACAGTAATTGCTTTGCTTTGTTCCTATCAGAAGGCTTTAGTTCTCGCACCCACTCACTGAGATGCGACTCCAGTACTTTCTGCTCCTTTTCTGATAGTTTGCTGCAGTCAGAATTAACTTCACAGTTGATGACCGCCTCGGCTGGTGTACATTCTGCAATTTCTGTGCGGTCGCCGATCACCTCCTCGTTGTTGGACAAATTTAGAACTCGTACAGGCAAGTATCCTCCATTATTAGTTTTTACTAGAGCTTTGGCAGTGATGATGTTATAGTTGTTTGTACTTGCCGGTTCAACTACCCACAAACCGCCGATCTCACAATCTCCCTCCATTCGGGCCCATACTATGGTTTCTGAGTTTGGTGGCAATTTTACATCTTTGTGAGCGATCAGCCTTTTAATCTGTGTTGTATTGTCGTATCCCACATTGAGAGGAATTTCCACATTAGCCCACGTCAAAACTTGCTGCCCCATATCTAACTTGAGGCCTTGGACAATCATAAAATCTGCACCAATTATCACTTCATCTACAATGTCGGCGACAATAAACACGTGTTCGATGCTCATGTTGGCAATGGCTAACTTTAATTTAACTTTACCATGTACAGTTGCTGGTTCACCCGTTGCTGTGCGGAGTCTTACACCATGTAACGATTCCATTGGTCCATTTATCAAATCAGATCTGATGATAGATTGTGACGCGCCTGTGTTCATAGTCAATATGCGCTTCCGACCACCGATAGCTCCGTAGACAGTGAGGTTGTTGTTTTTCTGTTGCATTATTGAGATGGAGATCGTGGGGCCCTCGGTTGTGGGAGCTAGTCCATGCCCCTCTGGGCTAGCTCGTTTTAGTTTAACGGAGATTCATTTTGTGTAGTAAAGTTTACCCGTTTATTGCCACATTGGGGTGAGCTCGATCTTGATCGTTTTCGTAGCTCTCTGCAGTTTCGTGCAATATGACCAGGTTTGTCGCAATTGTAGCACTTTGGTCTGGGCTTACTTCCGCCTGATAACGCCTTGCTGACGGTTTGCGTCATTTCTCTAAGATCGTTTATGGCACCCTTCAAATCTCATGCCTCCGATTCCATTTCAATTTTTCTAACTCTTTGTATTTGAGGCTTGGACACAAATTTCGCTGTCTCCTGTGCCAATGCGAACGAAACAGTTTCGGCGAATGTAGCTTTTTGTGTGGCACAAGTCACGTATTTTATGTCAGGATCACGGATGCCGTTGACGAATGCTTCGATCTTAAATTGATCCAAGAATGGGTGGGACTCACCAGGATAAGTCATCAACACCAAACGTTCCACCTCGGTTGCGAAGTCCTGAAGCGTTTCATTATGCTTTTGCACTCGGCCTCTCAATTCCATGCGATATAAATCCTTCTTGTGATCGCCACCATACTTGCGTTGTAACGCAGCCAGTATATCCTCGTAGTTATTTCCCATTCGAATTGGAATTTAAAAACATCGAATGGTGTAGAGCCATCGAAACTGGGACCTTTCAATCTACTAGGGCCTTCAGAAATTACTCGCACCGGACCCTCTTGCAACTGAGTTCACTAATTTTTCTTTGCAATTCGCTTACATCATTTTTTAGTTCCCGTTCGACTTCGTCGAACTTATGTTCGACTTCTTCAATCTTCTGCCCCATTTCCTCGAATTTTTCTTCAACCTTTTCGAATTTATCGTTCACTTGAATCTCCATATTGCTCACAACTTCGGAGATTTCTTGCAGTTTGTCATTTGTGGCATTTGATGTTTCTTGAATAATTCTAGAATTCTCGCCAAATTTCTTTTCAAGTTTTTCGTCCATAATTCTAGACTTTTCGCCAAATTTCTCGTTCATAATTCTAGAATTCTCGCCAAATTTCTCGTCCATAATTCTAGAATTCTCACCAAATTTCTCATTCATAATTCTAGAATTATCGTCCAGCTTCGCGTTAATAATTCTAGAGTTTTCGTTAAATTTTTCCATCATGGCTGCAAACATTGTCGAAACATCCATATTACCAGTTGCTTCCTTTGCAGATACCTCCATTTCTTCTTTACACTCAAACTGGTATTTGTCAATGTCAATGTTTCGGCGCTTGAATTCTTCTATTAATCGCCTCTGCAGCTCTACCTTATTACCAGCTGTCGGTTGATCCAATTTACTCAACTCCTTTTTTAGTTGTTCAACTTTGAGTTCTTCAACTTCATCGTTGTCCTTAATTCGTAATTTCACTTCTGACACCAATGTTACGAATTCCCTTATTCGTCCTTTTTGCGTTGTTTTATTCCCAATAATAAAACAAGGTTCGTTTTAAATTACGATAATTACAACGGTTTCACTTCCTTTTATTTTACTTATATAGTACAACAGTTTACTTTATTTATAACACTTAAAAAGTCTTGTATTTTACTATCAATTCGCGTTGCTTACTTTACGTGGTTTAATCACAAACTGAACTCTCCACTCCAAAGACCTCCGCTATTTATACCAACTCACCATACTCAAATGAAGGTATATCTAGCGAATTCAAGAACCTTCTAGAATCTGGATGTTGTTGTTGGTGCTTATCTTTGTAGAACAATCTCGAAGGGCGGAGAGTTATCTTTACTGAGGTGAATTCATGCTACTGGTTTAGCGAGCTGGTACGTTGTTACAATGCATACTTTCAGGCGCAGCACTAACCGCCTGTTATTTACATACTGTTAGTAGAGTAATTAACACCAAACAAAAGCTTTTACTTATTCGTAACAATATGAAAGCACAAACAGCTATTCTAATGCGTCAACTTCTACTAGATCTGCTATAGTAAAATAACCAAGTAGTAGTAGTAGACGTCAGCAACAACAGGCATTTTGTTTTTATTTCAATCGCTTAAGACATAGAGTAATCTCATACTAGAGAGAATATTTGGATCATCTGACGTTTCTTTTCACACTCTTCTTGATGTGGTCGGAGTGATAGAGAGATGTTTGACGAAAAGTGACATATGTATATACACCAGATGGAATTACAATATCTTCTTGCTTTAATTTTTCATGTCGTTTTGGTGAAAAACTGTGAAATTTAAATGTGTTGTTACACTTTTTTATTTACTTTTTTATTGTTAGCAGACATTTGTGTTGGATTTAACACAATAATTTTAATACACAAAACGAAATGCCGTTGTCGTTATTTTGTTCGTTGTTTTGAACCATTGCCTCTATCTGGTATTAGTAAATTATTATTATTTTCAGCATCGAACGTAAATATGACACCAGGCTAAATGTCATAAACTTGGTGAGAGAACTATTAGGTCTACTATAAGTATTAGTCTATGTCCAGGGCCATCAACATTATAACAACATTTTTACAACATTATAACAACATTTTTTATTATTTTTGTAATAGATAGCATAGTGTCTCAATGTTGAAGTGAAGAAAAAACAAATGAAATTAAAAAAATTTCGGGAAATTTTTCAGTTTTGCGGCTACCTAAGCGCTACCTAATCAGTGTTAAGAATAATTCCTAAGAAGTTCATGTTCTAGAAAGTTGTTCATTGATCTTAGGTACATTTTTGTAGTTGATTGTTGCCTTGAATTTTAAACGGTTTGCTACCTATGGACCTGAACAGGGGAAAAAAGGTTTAAATTTTTTTTTGCGTTTTGACCTTGAAAATGAAGTTTGTTGATTTTAAATGTTCACAATTTTTGTTCTTTATGACAAGAGCTACAACTTTCCTCAGAGTAAAGTAAAAATTCCGAACGGTTTGCAAGATATGAGGCTGACAAAATGATCACTTTTTTGCAAAAATGACACCGAAGCCCCAAATCTTTGGGGGCCCATAAAAAACAGTGCATGACTTTTGGCAAAACTGGGAGACATGGGTCTTTTTTTTTTGTCTTTTATCACGTAGTGGTGTCCGTATAAGTTTATATTTCCATGACTTAAAAAATTGCACACAGTGTAATCACAGTGGCAGTGTGATTGTGTAGGCAGCGTTTTTTTGGGACGGAGTTGGACCAATACATAAAATTGCCACACAAAATGATCAACACGTTTACAAAGATGCTATTTGCAGATAACAATATGCACCTAATATGCCGATTCATGCATGATAATGATCCAAAACTCACTTCACGCATAGTGAAGAGTTGCCTATAGGCGAATGGAATTATGAGTTTGAAGTGGACAGCCAATTACCCGGATCTAAACCCTATTGAGAAGGTTTGGAATGATGTTGAGCAACATATTCAAGTGTTAAACCTAAAGATATGGCCGAATTGTGGTCAGAAATTGAAAGATCTTGGTACGCAATTCCAAATTAGCGTTACATGACCCTTGTAGAAGGACCCTTGTACCCAGGAGATGTGCCACTGTCATTAAAAGCAAGGGATATCCGACTAAATTTTAATTTATTTCAGTGGCGTTTTGTTTTTGAACTTGGTATTGTTTGATACATAAAATTTGTATTTTTGTTTGTTTTTTTCGCTAGCAATAGTTTTTAATTTTGTGCTAAATTAGCGTCCAGTATTTCTCCCTTTAGGTGAACAAAAAGTTGAATAGTAGAAACAGGGGAAGGAAGAAGACAATGAAATGAACTGAGAATTATAACCACTGTATAGGTAACATTAAAATAAATAAATAAATGGTTTCCCATTACAACCCATGAAGGGACAGGGGAAAGCTTCTCATAATCACTGAGCTGTGCGCTTTCCAGTTTCCACTCACTGAATGAGACCTACAGTTTTACACCGATTTGAGAATCTTTTTCATGGCTAAATACTCGATAGTGTCGCCGTCACTAAGCGAGGTGACCGCCGCCGAAAGAAATTTTAAGGTGGTCAGAGCAGGGTTGAACCCAGGATCTCATGTACAAGAGGGGCGCACACTAACCATTGCACCACCGACGGCCACGACGATAACATTAAAGAAAGAAAAACTGCAGGAAATATAAATGTTATTATACCGTGTGTGCTAAATTCGTGGCTATCACTGTATATATGAGGTTTCGTCAAGCAAGGCACACTCTTCACTCCTTATTCCCGACAATTTCGGCAGTGTCATATCCGGAAATCCCCATTTGTAGCAGAAGAGAAGACGTTCCGTTGCATTGCATTCCAGCATAGAGAAATATAAGAGAGCCGCTATGTCTCTCTTTGTGTTATCTTGATGACGACGAGGTAGTAGGTCATTTCATCGAGTTCGAGTTGGTTGAAAAGGCACGCTGTCATAAAACGGACAGAAATTAATAGGGAATGCGTATTTTCCTTCGATGCAAACAACATAAAACATAATTTAGCTGTTATTAGTATCAATCAAACACTATTTAAACTTAATTTGCTGCATGGTCTATAATCGCTATGTCTTCTTCGGTTTCTCATTCTACATCATTTCCCTAGTACCTTTTCGATCAGCTGGCCATAGAAACCCCCCTGCTTACAGTCATTAAATCGTTGCTCAGTATGTCGGCAGTTCCAGCAAACAATCTCCCGAGCTTTAGTTACAGCTACACAGATCCCTCATGTATTCGTTCCTAGGTGACCGTTATTTTTACTGCAGAGTTAAAATACCCGCCGTTCTCGGAATTTTCTAGTAGTCGCCGTTAGCCAATACCAAGTTCTCGGCGACACTCAACTCGAAAGGCAAAATCTTCGACGTTTAAACTTTCCGACGTTCCATCGAATACGAGGTCCCATTTGTGCACTAACATTTCGCAACGGTTGTGTCTCCTATTTATTTGATATTCCATTGGCTCCTAATCCGGGAGGAACTCTGACGCCATATCCTCTTGGAGAAAGTCAGCCGTAGGTAGTTCTCGGCCCATTAGACCATTGTTATTAATTGTTTATATCTCCTGATGATGCTACACAACGGAGTAGCGAAATATCGAGGAAAATAAATACAAGAAAAGCAAATCTGACCTCAAGCTCGGAGAATATAGAAGATTAATAGCCTGTTTCTGTATCTCGAACGAAAGTTTTCGTTCGTGTTCTATACGAAAGAAAGTTGGTTTGGGTTTCACAATCTTGTCGTTTCAAGTCGAATGAAAACCTAAAATTTGTCAGTACAAATTTTGATTTCTCTGATGTCACTTAGGAACAAACATGAAGTCAGGCGAACGAAAATTTCGACTCAGAGAAACCAAATTTGAGTCGAATGTGAGTGACTGATTTTCGTTCGCTTAGCTATTCGTTCGAGATAGAGAAACAGGCTGTAATTATTGATAACGAAAAGGTCGAATAACGGAATACAAATATTGAAATTGGAGAGCACATCCAACCATCCAGACAAAAATAGGATATAAAAATTCAAGAAGGATAATTAAACAAGATCGATAGCGAATAGGTTCAGAACAACCAGCGACAAGGTCGTAAGGATAAGGTCAACAATTACTTTTCTAATGCGTTGTTGAAAAACAGATATTTTCCCAAATTTCATCACAAATTCAACTAGGAATATACAAAGAATCTTTTCTGAAAATGGGTTGCCATCTATTCAATAAAATATTTGCAACTATACACAAGAGTTACACAACTAAGTACCCAATCTAACAATCAAACAAAAGCGCATGTTACTAAGGGAAACTAATAATGAGATGGATACTATCGTATAAAAAATAATTTAGGTAGATATTTTTCAGAAGAAGAAATTAGAGAATTTGTAGAATATGACAGATAGAGATTTTTTAGAAATGACAGAATAACAATATCGAAAAATAATAGGACAAAGGAAGTACATCAAAGGAAATTTAATTCACTTGTAAATTTACAGGAAAAGAATTTAGGATTTAAATTGAATGAAAAGTGGCTTGTTAATAAAACCGACGTAGACATTCCTAAGGAGGTGCAGTGGATTCTTTCATTCGGTCAGAAACATTGACTACCAGTAGAGGGGAAAGATTTCCCAATTTTGAAAATGATCGCGGAGGGTGAGGATCTTGTACAAACCTTAGGGGAAAGGAAGAACAGGAAATAGCACGGACAAAATTAACGAAAATGTTAGATAGTCAAATGCATACAATGAAACTGACTCCTAAATTCCTAAAAATTAATAAGGATATTTTGATTGTTGATGCTGGTAAGGGAAATGCAACAGTAGCTATAAAGAAATGTGATTATGTTTCGAGAATAGGCAACATTTGTTGGAAATACATCAGTAAACAAGCTAGTAAGCAAAGATCCTACGAGCACACTGGAAAGGGAGAATAATAAATTCGTTGAGGAACTTCAAAAAGTAGGAATTATTAATCGAACAGAGAAGAATAAACTTAAGACAAGATTAGATTATATGGAGTTCCAAAAATACGCAAAGAAGGTTTACCATTAAGACAAATTTGCTCTTTTATTTAACTCTCCATCATATGAACTGTGTAAACACATGACAAACATCCTTAAAAAGATAACGGAAAATTCGAAATATAATATAAAAGATTCAATACAATTCAGGGACAGAATAAATAACAAGAAGATTAGTAGTAACGAAATTTTCGTTTCATTTGATGTAGTATCTCTATTCCCGAATGTACCCGTAGACTTAGCTATCAGTATAATAGAGGAAAAATGGAAGACATTAAAGCAACATACAGACATTAATAAATCTTTATTTTTAGATATATTAAGATTTTGTATCGTGGATAACCGATATTTTCAACAGGTTGGGAGGATATATCTCCAACAAAAGGGACTCCCAATGGGCTCACCAGCTTCTCCAATTGTTGCTGACATCGTTATGGAAAATTTACTGAAAATCGAAAAATTGGCTATAAAACCAAAAATTTTAACAAAATATGTAGAAGATTTATTTTCTGTCGTTTCAGAGTGTGAAATAAATACCATTTTGGAAGTTTTTAACAATTTCCATGCCAGTATCAAATTTACAATGGAAAAAGGTCAAATTCAAAACTTCCCTATTTGGACACATTGGTGGTCAGGATAGAGGGAAATTTATCAATTAATTGGTATGAGAAACCAACGTCTTCGGGACGATAATCAACTTTCATTCGAAACATCAAAAACATGTGATTATAAATACGGCAAAAAATGTAATAGAACGCGTTTTGACTATAATTACTTATCCGGCCTCGAACAACCCCGGGGGTCAGGGACCTAACAAAACGAAGATAACATATCTCGCCAACCAGTTCGATCTTTAGCTTTATCCCTCCTGTTGGTGATACCAAGTGTACGCAGGGATTCGTCAACTTGATCCCTCCAGCGGAGTCTTGGTCATCCTATTTTTCGCCTTCCTTCGAGTTCGGTTTCGAAAACCCTTCGTGCTGGATCGTCTTCATCCATTCTACTGACATGGCCCAGCCAGCGGAATCGCGTTATTCTGATCCGCTTAACTATGTCAGTGTCGGCATAAAGCTTATACAGCTCATGGCTCATGCGGAGGATTTTTCTCTCCAGGATTCTGCGCCATAAAGCAAGACAGGTTGTATGATAGTCTGGTATAGCTGGATTTTCGTCATTCGAGAGAGGCCTTTATCTCTAAAGTGCTTGCTTAGCCCAAAATAACATCCAAAATGACATATAATCGCAAGCCCACTTATCCACTTGATCTCACGGCCGACGTTGTTGTTTTTGTTTCGGCAGATCCGAGATATATAAATTCGTCTTCTACCTATTTTAACGGTTATCAATTATAACGGTTATCAACGTTCACTCTTTGGTCTAATCGCGTGGAAGCCCTTCTCGTTGAAACCATTAATTTTGTCTTGTCCTCATTTACTTTCAGATCCACTTTTGCTGACTCCTTCTCAATTCTCGAAAACACCGCAGTAACTCCTCTAATTGTGCGCCCGATGATATCGATATCATCAGCATACGCGAGCAGCATGTGTCTTTTGCTGCTGATGGGTTTATTCATGTTCACTGCAGCTTTTCTCATAATAATCTCCATTAAGATGGCCGTCGGTGGTGCAATGGTAGTGTGCGCGGCTCTTGTGCATGAGGACGTGGGTTCGATCCCTACTCTGACCACCTAAAATTTCTTTCGACGGCGGTCACCTCGCTTAGTAACGGCAACACTATCGAGTATTTAGCCATGAAAAAGCTTCTCAAAATACCGTTCGGAACCGGTGTAAAACTGTAGGTCCCAATCAGTGAGTATAAAACTGGAACGCGCACAGCTCACTGGTTGTGAGAAGCTCTCCCTAATCCCTTCATGGGATGTAACGGGAAACCATTTATTTATTTATTATAAGATGGCCTGAGGCCTCGTTTGGTTTCGAAAGGTTCGGTAATATCCTTACCAACTTTCACTTCGGATTTGGTGTTCGTCCAGGTCATCCTGCAAAGGCGTATGAGTTTTGCAGAAATACCAAGCTCAGGCATTGCTTCATAGAGATTCTCCCGCATCGGGCTATCGAAGGCCGCTTTATTATCGACAAATAAGCGATAGGTGTCGATTTGTTTTTCGTGGGTCTTCTCCAGGATTTGGCGTAGGGTAAAAATCTGGTAAGTTGTCGATTTTCCAAGCCTAAAGCCACACTGGTATGGTCCAATCAGGTCAGCGATAATTGGTTTTAGTCTTTCGCACATTATACATGATAGAACCTTATATGCTATGGATGAAAGGCAGAGCTGTAAACGAGTCATTCATTTTTGATTTCAATTCATTATGAATTAGCAAAATTTTGAATTACATAATTCTTTTTCATCAAAAAATACAAGAATTGAATTGAATTTGAATAAATTCAAATGAATTAGCCAAAAATGAATTGGAATTCATTTCCAATTCATTTGAATTGAATTGATTTTGAATTAATTCAAATGAATTAGAAATATTAATTGCAATTCATTTGAATTGAATTGATTTTGAATTAATTCAAATGATTTTAAAAAATAAATTGCAATACATTTAGCCAATTCATTTGAATTGAATTGAATTTGAATTAATTCAAATGAATTAGAAAAGTGAATTGCCATTCATTTGAATTGGATTGATTTTGAATTAAAGCAAATGAAATGAAATTAATTTATTAACATCATTTGATTTGATTTTGAAAAAAGACTAGTTAGTGTAAGTACTCGTAAATCAAGATACTCGTATTATCAAACTCATTTTTTAAAATCAAAGACACCAAGCATTCCTCTCGTTTTGCATATCACTTAGTATAGTTCTAAAACAACAAGAAGACCAACATGAAATTGGCGTACTTATAATTTCTATTACCTGAGTCTTCAAATTGGAATATGCAATAAGAAAAAATGAGTGATTTCGTAATAATGAGAGTAGGAAACTGATAATGGAGATAAGTGTTTTTCGTTGGGGGGATTTTATAAATTATTAATTGCTTCTTGAATATTAAATGTGTTTTGTCGTTCAGCGTATGTCGAAACCAAATTAACTAATACTTGTAGAACGAAACTCCAAACACCATGTTTACTTTGATTGATTGCAATTAATTTTTGATTTCATTTATGATGAATTGCAATTCATTTGAATTAATTCAAAATCAATTCAAATCAAGTGAATTGGCAAAATGAATTGCAATTGAAATTCATTTTGCCAATTCAAATTTGAATTCTTCAGAAATTCATTTGAATTGGCATTGAATTCCAATTCATTCTTGCCTAATTCATTTGAATTGACTCAAATTCCATTCAATTCTTTTTTTTGTGAAAAGAATTAATTCAAAATTTTGCTAATTCAGTACATGAATGATTCGCGAATTAATTAAAAACTGAATGATTCGTTTACAGCTCTGATAAAAGGCTTATTCCACGGTAGTTGGAACAGAGACTCGGGTCACATTTTTTAAATATGGGATATAGTACACTGAGACTCCAATTGCCGGGCAAGCATTCATCTAACCAAATTTTGCTAATGAGATGATGCATGCACCTTATCAGCTCATCGCCGCCAGCCTTAAACAGCTACGCTACTACGTTGTAATTAAGCTGTTCTGACCTCGTCGTGGTTAGGAGGTGGGCAGTCGTCGTGCAAATTGTGATCGATTGTCCCATCGTCATTGGATGTCTCAGATACCAGTAGCGCGGAGAAATGATCTCCCCATATTCCCAACATGCTCTGCACTATAAGTGATGTAGAATTCCACAAGGTAAATAAGGAAAGGATAAGAATTATTCTCAAGGACAACAACTTTCCGAACCATCTTACCAACATTCTGATAAAGTAATTTGAGGATAAAAGACAACCTAACAGGGATACTACAGAGGAGCCGAAAATTTACAAATCAATAACCTACACACCTGGAATGACTGATAGGTTGGCAAAGTCAAAAATATTTCACGACAAGAATTAAAGAATAGCACACAAAACATATAACATAATAGGTAGAATATTTAGTAAAACAAAGGATAGTTTGACAAATTTGATATGTGTAATATAGTATATAAAATACCTTGTAAAGGAAATGACAACGAGATTTGAAACAAAGTATATGTAGGGACTACAAAAAATAAACTAAAGACACGAATTGGAGGACACAAATCAGATCAGAAATACAGGCACATTTCTACACAGAAAACAGCATTAACATCCCATTGTGCTAATTTAAATCATTGCCCAAACTTTCGGGATACCTCGGTTTTGAATAAAGAAAACAATTATAAACGTCGTTATATGTTAGAAATAAAAATAAATAAATAAATGGTTTCCCCTTACATCCCATGAAGGGACTGGGGAGAACTTCTCACAATCACTGAGCTGTGCGCTTTCCAGTTTTCACTCACTGATTGGGACCTACAGTTTTACACCGATTCCGAACGGTAATTTGAGAAGCTTTTTCATGGCTAGATACTCGATAGTGTCGCCGTCACTATGCGAGGTGACCGCAGCCGAAAGAAAATTTGAAGGTGGTCAGAGCCGGGTTCGAACCCAGGATCTCATGTACAAGAGCCGCGCACACTAACCATTGCACCACCGACGGCCACTAGAAATGCTACAAATAATTAATACACCAACATTGAAAAGAATTAACTGTAAAACAGATACAGATAATGTAGCCCAAATTTACAGACATTTAATTAGTAAAAAGTATAACATTTTAGGCACAAATTGTTTATCGATCTAATATTTTTCTTTGGGTTAATTTATATGAATTTTTTACGTACATTTCTTTTGTTTGTGTAACTTCAGAAAATTTTGAAAAAGGCGAGAAAACTTTTTCAAACATGTTTATATTGACATAACTTTTCATTATGGATATTTGGTATTAATTGTTTACATATATCTCCTGATGATGTTTCACAACGGAGTAGCGAAATATCGAGGAAAATAAATACAAGAAAAGCAAATCTGACCTCAAGCTCGGAGAATATAGAGAACGAAAAGGTCGAACAACGGAATTCAAATACAAAACATTATAAATTATAAACGAAAATAACACAGTTAAACTAATTAAAACGAATCACTATTAGGAATTCAGTTTGGTGGTTATAACGGGTCCGCCAAATAACTTTTTTTTTTGAAAATGCTATAAAAAAAAAACTACTGAATATTTTCTCAAATTTCTCTTTTTATTTGAAAGTACAATCCTTAATAATGGAAAATAATTTCATTCAAATGGCTGCCTCGGCTGGCCATGCAGTAGCCTACACGATCGGTCCAATTTTGAAGCACATTATCGATTGTGTGCAGCTGTATTTCACCAATGGCTTCACGAATATTGTCCTTTAAAGCGTCAATTGTCTCTGGCTTGTCGGCGTAACACTGAGGGCACCCCACAAATAATAGTCCAACGGTGTCAAATCGTAGCTCCGAGGTGGCCAAACGACATCAGCTCTGCGGCTGATAATGCGATCTTCAAAAACAGGGCGCAAAACATCGAGTGTAGCTTCGGCTGTGTGGCACGTAGCGCCATCCTGTTGAAACCAAATGTTGCCAATATCCTCCTCTTCAATTTTTGTGAACAAAAATTCGCTCAACATGGCCCGATAACGATTGCCATTGACTGTAACGGCCACTACTTGCTCATTTTCGAAGAAAAATGGCCCAATTATGCCTCTGGACCAAAATCCGCACCAAACAGTGACTCGTTTTGGGTGCACCGGCTTTTCAATGAATGCGTGCGGGTTTTCTGTGCCACAAATGCGACAATGTTGCTTGTTTACATACCCGTCAAGATCAAAATGAGCTTCATCAGAAAAGATGATTTGTTTGGCAAAATCGCCATCTGCAACATTACCATGTTTTTCAAAGTAATGTCGCAATATTTCCCAGCGTTGTTCAAGCGTATAGACAACCATATTCGTTCAGCGGAAGGATAAAACTAATTATCTGTCAAATCAGACATGAGCTAAGTGTTACCATTCACGAAATAAGCACTAGTTGAAAAAAAAACGTTAGATGGCGGACCCTTTAGCTGGCATGGACCTTTTTAGGCTTTTCGTTGCGTTGTATTCTCATTTACGTAATCTCCAATTATCATAATATACTTAGGGCGAGTTTCACACTCGTCACTTAAAATCTCAATTTAACAGCTCACAGAAAATGTTCATATAAAATGACAAACCTCAGGCATTTAAAATTCATTTAAATGGAAAATTTAACACTGTGAAACTGGGCATTAGTCTGCTGAGTCGATCGGTACCCACGAAATGTCAGTATCACGTTATATTTTTGGAAAAAATCAGTTTTTTTCCAAATCTCCGATTTTTCTGCTTTTTTTTGAAAAAAAATTGGAAAATTTGTAGCCATGGTAAAGCTGAACAGCTTTTGTGAACATATTAATATAATGTGAAGGGGGTAGTCGCCCTAAATAGCACAAAAAGACCACTGTGTCTACAAAATTTTAATTTTTATGTATGTCATCGTGTCCGACTATGTCCGAATAAATTTTTAAAAAAAATTAGAATTACAATATCTTTGATATATTCCCATACAATTTCTTAATGTAATCAACAGTTTCGCAATTAAAAAAAAGTTTGGTAAAAAAAATATTTTTTTGCTTACAAAATTCAAATTTTTCAATTTTAAAAAATCATCGGACATAAGAAACGGCAATAAGTGTAGTTTTATTAGTTTATCCTAAAGTCACAAGACCTATTAACAAAATGAGACATGGATCATAAAAATCGAAGGACGCGTTTCGCTCTTATTCACAATTTAGTGACGTGACACTGACATTTCATCAGTACCGATCAACTCAGTAGACTTACCTCTAACCGATAATATTTACTAGAACGTTGATACAAAAATTTCACGCCAAAAACTACAAGTGTAATTAATTTACCATTAATTAAAAACAGCTGATAATAAGCAGCACAATGGGATCAAAAAAGAAAAAACATTAACAAACTAGGAAACAAAAAAGTAAAACTTAAAAAAAAATGTAATGAATAGAAAATTAAAGGATCAATTATAACTGTAATAAATAAAACCATACCCAAGGTTTAAAACAAAGCAGGAAAGAAAACACCCAAAATAGGATAAAACAAAATGCTTTAAATCAATGTTTGACAGTACGTAAGAAAAGAAGAAAAAGAAAAAGTATAAATTTTATGAAAATTAATCACTTTCCATTAGCATCATCGGGAAGAGAACCACACTCCGTGGCAGCTCGAACCACTTTTGTTGGTTTCTGCATGTATTAATTAAAATTTCCTAACAACTTGCAGACGAAGAAGATTTCTATAGACAGTATTTAGATGACTGGCGGCAGGAGAAAGTGGTCATTCAAATATATCCTATTGAACAAATCTTTCTGATTATGACACCAGCTTAAAGATTGCGGATTTTGAATCACTCTTTCATAATCTCATAACGTACAAACAAGCTGTTGAATTTGATAAGAATTTGAGGTAATTGAAGACATTGATCCTGAGTACTTGAATAGAGTTTTTTCGGAAAATCAGTTGCCATATACTGATATATGTCCTATCATTTATGATTACCATTATGAGGGTTTTTCTTTTCAACCAGTCAGCTGTTATGAAATTAGTGTTACATTTAGGATGATAAAATCTAAAGCTGTGGGATCAGACACGTTTTCATTAAGTTTTTTAAAACTTGTCTTGCCTTTGATCTCTTTTCATGTGTTGCACCTTGTCAACACAATTCTTATGTCTTCTATTTGTCCCGCTCAATGGAAAGTGGCTAAAATAATTCCAATTAGGAAAAAGAATAGTTCAAGTGTAGATGATACCTACCTAATTTCAATCATGCCAATTTTATCTAAAATGTTGGAACATCTGTTGAAAGGTCAGCTTATGAAGCATATTGATGAAAATAATTTGCTTGATGATTTTCAGGCAGGATTCAGAACCCATCGTAGTACTATAATAAATAAATGGTTTCCCAATATATCCCATGAAGGGACTGGGGAGAACTTCTCACAATCACTGAGCTGTGCGCTTTCCAGTTTTCACTCACTGATTTGGGACCTACAGTTTTACACCGATTCCGAACGGTAATTTGAAAAGCTTTTTCATGGCCAGATACTCGATAGTGTCGCCGTCACTATGCGAGGTGACCGCCGCCGAAAGAAAT
The DNA here is from genome assembly GCA_963931995.1 of Phaonia tiefii. Lineage (NCBI taxonomy): Eukaryota > Metazoa > Arthropoda > Insecta > Diptera > Muscidae > Phaonia > Phaonia tiefii. Next base: position 105,391,116 of record OZ008367.1, on the reverse strand, counting down.
TTTAAGGTGGTCAGAGCTGAGTTCGAACCCAGGATCTCATGTACAAGAGCCGCGCACACTAACCATTGCACCACCGAGGCCACCACCATCGTAGTACTACTTCATCTTTAATTGGTTTAACTGATAATATTAGAGCATCGGTTAGTTCCCACGGTTGTTGTATCTTATTGTCGCTTGATTTGCATAAAGCTTTTGATAAATTAGACCATGCAATATTAATTAACAAACTTCGAAACTTTTTTAAATTTTCTACATCGGCTTGTAAGTTGATGTATTCGTATTTGGAAAATAGATTGCAGTATGTTAATACTAACGGAAAAAGTTACAGTACTCTACCTGTCCATAGCCTCAGGGATCTGTCTTGGGCATAGCTGTTAAGTAATGATTACTAATCGTAATCATTAGTAATTAGATTACTTTTTTTTAAAAGGTGAAGTAATGATTACAATACGATTACATTCAGTTTTATTCAATTAGTAATTGATTACGATTACAAATAATCAAAAAATAATCAGGATTACTTGAGATTACTAAAAAATAATCAAAAATAATCAAAAGTAATCAAAAATGAGTTCGACTATTTTAGAAGATTACTTTTGACTATTTCTGATTACTTTTGATTATTTTCGACTATTTTTGATTTTTTGTGATTACTTTTGATTATTTTTGATTATTTTTAAAGGAATCTTGTACATTACATTTATTGAAAAAAAAATACTATACAAAGTTAGGTTAGCGTGAATCCGCTAATTAATTGAAAATCTGAATTCAAGTAACATAAATTAATTAAATGCTGCTACAATAAAATGAATAAGACGAAAAAGTAAAGTATTCTCGAAATCCACGTGAGTTGTGCCGTCACTATTAATTATGTATGAAAACGGGCTGCATAGTTTGGCTACTTAAATATTATTTTGTAAACCTAATATTGTGAATAGACTATTACTTAAGATTATTTCAGTATGGCAGCTCGTGAAATCGGTATGAGAGTGTTAGTAGCATAGACTAATACATACCTAGATAAACTTATTCTCTCATCTGACGTTTCATTTCACACTCTTCGTGATGCGGTCGGTGTGATAGAGAGATGTTTGACGAAAAGTGATATACACCAGGTGGAATTACAATAACTTCTTGCTTTAATTTTTCATGCCATTTTGGTGAAAAACTGTGAAATTTAAATGTGTTTTAAACTTTTTTATTGACTGTTATTGTTAGCATACATTTGTGTTGTATTTAACACATTAATTTTAACACACAAAACGAAATGCCGTTGTTGTTATTTTGTTCGTTGTTTTGAACCATTGCATCTATCTGGTATTAGTAAAGCAATTCTTTTCAACATCAAACGTATACATCACACGAGGACAAATGTCAGAAATTTGGTGAGTGAAAGATTTTCTCTAGTTAGTAGTCTGATTGTCAAAACTTACATTTCAATATATGTCAGTTCTGATTTTTTCGGTTCTCGTTCTCTTGCCAGCAAAAACCGAAAGGTAACGGACGTACCAATTCCAATTCAATATCGTATAAATAAAATTAAAAAAATAATATAATAGGTGAAAATGTCTCAATATATTTTCGAAAGCGATTTTTCCGCAGACGACAGTACTGAGGATCCGGACTATAATCCTTCTACAAACAAGAGAATAAGGCTATCAAATAAAGAATCAGGAGGGGCCCTCAAAAAACACACTCTGTCTGATGCACGAAAAATAATTTTCAAAGCTGAATTTTACGCAGACGTACGTACAAAAAGTAAGTTTTTAAGTTACTAACGAAATTCAAAATATTTTTTATTTACTTTTTTAAAAAATCAGATATTTTTATTGAAATGTGTCCCGGTACAGCAGTTTCACAATTATTTTAAAGCACAAGAATATGCTTAAGATTAATTTGCAAGAAGACAAACTGCATTACGTAATGAACAAGCTTTGATTTTTCTTTAATATCTGAGCTTTCACTTCTCTGTGCTAAGAGGCTTTTTTTTATAGTGCAACTTTGTTGTGCTAATGACATTTTGGTTCATTGGCTGACCAAGTGCGGTACAATTTAGTGGAAAACACTTGACTGTTATCAAACTCAATTTTCGGCTCGCCTTCTTTTGGTTGGCATTGGTCATTTTCTAGTTGCAATAAAATGACGACATTTGAAGACCTTTGGATTGAAGAAATGGCCTGACCTAAAAATAAAATTTCATTTTCTATTTTTGACGTAGAATACGTCTTACCTTACGGTATGAGGAGTCATGTCAGGTTTTTATTGTTGTAATCTTTATTTCATTGAATTTGAGGAAACGGCTAGATGAATTTTTTTAAAATTTTGTTTTGTAGGTAAATGAAGATGTTATCTTTCGTTTGATATACATTTCATATTGGTTGATATATTTCTAGTATTTTAATTTCTCAAATGAAAATTGTTTAAACACATACGCTCAAACATATGTGTGGTGTTTGGTTGAGTGTTTTTGGTTGCTCAACATTGCTTAGGAACATGTATCTAGTAAAAAGTGAAACGAACAGCAAGCTAATGTTGCTTGGCAACATGTATCTAGTAAAAAGTGAAACAAACAGTAAGCTAACGTAATAAAGCTTTTTTGCGAAAGCTTCAACAAAGCTGTTGTAACATTAATTTTGAATTGTAAAGCGTAAAGCTTTCACACAACGCTCGAATGCTAATGCGAAGACTCGATAAGGTAAACCTTTTTTAATATTAGGGCGGCACTCTCAACATTCGTAGAACTTAGTTCAATAAAAATAGTAATTAAAATACATAAATTAAATTAAGTTTAAAAAAATTGAACATAATATTTTTTTTTTAAACGGACTTGAATCAAATGCCGTTGGTAAATATAAAAATTACAGCAGACAGTTGTCCGAGGCCTTCGGCCACGGACTGTCCCTACAGGCTGTGTCAGAGACACGGCCATTAAGTTTAACGTAGAATACGCCATCCGATAAGACAGAAAACATATATAACAATAAATGATAAATAATATAAGCAAATGAATTTATTGTTATATATGTTTTCTGTCTTATCGGATGGCGTATTCTACGTTAAACTTAATGGCCGTGTCTCTGACACAGCCTGCAGGGACAGTCCGTGGCCGAAGGCCTCGGACAACTGTCTGCTGTAATTTTTTTAATTAGATTTTTAATGTCATCTCAGGAACAAACGTATCATGAAACCATTGCTCAAATAGGCAATTATTATTTCTAGATTTCAGATAAGATAACTTCTGGTAGGTGTGTTACATGTCATCGCGAGATAAGAGGAAGTGGTGAAGTGACGTCCAATTTTATTAAACATTTGCGAGTCAAGCATAATGAAATTTTTAAAATATACAAATATTATAAGGCAGGTTGTCCTGAAGGCTGTACAGCGCAATCTGTTTTTGATGGTAAACTTATACACGCAATTATTGACTCCTCATTGCCCCTTTCCATTCTGGAAAAGAAATCCTTCATAGAGCTTTTTGAGCTTTTGAAAGTACAGGTGTGAAGGTGTTGAGCAGACAAACACCCTTAACGTCTTCAGCTCCAGTTAAACGGCTATTTTCGTTTGCCGGGATCGTAAACAGTCCAAGGCGGCAATCATTGTCGGATTATTCTTTTGAAAAATTAGTTTTAATGAAAGCCAATTCCAATTTTATGTAAATGAGAATTATTATTTATTATTTATTCATTTTATTGTAGCAGAATTTAATTAATTTATGTTACTTGCTTAATTTAGACTTTCAATTAATTAGCGGATTCACCCTAACCTAACTTTGTATAGTTTTTTTTTTCAATAAATGTAAAGTACAAGATTCCTTTAAAAATAATCAAAAATAATTAAAAATAATCAAAAGTAATCACAAAAAATCAAAAATAATCAAAAATAGTCGAAAATAATCAAAAGTAATCTTTTAAAGTAGTCGAACTCATTTTTGATTACTTTTGATTATTTTTGATAATTTTCCAGTAATCTCAAGTAATCCTGATTATTTTTTGATTATTTGTAATCGTAATCAATTAGTAATCAGAAATTGTTGAATAGAGGATTATATAATCATTACGATTCTTTTAAAAAGTAATGTAATTGATTACTAATCGTAATCGAAATTTAACAGCTCTGGTCTTGGGACCTCTCGTTTTTGTAATTTACATGATCTCTTTGAAACTATAACCAGCAGGAATTGCTTACCTTTCGCATATGCAGATGACATACAGCTGTTGTTTAAAGGTAATGTAGATTTTCTGGATGTGCTAGACAGTGAAGTAAACTCGACGACATTGGTCTTAGTTAATTGGATGAAGGATAATAAGCTTTTTATAAATACTAATAAAACCAAAGTTATGCACTTTGGTAATCATATCCTTGATAACATTTCAGTATTCCTTTATAACACGCATATTGATATCGTTGATAAATTAACTTGCCTTGGAGTAGTTCTCGATAATAAACTAACTTTTGGATCACATGTTAATTCAGTTATTTCAAAAGTCAACTTTCTTTTACGAAAGTTGTACTGTTTGGACCATCACATTCCCTTGCACGTTAAAATTAAAGTAGTTCATGGGATAGTCATGCCTATATTCCTATATTGTCTGGAGGTTTTTTCCGGTACATGTGGTTATATTATAAAAAAAATTAGTCTAACTTTCCATAGGGTTTTAAAATACGTATATAATATTAAACCTCGAGACCACATTTCACAAAACATTGTTTCGTTTTTGGGATGCACATTTCCCCAATTTGTAAATATTAGAAGCTTATTACATTTTTATAAACTTTTCAGACTGCAAACAGCAACTTTTGTTGCATCTTTTTTTAAATTTAGTAGATCCACGAGAAACCCTCAAATAATTTTTCCTAAGTTGTCGCCGCTATTGGACAAATCGTTTCATGTTAGAGTAGCCCGTGTTTTTAATAAATTGCCCTCTACTATGAGAGTATTCAATGTTTCACCTGGAACGTATAAAAAACAGATATGCCAATGTGCTCAAAATAACCTAATTTAGTTTTTTAATTGATTCTTGCTTAGTTGGTTTGAAATAATTTTTTTTACCTCCATTTATATATGTATATATATATATAGAAAAAAACCGTTTTTATGTCATTAACCTCAAATTGTGAAACATATTGAATTTGTATAAATTTCATGTATAATTTTATTAGTCAGTTGAGTAGTTTGATTTCATACTTCATACTTTAAACTTATTGTAATAATAACATGTTAACATGAGGAAAACACGTCATTTAGTTATATCATTTTATTTTTGTAATTTTAAGAATTATATGTACATTTTATATCAATTTGTTGTAGTATTTTGTAACCAAATATGGCCCAAAGGGCTCGGTAGCTATATGAGTACCAATAAAATTAATAAATAAATAAATAAATGAAGAAACGATACTGCGGAAGTTTGTTAATAGCAATCAAAAAATGAATACTGTTACTACGTTACACATTTATTATTATATAATTGTATTTAACAAAAAAGTTATAAAAAAAATTTGTAATGCTGATTCAAGGTGTAGTTTTAGAGATTCTTGTTTTTTTTAATATTTTTTTTTTTAATCTGTTCAATATTTATGTTACTTGTTTTAATTAATTTATTTTTCAATTGATGAAATTTTTTTGTAGAAGTTTGTAACAATAAGTGATGATTTATCCGATCTTTCGTATTGTATTCAAAAATTAAATTGTTCGAGCGTTTGGCCGTATTTTTAATTAATTATATTCTTCGATATTTCGCTACCATTTGGATAGCATTGTCACGAAGATATACACAATTATTAATTAGAAACGAAAACAATTGATAAACATTTTTACATGTCATTTGAAAAAAAACAACAATAACAAAACACTGTCAAATATCTAACATCCCCTTTAATGTCAAACAGCCTCAGATGAATAAATTTCCAGTTTGGACCTTAGACCCATCCACAATTGACCTTAATCAATTAAGCAAATCCTCAACTAATTATGATATGTATATATCCCGATTCCTGGAAATGCAAAACATTTGGAAAAATTATAAATTTATTTACACAGATGGCTCAAAGTCTAACCAACTAACGGGTTTTGGCATTATTATTGGCAACAATATTAGTTGTCTTTCCCTCTTACCTGAATACAGTTCAAATTATGCTGCTGAAATTATTGCAATACATAACGCATTGCTCCCATTAAGAAATTCGAGGTCTAAATTTATACTATGCACTGATGCTTTGTCCGCCTTAAACGCGATTAAAACCCTAAACAACGATCAATACTATCCGTCTCAAATCCGTCAAATAATCATAGAAAAACAACCCAATATAAAATTAATATGGGTTTCCGGCCATTCTGGGATTCACGGCTACGAATTTGCAGACAAAGCTGCAAAATCAACATTACAACGTCTAATTTGTCACAAGGGGATATTAAAAACTATATAAAACAATCATTTAATATATTTCAACTTGATTTTTGGAATAAAACGTCAGAATGGTACCGAAAAATCAATGCTAACAAATTTACAGCGAACGCAATATTTAAAAACTTGAATAACAAGACAATTCTAAGAACAGACCAAAACTAATACGTTTAAGATTAGGTCACACAAAAATTTCCCACGGCCACTTACTTGATAATCATCTATCAAAACTATGCCCCTTTTCTGAATATGACAATATCATTTAAGTTTAGAAAAAACAAACTAATGTTTTATGTTATGTTAATGTTGCTAAATAAGCAAAGTCAAATAAGGTGGCTTAACATAAAACATTAGTTTATTTTTTCTAAACTTAAATCTATAGACTTTGCGGTGATAAAAAAAAAATTTTTATCGTGTTTTACAAAGAAAATAAATATGACAATATCAGCTTAGACCATCTATTTACTAACTGCGTTAATATAAATAAATTTAAGTACTTACTCCCTAACAGCGATTTCTTCCATTTAATTAACGCCAACATGAATATACATAGTATCCATTTGCTACTTGAATTTTTAAAAAAATGCAACCTCTATTAATCCATTTAAAATCGTAAAAATTTATCTTAACAATTAAACAAAATCAAAACCTCTTAACTTTGTAACACAATCTTTGTTCGAGCTTAAGGCCATCGATGTCATAGCTCTCTTTATTATACTGTTAATTTTAAATTACACGTATAATTTGTAAATAAATAAAATAAAAAACATATTAAAAATGTTGTTACCTTAGGATTGTTGAGACACTGAATTTGCCAATCGAACATTTTTTTAACCCCTTTACGCTCGTACTCCTTTAATATACTATGTGGAAGATTCCAAGATGATATAAATTTCAAATCCTCAATATTGACCGATAAAACCATTTGTGTTTTTTGTTTTAGAGCTGCAACAACAGCAGGCTCCTCTTCACTATTTACATGAGTTAGTTTTTCATCATTTGACATTTTTGTATATATTTTTGCCTCCACTGTTTTTGAACTTGACAGGTCCTGTGTTACATGCAATTGATCTGGCGACATACAACTCAAACTTACATTAATCACACTAGAATGCAATTGAGGCTTTTCATATTCTTGATATATTTTGTGGCTCATTTCTAAATCATGGTTGATAATTTGATTTCTTTCCTCAATGTTTTCTTGTAGCGGATACAAAAAACTACTAACATCATTTGGAGCCATTTGATGATCTTCACAGTTCTGATAATCTATGTCTCTTGTTATAATTGACAAAGGCAAAGTGTCTTGCCATAAATCGTCTTTCGTATCTTTTACATCTTCCGTATATAATAAATCTTTCAGATCCTCTGAAAATATAGGTTTATCTAAGGACGACTCTTCATAATCTTCGTTCACAAGGTCATAGTCCTGCACTTCCACGTTGTCTTCTTCAGTGTTGTCTTCTTCAGTGTGATTTAGTGGTTCAACCAAACTGGATTCATGCCCTCTAATTATTTTCTCAGGGCTCTCATGTGAAAGGTCACTAAGGAAGAAATCATTTTGTACCTCAGACGCTTTTATGCCTTCATTTTCAATTTTTTCGACATCAGTGAAGGCAGCTTCTATTTGTGAAACTCTCAAATAGGAAGTTCCTTTGTGCTGGTTAAATAGATTAGTTTTATTATTGAGTACTGAAAAATCACTTTTAAAGAATTCTGAATAATTGTCGCAAATATCTTCTTTAGACAGAGACGGAACTTTTGGTAGAGTGGAATCTGATTTACTACGACGAAATTTTAGGCGGCGTGTAGAATCCATTGTCCGATGTTGCCTCGGGTGTTGCGTGGCGTTTTGCACATAACGTGATTTGGAGATCGAGACGGAAGTATCCAATGATTTATTATCAGGCTTCGAGCCTGTGGGTGACTCCAATATGACATCCAGTGGCTTTTCGTTCGGCGAGTGATTTCCCTGGTCGTCTTTGATGGCATGATTTGCTTGACTTTCAAGCTTCATAAATGTGCTATTACCGAATTCAAATGATTGAGAGAAATCCATGGTTTATTAGACCTAGATTTTGCATAGGATTTAATATTTTAAAGTTTTTGTAAAATACAGCCGATATTTGTTGGCACTTCACATTGCATTTCCATGTTCTGATAACTGTTTATTAATATTAATATCTTAAAATCAAAACCAAAATATATTTTTGATTTTGCTGTTTCTTCTTATTTCTTTTCCTGTTCGTATTTTTTGTTATTATAAATTGGACAAATTAAAGTTCTTCCCGATACTTCAAAATAAGCGGCACTTTTGACATACCATCGTAGAGTTACCAAGTGTGTCAAATACTTTTCGGTATTGATTCCATGGTACAAATATAATGGTAGATGCAGTACACAGAAAAAAAACCTGGTGTAACACCTGGTTCAGACAGGGCAAGTTTACTTGCTCTAGTTATTGTCAATTCTTTTTTGAACTTGCTTTCATGTTCACACAGGAAAAGTTTGCTTGAGCAATTTTTGCAATATTTTGCTTCCACGTTCTTTCTTTTATGGCATTCCATTTTATTTCAATTATGAAATAATTTTATTCTGAAGGGAAATTTTTATATTTGTGAAAAAAATTTAAGTAAAAGGAATAATAATAATAATAACGACATTAATTAATTGCATAGAATAACATTTATGTACTACCAACATCAAACAAAACACTTATGTGTTTTTTATTATCCAGAATTTTATGAACGAAACAAAAAATTAAAAGCAATGCTTTTTTTACTTCGCGTAAAAAATTGCGGATGAGAAAACAAAAATGTACCCCGTTTTCTTCCTTTCACCTCTCTCTCCAATAAACTTGTAACGGCTGCCTGCAGCCGAATAGTAATCGCCAATGTTAAGTTTTAATACATTAATTTAATTTTTCATATGGCGGTGTGGTAATGTGTCAATGTTGTATTGCAAACGATTGACAGCTGATTGACCAATCACAATAGGGTATATGTTTGATAGCTGATAACTTTGAAATCCAAAAGGTTGCCATATCGATGAATGATGAATAGAGTTGTTGCTACACGAATAGAGTTGTTGCTACAAAGTGGATAGAGTTGTAGGTTAAAAGGGCACTGAATATCTTCCGATTGAATAAAGGCCACATGAGGTGAAGATTGTGTAACCAAAAGTGCAAGTGATAGGTTGTGAAAAGTGCAGTTACCGACAGGTGAATTTTTTTTGCTACAGTTTATGGCTTTCGATAATTTTTGCGGTGAATGACTATAAATTTTAAATCATTAATAGGAAGTAATTTCATCCAGAGATAATTCGAATTTTTGCAAGGAAATAATTAAAATAATCGGGTTAAATATTAAAAACGGGGTGAGCATAACCTGAAAATCTTGTAATTCATGTAAATCATGACGCGAATTACTAGATAAATTACATTCATGTCTATGTCATAAATAAAGGTATCGACAAAAGACTTATGCATTATGTTTTCCTTTTACATTAAAGGATTTAGAAATTTTGGCAAAAAGGCGCCATCTTCCGTCCAAAAGAAAAGTAGTGTGGTGTTCGCTATTATCTTTGGCCACAACCAGCGGACGAGGAATTTATCGACCATCTGGGGAAAAGCTCAATCAGTTAAATTGGAGAGCTTAGGCAAACGCTTTTCAGCCCACCATTTGGCGATTCACTGTTCCCAGAGTAGTGGCGACCTGAACCCCCTGTTGCTAATGATAATACTACAGTACCGACACAGAAACGAGGTAAGAGCGTCCTTAGAGTTACCAAAAACCAAAAAGTGGAAAAGTGCTAAGGCCATCAAACCAGTAGTTAAACGGAAGGAAAAGCAAATCAAGAAATTTAGAGTAATTTAATTTTCTAAAGTCCGAAAAATAAAAAAAATACTAACCTCAAATCAGCGTGACGTAACTATTACATGTGGAGTGTGTTAATAGAAATGTATGTAAAGGTCCGTGTATGCAATATAGGTTAGCACTTTAAAGTCAACTTGATATGTACAGTGTCTCGCGAAACTTTATGCACTTTGGTTAAATTGTCATTGTCAAATACGTTTAAAAAAAGCAAAAATGAAAATAAATCTAAAAAGAAATTAGAAAATCACTGAGAAAAACCATTAAGGAATATAAAAAAAAATATACCATAAAATCTAAAAATTTGTAAAAAAAAAAAGAAAAACTAATTAACTCAGAAATATCGAAAATAAGTGGAATGAACTGTAGTAAATTAATGTAAATTTACTCTATATTTAATATTAAAACATAAATTATAGGATAGGATAGAAAAATAGGATAATAAATGATAAATATTAAGTTCTTTCTGAAAATGAACTCAAATATAAAACAAATAAGAATTTAATCAAATATCTCGAACTGGAAAATTAATTGAATTAATTTCATTTTCTAAAATCTAAAATAAAAATATTTTTTTTTTGGATAAATAACGGCCGTTAGGAATCAGAAGAAGAAAAATTATGAAACGAAAAGAAAATTAATAAGATATCGAGTTCGTTAAATAAAGTTAGACGTTAAATAAATTTCGTTAAAAATAAAGACCTTTACAAATCAAATAATTTAATTTTTCGATAAATTAAAATAAAATTTAAAAATAAATGATAATTTAGAATATTTAGCGAGCTCAAAATTTAAAACAAAATAATATACACTCGTTAATCTTATTGTTATCCCTGTTATTTTAAATTACCTTTATTAAGTTTTCAGTATTAGTATGTTTAAGTAAGCCTTATGTAGTATGTTTATTATAAATAAAAAGAAAATTAGTTTTGTGAATGTGTGAAATTGGAATCATGTTGTAAGTGTTTTCATTCGATGGTTGAAAAAGTAACGAACTCTTAGAGGTTAGGACTTAGTTAATTAGGGACAATTCTATAATATGATCTTGGCTCAGGAATTGTCACGGTTGACTGAAGAAGTCATGATAGGGGTGGGCAGCCGAGGAGGACATAACCATCTTAGTCCTCAGAGTATGAATCCTGCTACCGACGTCTAAATGTAAATTCCAATGGTGTTGTTGAATGTTCTTTCTTATCCCCTTTACCAACTTCCTTTATCCCCGCTTCCCTTCCATCCTCATCTTAACATCTGTTTATAGGCACGAACAAAACTAAATGTGCAACCTCACGCGGAAAAAGAACCTACCCATTCCGGCGAGCTAAGCCGCAATATCATCGTGCCATCTCCGCAGTTGAAGACAAAGAGGTTTGTCAAATTTTGGCGCCCAACGTACGAGCATTTTTTTTATGAATAGCCTTAAGCCTCAATTTCAAATTGGAAAATTTTGGAATTCGTATGTCCCGGAAGACATCCAAGTGTCATGCCTGTGTTGCGACGGAGCCCGGAAATTTCCAGAACATTGAGAAGCAACTTTCCAAATCTTTTCGAATAATATTCAAAGCAGAAGACATAAACCAATGATCTAAGTAGCACACAGTTTATTCGCTTTCTGCCTTGTAATATAACGCGAACAGATATTAGTAAATTTTAATCTTACAACACCTTGGCTTTTGATAGAAAGTGCAAATTCAATGGGTAAAAGTTTTTGACACGTATGTCCTGGAAGGTACTTAGGTATGTGCCATGCCTGAGATGCGACGTTTTAAAAATTTTTACTTGTTGAATAAATCCAACTGACTCCGATCGAATCGTATCTAATCCGAAGACATGAATAATTATGTCTATACAGTCATATTTCATTAGCTCTCGGATTGAATACGATTAGGAAGGATGTCGGAAGGTTAATTTTTGTTATCCCTTGTGTATTGTCCATCACCCATTCTACAACACCAAAAACCCTACCACACTTTAGCCTTTTGCAAAATAAAGAACAAATTTGGAACCACACGGCGTTAATCAACGTTAGTGTTTTTATTGAAAAGATAAAAACATTTTTAACCTTTACGTTACCATAAAATAATATACTATATTAACTTCTCTAAACAGATGTTTAGAATAGTTTAAATATGGAATATTATTAGGTAGATGAATGATTATGTGTTATACATAGATATTGGTAAATATGTACAACAGGTACACTTATATACTAATATTGTATTATTCAGGATTCATATGTTCAACTCAAGCCAACATCTAATTGCTTCGTTACGAAAATTTCAACCATACATACTTGTAGTAGATTGCTGAAAAGAAAAATAAAACGAAAAAAAACAAATAAAAATATTATAAGTTTATAACAATATAACAACCTTATATAAACTAAAGGAAAATAAAGTTTGTGATACAATTTCTATTTTTCCTTTCAACATTGTTTGTATGCCACTAACTACGTAGAATAATAAATAACTACTAACATTTATATACCATTACTAATAATCTTACTCTTAGTCACTTAGCCTTTCGTTTAGATATTTGCTGTATAATTGTCGTATTAGTTCAATTTCAACTTAAAATAATTTTGGTATAGGATACTGCGAACACCTCATGGGCGAACTTGTGTCATAAATCTTGCGTCTGATAAATCTCCGGATAGTTGAACACATTCTACTTTGAGTCCTTTTTTTTAAATTCAAAATAGTCCAACACAATTATTCGATACTTTAAAGAAAATTGCCTATAGGGTTAGAATAGTAATAGAAAACCTAAAATAGATAAATATTCCTTAAACTTTGCTAGAATTTCATATTTAACTCGGGGTACGGAATAATTTCACTGAGGATAAGTTATTATGCCAGCGGGTACTAGATCATCTGATCGGATCGCGGCTAGAACTCAACCTGCCAACAACGGGATGGTAAATACGAATATCATTTCAAATACAACTTCTACGGTGAATACTACTACGTCAAGTTCTTCATCAACTGGATTGAACCAGACGGCAATATCAACCAGTCATGTCCATACGGTTTCATCCGAATCAAGGTCCAATTACTACATCCTCACCAGAGGAACAGGGAACTTTAACTAGCCCAGAATTCAGTAGTCTTACGGCTCGAGGAATCCAACAGGAACATAGAATGACTTCAAACCAAAACAATCGTCTACCGACATTAAATGAGAACGTTCATCCCGACATGCCCATAAATAGTACCGGACTTAGCTCGAGGGATTATGTTGGAGCCTCAGTAGGTGCCGCTGAAGCAGCTATAATGAGAAATGTAGAACAAAATTTAGCGGTGATGATTCCTCGGATTGTTCGAGAGTCGCTAAGGTCTGTATCGAACGAGAATAATGCCAATGATCAAACATTTCAAACACAGAACCGGACAGGATTTTCCGAGCATAGACACTCCCAACAACAGCAGCAAAGACAAAACAATACACAACACTACCAACAATACCAACAATACTATGGTCCGTTTCACCAACAATATCCACAACCAGCGCAGCACCACCAATCAGCATGGCAGCCACCTCAAATGCAATATGGAATGCCTAATATGCCTACGGGGTACAATACCCATTCACCTCTACAGCTGGACAAATGGGGTATTAAATTCGATCCATCAAACAAAGCAATGAGCGTGGAGGATTTTGTTTTTCGAGCGGAAGCTCTAAGATTCGACTACAATTGTCCTTGGGACGTTTTTATGACGGGATTCCACCATCTGTTACTCGGATCTGCCAATAATTGGATTTGGGATTTCCGGCATGAAAACCCTAGGTGTAATTGGGAATATTTAAGATATAACCTCGTACGAAAGTTTCGGGATTTCGAGAGCGATTTCGAAATCCAACGACGAATCGTGGAAAGAAAACAAATGCCACACGAGTCAGTCGAAAACTTCATCGGAGACATCATAAAATTGAAAAGGCAAATGAGAGTACCTATTTTAGAGCTTGAAATAGTACGCACTGTGAAGGAAAATTTAAAAGACGGTCTGGTCCAAATGGTGTACGCTGGAGAGTTCGAGACATTGGATCAACTTCTAGAAGAGTGTAAAAGGGCAGAGAGAAACATCGTTAATAGAAACCCTCACCGGCAACCAAATAACAACTTTAGAAGAGTTTCTGAAATGGAATATGACCTAATGTCATCAGAGGAGAATCGACTTTCAGTAGAGGCCATAAAAACAGACACCAAAACACATAAGCCATTTGCTTGTTGGAATTGTGGAGACGCTAACCATTCATTTGTTCTGTTACAAATGCGGATTTAAAGATGTAACATCAGTAACTTGTCCGAACTGTTTGGGAAACCGCCAGGGGAACATGATGAAGATGACTGTGCCCACATGTTCGCAACAGAAAACAGCGCAGTGAAACAAAACGATGTCAGCAGAACTTTATTAAATAAAGATAACTTTGAAAAACACAATAATTTAGGAAACATTAGAAAAGATAATATAATACGGGAAATTGTGCCTTATGAGGAAAGGTTACAGATCTATAATCAGAAAAGGGACGAAATATTTAAGGATTTTGTGCCTGTTGCCAACAAGATAACAAAAACGAGAGAAAGATACCAGAAAAGAAAAAAAGAAAGACACGAGATTGCTTCTGCCTTATTAAATCTATCAAACGACATCAGGCCGTATATGGATGTTGAACTCAACGGAGTAGAATTTAAAGGTTTGCTTGATAGTGGCGCATCTATAAGCTGTTTAGGTAGAAACTGTATAGAAAACGCGAGCAAAATGAATGCAACAATACTGGACTTCAAGTCCTCCATTAAAACGGCTGATGGCAAAAATCACCTTATTATTGGCAAGGTAAAACTCGATGTAAAATGTGGAAATGATAATCGGGAATTAATTTTCTATCTGGTGCCGAATTTAAGACAAGATCTCATATTGGGATATGACTTCTGGCAACAACTAGACATTCGAATTTGTTGTGAAAAAGGTACGATTGGTGAAATTAATTTAGATGCTAACGAAACCGAAGATTTAAAACTACATCAACTATCCCATGAACAGTCAATAACATTAGAAAAAGTAAAATTATCCTTCAGATGTTATAAAAATTATGGACTGGGAAAAACGCACCTTGAACGACACACAATTGACACAGGCGATGCACCAGCAAAGAAAATGCGATACTACCCCATGAGCCCCGCGGTACAAAAACTCACATATGAAGAATTGGATCGAATGTTAGCGCTGGATGTCATCGAAGTGGCAAAAGATGCAGAGTGGAACAACAGAGTCACCTTGGTTATTAAGCCTAACAAGAACCGCCTATGTTTGGATGCGAGAGAGTTAAATAAAGTAACCAAAAAAGACGCGTACCCCCTCCCCAATATTGATGGTTTATTAGCAAGACTGGGAGATACGCACTACATATCAGCAATTGACTTAAAGGATGCCTTTTGGCAAATCCCGCTTGAAGAATCGAGTAGACCGAAAACAGCATTCACAGTACCTGGAAGGCCTCATTACCAATTCAAAGTGATGCCTTTCGGTCTGTGCAATGCTGCACAAAGACTATGCAGAATGATGGATAAGGTTATCCCCCATGAACTCAAAGATCGAGTATTTGTATACTTAGACGATCTTCTGGTCGTTTCTTCAAATTTTCAAACACATATAGAAATGCTAGAAGTCGTCGGAGAGAAATTAACTGCAGCAGGATTAACTATAAACATGGATAAATCCAAGTTCTGCTACAAAGAATTAAAATATCTCGGCTATATTGTAGGAGGCGGTAAGCTAAAGCCAGATGAAGGAAAAGTAGAGGCTATCATGACTATAAAACCACCTAAAAGTCAAAAGGATGTGAGAAAGTTCCTCGGAACAGTAGGATGGTACCGTCGATTCATTCACGACTATTCGACGCTCACAGCTCCCTTGACAGATACACTTAAAAAGTCACCCAAATTCATTCTTCCCCCAGAAGCCGTAAAATCCTTTGAAGAACTTAAAAGACGCTTAATATCGAGTCCTGTGTTGTCAAGCCCTGATTTTGAAAAACATTTTTACGTGCAATGCGATGCATCAAACGTAGGGCTAGGAGCGGTATTGTTCCAGAAGGACGACGATGGCTGCGAGCATCCAATAGAGTTCTTCTCAAAGAAATTAAATAACGCTCAAAAAAACTATTCTACTACAGAGAAAGAGTGTCTAGCTGTAGTACTAGCTATTGGAAGATTCAGACAATATATAGAGCTAATGGATTTTACAGTGATAACAGACCATTCTAGCCTCCAATGGCTAATGAGACAACAAGACCTAAGTGGTCGTCTGGCTCGATGGAGTTTAAAGCTTCAGGGCTACAAATTCTCCATCGAGCACAGAAAAGGTACTCAAAATGTTGTACCAGATATGCTGTCGAGGCTAGATATGGAAGAACTCTGTGTAGAGATTATAACTGTACTTGATTTTGACTCAGAAGCGTTCAAAAGTACAAAATATTTATCATTGGTCGACACCATTGAATCGAATAAAAACCAACTACCTGATTTTAAAATACGCGAGGGTGTTGTGTATAAAAGGGTAAAATTTAACACTCAAGATGTGGAAAGCGAAGAGGAGTGTTGGCGTATATGGCTACCCGATGAACTAACACACGAAGTTATTAAGAAATCACACGAAAATAATACTTTGCATGGTGGCATAGCTAAAACCCTTTTCAACGTAAGGGAATATTTTTATTGGCCTTGTATGGTTAAGCAGATTAAAGATTTCGTAGGACAATGCGATACCTGCAAGGAAATCAAACATCCGAAACAAATTCTTCGCCCCGCTATGGGTAACGAAGTAATTACCCAACGACCGTTTCAAAAAATCTATATTGATTTCCTTGGTCCCTACCCACGAACTCGCACAGGAAACACATTTATATTCATAGTGTTAGATCATCTAACAAAATTTGTTATATTAAAAGCCATGCCTAAGGCCACATCAAAAGCAGTAAATAAATTCTTAATCGACGAAATCTTTCATAAGTTTGGTGTACCCGAACTATTACACTCCGATAATGGAAAACAATTTATTTCGGAATCGTTCCTAGAAGTACTTAAAGTATATGGTGTTCAACACATACGAACAGCAATTCATGCACCGCAGGCTAACGCAAGTGAACGCGTCAACCAGAGCATTCTCGCGAGTATACGAAGTTATTTACAGACCGATCAGTCCAAGTGGGACGAGCAATTGTCAAAAATTGAATGCTCATTGCGATCTGCTGTTCATACTTCAACTGGTGTTTCACCATATTTTGCCTTAACTGGCTATAATATGATAACACACGCACAAGCGTATGAAATCTTACGAAAACTAGGTTCGCTTGAAGAAGGCGAAACTCAGGTCTTACCTAAAAATGTACACATCCAGTTAATTCATCAAAAACTGCGAATTAGTAATCATAACGCCTATGAAAGAAATGTTCGATCTTACAATAAGAGAACCCGAGAAATTACCTTTAAACCTGGTCAGGAGGTATACAGAAAAAACTTTGTACAAAGTAACTTTGAAAAGGGAATAAACGCTAAACTATGCAGGCCTTGGCTGAAATGCCGTATTGTAAGAGCTATCGGAAATAGCCAATACGAAGTTGAAAATTTGAAAGGCCAACGCATAGGAATAATTCACGCGCAACACATAAAGCAGTAGTTCAACAATAGCAACAAAATAAATATGATTTATCAAATATTTTTGATTTAGTAAAGATCGTATATAATACGAAACAGAAATAATGATAAAATTAAAACAAACACACTGAATCCTACACCAGGGACTGATTCTGACACCACATATTTATTGAATAGTTCTCACCATACACGCACACACATTTTGAACGTTGCTACTGATTTCCACATACATTATAGAATTTCATCCAAACATTTGGCCGCACTACATCATTCATTCTGCAACTCCTGTAAAAAGAGAAAGAGAATATTAATGGATAGAATAGAAACGAACCTGAAAGAAAACAAAGAGCATTAGTGAGGAGAAAACTAAATAAAATTCGAAAATATAATATACCTGATTTCCACAAGGATGTACACAAAGTAGCATTCAGATGTCTGTTAGTTCATCATTGAAGACAATTTGCCTTACAGTCTCTCATATTTAGATATTTTCCTGTTGATAATTTAGATATCACTCTCTTCTATACACATGACTGTGCTTCTTATCGTGTCTTCTGTATGGATTGAACGTAAACTCGTTGAGATCATAGACAAACCGCACACATGCTTATAAAATACCATTCTGTCCAACACGTTATATGTGGTTGGGAAACACTAACAACATGTACATCACCATTCGACCTGAAACGAAGACAATATGGAAAGGGGACATATATCTATTAGTACAATGTAATGGCATGATAATAAACACTTATCTTTTTGGACATAAGTATATTACACAGGTCATGTTTTCTTTACAAAACTCTACGTCAATAACACCCTACTCCACTATTCTTCTCTGGGTTGGTATTTACATATGTATATGCACTGCTCCATTCCATGGAGACCACACATGTTTCTTCTTAAAATGCCTAAAAGTATTAGAGCACATTTGTACCTGGGAATGAATTTGAGTATGTGGGTATGAGCATACATTTATACGCAAATACTCAACTACATGCTGATGCAAACGCAGGACACAATCATCCCCATGGGCACACAATCCTGAACACCGACACACACAGTCACGTAAGCCACTAGCTTCGATCGATCGTCTGCCTGTCTGTTCACACACTTTTGCATTGTCAAAGGGCGAGGGTTCCATTTCAATACAGATGACGCCGCTGTGTTGTTGAAACATTCGCTTGGAATCCTTGCTTGTGTCCAATATTGTGATTCTTGTTTACAGACATCTGCCGGCTCCACCTTAGAAAAAAAAAATAAACGTTTACTGCATCCACGCAAACACACATTTCATTTGCCCGAACTTACCATTTCTCAATACTTACGTTCCCAACTCTTTATGTGCCACAGGTAGAACATAAAGAGCTGGCTTTGTAACGGCTGCCTGCAGCCGAATAGTAATCGCCAATGTTAAGTTTTAATACATTAATTTAATTTTTCATATGGCGGTGTGGTAATGTGTCAATGTTGTATTGCAAACGATTGACAGCTGATTGACCAATCACAATAGGGTATATGTTTGATAGCTGATAACTTTGAAATCCAAAAGGTTGCCATATCGATGAATGATGAATAGAGTTGTTGCTACACGAATAGAGTTGTTGCTACAAAGTGGATAGAGTTGTAGGTTAAAAGGGCACTGAATATCTTCCGATTGAATAAAGGCCACATGAGGTGAAGATTGTGTAACCAAAAGTGCAAGTGATAGGTTGTGAAAAGTGCAGTTACCGACAGGTGAATTTTTTTTGCTACAGTTTATGGCTTTCGATAATTTTTGCGGTGAATGACTATAAATTTTAAATCATTAATAGGAAGTAATTTCATCCAGAGATAATTCGAATTTTTGCAAGGAAATAATTAAAATAATCGGGTTAAATATTAAAAACGGGGTGAGCATAACCTGAAAATCTTGTAATTCATGTAAATCATGACGCGAATTACTAGATAAATTACATTCATGTCTATGTCATAAATAAAGGTATCGACAAAAGACTTATGCATTATGTTTTCCTTTTACATTAAAGGATTTAGAAATTTTGGCAAAAAGGCGCCATCTTCCGTCCAAAAGAAAAGTAGTGTGGTGTTCGCTATTATCTTTGGCCACAACCAGCGGACGAGGAATTTATCGACCATCTGGGGAAAAGCTCAATCAGTTAAATTGGAGAGCTTAGGCAAACGCTTTTCAGCCCACCATTTGGCGATTCACTGTTCCCAGAGTAGTGGCGACCTGAACCCCCTGTTGCTAATGATAATACTACAGTACCGACACAGAAACGAGGTAAGAGCGTCCTTAGAGTTACCAAAAACCAAAAAGTGGAAAAGTGCTAAGGCCATCAAACCAGTAGTTAAACGGAAGGAAAAGCAAATCAAGAAATTTAGAGTAATTTAATTTTCTAAAGTCCGAAAAATAAAAAAAATACTAACCTCAAATCAGCGTGACGTAACTATTACATGTGGAGTGTGTTAATAGAAATGTATGTAAAGGTCCGTGTATGCAATATAGGTTAGCACTTTAAAGTCAACTTGATATGTACAGTGTCTCGCGAAACTTTATGCACTTTGGTTAAATTGTCATTGTCAAATACGTTTAAAAAAAGCAAAAATGAAAATAAATCTAAAAAGAAATTAGAAAATCACTGAGAAAAACCATTAAGGAATATAAAAAAAAATATACCATAAAATCTAAAAATTTGTAAAAAAAAAAAGAAAAACTAATTAACTCAGAAATATCGAAAATAAGTGGAATGAACTGTAGTAAATTAATGTAAATTTACTCTATATTTAATATTAAAACATAAATTATAGGATAGGATAGAAAAATAGGATAATAAATGATAAATATTAAGTTCTTTCTGAAAATGAACTCAAATATAAAACAAATAAGAATTTAATCAAATATCTCGAACTGGAAAATTAATTGAATTAATTTCATTTTCTAAAATCTAAAATAAAAATATTTTTTTTTTGGATAAATAACGGCCGTTAGGAATCAGAAGAAGAAAAATTATGAAACGAAAAGAAAATTAATAAGATATCGAGTTCGTTAAATAAAGTTAGACGTTAAATAAATTTCGTTAAAAATAAAGACCTTTACAAATCAAATAATTTAATTTTTCGATAAATTAAAATAAAATTTAAAAATAAATGATAATTTAGAATATTTAGCGAGCTCAAAATTTAAAACAAAATAATATACACTCGTTAATCTTATTGTTATCCCTGTTATTTTAAATTACCTTTATTAAGTTTTCAGTATTAGTATGTTTAAGTAAGCCTTATGTAGTATGTTTATTATAAATAAAAAGAAAATTAGTTTTGTGAATGTGTGAAATTGGAATCATGTTGTAAGTGTTTTCATTCGATGGTTGAAAAAGTAACGAACTCTTAGAGGTTAGGACTTAGTTAATTAGGGACAATTCTATAATATGATCTTGGCTCAGGAATTGTCACGGTTGACTGAAGAAGTCATGATAGGGGTGGGCAGCCGAGGAGGACATAACCATCTTAGTCCTCAGAGTATGAATCCTGCTACCGACGTCTAAATGTAAATTCCAATGGTGTTGTTGAATGTTCTTTCTTATCCCCTTTACCAACTTCCTTTATCCCCGCTTCCCTTCCATCCTCATCTTAACATCTGTTTATAGGCACGAACAAAACTAAATGTGCAACCTCACGCGGAAAAAGAACCTACCCATTCCGGCGAGCTAAGCCGCAATATCATCGTGCCATCTCCGCAGTTGAAGACAAAGAGGTTTGTCACAAACTAGAGAAATGAGAAATGAAACTTGCCCTGTCTGAACCGGGTGTAATATTATCCACGGCTGAAGTTCAAGACCTGGGGCAGGCAAAAAAAATTAAAAAAAAAAACAAAATTAAAGAAATATTAAAGAATGTGAGAAAATTGAAAACTAGCCGTCGCACGGACCTATGGGGCCCACAGGGTCCAAAAAACCATCACACCCATGAACATTTGGGTATGGATTAGTGTGGGGACTTCAACGAAAGGTATTTGTGTCACAAATTCCGTGGTGTCATTCTTTTTTTCGTGGGATGTCTGTAAGTCCAAATAAGTCCACTTTTGTGCGTACAGTAACCAAAAGATTGGTTATGGTAACCATCCAGAAAAATGATTTTTTTTAAAAGTATCGAGTGATTTTTCCGATTTTGCCACACATCGACTTAAGGTACAGAGGGAATTTTAAACCCCCTGCCTGAACCTTATTGCAATATAAATTTATTGATATTCCAAAAGTTATACCACACGGTACGAGCAACATAGGTCCCTGCGAGGGCTACTTTTCCATTTTCTCACATTCTTTACCTTTTCTTTAATTTTGGTTTATTTAAAAAAAAAAAATTTTACCTGCCCCATGTCCTGAATTTTTGCCTTACCCACTTTCGTGATCTGATGTCTGCCAATGCCCTGGGCAACATAGGGTCGGCTATTTAATTGGGAAATATTACCATTAAACTTAGGCAATTTTACGTTCACCGACAATACGTAAATTTGACTTGCATATTTGTAGATTTACCACATGCAAAAAGTGCAATATACAGAATTATTGTAGGTGAATTAGATTAATTTTAATGTGCAAACTTACCAAATGTTTGGCGCATTTTTCATATTTGCAGAAACAAATTTTGTTTTTGTTATTAATTAATACGCAGTAAATACGCATTGTTGCTTACAATAACAAAATATTATTATTATATAAATAATAGACGTCTATTACCTCATTGACGTTTGTGGGAAATTTTTGTAAATAATATGTATTTGTGGGAAATTTTTGTGCAACAACAGTAATAAATATAATATGTGACAAGTTTTTATTTAATTTACAATGCACAAGGTTTTATAAATAAAAACTATTTCAAAGCTACGAGACCAGTGTTGGCGTTATCAAGACTAGATAGCCTGTAAACCCCGCCAAAGGCTAACCATGATGGAAGGTCTTTTTAATCTAAAAACTTCCAACGCCAAGAAACTGCAGCATTTTCGTAGATTCCAAAATCCTTTAATTGTCTGAAGAAGACTGAACCGGAGTAAAAGCCTCCTTTTGATGGCATAGACGGTGGCGACATGGCTTTAAAATGTTATGTTAAGTTACATAATGTACTCTATATTTGAAATGATATGTTTATAAACGAATACATACATAGATACATTCATTCTCTCATCTGACGTTTCATTTCACACTCTTCGTCGTAGGTTTGTGGAAATGAGAGAAATTAAATTTAAAATTAATTTACACCAGCTGGAGTTACAAAATATGTTCACTTAACTTTTTCATGTCGATTTGGTGTAGAACGGAAAATTTAAATGTATTTTGCAGTTTTTTGTTGACTTTTATCGTTGGTATACATTTGTATTGTATTTAACACAACTAGTTTGCCATAAAAGCACGAAATTCGGTTGTTGTTCCTTTGTTGGTCGTTGTTTACTATTGCCTCTATCTGGTATTATTGAACCCATGTTTTCCACAATTCAATGTTTACTTTTCACCGTACCTATGACGTTTAATTTATTGAGAGAGCATTCACAGCTGATTTACATTGTTTACATTTTTGCGGTTAACATAAGTTGGCAAAAGTCGTTTACTTATTGTTGTTTGCATTGTTTTGATTCAAAGAATTAAAACGAAGCGGTTTTAAGTGAAAAAGTTTATTTTCAAACTGTGGGGAAAACGCAAGAATAAATAAAAAGAAAATTGCGAACCTGTTGCCTTTGCATAAGTTTTCACTCCAATGTTTATTGTTTTTGCTCAACCCGCACACATTCAGCTTTAGTGCAGCTTCTTTTCTACCAATGTATGTATAAACTGTTCTTGCATTTGCCCACATATAACTTTGTTAAGCATTTTTGTTTAGTGTGAAAATATCATACTGTGACAAAAAATATTTAACTGTGACAACGTCACCAGTTAAATACGCAAACGCACAGAGAGAGAGAGAGAGAGAGAGAGAGAGAGAGAGAGAAATAAAGCTATGGAGTTTGACCAGCACGAAAAAGCAAAACTTGAGCAATTGCATTCGGGTATATTCTCTTGTTGCAGTGCGGTAAAAGCTCGCACAATATACAGAAACCTTTTATATTCTTTCTATTTTGCTTTGTGCAGGCATTCGTCTTCACGAAGCCATTCAACCAGTGGGGTTCTATGCCAAGCTGATAATGAAGTGTTACGGCCTTATTCATAAAAAGTTGTCATACGTTTGTTAAAGGTTTAAGATGGTAAAGCGCAAAAATTGTATTCATAATCGAAAAATTCCTCTGTTAAGAGTTCTCTAACGTCGCCATTTTTGTTGAACGTTTAACCCTTGTTTAAGCCATTTTATCCGCATTAATACACAAATGAAATAATATTTTTACATTTCACGCGTGCCGTACTTAAATATTTATGAGATATAAACAATTGGAATTATTTTGTGTATATTTGCAGCGATTATAGGACACATAATCCTGCTAAGCAACCAAATAGTTTCGTTCCAATTTTTATAGTTTTTAACCAAAATTAACATTTGTTTACATAGTGATGTATATAAAATCAAAACATTGAAGCTACAACCTATTATCCGGTTTTATATTCGACTACCCAAAACTGAAATCCTATTCAATATGATTTTTTGACACTTATTCCAAATTTATGAATATAGCAAATATTAAATGATCTTTTTATTGAATAGTTCTTTCCATTAATGTTTAAAATTTTGCAAAAATGCATTGACGCATTTAAATAAAAAAAATTTAATTCGGTTTAGCGGTTATTGTTCATCTTGTTTTTACATCACAAGCACTGTGAGAATACATAAAACATGGTTGTCAGTTAATTATCTGTTGCCTAGTTAAAATACTCATTATGAATACGGTTCTAATAAAACCTTCGCCAAATCTTAAAGCTTTCAATAACTGATGAATGCTTTAGAGCTAATTTAATGATTTTTTACGAATAAGGCCGTTAGAGTACAATTATTTGTAGAGATTTCAATTAAAACACAAATTTATTAAAATAAACGTGGTATTTATATACATGCGCAAAAGCTTTGAAAAATCGCACAAATGTGGAAAAGTTTCGAGTCAATTTTGCTGACAAATCGAAAACGAAATTTCGGACATTTGTGCCAGTCGTTTAGTATGAGAACATTTTTATTTTGTTTGATTTTGTACCACTAATATGCATAAATGAAAATATATTTGAAATAAAAAAATTATCAATGATAAGTCAATGCATAGATATATTTCATAATTACTGATTTTATTGAGTGGCTTACACGATTAGGCCCTATGGTTATTATCAACTACGGAATTTGTTGGATGTGAATAATGAAAAATGAACCAACTAACTGTGACAAACTCCAAATTTATATTTCGTGCAATATCATTGGAACAACTAAGAATTGTCTGTAAGGGCCTTAAAGGCAAACCTGATTATAACAGAATATCCACTAAAATGCTATTGAACAATTGGAATGCTTTAGGAAAACATTTACTCCATATGGTAAACATGTCACTACAATCAGGTATCTTCCCAGAAAACTGGAAGGAGTCAATGGTAACACCAATTGAAAAAGTTATGAGCACTAACAAATGTGAAGAATATCGCCCAATAAACACTTTAAAAACCTGTGAAAAAATACTTGAAAAAGTCGTCAAAGAGCAGCTAGAAGAATATTTGGAAGCACATAACATACTATCAAGATATCAATCAGGATTTCGAAAAAAATTTTCATGTGAAACAGCTGTGAAGTACGTTATTAATAGATGGAAAAAATCAGAAAAAAATAATAAAATAGTGGCTATATTTTTGGATTTTAAACGGGCGTTTGAAACAATAGACCGAAATATTATGTTACGAAAACTGTATATGTATGGTATTCAAGATACCGAATTAAAATGGTTTGAATCGTATCTAACCGGTAGAAAACAACTAACTCGGGTGAACAATGTGATGTCAAGTAAGATAAAAAACGATTTTGGAGTACCCCAGGGCTCAATCCTAGGGGCGCTACTATTTATAATATATATTAATGATATGCCAAATGATAGTACTGTACGCAGAGGACACCTTGATTTTTACGGAAGGGGAGTCGGATCAACACTGTCACGAGATACTTATGCGAGACTTGGAAAACATTAATAAGTGGCTAAAGATGAACAAACTAAAACTAAACGAAAGCAAAACAAAAATTATGGAAATCAACACAAATAGCGAATCGGTATATAAAATAAATAACGTTACAATCGAAAGGGTAAAACAAATAAAATATTTAGGATTTATAATCGATGAACATTTGAATTTTAAAGGATTCGGTTTGAAATATTCAAACGAATAAGACGTGAAAAAATAAAATAATAAAAAATCGAAAAATATATACATATACTGAAAATATTGAGCAAGAAATTTTTTTGACTTCAATGAAGGGGAAAATACGAATATCGAGAAACTGCAGAAAGACGTAAATACATCGGCAATTCCAAACATGGCGAAGAACTCTGCAAAAGAAAAAGCCAAAGTCATTTCAAATGTCCTAGTTAGAGCGGAAGATGATGCAAACTTCAATGTCATCGATTCAGGAAAATCGATCAAAATATCAGGGGAAAAGGTGAAGGATTTCGAAGAAATTTTTCGGGAGAAATATGCGGCTGCTACAAGACAGGAGAATGAAATACATACGATGGATATAGAAGGTACACCATTCAACGATGAAGGATTCCAAGTAATACACGGCAAGAGGAAGAGAACAAACTCGGATGTTATTGACATATCTGGTGTAAGCGAACAGAGGGACGATATACCAGGTACACAAAATAGATTTAAACTATTAGGAGATTTACTCATCGAGGAAGAGCAGTCTATTCCTGCTGTAGGGAAAAGGAAAAATAGGAATACAAATAGTTTTAATTCTAGAAAAGAGACATTTTGCCCCCCGATATTTTTATTCAATGTAAACATTCCACAGTTAGTTCAGCAACTTAACACTAAGAACATTACATATAAAATTGTGAATAAAAATAAATGGAAAAGCAAACTATATCTTAAACAGTCATCAATTCACTCTGAAATGATGGCTGTATTAAGAAATGCCAACATAGAATCATATTCTTACACCCCAAAAGATCTAAAACGAACATCTGCGGTTTTAAGAGGATTACACCATAAAACGGAGATAAACGATTTAAAGGCTGAACTAGAGAAGTTACTTCCGAACACTATAGACAACGTTTCTAAATTTACAACCGATTATTCTAAGAAACGGAATATTGACACTGGATTGTTTTTGATTACCTTGTGCCCAGGGAAATCAATTAAAGATTTGACTGCACTACATTTTTTACTGAACCAGAGAATTTCATGGGAGCTTCCCAAAATAAATTCGAGGATTCCTCAATGTTGGCGATGTCAGCAATGGGGTCATATGTCCAAAAATTGCAACAAACCCTACGTTTGTATAAAATGTGATGAAAAACACCTTCCGGGCGAATGTAAATTTGTTTCGAGTGAGATTAACTTGCCCTTTTGCGCTAACTGTGGCGAAAAGGGGCATCCTTCGAACTATAGAGGTTGCAAAGCATATACTACATTTATGAGACGAATAGAGAACACGAGGAAACAAGCCTCAGAGAGAAAACGGCAGGCCTCTGTAAATGTTGTAGACGCAGTCAAAAGTTGTGGCTTCATAAATCCGGATAAATCTTTTGCAAGCTTATTTCATAATTCAGCAGGTCTTGAGGGGAAGTCCGTCAAACCTGCAATTATAATTGAATTCTTGAAAATTGCAAATACAATTTGCAATCCGCAGCCTTTAGAGGATAGAATAGAATCTTTTATGAAATCATATAAAACAATGCCAAGGCATGAAGCTGTAAGTCAATGTCTAAAACTTATTGATGAAGTGAAACAAAAGTATGAACCGTGAACACCTTACTTTATTGACATTCAATGTAAGATCTCTCAGAGAGAGAAGTAGACGAGTAGAACTACTTAACATCTTAAAGTTCAATGATATCGACATTGCTCTTATACAAGAGACACACTTAAGCGAAGTTCATCGCGTTATTTTGGAAAATTACTGTTTTATAAGAAATGATAATTTGCAAGGGATTGGAATGGCAATTCGTAAACATTTTAAATTTGAAGTGATTAAGATTCCAAACGTTAATTTTCCGAACATATCGATTGAAATAGAAATAATTGAAAATGGAATAAGGAAGAAAATTCTCATTTGTTCAGCTTACTTTCCGTGCAACTCACAGCAAAACCTCATTCATGACGGACTGTCGTCAATTTACCAATTTTCTTTGGATTATCATGGTGTTATCATCGGTGGAGACCTTAATTCTAAACATGTCTCTTGGGGAGATTCAATGAATAACATTAATGGATGCGCTCTTTTTAACTGCCTGCAATTATTCTCTTTAGAATTCGTAAGACTATCAGACAATGTACCCTCATACCCAAATGGTTCTTCATTTCTTGACCACTTTATTGTGAGTTCAAACTTAGTGGTCATCCACGATAATATACACCTGCTGCACAAAAAAACACAGATTTTTAAATTGGCGGATGTTTAAATTTGGATGTTTTTAAAATGACTGAAGTTTTAAAATTGGATCAAACGGTTAAATCGGGTCAGTCGGACAAATCGGCTCACATTTTATACCGACGATAGCCAATTTTATCGGCACCGGAAAAATATAATTCCGGAAAAATATAATTCCTATTGCTAGATGTCTCTAGGTGCACCCGGTTTTTGGATACAGTGACCGCCATGGGACCGACAGACAAACACTTTTTTAATTTTTGGCATTCTTACGCCCTTATTCATAAAAAGTTATGAGAGATTTGAGAGATGATTTATCATACAAAAATCGTCTCTCAAACCGCTCATAACTTTTCATGAATAAGGCCGTTATATTTTACTCTAATTTGTGGGTTAATTAGGGACGCGCTTGGTATTCGGCAATTTGTCTATTTTTTGTGACTATTTTTATTATGGTTGCATTTTTTTTGGTACTTAGCAACGTTGCATCGAATTGTACACCAGTTTAAAATGAGATTAAAAATTAAACTTTAGCTTTTTCAGACTCAAATTGTATGAGTAATCTTCTGGGTTACATTAATGGATGCGCTCTTTTTAACTGCCTGCAATTATTCTCTTTAGAATTCGTAAGACTATCAGACAATGTACCCTCATACCCAAATGGTTCTTCATTTCTTGACCACTTTATTGTGAGTTCAAACTTAGTGAATCTTAACTCCTTGAACTTTGATATATGTAGCTTACCAACATTTTCAGACCACTTTCCCCTAAAATTGAATCTGCGACTTCCACTTTTTGATATTATTGTATATTCTCCACCTATTTACAACTCATTTAAAAACACTAATTGGAATATTTACAGGCAAGATATTATTCTAGCATTGTTGGAAGATTATCCGAATGCGGAGATAAATATTTCAAATAGTGAGATAGACTCATACATAATGAAATTTACGGAAACGATAGTTCAGACGAACTTATCTCATTCCGAGAAAATTGAGTTGGGTAGGAGATATTTTAATGTTTCGCAGAATATAAGAAAATTATATAGTATAAAAAACAGATGGCAGAGAGAAACTAAAGGCATCTACAATAGGACTTTAAACCGGTTTGACTCACGATATTTATTGTTATCCAAACAAATTCAACTATTGAACATAATTATTAAAGAACAGGTTCAAATAGAACAACAGAACATCTTCAATAGAAGGCTTCTCAATATTAAACCAGGTCCCAAAGCTCATACACAAATTTATAATATACTAAATTTCAAAAGGCAATCTCATTTAACAAAATTATCAGTAGATGGTTCAATAATCTCGGACAAATCGGTTTGCCTTGAAAAACTTCGTGACTACTTTAATAACATTTATAGAGGTTCTCCAATTGGTGATACAGTTAATATTAACCGGACTATCACGGAATTTATTTCATCTGTTCCTGATAATAATATATTATTTAGCACGCAAAATTCCGCACTCAATTTACATAAAGATTCAAAATTAGTTTCATTATCTGAGTTGGAGAATATTATTGGGAA
The DNA here is from genome assembly GCA_963931995.1 of Phaonia tiefii. Lineage (NCBI taxonomy): Eukaryota > Metazoa > Arthropoda > Insecta > Diptera > Muscidae > Phaonia > Phaonia tiefii. The sequence goes on along the minus strand of OZ008367.1, from coordinate 105,361,110 downwards.
TATTAACAATAAAAAATCGTGTGGGTTGGATAATATATCAAATTATGTTATTAGAAAATTTCCTACAAAGGCGCTTGAATTTTTGTTGATAATTTTTAATAATTGCATAAGCAATTCCTACTTTCCTAACATTTGGAAAATTTCGAAAATAGTACCAATTAGCAAAAAAGTACACAATTGTGACATAACCAATTTAAGACCAATTTCATTATTGTCTAACTTGGGTAAAATTTTCGAGAGAATAATTAGAACTAAAATGGATTTGGATATGAGTTGTCCGTATACATCAAATTTCCAATTTGGTTTTATTAAAAAACACTCGACTACAGATGCTCTTTTGAAATTCCACAATGATATTATACGCAATTTACGTACTAGAAAATGCACAGTTGCTGTTTCCCTGGATATTGAAAAAGCCTTCGATCATGCGTCACACCAGGGCATTCTATTTAAAATGATTCAACTGAGGTTCAGTGCAAATGTAGTTAAATTGTTTCATAGTTTCTTTTCAAACAGATTCTTTTGTGTTCAATTTAACAAATCTTTCTCAAATTTTGGAAATGTCCACTCTGGTGTTCCACAGGGATCCATTTTAGCCCCACATCTTTATAATATATTTATGTATAACTTTCCTCACGTTGACGAAAATTCTTGCGGTTTGCTTTATGCAGATGACTCTCTTCTATATTCCCATGATGAGTCCCCTCTTATTGCTTTAAATAACGTGAAACAGCATTTAATAAAAGTTAGACACTTTTATGATACTTGGGGTATTAAAATCAATATTTCCAAATCTGAGGCAATTTGCATTAGAAATGCTTCCGGAAAATGCAAGTCCTTTGTTGTCCCGGAAAGTAGAAAATTAAAACTAAATATTGACGGTACGGACATACCATTTAAGAATAGTTTAAAGTACTTGGGCATCCAGTTCGACAAATTGATGAAATTTAATAAACATGCGCGATGTGTGATTAAGAAAACTTACAGAATTTTAAATTTATTCTCGAGGATTCTTTCAAATAAAAATTTACCTATAAAAACAAAATTACTTTTATATAAGACGAGTATTAGACCAGTATTTCTTTACGGTTATCCTATTTGGTTTAGTATTTCCCCAATAGTAATGAAGGAAATGGGTATCCTAGAACGTAAAGCCTTGCGTCATTGTGTGGGGAAATACTATGCATCTGAGAATAAACGATATTCGAATAGTACAATTTACGGGGAATCCGGTATAACCCCCATAGGTCTATATGTTTGCGATATTTTGAATAGATTCATTTCTAGACTTCCTGATCACACGAATCGGATAATCGTCAATATTTTTGACGAGGAGAAACATTTTAGTTGGACGAATACTAACTACTTATCACCAATTGGTTTCCTCAACGAGAATTCTCCAAATTTTAACACAAATGCAAATATTTGTTATGATTTTTATTTAAAATCCGTATTGGGTACTCATAGAGGTTAATAATTATTATTTACTTTCCATTTATTTTTATATGTCCCTATATATTTTTTAAGCAAATTTTTTTTATACTTTTTTTTTTATTTTTTAATTTTATCCTGTCCCGTTATTTATATTTTTTATATAATTTATTTATTTTGAGATCACACACACTCTCACATCAATGTAGTCCCGGGAGCAAGGATGTACTTCATTTATTATTTATTGTTTTAAAATAGCATTTCCATTACATCAACAAAGTATGTTACTGTCGGTCTAAATTCATGTTTTTAAGATATTATATTAGTCTTAAGTATACTCTCCTCTCATATGTTTCAAAATCTATCATTGTATTTAGTAAGGCTCAATAAATTATTTGAAATTTGAAATTTGAATTTTAAAGAACATATAGAATACATATGTAAAAAAATTGGTAACAAAATCGGATTTTTTAAACGCGTTCGGAAAAAGATATCGGTCATAACAGCGATAAACGTATATAACACAATTATAAAGCCTCACTTTGAGTTCGGATCCACGATAATATACACCTGCTGCACAAAAACACAGATTTTTAAATTGGCGGATGTTTAAATTTGGATGTTTTTAAAATGACTGAAGTTTTAAAATTGGATCAAACGGTTAAATCGGGTCAGTCGGACAAATCGGCTCACATTTTATACCGACGATAGCCAATTTTATCGGCACCGGAAAAATATAATTCCGGAAAAATATAATTCCTATTGCTAGATGTCTCTAGGTGCACCCGGTTTTTGGATACAGTGACCGCCATGGGACCGACAGACAAACACTTTTTTAATTTTTGGCATTCTTACGCCCTTATTCATAAAAAGTTATGAGAGATTTGAGAGATGATTTATCATACAAAAATCGTCTCTCAAACCGCTCATAACTTTTCATGAATAAGGCCGTTATATTTTACTCTAATTTGTGGGTTAATTAGGGACGCGCTTGGTATTCGGCAATTTGTCTATTTTTTGTGACTATTTTTATTATGGTTGCATTTTTTTTGGTACTTAGCAACGTTGCATCGAATTGTACACCAGTTTAAAATGAGATTAAAAATTAAACTTTAGCTTTTTCAGACTCAAATTGTATGAGTAATCTTCTGGGTTAGCATGGGTTAACGGAGCTAACACCTCCGGAATGCCATAATATTGATCGGCGTGAATGCCGTATTACAAAGTCGGTAGTGCAGTTTTCAAACGATAACACTCATTGCAAATACGAACAGCTGGAATATGTTTTATTTATTAGTTCCAATTAGTTCTGTGAATATTTTATCACAATCGTTTTAAACGTAGTGTTTATTATCTGCAATAATTTCAAACAAATGGAGGATTTTAAGAAACCCCTGTTACCAACATGTCACGTTTTGAAAATTGAAAAAGTTCCCAATGACGACAACAAGATCAATGTATTAGAAACTGCGCCAAATGAAGAGACACAAGTAATTCAAGAACCATATCCTGGGTCGAATAAAGTACAGGAACAAAACTGCCCCTACAAAGTTCCAAATTGGTCGAGTACACCGAAAAATGACGCAACTTACGCATTTGAAGTTCTTAAATCTGGGCAGATTATTGGTGAAGTAAAAAATCTTCAAGGAAAAGCATACTGGACATTTGGAAGATTACCGGAGAATGACATAGAAATGGCTCATCCAACCATATCAAGATACCATGCAATTCTCCAGTATAGACCTAAAAATGAATTCCAGAACGCAGAAGTTAATGAAAACGAGAGCGAAAATAACATTGGAAAAGGAGGGCCGCCAGAAGGATGGTACATATTTGATTTGGATAGTACTCATGGCACTTTTGTGAACAAACAACGAGTGCCACCTAAGGTCTTTATTCGCATCAGGGTAGGCCATATGTTACGGTTGGGAGCTAGTACACGATCTTATATACTCCAAGGTCCTACGGAAGATGAGGAACCAGAATCTGAACTATCTATAACTGAATTGAAAGCTAAAAGACAACAAGAATTGGAAGAGGCAGCGTTGAAAAATAAACGCATTGAGGATGAAGCTGCTGAAAGAGCCCGCAGTGAGGGATGTGGCTGGGGCATGGGTGATGATGCCGATGAGGAAACAGATTTGACACACAACCCATATGCCACAACAAACAATGAAGAACTATTTTTGGATGATCCAAAGAAGACTTTGCGGGGTTATTTCGAGCGCGAAGGTCTACAATTGGAGTACAAATGTGATGAAATGTCTGCAGGTTCTTTTGTTTGTCGTGTTGAATTACCATTGGACAATGAAAACGGTCGGCCTATAATCGCAGAAGTGGTTCATAAGGGGAAGAAAAAAGATTGTGTGGTACAATGCGCTTTGGAGGCTTGTCGCATTCTCGACCGTCATGGAGTGCTAAGGCAAGCCAATCAAGAACCCTTAAAACGAAAGCAGAAATTGCAAGGTTCTGATTCAGACGATGATGAATTTTGGGACCGCACCGGAGATGTGGCTAGAAAAAAGCAAAGAAAAGCAACTGTGTCAACGAGTGTAACATTAACGTACGTAGATTTGGTAAGTTGACGAGTGTTTTGTGAAGCATTTTGTTAATCAAAATGTAATTCTGAAGCATATCAGTCAATTCCAGTAACTCAAACGAACACTTTCGTTCGCTTGCTAAACGACATTCGTCTGATAACATTTCCGCTAACACTCACAAGAACAACAAAGCGAAAAAAAGCTATGCAAAAGCATTGATCTACGCTCGCTTTATCATTCTAATGAGTGTTACGGAAAAGCAAATCAGACAATTATCGTTTAGCAGGCGAACGTAGTGTTCGTTTGACTTACAGCAATTGGCTGTACGTTTTTTGTAAGAATAGGAACAATATATTCATCCGCTTTGATGTGCTCACTTTTCAGCTCAAACAAGAGTCCGACTTGAAGAAGGAACTGGACATAGTTGTCTCTAGCATTATGTGTTATCAAGAGCAGCAGAAGCAACTAAAAGCCCAAAAGGAGCGAGAGGAACAAAATGACGATTTAGACAGCTTCATGGATAATCTTAAGGACAAACAAACACCTATGGATAAGACAGAAATAAAGAAACTAAGAGTAATACAAATTGGCTGATAATTTATTATGTTTGTGTTACTAATGTTTGTCTTTTACAGTTAGAAGAACAACGATTGAAATCCGAAATACAACGTACTCAAAGGCTTATAAAAATAGCAAAGCCGGCGGATCTACCCTTTGCAAGAAACCCTCTCAATGAAGGTAGCCAGGCCGAGCGCAATGAAAAAGGAGATTCAAAAACTAGACAATTACCAATGATTGGCAAACGCAACCAGTTTAGTAAATTCAAGATTTTTAAGCAAACAACACAGTCAACACTTAAAGCTAACATAGATTCTGATAAAGAAGAAGTAGATGAGGACGAAGAAAAGACTGACATAAACCCCACCGCTGAAAGTAAGTGTAAATCAAACTTGCAAGATATTCCCAAAATCCCCGAGAATACTGCAATAGATCAAGAAAGTTTAAAAGGATTGGAAACTATAGAAACAGAAAACGGAGCACAACCCACCAAAAGTCCGCATAAGAATTCAAATGAAACCACAAAAGAAGTGAGTGAAGTTGTTGCAGAGGAAATAGTAAGAGAAAAACTCTCATCATTGGCAAAATTAATAGAACCCCACTCATCAGATGTAGGCAAGAAACGACGACAACGCCTTCGCCAACGTGGCAAACGCCAGGAAGTTGACATGGAAGATGAAGGGGAACATGAATCAAATGAAAAATATGCTAAATGGGTTCCCCCGGAGAATCAGACAGGTGATGGTTTTACTGAGTTGAATAAAAAATTTGGATATTAAAGGACACATTAGTTTGTAAAATATTACAATTAACAACAAAATACTAAGTGTTTTGCTATTAATATGCTATCATTGCGAACGAAAACTGTGTAAATTGATTGGGTGATATATTTATAAATTGTGTATTTATTGAGCTACGAAGGAAAATTAAAAATTTTCAATGACGCAGACTCTGAGCTTTCGCTGAAAGGATCAGATATTGTGACCATTATTGATTGAAAAACTTGAGGCAGACGTAAAAAAGTCTAATCGTTAGTAATTTTAGTAACCTTTATTTTACAACTTATTTTTTGCGTTCATATTTAAATTCATACACTGGAGCCGAATCTTTTGTGCCTCGCTTCTTTTTCTTCGGTTTCAGTAGACGTGGTTGTTGTAGTGCACGTTTAATTTCAAGTTTTTGTTGAACTATAGCCAGCTCCTTTTCACGTTCTATGCGTTTTGATAGCTCCTGGTACGATTGTTGCTTTAGCTGATTAGCTTTTTTGATTTCCTGCAATTGAAAAAATCAATTTTACAATTACGTTCATTGAACGTTTTTCATAGTCTGTTAATCCGACTATCAACATTTTTCGTACATCATACTACATGAAATAACTATTTGAATACCCGGATATCCTGACAACTAAAAATTCGATCAGCACTTGAATGACAGTTAATACTCACATCTGGACTTAGTTGCGGTATTTGCAGTTTTTCCAAATCCTTTAATCTGGGACGATTGGTCTTTCTGTCCAACATACTGGGATGTGTCTCCAAACGTTCTGCTAATTCCATATCATTTAACTCTACTGCCTTAACCCCCTCACCCTTGGGGTCATCGTCAAAGAATAAATGTTTATTTGGCACCGTATTGGCAAAGTCAATCATATGAAGTTGTGACTGAAGTCGTTTTATTTTGTTTGCTTCCATAGTCCGCTTCGTTGTAATATACTTTAGGTCTTGCGTTTCCATAAGCGACAACTGTTCCTTGCTATGTTCATCTTTTTCTTCTTCTTCATGATGTTCCCCTTCTTGTAGCTTGGAACGAATCATATGATGATAGAACTCATCAGGATTCTTGTTGAGCGCACGTTTATGCAATATCTGCAATGTTTTGGTTTTACGTTCGGCATCCCTAGCCCGTTTGCGGTAGTCCTTTTTCTTTTCCAATAAGCCCAATTTGGCCCGTGCCTCAGGTTGGTGTCTCTCCCGATGGACTTTTTGATTGCTTTTGGAAGCTTTCTTCCAAGAAGACATTGCGAAATTGATCTGCGATTGATTTTAATTAAAAATTCCCAATAATAAACTATAAACAACAAATGGAGAACCACATGTACGAAAGTCTCCAGCGTTACCATCTCTCTCACGTTGAAATTAAAAAAGTGATGCCACATTTTGAATACTGAAATTTTATTTGCAAATCCTGTTCCATGGTACAAAAATACGGTAGTAGCATATCGCTACCAGGCCGTGGGCATAAATGGAGCAAATTTCTTTTAGCAGCAGAATTGGATTTTGTTTTGCCTGGTAGAGCATTAAATTCGGATTCAAAAAAAAAAAGTTTGCGGGATTCCATGGATATGCATATTTTCCGAAATATCGGTCTCCAAAGCTTGAATGTATAATCGGTCATAACTCTGTCATTTATTATCCGATCCTGATGAAATAAATTACATAAATCGTTAAATTCTGTAAAGTATTTTACTTTGCACGAAATCGGAAATGGAAATTTGGTAGAAAAGAAACATTTGAAATTTAGGTTTTTATTCTATCAAAAAATTTTCATTTTTCGGGGATTCGATTAGAAAATTTGAAAAGAACGAGACGTTTCAATTTATAAAATAAATATACAAAATATATATATCACAAGATAATTATTTGGAGTTTCGGAAAGTGTTGTATACCGATATTGGAGGAAGAATTAAACTGGGAAAGATTTGCTAGGTCAAGAAGCTAATCCTAGTCTAATCGAAGCCGGAGGATATTATACTGGTCCATATAATCCCATAAGAGGAAAATACGTAGAAAGGACTTCCGTTTTGAACATGAAGAAGTATGCGGATAACGGTTACGTGGCTTGATAGTGAAGAAAATATGGAAACCTTAATTTATAAATTCATAGATGTGCTAAACCAACAATTTGGAAAACTTAATTGAAATCCCTAGTTAATACGGATATCCTTTGTTTATATTTGCCTAGATTTGCTAACTCGATAATTTTTAATTCTTAATTGTAATCCTTAGTTAATACGGATATTTTGTTAATTTTTAAATTCTTAGATTTGTTAATTCGATAATTTTTAATACTTATTTTTAATTCCTGTTTGTAATGCTGGAATATTATGTCTGATTGACGCGAATTTCGTTAACTTGGTCGATTGACCATAATTCGGGATATTTTGATTGTTTTGGTTTAGTTTTTCGTATACATATTAACTTTAACACATCAAGGCTTATTCATCTACATACATGCAATTACCAACCGATGCAGCGATCGCTTCATGGCGGATATAAACCAAGTAAGTGATAAATAACATCCAATATAAGACACAGGTCCCCTATAAATAAACTAGCTTCGATTAACATAAAACTTAACCAAACAACTCGCGTTCTACTTACAATCATAAAATTAAAATCGCAGGAAGTTAACACACTGTTTGTTATATTGAATATGAATATTGTTAATAAATCTTAATCTGTGAAAATATGAATCTCTAAGTCTTCATTTTATTGACGAAACATGAGGCAAACTTGGTCAACCATAGACATCAGAAAACCAATCTCATAGTTTCCTACTTTATCAATCTTTCTTTTAATTTAAATTGTGTAACTGTCTGTCGTAACTCAACCCTCCCATATGCCCTGAGCAAGGCCGGAATCTAAAGCAGACAGGAGGTTCGTTACATAATTTTGGCGCCCAACGTGGGGCACATCATTCTTAAAAACCGGTTAGTAACATCTCCTACCGAATAATTTATAGGCAAAAAATGAATGGGTCCCTTTTCAATCTTTTCATTTTATTGTGAATTTAGAATCAGGATTTGTAATAATGACTTAAGAGCATTATTGAACCGGTCTAATAAACAATGAAATTCTAATTACTATCTTCTGTTCATATTAGGAAATTTTGTCTAACACTAATTGTGATAACCTACCAATATGATACGATGATCTCTTATACGAGTACTATTTCTATTTTTTTTTTTTTTTTTTTTTTTTTTTTGTTAAGATTGGTATACTTTTGAGATGTCATCCATTGAAGTATGAATTCTTCACGCTGAACTCGAGTATATAATCTGAACAATATTCTTTTAAAACTATTAGATTGGTGATGCTGGAGTAATATAAAAGAGTAAAAATAAAACACTTGGTTTGCTTGTTGGCTTCATGGAGTAGTCAATAATTAAATATCAAATACAATTTACAGATCATTGTTACAGAATTTCTCGAATCGTTTGATAGGATTTTAAACAATTGAATTAGTAATCTAGATTATAATTAACAGATCAATTAAGGTTTACTTTAATAATATTAAAATGCCGATAACACGTAGTCCCAATGCCTCAGGATTTTCTGGAGGTAGTGACGGAGTAGAAGTGGTATTACGACCACAAACGGTAACCAAACGGAAATCTCATTTCTCTCACGTACAAACTAGACAACAGGTTCGAAATCAGGGTGATTTAATTGGTGACCATGATGTAGAACAGGGCAGATCTCATGTAGATAATTCAGTTAGTGAACAACAAGTTAGCTATATGATTAGGAGTACGCTCGATCAATTTCGCTCGGAAATTTCCGAAGTAATAGGCCATGAGCTACAGAATGCTATAGCAAACATGAACATAGCTTCCGGCACTGTGAATAGTGAGTCCAGACTTCCGAATAATATTCCAAGCCCAATTCAAAATGTTGATTTTGGTGATACCCGGGATGCGCCTGGCGCAAGGGGAAATATTTCCATGCCTAGAGAAAGAATAACAAATCTTATTAACAATTGGCATGTTACCTTCAAAGGAACGATGGGAGAGGTTTCCGTCGACGATTTTATATATCGTATAAACACCTTAACAAGAATTCATCTAAATAGTGACGTCAACATCTTGTGCCAACATGCGCATATCTTATTCGAGGACAAAGCTAAGCATTGGTTTTGGCGATACCATCGGCAAGCTGGAGAAAATTATACTTGGGTCGATTTATGTAATGCTCTCAGGAGACAATTCAAGGACAATGCTACCGACTATGATTTAAAAGATGATATGCGTCGGAGGAAACAAAGACATCATGAGAGCTTCGAGGAATATTTAGATATACTAATGAGTATGAGTGACCGATTGGAATCTCCACTGGGAGAACAGGAATTTATAGCGATAATAGTACGGAATCTAAGACAGGATTTACGATATGAATTACTACATGTGCATATCCCAAATATCTCTGTATTAAGGGCTGAAGTACGAAAACATGAAAAATTTCAAGAAGAGATGAAACAATTTCCACAGCGCAATAGCAATATACCTCGAAAACAAATTTTTGAAGTTGAAGCCCTTCCAGAAGAGGTTATGGATGAGGATGTAGAAGCGTTAACTTCGAGAGAGATGAAATGCTGGAATTGCGAAACGGTTGGTCATAAATATCAAGATTGCATTGCTCCTCGACGAGTTTTTTGTTACGGGTGCGGCACTTTGAATACTTATAAGCCAAACTGCGTCAAATGCTTATCGAAACCTTTAAACTCCAAGGTGGGTGTGCGCCAATCCTTAAGCCCACATCCACACAAAAAGCCTCACAAATAGGACCACAAGGTTTGCTCGGAACACTGCCCGGACTTAATTCCAACCAGCTATATCATCAACAGTTGTATACACACCGACACAAATATATTTCAGATATGTTATCAAAGCGCAAGATACGTTCAACACAAAGAATGAGCGTTTATTGGAAGCGTATGAAAGAATTAAGGATACATTGCATTTCGTCGATAGTAAACAGGGATGCTGACACACGCCCTTATGTGCCAGTAAAGGTATTGGGGAAAACTTATATGTCTCTCTTAGATAGCGGGGCAACAATAAGTTGTTTTGGTGCGACTTTGGCGAAGGATATAATATCTAATAAGTTACCTTATTTAACTAAATTTAACGGCAATGTAAAAACATCGGATGGACAAAAACAGAAGGTAGCTGGAACTATTAGTGTAGACCTTGCGTTTGGTAACCAGACAAAAAACTTCAAAATTTTAGTGATTCCGGAGTTAAAGCAAGATATTATTTGCGGAATGGATTTTTGGCAGACATTTGATTTTAAAATTGTTAATAACGTTTCAGAAATAACTTGTGAGGATGAAACAAACGATGACACATACAGGATGTCTCCAAAGCAGAAACAGCAATTAGAAGCTATGGTGTCGGCATTCCCATCCTCAGAGAATGAAGGGTTGGGTAAAACTACGTTGATTGAGCACATAATCGATACAGGAGATGCAAAACCGATTAAACAGAAACATTACCCAATATCTCCCGCTAGAGAAAAGATATTATGCGAAGAAATTGATAGGATGTTAAGCTTGGGAGTCATAGAAGAAGCAGAGTATTCTCCGTGGTCTTCTCCCGGCGTTTTAATTATTAAACCGGGGAAAGTACGCTTTTGCTTGGATTCGCGTAAGCTGAATGATGTTACTTGTAAAGACGCATATCCTATGCCGAATATTGATGGTCTCATATCAAGATTACCAGCAGTAAAAATTATTTCCAAAATTGACTTGAAGGATGCATTTTGGCAAGTTAATTTGGCAGAGGACTCGAGACCTAAGACGACATTCACGATACCAAATCGTCCTCTCTATCAATTTTGTAGGATGCCCTTCGGCCTTTGTAATGCCCCGCAAACTTTGTGTCGACTTATGGATAGAGTTATACCATACAATTTAAAAGGTCACGTATTTGTATATCTGGATGACTTACTTATAGTGTCGAATTCATTTGAAGAACACTTGTCACATCTACTGGAGGTCGCGGGACAATTAAAGAAGGCAGGATTAACAATAAATGTGGGTAAGAGTTGTTTTGGACTCAGGCAAGTAAAATATTTAGGATATATAGTTGGAAACGGGTCGATAATGGTCGATTCGGAGAAGGTAAAAGCTATAACGGAGTACCCAGTTCCGCGTAATCTAAAGGAAACGCGACAGTTTCTCGGAATGACGGGTTGGTACCGACGATTTTTGGAAGATTATGCCACTGTTACATGTCCCTTGACAGAATTACTCAGCAAGAAACGCTCGTTCGAATGGACTCCAGTGGCACAAGATGCATTTGAGAGGCTGAAACATCAAATGTCTACCGCTCCATGTCTAATTCATCCGAATTACGAAAGGAAATTTATTGTACAGTGCGATGCCAGCAAAGTGGGAGTAGGAGCTGTATTAGCCCAAGAGGACGAAAACGGTAATGAAAAACCTATCGCCTTTATGTCGCATAAGTTGAATCGAGCACAGCGGAACTATACAGTTACCGAGTTGGAGTGTCTGGCAGTGGTGTTGGCTATAAAGAAATTTAGAATCTATATTGAGGGTCATGAGTTCAGCGTGGTGACGGATCACGCAAGTCTTAGATGGCTTATGAACCAAAAAGATTTATCCGGCAGATTGGCAAGGTGGGCACTAAAGCTCCAGGGCTTTAACTTTAATATAGAATATAGAAGAGGCAGAGATAATGTTGTACCAGACGCACTTTCCCGAAATTTCGACGGAGAAGATATTTCTGAATTAGAGTATGTGCCGATTATAAATCTAGATTCGGAAGACTTCGAATCCAATGAATACAAAACGTTACGTGAGAAAATAACTGAAAACCAATTACCAGATTATATGGTACAAGACAAATATGTATACTATAGAACTGATGTTGAAGGAATGTCATCGTGGAAACTGATTGTTCCTAAAAATATTCGAAAGGATGTAATATATGCATGCCATAATCCACCTTCTTCTGCTCATCCCGGGATTTCTAAAACTTTGAGCAAACTTCGGGAGTATTTTTATTGGCCAGGTATGGTGGTCGATGTGAAGAAATATGTTACGGAATGCGAGCTTTGTCGTACGTCAAAAACACCGAATCAGACACTAAGACCATTAATGGGTAGTATGTCGGAATCTGAGCGTCCATTTCAAAAAATTTATATTGACCTAATTGGACCCTTTCCCAGGAGTAAACAGGGAAATATCGGTATTTGTATAGTGTTAGACCACTTTTCAAAATTTAGTTTTTTGAAACCACTTAAAAAATTTTGTTCGAAGCAAATTATAAAATTTTTAAAAGAGTACATATTCCATTGTTTTGGTGTACCAGAAATTATAGTTTCAGATAACGGTAGTCAGTTTAGATGTAAAGATTTCGAAGTATTCCTTAACACTTTTGGGATAAAACACGTGTACACTCCATTGTATTCTCCGCAATCAAATGCAAGTGAACGAGTAAATCGCAGCATCAACGAGGCGTTGCGGTCGTATATCCGTAAGGATCAACGAGAGTGGGATATATACCTGAGCAGCATCAATAGTGCTTTACGCAGCAGCATTCACCAGTCTATCGGAAAGTCACCTTACTATGTTGTTTTTGGGCAGAATATGGTAAGTCATGCAGATGACTATAAATTGTTAAGGAATTTGAACATGATTGCTGATAGCCCACCGGAATTAAGAAGGGACGACCGATTTAGTTGGATACGGGAGGCGATTTTAAAAAAAATGCAGGAATCGTACGAAAAGACTGTCCGAACCTATAATTTACGGAGCAAAAAAAGGGTATTTGAGGCAGGACAATTAGTGACACGTAGGAATTTCGTACAGAGTAATATGGCTATGCACTTCAATGCGAAGTTGGCACCAGTTGGCATAAAATGTAGGGTTTTGGAAAAATTAGGAAATTGTAGTTATAAGTTGGAAGATATTGGTACAAAGAACAGAGCCATGTATCACGCAAAAGATATATGGTAGTTAAAAATATTTTTTTTTTTTGTTTTTTTTTTGCTTGGTAAAATGTAATTTGTAAAGTATTTTACTTTGCACGAAATCGGAAATGGAAATTTGGTAGAAAAGAAACATTTGAAATTTAGGTTTTTATTCTATCAAAAAATTTTCATTTTTCGGGGATTCGATTAGAAAATTTGAAAAGAACGAGACGTTTCAATTTATAAAATAAATATACAAAATATATATATCACAAGATAATTATTTGGAGTTTCGGAAAGTGTTGTATACCGATATTGGAGGAAGAATTAAACTGGGAAAGATTTGCTAGGTCAAAAAGCTAATCCTAGTCTAATCGAAGCCGGAGGATATTATACTGGTCCATATAATCCCATAAGAGGAAAATACGTAGAAAGGACTTCCGTTTTGAACATGAAGAAGTATGCGGATAACGGTTACGTGGCTTGATAGTGAAGAAAATATGGAAACCTTAATTTATAAATTCATAGATGTGCTAAACCAACAATTTGGAAAACTTAATTGAAATCCCTAGTTAATACGGATATCCTTTGTTTATATTTGCCTAGATTTGCTAACTCGATAATTTTTAATTCTTAATTGTAATCCTTAGTTAATACGGATATTTTGTTAATTTTTAAATTCTTAGATTTGTTAATTCGATAATTTTTAATACTTATTTTTAATTCCTGTTTGTAATGCTGGAATATTATGTCTGATTGACGCGAATTTCGTTAACTTGGTCGATTGACCATAATTCGGGATATTTTGATTGTTTTGGTTTAGTTTTTCGTATACATATTAACTTTAACACATCAAGGCTTATTCATCTACATACATGCAATTATCAACCGATGCAGCGATCGCTTCATGGCGGATATAAACCAAGTAAGTGATAAATAACATCCAATATAAGACACAGGTCCCCTATAAATAAACTAGCTTCGATTAACATAAAACTTAACCAAACAACTCGCGTTCTACTTACAATCATAAAATTAAAATCGCAGGAAGTTAACACACTGTTTGTTATATTGAATATGAATATTGTTAATAAATCTTAATCTGTGAAAATATGAATCTCTAAGTCTTAATTTTATTGACGAAACATGAGGCAAACTTGGTCAACCATAGACATCAGAAAACCAATCTCATAGTTTCCTACTTTATCAATCTTTCTTTTAATTTAAATTGTGTAACTGTCTGTCGTAACTCAACCCTCCCATATGCCCTGAGCAAGGCCGGAATCTAAAGCAGACAGGAGGTTCGTTACAATTCATATTCCACGTAGTCGCCCGGCCGTCCGGCCAGGCTCAGGCAGGGGGGATCAAATTTCCTCGCGCTAGTTTTTAGAAATAATTTTTATTACTTTGGTGTGTAAAAACTACACAAAGGACAACAGAAATAAAAGACAACAACAACAACGACAAAAGACAATAACACCAAAAGACAAGAACAAGTTGATTAAACCAAAAAAGTGAGGTTAAAAAACTTTTTTAAATGAGCCGTCAATGGGTTAATAAAATGAAATAGATTTATATACAGAGCTATAGAGTTTCACAAGGGCTTTATAATGATACATATTTCAAGCAGATCCGATGATAAATACCTGAGATATGACCGATTATATTCTCGAACTTTAAAGGCCTATGTCTCAATAAGTTGGACCTAGCGCGAAAAAAAAATAATTTTCCAACTCAGCGCAAAAGCCTTTACCGTTGGTAAAATTTTTGTGCAGATTTGATTTTGCTGCTAAAATAGATTTACGCCCTTTTTTGATAGTAAAAACTAATAAAAGAAATCAATTAAAATTAACGTAAAATTTTTTCTGAGATACCAAGTTTTAAAAAAGAACGAGAACGCAAAAATTGTAAATGTGGTAAAACTTACGTCAGTACTATGTCTATAACATGATGGCTCTCATCCGACATGCCCAATAAAAAATCCCTAGCACTGCTAGAATCCAACACATCCATATTATTCCGATTTTTGTATACCCGATTGACCCGATTTAAACAACATCCCAATTTGTACAAAACTGACAAAACCATTTTAATTTAATATCAAATTTAATTTTATCATTGTGCCGTCGTCTTTGATAATTCGGTCTCGCCATGGAGTTGCTCTAATACTACGTTTATACGAGAGCTTATATTAGGCCAGTTTTTATTCCCTGCAGAAGATGGTAGAGGTATTGACGGCCTGGTGAGTGGTCCTGCACTATTGTCAAAGTCAGTAGTCGCAACGGCTACGATTTATAGAGCGGCGGCGAGTACAGCAAGACTACACGCAAAAGCAGTACTTGGTTTTTAAGCTGGGAACTCTGTTAACATATACAGAAGTTGGTAACATTGTCAATAAATGACAATAATTATTTGTTTGGTTGTGAAATTCATATGAAAACTTGTTGTGCTCTGAAAAATTTTTGTGATTGCGAAAAATCGTGTCGGTACATTAAAATAAATATACAAGTACAAGTTTATAAAACAACTTGAATTATTAATTTAAGTTTTTTTGTTAGTCGAAAAAGCCAAGGAAGTGCCTGTTTGTTTGCAACAATATTAATTATGTACATATGATATATCTTAATTTTTTTAAACCCCAATGAAGTACCTTTTTTTAATTTTTTTATATGTATGTTATGTATTTAACATAAATAAAAACAACAAGAATTAAAAAATACGTTTTTTATTACTTTTTCTAAAAAAAAAACAACAAAAAATTGCCTCCAGCGGGATTCGAACCCGCGACCTCCTGTTTACTAGGCGAACACTCTACCACCGCGACACTCATCCCTAAGGCATCGCAATGTCTGTACTGCGAGACTATTCACAAGGCGACTGATTGTTTTCGTATGACAACCCAATGTTAAAATCGTCACTTGAAAGCATTAACGGGGAAATGAAGTGAGAGTAGTCCTAATCGGTTTGCGAGTACTGCAAGACTACTGCTGCGCTACTCATTTCTTCTGAAGGGATATTAAGTGATTTTAAGTGGCTTCCCATACAATGTCGTCGAAAAATTAGTTTAGCGGGAAATAAAAAACACGTTTATTGTAACATCATATCGCGATAATTCAATAAAGCACGTGCAAGAACACGTACTTGTACTTGCGATATGATTTTACAGTATAAGCTCTCGTGTAAACGTAGTATAAATTTTTCTAAGCACGGAGGTTCCACCCATAGAATAACACATACCATAGAAGGTTTTATTCGCTCAATAAATTAAACGTCATAGGTACGATGGAAAGTAAACATTGGATGGTAGAAATATGGGTTCAATAATACCAGATAGTGGCAATAGTATACAGCGATCAACATAGGAACAACAACCGAATTTCGTGTTTTTGTGGCAAACTAGTTGTGTTAAATACAATACAAATGTATACCAACGATAAAAGTCAATAAAAAAGTGCAAAATATATATAAATTTTTCAGTTCTACACCAAAACGACAGGAAAAAGTTAAGTGAACATATTTTGTAACTCCACCTGGTGTAAGATAATTTTAAATTTAATTGCTCTCATTTCCAGAAATCTACGATGAGAGTGTGAAATGAAACGTCAGATGAGAGAATAAGTTTGAGAGAATAAGTCTGGTTTTTCATTCCCTTCTAAAGCCCCGTATTCAGTTCCTGCGAAATTTTTGTAAGAAATTTAGTAATTTATCTCTAAACGGAACATTTTGTTACAGAGAGTTGCCACATATCTCTGATTTACCTTGCAAATATTTCATTAATACATCATCTTTGCAGTCCATTTTATTTTTAACGCATGTGGTATTACTTTTGTATTCTAAAACAATCAAAATGTCAAAATTCCGGTCCCAAATAATTATCAAACAATTGTTTTCGTACGAAATAACTTCGGCGTTTAACCACAATTTAATTAAGAAACAAAGATGACCACTGACTAAAAAACTGGCCAATATTGGTTTAAAATGTGAACCGATTTTATAGACTGGCCCGATTTGACCGACAGATCCAATTTTAAAGATTCAGCTATTTCAGAAACATCCCAAATGTTTTACAAAACTGGCAAAATTAATAGCCGCCAATTTAATTTTTCTGTTGTGTCGCCGTCTTCAATAACGTAAACGGCAAAGATTAGAGAACAAGGTTGGCTGTGATAAGCAGTGGTTCCTGGAGGAGGGGGGTAGAACACGTTATTTTGAGCAAAAAAGTAAAATATCAACATCCGGCAAATGGAAAATTTTGACATGTGAGAGGGTAATGGGGTTAAGGACCCATGTAAATCTATTGTTATCACTTTATTTTTGTATACAACAGGTCACAATAAACGCAAAAAATTAAATAAAATTTTTGGATAACTCGCTTAGTTATCGAGATATCGGACTTTGAAATTCTGAAAACTTAAATAAATAAATAAATGGTTTTCCATTACATCCCATGAAGGAATAGGGGAGAGCTTCTCACAACCAGTGAGCTGTGCGCTTTCTAGTTTATACTCACTGATTGGGACCTACAGTTTTACACCGGTTCCGAACGGTATTTTTGAAAAGCATTTTCATGGCTAAATACTCGATAGTGTCGCCGTCGAAAGAAATTTTAAGGTGGTCGGAGCAGGGACACTACCCATTGCACCACCGACGGCCACATCTGAATGTGAAAACTTATCGAATATTATTTTACAACTTCCCCCATGAAATATTTTGTCTGATAGGAAATCAGAAAATAAACATTAAAAATTATATGACACAATTTTCGATAACTCACTTAGTTATCGAGATATCGGATTTTGAAATTTTGTCGAATATGTTTTAAGTTTTAAATATTTCTGATAGGAAATCAGAAAATTTTTGTGGTATAAAGCCTGCGGCCGGGCTAACGGATTTTCTCACATTGGGTTAGGTATTAGGCATAGTATTTTTGTGGTATATAGCTTTCTCGCGCGATGTTTTTTAAAATAATTTTCGTTTTTTTGGCAGAAAATTTTTTTTACTTTTTATTTAATTTTTTGCGTTTATTTTGACTTGTTTTATACAAGAAAGTGAAGATTTTTTTTACCCTCTTACTTTATCTCTAAACTATGCATTTGCCGCGATACTCTCGTGAGTTTTGTTTTCTAAATAAATTCCTATACAATCACTATGTACTGGGTTTTTAGGATAAAGTTAAAGAAAATCCAAAATCATTTTGGCATTATGTTCAGTCTAAGAAAACATGTCGATATTATCCATCAATCATGCATTTTAAGGATATATCCGCAAGTTCAACCTCGGATTTGGTGAATCCTTTTGCTCAGTTTTTACAGTCTAATAAAGTTAGTAACAACAATTTTTTGGAATTAGTCAATTCGTGTATAGATTTAGGATTTATACAAGCAGATGATAAAGATATTCAGTTTGGTATTGAATGTACTAGACAGTCCAATACACTTGACAGTGATGGGCTGGCTGTCTACTTTTCTTTTGAAAAAATGTGTTTCTTCCATATGCTTGCCTCTAAATTTAATTTTTAACACATCACTTCAAGAGGGTTATTTTATCGATGGTTGGAAACGATCTTCAATAACACCAATTTTCAAAACCGGAGATAAATCAAATATTTGCAATTATAGACCCATCTCCAAATTACCTGTTGTTGCCAATTACTTTGAAAACATTATGCATCAAACTTTTTTCTCTTCTGTGAAGTCTTTTTTTATCACTTAATCAACATGGGTTTATTGGGGGCCGATCGACGATAACGAATCTTTTAACTTTTTCAAACTTCTGCCTGCAGCCTTTGAGAAGGGATATCAAGTGAATTCTATTTATTTATACTTCTCTAAAGCCTTCGATAAAGTTTCACATCATGTAGTTGTTTCTAAGTTGGCTAAAATGGGATTTCATTCTAAAATTCTCCAGTGGATAAAGTCATACTTATCCGGCAGAAAATATTATGTATCGATTGATGGTTGTTCTTCCATCCCATTTACTGCTACATCTGGTATACCACAGGGCAGTGTTTTAGGTCCTTTGTTGTTTAATTTATTTATTAATGATATTACCTCTTTTATATCTTTTTCTCAGTGTTTACTGTATGCTGATGACATGAAGATTTTTAAATGTATTTCTAATCAGTTTGATGCTGCATTATTACAACTTGATATTTTTTCAATTACTCGGTGGTGTGAGATGAATTGTCTATTTTTGAATCCAGGGAAATGTTTCTATGCGTGTTATGGAAGGTTACACTGTCAGATTTCAAAGGACTACTACATTGATGGTAGGCTTATTAAGCAAGTATTTTAAATATTGGATCGTGGAGTAATATTTGACTCCAAGCTAAATTTCAATGCTCATATCGAGAATATAATCCCTCATGCGTACTCAGTTCTTGCCTTTATTAAACGTCATACCATAGAATTTGTAGATCCATATGCACGTAAAATTGTATACAATAGTTATGCACAAATTGTGTGGAACCCTTCTACATCAACGCAAATTAACAGAGTTGAAAGAATACAGAAGAAATTCATTAAATTTGCTTTGATATCATTACATTTTGATCAGCCGATACCAACGTATGAATCACACTGTAGATTGATTCACCTGCCGCTATTATGCAAGCGAAGAAGTCTTCAATCTATTATGTTTATTTACAAAATCATCTGATTATTGATAGTCCTTATTTGTTGAATCTAATATCCTTTAATGTACCTTCGAGAAGATTGCGCCAATTTGAATTCTTCCATATACCCTGCCGTAGAACGAATTATTTCATGAATGAACTAATTTTACGATGTCTAAGAGAATTTAACTCAATTTGCTCGTTGTATGATATTGATTTTTCTTTAAATTTAAGTGAATTTAAAAAGATGTACTTAAGAAGAAAGTAGTCTAAGGAGTGTATATTTCCATTAGACGAAATTAAATTAAATAAAAAAATAAATTTTGTTATTTAACTTTTTTTGCTTAGAATAACGAGTTGTACCAGATTCATTCAGTTTTTTTGGTTTTTGAAGAGTTAACCGTAAAATATACATAAGCCGGCTTCCAATACAATAGTCGAAAAATTTGTTTTGCGGGAAATGAAAAACACGCTTATTAATTTAATCTCAAAGTGGTAACGTTCTCCCACCAAATTTATGACTTTTGGCCTGGTGTGATATTTACGTTTGATGTTGAAAATAATTGCTTTACTAATACCAGATAGAGGCAATGGTTCAAAACAAGGAACAAAGTAACAACAACGCCATTTCGTTTTGTGTGTTAAAATTATTGTGTTAAATACAACACAAATGTATGCTCACAATAACAGTCAATAAAAAAGTTTAAAACACATTTAAAGTTCACAGTTTTTCACCAAATTGTGCATACAGCATACAGCTCAGAAAAATATCATCAAAGACGATTTACAATTAGACGACCAGAAGTTGTGCGGAACTTGGCAACTATGTTAAAAGAAAACCAATAAGTGCTACGAGTTCACTCAAACGCATTTGTCTCTCGCGTCATATCTTGCTTATTTCATACTTTTGCATAGTTTATGTAATTTTAGTTCAACATGGTTGAACTTTGTATAGTTATATACAATAACACTATCAAAAAGCTGCTCATGTATTGAAATATTCAAAGAAGAGAGTAAGAGAGAGAGTACAGAAGTACTAGGGTTTCACTCTTTTTGTTTGTTGGAATTTGGTGAAGAGAAATTTTGACTGTCTACTTGTACATCTTTTTTGATATCATTGCCATTGCTTAAATATTAAATATGTGACAGCTTGAGACGGACGTTTCAAAGAAGAAAGAAGAAAAAACAAAAACAAAACAAAATACACGTGCCTTTTCTACTATACAGGAGGAAAAATCGTCTCCAGTTTTATTTTATTTGATCAAGTCTATTAAAATTTTATTAAACTCATTAACTAAAAAAATGGTTAAAAAGAAAATCGATAATCGTATTCGTGTCATGATTGAGAATGGCGTTAAACTGGGACACCGCACAATGTTTATTATTATTGGTGACAAGGGAAGAGATCAGGTGCCAATACTTTATGATATACTGACCAAATCCACGGTAAAGGCCAGGCCCAGTGTATTGTGGTGTTATAAAAATAAAGACGAAGCCATATCCAAGTAAGATACAATTTTTAATTTATTTTAGTGATTTAATTATGATTACCATGTTGTTATTTGTCCATAATTACAGTCACGGGAAGAAACGCGCCAAGAAAATAGCGGCTGGAAAGATTGACATAAACGATGCGGATTTGTTTGATACATTCCGTGTATCGACAACAATTCATGGTCGTTATTATTCTGAAACACATGCAATTTTGGGTCGCACATATGGAGTTTGTGTTCTACAAGACTTTGAGGCGTTGACTCCCAATTTATTGGCTCGTACAGTGGAGACAGTTGAGGGCGGTGGTCTTATTATTTTATTACTCAAGTCATTGTCGTCTTTGAAACAACTTTATACTATGAGCATGGATGTTCACAAAAGATTTCGCACTGAGGCGCATCAGACCGTAACTTGTCGTTTCAACGAAAGACTTATACTCTCATTGGCCGACTGTAAGAGGTGCTTGGTAGTCAATGATGATTTGACGGTGCTTCCATTGAGTTCCAAAACGATTAATGTGGATCCAGTTAACGTAAGCCAGTTATTGAGTGCAAAGAAACTTGCGTAATATTTGTATACCTTTAGCCTGCTGAAATAACAAAATCAGAAAATAATGAGCTCTTGGTGGAGTTAAAGGAAAGTTTACGAGATACACCACCTGCAGGGCCCTTGGTAAATCTTTGTAAAACATATGATCAGGCTAAAGCTGTGGCACAGTTCATTGAAGCCCTTGCTGAGAAACAGTTGAAGTAAGTACCTATTTACATTGAATTCATTATGTTCCATAAATTTGGGTGATCAGCAAGTTAACGCATAATGTATTACAAATACTCAAGTGACGAATGAACTTTGATAAATTTCGAGTACTGATGGAATTTGGTATGTTTTTAATTTTAACACCTTGTTCAGTGAGGGGCGTTCTTTTCGGGGACCACAGTTTATTAAATGGGACCTATTGCGCCAACAAAAATCTAACACTTAATATAACGGACCGTGATTAAGATTGCCGGTGATTGCCCTCTTGTACATGAGATCCTGGGTTTGATCCCTGCTCTGACCATCTTAAATTTCTTTCGGCGGCGGTCACCTCGCATAGCCCACAGCTCACTGGTTGTGAGAAGCTCTCCTCAATTCTTTCATGGGATGTAATGGGAAACCATTTTTTTTCTTCAGCCCTGTTCTGATATTACTTCACGAATATATGCTTTATTATCACTGAAATCACGTGATTCGAAATCTGCCAGTAAAATGCCAGCGGTATCAAATCAAATGGTTGTTTTTATACACAATTGACTTCGAATATTAGAATACAGTGTTGAAAGATATAATTCGAAGAGGTATTTATTGATTTCAGTTATAAAATTTAGAATAAATAGTAAAAACATCTAAAAGATACTGCTTATTTTGTCCTTTAATACAAAACCTTTATCTTCCCTGATCCGACTTCATTTTCATTTATTATAGTGTATGGGAAAAAACCCTCAAACCCTCAAATCAGATCAAATAATAACTTCTTAAATTTAACAGTGGGAAAACAAAGATCAACATTGTTGCAAATGGAATTATAATGTCTCATGGCTCTAATTAATGGTTCATTCGAGGCGTAGTTAGTTAAATGCATATTAATATTAAAAGTATCAAAACGACGCAATGTGCGAGATGGAGCATTAAACCGAATACATGATAATAAGTCAGTGCAATCAGTAGAACCGGAAGCAATGCCATGCAGAATCATGATAGAGCCGATAATCTTTCTCGACTCTAAAGATTTCAAATAAATCAACATTCAACGACTTTCATACGAAGGATTTGGATTGGTGAAATTTAAAGACATCAAAGCAAATTAAAAAAAAAATGTACCTTCTCAATTCGAGACATATGTGTGGTAGCAGTCGGACTCAAAACGAAAGACGCAAACAAACTGTTAGTTGGGATGAACAAAATAAGTAAATATAACTTTTTTAGTGTATGGGTTAGCAATATTTCTACGAATGAAGCATAACAAAGAAAACGTTTTTGGAACTACATAGTTTAACCTTTGTGTATACAGCCAAAAAATTATAAAGTAACATACACCCGGCATACCCGGGTGTGTCATACACTTTGTATGTTTGCTTTCCTTAATTATATTGTTGATGGATTCCCCAATAGGTTAATATAGTGAGAGTTTACAGTTGTTGGTTTTCCATCATCGGAAATCTTAGAACATCACTTGACTAACTGTAATTTTCATATAGAAATTGTAACAATGTAAATCTTTACATTGTCATCAGATTTTGTTCGACATACGGTTGCATATTTGTGAAAAAGCGCTCACGCAACACTAAAATATTTTCTGCTACAGCTTCATAGTCGATCAGCGGTGGCATCTACTCCGCACTTTCTACTTTTTCTAGTTTGTATACTGCAACCACGACACGCAATTGAGAAAAAATAATTTCGAGATGTAACCAGTAATAGTAATACAATATATAATGGCTGATGGCGAATAGCTAAACCCCCGGCAAATGCAAGCACTTAGCTTTGAAGACAGAGAACCGTACATAAATCGAAGATTAGAAGAACTATTAGAAGCTGATAGTGAAGATGAGATATATAGTAATAACCGTTTATTGGCAGATGAATAGGATGATGGCGAATATAATAATGTAAATGTAGAAGATTCAGATGGAGAGGAATTACAGTTACCCGAATATGATCCTGGTGATACAACTAATTTGGATGAATATTTGGAAGTAGATCCATTAGAATCTTCTGCAAATAATTGTACTTTTAGAGATGATAGAGTTTGGTGAGATCAACCACCACAACGTCGCATATTTTTGTCGCATAACATTTTGAGATGACATAACACTGAAACAGCAGGTACAGTATAAGGTTTTAGTATTATACTTACATTCAAACTGCTGATGTCGGTATAAATGTGTGATATAATACCTGAAACCAATAGAAAACCAACATAGTTGTACGAACAATATATTTCCTTGAAAACTGGCGAAATATGGAATCAAGGTTTGGTGGGTATATGACGCTACTACTTCTTATCCATACAAAGGACAAATTTATACTGGTATGACACCTTCCGCAGAGAGAAAGTTAGCAAGGTGAACGTGTGATCAAAGATTTGTGTTCTAATCTTTTCCGTGGAAGTGGGCGAAATATTCTATGTGACAACTTTTTTAGAAGCTATAATTTAGCTTCTACTTTGATGTTACATTACATTTTGTCAATATTAGGCACTGCCAACAAAATACGTACTTTTATACCACCCACATTTTCTAATCCAAGATGAAGAAGAGCTATTGAATTTTGGATTTAGGTTGTGCTTCTTTCAACTTCCCATAATAACATCGAAACTAAAGGCTTCAAAAGAAAGCCAATAATGATACTGGATTACAACAGAAGGAAAGAAGGTGGTGACAATATCGACAAATGCCTTGGTGAATTTTCAACGAAGAGAAGGAGAAGATAGCCAGCCTTTGGCTTTTTGATAACACCATAGATGTGGCTGTATTTACTGCTTTCGTGATCTACATGGAAAATAATCAACACATGAAGAAATCAAGTAGCCGTAGACAGTTGTTCATACAACAGTTAAGTGTAAATGTAGTCTTGGTGGAAATAAAATTTTCATACATTTTCTATACACACCTGGGTGTGTTGGCTGTAAATAAAAGGGGTAAATCGCAAAAACTACTTCTAAATTTGGTAAAAACAATTTTTGTTATATTTTTTATTTTGGAATTTGATAGACAACAGTATTTTAGGTAGCTACCCAAAATTTCAAGTCGATACGGTACATAGAACTCAAAATATATCGGTTTGAAAATGGAAAACACACCAGGGTGTGGGTGTACACAGGTTAAGTGACCAACAAAAGTCAACTTCTCATCAAATACAACTCCCAAATCGAAGTACTCCTGAATTCTTTCAAGGTCATAACTAATTTTTTTATAAGAGGAATTCATCACATTCTGACAACGATGAAAAGTCATATGAAAACACTTTTTAATGTTAAAGGCCAAGTCATTGACTTGGGACCAAATAGCGACCCTATTAATATCATCCTGCAATATCACATCATTCATGGAATAAATAGCCTTGAAAATCTTAAGATCACCCGCATACAAAATATGCTTAGAATTTAGGAGACATTGAGCAATAACATTTAAAAATAAATTAAACAACAAGGGCCCAAGTATACTACCTTAAGGAATACCAGGGGTGGTATGTAAATGCCAGAATAATATCCGTTAATATAAACAGAACACTGCCTACACGACAAATACGAGCGAAACCAATTCAAGATAGCAGAGTGAAACCCATTCTTTTGTAATTTAGTAATCAATATATCATGATGAACTCGGCCAAATGCTTTGGAGAAATCGGTATATATTGTATCGATTTGAACACCTTTCTCAAAGTTACATATACAACATTTAAAAAAAAAACAAATTAAGAGTTTTTGAGCGGCTGGCAATGAAACCATACTGATCAGGACTTAGAAATCGTTTTAAATGAAAAAATATTGAATCATACACAAAATTTTAGCTACATTCCCTCGAGATTTTGTGTCACTCTGGTTGTCAGCTGTGTTGACATCTTGGAAAAGAAAGAGATTTGCCAGGGTTGAGAAAATTGAGTGTAATTTAATTATGTTATTATCTGCATCCACAAGGCTACTTGGGTATCCTCTGATTAAAGAACTAAGAACCAAATTGATCACGTGGTAATTGATGGAAGGCACTCATCCAGTGTAATGATCACTACCTTTTAGCAGCAAAGGTTCGCACAAGATTAAGTAGAGCGAAAATCGTACGAAACCAGACGCAGGGGAAACTGGACATCGGAAAGCTGCAATTACCAGAGGTAGCCACAGCCTACTCAGGGAAGCTCTCGCAACTTTTGGCACAGAACCTACCCCCTCCCGATGACGATCCTGATGCGCAGTGGAAACCCCTTTCCGACTCTATGAAAACTGCCGCAACAACCGTACTTGGTTTCGAAAAACCGCTTCGCAATGAACCATGGTACGATGAAGAGTGTCGCATTGCAAATGACGAAGAAAACGCTGCACGTATGGTAATGCTTCAGTCAATTGCAACGCGAGCTGGAACTGAGCGGTATAGGGAGAAGGGAAAGGAGGTAAACGGCAGTGGAGAAAGCGCGAGAGTGGGAAAATTGGGACATACAGAAGGAAGAACGAAGCCCGAAAATTCTACCAAAAAGTTGAAAACGGGACTAATGGACATGGTTCAGGGCCCAAGACCAAGACTCCGCTGGAGGGATCAGGTTGACGAATCCCTGCGTACACTTGGTATTGCCAACTGGAGAAATAAAGCAAAAGATCGAACTGGTTGACGAAATATGTTATCTTCGTTTTGTAAGGTCACTGACTCCCCCGGGGTTGTCCGAGACCGGATAAGTAAGTAAGTTATCTGCTGTCGCAAAATAACCATTTAAAGTAATATTAAATTTAAAAATTTAATGAATTTGTTAAAAACTTTAAATATTTATGTGTAAATTACATATCGCAGTAGATTTAAATATAAGTAAATGACAAAAATAAACATTAAAAAGCATAGAAACCGTGCTTTTTAAAGTCATCTGTTGTAATTATGCAAATTGAAAGCAAAACATTTGGTGACAAGTTTTGTGTTGTTAAATTACGATGTTTCAGTCGTTTTCATTGTACGGTCATTCCGAAGTTGCTTCCTTTTTAAGGTAATCACTGCCAATAAAAGAGCTGCCGGCATTCCAAATTGTTTTATATGAATGCAAATTGACAAATGAGTTATTGGCATCATAAGTGCATTTGTGCAAACTAATAGAATTTGTTAGCTTATAAACGTTATAACAATGTAACTATGCATATACAACATATTTGTTATTTGTGCATAATATATTTTTTAGAATGACTAAAAATCCAAGTGGGAAACGGAGAGGCGCCTCGCCGGAGCGACTATTTTCTGTGACAAATCATATCCTAAATATTCGAAAGCCATTTTAAATGAACAGTAATTAAAAGATTACAAAATTTAAAAACAAAACAACCCCTATTATAAAAGAAGGAAAAATTTGTTCGTTTTGTCGAACTTAACAACACAAAAATAGTTGTCGTTAATTTTGCGATAGTCGAATCGTTAACTTCAACCGCTGTTTTACCGATAGCGAATATCGTTAACAAACTTGCCTGCAGAATACCAAAGTCGTTAATTTTATCGATTATCGTTAAAACAGCTTACTGAATCGCACTACTGATATCCCAATAACAGCGACGCATCGATAAGTTGTATCGCCTATTTTGAGTTTAAGCTATCGTATTGATGATCTCGTATATCGTACTCTTACCATGACATGGAATACAATTAAACGTTGTGCTTGCAAATCCGAAAGTAATTTTAACAATACTACATTATATTTAAAAAGTAGTTCTGTGGTATAAAATCGAAGCCAAATTTTATTTTATTAATTATATTGTTGCATCATGCGCTTCTTATTATTTATTTATTTATTTAGATTAGTAGACTTCATCAATTCAAATACTCCATGAATGACATACATTATAACTTTTTCTTAAATAAGATATAAGTATAACAATTACTATATCTATTAATTAAATAGCAAAATAATAACAATTATGAGTTCTTTCAGGTGTTGTTTCGCATTGAAATAAAAGATAAAAGTAGACATTATTTAATCAATTGAATGCTCTATATAAAATTATTACGAGGTAAAAGAGTATGATGAGACGTTTAGACCACTTTGAAAATTATTAAATACACACATATTGACCTATTTACTTGAATCTTTTAAAATGATCAAACGTTGTTAATTTTGTTCCAGGCCACCCACATCTCTAACCGCCGCCCGTGGTCGTGGTAAATCAGCAGCTTTAGGTCTTTCAATAGCTGCTGCTGTGGCCTTTGGTTATGTGAATGTCTATGTTACTTCCCCTCATCCTGAAAATTTGATTACACTTTTTGAGTTTGTTCTGAAAGGATTTGATGCATTGGAGTATCAAGAACACACAGATTATACAATTATTCGATCCACAAACGCAGACTACAAGAGAGCAATTATACGCATCAATATTACAAGATCGAACCGCCAGACCATACAATATATTGCTCCCAATGACACACATCTATTGAATGCCGCTGATTTGCTATTGATTGATGAAGCAGCCGCCATTCCATTGCCATTAGTAAAGAAAATGATGGGTCCTTATTTGATATTTATGGCATCTACTATAAATGGTTATGAGGGAACAGGAAGATCACTGAGTCTCAAGTTAATTTCGCAATTGCAAAAGGAGAATAACGCTCAACCACCGGTAAGTTAAAAACTAATTTTAAATGAATATCAAACGTTTAATATTTTATGTTTTTGTTACAGATTAAATTAGATGAATCTATTCGTTATACGGAGGGTGATGATATTGAAAGTTGGCTGATTAATCTACTATGTCTAGACGCCTCTAATACTGTGCCTCATATAAGTTCCGGCTGTCCCACTCCAGATGCATGTGAACTTTACTATATTGATCGAGATGCTTTATTCTCTTACCACAAGGCAGCAGAATCATTTCTGCATAGACTGGTGTCTATATATGTGTCTTCACATTATAAGAATAGCCCCAACGATTTGCAAATGATGAGTGATGCTCCGGCGCATCATTTATTTTGTTTATTGGGACCAATTCAGCGTAAAGATCAATTACCCGAAATTCTCGTAGTAGTACAAGTTGCTTTAGAGGGTGAAATATCATCTCAAACCATAACCGACTCATTGGGTAGAGGCAAAAAGGCGAGCGGTGATTTAATACCATGGAATGTCTCGGAACAATATGGTGACAAAGAATTTCCTAAGTTATCAGGTGTTAGAATTGTACGCATAGCCACACATCCTAGCTATCAGAGGGTATGTGATCTAAAAAAATATTCCAAATGGGATATTAGTCTTAAGTTGCGATTTGGAAAAAGTTTAATTCCTTTATAATTTCAGATGGGTTACGGCAAGAAAGCTTTAAAACTATTACGAGATTATTATGCTGGAAAATTTACTGACCTAAATGAAAATCCCAACAATGAGGACAATGGTGGTAAGGATTTTATAGGGACACAACTTTTCGATAATAATAAATGTCGTCCATATAGTTTAAACTATATATTTTTATGCGATACTTAATAAGTTTTGTTATATGCAGGTATTGAAGAAGTTGAAGAAGAGGATTTGGGACTATTGAAAGAACAAATACGTCCAAGACGTAAAATACCAACATTGCTGAAGCGTTTAAATGAACGATTGCCCGAAAACATTGATTATGTGGGTACCTCATATGGTTTAACGCAAGAACTCCTAAAATTCTGGAAAAGTTTAAGTTTTGTACCAGTCTACCTTAGCCAAAAGGCGAATGACTTAACCGGAGAGCATTCGTGTATTATGTTGCATACATTGAACAAAACAGCGGGTGCGACACAAAAAGTTAATGCTGAGTGGTTAGGCCTGTATTTTAATGATTTTAGACGACGTATCATTAAGCTCATGGGTAAAGCATTTAGAGATTTTCCCACTAGTTTGGGCTTATCGCTGCTTGACAACAAATCGGTGCAAATACAACAAGATGCAATTAATAAAAAAGTATTGGATACCTACTTTTTGCCTCATGATCTACAACGTTTAGAATCATACTCTCGCAATCAGATTGAATTTCGTTTGATACTGGATCTCACTACCGATATAAGTTACCTGTATTTCCAAGGAAAAATATCTGATTTGAAAATTGACACTTTACAAAAAGCTGTGCTTTTAGCGATCGGTATCCAAGGTAAAACAGTAGATGGCATCGCTGGCGAACTAAATATGCCGGGCAATCAACTATTGGCGAAATTTTATGATTTAATCAAGAAAACATCGAAATATTTCTCAAATGTAGTTGAAGGCCATATTGAAAATACTATGATAAGTGAAACAAAACTGAAACGCGGAGATGATTTTGAACCTATTACACTTTCGTTAAATGATGAATTGGAGGAGACTGCAAACCAGATAACCAAAAAGCAAAAGGATGACTTGCAACGTCTAAAGATGGAAAGCCTTAAAGATTTCGCTATTAAAGGTAGTGACGACGATTGGACCAAGGCCTTATCCCTTAAAGAGGGTGGAACTAAAATGATTTCAGTAAAAAGGTAAGTGGATGCAGACATAGTTTCTCGCTATGTTCATTTAATTTAAAAACTTTAAATAAAACTTTAAATTATTTACAGTGGCATTAAACGTTTGGATGAACCTGTGGACACCTTAAAATCAGATAACAGTACAGAACCAAAAAAGAAAAAAATGAAATTTGGCAAGAAATCAAAAAATAAATCTGTTATTTAAGTTCAACTAATGTTTTACTTTCTAGGATTTTGTAAATGAAATAACAAATAATAATAACCATGGATGTTTATTGTGGTAAATGCTTGCGTTTTAATAGTGTTTCGTTCGAGTTAAAAGGGTTTGGTAAATTGCAGTTCTTTGATATTAAATAAGATAATGCAGAGCTTTGGTTGAATTAAGTTTGAAATATATAAAGTACTACTTATTTAAAGGCACTAAAAATTCCATATTCAGCAGCCTGTATCTTTTGCAATTTGTAACCGATTGCAGAATTTTAAAATGGAAAGCTAGACATCTTGAGATATAAAAAAAATCATGACAATAGTGGTTTCTTAACTAAATAACTTTTTTTTAGGAATTTATAAAAAAAGTCAAAAAATGTGCTATTTTTTTTTCGTTCACTTAAATAAAGGCGCTTTAACTAATTTTAATGAAAAACAGTTTTTCTTGTTTTTTTAATTTATTTTACTTTATTTAAGAACTATTAGTAATGGGTACAACCCCTTTGTTTTTAATAACTTCAAATATACGGGTTTTCATTGAGAAATAAAGAGAATTTATGTAATCCAATGAAATTTGATTCCAAGCATCCTTAATGGTCTGAATTAATGACTGCTTGTCATCAAATTGTCTACCTCCTTCATAGACTTTACGAGATAACCAACCCCAGACATTTTCGATAATGTTTAGATCTGGCGAATAGAGTGGCCAGTCAAGAATATTAATAGTTTGGCATGCAATGAACTCCTTTACTAATCTGGCGTTGTGTATAGGGGCATTATCCTGTTGCAATATCCAAGATATGGGACAAAATAGTTCACTGAACTTCGGAAAAGCCGATTCCAATATCGTTTTATAGCTTGCACCAGTCATTTTTGCAAAAAACGCTTTTCTTTGCACAGATCATGGAAATTATAGTTGTAGCCATCAGGCTACAACTACAATTAAACTTCTTTTCATCCGTAAATACAACGGTTCGCCAGTCATTTACATGATCTCTTGGCTGCACATCCCATACCATCTAGTCTCTTGCGAATTGAAGCCACTTTACCTTACGAGGAGCATTAAGTGGCGGCTTTTTTTTTTGTAATATCAGGTATTTAAGATACTCACAGCTCTTAATCTGCGTACTGATGACTTGCTCGCTTCCACTCCAGCTTGAGCTCGTATTTTTGACAAGCATAAGGCAGAATTAGAAGCAATACTGATGATTTTTCTTTTCTCATACGTAGACAAAGACAATGAAACCCTTCCTTTCCATACCCCTCGGGGTCCTTGATGTAATTGTCGACAACTGTTGGGCTCCGTCCAATTTTTGATGTGTTAACATCTATACGCGCGCCTCTAGGGCAGTAAACTATCAAACTAATACATACGCAAGTGTTAGGTTTGTAAGAGTAAATCATCGTTTGTTTGTTCGTTGCTTGGCAATCGGTATCGAAAGTGATTATTGGGCGATTTTCATATAATTTTCCCACGCGATTTTCTCCGGAAATTCATAGCCGATTTTATTAATTTTTGGATTAAAAAGCTAGTGCGGGTTTCGACGAAGAGTTTAGGCCAAAAATTAAGGCGATCCGATATCGGCGAGCCGAGATTTAAGTGTTTTAATTTGGAGTATTAATTTGGAGTAATATTAAAAAAGTGTTTTATGTTGATCTTCGGTTTTGTCTTATCATTGTTTGTTTGTTCGTTGCTTGGCAGTCGGTATTGAAAGTGATTATTGGGCGATTTTCATATAACTTTCCCACGCGATTTTCTCCGGAAATTCATAGCCGATTTTATTAATTTTTGGATTAAAAAGCTAGCGCGGGTTTCAACGAAGAGTTTAGGCCAAAAATTAAGGCGATCCGATATCGGCGAGCCGAGATTTAAGTGTTTTAATTTGGAGAAATATTAAAAAAGTATTTTATGTTGATCTTCGGTTATATCGTACGAATATAACAATGTATGTATGTATGTACAAGTGTCTGTTGCTTTGCATTCTTTGACTTTTGTGGGAATAAAACAAAAAGTATTGAGCAAGAAAATAATGACACATGTGCTTGCACTGGGTCTTTAAATAATTTTAAGTATTAATATTATTTAACTGTAACGTCATCATATGATTGAACGCTGTTTTCTATTTTCCAATGTAACATTTACGAATGTGTTCATAGAAATCGAACAGGTACCGTGTAGCAAAAAGGTGTTAACACATCGCCCGTGAGTTCGAACACTCATTGGATTTTTTTAGCTATTGCGCGGTTAGAATATCCTTCAGAACGGTAAACATCGATTTTAGTTTTTTCCGATAGATTTAAAATTTATTGTTTTGCCATTTTGACTCGTAAAATGATTAAGATGTAATAAATTGTAATAAACAAACGCTCTCTACAACAAATCATCGCTTACTTTAAAAATAATAAAGTGCCTTTATTCAAGTGAGCCAAAAAAAAACATTTTTGGACTTTTTTTTATAAATTCCTAAAAAAAGTTCTTTAGTTAAGAAACCACTATTGTCATGATTTTTTTTTATATCTCAAGATGTCTAGCTTCCATTTCCATTTTAAAATTCTGCAACGGTTACAAATTGCAAAGATACAGGCTGCTGAATATGGAATTTTTAGTGCACATAAATAAGTGAACCGGAGTGTATGTCAGAAGTCAGCTTGAAACATCCCTATTTTAAAATAGTGTCCGCTGCGATCAATTGTGAGAAAGTAATGTAGGGTTTGAGATTTTTCGTCGTGTGTATGCAATAATTTAAGAATATTGCAGTTCTTGACTTGTGTGTCATGTATATTACACCCACACATTACCCGTTGAACCACATGTCATACTAATGCTGATACGAGGGTTGCATTTTATGTTTCGGGATTTGGCAACCCTAGTGTTGCAATCTGGCAACTGACAGCTCTATCGTAAAGCTGGACATTTTTTAGGTTATGAGTACTCAGAACGTTTTGACATACGAGCGCTATTTCTGTTGTTTACAGTAACTTAAAAGATTCATCTCGGGCCAAAAATTGAAGTAAATCGTGAACATTTTCGTGCAATAATTTTTTACAACTTTCGACGTGGATTAACTCAGCAACAGTGCATGGATGAACTTAATTCAATTTTTGGCGATGAAGCTCCATCAAGGACCAGTGTTTATCGATGATATGATGAATTCAATCGTGGTCGTAGTTCACTCCAAGACGAATTTCGTGAAGGTCGTCCAAAATCTGCTGTTGTTCCGAAAACCGTTGATGTTGTGCGCGAACTGATTTTGCAAGATCGTCATGTGACCTATCGAGAGATTGACACAACCTTAGGCATTAGTGGGACCAGCATACATTCAATATTGCATAAACATTTGACTGTCAAAAAATTTGTTCGCGTTGGATCCCACACAATTTGTAAATCGCTCATTGTCGATTGGTCGAAAGAAATGCTCCAAAAATACGATCGCGGTGCTTCGAAACACGTCTATGACATCGTGACAGGTGATGAATCCTGGATTTACGCGTATGAGCCCGAAAGTAAACAGCAGTCAACTGTATGGGTGTTTCAAGATGAGCCAAATCCAACAAAAGTTGTTCGCGCCCGAAGCACTTCCAAGCAAATGGTCGCCTGTTTTTTCGGAAAACCCGGACATGTCGCAACCGTACCACTAGAACAACGCAGAGTGGTACACAACCATTTGTTTGCCAGTTGTCTGCCAAGAAATCAGGAACACCAACCGCCGAAGACGGATCGCTCTTCACCACGACAATGTGAGCTCTCACACATCGGCTGAAACAACTGCATTTTTGAGCACCCAAAACATCGATTTGATGGGTCATCCGCCGTATAGTCCTGACTTGGCACCGAATGACTTCTGTTTATTCCCGTACGTAAAAAAACAAACTGAGAGGTCAACGTTTTTCGACACCTGAAGAAGCGGTTGCTGCATTCAGAATGCATGTTTTGGAGTTCCCTCAATCAGAGTGGCAAAAGTGTTTCGACAATTGGTTCAAACGCATGCAAAAGTGGGGAATATTTTGGGAATATTTTGAAAAACAATAAAGTGATTTTCGTTGATTAATATGTGTTTTTGTTCTCTAATCCCGAAACATAAAATGCAACCTCGTACTGTATGTCGCGTAAGACACAGCAACTCAATTTTACCTTAATATGTGTACCTGAATCAGATTACAAAGCTTTTCAACATTTGACCCCTCTTTTAGCAATGAACACCAGCACCAAAAGTCACAAAATGAATGTAGCTTCCCCTAAATTTAATATTTACTATGGATGAATCCAACACCTACTCACCCCTGAAAATTTTCCAATAGAGAATAATTGAAATATTCCCCTCAAGCTCTCACACCCAACCAAGTTAATGGGAAAAATGAGTTTCCAGAAATGTAACATAAAGGCAATATTGGAAACAAAATATTCCTTTAGAGCTGACATGAAGAAAAAACAAATGCCTATACACAAGGAAAGTATTCCAAACACTAAGAACCACCAATGGAGTTCAGTTAGCAAGTTACCATTGATACTAAAAGAACATCACAGACAATTAACGCGCATGAAGAAATTTTTTGAATAAAAAACTATTTGTTAACAAAGAAACGTTAAAGAATTTAAAAAAAAACGCTTTTTAAAGTTTGTTGCAGTTAATAAAATAACTAAATATCTATTGCTTTTATAAAAAAAAATTATCTATAATTTGTAATGCCCACCTATTTTAATCAAATATTAAACATATATAACTTTTGTTAGTTCGCCACCACCACCACCTCTACCACCTAATTGATTGTGTGAGTGACACAAAAAGTCAGCAGCTATATTCGTACATATGATTTGATATCAGCTAGTGACGTTTACTTTGGGTGCTTATCAGGAAACGTTGTGTGTTTTTAGGAGCGCGCGCGCTTTTTTTGTGAAGAGAGTGTATATAATTATTGCCAAAAGAGAGTGGCATTGATTAAGAGAAATTTGTGGAAAATATGTGGCATATTTTAAGGCAATTTAAAAAAGAAAAATTGTCTTAAGTCTGTGAGTCAAACGTGATCGTGTGTGAAGATTTGTGATTTAATCGAAACACTTTCGAAAGGTGTCTGCTCTTGGTCATAATAGAGCGGTATTGTACATAGAAACAGTTACATTTAATCTTACATAATCGATATTATCGCTTCATGATAAACGGCAATAAATTATTGACAACATTTTGGTAACATAAATATTACCTATGTGTGGGCTATATACAATTATTAGAGCCCATGTGTGGTTTACAGTATAAAACACGAAATAGTCCGTCTCAAAAGACGTCCTTGCGCTGGGGCGATAGTTGTGTCAACGTAAACCTATTAACAGCAACTCAATTCACCTTAAGTAATATCTAACTATTAGGCGTCTAAACGCGTAGTTATATATTCAAACATTTGAACTCAAACACGGATTCCTATTTATTTGAACTAACTAACCAACAACAAACTACTATTCGTACGACTAATTTTATGTAAACTTTTAAAAAATAAATCTACTACGTAAATAAGATACCTGCAAATGTGCTGTGTTTTTTGTTAACAAACTACAAAGTAATTTTTATTCTATAATACAAAATAAAAAGTAGTTGCATAATTTTAAGCTGAATCCTATTACTTTGCGTCCCGATTCTAAAAAGAAAACATATACTTGCTGAAAAATATTTCATTAATAATTTCGTGCGCGTTTCGACAAATTTGTTGGTTCCACCTGTTCTCATTGTTTTTTTTTGCTGCTAAAGGTAAGCAATTCATTGGAATACTTTCAGAACTCTTTCCAGAAAGTTATGGAAAATTTCTTACTCTTACATTGTAATACTCTTTGCACTTTTTCTGAATGAATTCCTTATTTACCCCATCCAATCTCTTATTTTGATACATCACATGTCAATTCTTTAAGAGAAAAATAATATTTAATTGACATTTATTTATGTACAATTACTTGAGGTATTCCTTCTCTCTATCTATCTCTCTCACTACAAAATATCTCTTCTTATACTGTGCAAGCCATTTTGTTTGCTTTTAATACCTTATTCTATATACTTTAAATGCAAAGCATACTTAAAGGCTGAACGAAGTAAATACATAAATGAAGTATATACATAGGATGGACTTAATAAATGAGAACAAATTACTTGTTTTTACAGTTATGATAAATTTTGAAATTTGAAATTGTAGACGCTTGAGATTTTTTCTTGTTCAAGTCTGAAAGTAAATATATACATATATAAGTTTTTAGATACTTATTTGACTTTTCATATTAATCTATGATGTATGGAATGTGGAGTCGAACCAATAGAAGACGGTTCACGGTAGAAAAGAATTGTATACACCTTACTGTGACAGTGTTGCGCTACAAAGTTTGCGCTAATGTTTCCGACTATAAGAAATTTTAGATATGTAAAGGGTGGTCCAAATACATGTATCTCTTTAAATCCTATGTTATTTTAACACTGATAGATTCTTTCTGTTCGAAATATTGATTACACCGTGCGACAAATAAAGACTATGAAAAAAATATACGGACTTGACCATGCAGGTTCGATTCTACTTCCGATGGGTACCCTTTGGCTTCGCGGGGTAATAATGAAATGTAAATGAAACTACATATATTGCAAATCAATACAGAGGAAAAAAAACCTATATTCGGCTTGTCGAGTTTAGTGACCAATTTTTTTATATGGGTCTTAAAAGATTCTTAAAATCTGTGGGCCCCTCGAAAAACGGTGTCATCAGTTTTTGTTCAACAGTTCATTCACACTTGTGGATAGCGCTTTACTATATTTGGCAATAATGTACCTAAGAATCCGCTGAAGAAATCTTATTAACATTTTATGCCAAACAGTAATATTTTGTAGCACTTTTTTGAAAAAAATAAAGGGAACAATTAATTTTTTTTCACTCTTTTCAACATAACTGACAGGGACTCGTAATTTTTGACAAACAGTTGTAGCCGTAGGTGGTGCAATGGTTAGTGTGCGCGGCTCTTGTACATGAGACCCTGAGTTCGAACCCTGCTCTGACCACCTTAAAATTGCTTTCGGCGGCGGTTTTTACAGTTTTACACCGATTACACCGAACGGTATTTTTGAGAAGCTTTTTCATGGCTAAATACTCGATAGTGTCGCCGTCACTAAGCGAGGTGACCGCCGTCGAAAGAAATTTTTTTAGGTGGTCAGAGTAGGGATCGAACCCACGTCCTTATGCACAAGAGCCGCTCACACTACCATTCTTAAAATAAACATTTAAAATAAAATTGGATATTGGATAAATCACGTATTAGTAGAATGTATTTTCCTGGAAAATATTATAAATTAATTTGGGGCGTAAGACCGCCTTTATCTTCGGGAATCAGCATAAAGAACACGAAAAATAATTTTTATTGTCGGTCGAATATATGAAGCTCACAGGTCTAAAAACGGGTACACTTAGGCGTGGGCTAGAATATCTTAATGAATTTCGTGAATAGCACCGAATTCCTATGAGAGGTATAGTGATTTAGTAGGGTAAATTGAGATCGCATAATAGGATCAGAGTGCTTTTTAATAACTAACTAGACGTGGCTAAACACAGGCAAGTGTGTCTTTTCACAAATTTAATGACGCTTTTTTTTTGTGGTGCGTCATCTGGGGACCCAAATAACAACAATTTACCACGATATAGGTGGTATTGAGAATCGGAAACCTCCAAACACTTACGGTCTTATTCATATAAAGTTTTTGCTCAAATACTAATAACGAAGCGCGCCACACAGTTTCAAGACTTTTGATGTTACAGTACTATAGATTGCGGATGTGTGATTAATAGATTAATCAAGCAACCTGATTAATCGACAACCTAATTAATTAAAAAAAAGTATAATTCATGCATTTTGATTAAACAAATTTACGATTAATCGATTAATCTTCATTTTGATTCACATATACATTATGTTGAATTTGACACCTTCGGCCCTCCAAAAAAGATCAAAGCGCATATTATTAATTAAAACAACACCTCCTGTTATCACTATTAATCCATCTTCAATTTGTTTATCTCTGGCTTAATTTGTACTATATACCCTCATCCAAAGGGGTAGGGGCATAGAGTAATTATTATAACTAGAGTTTTCTTTCTCTCCGCAAATTTCTGACATTTGGCCCGGTGTGATATGAATGTTTGATGTGGGAAAGAATTGCTTTACTAATACCAGTTAGAGGCAATGGTTCAAAACAACGAACAAAATAACAACAAAGGCATTTCGTTTTGTGTGTTAAAATTATTGTGTTAAATACAACACAAATGTATGCTAACAATAACAGTCAATAAAAAGTGGAAAACCCTTTTAATTTTCACAGCTTTTCAACAAAACGACATGAAAAATTAAAGTCGGAAGTTATTGTAATTCCACCTGGTGTCGCTTTTTGTCAAACATCTCTCTATCACACCGACCGCACCACGAAGAGTGTGAAAGGAAACGTCAGATGAGTCAAATATGATATGAGTCAATAGTGAGTCTTTAAATAATTACTCTATGGATGGGGGTATATATCACTTAATATGGCGAAAATGTAACGCATAGACGGAGCTATATTCGACGAAAATAGTTTTAGGACTTTTTGATTGAGCCATGTCCGCCAGTCTGTCTGGCTGGCAAGTTAAGACGATAAGTGTCGATCACAATTGAATGTTGAATGGTTCAAACTTAGTTTCGAAAATAGGCATTGTGACCAAGCCCTTTCTGGTACATCCCATACAAACAAGATGCATGTGATTAGCTTATACTAATACGATTAACGCTTTTAGAAGGTTAACTGCGTTGACCCAAGATTACTCATCAAATTTTAATCTGTAAAATCTGAAGTTTAATGTTTAACCTAATTTTTATCTGGTGTACCTATTGATGCAACACTGCTAATTACTAAAAAATGCAACCATAATAAAAACATAAATAAAAAAGCAACTGTTTGACAGACGGAAGCCGATCAAAAATTTTTCGACCAAAAATGTTTTGCAGCACACGCCGCCGCCGATATAATTGGCTGTTATTGGTTTAAAATGTGTGCTGATTTTATCGACTGTACCGATTTGACCGACAGATCCAATTTTAAATATCCAATTATTTCAAAAACATCCAAACTTGTATATAACTGGCCGCGATAAACGCGATATTGGTTAATAACACATTGTGTGCCACGTCGTACGTTTCCGTACGACACCTAACCCGTCGTGGGGTGCCACGTAGTACGTTTCCGTACGACAGTGATTGCTTTTACTTAGAGCCTGTAGTTATTTCATGAACGACACTGAGTGAAATTTGTTGCGATTTTTAAATAAAGAATCCTTTACTGAATATTTTTGCAAAAGCATGCATGGGTCTAGGATGTATTTTTTTGAAATTTACATTAAATTTACAAGTAATTTAATATTATATTAATTTTTGAAAGGATAAAAGTAAGTATACATATTATTATTTTAGATGGGCGTATGTTGGGAAACACTGCAGGCACAAGTGGGGGGTATTGGGGCATTTTGGACAATAAGTACTCGTTTTTTCCAAGTGATTTCTTGCTGTTTTCCGGTCCAGCTGTTTTTTTGCAGTTGCGTAACACAAAACACAAGAACGTCGAATTGCTTTATTGTTGGCATCTACCCTTTTAGTTATAATGTGTTTGCCGGGGTTTACTGCTTGCGGAGATGTTAGATCCAAAAAGTCATTAGGTACACGTTGACGGAATTTGCGTATGTTGATGTTTGTCTTTGTAGCTTCCTTATAAACAATATGTGCGTTTCCTATTGACAGGCCAAGTAATAATTCAATTGACAAATTCCCATACCACTTCAAACCTTTGCGTAGGGTGCTACCATACGAGACCATTTGGTCCGATAAATCTATACCAGCTTTTCCTTTGTTATATTCAATGATAGCTAACGGTTTTGACTAAACTATACTTTTGCGTCTTTTTGCTCTACTAGTTGATGGGATATTTGGATCATCTTCTTGATTTGAATCGGATATCATCACTGGAGCATGCTTTGTTGAAAGCATTCTGACATCTCGCTTATCCTTCCATTTTAGTACTACTATTCCGTTTTCATCTTCTTGGGCCACCAAGTCACATTTTTTAAGCGCAGAATTCATCACTTCTTTTGGCAAATATTTCTTGTTTGCGCGAAGAGTGCCGACAAGGTGGGTTTTATTATTTAGTATTGAGCGAGCGAGTTCGTAGCTGGTATAAAAGTTGTCAACGTATAATGTACGACCTTCTCCTTTCAATTCAGTGATTAAATATTCACAAACATTTTTTGCTAAGCCAACTTCTCTTACCCCAGTAGCTGGTTTAACAGAATATATTTTCAATGACCAGGTAAATCCTTCAGTAGAGCAAAGTTTAAACAGTTTTATTCCATACGGATGAGCCTTATTAGGAATATATTGTCGGAAAACAAGTCTGCCTCTCCAAGCAATCAGTGTTTCATCAATAAGTCGATAAGTCGATCACCTGGAATAATGCTACTATTATCTGCAAAGTGCATGAAGCTCAGCAGCAACTGAAAACGATTTCGGGACATTGTTTTTCCAGGAATGGTAAAGTTATATAGGTGATTTTTTGACCAATAATCTGAAATTGTTTTTTCTCGAAGATCTAGATTCGGCGGTTTTGTATTTATTGGGTTCTTTGACAATTAAATCAATGATATCATTGTCTACAAATAGCAAATATGTATCCAAACAGAAAATGTCTGATGAAATATTTTGCTGGATACCAGATTTTCCAGTAAATGTAAAGGTCTTTTGACGTGATGAAAATTCAGTCCAATTGACTTCGGTATTCAACATTTCCGCGCCTGCTGTTAAACTGTCTTCTTCAGCTTCGACAGCTTCGTCAGCTTCGTCTTCCGTATTGATACCATCTTCAAACAACAAGTCATCGATTCCCACAGGATCTATGTCAGGCTCAGAGTCAGAATCCGAAACCTCCGGTATCCAATCACAATCATCATCATTAGAAAAATCTTCATCACTCTCCGTCAAGACTTCCAATATTTCCTTTTCTCTTTGTAGGTATTTGCTTTTTATTTTATTATATTTTTATTTTAACTAAAAAGAAAGGAAAAAAGAAATCAAACAAAAATAAAAAACAAGAAAAAAAGCGTCGTACGTTTTTGTACGACAGCGACTTTTACAAATGCATACCCGTCATGCAGTGCCACATCGTACAGAAATGTACGACACAAAAAAGCCTATATAAAATAAAAAGGAAGGGTCAGAATGGACTAGGGATATCTCAGAAATCGTTTTTTATCACTAATACACTCATTTAACAAAAAAAAAATGTTTGACCTCCTGGGAAGGTTTTCGTCAAAACCGCTTGGCACTCAATGTGATAATCTGTAATATTTTACTTAACTGGAGAAAATTGGCGAGGCTGTCACGCCCATTCTGGTACTTTCCACACAAATGCTGGGGCCGTCCAGTTTGTCGATACGATAAATCGCGAAAAACATTTCCGATCTTAATGAAATTAGATATTGGGCTTAATTTTGCCAAAGACCACTCAACTACCATGACACCCATTTTGGTACCTCCCAAACTGAAGTTGTGTGGTCGGCTGATTGGTCGACAAGATAACTCCCGTAACATACAATAATCTTTTATGAAATTTGGTATTAAGGAATATTTATTCAACCGCCACTCTGATGTGGAAATTTAACGGCTTTTTGGGGATGTGAAAAATTAAAAATAAATTTAAAGATGTCACGAATAAAGAAGTGTAGATATGTCTGTATCTTATCTATATAATCAGATCTGGAATTTTTTTCCGGTCAGATATAATTGGATCTTACGTGAGATACAGTTAGGCCTGGCGCAATACTATGATATATATAGTTAGATAAAGGGTTTTTCAATAAGAGCGCTACAAAAGTTTTTTTTAAATAAAACAAAACCGGTTTTAGATACCAATGAAATTCTTTATTCCTGTGAAAGGACGTTCGATGCCATTATGTATGGAACTCGATTTCTTTTGCATGGCCACCACGGGCACGCTTGCAGAAGTCCAGACGCTGAACCCAATTTTCGACGGTTTTCAAGCATAAATTGGCCGATTCTGCTGCAATTTCACGTTC
Organism: Phaonia tiefii; assembly: GCA_963931995.1. NCBI lineage: Eukaryota > Metazoa > Arthropoda > Insecta > Diptera > Muscidae > Phaonia > Phaonia tiefii. The sequence continues at coordinate 105,318,269 of OZ008367.1, read as the reverse complement.
GACATTCGTACGAAGTTCATCAATCGTCGCTGGCTTGTTGGCATAGACCATAGACTTGACGTAGCCCCACAGGAAATAATCTAACGGCGTCAAATCGCACGACCGAGGCGGCCAATCGACTGGGCCATTTCGTAAGATAACACGTTCACCAAACTTGGTTTCCAAAAAATTGATTGTGGCATTCGCTGTGTGGCTTGTGGCGCCGTCCTGTTGGAACCACATGTCCTCCAAGTCCATATTATCCAATTGGGGCCAAAAATATTCGGTTATCATTGAACGGTAGCGATTGGCGTTCACAGTAATGTGCCGGTCTTGATCATCTCGGAAGAAGTACGGCCCAATGACGCCGCCGGCCCATAAACCGCACCAAACCGTAATTTTTTCGGGATGCAATGATGACTCATGGATTACGTGTGGATTACTGTCTGACCAACTACGCATATTTTGCTTATTGACGAAGCCATTCAGCCAGAAATGAGCCTCATCGCTGTAGACCATAAATTGGACGTAGCGCTCTTAAAGTTGAGGCCACTGACTCCAAATTTCGGTAGTAAATTTTAATAATTTCGACTCGTTGTTGGCTCGTATATCTTTCCATGATGAAATGGCAAACCTTACTGAAGAGAAGTGTCAAAAGAGCGGGAAAAAATATGGCGTCGTTTGCTGTCCCTATCGATTTACTTTTGTAGCGTCTCTGTTGAGAAACCCTTTATAATCGGTTAGATGTAACAGTACATTTGGGTAGATATGGCCGTATCTCTCTCCAAATCTAACTATATCACACGTTAGACCTAATTTTATGTCACGTTATATCCAATTATATCTGGCCGGGACAAATTTGAGATCTAATCTGATCAGATCTGATCTAATTAGATCTTATTCGACATAACAATTTTTTGGATCTAATTAGGCTGTTAAGATACCATAATATTTACAATATTTTACACTGGATTTTAAAAAAATCCAAAGTGCAGCTGTTACATGCATTCAGGCTGCATTGGTTTTTGGGAACAGAAAAAAATTATATAATTTTACAAATGCTACCTAAATAAATATTTACAACAGCATTCGGAGACTCTCCCAAACTCTCGACTCAACACTTTTTGCATGCCAATCAAGTGTCGCAATGATCAAGTGTAAACACACACGCAAAGAAAAAAAACGGCCCGTAAACTCTACCGAAAAGTACAAAGTCAAACTAACGGAAATGGATTAGCCCCTATTTGTAGATATAAAAAAATGGTTTCCCGTTACATCCCAAGAAGGAACTAGGGAGAGCTTCTCACAAACCAGTGAGCTGCGCGCGTTCTAGTTTTACACTCACTGATTGGAACCTACAGTTCATGGCTAAATACTCGATAGTGTCGAGATCATTAAGCGAGGAGACCGCCGTCGAAAGAAATCAGGGATCAAACCCACGTTCTCATGCACAAGAGCCGCGCAAACTACCATTGCACCACTGAGATAAGGACGGGACTATTGTCACAGATGGGCACAGTATGTTGGGAATTTACTTGTCCCAGGAGACTTCAATATATATGAGGGTGTGGAGCACATACAGAATGAAGACGTCGACTGCCCCTCCTAGCTAAAGCGAAGTTAGAACTGAAATTTCCCGGCTTAAGAACAACAAATCCACTGGTGCTGATGGACTACTGTCTCAGCTGTTTAGGGTTAGCGGGTAGGAGTTGGAAAGGTGCATGCATCAGCTCATATGCAAAATATGGCTAGACGAATGCATGCCCGACGATTGGAGTCTTAGCATACTGTGGCCTGTTTAAAAAAAAGCGACCAGAGTATATGTACAAACTATCGTGGAATAAGCCTTTTATCCATCGCACACAAGTTTCTCTCGAGCTTTATTTGCGAAAGACGACTGACTCCGTTTGTTGTAGACCGGATCGGAATTTATCAGTACGGCTTTATGCATTAAACACATAGACGACAGCAAGCTGCACGACGACTGACTTCAAATGTCGTTGGCGACATTTGTCGTTGTGTATCCACCTTTTTAAATATTTTGAAAACGGCAGCTACAGCGTAAACAGCTGATATTGTTTTTTTGACAGAATTTTAATAAGTTTTACGAAAACATGAGTGGAAATATAGTAAATTCTATAATTAATATTGCTAAAGTAGTACATATTCCGGATTTAGTGTACGAAGCCCATAAATTACGTCAAAGAAGCAATCGAAGATAATCAAAAACTTACCAAATGCCAACCAACACAATAAAAAAAATTGTAATATGCAATGTATTTTTCAGTGATGCCAATATGACGTATATTAGACACACAAACAAACGATTTATGTTCTACAAAATAATTTATTGAAAAGAGTATTTGTTTTTGTAATTTCTTTACACGAAGTACATGCATATGTTTTATTTTCATTATAGTTTGTTTATTAATGAGTGGATTAGAATACATTCCGAAGAGGCAGGAAATATTTAAAAGGCGAAGCCATATTTTGGCATACCCCCGGACGAAGACCGGCTACACAAGAAATCTTTATATATCGAAATTATATTTTAGAATACCAAGAAGAAATAAAAATACATTCAGTTTTTCACTGAATATGTGTGTTTTTTTTTACAGAACGTGAAAAATTGAACGCGAGTTTGGTTTTATGCACCTTGAACGCGCATAGTACAACAATAATTTTTTCTGGGCAGAAAATTTTTCAATTCAGAATTATTTGTTTCAACTGCGCTATCCACCAAAAAAAATTCGAAAGCCGGCTGATAAAACATTTAATAAATCCCAAAATGTTTGACACAAATATTCAGTTTTTAGTTAAACGCCTTTAATCTCCAAATTATTACAACTACTTTAGTGCATTACCAACACTGTATCTGATATTGTCGCCTTTCAAAATAGAAATTAGTTTATATTGGCGACAACTGCAACGGTCGTTGTGCCGTCGTGCTGCTGTGACGCCGTCAAAGTAATCATTTTCAATCAATCATTTCTAGTTTTACACTCACTGATTGGAACCTACAGTTCATGGCTAAATACTCGATAGTGTCGAGATCATTAAGCGAGGAGACCGCCGTCGAAAGAAATCAGGGATCAAACCCACGTTCTCATGCACAAGAGCCGCGCAAACTACCATTGCACCACTGAGATAAGGACGGGACTATTGTCACAGATGGGCACAGTATGTTGGGAATTTACTTGTCCCAGGAGACTTCAATATATATGAGGGTGTGGAGCACATACAGAATGAAGACGTCGACTGCCCCTCCTAGCTAAAGCGAAGTTAGAACTGAAATTTCCCGGCTTAAGAACAACAAATCCACTGGTGCTGATGGACTACTGTCTCAGCTGTTTAGGGTTAGCGGGTAGGAGTTGTAAAGGTGCATGCATCAGCTCATATGCAAAATATGGCTAGACGAATGCATGCCCGACGATTGGAGTCTTAGCATACTGTGGCCTGTTTAAAAAAAAGCGACCAGAGTATATGTACAAACTATCGTGGAATAAGCCTTTTATCCATCGCACACAAGTTTCTCTCGAGCTTTATTTGCGAAAGACGACTGACTCCGTTTGTTGTAGACCGGATCGGAATTTATCAGTACGGCTTTATGCATTAAACACATAGACGACAGCAAGCTGCACGACGACTGACTTCAAATGTCGTTGGCGACATTTGTCGTTGTGTATCCACCTTTTTAAATATTTTGAAAACGGCAGCTACAGCGTAAACAGCTGATATTGTTTTTTTGACAGAATTTTAATAAGTTTTACGAAAACATGAGTGGAAATATAGTAAATTCTATAATTAATATTGCTAAAGTAGTACATATTCCGGATTTAGTGTACGAAGCCCATAAATTACGTCAAAGAAGCAATCGAAGATAATCAAAAACTTACCAAATGCCAACCAACACAATAAAAAAAATTGTAATATGCAATGTATTTTTCAGTGATGCCAATATGACGTATATTAGACACACAAACAAACGATTTATGTTCTACAAAATAATTTATTGAAAAGAGTATTTGTTTTTGTAATTTCTTTACACGAAGTACATGCATATGTTTTATTTTCATTATAGTTTGTTTATTAATGAGTGGATTAGAATACATTCCGAAGAGGCAGGAAATATTTAAAAGGCGAAGCCATATTTTGGCATACCCCCGGACGAAGACCGGCTACACAAGAAATCTTTATATATCGAAATTATATTTTAGAATACCAAGAAGAAATAAAAATACATTCAGTTTTTCACTGAATATGTGTGTTTTTTTTTACAGAACGTGAAAAATTGAACGCGAGTTTGGTTTTATGCACCTTGAACGCGCATAGTACAACAATAATTTTTTCTGGGCAGAACATTTTTCAATTCAGAATTATTTGTTTCAACTGCGCTATCCACCAAAAAAAATTCGAAAGCCGGCTGATAAAACATTTAATAAATCCCAAAATGTTTGACACAAATATTCAGGTTTTAGTTAAACGCCTTTAATCTCCAAATTATTACAACTACTTTAGTGCATTACCAACACTGTATCTGATATTGTCGCCTTTCAAAATAGAAATTAGTTTATATTGGCGACAACTGCAACGGTCGTTGTGCCGTCGTGCTGCTGTGACGCCGTCAAAGTAATCATTTTCATATAAACGTGTGTGTTTTAATTTTGACAGGTTGTCGCTCGTAGCTTGCTGTCGTCTATGTGTTTAACAAATCAACCATCACACTACGACAAATCATGGAGAAAACCCACGAAACCAAATTCACACCTACTTAGATTATAAGGCTGCCTTCAATAGCCCGATAAGGGGTAAACTGTACCAAGCTATGTCGGAGTTTGGTATTCCGGCTAAAGGGACACGCCTTTGTAGAATAACATTGAACGACGCGAAATCCACAGTAAAGATTGGTAATGATCTCACCGAACCCTTTAATACGAGGCAAGGCCTCAGGTAGAGTGACACCCTATCATGCGATCTCTTCAATATATTAATTGAAATCATCGTGTGGAAAGCTACAGTCAACACGAATAAAGCTATCAGCAGCAAAAGTCACATGCTGCTCGCGTATGCTGATGATATAGATGTCATTGGGTGAAATCTGAGAGAAGTTACTGCAGTATTTTCGAGACCTATGAAGGAATCAGCAAAAGTGGATTTAGGAGTCAACGAGGATAAGATAAAATTAATTGTTTCGACAAGCAGAATATCCACCAGATTGAATTAAAGGATGAACTTTGATAACCGTTATAATTGGGGTCGAATTCATTTAACTCGGATCTGTCGTCAACAGAAGCAATAACGTTAGCCTAGAGATAAGACTCACTTCAGAGATAAAACTCACTCTCCACAAACGAAGATCCAACTATATCAGACTCTCTTACAACCTGTCTTGCTTTTTGGCGCAGCTTCCTGGGTTATATCGAAAAATATATGGTCTTTTAATAAAAAATGGCGAGTACCGACGACGGATGAACAACGAGCTTTATAATCTGTAGCCCGACATAGACGTAGTTATGCGTATCAAACTAGGGCGTTTACGCTGGCTAGGCCATGCCAGTAGAATGGATCAGAATGAACCCGAGCGAAAGGCATCAAAGACGTATTCGAATGACATCGAAAAATAGGACGAGCAAGACTTCGGTGGAAAGACCAGGTGGTATATTGTCTGCAAGAGTTTGGTGTTACCAACTGGGGGAGAAAAGCTAAAGATCTAGTCGGTTGGAGAAACATGTTATCCTCATTTTGTAAGGCCCTTGACCCTTCTGGGTCTAACCTAAATTTCTGTACTAATTCTAATTTAAGTCTTCGACAAAGTTATGTAAATGTAACACAATAATACACAATTTGGAACATCTTAGAACATATGGGCGTGAAACTGATCTATAAACTGTGATTCAGAGGTAGGATGTATTTGGGGACATGAGAAAAATTGGGATGATGGAAAGTCTAACCGAGGGCGGGGGGTATTACTGTAATGATTTTCGGTTTGGCTAAGACCAAACAATTTAACCTTTTAAAAATTAGCGTGATTAGAGGATACAGATCAAGTAAAAAAAGGTGTCCTATGACATCCCATGAAGGGCTTGAGTAGAGCTTCTCACAAACAGTTCTAGTTTTTACACACACTGAATGGGACCTTCAGTTTTACACCGGTTCCGAACGATATTTTGAGAAGCTTTTTCATGGCTAAGTGCTCGATAGTGTCGCCATTACTAAGCGAGCTGACCGTCGTCGAAAGAAATACAAGGTGGTCTAAGCAGGGATCGAACCCACGTTCTCATGTACAAGAGCCGCTCACACTAATCATTCCACCACCGATGGCCACAGATCAAGTAAAACATAGAATAAAGATCAAAAATGAACAGATTTTAATTTATAATTTCAAGGATTAATCCTGTATATACATTTAACTCACATTAAAAAGGAGTAAATCTGTCCATGTACATTAGAGTGGAAGTTTTTTTTCAACTCTTGATATTCCTGAAATATCGGGTGGTTTCTTTTGACGTTTGGTCTAAAACTTATTCTCTGTAAATTTGAGCCAAATCAGAAAACTCTAAACCGTGACGCATAGCGGTCAAAGTTAAAATTTTTGATATTTCTTAAATTTTCTGGGTAAGTTGCTTAAAATTTAAGAAAAGTTGAAAGAAATTGATCAATTATTAATGGATTATTATACTACATCATATAGGCTACACATGTCGACTCTAAGCCGTGACACACAGAGATCAAAGTTCAAATATTTCTTGCTAATCTTTATATCTATTTTTTAAACTTGCTAATTTTCTATATTTTTATATTTCTATTTCTATATTTTATATCTTGCTAATTTTATTAACAAAGTATTAAACTAGAACCGAAATTGGTTTAGATTATGGTAGTACAAGATCTAGTCTACACCTAGGGTAAATATAAGTCAAATCGAAAAACTCTAAATCGTTCCGCAGCGGGGTCAAAGTTAAAATTGTAGAAATTTTAGCTATTTTTGGAAATTTGAACTTAATCACAACAAACTGAGGACAGAATTTGATAAAAAATTTCATATTTTATTTCACCACAGGATCTAAGCTATATTTGGTGTGAATTAAAGAAAAATCTATAATCTCTAAACCAAGCCGCAAGGTCAAAGTTAAAATTATGGATATTTTTCTATTTAGTGAAATATCAAATAAAAAGTGGTTACTTACGTCAAATGTTGCTTAAAAAGTGGTAACTAAATTATTTGAAAAAGAAAAAACATTGTGGGGAACCACTTGGTATATATTTGGATATATATTTATGTAATTTAGGGGACTAGTAAATAATTTTCTAAAAGAACTGTTAAATAATATTTGAATCAAAAATATTTTTCAAATTGTTCAAAGTGGCTTCCTTTAAATATTCGTCGTCTGTAATTGTCATACATGGTTTTTTTTTAAATTGCATTGGATTTTAATTTGCATTACTTTATCTAATGCAAATGCAAAAGAATTACAATTGTTCGCAATGATAATTAAAAATTTTGAATTTGCATTTGCTCAGGCAATGCAAATGCAGGTTGTGGAATCAGATGTCAATTGTAATGTAATATGGGAATGTTTTTAATTATTTTGAATTTGCCCTATAAACATTTGTGTTTAAAATCAAGTTGAATTCAACTTGAATTCCTGCCATATTTTCCAATTTCAAGTGTTGAATTATACTTCAATAACACTGTAAAACAATAGCAATCTCCTGGGAAATTAACCACTGAATTCAATTCGAATATTAAAGTGTAATTACAGTTGAATTCAAGACTTGAATAACAGTTGAATTCAAGTCAAAATGGAATTAGATTTTAATTTCAACTTTAAATCAGTATTAATATACTCTAATTCAAGCCGTGTATTTTATTTTCAACCCCCTATTTAGAACGAGCACAGTTGCTTGGAATTGACCATAATTTCAAACACATATAAATAAATTAGAAAGAGCGAATGGATAATTTGTAAGTAAAAATTAATTTAAGATATCAAATTTTATGAGTTATCTGATGGAGCTGCAAATTTGTCTCTTGATTTTCTGCAATGATAGAACTATTATTAACATAATCAGGTCCTCGATATATAGATATCTACTTACCTATTTTATGGCTCGTCCAGATTGGATTCTGGGCCGCTAAATGGGTTATAGCAGTCCATGTGTAAATGGTATATAAAGACGAGTTTCGTTTGTAGCTTTTCCACTTCTTCGTCCTATAAATAAGCGCTGAAAAAAGTTGTTTATTTGTTAATTGAAATCAAAAACAATACTTATCACATTCCTTGAATTCACCATAGAGCCACCGTTTTTGATTTAGTCCATTTTGCGATATATTCGAATATTATATTACTATTAAATATCCCCATAGCTGACAAATATTATTGATGGCAATTTCAAATAAAATATTTTCAACAAAACTTCAAACTGGTTTGAAAACAAAGATTAAAATCAAGTTTCAATTCAAAATACTCAAACACTTGAATTTTCGGAATTTTGGTGTTTATTGTATTTGATTTCAAGTGTAAATTCAAACAATATTCCAACATTTGAATTTTCGAAATTTTTGTACTTATTGGGTTGTTTGACTGCTGGCTATTCTGTTTTTAAAGTATTTTATATGTAGAGGTTTGTGCCTTCAATAAGTATTGTCTCGTAGTACTTTCAAATTCATAAACCATTACTGTAAAAAATATTTGAAAACCAAAATTGTCAGATATGAAGGAAATGCCTTGAAAATAAATGCACCGATGAGTGAAGATTTTCTAGTGTGTACGAATTTTCACCCAAAATGCCGAAATCCGAAATCTTTGACTAAAATGCGGCACGGCTTAGAGTTGTCCGATTCGGCTCAATTTTCACCAAGTCAGTTTTAGACCATAAGGAACAAGAATACGCCTGGGGTTTATTATAAATCCGAAGTTGTGTTTTCATTGCCACCCTAATGTACATATATCTCTGAGACGAATGTAACAACACAGCATTACTTGTATAGAACACTTTAAAAGTAGTTTATATAGGTGAGGTGTCCCCGATATTCTTAGTAATTAAATGTATTTCCTATAAGATATAGGAAATAACGATTTCAAACAACAGTCATATACTCTGGTTTGTTAAAAATATAACCACATCTTCTAGGACACAATTACCCAACCTTTTGCGCCATAGTCCATATAGCCCACGACGCATTGCCATTGTGAAAGAGTGCACTGGCATTTAGCAAGGAATTTATGAATTTTTAATGATGTCTATTACCCCTAGTAGTAGGTGTCCTTTTTCAAAGCCACATTACTGCATACATTTGTATACTACAAACGTCCATAATTAAGGGCATGCCATTTAACAGAAATAAAACAAAAGCCTTATGAAAGAGTGCTATGTACTTATTTGGTTTTATTATCCTAAAAGTTGTTGTGTTTATTTACTTTCTATTAAACCCACATTAACAAGGACATCATGTACGGTTATACCTCTGTTAATACGAATTTACGTGAGTTGTTATGTAGTGAGATTTGTAAATGGATACAAAACTTGTATTTCAAGTTAACCGCTCACAAATAAACAATATATAAATATATCTACTATTTTTTTTCATTGTACGATTATTAAATTTGTATGATAACAGTCTATTTTTTTTTTTTTTTAAATTAATGCTTATGGAAATAACATTCTTTGACTTTGTTGGTTGGTATATAGTTTATGGTGGGGATAGGACTAGAATTTCATTGAAATATCTACATATATTAACTAAAGATGCCGAATAGGGTTAATCTTTTAAAAATATCGGGAATAGTGATTAATTCAGAGACAGCATCCCGGAATTTCTGAATTAGCATTCCTAATCAGTTCTAGTTGAATATATCATGAATATATCATTAGAAGAGTCTAAGGTTATACGATTTGGTCTAGGGCCTAACCTACTTCTCGCCCGATGGTGCACACCCTCATCGCCCCGATGGTGCACATCGACGCAGTGCGTTCAACTTTACCAAGCATATTCAACTGGTGGTTATTCCCCAAAGAGTTCCACCAGGCCAAACAGCGATAAGTAATAATTGATGGCACAATAGCCGACTACATTCAATTCACGGTCCTCGGACACAGTCCCCAATTTTTATCAATCGAATTTTGAGAGGCGTATAGCACGTTCAATCTCTTCTTCATACTCCTATCGGTATCCCTTTTTCAGTTCAGTTGCTGATCCAGAACTTTACCAAGAAATTTCGCCTCAGAAGATAGAGATAACTCAACGCTCTCCAGCCTTAGTCTCCTGCATACATAGGATTTTTTAATTTGCATTGGATTTTAATTTGCATTATTTTATCTAATGCAAATGCAAAAGAATTACCATTGTTCGCAATGATAATTAAAATATTTTGAATTTGCATTTGCTCAGGCAATGGAAATACAGGTTGTGGAATCAGATGCCAATTGTAATGAAATATGGGAATGCTTTTAATTATTTTGAATTTGTTTGACTGCTGGCAATTCCGTTTTTAAAGTATTTTGTATGTAGAGGTTAGTGGTTTCAAATTCATAAACCTGTACTGTATTAAATATTTGAAAACCAAAATTGCCAGATATGAAGGAAATGCTTTGAAAATACGTACAATTGGCAATGGTATTGAACGTTTTTTGAATTTGCATTTGGACAGGAACTTCAAATTAAATAACAATTTATAATTGTTATATACCTAATTTGCCCCATGTATGGTCTCCTGAATACTCCAAACTTACGCCTACGCGTGAAAAGAACTAGCTCCATCTTCGCCACAGTGCCTCGTGTCATATGGGCACAGACTGCAATTGGACTAAGTCGATTAAAGAGTTCAGGTGCTGGACTAGTGAGGCGCTCAGTATGCCATCCGTTTAAGTCGGGCTGGTAACTCGCCGGATGGGGGGATCTTTCCACTTCCGAAGCACATCAACAGTCTGTCACAGAACACTGAATACATACTGAGGCTTACTCAAAAGTTCTCGCGACATAAAATAAAAAGAGCCCAAAAGATAATCGTCGTTACTAGAGACAAACAAAAACGAACAATCCCGAAAAGCGACTATGCATCGAAATAGTTCTGCCCTAGAGAAGTTTCAAGGGTCTACTCCCAACACGCGTAAATACAGCTGACTGGTGTTAACGCCAGCTTGAACCCTCAGTTTGGAAGCACCTACAGTCTTCCCCATGACACTGCTGCGTCTGCAGTGTCCCAAAAAACAAAATGTGTCACTTACTAATTAGACGAACATACCCTCTACCTCACCATACAATCTTGCTTAATTAGCCATAGCCAAAACGCACAAGAATTCAATTCTTAATAACAATTTATTCATAATTTGAAATTATATTAAAGTTATTCTTATTCAAATATTCAAAACAAAGGGGTGCCACAGGGGCAAAGTGCTCTTTCAGCGGATACAATAACTCCGTGGAGCAAAATAATAAGCCCCAAAAGGCAAAAAACATACCTATATTACTTTAGATTTTAAAACTTAACAACTAACATTGGCAATTAAATTCCAAATTATGCCAATCAAAATTACTCATAATCCTCTATAGAGCGACAAACTTAAAACACAAGCGGTACTTTAAACAATACTGGCATATGCCCTAGCGACCCTGTCCAGAATTACTCCCAAAGCCAAACCTCCCAAAGGTTCAAACCGTAACGACTATAGTACCCGAGCACTTATGTCGCGATGCCTAACTTATTTAGACCCCGATTTCCTATGAATCTACACACGAACACTACTGGGCCAGAGACAATTCGCATGGGTGTAAATATATATTTACAAAAATCAAAATAAATTAAAAGGAGAAATATATATATATTCAGTCACCATCAGTCAAGGCCCGCAGGTCATCTTGTCTGAAAATAGGTCTCAAACTAAATCGAAACCTGGCTATTTATTTACATTCTTGTTAATAATATTTTTCTTTCATTTCCCTTTTTTTCTTTTTAGCATTTCATCTTTTTTAATTTTAATATTTCAATTCTTAAATGTGCTCATTTTCGTAGGGATCTAGATTTTACTTTCAATTCCTTTTCTTAATATACTATTCCCAATTTTTTTTCAGATTTTAATTCTTAGGACTTTAAACTTTACTTTAAATTTTTCTGTTTATACTTCACTTACATATTTCAATCTTTCTTATATCTTAAGATATTAATTTTATATTAAAATTTTCTTTTATCTTAAGATATTAATTCTATTTTAAATTTTTCTTTTCACTTAATCCATATTTCCGCTTACGCCCTTATGGCATGGATTTGCTCTAAAACTACCTAATTGCTTAACGTCCACTCATAGGTAGACGAGTCCGGGCTGTCCGAAAAAATAATAAAAACCACGGACTTACCTTCAGTCAGGATAGGGAGGATCTTACGGGCTAGATGTCTATGGGGTGAAATTAAGATTTATTTACAGATAACTGGCAGCTGATGGCCGGGCGGACAGAACGGGCACTGGATCTTGCTTTTCTGCCCCTGTCTTGACGAGATCTTCAGGACGGACACTGATTTTTGCGGAATTGTCCCTGTCGCGGCTGAGCAGTAGCAAAAGCAATGACACACACTGCTGGCACTGGTTTTACAGACACTATTTGCGCCACATTTTATTGGGGCAATTTGCGAATGCGCAGGTTTTGAGACGCGGGTTTCAAAGCACTTTTACACGGCACAGTTTTTAATAGGTGAAATGTTTACTCTGGGATTTAATCCGCCGATAGATTGGTTCCGATAAAATAGTGCAGATTTTAAGGTGCGAATTTCTAGGGCGTAACACTTAAGCGCAGATTGTGGGCGTAGATTTTAATTACCGAAGCTTTTGGCGCAGATTTTAAGGGCGTGAGCGTTTAAACTGCAGGTTTTAGGCACCGTTTTCAAAGCGCAGAGTTCAGGACGCAGATTTTGTCCAGCTAAAACTTTAACGCTGATGTTTAGGCGCGGGTGATTTGGCGCAGATTATTGGGCGCAGATGTTTGGACGCTGACCGAATGGCACGAATTTCACTCAAACGAAACTATCAGATTTTAAGGCGCCTGTTCGATGGACAAAGGCTTCGAGCACCCGCTGGAGCACCACTCCCTCGAGTGTTTACTAGTTGCAGGCACAAGTTGGCCTGTCTGGAGGGAGCGAGAGCTAACCTAGGGGGGCTCTTGGCTGAGGTTGCTATTGGCCGGTGGGTTTCCTTCACTAATGGTGGGGATTCTCGCCGCCAAAGGGGGATTGTAATGACGCAGCGTAGCCGGATGTCTGTAGAACAATTAAAGGCATAAGACACCACCGACACTCTAACCTCACAACTTACCAAACTGCTGGCTGTCTCGATTTCGGGGTTATTTTTCTTAAAGGCAGGTTCCTGCTTTGTGGAATCGAATGCTGGCTGTTTTATCCACTTCGATAATTGCGGAGTAACAGCTAATAAGGTTTTACAAGCTTCCTTAGGCACGATGGGATTATAACGATGTTCGCTGGCTTGCAGATAAAAATGAATAGACCGAGCGAAAAATGGCGTTGCATAATGACAATGACGCTTGCGTCAATTTTAATTCTCGTCGGTATTGGTAGATAGTGGTGCTTTTGTTAATGTGTTGTCTGGAAATTAGCCGTTCGTGTATGTAAATTTGACACGGCTGACAACCATGAATTTCACAATTTTTCATGGTGTAATTATATGGTAAGCCTGTCGAGTCGCGGTCATCTGGTGTTGTGATGACAGTTGAGGTGGGCGACTTTAGCGGCGTTATGGTGCCGCCACACTAGCCCAATCCGACAACTCACACAGGCTATCCTGCATAATGTGGCTAATCGTAGACAAAGATTTCCGACTGATGAGAATTACAACGCCATTCGCGCAGGCAACAATTCTACGTCCGCTCCTTTCAAAGCCCTTAAGTATGGTGTCTACCACTAAAACTTATAGCAGAGGTGACAACACTCCACCTTGCGGTGTGCCCTTTGTAGTCAGCTTCCGAACAGAGCTCACACCCAGAGTTGAATTAATAATGCGGTCCCTGAACATATTCGCAATTCGTTCGAAAAGAATCAGTAGCATTTAAACGAACTCCAGAGATTACCTAATGGCACCAGATGACACATTGTTAAAAGCACCTTCAACATCCAAGAAGACTGCCAAAGTGAAATCCAGATTTCCCTTGAGGTAGTCATGCTGACCACTGCTCAAGTAGCACAGGTTTAATCCGATTTCTAATGCATATATCGGTCATTCCTTAAGAGAGACTTGACTGTCTTACCCGTTTTGGGAATGAAAACGTCTTATTTAATAAACATACGTTTGTACATATGTGCTGTTGTTCATAGAGTAATACCTATATATACGAGGCGGATCAATAAGACCGTGACTTTTTCAATGACAGATTTTTTGCAAAAAAAAAATATTTTTCAACATAATCTCCTTTTAGCTCAATACACTTAGTCCAACGCTCCTCCAATTTTTGTAGCCCTCCAAACAACAGGATTTTCGAGGTCCATAAAATAGGCATTTGTTTGACCAATGATTCCATCGATGGAGCCAAATCTCTTTCCACCGACCCATTTCTTTAGGTTTGGAAATAGGAAATAGTCACTTCGTGCTAAATCCGAAGAATATGCGTATGAGGTACCAATTCGTACCCCAATTAAAGAACTCCAAACAATCCTTTGAAGTTGTCACACGATTACGTTTATAGTCAATTGAGAGCAAACGCGGCACCCATATTGCAGACAGCTTTTTTAAACCCAACTGATCATTTAAAATTGAAACCATATGAAATGCCTATCGGATCAACAGTCTCACGCAGTTGTACTCTTCGATCGGCCAACACCAAATCGTGGATTTTTTTCGACATTTTCGGGTGTATTGACCTCAATTGGTAGTCCAGAACGTTCAGCGTCATTTTTACTTGTGCAACCACAACGAAAGTAAGTGAACCACTTTTTTACCATTGAAATCGATGGTGCAGAGTCCCCATAGTATTATCAAGCTTTTTCTTGGTTTAACTGACGGTTTTTTTTCGCAAAAAATAATGTTTAATGAGCACTCGAAATTCACTTTTTCCCATTTAAAAAAAAATGCACGAGGTTGTATGTTTTGAACAGCTGTAGTATACAGTAGTATATTAACAGGTGGTACTTGATGGCAGCAGTGTTGCATTTCATATAATTATGAGGGAAGTTCGAAAAGTCACGGACTTATTGATCCGCCCTTAGTTAACATTTCGCTCAGCAAATTTATGACATTTGCCCTGGTGTGATATGTACGTTGGAAAGAATTGCTTTAATAATACCAGATAGATGCAATGGCATAGATCCACGGCATTTCGTCACAAATGTATACTAACTAACAATAAAACATACCAAAAAAGTTTAAAATACGTTTAAATTTCACAGTTCTCAAACAAACCGACATTAATAACACAGTGCAACACGAAAAAATATAACCATATACGGACACTACTACGTGATAATTTGTGAAAATGAAAATTTGAGAATTGTGAAAATATAAAATCAAAAAACTTCATTTTCAAGGTCAAAATCGCAAAAAACTTTAAAAAATTCGATTTTTGTTTACCTTTTTTTCCCTGTTCAGGTCCAAAGGTAGCAAACCATTCAAAATTCAAGGAAACGATCAACTACAAAAAAGTACCTTTGATTTCAATAAACAACTTCCGAGGTATGATTCTTAACATCGTTTAGGTAGCCGCAAAAGTGAAAAATGTCGCGAAAATTTTTTAATTTCATTTGTTTTTTCTTTACTTCAACATTGAGATACTGTGCTATCTGTAACAAAAATAATAAAAAAAAATATTCGTATTATGTTTGTAATGTTGATGGCCATGGACTTGCAAATCGCACTCTCTTAAGTTGTGGATCCAAATCGTCGTCCGAATCTGACTCTAATTCAGAACTTATGGTGTCCGATCCCCTCCCAAGACTCTGGTGCATACACGCTGAAGGTAAATCCATGCCATTGAATGACTATCATCAAGCGATGATTCAAAGTTGCTCTTGAATAGCTTTCTAATGTCAGGGTCATTAAGTACGCCTGTTAAATGAAGACAAAAAAATAAAGACAGAAAAGAAAACATTAACCTAGTGTAAATAGTACAATGAGGTGCACAAAAATTCGTTTTAAATTTATTACAATACCTTTTTTAATTTTGTCATCGCTGCGCTTTGGGAAAACGCTTTTCAAATAGTCGAATGCGTTTGGAAAATTTACAACAGAGACTTCGATGAATTTTTTAACAATTCCCAATTTTATGTGGATCGGTGGCAGCAAGATGTCTTGAGTATTGTCACTTAAAGGTGCCTTCTTCAGTTTATGTTGTTTCATTTGTTCCTCCACACTTCCTCTTGGTCTCCACGAATTACATTGGTATTGATTCAGAGGTGAGCGCGAATCCCAATTACAAAGAAAACAAAATAATTTTGGAAAGCCGCCCTTATCAATGATTCCTTGCAAAATGTTGATGATCTTCAAATCACAGCAAATTTATTCAAATTCAAATTATTTTCGTAGTATTGGATTTTTTTCATTATATCTTTCAATGTTTCATAGCTTTCTTTCATGTTAATACCCATTGCTAGCGGAATGGAAGGTTTTCGGTTCGACACATTCACATTCCCATTTTTACCACCAAAGCTTTTATATCGTTGTAGTAAGCGAACGAATTGTCATCATTTAGAGTGTACAGGCTCTGAAATTCAGCTTGCCGTGTGCGGTACGTCGTAGAGGTAACATTAGCATGGGTGAGTTTTCTTTGCTTTAAAAACGTTGTCAAAAATATGGCAAGTCGCTGCGACATTCCCAATATGGTCACAATGAAATCCATTTCCAGTTGTAATTTCCTTTAAGGCTATAAGAGATCATGTTTTCTCCGATTAGTGAAAAAAATGTAAATGCCGCGGGTGGGATTCGAACTCACATTCGCTGGGCGATCATTTCGATGTTTGTGAAGCATCATCTTCAGCAGCGTCTAGCCCGTTAAGCCACTGCGGTGTGTATTTACACAAGTCACTAACCGAAGACATTTATTGATTGTGTGTGCCATTTGTTATTAGTTGTGTTATTAGTTGTGGTCGATCTCTTCCCTGTTGGGGCTCATAATCGGTATCAAATGGATCTTCATAAGTAACACTACTTGCTCTAGTCATTCCTGTAAATTCTGTCCTACGATCTGGAGTTGACGGCCTTGGTGGTAGAAAGTTTTCAGATGCAATCACTGATAGTGTGGCTGTTACAGTTGCTTTATAAATTCTGTTCTTCTTAGCATGTCGATTTAGACGACATGTGTGATTCACGCATGCATAGCAACTGGTTTTATCATGATCACCTGGGCGATTAATCCAGTTTACCGCCTTACAATACTTCATACTATGTTTGCCTCCACCCCATTGGCGACACACTGTATTAGGTGTGTAATTTTCACCGGTCAAGTCTGCTTCGTCGAAAAACAACTTATATGCTCTCTTGAATTCACTACTTAAAAGATTCTTTTCCATTTGAAATTTTATGGTACTTTTTTTTTTGAGTTTCATGACCGCAAACGTAGCCAAATAAATCAATATTTTCACACTGCATATTGAAATTGTCAGTTGCCAATGTTGTGTGGGAATTATGCTGTAGCACTTTCTCTATAACTTTCACCGCTAAGCTCACGTTGACGTTACGCTGTGTAATCCTCGATGTGAGCGTCGTGTTGCTTTTATATTCAGCCTTATTACGTATGTCGTTGTCGTATTTCGACTACCACAGTTTTGTAAAAGATTAAAGATAACACGCCAACTTTGTCTTTAATCTTTTACAAAACTGTCGTAGTCGAAATACGACAACGACATACGTAATAAGGCTGATTGTGTGCTTACTGCTTTGCCTGTGCTGCTGCGGTCGGTGCGATAGTATAGTATCTCAATGTTGAAGTAAACGGTGTTAAGAATCATTCCTAGGAAGTTCATATGATCTAGAAAATTGTTTATTGAGATCTTTTTGTAGTTGATTGTTTCCTTGAATTTTGAATTTTGCACAGGGGAAAAAAGGAAAAAAAATCGAATTTTTTAAAGTTTTTTTTCGATTTTGACCTTGAAGATGAAGTTTTTTGATTTTATATGTTTTTTTTATTTATATGTTATGACAAGAGCTACAAATTTCCCTCAGAGAGTAAATCAAAATTCCGAACGGTTTGCACGATATGAGCCTGACAAAATGATCACTTTTTTGCAAAAATGACACCGAGGCCCCAAATCTTTGGGGGCCCATAAGAAAAAGTGCATGACGTTGGGCAAAACTGGGAGACGCGGGTCTTTTTTTTGGCCTTTAATCACGTAGTGGTGTCCGTATATGGTTATATTTCCATGACTTAAAAAATTACATACAGTGCAATTTATGTCAACAGATCTTGTAACTCCGCCAGGTGTAAGGCGACCAGCTCCCATCACACCGACCTCACCACGAAGAGTGTGAAATGAAAAGAAAAGATGAGAGAATATTTCTCTTTATTTATATGTATGTATTACTCTATGTGTTTTGTGCTCATTAACGCAGCAGTTTCAAATTCTGGCTGGTCCTATTTCATTTTAGGGTAAAGTTAAATAAGTTTTTTAAATCCGAATTTTGTCCGGCACTATTTATGTGATATTGATGCATAGCTCACATTGCTGCATAGTTCCCATTGTTACTCTTAGAAAAACCTACAAATATGTTCCCTTAGCATGTGGAATTGGTTTTCGTAAACTGAATTTTCGCACAGACTCAACGGCAGATAATAGAACAATCAATAGTGTGGGGGAGAGATTGATAGAGATACTCAATGGATTTGTACCAAGTCTTGTATGTTGGATGGATTCCACTCATATTATACGTAGTTTCGGGTAATACGAGTACTCGTAAATTCCATTGTCGTAACGACGCATTGAGTTTAAATTGCAATTTAAAATTCCACACTTCCACACATACACACACACAATGCAATTACAAATTTGTTTATATACAATTTATTTGTTTATTTATTTTCAGATATTCAAACAAAAGTACGAGACAACAACCACATTACAAGAGGAATAACTAGACATAAATAAATGGAAACAAGTTAAACAAAAACAAATAAATAACCTACTAGATCCTAAGTGCAACAACAAAGTATTACAAAATATATATAGAACAAATATCGGACGTAAGAAACCCGTCGGAATCCCCATTACAATTGCGTAGTATAGAATTACAATTAATGAAATTTCGAGTGCTGTCAGTGAAATAGAGGAAGGAAACTTTATAGAAAACAAATCGAAACCAATATTAAACTCATAATTTATTTATTGAATATCGAAAAAGAATTGGAAATCAACTTAACGTTAACTAAAGTACACAGCCAGAGAAACGGAAGGAAGTCATCATCATTAACTGACTGCTGCAGATAATCGCCATCCGCCAACCGCCAAAAGTTACCAGGAACGACGACAGTTTGTTTAAATCGACTGGTGACGTCTGTTGACTTTGGATATTGCGTATTCGATTGAGTAGAAAGAATACTACCATCCACACAAAATGATTAACGTCGCTGGTGTCGTGAGCATTGTGCTCTTCTATTTACTCATCTTAGGTGTGGGTATTTGGGCAGGACGTAAAAAGGAGGCCGGCAATGACTCTGAAGAGGAGGTCATGTTGGCTGGCCGGTCAATTGGTCTATTCGTTGGCATATTCACAATGACTGGTAAGTATGTATGTGTTTTTGTTTCGTTGCGGAGATGAGGTTTTTAAATGGGTACAGTGGTTCTTCGTTTTTTTTACTTAAACACTAAAAATAGACAAGTTGCATTAAATCAAGTTACATTATTATAGTTTTATATTTAAAAACATATACTAAACTTTACACCCGTATTCATAACGAAAATGTAGCTACCGTCTATCATCTGACTAACGATTTATAATAAACTTCAAA
The DNA here is from genome assembly GCA_963931995.1 of Phaonia tiefii. NCBI lineage: Eukaryota > Metazoa > Arthropoda > Insecta > Diptera > Muscidae > Phaonia > Phaonia tiefii. Next base: position 105,298,357 of record OZ008367.1, on the reverse strand, counting down.
CGATCATAAAACTTCAACTAAACAGTGTCCAACGAATGGCTACAAAACGAACGAAAACGACATGTTTTTATTGCAGTTAGATAGTAGATTGAAAACTGTTGTGAAGCAACTTTGGACTAACGAACAAACTATTAGACACTTGAAGCGTTCTCGCTAGTGTATTCAAAAAGCCGGGTTTTCAAAAATGTCGGTTTTCGGTTTCTTCGAATATTCCGATTTTGGCGAAACCGGTTTTCGGTTAAACCGAGGTGAAGAAACCGGTTAATAGCCGGTTTCGATTTTTATGAAAAAATTAAAACTATTCGTTTTATAAAAATCGTTTATTTTTAATTCAGGTGTTGAATTTTGAGATCTACTACCGAGTACATAGCCATGAGACAGCTTATCAAAATACGGATCCGGTGAAAAACTGCAGGTCACTATCAAAGTGTGTCAGCCTATGCCTTCATGGGATGTAATGGAAAAATAAAGTGTAGGCCGTATAAAATTCGGAACTTAATTTCGCCTTAACATAATACCTCGTTCCATCAATCCAATTTTTAGTACATTTCCGATCGTTTAAACCTGTATTTCGTGTTTAACGGCCTCAATGGACTCGGGATTGTTTGCCTAACACTTATCCCGGCGCTTCAGATATACTAGTCTAAAGAGTTCCAATCGCAACTGCGAGGCTTCCAATAATTATGCGGTTTTCGAACACAGTACGCAAAAGTATCACATAGCGCCATACTGTTGAAATCATATGTTGCCGATGTCATACTTTTGAACTTTTACGAACAAAAAATCGCTGAGCATGGCATTTTCGAAGAAAAATGGGCCTATGACGACGCTGTGCCAAAAACCGCGCCAAACAGTCACTTGTTGTGGGTGCATCGGCTTTTTCTCGATGACGTGTGTATTTTCCGCGGTGAAATTGAGCTTCATATTCAGCCAAGCGATCTTCAGCCCATTCGGCGAAGCGAAAACGCATCGGATGGTCACTTCAGTTCATGGACTAATTGGACTTTATATGTCTTCATGCCGAGGCATTTTTGAAAACTCTGCGCAAAGAAGTCCGAGAAATGTTCACTTGCTGCGAATGGTGGCACGTTGATGTTGATGGCTCTTCGAGCTACAGCGGCAATATTTTCCACTGATCGCACTGAAGATCTTTTGTTCAATAAGGACCAAACTTGATCCACAAACTGGGTTGAGGCCACTCTATTTCTATCTAATTTATTTCGTTAATTTCATAGTTTGAGTTGAAGACTCAGAACTTTTGAAGAAAGTTTTTAAAATTTCCCAATTTTTTTCAAGCGTAAACCGACCTATTAAGAAAATTACTAACCTTCAATAATTTCTCACTTCATAAATGTCAGACTGGCCATCTGCTTCGGAATAATGGGAGGTTCAAATTCCAAATTTTACATGGCCCACCCTTTATTTATGTACTTATTTTTTTCAACCCATATGATCTAATATTTGACTTACCCAATTAGGTAAAATCATCGTCGAATAAAAAATATTCCTTTGGGCGTTTTGTTTTTATTTTTGGATTGTGAATAATGTTTATTGTTTTACGCATTTCTGCTAACATATTACCTGTGTTGTCAATAGTTCTGGAACTTACCCTTAAGTCGGAGTTGGCAGATATGACTTCTATTGCCTTGGACAACGTATTTCAGTAAAATATCAGGGAATTAATTCGCTGACAAGTCTTTTGTGTCTGTCTGATGAGGTCTGTAACCATAATGAGCTATGAAAAAGGATTTAGGTTTGAAATTCTGCGTTATATATATATAAATATCTGTTATATCATTTGTGTAAAAACCGAAAAACCGGTTAATCGACTTGAAATTACAGGTGAAACCGGTTCTTCGAAAATAGCTATTTTTTAAAAACCGGCGTTTCGGTTTTGAATAAACTAGTTCTCGCAAATAACGTTGTAAGCGACAAAATGTAAATTGTTCACCATAGACAAAAAACCTTTTAGGATAGTGGGCACTTAGTTTTTGTCTCTAAGTCTTTAAGTTTTGTATTAATTTCCACTTTTATTAACATTAAACTGAAAACTACATTAATGAAAACATCAAGTTATTTGGAAAATTATTTTTTTTATAGTTTCCACAAAAAATAACGTTTTATATTCAAAACTATTGGGATGATAACACGCTTTTACATGCAGAGACGGGTTTAAAATGTCATAAACAGATATTTTTTACTTAGTTTTGCATTTATATAATCTGGGGGAGTAATTCAAACGGGAATCGACGAAAAACCACTATTCCGAAAAATGTCGCTTACAAAGTTATTCGTGAGAAGGCTTCACTTGTTGTATGTAGAGTACATCGAGGGACTAACAAACTTTTCATTATAAATCCGGGAATAAGTAATTACATAAATGCAACATAAACATTACTGACCTTTTTTCATAAAACGGATTAGAACGAACGAACGAATCGGCCTAATTTTAAAGTTAAATAATACGATTAACATACGTCAAATTTTTTATTTATTTCTAATATTAGCGGTATTCATGTAAAAGCGTAAGAGCCCCGAAAACCTCGAAAACTTGCACAGCAAACGTCAAAACAAAATTTCTTCTTATACAAAACGAATTGCACAAATGTAGAAAAGTTTCGAGTCAATTTTGCTGAGCAAACATCGCAAACGATACGTCGGGAATTTGTGCAAGTCGTTCTGCATGAGAACATTTTAGTTTTTTTTTTGCGTTTGCTGTGCAAGTTTTCCAAGTTATCGAGTATTCGCGTTTACATGAATACTACTATTGATTCTACACATGTTGCTTTAAGAAATTTCTAAAGAATCGCCTCAGTTGACCCTTGAAATCCTATTGATTGACGTTTCAGACGTTTCATTCTTTTTATGGAAACAGGCTCTAAGCCCCGTATTCATAACGAAATGTTAGCCATCGAGTATCATTTGACTAATGTTTTATAGTTATAACACTTCAACTAAACTGTGTCCAACGAATGGCTACAAAACGAACGAAAACGTGCTAACTTTTGAAGAATCACAGTTGCATTTGGCTAAAACAGATATGTATGTATTTATTTATAGATAGTAGAAGCAAGCAATTCTTGACTAACGAACAAACTAGTTAGACACTCCTTGTACGTAGCGTACATCCAGTGACTAACTTACTTTTCATTATGAATATGGGATTATGTAATTTAATGCAACAGAAACATTAAGCGTGTTTTGGTTACACCGCTTGCTTATAACTATATTCGCTTGTTTTGTATGAAGCACTTAGCGAAGACTTAGCGAGAACTTAGCGACGAGAATCATTTTCGCTAAGTTTAAAAACAAATTTGTTTGACATCTTTTACCGTTTTCAACCCTTATTCATATTTTTGAAAAAAATTACTTATCGCTAAATTGCCGTTTTCTTTGCTACTTAGCAAGCGACAATCGCTTGCTTGTAACCAAAACACGACTATTAAGGGTGGTATTCTATAAGTCGTGAATCAGTCACTTCGCGTTACTTTTGTCGTTTTGGCAGTTTATAAACGTTACAGCCTGCGTTGAGTTACGTTATTTAATGGGTAGTTTATAAAACACAGCGCAACGTGTTTGATCACTTCAGCTGTCAAATTGAACACGCCACAGTTCTTCGCGTTAGTTGAAGAAATTACAAATTTAAAGAAAAATGTCGATCGAGAATATGCAGATGGAAGTATTTTGCATTTCATTACTTATAAGTAGTTTCCAATTTTGGTTGAAATGCATTCGACGGATAGAGCTCAAACTTTTTTTTTTAAATAATTGCAAAACTATTATAATTATATTTAAAAATTATAGACATCAGTTGATGTTGACAATAATAAACAAAAGAACCAATACATCACAATCAATACATACCGCGAAATGGCACGAGTTTTTGAAAAGACAACTAATTTAATATAGATGGGGAAATTTATTGGACATTGAACCACAAAATAACATAGGTTTTTTACACATTTTATGTGAATATTGTTGGTATTTGCAGTATTATAAATAATATAAATCTTAAAATCTGTTGATCTACTGAAATAGAGCTAAATTTTTTAATCTTTTTCATTCTGAGCATTTCACTCAAGATAAGTTTTTCTGATCTATAATTGTTTATTTTAGTTTGGCAACTCTATAAACCGCATATGTCACTGACAACATTCGTAAACAAACGCAAGCGCGAAGTGATATATAGACTACCATTTTTTGACTTTGGCGTTCGCGATGGCATTCGGGACTTTTAGAATTCTACCCTGAGCTCCGTAGTCATAACGAAAAATTAGCTATCGGCTATCGTCTGACTTACGCTTATTATTTAAAAAAAACGTCATCTAAACTGTGCCCAATGAATGGCTGCAAAGCAAGCGAATACGTGCAAACAGCTATCATTTTACTAACACCAATCATGCTACTCAGGGTTGCACTAGGTTAAAACAGACGTGTTCATAATAGAGTTAGACAATATATAGGAAACTGTTATGAATCAAATCTTGACTAACGAGTGACTAAGCCTAAAAATCATGCCAATTAGACACTCTTTGTACGTAGCGTACTTCTGGTGACAAATTTTTCGTTATGAATATGAGTTTTAATAAATAAGATTATGTGAAGGTAGATTGTGCCGTTATTTTTGGAATTGCCATAATAATATAATCACTGTGGCAGTAACTAATTTAATTAGATTGAAATTTATTTATTTTAGCGTGAAATTAAATTTTAAAACTAAATTTTTTTTCAAATAAATGGTAGAGAAAAGAAGAGTAAATATGAAGTTCCATATTATGATTGTCCTCATACTATGAAACTACATATTTTGGGGACCATCATAGTATGAAACTACATATTTTCTCTTCTATGAATTCCCTGCAGGTATGGTCAAGTAAAGAGCAAAAATCAGAAAACCAAAGACTTACAAATGATTGAGCATTACTTTAATATAAATTATCGTCGATTGGGTATTTGAGTTCAAATTAATCATATAGAGCTGGGCCTGTTCGAAAATGCGTCACTGCTCTCATCTGATGCGTAGCACTTTTGTAAATACAAACTCTGGCAACATTGCGCGCGTCAAAGTTCGCAAATGCAACAATGCATAATTTGATGCGCAAACTTTCTGCAAATTTGCATCAAAAAAATGTCTGATGCACAGAATGACTAAGTTGAAATTTTGTTTATTTTTTAATTTGATTAATTTTATGGTTTACAATTTATTTAATTTTTATTTTATTTGCTAAGAGAACTGGCAGAAACCAAGTTTTCCTTGTCAATTTTATTTCATTGGGCTTGCATTCAATTCGCATATTTAATTCAACATGAAATTTTCCATTTTAACGTTCTTTGTTGCAAACAAAATACGCATCAAAAAGCATTTGCATCACCTGATTGGCATCAATGATGCCAGATGCGCATCAGATGCTGAGCATTGATGCATTTACGTACAGGCCCTATATTTAGCCGATCCACTGTGCACATACACACATATACGTTTAAGTTCACATAGATAATTACAATAACTTAATATTTATCGCATTTTCCAGCTACCTGGGTTGGTGGAGGTTACATCAATGGAACTGCAGAGGCCATTTACACATCAGGATTGGTATGGTGTCAAGCACCATTTGGTTATGCATTAAGTTTAGTGTTTGGTAAGTTTTTCTACTAGTTAATCACTAAAGAGCACTAATATCTTATAATGTTGACATCTCTTTAATTAGGTGGGATATTTTTTGCCAACCCAATGCGGAAACAAGGTTACATAACTATGTTGGATCCTTTGCAGGATTCATTCGGCGAACGTATGGGTGGTCTTTTGTTTCTACCCGCTCTGTGTGGTGAAGTTTTCTGGGCAGCTGGTATTTTAGCTGCCTTGGGTGCAACACTTTCGGTCATTATCGACATGGATCACAGGACATCGGTTATATTATCCTCATGTATTGCTATCTTTTACACTTTGTTCGGTGGTCTATATTCAGTGGCTTATACGGATGTTATTCAGTTATTCTGTATTTTCATTGGTTTATGGATGTGCATACCGTTTGCGTGGACCAATGATCATGTGAAGAGTTTATCATCGATGGACGTTGATTGGATTGGTCACATAGATCCGGGACAAAGATGGTTTTACATAGACTATGGGCTGTTGTTGATATTCGGTGGTATTCCTTGGCAGGTAAGTGTAATGCTTGTAATAAAAGGGATATGCAGAAAAAAATAATTGTTTCTATCAGACAAAATCACTCGCCAATTAGCAATTTGTATACAAAATGTTGTACCATTATAACCCAACATGTATGGCTGGGGTTTAGTACCAACTGTCCTGATAGGTTCAAAAAATTGGAAAATATATCCTCCTATTATTATGAGAGTTAAAAATATATAACTTTAGTTTTGGATTATGTTTTAAAACAAGTTTTCACTCGTTGTTTACGGCTGAATAAATAACTTCGCCCGTATTCATAATGACAATTTTGTCACTGGATGTACACCATGCACAACGAGTCTTTAACTAGAGCGTTTATTAGATTTGACGTGACTCGTTGGTAAAAAGATGATTCATAACAGTTTCATATCCACTATCAAACTCTGATAGCAACACGTCTGATTTTGCCAAACGCAACCTTGATGTCATGTTTGTTATTAGGACAGCTGTTTGGCAAAACTAAGCAAGTATTCGTTCTCTACGAAACCAATTGTTGGACACAGTTTAGTTAAATTGTTACGAATTAAAAATCGTTAATCTGATGACAACCGATATCTAACTTTCGATAACTAAGCGACATATCGCAAAATGCTACATAATTTTTCGACTATATTTTGCTTTGATTCATACAAGAAATTGATAATATCAACAGCTTCACACTGCACCTTAACCCCATTACCCTCTCACATATCCGAAATTTCGGGGACCATAAATCCGAAACTTTGCATTTGCCCCGATTTTGTCATTTTACTTTTTTTTTGCATAAAATAACCCAAAAAATTTTTGTTTTTTGCAGTGTAATAGGCCAGTTCCGCTACGAGTATGAATCATTAACAAGCAAGTGCAAACAGAAAATGTGAAAAATATATGTGATTTGCTTCATCTAACTGCCTAGTTAGGTTCGGGTTACGCAGTCAACCGAAGCAATCGGTTTTAGCAGAATTGCTGTTGCTCCAATCAGTCACTTGTTGTTTAATCTTACTTTGCTTCTGCTTATCTTCTTTACTGTGTAGTTTTCGAAGTCGAATGGAGCATTGATTCAAAATTTTGCAACAAATGGCTGTGCCTGAAATCAGCAAATAATTAAGTTTGTTGCCATCGCTTGAAAATTTAAAATTTGGAAAAATTAAAATAATTTTTATACCACAGAAAAAATGCAACTCTGTGATATAGTACGTGTATAGTACGTGTACGTGTATAGATTTCAACCGAAAATTTCGCTCACTTTCATTTGCGTGGGACTCAGCTGTTTGCAGCAATTTCGTAATACAGTAGAGGGTTGTAATGCCAAAATTATTTTATAGGAAAACAATTATTTGGGACCAGAAGTTTGTCGCAAATGGAATGCGAAGAGGAATTATTAATAAAATACTTGTAATACAGAGATAGGTGGTAACTGCAATAACAATTTTACAGATAAATGACATAAATTTTACAAAAGTTTCGCAAGAACTTGCGAAAAGCGTAAAGCCATTCACAATATGATTTGTTTGCGTGTATTCTTATTTTCACAAAAAAATCGGTAATATTGGGTTATAGATATAAATATTAGCGACTTCCCTTCATTAGACTTTATAAATTCTTCCATATGAATTGGACCACTTTATTAAAATCCCTTAGAATTCAGCATATTATTTTCAATTGGACGATTCGATTCGGACAATTCGAGATACAGAAATTATTTTATGAATTTGAATTTTATGACCGATTTTGTTAGTTTCAGTTAATGTATGAGAAGTTCATACTACAACCTAACAAGGTTAGAAACAGTTTCGAACTCCGTGACAAGTTCATCATCAGATGCCTAACCTCTGTGCCTGAATTTATACCATCGGTAGATCATAAATTGTATATTTACAAACGAAATATGCAATTTACATATGAGAATTAGTATCGATCGAAAACCCCTAAGTACCAACACACACTGAAAGGTCCATAAGAACAGAAAGCTTTTTTCCTCCGTGATCTCTTTACTTCTTGAGGTGAGTTTCTATACAAGCACATACCTCAGTATGGGAAGAATTGTGCAAGAACTGAATGCGGGGCTCTAGGTATAACCCTAAGAGATCTTATAAAGGGTTTTTCAACAAAGACGCTACAAAAGTAAATCGATAGGGACAGCAAACGACGCCATATTTTTTCCCGCTCTTTTGACATTTCTCTTCAGTAAGGTTTGCCATTTCATCATGGAAAGATATATGAGCGCACAACGAGTTGAAATTATTAAAATTTACTACCGAAATTTGGAGCGCTACGTCCAATTTATGGTCGTCATAATCGTCCTACCAGATCAACAATTGAGCGTCTAGTGGAAAAATGTTAATCCACAGGCACAGTACAAAATGTTCCCGTGCCAGTGAGACAAAGAAGTGCCCGTAGTGTCGAGAATATTGCTGCCGCTGAGGCTTCAGTTCAAGAAAGCCCAAATGTGTGTCTCATACGTCGTTCTCAAGCGTTGGGCATCTCTGTGACGTCGTTGTGGCGAATTTTGCGAAAAGATCTTGGCCTACATCTTTACAAGATCAAATTGACGCAAGAACTGAAGCCGCTTGACCACCATAAGCGTCGTATGTTCGTGAATTGGGCTGAGCAACAATTTGAAAATGATTCGGATTTTCATCGGAAAATCATCTTCAGCGATGAGGCTCATTTCTGGCTGAATGGCTTCGTCAATAAGCAAAATATGCGTTATTGGTCAGACAGCAATCCACACGTAATCCATGAGTCATCATTGCATCCCGAAAAAATTACGGTTTGGTGCGGTTTATGGGCCGGAGGCGACATTGGGCCGTACTTCTTCCGTGATGATCAAGACCGGCACATTACTGTGAACGCGAATCGCTACCGTTCAATGATAATCGAATATTTTTGGCCCCAATTGGATAATATGGACTTGGAGGACATGTGGTTTCAACAGGACGGCGCTACAAGCCACACAGCGAATGCCACAATCAATTTATTGGAAACCAAGTTTGGTGAACGTGTTATCTCACGAAATGGCCCAGTCGATTTGCCTCGGTCGTGCGATTTGACGCCGTTAGATTATTTCCTGTGGGGCTACGTCAAGTCTATGGTCTATGCCAACAAGCCAGCGACGATTGATGTACTTCGTACGAATATCGAACGTGAAATTGCAGCAGTATCGGCCGATTTATGCTTGAAACCCGTCGAAAATTGGGTTCAGCATCTGGACTTCTGCAAGCGTGCCCGTGGTGGCCATGCAAAAGAAATCGAGTTCCATACATAATGGCATCGAACGTACTTTCACAGGAATAAAGATTTCATTGGTATCTAAAACCGGTTTTGTTTTATTTTAAAAAAAACTTTTGTAGCGCTTTTATTGAAAAACCCGTTATGTAATTGAAAAAATAAATAAATTTTTAATTAACCTTGTACTCAACACAAACACTCATTTAATCGAAAATATTATTAAGGATTGGTTAACTTTATACTAAAGCTGATTGTACATTTAATTGAAATTAGTTCAAATACAGGCCTATTATTTCTGTACTTTAGTTAACATTTTCCTTCATTAGTTAACATCCGAATATAAAAGCAATTGAGCCAACGAATTTCGTGTTTGATTTGAGTATTAATATATTTTATGTGTGCATCTTCTCATTTATTACTTCCAGGTTTACTTCCAACGTGTTCTGTCAAGTAAGACTGCTGGTCGTGCACAAATTTTGTCCTATGTAGCAGCGGCCGGTTGTATTTTAATGGCTATCCCACCGGTACTAATAGGAGCTATAGCCAAAGCAACATGTAAGTGCCCGTATAGCAAACACTACTTCCTACGCATGCAAATCACTAAATATTAGGGATGTGCGATTAATTGAATTGTCAGGCAACCTGGGTCGATACGATACGATACCGATACGAACGCTACTGACATATCGATAATGACAGTTCATCTACCATTTAAAATACATGTGTTCATAGAATTTCACTACCGACAAAACGATAATGATTTCGTTTTCGTGTCTTACATAATTATTGAATAATTGATCTGCAATGTAATTAATCAATATATATGATTAATTGATTAATCCAAAAATTGATTAATCAAAAATTTTAATAATTGATCAATTCATGTTTTTAGGTTTTCTCAGTTTGAATTTTTTCAACAACCTTGTTTACTCAAAACTAAATATATACTAAATATTTATTGCCTCCTTTCTCTCTTTTGAACAGCTTGGAATGAAACTGATTATAAGGGTCCCTATCCCTTGACCGTACAGGAAACTAGTATGATTTTACCCATGGTCTTGCAATATCTGACCCCAGATTTTGTATCGTTCTTTGGTTTGGGTGCGGTATCGGCTGCTGTCATGTCCTCAGCCGATTCATCTGTTTTGTCGGCTGCTTCGATGTTCGCTCGCAATGTTTATAAACTGATATTTCGACAAAAAGCTTCAGAAATGGAAATTATATGGGTTATGAGGGTGGCCATTATCGTTGTGGGTATTTTGTCCACAATTATGGCATTAACTATTCCATCGATTTATGGATTATGGTGAGTTACGACTTAGAACAACCTAATGAAGTACAACCAATGTACTATATATCTACTGTTCTTTATATTTATAGGTCCATGTGTTCCGATTTAGTGTATGTAATACTGTTTCCTCAACTCTTGATGGTGGTGCATTTTAAGAAACACTGTAACACTTATGGTAGTTTAGCTGCTTATATTGTTGCTCTTTTTATACGTTTGTCGGGCGGTGAAGCTCTACTGGGCCTGCCCGCTCTCATTCACTATCCCGGCTATGATGCAGAGAATCAAACACAACTATTCCCCTTCCGCACAATGGCCATGATTTTAAGTTTGGTAACATTGATTACCGTGTCATGGTGGACTAAGTAAGTATATATTATAGATTTCGGATAAGGTTACATGGGCGCACTTACCTTGTGTCTGTTTTTTTTGTTGCTTTTTCAGAATGATGTTCGAGTCTGGTAAATTACCACAGAATTATGATTATTTCCGGTGTGTGGTCAACATACCTGAAGATGTACTGCGGGTTGGTGAGCCAGCTGAGTCAGGCGAGCAGGTAAGTTAAGAACATACATATGTACATCAGAAATTAATAAAGAAACCATAAATCTCAATGGCGCTTCGGATTAGACTCTTATTTGTCCACCTTATGACAAACAATGCTCTTAAATGTAATCTACTAATACAAATTTCAACCATTACAAATGGGGAAGGTTCCCTGCCGGTAGCGTTCAAATTGCTTAACTCTTGTCAATGGATTTGTAATTGCTTAGCTACGACTTAGAATAGTAAATCAGCAAGAGCAAACAGCAAATGCGAAAAGAGAGGGGGTATAATTTGCTTCATCTAACTGCGCAGCTGGGGGTTACTTACTCAGTCAAGCGAAGCAATGGCTTTTCAAAGAATTGCTGTTGCTGCAAGCAGTCAATTATGGTTTATACAGGGTGTTTTTATGTTCCTGGCCGATGTTTTTTTTTGAATAAATCTTAAACGATACAATATTTTTTATGAAATATAATATCGGCTAAATTTTTGTATAATATTTTGGCATATTACGGGTGTTATTGCTTCAATTTCTTTAATAATGTTGTTCTTTAGCATCTGAATTGCAGTTGGCTTGTTGCCGTATACCTTCCCTTCAGGTACCACCAAAGAAAGTAGTAGTGGGCACTCAAATGAGGAGATCGAGGGGGCCAATTGAAATCTCCTCTTTTTGAAATAATACGGATGGGAAAAAGTTCTCGCAAAATACCCATCGTATCGTTAGCTGTGTGGGATGTGGCATCATCCTGTTGGAACCACATACATATGTTGCAGGCCCAATGTATCCAATTCGGGCACTAAAAAGTTTTCCAACAAGTCACGGTATCGATCACCAGTAATGCTTCCAGCATTCCCTCTTGCATCTTAAAAAAATTTGGCCTAAATATGTTGCCGGCCCAATTGCCGCACCATACAGTCACTCTACGAAAGTGGCGGCTTTCAGTTCCCCAGTAGCGGCAATTATGTTTATTAACAAAGCCAGCCAAGTCAAAATGTGCTTCGTCGCTCATAATGATGTTAAGCCAAAACTGGGGGTCGTCTTCATTGAGCTGCAACACCATTACACTCCACTCCCGTCCGTGCATATGGTAATTTTCCATTAGCTGTTGAGCCAGTTAGATTTTATACGGGTATAAATGCAAATCTTTTTTGAGTATTTTGAACAAATTTGACGATGACATTTGAAATTCTTGAACATGGTGTCTAACTGAAGTGTCTGGACTTTCATCAACAGTGTGTCTTACTGCAGCAATATTTTGCACTTGAAATTACATAATTATTGATCCCATATACTATAAATCAATTAATTTGAACAGACAGTGCGGCATCTTAACAGGCTTGACGATGCGGAAGATGATACTTCACAAACATCGAACCGATCGTCCAGATAATGTGAGTTCGAAACCTACCCGTGGCTGATTAACATTTTCACTGACCGAAAATCTGATCAGTTAGCGGTAAAGAAATTACAACTTTTTAAAATGAACTAGAGTCGAAGACAACGAAAAATTCAAATATAACTGATATTAGCTAGGTCATTCTATCTATCTTTCTCAAAATGCAACTGTGTGTTATAGATCAACTAACCTCAAAATAACTGTAACCCTGCGAAAATGTACGAGGAAAATATAACTAGGAGAAAAAAGCCTTCTGCTATTGTTGTTGGAATGATTGACTTTCAGGCTGAGTTGGTACTAGACATCTGCGCAAGACGTCTTGAATGGCCATTCAAGACATTTGTTTTTTGTCAAGACATGTATTGTAGCGAAGTTGCAACAACCAAGTACTTCGGGATTCTGTCGACAAAGCATTCGTGTATGGGTACCGATTCAGGCACAGTGAGTAGGCATATAATGATAAACTTGTCACGGAGTTCGAAACTAGTCATACCAGTGAGTGAGCTTTCCTGAAATATGTGACAGTTAGAGGGTTAATTTGTTCCACAAAAATGTTTATGTGAATCTTTTCTATAAAACTTCTGAACATAGTTTAAACATTCTCCTATATGTATTCAATATTAAACAAATTACAAATTGATATCTTCTACAAAGTTGTAGTGTTTAATATAACTTAACAATATTGTCAAATGCACTAATGAACAAAAATTACATTTTGGGTTCCAAAATGATTTAACCAATTCAGAAATTTTAAAATTTAAAAATAAAAATACATCAATTTCCTAAAATGCCATATATGATGTCAAATGATCGCATAATACAAAAATGTGGTTGGTTTTAACGTTTTTGTTCATAATTGTCATATCTTTAAATGCTTTTTCAAGTAACCAAAACATCAATCGAGTCACCCTATACGATGCTCAAATACCAGTCCTATATACAATGTCCAAATAGAGTGGGAATTGGCATATATAAATATACATATTGTTACGAATAAGTAAAAGCTTTTGCTTGCTCTTAATGACTCTACTAACATTATGTAAATAACAGGCGGTTAGTGCTGCGCCTGAAAGTATGCATTGTAACAACGTACCAGCTCGCTAAACCAGTAGCATGAATTCGCCTCAGTTAAGATAATTCTCCACCATTCGAGATGATTCTACAAAGATAAGCAACAACAACAACGACTAGAAGGTTCTTGAATTCGCTCGATATAACTTCATTTGAGTATGGTGAGTTGGTATAAATAGCGGAGGTCTTTGGAATGGAGACTTCAGTTTGTGATTAAACCCCGTAAAGTAAGCAACGCGAATCGATAGTAAAACATAAGACTTGTTAAAGTGTTATAAGTAAAGTAAACTGTTGTAATATATAAGTAAAATAAAAGGAAGTTAAACCGTTGTAATTATCGTAATTTAAAACGAACCTGGTTTTATTATTGGGAATAAAACAACGCAAAAAGGACGAATAAGGAAATTCGTAATAATATGTACATCGCATCTTAACCCGTATCATATTACCACACCTGTAATATTTGGGGTGCCATGGGTTCCTAAAACAATCTGCAAGAGATGCTACAACTACCTGCTGGATTGGCAACGGTATAGAAGGAAATCAATGCCTGTTGGAACTCCAATGATTTGGATTAATCCGGTTGAAAATAATTCCTTAAATTGTTACGCCTGTGTCAACACATTGTTCGGTTCCGCCAAAAAGTCCTTGACAATTTTTGTGTATAAAAGTGTTTTGAGTGCTCAGATCCCACTACCACATTCGGAAAATGTTCCACCAGTACGTAAAAGCCTAGACATTTTTCCAATAACAACTTCTGAAGTCAATGGTACTGAAGTAGAACACAGTATTTTTCAACCTGATGAGCCTCCAGACATACCCGTTAAAATAAATCAAGAGAATTCTGAAATTTAAAAATTATCAAAATTTATAACTGATTTACTCTACCAGGTTTGCAACTTACACCAGATCATTTTAAAAGCATATTAAATTTTTTCTATTTTGTAACACCGTGTAATTCTTAAAAACTGGATTTTAAAATAAAAATCATAACAGTTTCTGTCCCTGGAACAACAAAGTCTTAATTGATATTTGTTGGCGAATAATTTTTCCTATGTACTTGAGTTGACAATGTAAATGGGATTCTTTTTTTTGTGTAATGTCGTGATGTTTTTATTATTGATATGATAATTATACTTCAGCTAATGCTCCTTTCCCTTTTCTTTTTTTTAAGCTTTCTGTTATGGCTGGCCCACTGGGACGTTCATACGGCGCCGCCACTATGGCTGGAAAAGATGAACGCAACGGCCGTATCAACCCAGCATTGGAAACGGACGATGATCTTCCTGTTGCTGAAGCTCAGCGGCTTAACCAACAAACGGCACAAGAACAAGTACAAAAAATGTTAAGTTCTGCAACGGGACAAAGTGGTCGTGATATGAGTACAGGCGGCGGAGGCGGTGGTGGTGGAGGCTATCAAGGAGGAGGAGGAGGTATGGCTGTGCCAACTGCTGATCAAGACAATACTGCCTTTTAAACCAAAAATTAAAAAAACAATTCAAAAGAAAACAAAAATATCACCCATTCACACACAAACCCTCACATAGTAAACACCTTGAGCGACAAAAGAGCTTAAAGGTGTTTTAAACGGAATTAGAAATGGTTAGAAAAGCTCACTACAAAAAGAAAATTGACAAGGCATATCTCTATATAAGCGACACTGTAGTTATAAACAAACACCCACACCCACACCCATACCCAAAGAAAACAAATGTTAATACGATTCCCCCAATGTAACACATCAACAAAATGCGGCCTCAAGAAAAGGACACTCACTGTCTCCTTTAAATACATTTCCGATTAGAGTGCTCAGAGCTACATAAAGAATGCCTAGTGATTATTCGTTATGCCCTCCCAAAAATAATTAACTAATTATTTGTAAATAAACTAAAGAGCAGTGAAGAAGAAGAAGGCAATTGAATGTAGAAAATATTTGTTGTAAATTCCCTATTAAATGCCTCCGAAATGTTTATGATCTGAATCAGAAGGAATTTTTTGAATTAAATAATTATTAGTTAAAATGTTTTATAAGTTTTTGCAACACAACAAGTTACAGTGTTTTGTTAATAGTTTATCACGTCGCAATT
The DNA here is from genome assembly GCA_963931995.1 of Phaonia tiefii. Lineage (NCBI taxonomy): Eukaryota > Metazoa > Arthropoda > Insecta > Diptera > Muscidae > Phaonia > Phaonia tiefii. The sequence goes on along the minus strand of OZ008367.1, from coordinate 105,282,568 downwards.
TCTTCGAAAATGAGTCAGTAAAAAATATAAAATTACATTCACACAATTCAAAGAGAAAGAAACATAGAAATTGATAATCCTGAATCCATTTCAATTTTTTACGAAATGAAGAGCCTGAGGACTATTTTTATCGGCCAACGTCATAAGACAGATGAAGCTCCTCTCAATGTTACAAACGCCTTAAAACATGACGAGTTTGTAGCCAATCGGTTGAACAGATTTTTGTGTTTTATACCATACGGAATTATTTACAGGGTTTAGTTTAAAGAAGTATCTAACCTTCACCAATTTAGAATGTTTGGTAAACATTCCTTTTATAGTATTAAAAGGAGGTTTTTGAAACCAAAACTTCCCAGTTGGAAATTTCCTCTCGACATCATCACTGAAAAAGAAGTGACATGTCACTGTCACTGCTGACTTTCCGATCCGCTCCCATACTAATAACGGCATGGCACCTCCTGATATTTGGTCAAAAGTCAGCAGGAATCTTCCGCAGTTTGTCAATAGTGGCGATCATGACATTGACACAAGTCATCATTAAGTCACTATTCATCAGTGGGTCAGTTAGACAAGATGTCTCCCAATAGTGTGTTATTAGCTACATAAATATATACATAATTATTATAAGTATTTGTATTTGCTTGCAAACATATACATATATGTTTCCTGCAATATCTTGCCGGGGTCATTTTTTGCTACGTGTAATTCTTTGTCGTTACTTAGCGCATGTAGATTGCGCATGTAGATTTTTTCGGATCGGAAAGTCAGCAATATATTGCAGCATCCATATATATGATTGCTTGCAAACATATATATGTTTCCTGCAATATGTTGCTGGGGCCGTTTTTTTCTGCGTGTAACTCTTTGGCGTTATTTAGCGCATGTACATTTTTTCATGAATACAGTGTTTAAAGCAAACCCGATGTAAAATTGGCAAATAGTTTATAGTATTATTAGTTTCATACAAAGGGTAAACAGTTTTAAAATGGCATAACTCTGGAACAGTAACTGCATATTCAAATTTTTGTTCCACAAAATTGCTTGACATTTATCCGTCTTTTAAAGTGCATCATTAGTGTTTTAAATTTTCATAGAAATTTAAAGCAAATCCAAAGCAAAAATGGCAAACAGTTTATAATATGTTTAGGTTCATACAATGGGTAAAGGATTTAAAAAGGGATAACTCTGAAACAGTAACAGCAAATTAAAATGTTTTTTCTAGAAAATTGCTTGGAATTTATCCGTCTTATAGAATGCATCATTAGTTTTTTTTTTTTTAAATTTGGATAGAAATGTTAAAAGTAATACAGCGTTATTAACAAAATGTATCCAAAATTTACGAAAAAATGTAATACGTTGTATCTTATTGAGGAAAAACCTTTCCAAAACTGGGGGTTTATGCATATACAATAAAAGTTTGAACGTTTTGCTTTAAAAATGTTGACTGACAAACTAAGTAAATCGTGGTTATTGACCGAGTTTTAAGTACAATTCAAAAAACGTCCGGAATACCCGAATTTTGGGGGAAATTCGACTTGTGCAACCTCTAAACCTCTTCCAAAATATCTGAAAACAAATCTCAAAAATACTTTGGTTGGTTTGGTTTGGGCACCCTAATGTACATACAATTCAAATATACAATTTTCAGTTTTTTGTTTTCTAAATACCTTGATATTCTATACGCAAGAATCGCTGTTGACAAAAGCTAAATATTTCTTCTATCGATATTCAGCATTGGCATTAGAAAGAGTCAGTCATGGCCTAATGCTGACAAGTCAATCGGACGGTCTTACATAGATTGCGAGCCTGTTCACACTTTAAGTCACTTAAGGCGAAACTAGTGACATGTCACCAACATGTGTTATATAAAATGTCAGCACGTACAGACATTGTCCTAAGGAAACTCTACTGACAATGGCTTCAAATCAAATTGTCCAACTGGGTTATTATCATGCTGTAAAAATATGCATATTCTTTTCACAAATTTCAAAAATTTTGAAATAAATTCTGAAAATGTATGGCATATATTTCATAACTACAATTAAATCAATATTTTTCAGTTTGAAGTTTTTGAAAAATTTTAAAATCCACATACATGACTCGCAGTTGACATATGATGAAGAATTCCCCTACCGACATTCAGCATTGGCCTTAGAGATATAGTGCTGACAAATCAAACGGACGGTCTTATGTATGTCATTAACATATTCACAATTTATGTCACCTAAGTCAAAACTACACCATTTTCAATTGAAATTTGAAAAAATCAATTGAAATTTAAAAATTCTATTTGAAATACATCAATTGAAATTTGAAAATTCTACTTGCAATTTGAAACACATCAATTGAAATTTAAAAGACATCAATTAAAATTTAAAATACACCAATTGAAATTTAAACATCTAATACATAAAATCCGCTAATAATTTTTAAAATTCAAGTGACGAATTTTAAATTTCAATTGATGTCTTTCAAATTTACATTGATGTCTTTCAAATTTCAATTAATGTGTTTCAAATTTCTATTGATGTATTTTAAATTTCAATTGATGTGTTATAAATTTCAAATTATGTTTTTTAAATTTCAATTGATATATTTCAAATTTCAAATAGAATTTTTAAATTTCAATTGATGTATTTCAAATATCAAATATAATTTTCAAATTTCAATTGATATTTTGCAAAATTAAATTTATATTTTGCAAATTTCAATTGGAAATGGTGTGGTAACATTTCAAGAAGATGTCTTATATAAATTGTCATCATCTACTGACATGGTTCTAAGCATATACTGCTGACACTGTCTTTAAGACAAAATTTCCAACTGGGTAGTTTATTAAATCAAACCCTTGTTTTTAAAAAGTCTAAAAATCAATATTGGGTGTTTCAAAAAATAATACTTGTATATTAGGGTATTGAAGTGCTTGTACAAAAGATGGGTATTGAAGTGCTGATTACGGGAACGTTATACGGGGGTACTTATAGCCCCCTAAATATAATTATAACTATTTCGCGGACTACAATGAGAAATACGCGAAGAATGTGGTTGATCAAGACTTCAAAATGCTGCCGTGAAGAAAAATGCTCTCGCAAAATTTTGAAAATATATTTTTCGAATTATGCTCCCCACCCATGACATGTCGTTTGAGCCCTATATTGACCGAAAATATTTTTTTTACCAAAATACACTAGGAATCGAAACTTTAACGGCCGGTAGAGGACTATAAGTATCTTCGTATAAGAAAAAGTCTGATGTTCCCGTAATCAGCTCTTCAATATGCATTTTTTAAGCCCCTCCCACTATTCAAATTCCAAAAAACCCGATATTCTGTCCACCCTATTAAAAATTTGTATTTTTTGTCATTAATTGTGTTTTTCAGCCATTGTTTGACAATGATTTAACCACCCAATGTTGGTTGGTTAACTTTTAGTCAGAACCATATGATTTTGACAATCAAATGACTGACTGTCAAAATGAGAAATGTAAGATTGTATAAAATACATGTTTCTGATTTGCTTATTTGTACACATACGTTGAGTCTACATCGTTAAATTGTTGCGCCCATATATAGTTTTTTATACATTATTGTTAAAATGACTTCGATTTTATGCATCTACATATTTCATATTTTACACAATTCCATTTTGTTTGTTCTCCTTTGTTGTTTATCCCAAAACATATGGTTTTTCCAATAAGAATACAAGGGTTGTCATAATCGTTAACAATAACTCACCACTGAAAAACAAAATGCAAAGTTAACCTCTAGTTAACTTAGAATTAAGATTAAGTAATCCGATAGTTAACTACGCACTTAAAAACTGACCATTAGTGTTGTGATGTGATAACACTAATTAATCTCCTGTAATTTTCTTGTGTTACAAAAATATTAGTTGCATTCAGTCTATTTGTTTTGTTGCAGGAATAAAGTTAGTAGAGATGGCCTAAAGAAATAAATCTTTAAATGGCTTGAAAAGAATTGTTAAATATTTTAAGTGCTCAGGTATTTCATTGATAATGTTTGTTATATTGTTATTATCTTCATATACTTACTATTATTAACAATAAGTTTCAAAAATAATTATTAAGTTTCAAAAAAATTATAGAAACTTTTCCACGTTTTTGCTATTGTTGCGTTAGTTATAATACTGTAGTAAGAATTTTATGTTAACTACTTCAAGTCTAGATTATATATAATTAGATGTTTATCAGGATATTCTGTAATCTCAGCAACTGGATATGGAACCAATGGAATGTTAACTGATCTCAATTTTCTATGACTTGCTGATATCGATTTAGCTGGGATTGAGAAAATCCCTAATTGCTTTTATGTTATAAATGTTTGATGGTTAAAGTAATGTATAACAATTTTAAACAAAAACAAAAATACATATCAGACTTAGATATACAAAGATATTTATTTATATCACATATATATAAAAATATATATAGAGTATTAAAATGTTAATACCAATGTATAACATAACCTATACATATCAAATGCATTTGTGTATTCACAAGTAAAATGAAAAAACTAATTCATCTTTATAAATAATATACAATAGGCGTGTTTTTCATCCCTTGCTAAATTAAGGTTTCGTCCAATTTCTATGGGGAGCGGCTAAAAATCGCTTAGCTTCCCATACAAAGTGATCGAATAATTTATAATGCGGGTCATAAAAACACACCTAATGTTCGTATGTGTGTTCTCTATAGATTTAAAAACTACAGAAACGATTTCGGTGATATTTTCAAAATTTTGTTTTTTTTTTATTCTGAGTTATGCGGTTTTTTATACAGTGATTACAATTATTAATTATTAAATCAGTCAATTTTTAATTTAAAATATTGATATTCTTTTTATAGCTGGGTCAAATAAAAATATTAAATTTGTTAAAACAGCAAATTTAGTGTCGAAAAAATTAAATTAAAAAAACTATAACTCGCTTAATTATTAAGATATCGGAATTTAAGTTTAAACTTTGCTTCGGCGCTGACTGGTTAATGTAAAGCTTTCTGAGTGAACGGCTTTCGGCCAGGCTTAGACTGTTCTCCTTTGGTGGCATTCTGCACTCACAGAAAATATAACTGAATTAGCCGTAACCAAATTTCTTGCTAAACCAAATTTCTTGTAACCAAATTTCGATTTAGAGCTTGTCACAACCATACCAGATATCATCACAACCGAACTAGAGGTTGTCACAATCGCATTATAGATTATTCCAACCTATTACAGATTACTTCAACCGAATTTCACTTCTGGGGACTAAAGTCAGTCGTGACAACTAGAATTCGAATTGTGGTAACTACAATTCGGTGGCAACAGCGGAATTTACGGTGGCCACAACTTCTTTTCAAACAATTAGTTATGTGAGGACGGGCTTCCAGAAGAAAATCCCATATTTATAATTTTAATTATATATATAAATCCATTTTCCAACATTGTATCGATATTTTCAAACTGCAGCATCCGATATCTCGAGAACTCTGAGAGATATCAAACAATTTTATTTATTTTTTTACCTGAACATTAGAAAAATTAATGAGATCTCGATGTCTCAAATATCATACTTCCCCCCTACTAAATTTTCCAGGAACTTCGTTTTATAAATAAAACTTAATAACATGATGTCACACAACCATCACAAGTTTTAAGTCGCAATCATTATACAGGGTGATTCAGGAACTTCCGGACAAATTTCTCCAGCATATTCCTTGGCTCATTTCATGAAGAAAAGTCCACTAAGACCATGGCCGAAAATGCAAGGGTGCGAAATGGCAGCGGGTTCAAAATTTTCGGATTGGTGGTCGGAGGGTAGTAGGGTAAAGTTGCTAACTTCTGAGCCAGTGGTCGGATTTTTTTGTTTTTGGGCTTGTTGGAAAGGTCTTTAAGAGGCCTTTCAGAAAAGTCAAATCGCCGACATACGGAGCTTTCGGAAAAAAAAATTCACATAACCTCAATAAATCCGACCACTGGCTCAGAAGTTAGCAACTTTACCCTACTACCCTCCGACCCCCAATCCGCAAATTTTTAACCCGCTGCCATTTCGCATCCTTGCATTTTCGGACATGGTCCTAGTGGACTTTTCTTCATGAAATGAGCCAAGGAATTCGCTGGAGAAATTTGTCCGGAACTTCCTCAATCACCCTGTACAGTAAAAAAATTTTGTCTTATTATATTTTTTGTCATAATTGCTAGGAATATATTATGTTAGTAAAGAACGTCTACTGTTGCAGAGAATATTTATTGTTGAAGAAAATATATATTTGTTATAGGGTAGGATTTTGGTGACCTCAACGAAACACCTCCCGTGCGGTGGTCAAATCGTGCATGCTTTCTAGTCATCTCAAAATGATTCCACAGCACCATATTTGACTACTTTCAAATCATAATGATTATAAAGTAAAATATTGTTGTATTTTCGTATTTTCTCCCCATATTATGATTGCAGTGCATATATTATGTTAGTAAAGAACAATTTTGGTTGCAACGAGTATTTATTGTTGCAGGCAATATATCATAGTGGTATTGATCATGTCCCAACAATATTGAGGTTTGTGCTACCTGCCTCATCGTTATTATTTTTATATTTATAACATCTCACCTCTGAATATGAGTTACAGATTTAATTTCACGACCGAATTTCTTAATCCGGTAGAAATTTGGTATTATTAAAAAAAAATGGTTTTCACTACATCCCATTAAGGAATTGGGGAGAGCTTCCATAACCAGTGAACTGTGCGCTTTCTAGTTTTATACACCTACAGTTTTACACCGGTTCCGAACGGTATTATGAGAAGCTTTTTCATGGCTAAATACTCGATAGTGTCGCCATTACTACGCGAGATGACAGCCGCCGAAAGAAACTTAAGGTGGTCAGAGCAGGTATTGAACCCAGGATCTCATGTACAAGAGGCGCGCACACTATCCATTGCACCACCGACGGTATTATAGTGCTGAGTAATATTATGGGTCTTAGAAACTTTAATGATACAAATAAACAACTGCCGACTTGTGTAAAGTTCTAGCACACAATATTATTAAAAACTTTGTGAACTAAAAGTGATAAAGCGCAACCTAAGGACAAAAGTGCATCACACGAAATTTACAAATTAAAATCGTACAAAAGGGGCAAAATTCTCATTCTGCTAAGTTAAAAAGTGTGTGGAAATACTCAATGATAGACATAATTATGACGGAGTTTGTGCAAGGGTAGAGAAAATAATAGCAGATTTTTACTATGTTTAGAAATGTTTGATTTTTACAGTGTATTGAAATACTGATTATTATTTTGAAACAAAAAAATTAAATGTTGGGCTGTTACACCTTTTTAGTTAGGGTGCGACATAAGTTTCGAAAAATCATGTAATATCGAGTAAATAAAAATAATATATATGAGTCTCATGCCCGAGAAATCACAAAGGCCGTATTCCGAAACGTTGTGTCTCCCAATATTGTTGATAAGTCGACAACTGTATCTGTTTAAACTGAGAATGACCATACAGAAAAAGACAAGAGCTGCGATCCCTCTCTTCATGTTATCTTGATGACATTGTGAGCCTAGTGTAGCCTGCCGCTTTCTGGAAACGGCGGGGCACAGACACAAAAGGTGCTATATTGACGCCACCTCGTCTTCGTCTGAAAAGGTTATTTCTCAAGAATTTCAGTCTCTCTGCATGCCGTCCAATGAAACTGTGACCCGTCATATCATACCCGATAATTGAGACGTCCAGTCTCGATAACAACAGCAGGGCGTTAGTGCGTTTCTAGTTTTGGTCACACCAGCTTGAAATGTACACAGTTCCCTACTTGCCACTACCTACTACCGTTAGTTGCTATAAGGATTTAATTTCATAAGAAGAGCTTTCAAGTTGCTAGAGGTATTTTATATGTTATAATTCTCCTAGAGCATGTAAGATAGTCCCCAATCTAGCAAATTCATCTGCTTTGCAGTTCCCAGGTATGTTGCAGTGGCCCGACACTAAAATCAAGTAAATATTAAACTGTTCAGCCATCTCTTTTACTTTTCGTTTACACGAGACAAGACAGTTGTCCAAGAAGAGAATAAATGTTTCTGTACCGTAGGCATCCAGACAATTAGAAAGACAATAGAGTCTTAAGCAACCACCGTCAGTGTCGTTTCGTATGAATTGAATACAATTTACCAAAATCTATAAAAAATATAAATAAATTTTTCGAAATTATGCGGTCTATTTCGATTATGGTTTGCTTTTTCGCAAACTACGATGAAACGGCACTGCACTGACAGCCTACATCAAATCATGTGCCGAATTTACTGTCTTTGAAAAACCAGAGACAGTGACGAAGGCAATGCGAGAACTGTGAGTGTTTTGGTAAAAAAATGTGAATATATTGCTGTTGTCTCCGCAAAACTGTCCCATGTAACCGCCAAGTAAGAGATATGCGAGTGTAGAGGGCAGTGTTCGAATTCAAGACGACAGTAACCAGGGATTTAATGGCAGCTTGACTATCGGATAAAATATTGATTCCGACTTTAGTCAGAACAGTACTTCTCAGCCATTCCACAATTTTTCTATCAGCTACGATTTCTATCTCTAGTTTATTACGTATGTAATTGAAAATAAAATAATAAAATTTTTTGATTCATTCACTCAACACAAGTATACATTTAATTGAAAATATTACGAAATATTGATCAATTTTCAATTCAACCTGATTTTAAGTTTAATTGAAATCCATTCAATTATCTACCTACAATCTGTGTACTTGAGGTGACAATTTCCTTCAGGTGTAAATTTAATTGAGTTGACAAATTTCGGATTTCGTTTGAGTATTAATTTATTTCTTCTGTGTTGAAATATGGAAGTGGGAATAGTCCAATGAGACTTCAGTCCATGGGAGCCTACAAATCAATGATATTTTTTAATTAGATGTTTAAATTTTGGACAAGATAATACATCCATTTCTATTCGATATTTCTACGAAAGTAGCCAATATAGGAAAAGGTCTAATTTCGTTCTCTCTACGAATTCAGTTGCATATTGTTGAAAGCTCTTGCCTGTGCTACTAAGAAGTTGTCCTAGGAATTGAAGTATGTAGATTTGCTGTTGGAAATTGATTTATATTACAGGGGGAAAAATAGTTGTAATGTGGGACATTGACAGTGGGAAAAGGTAAAATAAAATTGAAATTAAAACTTGTAAAAACTGTGAATTTGAAATTGTCTGATTTTTTATTTTCATACTACAGATGTTCCTTAAATATTTTTTCGAAGCTGGAAATAACTTCTTTAAATGTAATTGCTATCAATATAAATAATTCATGATTTTAATAAATCACAAATAATAGAAAATAAATTTTCAACTGTAACAAAAAGAAAAAAACAATAAATCCTTCCATACCCTAAAAAGAACGAAATAAAATGTAACTACATAAATATTATTATAATATACATAGTATTAAATAAATATATGTACATATATATTTATATATATTTAAATGAACTTAATGCATATCAGTCTCTAAACCCGAAATGACTATAGTTTTGTGTTTAACAAAACTAAACAACCAACAAATCATAAACATATCATTTTAAAATATAAACTAAAATGCAATTAAATAAATTTATTAATTATAATGTTATATACATACTATATCTACAAATACCATAATTATTCTAAGTGTATTTACGATAATGTATTATATTGCAAAATACAAACTATTAAAATCCCCTAAACCTAAAAAACATGTTAACTAAAATGATGATAAAATGTGTGTATATCTTCACTTAAGACAAAACGTATAAAAATTTATATAAAATAAATAAAATTATGTAAAACTACAAATATATGCATATATATATATATATAAATAAAAAAATATATAAATAATATAGAAACTATATTAGCAAATCTGTATGAGCTCTCAAAGAGTAAACAAATAATAATAACTAAAAAATAAAATTAAGATAAATGAATAACACAATTTTAGCAATAAATAAATAATATAAACAGTTCGAAAGCAAAGAAATCAAGTCAATTTAGAACAAAATATTTTAATTACATCAAATGTTTACATCGGTTCTCTAGGAAATTATTCGCTTGGCGTTTTATATCTAAAAATTCAAAATGCAACAGTTCAAACGTTCGAACTATTTAAGTCACTATTTTTGAGTCTACATTTTGAATATAAAAGGCCTCTGTTGTCACGGAATGTAATGGGATAAATACATATCAGCAGAAATCAAAATTAGTGTAAATTTTGGGAAATTTTTATTCAAAGAAAATTTTTTGACGTTTTTAAAGAAATTTTCTACCACGAGAAGGTAATATTTGGTCATACGAAATCCATTCACATGAATCATTTCCCTCAAGGAGGCAAAATCCAAGGTGATTTAAAGCTGAAAATTAAAAAAAAAAATTCAAAAATAGACATTTTGATGGATCTGAGAATAGCTTGCAATTGCTATAGAACTTAAACCTCTGTAACTTATTCTTCCAAACATATTCTGCAGGAATCATGTATACGTTTGAACACACTTCAAACATTCTTATGATTGCAAGTCCCAAACACACTTGAATTTAAATGCAAACAGTAGCATGTTTACTGGCAAACATGTATGCTTTTACGTGGATACATATGCGTTATCCATCCCAAACATCCATACACTTACGTGGAAGCATTCGCGTGTTTCCCCCAAACCTCCATATACTTACGTGGAAACATGTGTGTATTTCCTCCTAAACATAATAATATTTAGAAACGAATTATTCGTTGAATTCAAAATATTTGTATTATTTATTATAATAAATTTTATCAATATAAATCCACATTTATAAATAATTAATACAAAAAATTTAAAAAGATTTTAAACGGCCCTTTTATGGTTACTTGCATTGAATCATGGAGTAATACATAAAAGCTTCTATTACTCTCTTCGCTGCCTCTTCATGACGATGAGGTAGTAGGCTATTTCATCGAGTTTGATTTGCTGCTGTATTTTACCAATTTTACACTTTGGTTGGACATGAAACGCACAGAAATCAAAGGGAATCAGTATTTTCGTTCAATGCAAACAACATAAAACATAATCTAGCTGTCATTAGTTTCAATAAACACTATTTAAACTTAGTTCTCTGTCAACTTTGTTCTCTAATTCTACATCATTTCCCTGGTGGCTTTTCGATCAGCTGTGTCATAGAAACCCCCTGATTGAATGAATTATATGCTTTTTCATGAAATGAGAATCCGCTGCTCATTTGTTTCTCCTTTCTTTGTTGTCTCTCACAGTTTTGTTTTCCGACGGCTTCAAGCAGGGCACACTAATCACGGTAGTAGCAGTAAATATGTGTGTAATCATGTGCAAAATCGCACTTGGCTTCTGTCAAACTCAGCTGATAAAAATGTAAACAAAATGTGAATTTTTGAATCAGTTGTGATATAATTGGAAAGAAATATTTGCCAAATTAATGAAGATTGAAATTAATAATTGAAATTGTTTGATGCAGCAGTTGAATTGGTTTTTCCCGGTGTGAAACTCTAACTCGTATTCGCGTCTGTTGTTTAATTCCGCGTCTGTAAACAACTTATAACCAACAAATGTAAACAAATTTGACATTTCCCAAGTGCGTCAAATGAAAAAAATCAAATCAGCTGTTCTAACGATACAACCTTGTCTTTCAACCATGGCTTCAAGTATGCGTTGGTACACAAACAATATACTTATATACACATCTAGTTCATGCACCCAAGCGTGTATTAATTACTTGTGTTTTTTTTATATTTCACAAATGGTCCGCCGTTCCGATTTTCCCGTTGAACACCAAATAGCTTCACGTTGTTGCCCTTTCCAGAAAAACGTTTCTCACTTTTGGTAGCACGCATACACAAAAACCAAAGCAACATCGCAAAGCATTTAACCGTCCGAGTCTTTGGTTATTCCTTTTTCACTGATCAAGCGCATTTGATATCCTCTGTCCGATGAACCATTGACGACTGAATACATGAAACTTCATCTGCAATTTACACGCACATTGAGGAATATTTATGAATCACTGACTGAGAGAATAATGCAAAAACGCCGATACACACGAGATAGACTCTCTCGCTGTCCCTCTTTTATTCTCTTGCTCTCGAGAGAGCATCAACAGTGCTACAAATTCAGCTGTTTGCACAGAAGTTTATTATATTTGCGTTAGCTCCAAAAACACGTTATATTTGCATCCAAATATCGACGTGGCCGTCGGTGGTGCAATGGTTAGTGTGCGCGGCTCTTGTACATGAGATCCTGGGTTCGAACCCGGCTCTGACCACCTTCAAATTTTCTTTCGGCGGCGGTTACATCGCGTAGTGACGGCGACACTATCGAGTATCTAGCCATGAAAAAGCTTCTCAAATTACCGTTCGGAATCGGTATAAAACTGTAGGTCCCAATCAGTGAGTGAAAACTGGAAAGCGCACAGCTCAGTGATTGTGAGAAGTTCTCCCCAGCCCCTTCATGGGATGTAATGGGAAACCATTTATTTATTTATATCAAAAAACGACAGATTTTCAACGTGTGAAGTTTAATGGATGCCACCAGGACCAACGAGGAAAGTTTTTCGTTGAGATCCTTATACATCCGTTTTAACGATGGTATTGCTGGGCGTGTATTTTCATCGACTGGTATAGGCAATGTTTTCCGATTAGAAAATGAGGGCTCCTCGTTGAAACCATCTAAATACTCCTCAACCATGCCTTCACAATCTACAGGGTTTGTTTTTTCTTTATTTACAACCTCAGACAATACTATCAATTCAAAACTTCTGGAGTTTTCAACACCCTCTATGGACTCTTTGATTCCTATCAACTCATATGTCTTTTCTTCATGAACTGTCAGCTTTATGCTTTTATGTTCACCACCTTCTGTTAGATTTTGTTGTTTTTATTCCGAGTAGCTTTTAATCTCTCCATACTTAAATTTATAAAAGAAAAAATGGTTTCCCGTTACATCCAATGAAGGGACTACGGAGAGCTTCTCAAAACCGGTGAGCTGTGCGCGTTCTAGTTTTACACTTATTGATTGAGACCTACAGTTTTACACCGATTCGCCGTCACAGGTGACCCCCGTCGAAAGAAATTAAAAGTGGTCAGATCAGGGATCGAACCCGCGTACACCTCCTAAATTTATAATCACATTAATATGTGACGTCCAATATAAACTAAAACTATATTCTTCCATTCAAATACGCTTTTTACTGCAAGTCAAGCACTGCCTTAATGGAATTCCAAAAAGATGCCACAAATTGTTTCGAATCCTTAACGAAGTTGCAGGCAATGGATCTGTTGGACTTCAATTGGCTTAAAAGTATTTCACTCTGAATTTTTGTTACTGATCTGGCCCTGAAAAACATTTTCTTTATTAATTAATTTAAAAAAAAAAAAATCAACACACATGATACCGTGATCTTTGTTCGCTATCAAAAATAAAGGGAAAAAAACAAAGTGAAATGGCGAACAAATATCGCCTGAAAATTCATTCACGATAAGGGGAATTTTTCGAACAAGGGATTATTTTGGCGAACAGTATTCACGATACAATTATGTGGAAAAGGGAACACATTTTGAGGGGAATTTTGATGACGATAGGGGTGATTATAACGACTGTACGCATAGAATTTAAATTTCGGGTTTTACCTTTAATTTTCGGGTGATTGATTAAAAAATTACTAAAAGAGTCTGCAAATTCGTTTGAATTGAATTCCTCAGTTCAATTATGTGTTTTGTGCAATTGTATAGGGTGGTCCAACCAAAACGCACAATAAACAGTTTTCCGAGAATTATCTTAATATTTTTCATTATGATGGAAGGATTTATGATAATTGTGCGTGAAACAAAATATTGGCCAAATGCTCGCCACTGCTTCGGTGGTATAATTCTATGCGATGGTCCATATTTTCAATGACTCTGAGACATAATTGAGGATCAATGTCGTTAATGTGCCGCATTATCTCTTCCTTTAGCTCTTGCAGTGTTGATGGCTTATTGACGTACACTTTTTCTTTTAAATATACCCAAAGAAAGAAGTCCAACGGTGTCAAATCACACGATCGTGGCGGCAAATTTACATCGCCACGACATGATAACACGACATGATAATTCTTGCGCAAAAGAGATATTGTTTCATTGGCTGTGTAGCAAGTGGCACCATCCTGTTGGAACCATATATCGTTCAGGTCCATATCCTCAATTTCTGGCATTTTGATTTGAACGCCCATTTTCTTCAACAATCTTAACGCGCTGCTCAGCACAAAAACAAAAAGATTTCAAACCACTACGAAACAATTTTAAACATAATTTAATGCATAATGGATTGTACATTAATTTTAAGTACATTTCGTATACTGGCTTTTGGAATTGACTGCATTCTGGGCATCATATAAACCTCGATCAATACTTATTAAATGAATTTATTAATGTTTAAAAGAGCTTGATTTTTTTTTATTTTCCAATGTAACATTTACTATTGTGTTCGTAGAAATCGAACAGGTACCGTGTAACAAAAAGGTGTTAACACATCGCCCGTGAGTTGGAACACTCATTAATTTTTGTTAGATAAGTTTACAAGTGATTTAAACACGTATCATTTGGATATGTGCAGACAATTAGTGATCCTCTTTGGGGGAAAAATACCATAAAACCCTTTACCATCTGAATCAACACTTCGACCAAAGTATCTGCCAAAAATGTATTAAACTTATGTTAAGGAGCTCCAAGTCAAAGCAGAAAAAAAACCAGTACATAAGTTTCAGTCGGGTGAACCGACTTAATCATACCATCACATTAAGTCATACATTGCATAGGAGTTCTGTTAAAAAACGCCCATACTCAAACGTGACCATATTCATATTGCTCTAAATATTAGCGGCATTCGTGCAAACGTGAAAGCCGAGAACTTTTGCTCAGCGCAAGTTTCCCTCGCACAGTTTCATGAGGCACCAAGCAAAGTTGCTCAGCGTATTTGTGCTCAAAACCATATCAGCTGACCAAGATGGATACATATGGTGGTAGCAGTAGCAATTGCATGTATTATGTATGTGTACTTTTTCTACTGTTCTAGTGCTATCACCTTATTTATCCATCCTAGTCAGCTGACAACGAAAAGTCAAAAGTGTCCACTTTTGTGCAAGTCGCTATGTATAGGAAATTTGTTACGATGTTTTCGAGTTTACGAGGTTCTTTCGAGCTTTCATGAAGACCACTATTATTGAATAGTTTTTATAAGGGCGGTACCAGAGTTGGTGTGGCAAAACAGCTCATTTTCTATAGGAGACTAGTACAAACTTTCATAAAGATTGGTTTGGTTTTGCGGGACTTCTCATGCCGAACAACCAGACGCCCAAACAACTTTTGTATGGGAGGTACCAAAATGGGCGTGGAAAATCACCCTTGTTTTAATCGGTGAATGGCCTTTGACAACGTGAAGCCTTACACCTAATTTCATTACGGTCGGAAGTGTTTCACGCGATTTATCGGATTGACAACCTGGACGAACACCCTGTTTTGTATGGGAGGTACCAGAATGGGCGTGACATTATCGCCCATTTCCTCCAGTTAAGTAGGCATTTACAGATTATGAGCCGGTGTGTGAGTTGAAGCTAATCACATGTACCAGAAGAAAGATTTGAAAGAAGTATAATTTTGTGCTAAATGAGTCGATTTGTACGGGAGGTACCAGAAGGGGACCATTTGCAATTCCAAACTCAGTATTGACAAATAATAGTCACTGACAAAATTTCATTGCGATCTGTAAAGATTTACGGCAGTTATCGCGTTGACCAGCCAGCCAGACAGATAGACGAACATGGATCAATCATCTTAAAATGTCGTAAACCAAATTTCGTCCAAAGATACTATGGGCCTAAAGTGGCTGCTTCGATGCGTTACAGTTTTTCCCGAATTAAAATGACCACCAGCCTATGGGTTAGGGAATAAAAAAAAAACAGACTCAGAGTAGTAATTGGTTGCACATTTTGTATTTGTTGTATTGAAGGATAATGAAGAGGAAAATCATATTTTAGTACTTATTTTACTGATTCCTTGCAGATACTTTGGCCAAATGGTAAGTTCCCCTTCTCGATATTTTTGGATAACAAATTTTGCCAGGAATTCAATTTCAAAATGTGTTGCTCTGTGTTGCTTTTAACTGATGCAGATTCATACATGGTATTCGCAGTTCAATCGCTTAAGATATTATTTCCAGAGATGTCACATAACTTGTTTGGCCCATGGTTTGCACAGAATGGCAGATTTTGATTTGAGTACTCATTGTGGAAACATAATTTCTCGTATAGCAAAGTGCTGGGTAATCTTCAAATAATTTTATGTCTGGAGTCGATTTATAAATTATAGTTATAATTAATTAATTATTAATTATAATTAATTTATGGATACTCTCTCTCTTGCCAAAATATGTTAAATACAATGCTTTCAAACTTAAATTAAACACCAAAACCTTGCATTACTGAATGGGGAATGTAGATAAAAGCTGCAATGTCAGTTGCCAAAACGATTAACTCCATTAAAAACCTGTGAAACTGAACTTTCCGATGTGTTTTAGAATTCTACGTTCATTATAAATATTATTATTATTAGGTTTGTTACAAACAACCGATGACGGAGGGTAGTGGTCGCTGCGCCACTTTACTTACATGTTGGGTTGTACTCAACTCTTTTTCAATTCCTGATGATGTTCTTCGACGAAAGACGAAATATTCAAAAATTATTTAAAAGTTATGAACTAACTATTCAAAAAGGTTGAATAGAAAACGGAAAATTAAATATTATTATTATTTATATAATATATGATGTATGTACATTAGTTTAACCCGCAGACACTAATATATCAGAATTTTTGAAAAGTGGAGCTAATCAGTTTCGCTTCTGAACGTCTCATATATTATTTAGATAATTTCAAAAAAGTTTGCCCGATTTTAGATCACGATGACACAGAGTCTATACCCAATGGGAAATTGTTGTCTCAAAAAGCGTCAATGAAACCTGACCTAGGTTATATATTTACAACATCATTTTGAATGTCTCTGCTCAAGCATCACCCGACTAGAAACTAAAGTATTACCTATAACTGCAAGTTTAGCAGTTATAGAACGAGTGAAAGAATATATTGAAAATACAAACAAAAAGATATTCATTGATAAACTCAGCAAAGTTTTGAACCGAAACTCTGGTCGGAAAACCTTAATGAAAACCAAAAAATTATTAATTATACATACAACTTAAATTTATACATAAATATACAAAAAAAAATGGTTTCCCATTACATCCCATGAAGGGATTGTGTTTTAGAATTTTACGTTCATTTATATTTTAATAAAAATGAAACAGACGACTGTATGAGAAGTTACTGTATGGAAAGTTAAATATGCTCCTGTTGTATTTACTGATGTTGAACGTATTTTTTCACTATATTCAACTGTTTTAGGTGACAATAGAAGATCATATCTTTTGAAAATTTTGGAAATATATGATTGTTCATTGTTCATATGATTGTCATTGTCTCTTTGATTCAAAATAATATGAAGTTAAAAATTTGTTGTTTTTCTTCTTGCATATTCTGCATATTTGTGCCTGTAACCGTGCATATTTTGATATTTTTTCGTGCCAGTTTTGAAGCAATATTTCAATATATTTTTTCCATATTTAAATTAGCGCTGTGAACAAAAACGAGAAACCGAAAGAGAGTGACCTACAAATGTATCAGACTTTACATAATTTGTAGAAAAAATTAATGAAATATAAGAAAAAAATTAATGAAAAATTGACGCAAATTAATGGAAAATTAATGAAATTACACTCACAGATTGAGACCTACAGTTTTACACTGATTCCGAACTGGTTTTCTGAGAAGTATTTCATGGCTAATGCTGTGACACAAATTTCTTACAAAATGTATTTGATACCTACGCCTCATGTAGAATTTACCGCTGAATCCGAATGTGAAGTCAGAATGGTCAGTTATATTGCAAAATTACCATTATTTGTGTTTTTAACAAAGATAATGTCACTTAAATACAAATATTGTCGAAAAAGTACCACGGATAATACCAAGTACCAAGATAATAAAAGTAGTAAAACAAAGATGCGTCGATTGTAAAGATTGGTTAAGAAATGATTGAGTTACAGTGGACAAAAATTTTGATGTTTTTTTCCAATTTTGCTCTATTTATCTTATTTTTTCAAACCAAACAATTAAAAATGTATGTATAAAAAAAATTTCATGATGTGTCAGGGAACACACACTAAGTTTCTTTTCACTATTTATTATGTACTAGTAAGTTCCAACACACCTAAGGCGCCCGTCGAAAAATACGATAATTTAAATGGAACTTTAAAAAAGATACTTTTTGTAAAATGCTAAACTTTTCGAAGAACAATTTTTTTTATAGAATGTATGTTTTTTTAAAAAAAGGTATATTTTTAGGTCCTTTTTAGTACGAATATGTATTATATTTTCCCGAAAAGGTAATTTTCTAAAGAGAGGTACTTCTTTTATCAAAAGCTAATGTTTTTTTTTAGAAGGTACTATTTTTAAGAAGTGGTACTTTCTGGAAGAAAAAGCCATAAGAGTATGCATTTTTTTTTTACAAAGAAGTACTTTTTTTAAGAGCAGGTACTTTTTTTTAAAGGAAGAGGTTATTTTTTAAGAAAGCGTACTTATTTTCAGAAGGGATACTAATCTCACGAAAAGAACAGAAAAGGTATTATTTTATTTTTAAGAAAATGTACTTTTAAATTTTTAATTTAAGAGAATTTAAATTTTAAATTTTTTGACGTAGAATACGTCTTACCTTACGGTATGAGGAGTCATGTCAGGTTTTTATTGTTGTAATCTTTATTTCATTGAATTTGAGGAAACGGCTAGATGAATTTTTTTAAAATTTTTTTTGTAGGTAAATGAAGATGTTATCTTTCGTTTGATATACATTTCATATTGGTTGATGTATTTCTAGTATTTTAATTTCTCAAATGAAAATTGTTTAAACACATACACTCAAACATATGTGTGGTGTTTGGTTGAGTGTTTTTGGTTGCTCAACATTGCTTAGGAACATGTATCTAGTAAAAAGTGAAACGAACAGCAAGCTAATGTTGCTTGGCAACATGTATCTAGTAAAAAGTGAAACAAACAGTAAGCTAACGTAATAAAGCTTTTTTGCGAAAGCTTCAATAAAGCTGTTGTAACATTAATTTTGAATTGTAAAGCGTAAAGCTTTCACACAACGCTCGAATGCTAATGCGAAGACTCGATAAGGTAAACCTTTTTTAATATTAGGGCGGCCCTCTCAACATTCGCAGAACTTATTTCAATAAAAATATTAATTAAAATACATAAATTAAATTAAGTTTAAAAAAATTGAACATAATATTTTTTTTTAAACGGACTTGAATCAAATGCCGTTGGTAAATATAAAAATTACAGCAGACAGTTGTCCGAGGCCTTCGGCCACGGACTGTCCCTGCAGGCTGTGTCAGACACACGGCCATTAAGTTTAACGTAGAATACGCCATCCGATAAGACAGAAAACATATATAACAATAAATGATAAATAATATAAGCAAATGAAATAATATAAGCAACAGAAAACATGTATAACAACAAATGATAAATAATATAAGCAAATGAATTTATTGTTATATACATATGTTTTCTGTCTTATCGGATGGCGTATTCTACGTTAAACTTAATGGCCGTGTGTCTGACACAGCCTGCAGGGACAGTCCGTGGCCGAAGGCCTCGGACAACTGTCTGCTGTAATTTTTTTTAAGAGACGGTATTTTTTTGAAGAAAAGGGATTTTTAAGAAATGGGAATTTTTTTTAGAAGTGGTCCGTTTTTCTAGAATACATTTACAGAGTAGGTACTTATCTCAAGAAAAGTTATTTTGTTTCACAAAAAAAGTACTCTTTAAAGAAAAGTTATTTTTTAAGAAAAGGCAATTTGTTGTAAGAAAATTTACTTTTTTAAGAAAAGGTACTTATTTAAAAAAAAGTAGCTTTTTTAAGAAAAGGTACTTTTTGTAAGAAAATTTACTTTTTGTAGGCAAAGGTACTTCTTTAAGATAAGGTATTTTTTTTTCAGAGAATGTACTTTGTTGAAGAATATTAATAGGTATTTTTTTTTGAGAAAATTTACTTTCATAAGAAGAGGCACTTATTTAAGAAAATTTTGATATTTTAAACTTCTTACACTTTGGCTGTTCTAAATTTACTTTTTGTTGGGTTCAATTGGTTACAGGCTCCATCTAGAAAACTTCCCATTAAACCAGAAATTTCCCAAGATATGTTAGTCTAGACACAAACCAAAGTAAAAGTATCCAATATAGTTGATAATACTGGGTTGTAGCATAATAGTGTTAAAAAAAGTTGTTTAATTTTATTTTATTTAGCCCCCATCCCGCAACGTGCGATAAGGAACTTCGCTCCAATACTGTTTATAACTGAAGGTGTCAGTTTATTTCAAACCAAAGTTTATTTGCGACCGAAAGGACCCAGATCAGTGCAAAAATGGCAAAGTTACCGTAGATTTAGTGAGTTAGCACACTTTTCGGCCATTACACTGTTGTAGTCGAAAAATGTATTGTCGTTCTAGTAATTTGTATCGGTTAGAAGCAAGTCTACTGAGTTGATGGGAACCCATGAAATGTCCGTACAACGTGAAACTGTCAAAATAATCGATTTTTATCAATTCTCAGATTTTCTTGCACTTTTTAAAAAAAAAAAATATTCTTTTCACTTTTTTAGCATAACTTCAAGGGATGTTTCACTCATAATATTTGCAAAATTGTAGCCATGGTAAATCTGAACAACGTTTGTGAACATATTAATACAATCTGAACGTGTCTAGTTACCCTAAATAGCACATAAAGACCATTTTTGTATCTTAAAAACAGTAATTTTTTCGGTTTCTTATATATGATTAATCAATTATATGATTTATCAAGGTGTCGATTAATCAGTTTGCCTGACTAATCAATTAATCGTACATCCATATAAATACATACCACATTACTTTAGGTAATAGAAAATTTCGAGCGGAGTCGGGTTGGAAAATATTTTCTTTGGTATATTTCGGGACCTGCACATTTATATTACTGACACTATAATCAAATAATGTCTAGTTTTTAAGTGGGTAGTTAACTATCGGATTGCTTAATCGTGATTGAAAGTTAATTAGACGTTAAGTTTTTCCCTGTTTCAGTGTTGTTTTTCAGTGGCGAGTTAATGTAATCGATGATATTGTTAACGATTATGGCAACCCTTGCATTCTTATTGAAAAAACATGAGATTTGGGCTAAGTAGCAAAAAACAAAGAGGTACAACTAAATGGAATTATGTAAAATAAGAAATAAACTCATAAAATCGAAGCCATTTTAACAAAAATGTATTAGAAACAGAATTCGTATTTACGCCATGTGTAACACATAGACATCGTCGTGGGGAATGTGTAACGAACATTTACCCATTACCCACAGGGTATGGGCAAAATAATGGGTAGCTAACCACGACAATGGGGAATTACTCATCACGATTACCCATTGCCCTCAGGGAAATGGGGTAAATAATGGGTAGTTAGCCACGACGATGGGAAAATAATGGTAGTTACCCAAGACAATGGGGAATTAATCATCACGATTACCCATTACTCTCAGGGGAATGGGGGAAAATAATGGGTAGCTACCCATGACGATGGGGAATTACCCATTACCCACAGAGTAGTGCGGAAAATAATGGGTAGCTACCCACGATAATGGGGAATTACTCATCACGGTTACCCATTACCCTCAGGGAAATGGGTAAAATAATGGGTAAATACCTACAACGATGAGTAATGAGTTACCCAGGGTCAGGCACGTACACAGGGGGGCCCGGGGGCTTGGGCTACTCCCGAAATTATTTCTTTAATAGGTGATTTCTGAATTTAGTACAATTTTTGAACCTAAATAATACGCAGGGCCCCTCCCCCTGTCGAAATAAAATCCTGCGTACGGCACTGCATTACCCATCGTCGTGGGTAACTACCCATTATATCCCCATTTCTCTGAGGGTAATAGGTAATCGTTATGTGTAGTTCCCCATTGTCGTTGGTAACTAACTATGGTAATGGGTAATTCCCCATTGTCGTGGGTAAGAATAATGGGTTACCCTGGGTAACCATGAAATACGAACCATGATTAGAAACTATTTAGGCGTAACAATTTAACGATCTAGGCTCAAAGTATTGGTACAAATACTCAAAACAGTCATATGTATTAATATATACATGGGTATCCATGACACAGCTGATCGCCTATGAAGTAGGGAATTGATAAAAAACAGGGTAGTTAGGCGAGAGAGCGATAAGCAAAACCGAAGCAAACCATACAGAAAACTAAGTTTAAATGGTGTTTGATTGATACTAATGACAGCTAAATTATGTTTTTTGTCGGTTGTATCGAACGAAAATTTAAACATCGAACTTTATTTCTGACCGTTTTATGTTTAATATCAACTCGAACTTGATGAAATTGCTTACTTCCACGTCGTCAAGAGAAAACATAAAGAGAGGTATAGCGACACTTATCTATTGCTCTATGATACAATCTAACATTTCGCATTTTGACAACAAGAAACGTGATTGTAAAAATCATATGGTCCAACTAGAGGTTAAACAACCAATATTGGGTGGTTAAACCATTGACTGAAAAACACAATTCGATGTTTAACCACAATTTAACTATGAAACGAAGATGACCACTGACTGAAATACTGGCCAAAAATGGTATAAATTTGACAGATGTTGCTGCTTGAATTTTAAGTTGTATTTTTTTTTCGTTTTACTCCTGCGGGCATCCAATTTAGTATCGGTGTAAAAATCACAAGCTAATTAGTAACATGTACCTTTAGTGAACGAATAAAACAAAAACAAATAATTTCCACTAGAAACTAAAACTGAATGCGATCAATATTCTACAATACAAAAATACAAAACAAACTGAACCGACAATGATGTGAAATTGTGAAACTACAAAAAACAAAAACAGAAACGTAAACAAATACTCGAATGAATGTTATCCTTTAATGTGGAAAATCCTAATTGGAACTGCCTCAAAATAATCAAGTAACAATTACAAACATATCAAAAGAAAGTTACATATCTATATATAAATATACATATATACACCCATACATAACCACAAAAAGAGATAAACATACGTACATACAAATATCGAAAATATATAATAAAATGATGATATTGTAATTAATTGAATACTCGTATCTAAAATAGTTTCAAATTGAAATTTTGTTAAAGGTTTTTCCTTAGTACATACATACATTTGAATATTTGTAAATGTGAGTTTTAAATTTGATTGTGTTTGTGCAAATGTTATAATATTCAATTCAATTTTATTCAGAAAAATAAAAGACAAAATATGTAATGAAATACAAAAATCTCCTAATCATATTATGTCGTTAAACATATCAAGTTACATTTAATGTTAAGAAATGACTGCTTTTAAGAACTTAATTCAATTTTGATATAAAAACCATAAATAAACATAAAAAAATTCAAAGTACATATGTATGTATACTTTACATATGTACATATGTAGGTATATCAATTGGAGCAAGGCGATTAATTGATTGATATTGAATCGATTGACAGACAGTATAATTGAGTATTTAAAACGATTTGAGTATTGAGTACTTAAGTTGCAACTGCTTAGTCATGATGGTTTTAGTTTTTATACAAATTTTTTTCAGCAATCACAACAATAAGGACAAGTGCAATTTGTCTTGCAAATTGATGTTAAGTGACATTCGCAGTTCCATTAAAGGCACTTAAGGGAGTAACGCAAAATCGATGTTCTTCATAACAAAACTGTTTGCCAGCAGTGTTTACACTCGAATGTTGTTAGTGCTGTTAAAAATATGCTAATAACACTGTGCGACACCAAAAAAAATTATAGGGGTCTGTCAACGGATTCTGGTAGAATGGTCTAAAAAAATATATACGTGTATCGGCGTTTTGCCAGATCTGATCAGGATTTTTTTTTAGGGCGGGTCAAAGTTTCCGCCCCTCGGAACTTTCCTGCAACATATCGGCATGAAAACTTGTGTGTTCCTTACTTCTGAGGTACAAAATATGTTCAGAAGTTTTATAGAAAAGATTCAGATAAACATTTTTGTGGACCAAATTAACCCTCTAACTGTCACGTATAAACCTAATTTTTACTATTTTTTGAAAACTCGTAAAAAACTGCTCCAAAATGACGGGGGGCGTGGTCAAAATGTTCTACAAAAATGATCGCCATAAAATTTCACTATATGTGTCCGAACACTTCAAAACATAAATCTTAGCCCAAGTGGTAGATTATAAGCAAAACCTAACTGCCTTGTAAGGGTTAATAATGAATTTTGTCATTTTGCTGTTTCCATTAAAAAATAGTCCACATAATTTAATGAATTTTGTCATATCATCATCTAGCACTTGGGCTAAGATTTGTGTTTTGGAGTGTTCGGACACATATAGTGAAATTTTATGGTGATCATTTTTGTAGAACATTTTGACCACGCCCCCCGTCATTTTGGAGCAGTTTTTTGCGAGTTTAAAAAAGTAAAAATTATGGTTATACGTGACATTTAGAGGTTTAATTTGTTCCACAAAAATGTTTATCTGAATCTTTTCTATAAAACTTCTGAACATATTTTGTACCTCAGAAGTAAGGAACACACAATTTTGCATGCCGATATGTTGTAGGAAAGTTCCGAGGGGCGGAAACTTTGACCCGCCCTAAAAAAAAATTCTGATCAGATCTGGCAAAACGCCGATACACGCATATTTTGTTTTAGACCTTTCTACCAGAATCCGTTGATAGAACCCCATCATTTTGAAAACACTCTAATTTTGTGTCACAGTGTAATTGCAAGAAATACCAGATCTGATAAATTTTAATACAAAATAAGTCTGATAATATTAACATTTTCCTGATTTCAAGCATTACAATTCTGAACTGGTGTTTAAAATGTAGACTGATTCAAAACTGCTTCGCCGCAGGGACGAAATATATTCATTAGTGTGTTTACATTGCTGCAATGAAATGTTTCGTACATCGGATAATTTTCTCGTTGCTGCAACGAGAAACGTCATACACGATTTTTATGGCGATTCATATTTACATTGCGTAACAAAATGTTAAATAACGCTGAGTGACAAATTTATGAGCACTTCCACTATACAGGGTGTTTCTTTTAAACTGAGACGATCAAATATCTCGAAAAATAGCCACTCTACGGAAAAAATGTACATAATCAAAATTTAATCATACCGCGGGGGAAATACATTAGTGCAAAAACAATAGTCCCCCATCCACGGCTTTGTAGGTGGGGGGGTTGTAATCGACGAAATTAAATTTTTTCAATTTCTCCTTCTTAGAACACACGCATTCGATTGTGCAATACGTTTGAAATAAAAAACATCACGTAATCATTGGAAATACTCGAAATTCGTCATCAAAACAATTTATTAATGTAAATGGTAAGTGAATACTATAATTTTAGCTTAAAATAAGTGTTCAAAATGATGGCCTGCGACTTCAATGCACTTATTAATCCGCATTTCAAATGATTGTACACAACTGAGAAGTGTGTCTGGTTGAATTTCAGCACACGCATTTCTGATTCGCTCAATCATTTGTAAACTTTGTCTTTGAGATAGCCCCACAAAAAGAAATCTGGCGCAGTAAGATCTGGTGATCTGGCGGGCCAATTTGTCGGACCACCTCTACCGATCCAGCGACCATTGATATCACGATCAAGTATTTCACGTGCCACCACCGAATAGTGTGCAGGACAACCATCATATTGAAACCACATGTTCCGTCTCAATTCTAAGCTCAAATTTTTAAGTAATCCGTATCCGTATCTGCAATAAAAAATATGGCTTCCTATCTTAGTTTAAAAGTTACCCCCGCCCCACCTACAAAGCCGGGGGTGGGGGACTATTTGTTTTGCACTAATGTATTTCCCGCGCGGTATGATTAAATTTCGATTATGCACATTTTTTCCGTAGAGTGGCTATTTTTCGAGATATTTGATCGTCTCAGTTTAAAAGAAACACCCTGTATAGAATGTGTAGTTATTGGTATCCTGGTTAAGTACGCCTTCCAAATTTTCCCAACACGTAGCGTTTTTGAGAAATTAGCGTTTAAATCTGCAGAGAAATTAACTATATATTTAATTTTTTATATGATTCGATCTGCTTTTGTTTCTATTAGAAGATTTTTAGTTTTCCTACGATTCAAAAATTACATTAGTTTTTTTGGAATCTTCTTGTTGGTTTTCATACCACTCATTGCTTTTGAAGCGACCTAAAGATGTTTATGCAATTTTTCGCACCTACACTTTGAAAAATCTGTCTGTTTTTTATTGGAATGCAAATATAACGTGTTTGTAGCTTGTCGCAAATACAGTATACTTGTGTGCAAACACATTGTGTTTGCTATTCAATAGTACATTTTGGAGACACAATGATTAATATGTTATAATATGTTTTTGTGACTCTTTTGTTGTTGAAGACTGCTGGAAACAAAAACGTGACAGACAACAAGGAAACCGAAACAAGCAGCAGATGATCAATTCGTGAAAACAATGCTTGCAAACATATACATGGTTCCTGCAATAAGTTTGAGGGGCCGTTTTTTCCAAGCGTGTGTATATTTTTTTGTCGCTAAAACCTAGCACTTATATCAGTTTGTTTTGCTGCGAAATGGGCCGGCAACATATTTAGTGCTGCCAACCTTATTTTTCTATATTCTTAAGCCCACTAAAAAACTATTTTTGAATGAGGGATGGCCACATTTCTCTCTTCAATTTTGTAGGTCGTTGCATGTTTCTTAGGAAAAATGTTACATGTAGTTGCTGATATTTTCCTTGAACAACTTAGTACCACACTGGCAGAATTGTTACGCCGATAGTTTGCAGGCAGTTTTATGTATGGAGTCAAACCAGTCACCAAACCAAGTCTAAATAGCCTTTGATTGATACAAGCCTAAATAGTCTTTGGCAGCTGAATTTTGTTTTATGTTGGTGGCATCGAACGGAAATGCGTATTCCCTTTTATTTCTGCCCGTTTTATGTCCAACCAAAGAGTAACACACAACTCCGACTCAAACTCGTTGAAATTTCCTACTACGTCGATGATCGCAAGAGAAAGCTGGAGATTCTTATCTATTGCTCTATGACTCTATTAAATCTCCAAATATATCGGTGATCGCAAGGGAAGGAAATACAGCTGAAGGAAACTCTTATCTGTTACTGTATGACAAAAACCAGAAATCTATTTTACATCCATATATGAAATATGGCTTTCCAGAAAATGTCCTCTGTTTTTCCAGGACATTCATGGTGTACGACATATGACGTAAATAAAAACTTCACAAATCAAAATTTTGAGAATTTTATGCGAATCTATTTTATTAACATGTATAAATATCTACTTTTATCTTGTATGGATGAACATGTGTGTGGAGCCTATATATTATATTATATATATATATTATACTTTTGTCCAAACACACTGTGCTTGCTATTCAATATTGTGTGTTTGAGACACAATGATTAATATGCTATAATATATGTGTTTGTGATCGATATATAGCTTTGTTTGTGATACAAATACAGCTGTGTTTGGCATTAAGTTTTTTATGTATGGAGTCTAACCATGCAGCAAACCAAGTCGAAATAGTCTTTGATTGATACTAGTGACAGCTGAATTAATTTTTGTATTGGTTTCATCGAACGAAAATACTCATTCCCTTTTATTTCTGTCCGTTTTATGTCCAACCAAAGAGTAACACACAACTCCGACTCAAACTCGTTGAAATTTCCTACCACCCCGATGATCGCAATAGAAAGTTGGAGACTTTTATCAATTGCTCTATGACTCTATTCAATCTCCTAATTCATCGGTGATCGCAAAGGAAGGCAACACAGCTGAAGCAAACTCTTATCTGTTATATATGAAATATGGTTATGACGTAAATAAATACTGACCCAATCATGATTTTGAGAATTTTGAGCGAATCTATTTTCTACATGCTGGTATGGAGCTGATCGCTAATATACTATACTTCTGACCAAACACACTATGTTAGCTATGCGATATTGCGTGTTTGAGACACAATGATTAATATGCTATAATATATGTGTTTGTGATCGAAATATAGCGTTGTTTGTGATACAAATATAGCTGTGTTTGGTGCACAGTCTACTTCATTCTTTTTGTCGCTATACACTGTCGAGAATAAAATAATAAAAGAGTGACAAAGAGAGATTGTTCTCAGCGTTAACTAATGTTATTGCAAGTGTATAACTGTAATTTTTCTTATTATTTCAGTGATTCATAAATATTTTTGAATGCGTGCATGAAACAAAACGTCTGCAGCAACATATCGCAGGAAACATGTACATGTTTGCAAGTATTGTTTTCATGAACTGAAGTTCTGCTGCCTTTTTGTTTCTTGGTTGTTTTTGGTTTCAGCAGTTTTCAACAAACAAAGCCACATTTGGGTCACGAACTCCTATATTATAACCAATAAATCATTGCGTCTCCAACATGTCACATTAGTCGTGTTTTGGTTACATGCAAGCGATTATCGCTTGCTAAGTTGCAAAGAAAATGACTTTTTAGGGATAAGGAATTTTATTGAAAAATATGAAAAAAGGTTGAAAACGGTAAAAAATGTCAAAAAAATATTTGTTTAAACTTAGCGAAAATGATTCGCGTCGCTAAGTTCTCGCTAAGTCTTCGCTAAGTGCTTCATACAAAACAAGCGATTATATAAGCAAGCTGTGTAACCAAAACACGTTTATTGAATGGCAAATGCAATGTATTTGAACACAAGTATACTATATTTGAGACAAGCTACAAACACGTTATATTTGCATCCAAACAACAAAAAGTTCAGATTTTTCATCATGTGTGTATATGAATTGAGTATTTCTTATAATGACTCATCTGGTTCGTGTTCGATTCATGCATTCATCCGTCAATCGTTGGTTGGTGAATATGGATATTTGGGATGAAACACGCATATGACTCTATGTACAAATATGTATATGTGCAAGTAAACATGCTATTGATTGCATTTACATATTAGAGAGCTTAGGACTTACAGTTTTTTCTTCGTGTATAAGCGATGTATGTGTAATACAAAGCAGTAACTTGACTGCATATTTATCCGAAATGCTGTTTCTAATTATTTTCCTCTTTTTTCTGGAAAAACGCACATCCATAGCAACAGTGAAATACATAAATCGCAGCATTAATACATAGACGAGGAGGCAAACTATTTCACGAAGCTTTATCTTTCAGTTTATATCCACACTACACCATTTCCAATTGAAATTTAAATAATATCAATTTAATTTTGAAAAATTTCAATCGAAATTTGAAACTTCTATTTGAAATTTGAAATACAACAATTGAATTTTGAAAAACATCAATTGAAATTTAAAATACATCAATTGAAATTTGAAACACATCAATTGAAATTTAAAAGATATCAATTGAAATTTGAACGACATCAATTGTAATTTAAAACACATCAAATCAAAATTAAAACACATCAACTGAAATTTAAAACTCATCACTTGAAATTTGAAACACATCAATTGAAATTTGAGAGACATCAATTGGAATTTGAAAGACATCAATTGAAATTTAAAATTCGTCACTTAAAATTTAAAAATTATTCGCCGATTTTATGTGTTAGATTTTTAAATTTCAATTGATGTCAAATAGAAGTTTCAAATTTCAATTGATGTATTTCAAATTTCAAATAGAAGTTTCAAATTTCAATTGATGTATTTCAAATTTCAAATAGAATTTTTAAATTTCAATTGATTTTCAATTGAATTTCAATTGGAAATGGTGTATTGAATCTGAAAATCGAAGGCAAAAGTGTTCACTAACGGAATATAATTAAAATTACCATTTGAGTAGAAAAATAAAACCTTTATGTCAGGAACCGTTCATTTTTGCATGCGTCCAGTGTATTTACATTACGGCAATAACAAGTTTTGTTCGTCGCAACAATTTGTCGATGAGTAAACGAAGCATGTCTTACAAAATTCCTTTAAACGTTCGACGTGAAGTTGCTGCAACAACTAAATTTTCGTTGCTCTAACGAATGAAGCTATTGTGTATTTTGGGGTAAAAATTAAATGTTGTATAATAAAAAGTTTTTAGTGGTTGGAATTAAAATGATAAGGTTCTCTAAACGTTTAAAGTCAATTCAACGAATGCATTGCTTAAACGAAATTTCATCAGATAAATAATCGCCGTTCCAAATGATATACAATTTCTTTCAAAGTTATTAATAAAGAGAAAATAAAATATTTTTTCGTTGTCGAAAATCTCAATGTGTTGTTTTTTTAAATCGAGTTTCCTAAAGTTGTTTACAAAATTCCAAAAAAAAAAAAATAAATTTTTTTAAATTTCGTTCCTTTGAATTTTACGAAAATCTATAAGAAAAAATCCATAAAGAACTGTTCGATAAGTTGCAAAAAAGTGAAAGAAATAAACCAAACAAAAACAACATAAATAAAACAAAAAAAAACCTATAGAGAATTATACCCTGAACATGAATTAATTTATATAATTGAACACAAAATGGAACAGTGGTAGTTTGTTCTGTAATCTAAATGAATATTGTTGTTATACATATTAGTTTCCCTTCACCAAACTTAGATGCGAAACCAATAAAACCAAATATAATTATAATTATTATAATAAAATGTAATATCCACCTACTACATAAACAAATATGTATCTCAATTTTAAGATTTGTGTAATTGTTAAGTTTTCGAAGTTTTGTTTTTGTTTAAATTACAATATTTATGTAGCATCATCATCAGTGTTTTTATACGTGTTGGATGTATAATTTTTATAATGAGTTTTTTTATACATGGAAAACTTTTTGTTCAAATTTGAATTGTTTTATTTTTATGTAAATTATATATATCAATGTTAAAATTATATAGACATGAAGCTATTACAAATATAATGGATGAAACAAATGAAGTATTTAATAAAAAAAGCAGCAACAAAATATATTATTATGGTTTCTTTGTTGATGAAATCAAAGAAGATTGTGTTGTGTTTAAATTTGTCTTGATTTAAAATGGGTCCAAGAATCCAAAACGGAAAGCAGAAGGCACATTGGATCTGTCATTGGAGTTTCTGCATTGAACCCACCAAAAAACCTGTTTACCATTCAGCAGGTTTCTAAAGGACATCCGAAGTAGGTAGCGTTTACCATATCCATGAATTCATTAATAATTTGTGAAATTTATAGCGTGAAATAACGAGGTTTTTTAGATCCCGTTGGAAGTGCAACGAATGTAGAATGGTAAATATATTTTAATTCGTAAAAAATTATTTTATTTATCGCAATATTAATTTGTATTTTGAGATAATTTTTAACCCTTTCAGTTATTTTTTTTAAAACTAAAATCTTGCGTAATCACGACCGCATTCGAAAATTTGCAAACACCAACTACATTTTTAAATGCTGATCTATCCTTTTTCGTCAAAAATTTAATTACTATTCGTTACAGATCGTAGAAAAAACCCTCAACATAAGTCACCCATTGCGTCCCAGTTGTGATAAAATTAAAAATCGCTTACATTCATCTTAAGTGGTTTTTGGCGAATTTTTGTGACTACCAACCAATTGTCCGCCCAATATTTATATGGGAGGTACAGAAATGTACACAGAAGCGTTTGCCAACATATTGATGGGGATAAAATTTTATTAAGATCGGTTGTGGCTAACTGGAGATATCGCGTCGGCCAAACGGAAATACGCCAAATTTTTATATGGGAAGTACGAAACTGGGCATGGCACAGTGGCCAATTATTAATAACACAGTTGCTTTTAAAAAAAAAATTGAACGGTACCGAATTTTATTAAGATCGGTTGTGGTTTACGAGAGTTATCGTGCCGACCAACCGGTCATCCGCCCAACTTTTGTATGGGAGGTACCAGAAAGGGTGTGGCAAAACCGCTCATTTTCCATACGAGAGTGGCATTTGAGTAAATATTGTCTACGTCAAAAATTCATAAAGATTGGTTTAGTTTTGCGGTACTGCTCGTGGCGAACAACCAGATGGCACAACAACTTTTGCTTTGGAGGTACCAAAATGGGCGTGGCAAAATCACACTTGTCTTTATCGGATATTGGCGTTTGATGACGTGAAGTCTTATATCTAATTTCATTAAGGTCGGAAGTTTTTTACTCGATTTATCGCATTGACAACCCGGACGACCACCCAGATTTGTATGGGAGGTACCAGAATGGGAGTGGAAATCTCGCCCATTTCCTGCAGTTAAGTAGACATTTACAGATTATTAACCAATGTGGTAGTTGAAGCTAATCACATCTACCAAAAAAAGTTTTATAACAAATATGATTTTTTACCAAATGTGTCGATTTGTAGGGGCGTGGTCAAAACGTTTGGGCATCGAACGAAAATAGGCATTCACTTATAATTCTGTCTGTTTTATGTCCAACCAAAGAGTAACATACAACACCAACTCGAACTTGTTGAAATTACCTACTACCTCTATGGTTGCACCAGTGGGGTTCTATGCGACACCCAGGGTTCGTATTTCGTGGGTAATGAGTAACCCATTACCCATCACGATTACTCATTACCGTCAGGGAAAATAATGGGTAGCTACCCACGACGATGGGTAATGGGTTACCCAGGGTAACCCATCCCCATTTTTGATCGAAAATATCAAAAAATCAGAAAAATCTCTATATCTCGGAAACGGAGCTTTTAAAAAAAAAATTGAACAGTACCGAATTTTATTAAGATCGGTTGTGGTTTACGAGAGTTATCGTGCCGACCAACCGGTCATCCGCCCAACTTTTGTATGGGAGGTACCAGAAAGGGTGTGGCAAAACCGCTCATTTTCCATACGAGAGTGGCATTTGAGTAAATATTGTCTACGTCAAAAATTCATAAAGATTGGTTTAGTTTTGCGGTACTGCTCGTGGCGAACAACCAGATGGCACAACAACTTTTGCTTTGGAGGTACCAAAATGGGCGTGGCAAAATCACACTTGTCTTTATCGGATATTGGCGTTTGATGACGTGAAGTCTTATATCTAATTTCATTAAGGTCGGAAGTTTTTTACTCGATTTATCGCATTGACAACCCGGACGACCACCCAGCTTTGTATGGGAGGTACCAGAATGGGAGTGGAAATCTCGCCCATTTCCTGCAGTTAAGTAGACATTTACAGATTATTAACCAATGTGGTAGTTGAAGCTAATCACATCTACCAAAAAAAGTTTTATAACAAATATGATTTTTTACCAAATGTGTCGATTTGTAGGGGCGTGGTCAAAACGTTTGGGCATCGAACGAAAATAGGCATTCACTTATAATTCTGTCTGTTTTATGTCCAACCAAAGAGTAACATACAACACCAACTCGAACTTGTTGAAATTACCTACTACCTCTATGGTTGCACCAGTGGGGTTCTATGCGACACCCAGGGTTCGTTTTTCGTGGGTAATGAGTAACCCATTACCCATCACGATTACTCATTACCGTCAGGGAAAATAATGGGTAGCTACCCACGACGATGGGTAATGGGTTACCCAGGGTAACCCATCCCCATTTTTGATCGAAAATATCAAAAAATTAGAAAAATCTCTATATCTCGGAAACGGAGCGTCCAATCGAAAAAATAACCAATTTTTGCCAGTTTCTAAGGGGTTTTCATAAAGTGGTCCAATTCGTATGGAAGAATTTTTTTTCGAAAAATCGCCAAAATAAGAAAATCGCTATAATAATATAATATACTCGGAAACTGAGCTTCCAATCGAAAAAGTATTAGCTACCCATTATTTTCCCAATTTCCCTGAGTGTAATGAGTAATCGTGATGAGTAATTCCCCATTATTTACCCCGTTGCCCTGACGGTAATGAGTAATCGTGATGGGTAATACCCCATTTCGTGGGTAGCTACCCATTATTTTCCCCATACCCTGTGGGTAATGGGTAAACGTTCAAGTTTGTACTACTTTACGCTCCAATGTTTCCAGTAACTTTTCTTCGATTCCAGTTCAAGAAAAACGGCTATAGCAGACTCTATCGGCCTTATTCGTAAAAAGTTATGAGAGGTTTGAGAGATGATTTACCATACAAAAATCGTCTCTTAAATCTCTCATAACTTTTTATAAATAAGGCCGTATGTATGTTACCCTATGGGTTGGACTAACACATTTGACCCAAA
This sequence comes from Phaonia tiefii, assembly GCA_963931995.1. Lineage (NCBI taxonomy): Eukaryota > Metazoa > Arthropoda > Insecta > Diptera > Muscidae > Phaonia > Phaonia tiefii. Next base: position 105,248,237 of record OZ008367.1, on the reverse strand, counting down.
TTCAGCGCTAAATTCTGCACTAAATATTTCGTTTTCATTCAGATTGTTAATCGCTAAAGATCGTAAAAACAACAACAATGCTAAAATACTTCTATGCAACTTAGTAAGCGAGAGAGGCTGCACTATCACATCTCTCGCATACTTATTTGCCCCAAATTCAGTGCTAAACTCTGTCCACGAACTTCGTTTTAATACCCTTAATAATTATACACTTCTTACTTGTTTGCAACCTTGTAAGACAAATTCCGTCACAATTATGTGTGTCGCTCTCTTACTTTACTGTTCCAGAAATTCACATATTTCGGCATTTTAAAGAAGCGCTAATTTGTAGTGCCAACAATATTTCTTCTGCTTCCAAACTTCCACATTTTGTTGCTGTGAACCTATAACCGTAAAATTTTTATGTAAACTCCATTTTTATTTCAATTCCATAGAGTAATAGATACGAGTTTCCATCAGCTGTTTTCTATTTTCATAGTGTTCGTTGCTGTTTCATTTCATAGTGTTCGTTGCTGTTAAAATAAATAAATAAATGGTTTCCCGTTACATCTCATGAAGGGATTAGGGAGAGCTTCTCACAACCAGTGGGCTGTGTTTTGTTTTTAAACTGTTGCTATTAGGAGTTAGGAGAATCCGTATATTCGTTCGATGCCATACGGCATCAAACAGAAATTAGCTGGCATTAGTATCAAGTAAACACTACTTAAGCCATAGAGTAATAGATAAGAGCCTCCATTTCTCACTTAGCGTTCTCGTGTCGTCGTCGAGGTAGTTGGAAATTTCATCGAGTTTGAGTTTATGTTGTATGTTACTCTTTGGTTGGTCAGAAACCGGACAGAAGTGAATAGGAATGCGTATTTTCGTGCGATTCAAGCAACATAAAATATAATTTATCTGTCATTTGTATCAATCAAACACTATTTAAACTTGGTTTGCTTTTACATAGTTGCTTATTGCTCATACATCTGTATGCTCTGTTCCCTATCAAATTTGAAATACCATGTCGATCAGCTGTGGCATGGATACCCTCTGATTTAGGGTAATGTTAGCACTACTTTTGCAATGTTGTGAAAATATTCTGAATAAGGGACGTTAGAAACCCCCTCGACTTCTTGAACTTCCCTCGTAATAATTAAAAATCAACACTGATCCTGTCTAGATTTGGGTAGTTCATGAACTATAAAGTTCATTGAGGGTGACCAGACATCACCCTAACGATCATAATCTGTATGGTCAATACGGGGAATATATTCATCATTGTTATGTTCGGCCACCTTAAATGAACGAGTTCGACCATAGAGAGAGAGAGAGAGACAAGAGTTTCTATCCCTCGCTTTACGTTCTCTCGATAACGACGACGTAATAGGCCATTTCATCGAGTTCAAGTTGCTGTTGAATTTTACTCTTTAGGTTTGCATAAAACGGACAGAAATAAAAGAGAATGCGTATTTTCGTTCGATGCAACAAACATAAAAAATAATTTAGCTGTCATTAGTACCAATCATAAAATATTTATACTTAGTTTGCTGCGTGGTTTACTTCTGGTTGCTTATCGCTCTCTCACCCTATCTATAATTATAGGTATATATAATTTCTATAATTTGCCTACCACATAGTCGATCAGCTGTATCCTGGATACCCCTTGGTCTACTCCTATCAACTACCATCTGTTAGTAGGCGACTACTGTACAATTTTAAGCAAGTGGCGCCATTTAGATTGACATCCATTAAAAGCGTATAGTCTCGTGAATTTTGACGAAAATGAAAAAAGTGAATTCGTGTGCTCATCAAGCATTAATTTTTCCGTAGTTTTTTTTTTACCGGAACCAAGGACAGTCTTGATAAGTAATAAGATAAATCAGGGGACATCCATGCTGTAGCTGATCGACTATAAACTAGGAAATTGATAGAAAACAGAGTACATGGGCCAGAGAGCAATAAGTAACCAGAAGCAAACCATACAGCAAACTAAATTTAAATAGTGTTTGATTGATACTAGTGACAGCAAAATTATGTTTTTTGTTGGTTGCATCGAACGAAAATGCGAATTTCCCTTTATTTCTGATCGATTTATGTCCAACCAAAGAGTAACATACAACAGCAACTCGAACTCGATGAAATGACGTACGACCTTGGCGTCATCGAGAGAACGTAAAGAGAGGCATGACGACTGATATATTGCTTTATACATAAATACAAATATAATGGTTAAAAACTGGTTTAGTGAATTCCGTTGTGATCGAATCACTGTGGTCGTAACTGACGACGAACGTTCAGGTCGCTAATAAAAGGTCTCCACGCCAGAAATTTTCGATAAAACCCATGGAATGATATTAAACGACCGGAGAATGAAAATACTTAAGGTAGCTGATGTTGTAGGCATCTCAACTGAGCAGGTACATAATAATTTATATATATATTTAGACATGTGACCACTTCAAAGTGGTTTTTGGCGAGCTTCAACCGCAATCTAAGGAGTGTTTTCGCCGTTTCGTAAGATTTGAACAGATTCAACATTGATTTGAAGCTAAAACTAATGCATTAGGCGAAGAAAAAAGTGCTGGAGTAATTCTAGATATTCAAAATTTGGTCGGGAGTACCTCGACACATTTTTTAAAAAAAAAAATAAAGTATATCTATACAACGCTGATCTCCTTGTCCAAAGAAAAGATTTGATACCCATTTTGCCTTTTTAAAACCTATTGCATTTTTTTTTGCTAAAACTCGAACTAATGAACTAAAAACTCGAACTAATTTCAAAAATCGACGAAAGACTATAATATGTCAATCTGACATTGAAATCGGGAAACTCGTCGTATTAAAAACTTAAAAATGCTCTTTTTGCAGAATATTTCTGTAAAAGGTATGTGTCAGGACATGCTTTGACATCTTTTGTATACTTTTGGACAAGATTTAAAAAACCTTTCAAGTGATACTAATATTGTATACACTGTCTTTAATTACACGATACCTGTTCGATTTCTATGAACACATTACTAAATGTTACATTGAAAAATAAAAAAATAATAGTTTTTGTGATGAAGGCTCTTTTGCTATTGTACTTTCTCTTTTCTTACATCTGCTTTAACATTAGTTGTGATATTGTTAAAATAAATAAAGCAATATTTAGCTCACAGAAATAATTGTTTTTTTTTGAAACAAATTGAATTGTGTCATGGTACAAACAAATGGTAGCAGCAGTAGCCCAGCTGATTTGAACTTTATTCTGGAGTAAGGTTTTCTCTTATGTCAAAGTTTGTGTACTTTTGTTTGTATACAACCACCGTTCGCCTACAATTGCTGTTTTTGAAATGTATTCTCCGTAAAAATCACATAGAAACGTTTTAATTTTCATACTGAAACACTTTCAAAATATCAAATAAAACACACGCATTTTGTAAATGGCACTTTTTCCAATTTTGTATACAGTTTCATAATTTTTCAATCAGCTGAGTTGACACAATACAGACACTGAGCAACAAAATGCTGTTGTTATTGGCTTGTTGTATTTGTTGTCGTACTGCATCTACGAGTATATTTCTACCATGAATAGTATAGAGAGCTTATTGCTCTTTTTCCGCCCTCTTGTAGAGAGTCTGAGTAAAAGACCATAAACGACCATATTCTCTTTATAGAATATTTCAATATAAATGCACCATTTCGACAATGTTATTACATAAAACAATACAAAAAGCGTACATGATTCAAACGGCATCAACGTTTCTATTCTATGCTATACTATTCAATACCCTTTGGCGAAGACGAATTGCTTGTTTGTTCGCTGCCACAACATCAATACCATCATACTTATCTTCAGGCAGAGACTATTGTTGTACAACAACCACGTATGTGATACTAACGCTGTGTTTTGTTTGTATGTGCTCACTTTGATAGATTGCCCTACCCGTGCCTATAGATGTTAACATATCAAAAATAGGTTTTTTGCAAATGGTTCAGGTTACGGGATCTTAATGCTAGCCACGAAATACTTTGGGAATCATTATAAACCAACCCAAGGTACATTTTGAGGGGTGGACAAAATAAACTTTTTTTGTGAGTTGGTCTAATGTAAATATTGTTAAGATAAATAAATGGATATACAAAGCTAAATATGTCCAATTGCGGATAAATACACCTGTTCGTCTTTATGATTTAGCGAAGAAGGAATTTATTTATATTAAACGTTTAAAAACTGTCAATGAAAAAGATACATTGTTAAAGCGGCAATTTTTCCAAACATTTTGCGGGGTTCGGCATTTCGGTAGGGTGCAAAATGAGGGAGTTATAGCCATTTTTTAAATCAATGGTAGGCAGAAAGAGAGTGTGAATGTTTGCATGTATATGGATTTTTCACAATTTAAAGCATTTTTCTTGTATTGCAATTTGGGAGGTTGCCTTACACAATTGGCTATAACTCTCCCATTTTGCATCCTACCGACGTGCCGCGCCCCGCAAAATGCTTGGCATAAATGCCGCTCGAAGGATGGCTCTTTTTTGCTACGCTAAGTTTTTTGAAAAAAAAACGTGTTTTTTTGCAAAAACAAAAATTGAAATTTATTTTTATAAATTTTTTTTAAAGCTAATTTACATTCGTGGATAACGTTTTGGAGTTATGTGAAAATAAAAAAACGATACTGATTCTTTTGAAAGCTTATACAACCCCCAACAAATCTCAAGAAAGCACAAATTTTGTGGTTGAGCTTTTCTTGGCATAGGCTTATTTTTCACCAAATTTTTTTACCTTGGACTACCCCATATATAAATGGTTTCCCATTACATCTCATGACAAGTTGGCTGTGCGCTTTCTAATTTTACACACACTGATTGTGACCTACAGTTTTACACCGGTTCCAAATGGTATTTTGGGAAGTGGTTTATAATTGATTTTCATCGGCCAAAATTCTATATCGTTTGATCGAGTAAACATTTTTAAGTTCTGTAAAAACCGAGGAGTCAAGGATTACTGCGATATGTCGACATTGAAAAACGAACAGTGAGATATATTTGAGAAAAATGTCCAAAGTTGACTAGTTTTTGGTTAGTGAAAAAAATGTAAATGCCGCGGGATTCGAACTCACAATCGCTGGACGATCTTTTCGATGTTTGTGAAGCATCATCTTCAGCAGAGTCTAACCCGTTAAGCCACTGCAGTGTGTATTCACACTAGTCACTAACCGAGGACATCTATTGTGCAGAGTTACAACTTTAAAAATAACCAGGATCTAAGACAACTTAATTTGAATCATATGGTAGGGCCAGACCAGAACAGAACGAGACAACTACAATTCTATAAATAGAACTTTCAAAACGTCGGCATCAGTGCGTGTAAGTAGGAAAGCAATGTTTAAGTAGCGACAAACAATCACTCTGCACAATAAATGTCTTCGGTTAGTGACTGGTGTGAATACACACCGCAGTGGCTTAACGGGCTAGACGCTGCTGAGGATGATGATTAACAAACACCGAAATGATCGTCCATGTGAGTTCGAAACCCACCCGCGGCGTTTATATATTTTTCCCTAACCGGAGAGAACATGATGTCTTAGTCTAAATGAAATTACAACTTTAAAAATAATGAGGATCTAATACAACTTAATTTGACTACTTTTGGTTTCTTTTTCGATTTCCAAGAAATGACAAATGTTGGTTTTCATTTTATTTTTGTTTCTTTCTGCTCATTTATGTTTATTTGCGGATAAGCCCATGCTGTTTCCATTTAATTTTAATCCACATTTTTTCTCACGCAGTGAGATAATGATAAATCTCTGATTACATCTTGATGATTCGTATAATATTTGCATTTATTTTTGAATAAAACTGCGAATTATTACTAAACGAGTTGCGGCATATTTACCCACGGAACAGTAATTTAGAAGAAATCCAACTTCAGATCAGTAGCTAAACATCAAATTTAACACAATGTCTTCATTTATGAAGACTGAAATATTTCCACCATTAAAGTCGGAGTACATGGCAAGATGATGGTAATTTACTCAAGATTCAGTACTCACTTCAAGATTTATTAACATTAAATGATATAGACATTATATTAATTAATTTGTACAAATGGTAAACAAAAAATTACGAATAAAAACTGTAGTAATTATGAATAATTAAAAGATGGCATTAAGAGTAAATGGAGACGGTAAATTGAGACGTTAAATACAGACGTTAAATGGAAGATGAACAAAGAAAAGCATATTTGTTGCAAGACTGAATAACTAGCGGAGGGAAAACGTTTGGCAATGACCTAAATATGGTTTCAAAGATTGTTTTTTAAAATTGATATAAAATGAAAAGTCTGCAGTGCTTTTTGTTGTCTAACTAGTTACTCCGCAATTAATGGTTTTAGATGTGACTATTTCCACGAAAAGCGATTGTAACAAATGGGACGATTTCTTAGATTTGATATCAATGATTTCTTGGATGAGTTTAATCCAATTAATTTCGTAATAAAAAAACATGATTGAATATTTCGAATTATTGAGAAAGGGCGTATTTCAAAAAAGTATCAACAAAGTTTAAAACATTATTATTTTTTAATTGTATTTGTTTTTGACATTTTTGTTCTACATGTGTTGGCAACGAGTCCTGAATTTTCAACAAGTAAATTTTCGTTGCGGCAAAAAATAAATTAGTTGTTCTTTTTGATTTGAATCAATGTTATGTTGGTAATTTCAAATTGTTGCCAATATTTTATTTATATATGAGGACAGTTTGGAAACTCTGAGACTTTTTGAATAAATGATATTTTTTTGACAAACCAAAATTTGTTTTATATCTTTTGTTTTATTTGTTTTATACCTCAGCATATTCATGGGTTTTCCAATTTTTTTAGTCCTTCGAAATAATAGGATTTCACAAGGTCCTCACAATAGGCGTTTGTTTCAGTGAACCAAATCTCTTGCCGCCGAGCTATTTCCTCAGGTTTCGAAATAGAAAATACTTAGTGGGGGCTAAATCTAGAGAATATGGCGGACGAGATAGCAATTCGTTGCTCAATTTATGGATTTTTGATATGGCGATGACGCATCTGTTGCCGGTGCGTTGTCATACTGGAAGGTCAAATTTTTTTTCGCCAAACGTGGTTGTTTGTGTTTCAAAGCAATGTCGAATCTGTCTAGTTGTTGTGAATAATATTCGTCTGGTGATCGTTTTAATGTTTTCAAGGTAATCGATGTGAATTGGCCGACAGACCGACCTTGGCCTTCTTTGGCACATGTTCAGCCGTAAAAGTCCACTGCATTGATTGTTCCTTGGCCTTTGGTGTGTTGTTATTAGAGTGTTCAAAAAACTGACAATTTTCGATTTCGGTTTATGCGAAAAACCATTTTGTCTGTTTCACAGAATTTTTGGTTTTATTTACGGTTTCTTTTCATATTTTCCATTTTGCATGGAAAGGAATATATTTAAATTTTTATAGAAAAATTAATTTGCTAATTAATATAAAAATTAATAAAAAATTAAAAATTTTACCGTAAAAAGAATCATTATAATTCAGAAAATATAACACCATTATTCCTATCTTTAATGTATTTACAGTTTCTTTAAAGACCACAATAGTTAATATTTTTCGTACGAAGATAAAAAGAATTGACTTAATTAGACTAGATTGGATTGAACTAAATTGAATTGAATTGATTCGAATTGAATTGAATTGAACTATATTGAACTGAATTGAAATGAAATGAATTGAATTTAATTGAATTGAATCGAACGGAATGGAATGGAAATGAATTGAACTGAACTGAATTGAACAGAATTGCATTTAATTGAATTGCATTGAACTTCGTTGAATTGAATTTAATCGAACTGAATTGAATTAAATTGAAAATGATTGAATTGAATTGAATTGAATTTAATCGAACTGAATTGAATTAAATTGAAAATGATTGAATTGAATTGAATTGAATGGAATGGAATGGAATTGAACTGATCTGACCTGAAATGAAATGAATTGAATAGAATTTAATTGAACTGAACTGAACTGAATTGAATTGAATTGAATTGAATTGAACTGAATTGAATTGAATTCAACTGAATTGAATTGAATTGAATTGAACTGAATTGAATTGAATTGAATTGAATTTAATTGAATTTAATTTAATAGAATTGAATTAAATTTAACTGATTTGAATTGAATTGAATTGAATTAAACTGAATTGAATTGAATTTAATCGAATTCAATTTAATTGAATCCAATTTAATTGAATTGAATTAAATTTAACTGAATTGAATTGAACTCAAGTGAACTGAATTAAATTGAAATGAATTGAATTGAATTGAACTGAATTGAATGGAATTTAATTAAATATAATTGCATTGATTTGAATTAAATTTTATTAAATTGAATTGAATCAAGTTGAATTGAATTAAATTAAATTGCGTCGAATTGAACTGAATTTAATTGAATTGAATCGAATTGAAACGATTTGAATTAAATTGGATTGAACTGAATTGAATTAATTCGAATTGAATTGAACTGAACTGAATTGAATTGCATTGAATTAAATTAAAATTAATTGAATTAAATTTAAATAAATTGAATTGAATTGAGTCGAATTGAATCGAATTTAATTGAATTGAATTGAATCGAATTTGAACATTTAGTGTCGCAGATTCATATCTGACTTGCTAAAACACAAAAACTGAAACAAAAAATGCCTGATAACGAAAATTAAAACGAATCTGCAAAAATGTATAAAAATGAGTCCGTATCGAATCCATTGTACTTAAAAAAAACCAACTGGACTCGAATTCGAATATAAAGTCCGTTGCGAGTACGAGACGTATCCGAAAAAGTAGATAAATCGATCCGCTTTTTCGAGAGGAATGACATACGCAAACGGATTCGTTATGTGTCCGTATCTGATGTCCGTTTCGGACTAAATGTACTCGCAAGCGAGTCCGTTTCGAGTTCGAAACGGATTCATATGGCACACTGGATGCGCACTTTCCCTTATCTTTTAACGCTGAGCCCAGCGTGTTTCCCATCTGTCAAGTATCCAATCATTCTTCGTATGCAAAATATTGAAACTTTTGAATGATATACAAATTTTTACACTTTACAAAAATACATTTTTCTACTCAGTCTTATGCACTAACCGCAATAACCCAATGACTTAGATATTGCCAAAGTTTTACTTCAAAACGAGAATAAACTACAACTAAAGTAAAAATAAACAAAACAAAAAAAAAAATTAAATATATTTGTGGGAATATTTCCGCTTTTGTTAAAAATAATCATGTGCTTATTGTTAACTTATATTTATCATCTAGTTTTCTTGGAGTGTGTGGAGAGATAACCAGTGGGTACATGGAAAATAGTTGCCATCGTGGTATCGTGGTACCAGCATTGTTAATGTTTAGTCGGCGATGATAACATGCCACGAGCGATTTCCTATTGGTTTAACAATGTGAAGTCAAAAGGAATTTAGGTTGTTAGGTTGTTCCTTATTTTCCTTACTAAATAACCCTTTTCGGTCTGAAATTTTGTCGCCACATTTTTGTAAAAAATGCCCTTAGTGTGAAATAAATAAATCTTAGTTTGTTCACGAGGTCGGACAGTTCAACTAATACCAATTTTTAACACAAGCTAAAAATAGACATATAGAGAACACCCTAATCTAGTCGCGTCTTAAAGATTACACAATTTTAACTGTAACATAATAAATAAGTTGGAAATGTCTTTGCTTGTGCCATAGATTTAAACTTAAAGATAAACCTCCAAATTTGTCTCAAGTATTTTTTCTTATAAATTCGGAATGATGGTAACTCTGGATATTCGCAGTATAAATGTAGATATATATTCGTCAAAATTTTTGCTGAATTCCAACTTAGCTTCCGTACTATGGAGTACGACGCTCACCGAAGGCTACAACTATTATCCAATTCTGTTCTTGTTTATGACAAAAAATCTAACTGTTATACCATTTGCCCTAAATGTGTTTGACATCATAGTGAATAATTTTTTGAAAATTGATCCTGTACCTGTAATGTGTGTTATGTTTAGCTTTTTAGATTTCTTTTGTTGCACCATTTTTATATAAAGGGTGTCTCAGTAAGATTGAACTTTTTAAATTTATTTGGCATGTTTTTGTTGAAGTGGCAACTCTGAAATTTGGCAGCTGTCACATACGTTTATACCGATTATTAAAAGTGGAGCGCTTTACGAAAGAACAACGCGTTATAATTGTGAAAACTTATTACAAAAATTTGGAAAGTTATGCTGAGACCGCTCGCAAACTTCGAAGAATTTACAGTCGAGAAGAGTGGTCAAAAAATTTTAAGAAACTGGGTGGATATGGACAGTAAGGCTCCTGTGCGTCTGTAACCGATAGTGTCGCCGAAAACCCGAAAACATCAATTCGGCATCGATCTCAACAACTTCAAATTTCACGAAGCACTACGCAGCGAATTTTGGCACAAGACCTCCTCCACCTTCATGAGTACAAAATTCAGCTTACTCAGCAGCTCAAATCAACAGACCATGGAAAGCGCGGCACTTCGTTCAATGAGTAATGGACCAAAGTAAAGTCAATGCCAATTTTTCAAAAAAACGTCATCTTCTCCGATGAAGCGCATACACAAAATTGTCGAATTTGGGGCTCAAAAATTAGGCTACTTGGATATCCCCCGATCAACAGACGAAGAACCAGATTGATCACCTGGCAATTGATGGAATTCTACTAGTGTAATGGACGTACGTTTAACTCGAGGAGCTGTTATCGATTCGAATCACTACCTGGTTGCAGGTTAAGCAGAGCGAAATTCGTACGAAATCATACATATAGAAAACTGGACATCGGGAAGCTGCAATTACCAGAGATAGCCACGACCTACACTCACAGAAAAATTCGGTTCAGACAGCCGAATTAGCCGAAACCGAATTTAGAGGTTGTGTCAACCTCTAATGACCTCATTAGAGGTCACCTCATTAGAGGTTGACACAACCTCATTAGAGGTTGACACAACCTCATTACAGGTTGAGACAACCTCATTAGAGGTTGACACAACCTCATTAGAGGTTGACACAACCTCATTAGAGGTTGACACAACCTCATTAGAGGTTGAGACAACCTCATTGGAGGTTGAAACAACCTCATTAGAGGTTGTCACTGCCGAATTAGAGGTTGTTACAACCGAATTAGAGGTTGTTACAACCGAATTAGAGGTTGTTACAACCGAATTAGTGGTTGTTACAACCGAAGTGTCACAAATGAATTACGTATTAAAGGTTTTTTATTATGAAGTGATGATTTATTTTCCTGTACTTTTATAAACGATTTAAATAGCGAGAAAATAAAGTCATATATATGGGGTAAACTAAAGAGTAATAAATTTATTTTACATGCCTCTTCCGACGTTTATTGAAGTCTCGGCCATTATGTTATACCGCACTTATTCTGACATGTTGCATAGCTTGATCTACGTCCTAAGGCGTTTTGTATACAGACATTGCAGCATATTTTGAAAACCTTCAAAACTGTTGATATCTGCTTAAAAATATCTGCAAACTAAGATGTTTTAATACAAAACACATTTTACTTACCTTTCTTAATAACCACAATCAAAATCTTGACACCTTTTAATTCTTTTTAAAATAATATTTGATTATAGAATTTTACACGTCAGGTTTTAACTACATAGCATTATGTTGTGGCAACCGAATTGAAAATGACTTCGGTTATACCTACAGAATTCATGAGAAATTCGGTTACAGCAACCCAAATTCGGTCGTTGCAACCGAATTAAGTCTAGATTCGATTATTGTGACCGAATTGCTACCAAATTCGACAGTTACAACCGAATTGGTGTCAAATTCTGTTACTACAACCGAATTGAAGCAAAATTCGGTTACTCCAACCGAATTTGGTACCAATTTCTGTTGTTGCATCCGAATTAATTTCAAATTCGGTTGTTCCAACCGAAATTTTAGAAAATTTAGTTGACTGAACGAATATAATTGAAGATTCAGTTGTCACAACCAAATCTATTATGAAACGAGGTTGCTACAACCAAATTTCGGTTGTAGGTACTAAATTCGGTCGTAACAACCTCAATTCGGTTGTGACAACCTCAATTCGGTGGTAACAGCCGAATTTACGGTTGCTACAACCTCTTTTCAAACAATTAGTTCTCTGAGTGTATGCAGAGAAGCTCCCTCACACACTGGCACAGAATTTACCCCTGCCTCATGATCCGGAAGCGGAGTGGAAGTACATTTCCCACTCTATGAAAACTGTTGCAGAGACCCTATTCGGTTATGAAAAACCGCTTAAGTGATGCAAGTGATGAAAAGAACGCTGCACGTATGGCAACGCTTCACTCAGTTGCAACGCGAGCTGCGACAGAGCAATATTAGGAGAAGAGGAAAGAGGAAATGCCTTTTATATAGGAAGAAAATCGGTTGTGGAGAAAGCGCGAGAGTGAGAACATTTAATCATACAGACGGATCTGAATCTTACGTGGCCGTCGTTGGTGCAATGGTTAGTGTGCGCGCCTCGTGTACATGTGATCTTGGGTTTAATCTCTGCTTTGACCACCTTAAATTTCTTTCGGCGGTGATCACCTCGCATAGTGACGGCGACACTATCGAGTATTTAGCCATGATAAAACTTCTCAAAATACCGTTCGGAATCGGTGTAAAACTGTAGGTCCCAATCTGTGAGTATTAAATTAAAAAGCGAACAGCTCACAGGTTGTGAGAAGCTCTCCACAATTCCTTTAGGGGTTGTAATAGGAAACCATTTATTTATTTAGGCGGAAGAATGAGGCCCGTAAATTCTACCAAAAAGTACCAAGCCAACCCAACGGAAATGAATCAGAAATAAGGACGAGAATAATATCACAGAGTACGCAGAGTATGTTGGGAATATGGAGAGATCACTTTTCTGGTTTACTTGTCACAGGAGACGTCAATATAGATGAGGCTGTGGAGCACGATGACATAGACTGCCCCCACTCAGCCAAAGCGAATTTAGAAACTCCTATTTTCCTGATTAAGAAAAACAAAGCCGCTGGTGCTGACTGACTACCGGCTGAGCTGTTTAAGGGTGGTGGCTATGAGTTGAAATGAAGCATGCATCAGCATATACGAAAAATTTGGTTAGACGAGTGCATGCTCGGCGATTGGAGTCTTAGCATACTGTGTCCTGTTTTCAAAAAAGGTGACACAAGTATATGTACCAACTATTGTAGAGTATGCCTTTTTTCCATCGCATGCAAGGTCCTCTAGAGCGTAATGTGCGAGAGACGACTAACGCCGTTTGTTGCAGACCTGATCGGACTATATCAGAGTGGCTTTAGGCCTGGAAAGTTAATTATCGACCAAATATTCGCATTACGACAAATCCTTGAGAAAACCCAGGTAAAGCAAATCGACACCTACCACCTCTTTGTAGATTATAAGGCTGCCTTCGACAGTCCGATACGGCGAAAACTGTACCAAGTTATGTCGGATCTTGGTTTCCCGGTAAGCTGATACGTCTTTGTAGAATGACACTGACCGACACGAAATCTTCAGTAAAGATTGGTAAAGATCTCACCTAACCATTTAGTACGAGGCGAGGCCTCAGGCAGGGCGACACCCTATCATGCGATGTCTTCAATATATTAATTGAGATCATCGTTAAAAAAGTTGCAGTCAACACGAATAAAACTATCAGCAGAAAAAGTCCCATGCTGCTCGCGTATGCTAATTTTATTGTTGTTTGGCTTTTCGATGTAGAAGTTATGAAATTTCCCTCGATATTCGTGACATGTGTCAAACATGCTCAGTTTGCATTGTCATTTCATCATGGAACGACTTACAACCATACATTGCTGATAAACTTTATTATAAAAATTCGTGCTCAGTGAGAAAGGTTTTTTCTCACTTCGACCATTTTATGGCCGGCAGCGACGAAGCTCGAAGCCATTAATCCGGAAGAATGGGTGGCTAATAAGACAAATTTTCGCAGTTGGTTTAGGCAATACAAGAGCTGTTCCAGGAAAATTCACAGTTTGGTGCGGCTACGGAACGACGAAATCTTCGTTCCGTATTTCTTTACCGATGACGATGGCCACAGCGTTATCGTCAATGGAGTTCGGTATCATTCGATGATTTCGAACATTAATATACAGTAGAAAATGTAGAAATGGTTGCTATGAAATATAATGAGATATAATGGGAAACGATTTTGAAATTACAATTTTGGAACGATGTTTCTCAAAAAAGTGGCTGTCGACCCAAACCAAGCAGTTGTTAAATATCAACGTTCCATCACGTAAACTTTTCAAATAAATATCTAAAAGTTCGACTGAAAAAAACGATCTCTTCAATACATCAACGATTTAGTTTTTGATTTAATTGTTTTAATTTTTTTTTATTTTACATGATAGCATGTATAGCAATTTATAAAAAGTACTTAATTTCAAAAATCAATTAATAAAAAATAACTGGACAAATAATTTACAATCAATATAAAAATGAATTAAACCTAAGATACTCGTACAGTCCGTGTATGTTCCAACTTTGAACTTTGATCCACGAAATTCGAAATCTTGAGAAATTTTTGGAAATGATCGCGACAAAGTAATGTATGTAAGTGATTTCCTTCAACAAAAAGGATTCTGAGAATAAGGCACGTGTTTGAAATCAGGACATCTGATCGTCGAATTAAAAACTAATAACTGTAGCCGCCATCAGCCGAATAACCCTGGGGTATAGTGTCGGGCACTTGCCCGGCTGGAGCCGAGTATGAGTAACCACCGCCATTGCCATTGCCACCGTTTCCGTTGCCACCATTGCCATTACCATTACCCGTTGGAGCGCCATATGAAGATGAGGGAGCAGTTGGAGCATTGTATGACGAGGAAGGGCCAGTTGGAGCACCGTAGCTAGATGAGGGAGTTTGAGCTGGTGCACCGTAACTAGATGAGGGACTGCTGCCATAGCCAGGGGCTGTTCCAGCCTGTGAGGCTGGAGCATCATATGAAGAACTAGGAGCGGAAGGAGCATTATAACTAGAGGATGAGCCTGTAGGTGCTCCATAGCTAGATGAAGGTGTTTGAGCTGGGGCTCCATAGCTCGATGAAGGGGCCGAGGAGTAACCGGGCGCTGAACCAGCTTGTTGAGATGGGGCTCCATACGACGAGCTAGGAGAAGATGAGTAGCTAGATGATGGCCCCGTAGGTGCACCATAACTGGATGAGGGAGTTTGAGAGGGTGCTCCATAACTAGATGAGGGTGCTTGGGCCGCGGGTGCGCCGTAGCTAGATGAAGGTGCTTGTGCAGGAGCTCCGTAACTGGATGAAGGTGCTTGGGCAGCGGGTGCACCATAGCTTGATGAAGGTGGTTGGGCAGCAGGAGCATCATAGCTAGACGATGGACCTTGGGCAGGAGCACCATAACTAGAAGAAGGTGTTTGTGCAGGTGCACCATAGCTAGATGAAGGAGCTTGTGCAGGGGCGCCATAACTAGAAGACGGAGTTTGTGCAGGGGCGCCGTAACTAGATGAAGGCGCTGGCGCACCATAACTGGATGAGGGAGTTTGCGATGGAGTTCCATAGCTAGTGGAAGGTGGTTGAAAGGAAGATGAGCCCTGGGATGGCGCTCCGTAACTAGATGAAGGAGCTTGAGCTGGAGCCCCGTAACTAGAAGACGGTGTTTGAGCTGGAGCCCCGTAACTAGAAGATGGCATTTGAGCTGGAGCACCGTAACTAGAAGAAGGCGTTTGAGCCGGAGCACCATAACTGGAAGACGGTGCTTGTGCTGGAGCTCCATAGCTTGAGGAGGGTGTCTGGGCTGGAGCGCCATAGCTTGAGGAGGGTGTCTGGGCAGGTGCACCATAACTTGATGAGGGAATTTGAGATGGAGCACCGTAACTGCTTGATGGTTCTTGAGCTGGAGCACCATAACTACTGGATGGTGCTTGAGCGGGAGCTCCATAACTACTGGATGGCGCTTGAGCTGGAGCTCCATAACTACTGGATGGTGCTTGAGCAGGAGCTCCATAGCTACTGGATGGTGCTTGAGCGGGAACTCCATAACTTGAAGATGGCGTTTTAGCCGGAGCACCATAACTAGATGAAGGTGCTGGCACAGATGGGGCGCCGTAGCTACTAGAAGGTCCTTGGGAAGGAGCCCCGTAGCTGGATGATGGGGTTTGTGCGGGAGCACCGTAGCTCGAGGAAGGCGAAGCCGGTGCAGAGGGAGCACCGTAACTACTTGAAGGAGTTTTGGCAGGAGCACCGTAGCTCGAGGAAGGCGCAGCCGGAGCAGAAGGAGCGCCGTAACTACTTGATGGAGTTTTAGCGGGAGTTCCATAGCTAGAGGATGGCGCAGATGGAGCACCATAGCTACTCGAAGGCGTTTTTGCAGGAGCTCCATAACTAGATGAAGGTGCAGCAGGAGCACCATAACTACTTGAAGGGGCTTTGGCAGGAGCACCATAACTACTTGAAGGCGCTTTGGATGGAGCGCCATAACTGCTAGAAGGAGGAGCGGCTGGAGCTGTTGGAGCACCATAACTACTTGAGGGAGCTTGGGAGGGAGCACCATAGCTGGAAGAGGGTGTTTTGGCAGGTGCACCATAACTGGAAGAGGGTGGCGAAGATTTTGGAGGACGGGCAGGAGCACCGTAGCTAGAAGAAGGCGGTTTGGCCGGAGCTCCATAAGAAGAAGATGGCGGTGCTGATTTTGGAGGGCCATAGCTGGAAGAGGGAGCACGAGAAGGTGGGCCGTAGCTGGAGGAGGGTTGTTTTGGTGGTCCATAACTAGAAGCGGGTCTGCTAGCTGGAGGTGGCCCATAGTTGGAAGAGGGGCGACGAGAAGAAGTCTTCTTAGGTGGGCCATAGCTTGAGCTTGGGCGACTAGGAGCTCCGTAACTAGATGCTGGACCCGATGGAGGTGGAGGTGGTCCATAGCTCGACGAAGGACTTCTGGGTGGAGGTCCATACGATGATGACGGACGCGAAGGTGCACTTGCATAGGAACCACCGGAAGGAGCACTAGCTGAATAACTAGAAGATTTTGAAGGAGCAGCTGGAGCGCTTGCATATGGGCCACCTGCAGGAGCACTTGGAGCGTAACTATTAGAAGCGGGTCCCGAAGCTGGCGGCAAGTACGAGTTAGATGGAGAGTTATATGATGACGAGCCACCGTTGCCCCCTCCGTTACCCCCTCTACCATTCGAAGACGGCGGTAAGTAGCTGTTGCCTATGGGTGCCTCACGCTTAGCAGCTTCGCCACAGTTCAGAGTAAATAAAGCAACGCATAACAGCTAAGATAAAAAGACAGACAACAAAAAGTGGAAGAAATCAAGGAAAATCTATAGATATTATGGAGTTTATGGGAAATGCTTAAACTTACCGTAACCGAGGTGGCAAAGAGCTTCATGATGGATATTTGTTACGAAGTTTTGTGGCGCTTCAATAGCAATGGGACTAAAAATATACACAACAAACCAAATATACATATAAGTTTAAATTTCCACAAAGAAACAAAGATCGTTAATAAATAAAGCCTAAAATGGATTCAATGAGCCAACTCGTGCAATATATTGCACAACAAATCTGTTAAATATTGCGAAAAAAGCGCGCTGCAACTTTGTTATATCCAAAGTGGATTTGGGCGATCTAAACAAATCATCAGATCGGCTTCGGTTCCATCTTTCGAGTACAAAGATGCTGATATCCCACAGCAATGACACCAGCCAGCATACGATATTAGCCGTCCACAAAGCGTAAGTTGATCCAATACAAAGTACAAACATGTGTAAATGTAGTGTATCAGATAAATGCTACAAGTGGCATGACTTTTAAAAGCCTAAGCGAGGTCAAGTTAATATGTAATGTAGCTAAAGTTCCATCATCTTTACCACGATGATGTTCAGTAGCATCCAACATCCAACTTCCACCAGCACCCTCATCATTATTATTTATAAATGACACGAGTTACAGCGAAATAAAGACAAAAAGAAGCAACAGAAATCCAAATCCAAAACGAAAACAATACTCGTACCCAGTAAGCAAGAGATGAAAATATGTGATGAACAGAAAATGTTGATTTTAATTGACGTTTAATGATTTAAAACTTCCCTGTTACCACATAGACCGATATGTTTCCATCGTAGTGGGTTTGCGCGTTCCGTTGCGTTGCGTTGCGTTATGGTTAGTGGGTAAATTGCATGCAATACCAAATGGAGCTAATGGTTGGGTACTTTTCTCTTGTGGCTTTGATGTTTTACAGATATTTCGGTTGGTTTGCGGTTTGAAAGTGACAGTAGAAGGGTTAATATGAGTTACCGAGTAGGTATGTGTGTCAATGATGTTGTGGGAAATAAAAGTGGTGAAGAGCAAATCATTGCAAAATAAGAGTAATTTGGAATTGGAAATTAAGCGAATACTAGCGGTAGTCCTGCTTGTAGCTGAAACACCAAACTAGCGATTAACTCAAGCTAAATATAATCGTCTTGCTCTTTCTTCTTTTTATCTTTTTTCTCACAATCAAACGTCGTTCTGATAAATTTATCATACTGGCAATCTTGTGCTTGCTTAAGACAGTTATGCAAGCGGTAATTTCAAGTTCCGCTTAATAACGCTTAGCTCTCTCCATGCGAAATAAGTGATAATCTAAGCAAGTGGTATAACCAAAATAAGCCTACTACAAGTTGGGGCAGAGACCAGTGTTGAGATTTTTTAATTTGAATTGGAATTTAATTTGCATTTCTTTATACAATTTTGAATTTCCAATTGCTCAGGCGAATGAAAACCTCAATGTATCCAAAGAAATCGAAACTGAAACATAAAACTAATTTTTTTAATAAATGCGCACCTGATTTTATTTCCAATGGCATCATCTACGAAAAGAATTAATTTGAGATCGCAACGGCATAACATTTATTTCATTGGAAATATTATTCCGCAGCTGTTGGGATCAAAATTTCCGTATAAAAGAAATCAATGAGTGTTGAATGAATTGAATTGAATGAACACGGTACCTGTTCGATTTCTATGAACACATTAACAAATGTTACATTGGAAAAAAAGAATAGTTTTTGTGCTGAAGGTCTTTTGGTATTGCACTTTCTTTTTTGTTACATCTGCTTTAACATTAGTTGTAATATTGTTGAAATAAATAAAGCAATATTTATATCACTAAAATAATTGTTTTTGTTTTGTCATAAACACAGCGACGACAAAAAGTATTGAATATTATCATGGTACACTAGCCCAGCTGATTTGAACTTTATTCTGGAGTGAGTTTTTCTCTTATGTCAAAGTTTGTTTACTTTTGTATGTGTACAACCATCGTTCGCCTACAGTTGCTGTTTTAGAATTGTTTTCTCCGCAAAAATCACATAGAAACGTTTTAATTTTCATACTTAAACACATTCAAAATATCAAATAAAACCCACGCATTTTGTAAATGACACTTTTCCAATTATGTATACATTTTCATTATTTTTCAATCAGCTGAGTTGACACAGTACAGGCACTGAGCAAAAACAAAATGACTGTTGTTTTTGGCTTGTTGTATTTGTTGTCGTACTGCATCTACCATTATATTTCTACCATGAATAGTACAGAGAACTTATTTCACTCTTTTTCGCTCTCATGTAGAGAGTCTGAGTAAAAGAGCATAAACGTGTCTTATTATCTTTATAGAATATTGCAATTTAAATGCACCATTTCGACAATGTTATTACATAAAACAATACAAAGGCAAAAATGCATAAAAATTATGAATGGACCAAGTTATGACAAAAAAGGAGTAATTCGTTCCATGAGTTCTCAATACTACTCAATACTCTTTGGCGATGACGACCTGGCTCTTTCTTCCCTGCCGCTACATCAATACCGTCATACTCATTTTCAGGCAGAGACTATTGTTGTACAACAACCACGTATGTGATGCTAACACTGTGTGTTGTTTGCATGTGTTCACTTTGATAGATTGCCCTAACCGTGCCTATAGATGTTAACACATCAGAAATAACTTCTTGGTATATTGTGTTTTCATACTCGTAGACTAAAATTGGAAGTGCGAAAAAGTACAACAATGGTGGCAAAAGAAATACTCGTTTTCTGGGACAAAGCATGGATTCCGACGCGAGGCAAGTCTGCTATTGTACAGCAAGTTGACAAATTATACCAGTAGTGGAAAAAATTTAACAAGAGCGCAATAAGAGAGGCATACACGACAGCAGCATAATACAGGGCATACACGACAGTCATCATTGTTCGATCGGTGTGTGCTTGAAGCCATTTTCCTCCTGTATGGCGTTGTCGACAAACCGATCGCATGTTTTTGGAAAATTTCAAATACTTAGTCTGGGTCACACACGACAATTTTACTTGCGCAAGTTTTTATCAATTCTCTTTTGAACTTGCTTTCAAGTTCACACGGCTTCCACGTTATTTTTTAACATTTTTCGACAGTTTATTCAATTATGAAAAAATTTAAGTCGAAAGTGCATTTTTTCCATTTGTGGAAAAAATGGAAGTGAACGAAAAAAATTAAATAATAACACCATTAATTGATTGCATATGAGAATTTTATTCACAACGAAACAAAAAAGGAAAGAAATGTCAAATTTTCATCTGCAGCCAACTTTTCGTAACAAATTGCGGATGAGAAAACAAAACGAAATTAGAGTAAATGAAGCAAGTCTGTACTACTTTCCATTCTCTTTCCCTCTCTCGCATAAAAACTCAGAAATTGCGCAAGTATAATTGCCGTGTGTGACCCCACACTTACGATTAGTGTTCACACATGTATGTCGTGTATGGCGTAGTGTGCAATCATTTGCTCATTTCTTCTTGAACCGTCTGAGAGTAAACATATACGGATATAAATAGCGAGTTAGAGTCTAAACATAATAAAACACGCTACAGACGACGACGTTTTTTTCTACATAGGTTTCTTAGGGCAGGGAAAAATCTTCACGAAAATCCTCTGCGATTGGCAACTCGCCGCTAGAATAGAATCTTTTCTAATTTCTTGGCGGCGCTCTCATGAAATCTCTCAATTGAGAGAATGAAGTTGCCACATTTTCATGAAAATCATAAAAGCAACCAACACCTACATACGGTGATACATCCCAATGTGCACAAAAACGGATGCGGATCCGTTACGGACCCGTTTCGGATCCGTAAAAAATTAAAAAAGGAATCAGTGTAATCGCAAATTTACGGATCCGTTGCGGACCCGTTTCGGATCCGTAAAAAAATTAAAAAAGGAATCAGTGTAATCGCAAATTTACGGATCCGTTGCGGACCCGTTTCGGATCCGTAAAAAATTTAAAAAAGGAATCAGTGTAATCGCGAATTTACGGATCCGTTGGGGACCCGTTTCGGATCCGTAAAAAATTTAACAAAGGAATCAGTGTAATCGCCAATATACGGATCCGTAACAATTTTAAAACGGAATCAGTGTAATCGCGAATTTACGGATCCGTAAAAAAGTTAGAAAAGGAATCAGTGTAACCGCGAATTGAATAATAATAAAAATCAGTTTTTAAAATTTTTTTTCGTAAATTACAACTCAATTGAAATCTATTTTTTTTAGAATAGGAGAAAAGCATTGAGAGTCAAATTTCATTTTATATCATTTATTATACAAAATTGTAACTTTAAAGCATATTGGCCAATTAAACAAGTACAATATGTCACTTATGTAAAATACTACTCAACAAAATGTCCTAATATGATGTCCGTAACGAGTCCGTAACGGATCCGAAAATCGGGCATAAAATCGGATTTTGAATCCGTTTTTTTGGGAGGAATTTCTCCCGTTTGGAACACTGGGATGTCAATACCAAGGATAATTAAAGAAAGGGTTTCAAAATGATTTATTTGTAAACACAATACAATAAAAGCGAATATAACATTTTTAAAAGCAGTAAAAACAATTTAATTCCTATACAACTATAATATTATTTTTCCAAACTTCCAAACAAATACCAGAACAGCCGAAAAAATGACGCAAAGAGAAAAAATTAACCGAAGTCGCCAGACTCACATTTCGTTTAGACGCTACAGACTTTTTCTGTCGTCATCTGAAGCGTGTCTGGTTCTGTTTGGACTCTTAAACATACAGCCTGTTTCTGTATCTCGACAGAAAGCTTTCGTTCGTGTTGTACACGAAAGAAAGTTGATTTGGGTTTCACAATCATGTCGTTTCAAGTCGAATGAAAACATAAAACTATTCAGTACAAATTTTGGCTTCTCTATTTCGAATGTACTGTCACTTACGAATAAACATGGAGTCAGGCGAACGAAAATTTCGACTTAGAAAAACCCAATTTGAGTCGAATGTGAGTGACTGATTTTCCTTCGCTTATCTTTTCGTTCGAGATAGAGAAACAAGCTAAAAGTGTTTTAAATGAGTTTATTGAAAAGTCAACCATCAGTATGGAAAATATAAAAAATAAAATTGAAAAAGCAAATAGCGGAACAAAGTATTATTTATTCTTCGTACACAAGTGTACTATTAAAAGTGCGATGGCATCGTCCGCTATTTTATTTTCCATTTTTTAGTCTCCGACGTCCACGCTGAAATGAAGTTTCTTCGATCGGTTTGCTGATAGACGAATTTAGTATAGACACATTAATTCTCTCATCTGACGTTTTAACTTACTGTTTACTTAATTTTTCTTTTCTTTTTCGTATAGAACTATGAAATTTAAATACATTTTTACACTTTTTTGTTGTATTTAACACAAAAACACGAAGTGCGGTTGTAGTTGCTTTGTTGGACGTTCTATACTATTGCCTCTATCTGGTATTATTGAACTTATGCTCTCCACCATCAAATGTTCACTTACAACCATACCTATGACGTTTAATTTATTGAGAGAATTAATTTGTCTATACTAAATTCGTCTATGGGTTTGCTGTGTATGGCCAACGATATTCAAAACGATCGAACACGCATACTTGTAGTTAATTCCCTGCTTAAGGCAAAAGAAAAAAAATTCGTCAAAGAATTAGATATTGCTCATGTTAATGCGCTAATAGGAGAGAGATTTTTGCTTGCGCAGAGCAAAAAGAATGCACGCGCAGCATGATTGGCATTGACAAAGCTCTTGTTGGCATTGACAAAATAAAATTGGAAGGAGAAGGGGCAGAAGAAGAGAGGAGAAAACGAGAGGATATTTAAATTAGTACCTCAACAACGGTTAAATATTGTATATTGTATAGATGACGCACAATTTTACTACTAATTAGTATTCAATATTCATTAAATTACAGTTCAATTCACATCCTCCACCGAATCGTCAATTAATGGTGGCGACGAATGGAATGGAATTGGAAATGCCACCATCGACAACGAAAGTTGTTAACAAAAGAACTCTTTCATTTATCAAGGAACGTGATCGTTTCAGCTTTGGATAATTGCATGATATCAGACCGAAATGCAATGCATTTAATGGCTACGGTACTTATAGTTGAAGGACTTGGCCGATACCGTACTGCAAATCGATAAAGAGTTCTAATTTTGTAAAGGAGAATTTACATGTAAAGCTACTGTTCTTAAACCAATTTACTATCAGCACTAACATGCAAATGTCTTCATTACAACTGAAGAAAGCATAATTTTTAGAAGTGTATTGAGATGGCTAAATACTGGAAGACATTACAGGAAATAAAAAAATTGATAGAGTTCCGGTTATTGCCAGTAATGGAGACATCTAACCAATATTAGGAGTTCCGAAACTAGATTGGGGAAAATACAAAAATGATTTCAGTATTTCGAATCGAGTTCAAGACATGACTTTTGAGACATTTACAAACACCGGTGTATTCGCGGGAGCTTCAGTTTTACTTGAACAGCTACAAGGTGTTTGAAAAGAAGTCATCGATGTTGTTTGGCTCTCATTTTTTTTCTAAATGAATTTTTCTTTAGAATTTTATTGGTTAAGTTGAGAAGATGATATCGGTTAAATGGAAGCCGTCACAATTGATTATCATACGGGCTCGTTTTAGGGCATTCTTCATCACTTTGGCGAGAACCTCGGGCGACAGATTCTCGCACTCGTGTCGAATGGTGACCTTGAGGGCTTCCAGGGTCTCGGGCCTGTTCACGTAAACACGGGACTTCAAAAAACCAAACAAAAAAGTTTGGAACGGTTAAATCGGGCGATCTTGCGGGCCAGTGCAAATCGCCAAAACGAGAGATGAGGCGACCCGGGAACGCCGCCTTCAGAATATCGGTTGTGCCGTTGCTCCGTCCTGTTGGAACCAAAAGTCCTCCAGTCCTAATTCGTCGAATTGCGTCAGAAAAAACTCGGTTAACATGGCCCTATAACGCGCACCGTCCACTGTTGTCGTTTGACTCTTCAAGGTTAGTGGCCAAACGGCGCAGTGTTTACGCAGCCGGTGTCGGACGGCCGGGGAATCGGCATCGGTATTCGCGCTGCGCCAACACCACAGACGAATTGTTACGCAAAAAAATAGTCACGATTATTCCGCGTTCTTGGGGAGTGTATCGCTCCATGGCTTGTTTACTTGTATTCTACATCTGTCTACTCCACAAATGTCAAAACAGATTTGACATTAGCGGCCATTTGCAAAACTAAGGGCATCTTCCAATAGGGTGGTCGCTTTTGAAACACCCTGTATTAGAGAGGGGCTTGATGAATCTGCCGTGTATACATCACATATACGAATTGGTACTAATAGCAGTGTTCGAAGATACAATTAATGTATTTCTGTTTCGGCGTTTTCACCAAAAATGGAATAAAATCAATCAAAATGCATTCCAAACTATAGTGAGCGACGAGATCATTGCTTAGATAATAACTGCGCCAAATGTTACTTTACTTTTTGTCTGGCCCTACTACAGAAAAGCCAACCCCGCATCGATTATAAGGAATTATTGGAACTGGTGGTTTTTTTTTCCTTGGCGTGACGAGGGATGTCCAAGGCAATTTACTCTTTAAATATATTTATGTTCAGAGACCAATTTAAACTGGCAAAATCACAATTGGATGGAATTCGAGTTATGTGCGTGTATATTGTTCGTTTATACGCTAAAAAGTCTGGTATGGCTGTCCTGAAGCTGTCTGGGCACCGAATCAGGACTTCAACTTATTGAAAGCATTTCACTCATACGCAGACGAAGATTAGCAGGAAGCATCGAAAATTTTCGAGAAAATTCATGTTGTAAATGACACCTCCGAAAGAGGCGTGAAAATGGTGGAGGAGTATATTAAAATATTTTGCAGGAACGAAAAGGAGAAGCTTATTACTTAAAAAAATTTTCGAGTTTTGAAAAAGGCAATTTGGTATTATTTATTAATAATTAATTAATAACATCAATAACACTGTGAAACAAATGAAAGGAATTTGTTTCGGGCCTCAGTTAAACCAAAAAATTGTGAAAGTACTTGGATGTGGCATCACAACACCCCGCTCGGTTTTACTCCTATATGTAACAATTTTTTTTACAGGCCGAAGAAAATTTTTGAGGCTGGTCAGGGTCCTGTTACAGATTTTACTTCAATAAATCCTAAACAGATTGAAATATTGCATTACTACCTTTGACAATATTGTAGCTAGTTTCCCATTTCACAATACCCTCTAATATATTTCTAAGCAAAAATACACTGTTAATCGATTATTTCACGAAACGTCATAAAAAATAGCACATATTTTATATATTTTTACATTTCTTGCCGAACGGGTAATAAAACTTTTCCAAATACACTAATCAACAAAATTTATATTTAGAGCTCCATAATTGGTGTAGAAATGCTGCGATTAACCATATTCATTAAATATTCACCTCTATTTATTCAATATTTAACAAACTATAAATTGGTATCTCCTACCAAGTTGTAATGCTTAATATACTTAACAATATTGGTAAATACACCAATGAACAAAAATTACATTTTGGGTTCCAAAATGATTGTACCAATTCACAAAATTAAAATTCTGTAAAATGATATGCCTTAAGATGCGATGTATATACATATGTATATTTATGTATGTCAATTCTCACTTTATTTAAAGTACTTTGTATATGGGATTGTTACTTGAGTGAGCATCATATAGCGTGACTCGATTGTTGTTTTGGTTACTTGAAAAAGCTTTTAAAGATATGACAATTATTAACAAAAACGCTAAAAACAACCATATTTTTGTATTAGACGACCGACCATTTGAGATCATATATGACATTTTAGGACGTTGGTGTATTTGGCAGTTTTGTCGACAGCCTTAAGTTGTACAACTTTGTAGAACATTATTACATTCCTGTGTTAATAGTATAGAAATTATGACCGAAAATTTTAAAAAATACCAATACAATACAATCATTTTGGAATCTAAAAAATAAAAAATAAATGGTTTCCCATTACATCCCATGAAGGGACTGGGGAGAACTTCTCACAATCACTGAGCTGTGCGCTTTCCAGTTTTCACTCACTGAATCTAAAACGTAATATGTATGTGACAATATTGTTAAGTATATTAAGCACTATAACTTTGTAGAATATATTTGTAATTAGTTTAATATTGAATACATATGTATAGGTGAATATTTAAAGAATATGGTTAATCGCAGCATTTCTACAACAATTATGCAGCTCTAAATATAATTGTTGTTGATTAGTGTATTTAGAAAAGTTATGAAGAAATTTATAAGCTACAATTCTTTTGAAGACAGCTACCGAAATTTATTTACCGTTAGGCAAGAAAAGTCAAAATATGTAAAATATGTGAAATTTTTTATGACGTTTCGTGAAATAATCGATTAACAGTGTACTTTTCTTTAGAAATATATTAGGGGGAATTATGAAATTGGATAATAGCTACAATATGGTCAAAGATTGTAATGCAGTATTTCAATCTGTTTAGGATTTATTGAAGTAAAATCTGAAATAGGACCCTGACCCACCTCCAAAATTTTCTTCGGCCTGTAAAAAAAATTGTTACGTATAGGAGCAAAACCGAGCGGGGTTTTGCCATACCACGTCCAAGTACTTTCACAATTTTTTGGTTTGGTTGAGGCCCGAAACCTACTGTTGTACAGTGCAATCAAACCCATTTTCATGTATTGTAATAATTGTCCATTTTTTTGTTGCCATAACTGTATTTGTGGTGTCATGTTGTCAATTTCTGTTGGAATTTGTTATTTAAACGGAACATCCGAATCGGAAGATCTGGCTTTGCCAGGCCAAATCACCGAACCACGGGATTACACCGCTAGGAAGACATCCTTCAAAATATGACAAAATATGACATTTGAAAAAATGCCACCACTTTCCAGTAGGGTGACACGTATTGCTCCGCCAGTTTTGATGCAGTATCTTGAGTCGTTAAGAGCTAGAGCAGCATTTACTTTAACATTATCGAATTTTTACAATTTTGGGGTAACGTAGTGTAGAAATTTGGAAAAATTTAGGTTGGGGAAACTTTTGTGTAGATTTGTCACCTCACGCTGTTTCTAAAATATATTGGCTTCAATTAAGAGATTGCGAAGAGTTTCTCAGTACCAGTGAGTGACCTTTGCGCATTCTATTTCAGATTCGCTGATAGGGACTTTACGACTTAGGCACTGATGAGGATGTAATGGTATTATTTGTCTTGATATAGGGAGACTCAAAAAACTGGATGAGAGTTCCTGGAGAGCCGCGTACTTCGGCTAAATATCCTCACGTCTGGCATAAGTTGACGGATGTCCGAGGAACACCTACCGTGGAAATATCGATACAACAGCGACACGCAACCCACATTTCAACGATGCTCAAGGGAAGCAATAGAGTTGGATACTTTACTGTCCCCTATCAACACCTTCGCTCTCCTCTGGACACGGTCGATAAGCTCCAAAGATGATGTCCTAGGAGCACCTGCCCATATATGGGAGTTATATTTCATCTTTGCTCTTATGTAGGTGGTGTAGATATTGAGAAGATCAGATGAAGTGAAGTATTTCTTGCACCGCTTTAAAACGCCTAAACACTTGAATGCATCTTTCGACACAAATACATACAAATACATGTTTTGCCCAACGAACAACACATTGTATTTCCATGCCCAGAGCATAAAGAGTGTCTGATTCATCAATATCCACACCGTCCATAGTCAGTGACGACACACCGGGGTCAGCAATCCGTTAATGCGACAACAAACAACACTGGGGCTTATCCGCATTAAAATCCACTCTATTCATTCGACCCCATTCAACAAGATCAACATATCCCGGCCGAGTGTTTCATTTATCGTCCTGCGTTTGACTTCAACCTCTTGAAGACTTGGCCTACGGTCGAATGAATAAGAATGACAGAGATTATTGTGATCCGCAAAAGAGTAGATTCGATTAACAGTCTGACCCAGGAGATCGTCAATGGAAATAAGAAACAGAGAAGGAGAAAGAACAGAGCCCTGTGCTACACCTTCAGTCAATTTATGCTTGTCGGATGAAACTCCATCTACAACAACTGGTATAGTGCGATCTCTGAGAAAACTCGATTTAAATCGAGTGAAGTTATCATCGATACCAAAAGCAGCGAGCTTTGACAAGAGTGAATCGTGCCATACTCTGTCAAAGGCCTTGGATATATCAAGAGCCACTACCTTACTTTCACCAAGCCGGTGGATGGAACGCCATCAGGTCTCCAGTAGATCTCATTCTACAGAGCCATAATACCGATCATTAAGAAGGTCATTGGACTCAAGATATTTCACAAGATGATGGTTAACCATGCTCTCCTTAACCTTCGAGAGCGCAGAATAAATTGCAATTGGGCGGTAATTTGCAGGGTTACTTGCATTTCATTGTAGACGAGGATTATTGAAATTTATGGAATAATTAACAGATATTTTGACGTTCACAGCGCGTTATAATCGTCACACTCATTTAATAAAAATCATATTCAAACTTTAAGTGTGTATTTACACTGCTTGACTCCACAATCTGTTAAATATTTGACGCACCTCCATGTGTAATGTATTCCACTAAAGTAGCAGCAAAAACATCAAATGTTCAATTAACAAAGACAATTACATCACTTGTTAAACTCATACAAATCATGTAACGATGTTGATGATGATACCTGTATGATATTCATCATCGCCCCAAATGCTCCGATTAACACATCCATATACATTGCGTGACAGAAGCAGCTATAAACATTTATAAATATTTATACTATGTATAAGTATATGTATGAATATGGGAAAAATTAAAAAAAAATTATCTTGGGGTTTAAAAACTGATATTTATGAAATTGTTTACACATTTGTAACGTTTTACATTTTTAAACATTTTTTACATTTTAAAATAATCGAAATGTCAAAAGACCGGTCCCACACAATTATCAAACAATTGTTTTCGTATGAAAATACTTTGGCATAACAATCCTCTAATTGATTTTGCCTACGAAATTTTCGGAAAGAGCTGAGTACCAAGCAAATCAAAAGTGAGCGAAGTTTTTGGTCCACTCGTAGTCCTTATTTGAACGAACATTTCAAAAGAACTGAATACGGGGCTAAAGCCTGTGCGTTGCAGTAAAAACAACTCCAAGATTAAAAAAAAATTAAATGCGATCTGCGAGTGAACGCAAGTTTAACGCCAACGCCAACGTAACGTTCAAGAAATGGTATTTTGTAATTTACAGTCTTTTACGTAAACTACCGCCATACTGGAGGTTGCTGAACTACTGAAAAGTAGTGTCACAACCCTCCGGAGAATATGTGTCTACACAGGCAGCCAGGCTGCCATACAATCCCTGGAAGCCATGTTTGCTACGTCCCTGACGGTGAAAGAATGCCACTCATCACTTAGGGTGTGGGCAGAGTATTTTGGCATCAGGCTCATCTGGGTACCGGGACACAGCGACATTCCAGGCAATTGCGTAGCGGATGCGTTAGCTAGACAGGGTACTACGGCACATGTTCTTCCGGCAAAAGAAGGTGTTAGTATGCCAATCTCTAACTGCCGTTTGCAGATCAGGCAGTGGGCCGATAATATGTTCAAGGACAAGTGGAGACTTGCTTCAACTTGCAAACATGCCAGGGTCCTCTGGCACGCCCTAAGATTGGGACATAGAAACTCCACTCTCTGTAGATGCTGAATGGAAGAGGACGAGGAAACGACGAAACACCTTCTCTTGGATTGTCCTGCTCTGGCAGGACTGAGAAGTAGGATATTCGGAACACATCTAGTTAGCACCGTAGCCCTACAGGATATTCCTGTAGGTCTTATAGACAAATTTATTGAAAGGGCAAATTGGCTAGACGACTAGTCAATAGTTGCTTTCGAGGAAACTGCAGGTATCACAATGGGCTTCTTTAGCCTAAGTGTGCTAGACACCGTGCTGTCTTGCAGCCTTTTCAACCAACCAACCAACCAACGTTACAATGACAATTGAAACTTTTGAAATTGAAAATATTGAATTGAAAATATTGAATAAATAAATTATTTGTATCTGTTGTCAGCGTAGAGAAAAACATCTATAGAGACGATTATTCTCTCAATAAATTTAACGCCATAGATATGGTTGCAAGTAAAAGTTGGATGTTGGAATGCATGGCGTCAATAATGCAAGATAGAGTCATTATAATAAAACATTTAACTTTGTGTGGTAAAAAAGTTCTGTGAAATTCAACACAAATGTGTACCAACAATAAAGTTCACAAAAAGTGAAATATTCACTTAAATTTCACAATTCTATACCAAAAACAACATGAAAAAGTTAAGTCAACAGTTCATGTAACTTCACCTGGTGAAAGTCAATAAATTAAAGTTTGGAAATTAACAAATTTGTTAAATTTGTTAAACTAGCATCTGATTTATTGATGGGAAATTAAAAACTATATATGATTGTTGGAGACGAACAAAGAAAACACAGGTTATATACAGCAAAGAAATAAAACTTTGCCGCAAACGTATACTCAACGTGGAGCACAACAGCTGAAACATTTTCCCCAAATAAATAACGTTTATCGGAAAAGTCGTATGCATATTGTAAATTATCTTTTTTGGTCTGTAATTTTACGGCAAATACAGGAACGTTTATGAAAATGTGTAAAACGAGCAGGAAGGCACAACAAAATTATCTGTCTTGAGTTAGTGTTCTCTTTCAACAACAAGCAAAAATACGTTAATTGGGAACCATGTATGTGTTTGGAACAAACTCCAAATATTCATATATTTGCAGGTCCTAAACTCACTTTTATTTAAATGCAAAAATTGGCATATGTACTTTCAAAGATACATATATTTACATGGAGCCATCCCAAACATCCATAAACTCACGTGGAAGCATTCGTGTGTTTCCTCCCAAAAGAACGACTGACGACGAAATGTATGAACGTAAAACGAAACAGATTAGTTAACATAACAAACACTAAATTCATATTCACACGCAGTCAGGAATATTTGTGAATCACTGATAACATTAACTTGAGCTGAGACGAATCTCTCATTGTTCGTCGTTTATTATTTTGCTCTCGATAGAGCATAGCGATATAAGAAATGAAGTAAACAGTGCAACAAACACAACTGTATTTGTATTACAAACAAAGGTGCGTTAGTAACACAAATACTTGTATTATAGCAAATTATTCCTTGTGTCTCAAACGTGCAATATCAAATAGCAAACACAATGTGTTACGTTACAAGCATACTATATTTGCCACAAGTTGTATTTGCCTCCAAACAAGTAAAAATACAATTTTTTAGCGTGTAATATAAATATAGTATTCCAAATTTATTGTGTTTGCTTTCCAATATTACATGTTGGAGACACAATGACTAATTTATTATAATATATGTATTTGTGACCCAAAATGGCTTTGTTTGTTGAAAACGGCTGAAAACAAAAACCTGACGAACAATAAAGAAACAAAAAATCTTCAATTCATGTAAACAATGCTTGCACGTAAGAATATGGATAATCCAAACATATATATGGTTCCTGCATAATATTCCAAGGGCCGTTTGTTTTAGCGTGTAGGAACATTAAAATACTCACTATGTCTAGGGCATCTTTCAGGGTTGCCAAAAGGAACACAACCAAGAGAAACTGATGAAATTTAGCTGTCCAAAATTTCTTTAGGGATGATTTTTATATATTCGGCCTTTTTATTGGTACTTTTTTATTTCATTATTCAAGCTCAAGACCATTCTATGTATATTTGAATATATATATGAAGTTTTGCAAAACGCAGCCTCATGTTTCCTGGCAAACCGTATAACAATTTGAGATCTAGCCACATATTTGGTTGCTTGGAATGGTGCTAGTGAAAAATTCATCAACCTAAATACGCACGAAAACTCATTTAAATTAGAATTTCCCAATATGCAAGTGTTCGAAAAGTATCGCAGGTAAAACACACTAGAACACATTTGCATAAACTTCTTACCATCTCCAGAGAACCATCGGGCCCCATTAGAAGTGATGTTTATTGTTGACAAAAATACAACACAATTCTTACAGGCAATAACAATTGCCTGCAGCTTCATCGTGCTCTACGTTAAGTTCATTATGGATGATTTTTATTTATTCGCCGCTTTTAGTGATACTTTTTATTTTAATATTCAAGCTGAAGACTATTCCATATGTCTATTAATAGAGATAAAGTTTTCAAAAAATAAGTTTTGCAAAATGCATCCTTATGATTCCTGGCAAACCGAATAGCTACTTCAGATCTAGCTAAAGATCTTCATCAGCGGTTGTTTGGAATAATGCTATTTCCAAATTCATCAAACTAAATGCGAACGAAAACTCATTGTAATTGAGAATTTCCCTCTATGCAAGTGTTCGAAAATTATCGTAATTAAAACTCACAAGAAAACATCTGCAAAAACTTCTTTCACAAAATTGCGGTTGTGGGGAAATAAATTTTTCTTTCCGTGTGTACATTTCATTTAAATTCGTTCACCGTCTTGAATGTAATTTTAAATGGAATTTAAATCACGAACACTGTATTCAAAATGCCTGTAAACTGCTACCGATTAATAAGTGTGTTTTTTTTACCCCGATAAAATTAATTTAGCTTAATTTGTATGGGACAGCTAAGCGATATTAAGTGGCATTTCAATTTCCCACTTAAATTCCGACTTGAGCAATAACAATGTTGCCATATGTTCAATTTCAAGAAATGTCAACAAAAAGTTGTCTTAGATAAATGTTGTTATCATTTCTGGCGAATGAAAATGTTATCAAGGAGAGACTCAAAAGCAGAAATTTGCAAACTGGCTTACACATTTTAAGTTCATTAAAATTATTTTATTTAATGGAAGACTATGTTTACTCTACATTTGAAGGATGGATTTTTATTTCCGATTGAAAACAAAATTGGAATTAAATTGTTCACAACAACGCGCAGTAAATGTTATGCACATAGAATAATACATACGTAGATAAACTTATTCTCTCATCTGACGTTTCATTTCACACTCTTCATCGTAGGTTTGTGGAAATGAGAGCAATTAAATTTAAAATTAACTTACACCAGGTGGAGTTACAAAATATGTTCACTTTACTTTTTCATGTCGTTTTGGTGTAGAACTGAAAAATTTAAATGTATTTTGCACTTTTTTGTTGACTTTTATCGTTGGTATACATTTGTATTGTATTTAACACAACTAGTTTGCCACAAAAACACGAAATTCGGTTGTGTTTCCTTTGTTGATCGCTGTATACTATTGCCACTATCTGGTATTATTGAACCCATATTTTCCACCATCCAATGTTTACTTTCCATCGTACCTATGACGTTTAAATTATTGAGCGAATAAAAGCTTCTATGATATGTGTTATTCTACGGTTATACATATTGATTATGGTAGAATTACCTATCAGGTATAGTCGTTTAAACAGGTGATGAATTTTTTTCCATGTCAATTTTCGTTTCACTTGTCAAAATCATATGTATCATATGTGTTCCTATAGTGTTGGTATATATTTATATAGAGTATGACAACTGAAACGAATGAACGAAAATAAAGAAAGATGGGTGCCGCGTTTGCTCTCAATTGACCATAAACGTAATCGCGTGACATCTTCAAAGGATTGTTTGGAGTTGTTTAACCGCAATTCGAAGGAGTTTTTGCGGCGTTTTGTAACTGTGGATGAAACATGGATCCATTACAACACTCCGGAGACCAAGCAGCAGTCTAAACAATGGGTTTCTCCGGGTGAACCGGCTCCGAAGGAGGCCAACGTAAGTTTGTCGGCCAATAAGGTGATGGCAACCTTTTTTGGGATGCACGCGGGTTAATCCACATCGATTACCTT
Organism: Phaonia tiefii; assembly: GCA_963931995.1. Lineage (NCBI taxonomy): Eukaryota > Metazoa > Arthropoda > Insecta > Diptera > Muscidae > Phaonia > Phaonia tiefii. The sequence continues at coordinate 105,213,999 of OZ008367.1, read as the reverse complement.
CAAAAGGGAAAACAATAAACGGCGAATGTTATGCCAATCTATTGGACCGATTTAACGAGGATTTAAAAAAAACGATCCCATATGGCAAAATTCCATGAATTGGGCTACGATTTGGTACCTCATCCGCCATATTCTCCGAATTTTGCCCCCAGTGACTATTTCCTATTTCCAAGCCTAAAGAAATGGCTGGGTGGAAAGAGATTTAGCTCAGACGATGAAATTATTGATCAAACAAATGCCTATTTTATGGACCTCGAAAAATCCTATTTTTAAGAAGGGATACAAAATTGAAGAAACGTTGGACTAAGTGCATTGAACAGGAGAATTGAAATGGAGAATATGTAGAAAAATATTTTTTTTTAAAAAAAAACTGTTTTTCATTTAAAAACTGAATTAGCGGTAACTGAATTTAGTGGTTGTCACAATCACATTCGATGTCATCACATCTGAACTATAAGTTGTCACAATCTCATTAGAGTTAGTCGCAACCGCAGCCGATGTCATCACATCTGAACTATAAGTTGTCACAATCTCATTGGAGTTAGTCGCAACTGCAGAGAGGTTGCAACAACCTCATTAGAGGTTGTAACAACCGCATTAGAGGTTGTAATAACCGCATTAGAGGTTGTAACAACCACATTAGAGATTGTAACAACCGCATTAGAGTTTAACACAACCACATTAGAGGTTGTCACAACCACATTAGGGATTGTCAGTCGCAACCGCAGAGAGGTTGCAACAACCTCATTAGAGGTTGTAACAACCGCATTAGAGGTTGTAACAACCGCATTAGAGGTTGTAAAAATCGCATTAGAGGTTGTAACAACCGCATTAAAGGTTACCACAACTGCATTAAAGTTTTAACCAACCACAATAGACTTTTACGTAACCGCATTAGAGGTTGTCACAAGCTATTATAGGTTGCTTCAACGGAATATCTGTTGTGGGAACTAAATTAAAACGTGGCATTCGGAGGCAATGTGCGATGCTACAACCTATAGTTGCTACAACCTACAGTTGCTACAACCTATTTTCAAACAATTTGTTCTGTGATTGCAGAAGGGTCGATATAGAAATCATCGATATTCCCATCTTATGTCAAAAATTTAATAAACGGTGTTTAACGATTTTCGCAGATTTCAAGGTACCCACATTTACCGTTCGCATTGAAATTTTAGAGTGGAATTTTGCCTTAGAAACGTATAATTAAAAAAAATAATTATTTTGATAGAATTGAGCGTAGGGATTTTAAAAAATCAAAGCTCCGTTAAAATTTCGTATCACCGTATGTAGCATATTAGGTACTGTCGATGGCACAAGAAGATATACTGGCGAATTTACTACCCAAATTTACTGATATTATCTCTCCTTGATGGTGACCCTGTAACATTAACACCTTAAACCTTTGACGGCAATACATTTTCGGCCGAAGCGATTTAATTTTTTTAATTATTATCGTGATCTATGACCTAATAATAGCTACGCTGCGAAAATTGGGACCACAAAAATTTAGTTTTTGGTAAATTTGTTTCCATTTTATCTAAAAGGCGAACATACTTTCCAAACATTTGTTCGGTCCACGTAAGCACGTTGATATTCGACCTTGCGTTTTTAAAAGATGAGGTATGGACTCTGAATGCACCTGACATTTCCCTCACGTGCGTAACTTTGCGCCCCTTTGAATTACGACCACTTTTGACCTAATTTGATGACCCATAGGGGTCAATTCAGATGAGTTAGAGAATTGACGCCTACTACACTATTGTTGCGCCTATCCGCTTCAATAAATCACCCATGGATACATTTGCCCTATCTCAAAAATCAAAATTATAGGCGTCAAAAACCCTAGGGCAAACATACTTCTCATGAATATTCAATATTTCTCACGAAATTCTCCAAAACTCCAGCAAAGAACAAAAAAAAAAAATTACTGAAAAATATCGGCGAAATAATAATCAGACTAAATCATTGAGTTTTTTAATGTCAAAAAAATTTACAATTGAGAAAAACCATAGTGGTCAGCACTGATATATTGCAACTTCTAAGATCAACAAATTCCTTGATTATTTCTCGCAATTTTTCGAACATTTCTTAGTCAGTACTACTTGAAGTTTTACGTATAAAAATTAGCACCATTCTTTTATCTCCAAACACCTAAAGAAATAATTAGCTCTATATCTCAATTTCATTAAGATATAAAAATTTAAATTTTTCCCATATACCTGTAAATATTTGAATGTGTTTTAACTACATGGAAGTCTTTTGTTTTACATATCTTGTACACATTTTTTTTTATTTTTCCACACACAATCCCAACCATCAGCAGACGCTCTATCTACCAGTCTATCTGTCGACTGAACATCATAGGTTATGGTCCATTTTAAAACTAACATTGAAAACAAAAACAAAAACACAAGACACTCTATGTAAAATAAAAAGCATCAAAGCAGACAATTGCAAAAAAAAAACTATATATAAAATATAATTAAATTCCGCAAAACAAATGGAAGAGATGATCCAAAAAAGTGAAAAGAACTGGAAAAAATCATTGCACATGTAACTGAGAAAATCCAATTTAATATAAGGAAACTGAAGAAGATCGCAAAAAAATTCCACGCAACTACGGTCGTTATTCACATTTGGTGCGCGCATAGAAATTTCCATTTCATTTCATCGGTTCAATTAATGTAGCACATTGCAGTTTACTTATATGTTAAGGTTTATGCAAATTTAACGATTTATTTCGGCCCGTGTGAGACACGCCAGTATTTTTGCTGCGAACTGTCGGAAAATGAGTACAGTTATTAATGCCCCGTCGAGATTTTATAAAGTATATCGCACGCAGCCTAACTACAAAAGAGTCATACCTCAGAATAGACAAAATTTTCAGTAGAGCCAAAAAAATGGAATGGTAACCTAAAAATCAAAAATAAATATATTTATAAGAGATTTTTTTGACGAAAGGGAAGAGAAAACCAATTGTTTATAAGTAAAAATTATAGTCTGAAAATCTTAAGTTATGACTCGTTTGTAACGGGTTTTTCAATAAGAGCGCTACAAAAGTTTTTTTTTAAATAAAACAAAACCGGTTTTAGATACCAATGAAATTCTTTATTCCTGTGAAAGTACGTTCGATGCCATTATGTATGGAACTCGATTTCTTTTGCATGGCCACCACGGGCACGCTTGCAGAAGTCCAGATGCTGAACCCAATTTTCGACGGGTTTCAAGCATAAATCGGCCGATACTGCTGCAATTTCACGTTCGATATTCGTACGAAGTTCATCAATCGTCGCTGGCTTATTGGCATAGACCATAGACTTGACGTAGCCCCACAGGAAATAATCTAATCGCACGACCGAGGCAAATTGACTGGGCCATTTCGTGAGATAACACGTTCACCAAACTTGGTTTCCAATAAATTGATTGCGGCATTCGCTGTGTGGCTTGTGGCTCCGTCCTGTTGGAACCACATGTCCTCCAAGTCCATATTTTCCAATTGGGGCCAAAAATATTCGGTTATCATTGATCGGTAGCGATTCTCATTCACAGTAATGTGCCGGTCTTGATCATCACGGAAGAAGTACGGCCCAATGACGCCGCCGGCCCATAAACCGCACCAAACCGTAATTTTTTCGGGATGCAATGATGACTCATGGATTACGTGTGGATTGCTGTCTGACCAATACCGCATATTTTGCTTATTGACGTCGCTGATTGTTGAGGCCTCTTAAAGTTGGCCTCTTAAAGTTGAGGCCACTGACTCCAAATTTCGGTAGTACATTTTAATAATTTCGACTCATTGTTGGCTCGCATATCTTTCCATGATGAAATGGCAAACCTTACTGAAGAGAAATGTCAAAAGAGCGGGAAAAAATATGGCGTCGTTTGTTGTCCCTATCGATTTACTTTTGTAGCGTCTCTGTTGAAAAACCCTTAATTAGGGTTATTTAGACTTAAATGTTTACGTTATACAATGAATTATGGCGGTGGAAATGCGGTCATTTCGAGGCACCATTTGAGAAAGGCTACAAACCAAATTAATTACCTTCAAAATTCCATAACTTCTCATAAATAAAATAAATATATGGTTTCCCGTTACATCCCATGAAGGGATTAGGGAGAGCTTCTCACAACCAGTGAGCTGTGCGCGTTCTAGTTTTAAACTTACTGATTGGGACCTACAGTTTTACACCGGTTCCGAACGGTTTTTGAGAAGCTTTATCATGCCTAAATACTCGATAGTGTCGCCGTCACTAAGCGAGGTGACCGCCGTCGAAATTTCAGGTGGTCAGAGTAGGGATCGAACCTCATGCACAAGAGCCGCTCACACTACCATTGCACCACCTCTTCTGATAAATACACACTGCGAAAAACGGCCCCTGTAATATTATACAGGAACCAGGTGTATGTTTGGAACATCCATATAATTATGTGACAGCATTGTTTTCATGAATTTAAGATTTAATGCGTTTTTGTTTCTATGTGGTCTGTCACGTTTTTGTTTTCATTAGTTTTCAACAACAAAACCACAGTTTGGTCACAAAAATATATATTATAACATATTAATCATTGTGTCGCCAACATGTAATATTGAATGGTGAACACAATGTGTTTGAACACAAGTAGACTACTCGTATAAGGTTGTTTTTATATTCCAACAAGCTATCGCCACTTACGACTTTCCAAATAAAACGATCCACACTTAACACTACGCAAGGTGGCAACATTTGCTGTAATAGGTGGAAAAATGCGATACGGCCACACGTTTGTAGCCAGTGCCCCAACAAGCACATGGTAGCATCAGATGTTGTTGTAATAGTAAGCAGCAACATCAGACATTGTATTTTCGTTCATTCGGTTCAGTTGTCAAACTCTACACAAATATATACTAACGGCCTTATTCATAAAAAGTTGTCATGGGTTTTTTAAAGGCTTAAGAAGGTAAAGCTGAAAAATTGTATTCATAATCGAAACCCTTCTTTAAGGCTATTAACCCTTCTTTAAGGCTATTTTATCTGCATTAATACACAAAAAAAAATATTTTTTAAATATTTCACGCGTGCCGTACTTAAATATTTATGTGATATAAACACTTGGAATTTTTTGTGTGTACATTTTCAGCGTTTATAGTGTCGCATTATCCTGCTAAGCAACCAAATAGTTTCGTTCCAATTTTTATAATTTTTAACCAAAATGAACTTTTGTTTACATAGTGATGTATATAAAATCAAAATATTGAAACTACAACCTATTCTCCGGATTTATATTCGACTACCCAAAACTGAAATACAACTCAATATGATTTTTTGTCACTTCTTCTAAATTTATGAATATAGCAAATATTAATTGATCTTTTTATTGAATAGTTCTTTCCATTAATGTTTAAAATTTTGCAAAAATGCATTGACGCATTTAAATAAAAAAAAATTAATTCAGTCTATCGGTTATTATTCATATTGTTTTTACATCACAAGCACTGTGAGAATACATAAAACAGGGTTGTCAGTCAATTATATGTTCCTTAGTTAAAATAATCATTATGAATACGGTTCTAATAAAACCTTCGCCAAATCTTAAATCTTTCAATAACTGATCAATGCTTTAGAGCTACATTACTGTATTTTTATGAATAAGACAGTAACAATACAAGAATACAAAAAATATAACAACAAAATACATAAGATTTTGAGAAGTGAAACGAAAAATGACATCACCTGTTTAAACGACTATACCTTGTAGATAATTCTGCCATGATCAATATGTATAACATTTACCGAGCGTTGTTATGAACAATTTAGTTCCAATTTTGTTTTCTATCGGAAATAAAGGCCTATCCTTCAAATTTACAGATATAAAAGTAACTTTAATGAACTTTTGGAAATTTCTGCTTTTGAGTTTATCCTTGATAACATTTTCATTCGCAAGAAATGATAACAAAATTTATCAAAGATAACTTTTTGTTGCCATTTCTTGAAATTTAACATGTGGCAACATTGTCATTGCTTAAGTCGGAATTTAGGTGGGAAACTGAAATGCCATTTAATATCGCTTAGCTGTCCCGTACAAATTAAGCTATAATTAACTTTAGCGGGGTAAAAAAAACACACTTCATATATGCGACAAGCTACAAATACGTTGTATTGTATCTAAACATCAAAAATTTACAGATTTTTTATATCAGTGAGTGTAAAACTATAAATCGCACAGCTCACTAGTTGTTAGAAGCTCTCCCCAATCCCAATGTAATGGGAAACAGTTCTTGATGTGTTAACATATAAAGGCACGGGTAGAGCAATCTATCAAAGTGAACACATGCGTTAGCATACCATACATACGTGGTTGTTGTACAAACAAACGAACAAACAAGCAGGTTGTCATCGCCAAAGAGTATTGAATAGTATAGAGAACTCATGGGACGAATTGTATGACTCCAAAGCACTGACAACATTTGGCGAATGATTCAAAACGTATTACTCTCTTTTTGTCATAACTTGGTCCATTCATAATTTTGATGTGAAACATTGATGCTGTTTGAAACATTTATGCTTCTTGTATTGTTTTATGTAATAACAGTGCATTTCTATGGAAATATTCTATAAAGAGAATAAGACTCGTTTATGCTCTTTTCCTCAGACTCTCTACATGAGATCGAAAAAAGAGTGCAATAAGTTCTCTATACTATTCAATACTTTTTGTCGTCGCTCTGTTTATGACAAAACAAAAACAAATATTTCAGTGGGCTAAATATTGCTTTATTTATTTTAACAATATTACATCTAATGTTAAAGCAGATGTAAGAGAAACTAATTTGTAATAGTAAAAGAGCCTTCAGCACAAAAACTATTCTTTTTGTTTATTTTCCAATGTAACATTTACTAATGTGTTCATAGAAACCGAACAGGTACAGTGTAACAAAAAGGGGTTAACACATCGCCCGTGAGTTCGAGCACTCATTGATTTTTTTAGTCATAGTTATGTATCTAGTAATATATAGTTAGAATGACAATGTAATTTTTTAAAAGATCATCAAACATAAATTTAAGAAATTACAGTTAATAAATTCCATTAAAAATGGGATATATTTTTTCCAACCGACAAACCCTCAAATAGCCGAGTTCGCGTAGCGAATTTGCTCGTATTCAATTGCAGAGTAACATCACACATTTTTGAATTTGTTTCCACACAATTATAATATCTTTACAAGCTACACTGAAATATAAACGTACACGAAAATTTGTGCATTGTCGAGATTGGATAAATGTAAAACCTTACGACATTTGTCCTTCAGATACTTCCATAAAGTTAATGTAACTGAAAGATCAGTTTGATGCAAACTTTATGCATGTTAGTCACTGAGTTGATGTAAGGTGTATAGTAGTAAAATGTACTTGGGTGCTCATATTTATGAAATTATTTTTATACATTTTATGAAAATTATGCGTTGTTTGCATGATAACTTGCATGATAATTATGACTATATTGTGCATTCAATTGATGTAATGCATTTCATTGAAGAAAACCATTGGTGCATTAATGATAATCAAACATTTGTCCAATCTAACATATTAATTACACTAACTCAAAGTTCGGGGTGTCTTTGCTGCACTCATCCCTTTTTACATAAATAGGGGAGAGCGTTAAGAATACTTCGTTTTTCAGATGTCCATTGATCTCAACTCCACATTTTAAAAATGTTGAGGTTTTAATGCTAATAAAACAAAAACATTTTAATTTTGTCAGATTTATAAACATCATAGTGAATGAGTAAGCACCTTTTGTTTTGTGGAGTTAGCTCGATTGGCCTCTGAGTAGCTCATATACTGGCCAACAGATAGACGCTCTTGCCTAAATCGCCTTATAATATTATAGAACGTATTTGGTCCGACTGGCCGTCGGTGGTGCAATGGTTAGTGTCTGCGACTCTGGTACATGAGAACGTGGGTTTGGTCCCTGCTCTAACCACCTCGGTTAGTGACGACGACACTTTCGAGTACTTAGCCATGAAAAAGCTTCTCAAAATACCGTTAGGAACCGGTGTAAAGCTGTAGCTCCCTATCAGTGAGTGTAAAACTATAAAGCGCACAGCTCACAGATTGGGAGAAGCTCTCCCCTATCACTTCATGGGATGTAATGGGAAACTATTTATTTTATTTTATTTTATTTTTATTATTTTATACCAAAGACAATTTTCTCGTAGTTTTTCTAAAATATGTCATTACCAGTGTCGCCAGTGCTATACGCTGAAAAAACGGCCCCATCAACATATTCTACGAACATTGTATATGTTTGCAAGCATTGCATTCATGAATTCAAGATCTGCTTCTTTTTCGATTCTTTGTTGTCCGTCACGTTTTTGTTTTCAGCAGTTTTCAACAAACAAAACCACATTTGCGTCGCAAAAATATATATTATAACATATTAATCATAGTGTCTCCAATATGTAATATTGAATATCAATCACAATGTGTTTGGGCACAAGTCTACTATATTTAGGACAAGCTACAAATACGTCATGTTTGCATCCAAATAGCAAAAACAGGCAGATTTTTCAGTGTATATAAATAAATTAAAATGTTAATCTTGTATTTGTAAATGTTTCGTAAATAAATTATTATTTTTTGTTTAATTTTTGATATTTTTGATCTCTATACCCAGCTTGGTTGGTTTTTATAGTAGTCTTGTTTTGGATTAGGGAAAAGCAAGTGTATCCTTTGCGCAGGATTATATCGAAAAATCAATGTATTTCTAATTATTTTTTCACAAGTTTGATAACAAAAGTCTTTTTATATCCATAGTCCTCATTAATGTTTTTTTGAATTTGTGTTTTATTTGAAATATGTATAAATAAAATCTCAACACAATTGACAAATTGTTTTTTCGTTTGTCTTTGCCAACCACACCCCCCCCCCCCCCCCACCGGCACCAAGATTTTGATTTAATATGGCAGTTTATTACGATTTATCTATGACATTACAGTTATTTTTTTGATCACAGTTTTGTGTTATATTTTCTTTGACACATTTAATTTTAGATGATTTTTTTGTTTTTTTTATTTTTTTTTACATATATTTCATTACAACACTAACCCAATTTCTTAGCTCAATATCGTTGAATGTTGAACGTTGTATCCTCAAGTGTTGACACGGACTCAACAGGTGTTAATCGAAACGATCGGATTTGTTTTGTTACGTTTATTCCGTTAGTTGAATGTAAACTATGAATTGCATTGGGTCCGCGGTTTGGCTTTTATACTGAAATTTTCGTATTTAAAGTTTTCAAACTTTACAAAAGCGACGAAATGCAATTCAAAATCGTAACGACAAAAGAAACATCGCAATAACATAAATAAATCTAATGTAAGACATTTGAATGTTGTTGTAGCTTCTTCGGTGAGTGCGAAGTTGGTGTTGTTTTTGTGTGGAGCAAAGGTGGTGGTTTCCAAGCTCATCTTCCAAATCTCAGGTTGTTGTTGTTGGTTGGTTGAAGATGTTCACAGTTTGAGGCAAAAATCTATTACAATTTACTTTTCAATTTGAATTGCTACGTTTCTTTGGTTTCTGTTTTTCTTATGTTGTTTTGATTTTATGCAACTTCATTGGGTGCTCTCTCCAAGATTGAGTCTAATAACAATAATGCTCCCATACTGCAGAGATGTTGAGAAGCAACATTTGGGAGATGATTTACACAAATGAATCGTGCGTGCGCGCATGCGCTGTTCAACTCTTTAGTTGTGAGTTGCAATGTTAGCTAAAGTTGAAGTTTCCCACTATACCTACTATGTTTTATATTATTACTAGTGTGTACTTGTTTCTCAAGTGCATTAAATTGTTGACTCTCTCTCTCTCTTTCCACAGCCTCAAGTGTAATGATTGTTGTTACATCTTCTAGCTAAGCAACTTGTGCTTTTGAAGAATGATAGGTGTGTTTTTTGTATACATTGCTAGGTTAAAAGCTTCTTTAATTCAGATGGGGTTTTCCACTTAGCTTTTGCGGATAGATTTATATAAGCCAAGCTTAGCTTGCCAATACATTTATACAGCTTTGCTACATTTTAAAAGTTAAATTTTTTTATTTTTGTTTGACCTTATTTATTTATTTTTATCAAATATAGTAACAGGTGCAAAAAACATTAACAGAACCAGTACATATGTATGTATATATTAGGGATATTTGTTTATGCTATTTTGTAAAAAAAATTGATCCACACTAAATATCACGAAGCGTGGCAAAATTAGTTGTACTGCGTAACAATAATATGCGATACATCAGCACGTTTTTTATAAGTGTCAACCAGTAATGGGATTAAAAAGTTTTAAATTGTACCAAAATCTTTAAGAAATTGTACCAAAAGGAACTGTACCAATTTATATAAAGTCAAAATTATTGTATTTTTTTTGAACTACTAATAGTAAACTATTTATTTCAAGTCGGGACAAATGCATTTCACCAATATACGAACGAATTTCTTTCGTTACTGGGTTCCCCGAAGGAAAAATCCACTGAGCGTTTGAACTCACGGGCGATGTGTTAACACCTTTTTGTTGCACGGTACCTGTTCGATTTCTATGAACACATTAGTAAATTTTACATTGGAAAATTAAAAATAGCGATGACGTTGCATTTGAATAATATTAATACTTAAAATTGTTTAAACACCAGTGCAAGCACATGTGTCATTATTTTCTTGCTTAATACGTTTTGATTTATTCCGATAAAAAACAAAGAGAATGTAATACAACAGCCGCATGTACATACCAGGGATGATATTTGTAGTGTTACCTCCTTTCAAGTTCAAATAGTCCTTTTGGTCAAATAAAAGTACACTCGCCAAAATGTTATCTGAGAGGTTTTTAAATACAACACATGGCAAAGTAAATAAGGCCAAAGCAGTAGGAACTGCAGGTATTTTGTTTTTATATCAAGGGCCGGCCTTGTCAAACTCAGCTGATCGAAATTGTCAAGATTCAGTTATGTATGTTGTTATATTTTGTGTAATAAGCCTGAAATATAGGTGTGACTGATGCTAACTAAAACTTTCACTTCATTTACACTGAAAGACAAACAAATCGTATATAGATTAAATACATTTTTTATGTTCTGCAAACAGCCCTGTAATCTTTCGGTGTAAATACAGATTTATTTATTCGATAAAAAAATACTCTTACGTCGAAAAAAGTACTATTGGAAGAATAAAAAAGTCCCCTCGAAAATTATCAAATATTATCATCACTGATACATACATACATACATTGTTATGTTCGTACATACGCTGCACAAGTTCACACAATTTTCGTTGCTCTCTTGCTATCTCATATTTATATACGTATAACTACGCCATTATTCTCTTTGCTCTGAAAGTGCTCCGCACCCACATATTTAACTTACCTTTCACAAAATTAAAAAGGCGTTCAATCATATGATGACGTTTCATATAAATAATATTAATACTTAATACAACTTAAAATACAAGCACATGTGCATACATCCATTGTTATGTTCGTACATACGCTACACAAGTTCACACAATTTTCGTTGCTCTCTTGCTATCTCATTTTTATATCTCTTTGCGCTGAGAGTGCTCCGCACCCACACACGACAACTATTCGCTGCCGCTACAACAGCGTGTGTTTTTTTCGCAGTCTGACAATATGTGCTCGCAGTCGGACAAATCTGTGTTCTATATAGGGGTGGGTCACACTTATCAGTTAGGGGCATGAAAAATAGCTGTTGGCCAATTCTTTCGGAGGAGTTTAGGAGTTTAATTTGTGATCGCAGTCGGACAACTTGTGTTTGGACGTGTTCACTTTGTGAGTTTAGTCCCTACCCGCGCCTATAGATGTGAACACTAGGGTGGTTTAGTGAATAGGGCAACATTTTTTTTCGTAAAATTTTTATGTGCTCACGTTTTGAATTATTCCATTACGTGTAAGAGTACAAATGCAAAAGTCTTAGCTCAATCGGACTATGCCTTCCCGGCCCGAAAGAGCCCTGAAGGTTTAAAAATTGCTTTTTTTTTCACGAAATATCGTAAATTTTCTGCTTTAGCTGATGGTTGATTAAACATATTACAATAATTTATGTATTAAATGAAAAGTTACTTTATTGACTTTAAATTCCATCCTAACACATTTTCCACAAAAATATACGGTTTAGACGATATTCAACATTTAACGGGTCAAGTTCGGTTCAGACGCCTCTGGTATGCTCTTCGAAGCAAAGCTGGAAATTCCACCAAATTTGATAAAAATAATAATTTTACCTGCGCGGTGAACTAATTATAATACAAGTACATAGGAAGACATAAAATTAACAAAATTTATTAATTATGTAAGTTTTTTTTTTATTGGAAAATTTACGATATTTCGTGAAAAATGGCAATTTTTAAAACTTCAGGGCTCTTTCGGGCCGGGAAGACATAGTCCGATTGAGCTAAGACTGTTGCATTTGTATCCTTACACGTAATGGAATAATTCAAAACGTTAGCACCTATAAAAATCGAAATTTTTTTTAAAAAACCACCCTAGTGAACACATCAAAAATAAGCGCAAAAACAGAAAATAAAAATGTTGATACACCGCCTAGATTTCGAGATAAACTGTTTAACAATTTGCCTTCTTTTGCCATTAGTCAGTTGAAAAATAGAAACAAGGTGGTTGATATGAAGCGTATTTTGGTTACACTGCTTGCTTATATCGTATAATCGCTTGTTTTGTATGAAGCACTTAGCGAAAAGTTAGGGAAAACAACCAAACCAAAACACGACTATTGTCAGCATTAATATGTTTTTAAAATTTTTTGTAAAAGGCGCATAAATTTTCGATTTTTCCGAAATGTTGGAGCCCGTAAATAGTGAACTATGGACCGCCTGGAAAGTTCTGTAACAAGACGAACACCGTAGTGGTCGACCAATTGAGGTGTCCACGCCAGACACGGTTAAGAAAATCCACAAAATGTTATTGGATGATCGTCGGCTGAAGGTGCGTGAGCTAGCTGAAGTGATAGGCATTTCAAAAAGTGCTATACATCGTATATTGACCGAAGTTTTGAAGATGAAAAAGCGGTGCGCAAGATGGGTGCCGCGCTTGCTTTCAACAGAGAAAAACAGCGTCGTGAAGTTGTTTCAGTAGAGTGTTTGACAATTTTTCACCGCAATAAAGCCGAATTATTGCGTCGATTTATAACTATGGATGAAACAGGGGTCCACCACTCCACACATGAGACAAAGGAACAATCAAAGCAGTGGAGTGGAATGGGAGAATCCTGTACAAAGAAGGCGAAGACGGTTCCATCTGCAAGCAAGGGCATTGCATCTGTTTTTTGGGATGCGCATGGGATAATTTATATTGGTTATCTTCAGAAAGGAAAAACAATCAATCACGACTATTATGCTAATTTATTGCAGCGTTTAAGTGATGAAAAGTGTTGGTTCATCCAGACAATGCTCCAGTTCACACATCCACTATTGCGTTGGCCAAAATTTCATTAGGAACGGTTGAGGTTTACGAGACATATCGTGTAGATAAACCGGACAACTTTCGTATGAGAGGTACCAGACTGAAAGTGGCAAAATCACCCCTTTTCTATAGCATAGTGGCTTTTGACTAAATATTGTTTAAAACCAAAGTTCATAAAGATTGATTGTATTTTACGGGTGTTATCAGCCTCGGTCGGTGCAATGGTTAGTGTGCGCGGCTCTTGTACATGAGATCCTGGGTTCTAACCCTGCTCTGACCACCTTCAAAAAAAAATTTCTTTCCGCGGCGGTCACTTCGCATAGTGACGGCGACACTATCGAGTATATAGCAATGATAAAGCTTCTCAGAATACCGTTCGGAATCGGTGTAAAACTGTAGGTCCCAATCAGTGAGTGAAAACTGGAAAGCGCACAGCTCAGTAATGGGAAACCATTTATTTATTTATTTATTTTATCAGCCTTTTGTATGGGAAACACCAATTTTGGTACCAGAGTGGGCGTGGTGACCTCCCCAATTCTTTCAATTTTAGCAAAAATATACAGATTATTTACCAGTGTCTGAGTTAAAGCGAATCATATATACCCGAAAAGTTTTTGGAAGGAACACGATTTTGTATTAAATTTGTCGATTTGAATGGGTGGTATCAGAAGGGGTTTGGTTATAACGTCCATTATCAATCTCAACTAAGATTGGGAAAATAATAGTGATTGTCAAAATTTCATAGTAATCGGTAAAGGTTTGCACAAAGTCCCAAAATGAGTTTGGTATTGAATATTGAATTTGATACCTTCGGGCAATATTACTTTCGTCTATGGGTTACACTTTTTCCTTATCAAATGATATATACCCAGCCCGAGCAAGCGTCCCACTTTTAGCACGATTCTCCTGGTTTTTGTCGTCTCTTCTCGACTTGAAACTAAAATAATAAAATGATTATATACAAAATATAACGTATTATTTTATATATTTAGTCTTATTTTATATTTTTTTATTTTATTTAGTTTTTATTTTTTATTTAAAAAGAAACAATTTCCCTTTTTGCCCATTGTATCCCGCTTATTGGTCACAATCAGTTGGTCAGGTTATAAAGGATTATCCATTTCGTGGTTTCAAAAGTATAGGGCTGGAATTCGACATCTGACAAACTAAGTTGTTAAACCAATTTTTTTTCTTTTCAGTTGAAAGTCTGACATTTACGAAAATGGATCGCTTAACTATCACACAACGCATACAAATTATTAAAACCTACTACAAAAATGGTGATTCTGGCACAGCCACATATCGTGCCTTAAGAGGAGATTATGGTTTACATAATCGTCCAACTACGCAAGCAATTGGCAAAATTGTGAAGAAATTTGAAGAGACTGGAGGGGTTATAGATATTTTAGGGCTGTGCATCATCGTTTCGCTCGTTCCGCTGAAAATATCGCTGCTGTAAGTGAAAGTGTTGCCAAAGACCCGAATGTGTCGATTCCTCGTCGTTCTCAGGAATTAGGACTGTCTTACGGCACATTATGGCGTATTTTGCATTTGGATCTACACCTACATCCATATAAAGTCCAGCTCACACAACAACTGAAGCCAGCTGACCATTCACAACGTCGTAGACAAGTGGAATGGGTGCTTGAACAACAGGCGGTGGACGGCGATTTTTCGAACAAAATTTTTTTCAGCAATGAAGCACATTTCTCACTCGTTGGATATGCTAATAAACAAGATTGTCATATTTGGGGTTCTGAGACTCCTCAAGTAATTGAAGAGAGGCCATTACATCCAGAAAAAGTGACTGTTTGGTGCGCTCTTTGGTCCGAAGGTGTTGTGAAGTTAATTCAACATTTAAGATTTTATGTCAGTATTTTGTGTTATCCGTTAATTTAAATATTTTACTTCAAATCTTGTGATTTGTTAATCTGTTTGTCTGATTATTTCGTTTGACGTTTGATTAATTTGTTTGTTTACTATGGTTACCGATAACATTTTCTACGTTTTACTGTGTACTCGAGCGATAATTAGATTTAGTACTTCTTGCATATGTATAATATTACCTAATACATATTCTTGCATATGTAGTCGTATAACTTACCGCGCATTTTGTTACTTAAAAAGAAAACTAACGATTCGTGAAGAGGTTATGTCCAGGCCGATCGTGAAGAGAATAGAATTAAGTAAGGATATATAATTTATTTGTTTCTAATTTGATAAATATATAATTGTTTTAGTGAGATAATAAAACCATCTGAAATGAAATAATTTTTATGAAATAAATTTTATGAAATTTATGAAATAAAGTTACGTTTTATTATAATTCTAAACACAACCTGTTACATACGTAACAGTTCAAGTTGCTGCCGCAACATTTTTTATTATTTAGTTATTGCCGGTAACGAAAGCCAAGCCTGGAACAAGACGAATTCGAACATTAAAGAAGTCTCTGGAAATGTTCATAAAAAGTTCCGCCACACCACAACAGCTGCCATACTCAACCATAGTGTCTTCAGCATCATCGAGCTATGATGGCCTTCCCACGCCCATTCACGAGAACACGCCAACATCAAGCCTTCCGATGTCCAATAAGATAAGTATTGCTCAATTTTCTTTACCACCATATTCGCCTTATGTTTCGGACATAGTACGTACGCCTTCTGCTCAGACAAGTAATTTTGTATCGCCTGCCTTCGCAAACACACAAACAACAAATTGTATGGTCGCCGTATCTACGAACCATTTATATGCCACCGTCGCCACAGACAATTGCCAATATTACACCTCAGCCAACACAGTCGCAAACCTCGTCAGCGACGTTTCAAACGACATCAACATCATATCCTGTTACCGCAACGGGAGCCACCGTCGCACTAGGGAATACACCGCAACAAGTGTGTCAACGTTTTCGCAAATTATACGATCTGCCGGAATTTAATGGCCAGCCGGAACAATGGCCCATGTTTGCCGTCTCATACAGGGAGTCAACTCAATGCTACAAATATACAAACCTTGAAAATTTGGCTTGCCTACAAAAAGCTTTAAAGGGGGAAGCTAGGACTAAGGTGAAAGCCTTTCCTGCCATTTCTGGAAGAAAAATCTCCGAGATTGTTAATTTTTCTACCATGGTATCGAATCTCACTAGCTTCTTGGAAAATGCTGGAGCAACGCCACACCTTTGTAATCCTACTCTGATAGATGAACTTGTAAATAAGTTGCCTCTTACGGAACGTGAGGAGTATATAAAGTATTGACTCAACGCTTTGGGCCGGTACCCAAATGTACGACAGTTTAGCGAGTGGCTGCAAAATGTTGCTATTTATATTTCATTGGCAACCGAAACGGATTCGGGCAACGAGGAAGCTGGCAAAAATAGAGTAGGAAGAGTTAAGCCATCATTTTCTATCACGACGGAGGAACGTAGACATCCTTATTGCATTATGTGCCACGGCAATCACTATTTAAATCAATGTTCTAAGTTTAAAAACATTGCTACAGCTGAAAGATGGAAGTTGGTGAAGGATAGCTGTCTATGCTTCAGTTGCTTACTATCCGGACACACTTCTTTTAGATGTAAGAGTCGCCGTCCATGTGGTGTATCCAAATGTAGTAGAAACCACAATCGTTTGCTGCATGAAGAGGAGAAAATAACTGGCAATGCTAATGTTGACAAATGTAAACAAATGCCCGCAATGGTTAGTGATGGTAATTCACCGATAACTAATAATGTATGTGAAAACGATAGAGTGTCTGTGACAACGATATTCGATGATAAACAAATCACATCATTGTTGAAGTTTTTGCCTGTACAATTAAAAGGGCCAAAGTGTAGTATAAGGGTTATGGCATTTGTTGATGACGGGTCAAAAGTCTCGCTCTTGGAGGAAGATGTGGCAAGACAAATTGGAATGAATGGGACGAAGAGTAGTTTATCACTTGGATAGATAGGAGGTAAAAAGTCCACCGAAATGCCAATGGACATAAATTTGGAAATAGGTAATGTGAATGGGAACGATCGTAGTTTTCAGATGAGGAATGTTAGGACAACGGGGCATTTAAGATTGCCACCACAAAGTTTAAACTTTGCCAGATTTAGAGAAAAGTTTCCGCTGCTTGAAGATGTTGTCATTGAAGATTATGACGAGGTCAC
Organism: Phaonia tiefii; assembly: GCA_963931995.1. Lineage (NCBI taxonomy): Eukaryota > Metazoa > Arthropoda > Insecta > Diptera > Muscidae > Phaonia > Phaonia tiefii. Next base: position 105,196,389 of record OZ008367.1, on the reverse strand, counting down.
GCCACGATTGTTAATTGGATTGCCTCATGTGAGATTGGTTCGTCCGTACCATGTCATGAATTTGGATGAAAGCTTTTCGGTCCATCAAACGATGTTGGGTAACATTTTGTTTGGCTCTAATGAGGAACGTGGGGAGCACAATGTGTTTGTAATAGAATATAATACTTTGGACGATATTAAGCTACAAGTGTCCGATTATTTTTCATTGGAAAGTTTTGGAATGAGTCCCGTAAAGCCTCTGATTTGTGACGATGACAGAAGAGCCGAGGAAATTCTTTTGAACACTACAGAGAAGAATTGAAAACAGTATGTAACCGGTCTTTTATGGAAACAAGACAAATACAATTTTAAGGAAACTTTCTCAATGGCCTATAAACGTCTGCAGAGTGTAGAATCGAGAATGAAGAAGGACGATGTTCTAGCAAAGTGGTATAATAGTAAAATCGAAGACTATGTTTCGAAAGGTAATGCTAAAAAATTGTCGGTTGAAGAAGGTGCTATGGAAACAGACCGAACATGGTACTTGGCACATTTTGTAATAACGAACATCAATAAGGGAAACAAGAGACGAATCGTTTTTGACGCGGCCGCCAGTGTGAATGGTGAATCTTTTAACTCGAGATTGCTAAAGGGTCCAGCAAATTACCAACCGAAGCCACTACTGGCGATACTATTCAAATTTCGTCAGCGTCAAATTGGAGTTTGTGGGGACATAAGGGAAATGTTTCATCGTATATAAATTCGTGAACAAGATCAAACAGCTCAGCGTTTTTTATGGCGAGCAGGAGTGACTTCCAATCCCCCGGATATTTATCTGATGCGGGCGATGATTTTTGGATCAGCTTGTTCACCGTGCTCCGCCCAATATATCAAAAACTTAAATGCGAAGAACTATGCAGAATCTGATACTAGGACTTACAGAGCAATAGTAGACTGTCACTGTGGCCGTCGGTGGTGCAATGGTTAGTGTGCGCGGCTCTTGTACATGAGATCCTGGGTTCGAACCCGGCTCTGACCACCTTCAAAAAAAAAAATTTCTTTCGGCGGCGGTCACCTCGCTTCTCAAATTACCGTTCGGAATCGGTGTAAAACTGTAGGTCCCAATCAGTGAGTGAGAACTGGAAAGCGCACAGCTCAGTGATTGTGAGAAGTTCTCCCCAGTCCCTTTATGGGATGTAATGGGAAACCATTTATTTATTTATTTAGTAGACTGTCACTACGTAGACGATTACGTAGATAGCTTTGACACGGTTGAGGAGGCTATTACCGTGACTAGAAATGTAGTGAATGTGCATAAGCAAGCTGGTTTTGAGTTGAGGGGCGAGGTGCAACGAATGCCGATGAATTGCGATTGAAGAATCTTTGTAAGAGCGAATCTATGACAGAAAAGGTGTTGGGACTTTTCTGGTCACCCACAGACGATTCATTTTGTTTTATATTGAAGTTTGGACGAGTTCCCGAAGCGGTTTTATGTGGTGGTCGAAAACCGACTAAAAGCGAGGTGCTCAGTCTGATAATGTCAATATTTGACCCATTTGGTTTCTTGGCAAATATTGTAATAAGATCGAAGATCATACTTCAGGAAATGTGGATGCACGACATTGGTTGGAGCTCACCGATTCCTGACAATCTGTACTTAAAGTGGCACGAATGGTATAAGGAATTACAAAATGTGGAGCGGGTGAAGATTTCTAGATGTTATGGCCTAATATTTGCTAATACGTTGGGTTTTATTGAATTACACATATTTGTGGATGCAAGTGAGGTAGCGTTCGCAGCTGTCGGTTACTGGAGAGCGAGTGTGAAAGGTGATGTCGAGATTAAATTCGTTGCTGGTAAATCAAAGTGTGCGCCCTTAAAACCACTTTCGATACCCAGACTTGAACTTCAAGCTGCTGTACTTGGAGTTAGACTGAAAGAGGCGATTATTACCAGTCACAACGTCAAGCCGGGAAGGATCGTATTTTGATCAGATTCCAAAACGGTTGTGAAATGGATTCAATCGGACAGCCGTATGTATAAACAATTCGTTTCTCATCGAATCGGGGAAATTTTGGAGTTCTCTGAGGTTAACCAATGGAGATGGGTTCCTGGATCACAAAACCCAGCTTATGATGCGACTAGGCTCCAACATTTTTCTGGGAATATAAAGGAATCGCGTTGGATAAATGGTCCCATGTATTTAAGATCTGAGGAAGAAGATTGGCCAACATTTACCGGTGATGCTGACGGAAATGTGTGTAAGTCTGAAATACGATCAAAATTCTTATTGACTATAGCGAAAGTTGATTCCATGATTCCATATCGAACTATATCCAAGTATTATACTTTGCTCAGAATAAGACGTTGGTTTGTTCGGGCAATTGCAATTTTTAAATGCTTTGCTTCACGTCGGAATAAATCTACTTTGCGACTTCAACCGTACCTGGCTCCTCAGGAAATCAGGGAAGCGGAAATTTATTGGTGCCAACTAGCCCAGAGAGAAGACTTTGGCAAGGAATACAAACAAATATGGCTCGAGGACGAGCCATATTTACAAACTAAGTCAGTGCCTTGGAGAAGATGGACTGATTCGAATCTCTGGTCGCATTAGTAACGCAGTTTGTGTTGGCCAATCCACGCGCCAGCGTATAATTATGACGAAAAATCACACTATCACAAAGGCAGTTAGTCAGAGGTGTGAAGAAAAGTTGTCAGGAATGTAAGAACAGGAGTGCGGTACCTAGGCCCCCATTGATGGGGCAACTTCCTTTGGATCGCGTTAGCCCTTTCATCAAGCCCTTTTCGTATACAGGGGTTGATTATCTTGGACCTCTTATGGTCTCCATCGGACGACGATGTGAAAAAAGATGGGTAGCCCTCTTCACCTGCATGACGACAAGAGCGATCCATCGTGAGTTAGCAAAGGACCTGTCTACCGATGCTGTCATATTATGCCTTCGGAATTTCATTGACCGTCGCGGTGTGCCCGTTCGTATAAGAAGCGACAGAGGTACGAACTTCATAGGCGCCAGTAAAGATGAGTTTGTGGTACGGGAGGTAGGTTTGGCAAATGAGAGTACGAGACGTGGCATAGAATAGATATTCAATACTCCAGGCGATCCATCTGCAGGTGGTGCGTGGGAACGTATGGTTCGAGCAGTTAAAAGCGTGTTGGCATTTAGCCTCAAAGAAAAGTCTCCGCAGGCCGATACGCTAAATAGTTTGTTGATTTCCTGTCGAAAGCTCAGATAGTGACCCACTTACCCCCAATAATTTTTTACTTGGATGTCCAAACATTGTCCAAACTCATACTGTGGGTGAAAAGGTGTGTCTGCGAAAACAGTGGCACATTTTACAACAGCTTAAACAAACTTTTTGGAAAAGATGGGTCCTAGAGTACCTTCCTGATCTGACCCGGCGTACGAAGTGGTATAGACACGTGAAACCACTGCAGGAAGGCGATATTGTCGTTATTTGTGAGAGCACTGGAAACGTGGTGTGGTGGTACAGGTATTTGCAACGGCTGATGGACAAGTCCGGTCGGCGAAGGTGAAAACATTGGGAGGACAATTGCGGCGTCCTGCATCCATACTGACTGTTCTTGATGTAGTTGGTGAATCTCCCTGATCGACTCACGGGTGGCGGGATGTTGTGAAGTTAATTCAACATTTAAGATTTTACGTCAGTATTTTGTGTTATCCGTTAATTTAAATATTTTACTTCAAATCTTGTGATTTGTTAATCTGTTTGTCTGATTATCTCGTTTGACGTTTGATTAATTTGTTTGTTTACTATGGTTACCGATAACATTTTCTACGTTTTACTGTGTACTCGAGCGATAATTAGATTTAGTACTTCTTGCATATGTATAATATTACTTAATACATATTCTTGCATATGTAGTCGTATAACTTACCGCGCATTTTGTTACTTAAAAAGAAAACTAACGATTCGTGAAGAGGTTATGTCCAGGCCGATCGTGAAGAGAATAGAATTAGGTAAGGATATATAATTTATTTGTTTCTAATTTGATAAATATATAATTGTTTTATTTAGATAATAAAACCATCTTAAATTACAAGTTGCTGCCGCAACAGAAAGTGTGATTGGACCTTAATTCTTCGAAAATGACGATGGAACGACTGTCATCGTCAATTCGGAGCGTTGTGGTCATATTATAACCGACTTTTTTTTGCCTGCTATTGAATAATACGACTTGGAGCATATGTGGTTTCAACAAGACGGTGCCACATGCCACACAGCTCGAGCGAATATGGCCTTATTGCAAGATACATTTGCTGGCCGCGTAATTTCTCGTCGTGGCTATATCAACTGGCCACCAAGATCATGCGATTTGACACCATTGGACTTTTTTTGTGTGTCTACGCGAAAGACCGTGTTTATGCAGATAAACCTTTAACTCTTGAGCAATTAAGAACCAACATTCGTCAAGTTATGGCTGAGATACCGCCCAATATATGTCAAAAAGTGGTTGAAAATTACCTCAAAAGAATCAATGCTTGCAACACTTCGCGTGGTGGTCATTTAAATGATGTAGTATTTCACACATAATGTCAACGTTCAAACTTAATAATAAAAAAGAAATATCATGAAAAAAATATTTTATATGTCTTTTATTTACGTTTACTTTTGAACCGCAAAATGGATAAACCCTTTAAATACCCCTTTCCCCTTGGGTGAGGGTATAAAATGACAAACTTCTGCAACAAACGTCAAAATGTAGAACTAAAATGATAATAAATTAGTAAACTAATATTTACAATTAAGTTAATTTTTTAACATTAACCTAATTTCCGCTTTATGACAGCTGTTAGTAGAAATTTTGTTATTTTTATCCTTGCTAGCCTATTTGTACTCGCGTAAAAAGAAACACTTCTAATGGTTTAAAGATTTCCATTGCTCTACCTTAATTTTTTTGAATAAACTTTGGTGTTTGAGTTTACAAATTGGTTAAATTTTTATGTAGTGAGTACTTTTTTTTTTGCCAGTGTACGTTAACAAAGTATTAGATATCTTATAGAAATGTTACAACTGTTTGTGGAGCAGTATAATATTGAATATTTTGATTTGAATAATTTTTAAATCACCTTTTAAAGCGAATGGTGATTTTATCTTTAAAGGTGGGCAGGTATCTTTGTAAATTAATATTTTGTAATTGGGTTTAATAATTTTAAGTCAGGATAGAAATTTGTATGTATTTTATATATATATAATTGTATGTATTTTATTCCAATGGATCAGATCTTTTGATGCGTTCATGCCTGGTACTTTGTAGGTACGAAAGCTCAAGATTTCATTAATCCTAAAACTCAAATATCTCCTTTATTTCCTCTAAGTGTAGTTTCTAGTGACGGGTGCCATTCAATGGCGTTCTGAATAAAAAGACACTCCAAATAGTACCGTATATAGCCCAGTATTCAGTATATATAAAATATTCGTTGCCATAAGAACTAAGAAGTAGGTGTATAAAAAATAACGAAAATTTCATAAACAGAGAATTTCGCTTCCTTTTCATTTGCGCGGCACTCAGCTCTGTTCAAAATCAATTACAAAGTTGTTACGCCAAAGACATTTCATACCAAAACAATTGTTTGATTATTGTTTGGGACCGGACGTTTGACATTTCGATTACACTGTGGAACAAAATGAAACATTTTCAAAAATAACAAGGTTCTTACTACGGATTTTGGTAAAGGGGGTTAAAAATATACTTGTATAGGGTTTTTGAAAGTTTACGTCTGCACTTTTTTAGGGGGGTGAAATTTTCCCAATTTGGACCATTCTTATGATGAATCGGCATAGGAAACCATGTTGTCATTACATATTCGGTATAGGATGTGTTCAGAAATATTATGTGAAAATATACGAGATAAATTTTTTGTGAAATACTTTAACCCTCTACCGCCTCAATTGAAAAAGGTGAAAACACCCCTAAAACATTGGTGTAATGGGTTAAAGTATACTACAAAAATATTCCTCATAAAATTCTGCAATAAGTTTCTTCACATAACAATGCTCAAAACTCAACTTGAATGCCAAAAATAAGTCAAAACTGAAAATCCATTCATTTATTGGTTAATTTCGTACTTATTCTGATTTGACGCTAAAATGTCCCACAAAACTGCATTCTAGGAGGTTGGTGTGTAAATATACTACGTAAAATTTGACTATATGTCACCGAAAAAAAGAAAACTCTAGATATAATATCTTTAAATAAAAGAGTTGTATAAATACATTTTTTAGAAATTTATTTATATTTTCTTTTATGTCTTGGTAATTCTATGCCGTTATCAAACAATGCCCAGCATATCTCACCTATAAGAGAATGAATAGTCTTCTCTTTATAGTATTTTTAATAGGTGCATATGCCAACTGATGCTCAAAATAAAGCCAAAATCGCTTGGCATGGTGTTGATCTATATTCGAGCAGTAGGGTGATTTTTGCCTAGAAAGTTGTAAATAATGTCTTTAATGCTTCTCCATGCGACAAGTTCGTTTGGTGAGAGTATTCGCTCAAATTCAGCGTTTTACATAAGTTTTCATATGCCCGGGTCAACAAAAACACTTGTTGTAATGAAAAGACACAATTTTTAAAAATTGCTTATATTTTTTGTGAAACCAATGACAAAAATTAAAGTTTAAAGCATTCATACCTTCTTTTATCATTGATTCGCTAAGTTTTGGAAACAAATAGTTCCAAGCAAGCGATTATCGCTTGCTAAGTTGCAAAGAACACGGCTATTTAGCAATAAGTAATTTTATTCATAAATTTGTAAAATGGTAGATAACGGTGAAAGATGTAAAAATTAGATTAGGTGTCAAGTGTACTTTCGCTATATAGTAGTACTAGTTAGTTCCAACACGCCTAACGCACCCGTTGAAAAATAGGATAATTTAAATGGATCTTTAAGAAAAGATGGTTTTTGTAAAATGATAAACTTGTTTCAGAACAATTTTTTTAAATTATATTTTAGGTCTTTTTTGTAAGAATATGTATTCAGGAGATGTACTTATTTTATTAAAAGCTAATGTTTTTTTAAGAAAAGGTAAAATTTCTAAGAAGTACTTTCTGGAAGAAAAAGCCATAAGAGAAACATATGATTTTTTTTACACTGAAGTACTTTTTTTAAGAGCAGGTACTTTTTAAGGTACTTTGTACGAGGTACTCTTTTTAGGAAAGGGATATTTTTTTAAGAAAATGTACTTATTAAGGCTACTTATCTCAAGAAAAGAAAAGGTATTATTTTATCTTTAAGAAACAGAAATTTTGTAAGAAAGGTATTTTTCTTAAGAGAAGGTATTTTTTTGAAGAAAAGGTTTTTTTAAGACATGAGTATTTTTTTAGAATTGGCCGTTTTTTCGAGAATATTACATTTTTAAGAGTAGGTACTTATCTCGAGAAAAGTAAGTTTGTTTCACAAAAAGGTACTCGTTAAATAAAAGATAGTTTTTTAGGAAAAGGCAATTTGCTGTAAGAAAATGTGATTTTTTAAGAAAAGGTACTTATTTAAAAAAAATACTTTTTTTAAGAAAATGTGCTCTTTGTAAGAAAATTTACTTTTTTTAAGCAAAGGTACTTCTTTAAGATAAGGTATTTTTTTAAGAAAATGTACTTTGTTTAAGAATATGAAAGGCCCTTATTTAAGAAAATGTTCTTGTTTAAACTTCTTTCAGGTTGAATTTTCTAAATTTACTTATTATTGGGTTCAAAACGACAATATATACTAAATTGTGGTTACAGGCTCCACCTAGAAAACTTCCCATTAAACAAGAAATTTCCCAACCCATATTAGTCAAGACACAAACCAAAGTACCCAATATAGTTGATAATACTGGGTTGGAGCATAATAGTTTTAAAAAAAGTTGGTTAGTTTTTTTCATTTCATCCCGCAACGTGCGATAAGGAACTTCGTTCCAAAAATTTTTTTTAAACTTAGCGAAAATGATTCGCGTTGCTAAGTTCTCGCGAAGTCTTCGTTCGTTGACCTATTATTACTATTGTGGTATAAACTAAAATTAAATATTAAATTAACTTTGAACCACATTAAACGTGTGCGACAGCAATGTTTGAACGTCTGTACCTCATCTGGAAAAACGTCCAGTTGAAAATACCTCTCATAGCTGTCTTCTACTTTGTTGTAGAAAAACGTAACTCTAATTTCAGAAATAGTATGCTTGCAGCTTCACGTGAAATGTCCCACATGTAACGGCATTCGAACAGGTAATTGAGTCAGTAGCCGGCTGAGTAATTTTGAGTTTTTTTTTTTGATTTTGCTGCTTCATACTTTTTTGTTGCAGGCCCACGGATTTTATCAGCCAAAGTGCTGCTGACAAAGTATGGCGCTCCTAATTATCGCAGTGTCAATAAATTACAGCATTTTCTCTTAATTTTTATTTATAGATATTAATCTACCGTTTTCCTTTGTTCGGTGACTTATAGTGAAATTTTACAAAGAATTTTTTTTCAATACACCCCAACCACCAAAAATGCAGTTTTGTGGGACATTTTGGCGCCGACTGGGAATAAGTACAAAATTAACCCTTAAATGTATTTTCAGTTGTGACTTAATTTTGGCATTGAAGTTGAGATTTGAGCTTTGGTGTGTTAAGAAACTTATAGTAGAATTTTATGAGGAATATTTTTGTAGTACTTTTTACATTTAGCAGTGTTTTTTTTTTACAATTTTCCATAAAAAGAACAAAAAAGACCCATATATTGACGCGGTAGAGGATTAAACTATTCCACGAAAATGTTTTTCGTAAATTTTTACATAAAATTACGGAAGACATCCTATGTCTAATATGTAAGGACAACATGGTTTCTTATGCCGATTCATCCTAAGAATGTGCAAAAGGGGGGAAAAATCAGAAGTAAACTTTCAAAACGTTGATATAGGTATATTTTTTTACCCCCTCTACGAGAATACGTTGTCAGAACCTTGTTATTTTTTTTTGTGTTCCACAGTGTATTTTAATCTTAACACAGAATCAGATAATCTTGAAAATCGCATAAGTTTTCAATCATAGAGTGTTACAAAATGACAATTTTAGCTTAACCTGCAGTGACTTCTTATTTAAATATCCATGTCAAATTAATTTTATCTCTTTAAGGTCTGACTTAAGAAATGTACAGAAAAATTTCAATATTATTAAAATGTAGATAAGGAAATAATTCCAACATTTTTCTGATAGACTTTCAATTACTAAAAACTTGTAATATTGTTTTAGTATTCTTTTATTTTCTTTTGATAACAGTGTGCTACACAAAAACTATGCAGGAGTTCTGATTATGAAGGGTTATAACTTCAAAAAATCATATATTTATTGTTTCGAGACTGATTTTTTTTGTTTGAAAGGTATTAGTTTTATCTTTTAAACATAAATATGTTTTGAAAATGGCTGCGTTACGGTCGTTTAAATTGGAATTATATTATGAACTAATTATCTTGTCATCTCTCTTGTCAGATAATCCGAAAGGGCTTCGCAGGATTACTAATAAGATAAATTGTAAATATTATGATGGTGTTACACAATTAGGATGGGCGATTCTTCTTGGTACCGCGGCTCACTAAACAACATTAACTTTGGATCATGCCGAGCAATTTTGCCGAAGAGACCAACAACTTTAGATGAACTCTACCCCTCCCAAAAATTCAATATATATTACAGCTTCACACCCACAAAAAAATCTAACCTGGGCGCTTGGGCGCGGCTATTGAATTTGAAGTAAGATTAGCGTCAGATTGGTCCATTGTCATAATTTCAGTGGAGTCGACAAATTCCTCAAGTGAAGCTGTAATATATATTGAATTTTTGGCAGGGGAGAGTTCATCCAAAATTATTGGTCTCTTCTGCAAAAATTCTCGGGATGATCCAAGCTTTATATTTTTGATGAGCCAAACTAAAAAATTTTTGGTCCAAAACCTTAGTATACACACATCAGAACCCCTGTGTATTTTTCCCTTTCACTTTTTTAGCACAGTATAATTGTCCTTGGAGTAGGTAACTAGTAACATTCATAGAATTAAATTAATGGCAGACAAAGACTAGGTTCGCTAGAGTTTTGAGTGGTGGTCTCCAATGATTTCTCATAATTAATCCTTACCAATATTTGCAGTGTCTGCGGTTTTATTTTTTTTAAATTTAAATTAAATGATATTTAACTTTCAGAGTTGTGATAAAGCATCAACACGCTATTACTCCATCAATATTTCCAGTTGTTCCTTTGTTTGACCGATTGACATTAAAATAATTTTTGAATGACGTTTGCAGTTTATAGTACATTGGAAATTATTACACCACATAAACACTACTAGATGACACTTTAATACCAATGTTACCAATTTAGTAAAGATAACAGCAACATGGCACGATTGTTTTGAATAGTTTTGTAAGATTATGTTATTTTGACATCTTAAGTCACCACTGGTACGTACTGTTCGCTGATGGTAACACATCTCTCATGCTGAACCTCTTTTCATACGATAGTTCATGTTGTCGACTCTCCTTCATTGTGTACTATAGGGCTTACATTTAATAAAATGCAGGTTCATTGCATTAACAACTGATCCATTGTGTCAACTCATTGGTTTCGTCAACTAAAAAAATAAACAATAGTCTAAATACAGGGTGGCGCACCAATTGTGCTACAATAAGAAATTCAAATAACTTTTTTTTAATCAATGTATTTCATTTATTTTTTTTTTGTTTATAAGGTTTGTATTAAAGATGCATGTGATTCATTTACCATATTTTAAGAAGTCAATATTTAGAAGGGTATCCTCTATATTTTATCATTTCATGACGTCGTGATTGCATTAAATCTACCAACTGTGGGGTCACAGAACTTGGAATTATAAACAATTATTCCACAGTAAAATGTTTGGGATCATCTCTCCCTTTTATATCCCGTTTTCGTATTTGGCCATCAAGGTGATCCCAAAGGTACTCTAAGAGATTGACATCTGCCGATGGGGGAGGAGTTTTAAGTTGCTTTGTGTGATACAACAGCGATTCCTTCAAAATGGGAAACCTATGCTTCGTATCATTATCACGTTGAAATATGAAAGTGTCTTAATTCTATGGCGCTTTCTTGCAAATTGGTTTCCAGAATATTGAGGTACAAATACTTGTTCACAATTCCGTCAATAAATACAAGTTTTCCACCCCAGATCCCGCCATGCATCGCCAAATTAATACCGAAACGCCACCGTGTTTTACAGTACAGTCATGGTTTTTGACTCTATTTCGGAATTGGGCTTTCTCTAAACTTTATCACGGCCATCAGATCCATGAAGATTTATTTTTTTCTCACCAGAAATAATAATAGTGTTCCAGAACGTTTTTGGGGTGGCTTTTGTGAAATTTACTCTCTTTTGACGGTTTATGTGACTAATGAATCGCTTTTTTCTAATACTTCAGCCACGATATCCAGGTCTGTGCAACACACGGCGAATAGTTTCTGAATGGCACGATTTTCCAGCTTCTTTTTCAATTTTTGGTGCACCTTTCTTTGGTTTTGCCGTAACTTTTCTAACTACAATATTTTCTTCTTGGCCGTTAAACACTTTCGGGTGCTCCGAACACGGCTTATGTTTCGAGGAGCCCTCAGACTTAAAGTTTTCTAGTACTTTTTATATTGTAGCACTACTTTCGTCTACAACGCCGCCAATTTTTCTTAGAGAATTATTGTCTTTGTACTATTTTATTATCAGATTCTTCAAATCCTGAGACAGTACTTTGCCTCGTTGTGCCCAAGCAGCATAAATTGATTTTAATTACTCAGACTTATCTTGTGGCGGTTATAGCATGTATACATTCGTCTGAATCCATAAAAAGATAAACTTCCTTGATTGAAGTCAATTACCGAATGGATAACCACTTGTCGAATTCTTACTTTTGTGACCACAATACTGGAATTTTCTAAGAAATCTCGCCACAAGTATTAACGGGATCATATTGAACGGTTGCAATTATTGCTTTTGTAACGAATATCGTAGCGATTGTTGACAACTAATATAGAAACTGGAGTGCGAAAGAGCAAAGTACGAAAAATTATTATATTTGTCGAAATTACAACGTGTATACTTTTTTTTGGTGATACACTGTATGTACATATTCTTAAAGTCCACTCTGTAAGATATTAAGAAAACATGTTTTTTTACCCGACTACACGTGAACCAAAACTTCAATTGCCGGTAGGTGACTATAAGTGCCCTCGTATAAAGCAAAGTTTAAAGCTTTGAGAGAATACGCATCTTTGGAGAAAACTACAAATGTATATTAAAATTTTTTGAAATTGATTTTCCATGATGTACGGTATACTCGTATTCTAAAATCCCTTAGACGATTAATGTTTTATCTAAAGACGGTAAAACAAATGTAGACTTAAATGAAATGTCATGTTTCTAGAATAGATATAATGTGCCCTGAAATTATTTCGACGATTGTGACTCTAAACATATTTTGGTGTCTCTAAACAATGAAACAAGTTTCGTTACCCTAAGATAATTTTTAAAATTCAGGATATATGGGATGTCTTGAAAATCTTTAAGCGGCCAAATTTAGTCGAATTGCCTTTGCTTACGAATTACGTCTGCATCACTTAATGACATTAATCGATGCACAAACTATGACTAACCTAAGATATCTTTATTTATTTTCGGCCAGTTTAACAAAATGGTGAATTTTAATGTTTTTAGCTTGATTGCATTTTGTAAAGAACTAACCCAATAACAACATTCGCAAAGATTGCTGTGATATTTGGCATAAATATTAATGTGGAAGCATCTAAAGTACATGAATGTTAAAAACAATTGTTCGGAAACAGGCTGTAGCAACCGTAACATCAACGGTCGCCAAAGTATTGCATTTGCGACAACGAAATCGAGGTTATCACAACTGAATATGTTAATTACAACCGTTATGTTAACGGAAGTTCCAATTGATTTCGTTCCATCAACGACATTTCTCATTATTTCGCTTCCAATAAAGGAAGTTCAAATTAATTCTCTTTGAACAACTGTATCTATTTATTACTAACTCGGATGCTGGTGCCGAATTTTCCGTGACTTCTGTTGCGACAAATTTAAACAAAAAAGAGCCCTAAATAAAAGTTGTAATTACTACTGGGTTGCTGTAACCGACATAACAGTGGGTGGATACTTGGATACGAGCTATATAATCTCTATTCTGACGTGGACATAGCTAGACGAATCAAAGTGGGCCAATTGCGTTGGCTAGGCCATGTTATCAGAATGGATGAAGATGAGCCAGCGCGAAAGATTTTTGATAACGTACCCGATGGAAGCAGGAAAAGAGGACAACCAAGACTCCGCTGGAAAGACCAGACAGAAGAATCCCTCCGTATCCTTGGTGTTACCAACTGGCGAGAACAGGCGAAGGATAGAGCCTGTTGGAAGAATATGTTGGAATTTGTTTAATTTGTTTGTTTAATTAATATGTGTCAGACGTCTGACCTCATGAGGTTGTAATATAGTCAATAAAAGTAAGTAAAGTAAGGATACGTTTTTCGTTTCTCGCAAACGATTTTTATCTCTAATTTTCATAACTCGTTTACTGCAAACGTTTTTCAGTTCCCGCAAACGTTTTTTTTTAAGTCTGTAGCAACTACATCTCGTTTGCTGTCACCGAAGGAACAGTTGGTAGAACCATTTTTCGCTTATCGTAAATGTCTTTTCAGCTCTCATTGCTCATAACTCGTTTACTGCAAACATTCTTCACTTCTAGCAAACGTTTCTTTATTTTGGAGTAACTAGAACTCGGTTTTTGTAACCCAAACAACAATTGGAGGAACCGGTTTTCGTTTCTCGCAAACGTGTTTTCAGCTTATATTTTCCATAGCTCGTTTGCTGCAAACATTTTTCGGTTCTCCCAAACGAAATGACATGTATAGCTTAACAGAAGTTCGTTTCTCCCAACTACAGTCCCCAAACAAACTTCAGTTATCTGAGATTTCGTTTGGGAGGAACGAGATTTTTCTTTGCGTGTGCCAATTGTAACAAAAAATGGGTTTGATTTTAAATATTGTTTGGAATTTGCAATTTTTTCGGAATATGTTTGACTGCTGAGATTTTTAGAATTTTATATGCACAGGTTTGGGAGTTTGGTTGGCGTTGCCTCGCATTTCTTGTCATATCCATAAACCTCTACCAATGGCAGAATAATAGTAATTTTGTTTCTAAAAAATAAACTTGCCCTTGTATGAGGCGATATTTAAAAGGTGTGTCTTTTTGGGGAGAGAAAAGACCACAAAACTTTTAATTTTCCCACAACTCTATTCTACCGTTTGCTTTTTGGAATGTTTTATTTTCCTGGCTTACCATAAATATTGGAGGTATTGGGGTATATATGTAGATGTAAGCGATATTAAGACATTTTAAGCGATTCTTCATGCAAACTGGTTGACAAATTACTATTTGTCATGGTATTTTCTGTTATTCACCCTTAACTAAAAGTTTAACCACTTTGAGAAGGTAAGCGATTTTAACTGAAGCCGCTTAAATTAGCTTAGCGCCCCACACAAAAGGTAGATAAATTAGCACATATCACATACAATATTACAGAATGTCAACCATTATATCGCACAACATTCTCCCCCGTGACTCGCTGAGAGGGCAGAGAATTCAATGTTTTTGCACTTTTTGAGTGCATCATTCTCATGAACGAAGTTGCACTTTTTTCACAAACGAAGTTGCACTTTTTTGCACAAACGAATACAAAAGGCCACTTTTATGGCAAAGGGCAGAAAAAATGTTGAATTTTTTCTCAGAAATGAAATCGCCATAAGTAAGGTAGACGCAGGAGGCGTTGTTGTAATCAACAGAGACGCTACAAAAGTAAATCGATAGGGACAGCAAACGACGCCATATTTTTTCCCGTTCTTTTGACATTTCTCTTCAGTAAGGTTTTCCATGTCATCATGGAAAGATATACGAGCCAACAACGAGTCGAAATTATTAAAATTTACTACCGAAATTTGGAGTCAGTGGCCTCAACTTTAAGAGCGCTACGTCCAATTTATGGTCGTCGTAATCGTCCTACCAGATCAACAATTGAGCGTCTAGTGGAAAAATTTGAATCCACAGCACAGTACAAAATGTTCCCGTGCCAGTGCGACAAAGAAGTGCCCGTAGTGTCGAGAATATTGCTGCCGCTGAGGCTTCAGTTCAAGAAAGCCCAAATGTGTCTCTCACACGTCGTTCTCAAGCGTTGGGCATCTCTGTGACGTCGTTGTGGCGAATTTTGCGAAAAGAACTTGGCCTACATTCTTACAAGATCAAATTGACGCAAGAACTGAAGCCGCTTGACCACCATAAGCGTCGTATGTTCGTGAATTGGGCTGAGCAACAACTTGAAAATGATTCGGATTTTCATCGGAAAATCATCTTCAGCGATGAGGCTCATTTCTGGCTGAATGGCTTCGTCAATAAGCAAAATATGCGTTATTGGTCAGACAGCAATCCACACGTAATCCATGAGTCATCATTGCATCCCGAAAAAATTACGGTTTGGTGCGGTTTATGGGCCGGTGATGATCAAGACCGGCACATTACTGTGAATGCAAATCGCTACCGTTCAATGATAACCGAATATTTTTGGCCCCAATTGGATAATATGGACTTGGAGGACATGTGGTTAAAACAGGACGGCGCCACAAGCCACACAGCGAATGCCACAATCAATTTATTGGAAACCAAGTTTGGTGAACGTGTTATCTCACGAAATAGCTCAGTCGATTGGCCGCCTCGGTCGTGCGATTTGACGCCGTTAGATTATTTCCTGTGGGGCTACGTCAAGTCTATGGTCTATGCCAATAAGCCAGCGACGATTGATGATTGATGAAATTGCAGCAGTATCGGCCGATTTATGCTTGAAAACCGTCGACAATTGGGTTCAGCGTCTGGACTTCTGCAAGCGTGCCCGTGGTGGCCATGCAAAAGAAATCGAGTTCCATACATAATGGCATCGAACGTACTTTCACAAGAATAAAGTTTTTCGTTGGTATCTAAAACCGGTTTTGTTTTATTTAAAAAAACTTTTGTAGCGCTCTTATTGAAAAACCCGTTACAAGCTTTCAAGGTGAGGAATATTTTTCTAATTTAGAAATGGTGGGTTTTGTTGGAATAATTGACAATTCAGTTAAGCATACTCGCTGGCATGACTAGTTCTTTTGAGTAAAATCAAAAAATTAGAGAAATCTCTCAGATAATCAAAATTTTGTCTGCAAACCGTTCACCTTTATATATTACTCTATGGATTACGGTATGACAATGCAGGTTGTTAAATGGGATGTCAATTGCAATTAAATATGGGACCGCTTTTATATATTGAATTCGTTTGACTGCAGGCAACTCTGATTTTAAACCATTTTACATGTAGAGGTTTGTGGGTTCGCTTGGTGTTACCTCGCAGTACTTCAAAATTCATAAACCTCTACATATAAAATGTGTGGAACCCAAAACTTGGCAGATATGTAGCACAAGCTTTGCAAATAAGAGTAATTGCCAACGGCATTTCAAATTTTTCTGATTTTCCTTTGTATAGGTGATTCAAATTAAAGTTCAAATTATAATTGTCATTTAATTAATTATTAATAATTTGCAATTCGGTTGCCACAACTACATTACACGAGTATGTATGTTAATATTGATATTTGCATTTTCGATTTGATTTTTGAACTGACTTTAATTCAAAAAGAATATTTATAATT
The DNA here is from genome assembly GCA_963931995.1 of Phaonia tiefii. Classification (NCBI taxonomy): domain Eukaryota; kingdom Metazoa; phylum Arthropoda; class Insecta; order Diptera; family Muscidae; genus Phaonia; species Phaonia tiefii. Next base: position 105,179,654 of record OZ008367.1, on the reverse strand, counting down.
TGGAAAAACCATAATAAAACGAACGTATTTAATGAAACCATATTATTAATTTTGCTGCGTAAACAAGAATATAACAAAAGGTAAGTAAATATATTGTGAAAGATGTTACGATCCTGTAAAAAGATTGAGTAGGAGAATCTACACCGTCGGACATATAAATAGGAAGCCCAACCAAAGATGGAAGAGGTGTAACCAATTGAAATTCTATGTTCCCACTATTTCAGCGATCCTTTGTAATATGAGGCTTATCATCTAAGCTATCCGATATCTGTGCGTCTCTGGCGACTACCAATGTAGATCCGGGAAAATATTCGAACATCTTAACTCCTTATACGATAATATGGAAATGTGGGTACTCAAATTACAAAAAAAACTGTCTCATGATTACAATGGTGGTATTATTTGATTTTTTGTACGATCTTTGTGACGACAGTTTAACCACAAAGAAATACTTAAGAGTTTCCATTACTCTCTTCGATGCCTCTTCATGACGACGAGGTAGTTGGCCATTTCATAGAGTTTTATTTGCTGCTGTATTTTACCAATTTTTTCCTGCAGAATACTATGTTTGGAAGAATAAGTTACAGAGGCCGTGTTTTTTTCAGCTTGTAGGAACTAAGTTATGATATATTATGGTAGAATAAGCTATACCTGAATTTGCTCTGGCTATTTTTCGACTTCATTCGAGATGGCATTTGAATACATTTCGCTCTGTTTCAACGTTATTCATCATACTGAAATGACCTAGGTAATGTAATCAATTCAACTTGTAGCACCAGTGTGTAGTTTCCAACGACTTACCCCTACCTAGAGCTTGGGGGTTACATCAATTCCAGCAATCCGCTTAAAACTTATTTCTATGCGGATCACCGGTTCTTAATATCATGGGACGATTTTATAAAATTTTATAAATTCTCCGACTATGTTAGTTTTAGTTAATGTATGAGAAGTTCATACTACAACAGGGTGGAGCGCGGTAATTTCCTTATTTGGGAATAAAATAAAAAAATTATGAACCTTTGGAAAATTTATTTTATATTTTAATTATATTGAACAGTAAGGGAATTTTTAAATTACATGGTTTTAAATAGTGTATCTGGCAAATGTCGACCTTCGCTATTCACACGCTGCTGCATACGTTTTCTGAAGTTTTCATGAACTCTAACAAGCATGTCGACTAGTATTCTGTCAAGTTCAGCCTCAATATTGTTAATTAGGTCTTCCAAGGTGTTGGGACGGTTGATATACACCCTCGGCTTCAGGTAACCCCAAAGGAAAAAATCGCATGGGGCTAAGACTGGTGGAAGATAAGCCGTCCAGGAAATATTTGCCTCAAACAATTCATGGTAACCCTCGCTGTGTGTACAGTGGCACCATCCTGTTGGAACCGTATATCCTCTAATTCCATTGCCTCAAGAGCGGGCTGAAAAAATCCTGTATCATAGTCAAGTACAAGTACCGCTCGGAGTTCACAGTTACTGCAAGATGGTTATCCTGACAAAAGTAAGAGCCAATGATGCCTACTCGTGATATGGCGCACCACACAGTAACGCGGTCCGAATGCAGAGGTCTCTGGTGAAGTTCTCTGGGGTTTGTTTCACTCCAGTACCGCAAATTTTGTTTGTTTACACACCCACTGAGTTGAAAATGTGTGCATGTGAGGATCGAGTGCGCATTTGAAAAATACGCTTCAACACAAAATGACCTCTCCTCACGTGTCCAATGCATTATGGCAAGTGAAAGGCAGACGAATACAAATCTCCCATCAGTCACTATAAGCCACGCATACTCTCCACTCTCTCCACTGCCGCCTGCAGTGCAAAAAAGCAAATTACCGTGCTCCACCCTGTACAAGCTTACAAGGTCAGGTAGATTTTTCTAATTGAAAAATGGTTGATTTTTGTTGAAATAATATACAATTCAGTTAAGCACACTCACTGGCATGACTAGTTTCAACATCAGATGTCTAACTACTGTGCCTGAATTGATACCATCGGCTGATCATCAATCGTATATATACAAACTCAATTCTGCAATTCACATGTGCGAATTAGTAACGATTGAAGATCCACGAGTACCAACACGCACTGAAAGGTCCAGCACAATTCCATGTTAACGGCGGATCTTAGGTAGATAAATTCATCTCCACTTTAAAATTACGTCGGTTGTCAACGTTCAAGTGCGGACCAAGTCGAGAGGTTTGTCTAGTCGTTGGCATCATCAATTTTGTCTTGCCCTCATTAACCCCACCTTCGATGATTCTTTTTCGATTCTTGAAAATACTTCAGTAACCCTCGCAAATTTCGCCCGATGATGTCTTATGGCTTTTATGGTGTTGGCGGGTTTATTCATATTCACTGCAGTGGTTCTCATTATTATATCCATTAAGAGTGTCTGTCGGTGGGGCAATGGTAGTGTGCGCGCCTCTTGTACATCGATTCGATCCCTGCTCAGACCATCTAAAAAAAATTTCTTTCGGCGGCGGTCACCTCGCTTAGTGACGGCGACACTATCGAGTATTTAGCCATGAAAAAGCTTCTCAAAATACCGTTCGGAATCGTTAGGTCCCAATCAGTGACTGATAACTGGAAAGCGCACAGCTCAGTGCTTGTGAGAAGCTCTCCCCTGTCCTTTCATGGGGTGTAATGGGAAACCAATTATTTATTTTTAAGATGTTGAAGAGATTGCACGAAAGTATGCCGCTTGGTACAGAATGGTTCTGCGAGGTCTTCTCCCACCCTCACTGCTAATTTGGTGTTGGTCAGCATCATACTACACAGGCGAATCAGTTTGGCCGCACTACAATACACTGAGACTCCAATCGTCAGGCATAGATTCCCCCAACCATACACCGCTAACAACACTAATTACTGATTAACATTTTATCGCGTTATGAATGATGAAGCGAAAAAATTTCGCTGAAGTGAAGGAAAATTACGAGTATAATCGATATTGATGGAGAGAAAGAAGTTCCAATAACCATCAGATTACACAATTGCAAGTGACAAATTTGGAATGCTATGACTGACTATGATGATAGTGAAGACCATGAGAATGACAAGTGCGTCATATTGTATTACTGTGATGTGATATGAAAATAGTGAAATAGGAAACCAATAAAATGGAACAACATGGAAAAACTAATTGGAATAATATTGCCCAATAGATATTGTGCGAATGGGAAATCTTAGAAAAGATTAAGAAATACTTTTGGAAACAGATCCAAATATGCGTTTGCCTGTTAAATTATTTTCTCTTGTGAGCTAGAAAAATTCTTATCAATTTGTACACGAATCCGTTATCGCGAGCGTGTGTATAAAATCCTTCTCACTATTTCAAATACATCTTGTTGCGAATCGAGTCGTATAATTCGGCACGCAAAATGCGGCTCGTAAGTTGTTAGTTGTATTTAAACGCAGACGCATGTGAGTATTTTCGAAATTCGAAATTTAATCGAACGCACTCTTGAATAGGAGTAAAACAACTCGCGATTTCTTTCGTTTCTGTAAAATGTATTAGCTCCCGACCGCGTACTCGTTAATTGAGCAACAGCTCACTGGTCGCACTCGCCTTAAAATCATAATGAGCAAGATAAATATTGTAACGTGATGAAAGCTTTTCGTCTGTACATATAATACAGCATATATCGACAAATAATATAATGGGCCAGTATATACGACACCCGCGGATAATACATTTATACCAATAGTTACCAACCCTGTCCACAAATGGTACACCCGGTTTTACAGTAGAATACGAGCTCCGCTGTGAATCACTTTGTTACGACACGTTTATAATTCTCGTTGTGGTTACAATAGTCATTGGATAAATAGTCGACTGGATAATAGTCGATTGGATAAATAGTCGACTCCCAGACGAAGTTTATTGCCAACTCAGGGACAATATACCAGATACTAATAGTTTTTTCAGAACTATACGAAGGCTTCGTGAGTAGTGCACCTCTGCTGTTACCTCGAATTTATCTCCCGTGGGTAGTGCAACCTGGTTATTACCTCGGCTTTAAACCCCGTGGGTACTGCACCGTGGTTATTACGAAGACGTAGCTCCTCATGGGCACTACAACTTTGTTATTACGGAGGCTTTACTCTTCGTAAGTACTGCACGTTTGTTATTACCTTGGCTTTAACCCTAGTAGGTGCTGCACTCTGGTCATTACCTCGGCTTTACTCCTCGTGAGCACTACACCCTGGTTATTATAAGTAAATGCAAGTACTCATTTACATATTGTCGAATATCTGTTCTTTTAAAATTACTGGGGCATTCAGTGGGTTAACTAAGATAAAATAGCGCTACTTATCCACAGGGTCGCCATTTTTTTAGGCGAAATCCCCAAATTGTTATTTTTAATCCCCGAAAATCCCAAAAAAAAATTTTAAATCCCCTGAAAAATCCCCATAGTTTTAAAGGAAGTTCTAGAAAGTTTTAAGTTTTAAAATAAAAATTTATTTAGAATTCAGTTTAACAAAACAAACAAAACGGAAACTTGAATATTGAAAAATTTAAACATAATAAATTATTATATTATTATTAAATTATAAATATTATATTATTATTATTTTAATAACAATTAGTTATAACAAAAAGATTATGACAAATAAGATCTGGATTTTGATCTGGACGTTGGTTAAAAGATATTAAGGCTTAGTATATCAAATACTTCAGTCTCATAATCTTCAGATTCATCTGCTTCATTATTTGTTTTGTGCATGGTTTTAGTATTTCTCGTTATTTCTTCTCCTCTGCTTCTATTCTTTTCAGCAACGCCAAATATCAAAAATGTTTGTTACTTGTTTTATTGTTGTCATCACGTACAGCCTTACCAGTAAAACATTTTGATATTCTCAGGGACTGACAACTGCATAGAGTAAATCCTAAATAAAATAAATGGTTTCCCATTACATCCCATAAAGGAATCGGGGAGAGCTTCTCACAACCAGTGAGCTACAGTTTCACTCCGGTTCCGAACGGTATTTTTGAGAAGCATTTTCATGGCTAAATACTTGATAGTGTCACCGTCACTATGCGAGGTGACCGCCGTCGAAACAAATTTTAAGGTGGTCAGAGCAGGGATCGAAGTACAATCTCAAGTACAAGAGGCGCGTACACTACCCATTGCACCACCGACGGTCAGTAAATCTTACTAGAGAGAATATTTGATTCATCTGACGTTTCCTTTCACACTCTTCGTGATGCGGTCGGTGTGATAGAGATATGTTTGACGAAAAGTGACATACACCAGGTGGAATTACAATAACTTCTGACTTTAATTTTTCACGTCGTTTTGGTGAAAAAATGTGAAATTTAAATGTGTTTTACACTTTATTATTGACTGTTATTTTTAGCATTCCTTTTTTGTTGTATTTAACACAATAATTTTAACACACAAAACGAAATGCCGATGTTGTTATTTTGTTCGTATTTTGAACCATTGACTCTATCTGGTATTAGTAATGCAATTCTTTTGAACATCCAAAGTAAATATCACACCAGGCCAAAAGCCATAAATTTCCTGAGAGAACTGTTAAGTCTATTATAGTAATTAGTCTATGGACAAGTGTATGCATATTTTGCTGACAACATTTAGCAATAACGATTTGCAAGTGTTTACTGGGAACGCAAAAAAATAGTATAGACTTGCACATTAACTTTCTTCTCTTTGGTTTTGCAATAACACATACGCACAACTAAATATTATTTGTGTGTGTATGCTTGCTTTGATTCAGGTAGTGCCAGATCAAAACTTTCAAACAATGATACAAAAAAAAGCGCTTTTAATACATCTTAAATTTTCATCCCCAAAAAATCCCCACACCAGAAAAACAATCCCCTGTTTTGAAAAAAAATCCCCAAATCCCCTAAACTGGCAACACTGCTTATCCAGAAACCAGTAAATGTTGAAAGTATATTTTCTATGCAATAATGAAAGGAATTAAATTTCATTTTATTCGTGATGGTTAAACAAAGATAAAATTCTAATTGTAATTAAAAGACTAATATCAGAAGATTGCCAAATTGGTTCTGGATTCATAACCTATCGCCAGGTTTTTCCCGTTTCCAAGTAAACTTTTCCCAAATAAATGCCATTGCACTGCATACATATCCAAATAATAAAATAGGTACCATCACTGAGATTATGTCGGTTGTACCGAGTGCTCCAAATCTAATCTGCTGGGGCGTTTCGTGAATATGGACAGTAAGTCCATGGCCCTTCATGCGTTGAAACAGAAACGATCTGGTGTATTGAATAATTCCACTTTCGCGCATGCGTAGAGTGAACCTTCTCAGTTGATCGGTTAGGTGATTGTCGGCTCCCAATTCGGGTAGAATTGAACTGGTACCAGTGCAATAGTTTGAAAGTAGAAATCGTTTGGGATATAAGTATTTCTGTTGCTCGCTGACAATTTGTTTAAATACTTCTACTGCTACAAAGTACATGTAGGACGTGTTCAAACTACGGAGTACATTACCAAATTCTTCCCTTGAAACATTGCGAGTGTGTCGAAAATCTTTAAGATCGATATGAAATTGTTCGTAAAAGGATCCATAGCTGGTACTGTTTACAATCAAGGGTATATCACTAGACACTATATGCTCTCGGGTGACAGTGGGAACTTTGAAATAACTGGCCGTCAAAACTGAAGAATAATTGGTTGTTAGCATTTGTGAGATACAAAAGCCTCCCATAATGCAAATGAAATACAGTGATGACATTCGTAGGAATGTTAGGAGTCGTGTGTTTTTCAAAAATGGCAGACGAATGGGTGGAAATGGTAATCCGAGAATGACACAAAACATGCAAAGGGCTCGATATGTGTGAGAGATATTTGCCGTATACACTTCATGGCTCCAATGCTGACTCTCAAGCAATTGCATACTAATCGACCATATAACGGCCTGAGCTATTTGAAGAAAACAAATTAGGAGAAACAATGACCAATGTACAATATTGTAGAAATAAATCGGTGTTGACTTCGGTGTGGGAATCATAATGCACCGAGATGCATTTACATATGGATAATAAAAGTCGATAATATATTTTAGGGATTTAGTAAATTCATCAGCACTTATTTCGGTAGCAGCATTATCCTTGACTTTATCCAGACTCTTTTTCCCATTTTTTCCAACACCATACGGATGCATGATGATATTGTAGTGCAGAGCAAATTCCGATATAATCTTGCCTCCAATGCCATCCAGTATCATTTCCTGGCTCTTTGTATTCATATACCAAAGTACTACTGGAAAATCCATTGTGATAGCTACGTCTACAGTGTATCCTTTAAAATCTACGATATCTAAAATTGGAAACAGTTTCGACACATGTGATCCAGTAACATTTAATATCTTCAGCTTGGGATACGGGTTTATAGTCAGCAAGTCCTTTCCATTTGCTACTACCAGTGGTCTACTCAGTTGATGTTTCCACAGTCGCTCGAAAATACGATAATGCTCTGTGGAATTAGACAACAGGTGTATGTTATATATGCAGAAACATTTTCTCCGATGGCTGGTTGCATTTATGGTCACTCCTAATATGTCGTCGTAAGCACTATGCATCATTGTCAATACCAGAGAATTGTGGGTAAAACCTGCATTCAGGTAGAATGGCTTCTGGAAACTTTCTTCAGTTACAGATGTATGCGGCAATCTGCCCAAATAGGTATCCGAACGATGAATTTCCTCAAACACACCCTTCATATAACTATTGCTGGCGAACCGCGAATTGTAAATTATATAAATCGATGTTATATTCCAATGCTGACCCATGACGATTACCAATTTTGCAAATTCCTTGGGATCATAATAATTCCCCGATTCTGATTTTTGAGACCTGGCGATAACACTTAGCAGTGTACACCAAAAAATGTTCCTAAGAAACATTTTATTTTGTTTTTCTTAATAATGTTAACGATACTAAACGTTCTGAGCGAATGACGGTTGAATTTTACAATCGAATTGATTTATGGGAACTTACGAGGTCTGGCCAAAATGAAAGGCGACCGATGTTAAATGGTCTAATAATATGTATTTAAAAATATTTATTCGTCTCCTTTATTTGTATGGTGTGAATTAAACTGTGTGTCACCTTAAAACCAAGCATTTTAATCTTCTGCAAATTTCACATAATAGAAAGACACTAATGGTCCGGAACTGTTAAACCAAAGTTTACCAAGATGCATAATATCTCGGTACGCCCTCGTATAGAAAGTCAACAAAGTTTATTGTAAATAGTTGTGCTTTACACTGTATAATATAAGCAAATTATTGGCTTTAGAAATCAATGGGTATTTAAACAAGTTTAGACTATTAACATAAAAATACACAGGAAGAAAAATAAATGAGAAAGGAGAAACATGATCTCTGAGCCTTAAAGGAAATTACTATTTGTTTAAATGTAAGTTTCTTTAAGGCTAAGAGATCATATTTTCTTCGGTTAGTGAATAAAATGCAAATGCCGAGGGTGGGATTTGAACACACATCCGCTGGACGATTGTAAAGCATAATTTTCAGCAGCGTCTAGCCCATTAAGCCACCGCAGTGCGTATTCACACTTGTCACTAACCGAAGTCTTTTATCGTGTCGAGTGCATATTTGGTGACCGGCAAAGCCTATGCACCGTGCATTTTTGTGCTTTTTGTTTTCACACCGACATAAGCTCACGTATTGGACGAAGGCAAACGAAGCCATTCAGTCTTACTTCAGCATTCGAACATGAAGTTTGATTGCCCTTTGTTGTTTGCATTACACTGAGAGAAATTTTAAAAGAAGAATGGGAATATGATTTCTTATATGCCGACATTTTTTTCGGCTCATCCGAATGTTTTGTGTATTTCTCTCAGTGCAGCTCACCCATACAATGACATAAATAAAGTTGGATAAGTTGGCCGGTCACTGCACTACTTCCACGTTGCTTTCCTATTTTTTTGTTTGTTTTTGGAACGAAATTCCTTATCGCACGTTGCGGAAAGGGGGCTAAATGAAAAAATATTAAACAACTTTATTACATCCCAGTATTATCAACTATATTGGATAATTTTTCTTTGGTTTGTGTCTAGACTAACATATGGGGGAAATTATTTGTTTAATGGGAAGTTTTCTAGATGGACCGCTTGTAACCAATATCTACATACATACATATATAAAAACGAGTTTGTGTTTGTTAGCATTATTTAGGACCTTATAGACACGAAAATGGTTGGACCTGTATTTTTGAAATTTTCACAGAATGTAGCTGTGTGGTCGGTGGTGAAAATAAGGTACATACAGTCTCTAATCCGGACAGATATAGTTTCGACCTTTGTCCGGATTACTGAATTGTCCGGACTACAGTACAAAATGTTTTAAATTCGAAAGATGGTTATGTTTATTTATTTTATTGTGAAATAAGTTATTTAAAAAGCAAACTATAGGAAAAACATAATATTAAAAATTGATTTATATTTTCAAAATAGATTCAACAGAACAGAAATTAAAAAATGTTATTGCTTGAAATATGAATTTATTTTGGGTTGAATAAATTTTTGTTTGTGCAGTTTTTTAGCTCTGGTTTTAAGTTCTTTCAAAAATAAGATTCACATATTCTATTGTTTGTGTTGTTGTTTGTTAGGCTTACGTACAAAAGCTGTGAAACAAACAAAAAAACAAACTGATGTTCGGAGTACAGAGGTAAATTTTATAAACTGTCCGAAACATTGAGCTGTCCGGACTACTGGAAAGTCCGGACTTGCGAGTGTCCGGACTAGAGAGGTTACACTGTACTTGCATTTTTTGGTATATGAAGTGGCAGTGGACCCGCCCATCAGACCCTATTTTTGAAAACGCAATATCTGGAGGACTGTTTCACCAATCGCCTTGATGCATTTGGCAGAAAAATTCGTGAACCAACAAAAAATAGGCGGGTTCGAATCAGTGGGCGTGGCATACAACTTGAAATTTTGTACAGCTGAATATGATATTTAGTATGTAAGTTGTTTGTACAGTTACAGCCAGGGTATAAGCGGGTTTTGGCACGCCCCCTTTTAAAAACGCTTTGGACTAAAGGGGCGTTGCACCGCCCATACAACTTGAAAATTAAAATCGTTGTATCTCATAAACTATCAGAGGTAAGAAGATGAGATTTGGTATATACGTTGTTGATACAGTATGAATTAAAGGCAGAGTGTAGGTGGGCGGTGCCACGCCCTTTTCAAAAATCGCTCTGACGGATTTTCTAATATGCCGATTGTTATGAAAATTTCATGCTTAAAATTATGCTTGGTAGTGATTGGATGAAGGGGCGTGGCACCGCCCATACAATCCAAAAATTTTAAATGACTATATCTCAGGAACAATCAAAGGTATGGAGATGAGATCTGGTATATATGTTGTTGGTACAGTATGAATTACAGCCACGGTGGAAGTGGGATGTGCCACGCCCCTTTTAAAAGAAACCGTTATAGCAGTCATAATAACAGTCTGATTGTCCTGTATGTTACAGTTGGCCTACAGATACGAACAGGCTATTTGGAAACAAGTTGACTAAAGCGTTCGAGGTGCCGCCCTTATACGTCAATATTTGACTATTCAAATTCAAATTCAAAATATTTATTAATCGAAAAATACAATTTAATCGTACAGAGATATGTTACATAATTGTGAGTTTTACCATTTGATATTTCAGCAACTGGAACTTAGTATATAATTACATTTGATAGCATTTTTGACATTTGTTTTCATTTATAATTCGTATTATAGTTTAAGGCAAAAAGGATGAAAACCTTATTTAATATTCTTAATGTTAGGATTCAAACATAGAATTAAAAATATTAACGATAGGGTCATTATTTGTTAAAATAATTTTCTATTTATCAATATTTTGGTTTGGTAAATTTCTGAGATCTACTTATAATAATTCGTTACACTCTCTTAGAATTTCATAAGGAGAGTCTGAAATTTTTTGAAAATAATTTAAATTCAACCGAGTTATGAAATCGTTGATACGTTCATATCCAATTTTCTCAAGAAGCATTATTGTGGAGTAACGCCAATGTTTTTCATTTATCATCTTCAAACATTTGTTTTGAATGATTTGCAAGCGTTTAATGTGAGACTTTGCTGCTTTGTACCATATTGGCGATGCAAATGATATTATTGCTCGAATAATACATTTGCATAAAAGGTTCTTACTTTGGGGTGTAAGGACGGAACGTTTATTTAACAAAGGTCACAGTGCCCTTAATGATTTTATAGCCTTTTCGCGAGAAAACTCAATGTGATTCTTAAACGTTAATTTTTTGAAGTATACTATACCAAATAATTGTCCGTACACCAGGCTCTTGAGAACATAATTAAACGTGACATTATGCCGTGTCGTAACGCCAGCAAATCTATTCAGTTACTGAAAACATAAGGGAACAAAATAATTTTGTTCACCCTTTGGCATTACAACAACTTTGAAGGCAAAATGAAATTTGCCGGGTACTGCTAGTTTAGTATATATTGTAGTTTTGAACCCAATGAAAAGTAAATTTAGTGAAAGACGTTTAAAAAATAACATTTTCTTAAATAAGTGCCTTTTCTTAAAAAAAAAGTAAATTTCGTAAATATCAAGCTTTTAAATTTATTCAAGCTCAAGACCTTTTTAATATTAAGCTTATTTATTAGGTTAATATTATTTTCAAAAAATTCGAGCACAAAAGGTGTTCCAATGATACCAGGGCTGTCTGTATAGCTATTTCGGATCTTGCCAAGATCTTCATCAGCAGACGTTTTTGGTATGCGTTTCGGTGAATTCTTCACAATTGTATGTATAGAAACACTCATCATATTAATGAGAATTCCTTTATACATACGTTCGAAGAATACCAAGCACAAACATGGGAAATACTATCATGCACAACTCTTTTTTATCATGTCGAAAAACCATCAGTTTTCAACAGGCATGATTTGTTTTTGTTTTGTCATTACAAAACAACAAACCAGAGGTAGCCATCAACAATATTGCTATTTCAACTCGCGGTGCTGCGTTAACTTTCATCATTTCCCTTGCAGGAGACCTACTAAAAACTCCCGCAAGGGAAATGATGTAAATTTCCTAAAAAAAATACAAAGTACCTTTTCTTAAAAAAATTCCTTATCTTAGAGAAGTACCTTTGCTTAAAAAAAGTAAATTTTCTTACAAAAAGTAACTTTTCTTAAAAAAAGTATTTTTTAAATAAGTACCATTTCTTAAAAAGGTACATAACTTTTCTTGAGATAAGTACGTACTCTTAAAAATTTACATATCCTTGAAACAAAGACAAATTGTAAAAATTTAAATTTATTAAAAAAACCACTTGTTCAAAATTTAAAAAAAAAACCTTTGCAAATAAATGCAATTTTGGTTTTATATAACTGATTGGTTTTGAAGATGATAGAGGGTAAATGACTAATAAAAAAAAGGTTTTAAAAGGTTTTAATCTTCAAATAATTAAAAATTAGACTCTCTTATCGATTTAAATTTTTAGAGCGAATCGAAAATCTCTCTACTCTACTTCGCGATTGTGTCTTGAACTCGAACATAGGGATCTCGGTGGTATGGTCTTCGTGCGATGCTTCCCGATTCGGGAAACATGTTTACCTACCTAATATTAGTCCATCTACTCGGGGGAGTGCCGCCAAACTTCCGCATAAATTCCCGGATATTAAGGACTGTATTAACCTGCAAAATAGAAAATTAAGCCGAGTACTCACACAGAAGAAAAGTTATTACATTTTGTTTTTTTTAGCACGATTCGTGCGCCGCCCTGTTTCAATGTCTTACAAGTTGTTTTTTTTTAATATTTTCTTCAAAATTAGCAGCAGTAAATTTAGTTTAGTTTAGTAGTTAAGGAGCAGGAATTAAAACGGACTCAGAGCAGCGATTGATTGAAAATTTTGTATTTGTTTCGTTGAAGGATAATAAAGTAGGGAAATCATTCGAACTAAACCTGGCTTATGCTGAAAGGTCGAATGTCAGCCTTTTAACTTATTCTTTCAATATAAGGTCCCCTTCACTATATTGTTTGATAACATATTTTTGACAGGAATTAAATTTCAAAATGTGTTACTCATTTTTGTGGATGCAGCTTCGTATATGGCATCCGCAGTTCAGTCGTTTAAAATATTATTTCCAAAGACGACACATCACATGTGTGTACCATTGTATACCCAAAATATCAGATTTTCTACGTACTCATTTTGAAGACGTAAATTATCATATAGAAAACCAGTACATAAATTTCAGTCGGGAGAACCGACTTAAACATACCCTCACCCTAAGTCACCCATTGCGTCCGAGTTCTGTTAAAAAGCATCCATATTCACCCTTACTTTGAACGAATGGGTGTTGCAAATATGACCATTAGGCGGGTTAATTTTTTTTTTGATGAAGCGTATAGCAAAAACGTAGTCTATATGTGATTTTGAGAAATTTTGCTCAAGAGACCATAGCTCTAAGTCGGATTTGGAGCCCCCCAAAATTTCAAAATAGATATTTTTCCATATATACATAGAATAATTTAATTAAATTCGTCATAAAATCGGATAGAATTATAGTAGATTTCTCAATGTGGGCTTGTTTGAAAGGTATTTTTATCATCTTTCAGAATCTGTATTGATACCAATATTTTTTTTATTTTTAGTAGAGATATTAGGAATTTTTTGTCGAAAAATAGCCTAAAATGAACTTTTAACTAATAAATTCTTCGATTTTTTCGAGATTTTTTTTTGCAGATTATGAAAGTTCAGATAATTTCCGACAACTTTTATTACGATAAATTTTTTTGTTTTCGAACTCTTTTTTGTAGGAAAATCGATCTGAAAAAATCAACATTTTCAAGGTTTCAACAAAAAAACACTATTTTTACATTTTTAATTCAATTTATTTTTAAATATTATTCTCGACTTACAATTTAATGTTTTAACGTGGTAATATTACTTTTTAAGGTCCTTTTTACTTTCCATTCGAGGAGATTTCTTAGGACTTTGTAATGTCACTGCCGTCACTCCTTCACGATTCTTTTCTATAACTCGTTTTGAAACACTCGTTAATAACTGTACATGTCTTTCTGTTCCTTGTATGTTGCATTGGAATTTGTGGATCAGCCAGTGGTGGTTCATCGAAATCTAAAATTTGTTCTTCATTATGTGGAATGCATGAAAAACAAGTATGTATAATCAACTTTAGAATGTTGTTGGCACACAGGATTAGTTCATTTGGGGCATTAAAAACGTGTCTTCCTACGCAGCTTTTCGTCTTGCGTGGCACAAATTCTGCAATCTTTTCTGGAATTCAGTGTACTAGGGCCACTTTGTTGGTTAGGCAGCATGTTGCTGGGAATATTCAACGGCCTTCCAAAGAAAGATTCAATGGCCGAACGGGTTGAATGTTATCCCAAAATACGGTTGTTGTTCATGCGATTTTCAGTATTAGCAAGCACCAATTGTTTACTCAGCGTGTTCAAGAAAATTCGTCGCTTCTCTTTTCTGGTTCCTTCTGTATTTTCATTGCATATGATGTAAGCGGCTAATCCCATCACGTCTATCATGTTGCAAAAAAATGATAATGGCCAACGTCTGGTTGACCGTTTTGTTGTGTAATGCGTTACCATTTGGTCCATTGTATCAACGCCGTCCTTTGTTGAATTGTAAAATAATATAGCTTCCAGTTTTTTTGCTACGCCTTCAACTTTCTCGGTGTAGTGCACAGTGGATAGTAGATTTACTGCTTTGTTCTTCTTTGGAATGTAGCTGCACAGTGATACAAGGTAATCATAGAAACCGAACACAGATGAAAGCACTGGCCGTTTGTTGTATTTTTCACTTCTTTGGGAAGACACCTTTTGTTGGATCTAATGGTGCCAACGTATGCTAGTCCAATAGACGAAAGACGTTGAGCTCCGTCTAATGTTATAAAGAAGTAATCAGCAATAATAGTTGGTGGTGTATCGATTAGCCAAACTCATGAGCACATATTGGCCTTGGTTTGTCTCTCGTTGTTCTCCCTCTTTACCAGTGTACAGTTTTCCTTGCAACGGATATTTGTTTTTCGCATCGCATGCCCACCATACTTTTGTGCCATACTTTGCGGGCTTTGATGGGATGTATTGCGGGAACTTTGTGTGCCCACGGTATGGAAATAGCCGATCATCGATGGTTACACTTTCGTATGGTTCAATATTACTGGCAAGATTCTTATTCAAGAAGTTTATATGTTCCATATAAATCGAATACAGCGCATCAAAGTAACAAATCGTGTATATGACACGGCTGCAAGGAATATTGGAAGTGCATCAGTTTGCCACATCAATCTTGAGAGTTGCATAGTATTATGACTGACACCAAAAGCCAATAGTATCCCAATAAAAGCGTCAAGCTCAACACTTGTCAACCCATACTCGTGGTGTGCAGTTTGCATATTCTGCGTTCCATTTGCGTGTAATTTTTCTCCATATAGATTTGTTTGTGTTACGATGATGAACGTAATATTCGGTAAAAAGAAAATCTTTTTTTTTTTGCGCTGTCAGGTTTGTTTTTGGTCCACCTCTCAAACGCATGATGTTGTGCTGGCGGAATCTCACTGTAGCGGGTTCAGCTGTACTCCACTTGGTACCATATTTTTCAAGCAAAAAGCCATCTGCAGCTGGAGTTGGTGCATTCTCACTTTCTTCTTCGGATTCTTCATCGCTGTCGAATATTTCATTTGCTTCAATTTCCAATTCATATTCAATGTCCGAGGCTTGATCTTCGGGCACAAAATCTGTGTTTTCACCGCTTTGGTCGTCAAATAAATCTAGTTCTTCGTCTGCTTCTGTGTGAAGTGCGAAATCACGCTGTAACGCTGATGATAGTTGTTGTTGGGAATTATCAGTAAGGCTGCCTGTACGCAAGCGCGTATTGTAACACAAATTCTAAATCCTCTGCCATAATAATGGTAATAATTTCACTTTAGTTTCCGCACAAAAAATTTATATTTCGGAATGTCGATGTTGTATGTTCAGCATTCAATAATAAACTAACTGAACTCAAACCCAAAATCACAAACGAAAGAAAGAAATAAGAGAACAATGAACGCAAAAACTACCTGGAAGCAAACATCTGCATTGAATTGTGTATAATAATAATTTATTCATACAAATTGTATAGGGGTCTGGCAAGGCATATGTGTTTGTTCGAGGGGGGACTTTTGTTTTGCAGTTATCGTCGTGTTGGAACGATGTTTTTAAATTTTTTTGTTTTTAGGCGGCTACCGGGAAATACAGGTATCTACCTAAACTAGAAGTATGTTTAATTAACGCTCAAAAATGAAATATGCCTGGCCAGAACCATGTGTTTGTCCAAGGGTTAAGATCGGCTGTAGTTTACGAGAGTTATCATGTCGATCAACCTGTCATCCGCCCAACTTTTGTATGGGAGGTACCAGAATGGTTGTGGTAAGACTGCTCATTTTCCATAGGGGGTGGCGTTTAGCCAAATATTGTCTACTACAAAATTTCATACCGATTGGTTCGGTTTTGCGGTTTCGTCCCGAACAGCCAGACGACCAAACAATTTTTGTATGGGAAATACCAAATTGGGCGTGGCAAAATCACCCTTCTCTTAATCGGAGATTGGCGTTTGATGAGGTGAAGCCTTATGCTTAATTTCAAACCTGACGACCACCAAGCTTTTGTGTGGGAGGTAGCAGAAGGGATGTGGTCAATGTGCCCATTTTCAATTCCAAACTAAGTTTGGACAACTAATAGTCACTGATAAAATTTCATTGTGATCGGTGTAGATTTACTGCAGTATCGTGTTGACCAGCCAGCAGACAGACAGACTGACAAAAAGAATTTCGTCCAAAGATACCAATAGTCTAATATGGCTCTTTTACATTTACATTTTTTTCCATATTAAATGATATATACCCCAATCCCTTTGGGTGAGGGTGCAATTACAAGGCACTATTTCTTTAAGTAAACTTCATATGAATTTGTGTTTGGAGCTGTTAAAAGTTATAAAAAAGAGAAGGTAAAAGGACAGAGTCTTGTGGTACTCCCGAATTAATTGTATACTTTTTATACTCAACACGAATAGAATGATCCCCGAGAGATCATTCGAGAGAAGCTATCGCATAAGCCAAAAGTTTTAATTTTCGATATGAGTGCATCGTGCCGGACTCTGTCAAATACGTTGGAAATATCGAGAGCCACTAATTTCGAACTAATGTACGAACCGACTCCACTGTCCAGAGAGGATCGCCAGCGTGAAACGTTCGATACAAATTACATCCTTATTAAACGTTTAATAGAGGAAGTTTTGGTTTATGAATTCTATTTTTGAACATCGCCATATTACCTTATATTCCGTAAACCTATTGCAAAGTAAATGGTGATTCAGTTATACCTTTCACTTGAATTGAATAGGTAGTGGGAATATTTATTATGACCCGAAAGAACAATGTCTGACATATACTTTTTAAAGATAATTTCATTCAAATGTTGGCCGCGACTACGCTGTAGGTGGTCCATTCGGAAGAACTAGTATTGACCGCTCTTTCCAGTATTGCTATCAGTATCTCGCGAATTACGCGAGTAATGTTGGCTTCCAAGTCTTGAATCATAGGTAGCTTATTGGCGAAGACTTTTGACTTCACATAACCCTAATGTAAAAAATATTGAAGTGTAATATCACACGATCTTGGCGGCCAGTCCACAGGTCCGGAACGCGAAATTAGCTGTTCACCAAAATGATTTCTCAATAAAGCCATTGTTTCCAAAATATCGCCGACATCACGGGCTTCAATTTCAGGCAACAAAAAGGCCATTATCATGGTGCGGTAGCGCTGGCCATTGGCCGTTATGTTATGTCCGTCTTCATTTTGAAAGAAATGCGGACCTATGATTCCATCCGGCCCATAAACCACACCAAACAGTGCATTTTTGTGGATGGTAGTTCGTTCGTTTTTTGGTAGTTCGAGAATCTCTTCGGGTTCCTTATCAGCCACAATGCGGGAATAATTGGAGGCGTTGTTGCGATGCCAGTGGCGCTTCTTGTACATGCGATCCTGGGTTCGATCCCTGCTCTCACCACCTTAAACTCTTTTCGGCGGCGGTTACCTCGCATAGTGACGACGACACTATCGGGTATTTGGCCATGAATAAGCTTCTCGAAATACCGTTCCCAATCGGTGTAAAACTGTAGGTCCCAATTAGTGTGTATAGAACTAGAACGCGCACAGCTCACAGGTTGTGAGAAGGTCTCCCTAATTCCTTCATGGGATGTAACGGGAAACCATTTTATTTTTTCATGATGAATTGTCAAACGGCACTGAATAAAAACAAGATCACCGTATGATACTAGTCAGGCGTGATCTGTGAAAAAAAAAATGGAAAAAAAACTAAATGAATCACACGTTATAATGAATAAGGCCAGCCAGGTGATTAGATCGGAGAATAAGACATTAGACCCAAAATATTTGACGATCCGAACTGAAATCGAATATGATGCATTCGAATGGGACTATGCAGCTATAATTTGCTGATCAAATTGATAGTATGATACACACTACCCTCTGTATTCCTTGGTAAATGACACTGATGAAAGCCAAGTCATAGTTGGAAGCATGGCAAAATAAGTAAGGTAGAAGCCATAGTAAAAATACCTAGTAGTCGCAGTAAACAGAAAAGCACAAAAACAAAACCTTTGAATCTGACATAAGCGGCCAATTAAACAAGGAGAAGAAATTGAAATCAGCTATCTACAGAGTTTACCTTCTCATTCTACCATGATAGAAGCCAGTAGGAATTGAAGGCATTTTGTTTTTTTTTTAGGGTATATTATGAGGAATTGTTGTAATTTTCGGCAACAACCACAAGAACAAGAACACATTTAATCTGCTGTTTTAACGCTACCACCTGCACTAGATACATCTTGGAAATTGGTATAAGCAACATTTGATAAAGTCGGACCACAACGACAAGAAACAATTTATATCAGCTGTTATACCGCTTTCGCCTGTAATAGATACATCTTGGTTGAAAGTTACAAAAACCTCAACGAAAAATTTACTGTCAAGAGACCGTTCTACTATCAAGCAGCTTTCTTTCAAAATTACTTACTTACTTACTTATCCGGTCACGAACAACCCCGAGTGGTCAGGGACCTTACAAAACGAAGATACATATTTCGCCAACCAGTTCGATCTTTTGCCTTATCTCTCCAGTTGGCAATACCAAGTATACGCTGGGATTCGTCAACCTGATCCTTCCAGCGGAGTCTTGGTCTTCCTATTTTTCGTCTTCCTTCGAATTCGGTTTCGAAAACCCTTCGTGCTGGTTCGTCTTCATCCATTCTACTGACATGGCCTAGCCAGCGCATCCGCGTTATTTTGATCCGCTTAACTATGTCAATGTCAGGATAAAGCTCATACAGTTCATGGTTCATGCGTCGCCGATACTCGCCGTTGTGCACTATAGGGCCATACATTTTTTGGGGTATTTTTCTCTCGAAGACTCCTACAGATGTTTCGTCTGCTTGCGATTGTATAAGAGTCTGGTATAGTTGGACTTTTGTTACTCGAAAGAGGGCTTTATCTCTAAAGTGCTTGCTTAGCCCAAAATAACATCTATTCGCAAGCACAATTCTCCTCTTGATCTCAAGGCTGAAAGTGTTGTTTTTGTTTACGGCAGATCCGAGGTATATAAATTCGTCTGTCGTTCACGCTTTGGTCTAATCGCGTGGAGGCCCTGCTCGTTGAAACCATTAATTTTGTTCTGTCCTCATTTACCGTCAGAGTAGAGATGGGCACGCGTCACGTGATTGGCGTGATTCACGTGAATCACTCGTGATTCACGCGTGAACGTAAGCGGAATAAATTTTGCTGAAAAAGTAGTGAAAAAATCTTCGTGCGTGAGCACTATTTTCGCCTGAGTCACGCATATTTCCGAAAGCTTGATATAATTTAATTTCGATTTTCTTACTACTTTCATACACAAAGTGTTTTTGGAAGGCTTCTAATAACATTTCCCTCTAACAAAGCGTCGTTAATCATCTTCTGTATTTCAAGGAACTCTGCTACAAGCGAAGAAGTTTATATACGAAGTATTTAGTGGTAATAATATCAAAACTTCTAAACTATAGGTCCGATTGTTTGAGAATGTACTGAGTATTTGTAGGGGAGGGCTCAGGCTTTAAGAATCTGGTATTTAGAGGCACCTTGTTTCAACGTACGATCGCTGCAGGGTGTCAGGGTGACGAAACTTTCATGGCACGTAACTTCTTAACTTTTGGTCTGATTTAAATGATCTTTGTTTTTGAGATTCTGCTGAGCCGCATAAACTCAAAACATGTAGAGTCGTGTGTCGTCTCTCTAACCGCTACAAAGGTATTTGGAATCAAAAGTTTAAAATATAAACATTCGCACTGAATTTCTCTAGTTTTTTTTGGAAATAACTTGGTAATTCTGAGTCAAAATGTAGTTCTACAACAGCTACGACTGCAACAAAACGTATGTTAAAAACAACTTCTGAAAATTTAAAATACTTCAAACTGAAAAAAATGAAATTTGTTAGGAAAGGTACCATCATCCTTTCACTAGTTTCTCAAATTGTTTTGTAAGAAAGATATAACTTTTTTGTTGTACTTTTTTTAAATAAGGCTTTGCCAAAGGTACTAACTGTAGTTTAAAAACTTTTGGGTATTGACCCTACAACCAGCCTGGACAGAAAATTAATGATTTGGACAAAATTTTCAGTTTTTGAGTTTGGAAGGTTCGCTTGTTGATTTTATACTTTTTGAACCAAATTCTAGACTGAAATGATGTTAATTAACTACAAGACAAAAAAAAAATTTGTTCGTACACCTAATCTTGATCACTATTTCTCAAGTAATATATATAATAATATGTGAAAAAATAACAATATTAGAGTGTTACGTTCATAGAGTAATGACATATTGAGACGCCAACTATTTCAGTAAATTGATGACATTTGGTGGTGTGTTGCAGATGGGCAGTTGCATGTTGGAAAGTATTGCTTTAATAATACCAGATAGAGGCAATGGCTCAAACCATCCAACTATAAATCAGCAACGGCATTTCTATTTGTGCGTTAAAATTTTTGTGTAAATACACCACAACTATACACTAACAATAAAATATATCAAAAAAAAGTGAAAAATACGTTTAAATGTCACAGACAAGACAATTTATGTAATTTCACCACACGTCAAATAACTCTCTATCGCACCGTCCGCACCACGAAGAGCTTGAAATGAATCGTCGGGTGAGAACAATGGCAGCTCTATACGTCATTACTCTATGGTTACGTTGCTATATACCTCAAATCGAATTTACGTACAATTTAAAAAAAAAAATATTTTTAATTTTTTTTTGCAATTTTTCCAAGAATGCCGTGTTGTGGAGTCGGAGTCTGGGATGAGTGCCTGGAGTCGGAATTTGTGTCGTAAAAATGTATACAGTTCTGACCCCAAGTTTAGAATTTACACCTATAAAATTTGTTTCTGCAGAAACTATTTACTTCGGGTTTCAAATAAAACACTAACTTATTTGGGTATAATATTTCGTCTTTGGTATTGGTACCCTTTCTAACACATTTTTTTTCAGGTTTAAAAAAATTTTAACTGTGGGATTGTCGTTTCTGACCGATGTGAAACAATTTAACAATTTGTTCAACCTACTACTGGTTGAAGTTTTGTCAATGTAGCATTTTGACTCAAAATTACCAAGTTATTACCAAAAAACTAAACAATGTCAGTGCAAAAATTTACATGTTAAATTTTTGATTTCAACTATCTTTGTAATGGTCAGACTTCGCGTGTTTTTTGTTAGTGCTGCTTTATAGAATCTCAAAAACAAAAACTATGGTTACAAGTTTCACAATATGTAGCAAAACATGCGTTGAAACAGGGTGCAATTCGATACAATATTCTGCAAGCCTGACTTCTCCCTATAAATACCTAGTACATTCTAAAATAATCTGACCAATAATTTAGAATTTCTGATATTATTACCACTTTTTTTTTGCAATTGGTCCCATTGTCCGTCTTCAACAATACTAATGGAAATAACAGGAAAACTTCTTTCAGATAAAGATGATAAAATGTTGTTACTTATAAAAGGGCTTAGTTTATTTGCTAAATATGTTAAAAAGGACACTAAATTTAACTAAGGCATTTACATTTCAGAGTATTTGTGTCTAATTCCCGAATTGATCCCAATTAACGTATTTAAGAACTTGCTTTTTACGAACATTGTTTGCATAGTTTTTAATATTGCTTTGAATATAAATCAAATGGTTCATGTAAAAACCCTGTTTTATTTTTGTGAGAAATTTTTGCGTGATTGTCGTGAATCTCGTGAATCAGAATAATCTCTATTAAGATCTTAAAGAGATCGCATGATAAGCTGTCGCCTTGCCTGAGGCCTCGCTTAGTTTCGAAAGGTTCGGTAAGAACCTTACCAACTTTCACTGCGGATTTGGTGTTCGTCCAAGTCATCCTGCAAAGACGTATTGCTTCGTAGAGTTTCCCCCGTATCGGGCTATCGAAGGCCCGCCTGTAACGTGGTTTTGTCTAGGGCTGAGGTAAGCTCAGCCATGTCCAGAGTCTTTCGTTAGGATCCACCAAACCTTTCGAAATAAGAACAGAATAGTTTCGAATTCAGATTCTTTATTGATACTTAATTTACAAAGTAATTTGATCTACAGGAATAACATCAACTGCTTCACTCGGTGGGACACTCCTCTTAGCTTGAAATCACTCGTCTTGATTGACAACAGTCTTCCGGGGGCACTTATGTTGGCTTAACACTCTTCTGGGGGCACTTATCTTGGCTTAATACTCTTCTGGGGGCGCTTATCTTGGCTTAGCACTCTTCTGGGGCAGGCTGGTTGATTCGGCAGTGCGTCGCACCTACGACTTTTCGGATTCGCTGCGTAGATCGGTATCGGATATGCGGGATGCTGGCTCGGTATGTGCTTTACATGTCCGGTTAGAACAGTTCGGTACCGGTTATCGTCGGGTGAGTTACATAGAACAGTGAGCCGAAACTCCTGTGTAGGAACAGTGAGCCGAAGCCCCTGTGTAGGAACAGTGAGCCGAAGCCCCTGTGTAGGAACAGTGAGCCGAAGCCCCTGTGTAGGAACAGAGTCCGCGTGATTTAATGTGGTTCTCGACGTGAAGTCCTTAACCACAGGTGAGCACCGCCCCACCAAGAACATCTTTGATACGACTGTTAGCGCCGCCCGTGAGATATCCGTGCTACCCCGCATAGAGGGGCAGCCAAGAGATCAGGAATAGGAAGCCGTACACCATTGGTATACACGATTACGTGGGAGAACAAACGCCCCGTATTCGCATATCCGCAAGCGCGACTTCTTTCTTCCGTCCACGAGCTACCAATTGAGTAAACTCTCTGTACATGAGCTACTCCTCCTTGGTAAAGAGTGAGGTACTATCCAAACCTCTTCCGTGATAAGGGCCACGGATCCCATATTTCGAGGATATGCACCTGCCTAGCATACTTCGTTACAAGTAACTGATATACAGCGATTTTGGTGGCAACCACAGCCAGCACGATCTCCCACAAGGGGGCCAACCCACCCGTGCTACCAGATAGGCATACTCTCTGGTCCGAGTTTCGCAGTGAAGCTGCTCCCAGTTTTTACTTTGTACTAAGTAGGGGACTGGTCACCCCCTAAAAATTTAAATGCCGCGGGTGGGATTCGAACTCACTTTCGCTGGACGATCGTTTCGATGTTTGTGAAGCATCATCTTCAGCAGCGTCTAGCCCGTTAAGCCACTGCGGTGTGAGCCGAAACTCCTGTGTAGGAACAGTGAGTCGAAGCCCCTGTGTAGGAACAGTAAGTCGAAACTCCTGTGTAGGAACAGTGAGCCGAAACTCCTGTGTAGGAACAGTGAGCCGAAACTCCTGTGTAGCAAATGTATTTTCACCGTCTTTACTAAAGAACGGATCCCAAAATGTGCTCCTGTCCTTTGCAGAACTAGAGCCCCAGGCAAAATGCTATAATCTAGTCTGGTTGTTCGCTCAGAGGCGACGACTTGAGTCTAGTCAACCTCAACACTAAGTACCATTGCTGTAGTGACGCAAATGAGAATTGCATCCAACCACTCATTCTCGTGTGGACATTAAACTAGTCCGCTGCTTATATGTACACAACGTCGACAGAGCTTGTGTGTTGTCAGTGAGTGTGATTGTTCGCGGTGGTTGGTGCGACTGATGGATGTTGTGTATGCTTAGGTGATGGGTGGACCAGGGATGTATGCGGGTGGGAATGGCGGTGAGTGTTTGGTATTATGTACGGACGGATCATGACGTCACGTTACACGCCTTATAATCGACAAATAGATGATAGGTGTCGATTTGTTTTTCGTGCGTCTTCTCCAGGATTTGGCGTAGCGTGAAAAACTGGTCGGTTGTCGATTTTCCAGGCCTAAAGCCACACTGGTATGGTCCAATCATGTCAGCGATAATCGGTTTTAGTCTTCCGCACATTATACTTGATAGAACCTTATATGCTATGGATAAAAGGTTTATTCCACGGTAGTTGGCACAGATACTCGGGTTACCTTTTCAAATATGGGACATAGTACACTGAGACTCCAATCGCCGGGCATGAATTCATCTAACCAAATTTTGCAAATGAGCTGATGCATGCACCTTATCAGCTCATCGCCGCCAGCCTTAAACAGCTCCGCCGGTAATCCATCGGCTCCTGCGGCTTTGTTGTTCTTAAGCCGGGCAATAGCTGTGCTGACCTCGTCTTGGTTAGGAGGGGGGCAATCGACGTCATCGCCCAAATTTAGATCGATTGTCTCGTCATTGGATATCTCAGGTACCAATAACGCAGAGAAATGATCGGTCCATATTCCATTATTACATTATATTATTTAAAATTAAAATCCCAAAATGTATCTCACATGCAATTTAAAAAAAAAAACTGAAAAATACTTGTCACTTAGAAATGAAAGCATTACTCGTTTTTTTTACAGTGTACATGTAAATGCTTTAACAAATCCATATCCTTGTGGATACATCCAATATTGAGTGAAAATGAGAGGTAGGAACTGACAAACATTTTAAAAACTCTTAGCATTTTGCAATGACTGTATCCCGTCAGCATGGACCGTTGGGATATAGTTCGAGAGCAGCAGTCCTATTTAAAATTCAAACGATTTTGGCTCTCCAACGTTTGTTACGGCCATTATCCACTTCAATATCAAATGCGTTACAATTCGCATTTCCTGCCGTATTTGAATATATTTATTCTATACATACGAGAGTCGGGTTTGTATCAGGCGTGGAAGCAACGAGTTGTCAGACAGGCGGTGAAATTGCGTTACATGCGTTACTTCAAAGATTCGCATCATTGTACCTATCACAGAAGACAAAAAAAGTTCAGTCAAATTTTGAGTTCGCTTATGTTAACTTTCTATTGTGGCGGCGTCATTGTAAGTACCGTAGCATTCGTGCTGGAATTGTTGATGAAGAAGTATCGAAAACCGCAAAGGACCAAAGTGCGAACCAGGGCCCATAAGCCAAGAATGAAATTTACAGGTTTTTGAAAAAAAAAATGTTTACTTGTGACACTATAATTGTATGAAATTTTAACAATAAATACATGATTTCAATGGATATAGTCAGTAAAGGTTCTTAATGACCTGTGCAAGTGAAAAAAAAATGTAAGTGGACTAAACGGATTTACACTAATTTGGGTTCTGCGAATCAAACATTATCATTAGTTTTTTGTGTTATAATGATGGTTTCATATTTTTGTTAAATCGTTTACTTAGAGACCGCGATTTAGAGCTAGTTTTTTGAGACAAGTTTATACATATGTATGTCACCATTACTCGAGAACGCCTCATCGGATTTTGTTTAAACAAATTTAAAAAAATTAAGAATTATAATACCTTTAATCTTCTTCTAAACTGTTTTTCAACATAATTAACAGTTTTTCAGTTAAAAATAAATTTATGAAGAAACAACAATTTCTTGATTAAAGAATTTACATTTTATAGTTCTAAAAATCGTGAAAAAACCAAAATCCAAAAAAAAAAATTCGACTCATATTACTTTCACGTAAAGTTACATAACCTGTGTGGAAAAAATGAGACATTGATCATGAAAATCGATGGTCGCGTTTCGCTTTTATTCACAATTAAGTAAAGGCATGTCCTTTATGGCAAGAATATTAATTTTTTTGTTTCAATGAATATGGATAATCGTACTGAATGAATTTCAAAATTTTGGTCGAGGATATGTACAAAATTCTTTGGACAAAACCTTGATGACTTTTTTATGAATCTCAGAATTAAAAAAATCCAATGAGTGTTCGAACTCACCGGCCATGTATTAAAACCTTTTTGTTACACGGTACATGTTCGATTTATATGAACACATTAGTAAATGTTACATTGGAAAATAAAAAACAGCGTTCAATCAGATGATGAAGTTACATTTAAATAATATTAATACTTAAAATTATTTAAAGACCAGTGCAAGCACGAGTGTCGTTATTTTCTAGCTTAATACTTTGTGTTTTATTCCCACACAAAACATAGAATGCAAAGCAACAGACACATGTACATACGTACATCGTTCTGTTCGTACATGCGCTACACCAGTTCAGACAATTTTCTTTGCTATCTCATTTTTATATACGTATAACTACGTCATTATTCTCTTTGCTCTGAGAGTACTCCACACCCACATTTTATTTATAATTTATAATAAAAAAAAACAACCCGTAAAAAACATAGTTTTTGACAATAAATTCTTTATATATGTCCAATCCCGCCCATATTTGCAGCAGATCTTAGAATATGTACACCTAACCAACATATCCAATTTTGTTCAAATACAGTTAAAAGGAGCAGAAACAATGGATTTTTAATTGGTGATTTGTATGGGAGGTACCACGCCCCTTTGCCCAATCCCGCCCATATTTTTATAGTTCATTTTTGTCGTCGCCATTAATTTGCCTGCGAAGTTTCAACTCGATTGTTTCACGGGAAAAGGGTTAAAAATCAATCCAAATTTTTTCGGCATACATGCATACACACAGGTGAAGTTAATATAAAGAATTTAAAAAGGCGTTCAATCATATGATGACGTTTCATTTAAATATTATTAATACTTAATAACACTTAAAAATATTTAAACACAAGTGCCATTATTTTCTTGGTTAATACTCTTTATTTTATACCCACAAAAAAACAATAAGAATTCAAAGTATCATACACATGTACATACATACATTGTTCTATTCGTACATACGCTACACAAGTTCACACAATTTTCGTTGCTATCTTGCTATCTCATTTTTATGTACGTATAACCACGTCATTATTCTCTTTGCCCTGAGAGTGCTCCGCACCCACATAAGACAACTATTCGCTGCCGCTACACCAGTGTGTGTTTTTTTTTCGCAGTTTGACAATCTGTGTTTCGCATTCGAAAAAATTTGTTTCTATATAGGTTTGGGTCACGCTTATCATTTAGGGGTATGAAAACTAGATGTTGGCCGATTCTGAGACCTACCCGATATGCACACAAAAAGAGTTTTACACCAAACAATCTGTGATCGCAGTCGGACAATCTGTGTGATCGCAGTCAGGACAAAATGTATTTGGATGTATTCGCTTTGTGAATTTAGTCGCTACCCGCGCCTATAGATGTTAAAACATCAAAAAAAAAATTTAATAAATAAAAATTTTTATTTACATTTTTGATTGCATTCTCGCGAATGCTGTTCATATATGAACGGTAGCAAAGTAATGAGCGTTCATACTAGTGCGTGGACGGTGCATTGCTGCTCTTGTTCATTTGTGAAAGTTACTCCGTCCACAATCAAAAAAGTGAACTTTTTTATTGATGTGTGTTATATCGTTGGCTACCTGTTACGAATGATTTTTTTACAGAAATTCCACGCACATTTTTGTTGATCAATGTCTCATTTCTTTCACAGCGTTTTGGATTATACATATAATACAAAATTTTAATTTTTCAATCTAAAAGTTATGTTTTCCTTCATAAATTTATTTATAACTGCGAAGCTGTTGATTATGTTGAGAAATATTTTAGAAATTATTTTAAAAATCTGATGAGGCGTTCTCGAGTAATGGTGACATATGTAGAAACTTGTCTCAAACAATGAGCTCCAAATCGCAGCCTCTGAATAAAAATTTTGAAAAAAGCCAACCAAACTCCAACCAAACTTTCATATGTTTGGAAGTCCCAAACATACATACTATATTTAACTGGAAACATTAGAATGTTTATTAGCAAACAGGTATGCTTTTACGTGAAAATATATGCGTATTTCATCCCAAACATCCATATACTTTCGTGGAGGCATTCCCGTATTTCCTCCCAATTATAATTATGAATAATTTTTGCCAATACAAATCTACATTTATAATTTTTTAAATTTACCTGCATTGAATGCATTATTTGTTTTTTTCACGAAATGAGAATCTGCTGCTCTTTATTTCTTTCTTGTCTCTCAGATTTCTTTCAGAAGATTTCAACTTCGCCAAACGCTAATGCATTTTAAATCACGATGCATTAATACATGATTCCTGCAGAATAGTATGCTTGGGAGAATATGTTGCAGAGACCGTATTTTTTTCAGCGCGTAGTTATTAGGCTTCATGTCATCAAACGTTAGTCAAGCTAGCAAGGGTGATTTTACAACACTCATTTTGGTACCTCCCATACAAAAGTTGGTCGGATGTCCGGTTGGCCGAGACGACGATATCTCCCGTAAACCACAATCGGTCTTAATGAAATTTGGCACTCGGCAATATTTTGCCAAAAGCTCTCAGATGGAAAATTTGCTTTGAAGACAATGTCAGTTGAATTTCCTTAGGAAAATGACAGTAGGTGCTGGCAGTTTATATAAGACATTTTCGTGGTATGTCACTAGTTTTGCCTTAGGTGACATAAATTGTGAACGGGATGACGAAATATGTGTGACCGTCATATTGATTTGTCTGAATAATGTCATGACTAACTCTTCGATATCAGAAGTCTTTATCTTTTTCTTTCTTATTCAGAAAATATAGAACTGAAAAATGTACAGTGACGAGTAAAATTGTAACAAGTTTCCCATAATGGAAGTATACAACTTTAATTTTTAGCAGCGTTTAACCTTAGAATCAGGCCCTTGAGCAGGGGGGGGGGGGTTGTGGGTTAAACCTCCCCGAAAATATTTTTGGAAAATTTTAATTTAGTTTTAATATAATTTTTAAATTTTTTTTTTAAACGACTTTATTTTTGAAAACCCTTCCAAACTGGATTTGCTGTGTCAGTGACTCGACAGAAAAAAAACACGACAATGATATTTCTTCGACTGAAATACGATCTTCAGGTTCGGTTATATTTTTTTTGGTTAGGCGCTAGCTAATAGGTTTGCATATGTACATACCATACATGGACACTTACTTACTTACTTATCCGGTCTCGAACAACCCCAGCGGGTCAGGAAACTTACAAAACATATAACTTATTTCGCAAACCAGTTCGATCTTTTGCTTTATTTCTCCAGTTGGCAATGCCAAGTGTACGTCAACCTGATCCCTCCAGTGGAGTTTAAGTCTTTCTATTTTTTGTCTTCCTTCGAGTTCAATTTCGTAAACCCATCGTGCCATTCTACATTAATCCATTCTACTAACATGGCCTTGCCAGGTCAATCGCGTTATTGTGATCCGCTTAACTATGTCAATGTCGGGATAAAGCTCATACAGCTCATGGTTCATGCGTCGCCGATACTCGCCGTTGTGCACTATAGGGCCATACATTTTTTGCAGTATTTTTCTCTCGAAGACTCCTACAGATGTTTCGTCTGCTTGCGATAAGACCCAGGATTCTGCGCCATAAAGCAAGACAGGTTGTATGAGAGTCTGGTATAGCTAGACTTTAGTTACTCGTGAGAGGGCTTTATCTCTAAAGTACTTGCTTAGCCCAAAATAACATCTATTCGCAAGCATAATTCTCCGCTTGGTCTCAAGGCTGACGTTGTTGTTTTTGTTTACGGCAGTTCCGAGGTATATAAATTCGTCCACTACCTCGAAGTTATAACGGTTATCAACGTTCACGCTTTGGTCTAATCGCGTGGAGGCCCTGCTCGTTGAAACCATTAGAGTTTTCACCTCTTGTACGTTCTTATGATGAATGACGTAGGAAACTATGTGGTCGTTACATTTTCAGCAATTTGTGTAAAATCAGCAATTTTGTGTAAAATTTTAAGAGAAATATTTTCGTATAACATTTTAACCCTCCAGCTCCTCCAGATATGTGTTTTTTATACCCCTTTGGCGGATAACGATAAAAAAAACCGCTAAACTAGAGGCATCTGAGTGGCCGTCGGTGGTGCAATGGTAGAGTGTGCGGCTCTTGTACATGAGAACGTGGGTTCGATCCCTGCTCGGACCACCTTAAATTTCTTTCGACGGCGGTCAACTCGCTTAGTAACGGCTACACTATCGAATATTTAACCATGAAAAAAATTTAAAGTATATCGGTGTAAAACTGTAGGTCCCAATCAGTGAGTGTAAAACTAGAACGCGCACAGCTCACTGGTTTGTGAGAAGCTGATCCTAATCCCTACATGGGATGTAACGGGAAAATGTTTATTTATTTATTTAATTTTCAAATTTATCTCATCGACTACATTAATAATACATACCTTAATGATTCGAAACGGTTTGATACATGGTTGTGTAGATAAGTGTAGAAAATGTAAGATGGTAACATGATGAATTTAAGGGTGAAAAACATGCCACCTTCATAGTGCAAACACAGGTACAATATTTGAGTACAATAAATCTTGAGGATGTTTCATGAAAAACTTAAAATATTAAAACAGAGAAATGCTACCTAGAAAATTTATCCTAAATCCTTTTGAATCCTGACAGCCATACCTACTATCGACTGTAACGTATATACTTTTACATTTGTTTGAGGACACGCCTGTACTGGATGAAAAGAACGATTCTATTATTAAAAAAAATCAATTATTAGTTGTTGTTTTCATAAATTTAAAATAAATTGTAGTGTTACTGTCGTATCGCGCCTACAATGACAACTACAAACATATTTCGTTCTCTTATCGCAACAAAATAAAATTGTTAACTGTTATCTTATTGTTAAGCGTGGGGAGAATAGAAAAAAATGTTTGACTTTTGTTTGTTTTAAATAGTCAAATTGTTAAAGTCCATTAAAATGAGAAACTAATTGTATAAAATTATCACCATCAAATGTTGACAAACCCATATACGAGTAAATGGTCCAAGTATAAAAAGACAGGCTCGCAACATTACAAGGCAGATCATTGAGCAAAACGTTACAACTCGCGCAACGAAATCGGAATAAAGCAATATGAAATTCTGTGAGATTTACCAATTTTTCAATTTGAATTGATTTTCTAATACATTTTTATAGTTTTATGCTTGGCATTTTTGGCCTCCTTGTCTGTTGTCTCCGTGATGGGGTTGGCTGGTCAATCGGCTTGTCGTGATCCTGCTGAAGTTGGACAAACTTATCCACATCACTGGGATCCATCTAAGTACTGGTATTGTGAGAAGTTAAATGAAATAGCCATTGAAAAGGATTGCCCCAAGGACACTGCATATATGCATTTATTAAAAGAGTGCATTCCATGGCCCAACTGGATTTGGAAGAAACCCGAAAATCCTCCAACTGTAGCTTGAAATGAATATACGATTGCATTATCGACTGGATGCGCTTTTCTCAATTTAGAGATTTCTGAGATGATGTGTTTAAAAAGGTTGGAGCAAACATATTGAAAACAATGATTTCACAAATAAATACAGGAAAAAGTATGTCTTGAAACGATTTTATTACATCAACAATTAGGATTTTATATGTTTAAACTATAAATTAAGGTCTTCGTTTCTTTCGGCAATACAAAGGAGAAAGCAAATTATTACTAATTTCTTCAATATTTAAATTATCTCAAAACTTCTAACTACGACAACAGCTGGTGACGTATGTTGCCACAAAATATTGAATAAATAAGCAGACATATGTATCGAGGGGGTGCCAAAACTAGCCGACCTAACAAAAAAGACACGCAAAAGTTGGCAAAAATTTTCTTTATTTTTCAAAATAATCTCAATTTAGCTTGATAAACTTTTTCCATCGGTACTCAATTGCTTCGATACCCCGTTTATAGTATGAATTGTCAAACTCCTTAAAATAGCCATCAACCGCAGACTCCATCTTTTCATTGCTGGCAAATCTTCTACCACCAAACCATTTTTTCAAGTTTGGAAATATAAAATAGTCCGAGGGAGCTAAATCTGGCGAATAAGGGGCGTGATGAAGCAATTCGAACTTTAATTCATAAATTTTGGCCATCGCAACAGTGGATATATGAAATGGAGCGTTGCCTTGATGAAACAACACTTTCTTTTTCGCCAATTGCGGCTTTTTTCCACAATTAGCATAATATTTGCCATTGATGTTTTTTCCTTTCTGAAGATAACCAATAAAAATTAGCCCATGCGCATCCCAAAAACAGACGCTATGACCTTGCCTGCAGATAGAACCGTCTTCTTTGAACACGATTCTCCCATTCCAGTTCACTGCTTTGACTGTTCCCTTATCTAAGGTGTGAAGTCGTGATCTCATATATCATCCATGGTTATAAATCGAAGTAAAAATTCAGCTTTATTGCTGTGAAAAATCCCCAAACACTCTATTGAAACATCTTCACAACGCTGGTTTTGCTCTATAGAAAGCAAACGCGGCACCCATCTTGCGCACAGCTGTCTCATCTTCAAATCTACGGTCGATATACAATGTACAGCACTTTTTTAAATGCCTGCCACTTCAGCTAGTTCACGCACCTTCAGCCAACGAACATCCAATACCAGTTTGTGGATTTTCTTAACAGGGTCTGGCGTTGACACCTCAATTGTTCGACCTCTACGGCGTACGTCTTGGCAGCTCGTACGATCTCGTTTAAGCTCTGCTACCCAATTCTTTATAGTCGTAAAAAAAGGAGCAGACTCCCCCAGAGTAGAATCTAGCTCGGCTTTAATATTGTTTGGACTGAGACCTTTCAAATGGAAATATTGAATTACATAACGGTGAGATAATTTACTTTTGATGGCTCAAATAAAAATACTAACGGACGCCTTGAAATTTGAAACACATATTTTATAAAGTTGCCTCTTTTCACCAAAATATTTTTTTTTCAAACTACTGGCACCTTCTATACGTCAGGTCGGCTAGTTTTGGGACCGCCCTCTTATTATAATAGTACAGAACAACCTTCACAAATGGATGTTTGTATCGAATTTCCCAGTAAACAGTTGTTACCGACGTGTCAGTTGTCTGGAAATTCTCGTCTATTTTATAAGTTAATCAGCTGCAATTTTCGAAATTTCTTCAGACAATTCAACGATTTTGCTGCACATTGTCTGTCAGCCGATTCTGCATATTCTCTGAAATTTCATACGGCAATTATGCAACATATTTGCACACTCTCATATTTCTTAAATATTTAAATATAAAGTAGTTTTGAATAGAAACAAAATTATATACTTAATTTATTCTCTGCAATAGTGGGATCATGCTCAAATATTTATTCAGACATCTCTCGGAAATTGATACGATAAATCGGACAAATTTATTTGTTTAAACTATATATTAAGGCCTTCGTTTCATTCGGCGATACATATTAAAAGTGTAACGTTATGACAGAACTAGAAAGTTATTACCACACCCAGTGTATCGTATTCAAAAAGCCGGGCTTTTAAAAATGTCGATTTTCGGTTTATTCGAATATTCCAATTTTGGTGAATCCGGGATTCGGTTAAACCGAGAGGTAAAACCGGTTAATAACTGGTTTCGTTTTTTTTTGACGACATGGGAAAAATCGTGAATTTTTAACTCAGACTTATTGAATTTTGAGATCGATATGATTAATGTGTGATGATATACCTAAATACTTGTGGAGAAAGAAGCTGATGATATGGCTTGGTGGGCAGTGAAATAGCTAAATTCCATCATAATAATCAATTTCACATATTTCATTTAAAATGTACTTTTTCATAGAAAAAGTACTTTTTAATAGTTATTGATCTTGAACCGAACAATTACACTGTACGGCAATAACAATTACACTGTACCATATACGGCAATATTAGTGGACTTCTTACCCATAATACTTAAACTAAAGTTGTGGTGGCCAAGGGCATTCTTGATGCTGCGCATAATCAATTTCACATCTATGTCGAAGGTCATTATGACCGGGATCGATTTGCTGGTTCTGTTTCTCGTTGCAGCTGCCCTCATAGTAGCCGCTGCAGTACCTGCTTTCACTCTTGGTGATGCCGCATTCTTTGCAGCTGCTGAGGTCGTTGGCGTACCTGCTGTTGCCGCATTCTTTGCGGCTGCTGACGTCGTTGCTGCATTCTTTGCAGCTGCTGAGGTAGTTGGCGTACCTGCTGTTGCCGCATTCTTCGCCGCTTTTACCTTTTTGGCCGATGCTGTTGACATTACCGTCGTCCAGGCAGGTGTGGCGTCTTGACCTCCCGTATCCTTAGCAGGTGTGGCGTCTTGCCCTGCTGTATCCGAAGCAGGTGTGGCGTCTTGCCCTGCTGTGCTCCTGGCAGGTGTGGCGTCTTACCCTGCCGTACCTCTAGCAGGTGTGGAGTCTTATCTGCTGTGCTCCTGGCAGGTGTGGCGACTTGCCCTGCCAAATCTCTCTTCAGTGGTCTCGACATCGACTCGCGCAGCGATGAAAACTCGTCACTTCCTTTAGCTGTTGTTTCTACGCAAACCATCTCACATTCATTCTCCTCGTCTCCTTCATCAGACGTAAAGTAATCTTCAGAGGATTGCTCTTCCTCTTCTTCTTCCTCTGTCCCGGACTCAGACTTCCCCCGGGCATTCTCTTTTTTCATCTTCTCAATTTCGCCGAGGGCCTTATCCAGTATCGCCTCCAGCTTCGCGCACTTTATAACGAGCGTATTATACCGCTCTCTGCTCTTCCGCATCATAGGACTCCGTCGGCAATCACTCTCAACCATAAAATGGTCTTCTTTTTATTCTCAAACGATTGTTCACTCTAGCAGTTTACTGCCTTCCCGTAGGTATTTTTTCTACCTGTCCACTTTTTATTTCCACTGTTTAATACTTCACTGCAAATACACAAATGATCTATGCCTCGATGTAAGCGTCGTGTCGCTTTTATATTGTGTGCTGCGTCCTTGTTGCGTGTGCTGAGTTTACTGATTTGCCTGTGCTGCTGCGGTCGGTGAGGTAGCATAGTATCTCAATGTTGAAGTAAACGGTGTTAAGTCCCCTTTTCCACTAGCAAATATTTCTTTGCAAATTCTTGAGTTTGTAGGTGAGAGGGGTGGGAGGAAGAGAAACAAATTTTTGTCAGTTCAGTATTTGCAGTTCTCGCAAATTCTGCTTTGTTCTTTTCGCTGAAACAAATTCATTTGACATTTCGTTTTTAACCCATTCGTTTTTACTGACACATTCGGTTTTTGTTTGCAAATCTGTTGGTTGTAGTGATTGTTTGAAGTAAACAAATGAAATTTAATTTATAAGTTACCATTTTTACACCGATTTTAAATTATTTATCCACTTCTTAGGAAAAATTCTTTAAAATGTAAACAGTTTTGACGTTTCTTTCGTTCTTTTGTATTTTGAATCGCAAAAATTTGGCAAAGTAAAATTTGTGAGTGGAAAAGCATTCGAAAATACGAAAAGAGAAAAGAAACAATTTGTCAAAGAAATATTTGCCAGTGGAAAAGGGGACTAAGCATCGTTCCTAGGAAGTTGATATATTTTAGAAATTTGTTTACTGAGATCTTAGGTACATTTTTGTAGTTGATTGTTTCCTTGAATTTTGATCCGTTTGCTACCTATGGACCTGAAAAGGGGAAAAAAGTAAGAAAAATGTCGATTTTTTTAAAGTTTTTTGCGATTTTGAACTTGAAGGTGAAGTTGTTTTGATTCTATAAGCTAGAACTTTCCCTCAGAGTGTTAATCAAAATTACGAACGGTTTGCAAGATATGAGCCTGACAAAATAATCTCTTTTTTTTGCAAAAATGACACCCGGGCCAGAAAATAAGTGAATGACTTTGGGCAAAACTGGGAGACACGGGTCTTTTTTTGTTGGTCTTTCTGTCACGTTTTTGATATCAGAAGTTTCCAACAAACAAAGCCACATTTGGATCCCAAATACATATATTAGAACCAATTAATCATTCTGTCCCAAATATGTTATATTGAATAGCAAACACAATTTGTTTGGACACAAGTATACTATATTTGCGGCAAGTTACAAACCCGTAATATTTGGATCCAAACAAGAAATACAGATATTTATTATTTTTTAGCGTGTATATTTGCTGTGCAACATTAATAGCATTACATTTTTATTTGATTAGTAATGGTATAAGAAATACCAAAATTGTATTGTAATTAAACGCTATTTGATGTGTCAGTAGATTGCTGAATAAGTTCTCGTTCCATAAGAGTTCGGCTTTCTCGTCTCCAAGCTAACTTCTCCCAAACAAATGCCAATGAACTGCATAAATATCCACATCCTAATATTGATATCATTACTGAGATTATATCGGATGTGCCAAGTACTCCAAATCTAAGCTGCTGTGGCGTTTCATGAATATAGGCAGCTAGTCCATGGTCCTTCATGCGCTGAAACATACATGACCTAGTGTATTGAATAATACCACTTTCGCGCAAGCGTAGCGTGAACTTTTTCAGTTGATCGGTTAGGTGACTGTCAGCTCCCAATTCGGGAAGAAATTGTTTAGCATGATAGCAAAAGTTAGAAATTAAAAATCGTTTTGGGTGCAGATACTTTTGTTCCTCATTGATAATTCTGTTAAATACTTCTACTGATGTAAAATACATGTAGGACGTGTTCAAACTGAAGAATCTCTTAGTGACTTCTTCTCTGGAAACATTAAGTATGTGTCGGACATCTTTAGAATCGATATGAATATGTTCAAACAATGACCCATGGTGCCTATTATTTACAATCAATGGCACATCACTGGTAACTATGTGCTCTCGGGTGACAATGGGAACTTGGAAATAACTGGCTGTCAAAACAGAAGAATAATTGGTTGTCAACATTTGTGAGATACAGTAGCCTCCCATAATGCAAATGAAATACAGTGATAATACTCGTACGAATGCCATGAGCCGCGTGTTTCTCATAGCTGACATAAAAGGATGTGGAAATGGTAACCCAAGAAAGATACAAAATACGCAAAGACCTAGGTAAATGCGAGAGGCATTTACACGTCTCCTAATCTGTCTCTCAATCAAATGCATACTAATCGACCATATTATATCCTGGACAATAAAACACGAAAAAATTAGAAGCCACACTGACCAATGTACAATATTATAGAAATGAATCGGCCTCGACTTAGGTGTGGGAATCATAATGCACCACGTTGCGTTGACATAAGGATAGAAAAAGTCGATAATATATTTCTGGGATTTAATAAATTCATCAGGACTTATGCCAGTATCTTCATTCGACTTGTTTATATCCAAATCCTTTGCCACGTTTTTGTGTACAGGATATGTATGCATAACGATGTTACTGTGTAAGGCAAATTCCGACAATATCTTGCCCCCAATGCCATCCATTATCATCTTCTGACTCTTTGTATCTTGATACCAAAATGTTAATGGTACATCCTTTATAATGGGCACATCCACAATATATCCTTTAAAATCTCTGATATTATCTAAAGTTGGAAACAATTTTGACAAATGGGACCCAGTAACATTTAATATCGCGAGCTTAGGATATGGATCTATAGTTAGCAAGTCCTTGCCATTTGCTACTACCAATGGTTTTCTCAGTTGATATTTCCACAGCCGCCCGAAAATGCGATAATGGTCTGTGGCATTAGACAACAGTTGTATGTTATATATGGAGACACATTTTCTCCGACGGCTGGTTGCATTTATAGTCACCGCTAATATGTCGTCGTAAGCACTGTGCATCATAGTCAATACCAGTGAATCGTGGGTAAAACCTGCATTCATGTAGAATGGCTTCTGGAAACTTTCTTCAGTTACAGATGTATGCGGCAATGTCGCAAAATAGGTATCCACACGATGGATTTCCTCCAAAACTCCCATCAAATAGCTATTACTGGCGAATCGGGAATTGTAAATTATATAAATCGATGTTATATTCCAATGCTGGCCGATGTCGTTTACCAATTTTGCAAATTCCTTGGGATCGTAAAAATTCCTCGCCATTGATTCTTGAGAACTGAAGATAATACTAAGCAGTGCACAACATAAAATGCGTTTAAGAAACATTTTAGTTCGTAGTTCTTAACAATTTTAATGATTCTAAATAGTCTGATTGAATGATGGTTAAACTCTGTCGCGACTTGTTTTATGTCAAACTTACGAGGTCTGCCCAAAACGAAATACGACCAAGTGTAGAATGTTAAATGATCTCATGAAATGCATTTCAAAATATTTCGTATTCTCCTTTATTTGTGCGGTGTAATTGAAAACTTTGTGTAGTGATGAAAAACTAGCATGCCAATCTTCCGCAAAATGCACTATTTCCCAGTTAGCCACACGAATGGAATATCAATAAAGGTTTTGTAAATAATTGTGCTTTACAGAGTATTTGCGTTAGACACCAGTGGGTATTTAAACTAGTCTAAACAGTTACATTAAAAATACACAGTAAGAAATATAAAAGTAAATTTGTTTTAACTCAATTCAATATACAAGCCGGCTCAAAGGTTGTGTGCCAGTGCTAACAATATGGGTGTCATTTAGTATTTAACGCAGTACCTTTCTTTACGTACTTGTACTTCACAGTTCAAGAAAATCACAGTATTTTTTCATCGGATTTTGTCATTTAGATGTTTAAGTGATCGCAGCATAGAAGTTGTTGTAGCTTATAGAAAATCATATGACTTACAATACAGCCACATTTTTTGATTTTGTTAAGTTCGTAACTTCTTTAACCACTCTGTCCGTCTGGGTCGCTGGTCAATACGATAACTGCCGTAAATCTTCAACTATCACAATGAAATTTTTGCAGTAACTATTATTTGTCCAGACTTTGTTTGGGACCTCCTGGACCTTCTGGGACCTCCCGTACAAATCGCACAAAATCATATTTCTTCTAAAACTCTTTTGTGGTAGTTGTTATTAGCTTCAAGTCACACATTGGTTAATAATCTGTAAATGTTCTACTTAACTGGAGGAAATGGGTGAGATTGCCACACCCATTCTGGTACCTCCCATACAAAAGCTTGGTTGTCTTCCGGGTTGTCAAACCGATAAATCGCGTGAAACAATGCCCGACCTTAATGAAATTAGGTATAAGACTTCATGTTATTAAATTCTAACCAACGATTAAGACAAGGGTGTTTTTGCCACGCCCATTTTGGTACCTCTCATAGAAAAGTTGTTTGGCCATCTGGTTGTTCGGCACGAGAAGTCCCGCAAAACGTAACCAATCTTAATACACTCACAGAAAAATTCGGCTGAGACCGCCGAATTAGCCGTAACCGAATTAAGAGGTTGTCACAACCGAATTAGAGTTTGGCACAACCTCATTAGAGGTTGTCACAGCCGAATTAGAGGTTGACACAACATCATTAGAGGTTAATACAACCTAATTGGAGGTTGACACAACCTCATAGAGGTTGACACAACCTCATTAGAGGTTGTCACAGCCGAATTAGAGGTTGAATTATTAAAGTTTTTTTATTATTAAGTGATGATTTATTTTCTTGTATTTTTATAAATGCAATAAAAAGCGAGAAAATAAAGTCATATATATGGGGTATTCTATATAGGTAGAATAATACATTTAATTTACACGCCTTTTCCAACCTTTATTGAAGTCCCTGCCATCATGGGACACCACACTAATTCTGACGTGTTGTATCGGTTTCTCTAGGTCCAAAGTCGTTTTGTATCCAGACTACCGCATATATATCTGCTGTTGATATCTGCTTAAATAACAACTGCAAAATAAGACGGTTTAATACAAAATATATTTTACTTACCTTTTTAAAATAATATTTGATTATAAAATTTGAAACTTCAGATTTTAAATACATAGAATTGTGTTGTGGTAACCGAATTGAAAATGAATTCAGTTGTACCTACAGAATTCATGAGAAATCGAGTTACAGCAACCGAATTGACGAAAAATTCGGTCGTTGCAACCGAATTAATGCTAGATTCGGTTATTGCGACCGAATTGAACCAAATTCGATAGTTACTACCGAATTGATGTCAAATTCTGTTACTACAACCAAATTGAGGTTGGTTAAGACTAGATTCGGTTACCCCAACCGAATTAGGTACCAATTTCGGTTGTTGCATACGAATTAATTTGAAATTCGGTTGTTTCAACCGAAATTTTAAAACATTTAGTTGACTGAGCGAATATAATTTGACTGAGCGAATATAATTTGAAGATTGCTTCAACCGAATTTCGGTTGTGGAGACTAAATTCGGTTGTAACAACCTCAATCCGGTTGTGGCAACCTCAATTTGGTTGTGGAAACCTCAATTCGGTGGTAACAGCCGAATTTACGGTTGCTACGACCTCTTTTCAAACAATTAGTTCTCTGAGTGTAGTCAATATTTTGCTGAAAGCTACTCTGTAATTAATAATTCACTACCGTGTCACGCCCAGTTTGCTACCATCAGAAGGAGATTTAACAAATTATTATGCATAGAACTGCAGAAGGTGTAGTTGAGCTTTGTGACGCGCAAGGTGAACAAAGTAAATTATCACTGGAATGCAAGTGGGGCATGGATGGTAGCTCTGGTCACAGCCCCAACAAACAAAAATTTGAGAGTGACAATTGTACTGATCAATCCATGTTTTGCATAGCACTTGTGACACTTAAGGTGAATAAATAGAGAATAATTTTTTTAAATCTTAATTTTTAATATTGATTTCATTTTCGTAGAATGGTTAACTTGACTGCAAACAAAGTTATATATACCATCATCTACGATGTTTTGCAGACCAATTAAATTTGCATTAGGAAAGGAAAATCCAAATTTAGTTCGGAAAGTCTTAAAGATATTCCTGAAGTTAACGGTACAATTGTTGAAGTTTCATATGATGTGCATTGCACAATGATTGGTGGTGCAGTTCATAGCTTGGGAATAATGATTAGAAATCCTAATGATTAGCAATTGGATTAGAAATTTTAGTTGTGCTGGAAAATTGATTAGTTATGATTAGTTAGCCATTTTAGACGATAACTAATTGATTAGATTATAAATAATCAAAAATCTAATCACAAAAAGTGACGATTAGCATTTGTAATCAAATCTAATCAAAACTAATCCAAAAATAATTGATTAGATTTCTTGACTATTTTTGATTATATTTGATTAGATCAACTATTTTAAACTATTTTTGTGAAAAGAAAATATTTATTTATCACATTTGTTGCTATATTTACATAATGTAACAGTTTTTGAATATTGCATAAAATTTCATACGGTGCACCCTGTTCTTTAAATAAACACTAGACGCAGCTGGTTCACTTTGTTGTTGTATGTTTTGACCAATACAAATTCCTCTTGTATTTTCATTCACAATATAGCAGTGGCGGACCATATCTAGTCCATCGCATTTCCTGGTTAGCTGTGATGTCAGCTTTATATTTTTCTTCCTGTATAGTGGTTGCACATTCCAGGTACGCACCCTTAAATCGTGGTCCTTATAACGTTTGCGAGGGTCGTCAAAAGTTAAGGGATTTCTTCGTTTATTACATATTCTGTGTATTTTCATTGCCTATATAACAGTGGCAGAAGGCAAACCCAGCCCACCGTGGTTTTCATTTTACCTACTGCCAAGATGATTATGTTACAGCCACCCATTATGGATCAGACGCTGACCAGAATGCGGTGAGTCGAAGTTGGATTTTGGTTTCTTCAATTTTGATCTGCCGTTGGTCAAGTGTTTTGAGTCATCCGCCTTCAAAGTACAGAAGACTATGTCCACTGGTTCGAAGAGTTTCAGTGACAGAGTCACCTAATTAGCCTGAGACAGACGTATCAGTGATCACATAACCAATCAGGCTGCTCATTCGATTCGCCTTCTCACTTTAGCTAACTAACGGAGGTTTCCGATAAAGCCATTGTCCAGAACATACCGCGTGGAAGTAGAGAGCTGCTTGGACTGACCCATGAAGGAATCATTTCTGGCCACCCCCCAAGTGAATGGCTATCAGAAACTTCCCATCTCCAAGGACAGATCCATGTCCTAAATCTCCACACTCTTCCGGATTTCCCCAGACAAATCTTTCTTCTTGTCAATCGCCCATACGAATTTCTATACGTTGTCTCACCAACATGGGCACTACAATCGGAGACTTGTGCATAGTGTCTGACAGATTTCCGGTTGATTTCGGAAGAAATGGTTTAATGGGTTGTCGCCTTTCAATTACAAACATTTTAAGAGAATACCCTTTTATTAAAAAATACCCGTATTAATTTTTTTATTATTGAGAATTATCAGACATTTTTAAAGATAACAAGACCAGAACATTTTTACATTCGGAACTGTTAAATTTTCGTTGCTAGGGTGTAGAGTATGATTATCTAGAAACACTACCACGCTCATCTATAGCACAGTGGGGCCGATTGCAAACAAAGTGATGATAATATCAGAACTTCTAAATTATTGATTGAATCTTTTCAGAATGTACCAGACATTAGTAGGAAAGGAGACAGCCTTTGGGAATATTTTATTTAGAAGCACCCTGTTGTAACGCACAATGTACGACAGGGTGCCAAAGTTGATCACTTTGGTTGTTTTGAACTTTTCAGGGCCTGTAACTTCTAAGACGATTTAAAGATTT
The DNA here is from genome assembly GCA_963931995.1 of Phaonia tiefii. NCBI lineage: Eukaryota > Metazoa > Arthropoda > Insecta > Diptera > Muscidae > Phaonia > Phaonia tiefii. Next base: position 105,136,705 of record OZ008367.1, on the reverse strand, counting down.
TAATAATCATAGTTATTATGGTTATTATTAAAATCGTTGAAATCGTCTTGGAAGCTACAGGCCTTGAAAAGTTCAAGACCACCAAAATGTTAGTGTTATCTTTTACTGTCTCAGAGATAAATATATACAGTGACGGCCAAAGGTATTACAGGGCTGACACAGTTTGGAAATAAATTTGTATATTTTAAATATTTGATTAAAAATAAAATATAATTAACGAACTCAATTTATTGTTCTCTTGTGAATAAAAACAAACACAAATTTTAATTTTATGTTGATATATACAAAGTGAACAGTACTTATTGTAAAGTTGTATAAATGTTACAATTTTGCACTCTGGGTTTGTGTTAATTTATTTGTTTTCTGATTCAATATCATGTTCCAGTAACCTTTGACGTTTTTAAGAGTTTATTTTAATCTATCTATTTGAATTTTTTTATCTCGTATAGGCATTTTGATTCATCTGGATATTTGGCGAGCTGAGATTTTATGTAACTCCAAAAGTTTTCTATCGGGTTTAAGTCTGGTGACTGCGCTGGCCATTCCATAGTTGTAAATTGTTGACTGTTTAACCAGTTTTTAATGATTTTGGCCGAATGTTTTGGGTCATGCTGAAAAATCACTCTTTTTTCTATTGCACCTGGTAAATGATTTTGCAGAATTGAAAGATATTATTCGTTTTTCATAATACCTTAAATTTTAACCAGAAGACCTATTCCATTTCTCATAATACATCCCAATACCATTATGGATCTACGACCATGTTTCATGGATTTTGTTACTGCATTCATGGTAGTAGTATTTGGATCTTCACCACAAGGCGTTATTGTCTTTTAATTATTTAAAACATGTCGAGTTTAATACTTTACCTTCTTCCAGTCAGCCTCAGTCCAGTTTTCGCAGACCTGGGCGAATTCTATACGAAGATTTATATTCTTTTGTGATAAAAATGGGTTCTTTTTCTTCTCTGCACCCTAAATACATAATCTGTTGGGACTTCGACGAGCAGTCCACTCACTGGCGTCAATATTTAACGATTTTTGTGACGCAGCTGGGGTAAATTTTTGCAAATGATGACAAGTGCGGTCTTCACTAATTTTGGGGCGTGCAGGAGTACTTGAAGTTTTAATATTTTCCTTCCGTTTCCGTTCCGGTTCTCTGGATCATCATAAAGGGGTTTTCAATAAGAGCGCTACAAAAGTTTTTTTTAAATAAAACAAAACCGGTTTCAGATACCAATGAAATTCTTCATTCCTGTGAAAGTACGTTCGATGTCATTATGTATGGAACTCGATTTCTTTTGCATGGCCACCACGGTCATGCTTGCAGAAGTCCAGACTCTGAACCCAATTTTCGACGGGTTTCAAGCATAAATCGGCTGCAATTTCACGTTCGATATTCGTACGAAGTTCATCAATCGTCGCTGGCTTGTTGGCATATACCATAGACTTGACGTAGCCCCACAGGAAATAATCTAACGACGTCAAATCGCACGACCGGGGCGGCCAATCGACTGGGCCATTTCGTGAGATAACACGTTCACCAAACTTGGTTTCCAATAAATTGATTGTGGCATTCGCTGTGTGGCTTATGGCGCCGTCCTTTTGGAACCACATGTCCTCCAAGTCCATATTATCCAATTGGGGCCAAAAATATTCGGTTATCATTGAACGGTAGCGATTCGCATTCACAGTAATGTGAAACATCACTGAAGAAGTACGGCCCAATGACGCCGCCGGCCCATAAACCGCACCAAACCGTAATTTTTTCGGGATGCAATGATGACTCATGGATTACGTGTGGATTTCTGCTTGACCCATAACGCATATTTTGCAAATTGACGAAGCCATTCACCCAGAAATGAGCCTCATCGCTGATTGTTGAGGCCTCTTAAAGTTGAGGCCACTGACTCCAAATTTCGGTAGTAAATTTTAATAATTTCGACTCGTTGTTGGCTCGTATATCTTTCCATGATGAAATGGCAAACCTTACTGAAGAGAAATGTCAAAAGAGCGGGGGAAAAATATGGCGTCATTTGCTGTCCCTATCGATTTACTTTTGTAGCGTCTCTGTTGAAAAACCCTTTATTACGTACATTGAACTCCTTAGCAACGTTCCGGACAGAATTATGATTTTTTAATAACTACTTTAGATGCTTCCATTTTTGATCAGCTCGTGGACAATAATGACCAGTTGAGAAAAATATCAATAAATTTATGAGCTACGTGATGATTACATTGGAGTTTCTGGATCTTTAAAAGGTTGAAGAGAGTGCAGTATTGTAACACTAAAGAGAGTGCGAAATTGTAACCTTGAGGTTTGTTTACATATTACGCTCTTTTAGACATATATGTGTAATTATTGTATATATATTTAAGTGTTCATTACGAAAGAGACCATATCAAAGTGAAATGCAAAAAAATATTTTTATTTTAATGTTAAACGATGCTCACAATTAAAGTTTTCCGTTATGGGAGACCTGTTACAATTTCGCTCGTTACTGTAGATTAGGGGTGGGATAGTGTTGTCTGGATATCCTTAGTAACAAGTTTTCGATACGCTAGAACCCCTAATTTTGCAAGTTTCGAAAAAATTCATCGGCCAAAAAATGGGGGAGGTGGGGTGCGAGCACTAGGCCCCGCATCGGGGTACCCCTCCTTATGGATTAGAGATAGAGAGTATGTTTAGGAAATATTTTGGGGGAGAGATATAAAAGTGGTTTGATCCTACATTTCACCCTTCTGGAAGGCACCGCGGGGGCGGCAGAAGTTGATTTCATAAAACAAAATTATAAAAAATTACAAATTACAAATTAGTGTGGAGATCACATTAAGGGTTGAAGATTAATGGTACATATATTCCGACAAACTGTTGGGGCTGCAAAAGTATTGAGGGTCGGTCATACATTAGACTCCTCTAAGGTAAAAATTTTATAAAAATGCCATTTTTGCAAGGGAGCCCCTTTAGCGGGTGAAGATAGCTGGTAGATATGTTTGGAAAAAATGTTTGGGAAAAAAGTTTGAAAAAAATTAGTAGTATTATTAAATTAGTAGCCACATATTTCTTCCCTCTAGGGCTGACTCTGGGGCAGTTGTGGGGCTCGTTGCGAATTTTTTCCCCTTCACCTCCTCCTTTGCCCCCGATGCGCAGCCTCCCCACCTCCCCCATTTTTGGTTCATGCATTTATTTTACAATCTCACAAAATTAGGGGTTGCCCTGTATCGAATTCGAAAACTTGTGCACTATCCTAGTGTACATACAATTTCTTTGGAATATGCACCATGTTATTTCATTCTGTGTATTTTGCCATATATTTCCTTAATAGTTTAAATTTGTTTAAATACCCAGTGGTCTCTAAAGCAAATAAATTATATTCTTTATACTTTGCGATGCACAAATCTTTATAGACTTTCTATACGAGGGCTAACCGAAAAATTATACGACACGATAAACTTTGGATTAACAATTTCGGTCGATGGTTCTTACGTCACAAAATTTTCCTATGATCTAAAATTTGCAGAAGGTTAATATGCTGGGTCTCAAGGAAGAATAGGGGGTTTATCACACCATACGAATGAAGGAGAAGACTAAATACATTTTATGAGATCATTGAACATTTTATGGGATGATTTAACAGGTCGCATTTTATTTTGGCCAGCCCTCCTAAATTTCCCATAAAACAAGTCGATTGCAAAATTCAACCGTCATTCGTTCAGAACGTGTAGTATCGTTAGCATTATTAAGAACAACAAAATAAAATGCTTCCTAAGAGCATTTTTTGGTGTACACTACTGCTAAGTATTGCCATCAGTTCTCAAGAGCCAAAAGCTGGGAATTTATACGATCCCAAGGAGTTTGTCAAGTTGATAAACGACATCGGCCTGTATTGGAATATAACATCGATTTATATAATTTACAATTCCCGATTCGCCAGTAATAGCAATTTGAGGGGAGTTTTGGAGGAGATCCATCGTGTGGATACCTATTTTACGACATTGCCGCATACATCTATAACTGAAGAAAGTCTTGCTGGCAAGCTTGAGACAAAGACTTTCGATATAGTCAAGTCAATTGATGACAATGAAATAAATCCTGATGACTTTGTTAAATCCCTGAAATATGTTTTCGACTTTTACTATCCATATGTTAATGCTTCTCGGTGCATTATGATTCCAATACCGAAGTCAAAACCGATTTATTTTTCGAATCTTGTACATTGGTCGTTGCTGCTCCTATTTATTTGTTTTCTAATAGTAGCCGATATGATATGGGCGATTATAATACAATTGCTTAAGATAAAGCGTAGGAGATGTCAACCATTTCTGGTAAATATCTCACGTAGTGATCGAGCTTTCTCGGGATATCAACTCCAACCATCCGTTTACCACCATTTAAAAACATCCGACTCATGGTATTTATACGCAGGTGCGTAGTGTATTTCGTTTGCATTATGGGAGGCTTTTGTATCTCCCAAATGTTAACAACCAATTATTCTTCTGTTTTGACGGCCGGTTATTTCAGCGGTCTCATGACTAGCATGAGCGATATAGTTTCTAGTAAAATACCCTTACGTCTAAACCACAGCGAGTACACATCATTTTACGATCAATTTAACATCGATCATTGCATCATTGCATGAATTCGGTAAAAGCCTCCTCAATTTGGACACGGCCTACATGTATTTCACATCAGTAGAAATTTTTAAAAAAGTTATCAATGAGCAACAAAAGTATCTGTACCCCAAACGATTTGTGCTTTCAAACATTTGCTATGGTACTACACCTATTCTTACACAATTGGGAGCTGACAGTCACGTAATCGACCAGCTGCAAAAGTTCACTCAACGCTTACGAGAGAGTGGTATTATTCAATACATCACGTCGGGTTTACTTCAACGTATGAAGGACCATGGACTAGCTACCTATATTCATGAAACACCACAGCAGTTTGAATTTGGAGTACTTGGTACATCCAATATATTTTCAGTTATGATAACTGTTTTAGGATTTGGATATTTGTGCAGTACAATGGCATTTGCTTGGGAGCAGTTTACTTGGAAACGAGAAACCAACAGGCGAAAGGTTTTGCAACGCGAGCCCATTCTACAATCTCCTAAAATATAAAATAACTACAATTTTACCTTTGTTCATCATTGCTAATAAAATTAAAAAGTCATTGCTTTCAATGTTGCACAGAAAATATAGGTCCAACATTTGCTGATTTTCTGGGTAAGTTGAGTAATTTCATGCTAGTTAACCCACTTCGTGCCAAAGTTGCACTGTGTGTAGTAGGCTTGATCTAGGACACTAAAAACGGAAAAAATTATTTTGATCGCTTTCAATTAAATTGTTAGTTGATAAATTATGTTTATCCAGACAAAATATCATGAATTTAAAAAAAAAACAAACGTTGACTGCATAGAGTTATTTCAAGTCAAATTGCAATTTTACCATGTCCTATGAAATTTAAACATCGCTAGCAGAGTAAAACATTTAATGGCCAGTTTTTCAGTCAGTGGTGATCTTCGATTCTTAGTTAAATTGTGGTTAAACATCGATTTGTGTTTTTTAGTCATTGTTTAACTATGATTTAACCACCCAATGTTGGTTGGTTAACTTATAGTCAGAACCATATTATTTTGACAATCAAATTACTGACTGTCAAAGTGAGAAATGAGGATTGTATAAAATACGTTTCAGATTTGCATATTTGTACACATATGTTGAGTCTAGATGTTTAAATTATAGTTTTTTACACATTTTTGTTAAAATGACTTTGATTTTATGCATCTATTTCTTATTTTACTTAATTCCATTTTGTTAGTTCCCCTTAGTTGTTTTGGTATTTATCCCAAAACACACGTTTTCCAATAAGAATACAAGGGTTGCCATATTGGTTGACAATATGGCGACTTATGCCTTGTTCACGCTGCCACGAAATTGACAATTTCGGATTGAAATTGTCGAACGAAATTGAAATCGTTCACACTGGCTTTTGAGCAATTTCGTTGAAAAATGACAACTGTTTGTTTACAAATATTGCCAATAGTAAAATTCTAGTGCCTGGGCATAATAACCAAAATTCTGTTAGGAACTGAATGAAAACAATTAAATAAATGAATGATACGTGAACTTTAACATGAATCACTGATTCACCACGGTTTATAGTTTATTTTCTCTACCCTGTTTCGATGTAAACTTAAAATTTCAATCTGATGAATGAGGCGGCATACAATTGTTTTGGTTTGTTTTTTGCAATTTTAGTAACCACGTGTTCGGTGAACGAAGCCGATCCAAAATTATCGACGGCGTTAGAGCAACAAAAAAAAATATATCGACGGCGGCAACTGAGTTTTTATTAAATGTAATTTTTCGGCAGACGTTACTTTAGGTTCATCTCTAAAAAATGTAGATAAATTTTTTGTAATTCGGGCCTTTAAATGCGGCTTAATTGATAATATCGGCTAACATTTTAAGTCGAAGCATGCCTTAACGACGGCGGCGTGAACTTCAAAAAATGATCTACGACGGCGGCACATCAGAAAATTTTCTGTCGGCTTCGTGTTCTTGCATATGTGCAAAAAAGAGTACTAAGTTAATTTTGCTGAGTAAAAACAGCGTTGTATACGACAATTTCAAGTCAATTTCAACGAAATTGTCGTAAATATCTCAATTTCGTAGTTGTCAAAATATATGCGAAATTGAGCAATTTCAACTCATTTTCGGCCCAAATTGCGATAGACTTCAATTTCGCGGCAGCGTGAATAAAGCATTACATTAACTCACCACTGAAAAACAAAATGCAAAGTTAACCTCTAATTAACTTAGAATTACGATTAAGTAATCCGATAGTAAACTACCCACTTAAAAACTGGCAATAAGAGGAAATAAATATTTATGTATTTAATATTTCTAATAGATTTTAATTTTATACTAATCGTGTATTTTTCTTTGACTAATTCATGTATGTATAGTTTACAATACAGGAACATAGTAAGTCGAAAATCGAGACAGGGCAGGAGAGGATGGTTTTACCCTAACTACGAGGTACCAGAAATCGAACTGCATCATTAGTTTTTTGAGTTACAATTACGGATTCATACAATAACGGATTCAAAATAAGAACAATTACGGATCCAAAATAAGAAAGTCGCTAAAGTAAAAAAGTGGCTATAACACGGAAACGGTTCGTCAAATCGCAAAAATAATGATTTTTTTACGTCCATAGGAAGCCTTAACAAATGGATGTCTTTAATATGGCATCACGTTGTTTTCGTATTTTTTTTTTATTTTGGCGATTTTCTAAAAAAAAAATCTTCTATACAAATTGGACCAGCTTATGAAAAACCCGGAGAAATTGCTTATTTTTTCGATTGGACGCTCCATTTCCGCGATATAGACATGAGGGAGTTTTAGCGAGTTTTTATTTGTAAAATTTAAGTTGTAGAAATTTCTTTTTTTAAAAAAGTAGTCACTTTTTAGAACGAAGTTCTTTATCGCACGTTGCGGGATGGTGACTAAATGAAAAAATGTTAAACAACTTTGTTTTAACTACTTTATTACAACCCATTATTATCAATTATATTGCATACATTTGGTTTGGTTTAACGGGAAGGTTTCTAGGTGGAGCCTGTTTATTACATATGTATTGTAGTTTTCAAACAAATTTTAAATTTTGGAAAGCTAAAGTGAAAGAAATTTTAAAAAATAAAATTTTCTTAAATAAATGCGTTTTCTTAAAAAAGGTAAATTTTCTCAAAAAATGCCTACTCATATTCTTAAACAGAGTACATTTTCTTAAAACAGTACCTTATCTTAAACATGTACCTTTGCTTAAAAAAGTAATTTTTGTTACAAAAAGTACCTTATCCTAAAAAAAACATTTTTTTTAAATAACTACCATTTCTTAAAAAAGTACAGTATTTTACAACAAGTTGCCTTTTCTTAAAAAACTACCTTTTCTTTATAGAGTACCTTTCATGTAAAACAAAATAACTTTTCTTGAGATAAGTACCTACTCTCAAAATTATACATGTTCTTGAAAAAAACGACCAATTCTAAAAAAATTACCATTTCTTAAAAAAAATCCTTTTCTTCAAAAAAAATAATACCTTCTCTTAAAAAAATTCCTTTTCTTACAAACATTCCTTTTCTTCAAAGTACCTTTTCTTTCAAATAAAATAATACCTTTTACTTTCTTTGCTTGAGATAAGTAGCCTTTCTGAAACTGAATTGCGGAATTGAGTTTGTATATATACGATTGATGATCAACCCATGGTATCAATTCAGGCACAGTAGTTCGGCATCTGTTGATGAACTTGTCACGGAGTTCGAAACTAGTCTTGCCAGTGAGTGTGTATTGAACTGAATTGTCTATTATTTCCAACAAAAACTAACCATTTTTCAATTAGAATAATGTTCATGACTTGTAAGCTTCTAGTATGAATTTCTCATACATTAACCAAAAACTAACAAAAAAAAATCGGTCAACAAAATTCAAATTCAAATTAAAAACATTACCTTTTCCTTAAAAGAGTACCACTTCATTAAAAAGTACCTGTTCTTAAAAAAGTACTCTTTGTAAAAAAATTCATACTCTAAACCTTTTTCTTGCAGGTACATTTACATTTTAGATTAAATTTTAGCTTTTAATAAAAGAAGTACCTCTCATTAACGAAAGGACCTTTTCGGGAAAATATAATACATATTCTTACAAAGAGGACCCTAAATATATACTTTTTGTTAAAAAAAGTAAATTCAGTAAAAAAAAAAATTTCTTAAAAAAAAATAATTAAAAAAAAAATTAGTTTACAGTGTTTTAACTATTTATATCGGGTTTTTCAATAAGAGCGCTACAAAAGTTTTTTTAAATAAAACAAAACCGATTTTAGATACCAATAAAAATTTTTATTCCTGTGAAGTACGTTCGATGCCATTATGTATGGAACTCGATTTCTTTTGCATGGCCACCACGGTCATGCTTGCAGAAGACCAGACGCTGAACCCAATTTTCGACGGGTTTCAAGCATAAATCGGCCGATACTGCTGCAATTTCACGTTCGATATTCATACGAAGTTCATCAATCGTCGCTGGCTTGTTGGCATAGACCATAGACTTGACGTAGCCCCACAGGAAATAATCTAACGGCGTCAAATCGCACGACCGAGGCGGCCAATCGACTGAGCCATTTCGTGAGATAACACGTTCACCAAACTTGGTTTCCAATAAATTGATTGTGGCATTCGCTGTGTGGCTTGTGGCGCCGTTCTGTTGGAACCACATGTCCTTCAAGTCCATATTATCCAATTGGGGCCAAAAATATTCGGTTATCATGGAACGGTAGCGATTCGCATTCACAGTAATGTGCCGGTCTTGATCATCATGGAAGAAGTACGGCCCAATGACGCCGCCGGCCCATAAACCGCACCAAACCGTAATTGTTTCGGGATGCAATGATGACTCGTGGATTACGTGTGGATTGCTGTCTGACCAATAACGCATATTTTGCTTATTGACGAAGCCATTCAGCCAGAAATGAGCCTCATCGCTGAAGATGATTTTCCGATGAAAATCCGAATCATTTTCAAGTTCACTCACAGAAAAATTCGGTTGAGACAGCCGAATTTGCCGTAACCGAATTAAGAGGTTGTCACAACCGAATTAGAGGTTGGCACAACCTCATCAGTGTTTGACACAACTTCATTAGAGGTTGACACAACATCATTAGAGGCTAACACTACCTAATTGGAGGTTGACACAACCTCATCACAGGTTGACACAACCTCATTACAGGTTGACTCAACCTCATTAGAGGTTGTCACAGCCGAATTAGAGGTTAGCACAACCTTATTAGAGATTGTCACAGCCAAATTAGAGGTTGTCACAGCCGAAGTAGAGGTTGTTACAACCGAATTTAGATACTGTCATAAATGAATTATTAGTTTTTTTATTATTAAGTGATGATTTATTTTCTTGTATTTTAAATTAAAAAGCGGTTGCTCTAGGTCCTGTTGATATCTGCTTCAATAACATCTACAAAATAAGACGGTTAATACAAAATATATTTTACTTACCTTTATAAAATAATATTTGATTATAAAATTTTAAACCCCAGATTTTAAATACATAGAATTATGTTGTGGTAGCCGAATTGAAAATGAATTCGGTTGTACCTACAGAATTCATGAGAAATCCGGTTACAGCAACCGAATTGACGCCAAATTCGGTCGTTGCGACCGAATTAAGGCTAGATTCGGTTATTGCGACCGAATTGACCAAATTCGATAGTTAAAACCGAATTGATGTCAAATTCTGTTACTACAACCAAATTGATGTTGGTTAAGACTAGATTCGGTTACCCCAACCGAATTAGGTACCAATTTCGGTTGTTGCATCCGAATTTATTTGAAATTCGATTGTTTCAACTGAAATTTTAAAATATTTAGTTGACTGAGCGAATATAATTTTAAGATTCAGTTGTCACAACCGAATCAACTATGAAACGAGGTTGCTTCAACCGAATTTCGGTTGTGGAGACTAATTTCGGTCGTAACAACCTCAATCCGGTTGTGGCAACCTGAATTCGGTTGTGGCAACCTCAATTCGGTGGTAACAGCCGATTTTACGGTTGCTACGACCTCTTTTCAAACAAGTAGTTCTCTGAGTGTTGTTGCTCAGCCCAATTCACGAACATACGACGCTTATGGTGGTCAAGCGGCTTCAATTCTTGCGTCAATTTGATCTTGCAAGGATGTAGGCCAAGATCTTTTCGCAAAATTTGCCACAACGACGTCACAGAGATGCCCAACGCTTGAGAACGACGTGTGAGAGACACATTTGGGCTTTCTTGAACTGTAGCCTCAGTGGCAGCAATATTCTCGACACTACGGGCATTTCTTTGTCTAACTGGCACGGGAACATTTTGTACTGTGCTGTGGATTCAAATTTTTCCACTAGACGCTCAATTGTTGATCTGGTAGGACGATTATGACGATCATAAATTGGACGTAGCGCTCTTAAAGTTGAGGCGACTGACTCCAAATTTCGGTAGTAAATTTTAATAATTTCGACTCGTTGTTTCGATCTTTCCATGATGAAATGACAAACCTTACTGAAGAGAAATTGTCAAAAGAGCGGGAAAAAATATGGCGTCGTTTGCTGTCCCTATCGATTTAATTTTGTAGCGTCTCTGTTGCAAAACCAGGTACTTACGTTTGTATTGTGCATTGTCAAAGGGCTTATTTAACGAGTGCACTCGAGTACTGGAACTGCTGGTTAGTTCTGACCGCGGGCATTGAGCGTTCCTGTGCTCCTCCTCGTCGGACAAGTGATTAATTTTGAAAGCTTCTCTCAGTCGAATTTTGAATTTATAAGTAGATTTCATAACAAATATTTTGAAAGTTCAAATACACGAAATTTTAAAATTGCTAACAGCGTCTATCCAATATCAGTTGATTTAAATTAAAATAATTGAGTTTGAACTTAAATTTTTTTAACTTATTCAAGCTCAGGACCTTTTTAATATTAGGCTTATTTATTAGAGTTATAATATTTTCAAAAAAAGTCTAGCATAAAAAGTGTTCCAATGATTCCAGGACTGTCTGTATAGCTATTTCGAATTTTGCAAAGATCTTCAGCAGCGGACGTTTTTGGCATGCTATTGGGTGAATTCATCAAGACTGTACATATCGAAACACTCATCACATAAGTGAGAATTCCTTTATATTAACATTAACATTGGAAACACTTGCATTTACAACTCTTTTGTTGATGGCAACCCTCTGCATTGTTCATGGCAACCCTCTGTATTACTGTTGTGTAAATGACAAATCAAAAACAAATCATGTCTGTTTGAAACCGATGATTTTTGAAATTAATATTATACATTAAAAACATTATATGTATTCAAAACTCAAAAACAGTATACAGTATATTATACATACTATAACAAAACAGTATCGAACTGTGCATAACTGACCTGACAAAGGTCTTTCTGGCCAAAAAATTATTTGTCAACTGATTAGAACTGTATACCCATATGCAACACTTAAGCTTTGTAGGACTAAATAATCCTTTGTTCTCTTGTTCTTTGTTCAATTTTAGTAAATCCACGCATTTTGACTCGAAACTTATCGGTGCAAATTGGAGTTAGCAGACTGTCATTACAACGCATAATTCATGATGACTTAAATTTGTTTCCGTACAAAGTCTGAATTACAAGTAAAATGAGGTCTCTGGATTTGCCTTTTCGACAGGAATTTTGACAACAAATTATTGAAATGGCCGAAGTGCACAACAACTTGATAAAATGCTTGTTTATGTCTGATGAGGCCCATTTTCATCTAAACGGCAATGTGTACATTAGGGTAACCATTCAATTAATCATTATTCGGTTAATCGATTAATCGTAATTTCATAACTTTGTACACATTTCCAACAGATTTGATAGTTTGTTGAGCGAAAGCGTCGCATAGTACTTTGGCTCAAAAACAAAATCAAAAAAAAAATTGTCTCAAAATTGGTCCCACTGGTACCAAAAAGCCTGGTCCGATTCTGCTCAAACTGTGTACAATAAGGATAATAGTCAGAAAATTACGTTTTGCAAAATTTGGTCAAAATTAATCAATCCAATAAAGTGTTATAGTGTGATATACTTTCAGAGACCAGCCTAACGTTTTTTGGGAGGTAGCCGAAGGCGTGGCACTTTTGGTCCAAACTTAATTTTGGCTAATTTTTTGGACTAATTTTCATATATTTCATATAATGAAGTTGCTTTTGCCACGTTTTGTTATTCTTTTAATACAGTTGCCTAGTGCAATGTTTGAACACCGTTTTCTGTTCTTTTTTGATTTATTTTATTCGAATAATCGAATAATTTGATTGCATTTTGTTCGGTTAATTGTCAGATTGAAATTTACGATTAACGATCAACCGATTAATCAAAAAACCCGATTAAATGGGTACCCTAGTATACATCTAAAATTGGCGTATATACTTATACTTATAGAGTAAATCTAATCCAGAAATATTCCATGAGTTTCATCAAGGTGCATCAAGGTACTATGGCGCCATAGTTATTTGAAGAAAAAGGTGTAACAGTAATTGTCAATGGAGACCGTTATTTAAAGATGTTGAAGGAGTTTTTTACCCAGAACTGCGCAGAAGAGGTATCCGTTTCAACAGCATTTGGTTTCAGCAAGATGGAGCAACATCACACATACCCATACCGGTTATGGACCTCCAACGAAAATTGCCAAACAAATTAATATCCAGAAACTCAACTTTCCACTAGGCCCCCCCAAGGTCACCTGACCTGACTGCACCAGACTGTTTTTTTATGTGGTCATGTCCAGCAAAAGGTGAACAAAACGAAACCAAGGAATTTGACTGAATTGAAGCAGTCCGTTAACATGAAAGAAACCTATGATGCATTGAAAGATGTAAAGATAAAAATCCAATACTACGAAAATAAATGGAAGATTTGCTGTGATTTGAAGGTCATCAACATTTTGCAAGGGATCATCGATAAGGGCGGCTTTCCAAAATTCTTTTGTTTTCTTTATAATTGGGATTCGCGCTCACCTCTTAATCAATACCAATGTAATTCGTGGAGACCAAGAGGAAGTGTGGAGGAACAAATAACACAACATTAACTGAAGAATGCACCTTTAATTGACAATACTCAAGACATCTTGCTGCCACCGCTCCACATAAAATTGGGAATTGTTAAAAAATTCATCGAAGTGGCCGTTGTAAATTGTCCAAACGCATTCGACTATTTGAAAAGCGTTTTCCCAAAGCGTAGCGATGACAAAATTAAAAAAGGTATTGTAGTAAATTTAAAACGAATTGTACTATTTACACTATATTAATGTTTTCTTTTCTGTCTTTATTTTTTGTCTTCATTTAACAGGCGTACTTAATGACCCTGACATTAGAAAGCAATTCAAGAGCAACTTTGAATCATCGCTTCATGATTATAATCATTCACTGGTATGGATTTACCTTCAGCGTGTACACCAGGTCTTGGGAGGGGATCGAGACGCGGAACCGGAAGCAAGAGAATGGGTGAAAGAAATGCTGTATTATTTTGAGAAAATCGGCACATCGATGACATTAAAGCCACATTTTCTTAATTTTCATTTTGACGATTTTATCAAATAACTCCCTACCGAATCCGATGAGCAAGAAGAACGGTTTCACCAAACCACAATGCCCATGGAAAAACGGTAGAGAGGCAAAAAAAAAAACGCATTGCTTGCAGAGGTAAAATCAATTTTATTGATGAATTGTTTTGTTGATTACAAAGCTGATTTCGATATCCCCTTACGGAGAAAATTGTACGAAGCTATGTCTGAACTTGGGATTCCGGCAAAACTGATCCGCCTTTGTAGAAAGACGCTGACCAACACCAAATCAGCAGGGAAGGTGGGTGAAGACCTCACTGAACCATTCTGTACTAAGCGTGGACTGAGACAATGTGACACACTTTCGTGCAATCTCTTCAACATCTTAATGGAGATAATAACGAGAAAACCCGCAGTAAATACGAACAAGACCATTAACACGAGAAGCCTTATGTTGCTGGCGTATGCTGACGACATAGACATCATGGGGCGAAATTTGCGAGAAGTTACTGCAGTATTTTCAAGAATCGAAAAGGAATCTGCGGAGGTGGGTCTTGCTGTTCATGAGGGCAAGACAAAATTGATGGTGTCAACGACTAGAGAAACCTCTCGACTTGGTCCGTACGTGAACGTTGACAGCCGATTTAAGTTTGAAGTGGTAGATGATTTTGTCTACCTTAGATCCGCCGTGAGCAAGGACAATAACGTCAGCCTGGAGATAGATAGGAGAATTGTGCTTGCAAATAGATGTTATTTTGGGCTCATCAAGCAGTTTAGGAACAAAGCGTTCTCTCGACGGACAAATGACCAGCTACCTGTCTTGACATATGGCTCCGAAACTTGGGTCATATCGCAAGCGGATGAAGAACACCTGGGAGTATTCGAGAGAAAAATTCTCCGTAAAATATATGGTCCTGTTAGAGAAAACGGCGAGTACCAACGTCGATGGAACGCAGCCATTTGCGTTGGGTAGATCATGCTGTCAGAATGGATAAAGATGAGCCAGCGCGTACCCTATGGAAGCAGGAAAAGAGGACGACCAAGACTCCGCTGGAACGACCAGGCAATAGAATCCCTCCGTACCCTAGGAGCTACCACCTGGCGAGAAAAGGCGAAGGATAGAGCCAGTTGGAAGAATATATTGAAATTTGTTTAATTTGTTTGTTTAATTAATATGTGTAAGACGTCTGACCTGATGAGGTTGTAAAATAGTCAATAAAAGTAAGTAAAGTATTGTTTTGCATTCCTTTTTTGATTTCTTTTCTAATTCATTTCAGGTATATTGGTGGAGTCACAAGATCACCCTGTATGATGTTAATGAAGTATTTGAAGAAGAAAAATCTGATGATGGAGGGTAGTTTGGAAGCAACGTGCCTGTGGACACCATAAGTTATGAATCAGAGTCAGATTCGCACGACGATTTGGATCCACAACTTAAGAGAGTGCGATTTGCAAGTCCAGGGCCATCAACATTATAAACATGATTCGAATATTTTTGTTTTTATTATTAGTTTTGTAATAGATTTTGTAATAATTGATATGCTGAAGTAAAGAAAAAACAAATGAAATTAAAAAATTTTCGGGAAAATGTTTTGTTTTGCAGCTACCTAAACGCTACAAAAACGGTGTTAAGAATCATTTCTAGGAAGTTTATATATTCTAGAAAGATGTTTGTTGAGATCTTGCGTACATAGTTGATTGTTTCCTTGAATTTTGAGCGGTTTGCTATCTTTGGACCTAAGCAGGGGAAAAAGGTTAAAAAAAATCGAATTTTTTAAAGTTTCTGTGATTTTGATGTTGAAGGTGAAGTGTTTTTGATTTTATATGTTCATCATTTTTGATAAGGGCTACAACTTTGCCTCAGAGAGTAAATCGAAATTCCGAAGGGTTTGCAAGATATGAGCCTGACAAAATGATCACTTTTTTGCAAAAATTACACCGAGGTCCAAAATCTTTGGGGCCCATAAAAAAAAGTTCATGATTTTGGGCAAAACTGGAAGACACGTATCTTTATTATTTGGTCTTTTATCACGTAGTGGTGTCCGTATGTGGTTATATTTCCATGACTTAGAAAATTACACACAGTGTTATCTTCAAAACCAATTAGTTATATAAAATGAAATTTAATTTTCTATACATTAAAAAAAAATAAATGAGACACATTGATTAAAGAAACTTGTTTAAATTTTTTATTGTAGCACAATTGGTGGAATAGTATTGCATTCTATATAATTCGCATACATTGTGAATATTAGCCTAATCCGAGCATGAGTACAATTTATAGAATTATGTCGACACTAGCGCCAGCTACTGTGGCCGTCGGTGCTGCAATGGTAGTGTGCGCGATTCTTGTACATGAGAACGTGAAATCGATCCCAGCACTGACCACCATACATGTCGTTCAACGACGGTCACCTGGCTTAGTGATGGCGACACTATCGAGTACATAGGCATGAAAAGCTTCTCGAAAAACAGTTCGGAATCGGTGTGAAACTGTAGGTGCCAATCAGTGAGAATAAAACTGGAAAGCGCACAGCTCGTTGGTTGTGAGAATCGCTACCCTATCTCTTCTTGGGATGTAATGGGAAACATTTTTTTTTATTGGCGACATTGTCTCAATTCAAGACAAAGAATCACAATTCAATTGAAAATGGACAAATCATTTCACTTTGATGCTTATTGAAGGCCAGATAAATTTTTAGGGCATAGATGACTGTTTTAGAGAGTGGTGCATATCGGTAAGAGTTTGACAATGTCCGCAAATATTTTCTGATTTCAAATTTGTTGAATAATGAATAAGATGAGGCAAGCAATTATCACTATTGCAAGTTGGCAATATGTATGTATATGTCAATATTTTTATATAGCTTACATACATACATATATAGCTTACATAGATCTTTTGAAACTTGTCACATTCCTACAGAAGTCATCGCATATCTTGCCACATGTCCAACAATCCGACACTGTGTCATCAAACAATCATTGATACCTTGGGCCTGGCTAGGGACAAAAGGTTAATGTATCCAAAATATACCATACCTAATCATTCGCTTTCTCCCCCTTTGTGTCACATACGTATCTTTGCAATATTAACAATTTGCAATATTAAAAAATCTACTTGTATTTTTTTGTCTGTGTATTTTAAATTTAATAGTCTAAACTTGTTTAAATACCCACTGGTTTCTAAGGTAAATAATTTATCTGGTTCATATTTTGTAATACACAATTATTTACAGAAATCGTCATTGCTATCCATACGAGGGCTAACCGAAAAATATTGCGTCTTGGTAAACTTTGGTTTAACAGTTCCGGACCATTCGCGACCTAAGAACAATAAGGTTCTAACTGATAATTTTTTATAAATTCATTTGCATATAGCATCGTAAAAAAATGGGTATGATCGCTCGGTTGATGGCATCACTATAAGGATATCTCTCACCGATTAGGAGATACTAAATCCGATAAACTTCTACTTAGTAGGGACATAAATTCTGTTACAACCCTAAACACCACCATTCCAATAGTAGAATTGAACATACCCTGTGATTACCACATTGTTTCTGAAAACTAATCACTAAAGCTAGTGTATTCAAAACCGAAATTGGTTAACAAATAAATAAATAAATGGTTTCCCATTACATCCCATGAAGGGACAGGGGAGAACTTCTCACAAACACTGAGCTGTGCGCTTTCCAGTTTTCACTCACTGATTGGGACCTACAGTTTTACACCGATTCCGAACGGTATTTTGAGGAGCTTTTTCATGGCTATATACTCGATAGTGTCGCCATCACTATGCGAGGTGACCGCCTCCGAAAGAAATTTTAAGGTGGTCAGAGCAGGGTTTGAACCCAGGACCTCATGTACAAGAGCCGCGCACACTAACCATTGCACCACCGACGGCTTAACCAAATTCTGGCCGGTTAACTGCACGTAGGTTTTTTAAAAAATAGAGACTTTCGAAGAACGGGCTTTACCGTTTATTTCAAGTCGATTAACCGGATTTTTCGGGTTTTTCACAACTGCTATAACAACGCAGAATTGCAAATATAAAGACTTTTTCATAGCTCACTATGGATACTGATCCCACCAGACAGACACAAAAGACTTTGCCACCAAATTATTTCACCGATAATTCTCTGAAATACTAAGTTGTCCATTAGCAACAGTAGTCATATCTGACAGCTCCAAATTAGATGTAAGTTGCGGAACAAATGACAACACAGGTAGTACTATGTTAGCAGAAATGCATAAAGCAATAAATAGGATTCACAATCCAAAAAGAAGTACAAAACGTCCAAAGGAATTCTTTCTCAACGTTGATTTTGCCTAATTTGGCAAGTCAAATATGAGAATTTGAACCCCTCGTTATTCCGAAGCAGATGATCAATTTCACATTTCTCAAGTGACAGATTTTAGTTAAAGGTTAGAAATTTACGAAATGGTTTGCTTGAAGAAAATTGTGACAAATCTTTCTTCAACTCAAACTGTAAGAAATCTACGAAATAAATTTGACAGAAATAGAGTGTCATCAACGCAGTTTGTGGATCAATTTTTGAAGTGAGTTCGTCAATCCTGGTCCTTATTGGACAAATGAACTCGTGTACGTATTCATCCAATGAGTTCAGTGCAAATGGTGGCCTTATAGGCCCATTTGTCTTCGAAAATGAGGAAGGTCAGTGCAATGGTCAGCGATTTTTTATTCTCAAAAGTTGAAGTGGATGCCTTGGATGGCATATGGTTTCAACAGGACGTGGCTACGTGCCACACAGCCAACGTTACTATCTATATTTTGCGCACTGTGTTCGAAAACCGCATAACCATCCGAAACTCGGAAGTTTCAATCCTACTTATCGTCTTCCTTCGAGCTCGGTTTCGAAAACTATTCGTGCTGGTTCGTCTTCATTCATTCTACTGACATGGTCTAGCCAGCGCAATCGCGTTAATTTTATAAACTTTCATTAAATTCAAAATTATACATGGCCCCCCTCATAGCTTCCCATTACACCCCATGAAGGCATAGGGTTACACACTCTGATTGGGAACTGCCAGTTTTACACCGGTTCCGAATGATAATTTGACAAGCTTTTTCATGGCTCTGTACTCAATAGCCGATCTCAAAAGTCAAAAAGACCGAATTAAAACTAATGGACCGAATTAAAACTAACGGTTCAGGCTGTAGGAAATATCGCCCAAAGAAATATTACCAAAAATTTAAAAATCGCCCAAAAACTCTTCATACAACTTTGGGTTGCAAATGCAAAAAATATGCAAAATGGCCCAATTTTTTTTTGGCGGGATTTCACTATTTTCGGCCAAAATTTCGTTTACACTATTTGGGTGATTTTTCGTTATGAAAAATTACCCAAAAATGTGAAGCGAAAAATCGCCCTAAAATATTTTACAAATTTTTGCACAAATTATATCATAACTTGTACAAGGTGGCGCAAAAGTAAACTTCCGATGTTTTTTGGCTGTAATTTAAAAAAAAAATGAAAAACTTTGATTCTTCTTGTGGATTATTTTTATTTGGTCTTTTAATTTTTTTTACATCAAGTCGAGAATATGATGTCATGTAAATGGCCGCCGCAACAGTTGATTGTCATTTGAGCCCTTTTTATGGCATTTTCCATCACTTTGGCCAAAACTTCCGGCGATACGTCCTCACATTCTTGACGGATATTGTCTTTAAGAGCTGCAAGAGTCTGAGGCTTGTTGACATAAACCCGCGACTTCAAAAAGCCCCACAAAAAGAAGTCTGGAGCGGTCAAATCAGGCGATCTTGCTGGCCAGTGCAAATCGCCAAAACGCGAGATTAGGCGCCCGGGAAATGCATCCTTCAGCATATCGGTTGTGGCACGTGCAGTGTGTGCCGTTGCACCGTCCTGTTGGAACCACATGTTTTCCAATCCCAATTCATCAAGTTGCGGCAAAAACAACTCGTTGATCATTGCTCTGTAGCGCTCACGGCGCTTCCATGACATCGACGGCGCTTCCATGACATCCTCGGCTACAGCAGCAATATTCTCTGCAGAACAGCTACTCCGGGGTCTGCCACGCCTGGCAGCATCTCGTGTTGTGCCAGTCTCTTCGAGGCGAGCGGCTAAACGTCGCAGTGTTTCACCAGTAGGCGTTGGACGGCCAGGAAATATGCGACGAAATTCACGTTGTGCCAAAGTCACCGACCGATTATTGGTCAAATAAATAGTCAGCAATATTCCGCGTTCTGGAGCAGTGTAGCGTAACATTGTTTATTAACGTGTATTTCGCATGTGTTTACTACACAAATGTCAAAACAGAACTGACATTAGGGGCCAATCGCAAAATTTTGTAGCATTTTCTGATAGGAGGATTACTTTTGCGCCACTTTGTACAAATTGCGGAGTTGTGCCCCACTCATTTTAGCCCTAATTCACATTGTAAAAACCCCTTTTTTTGATTTGGTTCGAGTAAAAAAATCATAATGCATAATGCAAGTGCGCAGAATAGCTAAAAGTGAGAATGGGAGGTATTGACTACGAAGCCTTTAACATGGAAAATATTTGGAATGCATATGGCATAACAAAACAAGAAGACAAGCCATTTAATTTAGCGGCTACAGTCACTGCATGTTTTTCTCGGAATAAATCAGTACTACGATAAATGAAACTATGCTTCCCCATTGAAGGAAATAACGACTTCTTCAATAAGAGCGCTACAAAAGTTTTTTTAAATAAAACAAAACCGGTTTTAGATACCAAGGAAATTCTTTATTCCTGTGAAAGCACGTTCGATGCCATTATGCATGGATTTCGATTTCTTTTGCATGGCCACCACGGGTACGCTTGCAGAAGTCCAGACGCTGAACCCAATTTTCGACGGTTTTCAAGCATAAATCGGCCGATACTGCTGCAATTTCACGTTCGATATTCGTACGAAGTTCATCAATCGTCGCTGGCTTGTTGGCAAAGACCATAGACTTGACTTAACCCCACAGGAAATAATCTAACGGCGTCAAACCGCACGACCGAGGCGGCCAATCGACTGGGCCATTTCGTGATATAACACGTTCACCAAACTTGGTTTCCAATAAATTGATTGTGGCATTCGCTTGTGTGGCTTGTGGCGCCGTCTTGTTGGAACCACATGTCCTCCAAGTCCATATTATCCAATTGGGGCCAAAAATATTCGGTTATCATTGAACGGTAGCGATTCGCATTCACAGTAATGTGCCGGTCTTGATCATCACGGAAGTAGTACGGCCCAATGACGCCGCCGGCCCATAAACCGCACCAACCCGTAATTGTTTCGGGATGCAATGATGACTCATGGATTACGTGTGGATTGCTGTCTGACCAATAACGCATATTTTGCTTATTGACGAAGCCATTCAGCCAGAAATGAGCCTCATCGCTGAAGATGATTTTCCGATGAAAATCCGAATCATTTTCAAGTTGTTGCTCAGCCAATTCACGAACATACGACGCCTATGGTGGTCAAGCGGCTTCAGTTCTTGCGTCAATTTGATCTTGTAGGGATGTAGGCCAAGATCTTTTCGCAAAATTCGCCACAACGACGTCACAGGGATGCCCAACGCTTAAGAACGACGTGTCAGAGACACATTTGGGCTTTCTTGAACTGAAGCCTCAGCGGCAGCAATATTCTCCACACTACGGGCACTTCTTTGTCTCACTGGCACGGGAACATTTTATAATTTTAACTTCCAAAAGAAATACCACATGAGTTAAAAACAAACTGAAGTGCGAAAAGAAAATTTTAATGGAATAAGATATATGATAAATTTTTTTACAAAATTTCGCAAGAACTCAATACACGCATCTTAATACCGCTTCATAAAACTGTCCACGCGTAGTTCAAACGGCGCAAGTCATCACAGCAGTTAAATCAAGATTTCAACGAAATGCTCCCCGAAAACGAAAAATCTTGGCCCGTGTGATAAATATCAGACAAAAGTCCGTGAGTCGAGATATTAAAAAAGATTTGGGGCTTGGGACTTTCAAAAGCAGTACCGCACATTTATTGACTGCAGTCTAAACAGAAAAAACAAGCTTTGGAGAATTTTTTCCCCTACCAGAGACGGAATTCTGTAACTTTTTAACGATACAAATCGGTCTTTAATTTGTTAAAATCTAAAAATTTCGATTCATTTCAATTTAACTTCCGATTTTTATCGTTAAAAAAAATACAGAATTCCGGTCTGGAACAAAAATTAATCTTCGAATAAAAAACGAAGTACGAGTATTTAGCACAACTATTTTACCACATAAACAAGAAATGCCGTTGGTGTTGTCTTGTTAGATGTTTTGTACTAATGCCTCTATCTGGCATTACTGAACCCATGAATCTAAAATTATTGAGAGAATAAACTTCTCTACTATGTTTTACTCTATGCTTTGACCTTACAATTTTCAGAACTTTATTATTGTTTGTGGTAAGGGAAGAATTCTCCAATGTCTGCAGTAAACAACCCCGTAATAGACAGAAAATGTAAACAATTCCGTTTGAGTTTCTTTCCAGCTTCATACTACCAAACGGAACGTCGCCTGAAATTCAGGTTGTTTTTTACATAGTGGCCGTCGGTGGTACAACGGTTAGTGTTTGCGGCTATTGTATATAAGAATGTGAGTTCGATCCCTACTCTGACCACTTTACATTTCTTTCTACGACGGTTACCATGCTTACTGATGGCGACACTATCGAGTACGTGGCCATGAAAAAGCTTCTCAAAAATACTGTTCGGAGCCGGTGTAAAACTGTGGGTCCCAATCAATGAGTGTAAAACTAGAAAGCCCACAGCTCACTATTTGTGAGAAGATGTTCCCAATCCTATCATAGGATGTAATTGGAAACCATTGTTTTTAACTTAGACCTTATATGATAACCTCAAATTCAGGGTTATCTCTATCACGCTTCATGCGAATTTTTTTTAAGTAATTTAGTCATTCATCTCTAAACAGAAAATGTTGTCGCAGAGGTTTACCATCTATCTCTGATTTACATTGCATCTATTCAATTTATCGTTCCTCTATTTTATTGATGTGTTAACATCTATAGGCACAGGTAGGGCAATCTATCGAAGTGAATACATGCAAACAAGACACAGCATTAGCATCACATATGTGGTTGTTGTACAACAATAGTCTCCGCCTGAAAATAAGTATGATTGTATTGATGTAGCGGCAGCCAACAAACAAGCAGGTCGTCGTCGCCAAAGAGTATTGAATAGTATAGAGAACTCATGAAACGAATTGTATGACTCAAATGCACTGGCGACATCTGGCGAATGATTCAAAACTTATTTCTCTCTGTTTGTCATAATTTTGATGTGATACATTTGAAACATTTATGCCTTTTATATTGTTTTATGTAAGAAAACATTGTCGAAATGGTGCATTTGTATTGAAATATTCTATAAAGAGAATAAGACTCATTTATGCATGAGAGCAGAAAAAGAATGCAATAAGTTCTCTATACTATTCAATACTTTTTGTCGTCGCTCTGTTTATCACAAAACAAAAACAATTATTTCAGTGAGTTAAATATTGCTTTATTTATTTTAACAATATTTCATCTAATGTTAAAGCAGATGTTAGAAAAAAGAAAGTGCAATAGCAAAAGAGCCTTCAGCACAAAAACTATTCTTTTTTTATTTTCCAATGTAAAATTTACTAATGTGTTCATAGAAATCGAACAGGTACCGTGTAACAAAAAGGTATTAACACATGAGTTCGAACACTCATTGATAGAACAAATTAGAATAAAGAAATAATTTCTATTATCTGACGTCTCATTTCACACTCTTCGTCGTATGTTTGTGCAAATTAGAGTTATTCGACGAAAATTAACTTACTTGTCATGTCCTTTGTGGTATAGAACTGTGATATTTAAATGTATTTTGCACTTTTTTGTTCACTTTTATCGTTGACATATAAATATTTGTGTTGTATTCAACACAACTATTTTGCCACACAAACACGAAATGCGGTTGATGTTGCTTTGTTGGAGGTTTTGTACTAATTTATCTATCTGGTATTGTTGAAACTATATATGGAAACATCCAACGTTTACATGCAACCAAACGTATGTAGGTAAAATTATTAAAAGAATAAACTTCTCAATTCTAGTTTGCTCTACGAGTTTTACTTTTGGTTGTTAAAATCATAGATAAAGGAAATAATAGATATAGCGCGACCATTGTCAACTTTGTTCACTAGGTGCTGTCCTGTACTACTGTCACTTTCTTTGAAGTGTCCCACAATTCTCACTGACGTTTATTCGAAATTGTGGGAAATTTTTGTGAAAGTAATTTAAACAATGGGAAATGTGACAAAATTTAAATGATGTTATTTCTTATATATAAAAAAAAACTATTTCAAAGCCACGAGGCCGGTTGTGGGATATCAATAGGAGAAAACCTGTAAGACCGCGCAAAGATGAAGATGCCGCAACGCCTTCTGAATCTAAAAACTTCCCCGCCCAAAAACTATAGCAACTTATGTGGTCGCAGATACCAAACCAAGAACCAATTTATTAGGAAATAGACGGTTGTGACATGGCTTTCCAATTCGATGGCCTTCAGATATTCTACTTTAAGTAACGTGTTGCATTCTTGTTTCGAAGTGATATTTTTGTTGAAAATAATTTTTTCGTTTAATATGAAATTTTAGAATTTGAATGTCATATTTTTTTACTTTTTTTTTGGGAACAAAAAAATCCCATTAATTGCTTTCAACGAGATCTAGAAAATTACCCATTAGAGTAAAATTTTCCCAACACTTGTGCTTCATCTATTAGTTTACTATATCGATGGTTAAAATTATCGAAATGTCAAAATTCCGGTCCCAAACAATTATTACACAATTATTTTCGCACGAAATAACTTTGGCGTATCAACCCTGTAATTGATTTTGTCTACGAAATTTTTACAAAGAGTGTGAAGCAAATGAAAAGGGAGCGAAATTTGTGATATTTTTGTTATACACGTACTTCTTAGGGCAGCAAAAATTCTATATACACGCAATACCGGGCTTCAGCTGCGATCTTCCAAACGGAAAGTCGCCTTAAAATTTCCGAATTTGAAATTCTGTTTGCAAACTGAAATTCTGAATCAGCTCTGTACCACGCTTTATGAGATACACGGACTTTTGTATCACACCATACACATAAAGGAGCGGTCAAAATATTTTGAAATTAATTCTTCCACACCAGGTCGCATTTTAAATTGACCAACCCTCGTATGTTTCCCATAAAGCAAATCCTTTGAAATGGTAAACCATCATTCAATCAGAACACTTCGTATCGTAAACATTAGTAGAACAAAAAAATAAAATGTTTCTTAAGAGCATTTTAGGTTGTACACTGCTGAGTATTATCGTCAGTTCTCATGAATCAAAAACGGGGAATTTTTATGATCCCAAGGAATTTGCAAAACTGGTTAATGACATCGGCCAGCATTGGAATATAACATCGATTTATATAATTTACAATTCGCGGTTCGCCAGCAATAGTTACTTGAGGGGAGTTTTGGAGGAAATCCATCGTGTGGACACCTTTATTGCCACATTGCCGCATACATCTGTAACTGAAGAAAGTTTCCAGAAGCCATTCTACATGAATGCAGGTTTTAGCCACAATCCGCTGGTATTGACCATGATGCAGAGTGTTTATGACGATATTCTTGAGGTGACCATAAATGCAACACTTCGTCGGAGAAAATGTTTCGCCATATATAACATACCACTGTTGTCTGATGTCACGGAGCATTATCGTATTTTCGAGCGACTGTGGAAATATCAACTGAGAAGACCACTGGTAGTAGCAAATGGCATGGACTTGCTGACTATAGATCCATATCCCAAGCTGAAGTTATTAAATGTTACTGGATCTCATGTGTCGAAACTGTTTCCAATTTTGGATAATATTGCAGATTTTAAAGGATATACTGTAGACGTGCCTATTATAATGGATGTACCAGTAACATTTTGGTATAAAGATCCAAAGAGCCAGAAAATGATAATGGATGGTATTGGAGGCAAGATTGTGTCGGAATTTGCCGCACACCGTAACATCGTCATGCACACGTATCGTGCTGGCAAGCATGGGACAAAGACTTGCGATATAGTCAAGTCAAATGATGATACACTAAGTCCTTATGAATTTACTAATTCCCTGAAATATTTTATCGACCTTTACTATCCATATGTGAATGCATCTCGGTGCATTATGATTCCCACACCGAAGCCAAAACCGATTTATTTCTACAATCTTGAACATTGGTCAGTATGGCTCTTAATTGTAGCTTTTATAATATTACCCGAAATTATATGGTCGATTAGTATGCATTTGTGGAAGATGCAGCTTAGGAGGTGTGATGTTTTTTTGGTAAATACCTCTCGCAATTATCGAGGTCTCTGTGCACTGTGTGTATTTCTCGGGCTACCAACTCCACCCCTCCGCCTACCAGCAGTGAAAAACACACGACTCTTGGCATTCGTACGATTCATATCACTGTATTTCATATTTATTATGGGAGGCTTCTGCATGTCACTAATGTTGACAAGCAATTATGCGTCTGTTTTGACAGCCAGTTTGTTCAAAGTCCCAATGGTCAGCATGAAAGATATTTTGTCCAGTGATTTGCCTTTGATTCTGAACAAAACTGACCGCGAATCATTTTACGAACAATTTAATATCGATCCTAGAGAAGTCCGACACATTCATAATATTTCAATGTATAAATTACGTAAACAAATGTTCAATTTGAACACGTCTTACATGTATTTTATATCAGTCGAAACATTTAAAACAGTTATCAATGAGCAACAAAAGTATCTCGATCCCAAACGATTTGTGCTTTCAAACATTTGCTATAACGCTGATCCAGTTCTCGCGCAATTGGGACATGACAGCCACTTAACCGACGAGTTGAAAAAGTTCACGCAACGCTTACGCGAAAGTGGAATTATGGAATACATCAGATCGCGTATGTTCCAGCGCGGTAAAGACCATGGACTAGCTGCATATACTCATGAATCATCACAGGATTTTAAATTCGAGGTCCTTAGTACATCCAATATAATCTCAGTGATGATAACTATTTTAGGATTTGGATATTTATGCAGTACAATGGCATTTATTTGGGAGATGTTTACATGGAGACGAGAATCAAACAGACGAGATGTTATGAAACTAAAACCTATTCGCCAATCTTTTGAAGTATAAAACCGTATTGAAATTACAAAAACAATTTTATCTCTGTTAAACCATCACTCATAGAATAGGAATTAGTAGCTTTCAATGTTGCACAGAAAATAAACAAGTATTTTCAAGATTTACTGGTTTTCTGGGTGAGTAACTTAATTTCATATTCGTTAAACCACTTAACGCCAATGCGCTGTGGGTCAGGATTTCTGACTTTATTCCGACACTAGAATACTCAAGGAACACAACTTTATTATATGATACTTTCGCACATAAGAGTTTCGGCGGTCGCTGATACCGAATCAGGGTTTTAAAATTCAAAATGGCGGATCCAATATGGTGTCCTTGAAAGTCAAATTATGTACAATTTCAAAATGTATTAGTTTCATAGTGAATTTCGTGCAATCTTTTCAACATCTTAATGGAGATAATAATGAGAAAAAAATGGTTTCCCGTTACATTCCATGAAGGGATTAGGCAGCGATTCTCACAACCAGTGAGCTGTGCGCGTTCTAGCTTTACAGTCACTGATTGGGACCTACAGTTTTACACCGATTCCGAACGGTATATTGAGAAGCTTTTTCATGGCTAAATAGTCGATAGTGTCGCCGTTACTAAGCAAGGTGACCGCCGTCGAAAGAAATTTAAGGTGGTCAGAGCATGGATTGAACCCACGTTCTCATGCACAAGAGCTGCGTACACTACCATTGCACCACAGACGGCCATGATGAGAAAAGCTGCAGTAAATATGAACAAGACCATCAACATGAAAAGCCATATGTTGCTGGTGTATGCTGACGACATAGACCTCATTGGGCGACATTTGCGAGAGGTTACTGTAGTATTTCCAAGAATCGAAAAAGAATCAGCGAAGGTGGGTCTCGCTGGTAACACAAATTTGACAGTGTCATCGACTAGAGAAACCTCTCGACTTGGTCCGCACTTGAATGTCGACAACCGATTTAATTTTGAAGTGGTTGATGAATTTATACACCTTAAATTCACCATGAGCAAAGACAACAACGTCAGACTGAAGATAAATAACAGAATTGTGCTTGCAAATTGATGCTATTTCGGACTTACAGTTTAAGAAGAAAGCCCACTCTCGACAGACAAAAGTCCAGCTATACCAGATACTCATTTTACTTATCCTGGCATACGGCTCCGAAACTTGAGTCATATGGTAAGCGGATGAAAAACGTCTGGGAGTATTCAAAAGAAGAAAACTCCGTAAAATATATGGCCCTGTTAAAAAAAAAGGGAGAGTACCGACGTCGTTGGAACCAAGAGCTATATAATTTGTATTCTCACGTGGACATAGTTAGGCGAATTAATGGTGTTGGCTAGGCCATGCTATCAGAATGGATGAGGATGAGCCAGCGCGAAAGTTTTTCGATAACGTACCCGTTGGAAGCAGGAAATGAGGACGACCAAGACTCCGCTGAATCCCTGCGTATCCTTGGTGTTACCAGCTGGATTGAAACGGCGAAGGATAGAATTAGTTGGAGAATTATGTTAAAATTTGTTTATTTGTTCGTTTAAGTAAAATGTGTAAGGCATCTGACCTTAGAAGATTGTAAAATGGCCAATAAAAGTAAGGGAGTTTCTTGAGTAGCGGACTAAGGGTTTTAAAATTCAGAGTGGCGAATCCAATATGACGATCATAATATTATTAATAATTACTAGGCCAGGCAGAAAAAAAACTGAAGCTACTGGAGATTCAATATCACATTTTTCAAAATTGTAATTTCATTTTGAAAATGTTACCAAATTATTTTTAAATTTTCCAATTGTGAAATTTTGTGTGTGTATTTTACTTGACCCATATTACGATTTTATTGCTAACCAAATCCTGCAGCTTCAACTTTTTTTGGGCGCGGCCTATTAATTACTATTAGTTGGTAGAATAATCTTTTTTTCTTACGTTAAATAGGGGAGACCCAATTCTCAATTCTGACATTCGATCAAACCAAAATCTAATTCGTTGATCCAATATGGCGACCATAACAATCAATATTGCATATTTTCTTCATACAAGTTTTATACTTTGATATTGAATTTCTGGAAACCAGAGACAAACAGTTTTAGGCATAGACTAATAACGGGTTTTTCAACAGAGACGCTACAAAAGTAAATCGATAGGGACAGCAAACGACGCCATATTTTTCCCCGCTCTTTTGACACTTCTCTTCAGTAAGGTTTGCCATTTCAGCATGGAAAGATATAAGAGCCAACAACGAGTCGAAATTATTAAAATTTACTACCGAAATTTGGAGTCAGTGGTCACAACTTTAAGAGCACTACGTCCAATTTATGGTCGTCATAATCGTCCTACCAGATCAACAATTGAGCGTCTAGTGGAAAACTTTGAATCCACAGGCACAGTAGAAAATGTTCCCGTGCCAGTGAGACAAACAGGTGCCCGTAGTGTCGAGAATATTGGTGCCGCTGAGGCTTCAGTTCAAGAAAGCCCAAATGTGTATCTCACACGTCGTTCTCAAGCGTTGGGCATCTCTGTGACGTCATTGTGGCGAATTTTGCGAAAAGATCATGGCCTACATCCTTACAAGATCAAATTGATGCAAGAACTGAAACCGCTTGACCACCATAAGCGTCGTATGTCCGTGAATTGGGCTGAGCAACAACTTGAAAATGATTCGGATTTTCATCGAAAAATCATCTTCAGCGATGAGGCTCATTTCTGGCTGAATGGCTTCGTCAATAAGCAAAATATGCGTTATTGGTCAGACAGCAATCCACACGTAATCCATGAGTCATCATTGCATCCCGAAAAAATTACGGTTTGGTGCGGTTTATGGGCCGGCGGCGTCATTGGGCCGTACTTCTTCCGTGAAGATCAAGACCGGCACATTACTGTGAATGCGAATCGCTACCGTTCAATGATAACCGAATATTTTTGGCCCCAAATTGATAATATGGACTTGGAGGACATGTGGTTCCAACAGGACGGCGCCACAAGCCACACTGCGAAGGCCACAATCAATTTATTGAAACCAAGTTTGGTGAACGTGTTATCTTACGAAATGGCCTAGTCGATTGGCCGCCTCGGTCGTGCGATTTGACGCCGTTAGATTATTTCCTGTGGGGCGACGTCAAGTCTATGGTCTATGCCAACAAGCCAGCGACGATTGATGAACTTCGTACGAATATCGAACGTGAAATTGCAGCAGTATCGGCCGATTTATGCATGAAAACCGTCGAAAATTGGGTTCAGCGTCTGGACTTCTGCAAGCGTGCCCGTGGTGGCCATGCAAAAGAAATCGAGTTCCATACATAATGGCATCGAACGTACTTTCACAGGAATAACGAATTTCATTGGTATCGGTTTTGTTTTATTTAAAAAAAACTTTTGTAGCGCTCTTATTGAAAAACCCGTTATAAAAGAATGCATTTAAGCCATGTGTAATCCATTTTGCAAATTTCTGCCAAAGTTTCTGGTTTTGAGTCTCTCCTTGATAACATTTTTAAAATAACAAAACAAAACAAAATTTATCTAAAATAACATTTTGTTGCCATTTCTTGAAATTTAACATATGGGAACATTTTCATTGCTCAAGTAGGAAATTGCTTAGCTGTCCCGTACAAATTAAGTTATACATAATTAACTTGAGCGGGGTAGAAAAAACTCACTTATGGCCAGTGTTTAAGTGGGTAGTTAACTATCGGTTTACTAAATCGTAATTGAAAGATAATTAGAAGTTAACTTTGCATTTTGTTTTTCAGTGGCAAGTTAAAGTAAGCTGTCACATTGTACACGATTTTGGCAACCCTTGTATCTATCCTTATTGTGGAAAACATCTGCTTTGGGCTAAATACCAAAACAACAAAGGGAACAAATAAATGGAATTATATAAAATGAGCAACAAATGCATAAAATCCAAGTCATTTTAACAAAAATGTGTAAAAAACTATGTTGGCGCAACAATTTAACGACCTAGTCTCAAAGTATAAGTACAAATACTCAAATCAGAAACAGGTATTTTATACAATTTTACATTTTTCATATTGACAATCAGTAATGTGATTGTCAAAATCATATGGTTCTGACTACAAGTTAACCAATCAACTTTGGGTGGTTAAATCATAGTTAACCATTAACTGGAAAAGAAAATTTGATGTGTAACCACAAATTAACTAAGAAACACAGATCATCACTGACTCAAAAACTGTCCATTATTGATTTTAGTTAATGTATAAGAAATTCATACTACAAGTTTACAAGGTCAGGAACATTTTTCTAATTGAAAAATGGTTGTTTTTTTGTTGGAAATAATAGACAATTCAGTTAAGCACACTCACGGGCATGACTAGTTTCGAATTCCGTGAGAGGTTCATCATCAGATGCCTAACTACTGTGCCTGAATTGATACCATTGGCAGATCATCAATCATGTGTGTATATACAAACTCAATTATGCACTTTAGATGTGCGTATAATTGTATATAATTCCAACACAAGAACAGACAGCTTTTTTCCACCATGTTCTACTTTTCCTCATGCGTAATCGTATTGTTGCAGTGCTTTGAGGTGAGTTTTAATCTATATCAAAGATTTGCATTTGTCCGTGGGATAGCTTTTTGAAGTTATGTTTATTTGAATTTGAATTTTATGACCGATTTGTTGTTTATGACATTGCTAGTTTATCTACATGCTGAAATTGGTGTTAAACTCACTAGAAGATGACTTCAGAAGCATTTCTTCAGTAATATTTCTGTATCACCGCTGTTTGTTAAAAGCTGAAAAAGGTTGCAATATTTTATAAACAAACCACCTCCAGCTATACAACAATGCCCAGTTTTTGCATACATCTTGTGGATGTCTGTGTCGGAAATGGAATATTTTCAAAAAATATGAATTTTTGGAACAAATAATAAGAATTTATACAGGTTCACAACTATGAGTTGGTAACACTGCTTTATTTAACAAGGCAACCGATGTAACAGCCGATAGTTGCTTTTTGTTTAGTTTGGTTTAAAATATAGATAAATATAGATATAAACGGTGCGCACCGAACAAAGCTATAGCCGCTGTACACAGTGGACAATTTTTGGCAATTTCATATCAAAAATCTGTAACTCTGGGGGCTGATTCCCGCATTCGTATTCGAACGAATTCTTATTCGAACGTGCGAGTTTTTCTACTTTTGGGATTCTCGTAGACGATATCGAATAAAATGTATAGAAATTGCTAATGATGGCAATCGATAACGAACGATCATTAGAATGCAACCTTGCGAGTTTTAAGTCGAAAACACAAAAGCAAACGAAATTATTATTTACAGTAAACAGTTGAACAACAAAACAGAAAATGTAAGTTAGAAAGTTGTATATTTAAAAAAAAATATTGTTAGTTAACATTATCTACTTTTAGGTCGAAATTAACAAAATTAAATTTTACCCAGAAACAGATTCTTGGAGAATTCATGGCAAAACATACGGACTTGGCTAAAAGTTTGTTGCCAAATAGTTCTCAGGGGAAAGCAAGGGCGAACCAACTTTGGGAACATCTTGCAGCCAAACTTAATGCTTCCGGCCCACCAATAAAAGATGTTAAAATGTCGCGCAAGGTAATGTAAATAGAAAAAAGAACCTCTTCATTTTATAACAATTTGTTTTAAGGTGTACGCTGATCAAAAACAAATGGTCAAAAGAAAAGTTGCATTCAACAAATCTGCAAAAAAAGAACTGGTGGTGGTCCTTATGAGGAAAAAGTTCATTCGCTTGCAGAGGAACAGATTTTGACTGCAGCAGGTATAGAAGTTGCAGTTGAGGGTTTAAAAAATGTCAAAAGCTTTGGATCGGTGCCAATAGAGTGTCCAGAAACAAAAAATTTGAATGGATCTCTGGAAAATATGAATGATTTGTCATGTTCGTCTTCCTGTACACTAGTAGATACTGACGAAAGTAAAATCCAGGGCATGTTATGTTGTACACAAACTTATTTTTATGCTCTCTCGGATTTTTCCCAATTTTTGTTATATTTGCTTCCGATGAATCATCTATTGCAGGCACTGGATACATGTCAGGTGTCTGTCGAACATTTTCATAACTTGGAACTTTAAAATATATGCACATATTGTGTAATGCAGTGCATACGTTAGAAAATTGGGCTAACTTTGTTGCACTGTAACGATTTCTTTTGTCATGGCATAGAATTTTCCAGCGAGCCTTTAAAATGCTTTGAATGAATCTCATTAAAACGCGATTCCATAGAGTTTTCCTGCGGAGCTTATATGCTATGTATAAAAGGCTTATTCCACGATTTCCACGATTAGACTCGGGTCACCTTTTTTAAACATGGACATTGTACACTGAGACTCCAATCGCCGGCCATGCATCCATCTAACCAAATTTTGCTAATGAGCTGATGCATGCACTTTATCAGCTCAACGCCGCCAGCCTTAAACAGCTCCGCCGGTAATTCATCGGCTCCTGCTGGTTTGTTGTTCTTAAGCCGGGCAATAACTGTTCTCACCTCGACTTAGTTAGAAGGCGGCAATCGACGTTGTCGTCCAAATTGTATTCGAGTGTCTCCTCGTTATTGGATGTATCAGGTACCAGTAGTGCGGAGAAATTATCTTTCCATATTCCTAACATGCTTTGCACATCTGCGATGAGATTTCCGTCATTTTCTTTACAGAAGGTGGGCCCTGAACCATGCCCATTAGTTCAGTTTTTGACTTTTTGGTAGAATTTTCGGGCTTCGCTCTTCCTTCTGCATGTCTCAATTAGCTCACTGTCGCGCTTTCGCCACCTGCCGTTTCATACACTTAAAGAGACGGTTTACCTCTGTCCTTTTTACCCTGCACCTGCAGCTCGCGTTGCAATGGACTGAAACATTGCCATACGTACAACGTCCTTTTCATCATTTGCACTCTTCATCGTACCATGGTTTGTTACGAACCGGTTTTTCAAAACCAAGTACGGTTGTTGCGGCAGTTTTTCTAAAATAGGAAATCGGTTTCCACTGCGCTTCAGGATCGGGAGGGGGTGAGTTCTGTGCCACTAGTTGCGAGAGCTTCCTGTGGCTACCTCTGGTAATTGCAGCTTTCAGATATCTAGCTTCTCTGCGTCTGGTTTCGTACGATTTTCGCTCTACTTGATTTAGAATCGATGTTAGCTCCGCTGATCACTCGTACGTCCATTATACTGGTTGCGTGCTTTCCATAAATTGCTGCGTGAACAATTTCGTTCTTCGTTCTTTGATCAGATGACACCTAAGTAGCCTTGTGGATGTCTTTATGCTGGCATCTTGTACCATGTTTTTTACCGCGCAAAGTCAATCAGTTTCATACCGTTGTCGGAACTATCAGAATGTAGACTGAAATTGCCAATAGTTGGATGAAACACATTTTCCCTGCCTACTTTGGTATTTCGGTGGCCGTCGGAGGTGCAATGGTTGGTGTGCGCGGCTCTTGTATATGAGAACGTGGGTTCGATCCCTGCTCAGACCACCTAACATTTCTTTCGACGGCGGTCACATCGCTTAGTGATGGATATTCGTAAATCGTAGTCAGTCCACCGGGTTTTTGTATTTTACCTACTGCCAGGATATTGGATTGCAGCCACCCTTTATGGATCAGAAGTTGACCAGTATGCAATACGTCAACCTGGATTTTGTTCTTTTGGTTTCTATACATCTTTGGCCCATATTTGGGCTCATCCACCTTCGAAGGGTAAAATATATGTAATATTCCCGATAGCTTGACGAGCTTCAGTGACAACAGTCACCTGCTAAATCTGAGACGCATCAGTGATCGCGCATTCATTCAGGCTGGTCATCGGAAAGCCTTGAGTTCAACCGCTGAAAAAACATATTCTACCATTACCCAGGAACCACCACGTGGAGAAAAAAGTCATATGCACATGATTGAGAACAGAAGGCTGCCAATCTTAGGCTCCCGAATAATATTTTATGAATTATTAAATAACGCTATGCAATAGTGGATTTCGGGCCTCAACCAAACCAAAAAATTGTGAAAGTACTTGGACGTGGTATCACAAAACCCCGCTCGGTTTTGCCCCTATACGTAACAATTTGTTTTTACAGGCCGAAGAACATCTTTGGGGTGGGTCAAGGCTATATTTCAGATTTTACTTCAATAAATCCTTAATACCTTGAAATATTGCATTACAACCTTTGAGAATGTTGTAGCTATTTTTCCATTTCACAATTCCCTCTAATATATTTAGAAGGAAAAGTACACTGTTAATCGATTATTTCACGAAACGTCATGGAAAATTTCACATATTTTATATGTTTAACATTTCTTGCCATATGGTAAATAAATTGCGGTAGCTGTCTTTAAAAGAATTGTAGCTTATAAATTTTTAAATACACTAACAGTAGAACGATATTAAAGGGAATTGTGAAATGGAACAATAGCCACAATATTGTCAAAAGTTGTAACGCAATATTTCAATCTGTTTAGGATTTATTGAAGTCAAATCTGACACACATTCAAAATTTTCTTTGGCATGTAAAAAAATATACTCAGTTTACACCATAAAAGTTTAATGTCTAACTTTGTAGTCGAGGGCCTCCGATTTTCTTCAAATTTTAGCCCGCTAGAAAGTAACTTCAGGGTTATAATTTCACGAGGTTTCATAAAAATCCGAGGAAAATTAGTATATTTGGCTGCAGCTGTTACAACACCATTAAGTTTCATAGAATTCTGTAGAAAAGTTAGTATATTGCTGGAATCTGTCTATTGCTAATATATAATTTTGAAGATTGTTAACTGCGACCTCGAGGTGCTAGGTTTCAACGTTGGCTGATTTTCAAGAAATTTTTAATACATTAAGTGTGACTTCACAACTATAATTACACCAAGTTTCGTAAAAATCCGGAGGAAATGAGTATATTGCTAGAATTGTCTATTGGAAACACATAATTTAGAAATTTTTGAATTTTACCTCGAGGAGCTACGTTTTAGAGTTACCAGATTTTCTCCAAATTGTTGTCACTTAAAAAGTAACTTCTGTGTAACAATCCCGCCAAGTTTCCTAAAAATCCACCAAAAATTAGTATTTTGGTACAAGCTGCCGCTGGGGAGAAATAATTTGGAAATTTTTGAACTTTGACCTTCAGCCACCACGTGTTAACACTGTCCAATTGTCTCCAAATTTTCAGCACAAAATGTTGGCAAGTCACGAAGGAAATAATAAATTAAACACCAACAAAAAAATATTATTTTATATTTCTTTCTGTGTATTTTGCAATATATTAATTTAATAGTTTCAACGTGTTCAAATACCCGCTGGTTTCTAAAGCAAATAACTTATCTGTTTTATACTTTGTAAAACACAATTATTTACAAAAATATTTATTGGCTTGCATGCGAGGGCTAACCGAGAAATAATGCGATTTGGTAGACGTTGAGTTAACAGTTTCGGGCGATATTTCTTAAGATGTCGGTACGATGGAAAATAAAGAACCATGAGTGTTTTCCGATTATGTGAAATTTGATAGGCCTTAATGATGTACACAGTAACTTTTTGTTTTATCACACCATGCACATATATGAGTAGCCTAAATACATTTAATGATGTCATTTTATATTTCACACTTGGTCGCATTTCATATTGGCCAGCCCTCGTACGTTTTCCATAAAACAAGTCGATTGCAAAATTAAACCATCATTCAATCAGAACATATCGAATCGATAACATTATTAAGAACAATAAAATAAAATGTTTCTGAAGAGCATTTTGTGGTGTACACTGCTAAGTATTATCGCCAGATCTCAAAAATCAGAATCGCGAAAGTATTACAATCCCAATGAATTTGCAAAATTGGTAAACGACATCGGCCAGTATTGGAATATAACATCGATTTATATAATTTACAATTCGCAATTCGCCAGCAATAGTTACATGAGGGGAGTTTTGGATGAAATCCATCGTCGGGATACCTATTTGGCCACATTGCCGCATACATCTGTAACTGAAGAAAGTTTCCAGAAACCATTCTACATGAATGCAGGGCTTACCCACAATTCAATGGTATTGACTATGATGCATAGTGCTTATGACGACATCCTGGACCTGACAATTAAGGCAACACGTCATCGCAGAAACTGTTTCACCATATATAACATACAACTGTTGTCTGATGTCACAGAGCATTATCGTATTTTCGAGCGACTGTGGAAATGTCAACTCAGAAAACCACTGGTAGTAGCAAACGGCAAGGACTTGCTGACTATAGTTCCATATCCCAAGCTGAAGATATTAAATGTTACTGCATCCCATGTATCGAAACTATTTCCAGTTATAGATAATATCGTAGATTTTAAAGGATATACTGTAAACGTGCCAATTATGCTGGATGTACCAGCAACAATTTGGTATAAAGATCCAAAAAGCCAGAACATGATAATGGACGGTATTGGAGGGAAGATTTGGTCAGAATTTGCCCGACACCGCAACATTGTCATGCATACGTATAGTGCTGACCAAAATGGAAAAGAGGATTTGGATATGATCAAGTCAAA
This sequence comes from Phaonia tiefii, assembly GCA_963931995.1. Taxonomy (NCBI): domain Eukaryota; kingdom Metazoa; phylum Arthropoda; class Insecta; order Diptera; family Muscidae; genus Phaonia; species Phaonia tiefii. The sequence continues at coordinate 105,098,860 of OZ008367.1, read as the reverse complement.
TGATGATACACTAAGTCCATATGAATTTACTAATTACCATAAATATACTGTGGATTTTTACTATCCATTTGTGAATACATCTAGGTGCATTATTGTTCCCACTCAGAGGCCAAGACCTGTATATTTCTACAATGTTGTACATTGGTCATTGTCGCTCCTAATTGTTGGGTTGATAATAGTACAGGATATGATATGGACCATTACAATACGTTTGCTTGAGAGACGGCGTAGGAGGAGTGTGTTTCCAGTAAATGTCTCTCACAGTTATCGAGCTCTTTGCGCATTTTGTGTCTTTCTAGGGTTACCATTTCCACCCATTCCTCAGCTTGCTTTGAAAAACACACGACTCATGTCATTCGTACGATTAATATCACTGTATTTCATTTATATTATGGGTGGCTTTTGTATCTCACAAATGTTGGCAACCAATTATTCTTCTGTTTTGACTGCCAGTTATTTCCGAGTTCCCCAGATCACCCGAGAGGATATACTGTCCACTGATATACCCTTCCTAACAAGCACTACCAGCTATGAATCATTTTACGAGAAATTTAATATCGATCTTAAAGATTTCCGACGGACTCATAATGTTTCAACTACAGAATACGGTACTCTACTCCGTAGATTGAATACGTCCTACATGTATTTTCCATTAGTAGAATCATTTAAATTTATGATGGGTGAGCAACAAAGGTATATATACCCTAAACTATTTGTACTTTCAAAATTTTGCTCTGGTACTAGTCCAATTCTTCCGCAATTGGGAGCTGACAGTCACTTAACCGACCAACTGAAAAAGTTTACGACACGCTGCCGCGAAACTGGAATTATTCAACACACCAAGTCGCATATGTTTCAACGACTGGTTGAACATGGAGCAACTGCCTATGTTAAAGAAGCGCCACAGTATTCCAGATTTGGAGTACTTGGTTCATCCGATATAATTTCAGTGATGATAACTATTTTAGGTTTTGGCTATTTATGCAGTGCAGTGGCATTTATTTGGGAGAAGTTTATGTGGAGACGAGAAACAAATAGGCAAAATGTTATTAAACGAAACTCCTGAAATTTAAAATTCTGTTTCAATTAAAATTATGTGGTTACTTAACCACCATTAATAAAATAAAAATTAATTGCTTTAAATGTTGCACAGAAAATATAGTAACAAAACTCAGTGGCTTTAATTTTGAAAGTATGTACACTAGGGTGTCCCAAAATATTTTTCTTTTTCGATTTTCATGGTTGCTTAATTGGAAAGCTTATAGGGTAAAGTATTTTTAAGATTTTTTTCAGATTTTTCGGAAGAGGTTTAGAGGTCGCACAAGTCGAATTTCCCCAAAAATCGGGTATTCCGGACATTTTTGTGAATTTTACTTAAAACTCGGTCAATAGCCACGATTTTCTTAGTTTCTTAGTCTATATGCATAAACCACCGATTTTCTTAGTCTATATGCATGAACCACCAGTTTTGGCAATGATTTTGCCCAATAAGGTACCACGTATTAAATTTTTTCGTAAATTTTGGATAAAGTTTGTTAGTAACGCTTTATAACTTCTAAAATTTCTATGCACATTTAAAAAACTAGTGATGTATTCTAAAAGATGAATAAATTCCAAGCAATTTTGTAGAAAAAAATGTTAAATTTGCTGTTACTGTTCCAGAATTATACCATTTTAAAACTTTTAATCCATTGTATGAACCTACAAAAACGCTAGAGCTGCGACTTGCGTCGTTAATGGTGACCGGAGAAACGCGACGCAAATCGAAACGACGCAAATCGAATCACCTGTTTCTATATAAATGCACTGAAATTTAGTTTATTGGGGAAAATATTCAAAACAAAGCAAAAAATGTTGTATTTTTGATAAAAAAAAAAATAAATAAATGAATACATTTTTATTTATTTCATTTACTTTAACAAATGTCTATAATTATTATAAAGAAATAACAAAACAATAAATTAAGAAAAAACATAACAAAATTATTAAAAAATTTTAATTTATTTAGCTTACATTGAGCTCTCTTCAGGAGTAAATAGAAGGAGCTTTATTTTTTATTACGTCTTTGCTCAGTGGCATTCTTCGCTTATTTTGATCATGTATCCAAATTGAAAGAAGGGACTCCATCTTAATCAATAAGAGATTCCTTGCTATAGTATCTTGTTTAGATTGGAGTAGTATCACAATTTCAGCGAATTGATTTATTTTATCACTGTCTCTGTTGCAAATTGTTCTTACTGTTGTAGGTGCTAGTCCAAGAGCTCTTCCTATATTACCAGCCTTTTCTCCCGATTTAAAACGTTTTACAACATCCAATTTCCAATTCCAAACTTATTACTTTTCTTTTACTTTGACTCATTTTTTAAATCCTTAAGGTATTTTGGCGAATCACACCTAAATTCTTACCATAACAAGACAGTTGCTCTTAGTACCACTTATATAACAAAAAAGGGAATTCCCATTATTTCACGAAATTTGAAAACTTCTTAACGTACAGGTGACGATCAGTGTTGCCAGAAGTTGTAAAAATGCAAAAAGACAGAAAAGATGCTAAATCAGGCACTACAAATGCTAAAAATGATAAATAAAATAAAATTTAACCGTTTTTAGCGACACAAATCGAAATCAAAACGACTCAAATCGAAATCAAAACGATGCAAATCGAACCGACGCAAATCGGAGTCAAAACGACGCAACTCGGACCGACGCAACTAGAAATTGCAGCGACGCAAGTCGAATTTTTCCAGTTTTTAAGAAGCGACGCAAATCGAAACGACGCAAGTCGGGGCTCTAGTGTATTATAAACTGTTTGCCATTTTTGTATCGGATTTGTTTCAAATTTCTACGAAAATTTAAAACACTAATGATGCACTTTAGAAGACGGATAAATGCCAAGCAGTTTTGAAGAAAAAATTTTGAATTTGCAGTTACAGTTCCAGAGTTATGCCATTTTAAAACTCTTTACCCATTGTATGAAAGTAATAATACTATAAACTGTTTGCAAATTTTTCATCGGATTTGCTTTAAACATTCTATTCATGAAAAAATCTACATGCGCTAAGTAACGACAAAGAGTTACACGCAGAAAAAAAATGGCCCCAGCAACATATTGCAGGAAACATATATATGTTTGCAAGCAATCATATATATGGTTCCTACAATATGCTGCCGGGGCCATTTTTTGCTGCGTGAATTACTTAGGGCATGTAGATTTGTCAATAATACAATGTTTAAAGCAAATCCGAGGATAAAAGACAAACTGTTTATAGTATTATTAGGTGCATAAAATGTGTAAATAGTTGTGAAGTGGCAGAACTCTGGAACAGTTAAGGCAAATTCAAATTTTTTTTACAAACTTGCTTGGAGTTTATCCATCTTTTAAAGCGATTCATTAGTATTTTAAATTTTCATAGAAATTTAAAGCAAATCCGAAGCAAAAATAGCAAAAGGTTATAATATTATTATTTTCATACAGTGGGTAAAAAGCTTTAGAATGGTATAACTCTGGAACAGTAACCGCAAATTCAAAATTATTTTCTAAAAATTGCTTGGAATTTATTCGTCTTTTAAAGTGCATTATTAATTTTCAAAAATTTTCATAGGAATTTTAAAAGATATAAAGCGTTATTTACAAAATTTACCAAAAATTTACGAAAAACTCATTGCCAAAACTGGTGGTTTATGCATATAGAATAAAAGTTTGGACGTTTAGCTTCAAACATGTTGAGTTACAAACTAAAAAAATCGTGGTTATTGACCTAGTTTTAAGTAAAATTCAAAAAACGCCCGGAATTCCCGATTTTTGGGGGAAATTCGACTTGCGCGACCTGTAAACCACTTCCGAAAAATGTGAAAAAATTCTCAAAAATACTTTACCTACTTTACCCACCCGAATGTACACTATAGTGGGTCAATTTATTTGCCGACCAAGAGAATGACAGAAACGTTATCTACGGCAAATTTTATGAAAATGATCCCAAGAAACCATGGTTCTAAATCATAGATGTGCAGCTAGTACTCTTTTGAGTCATCGTGTTTTCACACCGATAGTAGCTTGATCGTTTTTTCACACCAACATGTCCGAAAGCTTGCTGCTTGTTTACCGATTCAAAGTCAGTTGCTGTTCTGCATTTGACCAAGCAACACCGTATCGCTCTGCAAGCAAAATTATTTGTAATACTCCGTGTACTACTTTTGTTTTCTCTGCTTTTGTTCTGCTTGCTCCGTTCAACTTAACACAGTCGCAAAATTCGTAAAACTGATTTGAAATGCGTTTGTGTCAGTTTGCACATGTCTGTTCTAAATCAAAATCGAGCCCGCGATTTTTCACTTGAAAATTTCTATAAATGTTGGCGTAAAAAATCGACCTAAAAGTCATTCTTTTGAAACTTGATACTGTTCGATTTCGATGAAATTTCATACGTATATTCTAGTCGTTGCTGGCTTTGCAAGGGTCGAAACTCCCTACGGTTCATGTTTTATAGCTGTGTAAAATTGGTGATCTGCAGCATTTTTGTGAAGAGATCCATGTGTTAATATTAGAATAACTTTTGAATGCAATATTAGATTTGCAATTTGTATTTTTATTCCGAAAGAGAAGATTAAAACCTATCAGACGACACTTTGATCGTTACAGTCTGATATCGCATTCAAAAGTTATTCTAACATTACACAAAAATGCTGCAGATGACCAACTGTACACAGCTATAAACTTTACACAGCCTAAACTAAACGGCATTGTAACGGCAGCAACGAGTAGAATATATGTGTGAAATTTCATCGAAATCGAACAGTATCAAGTTTCAAAAGAATGACTTGTAAACAATAAACAAATTTCTAGAACATCTGAACTTCCTAGGAATGATTCTTATATTGTGTACGGCTTTGCTTGTGCTGCTGCGGTCGGTGAGATAGCATAGTATCCCAATGTTGAAGTAAACGGTGTTAAGAATCATTTGAAGGAAGTTCACATGTTCCAGGAAGTTGTTTATTGAGATCTTAGGTACATTCTTGTAGTTGATTGTTTCTTTGAATTCTGAACGGTTTGCTACCTATGGACCTGAACAGGGGAAAAATGTAAAAAAAATCCAATTTTTTCAAGTTTTTTGCGATTTTGATCTTGAAGATGAAGTTGGTTTGGTCTTATACGTTCACAATTTTTGTTCTTTATGACAAGGGCTTCAACTTTCTCTCACAGAGTAAATCAAAATTCCGAACGATTTGCAAGATATGAGCCTGACAAAATAATCACTTATTTTCAAGAATGACACCGAGGCCCCAACATTTTTGGGGCCCATAAAAAGAAGTGTATGACTGTGGGCAAAACTGAGAGACACGAGTCTTATTTTTTGGTCTTTTATCACATAGTGGTGTCCGTATATGGTTATATTTTTTCGTTTTGCACTGTGTAATATACGCAACTTGCCTCCGACGTTCCCGATGACGATATCAAGTTGGCGTTGTCTCCGGTTGAAGTGAATTGTACTAATCTTCGCCGGTTAAACTTCAGATTGAATCCATGACAAATTTACCGCAACTCTTCAATCTTAGCGAACATAACCTCCCTAGCCACTTCCGACAAATATCATTGGCCAACTGGAACAGTGTACACTCCTCCGAGCTAATGTTGTGTAGAACCTCCGTATAGATATTAAACAGCGTAGGACTGAGGTGCCGTGCTTCTCAAGAAGGACTCAAGTCCACTTTCCTAAATTTTTCAGGAGAAGCCGATTTCTGAATTCTGCTTGAAGCTTCATTTATAATAAGAAGCCCGTTGTTTTTGGAGTTGAGGCTTTCTTCCACAACTTGTAAATTATATTAAAAATTTGTTAATAATTAATAAAAATAAGTTTTCTACTTCATCTCCTAAAAATCGAACACCCCCATGTGGCGCCCTCTGAAGAGATACAAAAAATCCTTAAAAATATAATTAGTTATTTTTGCGTTTTAAGTAACTGTACAAAGTTTCATTTATATTGATCAAGCGCTTTAACTGCGGTTGGAAATGGGTTAAGGCCTAGCATGTCAATATTCTGCAAATTTCACATCATAGGAAAATACCCAGGGTACATAGTTTTCCATCGTACAATGTTTGCCAAAACGCACCATTCCGCCATTAGCCATCGCATGGAAAGTCAATAAAGATTTTTGTAAATAATTGTGCATTACAAAATATAAAACAGACAAAATATTTCCTTTAGAAACCAGTGGGTATTTGAACACGTTTAAACTATTAAATTAAAATATTGCAAAATACACAGAAAGAAATATAAAAGAAAAATTTGTATTAGTATTTAAATTATTGTTTCCTTCGTGACGTGCCAACATTTACCCAGTAATATCTTAGCAATGGTATCGTGCGCGGCTCTAGTACATGAGAATGCGAGTTCGATCCCTGCTCTGACCTCCGTGCATTGCTGTCGACTGCGATCACCTCGCTTAATGACAGCAAAGAGACGAACAATGAATGACAGAGAGAGACGAACACTGAGTGACACGATTAATCATGAATTGCATCTGATTAGTGAGTGGGGCAGGGAAAACCGAGTCGAATTTAATACATGCAAAACACAGTGTTGTAGAATATCGCACAAGCACACTGGTGACTCGACCCTGCCAATGATTTCAATGGGTGGTTTAGATGTTGGTGAATCGGAAGCTCTTGATGTTCTGGGCATGAAGATACAATGTGACATTTGTTGGAACAAGCACATTTTCAACGTCTCGAAATAAGCATTCAAGGGCCTGGGCTTTTTAAAGCGGTGTAAAAGATTTTTCACCCCACCCGGTCTCCTTAATATCTACACCACGTACATTCGGCCAAAAATGCAATTCAACTCTCATATTTCGGCTGGGGCTCCAGCGTCCACCTTGGAGCTTCTAGACTGCGTGAAGCTGATAGGCGACAGCAGTGTATCCAGCACTGTTACCTCCTTGGAGCATCGTGTTCCGCCGAGTTACATGGCCTCATTCCAGAAGGTAGGTTATTTAACCGTACGACGCGGTTTTCAAGTGAAACTCATCCCTTTTCTGTTTCCTGGCCGTTGGATCGAACTCCGCATTAAAGAAACAATTCGTTCATTCAGCAATTCAGCAAGTTTAAGCCAAACATTAACAAGTACTTCTCTCTCTCCCGCCCTACTCATATCCCCTTTTCCTAAGTCCAATGCAATGCACTGCATTTATAGGGGACATCCCCTGAGTGTTGGTCTTCGAGAAAAAAGAAAAAAAAAAAGAAAAAGAAAAAAAACAAGAGTATTTAGCCATGAACTAGCTTCTCAAACTACTGTTTGGAACCGGTGTAAAACTGTTGATCCCAATTAGTGTGTTTAAAGCTAGAAAGCGCACAGCTCACTGGTTATGAGAAGATCTCCCCAATCCCTTCATGGTAGGTAATGGAAAACCATTTATTTTTGGAACGAAGTTCCATATCGCATGTTGCGGGATGGGGGCTAAATGAAAAAAAATTAAACAACTTTTTTTTTTAACCTATAAACCCAGTATTATTTTGTATACTTTTAGGATTTAGTAGTTTAGTGTTTGAAAGTTGTTCTAATCCGTTTTGTTATTTTATTTTATTGCATACTTTTAGACACAATATGCCAATGTAGTGTGTGGCAAAGATTTGTGCAGTCAGGGACCTATATGAGGGTTGCTTTCTTTCATGTTGGCTTTGTGATAGTCAGGCCCATGTGAAGTGTGCTGGAAGGCATTCAGACATAATTTCGGCGAAGGAAAGGTGACTTCGCTGAACATGTTGGAAGTGTAGGGAATTCGAGGTTGACTTTTATAAGCTATTTAAGGAGGCAAAGAAAGGATTTCAAACTTTAAATTCTGATTTTGTCTCTATTAGTTCGAAACTTAAATTGTTGGAGAATATGTTTGATACTTTTGAAAGGCCTGAGGACATCTGGTCCTCCCCAAGATGGAATAGAAGCTTCTAGTGGTCGTAATTGCGACGGTAATGAGCCGTATAGGGAGAGAAGAAAGGAGGTAAACCGTCTCTTAAGGCGTAAGAAACGGCAGTGGAGAAAGTGCGAGACACAGAATGAAGAACGAAGCAGAATATAGAATAAAGAAAATCGGCTGGTATTGAATTTATATTGCCGGCCGCATAGTACACACATATAAAGGGGTTTTCAACAGAGACGCTACAAAAGTAAATCGATAGGGACAGCAAACGACGCCATATTTTTCCCGCTCTTTTGACATTTCTCTTCAGTAAGGTTTGCCATTTCATCATGGAAAGATATACGAGCCAACAACGAGTCGAAATTATTAAAATTTACTACCGAAATTTGAAGTCAGTGGCCTCAACTTTAAGAGTGCTACGTCCAATTTCTGAATTTCATTTCTGGCTGAATGACTTCGTCAATAAGCAAAATATGCGATATTGGTCAGACAGCAATCCACACGTAATCCATGAGTCATCATTGCATCCCGAAAAAATTACGGTTTGGTGCGGTTTATGGGCCGGCGGCGTCATTGGGCCGTACTTCTTCCGTGATGATCAAGACCGGCACATTACTGTGAATGCGAATCGCTACCGTTCAATGATAACCGAATATTTTTGACCCCAATTGGATAATATGGACTTGGAGGACATGTGGTTCCAACAGGACGGCGCCACAAGCCACACAGCGAATGCCACAATCAATTTATTGGAAACCAAGTTTGGTGAACGTGTTATCTCACGAAATGGCCCAGTCGATTGGCCGCCTCGGTCGTGCGATTTGACGCCGTTAGATTATTTCCTGTGGGGCTACGTCAAGTCTATGGTATATGCCAACAAGCCAGCGACGATTGATGAACTTCGTACGAATATCGAAGGTGAAATTGCAGCAGTATCGGCCGATTTATGCTTGAAAACCGTCGAAAATTGGGTTCAGCGTCTGGACTTCTGCAAGCGTGCCCGTGGTGGCCATGCAAAAGAAATCGAGTTCCATACATAATGGCATCGAACGTACTTTCACAGGAATAAAGAATTTCATTGGTATCTAAAACCGGTTTTGTTTTATTTAAAAAAACTTTTGTAGCGCTTTCATTGAAAACCCCGATAATAACTAAAACGTCGTTGCAGTCAACGAGTATCTTTATGGCGCACATCTCTAAAGCATCTTGTTATCGTAATTGTAGTATTATATGTTATTCTTGATTAATATAGTAGTTCCCCACCCCTTGTTGCATCAATTCGATCTTTTCTTATGATTTTATAATTTTTAAATATTACAGTGTGCCTAGGGTTTAATTTTGTCTCATTTAATAGGACAATATCTACTACCCACCTGCTCTTAAAAATGTACATATTCTTGAAAAAAGGAAAAAATATCAACAAAAAAATACCTTCTCTTATAAAAAAAATACTTCGCCGATAGGGGAATAAGTTTGTACCGCTTGAGAGAGCAGGTGATGGCTAACCTACCTTCGATTAACTGCGGTCCATACGCGCCATTACAAAATCGTCAAAATTAAAATATATATCGATTGGACTGAGACATTTTGCTCTTAAAAATAAGTTTGACATTAACACCAAACACTGTTTGCTACTGACCAGCAGGAAATTTGTCTGCTATTATAACAAACTGTTTGCAGGTTTGAACCTTGCACTTGCTGTTAATGAAGAAGGAATTAAAACTTATATGTAAGTAATAATTTGCGTGTGCTCTTCGATTGTTATGTTATGAGTTTGCTGTCTTAGTTGCACTATTATGATATTGAAATTGCCTAACCAATTGTAACACCCATATGGGCTGCACTTAGCGCAGACTTGCATGTGTCTGATACGCATGATATTGATTTACCTTAACTGCATTATCTTATTTTTAGGACTACCTAATCAGGACAAAGTAACAGTCAACCGAGCGATCGCTTAAACGCTTTGATGAAAATATAAAATACTATATACACACAGGGAAAAGATTAGTTGGAAATCAATTCAGGCATTGTAAATGCCATGACAAAGTCGATATTTTGATCAGAATTCGTAATTGTCAAACATCAGAATAATTTGTCGATGTTATTGATAGATGTTATTGAATCGGTCTTACTAAATACAAGTTGCTACTACCGAATTTTAGTTGTATTAACCAATTTGAGTATTTCAAAAAACTCATTCATCTGAAATGGAAGATACAACTAATAAAAAGTACAATATTAGAATTCGTGTTCAAATATTAGTTACTGTAATCATACTTTAATTTCTATTACAAAAACACTTGTTACAAAGTTATGTATTCGATTTTTCACAAGAGTCTTTGTTGTTAAAGAGAAACTACGTATATTGGAACGTTACACGAGGACTTTACAGAAAATCTAATATTTTAAACAGAAAGTGATAAACAAAGTTGTGAACAAACAATATAGTGTGTTGATATCAGCCAGCGAAGAAAACATATTATCATAAACTGAGGTGAAGTGAAGAGACATTAAAATATAATCGTTGAATATGACGCCACTATTGACGACTTCACAAACACATGCAAATACTTGTGGACACTTGGCTGGAGGAACTATTATTCTGGATGACACAAATTAACTTAAACATACATATGATACCCAGGGTAACCCATCTCCATTTATGAAAAATGTAGAAAACTGTCTGTATCTGGAAAACGAAGCGTCCAATCGAAAAAATATCAATTTTTTACAGGTTCCTAAGGGTAAAGTGTTCCAATTCGCATGAAATAATTTTTTTTCAAAAAATTACCAAAATTAGAAAATCGCTAAAATAAAAAATAGTTACATCTCGGAAACGGTGCGTCCAATCACAAAAATGTCTTAAATATGGATGTCAATCAATATGGATGTCTTCAATATGGCATCACTTTTATTTTTTAAAAAATCACTAAAACTAAAGTTTCTGGAATCAAAATCGCTAAATCGCCCCTATACTAATATCTCGAAAACGGAGAGTCCATTCGAAAACAAAACTATTTTTTACGAGTTTCTAAGGATTTTTCATAAAGTGGTCCATCGTATGGAAGATATTCTGTTAAAAAAGTCGTCAAAATGTGAAAAATGCTGAAATATAAAAAATGGCTATAACTCGGACATGCATACATATGTGAGTTTTGGCGATTTTTTATTTGAAAAATATTAGTTTAACGGATTTTAAGTGATGCGGTATGAGAGGCATCCATTGGTTACAGCCTACTATGGAGGTAAAATATTTATTGCTTTTGCGGTTGGACGCACCGTTTCCGAGTTATAGCTATTTTTTTATTTTAGCGATTTTCTTATTTTGGTGGTTTTTAAAAGAAAAAAGTCTACACAAATTAAACCATTTTATGAAAAACCCTTAGAAAGCTGAAAAAATTTGTTATATTTTGATTGATTTTTTGCGATTTTTTATTCGAAAAAATTTAGTTTTAGCGATATGTTTAATTGGAGGCACCGTTTAAACGTTTGTATGATTGGACGCACCGTTTCCTAGTTGTAGCCACTTTTTTATTTTAGCGATTTTCTTATTTTGGCGATTTTTTGAAAAAAAATTATTTCATACGAATGGGAACACTGTGAGAAACCCTTAGAAACGCGTAAAAATTTGTTATTTTTTCGATTGGACGCTCCGTTTTCGAGAGATAGAAATTTTTTTCATATTTTCGATCAAAAATGGGCACGAAATACGAACCCTGGTTATAAATAATAATAATTTTGTTTATATTTAAAAATAAAATACACAATTTTAATAAAAAATTATTTTTGTTACTTTTTCCTATAAAATTCATAATGGGTTAAAGCATCACCTAATGGTTGTGACAGACTTTAAATTCAAGTACATAATTAGTTGAGCATACCAATATAATATTTGGTACAACCGAATTAGTTTTTACATTTTTCGTTCAACCAACTAAACCCCGATTGACAGATCACATTTATTTATTGCTGCTGTGGCTTCAACTAAATATTGCAGTTCTTGCAACCAAAACTGAATTACAAATCAACTGATATGCACAAGATTTGGTGATACAGAACACAATTAGTGGTAATCACATCTGAATAATGTGATAGTCCAAGGAACCGCCAAATTTTAGTTGGCTGTAAATATAGTTGTGACAACGAATCTCTTCTCTGTTTGTACAGATGATATACTAAGATATTACTGGGAAGAAATTGGAAGTGATAACTTAAGTTAGACAAGGATTTGAGGATGACAAGGAAATAATAATATAAATTAAAGAACAAAAAAAAAATATATTTTTAATTTCTTTCTGTGTATTCTAAACTTAATAGTCTAAACTTGTTTAAATACACACTGGTATCTAAAGCAAACAATTTATCTGTTTCGTACTTTGTAATGCACAATTATTTACAAAAATGTTTAATGACTTTCTTATGGTGTAGATTGTTGACCTTTTGGTGTTTAACTATGTCTAATTTGTTCGGTTCAAGGTCAGAAATCAAAACATAAATAAATCTATATCATTTATTCATTAGTCCCTATATTTCGATTAGCATAGCTAATCATCTTAAGGGGTTATGTTTAATAACCTCAAAAAACAAAACGAAAAAGTAGGCTGTTCTATGCGGTATGAATGCTCTCGTCTTTCTATACGGGGGCTACCCGAACAATTTTGAGTCTTGGTAAACTTTGGTTTAATAGTTCCGGGATGTGCAATTTGCAGATGCTAATCTTGCTTACTAGGCCTAGGCACAGAGTTTGTGGAACAAAGTTCCTTATCGCACGTTGCGGGATGGGGGCTAAAAGAAAAAAATTAAGCAACTTCCTTTAAACACTATTATGCTACAACTCAGTATTATCAACTATATTGGGTACTTTTGCTTTGGTTTGTGTCTAGACTAACATATGTTGGGAAATTTCTTGTTGAATGGGAAGCTTTCTAGGTGGAGCCTGTAACCAAAATTTAGTATATATTGTTGTTTTGAACCCAATTATAGGTAAATTTGGAAAAGTCAAAGTGAAAGAAGTTTAAAAAAGAAAATTTTCTTAAATAAGTGACTTTTCTTAAAAAAAGTTAACTTTCTCAAAACTTTCTTAAACAAAGTACCTTTTCTTAAAAAAATTTCTTATATCAAATAAGAACCTTTGCTAAAACAAAGTACATTTTCTTACGAAAAGTGCCTTTTCTTAAAAAAAGTAATTTTTTTTAAAATAAGTTCCTTTTCATAAAAAGTAATAAATTGCCTTTTCTGAAAAAAAACTACCTTTTCTTTAAAGAGTACATTTTTTGTGAAACAATATAACTTTTCCTGAGATAAGTACCTACTCTTAGAAATTTACCTATTCTTGAAAAAAAGGACCAACTCTAAAAAAATTCCCATTTCTTAAAAAAAACCTTTTCTTCAAAAAAATACTTTCTCTTAAAAAATACATTTTCTTAAAAGTATATTTTCTTAAAAATAAAATAATGCCTTTTCTTTTCTTAAGATAGGTAGCCTTTCTGAAAATAAGCACATTTTCTTAAAAAAATAACCTTTTCCGAAAGAGTACTACTTCTTTAAAAAGTAGCTGTTCTTAAAAAAATAACTTCTTTGTAAAACAAATTCATGCTCTTATTATGGATTTTATTTACATAAAGTACTTCTTCTTAAAAATAGTGCTATTTGTTAAAAAAAACATTAGCTTTTATTAACAGAAGTACGCCTCTTTAAAAAAGCACCTTTTCGGGAAAATATAATACATATTCTTACAATTATAAATTTTTTTTAAAAAATACATTCTATAAAACAGAATTTTTCTTCAAAAAAGTTTATAATTTTACAAAAATTATCTTTTCTTAAAGATCCATTTAAAGTATTGTGTTTTTCAACGACAAACTAGGGATGTCAATCGGGATGTCCCTAATCCCGAAACCCCGGGCTTTTTCGGGATTCGCAAACCCGAAATCCCGAAATATGCGCAAAAAAGCCCGGGTCTTGAGTTTTCGGGCTTTAAATTAAAAATAATGGTCTGAAATGGACACCAAGGCGTTTATATTAGCGACCATTAATTTGTACTAAACGTAAAATTATTTAACATTGGACTAGTATGATTAAATAAGGCTGGAACAGCAGAAAATTCGGTTCAACTTATTGAAGGGCTCTTAATGGAATTCAGTTGGTCATTTGCCGAAGTTGGTCATAACGAACGGAGCGCTGTTAATGGTAAAAATTGTAAACTTTCAGCTCCAAAGTACCAATTGTGCATCCATCCCGCTATATTGGCCTTTTTAGATACAAAAAACACTTAATGTTGCACGCTGAAAAATCGGTAATTTTGTTATTGTTTGGATGCAAATATTACGTGTTTGTGGCTTGCCGCAAAAGAAGTATGACCATTTGAGTCACCAAAACCTACTACATACTACTTTTGGTTTTATTTATTTTTTTCGTCTATGGATACAATTTTATCCTTACAGACTAGCATCTTAAAATCTAAAAATTATATAATAAAAGTTACTTTAATAAATTATTTAAAATAATTTTAAAATGATGATGTGGCAAACTTAGATCTAATTGTTTAGAGTATTCATTAAATAATCTGAGGGCTTTAGTTAACGGTTCATTTAAAGCGTAATCGGTTCTATGTAAATCTATATGAAAAAATTTTACATTATTTCTAAGCCTTCTGGAAGGTACATTTATCTTTATAACTTCCAGAAAATCCTGACAATCAACAAATTCCCAAATAATCCCATGCAAGAAATTAATTGACAACACATTTCTTCTAACTTCTAAAGTTTTCATACCAATTAAGATACATTTATCCGGATATGATGGAATCAAGCTCGACTGAACTGGTATAGAAAAATTCAAAAATGAAAGAGCAAATTTTATAAACTTAGACCTTACAAACGCAATAAATAATGTTTTTTTGGTGTAATGGTCAAAGCATTTTTCACAATTACGACGAATAAAAGCCAACATTGAATATGCTTTAGGAATTATATTGTTCAAATGATTATTAAAAGACAGTTTAACATCAAAAACAACTCCTAAATCTACAATTTCATCAACTGCTGATAAAGTACAGCCCTTAATTTTGTATTTGGACATTAAAATATTACGGCGCCTATGGTACGTCAAAGAATAGCATTTATTAACATTAAAAGGCATACTATTTCTAGCTGACCAAGAGATAACCCTATCCAAATCCTCATGAAGATTAGAGATATCATTAAGTGTCGAAATCTGTTTAAAAATTTTTAAATCATCAGCGTATAAAAGAAACTGGGGATATTAAAAACAAGAAGTTATATCATTAAATAAAAGAGGACCTAGAATACTACCTTGTGGTATTCCGGAAGAAGGGATGAAGGTATCAGAATGAAACCCATCAATAGATACAACAGAGCATCTGCCAGTTAAATAATAGCGAAACCAGCTCAACATCTGCGAATGGAAGCCAATTTTGGAAAGCTTTAATAACAGAATATTATGCGGTACACGGTCAAATGCCTTAGCAAAATCTGTGTAAATAGTATCAACTTGCAATCCCCTTTCAAAAGACGATATACAAAATTGTGTGAATACAGCTAAATTAGAAGTTGTAGATCTACCAGGCATAAATCCATGTTGGTTAATAGAAATAAACCGCTTCAGACTGAAGAAAAGTTTATCATAAACAATATGCTCGAAAACTTTGGCAACATTAGCCAACTTAGAAATCGGTCTGTAATTGCAAACATTATTTTTATTACCAGATTTATGAACTGGTAAAACGGATGTGTATTTCCATCATTGTATAAAATAACCTGACGCTAATGATTTATTAAAAATTATTTTTAAAGGCAAAATTAATGAGGAAGAACATTTTTTTAAGATAAATGTTGAGAGACCATCATTATCACAATTAAAAGAATTCGAAAGTTTATTGATTCCATTTACTACATCTTCATCAGATATTTGCATTGATCCAAAATCAAGACAAGAATTGATATCATTTAAATCAAAATGATCAAGCGGGCCGGAGTCTATGTTAAAGTCACGGACTTATTGATCCGCCCTCGTATATTAAAAATAAATTGACTTTTTGTTAATGTTTTGTTTGTTTTGTTCAATACTTATTTGATTTTTTTATTTCTTACATTAAACCTGAAAAATAAGCGTCCCGAAAAATCCCGGACTCCCGGGATTTAATTTTTTAAAATCCCGAAGCTCGGGCTTTTTAAAACACAGTCCCGTTGGACATCCCTAGTTGGAACTAGCTAGTACATAATATATAGCGAAAGGAAATTCGTTCCAATCGGGTGTCCCCTGACACCTCATGTAATTTTTTTTATTACACCATACAAATTCAGAAGAAGGAGAAATATTTGAATATACATTTTATGAGATCATTTACCATTTCACACTGGTTCGCATTTCATATTCCCAAGGCCTCGTAACTTTCCCAACAAAACAAGTCGATGCAAAGCAAAACCATTGGTAGTAGCTAATGGCAAGGACTTGCTGACTTTAGATCCATATCCCAAGCTGAAGATATTAAATCTTACGGGATCTCATGTGTCGAAACAATTGCCAATTTTAGATAATATCGCAGATTTGAAAAGATTTACTGTTGACTTTCCTATGGTAAAGGATTTTCCAGCCGTACTTTGGTACAAGAATTCAAAGAGCCAGGAAATGATACTGGATGGTATTGGCGGCAAGATTTTGTCGAAATTTACTCTACACCATATCATCGTCATGCATTCGTATCCTGTTGGCAAGAATGAGAGTAAGAGTTTGGATATATGCAAATTTAATGCTGGCACTGAAATACGTCCTGATGAATTTATAAAATCCTTGAAATATATTATTGACTTTTACTATCAATATGTGAATTCATCTCTGTGCATTCTGATTCCCTCACCGAAGCCAAGGCCGACTTATTTCTACAATCTTGTACATTGGCCTTTGGTGCTCCTAATTTTTATACCGTGCCCATAGGGATGTCCGTCTGTCTGTCTGTCGGGCTGATCAACACGACAACTCCCGAAAATCTTTTCCGATGACAATGAAATTTTGTCAGTGACTATTATTTACCTAAACTTAGTTTGGGATTGAAGATTGGCAAATTCGCCACTCCCCTTCTGGTACCTTTCATACAAATCGACGCATTTAGTGCAAAACCATATTGCTTTTTCATTTTTATTCTGGTAGACGTAATTAACTTTAACTAATAATTTGTAAAT
The DNA here is from genome assembly GCA_963931995.1 of Phaonia tiefii. NCBI lineage: Eukaryota > Metazoa > Arthropoda > Insecta > Diptera > Muscidae > Phaonia > Phaonia tiefii. Next base: position 105,081,746 of record OZ008367.1, on the reverse strand, counting down.
GTCTACTTAACTGGAGATAATAGGGGAGATTCCCACCTCCCATTCAAAAGTTGTTTGACCATTTAGTTGTTCGGCACAAGAAGTCCCGCAAAACCCAATCAATCTTTATCAAATTTTGTACTAGATAATATTGAGCCAAATGCTACTCTCCTACGGAAAATGAGCGGGTTTGCCACGCCCATTCTGGTACATCCCATACAAAAGTTGGGCGGATTATCAGTTGATCGCCATGATAACTTTCGTAAACCATAACCAATCTTAATGAAATTTGGTACTAGGCAATATTTTGCTAAAAACTCCTGTCTAATTGCCAATTGACTACTATGCGACGCACAGATTCGTAGCTCCCTTAAAAAAGTTGGGCGTAATTCCGATTGGCCGACTCGATATCTCCAGTAAACCACAACCGATCTTAATAAAATTTGATACTGATCAATATTTTGGCAAAAGCTACTGTGCAATAAAAAATTAACAACTTCGTCATGCCCATTTTTGTACTTCCCATACAAATATTGGAGAGACAATTGGTTGGTAGTCACAAAAATTGCCCAAAACCACTTACGATCCTGATTAAGGTGGGTATTAAATATAGGCGTGTTTCGTCAGAAATCGGACGCTATGTATGACTTAGGGTGAGCGTATATTTAAGTCGGTTCACCCGACTGCAATTTCTGTACTGGTTTCTGTTGTAATGGTACAGGATATTATGTGGTCGATTAGAACACATTTGTTTGAGAGACGGCACGGCGTAGGAGACGTGAAGTGTTTGCGGTAAATGTCTCTCACACTTTTCGAGTTCTTTCCATATTTTGTGTCATTCTCCGGCTACCATATCCACCCCTCCATCTGACAGCTTTGAAAAACACACGACGCATGAGATTCGTACGAATGATATCACTGTTTTTAATTTGCATTATGGGAGGCTTTTGTATTTCAAGAATGTTGACAACCATTTATTTTTCTGTTCTGACGACCAGTTATCTCGAAGTTCCCATTATCACTCGAGAGTTCCCATTATCACTCGAGAGGATATACTGTACCAGCAATGAATCATTTTATGGACAATTTCATATGAATCTTAAAGATTTCATTCTCATCCTGGTGTATCTGTTTGGGCTTCATCTGCTCCTGTGACACTTGTTCTTGCTTTATCTGTTCCTGATTCACCTGTTTCAACAGATACTGCTTCATCTGTCCTTATTCACCTGTTCCTGCCTAATCTGTTTCAGTGTCAACTGTTCTCGCTTCATCTGTTCCTGCTTCATCAGTTCCTACTTCATCTGTCCTGCTACATATGTTCGTGCTACATCTCCATCTGTTCCTGCTCCATCTGTTCCGGCTATATCTGTTCCTGTATCTTCTGTTCTTGCTTCATCCGTTCCTGCTCCACCTAAATCATCAGTTTCTCCTTCATATGTCCTGCTGCATTTATTCCTGCTTCATTCTCAACCTGATGTATCTGTTCCTGCTTCATCTGTTCCTGTGACACCTGTTCTTGCTTTATCTATTCCTGCTTCGCCTGTTTCAACAGAACCTTCTTCTTCTATCCTTATTGATCTGTTCCTGCTTATTCTGTTTCTGTATCATCTGTTGTCGCTTCATTTGTTCCTGCTGCATTTATTCCTGCTTCATTCTCAACCTGCTATATCTGTTCCTGCTCCATCTGTTCCTGCTTTATCTGTTTCTGTATCATCTGTTTTTGCTTCGTCTTTGCCTGCTCTACCTAAATCATCCAATCCTGCTTCAAGCTCATCCTGCTGAATCTGTTGCTGTTTCATCTATTCCTCTCCATCTGTTCCTGCTTTATCTGTTCCCGTGTCATCTGTTCTTGCTTCACCTGTTCCTGCTTCGTATGTTCTTACTTTATCTATTCCACCTTTATCTGTTCCTGCTTCATCTGTGCTTCTTCATCATTTCCTGATTAGTCTGTTTCCGTGTCATCCGTTCTTGCTTCATCTGTTACTGCCTCATCAGTTCCTGCTTCCTCAGTCCTGCTTGATCTGTCCTGCTCCATCTGTTACTGCTTTATCTGTTCCTGTGTCATCTGTTCTTGTTTCACCTGTTCCTGCTCCACATACATTTTCTATCCTGCTGCATCTGTTGCAGCTTCATTTGTTACTGTTTTATCAATCCTATTCCATTTATATCATTTTTATCTTCATATTAGTCTTCATGTAACGGGGTTTTCAATAAGAGCGCTACAAAAGTTTTTTTTAAATAAAGCAAAACCGGTTTTAGATACCAATGAAATTCATTATTCCTGTGAAAGTACGTTCGATGCCATTATGTATGGAACTCGACTTCTTTTGCATGGCCACCACGGGCACGCTTGCAGAAGTCCAGACGCTGAACCCAATTTTCGACGGTTTTCATGCATAAATCGGCCGATACTGCTGCAATTTCACGTTCGATAGTTCATCAATCGTCGCTGGCATATTGGCTTAGACCATAGACCCACAGGAAATAATCTAACGGAGTCAAATCGCACGACCGAGGCGGCCAATCGACTGGGCCATTTCGTGAGATAACACGTTCACCAAACTTGGTTTCCAATAAATTGATTGTGGCATTCGCTGTGTGGCTTGTGGCGCCGTCCTGTTGGAACCACATGTCCTCCAAGTCCATATTATCCAATTGGGGCCACAAATATTCGGTTATCATTGAACGGTAGCGATTCGCATTCACAGTAATGTGCCGGTCTTGATCATCATGGAAGAAAACCGGCCCATAAACCGCACCAAACCGTAATTTTTTCGGGATGCAATGATGACTCATGGATTACGTGTGGATTGCTGTCTGACCAATAACGCATATTTTGCTTATTGACGAAGCCATTCAGCCAGAAATGAGCCTCATCGCTGAAGATGATTTTCCGATGAAAATCCGAATCATTTTCAAGTTCTTGCTCAGCCCAATTCACGAATATACGACGCTTATGGTGGTCAAACGGCTTCAGTTCTTACGTCAATTTGATCTTGTAAGGATGTAGGCCAAGATCGTTTCGCAAAATTCGCCACAACGACGTCACAGAGATGCCCAACGCTTGAGAACGACGTGTGAGAGACACATTTGGGCTTTCTTGAACTGAAGCCTCAGCGGCAGCAATATTCTCGACACTACGGGCACTTCTTTGTCTCACTGGCACGGGAACATTTTGTACTATACCTGTGGATTCAAATTTTTCCACTAGACGCTCAATTGTTGATCTGGTAGGACGATTATGACGAACATAAATTGGACGTAGCGTTCTTAAAGTTGATTATTAAATTTTAATAATTTCGACTCGTTGTTGGCTCGTATATCTTTCCATGATGAAATGTCAAATCTTAATGAAGAGAAATGTCAAAAGAGCGGGAAAATATATGGCGTCGTTTGCTGTCCCTATCGATTTACTTTTGTAGCGTCTCTGTTGAAAAACCCTTCACTTATATAATAATTCTGTTAATGTCGTCTATGTTCAATCTATTTTCTCCTGCATGAATTTATTACTATTTGTTGTTTAATTTTTTTCCTGATTACTGTTTTACCACTGTTCCTGTTCTTTTAATTTAATTATTATACTTTAATTTTGCATTTAGTTTGTTTTAAATAAATAAAAAGCCGCCGGCCGGTTTTTTAAAAAACGTAATTTTGGAACAAACCCAACACCGGTTATTTGACGTCGGTTAAACGGTTAATCGGATTTTACTTAATGTGTCGAATTTTCGAATTTTAGTGAAATTTTGGAATTAAGAAACATGATTTCTGTTTTATGTCATCCAAACAATTTTTTTCAAAATGATTTCATGGTTTGAAGTACAATTAATTCAAAATTAATAAGAATTAATTAAGCTTGTCAAACATTTGTTTTTTTTTATCAAATTTCACAATTAAGATTATTTGATAACTAAATGTTTTAAATTTAATAAGATTTTCATACATGAAAATCCTTTTCAAATTTGAATATCATTTAGGATTTAAAATCAATTTAATGCGAATTTGAATACAACTTTTAAATTTTACATTAAACACACATTCTAAATTGTAATATGATATATATTTTTTAAAATGTGATGATTTATTCGACCTTTCATACTATATTTAAAATTAAAATGTTCTAGCGTTAGGTCTATTTTAAATTATTTTATTCCTCATTATTTCGCTACCCATTGGGTAGCATCGTTAAGAAAATAAGCAAAGTTATTAATTAAAAATTTAATTTTAATTTCATTATCATTTTTTTCATTTAATTTTTAATTAATAATTGTGTTTATTTTCCCGACGATGCTACGCAATGGTTAGTGAAATATTCAAGAATAAAATAATTTAAAATAGACCTAACGCTCGAACATTTTAATTTTAAATATGTCTAAAGATTTTATTTAACATTAAAACGTAATTAATTAAATACAGTTGTGAAATTTTGAGTTTTCAACACGAATAAGTATATGAAATGGTCGTTAAACAAATGTATTGTTTGTTAATTGTACATGTGTAATTTAACTTGGAGTAAAAAAACCGCAAAAACTGGTTCCACTGGTTTTTGCCAAAATTAAAAACCGAAACCTGGTTTCCCGAAAAATTGATTTTTCGAACAAACCGAAAACTGGTTTATGGAATAATTGATTTTTCGAACAAACCGAAAACCGGTTTCTAAAAATTCCGGGTTTTTGAACACTCTAGTTGTCAGGCAATTTTCTGGTCACTAGCCACAATACTCATTATGAATACGGCACTACTGAAACCTTCACTAAATCTTAATGCTTTGAGTAACTGATGAATATTTTAGAGCTAATTTATTGCTTTTTTTTAAGAATAACGTCGTTTATGAGTATAATATTTGAAGTTTGTTAGATTTAAATCACCGTCAATACTTAAGTATATATCCCCATCATCTGACAAAAAATGTTGTTCCCCACAAGTTGTATGAAGTGAAATGGCTATCAGAAGCGATGAGAACACTATTACATTTAAATTGATGTGCCGATTATAATTGGTGATACCTATTATTTTCTAACAACATCTGCATTAGTTGTCCTGCAAAGTCCAGCTCTACCAGACTCACACACAACCTATCTTCCTTTATGGCGCAGAATCCTGGGTCGTATCCAGTGTTATTATATTTTTTCCAAAAAAATCTGTACATTTTTGCAAAAAAATCTTTTTTTCTGAAAAAAAATCTGTTTTTACGCAATATTAAAATAAGTTGTATTTATAGTTGACCTTTCCTATTATTATAATTTTCAATTTTAGTATCGGCTTGAGGTCATAGGTATGGAAAAAAGAAAACGAAGTTGTATAAATTTCTATTCATCACAATTTATTTAGTTTCCAATATTTCGATCAACTTCGTTGATCATTTTGAAGGATCTAATATAAGAAAAACAAAAAGATTTTATAAAGTATTAGTGAAAACAGTAAATACAAAATTTTTCTTTCAAATACAATATTGTCAGAGATAATTGTGTAGGAAATCACAATAATATTTAAGCATATAATTTCATTGTGAGATAACAAAAAGACTAGTCTTTGCTGCAAGCTTTTGTCAATTAATTTAAGCCTAAATGTTTCAATTGCATGTCTGTAAACTTGTGAACATTGGTCTGGAACGTCAATAATATGCAGGATTTCCTGACAGTGACGTTGTGAGTAAATCTTCGCTTCAGTTATAATTTTCCCTTCGTTAAAACTTGATCTGTGTCCAATTAACGTACAGTGGTCTGCGAGTGCTGTTTTCCGTTCCAAAGGTTTACAATGTGCCTTTTGGTCCGATTTATGTGATGAAATTCTCGTCTTCAGTTTATTCATCGTAGTACCAACATATACCTTCTGGCATACGTTGGCTTTGTCTTCGTAGCACTTGATTTCATACACCACATTTGGCTTATCATCCGTATCGATTCTCGACTTAGTCCTATTCAAAAGTCGATTTAGGGTAAATTTAGAATTTAAAGCTAAATAGTATTCATAAATGTTTAATTCTTTCCGAGAGTCCTGTAGGCTTTTGATACCAGTCAACGTTTAAATTTACATCTTGTCTTATAACTATGCAATCAAGGTATTGTAATTATTGGCCCTTTCCTCTTCAAATGTAAAGTGAAATTGTCGAAAAATGGTTACAAATCGTTAATCTATTGAGCGACGTGTCAAGTAATCCTTCCATTATAATGTCCGCCATTATCGATGACGCTGGAGAACCCATAGGTATGCCCTTTCTTTATTCATAAAATCTATCTTCATATCTAAAAAAAAAAGGGTATCCTTGATACAAAACGACAGTATTTCCATAAAAATACTCTGTGGTATAGTCGTGTAATCCGCAGTTTTACTCCATTTTTTCTCTATGGTCCGTAATGCCAAATTTATGGGTATTCTTGGAAAAATATTGACCACATCAAACGATACTAATATTTCGTCTTGGTCTATTTTCAAGTTTTTTATCCGGGATTTTCAATCAGTTGCGTCCTTAATATTATATTCAGAGGTTCTCGTCACATTTTTCAGAACTTCAACCACAAATTGGCAAAGTGCATAACCAAGAGCATTTATGGATGAGCAAATAAGTATTAAAGGATTCTGGGGGCTGTAGATGTTCTCGTGCTTAACTTCTTCCTCGTGGCCGCGTCAAGAATAATTTATCCACTAGTTTGCATTTTTCTCCTGTAGACACGACGTCAGATCTCTCCTGAGTCGTCTATACGTGCATATATCGCCCAGAATATTTCCCATCTTCATCTTGTATTCGTCCTTTGATATCGCAACTGTCTTTCCCCCTTTGTCAGCGCTCATGATGAGAATGTCATTCTTTTCCCCAAAAAATTGTCTCGGGCGACCCACTGTGCCTAAAATAATCTTATCCCTCATGTCCAATTTTGGTTTGTAGAGGTGGTCATCGATCAAATCAACGAACTTCGCTCTTCTCCTGCTCTCTTTTGTTACAAATTGTCTGTACGAACTCTTCCCCTTTGGCGATGCTTTTGAATAAAGGGAATGTTATCACCACCGTCGGTGGTGCAATGGTAATTGTACATGAGATCCTGGGTTCGATCCCTGCTCAGACCACTGTAAAATTTCTTTCGGCGGCGGTCACCTCGCATAGTGACGGCGACACTATCGAGTATTTAGCTATGAAAAAGCTTCTCAAAATACCGTTCGGAATCGGTGTAAAACTGTAGGTCCCAGTCAGTGAGTCAAAACTGGAAAGCGCACAGCTCAGTGATTGTGAGAAGTTCTCCCCTGTCCCTTCATGGGATGTAATGGGAAACCATTTACTTTTTTTATCATTGTAACGGGGTTTTCAATACGAGCGCTACATAAAACAAAACCGGTTTTAGATACCAATGAAATTCTTTATTCCTGTGAATGTACGTTCGATGCCATTATGTATGGAACTCGATTGCTTTTCCATGGCCACCACGGGCACGCTTGCAGAGGTCCAGACGCTGAACCCAAGTTTCGACGGTTTTCAAGCATAAATCGGCCGATACTGCTGCAATTTCACGTTCGATATTCGTACGAAGTTCATCAATCGTCGCTGGCTTGTTGGCATAGACCATAGACTTGACGTAGCCCCACAGGAAATAATCTCACGGCGTCAAATCGCACGATCGAGGCGGCCAATCGACTGGGCCATTTCGTGAGTGGGCCATTTCAACAAACTTGGTTTCCAATAAATTGATTGTGGCATTCGCTGTGTGGCTTGTGGCGCCGTCCTGTTGGAACCACATGTCCTCCAAGTCCATGTTATCCAATTGGGGCCACATTTATTCGGTTATCATTGAACGGTAGCGATTCGCATTCACAGTAATGTGCCGGTCTTGATCATCACGGAAGACGTACGGCCCAATGACGCCGCCGGCCCATAAACCGCACCAAACCGTAATTTTTTCGGGATGCAATGATGACTCATGGATTACGTGTGGATTGCTGTCTGAACAATAACGCATATTTTGCTTATTGACGAAGCCATTCAGCCAGAAATGAGCCTCATCGCTGATTGTTGAGGCCTCTTAAAGTCGGCCTCTTAAAGTTGAGGCCACTGACTCCAAATTTCGGTAGTAAATTTTAATAATTTCGACTCGTTGTTGGCTCGTATATCTTTCCATGATGAAATGGCAAACCTTACTGAAGAGAAATGTCAAAAGAGCGGGAAAAAATATGGCCTCGGTTGCTGTCCCTATCGATTTACCTTTGTAGCGTCTCTGTTGAAAAACCCTTTATTTGGCAATGCTTACTTGGGTCCGAGAGACAGTAACCATCGATACGATACGTTTCACTAAAACTTTTCTGTGTCACGTCATTTCTTAATTGTTTTATAATTTTTACGTTATATACAAATTATCAAAAACCGCATTGCGATAACATTTTACAAAATCTGTTTTTATCAGAAAAAAACTGGAAATCTGTTTAACACCTAAAAAATCTGTGAAAAACAGATAAATCTGTTAATATAATAACGCTGGTCGTATCGCAAGCAGACGAAACATCTATAGGGCTCATGAGCCATAAGCTGTATGAGGTATATCCCGACATTGACTTAGTTAAGAGCATCAAAATAACGCGATTGCGCTGGTTAGGCTATATCGGACGAATGGATGAAGACGAACCAGCTCATAGAAAGACGAAAAATAGGAAGACCAAGACTCCTCTGGAGGGAGTAGGTTGAGGAATCTCTGCGTATTACCAACTGGAGAGATAAGGCAAAAAATATATATACATATCATCTTCGTATTGTAAGGTGCCTGAATCCCCGGAGTTGTTCGAGACCGGATAAGTAAGTAAGTAAACAATTACTCAATTAAAACATATTTTAATTCGTATAAAACCTTAATTATATAAAGATATTAAGTCTCCGAAGTCTACATCTTTTGTACAGTTTCGCCTACAAAATTGTACAACCTGAAAGTAGGTGTTTCATTATATTGAATAGAAACAAATTTTAAATATAAATTGATACTTTTGTTATCTTTTGTGATTTGTTCGTGACAGTCTTGGACCAACGTTAATGCCCTCTCGACACCATCATTTACTACAAGTAAGTTTGTTACCTGTTTGATGTGAAGAAATCCATTGGAATATCAAATATCTTTAAAAAATTTTTTCAGTGTTTTTTGTAAATAAAACACCAAAATTACCGAATAATGTTTAGAAATAAAATTTGCAAAATTTTCAATTGGCATTGATAGCTTTTGTGGGCAATCGTGGTATTCATCTTCGTATCATAACACAGTTCAACACGAAACAAGATAACCATATACGGACACCACTACGTGATAAAAAACCAAAAAAAAGAACCGTGTCTCCCAGTTTTGCCCAAAGTCATGCACTTTTTTTATGGGCCCCCCAGGATTTGGGGCCTCGGTGTCAATTTGCAAAAAAGTGATCATTTTGTCAGGCCCATACCATGCAAACCGTTCGGAATTTTGTCATAAAGAACAAAAATTGTGAACATAGAAAATCAAAAAAACTTCATATTCAAGGTCAAAATCGCAAAAAACTTTAAAAAATTCGATTTTTTTTATTTTTTTCCCCTTGTTCAGGTCCATAGGTAGCAAACCGTCCAAAATTCAAGGAAACAATCAACTACAAAAATGCACCTCAGATCTCAGTAAACAAGAACTAGATCCTATGAACTTCCTACGAATGATTCTTAACACCGTTTACTTCAACAACTGACAATTTCAATATGCAGTGTGAAAATATTGATTCAGTTTGCTACGCGGTCATCAAATCAGAAAAAAAGTTCTACAAGATTTCAAAAGGAATATAATCTTTTAAGTAGCGAATTCAAGAGAGCATATAAGTTGTTTTTCGACGAAGTAGACTTGACCGGTGAAAATTGCACACCTAATACAGTGTGTCGCCAATGTTATAACAATTTCATGGCATGGTTGAGTGGAGGCTAACATAGTATGAAGTATTGTAAGCCGGTAAACTGGATAAATCGCCCAGGTGATTATGATGAAACCAGTTGCTATGCATGCACATTACACATTACACATTAGACATTCGGAGAAGAACAAAAATTATGACAAGAGCTACAACTTTCCCTCAGAGAGTAAATCAAAATTCCGAACGGTTTGCAAGATATGGGCCTGACAAAATTATAACTTGTTTGCAAAAATGACACCGAGGCCCCAACTCTTTGGGGGCCCGTTGTTGTTTTTGTTTACGGCAGATTCGAGGTATAAAAAATCCGTCCACCACCTCGAAATTATAACGGTTATCAAGGTTCACGCTTTGGTCTAATCGCGTGAAGGCCCTGCTCGTTAAAACCATTAATTTTGTCTTGTCCTCATTTACCGTCAGACCCACTTTTCCTGACTCCTTAAATCTCGAAAATACCACTGTAACTTCTCTAATTGTGCACCCAATGATATCTATATCATCAGCATACGCGAGCAGCATGTGACTATTGCTGTTGATGGTTTTATTCATGTTCATCTAAACAAATTTCAGTAAGTGCCGACGACAATTCATTGATGTGCCAGTGGTTGTTTGTTTCAAAATTCATAATTTTGATCATTGACCTCAGGGCTCTACGTGTTAACGTTACCCGATAGTCTCCAAATGTTTACCAGATAAAATACAACTTCACTGTTACAATTCAATCAAGTTTCATAGAAAGCCGTCGAAAATTTAGTATGTTGCTGGAAAATGTCTATTGCAAATACATTAATTCGAAATTTATTAACTCTGACCTCGAGGCGCTACGTCTTAGCGATGCTCGCACGCAAAGAAAAAACTCGTTCCTCCCAAACGAAATCTCGGATAACTGAAGTTCGTTTGGGGACTGTAGTTGGGAGAATGAACTTCTGTTATGCCATACATGTCGTTTTGTTTGAGAGAACCGAAAAACGTTTGCAGTTAACGAGTTATGAGAAATGAGAGCTGAAATAACCTTTACGATAACCGAAAAACGGTTCCGCCACCTGTTCCTTCGGTTACAGCAACCGAGTTGTAGTTGCTTCAAACTAAAAAACGTTTGCAGTAAACGAGTTATATAAAATTAGAGCTTAAAAAACGATTGCGAGAAACGAAAAATGGTTCCACCACCTGTTTTTCGGTTACACCAACCGAGTTTTCATTAAAAATTTTATTTATGGCTTCCATAAGCTCTTTTTTGTTTATATTTCCAACTTTTATGATTCTGGTACTACCCATAAAGTTTGCTTTAAAAAAGAGTTGGCATTCTTGTCTATTTTTTCCACTGTCTACTTACACGTCTGTCTCGCCTTGCATTCAAATAACAAGTAAAAGCGCAGCAAAATAACAACGCGTCAATAATTGTCCATCCAAGGTATATTGACATGGTAGAAGCATTAGAGAGTGTGATCACTTTTATATGTGGATAAGACAGTCGACAGAATAAAAGAAATATACGTTCTCTCATTAGAAAAATGACTAATTTCAGTTATCGCACACGGTTTTTAAATTTGTGGCAAATATAATTTTGTACGCGTTTGATGCAAACGAGAACTCGTTTGCAGCAACATGACACACATTTGTAATATATGAGTTTATTTGGGAGAACTGCATGAACGGTTGCGATTAATAAATTAATATAAATAAATCAAAGTATTGTTGTGGCAACCGGGCAAAAAAGGTTTTTTTCTTTGCGTGCGTGTTTCTCCAAAGTTTTACCAGATAAAAAGCAACATCACTGTTACAATTTCACCAAGTTTCATAATAATTCGTAGAAATTGTAGTATGTTGCTGGAAGCTATCTGTTGCAAATACGCAACTAGGAAATTTTTGAAATTTGACGTCGATGCGCTATGTCTTAACGAAGCACGACCTTCTCCTAACTGTTATCCAGATAAAAAGTAACTTCTGTTTTATAATCCCGCCATGTTTCATAAAAATCCACCAAAAAATTTGTTTGTTGGTAAAATCAGTCACTTGGAAGCAGTCACTAATTTGAAAATTTTTGAACTTTGATCTCCCGGTGCCATGTGTTAACATTTCCCAATTTTCCAATATTTTCAGAATATCATATTTTCATCACGTGCCATGAAAAATGTCACTCTAATATTCATATCTTGAATCTGCTCTTACCATGCCCTCCAATGCAATCAAACCTCTAAACGTAGCGTATTCATGTTGTGTATACTTGAAAAATACACAAATCTTATGAGGTAGTGTATTTTGGAAACAACAGTACACTATGTCATTTCAAAATCTTTGCATACTGTATTCCGGTTGTGTAGCCATACACATGCATACGCTAAAAAAGAGATATAAACTATGTGTACATATTTCGAACGTACTGAAGGTAACCTGCGTGTTTTTCGAACTCTGGTTAAAATATTTGTTATTTTTTCGAAAAAAATATAGTACTGTTTGTCTACAAAATACACTGGTCTACAAATTTGAAAAGAAAATTTGACTGCAGAAACGAAGTATTGTTTTTAGCTACTCTGGGTGCGCTGAATTCGAATCTGGCATCAGAATTGGGCTATCACGAAAACTGACACTAAAATTTTACAATTATTAATCTGACAGAAGCCCACATTCACTCTAAATCTTCATAATAGTAGTGATGCAGAACGGCCTGTAATGAATTACGTTAAACAACACGGCCTAAAATTACATTAAACAACACTGCCTGTTACGATCAGCTGCGGCCGTGTTCATTACATTGGGCGTTTTCGGAAATGCATCACTGCAGAGCATCTGATGCGCAACTGTGATGCGTTTGCACTGCTGATGCCAATCAGCTGATGCAGATGCTTGATTGTTGCTTATTTTGATTTGCAATTCCAAACACGAAAATATTTCAATGGAAAATTTTTTAATAAATTTAATTTGTGAATTGGATGATAAGCCAAGTCAATTCCTCCTCCATACCCAACCTTGTCCTTATTATCAATTTGTAGTCCCTAGTACCCACCTCGACTCTAAAAAATTTTAAGAATAGTAAGTTTTATAAAAAAACAAATTAATATCAAATTCCGTACTTAGTCATTCATTGCATCAGCCATTTTGCTACTGCGCATTTTGCGACTTGTTTGCCCATCATACGCTGTGTTGATTACATTTAGAATCTGATGAACGATCGTGAAAGTTTTTGTATTGTTAGCAGCGTTTCAGCATGTCAGGGAGATCGTGCGTTACTAATTCAAGTTTTTTTTGATTTGTGTGTGTTGAATATTTGGTTGCAAAAAAAAGGACATGCAATATCAGAATCATTAAAATATGCATATTTACATTATTTTGGTTTTGCTGTCAGAAACTTGGACAAACCGTGGACACCGACAATGTTCTATTTAGATTTTTCAATTGCAGTACTTTGGAGAGAGTCAAGTAATCACCAAACCGATTGTTATTTCTGTTTAACAAAAGTTGCTGGATTCAATATGAAAAATCGAAAAAATATTACTTACGCGAATGTCCCATCGGTTTCCAAACCAGTTCAACGTTCACCAAATGATCCATAACCAGTCATTCCCAATGCTACGAGCAGTGAGTCCGAAACATCTTTCACCAGCATTGGTAGTTTGTATGAGGCTGATGATGAACGCCATTTAGTGACTCAAGCTGAGCTGAATGATATAATACGGGATTTACATTTAACGAAGGAAAACGCAGAATTACTAGCTTCACGCATGCATCTTGCAGTTGGGACAAAAGTAACAATCTATAGAGATAGAAGCTTGGAATTGGCTGCATATTTTGAAAAGAAACACTCTATTCTATACTGTACTGATGTTGTTTCAAAAAATACAACAGCCATATGACAAAACTGAATGGAGATTATTTATTGATGGCTCTAAGTACAGTTTAAAGGCTTTTCATTTGCATAATGGGTATAAAAAACCATCCATACCAATTGCTCATGCCATTAATACAAAGGAAAATTACGAATCAATGACTGAAATTTTGACATTACTCAAATACAACGATAATAACGGGGTTTTTCAATAAGAGCGCTACAAATGTTTTTTTTTAAATAAAACAAAACCGGTTTTAGATACCAATGAAATTCTTTATTCCTGTGAAAGTACGTTCGATGCCATTATGTATGGAACTCGATTTCTTTTGCATGGCCACCACGGGCACGCTTGCAGAAGTCCAGACGCTGAACCCAATTTTCGACGGTTTTCAAGCATAAATCGGCCGATACTGCTGCAATTTCACGTTCGATATTCGAACGAAGTTCATCAATCGTCGCTGACTTGTTCGCATAGACCATAGACTTGACGTAGCGCCACAGGAAATAATCTAACGGCGTCAAATCGCACGACCGAGGCGGCCAATCGACTGGGCCATTTCGTGAGATAACACGTTCACCAAACTTGCTTTCCAATAAATTGATTGTGGCATTCGATATGTGGCTTGTGGCGCCGTCCTGTTGGAACCACATGTCCTCCAAGTCCATATTATCCAATTGGGGCCACAAATATTCGGTTATCATTGAACGGTAGCGATTCCCATTCACAGTAATGTGCCGGTCTTGATCATCACGGAAGAAGTACGGCCCAATGACGCCGCCGGCCCATAAACCGCACCAAACCGTATTTTTTTCGGGATGCAATGATGACTCATGGATTACGTGTGGATTGCTGTCTGACCAATAACGCATATTTTGCATATTGACGAAAAACCATTCAGCCAGAAATGAGGCTCATCGCTGATTGTTGAGGCCTCTTAAAGTTGGCCTCTTAAAGTTGAGGCCACTCCAAATTTCGGTAGTAAATTTTAATAATTTCGACTCGTTGTTGGCTCGTATACCTTTCCATGATGAAATGGCAAACCTTACTGAAGAGAAATGTCAAAAGAGCGGGAAATATGGCGTCGTTTGCTGTCCGTATCGATTGACTGTTGTAGCGTCTCTGTTGAAAAACCCTTTAAATGGAGATTTGTGGTGACCTTAAGGTGTGTGATTTAATTTTCTTTAGACATATAGTATAGACCATCGTAAATAACTGTTAATTAGTCTGTTTCAGGTCATTGGTTTGTTGACTGGTAAGCAAGGAGGTTTCACAAAATATTGTTGTTTCATTTGTCTATGGGATAGTCGCGCTACATAACATCATTACGTCAGAACAGAGTGGCCAAAAAGAACTGAGTATTCACCAAGAAAACAAAACATTTCAAATAAACCATTAATTGACCATAAATGCACATAAAATTGGGCCTTTTTAAGCACTTTGTCAAGGATCTGGACAAAAATGTTACCGGTTTTTCCTAAAATTTCATATCCTAAAATAAAAGAAGGCATACTAGTTGGCCCTCAGATCAGGAAGTTATTGAATGATGATAATTTTTCACAATGTTTATTTTAGAAAGTATATGTAGTCTGAAAATCTTTCAAGAGCATCGTGGACAGTTTCCTTGGAAACAACAAGAGTGCAAACTACAGACAAATTGTTGCTGAGTTAATGAAAAATTATCAGGAATTAGGTGCACGAATGTCACTCAAAATGCATTTCCTTCATTCGCATTTAGATTTTTTCCACAAAACCTACATAGGTGCGGTGAGCGACGAACAAGTGGAGCGTGCTCACCAAGATTTAATGAGAATTGAAAGAAATTATCAAGGATTTTGGGACAAAAGCATGCTGGGGAACTATTGTTGGACTTTAATTCGTGAAATCCAACCAACAAAATACAAACGACGTTAAAAGAAAAACATTCACTTTTGAAAATTCATTAATTTTTAAATAAAACGTATGAAAAAACGAATAAAAACATTTTTCTTTCTCGAAAACCTAACGGGATTGAGAAAAACCAATTACAGATTCGAATTCAGCCCACCAAATTACCCTAGGAAAGATATTTGGTTGCTCCAGTCAAAAACTTTGTAGACCAGTGATATAGTAAATCTAGTAACAATAACTGCTCTTCCAAAATTAAAGTCAGTGAGTTTTGTAAATATATTTTCTGTGCAACATTTAAAGCAATTAAATTTTATTTTATTAATGATGGTTTAGTAAACATACAGTTTTAATTGAAACAGTATTTTAGATTTCAGGAGTTTCGTGTAATAACCTTTTGCCTTTTTATTTCTCGTCTCCACATAAATTTCTCCCAAATAAATACCACTGCACTGCATAAATATCCAAATCCTAAAATGGTTATCATCACTGATATTATATCGGATGTACCAAGTACTCCAAATCTGGACTGCTGTGGCGTTTCTTGAGTATAGGCAGTTACTCCATGTTCAATCAGTCGCTGAAACATATGCGACTTGGTGTGTTGAATAATTCCAGATTCACGCCAGCGTGTTGTAAACTTTTTCAGTAGGTCGGTTAAGTGACTGTCAGCTCCCAATTGCGGCAGAATTGAAACAGTACCAGAGCAAAGGTTTGAAAGCACAAATAGTTTAGGGTATATATACCTTTGTTGCTGCCCGATAATTGTTTTAAATGATTCTACTGATGGAAAATACATGTAAGACGTATTCAAATTACGGAGATGTCGACTGTATTCTGTTGATGAAACATTAAGAGTGTTTCGGAAATCTTTAAGATCGATATGAAATTGCTCGTATAATGATTCATAGCTGGCGTTGCTTAGTATTAGGGGTATATCACTCGACAGTATATCCTCTCGCGTGACATGTGGAACTCTGAAATAACTGGCAGTTAAAACAGAAGAATAATTGGTTGCCAACATTTGTGAGATACAAAAGCCTCCCATAATACAAATGAAATACAGTGATATTAATCGTACGAATGCCATGAGTCGTGTGTTCTTCAAAGCTGGCTGAGGAATGGGTGGAAATGTTAACCCGAGAATAATACAGAACACGCAGAGGGCTCGATAAGTGTGAGAGAGACTTACTGTAAACACTTCACCCCTCCTACGACATCTCTCATGCAAACGTATACTAATGGACCATACTATATCCTGTACTATTATCAGAGCAAAAGTTAGTAGTAACAATGACCAATGTACAACATTGTAGAAATACACAGGCCTTGGACTCGGTGTGGGAACAATAATGCACCTAGATGCATTCACATATGGGTAGTAAAAGTCTACAGCATATTTCTGGAAATTAGTAAATTCATGTGGAGTTAGTGTATCATCATTTGACTTGACCATATCCAAATCCTCTTTTTCATTATTGCCAACACGATACATATGCAGGACAATGTTGTGGTGTCGGGCAAATTCCGACACAGTCTTGCCTCCAGTACCATCCAGTACCATTTTCTGGCTCTTTGGATCTTTGTACCAAAATGTTGCTGGAACATCCATGATTATAGGCATGTCCACAGTATATCCTTTAAAATCTATGATATGTAAATTTGGAAACAGTTTCGACACATGGGATCCTGTAACATTTAATATCTTCAGCTTGGGGTATGGATCTATAGTCAGCAAGTCCTTGCCGTTTGCTACTACCAGTGGTTTTCTGAGTTGATATTTCCACAGTCGCTCGAAAATACGATAATGCTCCGTAACATCAGACAACAGATGTATGTTATATATGGAGAAACAGTTTCGCCGATGAAGTGTTGCGTTAATTGTCAGGCTCAGGATGTCGTCATAAGCACTGTGCATCATAGTCAATACCAGTGAATTGTGGGTAAAGCCTGCATTCATGTAGAATGGTTTCTGGAAACTTTCTTCAGTTACAGATGTATGCGGCAATGTGGCCAAATAGGTATCCCCACGATGGATTTCATCCAAAACTCCCCTCATGTAACTATTGCTGGCGAATTGCGAATTGTAAATTATATAAATCGATGTTATATTCCAATGCTGGCCAATGTCGATTACCAGTTTTGCAAATTCATTGGAATTGTAATAATTCCCCGATTCTGATTTCTGAGATCTGGCGATAACACTTAGCAGTGTACACCACAAAATGCTCCTCAGAAACATTTTATTTTGTTGTTCTTAATAATGTTATCGATACGATATGTTCTGATTGAATGATGGTTTAATTTTGCAATCGACTTGTTTTATGGGAAACTTACGAGGGCTGCCCCATATGAAATGCGACCAAGTGTGAAATACCAAATGACCTTATAAATCGTATTTAGGCTACTCCTATATCAGAATGGTGTGATAAAAAAAAACTGTGTGCTACGTTGAGGCCTAGTATGTCAGTCTTCTCTAAATTTCATATCATGGTTAATTATTCTCCATCGTAATAATATCGCATGAAACTGTTAATAAAACGTTTACCAAATCGCATGATTTCTCCGTTAGCCCTCGCATGGAAGTCAATAGAGATTTTTCTAAATAATTGTGCTTTACAAAGTATAAAACAGATAAATTATTTGCTTTAGAAACCAGCGGGTATTTGAACACGTTGAAACTATTAAATTGAAATATTACAAAATACACAGAAAGAAATATAAGACAATTCAATAATTAAATTGTCCGAGCGTTTGGTCGTGTTTATAAATTAATTATATTTTTTCGATATTTCGCTATCCTTTGGATAGCATCGTCAGGAAGATATATTGTTTTCACATTTCTAATTAATAATATATTTTCCTGACGATGCTATCCAAAGGATAGCGAAATATCGAAAAAATACAATTAATTTATAAACACGACCAAACGCTCGGACAATTTAATTATTGAATACAATACGAAAGGTCGAAACTTCATCACTTATTTAATATAAGATAATATTTTTTGTTGGTGTTTAAATTATTATTTCCTCCGTGACTTGCCAATGTTTTCCCAGAAATATCTGAGTATATCGTCAGTGACCGTAGGTGATGGCATGTTGGTGTGTACAGGAGAACGTGGATTCAATCCCTACTTTGACTGTCTGTCCATATTTTGAAAATGTGGATAAATTTCTAATAATGCCTGTTTGAGCCCCATATTGTAATTTTTTTGTATGGAAATTCAAGGATTCAAGGATTGCCGGGTGTGTAAAAAATTGGTGTAAAATAGTATGCTGAAAAATTGGGGACAATTGGAAATTTCGAAATAATTTTTCTGTGGCTTTTTACGAAATTTGGCGGAATTGTAACACACTTTTTGTTTGGCGCCTCGGGGTTGATTGGTTGGTTGGTTGAAAAGGCTGCAAGACAGCACGCTGTCTAGCACACTTAGGCTAAAGAAGCCCATTGTGGTACCTGCAGTTTCCTCCATATCAACTATTGACGTCTAGCAAATTTGCCCTTTTAATAAATTTGTCTATGAGACCTACAGGAATATCCTGTAGGGCTACGGTGCTAACTAAATGTGTAGCGAATATCCTACTTCTCAGTTCTGCCAGAGCAGGGCAATCCAAGAGACGGTGTTTCGTCGTTTCCTCGTCCTCTTACATGCAGCATCTACAGAGAGTGGAGTTTCTATGTCCCAATCTTAGGGTGTGTTTTCCTACAAGACAATGTCCCGAAAGTGTTCCTATCATTGTGGATAACCTGCCTCTCGGCAAGTTAAGTAGTCGCCTAGTCCTTTTCCTGTCCACCTGTGGCCAGAGGACCCTGGCTTGTTTGCAAGTTGAAGCAAGTCTCCACTTGTCGTTGAACATATTATCGGCCCACTGCCTGATCTGCAAACGGCAGTTAGAGATTGGCATACTAACACCTTCTTTTGCCGGAAGAACATGTGCCGTAGTACCCTGTCTAGCTAACGCATCCGCTACGCAATTGCCTGGAATGTCGCTGTGTCCCGGTACCCGGATGAGCCTGATGTCAAAATACTCTGCCATCACCCTAAGTGATGAGTGGCATTCTTTCACCGTCAGGGACGTAGCAAACATGGCGTCCAGGGATTTAATAGCAGCCTGGCTGTCTGTGTATATACATATTCTCCGGAGGGTTGTGGCACTACTTTTCAGTAGTTCAGCAACCTCCAGTATTTCGGTAATTTCCGCCTGAAATACACTACAGTGATCAGGTAGCTTGAAGGAGATATTTATATTTAGGTCCGGTGAATGGACCCCATAGCCTACTTGCTCGTCCAACTTTGATCCATCCGTGAAAAATCTGATACTACTGGTATCCCCTTCCAATGACTTTTCCCAGGTATTCCTGTTCGGAATAGAAGTCCTTACATTTGTCGCTGGTAGAAGGTAGGGGATACAGTAGTCCGTTTTTACGGGAATAGAGTTGATCCGGTGTAGTAATTCAGCGTGTCCGGAATGCCCCGATATCAAAACGGCACAATCTCTGATTCTCACCAGGTACGTAGCGGCTGCCGATTCGGCCATGATATCAGCAGTACAGATGTTCAGGATAGCACTAAGTGCAGTACGTGACGTCGTGTCCATTGCCCCACTAACGCTAATCAGTGCTGATCTTTGAATTTTCATCAAGGAATTCAGAATATATTTCTTTTGGAGGGACCTCCACCAAACTACGATGCCATAGAGAAGTATTGGTCTGACTATTGCCGCATAAATCCACATGGTGATCTTAGGAGACAGTCCCCAGTACTTTCCTATCGCCCCCTTACAGCAGTAAAGAGCAACAGACGCCCTTTTCACCCTCTCCATCACATTATGTTTCCAAGACAGTTTTCTGTCGAGAATTATTCCCAGATACTTGACATTTTCCGTCAACTGTAATTGCACCTCATTAACTGACGGCAGTTCAAATGCGGGTGTTTTATATTTCCGAGAGAACAAGATAGGCTCGGTTTTAAGTGGGTTAAGCGATAGTCCGTTGTTAGCGGTCCAGTTCGAAATCAGACTAAATAGGCTGGTTGTACGAATGCTAAGTTAATTGAGGTTTCTACCCTTACAGATGATAGCAATATCATCGGCATAGGCAAAGACCTGGCATTCGGCTCTGTCCAATTCAAGTAGCAGTTCATTGACAGAAGTTAACCATAATAGTGATGACAGAACCCCCCCTGCGGTGTCCCCCTGTTAACGTTCCTAGCGATTGTAACACCACCCCATTCAGCTTTGACGGATCTATCCACGAGAATTAGGCGTGTCACTAAGCTGTCGACTCCTAGATTCTGTAACGACCTGAGAATCGCCGAAGGTTGACTGTTATTGAAGGCTCCCTCGATGTCCAGGAAGGTCCCTAGAGCGAAGACCTTATTCTCAAGAGAGTTTTCTATTATGCAGACTATATAGGAGAGCTGTCTCGGTTGACCTGCCCTTGATATAGGCATGCTGAGAACTCGATAGTAGATTGTGTGGATGATTACTTCGAACATGAATGTCCAGTAACCTTTCAAATATCTAAAGAACAAAGCATGATCGACTGATTGGTCTAAATTCCTTTGGTTTGACATGAGAGCATTTGCCCGCTTTCGGGACGAAAACCACTTTAGTTTGCTTCCAAATGCTAGGAATGACTCCCAGCATAAGACAGCCCCTGAAGATTGCTCCAACCAACTACAATGTAGGTATAGTGCCTCCTGTAGTTGCGCGTGAATCATCCCGTCAGGTCCGGCTGATTTATAGGACTTTATAGGGCTCGAAAGTTAAAACGATGACATTACCGCTATGCAGGAAATGCGATGGACACGTCATGGATGCACGAGAAAAGAAACTGTGATACATACTACAGTTGGTTGTCATGAGAAAAGACATGAATTTGGTTGCGGATTTGTAGTTGTCAAAAGACTGCGACATCTAGTCTCTAGGTTCAATCCTGTGAGAGAACGTATAGACACAATCCGCATAAAAGCGAAATATTTTTATATTTCCCTTATGTGTGTGCATGACCCGACAGAAGAGAAAGATGATGATGCCAACGACATATTCTATGAGCGCCTAGAGGAAACGTATGACCGCTGTTCCTGGCCATGACATTAAGATTGTAGTAGGAGGTTTTAATGCTAAAGTAGGCAGGGAAAATCTGTTGGCAATTTCAGTCTACATGCTGACAATTCCGACTACGGTATGAGACTGATTGACTTTGCCGCGGTAAAAAACATGGTCATTAGTGGTACAAGATTCCAGCATAAAGACATCCACAAGGCTACTTGGGGATACCAAGTACTCAAAGAACGAAGGACCAAATTGTTCACGTGGTAATTGGTGGATGGCACTCATCCAATGTAATGGACGTAGGAATGGTCAAAGAAGCTAACATCGATTCTGATCACTACCTGGTAACATCAAATGTTCGCACAAGATTAAGTAGAGGGAAAATCGTACGAAACCAGACGCAGAGAAAGCTAGACATTGGAAGGGTTCAATTACGAGAGGTAGTCACAGCCGACTAAAAGAAGCTAATGAAACTTTTGGCACAGAACTCAACCCGTCCCGATGACGATCCTGAAGCCGCAACAACCGTACTTGGTTTGAGAAACCGCTTTGCAACAAAATGAACAATGAACAGTGTCGCAAATGATGAAAAGAACGCTGCACGTATGGTGGTGCTTCAGTCAATTGCAACGCGAGCTGCAACTGAGCGGTCTTAGGTAAACCGTCTCTTTAGGCATAAGAAACGGCAGTGGAGAATGAGCAAGAGTGAAAAAATTAGACATACAGATGCAAGAACGAAGCCCGAAAATTCTACCAAACAGTCAAGAACAGAACCAATGGACATTATTCAGGGCACCCATTCTATAAAGACAAGGACGGAATCTCGATGCAGATGTGTAGAGCATGATGGGACTATGAAGAGATCATTTCTTCGCGCTACTGGCACCTGAGATATCCAATGACGATGAGACAATCGACCACGAATTGGAGGACGACGTCGATTGCCCCCTCCTACCTAGGACGTGGTCAAAACAGCTATTGCGCAGCTTAAGAACAACAAAGCCGCAGGAGCCGATGGATTATCAGCGAAGCTGTTTAAGACTGACGGTGATGAGCAGATAAGGTGCATGCATGAGCTCACTAGCAAAATTTGGTTAGATGAATGTATGCCCGGCGATTGGGATCTCACTGTACTATACTCCATATTTAAGAAATGTGACCCGACTCTCTGTGCCAATTGCAGTGGAATAATAGTATATAAGGTATCCATAGCATATAAGGTTATATCAAGTATAATATGCGACAGACTACAACCAATTATCGCTGACCTGTCTGGACCATATCAGTGTGGCTTAGGCCTGAAAATCGACAACTGACCAGATGTTCACAATACGCCAAATCCTGGAGAAAATCCACAAAAACAAATCGAGACCTATCATCTATTTGTCGATTTTAAGGCGGCCTTCGATAGCCCGATACGGGAGAAACTCTACGAAGCAAGGTCTGAGCTTGGTATTCCTGCAAAACTCATACTCCTGTGCAGGACTACCTTGACGAACATCATATGCGCACTGAAACCTCTCAAAACTAAGTGAGGCTTCAGGTAAACCCACAGCCAATCGTGCGATCTCTTTAACATCTTAATGGAGATCACTATGAGAAAAGCTGCCAAAAGCTGAATAAAACCATCAGCAGCAAAAGTCCCATGCTCGCGTATGCTGATGATGTAGATATCATTGGGAGCAAGATGAGAGAAATTACCTCTGTGTTTTCCAGATTTAGGAAGGAGTTTGCAAAAGTGGGCCTGACAGTACATGAGGACAAGACACAATTAATCGTTGCAACGAGACCAAAGCGTGAACGTTGATAACCGTTATAATTTCGTGGTGGGGGACGCATTTATATTCTTCTGATCTGGCGTAGACAAAAACAACAACGTCAGCCTTGAGATAAAGCGGAGAATTGTGCTTGCGACTAGATGTTATTTTGGGCTCACCAAACACTTTAGAGACCAAACACTCGAGTAACAAATATAAAGCTATACCAGACTCTCATACCACCTATCTTGCTTTATGGCGCAGAATCCTGGGTCTTATAGCAAGCAGACGAAACATCTCTAGGAGTCTTGGAGAGATAACTACTCCGAAAATTTGTTGGCTCTATAGTGCACAACGGCGAGTATCGGCCTCTCATGAACCATGAGCTGTATGAGCCATATCCCGACTTTGGCACAGTTAAGCGGATCAAAATAACGCGATTGCGCTGGCTAGGCCATGTCAGTAGAGTGGATGAATACGAACCAGCACGAAGGGGTTTCGAAACCGATCTCGAAGAAGACGGAAAATAGGTAGACCAAGACTCTCAGGAAGGGATCAGGTTGACGAATACCTGCGTACACTTGGTATTACCAAATGGAGAGATAAGGCAAAAGATCGAACTGGTTGGCAAAATATGTCATCTTCGTTTTGCAAGGTGCCAGACTTCAAGACAGGATGAGTAAGTAAGTAAACTATTACTCAATTAAAACATATTTTAATTTGTATGAAACTTATATTATATAAAGTTTTTAAATCTCCTAAATTTGCTTCTTTTTTGTATTTTCGCCTACAATATTGTACAATCTGAAAGTAAGTGTTTCATTATTTTGAATAGTAACCATTTTATCTTTAAAATATACTGCCTCTATTGTTCATCTTTTGTGATTTTGCATGGTAGTCTTGGATCATCTTCATTGCCCTCTCGGCACTATCATTTATTACATTCCAAGATTCTGGGTTTGATGGGAAGAAATCCATTGGAGTATCAAATCCCTTGAACATTTTTGTTTAGTGTTTTTTGAAAATAATTTACCAAAATTACCATCTTACCGTATCACCCATGTGCTGCATTCCGATTTGTATTTTTTTCACAAAGCATTTTAAATGCACAAGTATTCGAGTTCGGTGTTCTGAGATATAACTCTAAAAATATATAATTTGCTGAATCTATGGCTCTGGCAAATTTGGATTTTCGAAAATCTAATACTCATTTGATTTCCAAAAAATGGTATAATCTGGAGTGAAAACAGAACAAAATCAGAATTTTTGGATAATTTTGTTTAATGATTTTTTCCGAATAAATGCTGGAGAGACTTTTACTTTCGAACATCCAAGTTAAGAAAACGCAAACTCGTCTTTCATCCTGCAATGTTCTTTTTACTAAATTTGAAATTTTGATACAGAAAATGCTATATACTTGTTCTGAACATTTGATTGTGAAACATTTTCACAAAATATCAGTCCTATACGAAAACGAAATGTAAAAGTTAAGTCAACAGTTCTTGTAACTCCACCTGCTGCAAGTTAATTTCCGTCGAATTTCTCTTATTTGCCAAACCTAAGACGAAGAGCGTGAAATGACACGTCAGGTGAGAGAATAATTATAAAAAATACTCTATCCCAAATTCCTCTATGGTAACTATAGTCATTAGGGTGATGTTTAAAAGACCGAAAAATATTTTGTGTTTCTTTTCTCTTGCGTCACCCTCTCATTTTGTTCTACCTAATAAGAGAAACTTAAATTAATGTTTTGAGAAAAATTTAAAGGTCGCTACTAAAGATTTAAAAATCTAACATTTTCCCAAAAAGTGATTATTTAAAAATGTTGTATTTATTTTTTTTCATAATAAAAACTAAAATGAGGTTTTAAGGTCCATATACCCAAAGCTAATTTACCCAAAGCTTATTTTGTATCATATATGTGTTACAATTTACCTTCGGGATGTGAACAAACAAGAGGAAAATTAGACAAAAAACACAGATTTTTACAAAATTTCTTTAATTGTCACAATTTTTAAAAATCTTATTACAGAATTAATGTAAGCTTATAAAGGCTCCGCCATCTAACGTTCTTTTTTCAACTAGTACTTATTTCGTGAATGGTAACACTTAGCCCATGTCTGATTTGACAGATAATTAGTTTTATCCTTCCGCTGAACGAATATGGTTGTGTATACTGACCATCCAATGCGTTTTCGCTTCGCTAAGTGGGCCTGCGATCGACTTACAGAAGATGCCGATTTTGCAAAAAAAAAAACATCTTTTCAGATGAAGCTCATTTTGATCTTGGTGGGTATGCAAACAAGCAAAATTGTCGCATTTGGGGCACAGAAAACCCGCACGCATATATTGAAAAGCCGATGCACCCAAAACGAGTCACTGTTTGGTGCGGATTTTGGTCCAGAGGCATAATTGGGCCATTTTTCTTAGAAAATGTGCATGGAGTGGCCGTTACAGTCAATGACGATCGTTATCGGGCCATGTTGAACGAATTTTTGTTCACAA
This sequence comes from Phaonia tiefii, assembly GCA_963931995.1. NCBI lineage: Eukaryota > Metazoa > Arthropoda > Insecta > Diptera > Muscidae > Phaonia > Phaonia tiefii. Next base: position 105,055,847 of record OZ008367.1, on the reverse strand, counting down.
AAATTGCAGAGGAGGATATTGGCAACATTTGGTTTCAAGAGGACGGCGCTACGTGCCACACAGCCGAAGCTACACTCGATGTTTTGCGCCCTGTTTTTGAAGATCGCATTATCAGCCGCAGAGCTGATGTCGTTTGGCCACCTCGGAGCTGCGATTTGACACCGTTGGACTATTATTTGCGGGGTGCCCTCAAAGGTAAGTGTTACGCCGACAAGCCAGAGACAATTGACGCTTTAAAGGACAATATTCGTGAAGCCATTGGTGAAATACAGCTGCACACAATCGATAATGTGCTTAAAAATTGGACCGATCGTGTAGGCTACTGCATGGCCAGCCGAGGCAGCCATTTGAATGAAATTATTTTCCATTATTAACCGGAAGAATTGTACTTTCAAATGAAAACAGAAATTTGAGAAAATATTCAGTAGTTTTTTTTTATGGCATTTTCAAAAAAAAAAGTTATTTGGCGGACCCGGTATTAGTTGTTTAGAGTCTTTAAAAAGATTTTGATGCACAATTAACACGTATAAAACTCATTATGCAGACAGCAAAGTTGCTTTTTTGTAGTTCGAGAACTTTTGTCTGAAGGACTTCACAAGAAGCAAAATATACTGCTTCTGGTCTCCATCTGGGGTCAGTATTTTGTTGCACTCTTGGATTAAGGACACCCCTCTCTCTGCTGTATCATTGACTACCTTAAATGTTGTTACTATCTCCTTACTTTGAATATATTCCTTGTCTTTGATCCAGTCTTCAACTTTTTTCTTGAGGAAATCGCAGCTTAATCCGGTAATAGAAAAGAATGGTTTGGTGTTACTAGCGACAAAATCTTCTAGATTTTTATTACCAATGTTTTCAATGTATACATTAATTATTTTCGGGCAAAAATCAGCTCCTTCTTTCTTTAGAGCTTCCACCATTTTCTTCTTAGTTTTATTTCCCAATTTGTCGTCAAAAAATGATAAGGCGATAAGTTCCTCTGAGACATACCATAAATGGCCACATACTTTATTTATTGCTTTTCTAGCTATGACAGGGTTTACATCCTCATACTTCTTTAAATCTTTGAGGAGTTCTAAGTCGTTTCTGAACAAGCGAATGGAGCTTGGAACCAAACAGATGGAGCTTGGAACCAATACTTAATGTAGATTAAGCCTGTAAAAATACAGATTTCTCGCAAACCTTTTTCCTCATGTTTTGTCAATCTGAATTGTTCTCAAAACAAGAATATTTCAAGTTGGTCAGGAGCAGGTGTGGCGAACCTTTTTGGGTCCGTGTGCTAAAAATCCTAAAATATTATTTAATTTTTAATTTTTTTAAAATAATTTTTTAATTTTATTAGCAAGCTTAAAAACTGCAGTAAATTTTCTTAAAAATATAGTCGTGATCAATAAAAATACACATTAGATATTTATTAATGAGATTTTTGCTGTTGTACATTCGATGACAATTTCTTAATATCTGGTTCATATTTATTTCGTCTCTTTTAGTAATACACCATTCTATTTCTCGAATTACATTTTATGAAATTCATTTCTGAAAATAAGGACCCACATGCATATGTTGATGAGAAAATTGATAATATTGCCCTCGCTACTTTTTTAACCCTTTGAGGACGAATGGGACGTTTTTACGTTTTCTCTTCTCTGTTGAACGTTTTTTAATCGATTGCGACCCAATTTGTGTTATCTGATAAAAACAACATACGTAGCTTTTTGAAGATATACACATTTTGAATTTATATTATCCCAGTTAGCTTTAAGGATTACGCAAAGTGAAAAATGTTGCACTTTATTTTTGCAATTTTTATTTTTGCATATCTTTAGTACTAGTTCATAAATTTTGATATCCAGTTTATGTTGCATGCGACAATGTCTTATGTATCCACAATTGCCCACACATTTTGATTTGATACTGCTCATTTCCCAGTGAGGTAGATTTTATGATGGGACATATGTGTCCCATTCGTCCCCAAAGGTAAAAAATAGGGAGAATTTTTTAATTTTCTGAATATTTTTTTAATTATAATTTAAATATTTAAAGGGAAAGAAAAGCATCAACAATTCATAAATAAACAATAAATAATTCAAAATGCAAGCAAAAAATAGATATAATTATTCATAATTCATGCAAATCATGAATGGTAAATATCAAAAAAAGCAAACCATATTGACTTGTGTTTGTTCGACTTTCTTTTCCATTTCTCGTTCAAACTACTAATATTACGGCCATTAAATTGTCGCGGCTTAATTGCTCAGCATTTTTAGAAAAATGCAGGTTGGTAAGGATTTTTTCAAATCGGTCGCGAGTCATAGTCTTGAATACAATTGGCACTGAATATATTTCCATTGTGGACCAATACAGCCTAATTTTGGGCAATCTGTGGATACTCATTACCAGTATAATTCCAAAAATTTCTTTTAGCTCGTCTTCACTTATGGAAACACCTTTCTGTTCGCAGTAAATGTTTGTTTGGCAAATTATTTTACTTATTAGATCGTCAAAAGTACAAACAGCATCGAATACCCCTAAAACCGATGAAAACTCCTCTAAATCCTGTAAATTTGGATTTAAAACCTGGCCATATGTATAATCTGGATCCATATATTTAGGCGAGATTTAATTTTCGGGAATAATTGTCGGGAATCTTCATTGCTTTTTGTGGCTGTCTGATCTGGCGTAGAAGTGCTGCTTATTGATGGTGGCTCATTGGGCAGAACATCTTCAATTTCAACTCCTAATGATAAATCTTCAAAACCATCAAGGAAAGCTCTATCTTCGTCGTCTAAATTTCATTACGTTTTTTAAAATCGACGTAATCTGCTCATTTTCCAAAATTATGCGTAATTCGTTAAAAAATTCCAAATCGCTTGATGCTAACTGCTTGACTGTCGATCAACAACTGATATGTTGAATCGTTTTGTTTATTTCGTAATAACGGGTCCGCCAAATAACTTTTTTTTTTTGAAAATGCTATAAAAAAAACTACTGAATATTTTCTCAAATTTCTTTTTTTATTTGAAAGTACAATCCTTCCGCTTAATAATGGAAAATAATTTCATTCAAATGGCTGCCTCGGCTGGCCATGCAGTGGCCTACACGATCGGTCCAATTTTTAGGCACATTATCGATTGTGTGCAGCTGTATTTCACCAATGGCTTCACGAATATTGTCCTTTAAAGCGTCAATTGTCTCTGGCTTGTCGACGTAACACTTATCTTTGAGGGCACCCCACAAATAATAGTCCAACGGTGTCAAATCGCAGCTCCGAGGTGGCCAAACGACATCAGCTCTGCTGCTGATAATGCGATCTTCAAAAACAGGGCGCAAAACAACGAGTGTTGCTTCGGCTGTGTGGCACGTAGCGCCGTCCTGTTGAAACCAAATGTTGCCAATATCCTCCTCTTCAATTTTTGTGAACAAAAATTCGTTCAACATGGCCCGATAACGATCGTCATTGACTGTAACGGCCACTCCTTGATCATTTTCGAAGAAAAATTGCCCAATTATGCCTCTGGACCAAAATCCGCACCAAACAGTGACTCGTTTTGGGTGCATCGGCTTTTCAATGTATGCGTGCGGGTTTTCTGTGCCCCAAATGCGACAATTTTGCTTGTTTACATACCCGCCAAGATCAAAATGAGCTTCATCTGGAAAGATGATTTTTTTGGCAAAATCGGCATCTTCTGTAAGTCGATCGCAGGCCCACTTAGCGAAGCGAGAACGCATTGGATGGTCAGTTGGCTTCAACTCCTGAACCAATTGGACTTTGTGTGGCGTCATACCAAGGTCTTTATGCAAAATTCGTCTCAATGATGTCTCCGAAATTTTCAATTGTTGAGAACGACGGTGAATTGATGTTGATGGCGCTTCACGCACACTTTTTGCCACAGCAGCAATATTCTCGGGTGTACGCACTATTTTTGGCTTTTCACGCTTTGGTTTATCGATGAGGATGCCAGTTTCTTTCACTTTTTTCACAAGATAATGAACATACGGAGCTGACGGTGCTTCTCTTCTTCCAAAATCCGTACGCAATTTTCGCACACATTCTGCAACATTACCATGATTTTCAAAGTAATGTCGCAATATTTCCCAGCGTTGTTCAAGCGTATGCACAACTATATTCGTTCAGCGGAAGCATAAAACTAATTATCTGTCAAATCAGACATGAGCTAAGTGTTACCATTCACGAAATTAGCACTAGTTTAAAAAAAAACCGTTAGATTGGGATAATAAAAGCGTGCGTGTAGTATTTTGCTTATAGCTTGTAGCATGACTGAACTAGTTAGGTTGTTTTAGAAGAACATCTGCACCCAGAGAACTAATTGTTTGAAAAGAGGTCGTAGCAACCGTAAATTCGGTTGTTACCACCGAATTGAGGTTGCCACAACCGAATTGAGGTTGCCACAACCGGATTGAGGTTGTTACGAACGATTTTAGTCTCCACAACCGAAATTCGGTTGAAGCAACCTCGTTTCATAATTGATTCGGTTGTGACAACTGAATCATCAAATTATATTCTCTCAGTTAACTAAATTTTTTAAAATTTCGGTTGAAACAACCGAATTTCAAATTAATTCGGATGCAACATCCGAAATTGGTACCTAATTCGGTTGGGGTAACCGAATCTGGTCGTAACCAACCTCAATTTGGTTGTAGTAACAGAATTTGCCATCAATTCGGTTGTAACTATCGAATTTGTTTCAATTCGGTCGCAATAACCGAATCTAGCCTTAATTCGGTTGCAACGACCGAATTTGGCGTCAATTCGGTTGCTGTAACCGGATTTCTCATGAATTCTGTAGGTACAACTGAATTCATTTTCAATTCGGTTACCACAACATAATTCTATGTATTTAAAATCTGAAGTTGAAAATTTTATAATCAAATATTATTTTAAAAAGGTAAGTAAAATATATTTTGTATTAAACCGTCGTATTTTGCAGATGTTATTTAAGCAGATATTAACAGCAGATATATATGCGGTACAAAACGGCTTTGGACCTAGAGCAACCGATACAACACGTCAGAATTAGTGCGGTGTCCCATGATGGCCGGGACTTGAATAAAGGTCGGAAGAGGCATGTAAATTAAATGTATTTTTCTACTTATATAGGTTACCCCATATATTTATATGACTTTATAAAAATACAAGAAAATAAATCATCACTTAATAATAACAAAAACTTTAATAATTCATTTATGACAGTATCTAAATTCGGTTGTAACAACCCCTAATTCGGCTGAGACAACCTCTAATGAGGTTGTGCCAACATCTAATTCGGCTGTGACCTCTAATGACGTTGTGCCAACCTCTGATGAGGTTGTGACAACCTCTTTATTTGGTTACGGCTAATTCGGCTGTCTTTTTTCCCATAAACATGTCAAATGCATATATTTTTGTTTTTGTACATTTTTGTTTACTCCTGTTGTTAGTAGACAACTGTGGTGAATTTGACATACATATGGAAAAACAAAATGCATGACATGTAGTTTTTCCTACTGCTATCACCTAAAGTTTCGCAACGAAATGAAATGAAAATAATAACTCATACACTGTTTTACTTAAGTTTGGTAAAGACTAATTACTATCCTTACCAATGCATTTGATCCCCAATATTTACCTTTGAGGACGAATGGCACACATATGTATGTCCCTTGATTTTTCTCATAGAAGGAGTAACATTTTTCCGGTTCTGCCAACACATTAGTTCAGAAATGTTGACATTCTGAGTATGAATCAACAAAAAAATTTTAAGTTTACCGAGTGGTTCAATCTTTGCCCTCAAAGGGTTAAATCGGTAAAGATGTCTGGGGAATGGCGTTCTAAGTTCTCCTTATTTTTTAATTTTCATATTTATTATATGTGTTCGTTAATCGATCACTTTCAATTATTTCCAAATCATTTCTTAAATCAACAAATTTTTGTTTCCATATCGAACTCGATTGGAATTCGATAAATTGCATTTCAATGTCTTCTAGATTTAGCCACTCGAAACTCTCCAAATTGGATATAAAATAAAATTTGATGTCTTTTCAAATGTCCTGAATTGTTTGAATCGTGAAGAAAACTCGTTTATTATTTGAAGGAAATGCTTTGACGAAATCAAACATACCTATAATTGTTTTGTTAACACCTTGCAGGTTAATATTTAATTCATTTAAATATAAACATTAGTTTTGAAAGCCATTCGACGTCTAGTAACTCGTTATATTTTTCAATGGGATTCTCATTAATTAAAAAAAACTTAACTTCATCCAAACACTCAACAAATCTTTGAAGAACTTTCCCACGACTTAACCTTCACACTTTGTTGTACATAAGAAAACTCATATATACTGAGTTTACCTCATTTAATAATTTTAAAAATTTTCGTTTGTTGAATACGCGTGCAGATATCAAATTGACCAATTTTTGTTACAAGAATCACAGCACCTTCCAGTAACTTAAATCCATGCTTTTCGCATAAAACCTGATGGTGTACAATGCAATGAAAGCCCAGAACGGAATGTCCAATACGGTCAGTAAATAAATTGATCAAACCATTTTCCTTTCCAGTCATACTGCGAGCACCATCTGTCGTTACTGATACAACTCTGGAAAGATCTATTTCACTTTCAGTGAGTTCTTTTGTTGAAGTTGCCACGATCAAATAATAAACGATTGTCGTATATACATTTGATAATTAATAAAACAGAATTATTATTTATTATTTTGTAAATAAAAATTACGCGTGCCCTAGGTTCGCCACATCTGGTCTAGAGTGAACGGAGGAGTTGTGTGGTTAGATTGGAGTCTTCCTGGCATAAAAATAAAGTGTTAAGTGAGATAAGGTGTTTTTTATAATATTAAAAATTACTAATAAAAATTATATTGAATTTTAAAATTTTTTATGAAATTTAAAGCCTGGTAGCGACCCCCAAAACTTAATGAAATCCAACAAAATTTTAGTTAACTCCATTTTACATATGAGAGATCGAAATGGGAGGGTAAACCTGTAAATTTTGTAACTTTATTTTTTAAGCATCACCCTAATAGTCATGTTTCAAAAATCATCTTAAAAAATATAAAAAAAAAAACAATGAGATCATACCTCACGTCTTCTACTCACCAATTGATATATGACTACACACATATGTAACTTTTCAGCTGTCAATATTTTGATTTTCAATTTCAAACGGAATAAGTTCGACACAATTTACCACGACCGAAATATTTTCAATGAACACACAGTATTGATATTCATAAAGTATAGATTATAAAAATAAAATACGAGCTTTACATTAAAAAGTTCTTATTTGAGCCACAAGTTGTTAACGTAAAAAAGAGCTAAAAAAGGGATACAATTTAAAAAAAGAGCTAAAAAGCCCCTAGCCCTGTTTTCCAAAAAAAAAGCAGCAACCACAAAAAAAGCTAAAAATGCCCTAAATGGGCAAGACTGGCAACGTTGCTGACGCATTGCATTGCGTTTCATTAAATTCCGACGAAAATTCATTGAAGTGCTAGTGGTTGTTTGTTTCAAAATCCATAATTTTGATCATCGGCCTCTGGGCGCTACATGTTAATGTTACCCGATTTTCTCCAAATGTTTACCAGATAAAATACAACTTCACTGTTACAGTTTCGCCAAGTTTCGTAGAAAATTTAGTACACACAGCGAAATAATTATAAAGGCAATATATTTTTTCCCGGTACTCTCAATGCACAGCGTTTTTGGTGTAGAAGTTTAATGCATATATGAGTCATTGGGTATATTATGTCAGAGAATATAACCATTCGATCTCTTTTACACGTTAAATGAAAAGTGACGTTGTTTTTTCTGTTTCTGGTGCGAATATATATCTGTGGTCACAAACAATAACAGCCTAACTCGAGTAAGGACAAATTTGGAAAAAAAATTTTGAGAAGTCACCGTGCTCAAATAAGCAACTCTTTTTTGTTAAGAAGTAAGTAAAATAATTCGTTTCCTTGTTATCTGTAACAAAGTTATCACAAAAACTCCGACTCCTGATTTCCAGTAAAGATATTAAGCTTTAAACTGCTCTCCCTGAAAAATGTTAGAATCGACTTAGGCTGTTATTGTTTATGACCACAGTTATAAAGGCAACATGGAAAAGAACCCGATTTCGAACAGTAGTATACAGGAACTTAAACAGAAGTGAATTTTATTTGGTTTTTATTTTATTGTTTTAAAATTAACGTATTTTCTTCGCCATTTTTCAAATTCGGCGATGATTTCACACACTATTTTATAAAGAAACCATAATACTCTTGAATTTATTCAAAAGGGACGTTTCCTAGTGAGTAAAACGTAACTTTGTTTTTAAAAATCCGGTATTAATTGACGCAGTTATTGAAGTTTTTATTGTCAACTACATTTTGAAATTCATTAACGCATTCCAAAGATTTGTCATTTTTCAGTCAGGTCCTTTTTTCCAGAAAGTGCCATACAATACCTACTTCAACGAACCATACATCAAAAACTACTTTGAATTTTGTCATAGAATTCGTGTGGACGAGGAGAAACTTTTGTCCAAATTTCATACAATTCAATAGGGGTTGGGTCCTGGACTGTGTCGAAATATTTTGGAATTACCCATTCCCTTTTATTTCTGTCCGTATTATGTCGAACCAAAGAGTAAATTACAAAAGCAACTCGAACTCGATGAAATGGGCTACTACCTCGTCGTCATCAAGAGAACGTGAAGAGAGGGATAGTGGCTCTTGTCTATTACTTTATGTCACATCCCACAAGGTTTTAACAGCTTCAGCATAATCAACCTCTTGAAAAGAAAACCCCTCATTAAAATCTGGTTTGATAGGAAGCCTCAATTGTTCGAAATTAAGACTATCATTAAGAACTCTAGAATTTGTATCTTCCTAATTCCATTCTTGTCTCGATTCCAATTCCCACTAGTGAAATGTGCAAAGTATCGTGTCCAAAAATATTTGTTTACATTTCAAGGAATATACACTTTTTTCAAAACTCTAGATTAGAGTTGTGTAATTCACGAACGAACTAGTTCAATTGAACGATTCACTCTTGTGAACTAGATGAACTAGTTCACACTGTTCCGCTGTTTTGTTTCAGTAATTCACTTCTTTCACCAGTTTTTTGTATTTCAGTTTGCAGTTATCCCCGCCATTTTCTAGTCCATGCGGTCTTTGTCTCACTCAATCTGCACAAAGGTTCCTAATGTTGAAATCTTTGTGGAATGGGTATGTAACCGACTTCTGCACAATAACTACACCCAGCGAAATAATTATAAAGGCAATATATTGTTGCTAGGTACTGTCCATGTACTGCGTTTTTGGTGTAGAAATTTAATGCATTTAAATAACCATTCGATCTCTTTTACACGTTACATGAAAAGTGACGTTGTTTTTTCTGTTTCTGGTGTGAAATATATATAAAGGCAACATGGAAAAGAACCCGATTTCGAACAGTAGTATATAGGAACTTAAACAGAAGTGAGTTTTATTTGGTTTTTATTTGATTGTTTTAAAATTAACGTAGGTCAAATTAAAAAAAAACCTAATTTATATAGAATGCCTGGTGGTAAGTTCCTAAGTAAAGAAGAAAAGGGAAAAATTTAAGATTATCATGATGAAGGGCTGTCCAATCAGGAAATTTCGAGGCGATTGAAAATATCTAGCTGTGCCATTAACAATTATAAAATAGTGTGGCCAAGATGAAAATTCAAAACGACCAGGCAGGAAACCACTGGTCAGTGGCAGCGCCAAAAGAGAGATCAAAAGGGTTGCTGTTAAAGAAACCTTCGGCGATAAGGAAATTATTGCTGAATTGAGCTGGGGAGCAGGGTTGCGTCGCGGTCAACAAATAATGAAACGCGACTTGAAACTGTCATATGGGAAAAAGTATGGAAAACTTGGTCTCATGCCAAGACACGAATTAGACAGATATAAATTCGCTGAAATATATATATTTTTCGATGAGGAGTATTATTTCCCGACGGAAAAAAATAAATTTGGATTGCTCTGGCAAATATTGGCGTTCCAAAGATTTTTCCAAAATTATGCGTCAGCGGCGAAATATTGGCTGTGGCTTCCTTATGGTTTGGGCAGGCAAGGGTTTTAGAGGAACCACTCCAATATGTTTCGTTTCCACAAAAATGGACTCCGCATTTTATATTCGACTATTGGAGGTCGTCTTCGTTAATTCTGGAGAGAAAATTTGTGCCCCAGAATTTATTATCCAGCAGGACAACGCAGCAGTACATCGGTATAAGAAAACTTCAAAGTTTCTGGAGTCAAGAAATATTACCAACTCTCGACTGTCCTTCACTTAGCTCTGATCTCTATCCGATCGAGAACCTCTGGTCTATTTTACCTACCCAAGTTTACCACCAAGGACGCCAGTTGACGAATGTTCGATCCTTGACAGTAGCAATACAAGAAATTTGAAAAAAGCTGATCCTGCGCGTATTCATTCGTTGATAAAATCAATGCCAATATGCTTAGTAGATATTATCAGCGATAATGGAGATCATACGTCTTACGAAACTTTTTAGAATATTTGAATAAATCGTTTGCCTTTATAAATATTTCGCACTAGTAATTAGTTTATTTTTGTTAATTCACCTTGAAGGAGTCATAGTCAAAATATTTTTGCTGAAAAGTATTTAATTTTGAAATGACTAATACAATAAAAAATAAAAACTTGAAAATTCGTTACAACATTTGTAAAAAACAAACACTGGTGTTGCCTTTATATTTATTTCGCGGGGTGTATGTTGCTGGAAGCTATCTATGGGATATACGTAACTTAGGAGCTACTTCTTAACGACTCAGCACTTTCTCCAACCTGTTACCCAGATAAAAAGTAATTTAAATATAGTAAATCTACTTATACTAACAATAGTTGTTGTTTTAAAATTATTATAATTAACTATTTAATTTTCTCTGCAACATTTAAAGCAATTAATTTTTATTTTATTCATGATGGTTGATTAAACATACAATTTTAATTGAAACAGTATTTTATATTTCAGGAGATTTAGGAATAGGTTTTCGTTTAGTAACCTTTTGCCTCTCTGTTTCTCGTCTCCACATAAACTTCTCCCAAATAAATGCCACTGCACTGCATAAATATCCAAATCCTAAAACGGTTATCATCACTGATATTATATCGGATGTACCAAGTACTCCAAATCTGGACTGCTGTGACGTTTCTTGAATGTAGGCAGTTCTTCCATGTTCAACCAGTCGCTGAAACATATGCGACTTGGAGTGTAGAATAATTCCAGTTTCGCGCCAGCGTGCCGTAAACTTTTTCAGTTCGTCGGTCAAGTGACCGTCAGCTCCCAATTGCGGAACAATTGAACTAGTACCAGAGCAAAAGTTTGAAAGTACAAATAGTTTAGGATATATATACCTTTGTTGCTCACCCATAATATATTTAAAGGATTCTACTGATGCAAAATACATGTAGGACGAATTCAAACTACGGAATTGTCTACTGTATTCTACCGGTGAAACGTTAAGAGTGTTTCGGAAATCTTTAGGATCGATATTAAATTGCTCGTAAAATGATTCATAGCTGGTATTGCTTAGTAGGAAGGGTATATCATTGGACAGTATATCCTCTCTGGTGATCTGGGGAACTCTGAAATAACTGGCAGTCAAAACAGATGAATAATTGGTTGCCAACATTTGTGAGATACAAAAGCCTCCCATAATACAAATGAAATACAGTCATATTAATCGTACGAATGCCATGAGTCGTGTGTTTTTCAAAGCTGGCTGAGGAATGGGTGGAAATGGTAACCCGAGAAAGACACAAAATGCGCACAAAGCTCGATAACTGGGAGAGACATTTACTGTAAACACTTCACTCCTCCTACGCCGACTCTCAATCAAACGTATGCTAATGGAGCATATCATATCTTGTACTATTATCAAACCAACAATTAGGAGCAACAATGACCAATGTACAACATTGTAGAAATACACAGGCTTTGGCCTTGGTGTGGGAACAATAATGCACCCAGATGCATTCACATATGGATAGAAAAAGTCCACAGCATATTTCTAGTAATTAGTAAATTCCTGTGGACTTAGTGTATCACCATTTGACTTGACCATACCCAAATCCTCTTTTCCATCATTGCCAACATGATACGTGTGCATGACAATGTTGCGGTGTCGTGCAAATTCTGACGCAATATTGCCTCCAATGCCGTCCATTATCATTTTCTGGCTTTTGATATCGTTATACCAAATTGTTGCTGGCACATCCGTTATAATAGGCACGTCCACAGTATATCCTCTAAAATCTACGATATCTAAAATTGGAAACATTTTCGACACATGGGATCCTGTAACATTTAATATCTTCAGTTTGGGATATGGATCTATAGTCAGCAAGTCCTTGCCGTTTGCTACTACCAGTGGTTTTCGGAGTTGATATTTCCACAGTCGCTCGAAAATACGATAATGCTCCGTAACATCAGACAACAGTTGTATGTTATATATGGAGAAACAGTTTCTCCGATGGAGTGTTGCGTTAACTGTCAGGCTCAGGATGTCGTCATAAGCACTATGCATCATAGTCAATACCAATGAATTGTGGGTAAAACCTGCATTCATGTAGAATGGTTTCTGGAAACTTTCTTCAGTTATAGATGTATGCGGCAATGTGGCCAAATAGGTATGCCCACGATGGATTTTATCCAATACTCCCCTCATGTAACTATTGCTGGCGAATTGCGAATTGTAAATTATATAAATCGATGTTATATTCCAATGCTGGCCGATGTCGTTTACCAGTTTTGCAAATTCATTGGAATTGTAATAATTTCCCGATTCTGATTTTTGACATCTTGCGATAACACTTAGTAGTGTAAAACCTACAATGCTCCTAAGAAACATATTATTTTGTTGTTCTGAATAATGTTATCGATTCGATATGTTCTGATTGAATGATGGTTTAATTTTGCAATCGACTTGTTTTATGGGAAACTTTCGAGGGCTGCCCCATATGAAATGCGACCAAGTGTGAAATATTGAATCACGTCATAAAACGTATTTAGGCTACTGCATCGTACTACATCGTTCCGACAACTTAAGAAATATCTGGCGAAACTTTTAATACAACTTTAACTAAAACGCATTATTTTTTCGTGAGCCCTCGCATGCAAGTCAATTCAGAGTTTTGTAAATAATTGTGCTTTACAAAGTATAAAACAGATAAATTAGCGGGTATTTGAACACGTTTAAACGATTAAATTAAGATATTTCAAAATATACAGAAAGAAATATATAGTAATATTATTTTAGTGGTTGAATATCAAGCTAATTAGACCAATAGTTGTTTGAAATTAAAAATATTTTTATTACATTTTCACGACGCTTCGTCAATTTATTGATGACATCTTCAGGGGTTACCATTTACAATATACATTATTAGCAAAATAGTAAGCTTACAATAATATTAACTTAAGTACGTATTTGTATTTACACGTTACATTAACACGTAAAACCATAGAGTAAATCATACTAGAGAGAATATTTGGCTCATCTGACTTTTCCTTTCACAATCTTCTCGATGCGGTCGGTGTGTCGTTTTGGTGCAAAGCTGTGAAATTTAAATGTGTTTTAAACTTTTTTATTGACTGTTATTGTTAGCATACATTCGTGTTGTATTTATCACAGTAATTTTAACACACTAAACAAAATGCCGTTGTTGTTATTTTGTTCGCTGTTTTGAACCATTGCCTCTATCTGGTATTATTAAAGCAATTCTTTTCAACATCGAAAGTAAATATCACACCAGGTCAAATGTCATAAATTTGGCGAGAGAACTATTGGGTCTACTATAAGTATTAGTCTATGGGTAAAACAACACAAACACAACTTATAATTAATATCACAGGTTCGGTATTGCCACACTGTAGTTCGCGCTTATGTTGTCACTCTCTTCTTTGAGATTCATCGTTTTTTTATCTTTTCTAGTATTCTTGAACTTTCTAATGTCGTTTTCGTCTTTTCTCTTCTCTCTTTATCCAATATCCTTACGTTATCGAAATCAGCTGTGTGGGCTGATTTAATTATGTTTTGTGACAGGGGGTTTCTATGGCACAGCTGATCGAAAGGGTACTAGGGAAATGATGTTGAATGAGAGACCAAAGAAGACAGGAACTAAGTTTGAATAGTGTTTATTGATACTAATGACAGCTAAATAATGTTTTATGTTATTTGCATTGAACGAAAATACGCATCTCCTTTGCTTTCTTTCGGTTTTACGTCCAACCAAAGTGTAAAATTGGTAAAAATACAGCAGTAAATCAGCACTCGATGAAATGGCCTACTACCTCGTCGTCATGAAGAGGCAGCGAAGAGAGTAATAGAGGCTCTTAAGTCTTAGTCTATGGTTGTGAAAATGCGGGTATTGTTTTCTCTTTTACCATGTCTGTCTTGTTTTCTCCCAATCTCAGCTGCAGTTGTCTCTTTGTCATGCCTGTGTATATCAATTCGCAGCATTGTGTTCCGTCTCCTTTGCACCATTTCACAAAATCTGTATCGAATTTTCGGGACAAAGCTTATATCATTAGGTTGGAAAAATACTGCATTTTTCCAAATGAACCAGAGTGTATGTACTTTTGTTGCTCATTGACAATTTGGTTAAATACTTCTACTGAAGGAAAATACATGTAGGACGTATTCAAACTACGGATTTGATTACTAAATTCTTCCGTTGAAAAATGAAGAGTGTGTTGGACATCTTTAAGATCGATTTGAAATTGCTCGCATAATGATTCATAATAGTAGGTATTGCTTAGTATAAGGGGTATGTCACTGGACAGTATATCCTCTCGGGTGACATGGGGAACTCTGAAATAACTGGAAGTCAAAAGAGAAGAATAATTGGTTGCCAACAGTTGTGAGATACAAAAGCCTGCCATAATATAAATGACATTCAGTGATATTACTTGATATTACAGACTTTCCCAGTTTAAGCAAGCCTTTTGTCTTTACCCCATCGGGGTCTCCCCATAGGAGACTTGCCATCCTTCCCAGTGTTTCATGATTCCACAGGGTTCTGTGGGCCGATTCCAACCATAGGCTAAACTCAGTTTTCCGTATGAAATTTCCTGGCTTTGGTTGCCAGAAAGTTCGCATGGTCATTACAGACAATTCCGCTATGTCCCAGCACCCAGGTGATATTGAGTCTGGCGTGCGTGAAATAATCGTTAATTACTTTCTTGCAGTCAAGAACCGTTATAGATTTGACAATTTCCGATGATATTGCCCTGATTGCCATTTGGCTATCGTAAAAGATATTCGCTTCGGCTGCGCTTGTATTATCACCGAGTCATTTGATACAATGCATAATCGCCAGAGCTTCCGCTTGAAATTTCGTATTGTCATCCGGACCCGTTTCTTCCTCTAACTTTGAGGCATCCGTGTAACAGCGGGTTCCATTTGGCGTTTGTGCCAGGGTCCCATCCTTCCAAGCGTAGATGACGTCATAGTTACAAAGTTCGCCTCAACCCTTAACTCGGGTATTCGGTCGGATTCACTCGCATCTTGCATGTAACTGGTCAAAGCATCTATTATTCGTTGGTATTTCGACTTATGATCCCTGTTGATCCATTCACTAATTGCCTATAGATGTTATGCCTCAAGGGCGGCCTCGTATTTGACCCTAATCTCGATTGGCTGGATACATAAAATATTATTCGTTGGTATTTCGACTTATGATCCCTGTTGATCCATTCACTAATTGCCTATAGATGTTATGCCTCAAGGCCGGCCTCGTATTTGACCCTAATCTCGATTGGCTGGATACATAAAATAGTCTCCATGGACCTTCTACAAGTTGTTCTCATTGAACCGCTAATACCAATGCAGCACATTGGTTGAACCGTTTGCGGTATCGCGATATTGAATTTCGTGTGCAGTGGCTTCCACCATACTACAGAAGCATATGTTACACACAAGGAAAAAATTAGTTGGGTATCAATTCTGGCATTGGAGTTTCCGCGACAAAGTCCATATTTTGATTAGAATTCATAATTATCATATGTCAGAATTATTTGTCGATGTTATTGATAGATTAAAAATCGGTCTTACTAAATACAAGTTGCTACTACAGAAATTAAATTGTATTAACCAATTTGAGCATTTCAAAAACCTCATTCATCTGAAATGGAAGATACAACTCATAAAAAGGGAATATTAGAATTCGTGTTTAAAAATATAGTCACTGTAATCATAAACCAGTTTCTGTTACAAAACCACTTGTTAGAAAGTTATCTATGTATTCGATTTTTCACAAGAGCTTAAAGAGAAACTAAATATACTTTTCAGAAAAACTAATATTTTAAACAGAAAGTGGGAATCATATTTGTGAAAGAACAATAAAGTGTGTCGATGGCCAAATATGAAAAGGTCGAATCTTGCTTTTTTATGGAAACGCGTTTTGTGCATATTTTGGTATTTTTTTTTTAAATATTCTTGTTAATATTAACAAATAACGAATTTGTATAACTAAAAAACTGATTTTAATATCAAATAAATTGCCAAATCGCTCCGATTTTATTCAGGTTTTTTCCTTCTCCTCTGTAGTAGCAAAAAAATTGACAAACGCGCTCTCTCTGTATTAAGCCATCGATATGGATATCATCCACTGAAGAATATGGTAAATATACATATTCACATATTACGCCGTATAGATTTGATATAATAAGGCCTGTCACAGAATTCCACTCCGTACGAAAGTGGTATTCATTCCGTTGTTACCTTCTCCAGCCAACATAAACCGCACAAAATTTACGGAATGATACCACTTTCAGTTTTGTGAACGGAATTGGTTTTTTTAGTTTCAACGGAATTGGTTTTTTTTAGTTTCTTAAACACCAAAAAAATATCTCAACCACTTTCCGTGAATAAATAATTTTTTTTTAATTTATTTGGCTACATTTTAAAGAAATAAATATTTATTTTAATGAAGAATTACGCCTTTACATTATTACTATGAAATCTAGTGTAGTTTTTTCGTAACTGAAATAATTTGTTCACCAAAGTGCTGCCACCTATATTTTGCTGTGCAAATCACATTTTTCATCGAACTAAAATAAAGAGTTTATCATATTTTAAAATACTGGCAACCCAAACATAAACCAAAACAAAAGAATAACTTGGAGAAAATGTGAGTATTTTAGAATTTTCTTGTCCATTTGTTTGTTTAAAGTATAATTTTTTAAGGGAAAGCATAGAAATGGAGCACAAGAAAAGATTTTTGTGGAATTTTTGGAGTGCCATCAGGATATAGCTCGAGGCTTCGTAAAGGGAGAACGCGTTACTACAGACGCTCATTGGTCACAATTGACAGACAACCTTAATTCTTGTGGTCCGCCAACCAAAGATTGCAATGGTTGGAAGAAAACCTGGTCTGACTGGAAAGTTTATGTCAAGAAGAAACTGTGCCACAATAAAAAGGAAAATTCTAAAACTGGGAGTGGCCAATACAATAAGTTTATTTTGTCTGATGTTGAGGAAACTGTAGTCAGAGTGTCGGGTATTCATACAAGTGTGGAAGGCATTGCTGGCGCTAGAAGTTTTGGAGAAGCGGATCTGAGCGAATATTTTTCTGAATCGGACAAATAAAATGACGAAGATGACCTCGATGTTACTCCCTCAACATCAAACAGTGCTAAACATACAGAAAATGATTGGCAAAGAAACAGAAATTTAACCTCATCAGCATCTAAGCATCCTACTGCAAAGCGCAACAGGCCATGTACTCCGCATACTCAATCAAAACCGAATCTCAACAGCCTTTTAGCAAAGGAAAATAAATATTTAAAAACCCTTGTCGAAGTGATAGAAGAACAACGTGTCGACATCAAACTGCAAAAGATTCTCCACATAATGGAAGAACAACGTGATGAAATTAAAATACAAAATCAAAAACTAGATAGACTTTGCTGCAATATTTTGGAGAAGCATTATCAAGCCAGGGAGCTAAACGACATAGAAACACAAAACAAATTACAGGAAAAATATGAATTAAAATTAATCCAATCGAGAATTGGATAAACAAAAAGCAAAACTCCGTTTGATTGAACCCATTATCAACTCTGGTCCCATATTCCAATAAATGTGTAATATTTTATTTATTATTTGAACCTGATCAATTAAAAATGAATTCTTGAAAGACTGATCCCAAACACATTAAATGTATGTATTTTAAATTAATGTTAGAAAATAAATGAAATGAATTATTAATTTTATTAAATAAATTAGAAAATATATATTTTAATTAATTTAATTGAGCAGCAATATTGTCTCTTAGGCGTTTAGCAATATTAAGCAGATTTCTTTGGGAAAACTCCCCCACGTCGTCTTCATTACCATCGTCACCTTCACCTTCGTTGCACGTTGGGTCTTCTTCCCACTGTAGGTTGAACTGTCGGCATATGATGTGTAGGCCACAACACACATTTATAATTTTAATAACCTTGTGGGGGCTGTATTGTAGAGTGCCTAGTAAACATCGGAATCTGCTTTTCAAGACACAAATTGTACGCTCTATAATATTGCGACCTGAAGCGTGTTTTGACGTAGAATACGTCTTACCTTACGGTATGAGGAGTCATGTCAGGTTTTTATTGTTGTAATCTTTATTTCATTGAATTTGAGGAAACGGCTAGATGCATTTTTTTAGAAATTTTTTTGTAGGTAAATGAAGATGTTATCTTTCGTTTGATATACATTTCATATTGGTTGATATATTTCTAGTATTTTAATTTCTCAAATGAAAATTGTTTAAACACATACACTCAAACATATGTGTGGTGTTTGGTTGAGTGTTTTTGGTTGCTCGACATTGCTTAGGAACATGTGTCTAGTAAAAAGTGAAACGAACATCAAGCTAATGTTGCTTGGCAACATGTATCTAGTAAAAAGTGAAACAAACAGTAAGCTAACGTAATAAAGCTTTTTTGCGAAAGCTTCAATAAAGCTGTTGTAACATTAATTTTGAATTGTAAAGCGTAAAGGTTTCACACAACGCTCGAATGCTAATGCGAAGACTCGATAAGGTAAACCTTTTTTAATATTAGGGCGGCCCTCTCAACATTCGCAGAACTTATTTCAATAAAAATATTAATTAAAATACATAAATTAAATTAAGTTTTAAAAAATTGAACATAATATTTTTTTTTTAAATGGACTTGAATCAAATGCCGTTGGTAAATATAAAAATTACAGCAGACAGTTGTCCGAGGCCTTCGGCCACGGACTGTCCCTGCAGGCTGTGTCAGAGACACGGCCATTAAGTTTAACGTAGAATACGCCATCCGATAAGACAGAAAACATATATAACAATAAATTCATTTGCTTATATTATTTATCATTTATTGTTATATATGTTTTCTGTCTTATCGGATGGCGTATTCTACGTTAAACTTAATGGCCGTGTCTCTGACACAGCCTGCAGGGACAGTCCGTGGCCGAAGGCCTCGGACAACTGTCTGCTGTAATTTTTTATTAAAGACGTGCTCTACTGTTCCAGCCGCTACATCCTTGTATGGGGTAATTAAAAATGGTTCCAAACCATACCCTGAATCACCCAGTAGCCACGAATTTTGATCCCCATTGCAATAATTATTCAAAAAATGGTTTCTTGCGCTACTCTTGTTCCAAATAAATGAGTCATGGCAAGACCCAGGTATGCAAGCATCCACGGCACGCACTTTCATTTTATAATCACATATCTGTAATAAAAGGTTAGTTTTGGACAAGAAAATAAATGTAAATATTACTTACAATCATTGCATTGACGCTAAATGTCCCTTTCCTGTTCAAGAAAAGGGATTCGTCCTGAGATGGTTTATTTAACTTCACGTGTGTTCCATCAATACATCCTATTATACCAGGAATTTGGCATGACTGGAAAAAGTAAGCCTCAGATTTCCGCTTTTCTTCGGGTGTCATTTGAAGATTTAGCCATTGTGGACATATACAACTTTCAATTGCATTGATTACCCTCCACATCGGTGTTGAAACAGTACTTCTTCCTACACTGATGTCAACATCTTTTGCTGTAATGGTTTTCCCGATCAGTAAAGGTTTAATAGTGCTAACAACATATTCTTACCTATTACGCCTTGGAATGCTCCAGTAGCAAGAAACCGAAGTGTGGTAAATAATTGCAATATTGGAGGTATAGTTGAACGTTGAAGATGTGAGCTTATTTTGTCCAATACCATAGTAAAAGCTTCCTTGTTAAGTCGGTAATATCTAATAAAACTAAAATAAAACCAATTATTATAAAATATAACTATATTAGTTATGTACTTACACCGAGTTTGGGTATGACAAAGGATCCGAAGCATCTCTCAAAGTTCGTCGACGTAATTTGTCAACAGAGTGCTGAGCCCTCTGTGCCTCCATTACAGCCACTATAGATATTCCGGGCATGTTTTTTTCTTTTATTCTTAAGTTTTACAAAATTTTAATTAAAATTGTGTATTTTATATTTATACTAGCTGAAAAGCCCGATACTTCGTTATCGGTAGTTTTATGAACTTTCCCCCCGTTTACTCGCTAATTTACCAAGTTTTTGGGCTAAACTGCAAATAGTACCATACCAGGGAGTAATGGCATATCCGAATTAACAAATATTGAAAATGTTAGCTTTTTAGCCAAAGGTGTTTGGGCAGGCCGCCATGGGAGAGACTTTTCCGCTTTTTGCCCCTCCCCGTAGAAATTTCTAAAAATCCCGTCCTAGCGGACGTCAGCGCTAGAGGATGGACTTCCATGCCAAATTGCAAGTTCCTAGCTCCAGCGGTTAGGGCTGGGCGATGTTGAGTCAGTCAGTCAGTAACGTTATTCTTTTATACATATAGATAAAAAGGGTTCAAAATTCGTGGGTGCGTGAAAAGGTGCGAAAAAAAGAATGTGTGTTTTTGAAAAATGTTAGTTAAACGAAATTAAAAAAAGTGATACCGTATGAAAGGCACCCTTTGTTTAAAGTCTCCTTTGGAGGTAAACAATTTATTATTTTTCCGTGTGGGCGCACCGTTTCCGAGTAATAGCTACTTTTATTTTAGAGATTTTCCTATTTTGGCTATTTTCTTAAAAATATTCGTCCATACGAATAGAACCACTTGATGAAAAACCCTATAAACCCGAAAAAATTGGTTATATTTGGATTGAACGCTCCGTTTCCGAATTCGAGACATCATGGAGTTTTAGAGATTTTTATTCGAAAAATTTTAGTTTTAGCAATTTGTTAAAAAAAACCAGTACAGAAATTTCGGTCGGGTGAACCGACTTAAACATACCCTCACCCTAAGTCATCCATTGCGACGGAGTGCTATTGAATATTGGTAAATGTGCCATTATGCAATAGCAGAGTGGCATTGCGCTAAATATTACGGTCCTAAGTGATTATGGGGAGTTATCGTGACTACCATCCAATTGTCCGCCTAATACTGATTGGAGAAATGTCACACGAAGAAAGAAAAATATTAGTAAGCGTCGTGTTGATATTGTTGGTGACAATGATAATACTGAGTTGGACGTTGTTGTGAGAAAGAAATGGGTACATCTATCGTCGTGTCTTCCTCATGTAACTGAAAATGACATTATCTCTTATGTTTGTAAATATTTAGACATTGATAATAGTCATGTTTTATGCTTTAAATTAGTGGAAAAAGATACGCCACTGACTGATTTAAAATTTGTGAATTTTAAGTTGGGAATTTCTCCCAGCTTTTATAATGCTTTATTAAATCCAGATATTTGGACATCGGATGTTAAAATTCGACCATTTTTGGATTTTCCAATGAAAAAGCCTCAGCAAAATCAAGTGTAAATGATAATTTTTTAAAAATGTATTTTCATAATGTGTCTGGAATGAGAACTAAATCGTCAGAATTTAGGTGTTTCACATCTCAAGAAGATTTTGATGTGTATGTTATTGTTGAAACTTGGTTGAACTCTGAATTTTCTGATGAAGAGTATTTTAATTGTAATATATTTAATGTGTACCGTAAGGATAGGGATTTTATTGCTACTGGCTGCAATAGAGGTGGTGGTGTATTAATTGCTGTGAAAAAGACAATAATGTCTAATATTGTATTATTAAATAATAATAATCCTCTTTTGGATCAAATTTATGTTTTAGTAAAATCACAACGGGGCAATCGTTATATTATCATATATCCCGCCAAACAGTTCGGATGATTTATATATGCATCATATTGATAACATTATGCAGTTTTCCGACAAAATGAATTATAATGATAGATGTTGCGTTTTGGGAATGCAGCACTTGGATTATTTTTTGCCTAATAATGTTAATAAAGCTTTTGAAATGCATTTTATTGATTCCTTATTTAGTATTGATCTTGCTCAAATAAATAATGTATTCAATAAATTAGGGAAAATGTTAGATTTGGTTTTTGTTAGTTCGGACTTGAAATGTTCAGTATCTGCATGTAATTTTTATTTCTCTCCACCAACTGTTCATCATTCACCTTTGGAGATTGATTGTGAATTCTATAATTTTGAAAATGGTTGCCGATTTGAATTGCCTAGTTATGACTATAATTCTTGTAATAATGATTCAATCAATTCATTGATTGTTAATATAGATTGGTTGTCAGTTTTAAATAGTGGTATCGTAGCTATTTGTTATGAGGAATTTTTAAAAAATATTCTTAGAATCTTTGTTGAGAATATTAAGTTAAAAAGGCCTAAAGTACACAAATTTCCATGGTATACTAAAGGATTAAAACGATTAAAAAATTTAAGGAATAAATATTATAATAAATTCAAGGCTCATAATAATGCAGATGATGAGTATTTTTATTTACATTATATGCCTGAATTCAATTTTTTAAATAAATTTCTCTATAATCAATATATTTTGATGTATAGTGATAGTATAAAAACAAATCCTAAAAGGTTTTGGAGTTTCATTAGGTCAAGGAATAATAATTCTTCTATCCCTTCATCAGTGGTGTTTAATGATGTTATTTCAAATACGTTATCTCAGTCAGTTAATCTATTTAGAGATTTTTTTCAGTCGAATTTCTCCAGTAGTCAATTTGCTTTTAATGATGATGATTTTAATCATATTCTGTCATTTTTTGATTTTACTGAATTGCGCATTTGTGATGATGATATAGTTTCGGCGATTTCTAAACTTTCAATAGCGTATAAGTTGGCTGTAGATGGTTTGTCTGCATTTCTTCTTAAAAAGTGTTGTACTGCAATAATCATTCCTTTAAAGATTATCTTCAATAAATCGTTACAGTCGGGCTATTTTATTCAGAAATGGAAAACTACGACTGTTGTTCCTGTACATAAATCTGGTCATAAGAATATTGTTTCTAATTACAGGCCAATTTCAAAGTTATCGAATATAGCCAAGATTTTTGAGTATATTATTTTTGATAAATTGTTTTTTCAATTTAAATCATATATAAATCCTGCTCAACATGGCTTTGTCTCTGGTAGGTCGACAACGAGCAACCTGGCTGTTTCTACTCGTTATTGTGTTGACAGTTTTGTAAATGGATTTCAGGTGGATACTATATACACTGATTTCTCTAAAGCATTTGATAGAGTGCCGCATAATGTATTACTATTAAAGCTAGTTAAAATCGGTATTCCACCCACTCTAATTAGATGGTTCCGTTCATATTTAACTAATAGGTATTGCTCCGTATTAATAGATGGAGTTTTCTCTGAGCCTTATATTCCTGTTTCGGGTGTCCCTCAGGGAAGTATTCTAGGGCCATTGTTATTTAATATCTTCGTGAATGATATATCTCAGTGCTTCTTACATGTCAGACATCTTCTGTACGCTGATGACCTTAACATTTTTTATACCGTGCGTTCAGTCAATGATGCTATACTTCTGCAAGCGGATTTGGATAGATTTGTTGCTTGGTCCACAAGTAATGGTTTACCAATTAATTTATCTAAATGTTTTCAAATGACTTTTCACCGTTGTAAAAATATAATTGTTTCACAATATCAAATTAATGGTAATGGTTTGACTACTGCATTTGAATATTTAGATTTGGGGGTAATGTTTGACACGGAGTTAATATTTACATCTCACCTGGACTATATTATTCCAAAAGCTTATTCTACTTTGTACTTTATACGTAGAAATACGGCCCAATTTTCAGTAATATTTTCATCATTTTGTCGGTCAAAGTTAGAATATTGCTGTTTTATTTGGAGTCCTACAGCAGATATTCATATTAATCGTATTGAACGTGCTCAGAAATCATTCTTAAAGTTTGCTTTAATTTCTTTGAATTTTTCTAACCCAATTCCATCGTATAAAAGTAGATGCTTACTTATTTCATTAAATTCTCTGAGTTTAAGAAGAGATATTGGAATTCTGTTATTTTTGTATGATGTTATCAATGGGTGTGTTGATTGTCCGGAACTATTATCGTTTGTTTCTATTAATGCTCCGATTCGTATTTTACGGCATTATACTTATTTTTATGTTTGTCTACGTTCTACGAATTATGCACTTAATGAACCACTACTAAAAGCCATGAGACTTTATAATAAATATTGCAATTTACTTGATTTTAGTCTTCCTAAATCGAATTTTAGAAAATTGTTATAAACTATAATTAATTAATATTTCAACTAATGTATTAATTTATAATGTATTATTTTAATTTTTGTATAAGTAACTCCATGAATTTATATAGTAGTTTACATATGTAATTTAATATGCTAGAGTCTGTAAGGATTTTTGTCCATAGACGTAATAAATAAATGAAATGAAATGAAATATTTATATGGGAGGTACAAAAATGGGCATGGCGAAGTTATTCATCTGTTTTACACAATATTACACAAAATATTGTTCAGTACCAAATTTTGTTAAGATCGGTTGTGGTATACGGGAGATATCGATTCGGCCAGCCAGAAAGCCTCCAAGCTTTTGTATGGGAGGTAAGAAATTGGGCGTGGACAGTAGTTAATCTGTAATCTGTAGGTAAACATTGACGAGTAATGAATTTCATTAAGATCGCTTCTAGTCTACGAGAGTTATCGCGTCGATCAACAGGTCATCCGCCCAACTTTTGTGTGCAATTGACTAAATTTTGTCTAGTACGAAACTTCATAAAAATTGGTTCGGATTTGCGGGAGTTATCTTGCCGAGCAACAACCAGCCGCAGAACCTATTTTGGTAGGGCGTGGCAAAATCATTTCCATAGACTCATTTCCCTAGAAGATTGCCATTTGACTAAATTTTGTCTAGTACGAAACTTCATAAAGATTGGTTCGGTTTTGTGGGAGTTATCTTGCCGAACAACCAGCCGGCCGAACAACTTACATATGGGAGGCACCAAAATGAGCGTGGCAAAATCACCGTTGTCTTACTTGGTTCGTTTTTGATGACATGAAGCCAATAACATAATTTCATTAAGATCGGAAGTGTTTCACGCGACTTATCGCATTGCCAACCCGGACGACCTCCAAGCTTTTGCATGGGAGGTACCAGAATGGGCGTGGCAAACTCACCAATTTTCTCTAGTTAAGAACACATTTACAAATTATTAACCAATGTTTGAGTTGAAGCTTATCACATTTACCAGTAAAAAGTTTTAGAAGAAACATGATTTTCTAGTAAATGTGTCGATTTGTATGGGATGTGCCAGAAGGGGCGTGGCCAAAACGCCCATTTTCAATCCCAACCTAAGCTTGTACAAATAATGGTCACTAACAAAATATCATTGTGATCTTGAAAGATTTACGGGAGTTTTCTAGCCGAACGGCCATCTGGACGAACAACTTTTGTATGGGAGGTACCAAAATGGGCGTGGAAAAACCATATTTGTCAAAATCGGTGACTGGCGTTTATTGACATGAAGCCTTATGCCTAATTTTATTAAGATCGGAAGTGTTTCACGCCACTTATCGCATTGACAACACGGACGACCACCAAGCTTTTGCATGGGAGTTACCAGAATGGGCGTGGCACCTACGCCCATTTTCTTAAATTAATTAGATATTTACAGATTATTAACCAATGTTTGAGTTGAAGCCAAATACGATTTCGTACTAACTGTGTCAATTTGTATGGGAGGTACCAGAAGGGGCGTGGCCAAAACGCCCATTTTTAATCCCCAACTAACCATGGACAAAGAATAGTCACTGACAAAATTTCCTTGTGTTCGATAAAGATTTACGGCAGTTATCGTGTTGACCAGCCAGCCAGCCAGACAGATAGACGGACATGGCTCAATTGTCTTTCAAAGACCCAAAACGAATTTTGGACAAATATACTGAGGGTCTAATATGGCTCCTTCTATGCGTTACATTTTTTTCCGTATTAAATGATATATACCCCCATTTTATGGGTGAGGGTATAAAAAAATTGAGTCAACAATTTATTATTTTTGCGACTGGACGCCTCGTTTTCGAGTTATAGCTATTTTAACGATTTTCTTATTTTGGCTATTTTTAACAAAAATGTCTTCCATACGAATTGGATCACTTTATGGAAACCCCTTAGAACCCCCCAAAAAGTAGTAATTTTTTCGATGCGACACTCCGAAATTTTGTCCTATTTTTTATCCACGAAATTTGAACCCTAGTTACAAATAATAATAATTTTGTTTATATTTAAATATAAAATACACAAATTTCAATAAAAAATCTTTTTTAGATTTTTGCCTATTTCGTAATGAGATATGGCATCAACCAATGGTTGTGACAGCCATTAAATTCAAGTAATTAGTTGTACATGGCAATATATTAATTGGTACAACCAAATTAGTTTTTACATTTTTCGTTGACCCAACTAATAGAATATTCACCACTACAGGATAATTTGATTGCCAAAACTACAACTCTATTAACAGATCACATTTATTTCCGGTTGCTGTGGCTTCAACTAAATATTTCAGTACTTGCAACCAAAAATTAATTACAAATCAATTGATAATCACAACTGAATACTGTGATAGTCCCAGAAACCGTCAAATTTTAGTTGGCTGTAAATATAGTTGTGAAAACGAATCTCTTCTCTGTGTGTACTGGAAAAGTACTGGGTTTATTAAAGGACTCGTGGCTTGCCAGTACTCTTCCACAAATAAGGTATGCGTGCGGAATGGTTCTTTTGTAATGCCATCCTAATATAAGGCCTGCGGAATGCATGCATTTTTTCATCAGATATAACCAAGAAGAAGATTTTTAAAATTTTGAGAAATTTCTTTTCCGATTACGTAATAAAAATTTAAAAATTATATTTTTTATTTAATTTTTTTCAGTGTATTCTTAAAATTTTCAATTTGAAGTTGGGCGTGGTACAACTTTATAAGATAGATACATACATACTTATAAATAAATATGTAGAAGTGGTTAATGATTTTGTGGTAAGATAAATTATATTAATTGTATTGCTGTGGCTTCAACTAAATATTTCAGTACTTGCAACCAAAAATTAATTACAAATCAATTGATAATCACAACTGAATACTGTGATAGTCCCAGAAACCGTCAAATTTTAGTTGGCTGTAAATATAGTTGTGAAAACGAATCTCTTCTCTGTGTGTACTGGAAAAGTACTGGGTTTATTAAAGGACTCGTGGCTTGCCAGTACTCTTGCTTGTACCGTCGCCAATTCCTGCCAGCCTGCACTTGTGTATGTATGTAAGAATTCTTTATATGAATGTTTGGGTATACATCCCAGCGGTGGAAGTCGCAAGGCCTTCCACAAATAAGGTATGCGTGCGGAATGGTTCTTTTGTAATGCCATCCTAATATAAGGCCTGCGGAATGCATGCATTTTTTCATCAGATATAACCAAGAAGAAGATTTTTAAACTTTTGAGAAATTTCTTTTCCGATTACGTAATAAAAATTTAAAAATTATATTTTTTATTTAATTTTTTTCAGTGTATTCTTAAAATTTTCAATTTGAAGTTGGGCGTGGTACAACTTTATAAGATAGATACATACATACTTATAAATAAATATGTAGAAGTGGTTAATGATTTTGTGGTAAGATAAATTATTTTAATTGTATTTTTGTTTAACAAAAATTAATTAATATAAATCCCTTCTAAGGCCTTCCTTTTTGCATGCCATCTAAGGCCTTCTTTAGGCAATGGGCAAGGAAGTCCTTGCCTCCCTTGCCTAGGGAAGACCTTCCCTATTTAAACGAATGCCTTCCTGGTCATGACTTCCGCCGCTGGGACATTATATTATTATACATTATATTGAACAGTTTTGCCAAATATTTTCTGTGAAATACAGCTAAATTTATCAAAACAAGTTGAAATACGCTAAAAATTTTATTTAGCAGGTCATTTTTCATACCCTCGCTAAATTATAAGAATATCAATATAAAATTAAAAAAAGAGCTAAATAACAAAATACACAAATAAATCAAATTTGATAAAATAAATAAATTGTTAAACTAAATAAAGCAATATTTAAATCATTCAAATAATTGCTTTTGTTTTGTCATAAACAGAGCGACGACAAAAAGTATTGAATAGTATAGAGAACTTATTGCACTCCTTTTTCGCTCTCATGTAGAATATTTCTATTCTCCTTACAGAATATTTCAATATAAATGCACCATTTCGACAATATTATTACATAAAACAATACAAAAAGCATAAATGTTTCAAAGGCATGAATGTTTCACATCAGAATTATGAATGGACCAAGTTATGACGAAAAGTGCTTTTGAGTCATACAATTATGTAGTTCCATGGGTTTTTTTTTACTATTCAATACTCTTTGGCGACGACGACCTGCTTGTTTGTTCGCTGCCGCTACATCAATGCCATTATACTTGTTTTCAAAACGAGACTATTGTTGTACAGAGAGACTATTGTGTGATGCTAATGCTGTGTGTTGTTTGCATGTGGTCACTTTGATAGATTGCCCTACCCGTGCTAACACATCAAAAATTCTAAAGACAGAAAGCGAACCAAACAATAAAGGTTAAATTTTTGCTAAGATTAAAAGCTCGACTTCGAAAACTACATAGTTTTTGTTGTGTTTGTGAGTTGTTGCTAAAAAGGTAGTAAACATTCACGTAAAACAGCGATGCTTACGACAGGCACATGCCTTTATTTGATACAATGAGCTTCGTCGCTTTAACACCTGATACGTTACAGTAAGCTTGTTTTTTATTCCCTGCTAAACGAATTTTTCGACGACTTTGTATGGAGTGCCGCTTAAAATCGCTTAATATCGCTTAGTTCCCCATACAAAGTCGTCGAAAAATTAGTTTACCAGGGAATAAAAAAACAAGCTTAGTATCGTATTCGTTTTGTTAACTTTAAATGTTTCACAAAATACAGTCATCAGCTGATACAATATTGAAAAAGCGCAAGATGCTCACAATTGATGTATTCGTTGGAGAAATAGTTGGCGGAGCAACACAGCGATCTTTTCATTGTAGTAAAGTAAATTGTACAACACGAAAAATATTGAATGATCTTCATTGAATGAAATAAAGTCTTTTATACTAAATTATTGGTGATATGACAATCTTCAAATCACCTCTAGTACGTACTACATTAAGGAATAATCTGATAGTATCCAGTAGGCCGTGTCTTGAAGACATCGTCAGAGAATCTTGAAATCGATGTTAAGTCTTGAAAGACAAACATTCCTAACAAATCGTCAAAGACATTTTCATACAAATGCTGCAAAAATCGTTGACGACGAAGTCATCAACATTGTAAATGATCTTGAAGTTCGCGATGAAGTAAGCGACATTGTGAATTACTATATCGTTGACGACAAAGTAACCAACAATTTCTGCTAAATCCTCTGTTTATATATACATACATAGGTACTTATCTTTTTTTTTTTTTTTTTTTTTTAAGATTTTATTGATCATTAATTAATTTACAAAAATGTTTTGATGTGAAAACCCACGAAGCCTTTTGGCTTGTCTGCGGGAGATTATACAATAATTTTCTTCAATTTATTCACAAAAACGGTACTCTTTAGAAAAAAAGGTATTTTTTTAGAAAAGGCAATTAGTTGTAAGAAAATTTAGTTGTTTAAGAAAAGGTACTTATTTTAAAGGTATTTTTTTTACTTTATGTACTTCTTTAAGACAAGGTATTTTTTAAGAGAAGGCAATTTGTATTTTTTTTTCAGAAAAGGCACTTATTTAAGAAAATGTTCTTTCTTTAAACTTCAGCTTCGGCTTTGCTAAATTTAATTTTTTATTAGGTTCAAAACTACAATATATACTAAATATTGGTTACAGGGGCTCCACCTAGAAAACTTCTCATTAAACAAGAAATTTTCCACCATATGTTAGTCTAGACACAAACCAAAGCAAAATAACCAAATATAGTTGATGATACTGGATTGTATCATAATTACATGAGGTTAATTATGTGAATGTTATGTTAAAAAGAGTTATTAATTTTATCATTAAACCCCCTTCCCGTAACGTGCGATAAGGAACTTCGTTCCAAAAATGCATTCGTGTATGCGTATGAAGCTGTAGAGCACTAAAGACAATAGTATAACTTCTATTTTGATTCACATGGTATTTTGATTTGTGTACACACGTATGCATACAAATATGAATGCTTTACCGAAAGTAACCCGAAGTACATGGTTGTCGCAACTGCGCTACAGTGCTTGTCTTGAAAAATGCTAATTTCTTGAACATCCGTCTTGTGCAGATGTCTAGTACCTACACATGCTTTCCGTAATATTCTTTCACTTCAAAATTTAACTAAAATGTGTCTAGCAAGCGTTGCATGCATCGTTGAGAGATACAAATTACATCGCTGAAACCGTGGGTAGCCACTAGGAATGCCAAACGGGAAATCGCGAAATCCCGGGATTTTTCGGGATTAATGAATCTCGAATCCCGGGATTTTAATAAGTAAATCCCGGGACTTTTCCCGATTATTAATTTTGAAAAATATAAAACTAAAAACAATGACAAAAGTTCAGTGTGTTTTTTTTTTTTTATTTTGGCAGAGTCGAAAGATGCACCTGAAGCAAAATTCAAATTGTGCAAAAAGGGTTTAAAAACAAGTGGCAGCTCTACAAAAGGTTTAATAATGTATGTATGTCTATTATACGGCTTACTCTCCAAAAATTACAAAATTTATTGTGTCGGATAGAACATGTTATTTTAAGCAAAGAAAGTAAAATAACAAAATCGGGCCAAATGCATAGTTTCGGAGTTATGAACCCCCACATTTCGGATACTTTTCCACTAACGTACCGTGTAAAGCCATTGATATCACTGTTTTCTATAAAACAAGTCGAAACAAACTCAAAAAATAATGTAGCATTTTTCGATAAGTCGCTTAGTTATCGAGTTATCGGATGTTTACGTTTCTCAAACAAAAATTTAAAAAAAAATTTAAAACAATTTTTGTTAAAACAAAAATATTCGAAAAATCGCTCGATGTTTTTAAAATAATTTTTGTTTTTGTTTGAGAAAAGTAAAAAAAATCGATAATTTTTCTAAATGTCAACATCCGATAACTAAGCCACTTATCAAAAAGTGCTACATTATTGCATGAGTTTGTTTTGAATTGTTTTATACAAAAAACTGATATCAATGGCTTTACACGGTACGTCAACGACATAATCCTCTCACATATCCGAAATTTCGGGGCCCATAACTCCGAAACTATGGATATGCCCCGATTTTGTTATTTTACTTTTTTGCTTAGACTACCGTATTCTACCCCCTTGTGGTTGTTTTTGGAGTGTAAGCCGTAAAATAGACCTGTTCCCAAAAAAATTTCAAAATAGAATCCCGAAATCTCGGGATTTTTCCGAAAATCCCGAATCCCGGGATTCTTTAAAATCAATCCCGTTTAGCATCCCTAGTACTCACCGTCAAACGTAAGAAATATGGGCACCGTTGGCATCATGAGCAAATTTCGTTTCGTTTGAATACCCGCACTTACATCTTTCAACATGGGACAATTTTTCGATTTTTAAGGCCGTTGGTATAATTTTGCCGTTTCGCACAGCTGGTTCCTAATTTAAGAGGCCATTCAAAACAGATTGATATTTTGTACATTTTTCCCAGCGCGTTGGGCCAAAGTTATAAAATTTATGTAGCCTTTCTGGATGTTCATCAAAACCCAGCTTTTACTTCGGTTTTGGATTTATTTTTACCAAATGCATATTGTTTCTTTGGAATTCGTACTTCTATGTTTCTCTCTGTGTACTTTGCGGTATCTTAACTTCATAGTTTCAACTTGTCTAAATATGTAGTGGTCACTACGCAAATAAATTATTATTTTATACTTTGTAATGCAAAAACCTTTGTTGACCTTCTATACGAGGGCTAACTGAAAAATCATACGCCTTGGTACATGCTGGTATAACAATTTTTTGCGACGCCAAGTAATAAAACTAATGGTACATTACTAGTTTCTAAAGTTTGCATAAGATTCCCATGCTAGGCCTTAAGCAGGTACATAGTTTTGTACCACATCATTCCAAAAAGGGTGGCCGTCGGTGATGCACTGGTAGTTCGCTCGTCTCTTGTAAATACATGAAAACGTGTGTTTATATTTCTGCCCTGGCCACCTTACATTCCTTTTGATGATGCACAGTGACACCTTTCGTTGCAAAAATCATATATTTTGGACCAAATAAGATAATCGATAAATGGCATATGATCGACAATTGGTCAGCCTATGAAATGAGCTGATAGGCCCTGTAGGTGCGTAGTTATGGGAAGGTATGTCTAAAAGACTAACAATTTCTAAACTATAATTATTTTCTAACTCTTTTCATGATTTCACATGCCGCAGGTAAGTGATGGATCACATGGATCGGAAGATGCTGCCAATATGTTGAAGAGGTCCTCATTTTGCCTCACCCTTGATGCTTTGAACGTGTTTTGCAATCTAAATTTTTTATACAATTTGTTCAGAGATTCCTGTGCTTCTTCAGAAAGCTCTCCTATTGGCAAAGTCGTATTAAATTATATCTTTGCCATGCGGCAATATTTTATTGGCTGTCGGGGTCAACTTCTTCTGTGAATACATTTCCGCTGAAAGAGATGCAGTTTCAATGCATAATGCATCTATGTTTTGTAGAATTGACACTTTCTTTGCAGTTTATAATATTCGAGATCGTTCCCAATCTTTTCACGATTTGATTGTCAATTCCAGTGATTCTAGATACTGCCTCATCATTTTCAAAAAATCTCCTACAGTGTTTCCATCATTTGAGTTACCGTATCCGCACTTGGACAGCGTACTTTTGGTCCAACTTGCTTAAAAAAGGCATCCTGTATTTGCTTCTTTCTGATCTTTTCCTTATCCTTAGTTGATGTATTTACATCGATGTTTTCATCTTGTTGTGGTAGGGTATACGTCCTTATCCTTATCCTTGAGTGAAAGGTGACATTCCATATTCGTAATTCTCCTCGTTTGTAGAATCGTTCAAATTACCGAAGATCTTTCGACTCTTTTTGCAAATCGGGCATGGCAATGTTGAGGTTGTTCCTGTCAGTTCATTTAAGACTTTTCCATGAACCATGGCCAGTTGGAATTCGTATCTACATTCAATATATTTTCCATCTCCAATTTGCAGCTTTGTGGGTTTAATTTTGCTTATTTGTTCTTCAATGTCCTTCACCGTGGTCCTTATGAGTTCTGCCGATTCCCTTGCAAACTGATACATAATTGGTCGCCAATAATGCACTGATGACGGCCGTGGATTTCCCCAGTGTAGGTATATATTAGATTTTAGCCTCAGAGGAACAACAGATCCTATAAACAGATCCTACAAACATAGCGTCATCGGAAGATGTCCTCTGCTTATAAACGCTTTGTCCGGATGATCCATAGCAGCAGTCAGTTTCATAGGAAGAATTTCCACCTCATTTTCAGGAAGACCCTCCAACAGCCGTTTTGCTGTAAAGCCCATAAGGTCCTGCAGATTGGCTTTCATAGAGACTCCGTATGCAGTGGTCGTGAATATATTTTGGCTTGCGAAATATGCTTGTATTCGGGTAAAATGTCAGCCTCGTGTCGCATTAAAGATGTCCGTAATATCTCATATTTCTTTTTGGGAAGTTCTAAGTCCATAAAGAAGGCCAAGGCTTCTTCGGAACAATACTTTTTTATGTGTGAGTTTGGGGGCGTGGGAATACTTTCCTTAATCCTTTTTAGTCGCAGTGGGCTTGCATCAGCAACAGATTTTGTAATATGCGACCTAAATTTTTCATTATGGTTTGTAAATTTAATAGACAGCGACTCCGATAAATGATTCGTGGTCAATTCATTGGTGGCATCGGCAAGTTTCCTCTTCCTTGTGAAACTTGAACACTCCTCCATACTTTTTTTGACTTTTCTTTCGCTCCTTCGGTTGGTGTGGTTGGCTTATCTTCTGCCAATGTATCCAGGATGGTGTCCTCATTAAGCCAGCCCTCGTATTTGGAGTTGAATTTCCCAATGATTTGATTGGAGTTTATCTATTTTGGCTTAATATTTGCATATATCAGGTAAAGATTATTTTTATACTTTCGCTTCTCCCAATATTTCCGTATAAACTATCGGGTTCTTCTAAAGCAGCTTCTGCGAAAAACGTTGGTGTGGTTGACGTTCTAAACAGATAAAATAATTTTAAATTGTTCAACGCCAGGGATAATGCTTATTTTGCCATATATGCTCTAATCTATTACCTGATAGATACCCTTTGAATTAAGGGTTTATAAAAAGGGTTATATGTTAACATGGCTAAAAATGTATCTGTTACCAGCATACATTCGGATATAGGTTGAGTTATGAAATTTTACATACAATAACATACACGTGGACGAATAAGATTTGTGCCTACCTGTAGGGACCATAAGTAAGTATTGTTCTGTGAAAGGATGCTTGCCAATTTGTGCGCCAAAGTAATTTTTAACTGAGGTGCCTACCAAAGAATGACAACATGCACTCACCAAAAACAAGTACTTTAGTAATTATTCATAATTTCCATACTTGTGCGTACCAGCATTTACGCCAGCATGGTATGATTCTTGTTGCGTCTAGTCACCACACGCTCGTAGCATACGTTGGTTGCAATCTAACCTTTAACAAGTATACTTGTTGTGGTTCGTTATTAAGTGCTTCCCAATAGACATGTGTCGAACTCGTCCAGTTCTCGAACTCGTTCACTAGTTCTCGAACTCGTTCATTTTAGGTGCCCGGACATAACAATCACAAACATACTTGGCGCATCGAACATATGCATTATGTTCGTGAGGTTAATGTCTGGTCACCTTAAATGAACTAGATAGTTCATGAACGACACAACTCTGATATGCATGGGCTGCACCACCACACAATTTCTGGAATCATTTTTTTAAACTGTTTTACCTCTAGAAAACAAAGTGGCGCCTGGAGGCAGATAAAACCTTTTGAATTATGTAAAGTAATTTTGAAAATATGCTAAATACAGAAAAATATAGCTTTTTTTATATTTTCGGTCAAAGTTGAAAAATAGTGAAAAAATGGAGATAATTTTGGAACGAAGTTCCATATCGCACGTTGCTGGATGGGGGCTAAATGAAAAAACAAATAAACAACTTTTTTTGACAGTATTGTGCTACAACCCACTATTATCAACTTTTGCTTTGGTTTGTGTCTAGACTAACATATGTTGGGAAATTTCTTGTTTAATGGGAAGTTTTCTAGGAGGAGCCTTTAACCAAAAGATGAAATATGACAAAATTCATTATATTACGTGGACTATTTTTAATGGAAACAGCAAAAAGACAAAATTTATTATTAACCCTTAGAAGGCAGTTAGTTTTTGCTTATTATCTACCACTTGGGCTAAGATTTGTGTTTTGGAGTGTTCGGACACATACAGTGAAATTTTATGTCGATAATTTTTGTAGAACATTTTGACCACGCCCCCGTCATTTTCGAGCAGTTTTTTGTGAGTTTTCAAAAAAAAGTACAAATTATGGTTATACGTGACAGTTAGAGGGTTAATTTTTACCACAAAAATGTTTATCTGAATCTTTTCTATAAAACTTCTGAACATATTTAGGAACACACAATTTTGCATGCCGATATGTTGCAGGAAAGTTCCGAGGGGCGGAAACTTTGACCCGCCCTAAAAAAATTCTGATCAGATCTGGCGAAACGCCGATACACGTATATTTTTTTTTAGACCATTCTACCAGAATCCGTTGACAGAACCCCATCATTTTTTTGGTGTCGCACAGTGTATTTAGTATATATTGTAGTTTTGAACCCAACAAAAAGTACATCTAGAAAAGCCAAAGTGAAAGATGTTTAATAAACGAACATTTTCTTAAATTTTCTTAAAAAAATACCTATTCATATTCTTAGTAGTACATTTCTTACACAAAGTACATTTTCTTAAAAAAAGTAATTTTTCAAATAAGTAAATTTTCTTAAAAAAGTAAATTTTCTTACAACAAATTGCCTTTTCTTACAAAACTACCTTTTCTTTAAAGAGTATCTTTTCTCTGAAACAAAATAACTTTTCTTGAGATAAGTACCTACTCTTAATAATTTACCTATTCTTGAAATAGGGACCAATTAAAAAATAAATTCCCGTTTCTTAAAAAACAAACTATTTCTTCAAAAAAATACCTTCACTTAAAAAAAACCTTTTCTTAAAAGTAGCTTTTCTTAAAAATAAAATAATAATAAAACCTTCTCTTTTCTTTTCTTGCGATAACTAGCCTTTCTGAAAGTATGTACATACATTTTCTTAAAAAATAACATTTTCCTGAAAAGAGTACCACTTCTTGAAAAAGTACCTGTTCCTAAAAAAAAGTACTTCTTTGTTAAAAAAAATTCATTCTCTTATGGCTTTTTCTTACAGAAAGTACTTCTTCTTAAAAATAGCACCTTTTTTAAACAAACATTTCTTAAACAAACATTACTAAAAGAAAAAATCGACCTTTTCGGGATAATATAACAAATATTCTTACAAAAAGGACCTAAAAATATACTTAAAAAAGAAATACATTGAATGAATAATTATAAAATTTTTTTTTAAAAAAAATTTTATAATTTTACTAAAAGTATCTTTTCTTAAAGATCCATTTAAATTATCGTATTTTTCAACGGGCGCCTTAGGCGTTTTGAACTAGCTATTACATAATATATAGCGAAAGGACCTTCGTTCCAACCGGGTGTCCCCTGACACCTCATGTAATTTTTTTAAATAGTGATTTACCTGGAGAAACACAGAGCAAACAGTATTTTTTTTTATTATTATACATTTAATATATATGTACATCAATCAATAGAAACAAAAAAAGGACAATTCATTACCTAGTTTTCATGATATTACACCTGAAAATTACACCAAAAAATTGTGTTTTTTTTTTGAAAACCGAAAGTCGGTAGGCTTTGAACGATTATATCTTCTAAACTAAAAATTCGATATTATTAAGGCTAGCATATATAAAATCGTTGGGAAATTTCCTATAAGATGGGTTTATTCGAAATATCGTAGGCGCATATGAAAATTTTTATTTTTGCAACCGCGTTTGCACTACCGGCGCCACTGTACGACGGTTACCTCGCTTAGTGACGGCGACAGTAACGATTATTTAGTAATAAAAAAGCTGCTCAAAATACAGTTGAAAGCCGGTGTAAAGCTGTAGGTACCAATCAGTGAGTGTAAAATTATACAGGGCACAGCTCCCTTAATGGGATGTAATGGGAATCCATGTAATTTTTTTTTTTATATTTATTCTTTATGTAAATAAAGGCAAGACAACGTATTTCCGAGGTCATTTAATGTTTCACTCTTGGTCGCATTTCATATTGGCCAGCCCTCGTAAGTTTCCCACAAAACAAGGCGATTGCAAAGTTGAACCATCATTCGATCCGAACGTTTAGTATCGTTAACATTGTTAGGAACAACAAAGTAAAATGTTTCTTAAGAGCATTTTATGTTGTGCACTTCTAAGAGTTATCGCCTGTTCTCAAGAATTAGAATCGGGGTATTATTATGATCGTAAGGAATTTGCAAAATTGATAAACGACATCGGCCAGCATTGGAATATAACATCGAGTTATATAATTTACAATTCGAGGTTCGCCAGCAATAGTTACATGAGGGGAGTTTTGGAGGAAATCCATCGTGCGGATACCTATTTGGCCACATTGCCGCATATATCTGTAACTGAAGAAAGTTTCCAGAAGCCATTCTACTTGAATGCGGGTGTGAACCACAATCCAATGGTATTGACTATGATGCAGAGTGTTTATGATGATATTCTTGAGGTGACCATAAATGCAACCAGCCATCGGAGAAAATGTTTCACCATATTTAACATACAACTGTTGTCTAATATCACGGACCATTATCAAATTTTCAAGAAACTGTGGAAATATCAACTGAGAAAACCACTGGTAGTAGCAAACAGCAGGGACTTGCTAACTATAGATCCATATCCCAAGCTGAAGATATTAAATGTTACTGGATCCCATGTGTCAAAACTGTTTCCGATTTTAGAGAATATCGCAGATTTTAAAGGATATACAGTGGACGTACCTATGATAACGGATTTACCATTAGCATTTTGGTATGAAGATATACAGACACAGGACATGATAATGGATGGCTTTGGAGGCACGATTTTGTCGCAATTTGCCCTACACCGTAACATCGCCGTGCATATGTTTAGTGTTGGCAAAAATGAAGAAAAGATTTTGGGCAAAGTTAAGTCTAGTGATGATAATGAAATCAGTCCTTACGAATTTACCAACTCCTTGAAATATGTTACCGACTTTTACTATCCATATGTGAATGCATCTCGGTGCATTATGATTCCCACACCGAAGCCAAAACCGATTTACGTTTTCAATCTTGTTCATTGGACGTTGTGGCTTATGATTTTTTCGTTTCTAATACTACTCGATGTTTTGTGGTCGATTAGTATGCATTTACATGATAGACGGGGTAGGAGACGTGAAGAGCTTACAGTAAATGTATCTCGCTCTTACCGAGCTATTTGCGCATTGTGTGTCTTTCTCGGGATTTCAATTCCTCCCATCCGTTTGCCAGCTTTAAAATACACACGACTCATGGCATTCATCCGACTATTATTGCTGTATTTCATCTACATTATGGGAGGCTTTTGTGTCTCACAAATGTTGACAACCAATTATTCTTCTGTTTTGACGGCCAGTTATTTCAAAGTTCCCAGGGTCACCCTAGAAGATATAATGTCCAGTGACATAACACTGATTACAAACAAAACCGAATATGAGTTATTTTCCGACCAATTGCATATCAATCCCGAAGATATCCGACACTTTTCTGATATCTCGATGTATGAAAGCGCTAAGAAAATGCTTAGGTTGAACACGTCCTACATGTATTTTATAACAGTGGATGGATTTAAAATAATCGTGGATGAGCAACAGAAGTTTGCCAATCCCAAGCGATTTGTACTTTCAAACATCTGCTATCGCACTATTCCAACTCTAACACAACCTGGAGCTGACAACCACTTAACCGACCAGTTGCAGAAGTTCACCCAGCGCCTACGCGAAAGTGGAATTATGCAGTACATCCAGTCGGGTATGTTTCACCGCTTAAAGACCCATGGCCTGACTGACTATATTCGCGAATCGCCACAGCAGTTTGAATTTGGAGTACTTGGTACATCCAGCATAATCTCAGTTACGATGACTATTTTAGGATTTGGATACGTCTGCAGTACATTGGCATTTATTTGGGAGAAGTTTACTTGGAGGCGAGAAATAAACAGGCGAAAGGTTTTGAAACGAGGATCTATTTTGCAACCTCCTGAAGCATAAAATAGTATTTTAAATAAAATTGTATCTTTATTAAACTAACGGTAATACAATAAAAATTAATTGCTTTCAATGTTGCACAGACCACATGTATACTTTATGCATTTTGAAATTTTACAACATTTAACATAATATGATATTACTTAGCCCACTTGGCGCCACCACCATTTTGAAAGAACGCCCATTCGACAAAAAGATGATGGCTAATACTTTTTTAAACAAAAATAAAACTAGCGCCAAGTGATTGAAGTTCAAGTTCTAACCCATTGTACTTTCCTTTGTACCAACTCAAAGCTCGAGACACTAGTCAAATGTAGCACACTTAGCTGTTACCTATTTGACAGAAAACCATTTAGTTAAGAGTTTACGTAGATTTGACTCGTATATTTCTGCACGCAAAAATTAGTTCATAAAACGTTAGTTGCATTTAAATGCACACGAACACGAGTACTTTTGAAATTAAGATTTTTAACACTCGCTCTTTTCTGCAGGTGCGAAAACAGCACACTGAAAAAACAGCACCTGTAATATGTTCCCCCAAACACATTGTCTAGGAACCATGTGTATGTTTGGAACATACCTCAAACATTCAAATACTTGCAGAACCCAAGCGCACTTACATATATTTAAATGCAAAAATGTGCATGTTTACTAGCAAACATGCATGCTTTTACGTGAAATCATATGAGTGTTCATCCGCAACACACACTTACATGGAAGCATTCGTGCGTTTCCTCCCAAACATTGATATACTTACGTGGAAGCATGTGCATATTTCCACCCAATCGCGCGGTTACTTACGTGGAAGTATATGCGTGTTTCCTCCCAAACATAATAATATTTAGAAACATATAAATTCTTGATCTCAATATATATAGGCCAAAGTCAAAATTGAAAAAAAAATTCAAAGTTTTTTTAAGTGACATCGATGTTGTTTTGTCCACGCATTGTGTGATATCTAAACATGCCAAATCTGGTCGCGTGAATAACTTTCTCCAAGGCACGCGGAAATTATAGGGGTTTCTATTTTTTTGCTTTAAAAACTTAAAAAAATCATGTTTAAGCGTTGATTTTTAAAAGCGTGGCACAGAATCGTAGTGCTAGGCAAGTGAGTGAAGTTATAAAGTTTATAACACCAACCATTTTGCTTATTGTGAGTGGTTAGGAACAAATTAATTTGTAACCTGCTGAGAAAATGAAGCTTTCCCCGAAAATATATTGAAGCAACCGCAAATATATTGCGCATGACATGGAAAAACCCCTGATTTATTCAGAAATGACGCAACCCAGACGATGGTTGATTCTACGACATTGTCGCAAGGCTGCGAATATTGGACCGGTTGATGTGAGGGTGGCATCTATCATTGGGATCCTATGAATAGAGTAGAAGTCCAGATATCCAACCCTGTCCCCACATTTTTCACATTCGATTTCTGAGTCGGCGTATCTGCATTTGAAAACTGAACTTTCCAAGTAGAAAATTCTGGAGAGGATGAGTGGACATGTCTGAAAAACGACTGGGGTGGCATCAATCATGGGAATACCGTAAGTAGTCTAGGAGCCCCGGTATCATCACTTTTTTCAGATTAGATTTCAGAGTGGGAGGATCGGTAGTGAAAAATTTAGATTTCATATGGAAAATTCTGGAGAGGATGAGTAGACATATCAGAAAAACGACGGGGCTGGCATCGATCGTGGGGACACTATAAGTTGTCTGGGAGCCCTGGTATCTAACTCTATCCCCACTTTTTTCGGATTCGATTTCAGA
Source organism: Phaonia tiefii (assembly GCA_963931995.1). NCBI lineage: Eukaryota > Metazoa > Arthropoda > Insecta > Diptera > Muscidae > Phaonia > Phaonia tiefii. Next base: position 105,014,276 of record OZ008367.1, on the reverse strand, counting down.
GTGGGCGTATCCCTAGTGAAAAAATTCAGATTTCATATGGAAAGTTCTGGAGAGGACGAGTGGGCATATCTGAAAAAATGACAGGGGTGGCATCGATCTTGGGGATAGTATAAGTTGTCCGGGAGCGCCGGGATTCAAGTCTATCCCCACTTTTTCGGATTCGATTCCAGAGTGGTAGTATCCGTTGTGAAAGGTTTAGATTTCACATGGAAAATTCTTCAGAGGACGAGTGGGCATATCTGAAAAACGACAGGGGCGGCATCAATCATGGGCATACCGTAAGTAGTCTGGGAATCCCGGTATTCAATTTTGTCCCCACTTTTTTTTGGATTCGATTTAAGTGGGCGTATTCGTTGGGAAAGGATTCAGTTTTCATGTCTAAAATTTTGGAAAGGATGGGTGGACATTTCTGTAAAACGACGAGAGCGGCATCGATCGTGGGGATACTATAAATTGTCTGGGAGCCGCGGTATCCAACTCTGTCCCCACTTTTTCAGATTCGATTTCAGAGTGGGCGTATCCGTAGTTAAAAATATGGGTTTTATATGGAAAATTCTAGAGAGAACAGGTGGACATGTCTGAAAAACGACAGGGGTGGCATCAAACATGGGGATACCATAAGTAGTCTGGGAACCCAGGTATTCAACTCTCTCCCCGATTTATTTAAATTCGATTTCGTAGTAGGCGTATCCGTAATGAAAGAAATCAGTTTCATATCGCAAATTCTCGAGAAAATTCAGAAATATCCCGACATCGACATAGTAAAGCGGTTCAAAATAACGCGATTGCGCTATCTAGGCCATGTCAGTAGAATGGATGAAGACGAACCAGCATGAACGGATTTCGTAACCGAACTCGAAAGAAGACGAACAATAGGAAGACCAAGACTAAGCTAGAGGATAAGGGTGACGAATCCCTGCGTACACTTGGTATCAACAACTGGAGTGATAAGACAAAACGATCGAACTGGTTGGCGAAATGTATTATCTTCGTTTTATAGGGTCCCTGACTGCCCGGGGTTGCTCGATATGGGATAAGTAAACCGAGTATGTCTCGTGGCCCAGGTCTTGGATCGGATCGCATCGCTGAAATGAAAAACTCTCAGCTTTATAATAAGAAAGGCGCGCTGCTGTGCATTTAATGCAAGACGCATTTGATCACAGCTCAAACCGTTTTGTGTGTTGATGCAAACCAAAGAATCGATACTCTTAACTCTCACGAACATCCAAGATTTGGTACTCAAATAAAAGGACATTTTCAATTTTTAATTTTGGCTGATTTTTTTGTTAGTTTACGTGGTAATGCGTGAGAAGTCGGATACATTTTCTAAGTGAAATATGTTTTGAAATGGAATAATAGAACATTCAGGAAATAATAGAACATTCTGGGAAGCACACTCACTGGCATGCACTCCATGACAAGTTCATCATCACAAGCCTACACGCTGAAACATCTGTAAATTTTTGTTGTTTGGATGCAAATATTGCAATGTAAATTCACATGTAAAATGTAAAGTTAATAAAGATGATGTTATAAATTGAAATTCAATTGATAACATGTGTTTGGAGCTTGTCGCAAATACATGCGCATGCGCCCAAGCGCATTGTGTTTGCTATTCAATATTACATGTTTGAGACAAAATGATTAATATGTTATAAAATATGTGTTTGCGACCCAAATATATCTGTGTTTGTGATATAAATTCCGCAGTGTTTGTTGCACTGTTTATGCTCTCTCGCGACCAAGAGAATAAAAGAGGGGCAACAAGATCTTGTAAGTGTGTATCTTTTTTTTTTGCATTATTCTCTCAGTGAGTGATTTATAAATATTCTTGAGTGGCGTGTAAATTGCAGAGGAAGTATTTCTTATTTTGGCTGATTTATTGTTTTAATTTCATGTACTCAGTCGTCAATGGTTCATCGGACAGAGGATATTAAAAGCGCTTGATCAGTGAAAAAAGAATAAACAAACGCTCGGACGGTTAAATGGTTTGTGATGTTGCTTTGGTTTTTGTGTATGTGTGTCGGACAACTTTATGTGTGCTACCAAAGTAAGAAACAATTTTGAGGAAAGGGTAACAACGTGAATCCCTTTTTCTGCCCGAGCCTCTATTGAAAAAATCGGAATGGCGGGCCATTTGTGAAATATAATAAAAAATATCACATGTGATTAATACACGCTTGTCTTGCATGAACTAGAGTTGTATGCAAGTATATTGTTTGTGTACCAACGCATAGTGATAACCAAGGCATAGTTGAAACCTTCTGAAAACAAAAACGTGAGAGACAACAAAGAAAGGAGAAGCAAAAGCGCAACAGATTCTCATTTCATAAAAAAAGTAATGCATTCAGCAAGTAAATGTAAAAATAGTCATTTTCAATATTTTAATTTTTTGTATTAATTATTTATTTTAATTATAATAAATAAATACAGAAAGAATAATTCGTTTCTAAATATTATTATGTTTGGGAGAAAATATGCATATGCTTCCAAGTAAGTATATGAAGGTTTGGGGGAAACACGCGAATGCTTCCATGTAAGTATATGGATGTTCGGGATGAAGCACGCATATGTTTCCACGTAAAAGCATACATATTTGTCAGTAAACATGCTAATGTTTTCATTTAAATACACCTGAGTTTGGGCATTGCAAACATACAAGTGTTTGAAGTGTGTTCCAACCATATACATAGTTCCTACAGAACATGTTTGGGAGAATATGTTACAGAGGCCGTTTTTTTTCAGCGTGTAACTACTGTTTCTGAATTGATACTACCGGTAGATCATCAATAGTATATATACAAAATCGAATAACTCATTTACTACTCTCCTTGTATTTCGCGTTACATCCGGACCGAAATTTGAAGCACAATGTGACAAATCATATGTAATCCGACCGAAAGCCTGCCTGAAAGCTTTATTAAACAAAAAAGTTTTCCTAAGGAGGAGCTGGTCTCATCCCAATTGAAGGGTATTGTGGAATCCACAAAATTGGGTCAAAGTCGCGTCACAAAGACCATACAAGAACACACAAAAATACCCTCATTGTTAATTTTCCGTAATTTGGGCACCCACATTGCCATATTATCATATAAGGAGTTAACATTTGCGAATATTTTCCCGGATGTACATGGTCCCCAAAGACTCAAAAAATGACGTGGCTGATATGCTAGGTCTCATATTACAAAGCAACATTGAAATAGTGGGAATATTGAATTTCATTTGATTATGCCACTTGCGTCTAATAATGTGGTTGGGTTTTTGATGCCCCATGGTGCAGATTATAGAAATGTAATATTATTCAAAAATATTTACCTACGTTTGGTCATATCCTTGTTTACACAGAAAAATTAATAATACTCGTACGTTTTCATTAAATACGTTCGTTTTATTATGAATTTTCCCTAAGGTAGAATAGTAAGGATGACGCGGTAGGAATTGTTGTAATTGTGGGCAACAAAAATAGGTGTTTTGTTTTTGTTTTGTATTTTTTTTCCTGACAAATTTAATAAATGTGTGTATCTACAGTAAAAGTAAACCAAAAAAATCTGACATGAGAGACACAGAGGCAAGAAAAAACATAAAATCAGCTGTTATAAAGAGATTACTTTACTTAGGCTACCATGTTGTAAATATACGACTTCAATTGAAAATCAGTTTAAAATCAACAAAAATATACGCATGCCAATAATAACATACATACATGTATAATTTAGTTGTGTCAACCGAATTGCAAATGAATTCGGTAGCATATATAGGACAAATTAATTATAAGTATGTCAATTATAATTTGTAGTGGAGTTTCATTTGAAACACCTACGCAAATTCAAGTTCACAAATATTTAAATGGCATTGAAAATTGTACTTATTTCAGATGCATTTGCTTGATATCAGTTAATTTCGGTTTTCAAGAACTTATTATAAATTATACAGATACGGAGATTGAATAAGGAATGCGAGGCAAATCCAATCAAACTCATAAACCTGCACACCTAAAATTCTTTAACAACAAAGTTGCCAGCAAACCAAAAAAAAATACAATATTGCAAATTATAAATAATACATAAAAATTATTCCAATATTTGCTTCCGATTTCACAACCGTACAGTTGCGTTGTCTAAGCACATGTAACTGCAACATTTTTTTAAGTGAATTGCAAACAATGGCCGTCGGTGGTTCAATGTATAATATGCGTGGCTCTTGTACATGATGACGTGGGTTCGATCCCTGCGCTGACCACCTTAGATTTCTTTCGACGACGGTCATCTCGCTTAGTGATGGCGACACAATCGAGTAGTTAGCAATTAAAAAGCTTCTCAAAATACCGTTCGGAACCGATGTAAAACTGTAGGTCCCAATCAGTAACTGTTACAGTGCTATTCTCGAATTCACGACAACCGTCATTCATGAGTTGGCATTGTCATTTCAATTACCTATTCTGGAATTGCAGTGACAAGTTTAAACCGTTTTTGTTCTGAAAATAATATCATTGTTACCAAAATGTGAATTAACATTTTGCCCTGACAGACGACAGTTTTTGCATTTAGTAAACAGCTGTTGACTTTGAATCCATTTTCAATTGACGATAGCAAACAATTTGACAACAGCTGATTCAAGATGTATCAAACACATGGTGATAGCAGGTGGTGTTGTTGCAATAACATCCACTTCAGCGGTGTCAAGCATCAGTACATAAAATCGACAAAGCAAACAACAAACACAAGAAAGTTCCACTTCCACTGTGTTCCGGCTATCACCTCTATGTATAGATACATTTTGTGCTGATTGATTGTCGACGGTGTTGCCATATTGAAATACCTAAATGCAGTATAAATGCACTCTGATTTCACTCTTAATTTGAATTAAGACTGCTAATGCAAATTAACGCTGTCGTCTGTCTACGCTATAAGACATGCTCCTAAAAGATCAAAATTTGCCTACAAATTTAAACAATTTAAAAATTTAAACAAAATATGCACATTGAAAATCCAACAATACATTTCCAGTAATGTTAACGAAATTAGAGAAAAATAAAGAACACGAAAATTTATTTTTATATTAGTCGAATATGAGGCTTACTTACTTACTTACTTATCCGGTCTCGGACAACCCCGGGGGGTCAGGGACCTTACAAAACGAAGATAACATATTTCGCCAACCAGTTCGATCTTTTGCTTTATCCTCCAGTTGGCAATACCAAGTGTACGCAGGGATTCGTCAACCTGATCCCTCCAGCGGAGTCTTGGTCTTCCTATTTTTCGTCTTCCTTCGAGTTCGGTTTCGAAAAGCCTTCGCGCTGGTTCATCTTCATCCATTCTACTGACATGGCCTAGCCAGCGCAATCGCGTTATCTTGATCCGCTTAACTATGTCAATGTCAGGATAAAGCTCATACAGCTCATGATTCATGCGTCGCCGATACTCGCCGTTGTGCACTATATGGCCATAAATTTTTCGGAGTAATTTTCTCTCGAAGACTCCTACAGATGTTTCGTCTGCTTGCGATAGGACCCAGGATTCTGCGCCATAAAGCAAGACAGGTTGAATGAGAGTCTGGTACAGCTGGACTTTTGTTACTCGAGAGAGGGCTTTATCTCTAAAGTGCTTGCTTAGCCCAAAATAACATCTATTCGCAAGCACAATTCTCCGTTTGATCTCAAGGCTGACGTTGTTGTTTTTGTTCACGGCAGATCCGAGGTATATAAATTCGTCCACTACCTCGAAGTTATAACGGTTATCAACGTTCACGCTTTGGTCTAATCGCGTGGAGGCCCTGTTCGTTGAAACCATTAATTTTGTCTTGTCCTCATTCACCGTCAGACCCACTTTTGCTGACTCCTTCTCAATTCTCGAAAAAACCGCAGTAACTTCTCTAATTGTGCGCCCAATGATATCTATATCATCAGCATACGCGAGCAGCATGTGACTTTTGCTGCTGATGGTTATATTCATGTTGACTGCAGCTTTTCTCATAATGATCTCCATTAAGATGTTAAAGAGATCGGACGATAGGGTGTCACCTTGTCTGAGGCCTCGCTTAGTTTCAAAAGGTTCGTTAAGATCCTTACCAACTTTCACTGCGGATTTGGTGTTCGTCAGGGTCATCCTGCAAAGGCGTATAAGTTTTGCGGGAATACCAAGCTCAGACATTGCTTCGTAGAGTTTCCTCCGTATCGGGCTATCGTAGGCCGCCTTATAATCGACAAATAGATGATAGGTGTCGATTTGTTTTTCGTGGGTCTTCTCCAGGATTTGGCGTAGCGTGAAAATCTGGTCAGTTGTCGCACTGGTATAGTCCAATCAGGTCAGCGATAATCGGTTTTAGTCTTTCGCACATTATGCTTGATAGAACGTTATATGCTATGGATAAGAGGCTTATTCCACGGTAGTTGGCACAGATAATCGGGGCACCTTTTTTAAATATGGGACATAGTACACTGAGACGCCAATCGCCGGGCATGCATTCATCTAACCAAATTTTGCTAATGAGCTGATGCATGCACCTTATCAGTTCATCGCCGCCAGCCTTAAACAGCTCCGCCGGCAATCCATCGGCTCCTTCGGCTTTGTTGTTCTTAAGCCGGGCAATAGCTGTTCTGACCTCGTCTTGGTTAGGAGGGGGGCAATCGACGTCGTCGTCCATATTGTGATCGATTGTCCCATCGTCATCGGATATCTCAGGTACTAGTAGCGCGGAGAAATGCTCTCTCCATTTTCCCAACATGCTCTGCACATCTGCGACGAGATTTCCGTCTTTGTCTTTACAGAAGGGGGGCCCTGAACCATGTCCATTAGTTCCGTTTTTAACTTTTTGGTAGAATTTTCGGGCTTCGTTCTTCCTTCTGTATGTCTCAATTTTCTCACTCTCGCGTTTTCTCCACTGCCGTTTCTTACGCCTAAAGAGACGGTTTACCTCCTTTCTCTTCTCCCTATACCGCTGAGTTGCAGCTCGCGTTGCAATTGACTGAAGCATTACCATACGTGCAGCGTTCTTTTCGTCATTTGCAATGCGACGCTCTTCATCGTACCACGGTTTATTGCGAAGCGGTTTTTCGAAACCAAGTACGGTTGTTGCGGCAGTTTTTATAGAGTCGGAAATGGGTTTCCACTGCGCATCAGGATCGTCATCGGGAGGGGGTGGGTTCTGTGCCAAAAGTTGCGAGAGCTTCCTTGAGTAGGCTGTGGCTACCTCTGGTAATTGCAGCTTTCCGATGTCCAGCTTCCTCTGCGTCTGGTTTCGTACGATGTTCGCTCTACTTAATCTTGTGCGAACCTCTGCTGCTACCAGGTAGTGATCAGAATCGATGTTAGCTCCTCTGATCACTCGTACGTCCATTACACTGGATGAGTGCCTTCCATCAATTACCACGTGATCAATTTGGTTCTTAGTTCTTTGATCAGGGGCGAATATGAGGCTTACAGCGTCGAAAATACGGGGTTATTTAGGCGCGGCCACAAACAGGCAAGTGTGGTTATTGAAATTTAATGATGTCTTTAGTTTTGTGGTGCGTCATCTGGGGACTCAAATAACCCTAATTTACCACGATATTGGGGGGTATTGTGAATCGGAAACGGCGTTTGGCCCGAGACCTAATCGAGTTATCTAAAATTGTTATATAATTTTTTTTTGGCTTATTTTGAGGCCTTCTGCAAAGAAGTACATAAAACCAACACATCATCCACTCAATATTTTTTTGGGCCAAGTGGGTTCCTTGGGTCCGTCGTTCAAGAATTTTTAAATTTTTCATATTCTAGTATTTTCGACTAATTTCTTGGCGTAATTTTGAGCCTCTTCCGAAGACTGACAATTTTGCCTAATTTTGTTATACATACATAGACTGAGTATTTTTTAAATATGCAAAAAAAATATGCAGGTAGAAAAACTAAAGCATTCATCATAAAAAATTCAAAAATATGCACCAACAAGTCAATGTGGGTTTTCTGCAAATTGTGTGATTCGTCAAGATAATTTGGGTAATTATTTTTAGACTTTTGAGAAAAAACATGTATTCCATGGAAATCCCATCCCTTCTTATTGCCAATTAGAAAAATTGCTACATAAAAATATTCTTTAAACGGAGAGTTCAAACAACAAATTAACCAATTTTCTGTGTTTCCAATGGTTTTAGAAATCGCCAAAACTTTTTACCATATGAATTGAACCAACTTTTCTAAAACTCTTGGAAACTATTATAAATTGGCTAATTTTTAGTTTGGATACTCCGTTTGCGAGATATAGTCAGTTTTCTAATTTTGAGCTGTTTATTTACAGAACATTTTTATTGTCATGTCCTATTGAGAACGTTATCATTGTCCTATTGAGAACGTTATCATTGTCAACTAAAACAAAAAGAGCTTTCATCTGACATCCAGTATAGCAAATTGAAGTTCTTGTCACAAATGTATTTACTATCACGACAAATACGCTTGTAACTCGGTCGAGAATAGCACTGTAAATCTATGAAGTGCACAGATCACTGGTTGTGAGCAGCTCTCCCCAATCTCTTCATGAGATGTAATAGGAAATCATTTTCTTTAATTGCGAACAATTGCATTTGATAAATAAGGTAATGGGAATTAAAACCCAATGCAAATTAAAATAATCTTAATTCTATTCGGCATGAGCTACAGAATCGGAAACTAATGCCAATTGATGTGTTTCAAATTTTAATTCATATATTTAAAAATTCCAATTGATGGTTTTCAAATTTCAATTGATGTATTTCAAATAGAATTTTTAAATTTCAATTGATTTTTTTCAAATTTCAATTGATGTATTTCAAATTTCAAATAGAATTTTTAAATTTCAATTGATTTTTTTCAAATTTCAATTGAAAATGGTTTAGTGAAGACGGGATTTCGAGTTCTGACAAAAATGTGGATGATCTAGATATTAAAAGGGAAATTGCAGCTTGGGCTGTTAAACATACCTTAACAAATCGTGGTGTAAATTCGACTTAAAAAAAGTATTATCCTTTTTTACCAAGCGGCGCAAGGACGTTAAAACCAACACCGCGTGACGCAGCGATAGTTCCAATACAAGGTGGAAATTATGCACATTATGGGCTTAACGATTGTCTTACCGACTTCTTATCATGCACAACGTTTCTATACAGCACCATAGATTCAAATATAAACATAGACGGATTACCTGTTGCAAAAAGTTCTCTATCTCAGGTATGGCCAATTCATGTTAATGTTAATGGTACCAATTCTATACTTACAGCTGGAATTTATAATGGAAACAGTAAGACGAACGGAGTTAATGAGTTTTTACATCCTTTTGTTAAAGAATTAAGCGAAATTATGAAGGAAAATTTTGCTTTTAATAATAAAATTTATAAATTTGAAAATAGGCTGGGAATGTTGAAGACTTCTAAAGAATAAAACTGCTATACCGGCTCAACTATATAACTGACTGGTGGAGCAAAGTATCAATACCTCATACAAAAATAACATACAAGAACAAGCAAATGCATTTTTATCAACAGTACACCCAAATAATTTTTATATAACTGGAAGTAACATTTATCGAGTGTCATTAATAAATCATGATGTTGGTATTGTCATTGGTCAGCAAACTTTGAATTTGAGATCAATGTTTCTGAAACCACTAGAATCTTCGCTTCTCAGCATTTGGGAAACAGTTTCAGAAGCAACCGACGAACACTGTTGGAAAGATGTCACTAAAATCTGTGCTTTAAGCAATAAAAATAATGAATTTGGGTTTTTTCCAGTTATCCATTATGACGGAAGTCTGTAACATAAATTTTAGCAATATCTTCCCAAACTCTAATCAGTCTCTCTGAAGTCTCTAATCAGTGGTAAATACAGCAGAAGTCAAAATGTTCTACAAGTACAGCCTGTGGCGTTAGAAGCTTGATATAAAATAAAATAAAACAACAAATAAAAACAATTGCTATAACTCGGAAACCGTGCGTCCAATCCCAAAATTAATAACTTTGTTACCTCTATAAGAGGCTTTAACCAATGTATGGCTTTAATACGTCATCACTTTCAAATTAAGGCAAAAAATGTATTATTTTTGCGGTTGGATGCACCGTTTCCGAGTTAGAGCTATTTATTTATTTGAGCGATTTGAGAAAAAAAGGCCATACGAATTGGACCGAAAAAATTAGTTAAATATCACTGTGTGTAATTTTTTAAGTCATGGCAAAATAACCTTATGGCCGTCGGTGGTGCAATGGTTAGTGTGCGCGGCTCTTGTACATGAGATCCTGGGTTCGAACCCTGCTCTGACCACCTTCATAAAAAATTTCTTTCGGCGGCGGTCACCTCGCATAGTGACGGCGACACTATCGAGTATATAGCCATGAAAAAGCTTGTCAAAATACCGTTCGGAATCGGTGTAAAACTGTAGGTCCCAATCATTGGGTGAAAACTGGAAAGCGCAGAGCTCAGTGATTGAGAGAAGTTCTCCCCGGTCCCTTCATGGGATGTAATGGGAAACCATTTATTTATTTTTATTTTAAAATAACCATATACGGACTCCACTACGTGATAAAAGACTAAAAAAAAAAAGACCCGTGTTTCCCAATTTTTCCCAAAGTCATGCACTTTTTTTTTTATGGGCCGCCAAAGATTTGGGGCCTCGGTATTATTTTCGTAAAAATGTGATCATTTTCTCAGGCTCATATCTTGCAAACCGTTCAGAATTTCTGAATACTCTCTGAGGCAAAGTTGTAGCTCTTGTCACATATCAAATCAAAAAAACTTCACCTTCCAGATCAAAATCGCAAAAAACTTAAAAAAATTCGATTTTTTTAACTTTTTTCCCGTGTTCAGGTCCATAGGTATCCTTATCGATGATCCCTTGCAAACCGTTCAAACCGTTCAAAATTCAAGGAAACAATCAACTACAAAAATTTACCTAAGATCTCAATAAACAAATTTCTAGAACATATAAACTTCCTAGAGAAGATTCTTAACACTGTTTAGGTAGCACGCAAAAGTGAAAAATTTGCCGAAAATTTTTTAATTTAATTTTTTTTACCTTTTTCTCCTGTTCAGGTCCATAGGTAGCAAAAAATGAAATATGCCTGGCCAGAACCATGCGCTTGTCCAAGGGTTAACACCGTTTAGGTTCACGCGATCATGCACCGACAGCAGCAGCACATGCAATGCAGTAAGCTCAGCACACGCAACAAGGGACGCAGCACACAATATAAAAGCGACACGACGCTCACATCGAGGCATTACACTGCGCGACGTCAACGAGAGCTCAGCGGTGAAAGTTATAAAGTGAAAGTGAAAGTAAAAAAAGTGAAAGTGCTACAGTATAATTCGCACACAACATTGGCAGCTGACAATTTCAATATGCAGTGTGAAAATATTGATTTATTTTGCTACGTTTGCGGTCATCAAACCAGAAAAAAACATCTACAAGATTTCAGAAGGAAAAGAATCTTTTAACTAGTGAATTCAAAAGAGCATATACATTGTTTTTCGACGAAGTGGACTTGACCAGTGAAAATTACACACCTAATACAGTGTGTCGCCAATGTTATAACAATCTCATGGCATGATTGAGTGGAGGCTAACATAGTATGAAGTATTGTAAGCCGGTAAACTGGATTAATCGCCCAGGTGATCATGATGCAACCAGTTGCTATGCATGCGTAAATTACACATGTCGTCTAAATCGACATTCTGAGAAGAACAAAATTTATAAAGCAACTGCAACAGCCACACTACCAGTGTTTGCACCTGAAAATTTTGTATCACCAAGGCCGCCAACTCCAGATCGTACTACAGAATTTACAGCAATGAGTACATCAAGTGGTGTTACTTATGAAGATCCATTTGATACCGATTATGAGCCCCAACAGGGAAGAGATGGAACACAACCAATAACACAAATGGAAATGGATTTCATTGTGGCCATATTGGGATTATCGCAGCGATTATCGCAGCGACAGCGATATTTTTGACAGCTTTTTTAAAGCAAAGAAAACTCACACATGCTAAAGTTAACTCTACGGCGTACCGCAAACGACAAGCTGAATTTCAGATGCTCTACACTCTAATTGATGACAATTCGTTCGCTTACTGCAACGATATAAAAGCTTTGGTGGTAAAAATGGGAATGAACTACATCGCTAGTGGGTGGAGATTATTTATTGATGGTTCTGTTTCAAGCTTGAAAGCAGTCTTGTTGCATGTGTCGAACCGAAAACCTTCCATTCCGCTAGCAATGGGTATCAACATGAAAGAAAGCTATGAAACATTGAAAGATATAATGGAAAAAATCAAATATTACGAAAATAAATGGAAGATTTGCTGTGATTTGAAGGTCGTCAACATTTTGCAAGGGATCATCGATAAGGGCGGCTTCCCAAAATTCTTTTGTTTTCTTTGTAATTGGGATTCACGCTCACCTCTGAATCAATTCCAATGTAACTCGTGGAGGCCAAGAGGAAGTGTGGATGAACAAATACAACAACATAGACTGAAGAATACACATGGTTCTGGCCAGGCATATTTAATTTTTTGCTACCTATGGACCTGAACAGGAGAAAAAGGTAAAAAAAATGAAATTAAAAAATTTTCGGCAAATTTTTCACTTTTGCGTGCTACCTAAACAGTGTTTAGAATCATCTCTAGGAAGTTTATATGTTCTAGAAATTTGTTTATTGAGATCTTAGGTACATTTTTGTAGTTGATTCTTTCCTTGAATTTTGAACGGTTTGCTACCTATGGACCTGAACACGGGAAAAAAGGTTAAAAAACATCGAATTTTTTTTAAATTTTTTGCGATTTTGATCTGGAAGGTGTAGTTTTTTTGATTTTATATGTTCGCAATTTTTGTTCTTTATGACAAGAGCTACAACTTTGCCTCAGAGAGTAAATCGAAATTCTGAACGGTTTGCAAGATATGAGCCTGAGAAAATGATCACATTTTACGAAAATGATACCGAGGCCCCAAATCTTTGGCGGCCCATAAAAAAAAAAGTGCATGACTTTGGGAAAAATTGGGAGACACGGCTCTTTTTTTTTAGTCTTTTATCACGTAGTGGTGTCCGTATATGGTTATTTTTTTTCGTGTTGCACTGTGCATATATACATAATGGTGTTTGCGAAATATATACATAATGGCGTTTTAGCAATTTTTTATTCGAAAAAAATTACTTTTGGCGATTTGTTTAATGCCGTTCTGTTTGTGATGCGGTATTATAGATATCCATTAGTTACAGCCTCCTAAGGTAAAAAATGTATTATTTTTGCGATTGGACGCATCGTTTCCGAGTTATAGCCACTTTTTTATTCTATCGATTTTCTTATTTTGGGAAGTTTTTGAAAAAAAAATATTTCATGCGAATTGGAACACTGTGAGAAACCCTTAGTACGCTAACGAACATATTTATTACCTCATCTCTTCAAAATAACATTTTCAGATCATCAATTTCAAAATACACTTCCTCGCGTCTAGTGACCACTCGAGGATTATAAAGTACAATAATAATTACAAAAATAAGCGTAAGGGCCAGCCCAGTTTTTATTTAAGATTAGATAACATCTTACATATAAGGTGAGTCGATGAAAAAAACCTCACGCACAAAATGATTTTAAAATTTTTATTTATCAGAATTTTGGGCAATTTTTTGAAGTCACTGTAAGCAGGTATATTAGGATCATCAAACACACAAAGAAGTGAAACATTCACGTTGTCATTGGAGAGGATGAATCTCAGTGGGAGGTTGTCCTTGTTGCGGCAGGAGTTGTATAAGTCTTGCATAACTTTGATCGCACGCTCACAGCACTGGTTGCTTCGGGCAATGTTGATTGGAGATTCATCTGTTTTCCAGTGGGTCTTCAAGCATTTGAGAGCTGTTGAGTAGTCATTCAGAGCTACAGATAGTTCTTCAAAATCTTCAGCGCGAAACAATTGACTACTGACCCAATGATCAGCCCATGAGCAAGAAATGAATGAACAGATTTTACGCAACCTGTTCCGGGTTTCAGGCATCAGAATAAACGCTAGAAGATCTAGAATGGCACGAGAGTTCCAGCGTGCATTGCAGATGTTTGGGATCTGCTTAAACTTTACAAAAGGGATCTCACTCCTCTCAGTGAAGTGACGGAAGACACGAGTGAGGTGGAAGAGAAACTTCATGTCGTCTTAATATCAGTTTTATCATTGCTAAAGGCTGCATTCAATTGATCATAATTGCTCATCAAATCCTGCACAAAAAAGTACTCTATGTTTGGTGATTTAGTCGACCCATGCAGCTCATCGTCCATGACAACGCGAAGAACGCGATCCAGCACATGGTGCTGGCAACTGATGAACTTGGGTTTGGGGTGACCTTTCTCTTCGAATATTTGCTGCAGTCGAACTACAACGCCTGTCTTTTTGCAGTATCCACGCTTGTTGTATCGGCAACAATCATCACAATTGATCCCCATAGGTTGAACTCATCTAACGCATTCTGGAGTCCTTCTGCGATTGTTTGAGCTTTCCCATCTTTCAATTTGAGCGCAGTCAACTTAATTTCTTTAGATTCATTCTTGAAGCCTGCTATTCAAAGCTCTCAATATGTTGTTCCAGATAAAGCGTGCCTACCAAGTACTTCTTCACCCGAGCAGCTTCCTTGTGGATTGCCTTGTGGATTCCTGACTGACATGGGGTTGGGATTTCAATGCCTTCAGCGGAAAGGTGGTGGCAGGCCGTTGCTGCTCCGTGGGATGACAGCTTTGAGCTTGTAACAAGGCGTCTTGTAACGTCTGTTGGGTTATGGTTCCTTTTGCTCTTTGATGCCGCATTGTCATCCTCCCAAGGCCTATCTGTACTGTTGTCGAATGAGTCCGTGCTACTTTCGGAGCAATCAGGTATCACTGAGCTGGTAAGTGTGGCCACAGTCTTTGTTTTTCCTTGTTTTCCTTGTTTTTCTCCGTGTTAGAAGAGCTCTTCTTGAATGACATGTTATCTTGCCGTTATTACTTGTACTCTTCGTGTTCGTCGCCACTTGTTGAATGACACAAATCGATCAATGAACACCTATTTATACTACGTATTTTTCAATATTTTACTGACAGGTACGTTTGAATGGACGCATCTTTTTTACGGTGGCTATGTACCTGTTTCAGAACGTGTGCATTGTAAATTTTTCAAAACTTTCAAAATAATGACCGCTCATAAATGTGGTGTCTGTAAAAAAAATCATCCCTAACAGGTAGCCAACGGAAAAACACACATCAATAAAAAAAATTCACTTTCCTTTTCCCCCCTTAAATTGAATGTAAACGGAGTAGCTACCATAAAAGAGCCCGAAGAGCAATTCAGAATAAATTTATGAGAGTTTATTAGTTTCCTACCACAATCATAAAAATGACATAACCTTTTGTTTCTCACTAATTTTCTTTAATTCTGAGAATCATAAAAAAGTCGTCAACGTTTTTTGGATAGAGATATATTCGATTCAAAATGAGATACCTTCACTTAATTGTAAATAAATCTCATTTTGTTCATAGGTTATGTTGATTTCCGTGAAAATTATAAGACTTTACACTTTTTTCCGTTTTGGATTTACAGGATTTAAAAAAAGAAAAAATTTTAAATTTTTTCACAAAAATATCATTTCAAAGTGGTTTGAGCGTGGCCTTTTTCAATATTTAAATGGAATAAAGGTTATTTTAGTCATTAATAGGCAAACGTTCATTCATTCGTGCAACAGGAAATCATTTTCGAGAAAAAAAATCAAAAAGTCATCACCCTAGTGCAGTATTTGCCAAAGTATGGAGTCGCGAAAAAATATTGAGTGGGCCCTAAAATGTAGGACGGATTAGAACCTTGTTCAACAGCACACATCCGCAACCGCAAAATACTACATCTGTGTTCTCAAAATCTCCGCCACCCAACATTCCAAAAAAGCTCAAGTTTTCGCGCATGCGCAATATTAGCCTGCTTATTTGTGAGGAGTGAGTTATGATACCCACCAGTGTTGCCATTTGAAAAAAATATTTCCGACCAAATATTTCCATAAAACCGACCAAAAACCCAAGTAGCCGACCAAAATTGGGAAATAAGCTCTTAATTGTTTTATTATTCTTGTAACACACATTTTTTATTTGAAATTATAAAAAAATAATACTAAATTTGTAATTCAGTCATTTTAACATTTTAATTGCAATAAGAAAAATGTTGGTAAAATATATGGTAAAATATAAAATATATGGTAAAATATATGATAAAAATAAGAAATAAAATTTTTCTACACAAGTCATATCTTCGGAAATTGTTACAGGTTGAAGTCCGTGCATTTCATAAAAACGAGAAATATAATATAATTTGAGGCTATCCCATTGCTTAACTATTCTATTTATTACACCTTCAACTGATATCAATCTAGTCCCGCAAATGCCTAACATTTTGTGGGGGTTTACTGCACAATATTCTTGAAATTCTTTAAATTCGTCCATTCGTTTGGGACTGTGCGAAAAAAGACATAAATTTTACGGCAAGAGACTCAATACTTATTGGTAACTTTTTACAAGCATATCTGGCACAAAGATTAAGTGAATGGCAAGTGCATTTTTTGTAAAATAAAATCCGATTCACGGGTAAGCAACGTTTGTCGCCCCCTGATATCTCCAGCCATGTCATTAGCACCATCTGTCGCCAAACCAATTAAATTTTTTAACGGAATACTACGTGAAGCCAAGAAGTCCTTTATTAATTTGCAAATAGTCTCCGTATTAGCCTCAGTAACCTTCAGCATGGCTTGAAACTTGTCCTGAAAACCGAAATTGAGGAACATTTTATTGTTTCGTCCACAATTAAGGGAAATCTCCTTTTTCTTTAAAATATAAACTATACCATCACTTGCCTGGTTTCCAATATAGGTCGCTATTTGAGTTGATTTTGTCCTCCCGCAATGCAGTAATTTTGCTATTGAAGAATCTGGGCAACTCTCACTACGTAAAGCAGGCAGATAGTAGTCCATTAATAAAACGGTAGATTATGAGTAATGCAATACATTACTAACGCATCTTCCGCATATGTGACTTGTTTTTGTCGCTTTTGTTCCTCTGCATAACAAAATTTGTTGATCGTCAGATTTCTTTTTTGCAGATCATAGTTTTGAATGTGGTATGTTGATTTCTCATGTGCTTTTAGGTGGGTCAAATGACATATCAATGACTTGGAGCAAGCAACGCAATATGCGGACCCATCTTTTTCTTGCAACCAAGTAAATGAGTTCAGCCATTCCAACCGAATCTTTCTTTTTACGTTAACTTGTGTTTCACTACCACCACTGGAACATAAGAGTTTAAACGATTTATAAATATAAACATTTAAAATTTTACATCAATATTGTTATCTTCAGACCTGTTAGACACATCACTGTTGTTTACTTCAGCCTGATATACCTACAAAAATTAACTGGCACAATATTAGTATTTCCAAATGTAAATAAATTAAGAATGAAGCCTCGTTGTCATATCACATAGCACTTTGCATGAAATACTTTCCCGGGCTTGCCGGACCACGTTGTTAATGTTGCAGGACAGTTAGAGCTACATATTTCCCATCAAGTTTACTCACTTGTCCCTGTTTTTAATTTTGACAAAATTAAAATTGTTCTTTTCACAGCAATAGATTAGACAGATAGATAGATCACTTTCTTTAAATATTAAGGAACACTTAGTAGGAAGACGAGCACAATTTCAATTTTTACGATGAATAGTCCAAATCACGAAACGAAGAAGCATTGCAAAGTACAAAGTTAAGCTTTTTGCGCCGTCAAATACAATGACTTCTTTGGCGGCAAGTGCCAAATCACAATTTAGCGCGTTGGTGGACACGTATGTACCAACCTATGGAAAAATTGATTTTTTAAATGATGGGTAACTAAAATTAATGATGGGTACGTCTAAAACGGACCAAAATCGAATTGGTCGGGCCATCCGACATTTAGCACCATAAAATCCATCCGACCAAATTTGGTAGGATTCTACCAAAACGGTAACGCTGATACCCACCACGACAACAACAACACTCACCCACCCTTATTTAATCAGCTAATATTTTATTGTATATTTTAATAAACATTTATTCATAGGAAATTCAAGAACACACATACATATGTATGTATGTACAATCTTAGGACTATGATTAAATTCTGGAAAGTGAGACAAACAACAATCTGTAACCGCCATTCTGTTACACAGAATCGCACACTATATGACATAACAACGAACTGAAATGGCCATTCTGTTACGCAGAATCACATTCGAATGGACAAACACCAAACTCCAACGGTAAACCAAAGAAACTAATACCAACAACAACATACTTATGCCACTTGCGGCAAAGAAACAAAATTGATACACTTGTGACCAAGGCGAATTTATTACCTGGTGGAAGCACTAGAATTCGCCTTACTTTTTGCGCTGGTTCTGTCAAAAATAGCAATTCGCCTTGAATTCACCTTTTGTGGTAATGTCAAAATATGACATTTGTATTGCATGCGTATACGTATATACATACATATTTTTCATTTGTTTGTGCTGTTTGTTGAACATACGGTAAACAATTAGAGGTGGCAGTACTCAGTGGCGGAGGATGGGGTATGGCTATTGGCAGCAGCCTGTACTGTTTTCCACAGCAAGCTATGATCTCGGGTGGAAAGTGGTTTTTGCAAACCATGTCGCAAGGACGAAATTGCATCCGGCAATGACTGCCCCACAACAAGCGTTTGTTGTCGTCGCGTGGAACATGAAACATCGGTCCCGTACCGCTTTCAGACTTTTTATTGCAAATAGCACATTTTACCATCTTTAAATACTTTTTTTCACTTTTAAGGGGAAACTTTCAAAAAACACAAGTTTATAAATTAACTTCACTTTGCCAATAAGAATGTAAACAAAACGAATAAGTTTGACAATTCGAGCTCAATTCGCCTTGGCATCAGCTGTTCAGAATATGAATCAGCTGTGCGCTTGCTATAACCTGAAGTAGATCAGCCTTGCTTGTGACATGATCGTGGTTGATAGACTCAGGAATGACGAACCATCACTAGTCACTTAATTGTGAACGACGGAACACGTGTTAATTTCTACTTGACCAATCAATTGTCTTACTAATACAAATAAATATATAAATTGTCGTACTAATTTCTACTTAACTAATAAGTCGTGATTGCTAGTCGGACGTCTTTTGTTTTTGTGTGGTTTCGTTTCGCGTGTGTGTTGTATTCTTTACCTTTTTAAAAACAATTATTAACATTTGAAGATATTCATGGACAAGTGGTTGAAACGCGGAGTAAAGAGTACGTCGCCGCCGCCAGTTGATTACGAACAAAGTAAAGAAAAGATAGAAGATGCTCTGTTACGTGACAAAAGTGGCACTGAATCTGACTTCCAAGCTCCCTCAACGAGTACACATGAAACGAAGCGCCGGAAAGTTCTACGAAAATATGACTCTGAATATTTGAAATTAGGATTCACTTGGAATCATGACACGTTAGATCCGCGTCCTTAATGCGTGATTTGCTACGAAATATTAGCGAATGAAAGTTTGCGTCCACATAAGTTAACGCGGCATATAGAAACTAAGCATTCTCATTTTGAGAACAAGCCAGTAGACTTTTTTCAAAGAAAATTGATGGATATGAAATCTTCAAAAAATATTGTTTCGCATTTCATTAATATTAATGAAAATACTGTACATGCCTCGTACCTCATAAGCCTGAGGATTGCCAGAGCGTGAAAACCTCATACCCTTGGCGAAGACTTAGTCTTACCATCGATTAAAGATGCTGTTGGAGCCATGTTTGGCGAAAAAGAAGTAAAGGAAATCGAGCGCATACCACTATCCAATAACACTGTTGCACGACGAATTGACGAAATGGCTTCGTTGGCAGAAGATGAATTAATACGAAGAGTAGTTGGTAGTAAATACTATACTATACAACTAGATGTGTCTACCGATGTTCAAGGCCTGTCTCAACTACTTGTTTTTGTGCGTTATATAGGGCAAGACGACGTGCATGAAGATATTTTGTTCTGCAAGCCAATTAGTCGTGGAACGGGCGAAGAAATTTTCAATTCAATTGATTCCCATATAAAAGGAAAAGGTTTAGAATGGAAGAACTGTGTCGGTATATGCACTGACGGTGCACGGGCTATGTGCGGGAAAAATAGCAGTGTGGTTACAAGAGTTCTTGAAAAAAGTCCCTGGGCTTTGTGGACTCATTGTAGTCTTCACAGAGAAGCACTGGTTTCAAAAGCCTTGCCCGATGATTTCAAAACTCTACTAAATACAGCTGTAAAAATTGTAAATTACATCAAAACAAGGCCCTTACAAGCACGTTTGTTTCAGAAGTTGTGTGAAGAAATGGGCAGTCTTCATACATCTCTTCTTCTCCATACGGAGATTCGTTGGTTATCCAGGGGGATAGTACTGACACGATTAGTGGAACTACGGAATGAAGTAACAATTTACTTAGAAGGAAAAACAGAATATATTGAACATCTACTGGACGAAAAATTCGTTCTCATGTTAACATATTTGGCGGATATTTTTTCCAAGTTAAACGAACTCAACTTGTATCTGCAAGGTTCAAACGAATCCAACATTTTTGCAGTTCACGATAAAATTCGAGCGTTCATGAAAAAGCTACTTTTGTGGGAGAGTTGTATTAAGAATGGTAAATATGATTCTTTTGAAACACTTGAAACCTTTATTGTAGAAAACCAAGTGCAGCCAAAGATGAACGTACTCTCTGCAATTTCCACTCATTTATCATTGTTAAGAAATAACTTTGACACCTATTTCGGGGAAGATCTAATTGATTTATCAGAAGATACGTCACTGAAAAATACTTTTAATCGCAATCAATTAACAAAATTCTGGCTCTCGCTTGCTGGGAAATATCATTGCCTGTTTGATGAAGCTATGAAAGTCCTCCTCCCCTTCACTACCTCATACCTATGTTAGGCCGGATTTTCGGCTATGGTCAACATTAAAACTAAATACCGAAATAAATTGGATGTATCAAACTCACTGCGATTAAAAGTTACTAATATCGAAATTGATGCTAAAACTGTAATGACAAAAAATAGGAAATCAAATTCATCCTTCCCATTGAAATGAACTGTTTGTAGGTTATTTGAGTATCAAATAAAAAAATATTAATATACTTAAATTTGTTTTCTTATTTGAACAGCAGTCCTCATTGATATTGCTAACACTTTTTCCATAGTGACTGTTTTTGGAACAGTCAATAGGTGAGTCGCAAATTTTTAAGTTTTTGTTAGATGGGTCGGACTCCAGTAAAGTTTGGGAACCACTGCCCTAGTGCATACAGTCTGCTAAAAGGTGTGCAGTTTGCTAAACAATTTTTCTGTTAATAAAAAATCGAATAATAGAAACACATAAATAAAAATTTGCGCCTGTTCCCAGATGTGAATTTCCTGTCTTTGTTGATATAATTGCAACAATTGCAACACCTCTTCTTACAGCACGTAATACAAACAATGCTAGGTGAATAAACTGCATGTGTCCTTATGCACATGATATTAATTTGCCGTATCGTAACTGGCATCAACTTATGTTTAAGACTAATCATAACAAAATATCTAACATTCAGATATTACTGGGTAAACATTAGAAGTGATAACTTAACTCAGACACGGAAGAAAATAATAATATGAAAAAATTACAGCAGGTGTGAGGGGACACCCGGTTGGAACGAACTTCGTTCAACGAAGTTCCTTTCGCTATATATTATGTACTAGTTAGTTCCAACACGCCTAAGGCCCCCGTTAAAAAATACGATAATTTAAATGGATTTTTAAGAAGATATACTTTTTGTAACTTTAACTTTTTTTAAAAAAAGTATACTTTTGTAAGAATATGTATTATATTTTCCCGAAAGGTAAGTTTTAAAGAAAGGTACTTCTTTTATTAAAAGCTAATGTTTTTTTAAGAAAATGTACTATTTTTAAGAAGAAGTACTTTCAGTAAGAAACAGCCATAAGAGTATGAATTGTTTTTACAAAGAAGTACTTTTTTGGCCGTCGGTGGTGCAATGGTTAGAGTGCGCGACTCTTTTACATGAGATCCTGGGTTCGAACCCTGCTCTGACCACCTTCAAAAAGTTGTTTCTTCGGCGGCGGTCACCTCGCATAGTGACGGCGACACTATCGAGTATATAGCCATGAAAAAGCTTCTCAAAATACCGTTCGGAATCGGTGTAAAACTGTAGGTCCCAATCAGTGAGTGAAAACTGGAAATCGCACAGCTCAGTGATTGTGAGAAGTTCTCCCCGGTCACTTCATGGGATGTAATGGGAAACCATTTATTTATTTTTTACTTTTTTAAAGAACAGGAAGTTTTTAAGGAAACGGTACTTTTTTAGGAAAAGGTTATTTTTTTAAGAAAATTTAGTTATTTTCAGAAAGGCTACTTGTGTCAATAAGAGAAAAGAGAAGGTATTATTTTATTTTTAAGAAAAGGAATTTTTGCAAGAAAAGGTTTTTTTTTTAAATCTTGAAGAATTGTTTTTTTTTAATAAACAGAACGAGACAACTACAATTAGAATAGTTCGTTCTATAAATAGAACTTTCCAAACTTCTGCATTAGTGCGTCTAAGTAGGAAAGCAATGTTTAAGTAGCGACAACCAATCACTCTGCACAATCAATAAATGTCTTCGGTTAGTGACTTGTGTAAATACACACCGCAGTGGCTTAACGGGCTAGACGCTGCTGAAGATGACGCTTCACAAACATCGAAACGATAGTCCAGCGAATGTGAGTCCGAATCCCACCCGTGGCATTTACATTTTTTTCACTAACCGGAGAAAACATGATCTCTTACAGCCTTAAAGGAAAATACAACTTTACTATAACGAGGATCTAAAACAACTAAATTTGAAATTTTTAGAATTGGTCCTTGTTTCAAGAATAGGTATATTTTTAAGGGTAGGTACTTATCTCAAGAAAAGTTATTTTCTTTCACACAAAAAGGTACTCTTTACAGAAAACTTAGGTTTTTGAGAAAAGGCAATTTGTTGTACGAAAATGTACTTTTTTAAGAAATGGTACTTATTTAAAAAATACTTTTTTTTTAATAAAAGTTACTTTTTGTAAGAAAATTTAAATTTTTTAAGTACCTTTCTTTAAGATAACGTGTTTTTTTATGAAAAGGTACCTTGTATTTTTTTTTTTTGGGAAATTTATTTTTTTTTAAGAAAAGGCACTTATTTAAGAAAATGTTCTTTTTTAAACATCTTTCACTTTGGATTTTCTAAATTTACTTTTTCTTGGGTTCAAAACTACAATATATACTGAACTAGCTGTACCCGGCAAATTTCGTTTTGCCTTCAAAGTTTTTGTAATACCAAAGTGTGAATAAAATTATTTTGTTCCATTATGTTTGCAGTAAATGAATAGATCTGCGGGCGTTCCGACACGGGATAATGCCACGTTTAATTATGTTCTCAAGAGTTTGGTTTACGGACAACTGTTTGATATAGTATATTCTATGTAATAGTCAAATATTGACGTATGTGGGCGGCACCTCGAAAGTTTTTGTCAACTTGCTGCCAAATAGCCTGTTCGTATCTGTAGGCCAACTGTAACATACAGGACAATCAGACTATTATTATGACTGCTATAACGGTTTCTTTTAAAAGGGGCGTGGCACATCCCACATCCACCGTGGCTGTAATTCATACTGTACCAACAACATATATACCAAATCTCATCTTCTTACCTCTAGAAGTTCATGATATACATCCATTTTAACTTTCAAGTTGTATGGACGGTGCCACGTTCTGTTTGCCCAAGTGGTTTTTTAAAAGGGGGCGTGGCACCACCCACTTACACCCTGGCTGTAACTGTACGAACAACTTACATACCAAATATCATATTCAGCTGTACAAAATTTCAAGTTGTATGCCCGCCCCTTTTTTTGTTGTATCACGAATTTTTCTGCCAAATGCATCAAGGCGATTGGTGAAACAGTCCTCCAGATATTGCGTTTTCAAAAATAGGGTCTGATGGGCGGGTCCACGGCCACTTCATATACCAAAAAATGCAAGTACAGTGTAACCTCTCTAGTCCGGACACTCGCAAGTCCGGACTTTCCAGTAGTCCGGACAGCTCAATGTTTCGGACAGTTTATAAAATTTACCTCTGTACTCCGAACATCAGTTTGTTTTTTTGTTTGTTTCACAGCTTTTGTACGTTAGCCTAACAAACAACAACACAAACAATAGAATATGTGAATCTTATTTTTGAAAGAACTTAAAACCAGAGCTAAAAAACTGCACAAACAAAAATTTATTCAACCCAAAATAAATTCATATTTCAAGCAATAACATTTTTTAATTTCTGTTCTGTTGAATCTATTTTGTAAATATAAATCAATTTTTAATATTATTTATTTTTTATAGTTTGCTTTTTAAATAACTTATTTCACAATAAAATAAATAAACTTAACCATCTTTCGAATTTAAAACATTTTGTACTGTAGTCCGGACAATTCAGTAATCCGGACAAAGGTCGAAACTATATCTGTCCGGATTAGAGACTGTATGTACCTTATTTTCACCACCGACCACACAGCTACATTCTGTGAAAATTTCAAAAATATAGGTCCAACCATTTTCATGTCTATAAGGTCCTAAAAAATGCAAACAAACACAAACTCGTTTTATATATGTATGTATGTAGATAGATAGATAGATATTGGTTACAAGCGGTCCATCTAGAAAACTTCCCATTAAACAAATAATTTCCCCCATATGTTAGTCTAGACACAAACCAAAGCAAAATTATCCAATATAGTTGATAATGCTGGGATGTAATAAAGTTGTTTAATATTTTTTCATTTAGCCCCCATCCCGCAACGTGCGATAGGGAACTTCGTTCCAAAAACAAATAGGAAAGCAACGTGTAAGTAGTGCAGTGACCGGCCAACTTATCCAAATTTAATTATGTTATTGTATCGGTGAGCTGCACTGAGAGAAATACACAAAACATTCGGATGAGCCGAAAAAAATTTCGGCATATAAGAAATCATATTCCCATTCTTCTTTTAACATTTCTCTCAGTGCAATGCAAACAACAAGGGGCAATCAAACTTCTTGTTCGAATGCTGAAGTAAGACTGAATGGCTTCGTTTGCCTTCGTTCGCACAAAAATGCACGGTGCATAGGCTTTGCCGGTCACTGAAGTAGTGCCAAATATGCACTCGACACGATAAAAGACTTCGGTTAGTGACAAGTGTGAATACGCACTGCGGTGGCTTAATGGGCTAGACGCTGCTGAAAATGATGCTTCACGGATCGTCCAGCGAATATGAGTTCAAATCCCACCCTCGGCATTTACACTTTATTCACTAACCGAAGAAAACATTTGTTTAAATGTAATTTCCTTTAAGGCTAAGAGATTATGTTTCTCCTTTCTCATTTATTTTTCTTCCTGTGTATTTTTATGTTAATATTCTAAACTTGTTTAAATACCCATTGATTTCTAAAGCCAATAATTTGCTTATATTATACATTCCAAAGCACAACTATTTACAATAAACTTTGTTGACTTTCTATACGAGGGCGTGCTGAGAAATTATGCATCTTGGTAAACTTTGGGTTAACAGTTCCGGACCATTAGTGTCTTTCTATTATGTGAAATTTGCAGAAGATTAAAATGCTTGGTTTTAAGGTGACACACAGTTTAATTCACACCATACAAATAAAGGAGACGAATAAATATACATTTAATATTTAAATACATTTAACATTTCACACTTGGTCGCCTTTCAGTTTGGCCAGACCTCGTAAGTTCCCATAAATCAAGTCGATTGTAAAATTCAACCGTCATTCGCTCAGAACGTTTAGTATCGTTAACATTATTAAGAAAAACAAAATAAAATGTTTCTTAGGAACATTTTTTGGTGTACACTGCTAAGTGTTATCGCCAGGTCTCAAAAATCAGAATCGGGGAATTATTATGATCCCAAGGAATTTGCAAAATTGGTAATCGTCATGGGTCAGCATTGGAATATAACATCGATTTATATAATTTACAATTCGCGGTTCGCCAGCAATAGTTATATGAAGGGCGTGTTTGAGGAAATTCATCGTTCGGATACCTATTTGGGCAGATTGCCGCATACATCTGTAACTGAAGTAAGTTTCCAGAAGCCATTCTACCTGAATGCTGGTTTTACCCACAATTCTCTGGTATTGACAATGATGCATAGTGCTTACGACGACATATTAGGAGTGACCATAAATGCAACCAGCCATCGGAGAAAATGTTTCTGCATATATAACATACACCTGTTGTCTAATTCCACAGAGCATTATCGTATTTTCGAGCGACTGTGGAAACATCAACTGAGTAGACCACTGGTAGTAGCAAATGGAAAGGACTTGCTGACTATAAACCCGTATCCCAAGCTGAAGATATTAAATGTTACTGGATCCCATGTGTCGAAACTGTTTCCAATTTTAGATATCGTAGATTTTAAAGGATATACTGTAGACGTAGCTATCACAATGGATTTTCCAGTAGTACTTTGGTATATGAATACAAAGAGCCAGAAAATGATACTGGATGGCATTGGAGGCAAGATTATATCGGAATTTGCTCTGCACTACAATATCATCATGCATCCGTATGGTGTTGGGAAAAATGGGAAAAAGAGTGTGGATAAAGTCAAGGATAATGCTGCTACCGAAATAATTGCTGATGAATTTACTAAATCCCTAAAATATATTATCGACTTTTATTATCCATATGTAAATGCATCTCGGTGCATTATGATTCCCACACCGAAGTCAACACCGATTTATTTCTACAATATTGTGCATTGGTCATTCGTTTTCCTAATTTGTTTTCTTCAAATAGCTCAGGCCGTTATATGGTCGATTAGTATGCATTTGCTTGAGAGTCAGCATTGGAGCCATGAAGTGTATACGGCAAATAACTCTCACACATATCGAGCCCTTTGCTTGTTTTGTGTCATTCTCGGATTACCATTTCCACCCATTCGTCTGCCATTTTTGAAAAACACACGACTCCTAACATTCCTACGAATGTCATCACTGTATTTCATTTGCATTATGGGAGGCTTTTGTATCTCACAAATGCTAACAACCAATTATTCTTCAGTTTTGACGGCCAGTTATTTCAAAGTTCCCACTGTCACCCGAGAGCATATAGTGTCCAGTGATATACCCTTGATTGTAAACAGTACCAGCTATGGATCCTTTTACGAACAATTTCATATCGATCTTAAAGATTTTCGATACACTCGCAATGTTTCAAGGGAAGAATTTGGTAATGTACTCCGTAGTTTGAACACGTCCTACATGTACTTTGTAGCAGTAGAAGTATTTAAACAAATTGTCAGCGAGCAACAGAAATACTTATATCCCAAACGATTTCTACTTTCAAACTATTGCACTGGTACCAGTTCAATTCTACCCGAATTGGGAGCCGACAATCACCTAACCGATCAACTGAGAAGGTTCACTCTACGCATGCGCGAAAGTGGAATTATTCAATACACCAGATCGTTTCTGTTTCAACGCATGAAGGGCCATGGACTTACTGTCCATATTCACGAAACGCCCCAGCAGATTAGATTTGGAGCACTCGGTACAACCGACATAATCTCAGTGATGGTATCTATTTTAGTATTTGGATATGTATGCAGTGCAATGGCATTTATTTGGGAAAAGTTTACTTGGAGACGGGAAAACCCTGGCGAGAGGTTATGAATCCAGAACCAATTTGGCAATCTTCTGATATTAGTCTTTTAATTACAATTAGAATTTTATCTTTGTTTAACCATCACGAATAAAATGAAATTTAATTCCTTTCATTATTGCATAGAAAATATACTTTCAACATTTACTGGTTTCTGGGTAAGCAGTGTTGCCAGTTTAGGGGATTTATCCTCAAATTGGGGATTTTTTTTCAAAATAGGGGATTGTTTTTCTGGTGTGGGGATCTGGCGATTTTTTGGGGATGAAAATTTAAGATGTATTAAAAGCGCTTCTTTTGTATCATTGTTTGAAAGTTTTGATCTGGCACTACCTGAATCAAAGCAAGCATACACACACAAATAATATTTAGTTGTGCGTATGTGTTATTGCAAAACCAAAGAGAAGAAAGTTAATGTGGCAAGTCTATACTATTTTTTTGCGTTCCCAGTAAACACTTGCAAATCGTTATTGCTAAATGTTGTCAGCAAAATATGCATACACTTGTCCATAGACTAATTACTATAATAGACTTAACAGTTCTCTCAGGAAATTTATGGCTTTTGGCCTGGTGTGATATTTACTTTGGATGTTCAAAAGAATTGCATTACTAATACCAGATAGTGTCAATGGTTGAAAATACGAACAAAATAACAACATCGGCATTTCGTTTTGTGTGTTAAAATTATTGTGTTAAATACAACAAAAAAGGAATGCTAAAAATAACAGTCAATAATAAAGTGTAAAACACATTTAAATTTCACATTTTTTCACCAAAACGACGTGAAAAATTAAAGTCAGAAGTTATTGTAATTCCACCTGGTGTATGTCATTTTTCGTCAAACATATCTACCGACCGCATCACGAAGAGTGTGAAAGGAAACGTCAGATGAATCAAATATTCTCTCTAGTAAGATTTACTGACCGTCGGTGGTGCAATGGGTAGTGTGCGCGCCTCTTGTACTTGAGATTGTACTTCGATCCCTGCTCTGACCACCTTAAAATTTCTTTCGACAGCGGTCACCTCGCATAGTGACGGTGACACTATCGAGTCTTTAGCCATGAAAATGCTTCTCAAAAATACCGTTCGGAACCGGTGTAAAACTGTAGCTCACTGGTTGTGAGAAGCTATCCCCGATTCCTTAATGGGATGTAATGGGAAACCATTTATTTTATTTAGGATTTACTCTATGCAGTTGTCAGTCCCTGAAAATATCAAAATGTTTTACTGGTAAGGCTGTACGTGATGACAACAATAAAACAAGTAACAAACATTTTTGATATTTGGCGTTGCTGAAAAGAATAGAAGCAGTGGAGAAGAAATAACGAGAAATACTAAAACTATGTACAAAACAAATAATGAAGTAGATGAATCTGAAGATTATGAGACTGAAGTATTTGATATACTAAGCCTTAATATCTTTTAACCAACGTTCAGATCAAAATCCAGATCTTATTTGTCATAATCTTTTTGTTATAACTAATTGTTATTAAAATAATAATAATATAATATTTATAATTTAATAATAATATAATAATTTATTATGTTTAAATTTTTCAATATTCAAGTTTCCGTTTTGTTTGTTTTGTTAAACTGAATTCTAAATAAATTTTTATTTTAAAACTTAAAACTTTCTAAAACTTCCTTTGAAACTATGGGGATTTTTCAGGGGATTTAAAATTTTTTTTGGGGATTTTCGGGGATAAAAAATAACAATTTGGGGATTTCGCCTAAATAAAACTGGCGACCCTGTGGGTAAGTAGCGCTATTTTATCTTAGTTAACCCACTGAATGCCCCAGTAATTTTAAAAGAACAGATATTCGACAATATGTAAATGATTATTTGCGTTTACTTATAATAACCAGGGTGTAGTGCCCACGAGGAGTAAAGCCGAGGTAATGACCAGGGTGCAGCACCTACGAGGGTTAAAGCCAAAGTAATAACAAACGTGCAGTACTCACGAAGAGTAAAGCCTCCGTAATATCAAAGATGCAGTGCCCATGAGGAGCTACGTCTTCGTAATAACCAGGGTGCAGTACCCACGGGGTTTAAAGCCGAGGTAATAACCAGGTTGCACTACCCACGGGGGATAAATTCGTGGTGCAGTACCCACGAAAGTAAAACCTTCGTATAGTTCTGAAAAAACTATTTGGATCGGGTATATTGTCCCTGAGTTGGCAATAAAGTTCGTCTGGGTGTGAAGACCAACGATCACCTTTTTTTTTTTTTTACAAAAAACTCATTTATTTTATCGATCAAATTTAGCTCATTAACAAACATAAGATACGGATTAAAATATAACCATAGGGACTAATACAACTTATTCCTAACATTAAAAAATATTCTAAGGACTAGCCATTCTATTACTATATACTTTACAAAGTTTTCGGCATGAGGCGCTTACATATATATCATACTTTCGTAAATCTATATGACGGCTACTTGAGCTTAAGCCCTAAAAAACTGGTCCAGTTAAAACTGGGTTAACCAACGATCAACTCAAACCACAGTCGACTATTTATCCAATGACTATTGTGACCACAACGTGAATTATAAACGTGTCGTAACAAAGTGATTCACAGCTCGTATTCTACTGTAAAACCGGTATGCCCTCGTCTGCTGTTCAATACAGATGGCAAATGTAGTACCGGTGTACTATTTGTGGACAGGGTTGGTAAGTATTGGTATAAATGTATTATCCGCGGGTGTCGTATATACTGGCCCATTATATTATTTGTCGATATATGCTGTATTATATGTACGGACGAAAAGCTTTCATCACGTTACAATATTTATCTTGCTCATTATGATTTTAAGGCGAGTGCGACCAGTGAGCTGTTGCTTAATTAACGAGTACGCGGTCGGGAGCTAATACATTTTGCAGAAAGGAAAGAAATCGCGAGTTGTTTTACTCCTCAGTTTTCGGATTTACTCAAGAGCGCGTTCGATTAAATTTCGAATTTCGAAAATACTCACATGCGTCTGCGTTTAAATACAACTAACGACTTACGAGCCGCATTTTGCGTGCCGAATTATACGACTCGATTCTCGCAAGATGTATTTGGAATAGTGAGAAGGATTTTATACACACGCTCGCGATAACGGATACGTGTACAAATTGATAAGAATTTTTCTAGCTCACAAGAGAAAATAATTTAACAGGCAATGACGCATATTTGGATCTGTTTCCAAAAGTATTTCTTAATCTTTTCTAAGATTTCCCATTCGCAAAATATCCATTGGCAAATCCTTGAAAAGAGAAGCAAATCGATTCATACCAGCTTTTTGTTGATTATAAAGCTGCTTTCTATAGCCCCATGCGGATAAAATTGTACGAAGATATGTCTGAACTTGGGAGTCCGGCAAAACTGATTCGCCTGTGTAGTATGATGCTGACCATCACCAAATTAGCAGTGAGGGTGGAGGAAGACCTCACAGAACCATTCTGTACCAAGCGGCATACTTTCGTGCAATCTCTTCAACATCTTAAAAATAAATAAATGGTTTCCCATTACACCCCATGAAAGGACAGGGGAGAGCTTCTCACAAGCACTGAGCTGTGCGCTTTCCAGTTATCAGTCACTGATTGGGACCTAACGATTCCGAACGGTATTTTGAGAAGCTTTTTCATGGCTAAATACTCGATAGTGTCGCCGTCACTAAGCGAGGTGACCGCCGCCGAAAGAAATTTTTTTAAGGTGGTCTGAGCAGGGATCGAATCGATGTACAAGAGGCGCGCACACTACCATTGCCCCACCGACAGGCACTCTTAATGGAGATAATAATGAGAAACACTGCAAGTGAATATGAACAAACCCGCTAACACCATAAAAGCCATAAGACATCATCGGGCGAAATTTGCGAGGGTTACTGAAATATTTTCAAGAATCGAAAAAGAATCATCGAAGGTGGGTCTTGCTGTTAATGAGGGCAAGACAAAATTGGTGATGCTAATGACTAGCCAAACTCTCAACTTGGTCCGCACTTGAACGTTGACAACCGATGTAATTTTGAAGTGGAGATGAATTTGTCTACCTAATATCCGCCGTTAACATGGAATTGCGCTGGACCTTTCAGTGCGTGTTGGTACTTAGGGATATTCAATTGATACTAATTTGCATATGTGAATTGCAGAATTGAGTTTATATATATACGATTGATGATCAACCGATGGTATCAATTCAGGCACAGTAGTTAGGCATTTGATGACGAACTTGTCACGGAGTTCGAAACTAGTCATGCCAGTGAGTGTGCTTAACTGAATTGTATATTATTCCAACAAAAATCAACCATTTTTCAATTAGAAAAATCTACCTGACCTTGTAAGCTTGTACAGGGTGGAGCACGGTAATTTGTTTTTCTGCACTGCAGGCTGTGGCGGCACTGTTGGTCGAAGAGAGTGGAGAGTATGCGTGGCTTATAGTGACTGACGGGAGATTTGTATTCGTCTGCCTTTCTGTTGCCAACATGCATTGGACACGTGATGACCTCCCCATTTTGTGTTGAAGCGTATTTTTCAAATGCGCACTCGATCCTCACATGCGCACATTTTCACCTCAGTGGGTGTGTAAACAAACAAAATATGTGGTACTGGAGTGAAATAAACCCCAGAGAACTTTACCAGAGACCTCTGCATTCGGACCCAGTCACTGGGTGGTGAGCCATATCACGAGTAGGCATCATTGGCCCTTACTTTTTCCAGGATAACCATCTTGCAGTAACTGTGAACTCCGAACGGTACTTGCCTATGATACAGGATTTTTTCAGCCGGCACTTGAGGCAATGGATTTAGGGGATATATGGTTCCAACAGGATGGTGCCACTGTACACACAGCGAGGGTTACCATGAATTGTTTGAGGCAAATATTTCCTGGACGGCTTATCTTCCACCAGTCTTAGCCCCATGCGATTTTTTCCTTTGGGGTTACCTGAAGTCGAAGGTGTATATCAACCGTCCCAACACCTTGGAAGACCTAATTAACAATATTGAGGCTGAAATTGGCAGAATACCAGTCGACATGCTTGTTACAGTTTATGAAAACTTCAGAAAACGTATGTAGCAGTGTGTGGATAGCGAAGGTCGATATTTGCCAGATACACTATTTAAAACCATGTAATTTAAAAATTCCCTTACTGTTCAATATAATTAAAACATAAAATAAATTTTTCTAAGGTTCATAATTTTTTTATTTTATTTCCAAATAAGGAAATTACCGCGCTCCACCCTGTTGTAGTATGAACTTCTCATACATTAACTAAAACTAACAAAGTCGGTCATAAAATTTAAAATTCGAAAATGAATTCATTAAAATCTAAAGTGTATTTTTCAGTCCAGCCTATCGGTCAAATGAGCGGATTTAGTGAAACTTGAGGCCACGTAAGTATTTCCTCCGTCAGGACAACAGTACAATAAAAGGAAAATTCGATGGAGACAACCGAATTTTCCGTAAATGAACCGAATGGACTCGGTTGTCACCCTAAGCCTCTCTGAACGCTTCCTACCCCAATGGAAATTTTATTCCCAAAGCCTTAAAATTAGGTTAAACTGGCGTCACAAAGATCGTACAAATAAATAAATAATACCACCTTTGTAATCATGAGGCAGTTTTTTTTTTTAATTTGAATATATTTTGAGATTTTCGAATATTTTCCCGGGTCTACATAGTCGCCAGAGAAGAGTAAATATGGAACAGCTGAGAAGATAAATCTCATATTACAAAGCATAGCTGAAATAGTGCGAACATTGAATTTCAATTGGTTACACCTTTTACATCTTATAATGTGGTTGGGGTTTCTATTTGTATGTCCCAAGGTGCAGATTCTCCTACTCAGAATCTTTTTGACAGGAACGTAACATTTTTCATGATATATTTTCTTACCTTCTGTTATATTCATATTTACGCAGCAAAATTAATAATTTCATTAAATACGTTCTTTTTATTATGGTTTTTCCAAACTATAAATATTAATTTGAAATTAAAGTCAGTTCAAAAATCAAACCGAAAATGCAAATTTCAATACTAGCATACATACACTCCGGTTCACTTATTTCAAGGCACTAAAATTATCATATTCAGCAGCCTGTATTTTTTGCAATTTGTAACCGATTGCAGAATTATAAAATGGAAATGGGAGCTAGACATCTTGAGATATAAAAAAAATCATTACAATAGTGGTTTCTTAACTAAAGAACTTTTTTGAGCAATTTATAAAAAAAAAGTTAAAAAATTTGATTTTTTTGGTTCACTTGAATAAAGGCACTTTAACTAATTTTAATTAAAAACAGTTTTTCTTGTTTTTTTTTTTATTTTACTTTATTTAAGAACTATTAATAATGGGTACAAACCCCATTGTTTTTAATAACCTCAAATATACGGGTTTTCATTGAGAGATAAAGAGAATTTATGTAATCCAACGACTGCTTGTCATCAAATTGTCTACCTCCTTCATAGACCTTACGAGATAACCAACCCCAGACAGTTTCTGGCGAATAGTTCTGGCGAATAGGGTGGCCAGTCGAGAATATTAAAAATTTGGCTTGCAATGAACTCCTTTACTACTCTGGCGTTGTGTAAAGGTGCATTATCCTGTTGCAATATCCAAGATATGGGAACAGCCGATTCCAATACCGTTTTATAGCTTGCACCAGTCAGTTTTGCAGTTTGAAATTCAAGATCGATGGTGCTATAGTACGTAACAGCATCCCACACTATAACGCCGCCCTGTCGGCTGTGATGTCGGTTCAAAAAACGCGCTTACTTGCGCAGATCTTGGAAATAATAGTTGTAGCCATCAGGCCCATCCAAATTAAACTTCTTCCCATCCGTAAATACTACGGTTCTCCAGTCATTTACACGACCTCTTGGCTGCACATCCCGTACCATGTAGTCTCTTGCGAATTGAAGCTGCTTTTCTTTACGGGGAGCATTAAGTGACAGCTTTTTTTTGTCATTTCAAGTATTTAAGATGCCAACAGCTCTCAATTACTCTGCCTACTGATGACTTGCTCGTTTCCACTCTGGCTTGAGATCTTACTTTTGACAAGGATAAGGCAGAATTAGAAGCACTTCTGATGATTGTTCTTTTCTCATACGTAGACAATGACAATGAAACCCTTCCTTTACAAATTTTTCCATACCCCTCGGGATCCTTGATGTAATTGTCGACAACTGTTGGGCTCCGTCCAATTTTTTTAGCTATTGCGCGGTTAGAATATCCTTCAGAACGGTAAACATCGATTTTAGTTTTTTCCCATAGATTTAAAATTTTTTGTTTTGCCATATTGACTCGTAAAATGATTAAGATGTAATAAATTGTCATAAACAAATGCTCCCTACAAAAAATTATCGCTTACTTTAAAAATGATAAAAAAAAATAATAAAGTGCCTTATTCAAGTGAACAAAAAAAATAGCACATTTTTGGATTTTTTTTAAAAATTGCCCAACAAAAGTTCTTTAATTAAGAAACCCCTATTGTTATGATTAGTTTTTTTTTTATCTCAAGATGTCTAGCTTCCATTTCCATTTAAAAATTCTGCAATCGGATACAAATTGCAAAAGATATAGGTTGCTGAATATGGAATTTTTAGTGCCTTTAAATAAGTGAACCGGAGTGTACTCGTCTAATTTAGTTGTGGCAACCGAATTGCAAATGAGTTCGGTATCACATCATACATGGAGCAAATTAATTAAATGACAATTATAATTTATACTTTAATTTGAATTACCTATACAAATGAAAATTAAAAAAAAATGGAAATGACGTTGGCAATTACTCGTATTTGCAAAGAATGTCCTACCTAGCTGCTAAGTTTTGGGTTTCAAACATTTTAAATGTAGAGGTTTATGAATTTTGAAGTACTGCGAGGTGACACCAATTGAACCCACAAACCTCTACATGTAAAATGGTTTAAAATCAGAGTTAAGAGCAGTCAAACAAATTCAATATATAAAAGCGGTCCCATATTTAATTGCAATTGGCATCCCATTTAACAACCTGCATTGTCATACCGTGATCCATTGAGTAATATATAAAGGCCGTGTTAGACTGTTAGACAAAACGTGCAAATAGTGTAAACTGTAGGTGAACGATTTGCAGACAAAATTTTGACATATCTGAGAGATTTGTCTA
Organism: Phaonia tiefii; assembly: GCA_963931995.1. Classification (NCBI taxonomy): domain Eukaryota; kingdom Metazoa; phylum Arthropoda; class Insecta; order Diptera; family Muscidae; genus Phaonia; species Phaonia tiefii. The sequence goes on along the minus strand of OZ008367.1, from coordinate 104,978,400 downwards.
ATTTTTTGATTTTACTCAAAAGAACTAGTCATGCCAGCGAGTATGCTTAACTGAATTGTCAATTATTCCAACAAACCAACCATTTCTCAATTTGAAAAATATTCCTCACCGTGTAAGCTTGTAGTATGAACTTCTCATTCATTAACCAAAATGTCTGTTGATTTTGCCTTCAATTACAACAACGCCTCCTGCGTCTACCTTACTTATGGCGATTTCATTTCTGAGAAAAAATTCAAAAATTTTTCTGCCCTTTGCCCTAAAAGTGCCCTTTTGTATTCGTTTGTGGAATAAGTGCAACCCTACTTGAAGGTTTTGTGTTCGTTCATGAGAATGTTGCACTTAAAAAGTGCCAAAACATTGAATTCTCTGCCTTCTCTGCGAGTCACGGAGGAGAATGTTGTGCGATATAATGGTTGACATTATGTCTTATTGTATGTGATATGTGCTAATATATCTACATTTTGTGTAGGGCGCTAAGCTCATTTAAGCGGCTTCAGTTAAAATCGCTTACCTTCTCAAAGTGGTTAAACTTTTTGTTAAGGGTGAATAACAGAAAATACCAACTTTATTAGTAATTTGTCAACCAGTTTGCATGAAGAATCGCTTAAAATGTCTTAATATCGCTTACGTCTACATATATACCCCAATACCTCCAATATTTATGGTAAGCCAGGAAAATAAAACATTCCAAAAGCAAACGGTAGAATAGAGTTGTGGGAAAATTAAAAATTTTTATGGTCTTTTCTCACCCCAAAAAGGCGTACCTTTTAAATATCGCCTCATACAAGGGCAACGTTATTTTTTAGAAACAAAATTACTATTATTCTGCCATTGGTAGAGGTTTATGGATGTGACAAGAAATGCGAGGCAACGCCAACCAAACTCCCAAACCTGTGCATATAAAATTCTAAAAATCTCAGCAGTCAAACATATTCAGAATAAATTGCAAATTCCAAACAATATTTAAAATCATACCCATTTTTTGTTACAATTGGCACACGCAAAGAAAAATCTCGTTCCTCCCTAACGGAGAAACGAACTTCTGTTAAGCTATACATGTCATTTCGATTGGGAGAACCGAAAAATGTTTGCAGCAAACGAGTTATGGAAAATATAAGCTGAAAACACGTTTGCGAGAAACGAAAAACGGTTCCTCCAATTGTTGTTTCGGTTACAAAAACCGAGTTCTAGTTACTCCAAAATAAGGAAACGTTTGCTAGAAGTGAAGAATGTTTGCAGTAAACGAGTTATGAGCAATGAGAGCTGAAAAAACATTTACGATAAACGAAAAACGGTTCTACCAACTGCTCCTTCGGTGACAGCAAACGAGATGTAGTTGCTACAGACTTAAAAAAACGTTTGCGGGAACTGAAAAACGTTTGCAGTAAACGAGTTATGAAAATTAGAGATAAAAATCGTTTGCGGGAAACGAAAAACGTATCCTTACTTTACTTAGTTTTATTGACTATTTTACAACCTCATGAGGTCAGTGGTCTTACACATATTAATTAAACAAACATATTAAACAAATTCTAACATATTCTTCCAACTGGCTCTATCCTTCGCCTTTTCTCGCCAGTTGGTAACACCAAGGATACGGAGGGATTCTTCTGCCTGGTCTTTCCAGCGGAGTCTTGGTCGTCCTATTTTCCTGCTTCCATCGGGTACGTTATCAAAAATCTTTCGCGCTGGCTCATCTTCATCCATTCTGATAACATGGCCTTGCCAACGTAATTGGCCCACTTTGATTCGTCTAGCTATGTCCACGTCAGAATAGAGATTATATAGCTCGTATCCACGTATCCACCCGCTGTTATGTCGGTTACAGCAACCGAGTACTAATTACAACTTTTATTTATGGCTTCCATAAGCTCTTTTTTGGTTAAATTTTCAACTTTTATGATTTTGGGTTTACCCATAAAGGTAGTTCTTCAAAAAGTTGAAATTTTTGTCTACATTTTCGGTGACGCGTCATAACGCCCATGGGCGTTATGCCACACCTAAAATGGACATAAAGCCCATGGGCCTTATGTCCAACCTGAAATGGACATAAAGCCCACGGACTTTATGTCGCTCCGCCGGTGGGATTTATGTCCATTTCAGGTGTGACATAAGGCCCATGGGCTTTATGTCCATTTTAGGTGTGACATAACGCCTATGGGACCATGAGAGTAAAACATTTGAATTTAAGAGTTTTTGTAATTTTATTTACAGATGAAAAATTTGAAAATAACATAAAACTTATTGAAATATTTGTAATTTGGAATCAGCAATTTGCCGGCAATATGGGCAAAGAAAATGTGAATTATTTTTTTTTGAATTTTGCTCCATTTTGTCGTAGCAGCTGGAACATATTTTGAAGTGCATGCATGGCTGCAAAACTATGGTCCTGGCATCCAGTGTGCATATAGTGCATTTTAGGACTTCCGTCGTCTGGCTATTCTGCATATGATCCTCAGTGTCGTCTTCTTCAGACATATCTTCTTCAACAAGTGTGTCGTCAAAATCGAAATTATTAATAATATTATTACTATTTTTATTCTGTTGTTCGACCTTTTCCTTATCAATAAATAATCAATATTCTTCGAGCTTGAGGTCAGATTTGCTGTTGTTATATTTATTTTCCTCGATATTTCGCTACTCCTTTGTGTAGCATCATCAGGAGATTTAAACAATATTTAACAATTAAAACAAAACAAAAATAACAATTGTGAAAAAATTATGTCAATTCAAAAATATTCAAACAAATTTTCCCGCCTTTTTTCAAAATTTTCTGAAGTTACACAAACAAAAATAATGTTCGTAAAAAGTTCATATAAATTAACCCAAAGTAAAATATTAGATTGATATGATAAATAATTCTTGCTTAAATGGTTCTACTTTTTACTAATTAAATGTCTGTAAATTTGGGCTACATTATCTGTATCTGTTTTATAGTTAATTCTTTTCAAAGTTGGTGTATTAATTATCTGTAGCATTTCTAACATATAACGACGTTTATAATTGTTTTCCTTATTTAAAACCGCTGTATCATGAAAGTTTGGGTAATGATTTAATCTAGCACAATGGGATGTTAATGCTGTTTTCTGTGTAGAAATGTGCCTATATTTCTGATCTGATTTGTGTCCTGCAATTCGTGTCTTTAGTTTATTTTTTGTAGTCCCTACATATACTTTGTTACAAACCTCGTTGTCATTTCCTTTACATGGTATTTTATATACTATATTACTCATATCAAATTTGTCCAAACTATCCTTTGTTTTACTAAATATTCTGCCTATTGTGTTATATGTTTTGTGTGCTATCCTATAATTCTTGTCGTCAAATATTTTTGACTTCGCCAACCTATCTGTTATTCCAGGTATATACGTTATTGACTTATAAATTTTTGGCTCATCTGTAGTAACCCTGTTCGGTTGTCGTTTATCCTCAAATTGCCTTATCAGTCTGTTGGTAAGATGGTTCGGGAAGTTGTTGTCCTTGAGAATGTTCCTTATTCTTTCCTTATTGACCTTGTGGAATTCTACATCGCTTATAGTCAAAACGCGGTTTATTAAATTTTTCGCCGTATTTATAATCACACGTTTTTGATGTTTCGTGTGGAAGTTGATTATTCTTCCTGAAGACGTTGGTTTCTGATACCAATTAATTGATAAATTTTCCCCTCTCCTGACCACAAATGTGTCCAAATAGGGAAGTTTTGAATTTGACTCTTTCTCCATTGTAAATTTAATACTGGAGTGGAAACTGTTAAAAACATCCAAAATTGTATTTATTTCGTCCTCTGAAACGACACAAAATAAATCGTCTACATATTTTGTTAAAATTTTTGGTTTTATATCCAATTTTTCGATACAAGAGTCCAGTAAATTTTCCATAACGATGTCAGCAACTATTGGAGAAGCTGGTGAGCCCATTGGGAGTCCCTTTTGTTGCAAATATATCCTCCCATCATGTTGGAAATATCGGTTATCCACTATACAAAATCTTAATATATCTAAAAATAAAGATTTATTAATGTCTGTATGTTGCTTTAATGTGTTCCATTTTTCCTCTATGATACTGATAGCTAAGTCTACGGGAACACTCGGGAATAGAGATACTACATCAAACGAAACTAAAATGTCGTTACTATTAATCTTCTGGTTCTTTATTCTGTCCTTAAATTGTATTGCATCTTTTACATTATATTTTGAATTTTCCGTTATCTTTTTAAGGATGTTTGTAATGTATTTACACAGTTCATATGATGGTGAGTTAACAAAAGAGCAAATTGGTCTTAATGGAAAATCTTCTTTGTGTATTTTTGGTACTCCATATAATCTCGGTGCTGTGGATGCTTGGAATTTGAATATGTTAGTGTCGATGAATTGGAACATATGTTTATATGCTGCTCTGGATTTCTTTGTCATCAATATGTACATAAAGGGGTAAGTCTGTAAGGAAAGGGAAATATTATTTTGCATAAAGTTCCATAAGACCAATATTAGACTACTTACATGATCAACAAAATGGTAATGAACGACGAGCAATTGGTTATATCCGCAAGATGGCACAGTTCTAAATGTGCCATCAATTAAGTACCGGCGATCGTTCGGTTTTTTTTTCACTTATTTCCGAAATTGTTGGAGATACAAAAATAGCGTAAGAAAAATCGTTTTCTATGACAGTTCCTCGAAAAAATGGTTTATCGATATGTTTCGATTTCCCAAATTCGGAAAAGAAATTATCCTCATCAAACATTAATTTCAATTCCTGCGGAGTGTACGGGTTTTTGGGCATTCCGTCATTACGGATCCGTTGCAACTGCCTCCTTATTTTTGGATAGCACACTGCGGATGCCACTTGTGCATCTTTAATGCACTCACCATCAAAAATTTCCCTCACTCCTTTTCTCTTTGCAGCTGTCTGTTTTCCACAAGCACTTTTTATATTTCTAAGCAGCTGAAATTTATTTATAATGTCTTCCGGTGGTGCATGGTTATGATGGAATTCCAGGCTTAGTTGCTCGCAAGAACCATCATTTTTTAAAGACACGCTTACATGGCACGAATCAATATAGCATACATACCGCGTATGCTCTTTATGTACACTTTTTTTTTTAAATATTTGCCTCTCCTCGTTCAACAAAAGCAGTTGTGAATTTTTACGGTATCCACTTATAATTTCATAATTCACAACCGCCTTCTCCATATTTATTACTTGTTTTTACTACCGCACGCAACAAAGTACACTTCTGAACTGAAACAGCTAGCTACTCTTCAGTTTCAATGTGATACCAAATTTTGTATGTAAATATTAAAAGTAACGGTTCTTTTTCAATTGCATATCACTTTTAGAATTTTGTGGGCGTTATGTCACACCTAAAATGGACATAAAGCCCATGGGCCTTATGTCGCTCCGCCGGTGGGCTTTATGTCCATTTGAGGTTGGACATAAGGCTTTATTTAAGTCTACATTTGTTTTACCGTCTTTAGATAAAACATTAATCGTCTAAGGGATTTTAGAATACGAGTATACCGTACATCATGGAAATTCAATTTCACAAAATTTTAATATACATTTGTAGTTTTCTCCAAAGATGCGTATTCTCTCAAAGCTTTAAACTTTGCTTTATACGAGGGCAGTTACATATAGTCACCTACCGGCAATTGAAGTTTTGGTTCACGTGTAGTCGGGTAAAAAACCATGTTTTCTTAATATCTTACAGAGTGGACTTTAAGAATATATACATACAGTGTATCACCAAAAAAAGTATACACGTTGTAATTTCGACAAATATGATATTTTTTTGTACTTTGCTCTTTCGCACTCCAGTTTCTATATTAGTTGTCAACAATCGCTACGATATTCGTTACAAAAGCAATAATTTCAACCGTTCAATATGATCCCGTTAATACTTGTGGCGAGATTTCTTAGAAAATTCCAGTATTGTGGTCACAAAAGTAAGTATGCAACAAGTGGTTATCCATTCGGTAATTGACTTCAATCAAGGAAGTTTATCTTTTTATGGATTCAGACGAATGTATACATGCTATAACTGCCACAAGATAAGTCTGAGTAATTAAAATCAATTTTTGCTACCTAGGCACAACGAGGCAAGGAACTGTCACAGGATTTGAAGGATCTGATAATAAAATAGTACAAAGACAATAATTCTCTAAGAAAAATTGGCGGCGTTGTAGACGAAAGTAGTGCAACAATATAAAAAGTACTAGAAAACTTTAAGTCTGAGGGCTCCACGAAAAATAAGCCGTGTTCGGAGCACCCGAAAGTGTTTCACAGCCAATAAGAAAAGATTATAGTAAGAAAAGTTACGGCAAAACCAAAGAAAGGTGCACCAAAAATACAAGCAGAAATTGAAAAAGAAGCTGGAAAATCGTGCCATTCAGAAACTATTCGCCGTGTGTTGCACAGATCTGGATATCGTGGCTGAAGTATTAGAAAAAAGCGATTCATTAGTCACATAAACCGTCAAAAGAGAGTAAATTTCACAAAAGCCACCCCAAAAACGTTCTGCAACACCATTATTATTTTTGGTGAGAAAAAAATAAATCTTCATGAATCTGATGGCCGTGATAAAGTTTAGAGAAAGCCCAATTCTGGTATAGAGTCAAAAACCATGACTGTACTGTAAAACACGGTGGCGTATCGGTGTTAATTTGGGGATGCATGGCGGGATCTGGGGTGGAAAACTTGTATTTATTGACGGAATTGTGAACAAGTATTTATACCTCAATATTCTGGAAACCAATTTGCAAGAAAGCGCCATAGAAGTAAGACATTTTCATATTTTAACGTGACAATGATCCGAAGCATAGGTTTCTCATTGTGAAGGAATCGCTGTTGTATCACACAAAGCAACTTAAAACTCCTCCCCCATCGGCAGATGTCAATCTCATAGAGTACCTTTGGGATCACCTTGATCGCCAAATACGAAAACGGGATATAAAAGGGAGAGATGATCCCAAACATTTTACTGTGGAATAATTGTTTAAAATGCCAAGTTCTGTGACCCCACAGTTGGTAGATTTAATGCAATCACGACGTCATGAAATTATAAAATATAGAGGATACCCTTCTAAATATTGACTTCTTAAAATATGGTAAATGAATCACATGCATCTTTAATACAAATCAAAATATCATACGTTCTGCATACTAACTTTTGTGATGTTAATTTCGTTCCTTTCGAGCTGGTTGGAATTCCACTTTTTTTTAAATTAATATTGAATACTGCGTTCGTTTGTTTTTTGGAATACAAATATTTTGTTGAGTTTTAAATAACTTACAGACATTTTTTTTAACAAAATGTATAGGGTTTACAGCTGTATACTTACTTTTGTGATACACTGTATGTATTTTCAAATTACAAAAACGACAAATTGAATTTACGCCAAAAAATCTTGTTTTTGGACCAGCGTTCATTGTGAATTGTTTGAAGTCTATAAATCATTCAATAACCTCTGTTTCCATCTGTTCAGTCCCGGAATGATATTGGTGTTTCCCACCAAACATATGTTTTGTCGTACACAAATCAGCTGTTTATCGAAATTAAATCGCGGTATAAGAGAACATACATACTAGCTGAATATTATTGTAAGCTTGATTCAATCCAAACCAGTAATTTTACGAACACAGCGATAGTGTTTCTGCTGTTTCCTATCATGTTTCTAAGATTTGCTTAGATCATACGGTAACAAAAAAAATGTTACGGCTTTAGAATAGGTTGGGCTCTTCGAGCAATATGAATGTCTACATATTTCGTTGCAGATAGTTCAAGCTGTTTGGCCCTTTTGACTTGCCGTGACAAGATAAACAAAATCAGATTGGCCGTCGTAAAAAAGTGCAAATTGGGCTTTTTATCGCAACAACATCGACGCTACATCCATGTCCCTGCAGGTTGATGGTGAGGAAATATTGACATTTCTGGTGGGTGGCAATTAGAGTCGTACAAACCAGCTGTATGCGTGAATTCATTTCTATGCATATCCCACATGATATAATAACAACATCTCTTGAGTAAAAATATAAATTCATACTTACGTAGTTTGTTTAGGTACATACATATATACGAGAGTGGTTAAAGAAGTTACGAATTTTACAACAAAAAAATTTACTACAAGTGGTTGGAATCATGTAAAAATGCTAAATCAGCACTAGAGGGCGGATCAATAAGTCCGTGACTTTTTGAATGAAACACAGTTTTTTTTTGCAAAAAACAAATATTTTTCAACATAATCTTCTAGTTATGTTTGCCTCATAATATATCTTATATGTATACGTAATTGTAATAATTCCTATAATTACATTAACTTCTGCTGTGACCTACATAGTTTTTCAATAACTTTCGTAGCAGCCTATATATATTAGCCAATGATCGACAACAATGTATCCGGCATTGATATTATGTTACTCTGTATTAAAATTTATTCTACATTGTATTGTTTTGTAAACAATTAGAATCTTGAGAAATAATAATGCCACAAACAATGACTTAGGATATACAATACGATTTTTCCTGCAAATTGCCAAAATGCTGATTTCGCTTCTTTGATTTAAAAATCATCGCAATATGCATTTTACTTTGAACATAAATAACGTTTTGTATTTATGAAATTTAATAACCCTTTTTAAGAATCGCACCGCTTTGGTGACGATGAATTTATGAAGATCCATACATTGTTGAATGTTCATTTCTCCACTTGAGAAGATAAATATTAATGGAATTGCACTGGGGAAGTCAGTCTCCCTCAGTACCTCTTAGAATATACTTCGTTAAGTGAAAACATATAATATATTGATTGTTATAATAATTTGTGAACCTTAAACTATAATCCTTTGCGAACATTAATTAAGATAATCCTTTGTGAACCTTAAACTATAATCCTCTGTGAACATTAATTAATATAATTCTTTGCGAACATTAACTAAGATAATCCTTTGTGAACCTTAAACTATAATCCTTTGTGAACATCAATTAATATAATCTTTTGTGAAAATCTTTTGTGAACAATAATTAATATAATCCGTTACGATAACCCCTTGTGAACCTTAAAATTGATAAGCATTTGTAAAAATAAGTAAATATAAACCTTTACGAATCTTAAATAAAGACACATTTTATTTCAAAAATCTAAAGTGTTTAAATTAAAACCATAACACAAAACTTCCTACTAGCTCAATACACTTACACCCCTATTCTGTGTATGTGGTAACAATCAAATTGTAACCACAAAATTGTTACAAAGTTGTCACCATTGTTTGTATCTGGTAATCTGGCATCACGGTGACAACGAAAAATTCACCACATAACAAATAATTCACCTCACAATACAGGTTGTCAAAAGCAGGGACAACAATACTAAAACAAAATGAACGCGGAAAAAAAGGGAAAGTAAAATTTTAATATATTTATGTTTTATTGAATTAATATTAATACATTATTATTTAGGGAATTTGAGTGCACCGCAAAGGCACAGCTGGATTTCTATATTGCCTTCCTCAAGGAACATCCAGAGATGCTAAGCTGAAAGAATACACCTGCTCATCCGCGCCAAATAGAAGAAGAAATTTACTTTAGCGCCAATTATCTGATCTACATCAAAATTTCGCCACCGATAAAAGCTTCTGCGCTGAGTTCAAAAAGTAAGTTTCTTTAAATCGTTCGCAACTCCGGTATCTATAATCCGATCTGGTTGAAATGGGGTTTCAAAAAAATGCCCTAGTATACTTATGTTTTGGCAGGTTCCGACAATAGACAAGACCTTAGCCTTTTTTAAAGGTGTATTAACTCACCAATATCCCTTCAAATACCGGAAATATTTACGTAGGAATTTTTGTATCTTTTTCCATCTTTCTAACACAAATGCAAGTTCTTTCTTCTTTCTGCTCCATTTCCATAGCACAAAGTAACAAAAGTCCTTCCTCCATTTAATTATACCCTCTTGCCGTTTTGGTACAAAATATATTAATAATTTTTCCTGAATACAGACTTATTATTTACTCACAGAATTTATAAAATGGTTTTGTTTTGCGCTGTTACCTCATCTTTGGCAGGTAATAGTTTTTGATACTTTTTCGCCAAAAAACTGTGTCAGAATAACGATTAGTGACAATTTTCACATTGCTCTCAAATAGTAGTTGACGAAAATTACTTTTATTCATTTAGGTTTGGCCCAATTTTATTTTCGCTGAGCTTTCATTTCAATGTTACTAAACAAAAAAATACAACATCAGTTCTGTTTAAAGTGGAATAGTCAAGTTTTGAAAAGAACCTCCTCAATGATATCCTAACCCTTAATACGGATAAAAACGTAACGCATAGAACGACCCATATTAGACCCTCAGCATCGTTGGCCATATCCGTCTCTCTGTCTGCCTGGCTGGTCAACACGATAACTTCCGTAAACCTTTATCGATCACAACGAAATTTTGTCAACGAATTATTTGGCTAAACTTAGTTTGGGATTGAAAATGGTCATTTGGACCACGGACCTTCTGGTACCTCCCATATAAATCAAAACATTTAGTACAAAATCATGTTTCTTCTAAAACTTTTGTCTGGTAGATGTAATTAGCTACAACTAAGACATTGGTTAATAATTTGTTAATGTCTACTTATCTGGAGAAAATTGGTCAGGTTGCCACACCCATTCTGGTAGCTCCCATACAAGCAGACGCCAGTCACCGATTAAGACAACGGTGATTTTGCCACTTCTCTGTTGGTACATCCCATACATAAGTTTTTGGTAAATCTTTACCGATCACAATGAAATTTTATCAGTACTATTATTTGTCCAAACTTAGTTTGGGATTGACAATGACCGTTTTGACCACGCCCCTTCTGGAACCTCCCATACAAATCGACACTTTTAGTACAAAATCATGTTTCTTCTAAAATTTTTTTCTGGTATATGTGAATAGCTTCAACTGAAATATTGGTTAATAATCTGTAAATGTCTACTTAACTGGAGTAAATGGGTCAGGTTGCCACGCCCATTCTGGTACCTCCCATTCAAAAGTTTTTCGGTCGGTTGGTTGTTTGGCAAGATAACTCGCGCAAAACCGAACCAATCTTTATGAAATGTGGTACTAGACAAAATTCAGTCAAATGCCACTCTTCTGTGGAGGAAATTGCCACACCCATTCTGGTCCCTCCCACACAAAAGTTGGGCCAATTACCGGTTGATCGACACGATAACTCTCGGAAACAACAGCCGATGTTAATGAAATTCGATCTAGGCGATGTTTTGCTAAAAACTATGTGTAATTAAAACTTAACTACAGTACTCGATATCTCCCGTAAACTACAACCGATCTTAACAAAATTTGGTACCGGTAAAAGCTATTGTGTACTAATAGATGAAAAATTTCGCCATGCTCATTTTTGTACGTAAATATTGGGCGGACAATTTCTCCAAAATCTCAAAAATCATTTAGAATTCTAATTATGTTGGGTATGGAATAATATTTAGCGCAACGCAACTCTGCTACTGAACATTGGCACATTTGTTAGCGTCATTCATTCAACGTAATGGTGAATATATGTGTTTTTTTAAATTCAAATCGGTGGCTATGGATGATTTAGGGTGAGGGTATGTTCAAGTCGGTTCACCCGACTGAAATTTCTGTACTGGGGTTTTAACGACATTAATTCAAATTAAGTAAAAAACGGTTAACGTCAAATAAGCGGTTTCCAGTTTGTTTGATAATTTGTTTTTTTAAAAAACCGGTACACGGTTAATGGCAAAACCCCGAGTTTTCGGCTTTGGACACTATTTCCAACACATGCGTATTCAATCAAATAAATGCTTTCGATATTATGTTTTAATTCAAAATCGAACAAAAATGGGTCCAGCACGCATTTATTTAATCATGGAGAAAAACCAATAGCATCACTGAAACATTCATACGCTGAAAGAAAAACGCTTCGTCGCATGGATGAAACATTTGCGTTAATGTTTTTACATTGTTATAGTGTAAAGTGTCGTATATCCCACAATTTGGTAGTCGCTGCAACGAAAAATTTCATACTTGACTTCTTTGACAATTTTTCATTTCGTTGCTACAACAACTTACATGTTCTTCCTGCAACAATTTTATTTAATTTGAATTTTGTAGAAAAATGGGTTGAAAATAAAAAAACATGAGTTGTAAACTACTGATATTTGGGTTATCTCTTACTTTTTATAATTTATATACATTACTAGCTGACCCGGCAGACTTCGTCCTGCCTTCAAAAGTATTTATAACATCAGATGGTAAACAATGATTAACATCTCGACGTGGGCGCCATCTATTTTATCAATACCTTCACTTTTGCCTAAGAATTATATGTTGCGAATTTGAAACAAAACGGTTCATAAATAACCGAAATCGACATCAACGCCACCTACTTTGCAGCGCCACCTATCTATGGAAATTATGGAAATTTGTTTGTCTACATACCATTCGGAGTCAACACTGAACAAAATAAAAAAGGCTCAGCCAAATCCGTCACTCTGTTCTTTAGTTATGCTGACACAAACACACGCCAACTCATTTTTATATATATTAGATTTATTTATTTTCCCTGCAGTATTGGTAATCGACTCTACGCTGATGAGTTCATCGACTACCACAAACCTTTCGTCGACTACTCGCTAAACTACCAGCAATGCTTTTGAGCGGCGAATTTAACAAGGCGATGTCCGCTTTGGTAATGCCTTACTGTTCGTCGTCGACGCATTTATCGGTAACATTTCGTCGACGCATTTATCGGTAACATTTCGTCGGCAGGTTAAGAAAAACAATAGAAAATCTCTGGAGACACTACCTTACAGATTACCACTGAGTACCAATGTAATCGGCGATGTAGTCAATGAAAAATCAATGGCGATGTAGTCGATGAAATGTTGCCAGCCACTACTTGTGAAACTGCAGGGTTGGAGATTTGTCAAAATTTTTAGTTGATGAAACAATTTCGTTATTGTAACGAAACTAATTTTTATGATGGTATAGAAAGAGAAGCAGTGGAAAAAATGAGCGAGCGTATAAAGAGGCCAGCAAGAGAAAATAGTGAGCGTGAGTGGTGGGTCACGTACTCATCTTAAATCAGTTCCATTGTAACAATCGAAAGTGGTAGACATATTTCTCCGCCGGCATAATTTAAATACATTTTTTAAAACAGACTAATTAGTTATACTTAGTAATAATCTTTTATTGTGAAAACTAAAATGTATGACTTTATGTGTTTGCTGTGATCGTTTGTGTAACTTGCGAATCTATAAATCAAATACATAAATAAACAGAATGCAAGGAGCAACACGACAGCAAATAAAGTGGCGCATTGATAGAAGAGAAACTACCCCGAAATATGTAACTGAACTTTTGCGTATGTGTATGCGCGTGACGGTACAAGTCGCAACAAAATGTTCGCGTTTTTGTTCGCGCCTGTTTCGTTGTGTTGGTATTTGGATTCAGAAAAAAACGAAAGATACATACATACATTTGAGCGGGCAGTCGAAGTCAATGAAAACGAAGAAGTCAAAAAAAAGAAAGTGTTTCAAGTACGAATCCAATCGAAACTTTAACAAATTTGGTTAAAATAAATAATAGAGCAGTTGAAGAAAATACTTACAAACGCTTCATGACGGGGAGATTTGGCGCTACAATTGAATATCAATGCCCTCAACACAACAACAATTGCATGATTTAACAAAACAATGATGTGGAGTGTTAAAGGAGTAGAGCATAGGGGAGTAGAGCTTATGTTCATGGTAAGTAGAGACATAGATATGTACATATCTTAAATAGAAATCTTAACAATAAATTCCTCGTATACGTTTTTAATTGCAGACAATAACACTCAACCTCTCGACTACCACAATCTATTAGCAAATCTATTTAGCAAACAGATTTACGAAAACAAAACTTCAAAAAATTATTATCAAAACACCTGCAATTTAATTCTAACAGTATATTTATCTACAATTGTCAATAAATAATTTCAAACACACTTCAAGACATTCATTGCAGCAATGAAACGAAATCATTGTAGTAATGAAACATATTCATTACAACAATGACATAAAATCGTTGCACTAATGAAACAAATTCATAGCAGCAATGAACAAATTCATTGGAACAATGAAGCAAATTCCTTGCAAGAACGATACCAATTCATTGCAACAATGAAACAAATTCATTGCAGCAGCGAAACAAATTCGTTGCAATAACGAAGCAAATTCATTGCAGCAACAACCATACTTTCACCACATTAACGAACATTTTGCAGTTGATGAACACATTTTCATATCGGGAATGAAACTGTGCGTTAGCTCAGTTTCGATGACAAAAGTTGTTGGGGTGATGAACATTTTTATCCGTGTGACGATGCTTTTGCTTTCAGTGTTGTACCCACAAATAACTTATTGAAAAAGTTGGATATTTCGACGATTCCTAAGGACATTCAAAAACAAACAGAAAAACGTAATATTACTATTGGAATCCTTCCCTTCTTTTGAGTCCCCGCACATACCTGTTTCTATTTATAAGTACATAGGTCCATGGTTTTTGTTGAAAATTTTCACTTGGAAAAATGTTCCCTTTTCGGAAAACTTGTCCTTATTCTGAGGAATCTTCTGAAGGGGATGCATTTTTTAGATTTTTTCAAGCGGACTGGTCCAAAGCGGTGCATTGATGCCAGAGAATTTTAAAATATAAGGCGAACACCTCGCAGATTATGTGAAGCTCTTGCCTATACCATCATAGGATGTACTGACAGGCATTTACCTTTAAATGTTCGAAATATAATTTAAAGATGCAGTTATTCAAAATGGCAGTATCATACTAAAACAAAATCAAATCCAGGACTAAACGCAAATTTTTATTCGGACGTTTCTTTTCGTTTTCTAATAACAGAAAATTTGTTTAGCAAACTGGAAACACTTTAGCAGAATGTGTAATGAATCAAAACTGCAAATACTTTGTTGTGGATGTACAGTTGATGAAGCAGCAGGTAAATTGATCATTTATAGCAAACTTTTTGTTTGAGTGCAGCCCTTTATACCTTAACAGGTAAATATATATGTATGTATGTACTTTCATAGAGTATTGTCCTATAGAGCTGCCATTCTTCTCATCTGATATTTCTTTCCCCACTATTCGTGGTGCGGTCGGTGCGAGTGAGAGTTATTTGACGTAAATTGACTTACACCAAAAAATTGACTTACACAAAAATGGTTGGCTTAAATTGTTCATGTCGTTTTGATGAAAAACTGTAAAATTTAAACGTGGTTTGGACTTTTTTGTTATATTTTATTGGTAGAATATACTTGTGGTGTATTTACACAACAAGTTTAGCGCACAAAACGAAATGCCGTTGCTGATTTATTGTTGGTTGGTTTGAGCCATTGCCTCTATCTGTTATTATTAAAGCAATTCTTTCCAACATCCAACCGCCCAAATGTCATCAATTTACTGAGAGAGATCGCTACTCTATACGTCATTATTCTATGTGTACTTTAAAATACAAAGTATTTTCTTTTACAAACAAATTCGGTTATTTGTCATTCAATGTTCTATCATGTGGGATGTTAATGAAACTTACCCGAAACAACTTGAGTGTTGCCAATATTTGCATACCATCCACATACAGGGAGAAGGACAAAACAAAGTACACTCAGCAAAATATTTTAGTAACTACAGTAAAAAAGTGAAAAACAGACAAGTTACCTATTTCTGGAAATTAATGTTCAACCGCAAATGGAAGAAGCTTTGTGCTGTTTCTTAACTATGGGCGAATCATAAATCCATCACAACTCTCCAGAGACCAAGGAACAGTCAAGGCAGTCGACCATCAACGTCATGGCGACAGTATTTTTGGGATGCATCACTCACATTATTCTCTTGCAAAGGCTACAGCAATTACCGGCGAAAATTATTAAACGCTGTTGGACAGTTTCGACATTTATTTGAAGGAAAAATTACCCCATTTCGCGAAGAAAAAAGAATTCGTCCTCCATGAAAACGCACCGGCAAAGAGGATGAATAGAAGTAGAGAAGGAAATTTACTCATTAAGTGGAATGCCGAAAAAGTAAACGAGTGAAGCGCCTCGTTTTTCTGATCGCTCTCTCTTACTCTCTTCGTTGAATATTTCAATACACGAGCAGTTTTTTATGATGTTATAGTATCTAACTGTACAAATTCCAACCATGTTTAAATAAAATTATATAAAGTCTGAAGTACTTAAGTTAGGCACCAAGAGAAAACTGCGTTTGAGTAAATTGTGTCGACTTTTTGTTTCTCTTTATTTCTTGTCTCTAGATTCAATCGTTGTTGGCACAGGCAAAGGTGATGTACAGGTAGCGAAGAAAAAACTGCGCAATTTGGCAGCACTCGTAGAAGAGAACCAAAAAGTCGGCGCGATTCTCTCAAACCATAGAGCAGTACTTAAGAGTCTATATTACTTTCTTCGCTGCCTCTTCATGACGACGAGGTAGTAGGCAATTTCATCGAGTTCGATATCCTGCTGTATTTTACACAATTTTACACTTTGGTTGGACATAAAACGGACAGAAATCAAAGGGTATGCATATTTTCGTTCAATGCAAACAACATAAAACATAATTTAACCGTCATTTATATCAATAAACACTATTTAAACTTAGTTCTTGTTCTTGTCTTCTTTGGTCTCTCATTCTACATCATTTCCCTATTACCTTTTCGATCAGCTGTGCCATAGAAACCCCCTGTCACAAACGCTTTTCTCCCTCGCGTTATAACTTGATTATGTAATACTTTTTACATACATACGTTATGTAATTTTATTTAAACATGGTTGGAATTCCTATAGTTAGATACTGGAACATCATCAGAAAACTGCTCGTGAATTGAAATATTCAACGAAGAGAGTAAGTGAGAGAGAGCAGAGAAACGAGGCGCTTCACTCGTTTTCTTTGTTGGCATTCCACTGCATGAATAAATTTACTTCTCTATTTAAAATTCCATACTCTTTGGCATAGGCACACAGGTGTGTAGTTGCCATAACAAAAATTCATAAATTGGGTTACGAATTGTTATCTGATCTACTACTTTCTATTTCCACCCTGGGGGTAACTGATGTGGGTCGAGTAAAGTGGTCATCACTAAAAAAACACCTAGTTTAGTTTAGATTAGGTTACGTTTTGGTGAAAGTCGATGAACGAGTCACTTATAGTTATTAGTTCATTGTGATACCACTGGCTAACGAGATTAAGCGTTAGCCTCACCAGAGAACGATTTAGATTACTCCAAAAAGCTGAATACTTTGTCTACCTATCTGTTCCGGCTTATTGACTTCCATACGATAGGCCAGATTTGCCCCAAGCGTCCACGATCTTTGCTCTTCATCGTGTCTCCTGCATCGAAATAATGGGTTTTCCAATAGGTATTTGATTTTAATTTGTAAACGCAATATTTCACTGATCATCTAACTGTTACTTTCCTTTTTTCCTTAAAGTACACGAACGAACAACGTATGCAAATTATAAAAATGTACTACCGAAATTCGGAGTCGGTGACCGCAACTTTAAGAGCGTTATCTCCAATTTTCGGTCGCTATTCTCGCCCTAGTAGACAAGCAATAACAAGTTTAGTGCAAAAATTTGTGTCTACATATTCATTGTGTGATGCTGCCGTGCCAGTGAGACAACGGGTTGGTCTAAGTGACGAAAATATCTCTGCCGTTCAGGCGTCCGTAGCAAACGATTCAAATCAGTCGATTCCACGGCGTAAAGATCTTGGTTTACACTCACACAAGATCAAGCTGACTCAAGAATTGAAGCCGATGGACCATTTGACGCGACGTACGTTCTCCGATTGGGCTCTGGAGAATATGTGCCAGATGATGAATTTCATCGCAAAATCATCTTCAGTGACGAAGCTCATTTTTGGCTCAATGGGTTCGTCAATAAGCAAAATATGCATTATTAGTTTAGTGAAAATCCACACGTGCTTCATGAATCACCACTTCATCGACAAAAAATAACTATTTGGTGCGGTTTGCATGCCAGCGGCGTCATTGAGTCACGTTACTGTGAATGGCGTTCGTTATCGTGCCATGATTACCGAATATTGTTGGCCCGAATTGGAAAACATGGACTTGGACGACATGTGCTTTCAACAGGACGGTGCCACAAGCCACACAGCATACGTTACAATCGATTTATTGGAGAGTAAGTTTGGTGAGCGTGCTATCTTAAGAAATGGCCGCCGTCAATTGGCTACCCCGTTCGTGCGATTTAATGCCTCTAGACTTTTTTTCTTTGGGGCTACGTCAAATCATTGGTCTATTTCAACAAGCCGACAACGTTGGAAGAACTTACGGCCGAAATGTGTGACCGAGTCATCGAAAATTGTGTCCAACGAATCGACCGCTGCCGACGTTCCCGCGGTGGCCATATGGAAGTAGTCGAGTTCCATTCATAAATGCATTGATTATATTTCAAGTCGATCATAAAGTATGGGAAAATTTATTTAAAAAAAAGTTGTCAAGGCCTTATTGGAAAACCCTTTATAAGAGCACTTTTGCAGGGTATGGTAACGAGTTGATAGGGGCATGCCAATGTGCTTCAATCTCTGTGGAACATGTAAGGTAGTCCCTATTCTGGCTAGCTCATCTATCCGGTTGTTCCCCGGATTGTCCATGTACCCTGACACCAGGGTTGGGATTTTTTAATTGGCATTGGATTTTAATTTGCATTACTTTATCTAATACAAATGCAAAAGAATTACCATTGTTCGCAATGTCAACTAAAAAATTTTGAATTTCTATTTTCTCAGTCAAAGCAAATTCAGGTTGTGGAATCGGATGCTAATTATGATGAAATATGGTAATGCTGTAATTATTTTGAATTTGTTTGACTGCTGGCAATTCTGTTATTAAAGTATTGTATATGTAGAGGTTTGCCGCTTCGATTGGAGTTGCCTCGTAGTACTTTCAATTTCATAAACCTGTGCATTTAAAATATTTCAAAACCAATTCGGCCAGATGTGAAGGAAGTATAGAGAAATCTTGTGACCAGAAAAAAACGAAAGTTATTTCGTAAATTTTGTTTTGTACAATATACAAAACTTTTGTGAATATTACAAAAGTTTTGTACCCGTTAAATAATTTTTAAATTTTCTTGTACTAAACCTTCGTGCATATTTTTGCAAATAGAGTATGGTCAGCCTAGCTAGAAAATAATTCAAACAAATCAAAGTAGGCTTGCTTGTTAAAGAAGAAAAAAAATTCCGTTTGTTTTTTTTCAGTGTTCAGTGTGAAGAGTTATTGTGTTCTTGTGAGCTAAATAATAAATATTTCTGCCGAATGAAAATTTTCTCAGGCTAATGCATAATAAAAGAAATAGTTGTGGCTTTACTTGCACTTACAACAACTGCGATCAAAGAGTTTCAACTATCAGTGATTTAAAGAGACATTTCCAAAATCATTCGAAATCAGTTTCCGATATCCATGCAAATACTATATTATTTTCTGATGAGATTCCAGGGGTATTCCAAGTGTTGATCATCCTACAACTAGTTCGCGTGCGTAATATTTACAAAAGATTTTGTGAAACTAAAACACAAATTTCGTAATCTTATAAAATATTTTTCGTATTTCTGCGAAAGTTTTGTAAATAATACAAAAAAATGTTAACTCATTCGTACGAAATATTGAGTGTGTTCAAAACCACGAATATTTTCGTACAATGTATTAAGATTTTCGTGTGTTTTACACATGAAAAATTTTGAGTGCACACAGGGAAAAGATTAGTTGAAAATGAATTCAGGCATTGGAAATTCCATGATAAGTCTATATTTTGATCAGAATTCATAATTTGGAATTCATAAATTTAACAAAAATCGAAAAAATTAAATAGTTTGGGTTAAATAGGAATTTTTAAGAATTATTTGAAAACAACAATCAAAATCGAGTTCTACAAATACGATAAAACTTGCAAATTTAGCTCCCTCTGTTGGCTCCAAAACAAACTAAATCCAGGGATACTTTTTCATTTGTATGAAAGGTATTGCTAGCATTTGAGAACTGGTAATTTTATGAGCATTTATACACTGTGCGCCGGCTTGCATATTGAATTGAGTTTTAACAAATGTACTTTTATATTTCTTTCGGTGTATATTTAATGTAATAGTTTAAACTAGTTTAAATACCCACAGGTTTCTAAAGCAAATAATTTATCTGTTATACTGTATAAAACACAATTATTGACAAAACCTTTATTGACTTTCCATACGATGGCTAACTGGAAAATAGAGCGACTTTTAGAAGATTGACTTGCTAGACAATTTTTATTTTCACCACTATTTAAAGTTTTGAATTACGCCATACAAATAAAGGAGAATACTAAATATTTTCAAATACATTTCATGAGATCATTTAACATTCAACACTAGGTCGCTTTTCGCTTTGGCCAGCCCTCGTAAGTTTCCCATAAAACAAGTCGTAGCAGAGTTGAGCCATCATTCAAACAGGACATTTAGTATCGTTAACATTATTAACAACAACGAACCAAAATGTTTCTTAAGCGCATTTTATGTTGTGCAGTGCTTAGTGTTATCGTCGGTTCTCAAGAATCAAACACGGGGAATTTTTACGATCCCAAGGAATTTGCAAACCTGGTAAACGACATCGGCCAACATTGGAATATAACACTGATTTATATGATTTACAATTCCCGCTTCGCCAGCAATAGTTACTTGAGGGAAATTTTACAGGAACTTCATCATTTGGGAACCTATTTTTCCACGTTGCCGCATACATCTATAACTGAAGAAAGTTTCCAGAAGCCATTCTACCTGAATGCAGGTTTTACACACAATTCACTGGTATTGACTATGATGCACAGTGCTTACGACGACATATTAGCGGTGACTATAAATGCAACCAGCCGTCGGAGAAAATGTTTCTCCATATATAACATACAACTGTTGTCTAATGTCACCGACCATTATCGCATTTTCGGGCGGCTTTGGAATTATCAACTGAGACGACCATTGGTAGTAGCAAATGGCAAGGACTTGCTAACTATAGAACCATATCCCAAGCTGACGATATTAAATGTGACTGGGTCCCATGTGTCAAAATTATTTCCGAATTTAGATAATATCAGAGATTTTAAAGGATATATTGTGGACGTGCCCATTATAAAGGATGTACCATTAACAGTTTGGTATAAAGATGCAAAGAATCAGAAGATGATAATGGATGGCATTGGGGGCAAGATATTGTCGGAATTCGCCTTACACAATAACATCATCGTGCATACATATCCTGTTCGAAAAAATGCGGCAAAGAGTTTTGGTATAGTCAAGTCTAATGATGATACTGACACAAGGCCCGATAAATTTATTAAATCCCAGAGATATATCATCGATTTTTACTATCCTTATGTGAACGCATCTCGGTGCATAATGATTCCCACACCTAAGCAAAAGCCGATTTATTTGTATAATATAGTAGATTGGTCAGTGTGGCTCCTAATTTTTTCGTGTTTGATTGCACAAGATATATTATGGTCGATTAGTAAGCATTTGCTTGAGAGACAGATTAGGAGACGTGTAAATTCCTATCGCATTTATCGAGGTCTTTGCGTATTTTGTATCTTTCTCGGGTTACCATTTCCACGACTTTGTCTGTCAGCTATGAGAAACACGCATCTCGTGGCATTCGCACGAGTATTATCACTGTATTTCATTTGCATTATGGGAGGCTATTGTATCTCACAAATGTTGACAACCAATTATTCTTCTGTTTTGACGGCCAGTTATTTCAAAGTTCCCATTGTCACCCGAGAGCATATAGTTTCCAGTGATGTGCCGTTGATTGAACACAATAGGCACTATGAATCATTTTTTAAACAACTTCATATCGATCCTAAAGATGTCCGACAAATACATATTGTTTCGTCAGAAGAATTTTCTAAAAAAATTCTCAGTTTGAACACGTCCTACATGTATTTTACATCAATAGAAGTATTTAGCAAAATTATCAGCGAAGAACAAAAGTATCTGCATCCAAAACGATTTTTAATTTCTAACTTTTGCTATCGTGCTCATCAATTTCTTCCTGAATTGGGGGCTGACAGCCACCTAACCGACCAACTGAAAAAGTTCACGCTACGCTTGCGCGAAAGTGGAATTATTCAATACACTAGGTCGTGTATGTTTCAGCGCATGAAGGATAATGGACTAGCTGCCTATATTCATGAAACGCCACAGCAGCTTAGATTTGGAGTACTTGGTACATCCGATATAATCTCAGTAATGATAACAATATTAGGATTTGGATATTTATGCAGTACATGGGCATTTGTTTGCGAGAAGTTTGCTTGGAGACAAGACACAAACAGCCGAACAATTATGGAACGTGAACATATTAACCAATCCACTGACATACAAAATAGCGTTTAATTACAATAAAAATTTTGAAGTTCTTATACCATCACTAATAAAATAAAATGTAATTGCTACTCGTATCAATGTTGTACAGAAAATATGTTTATTGTATTTCTGGGTAAGGAAAGATTAAATACTGGTAAAGATTTTTACCTATTTTTCTCTAAAATTGTCAACAAAAATCTATACTACAAATTACTTACAATAATTTACAGATCTTATATTATAGAAATATCTTAGGATTCAAACCATGTAAATATCTACATACTTTACATTAAATGTTAATAAAGTTGATGCTATAAATTGAATTAAATTGAACTTGGGTAAGGAACGAAATATGAAATTTGATGACCAATTGGGAACCACGGGAAAATTTAATTGTTTTGTTTGAAATTCATGATGAGAAATGGGACATTTCTAACAAAAGTTTTTGTGAAGTATTTTTTTGTTAACTCCGTCATTGAAAAAAACTATGGGACATATATGTCCCATTGGTCGTTAACGGTCATTACTTGTAAACGAATATTATGAAGAAAGCAAGCGAAAAGTTTGCTACCAATAGTAATAAAACAACAAGAATTAGTAATGGGTGCTACCTACCACCCTTATTGGAAATAACTTCAAAAATACGGACAAACATTGATTGATAAAGACACCCTATATAATATGAACAAATTGATAAAAACGATGTACAAGTAGACAGTCAAAATTTCTCTTCACTCAAATGCCAACAAACAAAACGAGTGAAACCCTAGTACTTCTCTACTCTCTCTCTTACTCTCTTCATTGAATATTTCAATACACGGGCAGCTTTTTGATAGTGTTATTGAATATAACTATACAAATTCCAACCATGTTGAAGTAAAATTACATAAACTATGCAAAAAGTATGAAATAAGCAAGATATGACGCGAGAGAGAAATGCGTTTGAGTGAACTCCTAGCACTTTTTGGTTCTCTTTTACCAGGGTTGCCAAGTTGCGCACATCTTCTGGTCGTCTAATTCTAAATCGTCTTTGAAATTGAATCCCATGCATGTTTTATCGAATTTGTATTTGAAAAATGTTAGTATAACGATTTTTTTAAAACAATGTGATGCCGTAAGAAATGTCCTACGAAGTTAAAAAATCTAATATTTTTGGGTTTGGATTCACCGTTTCCGAGTCAAAGCTATTTTTGTTAGCAATGTTTTTAAAAAAAATAAACTCGAAAAAAATTTTATTTCCATTTCTAACAAAAGCCTTGCCAACAATTCCTATTGCTTATTCAGTGGAAATGAAAGAAACCTATGAAACAATGAAAATAATTTTGGAAAAATTTAAATATTCTGAAAACAATTGGTAAGTGTCTGGTGATTTTAAAGTTATAGATCTATTGATGGGAATGCAACAAGGCTTCACAAGGTATAACTGCTTTATTTGTGAGTGGAACAGCGGAGATAGAGACAAACATTGTACTGACTTTGTGTAGCCACAACTACAACATGACATAATTGGTCAACAAATATATAATCGATAACGCTTTGGTGCCAAAAACAAAAATTATACTGCCTCCGCTACATATTAAATTAGGCATAGTTAAAAATTTCCTTAAAAAAACTAGAAGAAGACGGTCAAGGCTTTCAATATTTAAAAAACAAAGTTTTCTAGGATTTGCAATGCAAAATTAAAAGAAGGTATAAATTAAAAAAATAAATAATGTAAATAATTTTTTTTTACTTTAGGACGTTAGAATTTTGCTTTAGCACGTCAGAATTTTGAGAAAATCGATTTTTAAGCTTCGAAGGACCGTGGAGGTTCACTTGTAATGTAATACTATTATAAAAAGTTCTATAAAATCAAACCGATTTTAATGCTTGAGCCAGTTTTGAAAAGGGAATTAAATTTGGATTTTTTTTTATTAAAAAAGCATTTTTTTCTCCGCTAGATGGCGTTTTAATTTTCATGTAAATTTAAAGAAATACAAATCCTGAAGCTTAAAGACGAAAAAATAAACGACCAACATTTTTAACACAAAATAATAGTTAAGATTTCATATTCATTTTTGTGTTTTTACATTACATTTCCATTGTATTACATTTTTGGTTATTTTTTAACTTTACATGAAAGTTAACGCGCCATCTAGCGGAGAAAAAAATTGTTTTTTTAACAAACAAAAATCAAAATTTTATTCCCTTTTGAAAACTGGCTCAAGCATTAAAATCGGTTCACCCATTCGGTGTTAATATAACTTTTTATAATAGTATTTCATTACAAGTGAACCTCCACGGTCCTTCGAAGCTTAAAAATCGAATTTATCAAAATTCTGACGTGCTACAGCAAAACGCCGAGACACGTATTTCTTTATTTTAAGCCAATTTTCATATTATGTTAACATTTCTCATGTGTAGTCAAAAAAATTTGATTTCGACGTACTGTGTTATTTGATGAAAGAAGCTAAAGATATGATATCAGCTTTTGCAGACTTCTAATGTCATTACAAATTCATATACTTCATAATCATATCGAAAGCAGTTATTTTGCAGACAGTTTGGGATAAGTTCCGGATGAACACGGTGAAAAGTTTCACCAGGAAATGTTAGAAATAGAAACAAGATACAAAGGAAAAGATTTGGTTGCAATGCTCGCAGAATACTGCTGGAGCGTGAAGCCAGGTGATTTCGAGACATCTTATAGTCGTCGTTCAAAAAGACATAAATAATTGAGTTTCACTGACATATACAATATGTACATACAATCCATACGATTTTTGAATAAGTTTACGTTTATTACTTAAAATATATGTTACCAAATAAAGTATAAATAAGAAATAAAAAATATATTTCATTAAATTTGTATTAAAAAAATCAAACAAAAAACCAATAATTAATAAATTTGTATGAGAGAGAAAATCTTCCTTATGGGAAAGTAATGGGGGTCGGTCATACAAATTACCACTCTCCGGTCATCCCTAAAGGAAGAAATATTAATTTCATTACCAGTAGTGGCTGCCTTCCCCTGTAGCTCGAAAACCTAGAGTGCCCCGAAAATTCTGACTTCAGATTCTGATTCAGCGGACCCAAAAACATTAGAAACCGTTGAGAAAACCCACCGGTTTTATTATTTTTGGAAAATTGTTGTACCGTGTAATCAATAATCAACATTCGATAACTAGCTTAGTTATTAAAAGTTATTTAGTTTTACATTTTTATCTTCGGATTTACTATCAGAAAAAAAGAATTTATTTGCGCAAAATGTAAAAAATATATTCGATACTTTTAAAAATATCATATATCGATAACTTATCGAAAATTTTCATTTAATTTTTTTGCATCATATACAAAACCGCTGCCCAGCAAGTCACTTTACACGGTTTTAAAACGTAGTAATGCCGTAGTATATCCGAAATTTGGAGGCCCATAACTCCTAAAATATGATTTTTCTCAAATATGCCTATTTTGTATTTTCTCCTTAAAATCATGGACTCTAGCCCCCCACATTTTTTTACTCTAGCTTTATCTAATATAAGTATAGGTTTTCCATCTCATAACAAAGATAAGGGACAAATTAAATCAGTTGTTCTATCGCTTCCACCTGTACTAGTTACATCTTGGCTCGATGCTTTGTTTGTTCATTTTGATTTTTGACATCTGACTGGAACCTTCCAACATCAAACGAAATCAGTGGTGCTGTTTGTTTCTCGCTTGGAGTTACAGAGACAGTTTTTACCATAGATTAATACTTATAGTAGATCTACTAGTTCTCCCACCAAATTTATTACATTTGGCCTGGTGTGATATTTACGTTTGATGTTGAAAAGAATTGCTTTACTAATACCAGATAGAGGCAATGGTTCAAAACAACGAACAAAATAACAACAACGGCATTTCGTTTTGTGTGTTAAAATTCTTGTGTTAAATACAACACAAATGTATCCTAACAATAACAGTCAATAAAAAAGTTTAAAACACATTTAAATTTCACCGTTTTTCACCAAAATGGCATGAAAAATTAAAGCAAGAAGTTATTGTAATTCCACCTGGTGTATATCACTTTTCGTCAAACATCTCTCTATCACACCGACCGCATCACGAAGAGTGTGAAAGGAAACGTCAGCTGAGCCAAATATTCTCTCTAGTCTGAGATTACTCTATGGTTTTTACTCACATATCGAGAAACGGTGGAATTATTTGTTTCACACTTTCTCGATGTGAGAAGTTTTCAGATAAGTTACAGAACATGGGTACTGATTACAAATAATAATTATTGTATTGTATGAAATGTAAAATACGAAATGTTGATAAAAAATTATTTAATTTTAATACTTTTTTGCTATAAAATTCATAATTCATAAATTTGTGTGACAGCCATTAAATTCAAGTTGAGCATGGCAATACATCATATGATACAACCGAATTAGTATTTAAATGTTTCATTGATCCAACAAATAGAATTATCACAACCACTACAGGATTATTTGATTGTTAGAACTAAGACTCAATTGACAGATTACATTTATTTCTTGTTGCTGTGGCTTCAACGAAGTATTTCAGTTCTTGCAACCAAAACTGGTTTACAAATCAATTGATATGCACAGCATTTAGTGATACGGAGCACAATTATTGGTAATCACAACTGAATAATGCGATAGTCCAAGGAACAAGGAAATTGTATTTGCCAGTATATTGTGTTGTGACAACGAATCTCTTCTCTGTGTGTACCATCATCAGATAAAACATAAATCGTTTAAGGGATTTTAGAATATACCATAACTGAAAACACAATTGTTTGTTTGCTTAAGCCATACAGTACAATTGTTTCAGTTTTTATGAAATTTTCGTTTCCATAAGAAGTACATGTATAAAAAATAACAAAAATTTCATGAACCGAAAATTTCGCTCACTTTTCATTTACTTGGTACTCAGCTCTTTGCAAAAATTTCGTAGGCAGAATCAAGTACAGGGTTGTTACGCCAAAGTTATTTCGTACGCAAACCATTGTTTGAAAATTGTTTGTAATTAGTAATAACACACGCGTTAAAAATACGATTGAGTGCAATGATGAATTATTAATGAAATATTTGTAAGGTAAATCCGAGATATGTGGTAACTCTGTAACAAAAGTTTCCGTTTAGAGATAAATAATAAAATTTCTTACGAAAATTTCGCAAGAACTGAATACGGGGCTTTAATCTAAAGCCACCACATTACGCTGAACTGCTGTTGCTCTGTCAACGTTTCCCCTGCGCTTTTACTGACTTCGCGGCTCGTGTACAATATTTGGAGACTCAGCTGGAAATAACTTGTGTGAACGTGGGATGTGCTGACTTATCGGATCGTGTATAATGTTTTGCTGTTTAAGCCACGTATTCAGTTCTTGCGAAATTTTCGCAAGAAATTTTGTCATTTACCACTAAACAGAATATTTTGTTGCGGAGTGTTACCAAGTAACTTTTACTTACCTTACAATTATTTCATTAATAATTCCTCTCCGCACTCCATGTTCGTTTTAACTCACGTGGTTTTACTTTTGTTTGTCAAAATAATCGAAATATCAAAATTCCGGTCACAAACAATTGTTTTCGTACGAAATAACATTGGCGTAACAACTCTGTAATTGATTTTGCTTACAAAATTTTTGCAAAGAATTGAATACTCGGGAAATGAACGAAATTTTCGGTTCATGAAATTTTCATTATTTGTTACAGACGTACTTCTTATGGCAAAGAAAATTTCAAAAAAAAATTAATACCAGGCTTTAGATGCAACCAACTTGCGAAAACGTTGAACGTGCTGACATGGCAGCTCGTGCAGGGTATTTGGTTACTTTTGTGCAACTGAACTGTGTGAATATTGGAACGCGAAGGTTCCTCACGATAATTTGTACATTTGTGGTTTCCTCAAGAGATTCCAAAGCTTTAAACTTTGTTTACTTATACTTATAATCACCTCTCGGCCATTGAAGTTTTAATTCCTAGTGTATTCGGGTAAAATAAAACATGGTTTGTTAATCAGCCTTATTCTACATTACAATTCCGTCTCCGCATTCCGTTACATTACGATCGTAAAATGGTATTCCAACTAAAAACTGAATTGGAAGAAAAAGAGGAAGACAAGAGTATATTCACAAAGAGCTGCTTTGTTGTGAAACGTATGAGATAGAAACAAAAATATTGTCAATTGTGTAAACATTTTAATAAAAAGTTGAATTTAGTGCAAATAAAACAGTGATTCAGTGATAAAACAGATGACAATTAAATATTGTTGATATATCTTATAGAGTGAACGGGATGATTTTTATTTATTCTGCCTTTTTATTGGTATTTTTTAATTTAAATATTCAGGCTCAAGACCATTCTATATTTACATATATTAATATAAATATAGTTTCTCAAAAGAAGTTTTTTAAAATGCATCATTATGGTTTTCATAGAAACAGTACGTTGTAATAGTTATTGATGTTGAACCGAACAATTATTAAAAATATAACAACTGAAAGATCGAATAATTTAAACTCAAACGGATATAATTTAAAGACGGTACACTGTAATGCCAATTTCATGCCATCGTTTGTTCTTTTTTGAAACAACAACAAATATGCAATGGCTTTCGATGAAAGCATGCATAGGAAAGAAATGTTGTGAACATTGGTGGTTATGGTAAAGTATTTGTTGTGGATGTTTTCGCACACGTAAGTGTTGAAACAGTGGCCGTCGGTGGTGCAATGGTTAGTCTGCGCGGTTCTTGTACATGAGATCCTGGGTTCGAACCCTGCTCTGACCACCTTAAAAAAAAATTGTTCTTTCGGCGGCGGTCACCTCGCATAGTGACGGCGACACTATCGAGTATATAGCCATGAAAAAGCTTCTCAAAATACCATTCGGAATCGGTGTAAAACTGTAGGTCCCAATCAGTGAGTGAAAACTGGAAAGTGCACACCTCAGTGATTGTGAGAAGTTCTCCCCGGTCCCTTCATGGGATGTAATGGGAAACCATTTATTTATTTATAAGTGTTGAAACAATTCGCGCTAAGTTGAGTTTTGTTTATCCCTATAATGTGTGATTATATACCTAAATACTTGTGGAGAAGGGAGCTGATGATATGCCTTGGTGGGCATTGCAATTGTTATATTCCCAACCATCCACCATAATGACTAATTTCACACATTTCTTTTTAATATTTCTATTAAAATTTAATTTTTCATAGAAAAATTACTTTTTAATAGTTATTGAACCGAAAAGCAATGCACAACATGCCTACGGGTTTGTGCTTTTCATATTAAATGTTTGAAAAAAATTACTCTAGGATAAGGATTTTTCAAAAATTATACAGGGTGATTCAGGAAGTTCCGGACAAATTTCTCCAGCGTATTCCTTGGCTCATTACATGAAGAAAAGTCCACTAGGACCATGTCCGAAAATGCAAGGGTGTCGGAAGGTAGTAGGGTAAAGTTGCTAACTTCTGAGCCAGTGGTCGGATTTTTTTTGTTTTTGGGCTTGATTGGCAAGATTTTTCAGAGGCCTTTCAGAATCAATAATGTAGAAAAAAGTCAAATCGCCGACTCCAAAATGTAAAAAAAAAATCACATAACCTCAATTTGCTCAGCCAGATGGCAGGTAACTTATGTAGATAGCCAAACCTCTTACCTTTCCAAAGTGACCTAAACGAAGCCCAGAGGTCTTACCGTTCCAAAGTTATAACCATTTTACTGAAATGCAAAAATGTTTGTTTTTGTTTTTGGAAGCGAAATAACAGCGCACATTTATTTGTTTTTGTAAATTAACACATTTAAGATTTTATTTTCTAGTCAATTTTCCAGTCCATTCATCAGTGCTTAAAAAAGTAAGTAGTATTTATAGGCATTCATTGATAGAATTTTGTCCTTCAACAAGTGTCTACGAACGGGAAAAGTACAAGTGATTTTTGTCCTGTTTTTTAAAAGTGAATAACGGCATAAAAGTAAAAGTTTACGCTAATCTCTGCTGGCTCCGACCACTGGTTCAGAAATTAGCAACTTTACCCTACTACAACCCGACCGCCAATCCGAAAATTTTTAACCCGCTGCCATTTTGCACCCTTGCATTTTCCTTCCAAAAAGTCCTAGGGGACTTTTCTTCATGAAATGAGCCAAGGAATACGCTGCAGGAATTTGTCCGGAACTTCCTGAATCACCCTGTATATTTTCTTTTTATTCACGTTTTTGGTATTAACGAAAAGATAACTTAAATTTTTGGCGCAGGGGTACCTTCAGCAGCCGTTTTCTCTCATTATTCTGAAAGCGTATCAGTTTTGTTTTCTTTCAAAAGTATAACCTGTTGATAAGTAAAAACTGTCATAAATTCAGAGTGAAAGGTGTAAACGAACATTGCCATTTTCATTGGAAATTGGAAGTGCCCAAAAATGCATGTACGCTTCACATTGTTTCCTAAAACAACGGCTCTTGTGCATGAGGACGTGGGTTCGATCCCTACTCTGATCACCTTAAAATTCTTTCGACGGCGGTCACCTCGCTTTGTGACGGCGACATTATCGAGTATTTAGCCATGAAAAGCTTCCCAAAATACCGTTCGGAACTGGTGTAAAACTGTGGGTCCCGGGAAACCCTTTATTTATTTATTTACTTACAGGCTATTATAAAACATATAAAAACATCAACTTCGCAAAATTGGAATACATTTAATCTTTCCAATTAATTAGATTATTACGGTGAGGTAAGTTGCATGGAAATAAATGTTTATTAGTCGTAAAGTTTTGTTAATGGTTCGGGAGAAATCCGCCTCTAAGGCTGAAACACACAGAATTAGCCAAATCGTTTTTGACCCATGAGGCAAGAAAATGTATTGAACAGATGTTTCGTTTCTCATCCTTTGCTGTGCGTTGGCTCATAAGAAAGAAAGTATTGTGCCATGAATCAAAATATAAACGTCCGGTGTGGTTTCAGCCTAAAGATTCGATATTTATTCAGAAATATACCTGTTACATATTATTAAAAAGTAAAATACCAAAAAAATGTTGATGGAAAATTGTGCAATATCTAAAAAATTATGCTAACAATTTTATGAAAAATATAAAATTTTGGAAAACTTTTCTGAAAATTATGCTAAAAAGCATTTAGCATCATGTTTCAAAAAAATTATTCTGACGGCAAAAAAAATTTCTCTAAAAAATCATTAATTATGCGAAACTGGCAACACTGAAGTACACAATTTTCAACACACAACATTACTAATAGTAAGGAAATTTTAACTTAAAAGTTTTACAGCGTTACTTAAAGCCATTGTAGAGTTTTCCAATAAGGACGGGGAGATGTTAAATTTTACTGTCTGTTTTCATAAAACGAATTTGAATTAACTAATCGGCCAAAATTAAAATGTTTATTACACGAAAAACCTTAGTCAATTCAGTTATTTATTTAGGATAGTCATTTATAAAATATTCCTTCAACAAATGTCTAAGATAATATCCCCATTTTACCTAAGAAATCCTATTTTTTTACGTGTTAGTTTTAGTCGATTCGTTCGTATGTTCAAATTCCTCCATAGGAGGCTTTAACCAATGGATATCTTTAATATGGCATCACTTTTTTTTAAATAGCTAAAAGTAAAATTTTTCCAATAAAAAATCGATTTTTTTAAAAAAAATAATGACATACTGAAAAAATATATTATTTTTGCGATTGGACGCTCTGCTTCCAAGGTTTTTTATTTTACCAATTTTTTTATTTTGGCGATTTAAAAAAAATCTTTAATACGAATTGAACCATTTTATGAACAACCCTTAGAAGCCCCCAGCAACTTGTTATTTTTTCGATTGGACCCTCCGTTACCCAGATATAGACATGAGGGCATTTTAGCGATTTTCTTATTTTGGCGATTTTTTAAAAAAAATTTCAATATTGGGATTATGAACAACCCTTAGAAATACCCAACAATTTGTTATTTTGCGATTATTTTGGCGTTTTGAAAAAACAAATTCTTTCATAGGAATTTGACCTCTTTATGAAAAACCCTTAGAAACGCCCAAAAAAAATTTATTTTTCCAATTGACGATATCCACTCTTGACGATATATTTTTTTCATTATTTATTATTTTTAATTATTATTAAATTTTCCAGCGACGATAAGACCCATACGGCCTTATCCATAAAAAGTTATGAGACGTTTGAGAGTCGATTTTTGTATGGTAATTCATCACTCAAACCTCTCATAACTTTTTATGAGTAAGGCCGTTAGTGTTTTGGGTTTCCGATTCTCAAGATCCCTTATAATATTATCCGCGATTGTCTGTTCCTAGGTCTCTTTAGGTGGAGCCGTTTTCAAACGCCAAATATTTGAAAAAAAGTTTTAGGTACAAAATTCGAAACGACACATCCATGAGAATTTTTGACGACTTCGGGATAGATTTCTGACCTAATTCGGAACGGTTTGTTTGCTAGGAAGTTACATTTTTAAATCATTAACACACTTACCTTTTTCTTATGAATGATGCTGCCATTGATGATTTTCTGATGGACTCCCATTTATGTACATATGTACATATGTACGTGCCTGGCTAAACTCTATATAAAAACAAACGCTTGTTACAACAATAATACACACTACTGCACACACACACACTCTAGAGAATGTAACTGCAGATATGTGGTAACTAAAACTGAACAATACCGCAAACAACTCATGGACTCTTGCTCTCTTTCGCACTTCCTATTCATTAAACCTCTTCATTTTCAAAAGCTTTAATATTAACATTTTACTTGAAGAGACGAACTTTACTTTTCCTTTCTTTTATTTGCCAATTTAACAAAACACTATTAAATGATTTCCTTTACACAATAACTAAACATTTGGCACAAGAAGTTGGGACCGTCCACAACCTTACCATTTTATTTTCCTATTTTTGCACAAAACTACATGGACTTAACAGAAAACTGCATCGAAACAACAAAATTTAATGTTTATTTAATAAATTTATGCAAAAACATTTATAGAAACACAAGTTAATTTAAGAAAATTATTGAAATATATTTTTCTTACTAAAATCGCAACCGATACGGAGAATAACGCGGAAAAACTGACAACTGTTGTCAAATACGTTGCAGCATTGCCATACTGAAATGTGAAATATCGAATATTGGGTTTGGTGTTGCCACACCCAAGTGTGGAATACCAAAAGGTTGCTGAACCCACTAAGTTTAAGGCTCAGTATTAATCTTAAGCAAATAAAGGAACCGGTTGCGGAAAATAAGATAACGTCAAAGTAAAAATAATTTAAATTCAAATTTGAATGCTTTATTTGAAGAAAAATTGTAGTGCGATGCCATTGGATCCATCATTTAGAGTTCTAGCATTTACACAGACGGATATTAAAGGATTTCTAATGTCAAATTCTATAATAATAATAATAATAGATACTCTCGATAATGCTATAATTTAGTTGTGTGTAAACGCCGTATAAGAAGGGAAAACGTAATGTCGTTCATTCGTGAACAAAACAAACTATTTATACCATAAAATAATGCAAGAGATATGTGCAAGATTTATTTTTATTATGCAACATAATTTACAATATGTAAAAAATTTCTCAAAACAAAACCAATATTTCTAAAAATATTAAATTGCAAATATTAAATAGAAATGTTAAATGTTAAATTAGAACTTAAAATTAAGATAATAATAAACAAGATCGTTTCCAAAAAAGCAATTATCGGCGTCAGATCGTTTCCAAAAAAGCAATTATCGTTATACCCTGGCTTTGGAAATTTCGGGGACTAATATACTCTTAGGGCTCATCAGATCGTGCCAAATACTTCCTTGGTCCCTTAGATAGGATTGTTTATTATTTGTGTTATAATCTCTTTTACTAGTTTTATTGTTAAAATGTACGGGAAAAATCCTTTTGTATATTTAATTTTGTAATCCTTGTTGTTAATTTTGTAATCCATTTTTTATTAACATTTTGTGAATTACGTTGCAAAATAAAAAGATTACTCACCATACAAAATTTCTTCTATATATCGTTTGCATTAGTTTATGGTATAAATAGTTTGTTTTGTTCACGAATGAACGAAATTACGTTTTCCGTCCTTATTACGCACATCTATATTATCGCATTATCAGGAGTACATATCTGTATTTTATTCTTGTAGAATTTGACATTAGAATTCCTCTAATCTCCGTCTGTGTAAATACTAGAACTCTAAATGATGGGCATAGACGAATTTAGTATAGATACATTAATTCTCTCATATGACGTTTCACTTCACACTCTTCGTCGTAGGTTTGTGGAAATGAGAAAGAATTGGACAAAAATTAACTTGCAGCAGGTGGAGTTACAAAAACTGTTTACTTAACTTTTTCGTTTCGTTTTCGTTTCTATTTTCCCTCAAAAACACGAAATGCGGTTGTCGTTCCTTTGTTGGACGATGTGTACTATTGCCTCTACCTGGTATTATTGAACCAAAGCTTTCAACCATCCAATGTTCACTTGCAACCATACCTATGACGTTTAATTTTTTGAGAGAATTAATGTGTCAATACTACATTCGTCTATGATGATGGGTCCAATGCCATCGCACTACAATATTTCTTCAAATAAAGCATTCAAATTTGAATTTAAATTATTTTTACTTTGACGTTCTCTTATTTTCCGCAACCGGTTCCTTTATTTGCTTAAAGATTAATACTGAGCCTTGCACACTTGGGTGTGGCAACACCAAACCCAATATTCGATATTTCACATTTCAGTATGGCAATGCTGCAACGTATTTGACAACAGTTTTCAGTTTTTCCGCGATATTCTCCGTATCGGTTGCGATTTTAGTAAGAAAAATGTATTTCAATAATTTTCTTGAATAAAGTTGTGTTTCTACAAATCTGTTTTCATAAATTTGTTAACTAAACATTAAATTTTGTGGTTTCGATGCAGTTTTATGTTAAGTTCATGTAGTTCATTTGTGCTAAAATAGTAAAATAAAGTGGTACGGTTGTGGCCGGCCCCAACTTCTTGTGCCAAATGTTTTGTTGTTGTGTAAAGGAAACCATTTAATAGTGTTTTGTTAAATTAGCAAATAAATAAAAAGAAAAATAAAGCAAAGAAAGCTAAATGCAACGAAAAAAGTTTATGAAAATGAAGAGGTTTAATGAAAAGGAAGTGCGAAAGACTCCATGAGTGGTGTGCGGTGTTGTTCAGTTTTAGTTACCACAATAAATTCAGTTATCTTCTACTAGTGTGTGTGTGTGCGCGGTAGAGTTTATTATTGTTGCGACAAGTGTTTGTTTTTGTATAGAGCTTAGCCAGGCACGTAAGTGGGAGTCCATCAGAAAATCATCAATGGCAGCATCACTCATAAGAAAAAGGTAAGTGTGTTTATGATTGAAAAATGTAACTTCCTAGCAATCAAAACGTTCAGAATTAGGTCAGAAATCTGTCCAAAGTCGTCAAAGATTCTCATGTCGTATTCGATTTCTAACAGACTTCTGATTTTGATGTGATTATGAATTTTAATCATGGGAAATTCCGAAAGGAACTGGATGTGTCGTTCCTAGGGTTCTATAAATCGACTTTCAACTAATCGACTTTTTGTGGGTAAAAGTCGAAAAGTCGACATCGACTTTCATGTTGTACAAAAGTCGGCTTTTGTTTTAGACTTTTTGTTGCCAGCTGTATGTAATGTCAATTTTCGTTAAAAAAGGGGGTACGTAACAGTGAAAACATACAGAAATAGTACCAATATAATTCTAGATTACTACTCAGTAACAGACGAAATGCATCCAAAATTTTACATTTTCCGGACTGTAGTCAAAGAAATTGCTAAATTCAAAAACTAAAATGTCCAAGCGATTATTCTTCGATATTCCGCTGCCCTTTGGGTAGCATCGTTAGGAAGCTAAACACTATTATTAATTAAAACGAAAAGAA
The DNA here is from genome assembly GCA_963931995.1 of Phaonia tiefii. NCBI lineage: Eukaryota > Metazoa > Arthropoda > Insecta > Diptera > Muscidae > Phaonia > Phaonia tiefii. The sequence continues at coordinate 104,942,083 of OZ008367.1, read as the reverse complement.
TTGATAAACAAAATTTTTTCTTGTCATTTGAAAAAACAACAAATTTGCTTGTCATATGAATAATGCCAGAAAAAATTGTTGTGTAGAAATAGTTTCTCTAATTAATAGCCAGACAAATAATTTGGTTGATAAAAATATGTAACGGGTTTTTCAATAAGAGCGCTACAAAAGTTTTTTTTAAAGAAAACAAAACCGGTTTTATATACCAATGAAATTCTTTATTCCTGTGAAAGTACGTTCGATGCCATTATGTATGGAACTCGATTTCTTTTGCATGGCCACCACGGGCACGCTTGCAGAAGTCCAGACGCTGAACCCAATTTTCGACGGTTTTCAAGCATAAATCGGCCGATACTGCTGCAATTTCACGTTCGATATTCGTACGAAGTTCATCAATCGTCGCTGGCTTGTTGGCAAAGACCATAGACTTGACTTAACCCCACAGGAAATAATCTAACGGCGTCAAACCGCACGACCGAGGCGGCCAATCGACTGGGCCATTTCGTGATATAACACGTTCACCAAACTTGGTTTCCAATAAATTGATTGTGGCATTCGCTTGTGTGGCTTGTGGCGCCGTCTTGTTGGAACCACATGTCCTCCAAGTCCATATTATCCAATTGGGGCCAAAAATATTGGGTTATCATTGAACGGTAGCGATTCGTATTCACAGTAATGTGCCGGTCTTGATCATCACGGAAGAAGTACGGCACAATGACGCCGCCGGCCCATAAACCGCACCAAACCATAATTTTTTCGGGATGCAATGATGACTCATGGATTACGTGTGGATTTCTGTCTGACCAATAACGCATATTTTGCTTATTGACGAAGCCATTCAGCCAGAAATGAGCCTCATCGCTGAAGATGATTTTCCGATGAAAATCCGAATAATTTTCAAGTTGTTGCTCAGCCCAATTCACGAACATACGACGCTTATGGTGGTCAAGCGGCTTCAGTTCTTGCGTCAATTTGATCTTGTAAAGATGTAGGCCAAGATCTTTTTGCAAAATTCGCCACAACGACGTCACACAGATGCCCATCCCTTGAGAACGACGTGTGAGAGACACATTTAGGCTTTCTTGAACTGAAGCCTCAGCGGCAGCAATATTCTCGACACTACGGGCACTTCTTTGTCTCACTGGCACGGGAACATTTTGTACTGTGCCTGTGGATTCAAATTTTTCCACTAGACGCTCAATTGTTGATCTGGTAGGACGATTATGACGACCATAAATTGGACGTAGCGCTCTTAAAGTTGAGGCCACTGACTCCAAATTTCGGTAGTAAATTATAATAATTTCGACCATGATGAAATGGCAAACCTTACTGAAGAGAAATGTCAAAAGAGCGGGAAAAAATATGGCGTCGTTTGCTGTCCCTATCGATTTACTTTTGTAGCGTCTCTGTTGAAAATCCCGTTACTTACAGACATGGCCATCGATTTAAAAAGATTTCGTTTTCCGATTCGGTTGCCATTTCCGACGACCATTAATAAAGCGCAAGTGCAGTCGCTTTAGGTCTGTGGCTTAAATTTTAAAATCCACGTTTTTCCTACGGACAATATATGTTGCATGTTCTCGTGTGAGTAAACCTTCAGACTTACATATATATATTTGCACCAGATGACAAAACTAGAGCACTTGAATAAATAGAAAAAATAATAACAAAATTCATTGATTCAACAGCTATTATAGTATAATGAGAAGCTTTTTAGACAAATCAGCACACGATCGAAATCTAATCAAATTCTTCTAACAAACAGTTACATTCTTCTTCATTATATTCCAGACAACTACAGGTTTATTTGCCCACTGCATTCTTGTTCACACTTTGGCATTTCAAAAACTTTCCCAATAAAAAGTAAATTTAGAAAAGCCAAAGTGAAAGAAATTTAAAAAAATAACATTTTCTTAAGTAAGTGCCTTTTCTTACAAAAAGTAAATTTTCTCAAGAAAAAAAATATAAAGTAACATATCTTAAAGTACATTTGCTTAAAAAAAGTACATTTTCTTAAAAAAGTACATTTTCTTACAACAAATTGCCTTTTCTTATAAAACTACGTTTTCTTTAGAGAGTACTTTTTCTTTAGAGAGTACCTTTTTGTGAAACAAAATAACTTTTCTTGAGATAAGTATCTACCCTTAAAAATTTACCTATTCTTGAAAAAGGGACCAATTCGAAAAAATTCCAATTTCTTAAAAATAAACATTTCTTAAAAATATACATTCTCTTATAAAAAATTCATACTCATGGCTTTTTCTAACAGAAAGTACCTTTCTTAAAAAAGCATTAGCTTTTAATAAAATAGGTACTTCTCTTTAAAAAATTACCTTTTTGGGAAAATATAATACAAATTCTTACAAACAGGACCTAAAAATATAATTAAAAAAAACAGTAGACAGTTGTCCGAGGCCTTCAGAGACACGGCCATTAAGTTTAACGAAGAATACGCCATCCGATAAGACAGAAAACATATATAACAATATATGATAAATAACATAAGCAAATGAATTTATTTATTTATTTTAATTTACTAAACGTCAACTGTCAGCTGCTGTCAAACAGCATCAAGCAGCATTGTTATTTTGCGTACTTGGCAGCACTTTCATTTAACATAAAAATGTATGAATTAATTTTTTCATATATTTTTTATAATTATATATCCATGTTAAATGCAAATTCACATTTAACATTTTGTTTCACTTAAATACATAAGTAAATATACGAAATTTCAATATTTCATCAATCAAAACAACAACCGTAGGTTTGTGTCCACACTGAAACAGCAGCATAGTTTGTGTTCACGCTACAAACTCAAACACTCAACCAAACACCACACATATGTTTGAGTGTATGTGTTTAAACAATTTTCATTTGAGAAATTTAAATATTAGGAAGATATCAACCAATATGAAATGTATATCAAACGAAAGATAACATCTTCGTTTACTTACAAAAAAAATTTTAAAAAAAGTTATCTCGCCGTTTCCTCATAATCAATGAAATAAAGATTACAACAATAACAATCTGACATGACTCCCTATACCGTAAGGTAAGACGTATTCTACGCCAAAAAAATACATTCTACAAAAGAACACATTTTTTTTTAAAAAAATCATCATCATTTATCAAAATCAAATCATTTATCAAATCAAAATCATTTATCATTTTACAAAAAGTGTATTTTCTTAAAGATTCATGTAAATCATCGTATTTTCCAACGGGCGCCTTAGGCGTGTTGGAACTAACTACTTCATAATACTCGTATATAGCGAAAGGAACTTCGTTCCAACCGGGTGTCCCCTGACACCTCTTATAATTTTTTCTTTCTGTGTATTTTTAATGTAACTGTTTAAACTAGTTTAAATAAATACCCACTGGTTTCTAAAGCGAATACTCTGTAAAGCACAATTATTTACAAAACCTTTATTGATATTCCATACGAGGGCTAACCGGGAAATAGTGCGTCTTGCAGAAGATTAGCCTTCTAGACACAGTTTTTTTCCTCCAATATGGAATGTTTTTAATTAAACCATACAAATAAAAGAGAATACGAAATATTTTGAAATACATTTCATTAGATCATTTAACATTCCACACTCAGTTGTATTTCGTTTTGGTCAGCCCTCGTAAGTTTCCCATAAAACAAGTTGCAACAGAGTTTAAAAATCATTCAATCAGACCATTTACATTGTTAAGAACAACGAACTAAAATGTTTCCAAAGACCATTTTATGTTGTACACTGCTTAGTATTATCATCAGTTCTCATGAATCAATGACGAGGAATTTTTACGATTCCAAGGATTTTGCAAAATTGGTAAACGACATCGGCCAGTATTGGAATATAACATCGATTTATATAATTTACAATTCGCGGTTCGCCAGCAATAGTTATGTGAAGGGAGTGTTTGAGGAAATCCATCGTTCGGATTCCTATTTTGGCAGATAGCCGCATACATCTGTAACTGAAGAAAGTTTCCAGAAGCCATTCTACCTGAATGCAGGTTTTACACACAAATCACTGGTATTAACTATGATGCACAGTGCTTACGACGACATATTAGCGGTGACTATAAATGCAACCAGCCGTCGGAGAAAATGTTTCTCCATATATAACATACAACTGTTGTCTAATGTCACAGACCATTATCGCATATTCGGGCGGCTGTGGACATATCAACTGAGAAATCCATTGGTAGTAGCAAATGGCAAGGACTTGCTAACTATAGATCTATATCCCAAGCTCGCGATATTAAATGTTACTGGGTCCCATTTGTCAAAATTGTTTCCAACTTTAGATAATATCAGAGATTTTAAAGGATATATTGTGGACGTGCCCATTATAAAGGATGTACCATTAACATTTTGGTGTCAAGATACAAAGAGTCAGAAGATGAGAATGGATGGCGTTGGGGGCAAGATATTTCGGAATTTGCCTTACACAGTAACATCGTTATGCATACATATCCTGTAGACAAAAACGTGGCAAAGGGTTTGGATATAAACAAGTCAAATGAAGATACTGGCATAAGTCCTGATGAATTTATTAAATCCCAGAAATATATTATCGACTTTTTCTATCCTTATGTCAACGCAACGTGGTGCATTATGATTCCCACACCTAAGTCAAGGCCGAATCATTTCTATAATATTGTACATTGGTCAGCGTGGCTTCTAATTTTTTCGTGTTTTATAGCACAAGATGTAGTATGGTCGATTAGTAGGCATTTGCTTGAGAGACAGATTAGGAGACGTGTAAATGCCTCTCGCATTTATCGATGTCTTTGCGTATTTTGTATCTTTCTCGGGTTACCATTTGCACGTCCTTTTCTGGCACCTATGAGAAACACGCGGCTCATGGCATTCATACGAATATTATCACTGTATTTCATTTACAGTATGGGAGGCTACTGTATCTCACAAATGTTGACAACCAATTATTCTTCTCTTTTGACGGCCACTTATTTCAAAGCTCCCATTGTCACCCGAGAGCATATAGTTGCCAGTGATGTACCATTGATTCTAAACGATAGCCACCATGAATCATTTTTTGAACAGATTCATATCGATCCTAAAAATATCCGTCACATACATAATGTTTCAACAAAAGAACTCAGTCAAAGATTCCTCAGATTGAACACGTCCTACATGTATTTCATCAATAGAACTATTTAACAATATTATCAGTGAGGAACAAAAGTATCTGTATCCCATACGATTTGTAATTTCTAACATTTGCTATCGTGATAATCAATTTCTTCCTGAATTGGGAGCAGACAGTCACCTAACCGACCAATTGCAAAAGTTCACTCTACGCTTGCGCGAAAGTGGAATTATTCAATACACCAGGTCGTGTATGTTTCAGCGCATGAAGGATCAAGGAATAGCTGCCTATATTCATGAAACGCCACAGCAGCTTAGATTTGGAGTACTTGGTAAATCCGATATAATCTCAGTAATGATAACAATATTAGGATTTGGATATTTATGCAGTATATTGACATTTATTTGGGAAGAAGTTTGCTTGGAGACGAGAAACAAACAGCCGAATGAATATGGAACGAAAACCTATTCAGCAGTCTACTGACATATAAAATAGGGTTTAATTTTAATAAAAATTTTGTAATTCTTATATCATCACTAATAAAATGAAAATTAATTGCTTTGATTGTTGCACAGAAAATATATCAACTATTTGTAGTAACATCTTAGGATAAAATCTGTAACCATGTAAATATCTACTTACATTAAATGTTAGTGAAGATGTTGTTATAAATTGAATTAAATTGAAATTGGGTAAGGAACGAAATTTTAAACTTAAATCACCCTTAAAATTTTATAGAATCAAAAACAAAATTTAAAACCAAATCAATAAATTTATGAAAAATTAAAAAAATATATAAAAATAAAAAAAGTAAAAATATAAAAAAAAAATAATATAAATTAAAAAAAATTACATGAGGTGACAGGGGACTCCCGGTTGGACCGAAGTTCCTTTCGCTACATGTAATGTACTAGTTAGTTCCAACACGCCTAAGGCCCCCGTTGAAAAATACGGTAATTTAAATGGATCTTTAAGAAAAGATACCTTTTGTAAAATGATAAACTTTTTTTTAAGGAAAAATTTCTTTTATACAATATATTTTTTTAAAAAAGGTATATTTTTAGGTCCTGTTTGTAAGAATACGTATTATATTTTCCCGAAATGGTCCTTTTTTAAAGAGAGGTACTTCTTTTATTAAAAGCTAATGTTTTTTTAAGAAAATTTACGATTTTTAAAAAGAAATATTTTCTGTAAGAAAAGCCCATAAGAGTATGAGTTTTTTTCCAAAGTACTTTTTTAGAAAGTGGTACTCTTTTAAGGTTAAGGTTATTTTTTAAATTCATCAGGGATTATTTTTATTTATTCGGCCATTTTGTTGATACTTTTTAATATTATTGTTCAAGCTCGAGGCCATTCTATATCTCTATTAAAAGAGATATAGTTTTTTTAAAAAAGGAATTTTGCAAATGTTTCCCTATGATTCCTGGCAAACCGTATAGCTATTTCAGATCTAGCCACAGATCTTCATCGGCGGTTGTTTGGAATGATGCTATTAAAAATTCATCAACCTAATACTACGTTTATACGGTGGCCTATTTCGCGATATCATATCACGATACGTCAAAAAAGTACACGCATAAACGCTTTAGCGCGATATAAAGTTTGTCAAGAAAGTTTACTATGATTTCGCTCCATATCACGCTATTCTATTTGTGAGTTGCCACCTAGCATCACATGGCTGTTTATATCATGATGTGTTGAATATCGTATAAACAGGAACAGGATATTGCGATAAGTGTCGTATAAACGAGGTATAAAATTCATCATCAACGAAAATGTACTTATTTTCAGAAAAGAAAGAAATGGTCTTTTACGAAAAGGAATTTTTGTAAGAAAATTTTTTTTTTAAGAGAAGGTATTTTCTTGGAGAAGAGGTTTTTTTAAGAAATGGGATTGATTTTAGAATTGGTCTTTTTTCTAGAATAGGTACATTTTTAGAAGTAGGTATTTATCTCAAGAAAAGTTATTTTGTTTCACAAAAAAAGTACTCTTTAAAGAAAATGTATTTTTTTTAGAAAAGATAATTTGCTGTAAGAAAATGTACTTTTTTAAGAAAAGGTACTTATTTAAAAAAATTAATTTTTTTTAGAAAAGGCATTTTTTGTACTTCTTTAAGATAAGATATTTTTTTAAGAAATATTACATTATATTATAAAGGCATTTATTTAAGAAAATGCTCTTTTTTAAAACTTCTTTCACTTTGGCTTTTCTAAATTTACTATTTACTGGGTTCAAAACTACAATATATACTAAATATTGGTTATATGCTCCACCTACTAAACTTCCCATTAAACAAGAAATTTCCCAATATATATTAGTCTAGACACAAACCAAAGCAAAAGTACCCAATATAGTTAATAATACTGGGTTGTAGCATAATAGTGTTAAAAATAGTTGTTTAACTTTTTTTCATTTAGCCCCCATCCCCCGCAATGTACGATAAGGATTAAAGTCTAAGTTCTGACTCATTACTTGTGGTTTGGTTACAAGCTAGCGATTATCGACTGCCAAGGTGCAAAGAAAACGGATTTGTAGCGAGAAGTCAGTTTATTCAAATTCATGAAAAATGGTTAAAAACGGTGAAAGATGTTAGCATTTTTTTGTTTTAAACTTAGCGAAAACGAATCGCGGCGCTAAGTTCTCGCTAAGTCTTCGCTAAGTGCTTCATACAAAACAAGCGAATATATAAGCAAGCTGTGTAACCAAAACACGCTTATTATAGTTTTCCTTCTAGCGGTTTACAGTTCCAGGTACTTTCCCAATAGGGTGTACTGAAAACAATTTTTTTTGGGGATCTAAAAAAATTGCTTATCTTTTTACACTTGGGCACTTATAGTCCCCTAACGGCCGTAGAACTTTCGTTTCTTAGGGTATTTTTGTGTTTTCCGAATTTTGATAGAGTATTTTTTTCCACGGCAGCATTTCGAAATTTCGATCAAAAAGCGTTTTTCAACTCTATTGTACATCTAGAAAACTTTAATAAGCGGCATAATTCTAATTTTTTTTTTGGTGTTGAGTAGAATAAGCAGAGTTCGCATTTACCCCTCCAAGTGCAACCGATACACATCACCGTGAGGGTAACGTTCGTTTACCGTGCCACCGTGCGGCCTTTACACATTACCCACGACAACGAGGTGACCCATACCCATAATCGAAAACCATACCCATAATCGAAAATACGAACAATTTAGAAACAATGTCTATATATCGAAAGCGGAGCATTCAATTGTAGAAATAACCAATTTTTGCGGGTTTCCAAATGGTTTTAAAATTTTTTGTAAAACCATCGCCAAATAGAAAAATCACTAAAATAAAAATATGGTTCAACTCGGAAACAATGCGCCCAATCGCAGCAATAACCAAATTTGTGCCCTCCATGAGCAGCTATTTTTTAAAAATCGCTTAGACCCCCATATGTCTCTATCTCAGAATCCGAGCGCCAATCGAAAAAGTAAATAATTTGTGTTTTTTTAGGGGATTTTCCTAAAGTGGGCACATTTATATGGAAGCATTTGTTTTCAAAAATCGCCAAAATGAGAATAGCGGTAAAAACGTTATTTTTAATCTGGAAACGGTGCATACTATCATGGAAATGGCCACTTATCTGTCCTGCAGGGGTGGCCTAAACCAATTGATGTTTTTAACAATGCATCAATTGGTTTAAAAAAAAAACATCGCTAAAACGCCCTTATGCCTACATCTCGGAAACTCCCACACGATCATTCACAGAGACAGAATGAATCTGGGAAACGGAGAAATTAATCGTCAAAATAACAAATTGTTGTCTTAGACGCTCCGTTATGAGATATTGGCATATTGACATTTTTGCGACGTTTGGAACGAAGTTCTTTATAGCACGTTGCGAGACGGGGGCTAAATGAAAAAAATTAAACAACATTTTTTTTAACACTATTATGGTAAAAACCACTTTTTTCTAATATTGTGTTTACTGTTGCTTTGGTTTGTGTCTAGACTAACGGCTTGGATCATAGAGAAAGAAATTAACTAGATGTCTCACATATTTTGGAAAATTTTTTGTTTAATGGGAAATTCTCTAGGTGCAGCCTGTAACCAATATTTAGTATATATTATAGTTTTGAACCCAATAAAGAGTAAATTTAGAAAAGATAAATTGCAAGACTGACAAAACAAGTAAAATTTCTCAAAAAAAACCTATTCATATTCTTAAATAAAGTATATTTTCTTAAGAATAATAGCTTATCTTAAAGAAGTTCCATTGCTTAAAAACGTAACTTTTCTTACAAAAAGTAAATTTCTTTAAAACAGTAATTTTTTATGTATAAGTACCTTTTCTTAAAAAGTACATATTCTTACATCAAATTCCATTTTCTTAAAAAACTTCCTTTTACTTAAAGAGTGTATTTTTTGTGAAACAAAATAACTATTCTTGAGATAAGTATATACTCTTAAAAATTTACATATTCTTGAAAAAAGGGCCAATTCTAAAAAAATTGCAATTTCTTAAAAAAAACCGCTTCTTCATAAAAATCCTTCTCTTAAAAAAAATAAATTTCTTACAAAAATTCATTTCCTTAAAAGTACTGTTTCTTAAAAATAAAATAATAACTTTTCATTTCATTTCTTGACAAATATGTACATTTTCTTAAACAAATACCCTCTTGCTAAAGAGAGTACCACGACCTCTGACTTTTGATTTGTACAGACGCGATGTCAATTGATCCACCTAAAACGTTGTGCGCTTACTGTTTTAAGTACTTACAATCCGAGAAATACGTAAAGTGCAAGATTTGCAATGGCAAATTTCATTACTTTTGTACGGGTGTTGCCGATTTAAATCCGTTTGAGTCGTTGAAAAAAAATAAAAACATTATTTATAATTGTGATGACTGCCTTAATGCATCTACTGATTTGGTTTCTGTTGTTTCTCACTTGTCCAATGAAGTGAAAGAGCTGAAAATAATAGTCGTGTTTTGGTTACAAGCAAGCGATTTTCGCTTGCTAAGTTGCAAAGAAAATGCCAATTTAGCGATAAGTAATTTTATTCAAAAATATGAAAAAGGGTGGAAAACTGTAAAAGATGTCGAAAAAAAATTCCTTTAAACTTATCGAAAATGATTCGCGTCGCTAAGTTCACGCGAAGTCTCCGCTAAATGCTTCATGCAAAACAAGCGATTATATAAGCAAGCGGTGTAACCAAAACACGCATAATGCTTCATGAGCTTCTCAATAAGCCAACAACACTTAACGATGTTTCTAATACACGTTCTGCTCAAACCGTCTCTTCGAATTCTGCTGCTAACTCTCTGACGTCGCATGCTGCGGTTGTTAAGTCATCAGGGATACTGCCTACCAATGCTGGTTCAGTCGCCAAAACTCGCACTCCGTCTGATTTACCCGCCAGTTTACACTGTTCTGATGATACGCACACTATTGCAACTCATGCTTCTGAGAGTGATAACGGTCTCAGCTATGTTTCTGCGCTTGCTAATGAAGGTAATGGTGATCCTTGCTCTACTGCCAATTATGTTTCTGTCCACCTTGCGCAGACAAATAATGTTGTGAATCTTTCGGATGTAAATCGTAACCCAACACACAATTCGGATTGGACGCGAGTAACATCCCGTAAAAATCGCCAAAGACCTATGATTATTGGGGAGAATGATGATGTTGAACTTGAAGTTATTGTGAAGAAGATGTGGATACATTTGTCCTCCTTTAAATCAAATATTTCGGAGGATCAAATCATGGCCTATGTTGAAAAGCATACCGACATCAGTAAGGTTCATATGCGAAGCAAATGGTCGCCTATTTCTTCGGCCGAATGGGTCATGTGGCCACTGTTCCGCTTGAGAAACGTAGGACGTTCAATTCAGAGTGGTACACGACCATTTGCTTGCCGGAAGTCTTCGTAGATATTCGTAAAACCAACCGCAAAAGACGAATCATTCTCCATTATGACAATGCGAGCTCTGACACATCTCGTCAAACAGGTGCATTTTTGAGCAGTCAAAACATCTAATTGATGACTGATTTCGATTGATTCTTCTTGCTCCCGAATATCAAAGGTACGATTTACGAGCGCCGAAGAAACAGTTGAAGCGTTAAAAAACCGTGTTTCGGAGGAAATGAAAAACTGCTATGACTAATGGTTTGAACGAATGCAGAAGTGATTATTTGAAAAACAATAAATTCATTTCCATTTAAAATTTTTTATTATTATATGATATTCCCGTAATATAAATAGTAACCTCGTAAGGCTACGTCTCCCTTAATGTAAAAGAATAATTCAACAATGTTACTACCGCTGCAATTCACCGGATTCTTACGAAATTGGACATCATCACCCGTTTTCAAACGGCTTGTACGACTTTGGTGACATTTAATATATACTATACATATCTGAGGTGTTATGCTATGGAAATTTTTGACGTTCTAGACCCTACTAAAGCCTCATTGTCAGAACCCAAAGTTGACAACCTAGGTCATGAGGAAAAGTTGAACTGCTGGAAAAAATATATGCGTCAGTTTTGGAACGAGGTTTCTTATCGCACGTTGCGGGATGGGGGCTAAATGAAAAAAAAATGAACATCTTTTTTTAACAACTTTATTACAACCCAGTATTATCAACTATATTGGGTACTTTTTCTTTGGTTTGTGCCTAGACTAACATATGTTGAGAAATTTCTTGCTTACCGGGAAGATTTTTAGGTGGAGCTATATTTAGTATATACATATGTATTGTAGTTTTGAACCCAATAAAAAGTAAATTTAAAGAAGCCATAGTGAAAGAAGTTTGAAAAAAGAAAATTTTCTTAAATAAGTGTCTTCTTAAAAAAAGTAAATTTTCTCAAAAAACACAAAGTACCTTTTCTTAAAAACGCATTATCTTAAAGAAGTACCTTTGCTTAAAAAAGTACATTTTCTTACAAAAATAACCTTTTCTTAAAAAAAGTAATTTCTTTTAACTTTTCTTAAAAAAGTAAATTTTCTTACAACAAATTGCCTTTTCTTAAAGAACTATGTACATTTCTTTTCTTTTTGTGGAAAAAAAACTTTTCTTGATATAAGTACTACTCTTAAAAATTTACATGTTTCAAACAAATCCCATTTCTTAAAAAACCCCTCTCTTCCAAAAAAAATACCTTCTCTTAAAACAAAATACATTTTCTTACAAAAATTCCTTTTCCTAACAGTACCTTTCTTAAAACTAAAATAATGCCGTTTCTTTTCTTGAGATAAGTAGACTTTCTGAAAAGAAATTAATTTTCTTAAAAAAAAGACCTTTTCCTAAAAAGAGTACCACTTCTTTAAAAAGTACCTGTTCTTAAAAAAGTACTTCTTTGTAAAAAAAATTTCATACTCTTAAGGGTTTTTCTTAAAAAGCGTGCTTCTTCTTAAAAATAGTACCTTTTCTCAAAAAAACATTAGCTTTTAATAAAAGAAGTACCTCTCTTTAAAAATATACCTTTTCGGGAAAATATAATACATATTTTTACAAAGAGGACCTAAAAATATATTTAAAAAAATACATTCTACTTCAAGTATATAAAAAAAAATTTCTTATAAAAAGTTTATCATTTTACAAAAAGTATCTTTTCTTAAAGATCCATTTAAATTACAGTATTTTTCAACAGGCGCCTGAGGCGTTTGGAACTAACTAGTACATAATATATAGCGAAAGGAACTTCGTTCCAACCGGGTGTCCCCTGACACCTCATGCAATTCTTACTTCTATGGGTCTTTATATACTTAGGAAAATCTTTTATTGTTTACTTGTTTTCTACCAGTTATTTGAGACACACCCCGTGGTATCCATGCCACAGCTTATCGACATTGAAGTTGGAATTTGATAGCGATCAGAGTAGATGGGAGAAAGAGCGGTAAGAATCTAGAGGCAAATTTTGGAATAAACTAAGCTTAAATAGTGTTTGATTGATACCACTGACAGCTAAATTATATTCTATATTGGTTGGATCGAACGAAAATACGCATTACCTTTTATTTTTTTCCGGTTTTTTGGACACTCTACTTAGTACTCAGCTCTTTGCCAAAGTGTCGTGAGTAAACTCAATAGGTGTTTGTCATGCCAAAGTTATTTCTTCGGAAAACTATTTTTTGATAATTGTTTGCGATCCATATTTTGCCATTTGACAAGCAAATAGGGACTCTATTCTATGTTTCTAAATGAATGTTGAAAGTCGTGGCTGATGGTAAATAGGGGGGGAATTTAGTAAAAAGGAGCAAAAAGGGTAACACTTAAAACATCGACAGAAATAGAAATGATCAGAAGTTTATTAAAAGAAGGGTCGTAAAAGAGTAAAGAGTATATCTTTAGAATGCGAGAAAATCGTTTGGAATGTGTTTAAATTGTGTATGTGACTAAAAAACGTATTAAGGGGTAAAAAGTAAAAAAAACGCAAAATCTTTCGACGGCGGTTACCTCGCTTGGCGACAGCGACACTATAGAGTATTTACCCATGAAAAAGCTTCTCAAAATACCGTTCGGAGCCGGTGTGAATCTGTAGGTTCCAATCAGTGAGTGTGAAACTAGAATGCGCACAGCTCAAGGGTTGTGAGAATCCCTTCATGGGACGTAACGGAAAACCATTTATTTATTTATGTGTGTAAAATGGATAAAACCTGAAGGTTCGGGGTTAGTCGTTTAGAATGATTTGGAATATGTGTTTAAAAGATCAAAAGGAGTAAAATTTCACAAAGCAAGAAACTTGAAAAAACGTGGTGGCCGTCGGTGGTGCAATGGTTAGTGTACGCGCCTCTTGTACATGAGGACGTGGATTCGATCCCTGCTCGGGCCACTTCTTTCACTTCTTTCGACGACGGCCACCTTACTTAGTAATGGCGACAGTATGGATTACTTAGCCATAAAAAGGGTTCTCGAAATACCGTTCGGAACCGGTGTAAAACTGTAGATCACAATCAGTGGGTGCAAAACTAGAAAGTCCACAGTTCACTGATTGTGAGAAGCTCTCCCAAATCGCACATAGGATGTAATGGAAATCCATTATTTTTTAAATAAAAAGACGGAAAAATTACAAACTTCAAATGACATGAAAATTGGATTGGGATGATTGAAAAAGGGCCAAAAATATTTCCAAATTTTTCTGAACAATTTTCCTCGCATTAGAATTTTTACCTCCTTCTGTAACTTTTTCGCGGTATGCACTACTTTTTAATACATTCTCAACTATTTAAAAAGATTTCCCTTGCAATTAAAATTTGTAACCCTCTTACCGCTTTTACCCATTTTTACTATCATACTCTATTTTAGTATGTACATTTGCAGTACTTTCAAGAGATTTTTGTAGCATTTGTTATTTTACCGGTTTCTTATGAATTTTTACCTACATACTCTTCTTTGTATACCTTCCACCGCCATTCCAAACGATTTTTCCTATTGTTAGAATCTTTACAGTTTTTTTCACCTTTTCCCACATTTACAATTCATAAGACATTCCTAACCTTTTAAACGAGTTTTATTACATTTTGAAGTCTTACCCTTTTTTGTCACTTTTACCCAAGTATACTAATTTTAATTCATTCCCAATGATTCCAAAAGGTTTTTTCTCGCATTCTGAAGTTTTATCCTTTTTGCCCTGTTTTACCCACATTCACAATTTATAACACTAATAACACCGTCATCCCAAAGGATTTTTCTGGTATTTTTAAGTGTTACATTTTCGCATGCCCCTCCTGTTTTTTCCGTTTTACATCTATTTACAATTTTACCACATTTCCAAGATTTTCCAAAGATTTCCAAAGAGTTGCCTCGCATTTTGAAGTATTACCCATCTCGTCCCTTTTTTACCCACATTTACAATAGTCGTGTTTTGGCTACGAGCAAGCGATTGTCGCTTGATAAGTTGCAAAGGAAACGACTTTTAAGCGGTAAGTAATTTTATTGAAAAATATGAAAAAGGGTTGAAACGGTAAAAGATGTCAAAAAAATATTTGTTTAAACTTAGCGAAAATGATTCGCGTCGCTAAGTTCTCGCTAAGTCTTCGCTAAGTGCTTCATACAAAACAATCGATTATATAAGCAAGCGGTGTAACCAAAACACGCTTAATATGTGCCACATTCCTAATCAATCCAAACGATTTTTCTCGCATTTTGAAAATGTATCCGTTATGCCCCGTTTTTGACCCACATTCAGAATTTTGAACACATTCCTAATTATTTTATACTAATTTTATCGTTCTTTTCTGATTTATTTTTTGTTTTTGCCCTCATACACTATTTTTAACGCTTTCATAATCATTCGGTGCGGCAGTCTTACCTCTTATGTCTCCTTTTTACCACCATTGACAATTTATTACATTCCCATTCTTTCAAACAATTTTCCCGCACCTTCAAAATTTTAAAATTTGTTGCCTCTTTTCTATTATTTCAAACGTATGTACATTAGGGTGTTCCAAAAAATTTTTCTTTTTCGATTTTCGTGGTTGCTCAAGCTTGATTGGAAAGCTTATAGAGTGAAGTATTTTTGAGGGAGAGGTTTAGAGGTCGCACAAGTCGAATTTCCCCCAAAATATTACTTAAAACTCGCTCAATAACCACGATTTTCTTAGTTTATAATTGCAATTATAATTAGTTTATTGCAAATGCAAAAACCACCAGTTTTGGTAATGATTTTGCTCAATAAGGTACAACGTATTAAATTTTTCGTAAATTTTGGATACATATTTTTGGTAACATTTTATAACTTTTAAAATTTCTATGCAAATTTAAAAAACTAATGATGCACTCTTGTGTAGAAAAAAATTTTTAATTTGTTGTTACTGTTCCAGAGTTAGACTATTTTATAACCTTTTGCCCATTGTATGAACCTACACTCAGAGAACTAATTGTTTGAAAAGAGGTCGTAGCAACCGTAAATTAGGCTGTTACCACCGAATTGAGGTTGCCACAACCGAATTGAGGTTGCCACAACCGGATTGAGGTTGTTCCAACCGAATTTAGTCGCCGCAACCGAAATTCGGTTGAAGCAACCTCGTTTCATAATTAATTCGGTTGTGGCAACTGAATCATCAAATTATATTCGCTCAGTCAACTAAATTTTTTAAAATTTCGGTTGAAACAACCGAATTTCAAATTAATTCGGATGCAACATCAACCGAAATTGTTACCTAATTCGGTTGGGGTAACCGAATCTGGTCTTAACCAACCTCAATTCAGTTGTAGTAACAGAATTTGACATCAATTCGGTTGTAACTATCGAATTTGGTACAATTCGGTCGCAGTAACCGAATCTAGACTTAAGTCGGTTGCAACGACCGAATTTGGCGTCAATTCGGTTGCTGTAACCGGATTTCTCATGAATTCTGTAGGTACAACCGAATTCATTTTCAATTCGGCTACCGCAACATAATTCTATGTAATTAAAATCTGACGTTTAAAATTTTATAATCAAATATTATTTTAAAAAGGTAAGTAAAATATATTTTGTATTAAACCGTCCTATTTTGCAGATGTTATTTAAGCAGATATCAACAGCAGATATATATGCGGTAGTCTGGATACAAAACGGCTTTGTACCTAGAGCAACCGATACAACAAGTCAGAATTAGTACGGTGTCCCATGATGGCCGGTACTTCAATAAAGGTTGGAAGAGGCATGTAAATTAAATGTATTATTGTACTTATATAGATTACCCCATATATATGACTTTATTTTCTCGCTTTTTAATTCATTTATAAAAAAAAACAAGAAAATAAATCATCACTTAATAATAAAAAAAAACTTTAATAATTCATTTATGACAGTATCTAAATTCGGTTGTAACAACCTCTAATTTGGCTGTGTCAACATCTAATGAGGTTGTGCCAACCTCTAATTCGGCTGTGACAAAATCTAATGAGGTTGAGTCAACATCTAATGAGGTTGTGCCAACCTATCATTCGGTTGTGACAACCTCTAATGAGGTTGTGACAACCTCCAATTAGGTTGTGTCAACCTCTAATAATGTTGTGTCAACCTCTAATGAAGTCGTGTCAACCTCTGATGAGCTTGTGTCAACCCCTGATGAGGTTGTGCCAACCTCTAATTCGGTTGTGACAACCTTTTAATTCGGTTGCGGCTAATTCGGCTGTCTCAACCGAATTTTTCTGTGAGTGTACAAATATTAGAAGCTGTTTGCCTTTTTGCATCTGATTTGCTTTAAATTTCTATGGAAATTTAAAAGACTAATGATGCACTTTAAAAGACGGATAAATGCTAAGCAATTTTGTAGAAAAAATTGTGAATTTGCAGTTACTGTTCCATAGCTATGCCATTTAAAAACTCTTTACCCATTGTATGAAACTAATATTACTACTCGTATAAACTTTCATCACTTCCCTTGCGGTAGTTTTTACTCGGTCTGTTTTCCAAACTTACAATTTTCTAAATTTATTCAAGCTCAAGACTTTAAAATTGTATAACTTTGGAACAGAAACCGCAAATTCAAATTACAAAATTGCTTGGAATTTATACGACCTTTAAAGTGCATCATTAGTTTTTTAAATTTGCATTGGAATTTTGAAAGATATAAAGCTTTATTTACAAAATTTACCCAAAATTTACGAAAAAATTTAATACGTGGTACCTTATTGAGGAAATCATTGCCAAAACTGGTTGTTTGTGCATATACAATAAAAGTTTGGACGTCTAGCTTCAAAAATGGTGACTTCGTCTTCGTCTTGAAAAAAATCTGAAAAAATTCTCAAAAATACTTTACTCTATAAGCTTTCAAATAAAGCATGGACAACAAAAAATTTGTATTTATGGGACACCCTAATGTTCATTCATTTTGTAATTAAATATTTTAAAATCTTTGAGTATTAAGATTCGGTTCCCGAGCTAAAAATCCAATTACAAATTACAAATTCATAGAGTAAATACACCTAGAGGCTCCATGTGTCTCATCTGACGTTTCATTAATCCCGCAATCTAAACCAAACCAGCCATGTTAAGAATACTCATTATATCGTTGTCCCTGTAGATTGATGGTACATAAATGTTGACAATTCTGTTGCGTGGCAACTAGAATGATAGCAAATCGCTTGGTTCGCGGATTCAGTTCCTTGCATATCATTGCATGATATAATTACAATATCTCTTGAATAAAATTAAAATTTTATACTCACTTAGTGTATACGAGGGTGGTTAAAGAAGCTATAAACTTAACACACACAAAATATTAGTATTATAAATAACATGATATACTTCTAGATATGATATATGATGTAGTATAATTGACACCAACTTCTCTGTATTAATTCTTATTCATAACTGAAACTTGAGATAAGGTTCTGTACCATTTGATGTCACTATTGAACCATTTAGTCCAATAATCCGTCTCCATCGTTGAACTTATAACTTAACCTGGAATGGATAAGTGGCGTTTGAGATATATGATACCTCACCCCGAAGAAGAGGCGCGAACATAGGTCTCTGGCCAAACAGTTGGTACTATACTTCCTGAATGTTTGTTAGATCCAACATGACCAAAGAGCCTAGATATTGACACCTACTCCCGCAAAAATTGAGGCAATAACTTTTGTGATGTTCGCCATAGTTGCCTGGTGATCCTGTATTGGGTGCCTCTAGACCATCTACTATTCGAATCTCAGAGATTTCGTGACCTTGTATGCAGAAAGGAATTATACCCACATGCTCCATATCTCCGTCACCCGGTCTATGGTTCCCTGGAATTTTTCTGTGCGCCGGACAAAATATCATCACACTGCTTGAACATCTTATTTAGAAATGATTGGCAGTTCTTCATGTCACAAATGCATGGACAACAATAACTACCAGTAGCTGCCTAACAGCAGCTGTATGTATCCTGTAAACTATTTTCGAAGGTAGGTCCTATAGTCCTTTAAGACCCACTCTGGGTCTACTAATCATATCCATAGTGTTTAGCTGGAGACCAAGCTTTCTGTCCGGAAACACACCTAGATATCTTGCATTATCTATTAGGGAAATTTCCCTACCATATAGGGACAATGACTGAATATATGGTACCTTATGCTTCCTGATACATACATAGTACGAACTCTAATTTCTTCGGATTTACAACCAGTCCTGTTGTCGTGGAGCACACATCCGCATGTGGAAGGGCATTATTCCTGTACTTCATTTGCCAGGTCATCAGCATATGCTGCGGCTGTGCGACGTGATAAATCCAGCTTTTGCAAAACACCTTGCGGTGCAAAATTCCAGAGAAGTGGTGATAAGACTGCCCCTTGGGGTGTTCCTGTACGCACATTTCGAGATAAAGACGTATACCCTAACCCAGCCACGAGTTAATGCGCATTCACGTAAGTAATCCAAAGAACAAATTAATGATTCTCTGGTTACCACAAAGTGCGGATAGAGCCGATTTCATCGATCCCTCTATATTGACCAATGCGACTACACGATGAAACGGCCTCTCTAACATATTTTCCCAAACATATTCTGCAGGAACCATGTATATGTTTGGAACATACTTCACACGTTCATATGTTTGCAAGTCCCAAAAATTACTTGTAATTAAATGCAAACAGTATCAAGTTTACTGACAAACATGTATGTTTCTAAGTGGAAACATATGCGTTCTACATTCCAAACATCCATATACTTACGTGGAAGCATTCGGGTGATTCCCCTAAACCTACATATACTTACGGGGAAACATACGCGTATTTCCTCTCAAACATAATAGCATTTAGAAACAAATTATTTTTCGATTTCAATATATATGTATTATAATTAATTTTAACAATATAAATCCACATTTATAAATAATTAATACACAAAATTAATAGATTTAAAACGGCCCTTCTTACATTTATTTGCATAGAATGCATTAAAATAAATAAATAAATGGTTTCCCATTACATCCCATGAAGGGACCGGGGAGAACTTCTCACAACCACTGAGCTGTGCGCTTTCCAGTTTTCACTCACTGATTGGGACCTACAGTTTTACACCGATTCCGAACGGTATTTTGAGAAGCTTTTTCATGGCTATATACTCGATAGTGTCGCCGTCACTATGCGAGGTGACCGCCGCTGAAAGAAATTTGAAGGTGGTCAGAGCAGGGTTTGAACCCAGGATCTCATGTACAATAGCCGCGCACACTAACCATTGTACCACCGACGGCCATGCATTATTTGCTTTTTTTCATGAAATGAGAATCTGCTGCTCTTTTGCTTCTCCTTCCTTTGATGTTTCTTACGTTTTTATTTTCAGAATGTTTCAGCTATGCGTTGGTTA
This sequence comes from Phaonia tiefii, assembly GCA_963931995.1. Taxonomy (NCBI): domain Eukaryota; kingdom Metazoa; phylum Arthropoda; class Insecta; order Diptera; family Muscidae; genus Phaonia; species Phaonia tiefii. The sequence goes on along the minus strand of OZ008367.1, from coordinate 104,921,730 downwards.
TCACCATGCGTTGGTACACAAACAATATATTTACATATCGTCACCTGAAATGCCCAAAGACGTAACCCTCCAAAAATAAATACTGTTTTTTTGATTGAATATAATACTACGCGCTAAAATATATATGTGCAAAATAGTAGACTTCCAAGTTCCTAAGGTAAGCTGTGGAATGAACGCGTTTAAAACTGAAATACTTTGGATTGTAAAATTTTGAAAATGAGGGTTACGTCTTTGGGCATTTTAGGTGACGATATATACCAATCAACATTCAGGAATATTTATGACTCACTGACTGAGAGAGAATAATGCAGATACACACTTACAAGATAGACTCTCTCGTTGTCTCTCTTTTATTCTAATGCTCCCGAGGGAGCATAAACAGTGCAACAAACACAGCTGTATTTGTATCACAAACACATATATATATTTGTGTCACAAACACATACGACTATATTATAACCTATTAATCATTGTGTCTCAAACATGTAATATTGAATAGCAAACAATGTGTTTGCACACAAGTATATTATATTTGCGACAAGCTCCAAACATACTTTATATTTGCATCCAAACAACAACAAGATACGGAATTTTCAGTGTGTACGCCCTACAGCGTGTACACCTGTTAGATGAATCGATTTGTCCATTAAGCTCTCTAGAGTGTGCAGAGCGGTGTCCGTAGATTTGCATTTGTTGTAATTGTGCTGTTATGTGGACAGCGAAGATGGTTGAGCGTAGAAATGAGTCAATCATCCTCTCCAGTACCTTCAGAAGGAATGACGAGACTCTGATTGCTCTAAAGTATGTTAACTTATTTATTTGATGATTTTCCGCTTTCGGAATGAATACCACATTCGATTCTCTACATCTAGCGGAAATAAGGGATAGATTAATGCAACTCGTATACTGTTTTAGAAGACAGGGAGCCAAATGCCCACTTTGTAACTCCGACACGACCGGGTGATTTTTAGTCGTCGAGAGTACTTTGGGTAGTTTGGAATCCTCAGACACGTTCACAAGACCTCGACTTTGAAGATCTTAATCCTTTATATTTTTTAAGTTCTAATTTGTACGCATTCCTAATAAAAACTTTATGCACGTCACTCTAGATGTGCAGATCCATTTTCCGCCTCGAAGATTTCGTCTCACCCCGGTAGGGCTTGCGGAATCAAGAGACGAGGTTAGAGCATCGGTAAGACTGCCAAATTAAACGGAATTAACTGGTTCGGAGAGAGGAATGGTTTTTATAACACCGTTTAAACTTCGTTTCGAACGTTTCTTGAAACAGACAAAGTGGTGGTGATCTGCGATAGAGAAAACTATGTAACGATGTTCAGATCAACGCAAAAGAATCCTGTGATGTAAAGGTCACTTCAAGGACCTCTTGTGTATATTATGTTAGAAACATAAAGTGGCATAGAAGAAGACTCATTTTGTAGGTCTCCGCCTCACCAATTAACTTCGTCAGGAGACACGTTGACCGGCGTCCAGTATCTTCATAGGTAACCGTCCAACTGGTTGTGACCAAAAATCGCGATACAATAATGCATAAGAGCGAAATTTTTTGGTTTAAAATAAATAATTAAATAAAAATACATAATTAATAAAAATAATACTAATTGTATTAATTACAACGTTTTATATTGCATATAATCATTTTAATATTTTACACTCAAGACGCAGGGATGAGACACATAAATACGGAACTAAATCCAGCCAAAATTGGGATGGTAAGTAAGGTTACTCATTGGTCATATATACTGACGCCAATGAAGCCATAGTCCGTCTCCAGACAAGTACAAGTAGTGTTGACTTCTCTATGGCAATAGATTGAAGAAACAAATTCAAATGTTTTTTTGGCAAGTATACACGTTATAGGAAAGTCTATGGCTTTGGAAGCGAAAAGTTTATAATCAAGGGTCTCCAGTTCATAAATCATGCCGTGATTTGTCACGTCGTTTTGGATGAAGAATACATCGGCTCCATATTTTTGTTTAGCTCAACGGATCGTTTATTTTCAAGTAGAATGAGCTTAATTCAGCCTTGGTTCCTGCCTGCATCCCAGAAGATGGAAAGTGATTGAGGAGAATTTCAATTGTCCTCTTAGTACACACGGCGATAACCAACCCAACCATCTATTGGAGAAGATGAATCTATAGTGAGGCTCCCTTTTCAGCACTTTACAAAACGTCTTCGGCCCGCTGTTTCCGGTTACCTTGGTTGAGATCGTCTAGTAATTGTTAGAGTTTATATGACTTCGTCGAGGCGAGATCGAAATATCTTGCCAAGTTATAATACGTATTTTGCCTCTCGTTGATTTCTGCTGGATCGAACTTGTCCGCACTATCTAGAACTCTGCAGGATAAACGTCGACCATTTCGCCGTCGACACGGCACTTTATTCCACGACTATAGAGCGGTAACACCAGCCCTGCTTGGATTAATAGGATTAATATCGTTTGTTGCGTTGTTGTAGTTTTTTAAGGAGAATTAATCGTTTTCGAAGAGAAGTTCACCGAACCACAGCCCCGGGTGGTACGGCAAGAATTTGGCCGACAGCTTGATACTCACTGAGTCGTACAGGTATCAGTGAGGTAGCGTTAAAACGCCCCCTGGATTGGGGAGATAGTTTTGAGTATAATCAATACTGTGATAGACAGCCCCCCTAACATTGAGAACCGACTCTATCCAATCAGCCACCCACTTGTGGCCAGGCGCATCTGGATTTAATTTCACCGGGGAATTAAGTAGACGTCACTCTCCCAATTTTACCAGTCCTAGCAGTGTCCCCTGTCGGAATATAAGGCATTTCGCTGAATATTTTTCGGAGATTTGTACCCTGCTGTTTTTCGCCCTCGGACTCAGCCGCTCTTTGATGCAACGAAGCTGGCGTTGGACCCTTCCCAGAAGAAAAACTCTCTAAAAGCTTTATTATGAGAAACTCTATTACATGAAGCTTTATTACCGAAAACCCCTAATTCGAAGCAGCTTAGCCGATGTCAGACTGAGCTGAAAATTCAGAGCTGAAACCGGAGCTGAAAATTCATAAAACCGGCTTATGATCGCTCTGTTTTACAATTAGAGAATATGCAAAAATCGGATTCTATAAATAACTATAATAAACTTTGGCATTTTTTAAATTTTATGTAGGTTCCAAATTAATTGAACTTTTATATTTTCTAACTTTCGATATCGGTAATTCGGCGAGTTTACGAAAAATGTAATTTCGACTTTCCCGACTATTTTTTTTAAGTCATGGAAATATAACCATATACGGACGGACACCACTACGTGATAAAAGACAAAAAAAAGACCCGTGTCTCCCAGTTTTGCCCAAAGTCATGCACTTTTTTATGGGCCCCAACGATTTGGGGCCTCGGTGTCATTTTTGCAAAAAAGTGACCATTTTGTCAGGCTCATATCTTAATTCATTTCAGGTATGTTGGTGGAGTCACAAGATCAGCCTGTATGATGTTAGTGAAGTATTTGAAGAAGAAAAAGCTGATGATGGAGGGCAGTCTGAAAATAACGTTCTGAATCAGAGTCAGATTCGGACAATGATTTGGATCCACAACTTAAGAGAGTGCGATTTGCAAGTCCAGGGTCATCATAATAATACGAATATTTTTTTTTTTTTTTTTTGTAATAGATAGCATAGTATATCAATGTTGAAGTAAAGAAAAAACAAATGAAATTAAAAAATTGTCGGGAAATTTTTCACTTTTGCGACTACCTAAACGCTACCTAAGCGCTACCTTAACGGTATTAAGAATCATTCCTAGGAAGTTCATATGTTCTAGAAAGTTGTTTACTGAGATCTTAGGTACATTTTTGTGGTTGATTCTTTCGTTGAATTTTGAACGGTTTGCTACCTATGGACCAGAACAGGGGGAAAAAGGTAAAAAAATCTAACTTTTTAAAGGTGTTTGCGATTTTGACCTTGAAGATGAAGTTTTTTGATTTATACGTTCACAATTTCTTTATGACAAAAGCTATCACTTTCCTTCAGAGAGTATTTCAAAATTCCGAACAGTTTGCAAGATATCAGCCTGCCAAAATGATCACTTGTTTTGCAAAAATGACACCGAGGCCCCAAATCTTTGGGGGCCCATAAAAAAGTGCATGACTTTGGGCAAAACTGGGAGACATGGGTCTTTTTTGTTTGGTCTTTTATCACGTAGTGGTGTCCGTATATGGTTATATTTTTTCGTCTTGCACTGTGTTATTATCAAATTTTAAATATCGGAATAAGCGAATTATGTAAAAATGTTATTTAGTTTTTTCGATTAGATTTAATTGCGGTATGAAAAACGAACGAATAATAGCAAAAAATTTCCAATAAATAAACTTTCCACTAATTTAATCTTACGATAACTCGATAACTAATCGAGGTGTCTAAAATTGTTGGAACGAAGTTCCTTATTGAACGTTGCTGGATGGGGGCTAAATGAAAAATTTGAAACATGTGGTAGGGCCAAACCAAAACAGAACGAGACAACTACAATTAGAATATTTCGTTCTATAAATAGAACTTTCAAAACTTCTGCATCAGTGCGTATAAGTAGGAAACCAATCTGTAAGTAGCGACAAAAAATCACTCTGCACAATCAATAAATGTCTTCGGTTGGTGACTTGTGTAAATACACACCGCAGTGGCTTAAGGGGCTAGACGCTGCTGAAGATGATGATTCACAAACATCGAAACGATCGTCCAGCGAATGTGAGTTCGAATCCCACCCGCGGCATTTACATTTTTTTCACTAATCGGAGAAAACATGATCTCTTATAGCCTTAAAGGAAATTACAACTTTAAACATAACGAGGATCTAAGACAACTAAATTTGAAAAATGTTTAAACAACTTTTTTTAACCGTATTATGCTATAACCCAGTATACAACCCAGTTTTATTCTGCATACTTTTAGGATTAGGTAATTATTACTAGATTTGGACAGTCAGGGACGTATATGAGTGTTCTTTCATGTTGGCTTTGTGATAGTCATGCCATTGTGAAGTGTGCTGGCTTCAATGGAAGATATTATAACATAATTACGGCTAAGGAAACCGAGCTTCGCTGAACATGTTGGAAGTGTAAACACTTCGATGTTGACTTTTTTAGGTTATTGCCTTTTGCATTATTAACAGTATTATTCCACTATGTGTGCTTGCAGTTCAAGTCTCGCGCTAATACATGGTAGTTATTTGAATTTTGAAGATTCGTAAAATCAAATAGTTTTTGCAAGTCTGCTCGTATTGAATTTATATTGCCGGCCGGATAGTACGCACATGTAATACCTAAAAAGTTGTCGCAGTCAACGGGTATCTTTATGGCGCATGCCTCTGAAGCATCTAGCGATTATCTATTTTTGTTATCGTGACTGTAGTATTATGTTATTCTTGATAAATATATCAGTTCCTCCATCCCTTGTTGCATCAATTCGATGTTTGCTTATGGTTTTATAATTTTTAAATATTACATTGTGTATGAATTAATTTTGTCTCATTTAATAGGACAATAGTAGATATTCTCTACTCTTAAAAAATTACCTATTCTTAAAAAAAGGACCAATCCTAAAAAAATTACCGTTTCTTAAAAAAAACCTTATCTTCAGAAAAATACCTTGTTATAAAAAATATCTTTTCTAACAAAATTTAATTTTCTTAAAAGTAACTTTTTCTTCTTTTTCTTTTCACCTTTTTTCCTGAGATAAGTAGGCTTTCTGAAAATAAGTAAATTTTGATAAAAAATTACCTTTTCCTAAAAAGAGTACAACTTCTTTAAAAAGTACCTGTTCTTACAAAAGTACTTCTTGGTAAAAAAAAGTCACTCTTATGGTTTTTTCTTACAGAAAGTACTTCTTCTTAAAAATATTACGTTTTCTGAAAAAAAAACATTATCTTTTAATAAAAAAAGTAAAGGGACGCTACAAAAGTAAATCGATTGGGACAGCAAACGACGCCATATTTTTCCCGCTCTTTGACATTTCTCTTCAGTAGGGTTTGCCATTTTTATCATGGAAAGATATACGAGCCAACAACGAGTCGAAATTATTAAAATTTACTACCGAAATTTGGAGTCAGTGGCCTCAACTTAAAGAGCGCTACGTCCAATTTATGGTCGTCATAATCGTCCTACCAGATCAACAATTGAGCGTCTAGTGGACAAATTTGAATCCACAGGCACAGCACAAAATGTTCCCGTGCCAGTGAGACAAAGAAGTGCCCGTAGTGTCGAGAATATTGCTGCCGCTGATGCTTCAGTTCAAGAAAGCCCAAATGTGTCTCTCACACGTCGTTCTGAAGCGTTGGGCATCTCTGTGACGTCGTTGTGGCGAAATTTGCGAAAAGATCTTGGCCTACATCCTTACAAATTCAGATTGACGCAAGAACTGAAGCCGCTTGACCACCATAGGCGTCGTATGTTCGTGAATTGGGCTGAGCAACAACTTGAAAATGATTCGGATTTTCATCGGAAAATCATCTTCAGGGATGAGGCTCATTTCTGGCTGAATGGCTTCGTCAATAAGCAAAATATGCGTTATTGGTCAGACAGCAATCCACACGTAATCCATGAGTCATCATTGCATCCCGAAAAAATTACCGTTTGGTGCGGTTTATGGGCCGGCGGCGTCATTGGGCCGTACTTCTTCCTTGATGATCAAGACCGGCACATTAATGGATAATATGCCCCAATTGGATAATATGGACTTGGAGGACATGTGGTTCCAACAGGACGGCGCCACAAGCCACACAGCGAATGCCAAACCAAGTTTGGTGAACGTGTTATCTCGCGAAATGGTCCAGTCGATTGGCCGCCTCGGTCGTGCGATTTTACGCCGTTAGATTATTTCCTGTTGGGCTACGTCGAGTCTATGGTCTATGCCAACAAGCCAGCGACGATTGATGAACTTCGTACGAATATCTAACGTGAAATTGCAGCAGTATCGGCCGATTTATGCTTGAAAACCGTCGAAAATTGGGTTCAGCGTCTGGACTTCTGAAGTCGTGCCCGTGGTGGTCATGCAAAAGAAATCGAGTTCCATACATAATGGCATCGAACGTACTTTCACAGGAATAAAGAATTTCATTGGTATCTAAAACCGGTTTAGTTTTATTTAAAATAACTTTTGTAGCGCTCTTATTGAAAAACCCTTAACTCTCTTTAAAAAAGGGCCTATATAATACATATTCCGGAAAATATAATACATATTCTTACAAAAAGGACCTAAAAATATAAATTTTTTTTAAAAAATACATGCAGAAAAAAAATTTTCTTAAAAAAAGTTTTTTATTTTTAAAGATCCTTTTAAATTGTCGTACTTTACAACGGGCGCTTTATACGTGCTGGAACTAACTAGTACATAATATATAGCGGAAGAAACTTCGTTCCAACCGGGTGTCCCATACACCTCACGTGATTTTATTTAATTTTATTGTCTTTTTTTGAGGTCTTCTACAAAAAAAAAAGATCATAATACCAACACTTCGTTCTCGCTACCATTTTGGGCCCGTACTTCTAGAAGTTTGAAATTTTTCGTGCCTAGTATTTTACACTAATTTCGTGGTCTAATTTTGAGCCTCTCCTACAGTCCGGCAATTTTGCCTAATTGTGTTATACATGTACCACGTCGTCATAGACATATTTTTTTAAAAATATCCATTTAAAGAAAAATATAAATTTATCATAAAATTAATTAGTATATATTACTTTTAGACCTTTAAAAAAACATCCATTGGCATGGAAATCCCATCCATACTTATAAGTATAGTTGAAGCTAATTTGGAATTAAAAAAAATCCTGTGGAAGTTACAAAAATGTTGGTTCGAAATGGTCATTTCCGGGTTTGCACATAAACAAATTTTTTGTCTTTTTTAATTGATTTTATTTCTAAAACGATCTATTCGGCCTAATATTGTTTTCAGTTCGAAAAAATAGTTTTAAAAAACAAATTTCAAAAACGGCAAAACTTTAGAGTGCCATAATTTGACAAATAAACATCATTCAAAAAAAAAAATATTGTCTGTTGACTTGAAGTAACATTTTTATAAGAACTTTTTGGAAATACTTAAGATGTATTTTTTGGAAGTCGGTAAATTGATTATACTTCATTTCTAGAACTAGTAGAAAACTGATTCCCATGGAAATACTTCCAAATTTTTTGCGGAGGTGTTCCTTTTTCCAATTAACTAATGTCATTTGGTCGCCTAGAAGTTAAAATAAGTAAGTAAGGAATATCTTCTTACATTTTTACTTAGATACTTTCCTGAACGCTATGAGGACTCAAACATAAAGGATGTAGAAAATAATTGAAATCTTAAAAAAATTTCGAGAAAATGTAAAAGCTTCTGTTTTTTGATTTTTTGATTTTTGATTCACTAAAATTAATCAATATCCCATCCCAACCTGTCTATTCAGATGCCATTTATATAGATATTGTATATGTGACTATCACATGCCATTTAACTGTTGGTTCAACTCGTCCAATAACTGTCCATCCAGAAGATGTTCATCATAAAACACATCATATTGTCATAACAGACAAGAAATCAATGTCTGTAAGTTGGTTATTAATTTAAGCTAAACCAGATTGAATGCTGCCCATTAAGAACGACATAAGAGATGGCACAAACATCATCATCAATTCGATTGAGATTGTTTGTATTTTTTCTCATACTAAAGTTTTTATTGTTATAAGTTGAGATGCGACATTTAAAACAAGTAAGTTGTTTGAGTGACTTCGGGTCTGGTTTCAAAATGTGGATATATTTCACGTATTTTATCAGTTTTTAGATAAAAATGCGAACGATACGAAATATACATGCATTTACTTTGTGTAGGGTTCCACCCACTGCCATTCCTCCCAAACGACACATTTCTGGGGTGCTTCCATGAATGCTTCATTGGGTGGGCATTGAATGTATTTAGCCTTCTTCTCACCCTTCGGGCAAATCCAGTAGTGTGTGGGATCCGAAATGTCACGGAACATGCGCGAGTGGTCGGTCACAATGGCACAATTGGGTTCGGCATAAATGTCCTGGGGTTCATAGCGCGCCTGGTGTTTGGGACCAGCTGAGGCCAATGCCACTAGGGCGCAAATGACAATTAGAGAAACTGCAAACGTCAACAGATGTTATACTTTATATTGCAAGAGCAGCCATTGAATGTTTTGAATTCTGTGAATTATTTTACCTTTGTGCATTCTGGGAATTTATTTGCTACGAGTCGTCACTATTCTGGCTTTGAATAGTAGTAACTGGTAATGATGTTCATGTATTTATACGTTGAAATTGTGATTCCAATTCTTATCTTACACAAAATGTTTGTAAACATTGTTACGCAGCTATTTGTTTGAAAACATGTTTCAATTCAATTAGTAGATAATGAATGATGTACTTGTGGTTTTTACGCCCTCGCCCTAAATCAAAGGAGTATACAATTGTTGAGGGGCTAAAGAGATACGTAACTATGGATGGAAAACAGAGATATTCCAGTACATCATAGGTTTAGAAGACAAGGGATTTTCGTAAAAGTTACACAGCAACCGGTACATGTTGGCATGCAACTTGTAAGGAAAACGCTGGCCGACATGGGTTAGAAGGAAATCTATAAACCTTTTATCTCTATCTCGGCCCGAGGTCTCAATACTTGTTTCAAGCTTGGCGGGATACTATATGATTGGAAAGAATGTGGCAAGAATCTAGGTCAGACTTATGCAGAAGCTATTCCGAAGCGAAAAAGGAAGAGTATACTGAGCCACTATCTACACGTGCCCAGCAATAGCCATCATGTAATTATCTGCTATGGGATCGTACTTCTTAAAGCACCTAGGGTAATTGGCTCATTTAAGCATCGATTGCATATTGAGCTACCTGCAGCAAAATAAATGGTTCTACAGCGAAAGTAACGCTTAACCCCGATAGCCTATGGTAGCACAATCAACCAACAAGGCTAAGTGACTCATTGATATACTGCCACCAGCACCTAACTGAGTTTGGCAAAAATTAAAGCTCCAGATGTCATTTACAGCATAAGCTGATGCCTTCCCCTTTAGTGTCAGGTACAAACACGCTGAAAAATCTGTATTTTTGTTGTTGTTTGGATGCAACTAGAATGTGTTTGTAGCTTGCCGCAAATATAGTATACTTGTGCCCAAACACATTGTCTTAGCTATTCAATATTACATGTTGGAGACACAATGATTAATATGTTACAATATATGTTTTCATGATGCAAATATATCTTTGTTTGTTGAAAACTGCTGAAAACAAAAATAGAAAGACAGAAAGAAAGAGAAAAACCAAAATGGCAGCAGACCTTCAATTCATGAAAACAATGCTTGCACGTAAGAATATGGTTATTCCAAATATATACATGGCTCCTGCATAATGATAAAGGGCCGTTTTTCAGCGTGTGAGTAAAGTAGTGGCCGTCGGTGGTGCAATGGTAGTGTACGCGCCTCTTCTACCTGAGATCGTGGGTTCGATCCCTGCTCTGACCACCTTAAATTTCTTTCGACGGCGGTCACCTCACTTAGTGACCGCGACACTATCAAGAATTTAGCCATGAAAAAGCTTCTCAAAATACCGTTCGGAACCGCAGTAAAATTGTAGGTCCCAATCAGTGAATATAAAACTAAAAAATGCACAGCTCAGTGATAGTTAGAAGCTCTCCCTAATTCCTTCATGGGATGTAATGGGAAACCATTTAATTTTTTTTGAGTAAATTAGGAACAAGTTAAACACACGCTGGGAGCGGTTATAGATCACTTTCCTCAAAGGAGGTAACAGTTATACTACAATCATTCTGCAGCAGGATTCTCTCATTTGAAGATTTTGAGTAAATTTATACTCGTATCTGATCATTGTATTAGAAAACAGATGTTGGGTTAAACGAAATCTCCAAACATGAGATTTCAATTACAGTCTGTTCAGGGCTTTACGCAGACCTGAGATGGTGTTGATTAACATGGGCCTATCAAACAACATTCCATTAATTTTTAAATATTCTGATATACAATGAAAGAATTTTTTTTTAAATTATGTTCTGCATTTTTTTAACAACAAAGGAAAAATAGCATTAAAAAATGAGGAAAATATGTACATGATAAAACCCCTGCATCGCAATTTTCCTCCTAAGAACAATACGATATATGCCAGTAGAAAAACTGCCTAATCAGTGTTTTATTTTGTGATCGTGAGCCCTTTTACAGGAGTTTCAAATTTCGAAGGGTATCGATTTTAAAATAATTTTCTTCACTAAAGTTACAATGCGAATAGAACCAATGTGCACATCAAATGAAAACACACAAATCCACACTGTTGTTACACCTGAATATTAATATCAAAAATTTGTTATCATGTCACGATAACGTTCACCATTCACCGTTACAGCGCAACCGGCATCATTTTCGAATAAATTTGGCCTGATTAATCCGCTAGCACAAAAATCATACCAAACACTGGCACGCTATGGGTGCATAGTTTTTCTTTATTGACATGTGGATTTTCAGTACCACAAATGCTGAAGTTTTGCTTGTTAACGTCTTCGTTTAGGTAAAAATGTGCTTCATCGCTCATAATGAGTTTTTGTTTTTCATTCAAGTATTCAATTGGTTTCAGTGATCTCTAGACTTCAGTTCCTGTGCCATTTTAATTTTGTAGGCGTGATGAGTTTGTCACGTCTTGGTCCACACTTTGCTCCGCAGTAGCAATATTTTCGACCGAACGGCCAGTATGTAGACGCACAGTGCTGTACTCTTTTGAACCGACCCAGAATTATCTGCACCAAACGGCTGATTGTTTACTAAGATGTCCAGTTATGGTGACCGAAAAAATCACGCAATGGCAGAAATGTACTTCTTGCAGAACCATCATTTTCATAAAACCGTTGAATCAGTTTTACGCGTTGTGCTACTAAGTAGTTGCCAAAGCATGTAGTCCAATTGCCTGTAAAACAGTGAAACGATCTGCGTTTCAATGGAATCACCTTGTAGTTTCATTGTCACCTGCTTTCCAGTTTTCAGGGTTCGTATTTCGGGTTCGTATTTAATACCGTGGGGAATGGGTAGCGATCGTTTACCCATTACCACCGAGTAATGGGAAAATAATTTGTAGTTACCCACGACAATGGGGAATTACGCATCGCGATTGCCCATTACCCACAGGGAAAAACAATGGGTAGTTACCAAAGGCCGCTTACCCATTCCCCATGTGTCGTGGGTAGCTAACCATTATTTTCCCACAGGGTAATGGGTAAGCGAGATGGGTAATTCCCCATCGTCGTGGGTAACTACCCATTATTATTACCCATTACCCTGTGGGAAAATAATGGGTAGTGAAACACGACAATGCCGAATTACCCATCGCGATTACTCATTAAACAAAGGGAATAATAATGGGTAGTTACCAAAGGCCGCTTACCCATTCCCCATGTGTAATGGGTAGTCGTGATGGGTAATTCCCCATCGTCGTGGGTAACTACCCATTATTTGCCCACAGTGTAATGGGTAATCGTGATTACTAATTCCCCATTGTAGTGGGTAACTAAACATTATTTTCCCCATTAGCCTGTAGGTAATGGGTTATCGTGATGGAGAGTTCCCCATCGTCCGGGGTAACTACCCATTATTATCCCAGGGTAATGAGTAGTCGTTATGGGTAATTCCCCATCGTCGTGGGTAACTACCCATTATTTTTCCACGGGGTAATGGGTAATTCCCAATTGTCGTGGGTAACTAAACATTGATTTCCCCAGTTCCATGTGGGTAATGGGTAATCGTGATGGGTAACTACCTTTTGTCGTGGGTAAGTAAACATTATTTTTCACATACTCAGTTGGTAATGAGTAAACGTTCATTACCCATTCCCCACGGCGATGTTTATTGGTTGTCCATGGGGGGTAAATACGAACTCTGGAGAGATCATTACACACGATCTTGGGCTCTTGTTCTGAAAAGAACAATGAGTTTAGTTTTTTAACCCTGACTTTTTCCAGACAATATCAAACTTCGTTTTGATTCTCTTATTAACTTTTGCTTTGTTGAAAAAGTACAGACGAAAATTTAATACAACGTAATTCAAATCGTAAATGTTGTATCCAGTTAGAAAAGCAAATTATTTTTTTTTCACATTTAACATGGTTTCTATTAATCAGCTGACTTTGACAACGAAAACACGGAGTTTCTAAAGCGGCTACCTGATAGTTGTTGTACTATGGGCTGACTGTTCCCAAACTTCGGCTGAGCGTTCCTACACAGCGGTTCACCTTACTGTTTCTATTCAGCGGCATCGGCTGACTGTAATTCCACAGCCACCTCGGCTAACTGTTCTTACACAACGGCTTCGATTGGCTGTTCCTACACAGCTGCCTCGGTTGAATGTTCCTACACAGTGGCTTTGCCGGTCTGTTTCTACACTTTGGCTGACGATTCCCACACAGCGGTTTTGAATGACTGTGCCTATACTGTGGCTTCGGGCGAATGTTCCTACACAGCGCGTTCAACTGACTGTCCCTGCAAAGCGACTTCGGCTGAAGGTTGCTATGTAATTTACTCGTTAACAATCGGTACCGACCCATTCTCTGCGGACATGTATAGCTCATAACGAGCCAGTAACCCGCATATCCGACACTAACCAGCTCAGCGAACCCGAATAATCGAGTGTGCAACACGCTTAGATTCAGATTATCTTAAATCGGCCAGCCTGCGAAATATGTAGACAGTATGTCTTCACAAGACAAGTGTTCCAGAATAGAAGCCAAGACAAGTGTTCCCAGAAAAGTGTTATCAAGCTAAGAAGTGGAGGAGTGTTCTCAGCGGAGTAATCAGATGGTGTTATTTCAGTAAATCAAATTACTTTGTAAGTTAAAGATTAACAAAGTATCCGAATTCGAAATCCAGTAAACAGGACTAATTTGGAAAAGTATGGTGGATACTAAAGAAATGCCCTTACCTCAGCTTTCATAAAACCACGTTACAATCTTTCACAACTAAGGACGCCAGCTCTAACAATTTGACTTAGTCAGCGATTTTGTTTATTGCCGACAGAACGTGTCATGTCGGTATTTTTTTTGAAACCATCAATTTAATAGGGCACTTGGGGCATGGGACTGACCGAGGAGGTGGAAAGTTTCGGATAGCCACTCATTTGGGAGTGGCCAGAAATAATTCCTTCATAGAACAGTCCAACCAGCTCACTACTTACTACAAGTATGTCCCGGACAATGGCTTTATCGGAACCCTCCGATAGGTAGCTAGGCGAAACGAATAAGCAACCTGATTAGTTATACGATCACTGATGCGTCTGAGGTTAAATAGATGACCCTGTCACTGAAGCACTTCTAACAAGCGGACAAATTCTTTTGTTCTTTGAAGGCGGATGAGCTAACAGTACTGGCCAACGGAATATCAAAAGTAAAGAAACAAAAATCCAGTTTCCACACACTGGATTCTGCTAAGCGTCTGATTCATAAAGGGCGGCGGAAACAGAATCATCCTGGCAGCAGGCAAAATTCAACACCACGGTGGGCTGAGAATGAGAAACATAAAACCCTTCTATTTGTGGACGACCCCCGCAAACTGACCGCGATATATGCACTTGGAATGTTAAAAGGCTATACAGATCCGGTGCCATTATTAAACTGACAGATGTCCTCGAGAATTATAAGGCTGACTTTACTGCTATCCAGGAGAGACTATGGACAGGTCATGGCTGTACAGGGATTAAGAACTGTCTACGCTCCATCGCTTTCGATAACAGAATGAGATTGTTAGATTTAGCCGCGGCAAAAATCACTGATGTCAGTAGAACTAGATTCCAACATATAGACATCCATAAGGCTACTTGTATATCTCCTGATCAAAAGACGAAGAACCAGATTGATCACCTGGTAATTGAAGGAAGGTACTTTACTAGTGTAATGGATGTAGTATGTCTGATTCAAGTAGCTAATATCTATCCTGAACACTACCTGGTTGCAGCGAAAGTCATACGAAAGCAGACACGTAGAAAGCTGCAATTACCAGAAATAACCACGGCTTATGCAGGGAAGCTCACTCAAAGACAGGCGTAGAACGCAACCCCGTCTCAGGATCCTGAAGCGCAGTGGAAGTGCATTTCCCACTCTATTAAAACTGCAGCAAAGACCGTACTTGATTATGAAAACGCGCTTAAAGGGAAACCATGGTGCGATGAAGAGTGTCACATGGAAAGTTATGAAAAAAACTCTGCACGTATGGCAATTCTTCAGCCAGTTGCAACGAAAGCTGCCACATAGCGGAACAATGAGATGAGGAGAGGAGGTAAAATGTTTGTTTAGCATGAAAAAACGGTACTGGAAAACGCGCGAAAGTGATCAAATTGTATCTAACTGAAGTAAGAATGAGATGAAATGGATCAGGGCCCCCGTTTGTAGAGATAAAGACGGGAATCTTGTTACATATGCGCAGAGTATGTGGAGAATATGGGCAAATCACTTCTGTGATTTACTTATTGAGCACCTACAGGACGGTGGCTTCGACTGTCACTTCCTAGTCAAAGAGAAGGCAGAACTGCAATTTCCCAGCAACAAGAACCGCTGGGCAACAAACCCGCTGGTGGCAATGGAGTACCGGCTGAGCTGTTTAATGCTGGCGGCTACGAGTGGGAATGGTGAATGCAACAGCTCATTTGGAAAATTTTGCTAGACGAATTCATGCCCGACTGTTTTCAAAATAGGCGACCCGAGTATAAGTACGAACTATCGTGGGATAAGCTTTATATGCATCACATACAAGGTCCTCTCGAGTTTAGAGTGAAAGACTAAAGCCGTCTGTAGCAGACCTGATCGGACCTTACCAGTGCGGCTTTAGGCGAGAAAGTCAACTATCGACACGATATTAATATTACGACAAATCCTGGAGAAACCCTCAATAAACAAGTCGATACCTACCACCTTTTGTAAATTATGCCTTCGATAGACCGATACGGGGACAACTGTATCAAGCTATGTCGGAGCTTGGTACTAAGCTGATACGCCTTTGGAGACCGACACGAAATCCTTAGAAAATATTGAAAAAGACCTTGCCGAATCATTTAGTTCGAGGCGAGGCGTCAAGCAGGGCGATACCCATTCATGCGCTCTCTTCAACATATTAATAGAGATCATCGTGAGAAAAGCTGCAGTGCATATGAATAAAACTATCAGCAGCAAAAGTCACATGTAGCACATGTATGCTGTTGATTTAGACATCATTGTGGCGAAATCTGCGAGAAGTTACTGCCGTATTTTCGAGAGTTGAGATAGAATCAGCAAAAGAGAAAGAATCAGCAAGAAGAAATTAATGGTTTCGGCAAGCAGAACATCCACCCGATTGGATGAGAAGATGATCGTTGATATTCGCTATAATTTGGAAATCGTGGACGAATTTATTTACCTCGAATCTGCAGTGAACAGAAGCAATAACGTCAGCCTGGAAATTAAACGCAGAATTGTCCTTGGAACATATGTTATTTCGGGCTAACCAAGCACTTCAGAGATATGACCCTCTCTCGAGAAACGAAGATCCAACTATATGAGACTCTCATACAACCGGTCTTGCTTTATGAAGCAGAATCCTTGGTCATATCGTTTGCTAAAGAAACATCTCTGGGAGTCTTCGAGAGAAAAATGCTCCGATAAATATATGGTCCTGTAATCGACTTTTGACGACGGACCATAATCGACTTTTGAATCTGTATCCCGTCATCGACGTAGTTATGCGTATTTGTTAACGCACTTACGCTGGCTAGGCCATGTCAGTAGAGTGGATCTGAATGAACCAGTGAAATGTACTCTAACGACATTTAAAAATAGGACGATCAATACTTCGCTGGAGAGGTCAGGTGGAATATTGCCTGCGAGAGTTTGGTGTTACCAACTGGAGGAGAAAAGCTGAAAATCTAGTCAGTTGGAGAAATGTGCTATCCTCAGTTTGTAAGTAAGTAAGTTCTGACATTGGGACTTAGTCCGCAATTTTTGATGTTGCCGCCGAAATCTGTCATGTCAGTTGTTTCTATGAAGTCATCAAACTAAAAGTAGAGTTGGCAGGTTTATATTTCAACTGCTGTCAACAATTTTGATTTCTCGCCATATATGTTTTTGCCCATATATACTTATGAATGCATCATTTCGATTAAAATCTAAGGACAACAAAACTTGTAAGGAAATCTAAATTTCTAAAGAATAAACTATTAGTTCTAGCTTGGGATTGACAACGAATACAGACGGAGTCATTGAAGGATATCAATAAAACAAACAAAAAATTAATGAGCGTTGGAACTCACGGACGATGTGTTAACACATTTTGGTTACATGTTTTGGTACCTGTTCGATTTCTATAAATACATTAGTAATATTTCTATAAATACATTCTAGTAATACATTTTGTGCTTAAGGCTCTTTTGCTATTGCACTTTCTTTTTTCTTACATCTGCTTTAACATTAGATGTAATATTGTTAAAATAAATAAAGCAATATTTAGCTCGCTGAAGGAATTGTTTTCGTTTTGTCAAAAACAGAGCGACGACAAAAAGTATTGAATACTATCATGGTACAAACAAATGGTAGAAGCACTAGCCCAGCTGACTTGAACATTTTTCCTGGAGTGAGTTTTCCTCTTATGTCAAAGTTTGTTAACTTTTGTTTGTAGTTATACAACCACCTACAATTGCTGTTTTTGGAATGTTTTCTCCGTCGAAATCACATGGAAACGTTCTAATTTTCATACTTAAACACTTTCAAAATATCAAATAAAACACGCATTTTGTAAATGGAACTTTTTCCAATTTTGTATATATTTTCATTATTTTTCAATCAGCTGAGTTGACACATTATAGGCACTGAGCAAAAACAAAATGCTTGTTGTTTTTGGCTTGTTGTTTTTGTTGTCGTACTGCATCTATCATTATATTTCTACCATGAATAGTATAGAGAACTTATTGCACTCTTTTGCCGCTCTCACGTAGAGAAACTGAGTAAAAGAGAATTAACGGGTCTTATCCTCTTTATAGAATATTTCAATATAAATGCACCATTTCGACATTGTTATTACATAAAACAATACAAAAAGCATAAATGTTTCAAAAGGCATCAATGTTTCTATTCTATACTATACTATTCTTGTATATTCTTGTTTGTTCGCTGCCGCTACATCAATACCATCATAGTTATTTTCAGGCAGAGACTAATGTTGTGCAACAACCTCGTATGTCATGCTAACGCTGTGTGTTGTTTGCATGTGTTGGCTTTGATAGATTGCACTACCCGTGCCTATAGATCAGTGCCCAATAAGCACAAAGTCGGACTCGGATCCGATTTGAGTCCGACGCGCCGGATTCCGCTTACGCTGATCCGATTCGGATCCGGTTTGAGTCCGGAACATCGGATTTTATCTGATCCGATTGTAAAAGATGGAGTGCCGCTGTAAAAACTACTTCCAGTATGCAAAAGATCGACTAACTAAGAAAAGCAAATACACTCCAAAATAAATTAATTTATAAAAAATGTACATGTTTATATATTCGACGTGGTTGCAGCTAACGCTGTACCGAAGAAATTCTTCACATTGATTTTGTTTGCGATTTAATTTTCCGGTACAAATTGTAATCCGAAATTATTTCGAGACTGAATTCGATATGATTTACCCATTGGATCCGTTTTTGTTTCGAGATCGGGTCCGATTTCGAGATCGGACACAATTCTTGTTTCGAGATCGAAGTACGAATTGCGGCCGCTTTAGTATCCGATCTCGAATCGAGATCAGACCCGATCTCAAAACCAATTCAGAGAAGTCGGATCCGATCCGGAGCCGATTCAGATCCGACGTGCTTATTGGGGTGGTAGGCATAACCGAACGCACGCACACAAACATATTATGTGCTTGTGTGCGGTCGCAAACGCGCAGGTATAGACTGATGCTTCGAATCAAACATAGTTGTTGTGTACATGTGAGTTTGCCGATCGTGTGTGTCTGTGCAAAATAAAGGAAAAATACGATTATTGTCTGCCTCGCGAGGCTATGGCTTGGTTACCACTGCTATAGATGTTAACACATTAAAAAGGTTTAACTTTAGATGCGGACAATTGGAACATGTTTTGTCGAACTGTCTTATTGTATATGAGGACGGGATTGTATCCGGGATATTAGTTAAGGTGGTGCGCATTATATTTTGTCTTTAACAAAAACAAATTGACATTTGGTTGTGAGACAGGGCCCTTGTGGCCCACACCCGAGTTGCGGCTATTCATGTGACTCAAACCTAATTCTGAAATTGGGTCTATGTCATATATATTTATATATTTAGTATACGTTGGGCTTTCTGGTATATTTACAGTTGTTAACAGCATCTGATTTGGAGCACAAACTTCTGGTATTCTTTGTACGAGTATTTTAGGATATAAACCCATTTCGTTCTCCAAAATGCCTACCAAGAAAGATATTTTAAGAAAATGTACTCATTTGCCCTCAAAAAATTTACAAATATGCCATTAATAAATGTCATCCCCTGATGAAACCATTTCGAAAACATTAAAATTGCTATTATATTTAGCCAAAAAGAAGTTCGTAAAAAATCAATTCAATAATTGTGTCAAATGTTTTCTTAGCCATCATGATGAAAGCAGGTACTCAACAACTTCTCCTCCGGCACTTGACGCGTGTGCTTAATTTAAATTTACCTCAATTCAAAACTTGTGAGGGTGTTCAGTATATCGACCTTGATTGTAATATACGTAAGCATTTTTGTGTATTTCAGTGATTTATTTTTCACAGACAAAACGACGGATTAAATTCGATTTGAATGGCAGTTAAGTGAAGCAGCGGGTCAAGTGCGTCCCAATTAGTGAGTTTTAATAGATAACACAATTTTGGGATAGGTATTATTACACAACACTGCGCGCCAATTGTGTGGCAGCTCTTCACATTGGTGTTCAAAAATAAATAATTATATATTTTATTATTTGATGTAGTCAGTGATTGAAGTAATTGTTGTTATAACCAATTTCGTTGTTTGTACATGTTATTGTATGGTAAAAATTAATTAACATGGAAAAGTAATTTGTTTAAAACAAGAATCGCAAAACAATAATTTATTGTTTTCCACAAAAATAAATATCAAAGAAGTTCGACATAAATTCTCAACTCAAAGGTTAAAAAACATAAGTTCTTAATGCCCAATTTCAGCAAAAAAAAAAAATACTTAGAGCCAACTGACAGTTAAAAGTTTTTAACTCCATACAGACTGAAGTTTTGACTGATACTGACAATTAAAACAGTTAGATCCGTCTAACTGTAGGATATCTAGGTATAGTGAAATCGGCCGTAAAAATGTTAATTTGAATACTTAACGATCATGTCCATACTAAAATGGTAATTTCAAAACACTTAACGTTGCTGTTTGAAAAAGCGAAAATATTAGCTTAAAATTTCCACTTGAAAATACGTTTTCCAGTTTATTCATTGAAGGAAACCGTTTTTCAGTGGAAAAGAGATAACACCTTTTTAGTACAAAAAAATCCTGTACAATATATTTTTTTTCTATATATAACACCGTGTTACACACATTCTGTCCTATGAACCAAATTTACTTTTTCGGAAAGGGGATAAAAAATAAAAATACACGTGTATCGGCGATTTTCATGTACACGTCAGAATTTTTTTTATTTTAAGTTTGATGTATAAAGCTCGTAGTGGCCTGTGTGAAAGCCTTTGCACCGATTTTTAACCCTTTATCAGTGATCCAATCGAGCTGATTTTTTGCAGGCAGACTCGTGGAAATGACTGTATCACGTCAAATTTTTTAAAAAATAGATTTTTATCAATTCTCAGATTTTCCTAAATTTTTTTTTTTTGAAAAAAAAATATTTTTTTCACTTTTCTTAGCATAACTTGAAGGGACTCCAAATTTTTAAACTACTTAAGCGTTACGAAAAAAAAAATGTTTTTTGACCCATCCTACTCGATATAGTTGTAGTTAATCAATAGTAACCTTCTAACACTAAACAGTTTTTGACTTTTACAACACTTACAACTGGTCTGACAGATGAAATATATCAATAGTAACCTTCTAACACTAAACAGTTTTTGTCTTTTACAACACTTACACTTACATCATCTGACGTGTACATGAAAATCGACGATACACGTGTATTTTTATTTTTTCCCATCTTTCCGAATGTGTGCATTTGGTTCATAGGACAGAAAAAAATCTATTTTTTGTAACAGCGTGTAATCACCCATGTCACAGTTCACAATTTCGTTAAAAATTTTAATTATATGTGTAGTCACCTTTTTCTGTTTACATGAAACAAATAAAGTGCCTATTCAATCAGTTGTAAAAACTGTAGTGGAATTGTGTTTCATGTAATAAAAACTTTGGACTCATAACATTTTTTGAGTTCCCACGGTGCAATTCATATCCTGGCAGGCCTTCTGTCATGCCTTCTTTCGGATCTGGGAAGTCTTTATTACAAATTGGCTCTTGATTTTAAAACTACTTGATGCGAGATTGAAAAAGTATGCTATCCATTTCCTTTCTTATGAGAAAGCGTCAGAAAGGGCCTGCATAATACATGCCTTCCGAAAGCGTTTAAAAAGAAGTCATAACAGTAGATCTTCAGCAGAAAACGTTAAAGCCGTGCAACAGGAAAATCTTATTGAAGGTCTTTGAAGGGTGAATTTCAAATGGGTTACCAGCAAAAAACCTTCTCAAAATACCTTTCGGAACCGGTGTAAAACTGTAGGTCCCAGTCAGTGAGTGTAAACACCAGAAAGCGCACATCTCACTGATTGTGAGAAGCTCCTCTCAATCCCTTCATGGGATGTTATGGAAGACCATTTTTGTGTTTACCAGCACAATGGTGGATAAGTCTGTTTCCATATGGTCTAAATTGGCAAAGAATATTTAGCGAGAGTTTAGTTTTAATATTTAATATTGGCCGTCGGTGGTGCAATGTTTAGTGTGCGCGCCTCTTGTACATGAGATCCAGGTTTCGATACCTGCTCCGACCACCTTAAATTTCTTTCGGCGGCGGTCAACTCGCATAGTGACGGCGAAACTATCGAGTATTTAGCCATGAAAAAGTTTGTTAAAACACCATTCGGAACCGGTGTAAAACTGTAGGTCCCAATCAGTGAGTACAAAAAAAAACTAGAAAGCGCACAGCTCACTGGTTATGAGAAGCTTTCCCCAATTCCTTAATGGGATGTAATGGGAAACCATTTGTTCATTTTTACCTGGAAACCCTAATGAGATGTATAAATTCAGATTCGGATACACGATACAAGCGTTTATAAAAGTGTAGTCTGATCTCCGGGTTAATAAATTTGTTAGGCTGTGTTCCATAGATGGAGTTGATAAGTCGGAGTTCAGGAAATCGGCCCTGAGTTGGAGTAGGAGAGGAAGTCGCCTTTTTTCAACCCGATTATTACTCCGTGTTAACAAAAAATTTCTAAAAATTCGGGGAAGGTCTAAAATACTTCCCGAGGTTGCCAATTGTGACAAGTAACAGAACTGTCATATATAAGTATTTGTAACCCCTCAATAGCATTTGTTGCCTACGATGTGAGATTGAGTTATAGATATATATTAGGTGAACCGGCAAATTTCCTTTTGTCAAAATAGACTTGATTGAATTAATCACGATTCCACACGAAATAAGTTTTTTGATCGAAAATTTGCGATCGTTACCAGATGACGCAATAATATAATTTCAATTATAAATTGAATGAAACACTTTTCGAATTCCATTGAATTCAATATCCTATATTTATACGAAGAGTTAACCCAACGAACTTCGTGCCGTACAATATTTGGCGACATTAGAAAAAAAATCAAGTATTTATGTCATTGAATTCTATTCCTTTTATTGAAGTCTACAAAAAGAGTAGAACAATGATTGTATTCAATTTAACGCTGCACGATACACAACATTGTGTGGAACAAAGAGTGTGGATGGTTTCCCAACTCGTGAACATGCCACACTTAGCCGGCCGTGTGAAATTTTCAGATTTATGCCGAACACTTAAAGCGATTGCCCTTGTGACTTGTTTATGCTCATCGCAAACGCATGTTTCTGTAGGAACTAATTACATTTCAACTGGAACAGCAAATTGGTTGGGTCAAGGGAATTCAAGGAATTAGGTATTCTTCCCCCTTAAACGAGCCTTACAAAATCCGTGCCACTACCACATTGTTTATTAAATTCGTGGCAATCCAACTTTAAGATGAAAATGATGAGGCGGCATGCCAGGCAAACTTTGTTTTGTGACTCTTCTCATCAGCGCCATAGAGTTCGAGGCCAGTGACCGTGTTGTTCACATTGTAACTAATTGCAGTTGTCGTCGTTGGGATTTCTCTCTCCTTTCTATCTATATTTTTCGTACCGTGCACTCTTTCAATCGTAGTTACGATAATTTTGACCAATGTTTGGATAGACATTAGTGAGGAGTTCATCTTTCGTTAAAGTGAATTGCCGAATGAAAGGTACAATCGATATTAAACCACTGGAAGTAGCTATCGGAATTTATCCATTTTCGATTCTCAGCAGTTCTTTTGAGGAAACTTCTGCGGATCTATACTGTTGCAGGAACACTCGAATACTCATACTCAAAGAAATGATTTTCACGTATAGCCACAAATACGACGACGTCAGACATGCGTTTAATTCATCCGCCGCTGTTGATTTCAAAATCAAAGCGATGATTATTGTCGCCCAAATATTTCAATGTTCAATCGAGTGATTCTAATGATCGTTTGTGCGCCATCGTGCACTCATCCCATATGATAAATTTACAATTTTTCAACACTCTTGCTATGGTTGATTGCATTGCAGTGTTGCAAATAGGAGTCTCGTAGATTTGTAGGTTTAACGGAAGTTTAACTGCTGAATGTTTTTCAGTGCTGAACTACCAACAGTGTTGCAGCAACACTGCTATGACAGCAACACTGCCAACGCAATGATAATATCAATGACATCAGGATCCTTTTCGCAGTTCCGTCGGCCGCATCAAGGCAAAATAGTCCACCGTTTCAATCATGGAGAGGCTTTATCAGCTGATCATACAAAATAAGTGTGTTTGTTTCACCCCGCTAAAGTTAATTATAGCTTAATTTGTACGGGACAGCTAAGCGATATTAAGTGGCATTTCAATTTCCCACTTAAATTCCGACTTGTGCAATGACAATGTTGCCACATGATAAATTTCAAGAAATGGCAACAAAAAGTTATCTTATAGCTCATTCGCCCTGCAAAATATTTTCC
Source organism: Phaonia tiefii (assembly GCA_963931995.1). Taxonomy (NCBI): domain Eukaryota; kingdom Metazoa; phylum Arthropoda; class Insecta; order Diptera; family Muscidae; genus Phaonia; species Phaonia tiefii. The sequence continues at coordinate 104,897,455 of OZ008367.1, read as the reverse complement.
CGATTTCGTATCAAATGTCCTAACAAAATCTGAAGTGTTCGCATTGGTTTTTTTTTCTTGATTTGATTGAAAGTCACGGCGCATTGACGAGGTAGTGTTACTAAAGGGTCCGTCAAATAACTTTTTTTTTTTTGAAAATGCCATAAAACAAAACTACTGAATATTTTCTCAAATTTCTTTTTTTATTTGAAAGTACAATCCTTCCGGTTAATAATGGAAAATAATTTCATTCAAATGGCTGCCTCGGCTGGCCATGCTGTAGCCTACACGATCGGTCCAATTTTTAAGCACATTATCGATTGTGTGCAGCTGTATTTCACCAATGGTTTCACGAATATTGTCCTTTAAAGCGCCAATTGTCTCTGCCTTGTCGGCGTAACACTTTGAGGGCACCCCACAAATAATAGTCCAACGGTGTTAAATCGCAGCTCCGAGGTGGCCAAACGACATCAGCTCTGCGGCGGATAATGCGATCTTCAAAAACAGGGCGCAAACCATCGAGTGTAGCTTCGGCTGTGTGGCACGTAGCGCCGTCCTGTTGAAACCAAATGTTGCCAATATCCTCCTCTTCAATTTTTGTGAACAAAAATTCGTTCAACATGGCCCGATAACGAATCCAGTAGTAACACTGTGTCACAACTTGTTGACCAAATGTAGCAACACCGAACATCGAGCATTTAAAGTACATTAAATGGGGCATTTTCAACTGTGAAACTGGCCATAAGACTCGTTTATGCTCTTTTACTCAGACTCTTTACATGAGAGCGGAAAAGGAGTGCAATAAGTTCTCTACACTATTCAATACTTTTTTTGTCGCTCTATTTATGACAAAGCAAAAACAATTATTGCTGTGAGTGAAATATTGCTTTATTTATTTTATAAATATTAAATCTTATGTTAAAGCATATTTAAGAAAAAAGAAAGTGTAATAGCAAAAGAGAGAGCACAAAATAGAATAGAGCACAAAAACTGTTCTATTTTTTTATTTTCCAATGTATCATCTACTAATGCGTTCATAGAAATCAAACAGGTACCGTCTAACAAAACGGTGTTAACACATCGCTCGTGATTTCGAACACTAATTGTTTATTTTGAAATTATGTCACTTAAGAGCAAAGATTTCCGAACATATTCGATAGATTTTGTGATTCTTTTTATGAAAAATTAGTTAAACAACTGTGGGTTGTTTGTAAAGACTGATTAATAAATGAAATGAGTTACAGTGGACCAAAGTTCCAATATCACAAAAATATTGATGAGTTATTCCAATTTTGCTCTTACTATATTATTTTTTCAAACCAAACAATTCAAAATATTAATGTTTTATAACTTTCAAAATGAGCAGTTTGGGATCCAGATTGGTGCAAAAGTGGCAAAGTCACACTGAAGTTAGTGAATTATCCCACTTATCCCAGTTGAATTAACCCACTTATCGAGACGTCAAATTCGTGTGAGAAACGTCATTCGTGTGACGAAATGATTTTTGTTTCTTATAAAGGGTGTTTTTTCAAGCCCGATAGAGCTTCAAATTGTAAAAAATAACACAAAAAATTAAGTTTTAATAAAAAAATTTCTATTATTTGTTTCAGTATACTCTGGCAAATCATCATGAATAGATTCACGCTTGAACAACGCTGCCAAATTATCCAAATTTACTTTGAAACTCAGTTGGAAACTGACGCGTTGTTTTATCGCCAAAGTGTGTTCAGCGATGAGGCTGAGGAAAATTGCCATATATGGAGTGCGACCAATCCACAAGAGACCCTCCAGACTCCATTACATCCAGAAAAATGCACCATTTAGTGCGGCTTACACGCTGGTGGCATCATCGGACCTTATTTCTTTAAAAATGAGGCCGGAGCTCGCGTTACGGTCAATGGAGATCGTTACCGCACCATGATCAATGATTTTCTGTTTGGAAATATGGATGACATTGATCCAGACGAGATATGGTTTCAACAGGATGGCGCTACGTGCCATACGGCGATCGCAACCATCGACTTATTGAAATCAAAATTTGGCGATAAGTTGATTTCGAGAAATGGACCTGTCAATTGGCCTCCAAGGTCGTGCGGTTTGACACCTCTTGATTATTTCCTGTGGGGCTACGTGAAGGCACTGGTTTATGCTGATAAACCAGCAATAATTGACGCCTTGGAGGCCAACATTGTTCGTGTTCTTCGTGACATACGGCCAGCAGTGTTCGAAAAAGTGGCCAAAAATTGGACGTCCAGAATGCGCTTCGTCAAGAACAGCCGCGGTGCCCATATGCCCGAAATCATTTTCAAATGTTAATGCCACGTATTGATCTTTCGAATAAAAAAAAACTTTATTAAAATTTAATTTTTTGTGTTATTTTTTTACAATTTGAAGTTCTATCGGACTTGAAAAAACACCCTATACTTATATATAAACTGATAAAAAAGTAAATTACTTTAATACATTACCTGATCAACTGCCTAGATGGGCATAGACCAGATAATGATGACAACTTTTCAGTAAGAAAATTGCACTAACGTTATCTAAGTCATCCGATCTTCTAACATGAAACACACCACCCAAATGGCATAGATTCATCCGCAATTTTAGATTATTTAATGCAATTTCTGTAAACGTATTTATGTAAATCAAACATTATTCAAAACTCATGAAAATATTAGAAATAGTGTAATACACATAAGTCGTAGCAATTTCCATGTAGACTATAGTTATTTACATCACAAATTATTATAAATTACTTCAATCGAAGGTCACTGATAGTTTTTAAATATCACCATTCATTTTATATTGCAAGTTATTAAAAAAAGTATATTACTTTAAATTATAAAAACAAATACATACAACCTTTTAAATCAATAACATTCACATACTTGAACTTGAATATAATTGGCATTCGGAGCATCTTTAGTTTTTCTAACACAAATCTATTTGTAAATTGCAAGCAAATAAAAGCAGTTCATTGAATTCCAATGTATGAGTATTTTGATTCAAGTACAGGGTGACGCGCGAATCGTGCTGCAAAAACAAAATGTAATAATTTTTTTTTGTGTGAGTAATCGACTTATTTCATTTTAATGTTACAAGTTACTATTTACATAGATTTATTAAAGTGAATGCTTGGGATACCGAAAAGAGGATTTCCTCCTTTCGTTTTCCTTCCTTTTCCTTCATTTCGTTTTATTGAACATTCATTTCTCTTCAGTTTTTATACAAACAAAGGTTCAATTACACTTACCGCAATAATGGCGGTCTTCATGAGCAGTCATGAATACACCAGCTCCACAGTTTTCTCCTGGACATTGCTGTCTAAAGGAAATTCAGGCAGGAGTTTGGCGCCACTCCCTCTAGTAGATGGACTATTATAAGGTGGGTAAACACGTTTGCCGAATCTGGAAGAATCGCACGAAGACCGTACCATCGAGAGCCCTATTTTGGGGGACAAGACACAATCGCGACTGTAGCAACGAGAAATCAGGCAAATCCAAGCGATTCGACTCTAAAATTATCGGCGCAAATTGGAGTTAGAAGAAGGTCATTCTGACTTCATGATGACTTAAATTTCTGTCTGTACAAAGTTTAAATTACAATCAAGTTAAACTCTCTGGCTTTGCCTATTCGCCTGGAATTTTGGCAAAAAATTATTGAAATGGCCGAAGAAGACAACAACTTGATAAATTGCTTGTTTATGTCTGATGAGGTCCATTTGGATCAAAACAAGCAAAATTGCCGTGTGTGGAGTGAATCTAATCCAGAAATACTCCATAAGCTGGAACTGTACCCAGAATGAGTCACCGTGTGGTGCGCAGTTTCATCAACGTGCATTGTGGGGCCATTCAATTGTGAAGAAAACGGTATAACAGTAAATGTCAATGGAGAGGCGTATCCGTTTGAACAGTATTCCAGCAAGATGAAGCAACTGCACACATAGCCAAACCGGTTATCGCGGACCAAGAACGAAAATTCCCAAACAAATTATAAGTAATATGCATAAACTGCACTTTCCGCTGGTACCCACGGTCACCTAAACTGACTGCATCAGACATTTTTATGGGGTAATGTCAAGCAAGAAGTGTACGAAATGAAAACAATGAATTAGACTGAATTGAAGCAGCACATTAAAACAAAAATTGAGGCGATCCTGACTTCCACCCTTCAGGCCGCAATGAATAATTTTCTGATCAGGTGTCGCATATGCATGGATGAGCATGGAGATAGTTTAAGGTCTATCATCTTCAACACCAAATATATATCTGTATATTTAAAAATGAATCGTGGTTTCTTCGGATGCTTAAAACTTGAAAATGAAACTGCTCGGAAATTGAAAATGACTGGACCAAACTCGATACTTCCTTCTGTGTGGTTGTTCGTGATTGCTACGTGCAGGTTTAGGAAAGAGATAAATCGAAAGATTCTCTACAGTTGCCGCTGCAGGTCATTTCATTTGACAGCTCAGCATATGTTCTTTCTGATTTCATAATTTAACTGTTCGGTCACGGTTAAATGACTTTCCGATATCTTTATAATTTTTTGATTGATTTTTTCGAGTGAAATAGTTTATCAATTTATGAGCTATATTATTGATATTTCGATCAAGAAAAGTAAGTTCATTGTTTTTTTGTCAGCGAAAACCTAACCCCATTTCGATTTGAATACTTATAGATCGTTAGTCGATTTGTTTTGTTTTTCCAGTTGTTTTCCAAATTTCAGTTGCGTTGGTTTCGTTCGCTTTTTTTTTGTTTATTTTGGCTATTTCAAACTAGAAACGTATTGAATCGTGAATTGGAACGCGAGCGAGTTTGCAACACCACAACTTTGCAATAACAAGTACAAACAAATGTTCCACTGTTGAATGCATATACTTATAGTAGACCCAATATTTCTTCTACATTTGGCCTGTTGTGATATTTACGTTCGATGTTGAAAAGAATTGCTTTACTAATACCAGATAGAGGCAATGGTTCAAAACAAGGAACAAAATAACAACAACGGCATTTCGTTTTGTGTATTAAAATTGTTGTGTTAAATACAACACAAATGTATGCTAGCAATAACAGTCAATAAAAAAGTTTAAACCACATTTAAATTTCAAAGTTTTTCACCAAAGCGACACGAATAATTAAGCAAGAAGTCATTGTAATTCTGCCTGGTGTGTGTCACTTTTCGTCAAACATATCTCTATCACACCGACCGCATCAAGAAGAGAGTGAAAGGAAACGTCAGATGAGCCAAATATTCTCTCTAGTATGATTTACTCTATGGTTGAATGAATAGCAAAACAGTGTGTATGATCATCTGATGAAGGCGGTCGATGAATGAAAACGGTGGAGTATTTTTTGTTGTTGGCGCCCGTCGGAACTGGGAAACGTTCGTGATATCAATGATATTTACAAATATGTGGTCAAAGTGGCATTGCGTTAGCTCTAGCACCTATAAGTATTGCTACAACACTGTTGGAAGTTTGAAGAACGGCACATTCAGCACTGAAGCTTCCGTTAGACCTGCAAATCAACGAAAATCCTGATTACAACATTTCAAAGCAATCAGTCATGGCAAGGTGTTGAAAATTTGTAAATTGATCATATGGGATAACTGCACGGTGGCGCACTAACGATCATTAGAAGCTCTCGATCGAACATTGAAATATTTGGGCGTCAATAATCGTCGCTTTGTTGGTGCGATGATACTGTTGTCGCGCGACACAGCGACATACACTTCCCGTGATTTTGAAATCAACAGCGGCGAATGAATTAAACGCATGTCTGAAATCGTCGTATTTGTGGCGATACGTGATAACCAAATCCACAGAAGTTTTCTCTAAAGAACTGCTGAGAATCGGATGGTTTAATATCGATTCCAGTGGTTTAATATCGATTCCACCTGTCATTTTTCAATTCACTTCAACGAAAGATGAACTCATCACTAATGTCTATCCGACCACAAATAAAAATTATCGTAACTATTATAGACTGAGCACGCGCAATTTTAGCGGCGAAAAATATTGATGTCAATGACTTGAATTGATCAAGTCAATCAAATTCCGGGAGAATTGCGTTCATACAAATTGATCCATCGCGTTGAAAACGATGACGGTGTTATCAATTATCGATTTGCTTGGCATGCCGCACCATTATATGTGTCTTAAAGTTGGATCTGTCATCATTAAGCTACGTAGCTTCATGCTCCGAAACTGTGCAATCAAACCCGACTAATTGTGACGAAGTTAATAAACAATGTGACAGTGGCACACATTTTCTAAGGGCCGTTCAAGGGGGAAGAATACATAATTCCGAGAATTCCCTTGACTTCAACCGATTTCCTGTTCTAGTTCAAAGGTATTTAATTCCTACACGCAAAGAAAAAAAACGTTTATTGCACGGTTGCCAGAACAATACTTTGATTGATTTGTATTAATTGTAACCGTTCATGTAGTTCTCCCAAATAAACTCATATATCGCAAATGTGTATCATGTTGTTGCAAACGAATTCTCGTTTGCATCAATCGGGTACAAAATTACATTTGCCTCAAGTTTAAAAACCGTTGGCGATAACTGAAATTAGCCCTTTTTCTAATGAGGGCACATACTCGTATTACGAAGAACGTAAATTTCTCCCATTCTGTCGACTGTATACACATCCTTATCCACTCGATTGGCATACACACTCACGCATACACATTAAAGTGATCACACACTCTAATGCTTCTATCCTGTCGATATATCTTGGATGGACAATTAACCCATTGTAGTTTGCTGCGCTTTCAGTTGATATTTGAAGGCAAAGCGAGGTAGACGTGTAAATAGACAGTGCAAAAATAGACAAAAAATTCCAACTTTGTTTAAAACAAATTTTACGGGTAAAACTAAAATCATAAAAGTTGGAAATTTAAACAAACAAGAGCTTTGGAAGCCATAAATAAAAGTTTTAATTACAACTCGGTTGCTGTAACCGAAAGAACAGTTAGTTGAACCGTTTTTCGTTTCTCGCAATCGTTTTTCCAGCTTTAATTTTTCATAACTCGTTTACTGCAAACGTTTGAATGAGTTAGGATCAGCTACAACTCGGTTGCTGTAACCGAGGGAACAGTTGGCGGAACCGTTTTTCTTTTCTCGCAAACGCACTTCAGTTATCTGAGATTTCGTTTGGGAGGAACGAGTTTTTTCTTTGCGTGTAGAGAAACTTGCTTTTGCGATGATCATAAACAGTCGCAGTAAGGCAGTCGCTGGAAGTGTTCGGTATAAATCTGGAAATGTCATGCTTTTCACACGGCCGGTTATATGTGGCGTGTTCTGTAGTTTTGAAACCATCTATACTCCATCTACCATCTACACCTGGTGCTATTATTTTCGTAGACGTCAATAAAACGAATAGAATACAATGAAATTAATACTTGATTTCTATTTTCGCTAAATATCGGGCGAGACGAAGTCCGTTGGGTCAGCTCTCCTTATAAATATAGGAAATTGAATTTGAAACGTATTTAATTCAATTTATAATTAAAATTGTATTATTGCGTCATCTGGTAATGATCGTTAATTTGTGATAACAAAAAACTAATTTCGTGTGGAATCGTGAATTCTCGAAATTAATTCACTCAAAAAAATCTATTTTGGGCAAAACTAAGTTTGACGAATCAGCTAGTATAAACAAAATTGAATTTTCTATACATACATTGATTAAAATAAAGTTATTTGAATTTTTTTATTGTTGCACAATTGGTGCGCCACCCTGTACTATTCATAGTTGGCGTGGCAGGGTTGCCAAACCTTTATACGCTCAGTTCAAAAGCTTTCTAGAAAACTACTTGCTTTTCTATAAAGCTTTTGAACACAAAGTTTTTCAAACAATTTTTAAAGAAATTTGTTTATTTGGTTGGCACATCATGTGGTACAAATTTTTGCCATTTCATGTAAATACACAACTACGTTGGTAATCAGTATTTATAGTAGGCAATAGTACTATTATTATGTGTTCAATCGCAATACACATAATGATTACTGTGACGATTGCCATTAAATTGCATGAAATTGATGATGCCCGCATTGAGAAGATGATTTTGAAGTTTTGTTTTATGCCTTTTTGAGACTTTAGTTTTTAATGATACAACATCTCAGTCATTAAACGCGTTGCTACTAATTATAAACTCCAACTTGTTATTCATTCGTATTCTGTTCAATGAATGAATTGAACGTTTGTGCGTACAAACGAGATTACGTTGAATTCAATGTTTTTCACATGTTTGCTTTCGCGAATACAGTTTCCACTTCAAAATTGAATAAAACTGTATAAATGTGGGCATGAATCAACTTAAGTAGAGTTCAATGTCAAATTGACAATAATATGGCAATAATATGCAATACATGTCATACCTTTCTGTCATGCGTCAATAAAATTTGTACCAAAGTTATGCAAAAATATACTTTGTATGTATGAAGACTAGGATGACAATTTTGTAATTTTCGAATTGCGATTCGGATATTGACGCACTGAGTCTAAACCTATAATACCGAAAGCGAGCAATGCTGAAAAGTGGCGCACCAGGTCAAAGTCCGTAGGTACATCAAAGAAAATCACAAGAAAATACAAATGTGTGAGAAGATTTGGATATTGATTTAGTTTGATCTTGAACAAAATGGTACAGGTATAAGAAGAATCCAACAACTCTTGGATTTCCAACTCTGGAGTCGAGAAAATTATCAACGTAAGGAGCAGATGAAAAATTAAGATTTATTGTTTTCACCAAAAAACAAAATGCTAGATGCGAAAAATATTCAATTAAGACACAAATGCCAGTTAAATGAAGTATGTACGCTGTGCACAATCGGGTTTGACAACTGGATACATAAAGCGGTTTTAGAGTTGTTTACAACAAGGGCAGATTTTCTGCCACAAAAAGAACCGTAACAAATTAACTTCAAAAATGGTTTAATGCCTTACAACCCCATGAAATGACTAAAAATAAAATCAAACCATAATAGTTGCTTCTCGATTATTGTGAGTGCCCGCAATTATGACCTAATCCCACAGTGCTCATAATACAGGGTGAATAAAAATCGTCGACCAAAGTCCCCAGATGCCGAACCATATGAGTACCAATTTAAAACCATGCATTTAGACATGGTTTTTTTCTTGGTTACGAACGAAGAGTACAGTCTGAAAAATAACGGCCCCAGCAACATATTGCAGGAACCATGTACATGTTTTCAAGCATTGTTTCCGTGAATTGAAGATCTGCAGATTTTTGTTTCTTTTTGTCTGCCACGTTTTTGTTTTCAGCAGTTTTCAACAAACAAACCCACTGTTGGGTCACATAAACATATATTATAACCAATTAATCATTGTGTCACAAATGTGTTATATTGAATAGCAAACACAATGTGTTTGGACACAAGCATACTATATTTAACACGTTACGTTAAGTTATATTTGCACCCAAACAACAGAAAGACAAATTTTTCAGCGCGTACCTAAGACTCCTACCGATCTATGCGTCACGGCATCTGGTTGTAATGCAACACCACATCGAGCTTACGCTCTCTACGCGATTTGTATATAAATAACCTGACCAACAATCCCACTTTAGGCGGAATTATCCCGCTCTTGAATGTCTCATCCAGCCTTGCATTTCAATCCCGCTTTTTACAGAGAAGTCCCGCTTTATGTGTCACTAACTGAAATATTGGTGATAGATTTTTTTGTCGAATTTTCTTCATTTAATTTTTGTTCCGACGGATGGTCACAAAAGGTGGTATAATCAGGTGCTTTTTATGGACAAAATACTTCAACAGATTTCAGAGCAAACTAATTTCAAATTACTCTGAAGTCTTTGACTTGAAATGCAAATGAACAGAGGAAATTTTTTTTAATGTAATTGGTTTTAGTCTGGCTTTAAAAAAAGAAAAAGAAAATTATAATATAAAAAATATTTTTTTATCAGTATAAAATTATATATTAAATAAAGATTAATAGGACAAAAATATATACAGGGTGATACAGGAAGTTCCGGACAAATTTCTCCAGCGTATTCCTTGGCTCATCTCATGAAGAAAAGTCCTCTAGGACCATGTCCGAAAATGCAAGGCTGCGAAATGGCAGCGGGTTAAAAATTTTCGGATTGGTGGTCGGAGGGTAGTAGGATAAAGTTTCTAACTTCTGAACCAGAGGTCGGATTTTTTTGTGTTTGGGCTTGTTGGAAAGGTCTTTAAGAGGCCTTTCAGAATTATCACCGAATCACCGAGATACAGAGGTTTCGGAAAAAAATGGAAAAAAAATTTACATTACCTCACATTACCATCGCAGAATCCATACATTTAATGAATGTCTGCTTATTCTTCGTTTGAATAAGTTGCCATGTTTACTAATTCAAAACACAACGTACTCGAAACTGTTGCTGCAGCAGAGATTAGCGTAAACAAATAAATGTGTGCTGTTATTTCGCTTAAACATTTTTGCATTTCAGTAAAATGGTCATAACTTTGGAACGGTAAGACCTCTGGGCTTCGTTTAGATCATATTGGAAAGGTATCTTTTAACAGTTACCAGCTATCTGGCCGAGCAAATTGAGGTTATGTGAATTTTTTTTTAACATTTTTTTCCGAAAGCTCTGTATCTCGGCGATTTGACTTTTTTCTACTTCTTTTTTAATTAATGCTGAAAGGCCTCGTAAATACCTTTCCAACAAGGCCAAACACAAAAAAATCCGACCATTGGCTCAGAAGTTAGCAACTTTACCCTACTATCCTCCGACCACCAAACCGAAAATTTTGAACCCGCTGCCATTTCGCACCCTTGCATTTTCGGACATGATTCTACTGAACTTTTCTTCATAAAATGAGCCAAGGAATACGCTGGATAAATTTGTCCGGAACTTCCTGAATCACCCTGTATATTATATTTTTAAATTCAATTTAAACTATTTTTAAATTTTTTATCGGATCTATTTAAATGGTACTCATGTTAAATGTTAACAAAATCCCGCTTGTTGGGTCAAAATCCCGCATTGCGGTCAGAAAAAGTTTGTCAGGTTAGGTATAAACAACAACCACGCCGGAACTCCCCAAAGGGCCACAACCACCCGTGTTACCAGAATATGGTCTATGGTCAGACCTTGTCGCCGAAGCTACTATCAGTGTACCACATACAGTTCAAGCATTGGTAATCCCAGACACTAGACAAAAAAAAAAGGTGGCCGAAGTCCCACAGTTCCAGAATACGCCAACTAACGCCAAGGAAAAAAATAACAAAACAAAGAGGTATTGTGCTGACGGGAACACCGCAAAGACAACAACAAATAATAATATAGATAAACATGCCCGAATACTTCACGAGCGAAATTAACCTACCTCTGAAATGGCCGATCGTACACTAATGCCCTACTGAAGTCCAAACGCGCTCCTGTATCAGTAATTCCCATACCATCTAAGACCCTAATGTCGCCATAGCGAGTACAGTCCGTCAGTATGTGCACACACCAAAAGCCCGGTACTTGTCCCACAATCACAATCCGCAGTATCAACTAAGCACCTTCGGTCAGGCACGTATGCAGGATTTTCGGTGGGCCCAGCTTGAAATTTAGGTTGAAAATAGCACTACATTCAAAAATTGCGGAAGTAATTCCGGAGGAGGACCCCCCCCCCCCGGCTCCCCTTCATACGTGCCTGTCTCCGATGTAAAAACACATTGAGAGAGCCATGCCCACTCAATATGGACCTCGTACTTAAGCCAAATCCAAAGTCTGGCCTGTTCCATACAAACGTTACGTCATGTATAAATTCATAAGTCACCATTCCTTCATCACTGTCCGTCCAACGTGACCACCAACGAGACATCACGCACTCATCCAAAATCAATACTGACAACTGGAACATTTTGAAATACAACCATTTCGTAGGGAGTCAAATTCTTTCAATAATTTCTATTTCCATTTTGCACCGTCGCCAATACTGTCGGCGTACATGGCTGAAAGTATGCAGCTGTTGGTCCCAATAGCTTAGATCGGCTAAAACATATAAATCAAAGGCTTTTGGTGGGCATAAAAATTATCGTGTTACATTTTTCTTCCAAATCTTATTCCAACTTATGTATTTCATGTTGTTATTAAACAGAGGTCGTGATTTAAAAAACAACAACAAAGAGAAAATAATACGGAAACTTCTTCCGATTTTAGGCTGAACGCCGCTGACGTCTTCGTTGACTTAAAATGAAGACAGCGGCAAATTTGCGATATCCGAGGCCGCTCAATCTTCGCTTTGTAGAATACCTCCAAATAAGCCGAACATTTTGAACAAAATTTGCCGATAACTTCCTTAGTTATCGCGTTATCTAGTGTTGAAATATTAATAAAAAAAAAATAACTTTTTTTAATATTTCGCTTAAGCATATATTTTTGTTATATAACTTTCCAGAAATAGCGGGAAAAGTTCCCACTTTTGGGGGCTCTAATACCGGCTTCGGCATAGTTGTTCATTTCTTTAGATAAAAACAGAGATTTTCCTAATATAGATATTATTCTATAACTAAGCTAGTTATAAAAAGTGTTGTTGAATTGTTTTGAATTTTCTTTTTTTCTTTTTTGTGTGGTAGAAATACTCTTTTTGTAGATATATATATATATTATATTATATCAAAGTACAATCTTATTTTGGGTTATGCTCTCGAAAAACATTATAGTATCAAGAGATATGGAACATCGTACTCTTCACAAGAAAGCTACCAACATGAAAACTTCGAGCCTATTTTAGGCGGCGCGCCGCTGCCACCGACCAACAATTGGTTGGAAGGGGGAATTGGTAAGGAACGTTTACCCATTACCCAATTACCCACAGCGTATGCGGAAAATAATTGATAACTACTCACTACGACGCGCAATTACACATCACGATTACCCATTACAAATGGGGAATGGGCAGGTGGGCTTTACACATTACCCTCGACGATGGGTAATGAGTTACCCAAGGTAAAGCATTCCCATTTTTGATCGAAAATATGAAAAAATTTCCCTATCTCGGACACGGAGCATCAAAAAAATAATTAATTTTTGAGAGTTTCTAAGGGTTTTGTTCAATTCGTATGAAATATAAAATGGCTGTAACTCGGAAACGGAGCTTCCAATCTCAAAAATAATATTTTTTTTTTATCTTTACAGAAGTATCTAACCCATGGATGTCTTACGGCATCACCTTTTTTTTAAAAATAGCTAACTAAAACTAAAACTTTTGGAATAACAAATCCATAATTTTGCCCATTACCCTGTGGGTAATGGGTAATCGTGATAGACAGAGCTGTAAATTTATCATTCTTTTCGGATTTCAATCCACAAAAAATTTCATTTCACAAATTAAAAGAATTGAATGAAATTTAAATCAAATCAAATAAATTTGACAAAAATTAACTACAATTCATTTCTAATTCAAATGAATTTGCAGAATGAATTATAATTAATTTCCAATTCAAATGAATTTGGCAAGAGGAATTGCAATTCATGTCCAATTCATTGATTCTTCATACAAAATTCAGCTGATTCCGGTCCCAAAACATGTAAAACGTGATAAGTAGATGAGGTGTTAAAGACTTGGACATAAAAACCGAAACCGGTGAAAAGCGGGGTTTACCTTCAAAAAAACCGGTGGAGCCGGTGGGCAACAACTGTTAATGGTGCTCATTACCGCAATATAATAATCGACTTACTTGCACCTAAATTGTCGGATATCGCTGTGGCTGGCATGCGATTTTAACAAGACGGTACCATATGTCAAATAGCCCGAGAAACAAATGAATAACTGCATGAATCATTTCCTGCTGGTGGGCTATGCGAATAATCGCTCAAGAGAAAATCGCCCAAAACACAAAATGTACAATCGCCCAAAAAATGTGTTTGATTTTTCATAAAGAAAAAAGACCCAAAAAAAAGGGGGAAAACGCCCAAAACACAATGAATAATCGCCCAACATTCATTTACGCTTTATGAACAATCACCCAAAGTTATTGGGCGATTATTCATAATGAAAAATTAGCCAAAACTGCGATGAACAATCGCCCAAATTATTTTCGGGCGATTATTCATAATGAAAAATCAGCCAAAACTGAGGTGAACAATCGCCCAAATAAAAACAAAATTTAAGAAATACAACGGTTTTTATATTTTATTATGCATTGGTATACATTTGCATAGTATCTTCAACTTCTTTCCGGCAAGCTTGGCAAGTGTAGTTGCTGTTGCCATCAGCTATACGTTGGGCCTGCAACTTTAAGTTGCATCCGCTGCAAATTAGAAGGTGTCTGCATGGAAGCAAAATCATATCTGGCGGTACATTGCAGCAAATTATGCAGACATTTCTCTGTGGCTGATTCTGCTCTGCATCGGTTTCCATTTTTTCTGATTCTTCTCCAGATTCTTCATCTGGATATTCTTCGAAAATGTACTCGTATGGCTCCTTATCCGCACATATATCGTTCTTTGGATACACCATTCTATCCAAGAACCTCATTGCTGTAATCGAACCGGTTTCAAGAAGCTCTGAAGCCTCAAATATTTTTTTTTGTTTCTGTATAGACGAAAGCTTTCGCTGCTTTCCGCCAATAAGTCCACCGCTATCAATAAGCATCTGAAATTGCCTGCTTTTGAGAAGCTCTTCTTCTTGAAGGGCTTACACAAATTTAAAAAAATTGCCATTTTTAGAAACCATTCGGCCTAAAACTCCGTTGTAGGCCTCAATGTCTGACGTTGTCCTTGTCACTTTTTTGAACACAGAAAAATTACTGGGACCAACCTGAAAAATAAATTGAGCACTTCTATTTACAATATTTGTTAGGGTTTTTTTTTAATTTTTTTGTAAAAGGCAAATTAATTTGCCGTTTTACATTCAGAAGCATTTCGAATTTTTTTTTTTAATTTCTTTTGTAAGCCATACATACGTCAAATATCAAAAGAGTTTATATAAAAAAAGAAAATAAAAAATTACAAGGAATGAGTTGAATTTTTGGTCGGGAAAATAATCTTTGATTTTTTGTTGCAACGTTATAAAAGACGGCGCGATACAATAGTCGGGCAATAAAGCCATTGCCATAAATTTGTGGAAATACGTGGAAGCTTCTTTATTATTCCTTACAGTTTGTGCTAACTTTTTGTGCTTTGTTGACAAGTTCCGACGAAGTGCTTGGCAATAGTGGAACCAACAGCTCTGATACTTTGCATTGGGATAATTTTTTTTCAAACCGTTTTTTAGAGCCACTTCAAAATCCGTAATAAAGCTGTTTGCGTCTAGCTTGAAAATATTATTGTTAATATATTCAAATAGGTGCGTGTATGCTTCCGTGGATTTCTTGTTCATTAAAACGAACAGAAACGGATATATCTGTTTAAAAAAAGTAATTTTAACGTATCGGTACTAATATTTACCTCAGAGTACTTACTTTTTCATCGAAATAGTTGATGTGTATTATAAGGAGTTGCTTAAAACATCTCTGAGGAACGATTTTGAATGTTGCATCAATCAAATACTCTCGTTGCCGAGAAGGAATGAACTCTTGAATTATATTGATAAGTTTTTCTGAAGAAAAAATGCAATATTCAAAGTCATCTTTTTGTATGCATGCCTTAAAAAACGGAAGGTGTTCATAGCCTTTGGTGACGCCAAATTGATCCCAAATGTCAGTTTTTTTGAAGGCTTCCGTAACTTCCAATGCCGACTTAGGAGATTTGACAAATATTTTGTTTGTTAGCTTTTGAAGGCCGCGTTTCATTTTCTCGTAATTGAGATATTGGGTTGCAGCCGGATCTCTATATAAATTGCAATTCAAATTTAACTTTGAAATCTACCAGAATTTAGGTTGGATGTCATAATGCCCATTGGCATAATGTCCATGGACATTCTGTCACCAAAAAAAATTTCAAAAAGTACATGGACATTATGTCACAAAAGAAAGTGACATGGAAATAGACATTATGACATGTCGCCAGAATTGAACTTACCTTTCCAAAGTCCGCTTAAATGCTTTGCGAATACCACTTATGGCATTAACATCGCCTAATGCACCCGCTCCGGATAAACAGTCTTGCCGAAGACTATCGATGGATTTCATTTCATTTCGCAGGTCTGCCTGCGTTCCATGATTATGCACAGCTGTATTATTTTTGGGCTTATGGCATGTTCCATCAGCAAAAAGTTCTACACGAACTAAACAGTTTTTTTCATAACATACGTAGTATGTTTTCTGCATTGTTTTCGATTTTATTTTAAACAACTGTTTCTCTTCCAACAAGTAAAGAAGTACACTTTTATGTTTTTTACCATTGACAAACTCAAATTCCAAATTTTCCATTTTTCAACAATTATTTTCTCACTTCACAACTTTACGATTTCAGCGACCAACAAGAATGAAGAAATAACTTCTCTACCTTTATTTGCGGAAGGCAGTAAATAAATTTGATACAGTTTAGCCTCGCAACCTCGAGTCTTTAAGTTAACAGTTAACTTTTGAGTAAACTACTTACGCTAAAAATAACTTTTTTGGCATTTTTGTATTATTGGGTGATTGTTCATTGTGATCAGATTGTGCCAGCCAGATCATGGGATTTAACGTTTTTTTAAGTCTAAGGTTTTACCCACTCCTTAAAGCAGGAAATTGAGCGCTGTACCGATGAAATTCAGCTACATTTAGGCAATATAGTTATGACACATTTCGCCAAAATATATTTTACCCTTATAAATAATACCCTTAAATAATTTATGAAGCAATAAAAAACACTAAAAATCTTTATGTAAAAACCTGCGTTTTCTGTCAAAATTCTTTCTTCCTTGAATTTTGGGACATCGTTATAACATATTGGTAACGCATTTACTTTACTGTATTTTCGAGGCTGGTTCGGATTGATCACATAAATTGTTCCAAATGCCAACGACTGAGTTCAAATAACTATCCAAATCCCTGTAATGGTCCTATTTATCTTGATTTTGGCCCTTGCTACGTATATTCGGAAAAATTTTTTGAAAATTAGCACTTTTCCGACCTGCAGCATCCGGTGATTGTTTCCTCTAAATAAAAAAAAAATTGAAGCAAATTTTATTTCTGTTTTTCAAAATTCCTTTTTTTTTTAAATTTGAAAATAACCACTTCCCTTAAATCTCGTAATATTAACAACCATATATCTTGAATGATTGACGACACATTTAACACACACAACTTTTACAAAGTACCACGACCATTTTATACCTCATTTGGGATTCATAACAACGCCCAAGAAACGCATAAACATTACATTTATGTGATGCGTTGCTGTCTTTGCTTCTGTGCTGTCATTTACATACTGACACAGTGACAGGCAGATGGGTCATTTACACGTCTGAGTAGGTGATCTAATGTAATCACAATCGCACTTGTGTTGTAGGTCAATCTCATAATTTGCTTGTCTACTACATGTGCATTCGACAGGGAAAAAAACTAATTCAGATTTGATTATCAAATGCGTGTGAACTTTTTTTGTGTTGGCAAAATACCAAAATCATATACAGATTTATCATGAAATACTAATCGGTTGATTGTAAAAGAGATGTAACAAAAACTAAAAATAAATTAAATTAAAATTCATAAGTTAACTTTTTAGGAACAGGGTAAAAATTATAAACCATTTGTGCGCATGAAAATAAACTTGAATTATAAAACGCACGTCCGGCTCCACGACACCCGAAAAAATTTAAAATATAAAGTATTTATATTATGTAGGAAGAGAATGAGGCCTAAAAGAACAAACCCCCTAGGCACAATTTTTTTTGCTGCAAATCGCACTATCAGTGAACTAACTATACAATAATTTAGGGAAAATTGTTAAAGGCCTGAACCGAACTACATGAATTTAGTAGTAGTTTAGGTTATGTAGAAGTGACTGTCACTACTTATATAGACAAAGACCAATAACTGATCTGGCTGATGTGCAAAAAATACACATGCGGTATCAGGGATACCCGGTTCGAACGCAGTTCCTTTCGCTATATATTTACTAGTTCCAACACGCCCAAGGCGCCCGTTGAAAAATATAATAATTTAAATGGATCTTTAAGAAAATATACTTTTTGTAAAATAATAAAATTTTAAGAATAGAACGTATTTTTTTTATAGAACGTATTTTTTTTAAAAAAGTGTATATTTTTGTGTCCTCTTTGTAAGAATAAGTATTATATTTTCCCGAAAAGGTAATTTTTTAAAAGCTAATGTTTTTTTTAAAGAAAAAGTATTATTTTACTATCTGTAAGAAAAACCTATAAGAGTATGAATTTTTTTTACAAAGAAGTACTTTATTTGAAAATAGGTACTTCTTATAGAAGAGGTAGTCTTTTTAGGAAAAGGTTATTTTTTTTAAAAAAATTTACTTATTTTCAAGAAACGTAAGGAAAATATATTATTTTATTTTTAAGAAAAGGAATTTTTTAAGGAAAGGTATTGTTTTAAGAGAACGTATTTTTTTGAAGAACAGTTTTTGTTTTGAAGTGAAATTTTTTTTAGAATTTGTCCTTTTTTCAAGAATAGGTACATTTTTAAGAGTAGGTGGTTATCTCAATAAAAGTAATTTTGTTTCACAAAAAAGTAATCTTTAAAGAAAGGGTAGTTTTTTTAAGAAAAGGCAATTTGTTGTCAGAAATTTTACTTTTTTATGAAAATGTACTTATTAAAAAGAAAACTACTTTTTTTTAAGACAATTTACTTTTTATAAGAAAACTAGCTGACCCGGCAGACTTCGCCCTGCCGACAAAAAGTATTCAATGATGTCATGGCCACAAATGAATTCACACATTTTATACGTATAGGAAAACACATCATCACAAAAGTGTACGTAAAACGGAAATACGTAGATATTTTTCGATGTTTGTTGGAACGAAGTTATGGGCTAAATGAAAAAAATTAAACAACTTTTTTTATCAACTTTATTACATCCCAGTATTATCAACTATATTGGGTAATTCTGCTTTGGGTTGTCTCTAGACTAACATATGGAGGGAAATTTCTTGTTTAATGGGAAGTTTCTAGGAGGAGCGCCTGTAATCAATATCTGTCTATCGGGTCCGCCAAATAACTTTTTTTTTTGAAAATGCTATAAAAAAAAAACTACAGAATATTTACACAAATTTCTTTGTTTATTTGAAAGTACAATCCTTCCGGTTAATAATGCAAAATAATTTCATTCAAATGGCTGCCCCGGCTGGCCATGCAGTAGCCTACACGATCGGTCCAATTTTTAAGCACATTATCGATTGTGTGCAGCTGTATTTCACCAATGGCTTCACGAATATTGTCCTTTAAAGCGTCAATTGTCTCTGGCTTGTCGGCGTAACACTTATCTTTGAGGGCACCCCAATAATAATAGTCCAACGGTGTCAAATCGCAGCTCCGAGGTGGCCAAACCACATCAGCTCTGCGGCTGATAATGCGATCTTCAAAAACAGGGCGCAAAACATCGAGTGTAGCTTCGGCTGTCTGGCACGTAGCGCCGTCCTGTTGAAACCAAATGTTGTCAATATCCTCCTCTTCAATTTTTGTGAACAAAAATTCGTTCAACATGGCTCGATAACGATCGCCATTGACTGTAACGGCTAATCCTTGCTCATTTTCGAAGAATTACGATGCAACCGTATATTTGAGGTGGCCCTGCACAGGTCAAATTATGCGTTAAATGAGCCTAGATCAAGATGTTTAAAAATGTGTAATAATTTTGCACCAACATTAAATTTTAACGTGTCCAAAAATATATTTAAATTAAATCTATTTATATTGTACAATTAGTATTAAGTCTTTATGTAGCTATAATCTGTAAGAATGAAATTCTTTAGATGATTGAATAAATAAATAAATTATGCCTCTGGACCAAAATCCGCGCCAAACAGTGACTCGTTTTGAGTGGATAGGCTTTTCAATGTATGCGTGTGGGTTTTCTGTGCCCCAAATGCGACAATTTTGCTTGTTTACATACCCGCCAAGATCAAAATGAGCTTCATCTGAAAAGATGATTTTTTTTTGGCAAAATCGGCATCTGCAACATTACCATGATTTTCAAAGTAATATCGCAATATTTCCCAGCGTTGTTCAAGCGTATACACAACCATATTCGTTCAGCGGAAGGATAAAACAAATTATCTGTCAAATCAGACATGAGCTAAGTGTTACCATTCACGAAATAAGCACTAGTAGAAAAAAATACATTAGATGGCGGACCCTTTATATATCTATACATATATAATTATAGCTGGACCCGGCAAACTTCGTTTTCCCTTCAAAGTTTTTGTAATGCCCAAGGGAGAACAAAATTATTTTGTTCCATTAAGTTTGCAATAAATGCCACGTTTAGTTGACAATGGGCAAATAAACCTGTAGAATGTAAAATAACTATTTGTTAGAAGTATTTGTTTATATTTCGATCGTGTGCTGATTTGTCTATAAAGCTTCTCATTATACTATAATAGCTGTACCCGTTGCGCTTCGCTACCCCTGAATTGTAATTTTAATGAATCACAATTTTGTTACTTTTTTTTCTATTTATTCAAGTGCTCTACGACATACAATATGTCTAGTTTTGCCATCTGGTGCAAATGTATATTAGTCGGAAGGTTTACCTAAACGTGAACATGCACCATATATTGTCCGTGGGAAAACACGGATTTGTCAAATTTAAGCGACTGCCCTTGCGGTTTATTAATGGTCATCGCAAATGGCAACAGAATCGGAAACTGGAATCTTTTAAAATCGATGAGCATGTCTGTAGGTATCATGGGAATGCGTGGAATCAGTACATCAGTTCGTTTATAATTTCCAGTGATTATAGTAGCCTCTATACAATTATTCTAAATTTTTTTTTAAAAAATGCATTATTGGGATTACGATATTTAGGATGCTCTCGAAAATGGCCTCAATGATATTCATATTCATTCGTACCTATGGTCACTTTCTTAGCGTCATAGTCTGACCTTTTTAGTAGCCGTATTTTTCTTGGTTTCCCCACAAAGTAATTTGCATCATATCAGTAGTATATGTACCGAACCTCACATTCGTACACTGCATCAAACAATTATCCGTACACCTGGCAGTTGTGTACATATTTCAATGTATCTCGAAAGATATATGGCCGATATGACTAAAGTTTTTTAAAAAAAAAATTTAAATCGAGTCGGCCATATATTTTTTGAGATACATTGAAATATGTTGTCAAGTGCCTGGTTTACGGACAATTGTTTGATATAGTATATGTAATAGTCAAATATTGACGTGTGTGGGCAGCACCGCGGCCCTTTTTGCCAACTTGCTTCCAAATAGCCTGTTCGTATATGTAGGCCAACTGTAACATACTGTGAAATTTTCAGGACGATCAAACTATTATTATGACTGCTATAACGGTTTATTTTAAAAGGGGCCTGGTACATCCCACTACCACTCTGGCTGTAATAATGTATCAACAACATATATACCTAACAACTCTCATCTTCATACATTGGATAGTTCATGAGATATAGCCATTCTAAATTTTAAATAGTATGGGCGGTGCCACGCTGCTTTATCCAATCACTACCAAATATAACCAACGACTATCAGTAGATCATCAGTACCACATTGTGAAATTTTCATAACAATGGGTACATTAGAAAAGCCGTCAGTGCGATGTTTGAAAAGGGGGAGTGGCACCGCCTACATGCAGCCTGGCTATAATTCATACTGTACCAACAACATATATACAAAATCTCATCTTCTTACCTCTGATAGTTCATGAGATACAACCATTTTAAATTTCAAGTTGTATGGGCGGTGTCACGCCCCTTTATCCAAACATTTCCAAATATAGCCAAGGATTGTCGGCAGGTCCTCAGTACCGGATTGTGAAATTTTCATAACAATCGGTATATTAGAAAAGCCGTCAGAGCGATTTTTGAAAAGGGAGCGTGGCACGGCCTGGGTCACCCTTATCATTAATGGGTATGAAAAATAGATGTTGGCCGATTCTCAGACCTACCCGATATGCACACAAAATTTCAAACATATCGGTCCAGCGGTTTCGGAGGAGTAAGGTAACTAACATTGTGACACGAGAATTTCATATATACAGATTTACTTTTTTAAGCAAAGGTACTTCTTTAAGATAATGTATTTTTTTAAGAAAAGGTACTTTGTTTAAGAATATGAATTTTTTTTTTGAAAAATGTACTTTTTTAAGAAAAGCCACTTATTTAAAAAAATTTGCTTTTGTTAAACTTCTTTCACTTTGGCTTTTCTAAATTTTTCTTTTTATTGGGTTCAAAGCTACAATATATACTAAATATTGGTTACAGGCTCCACCTAGAAAACTTCCCATTAAACAAGAAATTTCCCAACATATGTGAGATCCAAGTCTTTCTCTATGATCCAAGTCGTTAGTCTAGACACAAACCAAAGCAAAAGTAAATAATATAGTTGATAATAGTGGGCTGTAGCAGTATAGTGTTAAAACATAAATTGTTTAATATTGTTTCGTTTAGTCCTCATCCCGCAGCGTGCGATAAGGAAATTCGTTCCAAAAAAAACATACAACCACAAGAATCGGATTGATCTCTTCGTAATTGATGGAAGGCACTCTTGCAGTGGTATAGACGTAAGAGTAATTCAAGGTTCATACGAAACCAGGTACAGTGAAAGCGTTACATCGAAAAGAAGCTGAAATTACTAGAGGTAGCCACGGCCTATTCAAGTAAACACATTTCGACTCTATAAAAACGATGAAGAGTTTCGCATGGCAGCTGAAGAAAAGAAGGCTGCACGTATGGCAATGTTTCAGTCAGGTGCAACGTGAGCTGCAACAGAGTGTTGTGTTTCGAAGTGAAGAAAGTTAAACCTCATATTGCAGAGAAAAGACGGCAGTGGTGAAAGCATGAATGTGGACAAATGCAAACTTACAGAAGGAACAACGATATCCGATAAGTCGACCAAAAAATAAAATCCTGAACTTACGCCAAAGTTAAGGTATCCTCTTCTTTAAAGTTCTGTACTGAAATCTAATCGCAGTTGTGGAGAGCATATGAGGCTATGTAGTGATCATTTCTTTGCACTACTTGTCCTAAATGAATCCAATGCAGACGAGCGAATCGAGCAGCAGCAGATAGTATCGATTGGCCTCAATCTAATCAAGGCGATGTCAGAGTATCAATTTCGCTTCTGGTGCCGCTGGACTACCGGCAGAACTGCTTAAAACTGGTGGAGATAAGCCAATTGGAATTGGATGCTTGTAGACTGCACAAAACCGATAAACCGGTCAACCGGTTTTTTCAAAAACGTACTTTTCGATCAATCCAAACATACACTCCGGTTCACTTACTTAAAGACACTAAAAAATTGCATATTCTGCAGTCTGTATCTTTTGCAATTTCTTACCGATAGCTGCATTTTAAAATGGAAATAGAAGCTAGACATCTTGGGATATAAAAAAAAATTATGATAATAGTGGTTTCTTAACTAAAGAACATTTTCTGAGCAATTTATAAACAAAGTCCAAAACTGTGCTATTTTTTTTTGGTTCACTTGAATAAAGGCACTGTAACTAATTTTAATGAAAAACAGTTTTTCTTGTTTTTTTAATTTATTTTACTTTATTTAAAAACTATTAGTAATGGCTACAACCCCCTTTGTGTTTAATAACTTCAAATATACGGGTTTTCATTGAGAGATAAAGAGAATTTATGTAATCCAACGAAATTTGATTCCAAGCATCCTTAATGGCCTGAAATAGTGACAGCTTCTCATCAAATTGTCTACCTCCTTCATAGACCTTACGAGATAAGTAACCCCAGACATTTTCGATAATGTTTAGATCTGGCGAATAGGGTGGCCAGTCAAGAATATTAACAATTTGGTTTGCAGTGAAATCATTTACTACTCTGGCGTTGTGTATAGGGGCATTATCCTGTTGCAATATCCCAGATATGGGACCAAATAGTTCACCGAACTTCGGAAAAGCCGATTCCAATAAATTTTTATAGCTTGCACCAGTCGTGTTTGCACTTTGAAATGCAAGATCGATGGTGCTATAGTCTCGGCTGTGATGTCGGTTCAGAAAACAAATAATAGTTGCAACCATCAGGCCCATCCAAATTAAACTTCTTGTCATCCGTAAATACAACGGTTCTCCAGTCATTTACATACCATGTAGTCTCTTGCGAATTGAAGCAGCTTTTCTCTACGAGGAGCATTAAGTGGCGGTTTTTTTTGTGATTTCAGGTATTTAAGATACTCACAGCTCTTAATTACTCTGCGTACTGATGACTTGCTCGCTTCCACTCCAGCTTGAGCTCTTATTTTTGATAAGGGTAAGGCAGAATTAGAAGCAATTCTGATGATTCTTCTTTTCTCATACGTAGTTAAAGGCAATGAAACCCTTCCTTTAAAATTTTTTCCATACCCCTCGAGATCCTTGATGTAATTGTTGACAACTGGTGGGATCCGTCCAATTTTTTTAGCTATTGCGCGGTTAGAATATTCTTCAGAACGGTAAACATCGATTTTAGTTATTTCCGATAGATTTAAAATTTTTTGTTTTGCCATTTGGACTCGTAAAATGATTAAGATGTAATAAATTGTAATAAACAAAATAAATTAAAAATAATAAAAAAATAATAAAGTAAAGGCAACTGAACCAAAAAAATAACACATTTTTGGACTTTTTTTTATATAAATTGCTGAACAAAAGTTCTTTAGTTAAGAAACCACTATTGTCATGATTTTTGTTTTATATCTCAAGATGTCTAGCTTCGATTCCCATTTTAAAATTCTGCTATCGGTAAGAAATTGCAAAAGATACAGGCTGCTGAATATGGAATTTTTAGTGCCTTTAAATAAGTGATGTCCGTTAACCTGTTAACCGGTTTTTACTCAAGTTGTGTTAAATATCATTACAAGCTTTAAAAATTAAATAAAAACTACATAGTTTTAAATTTTTACTTAAATTTTCGAATTAAGAAACATCACAGTAAAAACCGGAGCTTCTGTGGAAGCAAGTTTGTACGGAGAAATAAGAAATCACCGCTTACAATCTCCTTTACTGAAAGCATGACTTTAGTATGACGTGTTCCCACCTAAATGCACTGATTTTGACAAAACCGGCACATAATTCATAATAGATTTCAGCGCAGAATTCAGAGAATTTAGGTAACAACAGATCCTTAAAATGAATTGTAATTTTAAGAATTAATTATCATTAAATTGGTCTATTTCTGACACTTACAACCATTATTATCTAAAAAATTATATCTTATATTATCTAAAAAATTAGTTAAGGTAACTACTCACCGTTTAAAAAATGTTTCTCACTGAGGAAATAGGAAAATATTTATGGAAAATGTAATGCTATTTATTTATTTTTCATATTTCTTTACCATATTTAGGAATAAACGAAAGGTTAAAAAGTATAATTTCCAATACAAAACTTTAATAAACGACACACGTTAAGGACATTCTAGTCTAAATTTAGATTCTACATTTTGCCATTTCATAAAGTGTCGAAATTCTACGATTCCCTCAAATTCATCATGACTGCGAAGGATACAATTTTGGGACTTTATTTACGCTTACAGGTTTATGCATGTATTTATGTGGAAAAATAAACATACATGAGAGCTCTTGGAATATTTACAACAGTTTAACATGAAAAAGACTTTAGAATGTGTCCAAATACCTAATGATTTCTTTAACGAAGGATATTTTGAACATAAAAATGCTCTTTACGCTCCCCACCATAGCAGAGCGAGTAACAAAACCTGTAATCAAATGTGGTCGATAAGGGTAAAAGGGGGCTCAAGTGTCAAAGGGTACATCTATTGATTTGACGAAAATCACAAAGTTAAATAATAGACATTTAACAATTTGCCACATTTTGCTTATGCTAATTTTCAGGAAATAAATTGAAACGGATTCACTCAAAGTCGTGATGGTGATGTAGACAGAAATCCTGAATACTTGGAGTATGAGTGATTGTTTGTTATAATCTCCTTGTGCTGACGTCATTTGTTACTACTAGCTGCAGAGTACTATATATAATATATTATATGTTGTAGTACATAGTAGAGTTGTAGTTTATAGAAGACTGGAAACCGCCAATTTGTCTATCAATAAAGCAATGAGAATAGTTTAAAATAAACAGGCAATATAATTTTGGCATTCTCATAACGAAAATTTGGACGGATTGGAAGTAAACTCCACTTTTCAAAAATCACCGTTTAAAAAATATTTCTCTCTAAAAAATATATCTCTCTCGTCCAACTCCACTTTTCAAAAATGTCCTTCTTTTAGCTCTTGGGAGTTGAGAAAAGTATAAGATCGGTTTATCTAAAATCCACATTCAAGCATTATTAATATATAACATTCTTAAATTATATTATATTATATGCTTCTTTTTGCTTCCTGATTTTTCTTGGAAGCAAGTCTGCCTAACTCCACTTCACGCTTTACCCTACATCGTCAAAAAATCCTTTTGACGGCGCATTTTCTTTGATTATGATAAAAAAAGAGGAGTAATTTATGATATTCAGAATCTATTAATAGCTCAAGTAGCTCTCATGGATCTCCTACACACCGAAACAAGTCAGTATGAAATGGTAATGATTTTGGTTCATTCAGATGTGGGTGTTACTTCAACATGGAATCATTTAATTGGCCTACGGTTAACGAAACACTCTTTTAGTCGGTATCGCCATATTGAAGTGATATATACAGCTCTCCACGCTGGATAATCTGTATTTTTGTTTTTGTTTGGATTCAAATATAACTTGTTTGTGGCTTGTCACAAATATAGTATACTTGTGTCCCAACATATTGTGTTTGCCATTCAATATTAAATGTTGGAAACACAATGATTAATATGTTTTTGTGACTCAAATCTGGCTTTGTTTGATGCAATCAGCTGAAAACAAAAACGTGGCAGACAAAAAAAAATGCACCAGATCTTCGATTCACGAAAAGAATCGCTGTAAGGCAGGCGAATCGGTTACTGAAGACATGATGTACTTTAAAAATAATAATGGATGAAATGAAAATAAAATTTTATTAAACATAAAAATTCTAACTCATATAAAAACAGGTAAACCAAAATGTGTCATAATTCTTTATAAAAGTTTAGTTATACATTCGCTTCATCAGCATTTTTAGCAGAGGGCACATAATGTTTCCGTACGACCATTTTTTATCCGGATGCGATGGAAATCCACTCAAAAAATATTTTATTTCGATTCTGTTGCTTTAATTTGAAAATAAAATATAGGAATGATTTCAGCATTTTTATTGGTACTTTTTATTTTATTAGTCAAGCTCAAGACCATCTTTATGTCTATAAATAGGGATATCGATTTGTAAAAATTAAGATGTTTGGCAACTGCATCCTCATGATTCCTGGCAAACCGTATAGCTATTTAAGATTTAAGCCATAGATCTTCATCAGCGGTTTTTTGTAATGCTGCTTTTGAAAAATTGATCAAACTAAATGCAAACGAAAACTCATCTGAAACTAATTTCTAATGAGCGCCTTAGGTTCTCTGGAGATGGAAAGAAGTTGTTTGCAAATGTTTTCTTGTGTGTTTTGCTTGCGATATTTTTCAAACACTTGCATAGTGAAAATTCTCAACTCAGATGAGCTTTCGTTTGCATTTAGTTTGATAAATTTTTCAAAAACAGTATTCTAAACAACCGCTGATGAAGACCTGTGGCTGGATCTGAAATAGCTATACGGTTGCAAAACATCTTTTCTTTTAAAAAGCTATATCTCTATTTATAAAGATATAGATGGTCTTGAGCTTGACTAATAAAATAAAAAAGTAAAATAAAATTTAGATAAAATTACATGAGTCAGGGGACACCCGGTTGGAACGAAGTTCCTTTCTCTAAATACTATGTACTGGTTAGTTCCAACACTCCTAAGGCGCCGGTTGAAAAATACGATAATTTAAATATATCTTTAAGAAAATATACTCTTTGTAAAATGATAAATATTTTTTAAAAAAAAATTTTTTATAAAACGTTTTTTTTTAAAAGTATATTTTTAGGTTCTTTTTGTAAGAATATGTATTATACTTTCCCGAAAAGGTCCTTTTCTAAAGAGAGGTATTTCATTAATTATAAACTAATATCTTTTTTAAGAAAAGGTATTATTTGTAAGAAAAAGTACTTTCTGTAAGAAAAAGCCATAAGAGTATGAATTTTTTTTACAAAGAAGAACATTTGTGAGTAGAAGTACATTTTTTTGGTATTGATCCTTTTTTCAAGAATAGGTACATTTTTAAGAGTATGTTATTTTGCTTCACAAAAAGGCACTCTTTAAAGAAAATGTATTTTTTTAAGAAAAGGCCATTTGATGTAAGAAAATGTACTTTTTTAAGAAAAGGTACTTTTTTTAAATAATATACCTTTTTAAGAAAAGGTACTTTGTGGAAGAAAATTTACTTTTTTTAAGCAATGGTACTTCTTTAAGATAAGGTATCTTTTTGTATGTACTGATGTAAAAGAAATGTACTGTGTTTAAAAATATGAATAATTATTTTTTTGAGATAATTTACTTTTTTAAAATATGGCACTTATTTAAGAAAATTTTCTTTTTTAAACTTCTTTCACTTTGGCTTTTCTAAATTTACTTTTATTGGGTTCAAAACTACAATTTGTACTAAATATTGGTTACAGGCTCTACCTAGAAAACTTCCCATTAAACAAGAAATTCCCCAACATATGGTAGCCTAGACACAAACCAAAGCAAAAGTATCCAATATAGTTGATAACATAGATAAAGGAAATAAATAGATGAAGCACATGTGGAGCAACATTTCTATGCCGATGGGTAAATTTCTAGGTGGCGTTGAAAACAACAAACGGAACTTGTTTGTTCCCAAAAAACTTGAAAAAGACATATATGACAGTTAGCAAAATTCGGCAATTTAAATTTAATTTCAAAACAAGAAGTATGTAAAAGAAAAATATTTTCAATTCCTAGAAGAATTTAAGCACTGATACAGTTTCCCACAGGATGAGGAAAGGAAAGTTATGTGGTGTACAATTCTTAGATTGGATCTCAGAACCGTTTTAAAAAGCCACAAGTTTTGTGAATATCATTTTCAGGAGAAGTATTTTCTCTCAACGAAACTGGACGATGATGCTATACCCGGTAAGAAGCAAAATCTTGGAATTCGTATTCAAAACACACACAACTCCCATAGAATACACTCCCACAGTTCTTATTACAGGCAGTTGTGAACTAAAATGTCTAAATGTTTTTATTATCCCTTGTTTACATTTTTGGTTGAAAAAATTCCCATAGTGTTGAATAAACGCCAGTGAGATTTATGCTAAACGTCAGTGCACAGGACGGCACCTAGTGAAAATAGTTTTCTACGGTCGTGCTTCATCTATTATTTTTCTTTATCTATGGTTGATAATACTGTGTTGTAGTATAATAGTGGTAAAAAAAAGTTGTTTATTTTTTTTCATTTAGGCCCCATTCCACAACGTGTGATATGAAACTTCGTTTCATACGAAAACGAATTCGATCATGATCTCTCCGGTTAGTGAAAAAAATGTAACGTTGGACGATCGTTTCGATTTTTGTGAAGCATCATCTTCAGCAGTGTCTAGCTCGTTAAGCCACTGCGGGTGTATTGACACTAGTTATGGTTCGTAACGAATATCCGTTTTGGACAAAATATCCGAAGAAACGGATCAGTCTCGAATTCGTAACGGATTCATATGGCACATTGGGCATGTACATTTTCTTTACAGTGTTGAAAATGTAAATTTTTACGATGAAAATGTTATATATTCTATAACCTTGCTGGCTTTTTTGGTCGCAATTCCAATGTATTAAATAAAACTATTTAATTCAATTGTTTTCCCTACGTTTCGATGCTTTATTGGCATCCTCTTCAGGGGAGTTTTATTCTAAATAACAATGATAACAATTAATATTACATTTAGTATTTTCCGTTCACTGTTCACACTTACTTCGTTTTTCTATATATTTATTTTCAATAATGACATTAAAATTGCACACAAACCCAACAATACCCTACAGAACATATTCTCCAAGACAAAAACCCGGATACACAAAAACCACCAACACAATGTAGTATATGAAATTTCATGCACTGGCAACACTGATGAAACATGTGGGCAAATATACATTGGCACCACTAAAAGATCATTGGAAACTAGAATGACAGAACACAAGGCAGACATAAGGAACAGGAGAATGAGCACTGCACTCTCACAACATATGATGGAGAACAATCACACACCAGACATGGAAAACGTCAGAATTATAGACAGAGAGAAGAACACTAACAGGAGATATACACTAGAGAGTTTGAGAATTCAACAAAAACATGACATAAGTATGAACACAAAAGAGGACAAAGACAAGACAAATTGTCACTACTACATGACGCTAACACTGGACAAACATATATAGTGTGGAGAAAACATACATGTACGACATATATACATTTATGTTAGATTAACACTAAATAGACATGCAAATAAATATATAGAAAAACGAAGTAAGTGTGAACAGTGAACGGAAAATACTAAATGTAATATTAATTGTTATCATTGTTATTTAGAATAAAACTCCCCTGAAGAGGATGCCAATAAAGCATCGAAACGTAGGGAAAACAATTGAATTAAATAGTTTTATTTAATACATTGGAATTGCGACCAAAAAAGCCAGCAAGGTTATAGAATATATAACATTTTCATCGAACAGAATAATCACGAACAACTTGGTCTGAAAAACACTCAACATAGTAAACATATCAGAAGGCACGCTGATCAACAAATTCGGATAATAACAATGACCAACTTTTTTGAACACGTCAAGTATAAGTACAACACGGGGACATGCCAACTTCTCAAGGACTACTGCAACACCAACGAAAAAATTGTGAAACAGAGGACACGATTAATATACTTACTGGAGTGCAAGGATTTTGGGGTATTACCACCGCACATAAGAAACTCGACGAACAAAATATCTAAATGTTTCGACGACGATAAAGTTAAACATATTTTCGACAAAACGGAATACAATTTTCACACTAGAATACTGAAAATTGAAATCAAACAAACCAACATTAATATCAATAACTTGGGCATTACTATCGGGAAACTGAAGAACTCGGTACGACAATTATTGGACGTCGAGGATTATAGTAAATTCATTGGTACTCAACGCACATGCTACAACTCACAGTTCGAACAAGTACAACAGAACCACCGACACAAACTACAAAAGGCGAAACAGGAACACTTCGACAAATTAGGACTCACATTCAATGAGGATTGGTTCATCAATAACACCAACGTATACTTTCCAACGGAATCCAAATGGCTGCTCTCACTAGGATCCAAATTTGCCATACCAATCACAGGCAAAAGTTTCTCACCCATACACATCATCGCAGAACTGGAACAAGGAGTACAACAGCACACAGATGATAGGGAAAAGGACATCATCAGAACGAGAATAGCGAATAATATTAACAATTACAAGCGAAGGCTGAACAACACACCGAGGGAAAAGTTTATAATTACCATCTACAAACGCACGGAGAAATTACTTCGAGAGCATAGGAACAGAATCATCATCACAACAGCGGACAAGGGTAATAAAACTGTCATTATGTACAGGCGAGAATACAGCACGAAAATGTCACAACTACTGGAGGACAAAACAACATACAGGCCAACTAGAAAAGACCCCACCACCAAATTACAGAAAACTAACAATAACATCATTACAGATCTTTACAAAAACAAACATATTGACACATATCTAAAACAAAAACTTACATGTCATGCGGCAATAGCACCAAGACTCTACGGACTACCGAAAATACACAAACCTGACATACCTCTTAGACCGATCTCAGCATCTACGAACGTACCTTGCTATAACTTATCTAAACATATAGGGACAATACTGCAGAATATTATATCGGACCAATACAACATTAAAAATAGCAAAATACTTAGGGAAAGGCTAGCAGACATACCACTTGAAGATGACGACATTCTAGTCTCATTCGACGTTGTCTCATTATTCACGAACATCCCTACACATTTGGCAATTAAAAATATCATGCACCAATGGGCAACAATTTCAAAATACACGGACATACCTAGACAAACATTTTTGAAAATCCTCAATTTTTGTCTCAACGACAACAACTACTTCATCTTTGATGAAAACATATATACTCAGACGTATGGAATGCCGATGGGAAACCCACTCTCTCCAACAATAGCTGACATAGTGCTGGACAAATTATTAGACGACACATTTACAGACTTACGGAAACATAATATAAAACCCAAAGTGTTGGTTAAATATGTTGATGATATTTTTGCCATCATCAAAAGACAGGACACGGACACCATTTTAGAACACTTGAACAAATACCATAATAAAATACAATTCACCATAGAAAAAGAAATAGACGAAACCATTGCATTCCTGGACTTGAAGATACACAGACAATCAACAACTTTAATTACAGACTGGTATTCAAAACCGACAGCATCCGGACGAATGATGAATTATTACTCCACACAACCGCAAAATCAAAAGTTAAACACAGCCTACAATTTCATTAAAACAGTTTTCGATAACAGTCATGAAAAATTCCACAACAAAAATTACAAAATCATAACTAAAATTCTCCACAAAAACAACTATCCACAATATATCATAAAACACTTAATACAAAAATATAACAATAGGACAACAAACACTACAACCCAACTTACGGAAAATCGAAACGAAAACACATCATATATAAGCGTCAAATACATACCATCGCTAACAGATAACAAATTACTGAAAAACATTTTCAATAATGACATTAAAATTGCACACAAACCCAACAATACCCTACAGAACATATTCTCCAAGACAAAAACCCGGATACACAAAAACCACCAACACAATGTAGTATATGAAATTTCATGCACTGGCAACACTGATGAAACATGTGGGCAAATATACATTGGCACCACTAAAAGATCATTGGAAACTAGAATGACAGAACACAAGGCAGACATAAGGAACAGGAGAATGAGCACTGCACTCTCACAACATATGATGGAGAACAATCACACACCAGACATGGAAAACGTCAGAATTATAGACAGAGAGAAGAACACTAACAGGAGATATACACTAGAGAGTTTGAGAATTCAACAAAAACATGACATAAGTATGAACACAAAAGAGGACAAAGACAAGACAAATTGTCACTACTACATGACGCTAACACTGGACAAACATATATAGTGTGGAGAAAACATACATGTACGACATATATACATTTATGTTAGATTAACACTAAATAGACATGCAAATAAATATATAGAAAAACGAAGTAAGTGTGAACAGTGAACGGAAAATACTAAATGTAATATTAATTGTTATCATTGTTATTTAGAATAAAACTCCCCTGAAGAGGATGCCAATAAAGCATCGAAACGTAGGGAAAACAATTGAATTAAATAGTTTTATTTAATACATTGGAATTGCGACCAAAAAAGCCAGCAAGGTTATAGAATATATAACATTTTCATCGAACAGAATAATCACGAACAACTTGGTCTGAAAAACACTCAACATAGTAAATTTTTACATTTTAAATTAAAAATGTTCGAGCGTTAAGTCTATTTTAAATTATCTTATTCTTCGATATTTCGATGCCCTTTTTTAAATAAATAATCGTGTTTATCTTCCTGATGATGCTACTTAAAGGGCAGCAAAATATTGAAGAATAATATAATTTAAAATAGACCTAACGCTCACACATTTTTAATTTTAAATAGAATACGAAAGGTCGAATAAATCATCACATTTTTGTAAATACTTTACAAAAATGTTTATTATGAGTGAAAACAAAAAACAATAAAATATGTGGCATTAAAAAAAATACAGAAACATTTTTGACACTGAATCTTACAACGATCTTATCTCCCTTGTTTAAATTCGGTACAATGAAAAATTATACATTTTCTTAAATAAAACAAAAGATACTAATTTATCAAACCTTAACCCCTCCCAGCTTTAAACAATCCATACAGGTATCAAGCATGTGACGGTGTTAGCAGAATTTTCTAATTTTCGTGTATATTTTTAAGTCAATCAAAACAAATCCCTACCGCTTTATCGTCGTTGTGTTGGTTATTTATATTTGTGTGTGTATAGTATTCGTGTATAAATATATAATTCAATACGGATATAGAACATTATTTTGCCGACACCAAAAATATACTACGTTAATGCAATTTGGGTTTTACTCCTGCCACATTCGACACACAGACAAGGTCAGACAGCGAAGCATTGAACCTTTCCGAACGAATTTATGAGTACACAAAGCTATTCGTATAAATTTACTTGTGTCCACATAGTATACAAATTTTATATGAAAATGTCTACATTTCTTAATTTTTATGTGCACGTACTTCCCCATATAAAGTAGATGCATGGTAAACAATTTATTTATCTACTCGTAGTTTTGCTTTACGATGGGCCCCAACGACCGACGTGTTATATTTTCAATTTCACTGTCACAGCTTGATTGCCATAAAATCAATGACCCAGCGATGAATTGACTTTACTGTAAATATGCAAATACTTGCCAAAAATCACAAACTTTACAATTTATACACACTATACTCGTAGTTATAGTTTATACACACAGAAATGTCGCACACTGACATCAAAAGTGTAATAACAAAAAATCTAAAAAAAAATAATTAGAAAAAATTAAGTTACAGTATTGTATTTATAAATGCACTAAAAACTAGAAAATAATTGTTCTCTTAGCCTCAATAAGTATAGTCTTCTTCATGATGGGGTTGTACAATGGTCCGCCTACTTAGCACTTCAATACCAATGGTCTAGATACTTTCAATAAAGAGCGTAATTAAAATGAATTAGTTAATTAATTTTCTAGGGATCTCTCAAATAAAACGCTTGCATTTAAATTAAAAATGGTGACATTTAATTTTGACACTTAATTTGACATTTAATTTTGACATTTAACTTTGACATATAATATTGGCATTTAACTTTGACATTTAATTTTGACACTTAATTTGACACTTAATTTCACATTTAATTTTGACTTTAACTTTGACATTTAATTTTGACACTTTATTTGACATTTAATTTTGACATTTAATTTTGACACTTAATTTGACATTTAATTTTGACATTTAACTTTGACATTTAAATTTGACACTTAATTTGACACTTAATTTGACATTTAATTTTGACATTTAACTTTGACATTTAATTTTGACACTTTATTTGACATTTAATTTTGACATTTAATTTTGACATTTAATTTTGACACTTAATTTGACATTTAATTTTGACAATTAATTTTGACTTTAACTTTGACATCTAATTTTGACATTTTATTTGACATTTAATTTTAACATTTAATTTTGACACTTAATTTAACATTTAATTTTGACACTTAATATGACATTTAATTTTGACACTTAATTTGACATTTAATTTTGTCACCATTTTTAATTTAAATGCAAGCGTTTTATTTGAGAGATCCCTAGAAAATTAATTAACTACCCAGCAAAAAAAGAGTGTACGAAGAAGTAGAATTTGCACCACAACTCCTTGGTAAGATGTAGTGCTAATTTAGGTGCAGAAGTACTTCTTTTAATATTGCGTTGTCCAATGCAGCACTACTTCTTGTTTGACTGTTTGGAAGTGCAGTTTATGCTAAAATTTTTGTGCTATATTTCGTCCGCAAACGAGCAACCAAAACTATTATTTCAACAATTTGTAATTTTCTTGTCATTCGAAACTTGGCAACAAGTGATATGCTATTACAAAGTTCTGACTTTAAGCAAAAACTTTAGGGTTTAACTAATTATTTTATTAATTGTCCTTTTATTAGTACTCCAAAAGCTTCTGTCAACAGGTGAAAAAGAAACGAAATGAAAATCAATTCGAAAGAAAGTAAATACAAATTAAATACAAGTAATATATTTAGGCATCTTTGTACTTGTCCACTATCCCTTTAGCTCTTTAATAAATTTGCATCATAATACTCATAATGGATGTGATGCAAATGTAGATTTTTCGGAGTTGATATTGATCAGCGTCAAAATTGCATTAAATATGCACATAGTGTTGCAGAAGATGTACAAAAATAATAACATCTACTAGAACTACTTCATTTTATTTTTGCTGGGTAATTCATTTTAATTACGCTCTTTATTGAAAGTATCTAGACCATTGTTGTTGAAGTGCTAAGTAGGCGGACCATTGTACAACCCCATCATGAAGAAGAATGTACTTACTGAGGCTAAGAGAAAAATTATTTTCTAGTTTTTAGTGCATTTATAAATAAAACACTGTAACTTAGTTTTTTTTTAATTATTTTTTTATTTTTAATTTTTTAGTAAATAAATTTTTAATGTTTTAATTTCATCCAAAACTGACAAGTGTGCAAAAGTTTTAGTTCGATTGGTCAACTGCAACTGTGTTAAAAATGAGTTACTAGAGTTGAACAATACAGACTGATACGAACAATACAGACTGACACACAACAAAGCAAGTTAAACAAAACACTGTAATAAAAATAGTCAGTAGAGGCAGAAATTATTCACGTTATGCAACGAAACAGTCAGTTACAACGCGTGCCGCGAATGAGCGTTACAAGAGGCTGAGAAGGGAAGAAACCCAACTATTTAGGAGGAAGAATGGCAGCGGGAGCGCAGAGAGAGTGAAAAGACCGAAATGTGCAGGATGAACAATGAATCCCTAAAATTTTTGCAGAGGGTAAGAAGAAAGATCGAATAATAGGACAAAATTTCACTGTAATTTTTGTAAAGATTTACGGCAGTTATTGTGTTGATCAGCCAGCCAGCCAGACAGACAAATGTACTAATGATACTAAGGGCCTAACATGGCTCCTTCTATGTATTAATTTTTTCCGTATTAAATGATATACATCTACTCCCACCCCTATGGGTGAGGGTGTAAAAACAAACGCCGTCTGTGAACGTGCGTTCGATCTCTGCTCTGGGCACCTTACATTTCTTTCGAAGGCGGTTACCTCGTTAGGTGACGGTGGCACTATCGAGTATTTAGAAATGAAAAAGTTCTCAAATTACCTTTCGGAACCAGTGTAAAACTGTGGGTCCCAATAAATGGGTGTAAAACAAAGCGCTCAGCTCACTTGTTGTTAGAAGCTCGCCCTAAGGCCATTATGGGATCGTCTAGGAAAATTATTTTTATACCCTCACCCATAGGGATGGGGGTATATATCATTTAATACGTAAAAAAATTTAACACATAGAAGAAGCCATATTAGACCATTAGCATTTTTGGACGAAACTCGTTTTAGGACTTTTTAAGATGTTTGAGCCATGTCCGTCTGTCTGGCTGGCTGGTCAACACGATAACGGCCGTAAATCTCTATCGATCACCGCGACTTTTAGTCAGTTACTATTAGTTGTCAATACTAAGTTTGGGATTGAAAATGGGCGATTTTGCCAAGCCCCTTCTGGTACCTCCCATACAAATCGACACATTTAGTACAAAATCCTATTTCTTTCAAACCTTTCTACTGGTAGATGTGATTAGCTTCAACTCACACACCGGTTAATAATCTGTAAAAGCCTACTTAACTGGAGGAAATGGGCGAGATTGCCACGCCTTTTCTGGTACCTCCCATACAAAACAGGGAGTTTGTCCGGGTTGTCAATCCGATAAATTGCTTGAAACACTTCCGACCTTAATTAAATTAGGTATAAGGCTTCACGTTATCAAACGACAATCACCGATTAAAACAAGGGCGATTTTGCCACACCCATTGTGCTACCTCCCATACAAAAGTTGTTTAGCCCTCTGGGTGCTCGACATGAGAAGTCCCGCAAACCCGAACCAATCTTTATGAAAGTTTGTACTAGTCAATATTTAGTCAAATAAAACTCTCCTATAGAAAATGAGCTTTTTTCCCACACCCATTCTGGTACCTCCCATATAAAAGTTGGGCGGATGACCTGTTGATCGATACAATCACTCTCGTAAACTACAACCGATCTTAATAAAATTCGGTACTAGGCAATATTTTACTAAAAGCTACGGTGTAAGTAATAACTGACTATTGTGCCACGCCCAGTTTCGTACCTCCCATACAAAAGTTGGGCGTATTTCCGGTTTGCCGACTCGATATCTCCAATAAATCATAATCGATCTTAATATAATTTGGTACTGATCAAAATTTTGCCAACAACTTGCCATGCCCATTTTTGTACCTCGCATATAAATATTGGGAGGGAAACAAACTAATTTGGGTATTCAATAATATTTAGCGCAATGTCATCAATCTGCTATTGAATATGGTCACTTTTGAGTATGGGCATTTTTTATTTAACAGAAGTCGCACGCACTGGATGACTCAGGGTGAGGGTATGGTTAAGCCCATTCACCCGACTGAAACTTATGTACTGGTTTTATGATAAATCCCCAAAAACGCTTACAATCCTAATTATATTGGGTATTCGATAACATTTTGCGCAACGCCGCTCTGCCATTGAATATGGTCGCGTTTGCCACGCCCACTCGGATAACTGAGGATGGGTGGGCTGCTAAAACATATAAATATTTTTCATAGACATCGGAACCAATGGCAAACTTAGGGTGAGGATTTGCTTAAGTCCTTCGACCGACGACGAATCGATAAATTTGGATCTTCTTCCACAAATTCGTTTAAGCGGCGATATTCTATTTAGTAGGCACATTAATTCGACCTGTTAGTGTTATTGCAAAATATAGAGAGTATAAAATTCATTCATAGTTCGGCAGATGGCTTGCTCACATGGACGATAATGTGCGCCATTAAAATTCACGAAGTCGTCTATAAGTTGCGTGAATCGATGAGTGATTTTCCAAGCGTGAATCTATTCTATTATATGCCAGAGAATATTTATCATAAATCTCAAAAATTGAGCGCAGTATGACAGTTCGTTTGGCAGCTAAACCTCTCGTAAGTTATATTTAAGCAAAAAAAAGACCCTATATAAACGCTACAAATCAGATCATCATATAATTGCTGCTAACTAAATGTCGGTGCCCTTTATTTTTTTTTTGTTGTAATTAGAGTGTCCAAAAACCGTAATTTTTTACAACCGGGTTTCAATTTTTTCGAAAAAATCAGTTTTCCTTTTCCTGAAATCGGTTAGCTGTTTTCGGGTTTTTTCAGTGTATTACACATATACAACTTACCATAAATTAATTTACCGGTGGTTTCGAATTCTTATTTTTATTTAAATCTCAAAATTGCATAACTGTATGAAAATTGGATACACTGAAAGAATAATGCTTCGTCGTATGGATGAAACATTTTCGTTAATGTTTTTACGTTGCTACAGTGAAAAGTTTCGTATATTAGACAATTTGGTAGTCGATGCAACGAAAAATTTCTTTGACAATTTTTAATTTCGTAGCTGCAAGAATTTACTTTTCGTTCCTGCAACAATTTTATTTAATTTGAATTGTGTAGATAACTGCGTTAAAAATTAAAAAAAAGAAGTGCATTAGATTTAAACTATTGATATTTGGTGAATATCTTAGTTTTTATTGATCATTATTATTATTTATTTATTTTGGAGTTATACCAACATTTATAGTTGACGAAAAAATGTCTTTATTGCAATGAAACTAAGTGTTATGGAGATAAAGAATGAAAAGCAGTAAACGACGCCATATTTTTTCCCGCTCTTTCGACATTTCTCTTCAGTAAGGTTTGCCATTTCATCATGGAAAGATATACGAGCCAACAACGAGTCGAAATTATTAAAATTTACTACCGAAATTTGGAGTCAGTGGCCTTAACTTTAAGAGCGCTTTTCATCGGGAAATCATTTTCAGCGATGAGGCTCATTTCTGGCTGAATGGCTTCGTCAATAAGCAAAATATGCGTTATTGGTCAGAGAGCAATCCACACGTAATCCATGAGTCATAATTGCATCCCGAAAAAATTACGGTTTGGTGCGGTTTATGGGCCGGCGGCGTCATTGGGCCGTACTTCTTCCGTGATGATCAAGACCGGCACATTGCGAATCGCTACCGTTCAATGAAAACCGAATCAATTTATTGGGAACCAAGTTTGGTGAACGTGTTATCTCACGAAATGGCCCAGTCGATTGACGCTTCGGTCGTGCGATTTGACGCCGTTAGATTATTTCCTGTGTGTCTACGTCAAGTCTATGGTCTATGCCAACAAGCCAGCGACGATTGATGAACTTCGTACGAATATCGAACGTGAAATTGCAGCAGTATCGGCCGATTTATGCTTGAAAACTGTCGAAAATTGGGTTCAGCGTCTGGACTTCTGCAAGCGTGCCCGTGGTGGCCATGCAAAAGAAATCGAGTTCCATACATAATGGCATCGAACGTGCTTTTACAGGAATATCTAAAACCGGTTTTGTTTTATTTAAAAAAACTTTTGTAGCGCTCTTATTGAAAAACCCGTTATTAGTGTATTAATGTACAATAAACAATAAATAATTTCGAACACACTTCAACACATTCATTACAGCAATGAAACAAAATCATTGTAGCAATGAAATAAGTTCATAGCATCAATGAAACAAATTCATAGCTGTAATGAAACCAATTCATTGCAGCAAGGAAATAACTTCATTTCAAGAACGATACTTATTCATTGCAACAATGAAACAAATTCATTGCAGGAACGAAACAAATTCGTTGCAATAATGAATGGAATTCATTTCAGCAACAACCATACGTTCTTCGCAGTGACGAACAATTCGCAGTTGATGAACACATTTTCGTAGCGGGAATGAAACTGTACGTTAGCTCACTTTCTATGACGAAAGTTGTTGGGGTGATGAACATTTTCTTCCCTGTGACGATGCTTTTCCGTTCAGTGTATCAGACTTAAATTTTAAATTAAAATTAATATTCCGATTTGGAAAGTGTTTTTAATATAAAATTTAAAAATGTTTTTTAATAATTTTTCAGTTCCAGATCAATATATATTAAAAAGTACTTTTTCTATGAAAAAGTAAATTTTATAGCTATAAAATATAGCTATTTCAATGCCCACCAAGGCATATCATCAGCTGCCTTCTCCACAAGTATTTAGGTATATCATCACACATTATAGGGATAAACAAATCTCAACTAAACTCCTACTTGTGCGAAAATATCCACAACAATACTTATACCTAAATATTTGTGGAGAAGGGAGCTGATAATATGCCTTGGTGGGCATTGAAATAGCTATATTCCCAACCATCCACCATAATGATCAATTTCACACATTTCTTTTTAATATTTCTATGAAAAAGTATTTTTTCTATGAGTACCTTTTTCTATTGATCTTGAACCGAACAATTACTAAAAACATAACAAATAAAAGATCCAATAATACAAGGTGGCGCAAAAGTAATCCTCCTATCAGAAAATGCTATAAATTTTGCGATTGGCCCCTAATGTCAGTTCTGTTTTGACATTTGTGTAGTAAACAAATGCGAAATACACGTTAATAAACAATGTTACGCTACACTGCTCCAGAACGCGGAATATTGCTGACTATTTATTTGACCAATAATCGGTCGGTGACTTTGGCACAACGTCAATTTCGTCGCAGATTTCCTGGCCGTCCAACTCCTACTGGTGAAACACTGCGACGTTTAGCCGTTAGCCTCGAAGAGACTGGCACTACACGAGATGGTGCCAGGCGTGGCAGACCCCGGAGTAGCCGTTCTGCAGAGAATATTGCTGCTGTAGCCGAGGATGTCATGGATGCGCCATCGACATCGACCAGACGACGTGCCACGCAAATGGGTATCAGTCGACGGTCTTTACAGCGAATTTTGGTACAAGATTTGAAGATGTTTCCGTACAAAGTCCAGACGGTGCATCAGCTGTTAGCTGCTGACCGCCAATCGCGTCTAACATACGCTCAAGCCATCCTTAATCACCACCAAGAGGAAGATGATTTTTCATCAAAAATAATCATGAGTGATGAGGCCCATTTCCATCTTAGCGGGTACGTAAATAAGCAAAATTTACGCTTCTGGGGCACTGAAAATCCGCGTGTAACCCACGAAGAGCCATTACACCCGCTCAAAGTCACTGTATGGTGTGCTGTTTTCGCTGGAGGAGTCATCGGACCTTTTTTCTTCGAAGACGGTTACTGTGAATGGTGAGCGCTATAGAGCAATGATCAACGAGTTCTTTTTGTCGCAACTTGATGAATTGCGATTGGAAAACATGTGGTTCCAACAGGACCGTTGCAACACACTGCACGTGCCACAACCGATATGCTGAAGGATGCATTTCCCGGGCGCCTAATCTCCCGTTTTGGCGATTTGCACTGGCCAGCAAGAACGCCTGATTTGACCGCTCCAGAATTCTTTTTGTGGGGCCTTTTGAAGTCGCGGGTTTATGTCAACAAGCCCCAGACTCTTGCAACTCTTAAAGACAATATCCGTCAAGAATGTGAGGAAGTATCGCCGGAAGTTTTGGCCAAAGTGATGGAAAATGCCATAAAAAGGGCTCAAATGACAATCAACTGTGGCGGCGGCCATTTACATGACATCATATTCTCGACTTGATGTAAAAAAAAATTAAAAGACCAAATAAAAATAATCCACAAGAAGAATCAAAGTTTTTCATTTTTTTTTTAAATTACAGCCAAAAAACATCGG
Organism: Phaonia tiefii; assembly: GCA_963931995.1. Lineage (NCBI taxonomy): Eukaryota > Metazoa > Arthropoda > Insecta > Diptera > Muscidae > Phaonia > Phaonia tiefii. The sequence goes on along the minus strand of OZ008367.1, from coordinate 104,854,726 downwards.
AAGTTTACTTTTGCGCCACCTTGTATAAACTCAAACGGATGAAATTTAAAAGTTTTATTCAAATACACGTTAAACTCATTTAAATTTGAAAGTCATATTCAAATTTGAAAGAGATTTGAATGTATGAAAATCTTATTTAGTTTAAAGTTTTAATTTATATACTAACTTAAATTTTGAAATTTGAAAATAAGTTATTTGGAGAGCGTATTTAATTCCCATTCAAATTGTAAAATTATTTTGAAATTTGAAAAAAACCGTGTCAAATATTTATGCAATCAAATAATATTTGAAAATAGACACCATTTATTGTTTCACTAATTCTAATGACTAATTTAACTAAAAATTTTTAATTTTTTGAAAGATATTTAACACAAATTGAGTGAAATACAGTTAATCGTCGTCAAATAACTGGAAACCGGTTGGTTCGAATATTTAAAAAGAAGGGTTTCCCATTATATTCCTTAAATTGATTGGGAAGAGCTTCTCAGCACCAGCGAGCTGTGCACTTTCTGGTTTTACACTCAGTGAGTGGTACCTACAGTTTTACACCGGTTTCAATCGGTATTTTTGAGAACCTTATTCATGGCTAAATACTAGATAGTGTAGCAGTAACTACGGTAGGTGACCGACGTCGAAAGAGCGAAAGGAGCGACAATCGAACCAACGTTCTCATGTACAAGAGCCGCGCTCACTAACTATTGCACCACCGACGGCCATGAAAATTAACGTTTTTAAAAACCGCCCGTCAGTGGTGCAATAGTTAGTGTGCTCGCCTCTTGTACACGAGATCCTTGGTTCGATCCCTGCTCTGACCACCTTAAATACCACCATGAAAAAGCTTCTCAAAATTCCGTTCGGAATCGGTGTAAAAACTGTAGGTCCGTCCCACTCAGTGAGTATAAAACTATAAAGCGCACTACTCACGGGTTGTGAGAAACTCTCCCCAATTCCTTCATGGGATGTAATGGGACACCAATTATTTTATTTTAAAAACCGGCAGACGGTTTATTGATAAAGCCGGTTGTCCAGTTTTCCGATTTCGGATTTGGAAACTCTAGTTTAAATAACGCCGTGATATGACAATTATTATATGTTTGTACTTATATAAATTCTTAATGATTTTTATTACTTAACTAAGATTAATAATAAATCCGTGATTTTGCAGCTTAGACAAATTCGGTTGGAATACCCATATTTTAAAAATATTTCAACCGAATTTAGCGGTTGCCACAACATCATAAAAATTTTAGATTCGATTGTATCAACTTCATATTTCAGTTGTGACAAGATAATTTATGACAACCTTTAGATCAGTTGTCAGAACTGAATTTTTCGGCGAGGGCACCACACACATAGTCACACATCAATGATTGTGGAAAATTGCAGTATGTTTTCTCCCCATTGTGCCTTAGCCTTAGCATTTGTACAAGCGCATACAATTTTGCGTCTGTTTCGTATCCTTGAAAATGTCCAATTGCATTTACATAGTTTTGAGTAAAACAGATATTTCCCCCGTTCATAGTATCACCATAATTTTCCTAAACAACAAACATGAAATACACATTTACTGGGAAGGTGGAGTAAGAAACGTGTTACCATTTAAAATTTGAATTAGAACTTTAACAAGAGTAACGGCCATGGGGAAATGCCGTGTTTATGAGAGTGCCTTATATGGCTCGGCCCCAAAAGATTTGACCGTTGGGATTATAAGCTTGTTCGCCTTCCTCCAATCATTTGTAAAAATCTCAGAAAAAGATTAATATCATTAGTCACAAAATAAAAAGCTTGCTGATTTTGAATTATTAATATTTAAGTAATAACAAAGTTCATAGAAATGGCTGACTCTAAATATAACCATTTAATTTATATATCCTAAAGAAGCTTTTCACCATACATAAAGGCAATAAATTTCCCCTTTAAGAGAATAATTTCAAGAGATTTTAGATTAAAAGGCAGCAGTAATACTTGCGTTGTCTAAGAGATATAATAAAGAGAATCGAAATAAAACACATTTCCCCTAACAAGGAAAAACAAATGAATTTATTCCAAAGCTTCCATCAAAGGGGACACGTATGGATGAATCAATTTCCAAGCCTCCCTTTTCTCACACCTAGGTACATGACATTGGAAATGAGAGAAAACGAGCGAATTAATGCGCATTGAGAGATGATAAGGTCGTCAGAGAAATTCACAAATAAGCTCCGCCTTTCATATTTAGGAAAAGAATTCCATAGAATTGAGAATATACATGAATACGTGAGTGTGAGTAGATTGTTTTCCTAACTGCAAGTGCGGACATAAAAGCCACTCCTACGCAGCCATATTGTGAGCACTCAAAAAGCAAATGGTTGTTATTAAATGGACATGTCTTCTCATCGGCTGAATGAAAAGGAAACGGAAACGACTGGGATGAAATGAAACGAAACGCGAAAGTGAGTCACAACCAGCGAGAGTGAGCATGCGAATGATAGATAGTGTTGGGGGCCAATTCAGCTTAATTGAAATTTAGGTTAAGTTTGCTGACATTTTGACAAAAATAATACAAAACTTTGCTTCTGAGTACTTTTTGTTTCACTTTTGTCATTTTTGTAGTTAGCGTTTTCCTGCTTGGTAAGAGTAGGTATTTTTACCTTTGTTTTTTTTTTGTGTTACATGCCAACCGTTTTGTACTGTAGGTTTTGTAATTCTGGTTGTTTTGTTGCTGTTTACTTTTGTGTCAGTGTGTGTGTGTGATTGTGTTGACGTCTGCGTTTGTGCGTACTATCGCACAGTTTAAGTAAGGTCATCGAAATGTCAAAAGTTGCAAGTTATATTTTAATCCCATCACACTGTTGGGCGTAAATGCTACGTAACTGTTAATGCATGTATGTATGTACATTAGGCTGCATCGATTTTGAAACATGTTTGAATTCGAATTCGTGTTTATGCACGATAGGAGATACTAAAAGGTGTGCTGTAATTTTCCATACATTATAGCATATCTTCATGGTCCACCGAGCCTGTGGGCATTCGTTTTTTTCCAAAAACTGCATAGATTAAAAAAACCATAACTTAACGCAAAACCAATCGTTTTGTTAACTAAATGTATCCTAATTATTATATTAACTTGTCCAACATGAAATATTATCTTTCCAGGATATGTGTGATTTTATCGATTAATATTCACTCCGGTTTGCTTATTTAAAGGCACTACTAATTCCATATTCAGCAGCCTGTATCTTTTGCAATTTGTAACTGATTGCCGAATTTTAAAATGGAAATGGACGCTGGACATCTTGAGATATAAAAAAAATCATATCAATAGTGGTTTCTTAACTAAAGAACTTTTTTTGCGCAATTTATACAAAAAAGTCCAAACATGTGCTATTTTTTTGGTTCACTTGAATAAAGGCACTATATTATTTTTTTATTATTTTTAAAGTAAGCGCTGATTTGTCTCCCTATTACAATGTTTATTACAATTTATTACATCTTAATCATTTTACGAGTCAAAATGGCAAAACAACAAATTTTAAATCTAGCGGAAAAAAATAAAATCGATGTTTACCGTCCTGAAGGATATTCTAACTGCGCAATAGCTAAAAAAACTGGACGGAGCCGAACATTTCTCGACAATTACATCAAGGACCCCGACGGGCATGGGAAAATTTTAAAGAAAGGGTTTCATTGTCTTTATCTACGTATGAGAAAAGAAGAATCATCAGAATTGCTTCTAATTCTGCCTTACCCTTATCAAAAATAAGAGCTCAAGCTGGAGTGGAAGCGAGCAAGTCATCAGTATGCAGAGTAATTAAGAGCTGTGAGTATCTTAAGTACCTGAAATTACAAAATTAATGCTCCTCGTAAGGAAAATCGGCTTCAATTCGCAAGAGACTACATGGTATGGGATGTCCAGCCAAGAGGTCTTGTAAATAACTGCAGAACCGTTATATTTATGGATGAGAAGAAGTTTAATTTGGATGGGCCTGATGGCTACAACTATTATTTCCATGATCGGCGCAAAGAAAAGCATTTTGAATTTGAAAGTGCAAAAATGACTGGTGCAAGCTATAACACGTTATTGGAATCGGCTTTTCCGAAGTTCAGTGAACAATTTGGTCCCATATCTTGGATATCGGTGGTGCAATGTTTAGTGTGCGCGGCTCTTGTACATGACATCCAGGGTTCGAACCCGGCTCTGACCACCTTCAAATTTTCTTTCGGCGGCGGCCACCTCGCATAGTGACGGCAACACTATCGAGTATCTAGCCATGAAAAAGCTTCTCAAATTACCGTTCGAAATCGGTGTAAAACTGTAGGTCCCAATCAGTGAGTGAAAACTGGAAAGCGCACAGGTCAGTGATTGTGAGAAGTTCTCCCCAGTCCCTTCATGGGATGTAATGGGAAACCATTTATTTTTTTTTTTATCTTGGATATTGCAACAGGATAATGCACCTATACACAACGCCAGGGTAGTAAAGGAGCTCATTGCAAGCCAAAATTTTAATATTCTTGACTGGCCACCCTATTCGCCAGAACTAAACATTATCAAAAATGTCTGGGTTGGTTATCCCGTAAGGTCTATGAAGGAGGTAGACAATTTGAGGACAAGCAGTCACCAATTCAGGCCATTAAGGATGCTTGGAATCACATTTCGTTGGATTACATAAATTCTCTTTATCTCTCAATGAAAACCCGTATGTTTGAAGTTATTATAAACAATGGGGGTTGTACCCATTTAAAAAGAATTGGATAAAGTGCCTTTTATTTAAGTGAACCAAAAAAATAGCACATTTTTGGACTTTTATTATAAACTGCTCAAAAAAGTTCTTTAGTTAAGAAACCACTATTATCATGATTTTTTCTAGCATCCATTTCCATTTTAAAATTCTGCAATCGGTTACAAATTGCAAAAGATACAGGCTGCTGAATATGGAATTTTTAGTGCCTTCAAATAAGTGAATCGGAGTGTAAATTTAAATTCGATTGCCTTGGGTCTAAATCGATTTGTCGTAGGGTTCTCGGTTTCTGTGAAGAATGTTATTTTTATGGCGGTTATATCTTGCAGCAAAGTCGATTTATTGTTAAATTCTGGAAATCGTTAAAAATGTTCCAACAAAAAATGTACCCGCTGAACAAAAATGGCTCCAGAAACATATTGCAGGAACCATGTACATTAGACCGACTAACAAAAAAAAGTTCCTTTTGTCCATCCCTCAAAATGTACCTTCGTTATGATGATTCCCAAAATATTTCCCGTCCTAGCATTAAGATCTCGTGAGCTGGACCATTTTTAAAAATTGTATTTAAAGAATTATATACGTTAACTCACGACAATGTATGCAATATTAATATCATATGAAAGAGTATTTGAAGACTCGACCAACGGTATGTGAAAAATTACAAAGAATGTCCTGACACATCCATTTTTCAGGTATATTTTGAAAAAAATTTAATTTTTAAGATTTTAGTACGGAGATTTTTCTGATTTCAATTTGACCTTCACATATTTTGAACTTTAGTCGATTTAGGTGAATACGTGTTTCAGCTTGTTTTTTGTTTGAAATTCGCACTAGTTCACGTTTTACCAAAAATTCAATACGATGGGAATATTACGTTCTAAATGGGGCAAAATGGGTACCAAATCTTTTCTGTTGACAACGACATTATTGTTGTATATATGGACTGTTTTTATTTTGTAATACATTATCCGATGTGATATGGACCAAATTTTGCATATTTATAATTACTCCAATCTGACATTTAAATCAGAAAAGCCTGCGTAATAAAAACTTAAAAATGCGTTTTGTTCAGGTTATCCCTAAAAAAATGATGTATCAGGATATGTTTTGACATGTTTTATATATATTTGGACGCGCCATAAAAACCCCTTTCGTATGATACTAATATTGTATACATTGTCTTCAGCTAAAGTACAAATGTCTTTGAAAATCTAAAAAAAACTAATTTTTCTGAAAACGGTCCTGCTTACGGGATCTTAATGATAGACTCTAAATATATTGGGAGCCATCCGCAAACAAACCGATGTACATTTTTAGGGGTGGACAAGAAACACTTTATATATGTTTGAAAGCTTGTTTATATGAGTTGACGATCTGATGATTTCTTCACGTTTCTGTTTTCTGCAGTTTTCAACAAACAAAGCCGTATTTGGGTCACAAAAACATAAATTATAACACATTAATCATTGTGTCTTTTTTGTTTCTTAGTTGTTTGTGCCGTATTTGTTTTTACCGGTTTTCAACAAAAATGTGACATTTGGGTCTCAAAAACATATATAATAGCCTATTAAACATTGTTTCACGAACATGTTATATTGAATAGCAAACGCAATGTGATTGAGCACAAGTAGAGTATATTTGTGACAAGCTACAAACACGTTATATTTGCATCCAAAAAACAAATAAAGACAGATTTTTCAACGTGTACAAACGCGTTATATTTCCATCCGAACAATATCAAAATTTAGATTTTTCAGCGTCTAAAATATATGTACTTGCAAATAGAACCACGGAAGTGCTAGACAGCCACATTATTAATATTACAAATCGAATTTCATACATATTTTTTAAAACCAAGAATATCGGCAATTGAAGACCCTGGTAGAAGAACTCATTTTTTTTCAAAAACAATATTATCCTTTTAATGTGTCCTTGGTATCTGATTTTGTTTTATATAAGAAAATTTAACATCTGATATTTAAATTATTAAACTAAATTTTAAATTTTTGTTTTAATTTGTTTGAAATCAGTTACCATGGAAAGAAGGAAAATATTGTTTAAAAAAAAAAGTGAGTTAACACCTTCTTCCACCACGGCCTTCAATTTATTTTAAAACTAAAATTTGTTTTATATAATTTTGAATAGGAGATCAACCGTTTTTTATTTAAAAAAAATATTTATTCTAAAATAAATATTTGTGTGATCTATTGCCAGAAACTATATATGTATTATATGCAGTTCAAATTATTTGGATGTTAATGAAAATGATGATGCTAATAATAATTATTTATGCTTTTTAGTTTTTTTTTGCTCAAAACTCACTTTCAATTTACGACTTTTTGGGGGTTTTTTTTGTCAATATCGTTGCATATCCTCATAAAACTAATCCAGAGGCACCAACCTCAAAAAGCTCAACAAAATTATGATTATGGGCTAATTTTTGAAATATTACTCAAAATAAATCATTACCATTGAAGAAAACTGTAAAAAACTGAAATTTAAAAATCATGGCGGAAATTCAATGATTGTCCAAAAAGTTCATTATTATGAAATTATTTTTATTTTATGCCTGTTCCAAGTCATTGATATTTTGATTAAAAAAAAGAACAATAATTATTATTTACGATCCCTGTTTTTTTTTTGTACGATAAATCGTCTCTCAAACCTTTCCTAACTTTTTATGAATAAGGCCGTAGTATCTAGTACCATAAAAACCACATTTGTGCAAAACCGATTCATCCTAATGTACATAACTTACTCATACATTCGTGTTTATGCTCTGCTGCTTTTGTATACATATATGGAGAAGTATATACCCTTAGACGTATAAGCAACATTATTACGGATGAACACCTGCAGACAATATTCGCGTATTCGCAAGTGTGGGTCGTTCAAACACAGTTAAGGTCACTTAGAATTGTACTACCAAACCGAGAGATACACAGCAATACAGCAATACAGAAGTTATTGTGTACTCATGTGTCAAAAGGAGACCAAAGAATAATATGATTGTAAAAATTTTAAAAAATTCTTCGTAAAAAATTTAGGAATTTGTAAGAGCCAAGAATTCCCTTTCCGAAAAAAACTTGTTATCACTGTTTAACACATAAACATAAACGAGCATTTCCTAATGTTCCGTTGTCTTCGATCCGAGTTATTTTTAAAAAGTTGTAACTCCTTTTAAGCTAATAGATCACGTTTTCGGTTGGCTTAAAAAACTTTTGAACAGTCGGGTATAGGATTCGAACTCACATTCGCTGGACGTTCGATACAATGTTTGTTCAGCAGGGCCAGGCCACGAGAAGTGTGACATAGTGGGTCAGGGATTTTGAACTTTGGTGTATATATCAAAAGGTAATGTCAATATATAAAACTCCACATAAAATAAAATTTAAAATTTCAGAAATTTCGAATTTTTCTGAACTATTCAAAGTTTTATATTTCGAAAATGACTTGAGATTTTTGAAAAAATTTTTTTTGGTATTTTAGGGAAAACTAAGGAAAACAAATCATAAATAGCCTACTCTGAAAAAATTTTTTCCGAAAATTCAAAGTTCAAACAAAAAAAAACGCATTTTAAATAAAGAGCCGGAGCAAGAAATGTAATCAATAACTCATGAGAATTTAAGAAATTTAGTTATCTTTCAGAAACAGAAAAAAACTGGCATTTCCAAGTAGTTTCTGTGACAACTATGTTTTGTGGGACGACCTTTACGCTTAAAAAGCGAAAATGCAATGTTTACAACTGATTCTCTTTATTGTTCTTCTTTAGCTACACATTAAACTTTGACACACTGAGCATTTAGGTGCATATGTATATGTATGTAACACATTCTAGGTGTGAAGTTCGTCCCACAAATAATGCTGTCTCTCAGAAACTACTTTAAAATACCAATTTTTTCTGTTTCTGAAAGATAATTAAATTTCGGTCGGTCGTTTGAGATGTGCTACCATCTACTGTATATAGGACGATTTAGGACCTAAATCAAGTGATACTACACGTCGGAATTGGTGCGACAGAATGGCATGTAAAATGAATTCCATTATATTTAATTATTTATGAGAACACACTAAAAATAAATCATCAATACATTAATTGACAAAGATTCCAAATGCCAGTTGTGACATCTAAATTTGGTTGTGGCAACCTCTAATTCAGCTGAAACAACCTCTAATTCGGCTACGACGACCTCTAATACGGTTGTGGCAACATCGAAGTCAGTTCTGATAACCTAGAATTCAGCTGTGATAACCTCTAATTCAGTTGTGGCAACCTATCTTTCGGTTGAGACAACCTCTAATTCGGTTGTGATGACGTCTAGTGTGGTTGTGACTACCTCTAAATTCAGTTAAGAGTAATGCAGCTGCCTCAACCGAATTTTTCTGTGAGTGTACGTTGTCGGTATTCGCTATTTTCTATTAAAAGACCAAATATTTTACGAAACATTTTTCTCTCAAAACATTTCGTGACATATGTCATCAGCTTGCGATATTACCCGAGGTTAATAAATTCGTCTCTACCTCTAAGTTACAACAGTTATCTAAACAGATCCTTTCCTTCACATGGGTCAAGACTCTGGCTGTTGAAAGTTTTAATTTTGCATTGTCCTATTTACTGTTAAACCCATTTTTGTCGATTCCTTCTCGATTCTCGAAAATACTGCAGTAACTTCGCGCAAGTTTCGGCCAATGGTGTCCACATTATCACCTCACGTGAGCTGCATGTGGTTGTTGCTGGCGATGCTCTTATTCGTGTTGACTACAGTCTTGATTTCCTCATTATGATCTCAATTAAACTATTGAAAATATGTCACCCTTCCTGAGGCCTCGTCTCGCATCGAATGGTTCTGAAAGATTTGTACCAATCTTCATTGAGGATTTCATGTCGATCAGTGTCATTCCGTAAAAGAGTGTTAAGGACAGGTATATATATCATGGCTATAACAAAAATATAAAGTGCTTTATCAAACAGAGAAACGAAAATGAACATCCTTGGATTATATTTGTAACTTCTGGATTCGAAAGTACTAAGCTTGGTAGACAAAATGTATATGGGAGCTATATCAAACAAAACCTTCGGTGGTGCAATCAATGGTTAGTGTGCGCGGCTCTTGTACATGAGAACGTGCGTTCGATCCCTGCTCAGACCAGCATACATTTTTTTCGACGGCGGTCACCTCGCTTAGTGATGGCGACATTATCGAGTACTTAGCCATGAAAAGGCTTCTCAAAAAACCGTTCGGAACCGGTGTAAAACTGTAGGCCCCAATGATTAAATGTACAATTAAAAAGCGCAAATATCACGGATTGTGAGAAGCTCTCCCCAATCGCTTCATGGGATGTTATGGGACACCATTTTTTTATATCAAACTATGAAACCATATCTCAATATAAAATTTCTTTTAAAATCGGTCTTCATTTTCATCCAAGAAAAGCTGTTGTAGCAAATTTCACTGAAAGCAAATAATACACGCCGAAAAATCTGCAATTCTAATATATAACGTATTTGTAGCTTATAGTAAGTATAGTATACTTCAGCCCAAACACATTGTGTTTGCTATTCAATATTACATGCTTGAGACACAATGATTGATTGATCAAATTTTAGGTTCATGTGATCCAAATGATCTATATAGATCCGGTGCAAGTATCCAATTGGCAGATGTCCTCGAAAGTTATAAGGCTGACATTACTGGAATCCAGGAAATGCAATGGACAGAACATGGCTGCACACGAAAAAGAAACTGCGATATATACTACAGTTGCCATGAAACAAGTCATGAATTTGGTTGCGGATTTGTAGTTGGCAAAAGACTGCGACATCTAGTCTCTAGGTTCAATCCTGTGAGTGAACGTATAGCCACAATCCGCATAAAAGCGAAATATTTTCATATTTCCCTAATTTGTGTGCATGCCCCGACAGAAGAGAAAGATGATGATGCCCAAGACTTATTCTATGAGCTCCTAGAGGAAACCTATGACCGCTGCCCTGGCCATGACATTAAGATTGTACTGGGAGATTTTAATGCCATAGTATGAAGGGAGAATGTGTTGCATCCAACTATTGGCAATTTCAGTCTACATGCTGACAGTTCCGACAGCGGTATGAGACTGATTGACTTTGCCGCGGCAAAAAACATGGTCATTAGTGATACAAGATTCCAGCATAAAGACATCCACAAGTCTACTTGGGTATCTCCTGATCAAAGAACTAAGAACCAAATTGATCAGGTGGTAATTGATGGAAGGCGCTCATCCAGTGTAATGGACGTACGAGTGATCAGATGAGCTAACATTGATTCTGATTACTACCTGGTAGCAGCAAAGGTTCGCACAAGATTAAGTAGAGCGAAAATCGTACGAAACCAGACGCAGAGGAAACTGGACATCGGAAAGCTGCAATTACCAGAGGTACCAGAAGATCTCGCAACTTTTGACACAGAACCCACCCCCTCCCGACAACGATCCTGAAACGCAGTGGAAACCCATTTCCGACTCTATAAAAACCGCCGCAACAACCGTACTTGGTTTTGGACACCGCATCGCAACAAACCATGGTACGATGAAGAGTGTCGCATTGCAAATGATGAAAAAAACGATGCACGCATGGCAATGCCGAGAGTGAGAAAATTGAGCCATGCAGAAGGAAGAGCGAAGCCCGAAAATTCTACCGAAAAGTGAAAAACGGAGCTAATAGACATGGTTCACGGCCCCCCGTTCTTTAAAGACAATGACGGAAATCTCATCGCAGATGCGCAGAGTATGTTGGGAATATGGAGAGATCATTTCTCTGCGCTATTGGTACCTGAGATACCCAATGACGAGACAATCGATCTAAATTTGAACGACGACGTCGATTGCTCTCAATCTAACCAAGACGAGGTCAGAACAGCTATTGCCCGGCTTAAGAACAATAAAGCCGCAGGGGCCGATGGTTTACCGGTGGAGCTATTTAAGGCTGGCGGCGATGAGCTGATAAGGTGCATGCATCAGCTCATTAGAAAAATTTACTATGTCCCATATTTGAAAAAGGTGACCCGAGTATCTGTGCGAACTACCGTGGAATAAGCCTTTTATCCATAGCATATAAGGTTCTGTCAAGCATAATGTGCGAAAGACTAAAACCGATTATCGCTGACCTGATTGGACCATACCAGTGTGGTTTTAGGCCTGGAAAATCGACAACTGACAAGAGTTTCACGCTACGCCAAATCCTGGAGAAGACCCACGAAAAATAAATCGACACCTATCATCTATTTGTCGATTATAAGGCGGCCTTCGATAGCACGATACGGGAGAAACTCTACGAAGCAATGTCTGAGCTTGATATTCCTGCAAAACTCATACGCCTTTGCAGGATGACCCTGACGAACACCAAATCCGCGGTGAAAGTTGGTAAGGATCTTACCGAAACTTTCGAAACTAAGCGAGGCCTCAGACAAAGTGACACCCTATCGTGCAATCTCTTTAACATCTTAATAGACATTATTCTGAGAAAAGCTGCTGTCAACATGAATAAAACCATCAGCAGCAAAAGTCACATGCTGCTCGCGTATGCTGATGATATAGATATCATTGGACGCACAATTAGAGAAGTTGCTGCGGTGTTTTCGAGTATTGAGAAGGAGTCAGGAAAGTGGGTCTGACGGTAAATGAGGACAAGACAAAATTAATGGTTTCAACGAACAGGGCCTCCACGCGATTAGACCAAAGCATGAACGTTGAAAGCATGGACGAATTTATATACCTCGGATCTATCGTAAACAAAAACAACAACGTCAGCGTTGAGCTCAAGCGGAGAATTGTGCTTGCGAGTAGATGTTATTTTTTGCTAAGCGAGCACTTTAGAGATAAAGCCATCTCTCGAGTAACAAAAGTCCAACTATACCAGACTCTCATACAACCTGTCTTGCTTTATGGCGCAGAATCCTGGGTCTTATCGCAAGCAGACGAAACATCTGTAGGAGTCTTCGAGAGAAAAATACTCCGAAAAATGTGTGGCACTATAGTGCACAACGGCGAGTATCGGCGACGCATGAACCATGAGCTGTATGAGCTTTATCACGACATTGACATACATAGTTAAGCGGATCAAAATAACGCGATTGCGCTGGCTAGGCCATGTCAGTAGAATGGATGAAGACGAACCAGCACGGAGGGTTTTCGAAACCGAACCCGAAGGAAGACAAAAAACAGACGCCGCTCAGGATCAGGTTGACGAATCCCTGCGTACACTTGGTATTGCCAACTGGAGAAATAAGGCAAAAGATCGAACTGGTTGGCGAAATATGTTATCTTCTTTTTGTAAGGTCCCTGACCCCTCGGGGTTGTTCGTGACCGGATAAGTAAGTAAATGATCCAAATGCAGCTTTGTTTGCTGAAAACTGCTGTAAACAAAAACGTGTCAGACAACAAACAAACAAAAAAGGTAGCAGATATTCAATTCAAAAAATCAATGCTTGCAATCATATATATGGTTCCTGCAATACGTTGCTGGGTCCGTTATTTTTAGTGTATACATATTTGTAACCTATGGATGCAATAGCATCACGCCTGGTCGGTGCAATTTGAATGGGTGCTATATAAAAGTGTAGGCGATGTAAGAGATTTGACCCCTTTTTAAATGGGATCATCCTCGTCCTAAGAAAAGCTTATGTATCAAATTAAGTTAAAATCTGTTAATATTCATTACAGCTGCTGTGGCCGATTGGACACCAAAGTTGAATGAAGTTGCTTTTCTGGGGTATAACAAGATGTGGACCAATAAGGTTCATTTTGAAAAGTACTCGTAGTTACCCGTAGCCAATGAAATGTATATGTATAAATTTTTTTTTGAAATTGTTTTTTATTTGCAATCTCTGGATCTGATAGTACGAAGCATGGTTGGGATATTTGTATGGGAGCTATAATAAAATGTGGACTGATATTGCCCATTTTCCTAGGCCTTAGAAAAGCGTATATACTAAATTTAGTTAAAACATTTAATATCTGTAACTTGTGCGGTCGATTGATACAAACTTGGTGGGGCAATTTGTATGGGTAATATATCAGAATGTGAATCGGTGGAATCCATTTTAAAAACTGGGTTTTGTTTGCCTAAGAAAAGCTTATGTACCAGTTTTTGTCAAAATTGTTTTTGTAACATTTATAGCCTCTGGAACCGTTTTTACCAACCATGCGTGGGATATTTGTATTAAATTGTGGGCCGATGGGTCGTTTAACTAACTTGTGCACCATTACACTTCCTAGATATAAAGTGCCTCCAAGGACCTTAGGACCCACCTAATTCAATTCAATTCAGAAACTCATTCTGAGTCGATAGGTAGATACCAAAATGTCTTATATATCCGTATATTACAAAGAGCAGAATACTAATTATGACACGATAATTGAATTCAATATCGTTTCGCCGATAGTGAAGTTTTGTTAAATGGTTCTATGAGCCAACACCATCGAGAGAAAAAATATAGTTTGGACGATTATCGTGATGCTTAATTAGGCCCCAGCACTAACTCAAAATTCAGTGTGACCGCCATCATCAAAAATGTTTCGATTTTCTTAAAACTGCTTTTACTTAAACTTAAAACTTCTTTACGCTGCTCATGGTGCTCAGCTGGCCATTATCGATAGCTTTGTTCTACAACATTTAAATTTTACTGCGAAAAATATATTATTTGCCATTCAATTTAATATAGCTACGATTTTATGTGAGACATTAACAGATACAGTTTAATTAACATTTATATACATGTACGATTTCACGTGACACTAACTGTTTATATACGCATTAATATGTTCGTAATTAATACCACCACAATGAATTCGTTGTAATTGATAATAAGCCTATGATATTCTTGCGAAATGTTCGTTCTGAGAATTGTTTGTTGTATGAAAATGTATCCATGTCATGTCCATTGTTCATATGAACGCGATAATGAAGCCGAATTTTTATTGAATTTTATGCATTTGCTCCATTTTGTTTCTTGGTTTAATGTGACTTTTTTGCTGGTGTTGTTGGTGTGTGTTGGTGTGCATGTATATATACTTATGTATATACATATAACACTTATTATAAAAGTTTGGCTGCCATTTTGGTTTTTTCGTCATCATCAACATTATTGTCATTGCCATCAGCGCACAATGGGAAAACGTTCTGGTATTTTTACAAAATATCTTATCATAATTTTTGTCGATTTTGATGGACAATTGCTTTAATCTTAACGCCCTTTCCAAGCGTCTAAATTTGAGTTGAATTAAAATTTGCCGTTGATTTAAAAGTTCACAGAAATTTTCATATTAAATGGCATTTAAGTGACAAATATCGTGCAATTAAAATTAATTTTTATGGGGAGTGGTTAACTGTGGAACTGACCCTGAATGAAAAAGGTAATAGGCTCCGTTAGACAATAAAAAACCCGACCAAATCAAAATGTATATCCTTAAGTCATCATCCTTCAAAATGAAGTCCATTCAACGTAAGAAAATTGATTATACTACACCGAGTAACTTCGAACAGTTTATTCACTTTTTGTAAAATATTCGCCCAAGGATTTTGAATTCAGAATTACCCCGCAAGGAAAAAAAGACCCACAACATTTGTGATTGACATAACTGTTATATATGTATTTTCGCCATCGCTGCTCAATAAAAAGCTACATATATGCGTTACAAAATTGAATTCAAGTTATAGTAATTTGTATAACCTCACCCATACGGATGGGGGTATATATCAATTGATACAGAAAAAAGTAATGCATAGAAGGAGCCATGTTAGACCCTCCGTATCTTTGGACCAAAAATGGGGTTGGACTATTTATGGGGATTGAGCCATGTCCGTCTGTATCTCTGTCTGACTGGCTGGTCAACACGATAACTGCCGTAAATCTTTACCGATCACAACAGAATCTTGTCAGCGACCATTATTTGTATCTCTTCTAAAACTTTTGCTGATAGATGTGATTAGCTTCAACTCGAACATTGGTTAATAATCTGTAAATATCTACTTAACTGGAGAAAATAGGCAAGGTCGCCACGCCCATTCTGGTACCTCAAATACAAAAGCTTGCTGGTCGCCCGGCTTGGCAATGCGATAAATCGCACACACTTCCAATCTTAATGAAATTCGGTCATAGACTTCATGTCATCAAATGCCAGTAATTGAATAAGGCTAGGGTGATTTTACAACGTTCATGTTGGTGCCTCCCATACATAAGTTGTTCGGCCGGCTGGTTGCCCGGCAAGATAACTCCCGCAAAAGCAAACCAATCTTTATGAATTCGGTACTAGAGAAAATTTAGTCAAATGTCAGTATTCTATAGAAAATGAGTGGTTTTGTTACACCCATTCTAGTCCCTCCCACACAAAAGTTGGGCGGATGGCTGGTTGATCGACACGATAACTCTCGTAAACTACTACAGTTCTTAATGAAATTCGGTACTGATCAATATTTTGTTAAAAGCTACTATGTTATGACAAACGAACAACTTCGCCATGCCCATATTGGGCGGGTAATTGGCTGGTAGTCACGATTGATCCCCAAAATCACTTAGGATCACAATATAGTTGGGTCTTGAATAACATTTAGCGCAATGCAACTCTGTGTTCAATATTGGCACATTTGCCACCGTCAATCGTTCATCGTAAGGGTGAATATATGTGTTTTTTAATAGAACTCGACCGCAATGGAAGACTTAGGGTGAGGGTATGTTTAAGTCGGTTCACCCGACTGAGTTTTCGGTACTGGTTTATTTTTGTCAACATGTTTCATTTCGGTCATTTCGATGAATTTGTTAGCAATTTCCAATTTTATACGGCGGCAATGTATCATCGATATTCTTTATTAAAGATTCATTAACCAATTTTAAATGCCTTTTGTTTTCGAGAGTTCTCCAGTCGTTACCTTAAACAATAATCGCAATTCTTGTCGAAAATGGTGAAAAACAGATAGAAAAAATTAAAATTTTTTACATTTTTGCTACCTCGAGGCACTAGATGCAGTTTTTTTTTGGGTTACTTTATTTTACACTTTTTTTCTCCTAGTCTGTGTGGATAGTAAAATTGCTATTGGTTTCCGAGATATAGCCAAAAAAAAACAGAAAAACTGCATGTCGTTCGGAAAAATTTTAATTTAAATAAATATTAAAATTATACATAATAAAATTATGAATCAAACATGAATCATTTAAAGCATTTTATAGAGCTTTTCGCCCACTGTGCAACCATCGCCATATTCATTGCCATCGCCATCTCAGTATCGTTTGTTGTCGTAGTCGTTTCGTCATTATTACAATTATACGAGTATTGTTTTTTTCGGTTATTTTCTGGTATTAAAAAGGCACTTTACACACACATCCACGCATACAACCTACACTGCCATATAATATCATTCTATATCCATTGATTGTCATTATCAAACTTGTAAAATTCCACCACTCTTTTACGTGATGGCTTAAATAGGTATGTGTTTGTGTGTGGCTGTGTAAGTGAGTAAATGGAAACAGTTTTATATTCATGCTCACATCGATACCCACACAAATGCACGTTGTTTTCCACAACCACATACATAAGTTTATATATCGAGCTCTTTTTTTATATTGTTTGTTATTGTTGTACATTAGGATTTCGTATTTAAACACTCTGAGCCAGGGCTTTGGAGCGTACAACAACAACCATTGAGCATATATCGCCTCAATAAAGTAGTGGGTTCCTTCCTTTTTGATTATAGTGAACGGTCGTTGTTCTCTCTCTTCCGCGCAGAATTGTTTTAAAGGCTTAAACACATACTACTACCAACACACACACATAGCTGCACACATTTGTACTTACAAAGTGTATTAAATCATTTGTGTGCACAAAAATACATACATACATACATATTTTACCAAACATGGAACACACCAACCAACCTACGCAGCTGTGACTTGTAAAATAGAATTACACAAATGGAAACGAAGTGGATTCACAAATCAAATATGCAAACATTGTAAACAGATAAATGAGCTTTCCTCACACTTTGTGTAAGACAATAACTGAATTGGATTTGAAGGGAGTTAACAAGCAATTGTAGTTGTTTGGAAATGCACATTGTATCCTGCGGATTTTACCCAAGATTCGAACAGAAGTTGGTGTCAGTGTTGACACGCATAGACCAGTGAGAACCGTTGTGATACCACAGGATGTCATGCTCCGTCGCCATCGTTAAACCAGGAAATAGATCTATTGTTGTGCCGTTCGACATCGTGGTTGGTCCCTGACAAACTAATTTTTGCTCCGCAAAAGGCACTTAGGATCAATCCGATTTACACCGTGATTGTCTGTTTGATCCAAATACGAGTAATAACCTAAATATTTTCTCCTACTCCTACAAATGATCAGACAGGATCGTGGAAAATGTTCGGCGATCATATCCAAATGTTTATCACTATATCTCCTGCAGTTATTATGAGCTGAGACTTGAAGCAGTGACCCGCCTCCGACTAGAAATATCGTATCTTGGTAATTCTATGTCAAACAGAATTATTTTCCGGAAAAATTGACGTGGACATTCTAGTTTTTTTTTTGAATTTGTCTAGATGCAATATACACAAAAACATTTGGCCCGTGTTTCAAAAAAAAATATACACTGAACACGTTTTGTTAGAAATGAGGGCTCTCAAAATATGCGTATTGAAGGGCTGATCACGGGAACGTGAAACCTTTTTTTTATACGAAGGCCCTATCGGCCGCTGAAATTTCGATTCCTACACGCCGAAAATTCTGCCATTTTGTTGTTTGGATACAAATATAACGTATTTGTAGCTTGTCGCAAATATACTATACTTGTGCTCAAACACATTGTGTTTGCTATTCAATAAAACATGTTTGAGACATAATGATATCTGTTTTTGAGACCCAAATGTGGCTTTCTTGTTGAAAACCGCTAAAAAATACTAGTCTATACTACAAAGAAACAAAAAAGCAGCAGATTATCAATTCACGAAAACAGTGCTTGCAAACATGTACATGT
This sequence comes from Phaonia tiefii, assembly GCA_963931995.1. Lineage (NCBI taxonomy): Eukaryota > Metazoa > Arthropoda > Insecta > Diptera > Muscidae > Phaonia > Phaonia tiefii. The sequence continues at coordinate 104,836,000 of OZ008367.1, read as the reverse complement.
TTCCTGAAATATGTAGCTGGGGCCGATATTTTTCAGCCTGTAGTGAATTGTTGAAAGAAAAATTAATTTTTTGTTCAATTTATAGCTCAAACGATGTTTGTTTTTGAATTTTGACAGATTTTGACAAGTCTGGATCAAGCATATCTCCTCCGATTTTTTATGTATTTCTCATTGTATATCGCGAATTAGCTTTTAATTATATTTCTTATGTATATTTAATAGTATTTTCATGTAAAATACAAACTGAAGTAAATTGTAAATTTAGTAAAAAAAATTAGGACGAAAAAGTAAGCATGTTCAAAATGCTGCCTTGAAAAAGATTTCTCTATCCTAATTTTGAAAATATATTCTTCTGTTTATGCTCGCCACGACACGTCATCTGATCCCAATATTGACCAGCAAAATAATTTTTATTTTACCAAAACTAAAGCGAACCACAGACTTGGCATTCATGAGCATGAACATCCGCTATCGTTGATGTCTATTGTTGGTTTACCGTCCTTCTTGATACCAAATAAGAATGTAATTGAAGTTGTTCGCATCACTATCATGTTCACAATATTTTTTGGTAATATTTTTTTAAATTCATCAGCCAGATAAAAAGTTATCGGTCAAGCCCATGCTCATGAATGACTCAATTTTTAATAGGTTTAAGTCCTGTTTAGCCAATGCAATTTCATAATTTGAGCCGCATATACGGCTATTGGTCAAGTGTTCGAGATAAGTTCACTTGCTTTCTTTTTTCTTTATCTGACACTGTTGACACACTTACTCGACTGAGCATCATTGTAATACCACGGGAAATCGAACAAGTAAATTGGCCTGCAGTGATTAAGGGATGTTGAAGCCATATGATACCTTATCACGATATTCCCAAATGTGGCTGAAGAAGTGGCGTATACTAGTCCCTGGCGATGCTAACTACTCTGCCAAAGGTTCTACGAACACTCAGCTTAACTCCGCCAATGTCAAATTGATCCAACATCAAGTAAGATCCTAGATATTGTATCCTAGTCATACAGTAGTGTATGAAATGTTCGATTCTCTCATCCTCGTCTCAATCCTCATAGCTTCTCGAGCAATCGGGCGCTGACATTCCCAATATAGACGCGTGCCTGTCTTTTATACAGTTTTCTTTTATCACAGCTAGTAGCATAGAAATTTTTTATCTAGGATTTCAAGTTGAGCGTCAAGTGAGGAGTCAGGTCATTACCTGGCCATACTTGAATTTTGTACCACCCCACCATCTGCCAATCACATGTTTGAGAGCTTCGATGAAGTTGCAGGAAGAAAGGGACATACTCACAGGCTCCATATACAGTGGAACAGGTAAAAGGTAATATCGCAAGTTTATCCCCTCTAGGTATACCTTTAATACGCCAGTACCCTGCCATACATCTAAGCTCGATTCGGAACTGCACGGCCATGTCATTTAGTTGTGGCCAGTTTTCCAAGTCGGGAATACAGATTTCAGAGATTTTGTATCAGGCTGACTGTCAGATAAGATGTTGATTTGATACCCCAGGCATTGATTACGTTTAGTCCCAGTGTAAGAGCAATTGTTCCGATTGTAGGGGCTTCTGCCTGAAAGACGCTACAAGCCCTTGAGTAAGGTCTCGACCCAGCTCTGTAGAACAGAATCTAAAACCTATTTTGTCATCTATCTGGCAATAACACCACTTTGAAAACAAACAGCCTCGTGATCAACGACCAGGGTCGCCAGTTTTTTTATGCGAAATCCCCGAATTGTTATTTTTAATCCCCGAAAATCCCCAAAAAAAAGCTAAAATCCCCGGAAAATCCCTATTGTTTTAAAGGTGGTTCGAGAATGTTTTGAGTTACAAAATTAAAATTTATTTAGAATTCAGTTTAACAAAACGAAAGCTTAAATATTGAAAAATTTAAACGTAAATAAATTATTATATTATTATTAACATTATATTATAATTAATATTATATTATTATTAAGTTACTATTTTGAAAATAGTTAGTTATAACAAAAATATTATGACAAATGAAATATGGCTTTAAAAGTCATTAAGGCTTAGTATATATATCAAATACTTCAGACTCATAATCTTCAGATTCATCTACATAATTATTTGTTTTGTACATAGTTTTAGTATTTCTCGTTATTTCTTATCCACTGCTTCTATTCTTTTCAATAACGCCAACTATCAAATATATTTTTTACTTGTTTTATTGTTGTCATCATGTAGAGCCTAGCTAGTAAAACAATTTGATATTTTCAGGAACTAACAAGTGTATGCAGTTCTTTTTGCTGACAACATTTAGCAATAACTCATAAAATGTATTCTCTGACCAAATTTATGACATTTGGCCTGGTGTGATATTTATGTTCGATGTTGAAAAGAATTGCTTTACTAATGCCAGATGGAGGCAATGGTTCAACAACAACGGCATTTCGTTTTGTGTGTTCAAATTATTTTGTTAAATACAACACAAATGTATGCTAACAATAACACTCAATAAAAAAGTTTACAACACATTTAAATTTCAGTTTTTCACCAAAACGACATGCAAAATTAACGCAAGATGCTATTGTAATTCCACCTGGTGCATGTCACCTTTCGTCAAACTTCTCTCTATCACTTCGACTTCATCACGAAGAGTGTGAAAGGAAACGTCAGATGAGTTAAATATTCTCTCTAGTAAGATTTACTCTATGCCAAATATTGTTTGTGTGTTTATGCTTGCTTTGATTTAGGTAGTACCAGATCAAACCTTACAAGTAATGATACAAAAGATGCGCTTTTAATGCAGCTTAAATTTTCATCCCCAGATCCCCAAACCAAAAAAACAATCCCCTGTTTGGAAAAAAATCCCCAATTTGGGGATAAATCCCCTAGACTGGCAACCTTGTCAACAACTGTTATTGTATTCTCAAACATATAGCCGAACCTTATCGTAGTGTTGGCCCAATAATATCTATATCACCAGCATATGCGAGCAACATGTTTCTTTTTGCTTAAGGTGTTGTTTGTTTATCGTATTATCTCGGTTAAGATGTTGAAGGAATCGCACCATAGGTGACCGCTGTGTCTGAGACATCGCCTGGTATCAAATGGTTTAGATATTCACACTCACTGAGGAATTGGTGCTGGCCAGTGTCAATTTGAAGAGGTGTAATCAACTTACCATAGATACCAAGCTCAGACATATCGGCCTTTAAAGGAGTTATAATAACATGATAAACACAGAAAGAGTAAGTGTTGATGTGCTTTTCGTGTGATATTTCCAAAAATTTGTTGTATTGGAGTTATCTGATGAGGATTAACTAGCTCTGGAAGAATAAACTTTGCCTTTGCACACATTACGCTTATAAAGTCCTCGTCTGTTGGTGGTGGAATTGTAGTATCCGCGCTTCTAGTACATGAGAACGCTGCTCTGAACACCTTACATTTCTTTCGACGGCGGTCACATCGATTTGTAGCGGCGTATTTAGCCATAAAAAAAACTTCTCAAAATAACGTTTTGGACCGGTGTACAACTATAGGTACCAATCAGTGAGTGTAAAACTAGAAAGCGTTTAGCTCACTGATTGTGAGATGTAATAGGAAACCATTTTCATGGATAGGTGACACTCTACTGAACTTTTTTGAAAACAGGATAAAATACTCAATGACTTGAACAGCTCTGCCCGAAATTGTTGTTGGTTTAAAGCCAGTAAAATTATGTTATGACCTGGTCTTGATTAGCTGTGGGCAATCAATAACATCGTCTTCAGTTTACTCGATTCCCTCATCTGCATTGGATTCTGGATATTATATCCATATCCACAACCATATACTGTTTATCTGTATGTTTTTTCCTTCAGAGTCCACAATTTGTTTCTATTGCGTGTCAAATTCATAGGGAGAGTTTGTTTGAGTAGGCTGTGGTTAACTGTGGTAAGTAAGTCCAGCTTTCCGGAGTCCAGCTTGCCCAGTGTTTAGTTTCGCGGACCTGTGCTGCGACCCGGTAGTCACCCGAATTGTTACAAACGTACGTAATCAAACATACGTACATTAATTTAAAACTTTGCCTTCCAGCAATTACCAAGAGAATTGTTACAAACGCCTCTAATCAAACATACGTACATTAATTTAAAACTTTGCCTTCCAGCAATTACCAAGAGAGATCAATTTTGTTCTTTGGGTTTTCAACCGGTGTCCTTATGTTAAAATCTCGTACCAGTCTCATTCTGAAAACTCTATCAGCCTCATTCCGTTGTCGCAAGTGCTGGCATATAGCCTCAATTTACAAACGGTTGATTGAAAAACACATTTACTGCCACCTTTGGTATTAAAATCCCCTACAATAATCTTATTGACATTATCAGGTTCTTTGTTCTATTCTTTTTATTCCGCTGGGGCTTGCACACAAATTAACGAAATGTTGAAGAATTTGGCTTCTATGGGGATAGTGACTATGTATATGTGACCGTTGGTGGTGTAATTGTTAGTATTTGATATTCTTGTATGTACATGAGAAAGTGGGTTCGATCCCCGCACCGGAACCCTTTCATTCCCGATATCGAGTAATTAGTCAAAATTAAAAAACGCTTCACAGAAACTTTTCAGAATTGGTGTAAAAGTAATGGTCCTTATGAAACTAACAATAAAATTACCTTTATGAGATGTAACAGTCAAATGGGTTTAAGTAAATATGAAAGTGGCCGTCAGTGGTACAATGGTAATGTGGGTGGCTCTAGTACATGAGATCGTGGGTTCGATTTCAGACCTGGCAACCTTAAAACTTCCTTCGACTATCGAGTATTTGACCATGAAAAAACTTCTCAAACCACCGTTTGGGATTGGTGAAAAACTGTAGGTCCCAATCATTGAGTGTGAAACTAGAAAGCGCAGCTCTTAGTTGTTGTGAGCAGCTCTCCCCAATCCATTCATGGGATGTAATGGGAAACCATTTTGTTTTCAAATTCTACATGCAAAGAATGAACGGCCAAGATATATGTATGTATATCAAACACCACACAAGGTACTCTAGACACCTTAACATTCGCAAAAGCTAAACGGATTGTGAATAAATAAGCTTTCCAACAAACACTTAACGTCGAACCCAACAAGTCGATGTAAGATGGTTTGTGCCCCATTTACCGCATTAGAGTCACTTAGTGCTTTTTTTAATTTTTTTTAAAGCTGAGTTTATTTAAAACTTGTGCACCTAAGGGAACACTCGGATTTTGGAGTTCTCATCAGACTCTTGCCGGTAATGATACGTTACTATGATCACTCTAGTTCACTTAGTTAAAGGCACTAAAAATTCCATATTCAGCAGCCTGTATATTTTGCAATTTGTAACCAATTGCAGAATTTTAAACTGGAAATGGAAGCAAGACATTTTGCGATATGAAAACAAATCATGACAATAGTGGTTTCTTAACTAAAGAACTTTTTTTGAGCAATTTATAAAAAAAGTCAAAAAATTAGCTATTTTTTTTTTGGTTCACTTGAATAAAGGCACTTTACTTTATTTTTTTAATTTATTTTACTTTATTTAAGAACTATTAGTAATGGTTACAACCCTTCAAATACCCAATAACTTCAAATATGCGGGTTTTCATTGAAAGATAAAGAGAATTTATGAACACCAACGAAATTTGATTCCAAGCATCCTTAATGGCCTGAATTAGTGACTACTTGTCATCAAATTGTCTACCTCCTTCATAGACCTTACGAGATAACCAACCCCAGACATTTTCGATAATGTTTAGATCAGACGAATAGGGTGGTAAGTCAAGAATATTAACATTTTGGCTTGCAATGAACTCCTTTACTGCTCTGGCGTTGTGTATAGGGGCATAATGCTTTTGCAATATCCAAGATATGGGACCAACTAGTTCACTGAACTTTGGAAAAGCCGATTCCAATAACCTTTTATAGCTGGCACCAGTCATTTTTGGACTTTGAAATTCAAGATCGATGGTGCCATAGTACGTGATAGCACCCCACACCATAACGCCGCCCTCTCGGCTGTGAAGTCGGTTCAAAAAACGCTTTTCTTTGCGCAGGTCATGGAAATAATAGTCGTTTAGCCATCAGGCCCATCCAAATTAAACTTCTTCTCACCCGTAAATACAACGGTTCTCCAGTCATTTACATGACCTCTTGGCTGCACATCCCATACCATGTAGTCTCTTGCGAATTGGAGCCACATTTCCTTACGAGGAGCATTAAGTGGCGGCTTTTTTGTAATTTCAGGTATTTAAGATACTCAAAGCTCTTAATTACTCTGCGTACTGATGACCTGCTTGCTTCCACTCCAGCTTGAGCTCTTTTTTTTTTGACAAGGATAAGGCAGAATTAGAAGCAATTCTGATGATTGTTCTTTTCTCATACGTAGATAAAGACAATGAAACCCTTCCTTTAAATTTTTTTCCATAAACCTCGGGGCCTTGATGTAATTGTCTAGCTTCCATTTCCATTTTAAAATTCTGCAACTGGTTACAAATTGCAAAAGATACAAGCTGCTGAATATCGAATTTTTAGTGCCTTTAAATAAGTGAACCGGAGTGTATAATTAATAATTTCGAAGCGTTTCAAAAATAACAAAAGCACCATCTATATGAGAAAACCGAAGCAAGCTACTTTCTTGCCAACCCAATTCTTAGTTAACATTTGTATTCTTTTTTGGCTTAGTTAACATTTGGATGAGAATAGAAGTAACAGGGCGATCAAAGTTACGCCTGACAGTATGCCTTGCAACAAGTTACCAGCTGGCCAAGAGTGTCCAAAAAACCGTAATTTTTTTAAACCCGGTATTCAGTATTTCATGTTTTTCATGTTTGAAAAGCTTATTAAGTATAAAACATTAAATACAAAATAATGTTACGAATTTCCTTATTCGTCCTTTTTGCGTTGTTTTATTACCAATAACAAAACAAGGTTCGTTTTCAATTACTATAATTACAACGGTATAACTTCCTTGTATTTTACTTATGTAGTACAACAGTTTACTTTATTTTCACCACTTTAATAAGCCTTATATTTTACTATCGAATCGCGTTGCTTACTTTACGGCGGTTAATCACAAACTGAACTCTCCATTCCAAAGACCTCCGGTATTTACACCAACTCACCATATTCAAATGTAGTTATCTCTAGCGAATTCGAGAACCTTCTAGTCGTCGTGGTTCGTTATCTTTGTAGAATCATCTCGAATGGTGGAGAATTATCTTAACTGAGGCGAATTCATGCTACTGGTTTAGCGAGCGTTGTTACAACGCATACTTTCAGGCGCAGTACTAACCGCCTGTTATTTACATAATTTAGTAGAGTCATTAAGAGCATACTTATTCGTAACAATAATTGTAATCTTCAATTCATAATTAGTTTTTAATTAATTCTTATTGAAGTCATAAAATCATTTTGAAATTTGAATAAAAAATTGTTTGGAAATATCGTTTAGATCTTATTGAAGCATAACATCATATTTGAAGATGGAAATCATGTTTCTTAATTCCAAAATATCAACAAAATTCGAATATTACAAAATTTATTATTAATTTGTTTAAGGCTATAAACACAAATTGAGTAAAAACCTGTTAACCGGTTAACCGACGTTCGAAAATTGCGTTTTTAAAATCGGCACACGGTTAATAGCAAAAATAACGTGTTTACTGGTTTCACCGGTTTTTCGCTATCGGTTTTGGACACTCTAACGGTGGATTCATTAACAGGTAATGATAACAAAATATAACGAAGTGTAGGATTGTGAATTTGCTAGAGATTTCCCATATATCCCCAAAAAATATATCTTGCAAAAATAAAAAAGTTGAACGCCATTTATGTGTTAGTCTGTTATTAAACGGTTACCGACAAAGTTCGTCAGCAAATGTGATATCATGTGAACCCTTAAAAGTACGCAACGTTAAGTAATTGTAATCAAATTGAGTAAAGACTAATTGTGAATGTTAAGTTTGTGTAACTAAAGTGAACTGTTGTACTGTACATGCAAAAAAAGAACTATGTTCGAAATTTGAAACGAACCCTGTCTTCGTAACGGGAAGTAAAACAGCGCCAAAAAATTACGATTAAGGACATTCGTAACAAAATGTTTAAATATATTAGTCTATTCAATCAGCTTAAATACATGTTTCTGCGCTTCTCATATTCACTTTTTTACGCTCATTGCCAGTAGAAATTTTATTGAGTTTTAACAACTACTTGCGTCATTTATTTAAGAACTATTTCTTCTTCCACTGCTATTTAATCTTTCTCGTGTGTAAAACTAACGTGCTGCGGTAAAATCAAGCATAAAAACTAACTAATGGCCTACAAAATATGTCCTTTATATTTGTAAATGTAATACCAACATATTATGCTACACATAAATACATCTCTTAAAATGCAATAATTCTAGTAAACATATGTACAAATGAATATCCACATGTGCTATAAATGTGAATATATATGTACTATAAATGTATATACCAATTCTGTTAAACACATTCATGCATTTATGTATGTACATTGTACATATATAAAAGTAATATACAAATTTTAGATATAATAAATATTTATTGTTCATATTATAAAGCAATTTTTAAAGCGGCGCGTCTGTGAAAATCTTTAGCAGAGACATTAACTAGAATCATTTAATAGGGTGAATATAAGTTCTGTGATAAATTGGTGCTTGGCAGGATACACAGTATACACTGAAGACGAGCAAAGGTCCTTGATCTCCTCATATTTAAGAGGTCATTAATGAAGCAGCATTGTGGTTCACATTACATAAAAGCTTTTTAAGAAAACGCTGTAGTATTCACTTTTTTTCATTTCAAGGACAAATTTTGTATACAGTATTGATTTTTCCTTGTGCGTTGAGTTACATGAATGAATTTTATTTTGTGGTTTGCTTTATATTTGAATTCGCCGTAGCTTCTTGAATCGTAACAATAAATATACGTTCATATTTTTGTGATTTTATTCGAATGATAGAATTTTTGAGCAAGTTTTTATTTAAAATTTTTCTTTAAACTTTTCTATATAAAATTTACGTTTAGAGAGATTTTTAATAAACAACTTGAAATTAAAATTAATATTTTAGAAAATAATGAAGAATATATAAATATAATTTTGGTTGGTATTTTTGTTGGCTATTTTCTTCATTATTTTCTAAAATATTAATTTTAGCAAAAAACTTTCTTTGAGGCTAATGCTATTGACTAGAAGAGGTAAAATATTGCCATACATCATATTCTTGTAAATTGTTTGTTTAAAAAGATACTCATATACCAATAAATTACATTTGAACAAATGGGCTTGAAGGCCAACTTTGAGGGGCGGACGCACACCCTAAAACACAACTTATCGCAATGAATTTTTTTTGTATTTTGGCAATCGATGACTGCAGTATTAATCACAACACTCGGAGGTCGGTCGCCCCATTGTGATTGCCCTGAGTATCTGAAGATAACAAAGAGCGAAGGATGTTGATAGTTTCAGTAATGTTGATATTACGATAGATTGAAAAAGACGTGCGACAAACAAAGGATATACCGAAATGACGAATAAGATAGATAGAAAATCTCTCAGAGAGTAAAACACATTCAATATGCACGATAATCACTATGACGTATAAATATGTAAATACAAATTACCGGCAAAATTCATATCGTAACGACATATTATTCATAACGTATGTAGGAACTCCAAATAATAAGGGCCCACAGAGAACAGTGGAACACAAAAACCTCCAAGCGATTAGTAGACAATTAATCTGGCGTCAATCCCAATAGCCCGAAGCTATATCAAATCCCGTGAAAACTCCAATAAACCCACAATTTCCATGTCATATAGAGGGGTCAAACCAATCACAGAACACCACCCAATGCAATATCGTCGCCTTCGCTGCAGAACCGGGCACTGGCAGAGAAGGAGTCTAACGGGCTCCACCTCTTCGGCACCGCAAGCGCGACAGTAGTCAGTCCCATCCGTAATCCAGTTATCACATGGGCCCGTAATCACCCAAATGGGTAAAGGCAAATCAGCCTTCTTCAGTCGCAGAAGTGACCCAGTCCTACTCGAGACCACTGCCGGCCACAATAGCGTGACCGTTAGTTGTATGGAGAATGTTTTCTTTTGATTTCTTATATTCTCTCTCCCGAAATCGGTTCAGTTTTATGTAAAAAAAATACAAAAAAATTTCATAGCGATAAGTTGTGTTTGAGGGGGTGCGTCCGCCCATCAAAGTTGGCCTTCAAGCCCATTTATTCAAATGTAATTTATTGGTATATGAGTATCTTTTTAAAAAAAACATTTTACAAGAATATGTAGTATGGCAATATTTTAGCTCTTCTAGTCAGCAACATTAGCCTCAAAGAAAGTTTTTTGCTAAAATTAATATTTCAGAATATAATGAAGAAAATATAAATATAATTTTGGTTGGTTTTTTTGTTGGTTATTTGCTTCATTATTTTCTAAAATATTAATTTTACCAACTATCTTTCTTTTAGGCTAATGTTGTTGACTAGAAGAACTAAAATATTGCCATACATCATATTCTTGTAAAACGCTTTTTTAAAATGAAAATATTGTCAACTTCGTTTAAATATGGCGTAATGTGTTTAATTTTCAGTCAAAATTGCATTGATTTGAATTGCTATATCCAAATAGGGTTTTTGTGGGCAAAATCAACTACAACCCAGATATATTAACCGATTCCAAAGAATAAATTGTATCGCAGATTTGAGATACATCGAACTTCTCTATAACGAAAAATTCTCTATAAAGAAAAAATTTCGTGAACTCTGCATTTCCGCAACACCTTTTCACTTTTGATCTCCCTTCACTTTTGATCTCCCTATAACGAACTACCCTATAACAAAGATCTCTCTATAACGAGGTTTTTTTTGGAGACACAAGTAGAATTACTCACACTAAATGATCTTCTAATAGCGAATTTTTTAGAAAATATATTTTTCGTCAGAACAAAAAAATACTGTAAAATACGTAACGTTGTTAACTCTTCTACATACAGATAATTTTAGTTCCAAAGTATTTCTGTGCCTATCGGTCGATTAGTTAAAGATGGCAAAATGTAAAAGCTTATCAATAGAAATTAAGAGTCTTATTATCTCTGAAATGAACAGGCGGAATTAGAAAAAGAAAGATATTGCAGAGGAATTGGGAATTTCGCCTACTACTCTTTCAACAATTTAAAAAACAAAGACAACATAGAAGAAGTTAGCTCATCCAATGTGCGTACTAAATTGCAAAAGGCTAGATTTACACAGTGCAACATGAAAAAATATAACCATATACGGACACCACTACGTGATAAAATACCAAAAAAAAAAAAGACCCGTGTCTACCAGTTTTGCCCAAAGTCATGCACTTTTTTATGGGCCCCCAAAGGTTTGGGGCCTCGGTGTAATTTTTGGAAAAAAGTTATCATTTTGTCAGGCTCATATCTTGCAAACCGTTCGGAACTTTGATTTACTCTCTAAGGGAAGGTTGTAGCTCTTGTCATAAAAAATAAAAATTGTGAACATATAAAATCAAAAAAACTTCACCATCAAGGTCAAAATTTAAAAAATGTTTAAAACATTCGATTTTTGTTTTACCTTTTTCCCCCAGTTCAGGTCCATATGTAGCAAAACTTTCAAAATTCAAGGAAACAATCAACTACAAAAATGTGCTTAAGATCTCTGTAAATAACTTTCTAGAACATATGAACTTCCTAGGAATGATTCTTAATACCGTTTAGGCAGCGCTTAGGTAGCGTTTAGGTAGCCGCAAAACTGAAAAATTTCCCGTAAATTTTTTAATTTCACTGTGTGTAATTTTTTAAGTCATGGAAGTATAACCATATACGAACACCACTACGTGATAAAAGACCCACAAAAAATAACCAGTGTCTCCCAGTTTTTCCCAAAGTCATGGACTTTTTTTTTATGGGTCTCCAAAGATTTGGGGCCTCATTGTCATTCTTGCAAAAAGGCCCATATCTTGCAAATAGTTTGGAATTTTGATCTACGCTCTGAGGAAAAGTTATACCTCTTGTCATAAAGAACAAAAATTTATATGATCAAAATCATCTTCAAGGTCAAAATCGCAAAACACTTTAAAAAAATGTGGATTTTTTACCTTTTTCCCCTGTTCAGGTCCATTGGTAGCAAACCGTTCAAAATTCAAGGAAACAATCAATTACCAAAATGTACCTAAGATCTCAATAAACAACTTCGTAGAACATCTAAACTTTCTAGGAATGATTCTTATATTGTGTGCTGTATCCCTTGTTGCGTGTGCTGAGTTTACTGCTTTGCCTGTGCTGCTGCGTTCGGTGAGATAGAATAGTATCTCAATGTTGAAGTAAACGGTGTTAAGAATCATTTGTAGGAAGTTCACATGTTCTAGAAAATTGTTTACTGAGATCTTAGGTACATTCTTGAAGTTGATTGTTTCCTTGAATTTTGAACGGTTTGCTACCTATGAACCTAAACAGGGGAAAAAGGTAAAAAAAATCGAATTTATATATATCCATGACTTAAAAAATTACATTAACATTCCTCTTTCCGGACCAATAATAAGAGAAAAAGCCAAAGAATTTGCAGAATCACTGGGACATTCCGATTTTGCAGCGAGTGTAGAATGGCTTGACAAAATTAAAAGAAGACACAACATTGTCGGTAAAGTCGTTTGTGGTGACGGAGGTGATATAAATGTTCAAACTAGAGATGGCTGGATTAATAATATTCTTCCGAGCGTAATCGAACAGTATAATCCAAATGACATTTTCAACGCGGATGAAATTGCACTGTTTATTAAATTTACCCTCCACTTAAAAATGAAAAATGCGTTGACAAAAAAAAAGCAAGGACAGAATAACTGTAATGGTTTGTTCCAATATCACTGGGATGGAAAAGCTAAGACTGCTTGTCGTTGGAAAATTCAAAAATACTCGTTGTTTTAAAGGCTTAAAATACCTTGAGGTGGACTATGAAAATAACAAAAAATCAAGGATGACTAGTGAAATTTACGAGAACTGGCTCTTAAAGCTAGACAAAACATTTGCTGCTCAAAAAAGGCAAATTCAATATTTTGTTGGCAATAGCCCTGCACACCCAAAATCTGTCCAAACAAAGATAAATAACATTAAACTTCTCTACTTTCCTCCCAACATGACATCGTCCTTACAACCCATGGACCAAGAGATTATTCAAAATTTAAAACACCATTACAGAAAACGGATTCTAAACCGATATCAATCAACTTGCTTGACGCAACCGGAGAATTAAGCAGATCATGAAAGACGAATGTTAAACCCGAAACCCTATCCAACTGTTTTGGAAAGGTTGGTTTTCCGAACAATTCAACATCAACAATAGATATTGAAGAAAATAATATTTCTCTGTCAGAAGTTTGGTCGGCTTATGCTACAAACCATGACGTAGACAATATTACAATGGAAGATTTTGTTAATGTCGATCACGATACGTTTACTATGGAGTGCTCTTCCGATGAATATATTTTGCAAAGCATTTTTTCACGTCGGTATGGCGTTACAGGTAGGCACGAATACAAAACAGTCAAGCCAAGAGCACTATAATTTGTATTGGTTTTCAGATTCTGGTGATGTTGAATCTCCCAGCTGCATTCATCGTTCTGTATGAGAAGAACCTTTATGGAATCGCGAAACTATATTCCTGAAAATATTTTTCATACTTAAATGGATGTAAAGACTTTGTTGATGGAGAAAAATGGAAAAATCAAAAACAAATGAAAATAACATCTTATTTTAAAGCTAAATTATATAGAAATGGAAAAAAAATAATAAGTATTTTATTTTAAAAATTAAATAAAATTACATTTCATACAAATTTTCTAAAACTATGAAAAATAATATCGATCTTTAACCAAAAAAAAATTGGTGCCGCTGAATGAGTTATCCGATTTTAATGGAATACATAGTTCATTCGTTTTGTTGGCTGTCTGTCTTCTTCCCATAGACTTAAACAATTAAAAGGACACCACAAGCCCATTTTCAATATCACACCGCAAGTAAAAAAAACTAACCATTGTACCACCGGTGGCCACACCACAAGTCTATAGAGAATATATCAACAAAGTTTCAGCGATTTAGCTCAATTATTGTTGAGTACAGCCTGCTTTCCACAGACAAACGGACGGACGGATAGACGGACATGTTTAAAAAAACCACTGTGCAATTTTAATTAGTCGTGATTTCTCTATAACGAATTTTCTCTATAACGTAGAAATTTGACGGTCCGCAACTGCTACGTTATAGAGAAGTTCGACTAGTAATTTGTTTCTAATTTTTCGACCTTTATTTCATTAATTATTTTTGACTAATTATTGAAGCTTAAGACCCTTCAGATTTCATAAAACATTTTTGTTTTTTTTTCGATATTTACGATACGTATAACTTTACTAAAAATGGTAGAATCTTAATCAATAAAAACAAATAGATTAATAATAAGATAAATAAACACAAATGTCTCAAAATATTTTAAAATTTTGTTTGATTTAATATTTCTACTTTCTGTAAACATTACTGTATTATAAAATGTATAAATAGTATTACTTTTCATAATTTGTCAAAAATGTTAATTTTAATTTGTATTGATGTTTGTCTGTTATAATTAATATAAAAACTTTCCTGGAGAAGATTTCCAAAGGAAATCGAAATATCGGAAAAAACAACAAAGTTTTATGAAATCTGAAGTGACCTTAAGCTTCAATAATTATTCAAGAATAATTGTAAGTGGCTACAGATTCCTCGAGGACGAGTTTGAAACAACATTTCAGTTAACTGTGGAGATGAAGTCAAAGTTAATCAAAAATTTAATATTTTTTTGATTAAATGTTCCCTACAGTCCAAAAATAGTAATCGATTTTGGAAAAAATATTGGCCGCTCATATCGTTTGCAACGCGGAATGAAATTTACGAAAGCAATTTGAAAAATATGACAAAATATGCAAATTGGAAAATATGTCAAGTCTACGATGATATATTTTTTTTAGAATCGGCTAACAAATGCGGACTGTTTTTCTCCACAAAATCAGTAATCCAAACCACTCACTTTACACTGAAAAATAAAACGTTGTTGAAAGTTTAAATTTTGGTACTGTTTTCATTTGGTACTGGTATATGTAATCAATTTTGTGCAATTCATATCGTGTTACTTATGCACAAAATTATCTGTATTTATAGACTGTATATGAGATAAAATCCGGTTCACTTATTTAAAGGCACTAAAAATTCCATATTCAGCAGTCTGTATCTTTTGTAATTTGTAACCGATTACGGAATTTTAAAATGGAAATGGAAGCAAGACATCTTGAGATATAAAAAAAAAATCATGGCAATAGTGGTTTCTAAAGAACTTTTTTTTTGCTAAATTTATAAAAAAAAGTCCAAAAATGTGCTATTTTTTTGGTTCACTTGAATAAAGGCACTATATTATTTTTTTATCATTTTTAAAGTAAGCGCTGATTTTTTTGTAGGGAGGGTTTATTTATGACAATTTATTACATCTTAATCATTTTACGAGTCAAAATGGCAAAACAACAAATTTTAAATCTATCGGAAACAACTAAATTCGATGTTTACCGTTCTGAAGGATATTCCAACCGCGCAATAGCTAAAAAATTGGACGGAGCCCAACCATTGTCCATAATTACATCAAGGACCCCGAGGGGTGAGGAACAAATGTTAAAGGAAGTGTTTCTTTGTGTTTATCTACGTATGAGAAAAGAAAAATCATCAGAATTGCTTCAAATTCTGCCTTATCCTTGTCAAAAAGAAGAGCTCAAGCTGGCAAAACAAAAAAATTTGAAATCTATCGGAAAAAACTAAAATCGATGTTTACCGTTCTGAAGGATATTCTAACCACGCAATAGCTAAAAAAAATAGGACGGAGCCCCCCGAGGGGTATGGAAAAAATTTTAAAGGAAGGGTTTCATTGTAGTTATCTACGTATGAGAAAAGGAAAATCATCAGAATTGCTTCTAATTCTGCCTTATCCTTGTCAAAAATAAGAGCTCCAGCTGGAGTGGAAGCGAGATATGTATGTGTATGGGATGTGCAGCCAAGAGGTCATGTAAATGACTGGGGAACCGTTGTAGTTACGGATGAGAAGAAGTTTAATTTGGATGGGCCTGATGGCTAAAACTATTATTTTCATGATCTGCGCAAACAAAATTGTTTTTTTTAACCGACGTCCTACGTACTATGGCACCATCGATCTTTAATTTCACAGTGCAAAAATTACTGGTGCAAGCTATAAAACGTTATTGGAATCGCCTTTTTCGAAGTTCAGTGAACTATTTGGTCCCATATCTTGGATATTGCAACAGGATAATTCACCAATACACAACGTCAGAGTAGTAAAGGAGTTCATTGCAAACCAAAATGTTAATATTCTTGATTGGGCACCCTATTCGCCAGATCTAAACATTATCGAAAATTTCTGGAGTTGGTTATCTAGTAAGGTCTATGAAGGAAGTCGACAATATTTAAAAATTAAATTGTTCGAGCGTTTGGTCGTTTTTTTAATTAATTTTATTGTTCGATATTACGCTACCCTTTGGATAGCATGTAACGTGGTTTTGTCTAGGGCTGAGGTAAGCTCAGCCATGTCCAGAGTCTTTCGTTAGGATCCACCAAACCTTTCGAAATAAGAACAGAATGGTTTCGAATTCAGATTCTTTATTGATATTTAATTTACAAAGTAATTTGATCTACATGAATAACATCAACTGCTTCGCTCGGTGGGAACACTCCTCTTAGCTTGAAATCACTCGTCTTGATTGACAACAGTCTCCGGGGGCACTTATCTTGCCTTAACACTCTTCTGGGGGCACTTACCTTGGATTAACACTCTTCTGGGGGCGGTTATCTTGGCTTTGCACTCTTCTGGGGCAGGCTGGTTGATTCGGGATGATCGGGCACTTAGTGCGTCGCACCGTCCGGTTAGAACAGTTCGGTATCGGTTATCGTCGGGTGAGATACATAGGAACAGTGAGCCGAAACTCCTGTGTAGGAACAGTGAGCCGAAGCCCCTGTGTAGAAACAGTGAGCCGAAGCCCATGTGTAGGAACAGTGAGCCGCAGCCCCTGTGTAGGAACAGTGAGCCGAAGCCCCTGTGTAGGAACAGTGAGCCGAAACTTCTGTGTAGCAAATGTATTTTCACCGTCTTTACTAAAGAACGGATGCCAAACTGTGCTCCTGTCCTTTGCAGAACTAGAGCCCCAGGCAAAATGCTATAATCTTGTCTGGTTGTTCGCTCGGAGGCGACGACTTGAGTCTAGTCAACCTTAACATTAAGTAGCATTGCTGTTGTGACGCAAATGAGAATTGCATCCAATCACTCATCTCGTGTGACCATTAAAACTAGTTCGCTGCTAATATGTACACAACGTCGACAGAGCTTGTGTGTTGTTAGTGAGTGTGATTGTTCGCGGTGGTTGGTGCGTCTGATGGATGTTGTGTATGCTTAGATGACGGTTAGACCAGGGACGTATGCGGATGGGAATGGCGGTGAGTGTTTACTATTATTTACGGGCGTCATGACGTCACGTTACAAGCATCGTCAGGAAAATAAACACAATTATTAATAAGAAATGAAAATAATTGATAAACAAAATTTTTTTCATGTTATTTGAAAAGCAACAATAACAAAAAATTAAACAATTGAAGAAATTTCCTTGTCATATGAAAAATGTTCTAAGTTACAGCCAGAAAAATTGTTAGTGTAGAAATAGTTTCTATAATTTACAGCCAAGAAAATAATTTGGTTGATAAAAATATGTATATAATGGTAAATTCAACAAGTTACATCCGGATATATTAAAAATGTTACCTAGTGACAAATTCAATGGTACATCAAACAATTTTTGGTGAAATATTCAAAATTTTACTAATTAAATGTCTATAATTCTGTGCTACATTATCCGTATCTGCTTTAAAGTTTATTCTCTTCGCTATTGGAGTCCTTATTATCTGTAACATTTCTGACATAAAACGACGTTTATAATTATTTTCTCTATTCAAAACTGACGTATCTTGAAAGTATGGAAAATGATTTAAGTTTGCACAGTGTGATAATAATGCTGTTGTTTTGTGTTGATATGTGTCTATATTTTTGATCTGATTTATGTCCTGCAATTCTAGTCTTAAGTTTATTTTTAGTTGTACCTACCATAATATATTGCAACTTTCACTATTATTTCCTCCTCAAGGTATTTTTTATACTATATTAGATCTATCAAATTTATCTATTCTATCTTTGGTTTTACTAAACAATCTACCTAGTGTGTGTGTTGTTTTATGGGTCATTTTGTAATTATTAGTATCAAATATTTTTGATTTTTCTAATCTCACAGAAAATCCTGGCACATAAGATAATGGTTTGAACTTTTTCGGTTCCACCGTTGGGTCTTGGTTATCTTGCCCCTTATTTTCATATTGCCTATTAATCTATTGACTAAGCCTATTGGGAAATTGTTGTCCGTTAATATAGTTATAATCTTCGTCTTATTCTTTTTGTGAAAATGCCCATCACTTATCTTCAAAACTCTCTCTATTAGGTTTCTTGCCGTATTGATAACCATTAATTTCGGGTGTTTGGAGTGATAATTGATATCCCTTCCTGAAGCCGTTGTTTTTTGGTACCAATCCACTAATACATTCTCCCCATTTCTTATTACCATTGTTTCCAAGTAAGGGAGTCTTGATCCACGCTCTTCTTCAATTGTAAACCTAATATTAGGATGTAAATTATTAACTGTTGTCAAAATATTATCTATAGCACTTTCTGAAACGATACAGAATAGATCGTCTACATATTTAGTAATGATTTTCGGTTTTGTGGTCATCTCTTCTATGCAGGAATCAAGTAGATTCTCCATAACAATATCAGCCAAAATCGGGGAAGCTGGAGATCCCATTGGAATATATACCTTGTCATCATATCGGAAATACCTGTTTTCTTCTATACAAAACTTTAAAATATAGAGGAATAATGATTTATTAATATTTGTGTGCTGTTCTATTCTGTCCCATTTTTCCTCGATAATACGAAGTGCTAAATCTACTGGTATACTCGGAAATAAAGAAACTACATCAAATGAAACTAATTTTTCACAATTTGTACTCTTCATTTCTTTATTTTATCCTTAAACTGCAATGAGTCTTTTATGTTGTATTTGGAGTCTTCTGTAATCCTTTTCAGTATATTCGTAATGTACCTACACAACTCATAAAAAGGTGTATTAACAAAATAACATGTTGGTCTCAACGGAAAATCTTCTTTGTGTATTTTTGGGACTCCATACAACCTAGGTGCTGTGGACACATTTGTCTTAAGTTTGTTCTTCTCAATTTGATCTATGTTTCCTGCTTTATAAAGGTTTTCTACAATATCATTGTTAATTTTTTGAGGTTTGCTAGTAGAATCTTTATCCATTAGTTTGTACTTAGATGTACCCCTACAATATTTTTAATTCGTGATATATAATCACATTTGGTTATAGCTACCGTCGCATTTCCCTTATCGGCATTAACTATCATTACATCCTTATTATTCTTTAAATACTTTTCAGCCTTATCTACTTTGTCTAACATATATTTATCCGTATTAGTCAGTTTCATTTTATTCATTTGACTACCTATGATCGTTGTTAATTTAGTTCTAGCTATTTCTTGTTCTACCTTACCCGGTAGTGTTTGAACAAAATCGTCTCCTTCTGCTATAATATTCAATATTGGTAACTGGTCCCGTTTCACCGGCAGCGCATGTTTCTGTCCAAGGGAGAGAATCCATTGCACCTCCTTTGGTATGTCCTTGCATGTTTTATTAATGAACCATTTACAATTCAATTTTATTCCTAGTTTCTTTTCCTGTAAATCCATAAAGCAATTGAATTTTTTTTGGTGTACCTCCTTAATTTTCTCATTAAATGATGTTGCTAATCTGGCCTCATGTTCTAAAAACTTCCTCATTTCCTCTCCTGTCAAATGTTGACTTCAATTACTGATTATAACTTGTATGTCGTGCTCAACTTGTGTAAGCAATTGATGTTTTTCCCTGAGTGTAATTTTAAGAATTTTGTTGTGCAAATCTTGAGTGTATACGGAGATAATTTGCCGAAATTTTGGCAACCCATTTTCAACAAAAATATTCAAAATATTCTTGGTGGAATTTGCTATAAATTTCGGAATAATACCTGATTTTCTACAGCGGATTAGAAATGTGATCGTCTGCTTTATCCTAATGATCTTATCCCTCGTCGTTTTAAATCTGTTCACCCATCTCCTAGCCTGGCTGTTCTTCTTGAATTTGCTGTAGTCCATTATCCTTCTCCTTCGTTTGTCTTTTGGCGTGCTCACCTTAGATTGAATATGTTGATGATTTCTCCGACCTTTCGTATTATATTTAAAAATAAAATTGTTCGAGCGTTTGGTCGTTTTTTTAATTAATTTTATTGTTCGATATTTCGCTACCCTTTGGATAGCATCGTCAGGAAGATGACAAGCAGTCACTAATTCAGGCCATTAAGGATGCTTGGAATCAAATTTCGTTGGCTTACATAAATTCTGTTCATATCTCTCAATGAAAACCCGTATATACTAATAGTTCTTAAATAAAGTAGAATAAATTTAAAAAAAAAGAAAAACTATTTTTCATTAAAATTAGTTCAAGTGCCTCCATTCAAGTAAACTTTTTTTAAATTGCTCAAAAAAATCCTTTAATTAAGAAACCACTCTTGTCATGATTTGTTTGTATCTCAAGATATCTGGCTTCCATTTCCATTTTAAAATTCTGCAATCAGTTACAAATTGCAAAAGATACAGGCTGCTGAATATGGAATTTTTGGTGCCTTTATAGTGGCCGTCGGTGGTGCAATTGGTCGTGTGCGCGCCTCTTGTACTTGAGATCCTGGGTTCGATCCCTGCTCTGACCACCTTAAAATTTCTTTCGACCCTACCGAGTATATAGCCATGAAAATGCTTCTCAAAAATGCCGTTCGGAACCGGGGTAAACCTGTAGGTCCCAATCAGTGAGTATAAAACTAGAAAGCGAGCAGCTCACTGGTTGTGAGAAGCTCTCCCCGATTCCTTCATGGGATGTAATGGGAAACCATTTTTTTTTTATTCATGCAGATATGCTTGTCCTTTGTTCGGATTGTGAAAACAGAAGAGATTTATTTTCTTCAAAACAGAAACAGAAGAGATTTATTTTCTTCAATATTTTATTCAAATAAGTTTCCAACTGTTTGAAGCTTTCGGCCAGTATCTTGTAACCAGAACTCATAAATTTCTTCCTATGCCCGTTTCCAATCGTTTTTGCAATCTAAGGCAATGATAAAATTGTATACATTTGTATTTGTTGACCAGAGAAGTAGTTATTCGTGCATTAAGAAACACTCCAGTAAAAATATTTCAACTTGCCTGATTAGCGTTGTTTTGTTTATCAATAGTAAAACGAGTTTCTTAATAAAGTACTATAATGACTATATTAGTTTCTCCATAAACACACTTCAAAACTATTAATATTTAAAAGGCAACTTTCTATAGTCACAAGAGTTTCAGTGTTAATTGATAATGCGTAACTTCTGAATGACTTGAAAGGTCAGCTGCCTATTTATAGCAGTATTAACTCTCCATAACGCACCATCTACCCAGCGGCGGAAGTTATGACCTGGAAGGCCTGAAATCATGACCAAAAAGGGCTTCTTTAAAATACGGAAGGCCTACCCTACACATTACCTCCTCCTTTCTTTTTAACATTGCGTGAGATTGGAAGGCAAGGCCTTCCTTGCCCATTGCCTACAAAAGGCCTTAGAAGGCATGCAAAGAGGAAGACCTTAGAAGACATTTAATTTAATTTATTTTTTCAAACAAACAAAAAAAATAAAATAATTTATTTTATCACAAAATCATTATCCACTTCTACATACTCATTTATAAGTATGTATGTCTCGTATCTATATTAGAAAGTTTTACCACGCCCAACTTCAAATAGGAAATTTTAAAAATAACCTGAAAAATATTAAATAAAAAATATAACTTTAAAATTTGTATGAAATTTTCCAATTAAATTAGGGTTAAAAAGAATCGGAAAGGAAATTTCTCAAAATTGTACAAATCTTCTTCTTGGTTATATCTGATGAAAACATTCATGCATTCTGCAGGCCTTATTTTAGGAAGGCATTACAAGAGAACCATTCCGCATGCCTTATTTGTGGAAGGCCTTACGACTTCCACCGCTGGGTAGTTGCTTCCAGTTTTTAGGTTGTGTTGAAGTGGCAGCCTGCATGTCAGGCTCATTTAGACCTTGTGGCCCATTGTAAGAAAAGAAAAAATATGATATTTTCCAAGTACATCCCGTTGAACCAGTTTGGTTGCTTCAAAAATCTCAAGAGTTGCTGGATGCAAACATCAGACAGAGTTGCTCCCTAAAGAAATGTAAGTCTAGTGTAGCCTGCCGCCTTTTGCAAAGAGCGGGGCACAGACACAGATTGTGTTCTATTGACCCCACCTCCTCTTCGTCTCCGCAGCTTCTAAAAAATATGGTTTTCCATTACATCCCATGAAGGGATTGCGGAGAACTTCTCACAACCCGTGAGCTGTGCGCTTTCTTGTTTGTTTTATACAAAGTGATTGGGACCTACAGTTTTACACCCGTTCCGAACAATATTTCTAAAAGGGGTTTCATGGCTTAATACTCGATAGTGTCGCAGTCACTAAACAGGGTGGCCGGCGTTGTAAAAAATGTTAGGTGGTCAGCTCAGGGATTGTAAACTCGTTCTCGTGCACGCTCATTTCACCATCGATAGGCACAAATCCCGTCACCCTTCTGCGTCAAACATCTGTAAACGTCATTTCTCAAGATTTCAATCTCTATGCGTGTCGTCCAATGAGACAGTGACCCGTCATAACAGACACGATAAGTGAGACGTCGCATCTCGATAACAAAAACAAGGCTTTAGTGCGTTTCAAGTCTAGTCGGGGCAACATCAGCTGGAATGTACACAATTCACTATTAGTGACCACCTACCATTAGTTGCACAATTCCTCAAAAAGATCACGCAAGTTGCTAGAGGCGTGCCCACACATTCCAGATCTTTAGTCTTGCAAGTTCATGTGCTTTGCAGTTCCCTGGTATGTCCTTGTGGCGCGGTACCCAAAATAAGGTCAATATT
The DNA here is from genome assembly GCA_963931995.1 of Phaonia tiefii. Taxonomy (NCBI): domain Eukaryota; kingdom Metazoa; phylum Arthropoda; class Insecta; order Diptera; family Muscidae; genus Phaonia; species Phaonia tiefii. The sequence goes on along the minus strand of OZ008367.1, from coordinate 104,812,808 downwards.
AAACTGTTCAGCCATTTCAGAGAGAGATCTGCGACAGTGGCGGGAACTTCTCGAATTCAGGAAGAAAGCTTCCAAGGACCCCATGGCAGCTTGACTGTCAGGGAAAGTATTGATTCTTCCGCAAACTTATCTAGTTGCTAAGATTTAAGCCTGGTGTATAATATAGTGATTAGGCAGTCTTTTCGCAATTGATACTCAGAAAGAAAAACGCTTCGTCGCATGGATGAAACATTTTTGTTAATGTTTTTACGTTGCTACAACGAAAGGTGTCGTATATCCGACAATTTGGTAGTCGCTTCAAAGAAAAATTTCATACATGATTTCTTTGACAATTTTTAATTTCGTTACGGCAAAAACTTACATTTCGTTCCTGCAACAATTTTATTTTATATGTATTTTGTAGAAAAATGGATTAAAAATTTAAAAAAAAAAAATTAAGTGCATGAGATTTAAACTACTGATATCTGATTTAAGTCTTGGGTCTTATAGTTTATTTTTACTATTTATTTATTTTGGAGGTTAGCCAACATTTATGGTTGACAAAACAATTTCGTTACTGCAACGAATCAGATATTAATAAAATGAAATTAATTTTTATGAAGATAATGAGAGAAAAGCAGTCGAAAAAATGAGCGAGCGCAAAAAATAGGCCAGCCAGAGAAAATTGTGAGCATGAGTGGGGGGTCACGTACACATCCTTAATCAGTTCCTTTGCAACAACCGAAAGTGGTAGACATATTTCTCTGCCGGAATAATTTTATAAACAGAGTAATTAGTTCAACTCAGTAATAATGTGTTTGCTCTGATAGTTTATGTAAATTGAGTACGTATAAATCAAATAGATAAATAAACAGAATGCAAGGGCGCATCGATAGCAGAAAAACAACCTAGATATATCCCAGCGGCGGAAGTCGCAAGGCCTTCCTTCTTTTGTAATGCCTTCCTAAAATAAGGTCTGCGGAATGCATGAATTTTTTCATCAGATATAACCAAGAAGAAGATTTTTACAACTTTGAGAAATTTCGTTTGCGATTCTTTTGAACCGTAATTTAATTGGAAAATTTCATAAAAATTTTAAAATCATATTTTTTATTTAATATTTTCCAGGGTATTTTTAAAATTTTCAATTGAAGTTGGGCGTGGTACAACTTTCTAAGATAGATACATACATACTTAAATTATAAATGATAAAATAAATTACTTAAATTTTATTTTTGTTTAACAAAAATAAATTAAAGTAAATGCCTTCTAAGGCCTTCTTTAGGCAATGGGCAAGGATAGCATTGCCTCCCAATCTCACGCAATGTTAAAAAGAATGGTGTGTGTGTGTATTCGCGTGACAGTACAAATCGCAACAAAATATTTGTGTTTTTGTGTTTTAATCATAATTCGAACCATAACACTCGAATGACAGAACCCGCAATACAACAGAAATTGCATAATTTAAGAACAGAATGATGTGGTTATATGTTAAAATATTTTTTGAACATAGATTAACTGCTGCGATGAAACCCGTAGCATCTGTTCATGGAAAGTACAGACATAGATATGTACATATCTTCTTAAATAGAAGTCTTAACAATAAGTTCTTCATATTTGTGTTTAATTGCAGGACCTGAATATGACGACCACAATAACACCCAACCAGTCGACTACTGCAATCTTTCTCCAGACGAGTGTTTCAACATGGAATGGATATATATATTTAGCACATTCCGAACATTTTCGAAAAATATTCAAAAAATTGTTATTAAAACATCTGCAATGTCATACTAACAGTGTATTTATGCACAATTGATAATAAATAATTTCCAACACACTTCGAAACATTCATTGCAGCAATGAAACAAATTCATTGTATAACTAGTAATGCAACAAATTCATTGCAACAATGACTCAAATTCATTGCACCAATGAAACAAATTCATTGCAGCAATGAAACAAATTGAATCACATAAATTTCATTGCATGAACGAACTCATTCATTGCAACAATAAAAAAATGCATTGCAACAATGAACAAAAAATTCATTACAAAAATAAAAAAAAATTCATTGCAGCAATGAAACAAATTCATTACGATAATGTATAAAATTAATTGCAGCAAGAACTATACTTTCGTCACAGTGACGAACAATTTCCAGTTGATGAACACATTTTCGTAGCGCGAATGAAACTGTATGTTAGCCCACTTTCGATGACAGAAATTGTTTGGGTGATGAACATTTTCTTCCCAGTGACGATGCTTTTCCGTTCAGTGTTGCCCTAGGCCATTAGAGAACACAGCAAAGCCTACTTTCTCGTCAAGTTTTGAACCATCTGTATAGAAGCTCACGAAACTCGTATGTGAAGGGATGCGACCATTTCATTCTGGTGTATCAGGTATAAGAGTGTGGTCAAATAGTGGATGGGCCAATGTGAAATCGATATAACCTGAAAGGTCAGGCATTGTATTGAGAATGGTAGTGCCAGTAACAGTTCCCTAAGTCTATCAGCAGTAGCCACGAAATGCATTAAAATTAATACACAAAATCTTTATTTAAGGGATTAAATTTTTGTTCTTGCATATTTCATGCTGAATCAATGAAAATAATTTCATGCTGAATCAATGTTGCATATTAAATCAGAAAGTTGAATGTATGAAATTCATTTATATCTATGAAAACGTCCTTTACAATCATTCCATGTTTGCTGTCGGGCATGGAGTGAAGTTGGTGGTTATGAATAATTAATTGTATTCTTTTTATTGATGTGAATATTATGGAAATTATTTTTCGCTTTAATTACGAATATTTATGAGAAGTATACGAACACTGATTATAGTGTAAGAGCATACAAATTGTAGGAAAACCGTCAGTCGTATGGTCCACAGTGTTATCTGGAAATGTCTACAGGAAAAAACCGATTGGTGGTATAAATGCAATGAAATGAAGGAAAAAAAAGAAGTCAGTGGTATTAAAGCTTCCCCCTGTAACGATATAAATCTGGCCTTCGATGTAACTCAGAAGTATTTTGAACATATTGTCTACTTCTGATGGAGCGAGCGTCTTTTCTAGAGAACACTCACAATTTCATATACTTATCTCATACTCCTCAAACAATTTTCTTTATCTGCCAGTGCTGCTACTTTTCGTTTGTTGGGTACGAGAAGACTGTGGCTATTTGTGCTGTATGCAGATTTGTGACGTTCAGTTTTTACTGTGATTAGTTTTTCTAATGAGTAGTAACGGGTTTTTCAATAAGAGCGCTACAAAAGTTTTTTTAAATAAAACAAAACCGGTTTTAGATACCAATGAAATTCTTTATTCCTGTGAAAGTACGTTCGATGCCATTATGAATGGAACTCGATTTCTTCTGCATGGCCACCACGGGCACGCTAGCAGAAGTCCAGACGCTGAACCCATTTTTCGACGGTTAGCAAGCATAAATCGGCCGATACTGCTGCAATTTCACGTTCGATATTCGTGCGAAGTTCATCAATCGTCGCTTGCTTGTTGGCATAGACCATAGACTTGACGTAGCCCCACAGGAAATAATCTAATGGCGTCAAATCGCACGACCGAGGCGGCCAATCGACCAAACTTGGTTTCCAATAAATTGATTATGGCATTCGCTGTGTGGCTTGTGGCGCCGTCCTGTTGGAACCACATGTCCTCCAAGTCCATATTATCCAATTGGGACCAAAAATATTCGGTTATCATTGAACGGTAGCGATTGGCATTCACAGTAATGTGCCGGTCTTGATCATCACGGAAGAAGTACGGCCCAATGACGCCGCCGGCCCATAAACCGCACCAAACCGTAATTTTTTCGGGATGCAATGATGACTCATGGATTACGTGTGGATTGCTGTCTGACCAATAATGCATATTTTGCTTATTGACGAACCATTCAGCCAGAAATGAGCCTCATCGCTGAAGATGATTTTCCGATGAAAATCCGAATCATTTTCAAGTTGTTGCTCAGCCCAATTCACGAACATACGACGCTTATGGTGGTCAAGCGGCTTCAGTTCTTGCGTCAATTTGATCTTGTAAGGATGTAGGCCAAGATCTTTTGACAAAATTCGCCACAACGACTTCACAGAGAGGCCCAACGCTTGAGAACGACGCGTGAGAGACACATTTGGGCTTTCTTGAACTGAAGCCTCCGCGGCAGCAATATTCTCGACACTACGGGCACTTCTTTGTCGCAATGGCACGGGAACATTTTGTACTGTGCCTGTGGATTCAAATTTTTCCACTAGACGCTCAATTTTTGACATGGTAGGACGATTATGACGACCATAAATTGGACGTAGCGCTCTTAAAGTTGAGGCCACTGACTCCAAATTTCGGTAGTAAATTTTAATAATTTCGATTCGTTGTTGGCTCGTATATCTTTCCATGATGAAATGGCAATCATCTGAAGGGAAATGTCAAAAGAGCGGGAAAAAATATGGCGTCGTTTGCTGTCCCTATCGATTTACTTTTGTAGCGTCTCTGTTGAAAACCCCGTTACTACGAACACTTGACGCTTTATATTCGATAAAAAAAACACAATTCCATAGACCATACTTATTCGAGCACTCTCACTCGTAGGGATGGGGGCATATGGTCTGAAATGCATGAGCCCGGTCCCGGCTCAAAACTCAAGAAAAAAGGAAATTCGAGTAAAATATGGAAATTTCAGAAACCAAACAATTTTTTAACGATCGGGCCCATGGGCCCCCTAGGGTCCAAAAAACGGGTGCACCTAGGTTCATCTACGAACAAGCAAGTGTGGCGCTGTGCGGCGTCTGGTGAAATTAAAAAAATAAAAATTCCAAATAAGAAATAAAAAATAATGTAAAAGTTTCACTTTTTTTTTAAAAAAAAGTAATTTTTTATTAAAAAATCGCGCGATTTTGCCCTTCTTACGACCCCTCTTTTTCGACCCAGAGGGCACCAAGGGCCCGATCTTTAAAAAATTTGTTAGCTTCTGAAATTGAATACTTTACTCGATTTTCGTTTCTTTTGAGGCGTTTTTTTTTGGTTGATACGGAAAAGTGTAACGCCTAGAATGAGTCATATTAGATCGAAGCTAACTATGGACCAAATTCGTTTTGGGACTTTTTAAGACTTCAGCCATGCCCGTCTGTCTGTCTGGCTACTTGGTTAACACGGTGACTACCGTAAACCTCTTTAACGATCACAATGAAATTTTGCCATTGGCAATTATTTAACCAAACTTAGATAGGGATTGCAAATGGGTGTTATGACCATACTCCTTCTGGTACATCTCATACAAATCGATACATTTAGTATTTAGTGTATGTGATTAGCTTCAAATCAGATATTGCTTAATAATCTGTAAATTTGTATTTAACTGGGGAAAATTGGCGAGGTCACTACGCCCTCCCATACAAAAGCTGGGCGGGCGTCCGGGTTAGCGATATGATAACTCGTGTAAAATTCTTCCAACCTTAGTGAAATTTGTATTAGGATTCATTTCGTAAACCGCCACTCACTCACTAACCCCATCATGATTTTGCTACACCCATTTATGTGCCTGAGATACAAAATATTGGCAGCTTTCGGGATGACCGAAACGATATCTCTCCTGCCCCAAAATCGACCTTAGTGAAATTTGGTACTAGTCAATATTTTTCAAAAGATACTGTGTAATTGAAAATGTTTGTGGTAACCATTCAAACCTCCCATACAAATTTTGGGCGGACAAGTACCTGTTAGTCATGATATCGTAAGTACAACAAACAAATCCTAATTAAGTTAACCAAGTAACAGCTTTAATAAGAGCTGTTTTCGTTTTTTAAACCCATTAAAGTAATTAGACGGTTGAATCGTCTATTCCATTTTGACCAGTACTAAACTTGAAGCAAAATTCACAAACCGACAAATGTATTTTTGTTTTTTAGAGTTATGTTATCCGTACATTAAGATTAATGAAATTAATAAGAAGTATGGACCAACATACTTTTGCAGTAACGGATTTTTTAAATGCCAACTAACGTACATATTTAACATCGAAACACGTGATGATTCCATATAATGTATGTTACAATTCCTGGTTGGAAATAAGCATTATTTCAGAGTTGAGTTCCGAAAAACAGATCTACATTATAGAAAAATGCAATTTATCGACAAAAAATGCTAAAAATGGAGGGAGAAAAGTCAAAAGTTTGCAAAAATTGCCCAAAAAAGTACTAAAAAGAATTTAGCATGTTTTTTCCAAAAAAAAACGTGCAGAAGCCAAAACAACAGAGCTAGAATTGCACGTAAAGTGCTAATCTGGCAACACTGGTAAAATACTTGTGTTAAATAAAACACAAATATAGAATAGAATAGAATGGAATTTCTTTATTTGTTCTCTTTTCAACATGATATAATCACACATTTTTACATGCAGTGAGGAATGATCTACTATCATGGATAAAGTTGGTTATCTCCATACCATGTTTCATGAATTGGTCCTTTATCTCGGAGTACCAAAATATATTTTTCGTCAATACTTTCCTCGATAGCAAACGGGATGCTAAACGGGATTGATTTTAAAAAATCCCGGGATTTTCCGAGATTTCGGGATTTTTCGGGATTCTATTTTAAAATTTTTTTTGGGAACAGGACTATTTTACGGCTTACACTCCAAAAAACAACCACAAAGTGTATATTAAGAATATATTATTATAAGTAAAATAACCAAATCCCGGAAAATGCATATTTTCGGAGTTATGGGCCCAGAAAAGATGGATATGGGAGAGGGTTATGGCGTTAACGTACCGTGTAAAGCCATTGACATCAGTTTTTTGTGTAAAACAATTCAAAACAAATAATGTAGCAGTTTTTGTAAGTCGCTTAATTATCGATTTAACGGATGTTGACATTTAGAAAAATTATCGATTTTTTTTACTTTTCTCAAGCAAAAACAAAAATTATTTTAAAAACAACGCGCGATTTTTCGAATACTTTTTTTCTAACAAAAACAAAAATTATTTTAAAAAGTTTTTAAATTTCTGAACCATACGGATCTGCAGTTTTGGCGTTAGAGTAATTCCTAAATATTTAAACGGATTAATAACTCGTAACTCCTCGCCACTATACGTCCACTTTTCATGTCCTCCAACTCTGTCTCCTCTTCTAAAAACCATTATTTCCGATTTTACTAGATTACCTCCATAACGCTTAATTTGCAATAAGATTCCAGTCTATTTATCATGCTCTGTCGAATAATTGTATCATCTGCTATCAAGACACAAATATACAGGGTGTTTCAAAAGTGACCACCCTAATGGCCGCCAATGTCAAATCTGTGTTGACATTTGTGGACTAGACAGATGTAGAATACAAGTAAACAAGCCATGGAGTGATACACTCCCCAGAACGCGGAATAATCGTGTTCATTTTTTGGCGTAACAATTCGTCTGTGGTGTTGGCGCAGCGCGAATACCGTCGCCGATTCCCTGGCCGTCCGACACCGATTGTGCAAACACTACGGCGTTTGACCACTAACCTTGAAGAGTATGCGACCACACGAGACGTTGCCAGGAGTGGCCGGCCCCGGAGCGCCCGTTCTGCCAAAAATATCGCCGCTGTTGCCGAGGATGTCGAGCTATCGCCGGAAACATCGACCAGATGCCGTGCCTCGCAATTAGCCATCTCCCGGTCGTCCCTATGGCGAATTTGGTCAAAGACCTGCGCATGTTCCCATACGCCCAAGCCATCCTCAATCTCGTGGACGAAGTGGACGATTTTTCCACCAAAATCATAATGAGCGATGAGGCCCATTTCCACCTCAGCGGGTACGTGAACAAGCAAAACTATCGCTTCTGGTGCACCGAAATTCCACGAGTGATGCACGAGGAGCAATTACACCCGGTCAAAGTGACTGCATGGTGCGCTGTTCACGCTGGAGGAGTTATCGGGCCATTTGTTTTCGAGAACGCCGCTGGTAAAACGACAACAGTGGACGGTGCGCGCTATAGGGCCATGTTAACCGAGCTTTTCTGCCGCCATTCGATAAATTAGGACTTGGGGACATGTGGTTCCAACAGGACGGAGCAACGGCACACACTGCGCGAGCCACAACCGATATTCTGAAGGCAGCGTTCCGGGTCGCTCCATCACTCGTTTTTGCCGATTTGCACTGGCCCGCAAGATCGCCCAATTTAACCGTTCCAGGCTTTTTTTGTAGAGTTTTTTGAAGACACGTGTTTACGTGAACAAACGCGAGACCCTGGAAGCCCTCAAGGTCAACATTCGACACGAGTGCGAGAATCTGTCGCCAGAAGTTCTCGCCGAAGTGATGAAAAATGCCATAAAACGAGCCGGTATGATAATCAATTGTGACGGCGCCCATTTAACCGATATCATCTTCTCAACTTAACCAATAAAATTCGAAAGGTTCAAATAAACATAATCAAAAACCAGAATCGAAGTTTTTCATTTAGAAAAAACTGAGAGCCAAACAACATCAGATGGCTTCTTGTATATCAACAATAAGAGAAAAATAAAAAAGTCCAAAATACAGTTAATAATACAGTTACTAATAATAAAAGTAAAATCAACAGTTCATGTAACTCCACCTGGTGTAAATTAATTTTCGTCGAAAATCTCCCATTTTCACAAACTCATGACAAAGGGTGTGTAATGTAACGTCAGATGGGAGAAATGGCTTCTCTATTCTAATTTACTCTATGAATATTATACAGGGTTGTCAAATTCTACATGACACACTTGACGCGTGTACTAAACCCATTATACCCGTGTTGCTCATCATACGGAAATACAATATTGTAATAAGTTTTATATAATAAGTATTGAACAAATATACATATTTGTATCACAAAATGGATGTATTCGCGAAATATTTGACCCAATTATGCATTTAACCCAATTGCTCGTTAGTTATATAATTATATGTCTCGCAGTTATATTTGTTTTCGGTCCAAATATGCGGTAAAAAGTTTAAATTGGCAACGATTTGTTTACGTAATGCAGACTTTGCTGTCTGTTATTCAACTTTAAGTGAAAAATATTGTACATTCAGATACGTAGATATCTAGTAACACAACTGCTTGTGTTTTTGGTATCCTACCTTTAAATAAAGAGAAAAGTTAAATAAAGTTGTTACATTTAAAACTAATTCCATTTTAGTAACTGCTCTTGTAAGGGATCAAAGTAACAAAAGTTTAAAAAGGATAATTTTAAATTACTATGATCTTTGCAGCACCATAACTCAAACTAATATTATACGTTCGTGTTAGTTTTGTTCAGGAGGTAGCAGAAGTTTAGAATACAATTTATTAGTTATTAGTTACAACATTGACTGCCCATTTGTGTGAGAGTTTTCACCTCCTGGGCCGATTCTCATATGAGCTTTTAACATTTTTTAACAGTTTTGGGATTTTAATGCTAATAGGAATAAAACATATGTATCTGGACATACTTAACAGCTCCGTCTGTGGTTCAATGATAGTGTAAGCGGCTCCTGTGCATGAGAGCGTGGGTTCGGTTCCTGCTCTGACCACCTTAAATTTCTTTCGGAGGCTGTCACCTCGCACGGCAGCACTATCGAGTATTTAGCCATGAAAAAGTTTCTCAAAATACCGTTCGGAATGGGTGTCAAAACTGTAGGTCCCAATCAGTGAGTATAAAACTAGAAAGCCCACAGCTCCACTGGTTGTGAGAAGCTCTCCACAATTCCTTTATGGGGAGGAACATGTGATGACATTTTTTCCATGTGATTTTTCATTCCACTTGTCAAAATCATACTTATGTATTTTGTTTTTATACTTTTTCGTATTCTTGTATTGTTGGTAAAGGGGTTTTCAACAGAGACGCTACAGAAGTAAATCGATAGGGACAGCAAACGACGCCATATTTTTTTTTGCTCCTTTGACATTTCTCTTCAGTAAGGTTTGCCATTTCATCAGGGAAAGATATACGAGCCAACAACGAGTCGAAATTACTAAAATTTACTACCAAAATTTGGAGTCAGTGGCCTCAACTTTAAGAGCGCTACGTCCAATTTATGGTCGTCATAATCGTCCTACCAGATCAGCAATTGAGCGTCTAGTGGAAAAATTTGAATCCACAGGCACAGTACAAAATGTACCCGTGCCAGTGAGACAAAGAAGTGCCCGTAGTGTGGAGAATATTTCTGCTATTGTTGTTGAATTGGGCTCAGAAACAACTTGAAAATGATTCGGATTTTCATCGGAAAATCATCTTCAGCGATGAGTCTCATTTCTGGCTGAATGGCTTCGTCAATAAGCAAAATATGCGTTATTGGTCAGACAGCAATCCACACGTAATCCATGAGTCATCATTGCATCCCGAAAAAATTACGTTTTGGTGCGGTTTATGGGCCGGCGGCGTGATTGGGCCGTACTTCTTCCGTGATGATCAAGACCGGCACATTACTGTGAATGCGAATCGCTACCGTTTAATGATAACCGAATATTTGTGGCCCCAATTGGATAATATGGACTTGGAGGACATGTGGTTCCAACAGGACGGCGCCACAAGCCACACAGCGAATGCCACAATCAATTTATTGGAAACCAAGTTTGGTGAACGTGTTATCTCACGAAATGGCCCAGTCGATTGGCCGCCTCGGTCGTGCGATTTGACGCCGTTAGATTATTTCCTGTGGGGCTACGTCAAGTCTATGGTCTATGCCAACAAGCCAGCGACGATTGATGAACTTCGTACGAATATCGAACGTGAAATTGCAGCAGTATCGGCCGATTTATGCTTCAAAACCGTCGAAAATTGGGTTCAGCGTCTGGACTTCTGCAAGCGTGCCCGTGGTGGCCATGCAAAAGAAATCGAGTTCCATACATAATGGCATCGAACGTACTTTCACAGGAATAAAGAATTTCATTGGTATCTAAAACCGGTTTTGTTTTATTTAAAAAAACTTTTGTTTTATTTAAAAAAACTAATGAAAAAGGCGTTATACATTTGTGTAGAGTTTGACAACTGAAACAAATGAACGAAAATAAAATGTCTGTTGTTGCTGTTTACAACTAGAACAACATCAGCTGCTACCATGTATTTGTTGGTACTGCATACAAAAGTGTTTGCAGTATCGCATTTTTTTCATCCATTACAGAAAATGTTGCCACATTTCGTAGTATTAAGTGTGGATAGTTTTATTTGGAAAGTCGTAAGTGGCGATAGCTTAATGGAATAAAAAAAAAACAGCCTTATTGTTAGAATGCCTATGAATTATTAAAAATATTATATCCCGAAATCGACTTGAGATATTTGATATTTTGATATTTGAAAGTTGAAAAGGAAAATTAAGGAAAAATGCAGAAATGCAATCTTTACAACTGTTTCTCTTCTTTGTTATTCTTTACTGACGCATGAATGTGTATGTGTGTAATTTTCCCTTTCTAGGCGCAAAGGTCGTCCCACAAAAACTGGTGTATTTCAGAAACTACTTGAAAGTGAAAATTTTTTTCTGTTGCTGAAAGATAATTAAATTTCCTAAATTCTCATGAATGATTGATTATTTTTCTTGCCCCGGCTCTTTATTTAAAATGCGATTGTTTTCTTTAAACTACATTTCCGAAATTTTTTTTCAGTGTAGGCTATTTTCTGAGCTTTTTATTTTTTTTCCTTTAAAAACTAAAATTTAAATAAATAATAAATTTTCAAATAGTTCAAGTCGTTTTCGAGATATAAAATTTTGAATAATTCTGAAAAATACAAAATTTCGGAAATTTTCAATTTTGAAATTGCAACAACAATTTTTTGATATTTTTTTGATCAAAAATGGGGATGGGTTACCCTGGGTAATCGTGATGGGTAATTCCCCATTACGTGAGTTGCTACCCATTATTTTCCCCATTGCCCTGATTGTAATGGGTAATCGTGATGGGTAAATCCTCACTTTCGTGGGTAGCTACCCATTATTTTCCACATACCCTGTGGGTAATGCGTAAACGTTCATTACACATTCCCCACGATGATGTGAATGGGTTACAAATGGGGGGGGGGGGGGGGTAAGTAAATACGAACTCGGATTTTTTGTGAATAGTGAATTGCGATATATTCCGATATATGGACCAAAGGTCAAAATCCCTGATCCACTATGACACACTTCTCGTGGCCTGACCCAATGTGCACATAAACGGAAACCGTTACGGTCCCATAAAACGTGTCCGTAAAACCATAAACAACCGAGTCAGTGAAAATGCAATTTGACGGATGGGTATCGAACTCGTTACGAATCTGTAAAAACATATAAAAGCGAATCGGTTACTAGTCTGTAGAAACATAAAATCGAATCGAAACCGATAAATTTAGCTGAGAATTTTTTTTTTATTTGTAATAATTAATATCCCAGATGGAAATTTCCCAACGACACCATACAAAAAACTTTATGACACACCCTGACATAACACACCCTGGTACCCATATGTCATGTAGACAAGACGTCCTTAATTCACTATGACATGTAGACAAGACGTCCTTAATTCACTATTCATCAGATGGTCGGTTGGTCAATACGTCACTAAATGTTGGGCTCATGTGTCATCTTCTAAGTACTTACTTTATTTTAATCTTTGCGTATGTATTGAGTCTGCTTGGCCGATAATAAAATAAAATCTGGAGCAAGTGTTGTCAACATCATGAAATCTGGGCATACATATTAATCCCTGAAAATTAGCATATTCTTTTCCTCATTTTCAAGTATAATTCTAAACATTTCTAACACATTCCACAACTACAAATAAATATAAATTGTACAGTTTGAAATTTTTTAATAACTTCAAATCCAAAAATTATTTGCGGCTGTCAAATGATAAACACTTCCTCTATAGACATTCAGCATTGGCCTTTGTAACAGTCAGGCATGATATAGTGATGATAAATACGTAGGACGGACGACGTTTTATTCGGAACTTAATTGTACGATTGTACTTCACATTAAATAAAAAACATTTGAATTTCCTTAACAATTAGTGTGTTTTTTTTAAGAAAACATGTCACTAAAATTAGAAAACCCGTTATAATCATATAATCCTCTTACGAAATTTCTAATTGTCGCTTTTCCCCGCTAATAAAACAAGGTTCTTCTTAGATTCCGATAAGTATAACAATTTTACTAAACACTTTCCAAGAAGTCTACTCAATATCCCAATTGCCAGTGAACTGCACCTTTACCCGTTTGAACTGAGACGGGTTTATATCAGTTACACTTTGGCACAAGTTTGACATTTCGAAGTTTCGTAATCCTTCTCATAGCGGCGCACCTATTCGTCTTATTTACTTACATATCAGTTATAATTTATCGACAGCCGTTTCCAGAACCATCTCGCAGTACTGCAGTCCATATTCGCATACATTTGAAATACTGGTAGTAGTAAGATCGCAGACTAGCTTTATCTGTTCTCGAATACTCGAGAAAATATGGGCAGTGGTGAGATCCCAATGAAGTAGGTTTTCAACTGAACACGACAGCATACTTTTAGGCACAAGTGATAATATCAATATAATTAAGTTGCAATACAGGGTGGTTCAGTAACGACTGGACAAATTATACCAGGGTATTCCTTGGCTCATTTTATGAAAATATGTCCATCTACGGCCGTCCCGGTGGATTGGTGGTCGGAGGATACTAGGGTAAAATTGCTAAATTCTGAACCAGTGGTAGGTTATTTTTGTTTTTGGGCTTGTTGGACCTTTCAGAATCATTAAAAAAAATAAAAAGTGAAATCAGCGAGATACGGAGCTTTCAAAAAAAATTTGAGAAAAAAGACATAAGAACGTGCACATAACGTCCATTTTCTCATCCAGATGGCAGATAAAAAATAAATAAATGGTTTCCCGTTACATCCCATGAAGGGATTAGCGAGAGATTCTCACAACCAATGTTTCTAATTCTAGTTTTATACTCACTGATTGGGACCTACAGTTTTACACCGGTTCCGAACGGTATTTTTGAGAAGCATTTTGATGGCTAAATACTCGATGGTGTCGCCGTCACTAAGCGAGGTGACCGCCGTCGAAAGAACTTTAATGTGGTCAGAGTAGGGATCGAACCCACGTCCTCATGCATAAGAGCCGCGCACACTACCATTGCACCACCGACGGCCACAGATGACAGATAACAAATCTTAAAAGATGGCCCTACCTCTTACCTTTCCAAAATTACCTAAACGAAGCCCAGAGGTTTTACCGTTCCAAAGGAACCACATTGAAAACTTCCTTTAACATCAAATGGTTTTTTTCGTTTGTGTTTGATTCTTCTTCCAAATTCCGAAAATTTCAATAAAATAAAATCTTAATCGGGTTAATTTACAAAAATAAATAAATGTGCGCTGTTATTTCGCTTCCAAAAAAAAAAATTTTTTTGCATTTCAGTCAAATAGTCATAAGTTTGCAATGGTAAGACCTCTGGGCTTCGCTTAGGAAATTTTGGAAAAGCAAGAGGTAGGGCTATAAATATAAGTTATTTGCCATCTGGATGAGAAAATTGAGGTTAAGTGCACGTTCCTATGTTTCGTATCTCGGCGATTTCACATTTTTTTTAAATTTTTTTCAATGATTCTGAAAGGTATGTTAAAGGCCTTTGCTACAAGCCCAAAAAAAATCCGACCACAGATTCAGAACTTAGCAATTTTATCCTAGTACCTTCCGACCACCAATCCGAAAATTTTCAAAACGCTGCCATTTCGCCCCCTTGCATTTTCGGGGATGGTAGTAGATGGACATATTTTCATGAAATGAGCCAAGGAATACGCTGGTAAAATTTGTCCAGTCGTGACCGAACGATCCTTTAGTCAGCCTGTTTTCTGACATACTAAAGTCGTTTGGATATATGTAAATATTCTTTAAACCAAACAGCTAAAGTATTTATCGTAACAATATTATATATAATCTTATTCAAGTTGTTAGTAAAAAAGTATAATCGTACATACATACGTATATCTGTATTTCGCTTAACATATAATTTGTTATACGAAATGCATTTTATGACACACTTCTAAATATATATGGTCCCCAGTAGACACATTTGTCGGAACACCAATCTTAATTTATTATGGGGTTTATCAAAAACGTGATGTAGTTTAACCCAGGAATTTTTTAATGAGCTATTTTTATAAAATTCCATGATTGGAAACGGTTTTCAACACAAGTCACTGAGAATTTTGTACCAAAGAAATACAAGTAATTCTATTTTTTGTAACCTACGCCAGGAACGACGTTAAACACCAGCTCTTATTCTTCTTCCAAAAGAATACATGCAAAAATATTCAACGCCTACGTAATCGCTCCCATTGAGTTTGTACACTGAAGTGAAACTTCTTTTATGGAATTCAGTGCGAGTTAACTTACATTAATGCTCATATATAAAGGGTTTTTCAATAAGAGCGCAACACAAGTTTTTTTTTTAAATAAAACAAAACTGGTTTTAGATTCACCAAACTTGGTTTCCAATAAATTGATTGTGGCATTCGCTGTGTGGCTTGTGTCGCCGTCCTGTTGGAACCACATGTCCTCCAAGTCCATATTATCCAATTGGGGCCAAAAATGTTCGGTTATCATTGAACGGTAGCGATTCGCATTCACAGTAATGTGCCGGTCTTGATCATCACGGAAGAAGTAAGGCCCAATGACGCCGCCGGCCCATAAACCGCACCAAACCGTAATTTTTTTCGGGATGCAATGATGACTCATGGATTACGTGTGGATTGCTGTCTGACCAATAACGCATAATTTGCTTATTGACGAAGCCATTCAGCCAGAAATGAGCCTCATCCTTGATTGTTGAGGCCTCTTAAAGTTAAGGCCACTGACTCCAAATTTCGGTAGTAAATTTTAATAATTTCGACTCGTTGTTGGCTCGTATATCTTTCCATGATGAAATGGCAAACCTGACTGAAGAGAAATGTCAAAAGAGCGGGAAAAAATATGGCGTCGTTTGCTGTACCTATCGATTTACTTTTGTAGCGTCTCTGTTGAAAAACCCTTTACACAGGTATGTGTTAAGAATTAACTTAAGCCAAAGTATGACCATAACATTAGTTTTGACTTCCTGTAAGGAAATATATGCAAGATAATTTGTATACTTTTAACCTTTATCCTGCCCACACTTATTATCGGATTGGAATAAAACTTACTACATTATAACTTAGCTGATTTTATCATCTGTAAATTATAAAGAAAATTGCTAAGGTTATCATGTATGTAACTAGCATACAAATTTGAGAGAAAAATCCAGATTTAATGGATATTCATAGTATTTTGTATATTCATACATATACAAAATAGCTAAGCACTGTGATTCAATGTGACATCGCACAGTGGGGTCGATGGCAAACGATTGCAAAAAAGTGGTAATAATATCTGAACATCTGAACTATGGTTCATTTCATTTTAGAATGTAATAGACATTTGTAGGGGAGAAGCCAGGATTTCAGAATCTTTTAAGTGGTTGCACCGTGTTGTTACACACAATGTGATCCAAGACCTGTAACTTCTAAATGTCTTGGCCTGAGTATCTAGAAATTAAAGCACAACCCAATCCTACGCATCTGTCGATCCGTTGCCGCACCTGTAATTGGGGCTGGCGTACGACTGCCGCATCAATTCTCACAACAACCCGATTTTTGTCGTTGTCGCAACAGTACATGTATCAACAAAACACAAGTATAATTTTAAAATCTAAATAAAATGAAGTAAACTTCATTTAATTTGGTATATTATGGATTTAATAGAAATAAAAAATATTCCAATTACACTGTAAACAAAATGAAATTTTCCAAAGTAACAAGGTTCTGGCAAGGGATTCTGGTAGAGGGGGTAAAAAAAATATACGTGTATCGGCGTTTTAAAAGTTTACGTCTGATTTCTTTTTTTTTAGGGGCGGGGGTGAAATTTTCCCCCTTTTGCACATTCTTATGATGAATCGGCATAGGAAAACCATGTTATCCTTACATGGGACGTGTTCAGCAATATTATGCCAAAATTTACGAAAAGCATTTTTGTGAAATACTTTATAGGCTGTAGACTCAATAAAAACCCCT